>OY997593.1:17095736-19617382 GCA_963921825.1 Erodium maritimum | reverse complement strand
ATCCCAGGTGATCAGTTCGGCCTTCGTACTTCCTTGTAGGCTCATAAGCAATCCCCTGGATGTCCTATTATCTACCATGTTTCTACTGGTAGATAGTATAAATATGGGTCTCAGCTGAAGGGTAGACGAAGCAATCCCCCCAAAGCTGGATTTTCTACTATCTACCATGTTTCTACTGGTAGATAGTAGAAAGACGGTTCAATGGCTCAAGGGAAAATGAATATGTTTATCCAAACCTACAATTTGAAAATAATATGTATTACCTGCTGTCAGTTCGTCCTATCACTCACTTTTTTTTTAACAAATTTAGATCTCTTGCATCATACCTGCACAGTTATGATGATTTTTCATCTCAATTTCTACTGGTATTTTTTCCAATTGCAAAATTTGGTAAGATATGCGGTTACTGCAGAAGAATGCTCAAACAATGCATTCCTCTGTCTTAGATCTATATTGGTATTTCTAAGTGCTCTAATTATTAGTTGTAGATTGGCTGTGCTTTTGCCATTGGACAATGACTTTAGCCACACCATAAATCTATTTTTTTATAAGGAGAACCTCATATATTGCACATGATTGTTCTGGGTTTATATGGGGAACCTGGATTACCAAGAGGCGAAAGCAAGCATAAATTAACCTATACATTTTATAGACATATGGTCTGGCGCCCATACTGAGCAGTCAGCTACTGTTGACTACAATCTGGAGTACAGAGCAGTACATAAACATGATACATCCCCCTTCATAAGTTACATGCTTCATTGTCAATCACATCAGTGCTGTTACTTATTTTTTTATCCTTTTGCGGTCATCAGCTGCTGCACTTCAGTAATCCAAGACTCCTAATATGATAGATCTTTTGTTTTTATCCTCTTTAGAGTAAGTAAAAATGGAAACATGTAGTAAATTGTCACCTTGTGGAGCCTCTCCAGATATTATTTTTTATTTACTAAGAATTGCCATTTTCCTATTGACAGAGCGTAGGAGCTGAAGTGAACCAGAAACTTTTCAGGGGATTTGCAACAACAGCAGCTGTTAGGGAGGGTCATCTTGAGATTCTGGAAGTCTTACTAAAATCTGGGGCATCTCAGCCTGCTTGTGAGGAGGCTCTGCTGGAAGCGAGTTGTCATGGTCAAGCAACGCTAGTAGAAATGCTCATGTGTTCTGATCTAATTCGGTCCCATGTTGCTGTTCATGCTCTTATCTCTGCATGCTGCAGAGGGTTTGTTGATGTGGTGAACTCTCTCATCAAGGTAATTCATTGAATCCGTTGACATTCGAGGGTAGTTTGTCCATTTTCCATATTTTATAAAAAGGCCTGCTATATTCCAATCTTGTAAGTTGAAAAAAAAAATAGTGAAGAAATTAGTTTCTTGCTGAAGAGCTCTGGCCTTTCATCCTAAGTTCTTTCACTTTTACTATTAAGAATTCAGAACTGAGCACTAACTAAGAACTAATGTTTACTGTATTTCCAAAATATGATGGCAATCAGTATAACTTTAGCATTACATAGCTGCGGTTACTATTGATCCTTCTCAATAACATTACTATAGCTCATAAAACGTAAGGTTTTCAACATATCAGTAACAAATTTTCCTTGCTCCTCTATGTTCTAACTTCTATGCTGTCATCCACCTACATACTTTGTGGGTCTCGAGGTCAGTTGTGTGGTTGGTGCTGATGCCAATCTGGTTGACTTAACAAAACTGGTTTCTACATTGCCTTCATTTCCCCCTGATCAATTTGTCATGACTCATGAACTAATATTTCATCCTCTTATGCTTCAACTTTACCAATCATTTGAGCCCTGAGTTCTATTAAATCTCTATTTGGAGGGTAAATATCCATCATCACATTTATCCCTCATTTGATCTTCCAAATCATACAACAAATATTTTGGTCAGCTGTTAATGTCTTGATGTGGCACATGACAGTGTGGAGTTGATCTGAGGGCAACTGATAGAGTGCTTCTCCAGTCATCCAAGCCTTCTCTACACACAAATGTAGATTGTACTGCTCTGGTTGCGGCTGTTGTTAGTAGACAGGTCTCTGTTGTTCGTTTGTTGTTACAGGTGAACCTATTATCTTTTATATTAGTGTATAAGTTATACTGTTTTCATGATACTTAAATGGGCTGATGTGGGCATGTTTTGCTTACCAGCAAGCCACCATTAATACATTTAAAGTATATGTGAGATCATATTCTGTTATGAAATTAATAATCACATTTCATCATTTCGAAATGAAAGGGGAAAAATGGCAGGGTTAGCCCTCTGTAAGATTAGTGTTGAAGGTGGCAAACTATGAAACACCTACATTTTTGTGTCTGAATGACAACCAAATGGTGCACATTTCGGCGATTTCATGAGAAACTCAACTGAAATTAAGGTTGTATCTTTCATATATTTAGGGGAATAAACGGATGATATTTTTGCCCACCTGAATATTCTTTTGATCAGTGCACACCTGAATATTTGAATAAGAAAATGTTAGCTTCAGCAATGCTCTCCCTCTCTCTCTTTCTCTCTCATCAGTGTTATTTCCTTCATTCCCTTTCGTTTCGGTATTAGTAACCCTCATTTTGTCTTTCTCCATGATGAAAAACCAGGCTGATGTAGGAACAGACGTTGAAGTGCGGCTGGGAGCATGGTCATGGGACACAACAACGGGAGAAGAGTTTAGAGTGGGTGCAGGAATGGCAGAGCCCTATGCCATAACCTGGTGCGCTGTAGAGTATTTTGAAGCCAGTGGTTCAATCTTGCGCATTCTCCTCCAAAACCAGCCCCCTAACACTCTCCACCAGGGAAGAACTCTACTCCACCATGCTATACTCTGTGGCAATGCCGGGGCTGTCAGAGTGCTTTTGCATTGCGGTGCAGATGTGGAACGTTCGGTCAAAACCTGTAAAACGGAGTTCCTCCCAATCCACATGGCTGCGCGTCTTGGACAACCAACTATCATTCAATGCCTCATAGACTCTGGTTGTGATATGGACTCCAAGACAGCTTCTGGTGATACAGCCCTCATGATATGTGCAAAATACAAGAGAGGAGATTGTCTCAGAGTATTGGCCATGGCTGGTGCTGACTTTGGCTCTGTTAATCTCGCCGGCCAATCTGCAGAGTTCATCGCTGGATCAAACAGATGGTCCCTTGGGTTTCAACAAGCAGTGCTTACTCTAATCAAGGCCGGGAAGGTTCCCAGATCCAGCAACGCTGCTGTGTTCTCGCCTCTAATGTTTGTAGCTCGAACAGGCGATACAGAGGCCTTGAAAGCTCTAATTGGTATTGAAGGAATAGAACTTGATCATCAGGACGATAGTGGCTTCTCAGCAGTCATGATCGCGGCTTTGAAGGGACACGTTGAAGCATTCCGGATGCTGGTTTATGCAGGGGCTGATGTGAAGCTCCACAACAAAACAGGTGAAACTGCCATCACCTTGTCTGAAACAAATCAGAACCGCCACTTATTCGAGAAGGTGATGCTTGAATATGCTCTGGAAAAAGGAAACCGCAACGCCGGAGGATTCTATGCTCTACACTGTGCTGCTCGTCATGGGGACTTGGATGCCGTCAAGCTGTTAACAAGCAGAGGTTATGATGTAAATCATCCCGACGCTGATGGCTACACTCCTCTCATGTTGGCCGCAAGAGAGGGCCACGGGTGCATATGCGAGCTACTAATCCATCACGGAGCGCGCTGTGACGCTAAGAATGCAAGAGGCGAAACAGCGTTCTCTCTTGCGAGAAAGATTTGTAGTTCCAAGAATGACACGGAGCGTGTGATACTAGACGCGCTTGCTCGGAAACTGGTACAGGGAGGCGGGTATGTAAAGAAGCACAGGAAGGGAGGAAAAGGAGCTCCACACGGGAAGGAAATGAGGATGGTGGGATCGGCAGGGACTCTGCGGTGGGGGAAGTCTAGCCGGAGGAATGTGATATGCAGGGAGGCGGCGGTGGGGCCGAGCCCGGCCTTGAGGAGAAACAGGCGGAGCAAGGGCGATGCGGATGAGCCGGGAGTGTTTCGAGTGGTGACGAGCAAGAACAAGGAGGTGCATTTTGTGTGCGAGGGCGGGATTGAAACGGCTGAGTTGTGGGTGAGGGGCATAATGCTTGTGACTAGAGAGGCTATTTGTGGTAAACAAATGGACAGTATCATATGAGGTGAATGGGAAGATTTGGAGCTGGGCTGTATAGGTGCTTCAAAGTTGTGCTTCATCTCGAAGCATATCTACGATTTTGTATATACATTTTTTGTCTTCTCTGGTTGATTTTGACATAAAAACATGGCAACACAGACAAAATGAAAATGAAGTATGTTTTGTGTGTATAAAAGACAATGAACTAATTTTTTGAAACAAAGAACGGACTACTATCAAAGATCAAAAGCAGGACACTACTTGACGAATAGACCAAGAACGGGTTTCTAATATAATCCAATATGATGTTCTATTCGTTGAACGCCTAACAAATTCGAGTTAGGCATCCTCCAGACTAGACAAAATAGGCGTGCACTCGTAACCACTACTTTCCTCTAAGCTTTAGCCTTAATCCAAAGCAAAGCAACCCGCATAGGTAGTCTCAATAAGAGAATGAGAGGGACTTCATGTTATTAATACAGATGAGACTAGAAGCCACTTCTGACGAATATGAGAAAGACGAAATGTTAAGAGCATCCATACCGTGTGCGGTTCGAGCCTCCGATTCAGTAAATGGTGATTCGCGAACCGTGAGTCACCTGATATAAAGGGCGGCTGATTGTGGATCGGGTGGGCCCTGTGTATGGGCTTGCACAAGACGCTGCCTGTCGTTTGGGTGGGCCTGCGTATAGGCATGTTGAAGGTCTTGAAGCAGATCAGTCCATTTCAGATCAGCCGTCTCAGCAAGTGGTGGCTTTGGCGCGTGTTCCTACTTTGATTGAACCTATTGTTGTTGGAGCAACTGTTGACGTGTCAGCGGGTCAACCATCACAACAGGTGGCATCTCCGAGGAAGGATGCCCTCGTCAAATCGAAACGAGTGAGCCGCCCCCTAAGCATTTGACGAAATTCTATACCATGTCGTGTAAACCAAATGTCTCTTTTACGGATGGCAAAATAACCCGAACTCGATGGGTACCCGACGTACCCTACCCGATCGGGTAGGGTATTGACCGGGTATTATTTTAATCGGGTATGGTATTACTCGTTGACCAGGTACATTGACAAGGTAAGGGTAGGGTAAGGGTTTGGCCTTACCCTCCCCGAACCCGACCCGATCTTATAACACATATTTATTTATTTATTTATTTATTTATATTACATACATAAATAAGTTCACAATAATAAACCTAATAGTAAGTCAATTACAATTAAAAAGTTGTACGGTCATCACTCATAAGCCTATAATATGACACAATTTATTCGGGTTAATTGATCATTAAAAAAACAAACTTGAAAGGGATTAGTTTTACTTGGTTGTTACTTAATTTTAGGATTGTTGTATGATATTTGAGACCTGCTTTTTTTTTTCCTACAATTTCATATTTTTTTTACTACTTAAATTTATATGGAATTGTTACTTAGATTCAATTTTTTTTTCTTATAATCCACATCTCATATGAACAAATCGGGTAGGGTAATACCCGACCCGAACGGGTAGGGTATTGACCGGGTATTGATCGGGTATGGGTAGGGTAGGGGTATTAGGTATTAAAATCGGGTAGGGTACATGTATCACAAAACCCGACCCATACCCTACCCATTGCCATCCCTAGTCTCTTTGGATCGGGAAAAATATGTTCGTCCCGTCGACATTGGGAAACAGGTAGAGCAAGGCCGAAATGGAAAAACTCAAGTCGCAGCTTCGTCTCATGGAACCGACGCATGGACTTCAATTCGTGAATTGGCTGCCAAGAAGAAATATGCGATGATTCGTCGTTGACTTCGGAAGGCGAGGATTGGCGGGATTTCTTTTGTTTTTGTTTTTTTCTCCTTGTTTTATTTTTAAGAAAATGCTTGGTCTTTTGGCTCCTTTTGTTGGAGCCCCTTTGTAATCGTTGGTTTTCTCCCTGCTTCTTCGTGAATTAGGGCATTCCGATTCTTTTTTCGGAATCGGTCTTATTACTAATTTTTCGAGCTTATAAAAAAATGTAAAGCGCGACTCGCTCGGTTCTGATTCATTATTTAGTGAACCATAACTGGAACCACGATTCATGATTCATAATGGTGAATCAACAACGTGCGAGGTGGCCAATGAGAAGCCGCCATGTGGAGCTGACATGGCACAAAAGAGCAGTTGGCAACGATAACTTTTTTTATTTATTGAAAATAATACTTTTAACAATTAAAAAAATTACCATATATAAATACCATTCAATCCCTTTCATCAATCTACCAACAATTTCTCTTCATCTCAAAATTTTCTCTCTCAAATTCCACTTCCCACAAAGCTTGTATTCCGATCGTTTTTGTATTCGAGTTATGGATGATTCAGAAGCCCGCGTTTGTGAAATGGGGAAACGAATCCGGCAAAGGACGGAGTATGAATGAGCAAGAGTGCAGTCGCAATTGGACGCATGAGGCGAAGGCTCGAAAGCGGGGAACCTTCCCGAAGAGAGATTAACAGAGGTCGTCCCGAATCCCACAAACAACTAATGCAGGATTATTTTGTTGAGAACACTACCTATGGGTTCGAGATATTTAGACGCCATACTATATGAGTCGACCCCTCGGGTGATGGAAAAGGTAGCAGAGCATGACGATTATTTTGTTCAAAAGTCGGACGCTTTCGGACACGTGGGGTTATCAACGCACCAAAAATGCACCGCCGCAATACGGATGCTAGCCTACGTGTGCTCGACCGATAAATTGGATGAATCACTACGACTTGGGGTTAGTATCATAACCAAATGTGTGCGTCGATTTTGCAAGGCAGTTGTTGAGGTTTTTATGGAGGAGTATGAACGAGCACCAAATGCGGAGGACTTGCCTGATTCTTGAAATCGGGATACAAGCAAGGGTTCCCCGACATGATTGGGAATCTTGACTGCATGCATTGGTAGTTGAAGAATTTCCCAACTACGTTTCAAGGAGTCTTTGGCTGGGGAGATCACCACTGTCATCCAACCATAATGTTTGAGGTTGTAGCGTCCCGTGATTTATTGATTTGGCATGCGTTTTTTGGAATGGCGGGCACTAACAATTACATCAATGTTCTAAACGTCAGACACTTATTCAAAGGCGTTCTTGTCGGCCATGACTATGCCGTGGAATACAAGATCAACAAGACTCGATACGGCCGACCTTATTATTTGGTTGACGACATTTACCCAACCTGGAGTCGGTTGGTGAAGGCGATTCGACATCCCATCTAACCCAAACACAAATTGTTTGCTAAAGTCCAAGACGGTGCACGGAAAGATATTGAACGAGCTTTTGGAGTCCTTCAACTACAGTGACACATAATTTCTTAACCCGCACGTGTTTGGGACAGGAGGATGTTGACTAATATCATGCACACTTGTATCATTTTACACAACATGGTTGTAGTCTTGTAGAGGATGAATGAAACCGGTACGAACAAGGAGTTGAAGAATGGTATCACAAGCCCCCTCCGGACATACTTGATTGGACACTACCTGAACGATGGGACCATAGAGGCCCCTTATCCTACCAATACTAGACCGCTCGAGCAGAGGTCGGAAATGATAACACCAACAACAACTCTAAGATGACCTTATTGAG
The DNA here is from genome assembly GCA_963921825.1 of Erodium maritimum. NCBI lineage: Eukaryota > Viridiplantae > Streptophyta > Magnoliopsida > Geraniales > Geraniaceae > Erodium > Erodium maritimum. Next base: position 19,609,660 of record OY997593.1, on the reverse strand, counting down.
CACATATGTGATCACTTTTGAGCGAATTATCAATCAGACGATTAACTTTATGTACTTTTATAATGAAATAATAGTTATTTATTTAAATATTTATTTTCTTTATCAAGTATTTATCTAGTTAATATTTAGTATTATTTATTATTTTAATTCAGTATTTAATAAATTCAGCAAAACAGTTGTAGTTGTCTAGTTAACTGACAAGAATCCCTAATGAACCTCCAATTACAAAGCAATAATGCGGAAATCAGGAGATTTTAATTCAAAGATTCCTCTACACAGATTCCAATTAAATATTTATAAATCTAAAACCCTGATTAAAACCCCCAATGATGTACATGCTTTAACATTTAGGACAAACCAGTTTCGAGGATGGTACTATCATGCCAATATATGACCTCTCTAGGCTTCGTTTTTTATTTTCCTCGTAGGACCCTTATACGCCAACACCCATTGAGTCCACCCCTCCCATGTTTTGTGTTTTACTACAATATTTCTTGAAGTTTTCTACCTCCAAACTCACTGTTACCTTGCTATCCATATCTCTCAAACTCAAAATGAGAACACTGTGACCCTCTTTGACAGAAAGGTACTCAAAATCTCACCCCACAAGTTCTTAAACGATGCACCTCACCCCACACTGAGCCCTACAATATTCACCAACAAACGAGCAAGAAACCAGAAGGTGCAATTTAGTTTCTGGTTCATCCCTACTTACCAAATAAAGGACCAACACTTCTACATGTCTGACTTGAAACCAAATAGAAACAAGTAAGCATTCTGATATAGGCCACCACAACAAGTTTAAGATCATCGACATCAATTGAATAGCCCAAAACTATTAACAAAAACAATTTTTTTTAGCCCCGACGATATCCCATTTTGTTGGGAATTTAGGTTATAAGCTAACTTGAGAAGGAATTTAACTTGTGTTTCATAGAGCCAAACCATTAATCTCGCCGAAATTTCTCTACAATATGTATCCAAAAATACATGACCTCCATTCACTTGGAACCATAAGATAATCTATTTTCCGGCCAAGTAAACTTGGTGCCATGGGGAATTAGGGATAATGGTATCAACTTATGAAATTATCAGCCTTCGAACTTCAACTAAGAACTATTCTTAAATATCTATGGGACTCCACCGAGTGTAGCTCAGGTTCAATCCCAACTTTTCCTATAGGAAAAAAGACCGAGGATAGTACCGTGCCTCTTGGCACCCTACTCGTCAGACTACCTTCTGATCTAACAAACGTCACTCCTGATTCCCAAGGAGAACAATATTGAAAGCACGTAAATTGCAAAAACCTAGAGCATGTACATCGTTGTGATCTTTTTAGATGTTTTGAATCCTTAATTGTTTTGGAATATGTGCATTTGGGTTCAGGATTCAATTCCAAGATATGTTGTTTTTCACATTGTCTTGATCTTTCGGAGTTATTTAGGGATTCCTATCTGTTGATTGGATAATTAATACTTTTTCATGAATATATTAAATACTAACATAAAACATAAATATAACAAATAAAACCAGTAAATAATACCAACGGGTAAAACAAATTCAACAATAAAAGTAGTACATAAACTTCGGGTTCATAATCCGCTTTAAAGCGATCCCATATGTGCTCAACAAGGTCAGCTTGGAGTTTCCGGTGGATAATATCATTTTTGAGATGTCCTTATACGGCCAGGTATTGTTGGTAGGATAAGGACCCTCCGTAATGCCATCATTTTGGTAGTGCCAATCAAGTATGTCCGGAAGGGGAACATTATACCATTCTTCAGCTCCTATGTCGTATCGATCGCGTTCCTCTTATACAATCGTATGGTGTAAAATGATACAACGGTGCATGATATCATACAAACGTATACCTGTCCCAAACACGAGCGAGCCAAGAAACTACATGCCACCTTGCTTGAAGGACTCCAAAAGCTTGTTCAACATCTTTCTGAACACCTTGGATTTTAGCAAGCAGATTGTGTTTAGGTGGGATGAGATGTCGAGTCGTCTTCACAATCCAACTCTAAGTTAGGTAAAGGCCATCAACCAAACAATAAGGTTGGTCGTATCGAGTCACGTTAATCTCATAGCCCACGACATAGTCACGACCAGTAAGAACATCATAAAATAAATGCCATTCGTTGAGCACGTTGATGTCATTGTTCGATTCGACGACACTGAAATACGCATGTCAAATCCACAAATCATGGAACGCTACAACTTCAAGCATTAGGGTTGGATGTCCGTGGTGATCTCCCCGTACAAAGGCTCATTGCAACGCGATTGGAAAATTCTTACACTCCTAATGCATGCAACCAAGACTCCCGATCATATGGGGAACTTTTACTTGTGTCACGCCCCAATTTCAGTAAACCGAACTCGGGACGCGAACGTTTAGAATAAGAAAACACTTTGAAAACATTTCCATTAAAACACTTTACAATAACAGTTTAGTTCAATAAAAGGATAATTACAACCCAAAATACAACGTCCCACAAGCGGACAAAAAGGCGAGGTATCCGTCGCTAGACCAAAAGTAAAAAACTCGGACTCCGCTCCTAGCTTCACAAGCTTCGAGAGATCACCTAGTCCGTCCCACGAACAGTACCTGTAGGAAAAGCAGCTAGGGGTGAGCGTTCGCTCACCACCACGGATAACAGACTGACTACAGCATAATTAGCAGACAATGCCGGTGACGCCAACAACAAACTCAACCCCCGGGGATCACTGTCCCCAACCCAAGTACTCTGACTGACCAACACCCACGGTGACCTTCCTCGAACGACTCGACACTCAAACACGTAAGTAGACACGACACAACGATCACGAAGACTTCCAAAGACTCAAAGGAACTACGCAACACCAAACAAGATCACAAAGGATCGCACACCAAACTAGATCACAAAGGATCGCAAACCAGCTGCTCAGTAACCTCCCTCGCGCCCTTTACCGATCATAGACGTGGTCAGGCGGTCGACCTGTCGCATTTCCTCGACACAAAGTCGGATCAGACTGTCAACCTATCACACTCACAACCACCGAACCACACACGCACGGCCAGGACCCCTTTACTGACAGGCGGGCCCCCTACCTCGTCTGAACGTGCAGACGCGTGTGATCGAGGACCCCCGTTTAATGAAGCGGGCCCACAACCTCAGGTAACCACAATCACAATTCAACAAACAGCAATAACACAGGTTCAACACTCCACAGGCACTCATGGCCACCCAAGATACCAACCCTAAAACGCGGACTCAACAGCCCCACAGGCACTCACGTCCTCCCAAAATACACCAACAGTGACTAACGGTTCAACGACCCCACGGGCACTCGCGGCCACTCAAAACATCAACAGTAAGACACGAGCTCTAATGGCCACCCAAGGCACCAACAATTAAAATACGGGCTCTCAAGGCCACCCAAACGCCAACAATAGATACGGGCTCTCAAGGCCACCCAAACTCAACAATAAATAACACGACTCTCAAGGCCACCCAAACTCAACAATAAATAACACGGCTCTCAAGGCCACCCAAACTCAACAATTAAATACGGGCTCTCAAGGCCACCCAAACTCAACAATAAATGCACAACAACCTCCGGGCATGGTCATATGCCTCCAGTAAACAGTTAACGCTAAGTCCTTTGTTCCTACGACACTACTAAGTGTCACATGCTTTTCCACTAATTGCCAAGTTCCCGTAACATGCATTTCTAATAAACGCTACAATCCCGTATCATGCTTTTCTAATAATCGATAACCTAAACAAACCCACGACACCCCAATGTCACATGCATTTCTACTGTTAACTTTCCCTAGTCAGGGCCGAGATCCGGCTACTTTTCCCTACCTCAACTGAAGAGCAACCGCTACGCTTCCTAGCTGCTGACGCTCTGGCTCGCTACCTCCGAGCTTCACCTCGATCGAAACCGGACGCTAAAGATAACACGAAAGCTATAATTAGAGGCGGTTTCCAGGTTAGTTTAAAGGGTACGATTAGTCCTGTTTAAATCCGACAATTGTCTTTCACACTCGAGCGGGATAAAAGCGGGATTACAACGGATCGAGTTCGAGCACCCGTGCACCGAACTCGAGTTGATCCAAAACCCAGTTAAAACCAAACTTAACTCAAGTTTAATCTTAACCGACTTCCGTTTTCATAACCCGTTTGATTTAACCAGATCTAGTCTTAACATTTTCTTAAGAACTCGAAACCGACTTCCTTTTTAATTAAACTTTGATTTTCTTTCCGTTTAAAACAACTTCGTTTTCTCATTTAACGGATCTAAGTCGTTTTTAATTACTTTTCCCTTTTAATCTATAATTTCTCGTTAGTTTTATGCTTCAACGAATTTGTCCAGATCCAAAAACTGATTTTAATTTAACATATTTTCCTTTTTAATTCAAAAACCGTTCCAAATATTTATCGATTTCATAAGCAGGTTTAATCAAATATTAATCGATTTCACTTACGGTTTAACCAAAAATCAAACGATTTCATTAACAGGTTTAACAGATATGGATTTTCTCAACAGATCCACATTGGCTCGAATTTAACAACACGGGAAACATTAAACGAGGGGCTCGGGTTCGAAACCGGCCGGCCACCGACGGAGACGCCGCCGGCGACCAAACCTCGTGGTGAGAACCTCACCGTGGAAGATGAGGTGGTGGAGCACGGCGGAGGGAACGCCGGTGGTGGTGGTTTTGGGCGCGACGGGGCGCGGCTGAGGGTTTCCCCTCAGATCTGGACGGAGGTGAGGAAGGTGGACGTCGGCGGCGAGATGGGGTTCGAAGGCTCGGCTCCGTTCTGAGAGGGAGACCGTGGTCGGAGACGGCCGAGCTCGGGCTCGGGACGGCCGGAATCGAGAGGGACGGTGGTGGCCGAGCTCGGGCTCGGGACGGCCGGAATCGGGAGGGACGGTGGTGGTCTGCGTGGTCCGGACGAGAGGAGATGACGGCGGCGAAGGGCAGGTCGGAGGTGGGAGAACGAAGAAGACGGGGACGGAAGAGGGAGGGTCGACTGCGGCTTGGTGGTGGCCGGACGGAGAGGGAAAGCAAGGGAGAGGGCCGGAGATGGAGGGGCTCGGAGCTGGAGTGGTCGTCGGAGAATCGGACGGAGGAGAAGGAGGTCGGGCGAGGGTTCGGGAACGGGAGAGGAGAGAAGCTAAGAGGGAATGAAGGCTGCGCACAAAAAAAATGGTGAAGGAAAATTAGGGTTTGACCCTTTTATAAGGGAAGCAGCTGGGTTGGGCCCAAAACGGGCCTGACTCATTCAATGGGCCCAAACCGGCCCATTTTCCAATCGAGCCCAAACAGTTTTTTTTTTCTTTCAAAAACCTACCCTAAGGTTTTAGGATTTTAAATTAATACCCTAATGAAACGAAGCGGGTTTTACAACTTGTATTGTGATTCCAACAGTTAGGTTAAGTCCTCCACATTTGGTTCTCACTCGTACTCCTTCATTAATACATCAACAACTGTCTTGCAAAACCATCACACATATTTGAGTATGGTGTTTACCCCAATTTGTAGTGCTTCGTCCAACGATGAGCACCCATATGCTAGAATTTGTATTGGAGGGGGGGTGCATTTTTGGTGCGTTGATAAACCCATTCGTCCGGAAGCGTCCGTCTTTTAAATGAAGTAATCGTCATGCTCCACTACCTTTTCCATCACCCAATAAAAAGAGACGGCTCATATGGAATCGACGCCTAAACATCTCGAGGCTGTAAGTAGGTTCGTCAAGAAAATAATCCCGCATTAGTCTCTCTTCGCGAAGGTTCCCCATTTTCGATCCTTCGTCTCAAAGCGTCCACCTGAGGTTGCATTCTTGCTCTGAGAAGCTCCGCCTTTCGCCGGAATCGTGCCTTCATTGTCCGACAGTTCTCTTCCAAATCATCCATAGCTCAATCACAAAAACAAGAGAGTTTGTATTTTTTTTTATTGTGCGTGAGATAAATGAAGTGTGGACAATACAATGAATTTTTTGGGTATTTATAAAAAATCCCGATTTTTAAAATATTTTTTTAAAAAAATAAATAAAGTTGTTAACAATCCAACGACTAGTTTTTTTCCACCTCAGTGTCACGCGTCAGCATGCCATTAGTTGGCATAAGATCATGATCCCGCACCAATCAGTTCCCACATAATAACCGAATCGGCCGGTTCTGAATCACGATTCTCATTTAATGATCCCGAGCTGCCAGATCTTCGCCTCTATATCGTCTGATCCTCGACTCTGAATCCTCCAATTGGGATTTGAACCACACAATATACATGAGTACATACTCTTAGGCTACCAAAGTTCTTGGTAATACAAAGATAATTCCACACCTTCCAAATAATCTAATGGGTATAGTCCTTTGATCCCTACCACCAGAATCGAGCCATGGTAACATCAATTTTGTCAATTAATATAATACTATTTAGCAAAGGTTTTTGACGATAACCTTATAAGGAATTATAATTTGAACATTACATAACACTATGGGTCGTAAGTCAAACATGCATGTCGGGTTGGGTTTTTTAGGGATGAAGATAAGCATAGTGTTATTCAACTTATCCAGAAAACTATACCATACAAAATCGACCAAACACATTTCACCACATCAATCGCCTCAATGTCCGAGTAATCTTTATAAAAATATGGGTTAATACCATTTGGACACGAAGATTTGTCTGGTCCCATTGAGAACATAGCCCACCCTGAATGCATCAATCGAAACTTGATCTATTAATTTCAAGATCCATTATAGGGAAATAATGTTGGGGTTTACAGCATGAATAAAAAGCAAAAAAATGAAAAAAAAAATCATCTCTAGATACCGAAATAAATCCATGTAATTCGAATAACTAATAAAATGCAAATACAAAATTATTACCTCTTATAGTTTGCAGCTTGGTTCATGATGAGGACCTTAGAACAAATGCTTCCGTAATCGTTAAGGCGTTTTAGAATGAATATGCCTTTTGCAGGTATCGACACGAATGGATAACTAGTTATGTTTTTGCTGAATTTATTAAATTCAGATTTAGAACACTACATATATATAAAGTTGATAAAATTAATTAATTAATAAAGTAACTGAAATGAAAAAATAAATAATAAATAAAATTAATTAACTAAAACGGATAATTAAACTTGAAATTCCATTACATCAAACTTATTAACTCATCCCACTCGTCGTCGTCGGACATTTTTATCGAAATAAATGTGAACAACTGGAGAGGAAAAATAGAAAGACTTTTGAGAGAAATGTTGGTGGTTTGATGAATGGGGTGAAGGGTATTCATTATATGTGGGGAAAATTGTATTGTAGTATTTTAAATTGTATTATTTTGATTTAAAAAAAATTGGAATCGTCACGCGTCATGTTGTCATTGAGAGCCGACGAAACACGGACCCAAGACGTACGATCTGGAATTCGGGTTCTTAGTCCGCACCCGGACTCGCGATCCTCGGGTTCGTGGTCCGTGGTCCGCGGTTCAAACACGCCACATCGTACAAACCCCGAACCACGATCCCGCGAATGCGTGGTCCCGCTCCGCCGAGGGGCGAGGAACGCACGCCCGGACCGCGAGCGAGGGGCGAGGGGCGAGGCCTGCGGACCGGCATGCGTGTTTGAGGGCCGAGGGCCACGTAAAAACCGTCCCACAGTGGGACGGCCCGCGTCCCGCAGACCACGAACGCGCGGGTCGGGACCGAGGGCCGGCTAGTTGTGAATGCTCTTACTAACCCTTCATTATCAATAGTGAATGGAGGTATATGAAAACATATTCAGAGAAAACCCTAGGGAGATGGACAAGTTTCGGCGGCGGCTTGAATCTCTTTCTCCGCTGCCACTGGGAGTTGTTTTGATGATCATCCATAATGATGTGGGTGATGTTTTCACCATGGGCTGCTCAAGACGTGGATTTCTTGGTGCTGTGAGGTTGGTGTTTCACAAGTCCAGATCAAAGGGCTGTGGATGGCGGTACACACAGGTGTGGAAGATGAGGGGCACGACGGCGGTGCGGGGCGAGGTGGGAATACGTGGTTGGGGGTTGTTTTGGCGATCCCGGGCAGCCACTTTGCTCCGGAAGCAGAGAACCGATTAGTCCAGTCATCATTGTGGACGGAGGTGTATGGCGGTGACACGGGGTGTGGCGAGGATCCGACGGTGAGGGTTGTTCATCCGTGGATGCATGGGGGGATCTCGGCGAGCTATGGCAGCGAAGCAGGGCGAAGCGAGGCACCTTCGGTGAGGCTCGTCATGATGGTGCTGGCCTCGGTGGCGTTTGGTGAGATACGATATTCAGGTGGCCGGCCATCGATGGTGGCCGACGTTGTAGAATATCGAGACGTCGTGGGTCGTGGTGCCACCGGGGTGATCTTGGGCGGACAAGACAACGATGGTAGCAATGAAGGAGGACAAAGTGGAGGCTACGAGAGTAGTCCAACGCTGTTTCGGTCCACAGAGGTTGTTCGTCTGACTGCAGGGGGGATATGTACTACAAGGATCTGGCCCTCACTCAGCGACGAGAGGTACCTGTCTGCTGGTAGTGTTGGGACGGTCAGTGGTCTGACACTAATCCTGAGCATTGACTCAGAGGGGCATGCGGTGTCCAATGGAAGGACACCACGAACGGCGAGGGGCAAAACGCACCCTCGCCTCGATCAATGAGGACTTCGTGGTCTAGTGTGGGGTCTGTCGGTAATACCGCCTCACTGGACGTAGGGTGGCATCGATTCCACCAAGTACCGGCGCAACATTCTTCAATCAGATTGGGAACCAACAATTTTACGTTTTTAAGGGCCCTCATTATCATCAGAGGGGGGACGACGCCTGCTAGTTCCTCGGGAGGATGCAAAGTCCAACTGAGCCATTTCAGTTCCTGGTTACAGGGCTGTCCGGGACATCGATCTAGGGCTTCAGTATTACACTGGAGCATACCTCAGAGTCGATTTATGTTCAATCGGAAATTCAAACACTAGGCCTGCTCGGTCTGTGCCAATCAGTCTGAAGCCGTTGTATCGGTGATCGAAAGACACTATCGCAGTATTCTCCTCCAGACTACCCTTAATCTCTATAGAGTGACTTTACTTTCAGTTCTATTGTTATTTTAGTTTTTAGCATTTCAGTACTTTATTTTTATATGCAAATTTCAATTATAATATAATGATCGTATTTTCTCAAAAAAAAAAAAAAAAAACTCTTCATTATCACCTCACTCTCACAAGCTTAGAACAATGCACAATTCATTCTCCCCATTTCGCTAAAAAGAAAAAGAAAAAAGAAATGCAATATATACCCAAAAAAAACGGCAGAGAGAGACTCGTAGATTTGGCAGAGATAGATCTTCACTCTACCGTTTTGTTCTACGTTTAGAGTTTCAGAGTCTTCTGCAGAAAGCTCTTCCATTTCCTCTACATTTTGAACCCAGTGAGTTTCGCAGCCAGAGAAGAACAGCGCCATGTTCTCTTCCCGTTGCCTCCAAAGCGAAGTGCCCTTCAAAGCCATTTGGGTTGCTGCCTATTTCCACTCTAAGCTCAAGAAATCCCAAATTGTTCAGACCGATATCGTCTCTACCGTTGGTTTGTTTCCTTCTCTCTTTTGCTGCTCGGGATTTTCTGAGATTTTTTCTCCCATTGTTTGGCTTCTGGGAAAAAAAAATGAGGGATATGGAAGTAAAAATCGTGATTCCCGAAATGGGTTACTCTTCGAGGAAAAAAGAAGAACGTTTTGCCCTTTTGGTTCTCTTGTCTTCAACTGGATATCAAATCATGGGTTAATTTGTTTTTCTGGGTTATGCTTGTTGGGATGTCCTTAGAGCTTTGTTGGGTGGTCACTGTTTTTGATTTTCTTGTCGGAAGAATATGTTGTGTAGGAGTGTTAATTTATGTGGGTACTTACTTATGATGGCTAAATCAGTTCGTATCACATGGGTTCTAATCAAAGTTGAATTTTGTGTTTTTTTGGGTACTTTTTCTTATCTGTCATGTTGGGTTTAGCTTCGATTTGAAGGGCATTTATGCTCCTGCCGGCTATGGGATATTTGGAGATCTCAATCTATTGAATTTTCATGACTCACAAGCAAGGTACATTTAGTGAGGGAATTTGGCTTCCTGTTACATGTGATGCTGTTATGAGGGAGTATAGGAGGGTTGACAAGCATCATTTCCCCCCTGAAGAAATTAGGTCACTTTGTTATTCTGTTGACTGGAATTCTTTCTTATAATGACTTTCTGTGTGATTTTCAATCACGGATTTGTATCTTGGTATGTTGTTTTCAATTTCAGGTTTTGAAATGGTCTAATAATTGGACTTTGAACCTTCCAACTTTATAATTAGTAATCCAGGTTAAAGAGAAAATTCCACTGCTCACTCTCAAATATTCGGGGAAATAAAATAAAATAATTGAGCAGTGTAGATGAAGTCAGCCTTACATTTGTGCAAGTTTTAGTTCCCAGCTGTAGAAAATTCAAAATTGACTTCATAAGTAGAAACAACCTTGACCAAAATATAAGAAGGTGCAAGATAAGTGAGTTGATTTGTGAAATTCTCAGAAAACTACTCCAAGTGTGGTTTATTTCAATGAAGATACTGAAACCTCTAAATTTCATACTTAGTTTTCGTTGTCTTGAAATTACTTTTACTTTTATGGACAAGGTCATCAGTTTCTGAAGTTTCATTTGATATTGAAAGAGCGGACTGTGGTATTTCCACTATCAGCTGATCTGTGATGAATGACATAGTTCAATGCTTGTCTTAGGAGATTATCGATGTCCCCAAGACAGTTAATTGGTTCAAATGTTATGGGAAATCTTACTTTATTGTAAATCTGAATTGCTGGATCCCTTGTATGTTTGAACTCTATTTTGGTGCAGATAAAATATTGCAAGATGATTTTGGTGTCATCACGTACAGAGTATTAGCCTATCTTCTTCTTGGGGTTGTGAGAATACACTCAAAAAAGGTTGGATATATGTTCAATGACTGCCAAGAGGTTCTAAATAGGATCAAAGAATTCATTAGTAGGAAACAGACATGTCATGCCGACACTATTCGTGCACCCTGCATCTCAATTACTCTACCAGACAGGTTTGAGCTTGATGCTTTTGATCTGGACATCATTGAAGATTCTAGTAGGTAAGCTACAAGGCCAAAAAATGAGTTGGTCAATGTAATTCCTGTTTTGATGACCTTTCTTGATATCTTTATTTTTCTACTTACAGAAGCAATGTAATGCCCAATGAAGCCATCACTCTTAAAGGTATTAGAGCTTCTTTAATTGCTTTGTTATTTCTCGTAGCTTAATTTGTGGTGCTTCATGTGCTTTTACATCATATATAACAGATACTTCCTGGAAAAACCTGGGAATGGTGCAGTTTTCTCTAGATAAGGTACACAAGCATGAGGAATAATAATTTAAATACCTGTGCCTGCATCACAACTTTTGATTTCTGTCAAGATGTTGTCCTTGTAATTGACCTTTCCCTGTTTATTTTCATGCAAAGTTCTCCCTTAATATTTCTAGATGATTCATCCTAAACGTGTTTATGGAGCATAGCCAACTACACATTTTTTTAGTTGTGGAAGCATAACAGGGATTAATTTACATATATAAAGAGGTTTGCTGCATGCAATGTCAAGTGGTCATATCCCAGGACCCTTTCAAATATTTAATTCCACAGTAGCTTGTTATTTATAACTTGATTGATGATATAGTTACTATAGACCAAACTTAGGTAGCTTGCAACATCTAAACAATTTTAAGCATGGATCCCAATCCGTAGAAGTGGTCATATCTAAATTTGATGAATGCTAGGATTAGACTTGAATGATCAGACTGAAGTGAGGCCAAAGGATATGATTTTTGTATGCCAATCGAAAGGCACAATAGAGCAGAACCAGTATAGCTTGACTTTTAGGTCGGTATAATCATGACACTTTTTTTTCTGTTTCCAACTTATGCAATCTGTTTTTGGTGCTAATGATTCAATGACTCAAATATCAGTAGTTGCAGTTTGGAAGCTCAACTTGTATGAATTTTGCAGTATCAATTTGAGTTCAGTGCACCCAATAAGGACTCATGCTTCCTTGATGATGACCCTCCAGATGAGGAGTACGTACCTCTCCTAAAAACCTTTTATGCTTCATTTCTTCTTTTGATCTAAGGTCTGCATGAATTTTAAAATGTGTCTTGTTATTCTTGTTACAGTTTTCTATCCCCATATATGATGGATGGTGACATAGAAGTAGGCACATCAGGCAAACTAAGCCATTTAGAAGCAAGCTTGGAGAAGTTTGGAGACATCAAGTTCTCTGAAGAAGAGTGTGTAAACCTTGAGAAGTTTTATGGGGTTGAGGAAGAACCTCCAATCCTTGTTGAACCTGTGAATGAAAATCATCACGGTGATGGAAAGGAGATAGAGATTAGCAAAATGGCGGACTTAGAAGCTCAAAGTCCAATGGAAACAAGCATGGGAAAACTTGGAGACTGGGGATTCTCTACAGAAGACTGTTTGAACCATGAGACGTTCTCTAGGTTTCATGAAAACCCCCCAGAGATTGTTAAACCATCTGGTGAGAATTCTCCAAGCAATGTAGAGCAGATAAAGATTCCAGAAATGACTATGATGTTTACTGGGTTTCATGAGAATCCTCTAGATCTTGTTGAGCCATTCGATAAAGCTTGTCTGAACATAGAGATTCCAGAAGTGGCACTGTTAGAAAGTGATACGCCCCAGGTGATTGAGGATCAGAGCAATCATAGCAATTTACTATCAAGTGTGGAAAAACTTAATAACATTGCACTTTCTCATGAAGTGTTGCCCAGGCCAGATATCTTTTGTAGGGATGAAGAGGAACCTGCCAAGACTATTCTACAACATGATGAAGAAAAGCATCATACTGATGTACTGCATGAAAAAGATTTGGAAATGACATCATCAGAAGACATAAGATGTCAGATTAATGCAGAAGGTCAACCCTCGTCTTTCACCCCTGATGTAACTCCTAAGTCCAAGTTTTACGATCCTTCAGGTACAAAATATCCAAAGATGTATGTATCAAAATACTTTATAGCTGCAGTCCCCGAACTGTTAGTACTGACCTTTCTTTATGCAGGAGGGTCTTCTAATGCTCAATGTTCTTATGTGGACAATTTGTCCAAGCTTCTTTATCAACCCTTTAAAAATCCGGCTCTCAAGCCTTTACTATTTTATGCTGCGTAAAATTTAGCTCAACCCAGAAGTTGCAATTGTGTTTCTTAGTGAAGTTATCATCTCAGCAAGTTTATGACTTGACTTACATCATTTCCTCATTCAATCCAGCTTGTGCTACACCAAAATTCATGGTTCTTCCAACACCAACTACCATGAAGCCTATTCAGAAAAGGAAAAGAAAGTGCATCATTGATGATCCCATCGTGTTGTCAAATCAGTAAGTGTTGATTATCTCACTGATTTCCATATGATCATTTGAAATGTGTTTTGATTGCTAATATGTAGAAGTGTGCTTAGACTTTGTTAGTTAGTTTTGACATTATTTTTTATAATAGGTACAAAAGTGTAGGATTATCATAATGTGTTCTACTAAAGAATAGAAGACAATAAATACAATACATCATTGTCTCATTATTATAACGTTCTGGTTATATATTTTGGTATTTAAACCAATGAATTATAAGTGGAGCTAATTTTAAAGGGTTAATTGTTTAAAACTACACTAAAGTTTTGTCCACAAATGGATGCATGCACAAAGTTTTGTCCACGTTGTGTGGCTAACCTAAAGTTTTGCCCACCGACTTCTGACAGAAAAATGTAACTGGAGAGACTGAAATGACAAATTTACCCTTATGTATTTCAATTCAAATTTAGACTGATGAATTAAAAGACGAATATACCGCTTACTTCATCAAATCCTTAATAAATTTTTATTTAAAATTCAGTTTTTATTTTAAAATAAAATTTTAATTAAAAATCAGTTATATTTTTTTAATAAAAATCATTTTTAATTTTTAAAATAACAGTTTTATTTTTTTTAAATTCTGTTTTTGTTAAAATAATTTTTTAATCAAAATCAGTTTATTTTTTAAAAATTCAGTTTTTATTTAAAAATATTTTTTTAAAAATAAATGTTTAATTAAAAATCATTATTAATTTTTTAAAATAACAGTTTTATTTTTTAAAATATTTACTCTTTAAGTTTTTTTTTCAAAATAAAATTAATTTTTAAATTAAAACATAAATTTGTAAAAAATAAAATTTAATTTTAATTAAAACTGAATTTGAATGATTTCTAATTAATTTAAAATATCAATTTTATTATTATTAATTTAAAATTTATTTAAATACCTTATTTTTTATCAATAAAAAGGAATTTTTTTATTTATTATAAATTTTTTATTTCCTTGATTTTATTTTTTTATTAAAAAGGGTAAAATGGTATTTCCCCTACAAAAGTCAAGGGTTCAAATGTTAATGGTAAAATGGTAATTTCAATGTATAACAGAAACGAAATATTCCGTCCATTTTTCTAACAGAAATCGGTGGACAAAACTTTAGCGTAACCACAGAGCGTGGACAAAACTTTGTGCATGCATCCATTTGTGGACAACTTTAGTGTAGTTTTGGACAATTAACCCAACTTCAAAATTTCAATTATCATTTTACTCCTTTAGATTTGTAAGTAATCATGAAGCGATGAAGTCTGGAAATATCTAGCATGAAAAACTTGAGCTAGGGGGAATGAGCTGGGTTGGAATGCAAGTATCAAGCCTAAAAATTTATCAGCAAAAACCAAGATGATGAATTTTTTCCAGATTTAGTTTTAACACAACGTGCATATTAGTCTAGTAATATCAATATAATGGAATATGGAAACAGTCAGGAGCAGTTTTTTTCCGTACTTTCATGTCAATCAAGAGCAAACTTTGCTTTCTTGCTTAATTATACATGTTAAGGACAAAATAACCTTTCCTTGTCTTCTAATCTCCATGAATCATTTGTACAGACATGGACCTTTTCTTCAAATTGGGAATGTGTATATTGCTCTCTTGTATGTAAAGGATGTCATCTTTCATATTTTAGAATAACCTGCTAGGGCTATGGCCATTATGTAAAGGATGTCATCTTTCATATTGCTCTCTTGTATGTAAAGGATGTCATCTTTCATATTTTAGAATAACCTGCTAGGGCCATTATGGCATAACTGAGCAACCAAAATTTTGATAGTTGATCGAAAGTTCAGTTTTTAAATGCTGAAAGTTTCCAATCTATTTCAGGGTAATCAAGAAAAGCATAGAAGACCCAAGTGATTTGTTATCGAAAAGGAGGAAAGTTCAAAAGAATTTACTTCCCATATGGAAAACCAATAGGAATTCGAGTTTCCGCCATAGTTTCTTAGAGCCTCTGCTTAACTGTAAGTTGGTTTTTATTGATCCTAGACTGGTTCATGAATTCTATTCCATTTTGACCGCATATCTTGCAGATCCTGCAGTTGAGCTTAGATCCCTCTTCTGCACGAAGAAATTGGAGGTCCCAGAAAGTATGGATCTTCAAAAAGCTACTGAAGAGTCCATTAAAACTGCTGAACCTTCTGCAATGATCTTAGGATCCGCTGAAACTGTTGAAGCTGCTGAGAAAATCCTAGATTCTATTGAAACTTCTGATACTCCCGGGCAACTGAGTGTGTCAGTATCTCCACTTAATGATGGGCGTATAGAGGAACCACAATTTGCTCCAGAAACACCAATTCAACAAGCATCACCAGTGAGATTTATGGTGGAACCACAAATTGCTCCTGAAACTCCTATTCGACAAACATCATTGGTGAGATCATTTGGGAGTTTCAAAGATTCTCCTTTCAACTCTGATGCAATAAGACCTGCAAGCTTGTGTGAGGATCAAGATCTGGATATCAGTCTGATAAACGAGGTGAAGTAATGTTTGACATAAAGATGTAATTGTGTTATCAGCCATTTGAATTGATTTAGTTAAGATGTTACTCCCTTTATTCCTAACCGAGTGTCCTTCCCTAAAATGGATGATCTAAAATAAGTGTCCTCTTTCTTTGAGGAAGTGAATATGCACGAATTACCAACAATGTCTTTATATGAGTTATTTAAGTATTTTACTAATAATCAGAGGGGAATAGTGCCTTTTTTTTACCAATCTCTTTAAAGTTTGTTTGTTGATGTTGTTTGGGCTAAGTGAAGACTGACTGATGATGCTATTATAACTTTCCTCCCTTCTTTTTCAATTGTATCAGGAGATCAGTTCAAGATATGAAGTTAATGAAGAACAAGGTAAGAACTCAACTATTGATATTATTAGAAATGACTTTGATTCATTTGCCTAAGTTTGCTGGATGGCCATGCCTTGCATGGAACCCTTATTCAAATCTTTTGTTGACTGTAGATGTATCACCAGGAAGGTCAAGGTAAGTTGGATGATAAGGCTTTTACAATTTCTCCTCTCGTTTCAGTGCCTATTTTTCTTATCCCTTTGCCAATGGACCCTTTCAATAAGTTAAATTTGTTTTACAGAATGGTGAGGATATTAAAACAAAGGAGTAGGGAGGAAACATTAAACTTGTCAAATGTTCTAAAAAGAAGAACCAAGAAAGACAGCGCAAAACTGTTCTATGAGATCCTGGTACGTTCCCTTACCACTAGTTGCTAAAATAAGCAAGTGTTTGGTCTGTACAGAATCAGATAATATCATCGTTGAAACAAGGAAATTGGTCAATCACCCGTGGAAGTTCTTAAAGCATGTCATAACCATCTCTCTGAAATAACAATGCAGGTGTTGAAAAGTGGAGGGTATCTGGATGTGGTCCAAGACTGTGCTTATGGAGATATTCATATCAAGATACTCCCAAAATGGGATCAAATTGATGGAGCTTGTTGAAATGTATTCATGGCACTTAACAACATAGTTAGCTTGCCTGCACATACCTCCGTCGCCCACAGCCATGTCGGTTGTCCAAAACAAGGTAACTAAGATTAGAAATATCAAATGTATCCTTTTATTTATTTATTATTAAAGTATGAAATGCAAAAGCCTCAGCTTTGAAGGTTGGATTGTCTTGGACATTGAAGTCAGCTTATGATAGTACTTAGAAGGTATTGTGAGTTAACTGGATATTTCCTTTTCTCTGAAAGTTGCATTACTGAGATGAACCAAGGAAAGAGTAGAGCCAATGTGCAGACTTCTTGGGGATCCGGGTCAAGTTGTTGAAATAATCCGTGTAACCGAGTCCAAACCGGGCCTGATAACCCGAAGCCATTTCCATGCCATCCATCAGAGACCATATGATGTAACCCTTCACATTTGCTCCCTGCCTGCACCCATTTTCAAACTTGATGATCCAAAGATTTGTTTTTGAAAGAAACATCGGTTTTGAAAGCAGAAAATAGGGCTAAACTCACTTCATGGCTTGCGAAATAGCATGAAGATGTTTAAGAATGAAGTGAATCCGAGCATCGTCTTGCAATGCAGCCTCAATAGAAATGGTGTCATTTCTCTTACCTGCATATCCTATTGTTGTCACATACAAAAACATTAAAACATTTCATGCTTAGTCCTGTGATTAAGAATATGATGTATGTGTGACAAAGCTAACCATTCTCAGTGACATAGATCTTGGGATTGTTGTACTGCTTCTTCAGAGAAACCAATACTTTTTTTAGTCCTTGTGGATAAGCATAGAAGATAGGAACCCCTCCTGGTGCCTGAACAGACACAAACCATAACACTTAGTTCAACATAGAAAGTGAAAGAAATAGCTTACTAAGGAAGGAAGCAATAGCCATTTGATCTCACCAGTTTACCTATAAGCTTCCCATTTCTATCCACTGTCCAAAACAAGGGCAATAAGTTGGGTTAGATATAAATTACTTTTCAGTAATAATTAGAATGTGGATTTAAAAGTCGAGCTTCGATTATCTATGTATGGCAGCAATACCTGTGATATTAACATGCTGGAACTGATCACTCTGGTTATACTTATACACATGATGAGAAATCAGTGGAAGAGGAGCTTCATATCTAGAGGTATAGTAATTGACACCAATGAAATCAAAAGACCCTTTCACTGCAATCTTCTCATCCTCTGTAAATTCTGGAAGCCCATCTCTCACCATAGCCTTCATTATAAATGGGTAATCTCCAAATGCTAGTGGCTCCATCAACCTGAATAAACAGGAATGCAACTTTTTTTTTCTTTTCGGATTTTGAATGTTCTTATTCCTAAATGAACCATTTCAATATATATTCATCAGTACCATCCTACTAAGAAATCAAATGCTCTCTGCGACGCATCTCTGTCTACTTTTGTTTCTCTGTATGGCTCGAACCATTGTGTCAGCAAAGAAGTACCAATTTCTCCCTGTTGCGTCACCTAGAATTAAATAAGATCACATTGAGAGAAGAGATAAGGATTTTGAAGATAAGACTTAACAAGACGCTTAAATAGAGAAATACTTATAAGTTATAACTGGGGTTTAAACTCGTGTCCATGATGACTCTGATATCATAACCAACTAAACTGAAAGCTAAGCTTATGGTTGAAGTACAATTACCTGGTACTTGTGTTTGTAGATTTGAACGGTGGCAGCATGGGCTAGTATGATGTGATGGGTTGCAAGAAAAGGATCTGTTAGAGGGTTTGTTGAGCTTGTGTTTGATAAGCCGAGTAGATAACCATATTGTACAAAAGCTTGTGGTTCATTTATGGTTATCCAGTGCTTCACTCGATCGCCAAAGTTTTGGAAACAAATATCCGCGTACTCTTTAAAATCATCTCTAATATTAACGTATGAAAGAAGAAATCAAAGGACGATCTAGTGCAAGTAGAACGAATTGGATGATACTTACATGATCCGTCTACTCAAAAAGCCTTTGTATTTGTCCTCTAGTGCTTGAGGTAAGTCAAAGTGGAACAATGTCACAAATGGTGTTATGCCTATATTGTGCAATGCAATTACAATTAGTAAGGTGGGGAACAAAACGACTATAAAATGGACTTTTTGTTAAGTAACCTTTAACTTGAAAATCTTTGTAGAATAAACATCCTTTCGAAGGGTTTCCCTATTTTACCTTTTATAAAATCCTGATCGGAATTTAATTAAGAGTAAAAGCGTGATTTTAATTTTTAAAAAGAAAAGAATGTTGCCTCTGTAACAACAACTCAAAGGAAAGTTATAGACTGAGTGGATAAGCTGTTAGTACCATTTTTTAGCAATTCATTAATGAGATTGTTGTAAAAGTCAATTCCTTGTTGATTTACGCCTCCCTTTACAGTCCCATCTGCAACATTTTGATGAGTCCATCTGAATTTCAGCCATTCATCAAACAGTAATCGATGATTTATTACCCGGGAGGATTCTTGACCATGACAGGGAGAATCTATGTGTCCACTCCAGTTGTCTTTAGCAGCTTCACATCTTCCTATTATATCAAAACTTTACTTGTTACATTTCTTCATCCGTCCTGATATAATCATTTTAAATTCAAGCCTAAATGAATTCGATTTGTCCAACCTCCCACAATGGTATTAACCAAGTCCGTGCGCGTGCTAATTTGCCACAACCCAGTCTCCCCCTTTCGTTTAAGAATCTTTATCCAACCAACCTCCTAAACCCCTTTTTCAAGTGATTTGTCTGCTTAATTCTCCACCCATTAAAGATAATCTATGGTTAATGATCAGGATACATTATACGAACCCCTCTAAACGATAGACTTCGATAAAATGGAGGAAAAATAATGTTCTAGAAATCGTTAGGCGCCTGTCAGAGGATAGAGCTTTTACGGGACTAATCATAGATTAATCGAGTCGGTCAACAAAAAATGAGGGCCTAAGAGGACGTCTAAACGTCGGGATTTTTATAACACCAAAAAAGAATATGTATAGTTTAGATTACTTTGTAAAGATGGTAAGAGTCAACATCAATGTCTCTGTCTCCAGTTCCATCTTGAATCAAAGAGTCCCACGTGCTTGGTCCCCTCCCTCCCTCGTCTCCCGCGCCTTCTGTCTGAACCAACGACACTACTCCTTAAACCAACGGTAATAACCGACATAACTAATCAAGTCAAATCAATTGGACTAACTGTAAAATTGCAGATCGTAGGCTTACCTGTAGAGCAGAAGTGGAGCAACCAAACATAAAATCGGGAGGGAAGTGCTGCCTCGTAATCACCTCGGAAACTTGTGGTTCATCAACTGTATCCGTAACTGCTGCTGACGTCATTGTATTACCGTTACCAATTATCATAATTATAGCAATAATCAGCTGCGCTATGTAACACATTTCTGAGACCTTCCACATGTTTTTATGTTGCTTCGTCTGATTATCGCCTTGCTCTTTATAAGAGTGGAATGATTAATTAATTAATTTGTTCAACCAGTCACAAATCAATAATTTACAAGAAACTATTAAAAACTTCCATATTTGAATAACTATACTAATTATATGCATTCACATCTGAAAAGTCATTATTTTCATCCTCTATTCCTAGTGTTTCTAGAAAATTATGTCACTAGTCAAGCGAAACTTTCTCGAGGTCGGGTGATATTTGCATTCTCTTAGACATAAATTGAAGACCTTACTCCCAAAACAAATCATCGCACCCACAATTTATTATAATCATAAGAAAGAGATGATCATATATATTATATAAAATAATTAAATTTATTAGGGTTTCAGATTAAATGATGGATGTAAGTTTGAGTTATAATCTTTAATTTGACTTTTCTATAATACTTTGATTATGAAACTTGATTAAAATTTCAGTTTTGAAACTGACTTTTGTTATATATTTGACTAAATTTGATCTTTTTTATAAAACTGAAACAAATATTTGCAATTTTGATTATATCTGACATTTTTATTTATTTACAAAACTGTCTTTTATAGTTTCTTAATGGGATAATTGTCCAAAACTATCCTAAAGTTTCGTCCACACACGAGTTGATGCACAAAGTTTCGTCTACGCTGTGTGGGTACCCTAAAGTTTTGTCCACCACTTTTTTAGTTTTGACGTAATAGGGATGTTCAAAATGATGGTCTGGGCAGTGCTTCCGGGATTGAATAGAAGCGTGGACAAAACTTCAATGCACCCACAAAGCGTGGACAAAACTTAAATGCACCCACAAAAGCATGGGCAAAACTTCAATGCACCTATAAAAGCGTGGACAAAACTTTAGGATAACCACACAACGTGGACAAAACTTTTTGTATCAACTCGTTTGTGGACGAAACTTTAAAGTAGTTTTGAACAATTATCCCTTTCTTAATAGAACGTGACTTTTTCTTACAAAACTTAAAAGTTGTAAGAGCTAACTAAAACTTTGGTTATAATACTTTTCTATAAGGGCATAGTTATAGTTATGAGTGTCACAATTGATAATATTTTTTTTTTGAAGAAACCCAATTGATAATGTTAGTGTTAATGAAAACGTTGAACGGAATTGTATGTTAATCTTATAAAATGACTTATATTGCAACAATATATATACACACAAGGATTAGCCTAAATATCAAAAAAGACGGAGAGGTTGTGAGCTAGATTGTGAGCTACTGTCAAGAGAGGTGGAGAGTTGTCGGTGATGTGGTGTAAAGTCAACAATGGTAGCTCCATGTTTTCTAACACGCCCCCTCAAACTCAAATTGGTGGTATAGAACACAAGTTGAGTTTGCTTACTACATGATGGAACCGTCCTGGAATCAACGGTTTCGTAAGGATATCAACAGTTTGATCACCTGAGGAGACAATTGAAGAGCGATGGTGTGTTGAGTAAGATGATGTCGTGTGAAATGACAATCATTCTCTATGTGTTTGGTGCATTCATGAAACACATAATTGTGAGCAATTTGGATAGCACTCTGATTGTCACAATGAATAATAGTAGTGGACTTGTGAACAACATCCATGTCGTGCAACAACCATCTAAACCATAACCTCGTAAGTAGTGTCAACAAGAGCTCGATATTCTGCCTTTGTGCTGGAACGAGAAATAGTTGTTTGTTTCTTACTTCTCCACGAGATAAGTTAGGTTCCAAGAAAGAAATAGTAGCCTATAGTGGATCGTCGATCAGTGGGATCTATTGCCCAATCAACATTTGAATAGGCTAGTAGAACTAATGGTGAGTTGAACGAAAATAGAAATCCTTAAGGCAGGGTGCCTCGAATGTATCGTAGAATCTTAAGGAAGGTTTCATAATTTTTAGTGCGAGGAGCACACATGAACTGACTAATAATGTAAACTGCATATGCAATGTTTGGCCGAGTGACAGTGAGATAGATGAGACTGCCAACTAATTTCCGGTAAAGTGTAGCATCTTGGAGTACTTTTCCATCTGAAGGAGTAAGCTTGACATTTGCCTCAATTGAGGTGGAAACACTTTTAGTGCCAGTCAACCCAGCCCGAGAGATAAGATCGACCACATACTTAGCTTGAGATAAGTGATATGTAGATGATTTTGATAAGATCTTCAAACCGAGAAATTATGTGAGGATACCAAGATCCTCCATCTCGAATTGTTGATTGAGACGATGCTTGAGATCCAAAATACCTGAAATATCATCACCAATAATAATCATGTCATCCACATAAAGTAGAAGCAGAATATGCTCTTTACAGGTTTTCTTGACAAAGAGGGTAGTATCATAAGGACTAAAGGTGAACCCGAGTTCAGTCATAATGCTACTGAATTCGGAGAACCACGCTCGTGGAGCTTGCTTGAGTCCATATGGCGTCTTGTTTAGAAAAAAGACTGTATTTGGAGGGTGCTCATAGCCAGGAGGCAGTTGCATGTAGACTTCCTATACACGTTCTCCATTGAGAAAAACATTCTTCACATCCATTTGGAAAAGATCCCATTTTCTCCCCGTCGCGGCAGCCAGTAGACTCCGAATAGAAGTGAGTCTGGCAATTGGAGCAAAAGTTTCCTCATAGTCAGTTCCATATTCCCGTGTTAAACCATGTGCAACTAATCGGTCTTTTTAGCTCTCTATGCTATCATGTGCTCGAGTTTTAACCTTGTAGACTTATTTACAAATGACTACTGATTCACCCCTGGGTGAGGGAACAATTGTCCACAATGAGTCTTTTTCAGTACCTGTAATTCCTTAGACATTACTTGTTGACACAAAGGATTAAGGCATGCTTCGTGATATGTACGAGGCTCATAAGTGGAGGAAATGGTGGATGCAACTCAAGAAGTATTGGGTAGGGTTGCCTGATAGTCTTGGAGATGAGATGTAAGTTTGGTATGACGTTGAGGATGAGATGATTGTACAGGATCTTCTGGCGGGATATGGTCCATAATTGGAGCTAAAGGAGTGTAGTCATCAAAAAGAGTTATCTCATAAGAGGACCACTCATTATCATCAGGAAACAAATTGATATCGGAATTTGAGAAGAATGAAATTGATGCAAATACATGGAAAATGGACATTGATGAGAACATCTTGTGTTCCTAGAAGGTGACATGTTGAGGCATGTATGGTGCACTGGTTTCATGAATGATACAATTTGATTCACAAACATTTTTCAAGAAGTTTGAGCCATACTCTCCTCTATCAGATCTAACTCTCTTGATCTTCCTCTCGAGTTGGTTTCCTACCTCATTCTTATACTTGATGAACATCTCTTCAGCCTCATCCTTTGTAGTAAGAAGATAAACTCTCGCGAATATAGAGCAATCATCGATGAAGGTAACATAATAATGTTTGCCTCCCTTGCTCCTTGAGTTCTTGAAATCCGCAAGATCGGTGTGGATTAATTCAAGTAGGTTCGTGTGTCTTGTTGAAACTAGTTTGCAAGGTTTTTATAGTGAATTTAGCCTCTACGCAAACCTCACACTTCGAGAGTTCAGAGGTAGATAACGATGATATAATAGACATGTTTCTTAGTTGTTTAATTGAAGCAACATTCACATGTCCTAATCCACCACGCCACAGACCAAGAGACTCAGCAATATAAGCGGAAGCGGAAATTTTATTATTCAGAATAACATGATCGACATTGAAATGGAAAAGACTCCCACAATAATACCCATTCCCTACAAATTTCTCATTATTTGTGAAAACAATAGTGTCATTCTCTATAATAGTCTTCAATCCAGCCTTCATCAGGAGAGGTGTGAGAACCGCCCCCGGTCGATCCCGGTCGAACCGGAGGTTTTCGGCAAAAGTTGACTTTTTTGCCGGAAAAGTCAATCGATGACTCCGAGAGTCATTCGGGACCTTTCCGGGGCCCACAAAGCTTAGCCGTCGTTACGGTTAGCTTAGTTGGGCTGTTTCCTTTCTGTTGACTGTAATAGTGGGAAAAGTGAACCCGGACCTTTTATCGGTCAAACGCGGTCCGATTAGAGACTAAGCGTAAGTAATTAAGTGAGCTGGATTTATTTGGGCTAGGAATGGTCCCCACTTGGACATGTGTCCCTATTTGCTTGGAGGGGAAGAAAAGGTGGTCAAAAGGACCCATATGACCTTAAATGGTTGGTCTGAGAAGTGGGAAGTAAAGGGGTAGTCTGGAGAATTCCCCTTTAGGGTATATGACTCATTATGGGAAAATTTCAGCCATTATTATATTGATGACCGAAATTGGGAGGGAGAGGAAGAAGAAAATTGGTTTTGGAGACTTGCAGAAGAAGAAAGGAGGAAAATTGGTAGCTTTACCCCATTTGCTACCCAAAATCTCTCAAAATCTCTCAAAATCTCTTGATTCTTCATCTAATCTTCATCCTCAAGGTAAATATCTCTTCCTTTTTCGTTTTGGGTGTTGTTAGTTCTTGGGTTTTGAAGAAAATGATGAACAATGGTTGGGTTTTGGAGTATGGATGATGAAGTTTTGGAGGAAATTGATGTTAGATGATTGATTTTGTTGAGTTTTGTGGAGTTTTGATGAATACCCATGGTGGGTTTTGAAGTAGAGGCGTTTAGGGACTGTTTATGGAGCTTTGGATGGTCATCATTGGAGGTTTTTGGGTTTTTTTCGTGAAAATCGCAGCTGGAGGAAGAAGAAGGCGGAACAGTGTTGAACCGTCACAGATCCGTGATGGGAGACGTCACGGCTCCATGAGGGAGACCGTGACGGCGTCAGTCACGGCTCCGTGAGGAGAACCGTGACGGTGCATCCCACGGATCCGTGACCAGATCCGTGGCAGACCTGAATTGGGCCTTTTGGGCCCATTTTGTTGAATTTCGAGTAATTGGAACGGTTATCCATAATCGGGTCCTTTTGGGGTTAATTGGGAGTTTTCCCTCTTTGAACCTTTGTGAATTACTCTTAATTCGGGTGTTGTTTTGTGATCCAAGACTTTGGACCCGAGCTCGGAGGAGGAGGAGACGTTTGGACTTCGTGACGAGACGGAGGGGAAGCTAGCCAGGACGTCAGCAGCTAGGAGTATTTGAGCGTTGGAGAATTCAAGGTAGGGAAGAATAGTAACTCCACTCTTAATTTAAAGAATGCAAATAGTATGCCTATAGGATAATAATAACCGGAAAGGTCCTAGTTTGCATATAGGATGTGATTCACTAGAATAGCCGCTTTCAATTATATTAATAACCGGAAGAGTCTAGTATGTAGGGGTGAGCATCGGCCGGTACCCACCCAAAATCTAAAACCCATGACCCAAACCGTTTTTCCCGGTTACATAAAACCCGTACCCATCCCCATCACAGGTCGCTAAAGGGAAGGTCGATAACCGCCCGACCTCACTACCGGTCGGGGACGGTTATAACCAACCAACCCATCCCAATTTTTTTGCCACCGGACCAACTCTTCCGGTTACCAAAATATTGTCACCGGATCCGTCACCGGCAACCGGAAAAAAATGAAATAATCGTACGGATAAAACCGTGGTCGGCGTCGGTTTTTAACCGAGATAACCGATCATAATATAGGCCTTGGACCATTCAAATTAGATTACATCTACCTGATTTCCATGAATTTATATTGATATTTTTTTCTTGCATTCGAACTTGTTTATACTTATATCTTCTTTTTTCTTGTATTCGAACTTGTTTAACTTATCCCTTGCACCACAATCCAAATTTTAGTATTCTGATAAACAATTTAGGATTCAAGAGCTCACTTTCAGTGTTTAAATCTGGTGTTTAATTTATTTAAAAAAAGATGTACAGAGGCAACATAACTAACAAAAATACATCAATAAATGAAACAAATAAAACAACAATAAATCTAATCTAAGCAATATAGAAAAAATAAGATGAATCAGAGCTCTATTTTTTGTTGTAAACTAAAAAACTTAGGTGGATGAAATATTAATGAGGTCCTCATCGATCAAGAAGTGTAAGAACAAACGGAGGATCTATAAAAAAAAGCTTGGATCTCAATTTTCTATCACCGATCTACAGTGTCGGCCAGTTCGGGTATAACCGGTTTTCTGGTCTGAAAACCGGTCAAACCCGTTGACTGCGCCGGTTCAGGTATTTCCAACCCATGTCCACCCGTGGTTAGGCCGGTTCCGGGTTTTTCGGTGACGGGGACGGCCGGGGACGGTCGGTTTACGGTGATGGTCGGATTTTTGCTCAGCCCTACTAGTATGTATATAGGATGTGATTCACTAATTTAATCGCTTTCAATTCTTGGGAAATTGCCGTGCTCGTAGAATGGCCATGACGAGCCTTAGGATTGATTGTGATTGTATTCAATTGTCTCAAATGTCGATGCATGTTTCATCTTTTTGATAATACAAGAGTCATACTAAACTAGATGAATTATGATGATTGTATTGTGAATGGTTGATCCGTGTTATGATTGATTGAGTGAATGCTTGAATGTGATGTGATTGTGCCTTGTGGTATGATCGGGTGAGTGATAGACCGATGGAACGTGGTTGGTAAGTCATGCCGGTAAGCGTGATTGATGATATGTGTTCTATGTGACGTGTTGTGGTAAGATTGTTGGGTTTACTAAGCTGTAGTTGAACTATGACTTGTGATGCGTGTTATTATCTTGTTGTGTGTTCCAAGAGGAGTTGTGTTCCGGTATGGTACCTACACCGAGGGGAATGCCGGTGTAGGGTAGTACCTAGGCCGACGGATTGTGTTTACCCCGATGGGAATTCCGGGAAGACCGATGAGCATTCCGGTATTTGTATTATTTTTTGCCCCAATGTGTGTGTTCCGGGAAGACTTAGGCCGAGGGATATTCCGGCATGGTATGTTGTTGTCTCACTCCGATGCTACGTACTCCGGAGAGACTTGTTCTGTCACGCCCATATTTCAGTAAACCGAACTCGGGACGCGAACGTTTAGAATAAGAAAACACTTTGAAACCCTTTCCATTAAAACACTTAACAATAATAGTTTAGTTCAACAAAAAGATAGTTACAACTCAAAATAAAACGTCCCACAAGCGGACAAAAAGGCGAGGTATCTGTCGCTAGACTAAAAAGTAAAAACCCGGACTCCGCTCCTAGCTCCACAAGCTTCGAGAGCTCACCTAGTCCGTCCCACGAACAGTACCTGTAGGAAAAGCAGCTAGGGGTGAGCGTTCGCTCACCACCACGGATAACAGACTGACTACGGCATAATTAGCAGACAATGTCGGTAACACCAACAACAAACTCAACCCCGGGGATTACTGTCCCCAACCCAAGTACTCTGACTGACAAACACCCACGGTGACCTTCCTCGAACGACTCAACACTCAAACACGTAAGTAGACACGACACGACGATCACGACCTCTTCCAAGGACTCAAAGGAACTACGTAACACCAAACAAGATCACAAGGATCGCACACCAAACAAGATCACAAAAGAGCGCAAACCAGCTGCTCAGTAACCTCCCTCACGCCCTTTACCGATCTCATCAGGTCAAGCGGTCGACC
Organism: Erodium maritimum; assembly: GCA_963921825.1. Lineage (NCBI taxonomy): Eukaryota > Viridiplantae > Streptophyta > Magnoliopsida > Geraniales > Geraniaceae > Erodium > Erodium maritimum. The sequence continues at coordinate 19,581,805 of OY997593.1, read as the reverse complement.
TGTTGCACTCACAACCACAGAACCACACACGCGCGGCCAGGACCCCTTTACTGACGGGCGGGCCCCCTACCCCGTCTGAACGTGCAGACGCGTGTGATTGAGGACCCCCGTTTCATGAAGCGGGCCTACAACCTCAGGTAACCACAATCACAATCACAAACACAGTTCAACAATCAGGAATTACGCAGGTTCAACACTCACAGGCACTCATGGCCACCAAGACACCAACAGTAAAACTCGGACTCAACAGCCCCACAGGCACTTACGGCCTCCCAGACACACCAACCGTAACTCACGAGCTCAACAGCCCCACGGGCACTCACGGCCCCTCAAGACACACCAACGGTCAAGACTCGGGTTCAACAACCCCACGACACTCACGGCCACCCCAAAACACCGAAACAACATCACGGGCTCTCATGGCCACCCAAGACTCAGCAATAATTAACACGGGCTCTCAAGGCCACCCAAACTCGACAACAAATAACGCACAACAACCTCCGGCATAATCGATGCCTCCAACAGTTCTAATATTACCAGTTTCACAATCAACCTCCGGGCATGGTCATATGCCTCCAGTACTCCTAATATTGATAAGTTCACAATCAACCTCCGGGCATGGTCATATGCCTCCAGTAAATCTACTAACGCTAAGTTCTCTGCTTCTACGACACTAATAAGTGTCACATGCATTTCCGATAATTACTAAGTTCCCGTAACATGCTTTTCTGATATTCAATAAACTAGACAACCCACGACACCCCGGTGTCACATGCAATTCTACAGTTAACTTTCCCTAGTCGGGGCCGAGATCCGGCTACTTTTCCCTACCTCAAGGCGAAGAACACCCGCTACGTTTCCTAGCTGCTGACGTTCTGGCTCGCTACCTCCGGGCTTCACCTCGGTCGAAGCTGGACGCTAAAGATAACACGAAAGCCATAATTAGAGTCGGTTCCCAGGTTAATTTAAAGGTCACGATTAATCCAGTTTAAAACCGACAGTTGTCCTTTAAACTCGAGCGGGATAAAAGCGGGGTCACTGCGAATCGGGTTTGAGTACCCGAGCACCGAAACCGGTGCATGTTTCCGAGGCACGGTCCCAATGCACGAATCCCGAGGTCCGATTCAGCGGTCCACTTTTGTTCCTTTCTAAACCCGATTAAAACCAATTTTAACTCAAAACCGTCTTTGGAACTCCTTTGATTTATTTAATTCCGACTTTGATTTTAAAACAAAACGATTCCCTTCTGCTCTTTTCCAACTCGAGATTTTGGTCCAAAACCCTTCTAAAGCCGATCTGATTTCGTTTTCCCTTTTCGATTTAACTTAACTCAAGTTTCATTTTAACGACCGACTTTCGTTTTTAAAACCCAATTAATTTAACCCGATCCAGTTTTTATCAATCTTCTTAAGAACTCAAAACTGATTTTCCCTTTTTCCCCTTTTACAATTGTTTTTCGTTTCAACCAAAATTCCTTTTCAATTTCTGTTGGTCTTACAACTTAAACACTTCAGATTCAAACAGATTCAAATGGAAGTCGGTTTAAACAGAGACCAGATCCAGTTTTAGAACAATTTATTTTCTCATTTAAACAGATCTAATTCGTTTTTAATTTCTTTCCCTTTTTAACCGATAATTCTTTTCATTAGATTTACTTCAACAAAACTGTGCCAAGTTATCCAGATCCAGGTAGAAACACGGAGTAAAACTGATCAGGTTTAAAGCAAATACGGGACAGAATAAAAAAGGGAAAGACGTTAAGGAACGAAACCGGCCACCGGCGAAGCCATCGCCGGCGACCAAACTCTGTGGGTGAGGTTTCTCACCGAAGGAAAATAGAGGACGGTGGCGGGCGGGTTGAGCACGGCGGAGGTTCGCCTCGGATCCGGACGGCTCGGTCCCGTCCCGGATCTGATGAGCTCGCCGGCGACGGCGGGAGCTCGGGTTAGAGGAAGACGGGGCGGGATCTGAGAGGGGAACGGAGATGGAGGTGGTCGGAGATGGGGGACGACAGCCGGCGGCGCTGGCTCGCTTGGCCGCGTGCGGTGGTTGGGTCTCGGACGAAGAGGAGGAGAGGGAGAGGGTGGTCGGGTTCCCGAACTGGTCGGAGGCGGTGGTTCGGGCGGCGGCTGGTGCGTGGAGGGAAGGGCGGTGGTGGCGTGAGAGGAGAGTGGCCGGATATGGAGGGGCTCGGTGAGGGATGAGGGTCGAACGGCAAGGGAACTGGACGGAGGTGAGGGAAGGGAGAGGGCCGGAGCTGCGGAGAGGTCGCCGGAGCTGGAGAGAGGTCGTCGGAACTGGAGAGAGAGAGGATCGGGTTCGGGAGAGGAGAGGGGCGGCTGAAGTGAGGGGATTAGGGTTTCTGAGGGAGGAGGAGGGCTTTTATACCCGAGCTCCCACGGGCTTGGGCCACCCCAACCGGACCTGATTTTCGGGCTTTGCCGAAGTGGGCCGCGCGGCCCAGAGACGGCCTGCCCGGGCCGGGTTGCTGGTCGGGTTCGGTCCGACCCGGTCCGACCCAACAAATTTTTTTTTTTTGAAGCGGTCTTCACATGTTCCTCCCCGATGATATGTGTCCCTTTGGGGATGTTTCCGGGAGGATGTCTTGTTTCACCCCGATGACCTGTGTTCCTTTGGAGACATTTCCGGGAGCCCCGATGATATGTGTTTCTTGGGGGAACGTTTCCGGGAATACCGATGATATGTGTCCCATTGCGACCGAGGGGCATTCCGGTACGATGTGTTGGTTGTTGTGTGGATTAGAGTCTAGCTGTTTACATTATCTATAATCCGTACTTGTGTGTTCTTTAGTTGTTCTACTGGTGACTAAGCTGTCTGTTCTTTGTTCCCCTTTAAATCATTATCTTATTAAGTGTTGAAATCCTTGTCGGTCTTTACTTATGGTATATTGTGGAAAAATGTGCTAATCGGGTTTTCATTGTCAAAGTTGGGGGTTCTTTTTACTTTATTACTCTTTCCTACTCAGCGTAAGCTCACCCCCTTTGTGTTTACTGTCTTTACAAGTTTCCTTGTTGAGTAGGCCTAGAGGACGTTTCAGGGCTCGGGAGCTCGTGGGGAGTCCGTGTGGTTTTGTGTTAGAGACGTACCTTATCGTTTTGTATTGAACATGTTGTATTTTGTTACTTTTGATCTTTTGACTCGTCGTATTGACTTGGTTTATGTTTTACCCAGAGATTTATGTTATTAAGGCTTATTTATATTTTTATCTTTTATCTTTATTTTTAACTCACGTCTCGAGTCTGGTCAACACCGGATTTGGGGCGTGACAATTTGGTATCAGAGCCTGGTTTCATTTTGAAATTATTTTTCTAAACCTTAGACCGTACGTCAATTGGGTGGGTAGAGTTAGGTTGTTAAGGTTAAGTGTCTTGTTTAAGTCTTGCTTTATTCTATGTTTTGATGTATACCTTAGGGATATGTGATGCCGATCGGTTGAGATCAAGGTTGGTTTAACGAGCGATGCTAGAGCTGGTTATGACGTGGTTGTCTTGGTTAATTAAGTGATCGTTATTGGGTTTCCGCCTTGGTCGGCCGTTGATTGAATAATTGGTTGGATTGAAATGTTGACTTGGTCGGATAGTACTCGAGGGATTTCCGAGGCCCGAGCTGTATATCTGCAAAAATATGATGTATGTTATGGTTGTGCAAATGTCTTTGCGGCGGTGTGTACTTGTAATGTTTTGTGGTGTGCTTTATGTGTTGAACGCCGTGTGCAGTTTGTTTATTAAACGTCCCGCTTAAGCGGATGGTTAGTGGAATTTACGAACGGGTCATGCCCAAATTTCCGTAAAACTGAAATGTTTGTACTATCACGGGTTGACTTAGGGGCGCCACTGTAGTCGAACGTGATAGGGGGATGTTAAGTGGTTACAACGAGATTTGGGGACGCCTGAATCGGGTTGTAACGACGCGATATCGACATGAATGTTGTGATAGAAAGAGAAAGATATTGGGAACCTGTGGAATTGAGTTAGTGTGGAAACTCCGTGGAATTGTCTGTGGTATGACTTGTGCCCCATGCTATGGGAAGATACCCGACCGAGGTGTAAGCCGGTCCGGTATGTTATTTATGTGACTTGTTTGAAATTGTGCCTCCTGTGGGAGATGATTGAATTGTGTGATTGATGCTGTGAGACGCACAAGTGTGCGGACTTCTGTGATTATATGAGATTATATATGACTATACTAAAACTAAGTATATTGTTGGTCCGAGTATGACCTTGTGACACGTGTGTGATCGTTACTGTTTTAAGCGAGTCGCTTTATTTGAAATTGAGAAACTGAACATGTGCGTTACCCGTGCAGCGGGTATACGACATGTCTCGCATCTACATTCCGAGAGACACTGGAAGTCGCCTAGCTGGGGGCCAGGGGCAGCGAGTGCCCAGGGTGCTACTTCTGCAGAGCACGATAGAGTTGGGGCTGGGCCGTCAGAGTTACCGCCCAGAGTTCCTCCGGTCGTAGAGCCGACCTAGACGACCCCTCTGGAGGAGGTGGTTCGCGTAGTTCTCGTGGCGATCAGCGCCCAGAGGGAGACTGTAGCATCGGCACCTGAGACCGTGCCTGCTGCCACTGTAGCCGCTGTTGAGAGGCTGAGTCAAGATGACAGCTACACGTCACATGCTCGTAGAGATTTCCGCAGTCTGGGCACGCGGCTTTACCGGGGAGTCAGACCCCGAGGCAGCCGAGAGATGGCTGTAGCGGATTACCCGCAATCTGGATACGTCAGGGGTATCCGATGGTCACCTGAGGGTATCTTTTGCTACGTTTCAGCTAGAGTGAGAGGCGTACCACTGGTGGCAGCATGTGCAGAGCAGGGTTGGAGATGACTTCCAGATGTTTGGCAGACTGTTCCTGGAGCAGTACTTCCCTAGATCAGTCCGAGATGACCACCACCAGGTGTTCCTAGAGCTGCGATAGAGAGGGATGTGTGTATCGGAGTATGAGGCGAGATTCACATCCTTGTCTCGTTTCACACCAGAGATGGTACAGACCGATGAGAGCCGCTGCAGGCGTTTTGAGAGAGGACTCATCTCGTCTATCGCGGATCGAGTCATTGCCTTCAGGACGGAGGAGTACTCTGCACTAGTAGACCAGACACTAGCAGTGGAGAGGTACTTTCGAGAGACCACCAGGGCGCGGGAGATCCGACCGAGGCCGAGTGGCTTTCTGAGGCCGTCCGAGGGACTCGGTCCGAGGAGGCAGAGGACCTCATGATCTTTTTAGCCACAGCTCCAGTCTGGTGGGATGCGCGAGTCGGAGCAGTAGCGTCAGTTGGACCTGCCCCGGTAGCGCAATTGTGCCCCTTGTGTAGGCAGCTGCGCCACTTAGCCCGAGACTGCCCGAGGAGTAACGGATCTGCAGATCTTCAGATTGATCGTCCATCGAGGATCAGGGAGAGACCGCGTTCTGATGAGAGGACGTGCTACCAGTGCGGCAGACATGGACACCTCTCTTTCACGTGTCCTGATCGGGTCGGAGGAGCGCCAGCGCCGAGACCTTAACAAGCGCACCCTCGCCAGGCACCCCCTGTCCGACAACGCAAGCATAGACTCCGAGGGCCCCGCGTCAGGCGGCGGGGGCACCAGCACAGAGACATCAGCCGAGGACTTCAGAGCAGGTGGCACTTCCACCACCACCGAGAGGAGGACCCCAGGCACAGCAAGGCCGAGTCTACGCATTCACTGACTCCAGAGCTGAGAGACAGTACTCCGGTCATGAGACCACACAGGGTACATGTTTTCTTTATAATTCCTGGGCGTCTTTCTTATTTGATACTAGGGCTTCACATTCTTTCATATCTTCTACTTTTGTTGATTCTTTGGGATTGAGGGAGGAGACGTTGAGTCGACCCCTATGTCTTGATACCCCGGTTATGGGAGATGTGGTCTTAAGGACCGTTTGTCGTGCATGTGAGATTAGAGTGGCTGATTGCCCTTTTGTTGGTGATTTACTTGTTTTGGACATGACGGCTTTTGAAGTGATCTTGGGGATGGACAGGCTCGCGAGGTATCGAGCGTCGATCGATTGTTATCGAAGACATGTGACAGTGGTCTCGGGCGATGCAATCGTCACTTGCATCTTGGGCAGTAGGAGCGGAGTACTCATGTCCGCTTTGACCGCGAAAGATGAGACAGAGACCGTGCAGAGTAGAGAGCTGCCGAGAGTGGTATGTGAGTTCCTGGAGGTCTTTCAGGAGGAGTTGTCTTGATTACCGCTGGCGTGCGATGTGGAGTTTAGGATCGACTTGATCCCGGGTACGGCGCCGATATCTATGGCCCCGTATCAATTTGCACCAGCCGAGTTAGTCGAGCTGAAGCGAAAACTCGAGGAGCTTCAGGAGAAGGGATTCATCCGTCCGAGCGCTTCACCATGGGTAACAACCGCCATCTTCGTTAAGAAGAAGGGTGGAGCGTTGAGGATGTGCATCGATTACTAGAAGTTGAACCAGGTTACGGTGAAGAACCGCTACCCGATGCCGAGGATTGATGACCTGTTCGATCAGCTGAGAGGAGCGAAGTGCTTCTCGAATATTGATCTTCGATCCGGGTACTACCAGTTGAGAGTTAGGGAGGAGGATGTGGCGAAGACCGCATTCCGAACTCGGTACGGACACTTCAAGTTCCTAGTGATGCCGTTCGGGTTAACGAACGCGCCTGCAGCGTTCATGGACCTGATGAACGGTATTTTCAGACCGTGCATGGACCAATTTGTCGTGGTGTTTGTTGACGACATTTTGATTTATTCGTCGTATGAGGAGGCGCATGAGAGCACCTGAGGACAGTTTTGACATTGCTACGCACTCACCAGTTGTACGGCAACCAGGAGAAGTGCGGGTTCTGGCTCGCCGAGGTGAAGTTCCTCGGGCATGTTGTGTCCCGAGAGGGCATCTTAGTCGATTCGTCGAAGATCGACGCAGTTTCAAAGTGGGCACGGCCCAAGAGTGTATTTGAGATCCGCAGCTTCCTAGGCTTGACAGGATACTATCGACGGTTCGTCCAGGACTTCTCACGTCTGGCCGCGCCGATGACAGCCCTGACTCGCAAGGGGGTCGAGTTTCTGTGGACTGATGAGTGTGAGCACTCCTTTACCTAGCTGAAGGCTCGTTTGACTACTGCTCCAGTGTTGATTGTGCCAGAGCGGGGGATCGGATATGATGTGTATTGTGATGCCTCCGGCGAGGGACTGGGATGTGTGTAGATGCAGTCCGGGAGGGTAGTTGCATATGGCTCTAGACAGTTGAAGATACATGAGCGCAACTACCTTACCCACGACTTAGAGTTGGCAGCAGTCGTCTTTGCTCTAAAGGGCTGGTGACACTATTTGTATGGAGAGCGATTCCGAGTGTTCTCGGATCACAAGAGCCTCAAATATATATTCTCCCAGCGCGACTTGAACATGCGCCAGAGGCGGTGGATGTAGCTACTTGAGGAGTACGATTTCGAGCTACTCTATCATCCGGGCAAGGCGAATGTCGTCGCCGATGCCCTGAGTAGGAAGTCGACCCACCGGATTGCTAGTATATCTGTCCGAGAGTGGGACATGATGGATGAGTTGAGCTCGTTCAGGCTTGAGCTAGATGAGATCACAGATGGCGTGGCTATGTGTTCGTTGGTGGCTCAGCCCACATTAGTTGCTCGTGTGTTGGAGGCACATGCCGAGGATGCCGAGACGGCAGAGATCCAAGAGAGGTTTATCAGCGGTGTTGACGCTGAGGGCTGGGAGCAGGGTACTGATATGGGTCTACGATACCAAGGAGGGCTGTTTGTGCCACGAGGTTGTAGAGATGATGTGTTGAGAGAGTCTCATCACTCCCGTCTTGCTGTGCACCCGGGTGGCACCAAAATGTATCGAGATATCAGACGACAGTTCTGGTGGAGCGGGATGCGGAGAGCAGTTGCAGAGTTCGTCTCGAGATGCCTCACCTGTCAGCAGGTAAAGGCCGAGCATCAGTGTCCCGCCGGTTTGTTACAGCCATTACCGATCGCAGAGTGGAAGTGGGAGCACGTCACTATGGACTTCGTCTGTGGTTTACCGAGGTCGCCGAGAGGGCACGATGATGTTTGGGTAGTGGTCGACCGACTGACCAAGTCGGAGCACTTCTTAGCTATGCGGATGACCGATAGGATTGATACGCTGAGCCGGTTGTACGTTCGAGAGATTATCCGCCTTTACGGGGTACCGGTGTCTGTTGTATTTGACAGGGATCCTCGTTTCACCTCCAGGTTTTGGGAGAGCCTGCAGAAGGCGTTAGGGACAGAGGTCTTGCTTAGTACGGCGTATCATCCGCAGACGGATGAGCAGTCACGGCGTATCACCCGTGTGTTGGGCAGAGGTAGGAGACCGAAGTCTACTTGGTCAAGAGCTTGTACAGGAGACGACCGAGAAGGTCGGGTTGATTCGGGAGCGGTTGAAGACCGCGCAGAGCCGACAGAAGAGTTATGCAGATAGATGACGTCGGCCTCTTGAGTTTACAATTGGTGACCACGTGTTTCCGAGAGTGATCCCGAAGAAAGGACTCTTGCAGTTCAACCACGACGGAGGCAAGTTGGCCCCGCGGTTTATCGGACCTTATGAGTTTTTGGGAAGAGTTGGAGCCGTTTCTTACCGCCTTGCATTGCCACCGCAGCTTGGGAACGTTCATAACGTCTTTCACGTTTCCCAACTGCGGAATTACACCGCGGACCCCTCCCACGTTATCGAGTGGACGGACATTGAGGTATATGATGATGTTTCGTTTGAGGAGCAGCCAGTCAGGATTGTGGATACGCGGAAGAAGGTTTTGCGTGGCAAGACTATCCCCCTGGTTCGAGTGCAGCGGAAGCACCACGGAGCTGAGTCGACCTGGGAGCGCGAGGATGAAGTTCGCGCGAAGTACCCCAGCCTGTTCGACCTTTGAGGTGCTTCTGTTTTAAATTTCAAGGACGAAATTCTTTTAAGGGGGGAGGATTGTAAGAACCGCCCCCGGTCGAGCCGGAGGTTTTCGGCAAAAGTTGACTTTCCACCGGAAAAGTCAACCGATGACTCCGAGAGTCATTCGGGACCTTTCCGGGGCCCACAAAGCTTAGCCGTCGTTACGGTTAGCTTAGTTGGGCCGTTTCCTTTCCGTTGACTGTAATAGTGGGAAAAGTCAACTCGGACCTTTTATCGGTCAAACGCGGTCCGATTAGAGACTAAGCGTAAGTAATTAAGTGAGCTGGATTTATTTGGGCTAGGAATGGTCCCCACTTGGACATGTGTCCCTATTTTCTTGGAAGGGAAGAAAATGGGGGTCAAAAGGACCCATATGCCCTTAAATGGTTGGTCTTGAGAAGTGGGAAGTAAATGGGTAGTTTGGAGAATTCCCCTTTAGGGTATATGACCCAAATGCCCTTAAATGGTTGGTCTTGAGAAGAAGAAGGCGGAACAGTGCTGAACCGTCACGAATCCGTGACGGGAGACGTCACGGCTCCGTGAGGGAGACCGTGACGGCGTTAGTCACGGCTCCGTGAGGAGAACCGTGACGGCGCAACCCACGGATCCGTGACCAGATCCGTGGCAGACCTGAATTGGGCCTTTTGGGCCCATTTTATTGAATTTCGAGTAATTGGAACGGTTAACCATAACCGGGTCCTTTTGTGGTTAATTGGGAGTTTTTCCTCTTTGAACCTTTATGAATTACTCTTAATTCGGGTGTTGTTTTGTGATCCAAGACTTTGGACCCGAGCTCGGAGGAGGAGGAGACGTTTGGACTTCGTGACGAGACGGAGAGGAAGCTAGCCAGGACGTCAGCAGCTAGGAGTATTTGAGCGTTGGAGAATTCAAGGTAGGGAAGAGTAGTAACTTCACTCTTAATTTAAAGAATGCAAATAGTATGCCTATAGGATAATAATAACCGGAAAGGTCCTAGTTTGCATATAGGATGTGATTCACTAGAATAATCGCTTTCAATTATATTAATAACCGGAAAAGTCTAGTATGTATATATGATGTGATTCACTAGTTTAATCGCTTTCAATTCTTCGGAAATTGCCGTGCTCGTAGAATGGCCATGACGAGCCTTAGGATTGATTGTGATTGTATTCAACTGTCTCAAATGTCGATGCATGTTTCATCTTTTGGATAATACAAGAGTCATACTAAACTAGATGAATTGTGATGATTGTATTGTGAATGGTTGATCCGTGTTATGATTGATTGAGTGAATGCTTGTATGTGATGTGATTGTGCCTTGTGGTATGATCGGGTGAGTGATAGAACGATGTAACGTGGTTGGTAAGTAATGCCGGTAAGCGTGATTGATGATATGTGTTCTATGTGACGTGTTGTGGTAAGATTGTTGGGTTTGCTAAGCTGTGGTTGAACTATGACTTGTGATGCGCGTTATTCTCTTGTTGTGTGTTCCAAGAGGAGAAGTGTTCCGGTATGGTACCTACACCGAGGGGAATGCCGGTGTAGGGTAGTACCTAGGCCGACGGATTGTGTTTACCCTGACGGGAATTCTGGGAAGACCGATGAGCATTCCGGTATTGTGTTTATCCCGATGGGAATTACGGGAAGACCGATGAGCATTCCGGTATTTTTATTATTTGTTTCCCCGATGTGTGTGTTCCGGGAAGACTTAGGCCGATGGATATTCCGGCATGGTATGTTGTTGTCTCACTCCGATGCTACGTGTTCCGGAGAGACTTGTTCCACCCCGATGATATGTGTCCCTTTGGGGATGTTTCCGGGAGGATGTCTTGTTTCACCCCGATGACCTGTGTTCCTTTGGAGACATTTCCGGGAGCCCCGATGATATGTGTTTCTTAGGGGAACGTTTTCGGGAGTACCGATGATATGTGTCCCATCGTGACCGAGGGGCATTCCGGTACGATGTGTTGGTTGTTGTGTGGATCGTTGTCTAGCTGTTTACATTATCTATAATCCGTACTTGTGTGTTCTTTAGTTGTTCTACTGGTGACTAAGTTGTTTGTTCGTTGTTCCCCTTTAAATCATTATCTTATTAAGTGTTGAAATCCTTGTCGGTCTTTACTTATGGTATATTGTGGAAAAATGTGCTAATCGGGTTTTCATTGTCAAAGCTGGGGGTTCTTTTTACTTTATTACTCTTTCCTACTCAGCGTAAGCTCACCCCCTTCGTGTTTACTGTCTTTACAGGTTTCTTTGTTGAGTAGGCCTAGAGGACGTTTCAGGGCTCGGGAGCTTGTGGAGAGTCCGGGTGGTTTTGTGTTAGAGACGTACCTTATCATTTTGTATTGAACCTGTTTTATTTTGTTACTTTTGAGCTTTTGACTCGTCGTATTGACTTGGTTTATGTTTTACCCAGAGATTTACGTTATTAAGGCTTATTTATTTATTATCTTTTATCATTATTTTTAACTCACTTCTCGAGTCCGGTCAACACCGGATTTGGGGCGTGACAAGAGGTCTAGAGACAAGGTTGCGTCGTAAAGTCGGAACACACAGGGCATTACTATGTACGAGAGTCTTTCTGGATGTCAGCTTCAGCATGATCTTCCCGCTTCCAGTGATCACTGTAGTAGAGTCATTCCCCATATAAATAACTTCACCAGGTGCGGTTGCTTCAAACTCGTAGAAGAGCTCCTTGAAGTTGCAGAGATGACGGGTAGATGCAGAGTCAATACCCAGTCAACGGTGTTGTAAACCAGCATGACCTCAACGACTACAACAGCTACGATGTCGTCATCTTCAACAATGTAGGCCCTTGCATCATTCTTCTTGAAGTCTTGACGCTTCATGCATTGATAGGCCTTGTGTCCAGCTTGATCGCAGACATAGCACAACAGGATCTGCTTCGGAATCTGGATAGCAGAGGAGGGCTTCAAAAAGTTATTGCGGTTGTTGGGAGGTCCTCGCTTATGAGCTTCCTTGGTCTTGGGTTTCGGTTTGAACTTTGATTGATGAGACGGCCCACCAGACTCCACAATGTTAGCCTTTGCCGTCGAAGGCAGCAAAGGTGGCGGGAAGGCACCCAGAGAGTACTTCAGGCGGTTCGCTTCCTCGATCTTCATGTGGCTAATGAGGTCTTCAAGCGTTAGATCATTCTCTTTGTACTTGAGGTGGTTGCAGTAGTCTTTCCACGACAGTGGAAACTTCTCCAACAACACGTGGGCGAGATTAGCGTTCATGGAATTCAGATTAGCATGCAAATTCGAGTTCATGTTCTTCATTAATCAATTCACGAAATATTAAAGAAAAAGAGATTTGCTTTCAAATTGTCGGTTTAATATGCATAAACTGCTATAAAGAATTTCATAACAAAACAAAGTGAACAAGATAAAGCAAGCAATCAAAAAAACAAATGGAACGACCAACCGATGTGATGTGCAGAATGAGAAATCAGTTGTGGCGTGGCACGGAGGTCCACTGACTTGAAAGCAAATTTCCGGCGTGACCGTGGTGACGATCAGCAGGGGTTGCTCCCCAAGGATCTGACAGCTCTACCCAGCAGTGCACCCACTCGCTCTACTGGGTGTGAAAACAGCAAGACAACGATCAGAACTTGGGGGTAGTGAAATGCAACAAACGTTTGAGAGAGAACTAAAGTGTATAATATGGCTCTGGAATAGTTGGAAATGTAAGAAGTGAAAAAAAAAACAGAGTATGATATTTATAGTTGGAAATCGGAGGGGTAAAATGGTAAAAGAACAAATTATTTTCAAAGATAAATATGTTCAAACGATTTTTATACTGGGTCAAACCCACATAAATTTGGAACAACTAAACCTGACGTTTTGAAAAAAAAAATTCAGAAATCAGAAAATAATTTGCCCTCCACGCGGGGGCTCTACCCGGCTCGGACGGACGACGACAATACGCGCGAGGCCGGGTCCGACCCAACCAACATAAACCCAGGTAGGACTTGTTGAACAAGACAAGGGAAGAGGCATAAATAAGCTCACCACCAAACTTGATTTCTACCGACATGGGACTCACCAAAATAAATAAAAAGCTTTTAACAGCCATTTTCCAACATATATAACAAGCTTTAACGAACAATTATAATTCGCCAACTAAACATACATTCACTCACCCACTGATACACAATTAAGTTCATCCATTAACACACAATTAAACACACCACTAACACACAATTAAGCCAAAACATTGTAACAAGATTAGAACATTAAATTTATTATTATTATTTAAAATGCAAAAACAACACTTTTTAAGGTTGAATTTTGTTGGATATTCTGAAAGGACTCCAAAAGTTTTGAGAGTTAACTGGATACTTCATTTTCTCAGAAAGTTGCACTATTAAGATGAGCACAGGAAAGAGTTGAGCCAATGTGCAGACTTCTTGGGGATCCGGGTCAGATTGTTGAAATAATCTGTGTAACCGAGTCCAAACCGGGTCTGATAACCCGAACCCATTTCCATGCCATCCATCAAAGACCATATGATGTAACCCTTCACAATTACTCCCTGCCTACACCCATTTTCAACTCGATGATCCTAACTTTTTTTTTTTTTTTGAAAGAAACATCAGTTTTGAAAGCAGAAAATAGGGATAGAACTCACTTCATGGCTTGCAAAATAGCATGAAGATGGTTAAGAATGTATTGGATCCGAGCATCATCCTGCAATGCAGCCTCAATAGAAATGGTGTCATTTCTCTTACCTGCATATCCTGTTGTTGTCACATACAAAAACATTAAAAACATTTCATGCTTAGTCCTGTGATTATGAATATGATGTATGTATGACAAAACCAACCATTCTCAGTGACATAAATCTTGGGATTGTTGTATTGTTTCTTTAGAGAAACCAATACTTTTTTCAGTCCTTGTGGATAAGAATAGAAGACAGGAATCCCTCCTGGTGCCTGAACAGACAAAAATATAACACTTAGTTCAACATGGAAACTGAAAGAAATAGCTTACCAAGGAAGTAATAGCCATTTGATCTCACCAATTTACCTATAAGCTTTCCATTTCTATCCACTGTCCAAAACGAGTGATAAGTTGGATTAGATGGTACATGAGTGAAATAAATTACTTTAAAGTAAAATTGGAATATGGATTTGGATTAGATGGTACATGAATATGAAATAAATTACTTTAAAGTAATAATTAGAATATGGATTTAGTATCGACCTTGAAGGAATAAGTCTTGACCCTGGCATCTGTAGGACAATCATTTATATTTTACCTATTTGAAATTTTTATGTCCAAAACCATGTATAAATTTGGTCCGGATTGAAAATAAAATAAAACTAGATACATATCACATTAACATTGATTTATTTGAAAATTACTTTGTTAGTATTTTAGTTATCCACTCTGAATTAAAACGGTATCCGAATACCCATTTTGGGTGCATTTCCGCCGCCCATTTCTCCACCCCACTCCACCTCGTCGGACTCGCAGCTCCCCTCACCGGCTGCTTACTCCCTCGTCGACAGTGTCTCTCGACATCGATACCCTCGTCCGCACCACCTCTATGGATCTCGTTCAACCACGCCGCCCCGATGCTGCGACACCATCCCCATCGGGCTTCCTCCCCGACGTCGGCTTTTCTATGCCGACAGTCGACATATCCATCTCCCTGTCGGCATGACACCAAGACCTCAAACGCAGTGAGTCCTCGCCGCTGAAGGACAAGTCGGGCTCGGCCGGGGCGGGTGCAATCGTCCCCTACGAACCCCAACTACCGGAGACGTCGCGCCAACCATATGCAGAGATTGGCGGTGCCCACACCGAGCCACTACATCATCGCCGCACCCCGCCGCCGGTGTCTTACTCTAAATACCGCCCCCAGAGTATGCATGCCTCGACTTCGGTGGGCCGCCCGACGACCGCCATCAGATCTGGGTCTCGACAGGGTGGGACGCCTCCAGAACGCATCTCCCCGGTGCCAGATTGGGAGGAGGAAGATGAGGAACTGGTGGTCCCGCTCGAGGCTGTCCCGGCGGCCAAAAATGGTACGTACCTACACTCGTTGGCGGCACGAGTCGCTGGGGGGAAGACCCACAATCAGAACGCGATATGCGCACTGATGTTACAGAAGTGGAAGGTGGACGACATCCAGATTGAATATTTGTCGTCGGAGGTCACTGGCTTTCATTTCCCGTCCCAGGCGACTATAAAGGACATCCGTCATCGGGGGCCGTGGATCTCCAAAAGGTCCCTGTTGCTATTAGAACCTCTCCGACCCTACATGCAAGCCAATGATATCGACTTCAACCATATCGAGATCGGGGTCCGGGATTTGAACGTCTCGGGGGGTGCCCGGACTTCGAGGGTCCGCGACCTAATAGCCTCATCCATGGGCACTCAGGCAATCTCGTCTCCCTTACCTTTTGTTCGGCGAGAGGACCATTTCCTATGGATGAAGTTCCGAATGGAAGTGAACCACCGCTGCGGAGACGCCTTCGTCTCCGCTTCTCTGGTAACACTACCTCCTCGCTGATTGAACTGCAATATGAAAAGTTGCCAGAATTTTGTCGTCGGTGCGGGAGGTTGACACACCGCCTATCGGGTTGTACGACCCAATTACCGGGGATAGGGCGGGAGGAGGTCCGCTATGGTAACTTTATACAGGTACCGCGGAAACTGGACGTGGATCGGGTGTTGAAGACGGTGTGGCACCCACCAAGACACATAGAGGAGTCGGAAGTCGATGACCTCCTGACATGACTCTCTCTGAATCCGATTGGTAGATACAGGGAGGTCTCCCCGGGGGACAAAGCACCCGTTGCAGACTATCATCCGAAGTTTGACAACCTGGCTAAGTCTGCCCCGGAAGGGGTGGTCAACATTCTACAGGGAGGATCCCCGAAAGCATGTGGGGGGCCGCCGGGTTTTACAAAGTCTGACAACCTGCCTAACACCCACAATGCTGGGAGTCCTCTTTGCCCAGATAGTCCCGCAGATGCCCTGGGTGTATAGGCAAGGAAGGAGAAAGACCCCAAGGAGCTGCCTGGGAAAGCAGGCCCCATCCGGACAAAGGCATTGAAGGCAAGCTTGAGGACGAGGAGCGGGCATCTGTATGCTAGAGTTCCTGGGTCGAAGAAGTCTCTAGACCAGTCGGACCCCATACCAAGAGAGTATGAGCCAGACAAGGCTGAGGAGGACCATATGAATCAGGCGGAGGCTGGACAGCCTCCTATGCAGGAATGAGCTGACCCGGCGGGGGTGGGGTTGGTCGTTGCTGGCCTATACCCACAGACCCGGGACAGCCAGTGCTGGAGGTCTCGGGAAGCCTGCATCAACAACTCTTTATTTCTGCTCGCTTTTACATTATTATGTTTTTTGTTGGAACAATCTGTTTTTTGTTTTGGTTTGGACAATTTTCTTTATGTCTCGCTGTTTCGAGACGTCGGTAAGGGGATGTCTTGAGGTATTGTCTACGATATCAAGTAGGCTATTTTGATGGGTCCATGAGCGCTGGGCTTGCTACGGTCGGCCCGGACATATATCTGGAACCCAGGGCGGTTACGCTCTAACATGTATGGTTTCTTTTTTGCATTAATGCACTTCCCCGATTACCCGTTTCAAAAAAAACTTTGATTTATTTTTAATTATTTTATTAATTTTTTGAAACCGTACTATTTATGATATTATCAACTTTACCAAATACAAATATAGTGAGGTAAACTTGTATAATTGAGATTTTAGTTCGGAACTCTTATTGGAGTGAGGTGTATCGGTGTTCTAGGTTATGTAACAAATCCTATCATGAAAGATAGGAGAACAATAACACATACAATATATATGAACAATAAAGCAGGAACAAGGATCTAAATACCCTTTCGGGTGGTTGTTTTGGCCTACTGAGATAGATCAGGATACTTCTCTTTAGGGAATATGACCTGGCAAGATGACCCCACAATCGGACCGTGATTCTTACCTTACCCTCCGACCCATGCAATCGTCAATCATGGCTCCCAATGAGGCTGTTTTCAACCTTCATCGATACTTGAGAGGATGGGGAGTGACAGTCGTCCTTTGCATCCGAGTCAACATCTAGGAGTTTGAAGACCCTCTTCTCCCTTGATATTTACTTTGCATTCTTCAGTCTTCTAGGGCCCCGATAGAAGGGCTTAGGTGATGGTCCTCCAATCTTGTTCTGATTTTGGGATTCCGTTCAAATCCCCTAGTGAGTATCCTCACACTTGAGGCGGGTTAACTGTGTCGGTACATGTATAGGAGGCTTTGAGGTGGGTAGAGATGGTGGTGGTGGCGACTTGTTGAGAACTCCACGTGGTGGGGTGGGCGTAGATTGCGGTAGTAAGGGGCCCGAGGCTCTAACTGAGGCACCCATGGTAGTGGCAAAGCGTCCAGACCTACTTTCAAGGTTGTTAAACTAGTCGGCTGACCAAAGTTAGGCAAGACTGTAGGTCGGAAAGTATCGGGGAAGGCTTACACACTACCGATCCCTTCCCGTCCTTCATGTCACAATGTCATGGCACACCTATAGACTAGAAAATTAGGCAAGACTGTAAGTATAGATTCCGATGACCTCGAATTTCAGAGAGTCTGAACCTTATACAAAAGACGGTAAGTGGGGGGGGGGGGGGGTGCGTAATCTCCCGAGAGCTCCCAAAAGGCTTTGATGTTGGGTTCATATTGAGAGGGGGAACATTCTATCATGTCTTCATGAGGGTCAGACAGGGGGGTGCCGGTGGGTTTGCCTTCCAATCCATGCGGAGGTATCCCTCGGCCCGTAGACCCATCAAAACTCGGAGGGGATCCGTAAAACCTATTGCATGTTGTTCCACACCCGGTATGGTTTCCATACAAGACTAGTTGGAGTGTCCTAGACGCCCATAACGGTAGCACAAGTCCGACAACTTCTCATATTGCTACCTGACGGTGATAGACTCCATGAACCCTTTAATCCAGAGCCGGAGGTGGTGATAGATCGTCCTTGTAATGTCAAGATCCACCCTAAGCCAAAGATAGTCGTCCCGTCTAGTTCCCTATCAAGGCTTTTGTTCCCAGCTTTGAGATAACACGGTCTCGCATCTAAGAAGTACGGGATTCCACTAGGATGTCAAAAGTTCGGATAGATATGCGAAGAGTTTAGAAAATAAGGGTTTCTGGCTGGGTCTGTGGCAACAATGATGTAAGAAGCGGGAATGGACCATGGAAGGTCCACAGCTCCCTAGCCCGAATATTCTACAGTGATTCACAAGAAGGAAAAACAACGAGATGTTCAGTCTGTGAGGGGTTGAATAACCAAGCCCCGAACGTCCCACGTCACTACTAGAAATCCATATAGGCTTCTAGGGATGAGTTTCTTATCGGAGAGGAAGCGGCCGGTCGAAGCAAACTAGTACTTGGCGTTGTCAAAGGTCGAGACAGTGCCAGGCAGGACCTCGATTATTTCATCGTCATCGTCCACAAAAATGATAGGAGGTTTGTTAGTGGTGACCGTAGTTATTCTGGTTTTGAGGGCCTCAAGGGTCATCGGAGGAGAACTAAAGGACGCGTGGGTTGAGGCTGAGGTGAAGGCTAGCGATGGAAGACAAAGTCTAGCTCCCAAAATCGATTCAGAATACCAAGAAGAGATGGAGGTGGTGGGGAAAGAGAGGTCAGATTGAGGTTGGAGAAGGAATAGTCGTTGGTCGACGAAGGGAGAAAGAAGATGGTGATAGAAGCTTTATCGTTACTTTTTTGAGAAGAGAGAAAGGAAGAAGCGAGAGGAAAAAATACATGGCACGTTTGAGAGACTTGAGGTTCTTGGAACCCTTTTAATACTTATATACATCTAGTGACTAAGTTTTATTAGTTAGAACTCCACACCCACTTTAAATTGAAATAGATGGTCAAAAGTATTATAACACAATGGTGTCTTTTTTTAAACCATAATTCACCCAAAAAAATCGGATGGTTTTAATCACAAAAAGATGAAGGCAATGAAAGATTCATAGTTTGACATTTTGTCAACTTGAGTGAGTAGTATGATCCTACCTTCCGACTAGAATCAGACCAACCAGCATTGGCCCATGTACTCCCATATTTGTAGTAACAAATGATATTTGATCCATTTGAACACATATACACTCACTCGAATGCATAACACACATCATGTCGCGTAGAACACTCCTCGAACATTTAATGTATAATAATCTTACAACTACATTGGATCCAATCTACCTCCTAGTTAGGGGCGTATCCCGGAATATAATTTAGGGTATGTATCGATAATTGTTAAATATAATAGAATAATAGATGAAAACTACACTAAGGGAAAACTATGTTAGTTTGTATTGTTTGGTTTATTGTTTATATGTAAATATTCATGATTTTTTAATCAGTCAAGAAATTTATAAACCACCTTTTCAAAGATTGAAAAGGTGATGAAAGAATCAAACTTCTAACTACAGAAGCTGAACAAACTCGAGCAGTGGCATGACAGCTCAGTCTCATGACAATCTTAACCAGGAGAAACAACAATGCAAGGGTCTTAAACAGACCTAGAGATAGCAACCCAACATGGGTGCAAACAAGAAAAACAAGGCCTATTAACTAAACTTATCAAACTTGAAGAACATGAAAAAACTGTAAAAGAGGTCAAACACCCTATTTTTCCGGTCATGAAGCTCAGAACGATAAATGAAAAGGTCTTAGTACCTATATTTTCCAACCAATAACAGCTAAGAACACGACGCACCAAGCTGCAACAGCTCCAAAGAAAAACTAGATCATCGACATCATCCAAGGTCAACTCGATTGCGGACGGTGGAGCTTGAACTCAGTACTCCAAAACCCAATTCCGACCTACACCGAGAAAAGGCCCAAGGTGGGAGGACCGATATTTCTACCGAGAACGAGCACAAACTTCCTAGTAGGCAGCAACAACACATCACTTCCGAGGATCCGATGTTGGAATCGAGCAAAGTGTTTCAAAAAAGTGAATAACCCCTCGATAAACAACACCAAGCGAGGACCCTAAGGGAAAGGCATGTAGTTATACCGATCACGAACCAATCCGAACCCGAACAAATGAGACACCATAGACAACATAGAAACGCAATGCCACAGTCAAGTTTCCGACCAATACACTCCAACGTGCAGGCAGTAGGAAGTCAACACTTATGGGGATCCGAGGATGGACTCGAGTTGAGCATTCCGAAACTGTGACCGATAACCCCTCATCGGCCAATACCAAACGAGGACCCGAATGGGAAGGCATGTAGTTATATCGAGCACGAGCTAGCCTGAACCCAGACAGATCTGACACCAAAGCATGTAGAGAAGCGAAACACTACCACCGAGCTTCTGACCATCCGCGATGATGAGGGACGAGACCAGATTCACAACAAAACAAAGATCCAAACAATCAAGAAACGCTTCCCACAGTCAATCCGAAACAAACAACCTGAGAATCATCACGAATTGGTCCAGAGAAAGAACAAAAACCCTACTTCCACCACCACACCATCGGTTGGAGACTAACCACTCCATGCTTTGGGGATCTGAGACTGGAACTCGAATTGACTGTTCCGAATCGAAACTAGAACGAAAAATAACAAACGAGGACCCACAAGGTAAGGCATGTAATAATACCGAGCACGAGCAAAACCAAAACCGAAAAGAGACCAAAACAACCGGAACAATAACCCCCGCAGTAAGTAGTCCAACCTTTGTTATCGAGCCTCAACGCCTCCAAAATTACACAAAGCCCCACCATCGAAACAATAACCTCGGCAGCCAGCAGTCTCGAACGGACAAACCCATGAACACCACCCACCCTTCTACGACGAATGACGACCATAGCAGGTGCACTCACAGTACCACAACAATAGATCTGAAATAAAATGAATTTGTCCCAACCCAAAAGAGGAACAAAGTGGTTCTGACGATGACTAAGACCGGAGATGAGGCCGGAGGAGTAGACGGAAGACCCACACCAATGTTAATCGGGGAGCGAAAGAAGAACTGAAAATTGTTGCTACAATTCTTCCCCAAAGCATATTTGTATAGAAGACCAAACGCAAAGGCCAAAGAGAGATGGATCCAACTCTTCGTGCGGAACAAACCTGTACGGATCACCAAACACAGAGAGTCCGGCGGGCGGCCGACGAGCCTTCAACCAGCCACACTGCTAGGAACAGTAGAAGGAAAGTCGAAGAGGACAAGGAAAATACTTCCTTTCATATATTTTTTTTCACTCACGACATTCTTTTTTGTCTCTCTTGTCCTCACATTTATCAACAAAATGGTAAGGCGAAGCGCATGATTTGGACCACCAACTACATGGTCTGATCCATTATATTTCAATTAAATCCACCTCCTACTTTCTGGGTTGAGAGGTTACATATGGTTGCCCATATTCTTAATCTTCTCCCAACCAAAACACAATCTTTTCGAACTCCTTTTGAACTATTTTATAACAATTTCTCCACCTACTCCTACCTCGGCGTGTTTGGATGTTTATTCTATTCAAACCTCTCTTCTACAACTCATAAACTTTCCCTTCACTCTACTGCGTGTGTGTTTCTTGGTTACCCACCCGATCATCGAGGCTATCATTGCCTTGACTTGTCCACTGGTTGAATTCTTGTTTCTTGTCATGTTATTTTTGATGAATCTATCTTTCCTTATTCCTCTCATCACTCACCCACACCATCATCCTCTTATGACTTTCTTTCCACATCGCAAGATGAATTGTCTCCAATTCTTTTTCCCCATCACTTCTCACAATCTCCTCCTCTCGTCAACTCCTCACGTATCTCCTCTACTTTTATAGATTCTCTCTATCCTCACTAAATATCACCCTCTACCATATCTGATCATGCTACACAATCTTCTATTCCGTCGCTCCTTCAGCAACACTTACAACCACCTTCCCCTCGCCCATCTCACCCTATGACTACTAGAAGTAAAGTCGGTACCTTTAAACCAAAACGTATCTTTAATCTTCATATATGTACCTCTAGTGCCTATCCTATTTCCTACTCTCATACTCAAACTATTCGTGACCCTTATTGGAAGAAAGCGATGAAAGATGAACTCTCTACTCTTCACGATAACAATACTTGGGATTTAATGCCTTTTCCACCCAACATTAATTTTGTCGGCTCCAAACGGATTTTCAAACACAAATTTTGTTCAGATGGTTACCTGGAACTTTACAAGGCCCTTTTTGTTGCTCAAGGATACACTCAGCAGCCAGGTATTGACTACGATGACACGTTCAGTCCTCTACAACCCCACTCTCTACAAAAAATTCTAATTTCTTCTCAATTTATCAAATTTGCAGTAAATGGGCCAGACCTTATACCTCTTTTCTTAATGAGCTTATCTCCTCTTCTATATAATTCACCTCCAAAACCGTGAACGGGTTTTTCCGTGAGGACACGTGTTAAAATATAACTATAATTGGGCATTCAACTATCAGCTTGAGTTTTTAGTTGAGGTGATCCTCTAATACCAATTATGGAAGTATATTCAACACTCAGGCATCGAGTAATTTTTTTGTTAATTATAGGAAACTGCAAGTCGCATGCATATCACGTGCAATAGATCTTTAAATGATCATAACTTTTTCATACAAACTCCAATTTAGTTTCATAAGACATCAAATCGAAGGTAACTAAAAACTCTACGATTTATGTAACTTTTTCAAACAAGGGTACGCTATGGCATACCCTATACCCCTCTAAATATGCATTTGTTTCCAGTACTATAATAATAAGTTTAACATGGTATCAAATTCGAGCGTATGTATAACACCAATACCTGTGATATTCACATGATAGAACTGATCGGTCTGGTTGTACACATGATGAGAATTCAGTGGAAGAGAAGTTGCATATCTGGAAGTATAGTAATTGACACCAATGAAATCAAATGACCCTTTCACTGTCATCTTCTCCACTTCTGTAAATGCTGGAAGCCCATCCCTCACCATAGCCTTCATTATAAATGGGTAATCTCCAAATGCTAGTGGCTCCATCAACCTGCAAAAAGAAATGCAACATTATTGTTTGATTTTGCATGTTCTTATTTACCATTTGAATATATCTTAATCAGTACCATCCTACTGAGAAATCAAATGCTCTCTGTGACGCATCTTTGTCTATTTTAGTTTCTCTGTATGGCTCGAACCAATGTGTCAGCACCGAAATACCAATTTCTCCATGTTGCGCCACCTAAGAATCAATTTAATAAGATCGATATCACGAGACAATCTTGTTATTGTTTGTCAAGTTTGATAAGTACAATCTACATTACCTGGTACTTGTGTTTGTAGAGTTGAAAAGCTGCAACATGAGCTAATATAATGTGGTGGGTGACACGAAAAGGATCTGTAAGAGGGTTTGTTGAGCTTGTGTTTGATAAGCCTAGTTGGTAACCTTGTTTTCCAAAAATTTGTGGTTCGTTTATGGTAATCCAGTGCTTCACTCGATCGCCGAAGTTTTGGAAACAAATATCTGCATACTCTTTAAAATCGTCTCTGATATTATCAACACATCAAGGAAGAGATCAAAGGACAGTCCAATGTATGAAGAACGAAATCGAACGATACTTACACAATCCGTCTACTCAAGAAGCCTTTATACTTGTCCTGGAGTGCTTGAGGCAAGTCAAAGTGGAACAATGTAACAAACGGTGTTATGCCTGTATATGGGGAATAATGCAATTACAATCAGTAAATTAAGGAACAAAACTACGGTGATTTGCAAAATAACTAAACTCTTTTGGTAAGTAATCTTCAAGTTGAAAATCTTTGTAAAATAGTATTCCTCTAATTTTATTTTTAATGTAATTCGATCGGATCAAATATGGCCCGACCAGAATTTTATGAAGAGTGAAAATGTAAATTCTTTTTTATTAGGAATAAATGAAAGTTATCTCTGCAAGAAAAACTCAAACAGAGGTTATTTTATGAAATCAATAATATTAGAATGAGAAAGCCGATAAACTTATTATACCATTTTTGACCAATTCATTGATGAGATTGTTGTAAAAGTCAACGCCTTGTTTATTTATGCCTCCATTTACAGTCCCATCTGCAATATTTTGATCAATATATTTGAGTTTGATTCATATATGACGTGGACGAGGGGATGAATCAAATAGTAATAGAAGTTTTTTACCGGGAAGGATTCTTGACCATGAAATGGAGAATCTGTATGTGTCCAATCCAATTATCTTTAGCAGCTTTACATCTTCCTGTTATTGAAACTTTACTTGTTACATGATTTTCATTCATGATAGATGAAGACAGAATTAAGATACATAATTTTTTTTACATATAGTCAGTTTAAAATTTAAACACCAATTGTGTTAAGAGCCTCTTCAAGGGGCTGGGTGATTTTAACAGTCGATTTGTCCAACTTCCTACAATGATATTAATTCACTTCATGTTTAAATAGCTCGTGTCTTGTGGTAATTGGTCACAACCCATTCTCCCACTTTCGTCTACGTGCATGTGCAAATTGAGCCGACAAAGATTCCTTCGCATCTAACCCTTCCAAATTCGTTCCCCATCAAAGATAATCTAGGGCTACTGATAAGGATATATATTTTTTTTATTTTTAGAAAGAGTTTTTAAAATCCCTATAAAAGATAGATCTCGACAAAACAATTTTTTTCTACCAATTTTAACAAGTCAACGGTCACATAATCAGTTTTAAATCCAAACCCTAGATTTGTTTTGAAACGAGTAACTGGGAAAGTGCATTATTGTAAAACGTAAACCATACAAAGTAGGGCCTAAAAGCTCTGGGCTCCAGAATATTGTCCGGGCCGACCGTAGTTAACCTATTTCTCATGGACCCGTCGAAATAGTCTACTTTGGATCGTAGACACTATCTCAATACATCCTCTTACCAACATTTCAAAGGAACAAAACAGGAAAAAAGGCCAACAACCGAAATGAAAAATACAACCCAAACTAAAGCATAGGTAATAGTAAAACAGGTAATAGTAGAGTGCTCTGATTGCAGCTTTCCCGAGACTTCACAACACCGACTGTCCCATGTCTCCTCATTGCTCCGAAGGAGCTTGTGACACCTCCGCCTATGGAACCTGAGCCTCCTTCTCATCCCTCAGCTTGTGACCTTATGGAATCAGACCTATAAGCTCCAGGGCCTTCTTTATAGTAGTAGGCCTGATATATTGTTGTCCAACCCTTCATTTACCCTTGTTCTTCATTGCCTTTGACCGTATAGGGCCCACTCCTCCAGCTTGGTCATGAGGTTCCTTCTGTTTCCCTTGCTTCGGGGCCAACTCTCCTACAAATAAATTAGGAAAGATATTGCCCCCAACATCCTCAACGTTAGCCAGGTTGTCAGGCTTTGTACTACCCAGCTGCCCCGCTAACCCTTATAGGGATGCCTCTTGCATTTTAGGAACTATCTACTCCGGGGCATTTTTAGCCAAGTTTCCAGACTCCGAGCAAGGATCCTCTTGTCCTCGCATCTCCTGAAACCCTGGGGGAGGTGCCAAAATGCCCTTAATGGTACATGCCATAGAACCTCCCACATAATCCCTAATCGGATCAAGAGTGAGGAATGTTAGAAGATCATCCACCGATGTGTCTCGTATCACCTTCGGGGCCCTCCATACAGTGGTGACGAGGCGATCCACATCCAAATGTTTCGTCATCCGGATAGATTCGTCATACATAATTTCCTCCCGACCAATTCCAAGAAGGTAAGTCGTACAATCGGCCATATGGTGAGTCAGTCTACCACACCGAGTGCAGAAACCCGGTAACCGTTCGTACTGTAATCCCACCAGCGAGGATTGGACATGACCTAGAAATCGAAAATGAATACATCTCCTCAACGGTTGACCCACATCTAGACCGACCCTCATCCACACAAAAAATCATCAGAACAACGCACTTTAGGAATAGAGACAGTGGTTACCTGAGTTCCCATGACCGATGCAAGTAGGGCACGGACTGGGGCGTTCCAAGCATCCCTTGTAAATTCATCGCTCGGACCCCAATCTCCATACACCTGAATTTGATGTCATCGGGTTGCATGCATGCCAAAAGCGGAACCAACAACACCAGGTAGCCCTTGAAGCTCCAGGGGCCTCGGTGACGGATGTCCTCCATAGTCGTCCAGGACGGGAAAGTGGAAAGACACTACGTCTTTTGTAAGGTACTCGATATGCATGCCATTGACCTTCCAGTCCTGAAGCATAAGGCCAAAATAAGCGTTCTAGTTGTGGTGTCCCGTTCCAGCAACACTAAGAAGCGGTACCGACCGTCCACGGCAATAGGGATGGCCTCCACAGGGATCTCCAAAATTTCATCTTCGTCTTCCCAATCCGGCACCAACGAACGCGTCTCCGACGTTGAACTGGATGGATTTGGGAGGGCCCTCTTCGGATCTGCTACAACCAAAGTCGAGCAGATCGGAAAAAGGGTGGAAATGACCTATGGCGTGCCCTGAGAACGCGATATGGCCCGCCCGGTTTTAACATGAGGCAAACGAAGAGTCGGCCAGGCCGACGCTTGAGCTATCACGGAGGGAAGGTGTCGGGCCGCTGCGTGCATGTCATCCGATGCAATTTCTGACACTGTGTAGTGGTTGCGCGGGGTTGTACGCGGCACGGGGACACCGAATTGCACTAAATCTGAAGGAAAATAGACCGGGGAAAGATTCATATCCGGTAAAAACATTTGGGCGACTGGGTTAAGGCCGGTACAAAAGTGTCCGGTGGTGTGGGCTGGGGGGATTCATGGGGGAACTGGTTTCGGCGATGTATGAACAAAGTTATGGCGGCTGTGGGGGGGGGGGGGGGGGGGGGTAGGCAGAAATGGAGGAAGAAGAGAGAGGTCAACTCTAGAGAGACGGTTTCCCCGTAATTGTCCTAAACCCTAGAGTTACTAAGGTAGATAATGATAAGTAATCGGTTTCTATTAGATAGACATGGACAAAAAGGAGAAAGAGTATGTGTGGTTTAAATTACTTTGTAAAGATGGTAAGAATCAACCGCAATGTCTCTGTCTCCAGTTTCATCTTGAATCAAAGAGTCCCACGTGCTTGGTCCTCTCCCTCCTTCGTCTCCCGCACCTTCTGTCTGAACCAACAACACTACTCCTTAAACCAACGGTAATAACTGAAATAACTAACCATGTCAAATCAATTCGACTAACTATAAAATTGCAGATCATAGGCTAACCTGAAGGGCAGAAGTGGCGCATCCAAAAATGAAATCGGGAGGGAAGTGCTGCCTCGTAATCACCTCGGTGACTTGCTGTTCTTCAACTGTATCAGTAACTGCTGCTGATATTGATGTCACTTCATTACCGTTACCAATCATCATAGTTATAGCAATAATCATCTGGGCAATGTGAAATATTTCTGAGACCTTCAACATGTTTTTATGTTGCTTCGTCTGATTATTGCCTGCTCTTTATAAGAGTCAAATGAATGATTATTTAATTTGTTTAACCGGCTACAAAACAGTTTTGCAAATTCAGAAAGTTTAATGGGCATGATTTATAAGAAACTATTAAAAAATTCCAGATCTGAATGACTATGTTAAGTACATGCATTCAAATCTGAAAAGCAGTTGTTTTTATCATCTTTCCTACTGTTTTAGAAATTTAAGTCACTAGTCTATATAAAAGATCTTTTAGTGACTGTGAAGACAACTACGGTATATACCACGAGCCAAGCGAAATATTCTCGAGGTCGGATGTCACTTGTATTCTTTTCTACATAAATTAAAGACGTTATTCACAAAATAAATCATCACACCCACAGTTTATTATATCATAACTATAAAAAAAATAAAAATACACGTTACTAAAAAATACTCTCTGATACACGTCAGAGAGCTCTCTCTCTTGACCTAACGTCGCGGTCTGCCTTCATGGCAGCCATAGCTATTGCCATGATTACTGTCATGGCTCCTCTCCTCCTACTCGCATTCTGTAGGTTTGCTTTCGACGCCGGTAATTACTCCTTTGCGCCTCTCCCTGGAAGTTCTGCTAGGGTTTTTCCTGCTAGGGCTCCCTTCGAGCCGCCTCTAGCCACCGCAAAGTTGGCTCCCTCCTGCTACCTACGACGTCTCTCCCGATCCCGTTCGGCCCCCCATCTACAACTCCGATGGTTTTCGTCTGGCTCACCTCGACATTGATTATCCTCACTGTCTCGGAGCCCCGCGACCTCTCTGTATCGGGTTATCTCTCCCGATCAACCCTCGCCGCCGCTGAAGCCGCCACCGGCGCGTCCTTCTCCCTGGCCTCCACCATAGCACCATTTGAAGCCGCCGCCGCCTCTGAATTCAGAGGCGGCGGCGGCTTTAGAGGGCGTCACCGTCGTCTCTGAAACGCCTCCTCTCTGGCCCCCACCACCGCACCTTCCTTTCTCTCTCGATTATGGATCTGGCTAATCGAGTGGGTCTTTTTTTATTCTTTCTGACTTCGTCTTTGCAGGGTCAATGACGAAAGGAATCCAGTGCTCTAAGGACTAGTCCTGGGAGGGCTCCCTGAGAAGAGTTTTGCCTCCCGTAGAAGTGGATGATAGCAGGTTCGGTCATACTATATTGTGCAGGCAGCGTTTAGGCAAGACCTTGAGCAGCCGTAGTCAACTTCGCCTACTTTTAGTATTCCTCCTTTATGGCACCTCATTCAATACCGTCGAGGACGGTTCTATTGTGAAAAGAATAGCGAACATTCTTAAATATTCTTATGTCTGTTCTTCGTGGTCATAGAGTCTCTTATGCACTTTCTTGTTATTACAAATCTTGATTAATGAAAACTACACCTTTCGGTCAAAAACAATTATACAAAAAAGTGTTGATCATATACATTTATATAAAAATAACTAAATTTTTTAGGGTTTCAGATTAAATGATGGGTGAGTTTGAGTTTCAGTTTGAGTTTGCATTATAAAAATAATTAATATGACTTTTCTATAGTACTTCCATTATAAAAATTGATTAAATCTGCAGTTATACGACTGGCTTTTGTTATAATATTTAACTAAAACTGACTTTTGGTATAAAACTAAAACTGATTTTTGTAATTTTGATTAAATCTAATTTTTTTATTTATGATAAAACTGACTTTTATAATTTCTTGATTGAATATGACTTTTTGTTTATAAAACTTTTTTTTTGAAACATGAACAAATGTATTTTATTAATCATGACAATGAATCATAAATATAAATTGGGTCTCTGACCTTGAGTTCCTGTATATGTCCGGAACCTCCCTGGGGATTCTGGCAAACTTGGACCCGTATTGTTGGTCTACTTAATATCGTTGACTATAAAGAACACAAATAAACACAAACACGAACATAAGAAACAAAAGAGCATATGATGCCAGTTCTTCTGAACCTAGTAACTTTCGTAGTGCGGCGTATCTGGTATCGCTAACCCATCGTCTTGAGTCGTCGGGGTGTTTGAATGTGATAAGGATATCGGAGCATCCTTCGGATGTGGCTTCACCGATACTTCTTGCAGAAGCAGATTGAGCATCATCGGATCGACCCACAAGGGTCTGAGCAGTTTTCGAGGTGCCCGACTTTGGGTGTCGTGGACACAGACCCCATCTTATCGTCCCTCATCCCGGATCCCAAATCCAGCATTTGTATTGTTCTGAGATGCGTACCTGATATTCACCGGAGAAGGGGAGCATCCGAGGGACGAAGTGAAAGCCTCTTCTCTTGAGAGGATGATGGCCCGAGAGAGGTGGATCAACGGAGGCAACGACGAAGACAACCATGGAGGCTAGTGGTGGTCGACGACGGCGGAGGAAGAAGGAGGTGGGTAGGGTTTTCCCCTTTGGCAGTTAGGGTTTTCCCCTCTTGAGAGCTCCAACGGTTACGTGTTAATGCTTTAAACTTCAATTGAAAGTACAATTTGTCTAGTGGTAATACCTGATCTAGGTTGTAAAAGTCTCCCGCCTAAAATTTAGGCCCTAAGATATGTGCAAAAATGCACGACTCTTCGATCCGGCTGATTAGTTGAAAACTTGGGGCTCTTGTTTGCGAGGTTGGACATTTAGAAAAAGATGAAAAGAGGAGAGAAAATGTGTAATAGTCATGAATTTCTTGATAAAAAGAATATACCATGTGTTTGGTGGTTTGTTTTATCTCTTATTTTTTTATTAGGGTTAAATATCGAAACTTACTCTTAAGTATTGGTCACGAACACTATACTACCCAACGTTTCAAAATGACAAATGCACTACCTCAAGTATTGATCACGCGATTTTGTTAGTAAAAATGGACGGAATATTCCATTACGTTAGTCGTATGACCTTAAGTGTCATATAATGAATGGTAAAATGACGTTTTCCCTTAATTATTTGACATCTATACATTTTATTACGAACATTACCATTGTACCCTCGTTATTGTTCCTTATAAAATGCATACATTTCAAATACTTATGGGAAATAAAATATCATTTTATCATCCATTATATGACACTTGAGGTTATATGACTAACTGAATGGAATATTCCATCCATTTTTACTAAAAAAATCGCGTGCCCAATACTTAAGGTAGTGCATTTGTCATTTTAGCACGTTGGGTAGTGTAGCATTCATGACCAATACTTAAGAGTAAGTTTCGATATTTAACCCTTTTTATTACTTATTCTTTGTCATTGCGAAAGAAAACTACAAATATACATTCATAAACCTTTTTATAACTGTTTTAAGAAAAAACTTTTTACAGAAAACTACAAATGCATATCCTTAAGTTGGCACGTTTAACTGATGTTTACCCTTAAGTTTTTTTAACCGATACATACCCTAAAATTACAACTCGTAACCAGAAGCCACTTCTGTTAGTTGTTTCCGTCTATTTACTGTTTATTTTTTCACAAATACCCAAAATGACCTCAACCCTATTCATTTTTTATAGATTTTTTTAGATCAAAATTAAATTAATAAAAAAATAATAAACAAATAAAATATCTAACCCTAAAACCTGTTCTCCTCACTTTCTTCCTATTTCTTCAACCTCACAAAAACATGTCCTTATCCCTCTCTCTCACGCCCTTCATCGCCACCACCGAACCCCTACTTCCTCACCATCGTCCGAGCTTCAAAACACCATCGGTCGAGAAGCTAGAGAAACTCTCTCGCGGTTGCCGGCAGAGAATCTCTCTCGCCGCTGTCGACAGAGAAGCATCGTGCTCCCAACTCAACTTGTTATATGCTTTTTCAAAGTCTAATTTAAGAAGAACCACTTCCTCACCCGATTTTTCAACTGAGTGTCGCGTCTCCGATGCTATCCAAACCCCATATGTTAGATACATTATATTATATCCGGTTAGATTAGCTAAGGTCACACCCTTAGTTGCTAAATTAGGGATTAAAAGCAATCAAATGTTTATGATTTAATGTTTACACTATGTGGAATTCTACTTATATAATGCTTGTGATAATTTATAGGTTTGATAAATCAGTTTTAAAATATGGTGATCTCGAAATGGATAAAACCCTTTTAAGTAGTTAAATTTGATTTTACAGAATGGCGAGGATATTAAAACAAAGTCTTTGTCGAGGGGTACACACCAACCACCGAAGAAGGGCTCTGAACCAAAGAAGAATACATCCAATTCTCTCTTCGCCGCTAGTGGTATCTCGTCCTCTGATCACGATTGAGGGTGTCCCTGAGCCCCTGGAATCTAAGAGGGGGATAACTTTTTCCTCTTTTCGTGGGATGCCTCAATCGGGTTTTGATCCTCATTACCACACGCATACGTTATTGCCGTCAATCACCTCCTCCACTAGCCTCTCCC
Organism: Erodium maritimum; assembly: GCA_963921825.1. Classification (NCBI taxonomy): domain Eukaryota; kingdom Viridiplantae; phylum Streptophyta; class Magnoliopsida; order Geraniales; family Geraniaceae; genus Erodium; species Erodium maritimum. The sequence goes on along the minus strand of OY997593.1, from coordinate 19,550,096 downwards.
TCCCAACGTTTATGTCGGCTCTTGTCACGGCTACTCGCCGTCATTAGTATATAATCTTCAGGTTGGACTATCTACATGGTCTGCCAAAACGAACCATGGTGTTTTGACAAGACACCCCTGATACTAAGGCACATCACTGATCCCCTAGGAGCAGTAATCCCCCGACTGGATAAGATCCAATTATGGGTTCAAGCAAGGGGCCTCCCACTTTTGGTAATGACCCGAGCTACGGTAACCCTGATTGGTAACACTCTAGGAGAATGTATCCATGTCCCATGTGACGAGTGGGGATTATGCTGGGGAGATAAGGTTCGGGTCCATTTTTGGATGCCTCTAGAACGTCCACTGTGTCGGACAATTGTACTTTAATTTAGGGAATTCCGGTAGCCGGTACGGGTCGGCCTTACCTATAAGTGACTGTTAATCTTATGTTTCAACTATGAGCGTCTAGAGCATGCAGTTCAGGATTGTGACAAGGAAACACGGGGCATCCCCCGTTTTGATATGTCGTTGCTTGTGGAAATGGCTGATACGTTGGGTCAAAACTTCGCGACCAACTGTGTCAAAGCTTCATTACAACACCCAGATTTCCCCTTGGGTTTCGAACATGTGACACAAAACATCCTATAAGAGCACCCACATCAAGGGGGAATGCGCGCGAGGCAGGGGCGGGAGCAGCAGCAGAGAAGGTCCGGGGTTCGCTTGGTGTGGGGAGGGGGGGAGGAGGAGGGTTCAATGGGCAGAGGCGCGGGGCGTAAATCAGCCCCGTTGTCCCTTGCTCATCTGCCTCTATGTTGCCCACTAGGAGCGCGACACCTGTCCAAGCCAAAACAAAAATGACCATTGCTGGTAGCAACGGTCTGAAACGGCTATATATGTTTTCTTTTAATACAAAATACAAAAAAAAATATTTTCCCCCAACTATAAATACCCCTCACCCATTTCATCAAATCCACAACACCATTTCTACATTTTCTCTCTACATTTCATCTCCAATTCTCTACATTTCATTTCCAATTCTCGAAAAAAAATGTCTGACGACGAACGTCAAACAAGGGAGGAGCTCGCAGCCGAACGCCGCGAGGTCGAAGCCGAACTTCGTGCTTGGGAGCGAGGACTCCGGCGTAGAACCGAGAGACAGATATAGAGAGCAATGCCAAAATTCGAAAGAATGAGGCGACTGATCGAAGCAGGAGAAGGTTCCCGGACATAGATTAACAGAAGGCGTGAGCAAGGCCATGACGACCTGATGAGGGATTATTTTTTTGAGAGCCCGATCTATGGCCCCGAATTGTTTAAGAGACGTTTTCGTATGTCCAGACCATTATTTTTACGGGTTATGGAAGCGGTTAAGTCTCACGACAGGTACTTTGTTCAGGGTCGTGACGATGCGCGACGGTTGGGCTTATCAACGCACCAGAAATGCACCGCCGCGATACGAATGCTAGCGTATGGGTGCTCTGCCGATTCATTGGACGAAACACTACGTATGGGGGAAAGTACTATACTCAAATGTGTTAGACGTTTCTGTAAAGCCCTTATTGCGGTTTTCTACGAGGAATACATGCAGAAGCCGAATGTGGAGGACATGGCGCGATTACTTGAGTCGGGCAATAGCCGAGGCTTCCCCGGTATGATTGGAAGTCTTGCCTGCATGCATTGAGAGTGGAAGAATTTCCCAGTCACATTGCAAGGATCGCATGACGTGGAGATCACGGGATTCCAACAATTATGCTGGAAGCGGTTGTGTCTCGTGATACGTAGATTTGTCATGCGTTTTTCGGTATGGGTGGCATGAACAACGACATTAACGTCCTCAACGCCGGCCACCTATTCGACTAAGCTTTCCGTGGTCGTGACATGACCGTGGATTTCGAGATCAATGGGCATCACTACAACAAGCCGTATTATTTAGCTGACGGCATTTACCCTCAATGTGGTCGGTTCGTCAAGTCGATTCTCCATCCCTATACCCGCAAACAGAAATTGTTTGCCAAATGCCAAGAAAGTGCCCGGAAAGATATTGAACGGGCCTTTGGAGTCCTCCAAGCACGGTGGCACATAATGTCAAGGCCCGCTCAGATCTGTGATAAAGCGACTTTGTCTGATATGATGCATTGTTGTATCATTCTACATAATATGATCGTGGAGGACGAACGTGATCGCTATGAAGCAGGGGATAACGATTTGTTTTTTGAGCCCCCTCCGGAATTACCTTAGGGTTTCGCACCACCTCAAGCATGGAACCGATCCATGCCCTTGTCGTACCACCAGGAACTCCAAGCGCGAGTTAGTGTCATCAATGATGCGACTCATCAGCAACTTCAAGAAGACCTAATGGAGCACATATGGAATCGGTCGGGCGGGACTTACAACTGCGACGATTCGGACACTGATAATTCCTTGGTTTTTAGTTATGTATTTTTTTTACTTATGTATTTTTTTAAGTTATGTACTTTTAAAATTTTGCATTTTATTAATGAACTTTTATTTCTATTAATGAAGTTTTATTTCTATTTTATTTAGTAGTTGTCGATTTAAAAATAACGTTAACAATTCAGTTGAAAGCTTAATTTATTACACAGTCAGCATTTCTGAAAATCATGCCCCCCCCCCATACTTTCCCCTTTGATGTGCAACACACTTTTTTTAGGGGGACAGAGGCCTGAACTCTGCCCAGTCAGCAGAGGGTTCTGTCTCAAGGTTCAGGGTTCTGCCTCCCACTGATGTGGATGCTCTAACCCCACCTTATCCAAGGATGGGACCCCTAGTAACACCAGACATCATACCTAACCCACAGGTAGGAAGGATGGGTGCGACTTGGGATCGAGTTGTCCCTCACCTTGGAAGGAATGTTGGCCCTGTAAGAGGGGTGTACACCCATTATTGGATGCCCTGGTTGGGACAAGGCCAAGAAGAGTACATATGTAGATGAACCACTTGAAGATCAGGCGAGGGCTGGTAAACAACCTCGCCAGATGTCATAATTAGTGAGTAAAAATTTAGGGCCCTAAGAGGGAAGGGCCACTGAATCTAACAAGGATTCCCCTACCTTCGGTTGAGATTTCTGTTCGATCGCACACCTCACGAGAAACGAGTCATCACCATAGAATCAAGCAACGTTCAGGCACCATTCTAGGTATTGGTTATGTCTTGACAATTTTTACAATTTTTTCATCTTAGTTTATGGATTCTTTTCAAAATAGATGGGGGCTGAGGTCGTCTTGTTTATGTATTAACTCTCTTTATTTCAATTAACTTCCGCTCAAAAAAATGAAGTAAAAAAAAACGTTAAATTTGTCCGAGGTTCCAAACAGAAGAACCTAGAAAAACAGCACAAAACTGTTCCATGAGATCCCGGTACATTCCCATACCACAAGTTTTTGTTTGATCGGCAAAACAAATTTAAATTAAAACTGTTCTTTGGAAGGAAGAACAGAGTTTGAAATACAACCACACGAGCAATCCACAATGGATCCTCAACCAACATTCTCTACAAACAGAGAAAACAACAACCCAAGCACGGTCCACTCGGGGAACCTCAAAACCAACAACACAAGGACGGTCCACTCAGGGAACCTTAATACACCAAATCACTACCAAATAAAGCAGAGCCCAACCAGGGACTTACAAGGATAAACAACAGCTAAAGGATAAAACCAACAAGAAAAGCCACTATGGGCAACAAGAATGACAAGACCAAGTATCCCGGAACATCCGGGCAAGACAGCAGCCACCACCAAGAATTGGCCACTAAGGAGAGCAGGCACACAAGAAGCACTGCAAACCTAATCAAAGTTGAACCAAACTCCCTGAATCATTAGTAACTCTCAATCCTAGTGAGAAAGAGGGTACTACTAAACAAGTGTTTAATTGGTCCAACACATATAATATCATCTTCTGTATGTTTTACTGAATAGTTGAAACAAGAAATTTGATCAATTGCCTTTGGAAGTTGTCAAACCTTTTCATAACTCTATCTAATATAACAATGTAAGATTGTGCTTATGGAGACGTTCTTATCCGGATACTCTTATAATAGGATCAAATTGACGGAGCGTGTTCAAATGTATTTATGGAAGTTAACAATATAGTTAGCTTGCCTGCATATACAGCCCTCTAAAAGAAACTAGTTGTTTCTTTTTCCGTCCAAAACAATGTAACTAATAATTTGAGCATAACATATAGTATTTTATTGAATTGAAATAGGCTAAATCATAGTGATCATACCCTAGTAGAAAAACTTTAAAAATACAAGATAAATTTTGTTGACAACCAAAACACTAATCCTCCAACTAGGTACCTGATATTACTAGATATAACTGTAGGGGTGGTTCCTAATTCGTACGGTGAGCGGTGCGTGAATTCCTATAGACTTTCCCCGTCTCAACTTGAATTGGCATGTTTTGTCTTGACGGTCATCCAAAGAGTATACCGGAGAAAGGAGAAGGTTGGAGAACAGGTGGGGATTGTTCCGTCTAGGTCGAGGTGTGGCTCCTCAGGGACTTGTCCTAGGATTTTCATGATGACCAACGAGGCTACTTTGTAGGCCTCTCTTTTTCCCCATTGGAGCCAAAACCCCATCTTGGGTTAGTGTGTCTTCTTATTTATTCTGGAAATTTTTGGAACCTCCTAGCCCAATAAAGGAGCTATGGTTGTAGTTCCTCACTGGTTGTGTGACATAATGGCCTCGATCTCCAGTTTCCTCTCCTCGAAACAAGAAGTGACGGTGGTTTTCTCCCTGGCTACTGGGACTATCTAGGTGACACGGGCTAGATCGCATGTCCACCATGATGCGAATCCTAAAAATCATTTGGCGCTCTCTCGGCGCTTCCCAAATATCTATCTCCTCAATTATTATCTCTCGATGGTGCGGTCTTTGCGGGCAGAGCCTTGATAGATGGGGAGCATGTGCTCGATTGGGATAGTCAGGTAAGCCCCAAGCCTCAAGCAAGGGTCGATTGTCCCTCCTGATTTCCATGTGGATGCGGAGGCATTCTTGAACTCTGTATCCCCACTATAAATGATGCCATATTTATGGTACGCAGTTTAGTCATATCGACATGAGAAAGGTCGTCGGTTGAAATCATAACTCATGTCTCACGCGGCATAAGGGTGCATCGGTGATGGGCTAACCCTACAGGGAAGGTCGGGATAGTTGTTGGGTCAATGCACTCGACTTGAGAAAGGCAACCAGTGAAGAACAAGACCGATATTGGCTTCGTCATGATAGTGCATCGGTGATGGGGTATCCCTGTAGGGACGGTCGGGGTAGTGGTTGGGGTGGTGCATCGATGGTAAGGCATCTTGGTGCATCATGGTTGTCCCGGTGAGGTTCCACTAGAAGCATTGGCCAATACATTCTTCTTCACACCGTCTCCTGGTCGGCGTCAGTATGCGAGGAGACGTCATGGGCAAGAAGTTCCACATCGATAGCTGGACCCTCGGCATGGAGAGGAGACGGGAGTGTGGAGTGATGTCGTGGTTGTCGCTCGTTGATTAGATCCACGGTCCCAACTGCACCGGACGGGTAATGCGAGGGTGACGCCTGTATTGGTGCGGGGCGAAGGAGGCCATAAGCGTGGGTGGCAGTTAGATCATGATGAGGGCACAGAAACTAGAGTTAGGGACGGAGACGAAAACGGGAGAGAAAACGATAGGAAAAAAAACTAAAGGGCATATGTAACTAAGATTATCAGAACATCAAATGAATCCTTTTTTAATTATAATGAAGTGTGATATACAAAGGGAAATTTCATGAAATATGCCTCATAATGGTATAAATTTGTTTTCTATGCTAGTATAGTTCAAAATTTGAAAAATATGCTTTTCAATTATTTTAGGACAATAATACCCTTATTCTAATTTAAACAAGATAATTCATACTTTATTAATTCATTTAAATCTATTTTCAAAATAAATATCCAATTCGTAAATAAAATATTTTTTAAAATTTATAAATTATTAAAATTATATTTTATTTTCTTAAAAATCAAATTATTTTGAAAAATATTTTTAAAAAGATAATTCAACGATAATGTTTCAAACAAAAATATTATACTTCATTATTTTTTTTCAGTTTTATTAATTATTAAATTCCTATTTTTTTTAAATCGGATTATTTTGATAAATATAATATGAAAGATAATTCAATTCTATAAACTTTTGAAAAATAATTTCGATTTTATAATAAAATATATTTTATACAATTTTATTAGTAATTCGTAGTTTATTTTTTAAAAATAAATTAAAAATTAAAATATTATTTTTATAATTAATAAAATATATTATAAATTTAATTATCTTTAAAAGTTATTTATCAGTGTAATCTGTTTTTCATATAAAAATAAATTAAGATCTGATTTTAATAATTAATAATATATAATAATATTTTTTTTATATAAAAATATTCTTTCCCTTTATATATTCATATATTAGAAAAAAATATTTTGTTAATATTAGTAATTATAAAAATCAGATTTGAATTTATTTAAAAAACAGAATACTCTGATAATAATTTTAGAAAGATATTTAAATTTATAATATATTGTATTAATTATGAAAATCAGATTTTAATTTATTTTTCAAATTATATTAAAAGTAAAATATGAATGTAGTAATTAATAAAATTTATTTTTATAAAAAATACATTTTGTTCAATTTTATTAGTTGCTACATTCATATTTTATTAATTATGAAAATCGGATTTGAATTTATTTTTATAAAACTTAATTATCTTTCAAATTATATTTATCAAAATAATCTGATTTTAAAAAATATAAATTAAAATAGGAATTTAATAATTAATATAACTGAAAAAAATAATGAAGTATAATATTTTTTTTGAAAAATTATCGTTGAATTATATTTTTTAAAATATTAATCGAAATAATTTCATTTTTAAGAAAATAAAATACAATTTTAATAATTTATAAAATTTAAAAATATTTTATTTAAAAACTGAATATTTAGTTTGAAAATAGATTTAAATGAATTAATAAAATATGAATTATCTTGTTTAAATGAGAATGAGGGTATTATTGTCATAAAACAATTGAAAAGCATATTTTTCAAATTTTGAACTATACTAGCATAGAAAACAAATTTTCACCATTATAAGGCATATTTTATAAAATTTCCCTATACAAAAGCCACAGCTTTTGAGGTTGGATTGGGTTGGGCATCAGCTTCTGATAGTTACTGGATATTTTCTTTTCTCTGAAAGGGGCCCTACTGAGACGAACCCAGGAAAGAGTTGAGCCAATGTGCAGACTTCTTGGGGATCCGGGTCAGATTGTTGAAATAATCCGTGTAACCGAGTCCGAACCGGACCTGATAACCCGAACCCATTTCCATGCAATCCATCAGAGACCATATGATGTAACCCTTCACATTTGCTCCCTGCCTGCACCCATTTGCAAACTTGCTGATCCAAAGTTTTTTTTTAAAGAAACATCAGATTTTGAGAACAGGAAATAGAACTAGAACTCACTTCATGGCTCGAGAAAGAGCATGTAGATGGTTGACAATGGACTGAATCCGAGCATCGTCCTGCAATGCAGCCTCAATAGAAATGGTGTCATTTCTCTTATCTGGATATCCTGTTGTTGCCACATACAAAAACATTAAAAACATTTCATGCTTAATCCGTAATTGTGAATAATATTGTATGTATGACAAAACCAACCATTCTCAGTGACATAGATCTTGGGATTGTTGTATTGTTTCTTAAGAGATACCAATACTTTTTTTAGTCCTTGTGGATAAGCATAGAAGACAGGAACCCCCCCTGGTGCCTGAACAGACACAAACATATAGCACTAAGTAAACTAAAAGAATTAGTTTGCTAAAGAAGGAAATAATAGGCATTTGATCTTACCAATTTACCTATAGGCTTTCTATTTCTATCCACTGTCCAAAACAAGGGTAATAAGTTGGGTTAGATGGTACATAAATGAAATAAATTACTTGTAAGTACTAATTAGAATGTGGATTTAGTGTCAACATGGTATCGAAGTCGAGCTTGGATTATCTATGTATAGCTGCAATACCTGTGATATTAGCATGCTGGAACTGATCGGTTTGGTTATACACATGACGAGAAATCACTGGAAGAGAAGCTGCATATCTGGAAGTATAGTAATTAACACCAATGAAATCAAAAGACCCTTTCACTGCAATCTTCTCATCCTCTGTAAATTCTGGAAGCCCGTCTCTCACCATAGCCTTCATTATAAATGGGTAATCTCCAAATGCTAATGGCTCCATTAACCTGCAAAAAGAATGCAACATTATTTTTGGATTTTGGATTCTAAATGAACCATTTGAGTATATCTTAATCAGCAGTACCATCCTACTACGAAATCAAAGGCTCTTTGCGACGCATCTTTGTCTATTTTTGTTTCTGTGTATGGCTCGAACCATTGTATCATCAACGAAATACCAATTTCTCCCTGTTGTGCCACCTGGGAATCAATTAACTAAGATCGATATCACGAGACAATGTTTTTATTGTTTGTGAAGTTTGGTAAGTGCAATGTACAGTACCTGGTACTTGTGTTTGTAGAGTTGAACAGCTGCAGCATGGGCTAATATGATGTGGTGGGTAGCAAGAAAAGGATCCGTTAGAGGGTTTGTTGAGCTTGTGTTTGATAAGCCTAGTTGATAACCAAATTGCCCGTAAATCTGTGGTTCGTTTATGGTAGTCCAGTGCTTCACTCGATCGCCGAAGTTTTGAAAACAAATATCCGCGTACTCTTTAAAATCGTCTCTGATATTAACATACCAAAGAAGAAATCAAAGGACAGTCCAGTGTAAGAAGAACGAAATTGGATGATACTTACACAATGTGTTTACTCAAGAAGCCTTTGTACTTGTCCTGGAGTGCTTGAGGCAAGTCAAAGTGGAACAACGTCACAAATGGTGTTATGCCTGTATTGTGAAATGCAATTACGATTAGTGAATTGGGGAACAAGACTAGAATGAGAAAGGCAATAAGCAGTTAATTACCATTTTTGACCAATTCATTGATGAGATTGTTGTAAAAGTCAACGCCTTGTTGATTTATGCCTCCCTTTACAGTCCCATCTGCAACATTTTGATCAGTCCATCTGAATATGATTCATTCATCAAATAGTAATAGAGGATTATTACCTGGGAGGATTCTTGACCATGAAAGGGAGAATCTGTACGTGTTCACTCCAATTGTCTTTAGCAGCTTCACATCTTCCTATTATTCAAACTTTATTTGTTACATAATCTTGATTTGTTCTCAGATAGATCAACGGTCAGAATGCCATATGATCAGTTTTAAATCCACACCCTGGGTTTACCAAGGTTTAGGGCCGGCTCGACCTTTAAGCCATTTAAGCAATGGCTTAAGGCCTCAACCCAAAAAAGGTGTTCAAAAATTCAATTTAGTTTTTTTTAATCTATTACCAACTAATATTAAGGTCTAAAACCATCATGTTTTAAAGGCCTCATTTTAACCTAATAAAGGAAAAAACCTTATTTATTTAACTCGTTTTAAAATCTTTCTTTCAACATAACTTAGTTTAAAGACATTCGTAAAGAGAGAAAAAAAAACATTAAACCTTGTATAATTGTTCGCTTAAAGCCCCCAAAATAGTTGGGCCGGCCCTGCCAAGGTTGATGGTGAGAATTAAACTACTTAGAACTTTTCCATATGATCAGGGGTAAATTACGTTGACATACCCTGTACTATACGTGTTTAACGGATAAATACCCAAAATTATTTCGTAACGAAAACATACCCCGAACTAACACTTAGTAACAACATCTCCCATTTTTTCGTCCATTTATTCTTCATTTTTTCAGAAATTCCGAAACTATCCGTGGTGTTACAATCCTAAAACCAACTTCAATCCTAAATCCAACCCTAAATCTCTCTCCAAACCTAAATCTAACCCTAAAAATGGATGGAAGGGGATGTTGTTACTAAGTATTAGTTCAGGGTATGTTTTCGTTACGAAATAATTTTGGGGTATTTATATGTTAAACGCGTATAGTACGGGGTATGTCAACGTAATTTACCCTATGATCAGTTTTAAATCCACACCCTGGATTTACTAAGGTTGATGATGATGATAAGTTTTTGGTTTCTATTTTCAAGAAGAGTTTTAAGAATCTTTGTAAACCATAGACATCGAGAAAAAGGAGAGAGTATGTATGGTTCAAATTACTTTGTAAAGATGGTAAGAATCAACAGCGATGGCTCTGTCTCCAGTTCCATCCTGAATCAAAGAGTCCCACGTGCTTGGTCCTCTCCCACCTTCATCTCCCGCACCTTCTGTCTGAACCAACAACACTCCTTAACCAACGGTAATAACTGACATAACTAACCAAGTCAAATCAATTGACTAACTATAAAACTGCAGATCATAGGCTGACCTGAAGAGCAGAAGTGGAGCATCCAAACAAGAAATCGGGAGGGAAGTGCTGCCTCGTAATCACCTCGGTGACTTGCTGTTCTTCAACAGTATCCATAACTGCAGCTGACGTCATTGCATTACCGTTACCAATTATCATAATTACAGAAATAATCAGCTGCGCTATGTAGTACATTTCTGAAACCTTCGACATATTTTTATGTTGCTTCTTCTGATTATTTCCCTGCTCTTTATAAGAGTAGAATGATCAATTATTTAATTTGTAGAACTGGTCACAAATGGTCCACATGAAATCAAGATTCAGGCCGGCTTGATTAATTTTTATAGAAGGTTCATTCGGCATCTATTACAAAAAAGTATTAAAAAATTCCAGATCTGAATAACTATATTAGTTATATGTATTCAAATCTGAAGAGCCAGTGTTTTTTTATCCTCTTTCCTATTGTGTTAGAAAATTAAGTCACTAGTTTAAATACAGAGATATTATAATAATTGTGAAGACAATTAAGCTACATACCACAAGCCAAGCCAAACATTCACGAATCACGAGGCCGGACGATACTTGTAATTTTTGTACATAGTAGTTAGACTATTTTTTGATATAGACTAATTTGAATATAAACTAAAGACTATACTCATAAAATTAAGGGTTAATCGTCAAAATCTACCCTAAAGTATTGTCCACGGCAAAAAAAAAAAAAAAAACTTATCTTTTGTCCACGTTTTTAAAGTGCAAAAAGTATTGTCAAACGCCGTCCGTTGGAAAAATGTAATCGTCCACAAACTATTGAATGCATTATGAATTGCCCACAAATCTACTAATAAATGACGAGTGTTATCAGAAATGATAAGTCAAAGTAGTAATCTGTTGTTTCCCACAAAACGACGGTGGACAATACTTTGTGCAACTTAAAAGTGTGGACAAAAGACAATGTCTTTTTTTTTTGTCGTGGACAATACTTTAGGGTAGGTTTTGGCAATTAACCCTGAAATTAATCATCACAACAACAATTTATTTATATCATAACCATACAAAAAAGAGTTGATCGTGTAATTTGGGGAAAATATCCACTTTGGCCTTTCATTATCAATAACACAACCCACCCTTACCTTTTGTTTTTCATCTATAAACCCAGACTTTCATTCATTTTGATGGAGAAGTTACAGGGTTTGTCACAATTTCATTTTTTTTGGGTTAATTACCTTTAGTACCCCTTATGTATTGGTAACACACATTTAGTACCCTTATGTATTGGTAACAAACTGGATAAAATTTTGGTCAAGTTTAGGCCATTTTGACGACCTGTGACCAATTGATAAGGCGTGTAATTGTCCCGTTACCAATACATAAGGGGTATTAAATGATGTGTGATGAATTCATAAGGGGTACTAAATGTGTGTTACCAAAACGTAGGGGTGGTTTTTGAACGTTACCAAACGTAAGGGTACTAAAGGTACGTTACCAATAGAAAAGGGGTACAAAAAGGAATTATCCCTTTTTTTTTTACCTAAACTAACCTTCTCCGCATAAAATATCTAATTTAGCCTTGGATTTTACTTTCATCCAATTTAGCACGAAAAAAAATTATATGCATAGATAGCACTGATGCGGCTTAGAATAATACTATTTTAACAAGTCAGCAAATAAAGGTTGATAATTTGTCTTTTTGGTTGCATCAGATTGTCCTAAATCAGATCAGTTTGGATGCTTATGGTACAATAGGATCAAAATATAGCTCAGGAAGTAAAATGGACTTTGTCCCCTTTTCTAAATCACTGATAGCACGGCTTCCTATTCAGTAGAATTTCAAGCTTACAGAATATGTATGTTGCCCGTTAAATCCTCCAGAATACTTCTATAGTTCTATGTAAGGGTTTTGTACATGGATTTCATAAGACACAGATACACATATCTTGTGAATATCATTACATTTAGCTGGTAATGAATGAATCCCATAGCAGTTACAAAAATGCAAACCTCTCTGTAATAGATAGTATAACATCTAATTTCACAGTATATCTGAACAGCTTCCATAACCAAATTATAATAGAACAATAAAATAAGATCCAGACCTTCATTTCAACTATATTGACCCCGAAATTGCCAGTCTAAATCCATAAGCTGATATACAGAACAAAACTGATATTCACCCAACAATTCAAATTGCAGAGAAAAGAAGATGGGAACACTTACATTTTGTTGACAGATCTCTGTCGTGAATCAGGTTGCAGTTGTGTCCTCCAATCGCCGGAGTCCGAGGCGAGTTCAGCGGCGGCACCTTGAGGCGGGGGCATCCAGTTGTTGTTATCCATCAAAACCCACGATCACAAGCCACGACCCACCAATTGGCGTGTTGAGTTCATCAATTCGCCAACTGAATTCGAATTTTAAAAAATCATCCATTAGTAGCCATTTAAGTTCAGGATTCGAAGCTCGGCTGTGGGAAAAAAGCTATCAGTTATGGCTTTTATTGGGTCTTCTGCTTCAAATTCTGGGACCAGAAGCCTGTCATCGACTCTGACCAGCATGTCGCGAGAAACCCAGTAATCTATTTTCCAGGAAACCGTGCCAATTTCACGCTTCATTTCCTTCTCTTCCAAACATCGCTGCTCAACGCATGCTCTCTGTTTAGAACCTTATATTTGCAGTGATAATTGCACGTGACCCTACCCAAGGTGGTAAAAAGCAGATAGAATATGTACAACGCGTCACCACGACCCACGTTTTAGTAGGTCGGAATCGCGAGTTGCACGTTGTAGTGTGCAACTGGCTCAGTTCTGACTCACTAAATCGTAGGTCGGAACCGTGAATCGCGACTCATTTTTGTTAGTTATGGGTTGCGACCCATGAGTCGGATGTCAATCAATGGCTGGCTGCCACGTGGTCATTCGGTAAAAAAATGACTATTTATCCCAACGGGTATATTTTAAAAAAAAATACAAAAAATCATATTTTAACCTAGAATAATCCAAATTTTCCCATTTATAAATACACCCCTCTCATTCATCAAACCACAAACATTTCTCTCAACTTTCTCTTTCAAAATCACAAATTCCGATCAAAAATGTCTGACGACAAGTCTTAATCAATGGAGGAGTAGGAAGCCAACATTTGTGCAATGGAGCAACGAATTTGGCGAAGGGCTATGATATAGAGAGCAGATAGACGCACTAAGGCAAAGGATCGAAAGTGGAGAACCTTACAGACGACATATTAACAGAGGTCGTCTTGAAGCCCACGACCGACTAATGCAGAATTATTTTGTCAAGAACCCAACGTATGGGCCCGATATGTTTAGGCGTCGATTTTGTATGTGTCGACCACTTTTTCAACGGGTGATGGACAAGGTAGCGGAGCATGACGATTACTTCGTTCAAAAGCAGGACGCTGTCTGACGCTTAGGGTTATTACTGCACCAAAAATGCACCGCCGTTATACGAATGCTAGCGTTTGGGTGCTCGGCCGATTCATTGGACGAATCCCTATGACTTGGAGTAAATACCATACTCCAATGTGTACGTCGGTTTTGCGAGGCCGTTGTTGAGGTTTTCATGAATGAGTACGAACGTAAACCAACAGCGGGGGACTTGACCCGATTACTTGAATCGGGATACAACCGAATGTTCCTCGTCATGATTGGGAGTCTTCACTGTATGTATTGGCGTTGGAAGAATTTCCCAACCGCATTGCAAGGAAACTTTGGTCGGGGAGATCACACGGGGATCCAACCATTATGCTGGAAGTTGTAGTGTCTCGTGATTTGTGGCATTCGTTTTTCGGGATGGTTGGCTCGAACAATGACATCAACGTCCTCAACGCATACCACTTATTCGATGACGCTTTTGAAGGTCGTGATTTTTCCATGGAGTACGAGATCAAAGGGTATCGCTACGACCGACCTTATTATTTGGTTGACGACATTTACCCATCATGAAGTCGTTTGTGAAGTCGATCGCCATCCCACTACACGCAAACACAAAATGTTTGCTAAAGTTCAAAAAGGTTGTCAAAAAGATATTGAACATGTTTTTGGAGTCCTCCAAACACGGTGGCACATACTTACCCGGCCTGCTCGTGTTTGGAGAAAGAAGACTTTGGTTGATAGCATGCACACTTGTATCATTCTACACAACATGATTATAGAGGATGAACGCGACCGGTACGAAGCAGGAGATGAGGATTTGTATTACGACCCCCTCTAGAAATACCATATTGGACACCACATGAACAATGGCACCAGAGAGGCCCCTTGCCCTACCAACAACGCTTGGCCGCTCAACTCAATGTGACAAATGATCTCACCCACCGCCAACTCCAAGAGGACCTTGTTGAGCACATATGAGATCAGTTTGGAGCGTATTACCGATTAGACGACGAGTGACAAAGATTTTTTTTCCTGTAACAATTGTCTTGTCAAATGTGTTTTGAGTTGTATTATTCAGGGATGCATAAAATTAGAAATTTTAATTCATCTAGTTAAATTATTTTGTTATTAATTACTTTTAAAATTTTATTTCAATTTTGTTAATTCGAAATTTAATAAACAAGGGAAGTGGAAGGAACTTTAGCCTTCTGATATAAACCTTTTAAGCTTTTGCAGTGAAGAATTCCTTGCTGGCCATTACTATATATATTTTTATAAATGATGATGGTTACTATCCCGAGATTATGAGTCTATCTCAACACTCGACTCTAAAATAGATATTGAAGTTTATTTCCATTTAGTTAATTTATTTTATTACTAATTAATATTTTAAATTTTATTTTAATTTTCTTTGGTATATACAGTTGTAAAGCGGAATTTAATAAATTCAGCAAAATATCAATTTAGTATCCAGTCAGCATCCACTCAGAACACGAGTCTCTTAGTGAGTCTCACCATTGCGGAACACAATTTTAATTAAGAGGTTCATACTCACTATTCTGCATAGTTAGCATATGAGTCCCGAATCTGAGACCCTTAGTGAGTCTCACCATTGTACATGCTCTAAAGACGCCTAACCACGGGCGGAGATTAATCGGAGATTAGTCGGATTTTTTATTATTATAAATAATTAATAAATATATATTACACATATACAATCAAAAATTAAGAAACAAAAACGCAGCCTATTCTCTGCTCTGCTAGGGTTTGGAAGGTTTTGCGACGTAGCCGTGCTTCATGGAGTTTACAGGCGAGATGGAGGGCGGGGAGAGTGGCTGTGACGGCGGGGTACACTGGGGACCTCGCCTGTCGGAGCTAGATGATCGGGACGTGGTTGGGGACGTCCGGGAGGAGTCTTTGTCACCGGGTTTGGTGGAGACGGACGAGGAGCCGGTGGAGGAGACGGACGGGGCGGGGCTTTCGTGGCCAGAGGAGGAGCCGGTGCGGGAGGAAAGTCCGGTGGCTTCTGAGGGTGTGATGACGGAGAGGATCGGGGCGTCGCCGGTGATGTGTTTCTCGGCCTACCCCGAGGAGAACGGTGGTTGGGTGGTGGGAGGTCGGGTCCGCTCGGGCCCGACGGGTCTCCGTCGCATGCCGGCGAGGGGGTCGAGGCCCCAGCGCCTAGGGAGCGGAGCAGGACGGCAGGGATTGGTTCGCGAAGCCAGCGATGGTGAACGGGCCTCCGTGACAACGGCGGACAAGGGAGAGGGTGTCACCCCGATCCCGATCTCATCGGGCTCGGAGGTCACGCCGGAGGAGACGTCGGCAGAGGTTGCTTGGCGACGACGAAAAGGGAAAGAGCCGGCGGCGGGAGAGGCTGCTAGGGTTTTAGAGGTGCGGGTCCGGGGTGACGTGGGCATGGGCCGGGGGTTTATGGGGGATGCCCGTTGGGCTGGTGGTCGACCTCGGGCTGAACCGGGCCATTACCCGGGCTGGACCCGAGGAGGTGATGGGGACATAGCCCGTTGGGCTGCTCGATTTGGATAGGGTCGTGATCCGGTGGCAAGGTCGGGTGGACAGAACGCTGGAGCAGGGACGCGGATCCGGTTGAGGGCGGGGTCAGGACAGGGTTATGAGGATCTGTCACCGCCGGTTCGGGTGGCCCATTCGGGTCATACGGATCCGATGATGAGGATTGTTCCATCGTCCGGACCTTGGGGTATGCAGGGGGGACAGGTCGGAGCACTGGACTCTCAAATGGGAGCGATGAGGATTAAGGAGGTAGTGGTGCCGGTCCAGGATGTCACTAATCGGGGTAACTCGTATAGGTTCGCGTTGACAGCCAAGGTCCTGACTACCAGGAAGATATTCTGGAAGTCTGTGGTGGCGCGTATGGAGGATGTCTGGGGAATGAAGGTCGAGGCCAAACCTCTAGAAGGGGGCCTGGTCGCTTTCTTCTTCCGGTCAGTTAAGGAGAGGGAAAGGGTTCTGTTGGGGGAGCCATGGTCCTTTTGGGATTCCCTGGTCCTTTTCACGGATCTGAGGGCCCATATGCAGGTTAAGGATCTGCAATTCCACCATTTCTCGGTCTGCGCGCGGGTATCAAACTTGCCAGTAGGGGCTTGGACGAGGGATGTGGGGTTCAGGGTAGGCAACACGCTGGGAGTCTGTCAAGGCGTGGATGTGGATAAAGATGGTCTCTGCTGGGGGGACTTTATGAAGGTCAGAATACGGGCGGATATCCGAGGCCTTTTGCAGAGTCAGCTCTGGTTCCGTTTGTCCGGCAATCAGGTACGAACACGTCTATATATTTCGTATGAGCATTTACCTGAGCACTGCTTTGGGTGTTGCTGTGCGGGTCACCTTTTCCCGGTCTGTCCGGTTGTTTGGGGAGTCTGGGGGTCCTCTCTAAAGGCACCAGGGGACCCGAGGTCAGCGATAGAAAAAGCGAAACATGGGAAGGCTGTCCCAGGGACGAGCTGGACCTACCTTGGGGGGTCGGAAAAGGGAAACTCCTCTAAGGGGGTACCAAGGACACATCTAAGAAAGGAAGGAACAGGTTGGTGGGGACGTCAGGATGCAGGGAAGGAAGAGGAGCCGGTGGGTTGGATCCAAAGGGACCCGACGCCATCACTATCGGGAAACAAGAGGGCAGTGAGGGAGGAGGATCCTGAGGAGGAAGAAGAATCTGGGGCGTCATCTGCAGCGGTGGGGGGCTTCAAGCACCCTCGCCTCCAGGAATGAGTAGGGAAGGGGCCATGGAAGGTTTGGTCGATTGTACCTTTTCCCTGGCGTATAGGTGGCATTGGTACCACCAACAGCTGATGAGTTACTCCCCTACCACTTCGGAGTCAGCAATCCCGCGTTCAGGAACCCTACCACTATCATTCAAGGGAGGACGACGCACGCTGACTTACCGGGGGAGTAATTGGTCCACCACTGCATGTTTATCCTCTGATCTGCTCGATCAGTTTCTTCTGGTTGGAGTATATTGTATCGGTGTCCTCGGATGCTACCACAGTCCCGCCCCCCGACCGCCATTATGTCGAAGAGCAAAATTTATTTTTCTGCACTTGTCTTTCTAATTCTGTTAGTTTGGATTATGTATGGTGATTCCTACATTTGTGGGTACCGGACTGCTTTAAATTAATAATATCATCATTTATCTCAAAAAAAAAATTAAAATAAATAAAATATACACATTTATATAACCGAGTATTAATCGAGAGACACGTGATATGTTCCTTTTATCGAGAGATTCAAGACCATTACACGCATTATGTATCTCTCACTCTTTCATCTCTTCTTCAAGAGTTCCACTTCACATGATCGACGAGTTGGACATTTTTGCATATTTTAGGGAAAAGGCGCCTCCTATACGGACTAGGTGAGGGACTTTTACAACCTTGACCGTACCTAACTTTAAGGTTAAATACATTTTGGTATCACTATGTTTTGGTCACGTGCCTTGTCCCATGTGTTTCAAAATGTCCAATGAACTACATTGTATATTGTCCATGAACCTTTTTCGAAATGATATTAAAAAAAACACTAAAATAATATGAAATGACTATTTATTCTTTTCCATTTTATAATAATAGATCTTATGAGTTGAAAGACTATTATACCTATTCATCATTACTTCTTTAGAAATACATTAATATTTTAAATTCAAGCAACACGCTGAACATGACCTTTATCCAAATTCAAATTCAAAATTGTCCGTATCCGCCTCTGTTTTGTTTGAACTTCCAGATTGCATACTAATACCGGTTACCGGAGCTACCGAAACTGAGAAAGTTCCCTTCCCTAGACGAACTCCTGATTGTGAAGTTGATATCAACTAATCCTAACCACGAACTAATACATAAACAAAGTGAAAGAAATCCCCACCCTTCTTGTCGACCCATAATGCACAAACATCCCCAAATTCACCAAATAAGGCCTGCAATGTCCCCATAATACACCCATGAACAAGCTCATACCATTGCCAACGTCCTCCCAACAAGACTTTTGAGTCATCTATATCTAACAACTCATACCACTTGTATAACTAATCTTTGCTCACCTCCCTCACACAGTATATTAGGGAAAAAAACGATCACAAATATGCTTCAGAACCACGTCACCATCTCCACTACGACCAACTCGTTATGAACCAATAATGATAATAAACCAACTCTTTATAACAAACTCATGACAACACCCTGAATATGATTGCAAAGCGACTCTTCGACCTTACTTGTACAAAACACAGGAACACCTCCAATCGCATAGATAGTCTCCCCAATTGCAATTGTTGGATCGTCATTCAAACTCGACTATCGAATGCTCTGTTTTGGGACGCACTTGACTTTTCATGGTCGAGCGATTGCCACCAGCAAGATGAACCCATTAAACTTGAACCCGTTGAGGCTCTCAACGACTTGAGTCGCTACAATCGTCACAGAGAAGTTGATAGAACCAAAATAATGACCTCGACGATTTGGACATTTCAGAAGCTTAATTGAGACAATCACACCGAACGCTCAGAATACATTCCTAGTCTAATCGTTTGTTGAACCATATGGAATATCACACACGAATATCTCATATCAAAAACCTTGAATCATCTGACGCCGACAATAAAGACACAACGAGCTTCTGCTTAGGAGAAGTATAATATGAAAATAAATAAATAAATAACTTAAGATAACAGAGATAATTAAATTTCATTAAAATATATAGGTACAAAAAAGGCATACTTTAAAGCAAGGATGTAAAAGTCTCTGCTTAAAGGTGCTTAGTCCCCACCTAGGCGTTGAAATGAGTTATGGCGATTGGATTCATCCTCTTAAGGTGCTTTGGGCCGTTTGGGTGGAATATGACCGATTAATCGTCGATCCGACCGATTAATTTTCGTCTGACCGATTAATTGGTCGGGTTGGTCAGGAGCGAGTCGGATTCGTAATTAAAAAAATAGTTTCTAACATTTTACAAACTAAGTGAGATCATAAAATTATGTTAGTTGAGTTGGTAGAACACACTTTGTTCAAATGTTATACCCTAAGTTTGATTCATGCTATTAATTATTTTTGTTTAGTATTTTCAAGGGGAAACCTCAAAAACATGTCTTCGAACGACCTTTGTTAGCATAAACATGCTATGTTGATCTTTTTTTCTCAAAAACATGCTTATACCTTTCGTTTATTATTAAAAAAAAGTAGCGACTTATGTTTATTTTATATTTTCCCGGTACTTTGGATGGAAAAGGAACATGTGCTCGACACATGGTCTTTATATTGATCATAAATACCGAAATTGTCCCTATTTCTCTTATGTAAATGACATTCGGAGAAAAAAATTAAACACTTGGTACGGTTATATCCAATGTGTAGACAAGAGGAATAGCGACAATTTCGGTATTTATGATAAATATGAAGACTATATGTCGAGCTGTTCCTTTTCCATCCAAAGTAACATAAAAATAACGTAAGTCGCTACGTTTTGATAATAAACGAAAGGTACAATCATGTTTTTGAGAAAAAAAAGGTCACCACAACATGTTTGTGCTAACAAAAGTCGTTTGAGGGCATGTTTTTGAGGTTTCCCCTATTTTCAAACCATAAAAAAATGCACATGTCTATGCTAATAGAGCAGCTCCAGCGGTCGTGTCAGCCGGGTCGTTGCAGGCGCTGGCACGACTCGCTGGCACGACAAGTCGTGTCAAAGGGGCGTGTCAAGGGGTCGTTGCAGAATTCTGCAACGACGCGACGTCGTGGTAGAAACTACTTTAGAGGAAAGAGAAACCCATTTTATTCAAAAAAACAACTACAAACCATGGCTCCTTGACACTAGTCATGGCAGACCATTAGAGAGGTCATGGCAGGAAGCCATGGTAGGGAGGAGAGAGAATGCCAAAAACACCTCCTACCATGGCTCTGTGACACTATTCATGTCAGACCATTGGAGATGCTCTAAGTTGATAAAGTCATACTTATTGATCCTCCGTTAAGAATTGTATGACTTTTTTAAGCATACAAGTAGCAGTTTTATTGATAACGATTACAGATAATATGAAACATATGTGAGAAAAAAATAAGAGGGCGAGACAAAGTCAGGAAGGGAAAATTATAGACGTTAACCCTATGACTAATGTACCCGCCTAATCTAAGAGAGGAGAGTGCGAGGAGATCTTCGGGATGATGATTGTTTGCTTGCAGCTCACAGTGGTCATTTCTTGACTCGACCTGAAAATGCCCATGTTATCTAATACGGGGAGTTTGAGGAGATAACGGGCATCCAAAGAGAACACCAAGAAACGGGGGAAGCAAGAGGTCCGGTTGACACCAACCTTGGTAGGGCGAAGTGTGCGTCCCCATGCACACCTTGTTGCTTGAGGGAACACTCATTGGCCATGGCGAGGCTACTTCGCAGACCTCACCTCGGTCCACCGCAACAGTAGTGGATGACCTGCCAGACTTCCTCCGAGCAGCGATTCCGGCGGGTCGATTTCGTTGCACGGGGGGTGGTCATCAGGACTGAAGGAAGGAGATCCTTTATTTCCATGATCGACTCGCAGGAGTGGGGGTGGCAGCGGATCCGGCCTAGGAGGAAGGTGGCGTCCAATTGGCAAACCCATGGTCACCGTTACACTAGGCGGACCATGGATGGATGACGGTTGTTGCATCGAGGAAAGAGAGGGGTCGACGGAGGAGGAAGTTGTGGTATCGCCATGGGCGAACGGATCATTGATTTTAACGACAAGGTCAACCCGCACGGGATCGATAAGGGTAGCGGAGAGGATGGAAGGGACTGTTGCACTGTTCAAAGATGGTGGACGGGACGAAGCCCGAAAAGGAGACTACAAACAACGACGATATTATGCTCTTTAGGTTTTTTCCTGGCACCCATTAAGTGTAACTTGTGCAGTAACTCAAATATAATTGTATGATATTTTTAGTTGAGGACAATGTTTATATTTTTATATATATATATATTCAATGTTAGATAGATATTATTAAGATTTTTATATAGTATAATATAAAAATAAAAATAAAATAATAATTCGATTAATCTCCGTTTAACGTCCAGGATCCATTTTTGTTCGATTGACGCCTAATTATTTTTATAGCCTTGCTTTAAAGTACATGAAAAAGGGAGTTTGATTCCAAAAGCTCTCCACACACCTCTCTAAGGTTCCTCTCTTACCCTTTCTAGGGTTTATAATCGTCGCCGTCGCCATTCCACTGCCAGTCGCCGCCCCTCTTCCATCTATTGCAGCCCCTTCTCCATCGTTGTTATTCCCCCTCACTTCAACAATATGGTCCTACCGCTCTCACGTTGCCACCGGGATGGTTATCCCGCTCGGACATCATGGTCGTCGGCCCACCTCCCCCATGCTCGCTTCCTTGATCCTGACCACCTGCGCCCCCCCATGCTCGACCATCCCAACCCCACTATGATTTTTCATAATCGTGGGTGGTCCATGCACGGTATGACCCACGATCCGACGTGGTTGCACCCATCTCCCTGGAATCGACCCACGCCAGAGTCCGTCCGGGCCTTTGCAGCCAATCACGACAACCAACGTCCTCTACTGGACTGGGATCAGGTACTTCGGTGACAGGAGATCATGCGTCAGGGCCTGGCCCCCGTCCCTTCACTGGCGCACACCGCGATCCCGGCCTACCAATGGGATCTGGTGCAATGCTTCTCCTGGTCCTCGGCTTCCCAACCAGGGTATGCTAACTCGGGGGTTGGACTACAACCTGGAAGGGCTCCTTACTACACGGGACCAGCAAACCCTAAGAGGTTCGCGACCAGCAGGAGCCGTGCAAACCATGAGTCTCGGAGTACAACCGTTAGGGTTTTGGTCCCGTCTCCGACGATTGCCAAACATCAAGACAAGGAGGCCCCAAGTCCTAAATCCCGTCTGAAGATCAGGGCAAAGTGGAAGAGGCCTGATCCGAGATTAGAGGATCTGAAGGACTGCACATTGGCCAGCCCGGGGATCCTGCGTTTCACCACAACCGTTGGACCAAGACCCAGGGTGATAAAGACGGGTCACAAGTCGGAGCCCAAGATGCTGCCAACCTCTACTGACCACGTACAGGAACGGGAAGTTAGCCCGGGGGACTACAATCCCCCGGGGGATGTATGATCCTCCAGGGCGGGGGTAGGAAGGACCGTCGGGGGCCTATACCCACAGACCCGGGGCGTCCAAAGCCGGGAAGTCTCGGGGAATCCGCAAACCAGGCTATATTTCATTTCACTTTATTTGGTTTAGGGCGAATAATGGTTTGGCTAGTTATTTTATATTTTTTCATTTCTTTCCCCTTCGAAACGTTGGATCGGGGAGTTCTTGAGTTCGGATCTGCGAAAAAAAGCAAACTATATGTATGGAACCATGTGCGCCCGATGGACCACGACCGATCGGGACAAAAACTGGTGTCTGGGACTGGTAGGTCCCTCTTTGTAAGCAAGATAAGATCGTGATATTACTTCTTTCTCGTTTAAAAAAAAAGTACATGAAAAAGTGAGATTTAAATGGTTGTTTGAATGTCAATTTTTGTACACTCTGAATTACACAGCTTGACACGTAATTACTTGAGGAGGACATTGGACGGGCCATTAGGACGCAATCGGCCTAAGCTCCAACTCGGCCCACTCTATATATGATATATTCACTATTTATGATCAAACAGACGGTGGTTTGGCTAACATTGAAGTGCGAATTGCATACTGACACAGCGAAGCTAGAAGAAGAAGAAAAGAGGAACAGTATGGGTTCGGTGGAAGCGGTGATCACTCAAATACAGGGCCTTTCAAGCACCGCCGGAGATGTATCAATCCTTCACAATATCCTGAGGCAAGCCGAAGACTCTCTCCGCGCCGAGCCAACTCGGCTAGCTCCGTTTCTCGACCAACTCGACCCCTCCAAGCACTCTCTTGGTTACCTCTATGTCCTGTAAGTTTCGTCTCTCTCGCTCAACAACATTAGGTTTTACACATGACTGTGCTCGAGTCTCTCTGTAGCGAGTGAATCACACACATCTGGTTTGGACCTCGTGACTCTAGGTCTTCCGGGTTTTGGCGAATTCGGTACCGGTTGGGGTTGATGAGTAGAGATATGCATATATATTGTGTAAACCTCTAGGTTTTGCCTACTCCAGTAATGCTATTGTTGCCAACTGTTGGTTTGGTATGTGAGGTCTCCTGTAGAGTGTAGCCGCAAGGATGTATGAGTGAATGATCTAATTTCAAACATGGTTTAAACAATTGAAAGCTATGCGAAATCATGAACGCGATAATTGATGGAAAAAAACTAAGGAATTGGGAACTGGGAAGGGAATAGAAAATAATTGTATTAGGCTGTGTGTTAATGGGTTTTTGTTTCTTATGAAAGGTTGAAAGTTTATGTTCTTTCTAAGTTAAAATTTGACGGTGACATGTATTTTGCTTGGGAAGTTGTTGAAGTAACTAAGTAGTTATGCCTTAGTACAGTGATTGGAGGTATAATTTTAGTGGTCATGGAATATTATATCATGTCTATCTGTATTTAACAGAGATGCGTGCACTTATGGTCATATCTCAAAGGAGCAAGCCAATACAGTGGTTCTGTCCATTGCCAGATTTATCAATTCTTGTGCTGCAGAGCAGATTCGTTTGGCACCTGAAAAATGTACTTTTCTTACCTTTTATTCATTTATCTCATTTTATACCTCAGATAGACATAAAAGTAATGTCAGTTTGATAAATTTGCAGTTGCAACAATATGTAGGAGGTTGAAGGACCAAGTGATGCTGCTTGAAGCTCCTTTACGAGGTGTAGCTCCAATGCTGACTGCTATACGGAAGCTCCAGATTTCCTCAGAACATTTAACTACTATACATCCGGACTTTCTTCTCCTTTGTTTGTTGGCAAAGTGCTATAAAACTGGGTTTTCTCTGTTGGAGGATGACATATTTGAGATTGACCAGCCAAGGGATCTTTTTCTCTACTGTTATTATGGGTGAGTCAGTTTAGCTTTTTCTACATGTCATTTCAGAACCTTCTAGGAAGCAATTCTGTATCATTTGGCCTTCTGTTTGCACCCGACACTAGCTTCTAATGTAGGAAAATGGATATAGAATTACATGGTTTTGTATTTCCGTGAAGGCCTTTTCTTTTCTTGTTCTATTTACATTTTGTGATGCTGACAATAATTTGGAAACTAGTCAAGCAGATGCATCATACCCCTCTGTTTTATACAACACGATTTGAACCATTTATGAATATTTGATTAGCATTAGAATGAACTACTACTATCTAACAGGCAGCGTGTTCCAACTGATACAAAAACAAAAAGCAAAACAGGTAGCATATTCCAATGTGTTCATTTATCATGGAGTAGGTTTGGGAGTGTTTAGAGAACCCTTAATTTCTTTTGACAAAATCAGATTAAGTGATAACAATGCAATTTTGTTCAGTAATATTACTAATAATAATTTCTATAGGATGCATTTGACAGCTCATCATACGTAAATTGCTTCAGAAAGAGATTTGACAGAAATAAATAGCGTCCATTATTATGTCACTAGAGCTGTCATATAAGATCATTGTTGCCTAAATTTGAATGCCAAAAAGATAAGATAGAATTACATATGCATGGCTTCTTTTTGTTAAGGAGTTTTAAGGATTAAAAAGTCCAATATTTGTGGGAGGTGAAAAAAAATAAAGGTACATGCAAAGAGAAAAGCTAAGCCCAACAAACAAGGTGATCTTTTAGTAAGAGAGTTTGAGGACTATGTGTATCCTGATATCGAAGTTTAACATGGCTGATTTATATCACTTTTTTTGTGTACTTCTAATCACAGTGGTTTTGATGTTGATATGGTCATAGGGGGATGATATGCATAGGACAAAAGCATTTTCGCAAAGCATTGGAGCTTCTGCACAATGTATGTTTTTACTCACAACTCACTCCCATGTATACTATATTTTCTATAACATCTACAATAGTAATTGTTACCTTACTTGGCATGTTGATTGTTTATTGCTGATTTTCCAGGTTGTCACCGCTCCAATGTCCACTATGAATGCCATTGCGATTGAAGCATACAAAAAGTACATACTGGTCTCACTCATTCACCACGGACAGGCATGCTATGTTCTTTCCTTTTGTGTCCTATATTGGGAATGTATTTTTTAAAGAATGCATGGTGTAATCATTTCAATAAGTAGAAAGTACTGCTCTATGCCAGCAATTATGTGGAAATATTATAACATCCCACATTGTTCATTTTGGACAAATTGTTAACTTCTGAACGGGACATAGGGGTATTGATATGAACTAATATACACTCACATGTAATAAAAATGCCACCTCCTTAACAACCATTCCTTTCTGGTAAATTCATATTCATTTTAGGTTGACTTTTTCAACAGTTGCACTACTGATTATCAAGGGTAGAGAAAATAGAGCAGTAACTAATTGTGTAAATTAGAAGTTTGTGACAGCCAAAAGGAGGATTATGGACTTAGAAAAGCGCGTTATTGTAAGAACGAAGCTTATGATGTATTGTTGTGTTAATATGCATGATATATTCTTCCTTGGTTTTTTTTTTAACTTGTCTATCTAATATTTTTTTGGGTCATTTGCTCGGAGACTTAACAAATGATTTTCTCGCATTTCTTTACAGTTCTCCAACACCCTTCCTAGGTATAGTTCTTCAGTGGCACAAAGGAATCTGAGAAGCTTTTGCCAGGTATTACTGAAATTGACTTAAATATTCTCTACTCGGAACCTCCTCATTCTAATAATTTGCATTTACTCAAGAAAAAAGAAAGGTTACAGGCATGTCTCTACAGGTAATCATGGATGACTGTCAACTGAATTCCCTTTTAGCCCCCTTCATACATGACCCAAATGACCATTTTTTAATGTAACAGTTACATGCGTTATGGACAATGCTACCCTTTACCATATTTTTTTATCAGAAAAAAATAATATGCATTAAAACAGTGGTGTGGGTTCCGGGAAGGAAACCCTGCACCATATAATGTACTTGCTGTGTCAACCTCAACTTTAAGGACAATGATTCTCTGTAGTATGCATTCCTCAACATAGCTCAACTTAAGTGATTATGTACATTCTCAATAATGAAAAGAACGAGTTTTCATGCTCATGGGAAATGTGATTAGTGTTAACAATTTTTTTGAAATCTACTTTCTACATTTGGCATATTATATGAGAATTATCAATTTGATGTTTACTAAATATGTTTAGTAGTCAGAGGCTAATATAATTTTCTATTTGTTTATGACCTGTTTTCATTCTAACCTCGTTTTCCCCAATTCTCTCTTGGGAACAGGCCTATGTTGAATTGGCCAATAGTTATAGCACAGGGAAAATTGCAGAATTGGAAACATATGTCCAGACAAACAGAGAGAAATTTGAACATGTAAGTTTGATGTGATAGAGTTTATGTTAATACTCTGTTGAATGTTCTCATCTCATAGTTTTTTGATATTTTCCAGGACAACAGTCTTGGACTTGTTAAGCAGGTTGTGTCATCCATGTATAAGCGAAATATCCAGAGGCTGACCCAAACATACTTGACTCTTTCTCTCCAAGATATAGCCAACACAGTGCAACTAAATAGCTCTAAGGAGGCAGAAATGCATGTGCTTCAAATGGTAGTTTCAAACGGCTTATCTATATCATTAATTTTTCCACTAAATTGTGTATATATTTACTAATTTTGCCTTATGACAAATTCTAGATTGAAGATGGTGAGATATTTGCTACCATCAACCAGAAGGATGGTATGGTTAGATTCCTTGAGGATCCTGAACAGTATAAAACTTGTGAGATGATTGAGCATATTGACTCATCAATTCAAAGGTATGCACTTGTGTTGATGCATAGTCGATGAATAGCATATCAATGCCTATCTTTATTGACACTCTGCAGTGGCTATAAACTCCATCATCTTTACAAGTGTTTTACTAGTTCTTAGATTATATAGTTCGTTCAATCTTTAAAATGATGTTTGTTGAATAACTTGATTGCTTATGAAGAGACTTTTTTTCTGTATACCCTTTAGGATAATCATGCTGTCAAAGAAGTTGACTTCTATTGATGAAAAAATCTCATGTGATCCATTGTATCTGGCAAAGGTGAGCATGTTTCATCTGTTCCTTGAAACTACAGTTGCTCAACTTTTTCGAGGAATTGATAGTTTATATGTCCATCTTTTCATTTTTATAGGTTGGGAGAGAAAGACAGAGATTTGACTTCGATGACTTTGAATCAGTCCCACAGAAATTCAACATATGAAGCAAAACCTGCCATGATCTCTATTTTGACTGGTTCAATCGGCTCCTTGTTGTCCAAAGAGATGGGATTCAGTTTTTTTTCCCTTTTTGTCGTCAGCTGTAGATAGGACCATGATTTTAATTCTTCTATCTAGTAGTAATGATTGTGTGATGAGGTGTCCTTTCCGCTTTTTGCTAAAATGTTCAGATTTCCCCCCAATTATGACCTTAAATGCTAAACTTCTGTACACTATGTATGTTAACCAGGGAATCCATTCAGTTGAAAATCTTGAATTTGAGAAAATATTATCTTAAACAAGAATTTGTGTTTGGATAGGTCTCAAGATAATATTCATGGAGCCACCATGTCCGACTTGCTCAATACTCGACAGTATAGATAAATATTTGAACTGGAGGGTGGGTTCCTTGTATCCAGTCGGGGTGGTCTGAGGCAAGATTGGGGCATTGGATATACAAAACATTGTTATTAACTGATGGGGAGTAGCGAAAACATCATAGCCGATTATGCAAAGTATGATTTTTAGCTGCAACTGAGAGTTTGTTTCTCGCATCTTATGACACAAGTAATAGATGTTTGTGAACAAGAAAAATAATGTAGTACAGAAATCAACTAAACAACAACGTTAAGCCTCAAATGAGGAAAACAGTAAACTGCAACCCCTCGAAACAAATAAACACGTCGACTGACTATCCAGTACAAGATTTACAAAGGGAATATCCCCAAAGAAATAGAATACACTAACCAAATTTCACAGGACTCTTCAAACAATCAAAATCTGAATATAATAGAGTACAAAATAACATATTGTATATCACACCTGTTTCCGTAATTTAACTCATCTGGATTTACCGTCTTTGTCTTTACACACCATATGCCATTCTTGGAGCACAGCTGCTTGAAGAGCATGATGCTCAGCTTCCTCTGCTGTTAACTTAGACAGTGTCGTGGGTCCTTTTTTCTCATCTTCCTCGTCATTTTTCTTTTTCTTCTTATCCTCATCTAAACTCTCTTCCTCATCATCTTCATCATCATCAGATTCTGGGCTCTTGGGTTTAGGTCTGGCTGCCTTTAACAAGGCTATCCTTTCCATTGAGATTCTTAGCCTCTCAGCAGCAGCTGACTTGACTTCATCCTCAGGCATGTACTCAACACCTCCATCAGTAAGGTCATCCAACCATTCCTGAAGATCTGATGCAATCTCCTTTGTAATTGATGCATCAGAAGCTCGCACCACAAATTTGCATATCATGGTTGTTGTCTCATCACCAAGGTCCACATTTCTGCTCACTTCGCTGGCTCCAAATATCATCAACCCCAGAAACCCTCCATACCAAGTTTTTGCAGCATAACATAGCTGTTCAGGAAAACCTTGAAAATGTCAGATTTGTTAAAAGGCCAAGGACCGAAACAATGATCCAATTCCAGCAAGATGATGTGCAAGCAAGCTAAATTCCCACATTCCAAATCAATAAGAGAATATATTTCCATTTTCTAACTTCTCAAGTGCAAAACTTCAAAGGGATTTTGACATTTTCTATACAAACAAATTTGTTACACTAATAAAAGGGGGAATTCCTCAAAACTACCTTCATCAATTGTCCACGAACAGAAAAACATCCTTCTAAAAATATGAACTTTAAACAACCTTTTGTTTGCAAAATTGTACAAGTTCGATTTCTGTTAGTTTTACCCCTGGACCGTTTGAAAAATAGTTATTTTTGTCACAAGTAATTCAAATGATTTTAAAAAATAAAGATACATGATTAAAATGAGGATGAATGATTAAAAATAAATCTTTATTTTTCTTTTCGAAGGCAATTTTGTCATTTTGGAAAAAACAAATAAAAAATCCATTTAAAAAGAATATTCTTGCATTTTCGTCCATCTTAACAGAATTTTCCTAGAGTACAGTGTTTCACAAAGGGTAGTTTAAATTTCATATTTGTTCATACGGTAGTTTTAAGGAATTTCCCCTTGATAAAATCCCAACAATTTTAGGAATTGTGTTTAGTATTCAAACAAGTCAAATTTGGGGAATATTTGATAGGCTAAAAGACCATGGAACTAGTTGGATACAAGTAGCACAGTAAATACAACCAGAGTCAGAGACCAACAGTTCAAACATTAGTAAAACAAAATAGATCATACCTGAAATCCTGCCACTGTCCGGATTACGTGTGAACAAACTCTGTGAAAGGGCTTGGAAGACAAGGATTTCAGTCCACTTAAGAAAGGAGAAGATCCATACTGCTGAGCAGCAGTAGCCATGAAGCCACTTCCTTCATAAGTATATGTGCCAGTGTACTCTACTATAGCTGGTAAACTTGGCCATAGGCGGAAAAACTCTACAGGTGAGATTTTATGAGGCAAAAGAAGCTCTGTTAGAGGGATTTTGTAAGGCTGACACCTCAAAATCACAGGTTCTCCTAGTTCTGGCCTCAGGCTTCTTTTCTGTCTCATGACTTGAGCATCCTCTTCAGAATAATCACCTTCGTAATCTCCAGCCCCACCACTCCCATAGAATGGATAGTACAAGACTTGAACCCAAAGGGCACATCTCTCAAAATGTGAGACACCCACTGTCACGCTGCAGGGCACCGGATCCTAGAAGCAAGACCATGATGTAAAAGGATCAGAAAATGATTATAAGAGACGTGAAATTCCTGAAACTTGTTATCCTGATTAGCTATAAATATTCACGAGACAGTAGGCCTATTCAATATCAACCATAATGATCCTAATTTTCAATAGAGCAGTTAAAATTGATTAGGAAAAATAAAAGAATTATTTAGATAATGTTGTATGCACGGCATGTAAACTGTTGCGAAAGGCAGGAAATGATACCTGGGAAACAAGATTCCGTAGCTGCCGGACTGCTTGAGGAGACCCATCCATAAAATATAATGCACCAGATAGCCCCACCCTGATGTCTACCCGGTTTAATTCAAGTTCGGTCAAGTTTAGAACCTGCAATTAATTTATCAATTGGGAATGAGAATATCAACACAAATGGCAATCCAACTTTTGTAACTACAATGCAAACATGAACAAGGAAAATTCAAAACCCAGATAAAATTTAACCACTGCTCTGATGTCTAGGCGGTGTTACTCTTTTTTTCTTCCTGTCCCTCAAACCCAGATAAAATTATCAACCTTTGAGCATTTCAATTTGGTTGATCTTCCAGAGACACTAATAGTTTGTATGTATTATTTATCCAAGACAATCATCTGATTCAAATGCTATTTATCTATTTGAATGAGAAGTAGTAGAAAAATCACAAGCAGAATCAAGGTAACACATCTAAAATAGTCAGAAGTAGAAAGATCTATGACCTTTAAATGCAGGGTGACCCTTCCATCACCCGAGTCCGCCAAATGATACGCTTCAACATAGCAGGGATCACTGCTACCAGTCAAAGTATAAGCAGTCGGAGGGACCTTGAGTAGAGTTGAGTCGATTCCACTAGTCAGTAGAAGGGTTAGTTCACTAGGGTCTGGCCTCCAGAGCTCTAAAATAGCCTTGTGAACCAATTCTTCCAACTTTCTATCTTGAGCTGCAGATGCTTCATAAAACTGAACTGTTAGTTTGTGGTGGCTGAATGGGTAATCTCCTCTGGCTTCACTTACACCAGCCCACCTGAAAAGAAACATTATTCATAGCAACTTTGTTTATTAGAATGTGAAGTATATTAAAGTGATCTATCTACAATGGAAAAGGCCTATATCATCTTCACATCTAGCATCAAACTAATTTACAAAGAGAAACAAGAAGCTTTCTATAAACAAAAGCATGTGGTTCAAAAACCAGACAGATGTGTCAAAATAAAAATCCACAACCTCATTATCTTATCCTCCTCACCTGATTTGGGACAGCCTATAGATCTAGACATGTAAAAGAGCCTATTTGTTTGACTGATACTATGTTAATGAGAAGCTAGCCATATCAGCATAGAGGCAAAATAGTTTCCGACGCATACATATTAACATGGGACACAAGCAGAACATTTCCTGTACAACAAAACATAATTTCCTATGCACACTCATTTACAGATCTAGAAGAAGAGCTGAGTAGCCAACCTGGTTTCTGGATGATTAGTAGCATATTTAATTCTCTGCAGTATCAACTTGCACTGATGCTTGTTGACAGAATCAGCCAAAGCACTGCTTCTAAACTCTTCGAGCTCTTTAATAAGTAACTGGCTGGCCCTAAGGTAACGTGATCCCAATCGCTGAGCACACAAAAGAACTGCTTGAACATCTTGAAGCCTGTTTGATGTATTCGCAGATGCATCCATGTTGAACAAAACCTTGTGCATATTTGATACGATAATATTAAGCGGGTCCTGAGGATCGTCAGCTAGAAGTGGATCCAAACCTTCCAGATCTATGTGTTCTGACACAGCCCATATTAGGCGAGCACATATCCTTGGAGTATTCACCTATCCAAGGGAGAGCTAAAGAAGTTCAATACCCCTTCTTAATAAAACTTAATATCATCACTTGATGTAAAACTACATCCAGACACTAAAGACAATCTACAACTTCCAAGAAAAATGAAACAAGAACTCAGGAACAATGCACAACTCATAGTTCCTGCTCTAGAACCAAAACATGACTTTGAATACAAGATTATTGTGGCAAAATCAATGAGTGTCATCAGCGAAAAAATGTATTAGACGATGGACAATAATATTTAGCAGTGCATTCCTTGTGATTTTATTCATGAAACACATTAGCACATGTTTAACATCACTAAATGCATTAATCATAGATTCCCACTAAATCAAAAGAGTTTGTGAGCAAATAGACAAAAAAACACATAATTATAGTATAATGCAAGTCATATTTTCATGCGCAGAACAGTGATTTTTGGGCGACATAAGGAACTTAGAGAATTTTTTGATGAACTAAACAATGTACTTGATAAGATCAATACATAGCTACTATGCTAAAAATCAAAATCAGTAAGCGTTGTCCTTAGTATTAAACTCAACATACCTCAAGCAGATCTTTCACAAGTTCACGTTGCAAATTTTGCAACCTTGTTTCATTGAAGATTTGATCCTGTGACGCTCCATCTTTAACCCTCTTTACACCTCCCCTGGTATCATAGATATGACATAGCCTAACAAGCAACTTCAAATAGCAATCAGTTGCATAGGTCCGGCCATCACAATCCCATTTGACACAAGGCTTACAAACTTCAACCACCTCCAAGGCTGGCTCTGTCCAGTTCAATGCACCATAACCAGTTCCATATGCCAAGGCTCCAATGACCCTGCTCTCCTTACCAGAGTTCTTTTGTTCAGGCAAAGGTAGAGACAACTGAAAGCAACTCTCCACTAGTGTTGCCACCAACTCCTCTCTGAACAGGTTTTTACTCGTTATACTGTTAAGATCATCTCTTATTCTAGTATCCTCAAAAAGTGAAGCAATATCAGTTCCAGGAACTGGTTTTTGACCCCTTCGGACGCTTTCCTTTGCAAAAAGGTCAACACAAAGAGCTGTTCGGCAAATGCAAGCTAAAGCATGCATGCGGTCTGATTCTGCCCTCAAGTTTCTCACCATAAGGAGTAGCCTCTTAAACAGAGAAACCTTCACAAAAAAATTCAGATTACAATGTCAATTCACGCACATTCCTACTTGTGGTAAGAAATAGATACAGTTTCCTTAACCAGCAACAACCAAGATATGCAAAAGCCAATTTCCTTTCTCTTCTTCAACAATATTTTCAAAATCTAAATGAGAGAAAATAAACAATGCAACTTGTGGATCACAAAATAACATGACCATGTTCCAGTTACCTAGGTGCATTGAAGAAATATAAATGGAAAAATGCATTTTCCCGAGATTACTCTAACCTTGTAATTTTGTTTTAATAAGATAGCATACCAATCCCACAATCTAAGAAACACATTGGCCCATCCGCTTAATTTTATTTTCAGAAGGTATGGTGCTTGATTTGAATGCCTAGCCTCATTATAGCATGCATGCAATTCTACCATCTGGTTCTCCAGCAAAACCAAAACACCCATCCCAATATTCAAGGAATCTCTGCAAGGCACATGCCGCTCTCAATGGATACAGATCATTGTTCAAGTGATGTTTACATAAACATTATCATTTAATGTTATGCTAGGTAGCTGTTCATCATACAAGCCTACCCAATTAAGCAAATGAAACAACCAGGGAAAAGAAGAATGCAAACCTGCATTTGAAGATCCAGAAGGTGAAGATTGGTAACTACTGCCCTAACAATACTTTCTCTTGCAGAAGAAAACTCTTGCCTGTCCCAAAGAGTGAGAATTGCAATGACTGATTGGGCAGCCCACTCAGGCTTTCCTCCAGGCACATCAGCCAAGTACAACATATTGATCCCCACCTCATAAATCAAAGCTGGATCCAGTGAAGATGACAAAAACGGTGCCAAATGGGATACCACATCTGAAACTCCCACAAACCTCTCAGCGTTGCCTGAATCCATCAAGCTCCCGTTTGCCCCACCGGATGCTTTTGAAAGCTTCCGAATAACCTCCATGGCACCTGAAGCCACAGTCTTGACCGCATAGGCAAGTGGGAAAACTGTAGCCCTGAAGCTCTCCACCGGCAGAACCAGCGACCTGGCCATCAGAGCATTTCGCTTCTTCCACATAAATTCCACCATGGAAGACACCCAATTGGACCGAATAGCTACTGAGTTCTCGCTATCCACCAATTTGTCGCCAGCCAACCTGCTCATCCTCTTGGAATCGAACTCGTTGAAGAGCCTCCCAACAGACTCGAAGGCGACCTTGGAAACGACATCAGACCTGTCGAGCATGTTCTGGCCGATGCGGATCCACCAGTGGGAGACCCTGTCGAGCAAATTGACATTGACCTCGCAGAGGGTGACGAGATCGTCGCGAGCGAGGATGCAGCCGAGGGTTTCAGTGATAGAGTAGCGGAGGTTGTGGCTGGGGCTGTCGAAGCAGGCGGAGATTTCATTGTTGGAATCGGTGATGAGCTTGGCGAGGGCGTAGGAGGGGAGGGCGGCGAGAGAGGAGAGAGCGGCGGCGGTAACATCGGGATCGGGGAAGTGAAGGTCGGAGCGGATGCCGGAGCAGACAGTATCCCAGAGATCAGCAGTCAAGCGGGTGGAGCGGATAAGGTCGAAAGCGAGCTTCTTGCAGACGGCGGAGGCGGGGGAGGCGACGATCTCCTCAACGGCGGACTTGGCGATGACGGAGATGTCACGGCCGGCGGCGGACTGCTGGAGGGCAAGGAGGAGAGCGTAGGTCTGGCGAAGGGCGTCGTTGGAGCGGAGGTCCGCTTGGATCTGAGCGCAGAGAATGTCCATTCCTCAGAAACGAACTCAAGATATCCCCTTCAGATCCAACAAATGTTCGAGCTCTGAATTTGGTTAGGGTTTCTGATTACAGCACATCGAGAAATGATTGAAATTGAAATTCACTGCAGGTTCCTCAATTTTCCTTCTTCCGAATCATGAACTTGCACTGCGATTTGCAGGAGAGATTTGTAATCTCCTATAAACAAAAAAAAAAGTGGCAAAATTCAGTTGAAAGTTGAAACTCTAGAGAATTATCAGATCGGATCAGACGGTAACTACGCCGGGCGAGCCCAATACCCATTGTGCTTGTGACTAATGGGCCTGGCCCATCATAGCGATGCAAAATCTCGTTTCTGCCCTTCCGAAAGTCCCGTTCCTATTTTTCTCTGAACGCATAGCAGCCAAGTGGGTAATTTCGTCAGCTTTGGATCTCCGAGTCTGAGCCTCTTGTCTTTGACCTCCACAACCGTGCGATCGAGTTCCACTCTCCAACCCTAATCGCGTCCTTGCGTGAGTCTCTTCTCTCACTATCTCCTCCATCTTCTCCGATCGAGTTCCAGTTTCCTCTTGTTTCTGCCTCTGAATTTCCATTTCTACCTTTTTTATTATGTAATTCTGTTTCCTGTCATTTTCATTTTTTTTGCTTCGTATTGCTGCTGAACTATATGCTGCATGTAGATTAAAATGGAATCTGAATGGTCATCTTTGACGTTGAGGCGGTGATGATTTTAGCGGATTGAATGTTGAGTATAGAATGCCTTGATTTTTCGTTGGCTTAATGCGATACTAGACATTCATTTATGTATTCTTGTAGGAATGTGTGGTTTGTGCTGAGCTAGGAATGGATAATTTTGTGGGTAGAGAATGTAGGGAAGGAGAAGAACAGTCATTTGTAGAAATCTCAGTATTGACTTATTTCAATGTTGTTTTGTATCACTGAATTTATGGTTTGATATTCGTGAAACCTTTTATTATTACTCTGCAATGTGGGGTTATAGATTGAGAATGATTGTAATTCAGGCGAAAGAATGAAACAAAATTTGGTTTAATGTTTATAAATCATATGTTGTGTATTCATTATTTTCCCCATGTAGTCGATACTATGTGTTTGAAAAAGGCTAATGTAGTAATAAATGAACGTTTTTGTTTGAATTTAACAATTACCAAAATTTATGATGATTGTTTATCTTGTTTAAATGATTGGCAGAAAAAGTGACTGAAATGGCTGGAGGACAAGTTCTCCATCAGCTTTTGAGGAGAAAACTTCACTCGTACTCTTCGGTAAATATCTTTTTCCATTTTTTCTTTCATCCCTTTCCCTGTGTATATTATTTTGGTGGGCTGGACTATCTAAACTTATGAAACAAAAGTTCAATGAAATTTTTTTTTCTTCCACCAGTTTATATCTTCTTATTTTCTAATGTTATCATCTTCTAGTTGCTCGTATAATCCGATTCAATAGTGATCACTTTATACTGCCTTTTTTCAACTGCAAGTCCTGGTTTAAGATTTTTTTTTATTTCACATGATCATTTCTAAGAAAGATACATGACCAGTGCATTGTGACTAATTAGAGTTGGATATTTGCTAAATGATTCAATTTACTATGGTATTTTACAGGCTTCTCCACTTTTGTCATCCCTTTTATCCAAGAAACTTCACAAAGATGATGGTTCTGCTGGCTCTAGGTCCTTAAGAGCAGCTGCACTCCTTGGAGCGGGAGTCACTGGACTTCTGAGCTTCACAACAATAGCATCTGCTGACGAGGCTGAACATGGCTTGGAGTGTCCAAGCTATCCCTGGCCTCATGAAGGCATTCTCAGTTCATATGATCATGCCTCGTGAGTTCTGAAATTTTTGTATTGTATTCTCTCTTGTTTAGGTAGAAACTGGTTTATAGCAAATAATTCGTAGTCTTCATATGTAAAATCCTGAAAAACACCATTTCAATAGCAACTTCTTTATTTAGTCAGTAATAAGCTCAAGTGGTATCAATATGGTTTGCTAATGTAATAATAGTTTGGCTCATTCAGAAGCAAAGCATGGTATATCTGGATATGGAATGAAATGTTATTGTTACATTTTTGAGATCATATATATATTTATCAGCCAATGTCTACCAAGCTAGAGCTGAATGTTTTATACCAACTGTAATGGATTTATCATTGCATTCATCCATAATTGCTGCTGATGGAATGAAATATTTCTCATGTATTTTAAATTTGGGTATGTTATGTGAAAACTTAGCTAGCATCTTTCTATTAGATATTGTTGCCTATTGGTATTTAAAGCGAAGTGCAATTCTTATCGATGACTTAATTGTTTGAGGTCTATTTTGCATGTGCAGGGTTCGCCGCGGTCACCAAGTTTACCAACAAGTGTGTGCATCCTGCCATTCTATGTCCTTAATATCATACCGTGATTTGGTGGGTGTTGCATATACAGAAGAAGAGACAAAAGCTATGGCTGCTGAGATTGAGGTAGTTGATGGGCCTAATGATGAGGGTGAGATGTTTACTCGCCCAGGTAAACTCAGTGATCGCTTTCCTCAGCCATATGCAAATGAACAAGCAGCTAGATTTGCTAATGGAGGGGCCTATCCTCCTGATTTGAGTCTTATCACTAAGGTAATTGATTAATTACTTTTTCTTGTTTAGATTTATTTTTTTCCTCCACTGATTTAATGATAACTTCATGTAACATACTACTCTTCACTCTTTCAGGCTCGCCATAATGGTCAGAACTATGTTTTTGCCCTTTTAACCGGATACCGTGATCCTCCTGCTGGTGTTTCAGTAATTTCTTTTCTATTGCTCTGGCCAACAATTTTTTTGTTTGCTTATTAAATACACATTCCAACTTTAGAATTTGTTAATAATGTTTATAAACATTGGTGAGAGAATGAGAGCGGGAATCCTGTTTTAGTACATTTGTAGATGGTGAATACCAAATGGAGACTAGAGTCATGGCTGTTTAGGCAGGGTTAGTGGTAGTATAGATTATATTTCTGTCCGTTTAAGATTAATCTATTGTTTAATTTCCTATAATTAATCTATACATGTAATCATATGGTAGATTCGAGAGGGGTTGCATTACAATCCGTATTTTCCTGGTGGAGCAATTGCCATGCCAAAAATGCTTAATGATGGTGCTGTTGAGTATGAAGATGGCACACCTGCAACAGAAGCTCAGGTTTATTTTATCTTATGGTAATGCAGCTCATAGAAGGTTTGCTTTTTGAGACATGAACTCATGGTCCTTAAATGCCTATGTAGATGGGGAAGGATATTGTGTCGTTTTTATCATGGGCAGCAGAACCAGAAATGGAAGAGAGGAAGCTCGTACGTTTGCTTCAAATCCTCTTTCTTAAATTCTAGGGCGATATGTATTTTAACGGGTTGTCTGTTTCTAACGAACTTGTCTTTAAATGCAGATGGGTTTCAAATGGATATTTGTTCTATCATTGGCCCTTCTGCAAGCTGCTTACTACCGGCGCATGAGGTGGTCTGTTCTTAAATCTCGCAAGCTAGTCCTCGATGTTGTGAACTAGGTGATGCCCTAATTTCTTTAATCCGATACATCCCCAGGAGTACTGGAACAGCCAATAATTTCTGTATCGGATGATTTTGTTAAGTTTGAGTTTTGTTCAACTTTCAATCGGAAATTGTCAAATGGAGCTATGTGAGCAGTCTCTGTCCAATTTGAGATGAAAATAAGCTGTACTCTCTGTATACAGAATCTATACTTGTTCTGTTTGGCCGGTACAGTTATTTTGTTCTTATTCATTTATACGGCGATTAAATTTTGGTGTTGCCCATTATTTTATCTAATATTTAAATTATTATAAAGAGAATGAATACATATGGTATGGCCAACTAGGGGTGTTCATGGTCAGCACTGAAAAAACGAACTGATAAGTATAGTTGTCATATATCTGACATCAAGGGATTTAACTGGTTGGTTACCGATTAAAGTCGGATCGATCTAGAGCTCAGGTTACTAGTTCCATCTCTTCAATGTTCCTTCTCGTTGTCATTCAGGTTTGGAGATCTCATTTTCCTTTTGGAAGCTCGGGTTCGTTATTCTCATTATTCAGATGCGGAGCCAAGCAGTAAGAGGTGGTGGATTGGGGGCGCGGGAACAAGAATGCATAAGGAAATGAGCTTTGTGGAGAAAGAGAGAATGCTAGAAAAAGTACAGAGGCAGATAAGCCTCGTGGAGAGAATATAAAAAGATGAAGTCATGAGGAGAAGAGAGAGAGAGGTGTAAGGGCATTCATGGTGGAGACTCCTCCCTGGCCTCGGCCACTTCTATTGGCAACCTGAGACCGGCCTCTTTCTACTGTGGGAAGTCCGCATCCGCTTTCTAATCACAGTCGTTCTCCCTGTCTTTTTAGGCCTCCGATTTCGTTGGCCTATACCGACAATCGGAGGCTCAACTTTATCTCCTTCTTAGCCACCCACACGCTGCTATGTGTCCTTCCTGTTGGAAAACTGTTGGTTTTGCCAATAGGCTGGTTTTGAACAAGAAAAAAAATCAATGGTAGGTTAATTTAAAAAATATTTCACCCTCATGAATACTACTTACCACATTCACATCTTTCCTTCAAAATTCTAAAATCGTCTTACCCAACCAATGGAATAGAGTGCTTGAAGGCCAAGATGATGGAAGATTGGCATGAACATAACAAATCCATAGAGAAGTTCAATTTGTATAGAAGGATTGTCATAGTCATCGCAAACATGCCCGAACGTATCTAGGCCGAGCTCACTACTGCAGACTATCACTAATCCATTGAATTGATGTTTTTTTTGTGAATTTCTAAATGGGTTTGCAGATGGAAAAACAAAAAACATGAGATTCTTTTCAAGACTCCATTTCTTGGTCAGCCCTGCTCAACAGCAGGTGCAAATAGAATCGGGCAGCACACCCGCCACTTCACAATCAACCGTCACTTTCCCACCCAACATTAGACGTTTACGAAAGTGCCAAAACCCTCAAATAAGCGTTGGTGAGGCATCCTCCACGAACAAAAACCGCCTGAATGCCCCGAGCATTCATTGTCCGTAGGATGTGGAAGACGATGTGGTTGCCGTGTTGACATTGTCAGGAGGGTAGACTAACAAGGTGAAGACTGACAAAAGCGGACCGATGACGATGAAAAATATCCAACATCGCCTGAGGAACTTTGGGTCAGAGATATAAATTGGGGTGGGACGGCAAAGGCGTCACTGGAGTTCTGGAGCAAGAATAGGTTATGCGAGCCATTGGCTCCATAATTTGTATATACATCCCAATAGACAAGCCAATATTTTTTAATGTAGATGAAAACGATAAGAATTTTCTATTCTATCAATTAAACATAAGTACATTATACTTTGCATTCTTGTAAGAGTATTTATTTAGGTTTCGTATATAATTACTAATGTGTGTTGCTTTTACGTACTGAATGTACGAGTTTGTGGGTGGGGTCCACCATTACATGCTTTTAGAATGCATCATGGAACTAGCCTCAGAACGTTTTAGAGATTGGAAGCATGACATTAAATGTTGGATCAACATATAGGAGCTTAAACTCAAAACACCCCGACAACCCGAATCCCGAATTTCAAGTGTCGTTCGAGTTCATTCAACGCGAGGACCAGTTCATATTGCTTCGTGCCCACTTCGAATCAGACAAATTCATAATACAAATTTTTTACTCATTTCATAGTGTTTGAGTTACATTGTATTTTCATTATTGCCACTTAAATAATTGCGTATATTGTAGGCCTTGAGCAACTGTGAGAAGGAATCTCGAGCTTTGAACCCCCTCTCTCACCACGGGGGTAGTAACACTCCGTGACCGATCCAAATATTGCCTTAAGCGATCCTCACTACGAAGCATACATTGAGGCTTACCACAAGGTTGATGACCTCAACAAAGAGAACGTTGAACGAATGGTATAAATTGCTTTCATTAAGTTTTATTTCATTTTTAGTTATATGAATACAATTTTAGGTTTATTCTACTATGTTTTGTCGAGTTTCATTCAAACTTCTTGTTGTATCTTAGGTATATGCCGGATTAATTGTGGAAACATCCCTGGAGAAGTACTCGACGTCGCGTCTCATTCAAACTTCTTATTGTATCTTAGGTACATGTCATGTTAATTGTGGAGAAAGCCCGAGAGAAGTACTTGGCGTCGTGGGTGACCGA
The DNA here is from genome assembly GCA_963921825.1 of Erodium maritimum. Classification (NCBI taxonomy): domain Eukaryota; kingdom Viridiplantae; phylum Streptophyta; class Magnoliopsida; order Geraniales; family Geraniaceae; genus Erodium; species Erodium maritimum. The sequence continues at coordinate 19,508,494 of OY997593.1, read as the reverse complement.
ATGCGAGGATTCATCCCATACTGTCAAGACACTGATGTGTCTAGAGCAAGAGTTTCCCCTCATCCAGCAAATCTTAGGTAAAAGACAGAAGGGACGATTGCAATCCGGCTTCGGAAAGGCGATGAAGCTACCAACGGTAAGGGAGATGGATGGTGGTGAATGATCTAGTACGAAGTATGTAAGATCCTCTGAGGAGCTAGAAGAGTTGAAGGGTCGCATTGTTGAGCAACAGACACATTTTGCTCAAACAATGGAGGAGCAACACATACTGATAGAGGAGAAACGCATGTAGTTGGAAAGGCTTTCATTACGAGCATCTCAACAAGCCAAGCTTCAGAAGATGTGATTCATCTGGACGACCTCCTAGCAATTTTCTGTCTCGTCATCAGCCAACCCCCCACAACCCTTCCCCCTATCGTAATGTTATTTCGGAACATTTTCATCAAAACATTATTTATTTCAATGTGTTTGTGTGTCACGCCTCAAATCCGGTTTAGGCCGGACTCGAGACGCGACTTGAGTTGATAATTAAATAATAACAAAAGAATAATAAAAATCGATTAAATACTCAAAGGTTCCGATAAAATACTCGAATAACATGTTCCAAATCATAATTAAGAGTCGAGGCTCCATAAGGAATACGTAAAACATGGGGTTCACTACGGTGATCAAAAGACGTCTCTAAGACCATAACGCCTAGACTCTCCAGAAGCTCCCGAGCCTCGACTCCACTACACATCAAGCACGCCTGTATAAACAGTCAATAAAACAAATAGGGGTGAGCTTACGCTCAGTAGGGAAAATCATAAACAGTTTAACCTCCAATTTAGTAAAAAAACTGCTTTAGCACGATGACGCATATTGCAATTGATATTTTTAATCAAAATGATGCTATAAAGTAGGCAAGATAAGAACAATATCGCATTCTTACAGATAACGGTAACTTTCAAGAGAATAAGTGAAAAGCGTTGTAAAGACTCGATAACTACTAGAATGGAATCAAGTGAATGTCACACCAACAGCTCAAATCCTCAATACTCCGATCCACGAGTAGGTTCTTGTGTCATAGCGGATCCCATACTCCGATCCACAAGAGTACTCGTGTCATGTTAGATTTTCCCTCGGTCCAGAGGAGGCACATACATCGGGCTACCGGTAACAATCCCTGAGTGACGCTTATCGTCGGGATTCTCAGAAATGCCCCCAAAGGACCATATGTCATCAGGATGCAACAAAATAACAATCCCTCGGCTATGATACTACCCTACACCGGAATCCTCAACGGTGTAGGTACCATGCCGAATCAACAATCACCATTATACCATTCTACACTGGAATCCTCAACGGTGTAGGTACCATGCATATCAACAATAACCATTATACCACCCTACACCGGAATCCTCAACGGTGTAGGTACCATTCCTCGCAGGGTCAACCATCCAACGGCTATGATACTACCCCACACCGGAATCCTCTACGGTGTGGGTACCATACCGGATCACCAATAATCATCCCCACAGGGTAAACCAACCATCGGCTATGATACTACCCCACACCGGAATCCTCTACGGTGTGGGTACCATACCGGATCACCAATAATCATCGCCGCAGGGTAAACCAACCATCGGCTATGATACTACCCCACACCGGAATCCTCTACGGTGTGGGTACCATACCGGATCACAAACCAATGCCCCGCAGGGTCCATCAATCAACATCCCGCAGGATCAACCAAATAATGCCCCGCAGGGTTTACCAATCAATATCCCGCAAGATCAACCAATTAATGCCCCGCAGGGTCTACCAATCAATATCCCGCAGGATCCATCAACCAATGCCCCGCAGGGTCCACAATCAATATCCCGCAGGATCAATCAACCAATGCCCCGCAGGGTCCACAATCAATATCCCGCAGGATCAATCACACAAGAGACAACTTCACCAACACACATCACAAGGGATTTATACCCACAATTACACTTACCTGCATACTTACCAACCATGTTCTATCGGTCTATCATTCACCCGATCATACTCTTTTGGCACAACCAATTACACTCAATCATTCATTCACTCATGCATTCATTCAATCATACAATTACCCAAGCATTCATTCGATCATTCAAGCATGCAATTTATCTAGTTTCATTATACCCTTAATTCATCTTAAATCTAAGCAAGCATTGCATGTGAGGCAACCACAACCAATCATATGGCTCATCTCGGCCTTTCTACCAGTAAAGCAAGTTCCCAAGTATTGAAAGCGAGTTAAACTAGTTGTTCACATCCTATGCACACATACTAGACACGTCCAGTTATTAGTAATTGAAAGACAATTACTCTAGTTATTCGCATCATATATGCATTTCTAGGACCTTTCCGATTTTATTAACCTAATAGGCATACTAAGTATTAAATTGCACGAGTAGTTTAGTACTTTCCCTACCTTGTGGTCTTCCTCTAATAACACTCCTAGCTGCTGACGACCGAGCCGACTCCGTCTTCTCGGGCGAAGTCCAAGTTCTCGGGCGAACTCTAGTCGTGCTGGGTTTAACAGATAAAATACCCAGTCAGTCCCGGTATGGTCCAAAGTCCTCGAAATTGTCCAAAACGTCTTTTAAAAATCCGAATTTTAAGTCAAGTAAATTAATTTATTATTTAATTAAATCTGATTTTAAAAAATAATTAATCTTTAAAATCGGGTTGACCCGGATCCGACCCGGATCCAGATCCGGTCCGAGCCTGAACCCAGATCCAGACCCGAGTCCAGGCCCGGTCCGAGTCCGGACCCAAGTCCTGTTCTGGGCCCAAGGCCCGACGGTACGAGCCTGACCAAAAGGCCCCAAGGCCCAACCAACTGGCCCACTTCAGGACCTGACCCAAGGCCCTGCCCAGTCTCGTGCCTGAGCTGTCCAGCTCCGGCGAGACTCGACTTCTCTGGCCGCCGTCGACAACGTCGGGTACGCTCGAAGAATGGAGAAGCGAGGGCGTCAGAGGCCTTGGCGAGGTTGTGGCTGCAATGGCGCGGTCTGGAACGCGACGAAACTCCGTTCCTGTCTCAGATCTGACGAAGTCGGAGCTTGTCGTCGAGGGTTCCGGCCAGAATCGCTCGTATTGAGCTTGGGAGGGCACAGATCTACGCAAGGCGAGGTCGGGGGCATAGGACTCGACGAGGTTCAATACTAACCTGCTGATTTACCGTCGTCGGCGTTGCTCGAGCTCGGGAAGGTGAACCCAGAGCGAGATCTCCGGCACGGCGTCTGGTTTTGAGCGCGGCGTTGAGTGAGAGGAGAGAGGAAGTGAGGACGAAGGAGGAGAAACTGTGAGAGGAGAAGGTGAGGGACGAGCGAGGAAGACAGAAGAACGGCGGCGGTTCTGGATCTGAATCGCGAGAGAGAGAAAGGGTCGTGGGGAAGACGACGCCCTAGGGTTGCGTGCGTGAAAGTGAGGGGAGAGGAAGAGTCGAGCGAGGGTTTTGTCTGCTGGATTTAGGCCGCTCGCGCGTACTGGGCTCGAACCTGGCTTGGGCCTGATCTCTGACCGGCCCGGTCGTCCTTCTTCAGCCCACTCCTCCTTCTCTGTTTTTTTGACTTTTCTTTTTAACAAAACCACTTGTTTCAATTTTTCACCCTGATGTTTCAGTTTGCAAAACAATACCCCTTTTAAAAGTAAGTGGGGTTTTGTAAGAACCACTCCCGGTCAACGATAGTCAAACCTGCGAAAAACAGGAAAATTTAAATTTTTTAAGACAGACACTTAAATTAACCTAAATTTACCCCGAGGGTCATACCGGACTTAAGTTGACCCCGTTATCGACCAAAATGAGTTCCGGGGGACTCAGGGCAACTTTCTGATCAATTTGGGAAATGTTGACTTTTTGCTGGAAAAGTCAACTGAGCGACGTTTTGGTCCATTCGAGGACCGTTTTGGATCCAAAAAGCTTAGCCGTCGTCGCAGCGTTCTTAGTTGATCCGTTTCCTTGTGGCCCGTCAAGTTTCGTAATTTTTGGGAAAAAGTGCCCGTTCAGGGCCCGAAAAGGTGTGGGACCCACCTTGCCACTTGTCCAACAATTGGTGGTGTTAGTTTTGGGGGTAAAAATGAAGAGAGATAAAGAGAGGGGGGTCGGCCACTTAAGAAAAAAAAAGAGAAAAATAGAAGAAAAAAATAGAAGAAAGGTTAGAGAGAGAAGGAGAAGAGAGAAAAGAGAGAGAAGCTAGGGTTTGCCACTATTCACGCTCATCCATCCCTTGGATCGTCTCAAAGCTTGAAGATTCACACTCCCCTCGTTCTCCTCTTGGGTAAGCACCGAACCGATCGTCGATTTGATAATTTTTCAAATATTAGGGTTTGGTTAAAAAATGGTTATTTAGGGTTGTATTGAGGTTGGGGGTTTGTTAGAGACGTTTTGGAGGCGTTTGGAGGTGAAGGGGGACGTTTTCCGGCGACCGGGAGCTCGGGAGAAGCTCCGGCCACCTTAGGGGGGTGGCCGGCCACCATGTGAGGTGGCTGGCAAGAACTAGGGTCGGCCACCACCATGGTGGGCCGGGCCCATTTGAGCCCTAGGGCCCACGACCAAGTTGGGCCGGGTGGGGCCCACGTGCTCGGGTTTAGTGTTCAGGAGGTTTAAAACGTTCCCCGGACCATTTATCCTTAACCGAATCGAATTTTGGAATTAAATTTGAAAAGTGGTAATTAACGGGTTTTTGAAACTTTAAACGTTAATTAATTGACTCGGAAGTCGGAATTCGATCCCGTCAAGTGCATTGGGATCCTTGAATTAGTCTAAGACCGTAGAAACGAAAACGGGAATTTTTGGAGCCCCGGAAGGGCATTTACAAAACCCGGGTAGATTCACCATGTCAGGCGAATCGAGCCTTTACGGGTCCTTTATCGACAATTGGAATTAAATTGGAAAAGTGGTAATTAACGGGTTTATTTTCCTGCGAGTTTAAAGTGCATTTAAAATTGTGTTCTTTTAGATCGTGCTGCGGACCGGGGCAAAGGGAAGCTCGGCGAGTGAGTGGGATCACGTCGAGGCTTAGTGGAGCACTTTTGGAGTTGTACACGAGGTAGGGAAAAGTAGCCGGATCTCGGCCCTGACTAGGGAAAGTTAACTGTAGAATTGCATGTGACACCGGGGTGTCGTGGGTTATTTAGGTTATCGAATATTAGAAAGGCATGATACGGGAACGTAGCAATTATTGGAAATGCATGTGACACTTAGTAGTGTCGTAGGAGCCGAGAACTAAGCGATATTAGAATTACTGGAGGCATATGACCATGCCCGGAGGTTGACTGTTTAATTTATGTGTTGGGTGGCTATGAGAGCCTGTGTATTGTTGTTGGTGTCTTGGGTGGCCATGAGAGCCCGTGTATTATTGTTGGTGTCTTGGGTGGCCTTGAGAGCCCGTGTTTTACTGTTGGGATGTCTTGGGGGGGCCATGAGTGCCCGTGGGGTCGTTGAGTCCGTGAGTTACAGTTGGTGTGTCTTGGGAGGCCATGAGGGCCCGTGGGGTTGTTGAACCCGAGTCCTTACCGTTGGAGTCTTGAGTGGCCATGAGTGCCTGTGGAGTGTTGAACTGGTCTTGTTACTGTTTGTTGAGCTTTGCTTGTGATTGTGATTGTGTTTGCCCGGGGTTAATAACCCGACTTCGTATCGGGGAATGGTGTGGATTTTGGCAGGTTACGAGCATTCTTTGGTTGGCCTGACCAAACTCGAGTCTCGACAGGTTATGAGCATTCTTCGGCTAGCCTGTTCCGTGTCCGGATCTTGAAAGGTTATGAGCATTCTTTGGCTAGCCTGATCCGTGACCGGGTCTCGGTAGGTTACGAGCATTCTTTGGCTGGCCTGATCCGTGTACGAGTCTCGGCAGGTTCTGAGCATTCTTTGGCTAGCCTGATCCGTGTTCGTGTCTTTGGAGGAGGTCATAAACGGTTGTTTCGGGTTTACTTTACGAGTTTGAGGTTGAGTCGGTTGTGGAAGGTAACGGGTTGTGGGTCAGTTGAGTACTTGAGTTGGGGATTGTAGTCCCGGTGTTGGGTTTGGTTTTGGTGTTACTGGATTTATCTACTAATTATGCCATAGTCAGTCTATTATCCGTGGTGGTGAGCGAACGCTCACCCCTAGCTGCTTTTCCTATAGGTACTGATCACCGGACGGACTAGGTGAGCTCTTGAAGCTTGTGGAGCTAGGAGCGGAGTCTGGTCTTTATTTTGTTGAGTCTAGTGACGGATACTTGTACCTTGTCCATTCGTTGGGACGTTTTTGTATTGTAAATATTATTTTTGTTAACTAAATGGCAATTTCAAAGTACTTACTCAAAACAGGTTTCAAGTGTTTTATGTTTTTAAATGTTCGCGTCCCGAGTTCGGTTTGCTGAAATTGGGGATTGACAGGTTTTATAGTCTACCCCCGTTAAAAGAATTTTGTCCTCGAAATTTAAAATTGTATTATCTCAAAGGCCGGACAGATGGAGATACTTCGCGCGAACTTCATTCTCGCGTTCCCGAGTCGATTCAGCTCCTTGGTGCTTACGCTATACTGGTACCAGCGGGATAGTCTAGCCCCGCAGGACCTTCTGCTGCGTATCCGATGTTCTGAATGACTGAATCTCATACGATACATCATCAGCTAATTCGATGTTCGTCGACTCGATAATGTGGGAAGGGGTCTGCAGTGCACTGCCGTAGTCGAAATACGTTGAAGATTTTATGCACGTTCCCACGCCGTGGTGGTAATACAAGGCTATAGGCAACGTCTCCAACTCTGCCCAAACTCTTAAAGGTTCGATGACTCGCGGGGCTGACTTGCCTCCGTCGCGGTTGAACCGCAATAGTCCCTTCTTTGGACTCACCTCAGAAACACGTGATCACCAACTGTAACTCAAGAGGTCGACATAGTCTATCTGCGTAACTCTTCCGTCGGTTCTGCGCGGTCTTTAACCGTTCCCGAATCAACCCGACATTCACTTAATCGTGCTTCACTAGACTCACGCTAGTTACTCAAACGTCATACTTGGGGATGAAAAACAGTCTTTCTCAACAGTTCACAACTCAAACGTGCAACGTCTCACATCAACTCAAAGAAAAACCGAGCGGAAACACAAGCCGAATAACACTCAAACACTTAAGAACCTCAGGTAACGGTCTAGATATCCTATACCGGAAATTTCCGTCGGCACGGGTATCCTGCCGGGACGCTCTGCAAGTCGAACAGAGTCGGAACCACACACCAACGTTACTTCTCAATTTCCTCCTTAGCAACCGTTACAGGGACTAACCACAACAGAACTCAAACACTGCCAAGTCAAGACCAACCACAAACAATTCTACAAGGAAGTGAGACCCAAAATCAAACTTGGCGTTGACAAACAGTATTACTTAACAATTCACAATTTCAACGTGAAACAAATTAAATCAACACAAGGAATCAATGAGTACACATAACAAGTCGATTAGCCCTCATACACTGAGGAATAACATATAATGATTTTGGTAACCTAGACTGGAATCTGGCGTCGGTGTAGATAGCGGGCCGTCACAAACAACCTCGATGTAGATACCTCTCACCGGAATCCTCAATGGTGTAGGTATCACACCGGAACAATCGACATCGGTCTAGACATGCCATACCGGAATTTTCCGTCGGTATGGGTGTCTTACCGGAATACTCCGAAAATTGGACAAAGACGGAGCCATCCGCAGATGTAATTCCTCAAATTTTCTTTAGTAACAATCACACGAATAGTTCACACTGGAACGCCAATAAGGTCATGTCACGACCTAACACACACAAGACGAGCAACTAACACAAAAATGCAATCATCCAATCAAAGGTTCTCATAACCACTGCAGGGTTTGGAACAACCGCTCGTTTCATCCCATCTCGTGGAAAGGTAGACGTATCTCAATCAAGTAAATGGTACAATGTACCGGCACCTAGTCGAAAGGCGGCACGTCTCAAAACATACCTTAATCAAAAGCTCATGATATAACAAGCATGGCACACTTGTCCAACGTAGCAACATGTCACACCGGGTAAACTTATCGGGATTCTCAACCTGTTAACGGATCAGTCCCACATCAAATATCACGATCCTAAGTCATGGCAAAACCATCAATTACCCAACTACGATTAATCTTGAAGGCCATACAACTCGCGATGGTTCTCGTGACGTCGATACCTGTTCACAACCCCTGACCAAACCACTTTACAAGTTGCTTCATCCAAGTCACCACTTAAGGAGTAATCAACACGCACTGAACTCTCACGGATTTGAACAGTTCAGAAAATGAGCGCGGTTCCGTCAATCGTTTCTCGAACAACTCAGAACCAACAACGGTTAACTCTTAACTTTCCTTGTGCCCTGCATGGCACAGATCCGACCTACTACACAACGCTTCGTTCGGTGTCATCTTGTTACTGGCCTGGAAGCTTGTGGTAGTCACCCTCGGCTGTCTGTTGTCGGATTTCAACGTGAAGTGCTCTCACTTCTATGGCGTAATTTAATGGTTATGCTTTAGTCCTCGCGGGACGTTTGGCGTTCGTTCTTCTCTTGCTGATGGAGATATGCCTTGTTACTCGGTTCATGTTCTCCGTATTCTTCTCCGCTGGGAAAGTCGTCTGATTAACTTTCGATGTTATCCGCCTGTTCCGGGTGGCTCGTGAACTGGCGGCAAACCGATTAGTCCCTCTGGGAAGAACGTAGGGAACGCACTCTAATCCAATCTCTCACGTACGGCACACACTCGTGCAACATTTTGCTCGTTAACCGGGATGTCGAGACAAAATTGTCTCGAAAGTTCGAATCTTATGACCTAAATCTTCTAGGGGGAGAGAAGAAGTTGGATATTACGACTCCTGTGAGTTATGGGTCCACCAAGATTCCATTGCGCTACTCTGTTCTTATCGCACTCGGTCATCTCCTTTGGCCGGTAGGACCGTTTACTGGTCAAGGCGTCAGCCTTTTACTGCTCGGCATTCGCTGCTGATAACACTCGAGGAATACCCGATGTTTCACCAATCAGTTCTTAAAACTCGATCCACACGCTCGAGACATTAAAGGAAATCTTCAGTATGGCAAGTTCTTAAGAACGAGACGGTTTGTTACTCCACTTTCGCCTCAGACCGACACTAGTCGGTACCACCACACCTCTAGTCGTTGTGTTAAGGTACGGGTGGGCTTAACAGTTTTTAAATTAGTTCCAACATAAAGTAACCACGAAACAATACAACCAAGTGTAATACTCAAGTGTCAGCAAACACAAAATCCAAAATGTAAATAGTAACAAGTACTCTAAGCGATCTTAGGGTCGGTGTCAAGTCCCTCAGCTTGGGGCCCAGTAATCGTGTACACTCGGCCCTGTCGCATCGGAGGTACTCCTCTCGGTGGTGGTGTTAGTGTCACCTGCTGCTGAGGTCTAGACGGGTGTCTCTGAGCTGCTGCTCCCGCCACCTAACGCGGAGCTCTCTGCTGTTGTGCCTATCGTGGTCGCCCAGGGGTTCCCTGACGAGGCTGTGCCTGTTGGGGTCTCGGCACAGGTGCCAGTCCAACTCGATCAGGACATGTCAAGGCAATGTGCCCATGTCGGCCGCACCGATAGCACACCTTCTCTTCAACCCGCTGTCTCTCCCCAAACCTCTGTGGGTGATCAACCTGTCGATCTGCGGGTCCGCTGCTCCCCGTGCAGTCTCGGGCTAAGTGATCCTGCTGTCTGCACAAAGGGCACAGCTGCGCTAACGGGGCAGGTTCAACTGACGCTACTGCTCCTCCCTGGCGCATGCCACCCTGCTGAAACTGTGGCTGAAATGACCCAGAGACCCTCTGCCTCCTCGTATCACGTCCCTCGGACGGCCTCGGAAACCCCCTCGGCCTAGGCCGGATATCCCGCGGTCTGGCGGTCTCTCGAAAATGTCTCTCAACAGCTAATGCATGATCTACCAGCGTGGAGTACACCTCAGTCCTCAGGGCAATAATTCGATCTGCAATCGATGGAATGAGCCCTCTCTCGAATCGCCTGCAACGACTCTCCTCAGTCTGCACCATCTCAGGTGCGAAGCCGGACAAGGATAAGAACCTCGCCGCATACTCAGAAACGGTCATACCTCTCTGCCACAGCTCCAGGAACTGTTGGTGCCTATCATCTCGAACAGATCGAGGAAAGTACTGCTACAGGAACAGTCTACTGAAAAGCTGGAAGTCATCACACACTCTGGTCTGCACAAACTGGCACCAATAATATGACTCACCCTCGAGCTGGAAGGTGGATAAAGAGACTCGTGTCAAGATTACGGGTAATCCGCTCCAACCATTGTGCAGATGCCTCGGAGTCTGATCCTCCGAAAAATATAGGTGTACCCAACCTACGAAAATCCATGAGAGCCTAGGCCGTGTGGTTGTCCATCTGGCCTGGCCTCTCGGTAGTGACTGCGTCGGTAGTAGGCACAGACTCTGGTGCCGGTGCAGTAGTCCCCTACTGAGCGCTGCTAGTTCTGCATGGACCACCTCATCAATAGGGGCCGGCTGAGTCGGCTCTGCGACTGGAGAAACTCTAGGTGGTGACCTTGGAGGTCCACCCTCAAAACTCTGGTGCTCTGTGGAAGCAGCACCCTAGGCGCTCGCTGCCCCTGCCAGTCCCACAAGTGGTGTCTGGCTCTGCCCCACAGTTGGGCGGCTCCTGGTACCCCTCGGAATATAAACACGTGACATCTCGTATACTCGCTGCATTTAAAACATATATGTTCATATTTCAGTTAAACACAATCGGTTCGATTTATCATATCAGGACGTTCTCATGCGTCTCATAGGGATCCTACTTGGATCGATATTACGTAGTATAGTCATATATAATACTTATATAGACACAGAAGCCCGCACCTTGTGCGTCTCACACATCAGGCAAGCAATTCAAGCAAGCAAATAATTCATCTAACTCCCACAGGAGGCACAGTGTCAACAATCACACAATTAATATACTAGACCGGTATATGTCTCGGTCGGGTATCTTCTCGTCACGTGGAGTTCAAATCATAACACCACAATTCCATCGGTTATATCCTTAATTTCTTTCTCATGAGTCTCAACTCTTTTTTATAAATCTTAACACCTTACTTTTCTCTTATAACATTCATGTCGATCTCGCGTCGTTACAACCCGATTCAGGCGTCCCCAAATCTCGTTGTAACCACTTGACATCCTCCTATCACGCTCGACTACAGTGGCGCCCCTGATTCAACCCATGATAGTACAAACATTTCAGTTTTATATAAATTTCGGCATGACCCGTTCGTATTTTCCACTAACCATCCGCTTAAGCGGGACATCCAATCATCAATTTCCCACAACATTCAGCACCTAAGGTTCCCACAATCATCAAAGTACACTCCACATTAAAGTACCGCAGTACCACTCGGGTTTCTACCCTTTATTCAATTGACATCCAATTGGATCATCATTTCAACTTTAATCCTTAAATAACGGTCAACATCTTAACCAAGTCAACACTCCAACAAGTCAACACTTTAACAATTTAACACTTCAATAAGTCAAGAAGTCAACACCTCAATAAGTCAACACTTCAGTAAGTCAACACTTCAATAAGTCAATCATGGAACGAATCAACCAAGGCGGTAACACACTCAACAAATGATTTACTCAACAACCAATTTGTAACGGCTCGATCATTGCTCGTTAACCCAATACCGATCTCAACCGTTCAGCTTCACCGATCACTGTAACTCACAGCCAATAGGGCAAGGATACCAATCAAGCAATGCAACCATCGTAGTATAAAAGTTTCAAACTCAAACAAACATTGAAACAATTAAAACTCGTGTCGTTCTAACTTTACGCCTCAACTGTTTTCAGCTTGTGTCACTGAGTATCACGACTAGACCACCAAACTCTACCCACCTAATTGACGTCGATCCGAGGTTTTGAAAACACGTTCAAAATGAAACCGGGCTCTGATACCAAATTGTCACGACCCAAATCCGGTTTTGGCCGGACTCGAGACGCGACTTAAGTTGATAATTAAATAATAACAAAAGAATAATAAAAACCGATTAAATACTCAAAGGTTCCGATAAAATACTCGAATAACATGTTCCAAATCATAATTAAGAGTCGAGGCTCCATAAGGAATACGTAAAACATGGGGTTCACTACGGTGATCAAAAGACGTCTCTAAGACCATAACGCCCAGACTCTCCAGAAGCTCCCGAGCCTCGAGTCCACTACACATCAAGCACGCCTGTATAAACAGTCAATAAAACAAATAGGGGTGAGCTTACGCTCAGTAGGAAATATCATAAACAATTTAACCTCCAATTTAGTAATAAAACTGCTTTAGCACGACGACGCATATTGCAATTGATACTTTTAATCAAAATGATGCTATAAAGTAGGCAAGATAAGAATAATATCGCATTCTTAAAGATAACGGTAACTTTCAAGAGAATAAGTGAAAAGCGTTGTAAAGATTCGATAACTACTAGATGGGAATCAAGTGAATGTCACACCAACAGCTCAAATCCTCAATACTCCGATCCACGAGTAGGTTCTTGTGTCATAGCGGATCCCATACTCCGATCCACAAGAGTACTCGTGTCATGTTAGATTTTCCCTCGGTCCAGAGGAGGCACATACATCGGGCTACCGGTAACAATCCCTGAGGGACGCTTGGTGTCGGGATTCTGGGAAATGCCCCCAAAGGGCCATATGTCATCAGGATGCAACAGAATAACAATCCATCGGCTATGATACTACCCTACACCGGAATCTTCAACGGTGTAAGTACCATACCGCATCAGCAATCACCATTATACCACCCTACACCGGAATCCTCAACGGTGTAGGTACCATGCCATATCAACAATAACCATTATATCACCCTACACCGGAATTCTCAATGGTGTAGGTACCATTCCTCGCAGGGTCAACCATCCAACGGCTATGATACTACCCCACACCGGAATCCTCTACGGTGTGGGTACCATGCCAGATCACCAATAATCATCCCCGTATGGTAAACCAACCATCGGCTATGATACTACCCCACATCGGAATCCTCTACGGTGTGGGTACCATACCGGATCACCAATAATCATCCCCACAGGGTAAACCTACCATCGGCTATGATACTACCCCACACCGGAATCCTCTACGGTGTGGGTACCATACCGGATCACAAACCAATGCCCCACAGGGTCCATCAATCAACATCCCGCAGGATCAACCAAATAATGCCCCGCGGGGTTTACCAATCAATATCCCGCATGATCAACCAATTAATGCCCCGCAGGGTCTACCAATCAATATCCCGCAGGATCCATCAACCAATGCCCCGTAGGGTCCACAATCAATATCCCGCAGGATCAATCAACCAATGCCCCGCAGGGTCCACAATCAATATCCCGCAGGATCAATCAACCAATGCCCCGCAGGGTCCACAATCAATATCCCGCAGGATCAATCACACAAGAGACAACTTCACCAACACACATCACAAGGGATTTATACCCACAATTACACTTACCTGCATATTTACCAACCACGTTCCATCGGTCTATCATTCACCCGATCATACTCTTTTGGCACAACCAATTACACTCAATCATTCATTCACTCATGCATTCATTCAATCATACAATTATCCAAGCATTCATTCGATCATTCAAGCATACAATTTATCTAGTTTCATTAGACCCTTAATTCATCTTAAATCTAAGCAAGCATTGCATGTGAGGCAACCACAACCAATCATATGGCTCATCTCGGCCTTTCTACAAGGAAAGCAAGTTCCCAAGTATTGAAAGCGAGTTAAACTAGTTGTTCACATCCTATGGATGCATACTAGACACGTCCGGTTATTAGTAACTAGGTATGAGCACTGCGCGATGCGCGGTGATAGGTACGAAACATACTTGTTCAAGCAGAAGGGAAAGACAGGGAGTACTTGTGTTAGATTAAATCGTTTTTGAACAAAAAAGGGTAAAATAACCAAACATATGGTGATAGTACCTACAATGCAAAGAATAAAAATTAATGGGCGATAATTTCAGTAAACATGTATGAAAAATAAGATTAGAAAGATGATTAGAGTTGAGCAAGATAATTTAGTGTAATGTATTGTGATGGACACCCAATACAACTGGGCCAGATGAGTTAAAAGTGTACGGATGCAGCTACATTACACGTGACTTTCTGAAACATTTGCTGCTCTTCGATTGGTGTGTCCATCAAATTCCACAGCTCCAACAATGTAGTTGCTAGACTTGGAGCTACCACAATACTACAGCAAAACAAATAAACAAATATTTTCAATTTAATACAAACTGAAAAGTGTCTCATTCCAATACTACTCTTTGCATTCTCTGTAATTTAACCTCCCTTAGTTTTTGAACTGTTGTAGCTAATTAATCAATTCTTTTTATTTATGTCTTTTGACCCTTCCATGTGTGTCTGAAATTCAAACCGAGCACCAAGCAGATTGAATTCAAAGCAAATTGAGATATTTGAGAACACGATACCAAGGTTCAACAACTGTAGACATAATTCAACTTCAAACTCAGGCAATTCAGATTTCATTCTTTCAATGGTTTATAGAACATTGAACTTTATAACTTACACAAGGAAGCTCGCATTACATGAAACACTGGTCCCCAATTCAATCATACATATATCAACGTACGTATAAGTAAATCGTACAATCATACCAGTTATTTAGCATGTAAGATCCCATTGTTTCTTCTGAGTTCAATTCTTAATGTTATTTTTTTCATTTATCATTTGGGTTAGTGATTCAGCTGATTCTTTTATGCTTGTACCTATCCTTCTTTAATAACTATGATGCATTCCTATTAGTTTCTTATTCCTTGTAAGCATAAGCAATCACCTGCTTATTTCTTGTTGTACATCTCTATATCTCCTTTTAGTTCTTATCCCCCTCAAATTACAATCATTGGAATCAATGCAACTTCTATGTCAGGAACAAAATAGCCAAACACATGTTGATAAATGCAACTTCTATATCAGGAACAAAATAGTAAAACACATGTTGATCAAGTTAGCTACAATAACCCATGTTGATCAGTAATACAGTTTCAAAATGATGGTAAAGCAAAGGATGGCCTATGAGCTCACACAGATTCTCTAAAAACAATATATAATCAACTTCGAACAACTAAAGTTGAGAAACCACCAGCCCGAACAGCTATCTTTATGAGCAAATGCAAGTTAGAATAATGAGAAAGTACCAAATTGATGTATTTTTCACAGAACCAGAAATGCTAACATATACAACAACCCAAAATTACTATCTTTAATTCGAGGGAAAAAAAGCACCAATGTGTTCAAAATTTCCAATTTGGTCACTCCTCCATAACTTTCTCTACAACCAAACATATCAATTTCCTTTTTTCGACAAAACCCTATCAAGTGGGAAAAATAGCAAGATAAGTAAAAAAATTGAAACTATAACTTAATACAAAAGGTTTTTACACAGACAAAACCATCAAGAAAAATACATGATTCAGTTAAACAACATGGAGAATGAAGGGAGGAATCTAAGTAATCTTGAGTGATAGGAAGATGATAACTACGAACTCTTAACAAACAAATATTTAATTTATGCAAACAACTTCATCCTTTACCCTTTTAGATTTTTTTCCTTGCAATTTTGTCAGAGTACTCGGGCTCCATCATTAAACAAATTTCTGAATGCTTGATTGGGTTTACACCCTGACACAAAGGTAAAATAGGTAAATATAAATTCAATACCTAGTGAGACTTTTGATTGCCTGAAAATAATCTTCAAATCAAACCATGACAAAATTGTTAACCCTCGAAAAGGAAAGAAGCCGAAATAAGGAATCACAAAATAATGAATCTTAATAACGGAAGGAGAGCTCAAATTTAAAGAATATAGTTTCTCATAACGTTTCAAATTAAAATAAAACCCATCCAAAAATACTTGATAGTTTCAGGTTAGCAAAAAATCTCAAACACACGCTTGAAAACCAGACATGAACACTATAAAAGGGGAGTCATAATTTATCCATGTACCAGCATAATAAAGTCTCTTACTTATTTCACAAGATTAAATAATTTACCAACTTCTAAGCATGGAACCAAAACTCCATACAATGCCATAATCATCACTTACACTTCCAACCATTTCTTGCCCAATTAGTCATTCCCAATTGGTTTTCAGTTGGATGCCTTAAAATTTATGATCACATTCTTCAAAGGAAAGAAAATTATATTGTCAAAAGAACCCCCCTGTAATTAATTTTCCATTAATAGTATTCAACAATATTTACTGAAAAACTACCACGAGGCAAATAATTTAACAATGCAATCTTATCAGTTTCTCATCTAAGATGTATCGTTAGTACTTAACATAGAGAGACCCCCTATATATCGTTTTCACTCTACAACTTTCCTACTTGCCTACTTATTGCAGCATTTATGCCCAGTAACGTAATTATCCTACCAATACGCTCACCATTTGTAACTGGCGATAAAAAAGAGAGTTTAGAATGCAGTACATGCAAAACCCTGCTATAGACAAAGCATCAATGCTAGATTCTGAGCCTTCAGGAACCATAACATCTGAATCCCCAAACTGAATCATCCTAGCAGCATCACCAGTAGACTGTATCATTAACGAAAATTTCAAAGCTCAAGTAAAAATGAAATATCAAAGAAACTTCAACAGCATTAACTCAGAGATTTACTATCTAGTTGGGAAAAAAAGTCAATGTAAGAGATCGTCATTCAGATAATTACACCTAGTCAAGCAACGAAGCAACAACATTCACTAAACTCTCTACAATATCCAAGCCTTGTGGATTGCAACTTACCCATAGATGTAAATTGAAGTAGAACTCAACAAAATTTTATCGAAGCAGCCCATGCCGTTGCACAATTTCGTACCTCTCCCGGTACATGGACAACCAAATCAACAACTAATTAGGTCCTTCCAACAGCGAAGCCCGGGGAACAACCAACCTAAAATGGGAACCATGGAGAACAGTAAAAACTTACAGTCGAGCCAACACACGAAACCATAGCAAAACAAACCAAACAACATGAAATAGTGCTACTAACATAAGAATATATCCAATAAATGTGTTGAGTTTACAAAGAGAGAAAAAAGAATTACCTCACAGCATCTAAAAATCTATCAATGAGAGAGAATAAATGGTAAAAAGTGGTTCTCTAAAAAACTATCCAAAAAGCATTAAATAAAATCAATATTTTTCCTAATATACAGATGAAAAAGCATTATAGTAATCTACTTCACTCTTGTTCATTGAGTTGAATCTTGGACATTAGCTATTCATTCTTAGGTAAAAGATGGCCTGAGCAGAGAATATTACCAGACCATGAATGCTGAAGCCGAACAATTGACTGGTATTGTGATGGATCTGAAAGTTTGCAGAAGTAGTACAGACAAATAAGCACTCACCAAACATAAGTTAAAAGAACAGAAAATACAGCCAACCTAATATTATTAAAAAAAACATACGCATATCGTTGATTAGAACAACACAGAAATCAAATCCAGCTTCATATCATTCAATAATTATTACATAAACATCAAATATAGAGAAATTAGTTGGAAACAAATGGTTAGTGCAAATTAAAGAATCAATTGAACAAAAATCCATCCTATTTTTTGAAAGCATGTACATAACGGCAAGCCGAACCCCAAAATTCAGTTTGGCCAACACTCAACATGCTTGTTGAGTCGCTATGTTCGGTAAGTGAAAACTTCCAAAATCAGTCACGTATGTGTTCAAATATAATTAAGGGCCAAAATGGTTTAGCAAAGGGCATTTTGATTCAAATCAAGCAACCAACTCAACGAAGCGAGCTGAATCCCAAAAATCAGGTTGGCTAATATTCAATAGCCACAACGAATAAATATAAATAACCATTAAAGGGCAGCAATACATTACCATTAAAACCCTAGTTCTACAACCAGTTTCATCGGAACAACAGTGAAACTAAAACAGAAAAACACAGATACAAAATCCTAAACCATAGTTGCAACCACCAAATTCAGGATCAGACATTTAAAAAGCACACAGATACAAAATTCCAGACAGAAGAACATACAACATTTGGTCACAGAATTTCAACAAACCCTTTTTAAAAAGGAAAGGCAAAACCCCCTAACAAATTAACCTAATACCAGAAGCGGACTAATCCGGCCCAGCAAAACCCCAAAAACAAAATCCGAAAACATAATCGACAAAACTAACCTTATAAACCTAATTGAAGATGATGCAAACCATATAATCTAAGAAAACAAAAGAGACGGGATAATAAATTACTTGAATTAGCAACTGAGAAGTATGGGAAGTAAACGAAGGTCGGTATAGATTTTGACGGCGCTGTCGAGATCGAAAGTGTCCGGTCGAGAATTGGCAGGTCTAGAGAGAGTTGTAGTCAAATGTCGAGTTCCCCATTTTTGTAATAGGACCCTCTTCTTCTTCGTTTAAGAATCGAAATCGAACGAACATTGTGAAATGGAATCATCAGTTCTCTCCGCCAAACAACCCAGTATAACCAAAATGCATAATTTCCAATCTCTACATCTGATCGAATCAAAACAAAAGGACTTGAAAGTGGATTATAGAGGACCGATACCTTGTTATTCCCAAGAGTTGAAAGTGGATTATAGAGCCCCGGAGATCGATTTCGAAGAAGTGAGCGTCACGGGTCTCTTTCCAGTCCATCTAGGGTCTGGCGGCGAGTCCCAGGTTCGGAACAGGGACGATCCTCGGAGGTGGTCGGAGGATTTCGGTCCTTCATGAATCGTCTCCCTTTTAAGGGCTTCAAATCTGAAGAGAAACAAAAAAAGCTATAGAAATAGAGGAATTAAGGAAGGGAGAGGAAACGAAAGAGAAACGGTCGATAGAAGAGAAGGTAACGCCTAAGCTGAAAAATGGAACCCAGAACCAAGCGTGTGAAAGAGAAAGGAAACGAAAATAGTGGGAGGAAATTGTGCCAGCATGGCTTGACAGGTGGCTAATTTCATTCCTATTACCTTAAGTAAGATTGTAATTGAAAGACAATTATTCTAGTTATTCGCATCATATATGCATTTTTAGGATCTTTCCGATTTTATTAACCTAATAGGCATACTAAGTATTAAATTGCACGAGGAGTTTAGTACTTTCCCAACCTTGTGGTCTTCCTCTAATAACACTCCTAGCTGTTGACGATCGGCCCGACTCCGTCTTCTCGGACGAAGTCCAAGTTCTCGGGCGAACTCTAGTCGTGCTGGGTTTAACAGATAAAATACCCAGTCAGTCCCGGTATGGTCCAAGATCCTCGAAATTGTCCAAAACGTCTTTTAAAAATCCCAATTTTAAGTCAAGTAAATTAATTTATTATTTAATTAAATCTGATTTTAAAATATAATTAATCTTTAAAACCGGATTAACCCGGATCCGACCCGAGTCCAGACCCGGTCTTAGTCCGGACCCAAGTCATGGTCTGGGCCTAAGGCCCGACGGTCCGAGTCTGACCAAAAGGCCTCAAGGCCCAACCAACTGGCCCACTTCAGCACCTGACCCAAGGCCCTGCCCAGTCTCGTGCCTGAGTTGTCCATCTCCGACGAGACTCGACTTCTCCGGCCGCCGTCGACAGCGTCGGGTACGCTCGAAGAGGGGAGAAGCGAGGGCGTTAGAGGCCTTGGCGAGGTTGTGGCTGCAACGGCGCGGTCTGGAACGCGACGAAACTCCGTTCCCATCTCATATCTGACGAAGGCGAAGCTCGTCGTCGAGGGTTCCAGCCAGAATCGCTCGTATTGAGCTCGGGAGGGCACGTATCTACGCGAGACGAGGTCGGGGGAGTATGACTCGACGAGGTTCAGCATGAACCTGCTGATCTCCGGCACGACGTCTGGTTTTGAGCGCGGCGTTGAGTGAGAGGAGAGAGGAAATGAGGACGAGGGAGGAGAAAATGTGAGAGGAGAAGGAGAAGGTGAGGGACGAGCGAGGAAGACAGAAGAACGGCGACGGTTTTGGATCTGAATCGCGCGAGAGAGAAAGGGTCGTGGGGAAGACGACGCCCTATGGTTGCGTGCATGAAAGTGACGGGAGAGGAATAGTCGAGCGAGGGTTTTGTCTGCTGGATTTGGGCCGCTCACGCGTACTGGGCTCGAACCTGGCTTGGGCCCGATCTCTGACCGGCCCGGTCGTCCTTCTTCAGCCCACTCCTCCTTTTTTTTTTTTTGACTTTTCTTTTTAACAAAACCACTTGTTTCAATTTTTCACCCTGATGTTTCAGTTTGCAAAACAATACCCCTTTTAAAAGTAAGTGGGGTTTTACATTGTGTATATTAGTAATTTGATTGTGTTAAACTATTTTAGAAAACATAATTAACTGTGTTGTGTTGTGTTGGACTGTTGAGACATTTTATGTTTATATAGTGCTTTTATATTGTTATAATAGGTAAATATAGGGTACAATGCATGTTAAGGTGCAACAATTTCAAAACTATTTTTTTTTGTTATGGCTACCATTTGTCCGATGGATACAATCCATCGGTAAAGAAGCTCGGCATAAGACTGCAGCAACGAATACTATCTGTTGGAAAGGTTTACACTTTACTGGCGGATTTCATTCGTCGGGTAGGGCTTATACATAAAACCTACATCAACGGATATCATCTGTTGGCCTGCAAAATCTTCAGCCACAGATAGCATCCGTTGGAATGGTGTGTTTCTTCACCTGCATATGGTATTTGTCGGGCAGGTATCCTTCCTAAACATAAAATCTCATTTGTGGCTATAGGTCGTCCTTGTCGACAGACATTTTTTTTGTTTGGTCAAAATCTTGGCCTATGGGACCTCGCCGACGGATCTTATCCAACGGATGTATCCATCGGTAAGGTATTTGACTGAAGGATAGAGCCATCGAGGAAACGAATATTATTCGTCTTCCAACTACGAATCAATAGTAATGGATCGTGTAGAGGGCCATTGGAAATCCATGAATTATTACTATGAAACGGTCGATTTACGGAGAACATTTGACATGTATCGATTCTAGATGAGGCCATATCTGATTGTTCGCATTGTAAGGGAAATGGAAAGCATGATGAGTACGGTGTTGAAAAGAGAGACACTCGAGGTTTGCTGGAGTTTAGTCCACACCAAGAATGCTCGACTTCATTTCATATGTTAGTTTATGGTTGCTCCACTAATCCACTAGATGAAACAATGTGAATAGGTAAGTCAACCTTCATGGATTGCCACAAAGGTTCTGCAATAGAGTTAATAGAAATTCAGGCAATAGTATTCAAGGCGACCAAGTTCTCACGACATGAGTCATATATTATGTATCAGCGATATATGGGGCTTCTAGGGCATGCTTGAAAGATTTAACATCATGCATTGACAATGAAAGAATTTCCCATTTCATGAAAATGACAATTCATACAGGGGAATCATGGTGTCCAAACAATCATGATCAAAGTATTGCCTCACACGATTTGTGGATATGATATGTCTTTTTCAGTATGAATGGGTCAAAAACGACATCAAAGTGCTCAATGACTCAATATTGTTCACCGAAGTGCTACGAGGAAAACAACCATATGTGGAGTACGTCGTAAATGGTACGACCTACAACCATCTTTACTATTTATGTGACGATATTTATCCTTAATGGCGTAGGTTTGTTAAAAACAAATTCTGCCCATCGTCGGTAATGATATAATATCTGTTTGACATGAAGAAGGTGAAATGAAGGATGTGGAAAAAGCGATCAGAGTTCTTCAGGTTCGTTGACAAATTATTACTCGGCCATCTTATATGTTGAATAGACAAATCGTGACAGATATCATGCATCATCCATTACAAGATAGTTGATGACGAACACATGAAATACGAAGGCGCACAAGGTTTCATTGATCATGAGGATAATAAAATGTAGCCGTAGATGCCACCATTAGAAATTTATCGAGGTTTGATACTTGAATTTAGCACAGTTGTTTAAAAATTTGCCTAAATCCATGATCTGGCACTAGATAGGCAATTGAAGGCGAATCTTGTGGAACATATTTAGGCATAACTCGATAGTACTTAGATGTTAGTCTTTTTAGTAATGTTGAAAGTGTTGTATAGAATGTATTTCTAAGTTAATTGCAATTAATTTATGTTTTTAATTGAATCATATGATTTTCCTTAGACCTAACTTTATAACCTATTTCATGTTGGATCGATCGGTATGTTATCGTTAAATCTATATTGCTTGAACAATAGTGCCCTAACGCACATAAAAAGAAAATGTACACATTTAGCGCATTTAAATATTATTCGTTGAACATTATGTACGAGGACAAATCTAATAGAAACCCCTCTTATCCTAAAAATTGTGTGAACCAATCCTAGGCATACACTCCTAAGATCCAACATTCACCATAATGCCACATCATCACCCCAATCTCACCCAAAATTCGCGTAACTTTTTTAATTTCTCACACAAACAATGGCATAATTGTAATAGAATGGTGTCATGTGGACAAGTGTCCATTTTTTTCTTCATCAATTCACTAATTTAATCATTCATGCTTCGTTTCAACTCCAATTAGTTTCAAACTTGCACCAATATTTTTCTTTTTCCAAGTGCTTTAAATCAAGATCAGTCATGAATATATTTTGAAGCAAGAAAATAAAAAGCTATATCGGGTGATAAAAATGTTGAGTGTTGATAAATCTTCACTAATAAATGTTTTATATCAGGGTATCAAACTTTTTTTTGATAGGCTAAAAATTTTATTAAGCAATTGTTCTATAAAGCTATAGAACAAAGCAGGAAAGTATCCAAAAGGATCCTTTCCTCAAACCATTACAAGCTCCAAAAAGAGAAAAAAAAAACAAGATAGGAGAAAAACAAGAAATGTCTTTCCTATTTCCTATCCGGATTCAAACAGGTGAACCGATTAGAAACTTGAACAAGAGTTAAAACATGATCCGAAATCGGTTCCAAATACTCCTTGTTCTTCTTGCCCTTGGCCTCCTTCTCGAGCGCCAAAGCACAAAGATCAACAGGTTTGTGGCCAACTTTCGAACTGTGGGTCCAAATACCTGTGCTATCCTTTTTGGCAATGTCCACCATAAAACACCCCGTGTTATCCCCTCTATCAGTAGAGGTCCCGGCTCTTGTCTGATGACCCACGGTTGGTGGAACATTCACCTTCGAGAGACCCTTCTTTGGACGGTCACGTTTCTTTGGCACCGGTTTTTCCAAAGCTTCCTTCCAAGGACTTCCTTGAAATCCGACTTCCCGAAGCGGTTCACCAACCCGATGAAGGTTATCTACCACTGGGCCTGAGCTCTTAGAAGCCGAACCAATAGCATGCCCAATACGATTAAAGACGGTACCCAAACTTGGTTCGTCATGGGCAAACAATTGGATCTTTTCATATGGGCTTAAAATCAACCCACCAAAAACATGCCCACTTGCCCTTACTGGATCAGACCCAGCATCACGCAAGCCCACTTCAGCTCCAAAACCGCTTGAACACCCACCAGCTTGACATAGTGTCGTCAGAGACATTGTTGCGTCCGAAGATGGCGAGACTCCCGGATTCTTAGGAGATTGAGTCGAAATTGAAAACCCATTCGAAATTGGGATCCCCCTCGACATCGTTATCCCGTGAATAGCGGAGTTAACGGCAGAAACGGGAGTGACAGGAACAGAACGATGTTGGCCGGAATCCTCACGAGGCGACGACGGAGAGATGATCACTAAAGCTGGCCTGGTCTGAAACTCACAAGGAGACTCCTGCCCCTCTACTGGCTGCTGAATCACTTCCCCAGAGCGAGAATCCGGAGCAACTCGCAAAACAGAGGTAGTGCTCTGATTTCCAAATCCCACTGAATCCGAGGATGGAACCGGGGAGGAAGTGGCCAATTGAGGCACTAAACCTTCCAACTCCTTGAGGTCTGATCGATCGAGCTCACCGGATTATGGTATCGACGCGTCACTTGAAACATAGCCTATGCTCTGTTTCTCGTTCCCGAATGGCTCATTCGCCGGAGAGGCCAAACGGCACCGAGAAAACGCCACAAACAGTTTGTGTCCTCTCACGAGTACCCCATTCAGAGCCACAAATGCCTGGGTTGCGGCCAAAGACGTCGTGAATCGGACGAAACCAAAAAACAATCCCTTCCTGTTGGCTTTCTTCACTAATGAAAAGGAGGCGATAACGCCAAACCTGGAAAGCTCAGCCCGAAACCAGTCCTCCGACGATGGATAAGGCAGATTCCGGACGAAAGCTCCGTCTCGCTCACCTCGTACTGAACCGGAAGACGTCGCCAGCTTCCCACTCCTTTACCCGAGCACACTCCGGTCGTCTCCCCATCCTTTGATCCAGCCAAGGGACTAGAGATCGGATCATGAACGGCCTCACCTAAAGTCGAACCTCGCTTCTTCGTAGATGTCGGGCCTTGCTTCTCCGGGCCTTGCTACTCCATTGTTGCAGGAACCGGGCGAAGCTTCCTGCCCCGGCGACGCCCCTCCTTCTGTGCATCACTACCATTGACCGGATATACCTTCACCTTGGACTTGGCCGGAGTCGGATTGGCCTTAGACGTCCGACGACCAATGACATCTCTTCTCGCAGACGCACATGTAGCAGATAAGGCACAATATTCACTGTAGAGAGATAGAAGTTTCGCACAGAAGGAGAAGAACGGGAGCACCTTAGGGCCGGCCATAAAACCAGAACCTTCTTAGCTTTGTGATACTGAAACTGGAATCGGTATTGGTGTCACGGCCCCATTTGTATTTGTATAATTGAGGACCTCAGGGTATCAAAACTAGTGCTAAATGTTGAAGAAAAAAAACATGTACTGAGGTGATGAAAAACAATTAATGAGGTGATAAATGTGTTCAATTTTGATAATAAGTGTGATAAACTAGAGTTTAGTGTTGATAAAACAACATGTGATGGGGTGGTAAAACACATGTAATTTAGGGATAAACATAGTGTTTAGTGTTGTTAAAACTAGTGCTTAATGTTCATAAAAAACATGTGATTAGGTGATAAAAATCATGTTCGGTTTTAGAAAATGAGGTGATAAAACTAGTGTTTAGTGTTGATAAAACCATAGTAAAGTGTTGATAAAAGTAGTGTAAAGTGTTAATAAAAATTACTCAGATATAATTTCTTTTTACATCATCCCCGAAATAATTTGTTTATTTATTTATTTAAAACATATTCACCACTGATCTTGATAGAAAGACCTTGAAAAAACAAAGATATGACACAAGTTTCAAGCCAATCGGAGTTCAAACGAAGCGGGAAAAATTAAATCATGTTTAGTTTTGAAAATTGAAGTGATAAACCTAGTGTCCAGTATTGATAAAATCAGTGTAAAATGTTTTTTTAACGAAAGGTGCAATATCATTAATCAAAGGCGAATTACATTAATATGCGTCGAGGAACAGGCTCCCCGACCACTGAGAGAAGGTCAGAATGGATGAACAATGGTTCTTTGATCCTTTTAGTACCATAACCGTCATAGGCGGTATTTTGATGTGTCACAGTAAAAGACAGACTACGGAGATGGGAAGGGGGTACCGTAGATCCTGAGGGAACTTAATAGTAATGGTGATGGTGAGAGGCAAAGCATCGTCTTGGTCGGGCCAGTCCATGATGCTCCCCTCCCTGGAGAAATCCTTAATTCTCTGATCGATAGGCATTGATCCTGCAAAGACAAAAAAAAACGAGACCCTTTCGACCAGCCAGAGTCACAATCGTGAAAGGTGACGAGGCGGTTGCGGCGGTGGAGGCCAGGGAGAAGGACGCGCTGGCTGCGGTAGAGCGGGATCCTGCAACTTCAGGGACGTCTCTAGGGATGGTGGCGGCATCAGAGACGGTGACGGCATCAAAGACGGCGACAACAGCATGGGCGACTGTGGCTTCAAGGACGACGATGACAGCATTAGGGACGACGGTTGTAGAGACTAAAACCCCTAGGGCAGAGGAGAGACCGAAACAGATCGGGAGATGCTCCGTTGATGGCGAGAGACGACTTGAAAGAAACCCTAACAGAAAAAAAAAAACTTCGCATGATCCAAAAGGAAAATGCAAAGGGGAGGTTAGGAAAAAGAGAGAAGAAGAATCATGGCATAAGCTATGACAATTGTCATAGCCATAGCCATGGAGGTGTAGACGGCGGCAGAGCTCTCAAAACTCTAGCAGAGAATCAGTGTAAAGTGTTGATAAAACCAGTGTAAAATATTGATAAAAATTACCCAAATATGTTTTTTAAATCAGCCCCAAAATAAATTGTTATTTTTTTGTGCTTCAAAATATATTTATAACTGATCTTGATAGAAAGTAATTGAAAAAAAAATATTGGCCCAAGTTTGAAGCCAATCAGAGTTCAAACGAAGCAGGAAAAGAATTGGTAAAAAAAATATGATGGTTTTACTAAAAGCATCTACAACTCAACTGCATCTCATCCATCTATTTATGAAATGGATGGCTTAGATAGGTTCACATGGTTTTTAGGTTAAAGAGTGGTGTCTATTTGATTTATTCTCCATTATGTACGAACTTAAAAGCCAAGTATAAATGTGGGAAAACATACCTTGTCGTCAACAAGACATTAAAGCTCTGTCCAATCGAGATTCGATTAAACGACTCTATTCTTTTCCCCAATGTTAAGTATATTGGTACCCTTCCATCAGGACATCCAAACTCTCGTACCATCAACAGTATCTTAGAAAGCATCAATTAGAGATTGTTGGTAAGAGTGACTTATAGTAGTTTTAGCCTAGGCAGGGATTATGTTTGAATCGCCAATCGAGACCCATCGTTGTAAAAATTCCCACGTCTGATGTCGAAAGTCTCTTCTCAATTCCCTATACATATACCCGTGAGGTGGATCCGTCCATAGCCCAAGCAGGCGATCAAGGTTTCAATGTACCGTGGAGAAAACTATCTGACTTCGATGGTGATTCCATGCGTCTAAAACATGGCCAGACCGACCTGATGACAGATTTTAATATAGAATAGAGAGCTTTGTGTTCGAGAGGAGCGTTTTGGAGAGGAATCGGATTATGATCGATGTTGTTAGAGTAGGAGTTTGAGGTGTTGCGGGTATGTTTTGAATCTCATCCCTTAACAGTTGCAAACCAAGATTCAAAGATCAATATGTGGGAGCAGGAAAAAAATCCGGATCTTTCAAGTTGGGCTAATAACGAGAAATTACTAAAGGCTTTCTGTCAAGACCTTCGACCGCTCCATCTATAACCCTAGTCGCCGCCACCCTTTTTTCCCTCTCCACCGGCGGCGTCCGGCCTTGGATGTCGCCAGTGGTGTCTCTCCCATAGATCCAAACCTCCTCTTCCCTGAAATCCAAAGCATTCTCTTCATCATTTTCCTTCTCCTCCTGCTTGGGTCCGGTCGCTTGGGTTCGTCGGTGAAGGTTCTACGCTCGTCTTTGTCCTTGCTGGAGCTGCTGCTGCCTTGGGAGCTTAGATCTGTCGCTCCTTCAGATCGATTGTCCCTTTGGTGTCGTGGTGAACGGGGTTTTGTGTGTTGTTGTTGCTTCTCAATGGGTTGGGAGATTCTCGCCGATTTCTACCGTCGCTGGACTCAGTCGGCGGATTATGCTCACTCGTCGGGGTCAAGGTTTCTTCGGGGTCCATCGTGCATGCTTGGGCGGGTCTTATCGGGCCAAGGCATGGGTCGCGGCTTGGGCCTGGGCCTGCTTGTCGGGCCTTGGGCCTAGGTCGCAGCTTGGGCCTAGGTCAGTTGGTCTGACCAGGCCTTCAGATTGGGTCAGGTCTTGGGCCTTCCCAAGGCCTGAGTTTGGCCCACTCCCGTTCTCTGGTTCCCTCGGGTCTCCCCCTCATGTACCGGCTTTGGTTCTCCGCTCCTTCCCTTATTCTGGACTGTGTGTCCGGAACTCTCCTTCTACCTACTCGTCGGAGTTGTTGGGCGGTTCTATTCGACTTCCTAGCAGTTACAAGGATGTCGGACCGGTTTGGGTGTTGGCCTCCGGATTACCCGACTCCGTTGTTTCTCCCTCGAGGCGGTGTGGTGAGAGATTGAGTGTTACTTTGGAGGTGTCTATTTCAGTACTGATAGTGGGACGTGTTTCTACATCAACCTGGGATCGTCGAGATTTTGGTGGTTCCTCTTCTGTTTTGGAGTATCTCCAGCGGCTCGTTTCAGAATCAGGGTGGGACACGTTTCTCATTCGTAGATCGTAGTGGTTCTGATCGTGTTTTACTTTGCGGACTGTAGTGGTGTTGGCCCCAGTTCGTCGTTGCTGTGCTTAGGTGGTATTCCTTCTCAATTGAGGCTCACTTGAATTGCTTTACTTTTCTTTGTTGTTAGGCCCCTCGCTGTCTTTGATTTGATTCTACTTGGTTTCATCCTTTTCTTTCCACTTTGTTGGAAAGCCTCGTCGGTTTAGTACTTGTGCCTCTTGGTTGGTTACCTTTAGATTCGAATTCGAGTTTAGTGATTTTTGGTGGGTCTTGCCCATTGAAATTGTCTCTACCATTTGCGGTGTTGGTCGCCGGCTTGGTAGTAACCATCTTGATGGTTCTATTGAGACATGGTGCTTTACAATTTTAGAGCTTAAGGTAGTTTCAAGTTCTTCTCGTGCTTCATGGTCTGAAAATTTGGGTTACAGACCTTTTTTTCTTAGTTTTTAGTTTTGTGAGCTTCATGTTTGTAAATTCAGGGTTCTAGACCTTCACCGTGTTTTTCTAGTTTTGGGCTTCATGTTTGTAAAATCTGGTTTATAGACCGTTGTCATTAGCTTTGCACCCGTGTTGGGTTGCTGAGATTCCTTGCACGGGAATGCTCTTTTCATGTACTTGGTTGTTGTATTGTTGAGGTAGTGGCTGAACTTGTTCATCTTTTGGTTCTTTCTGTTGGGCCGAAAATAGTTCGATTCTCATAATTTTCGGGCCAACCTCCCTATGTTTCGGTGCCTTCCTTCTTCATTCTCAGAAAATGTTGAGTTTTTATAAATTTCTTGACTTATTAAACAGAAACATGTGGGAGTAGAGAGCACAAAAAAATCAAAACCAAGTTCGTCTGTCCGGATGCCTAAGAGCAGCTCCAACGGGTCGTGCCTACGCGTCGTGTCTGGTGTAGGCACGGCCCTGACACGACGCGTAGGCACGGCTGGTCGTGCTTGGAAGCCGTCTCTGGGGTGCCGTTGCTGTTGCTCGTTGCTGGTTCTGGCAACGACGCAGCCGGTCGTGTCTGGCACCAACGGCTAGTCGGTTGGCCAGTCACGACCCGACACGTGGCGACGCCGACTCCCATAGTGCCCAACAATTTCCTATAAATACAGATCTGCCACAATTGAAATCTCACTTCTCCTCTCTTCTTTCAAGCTTCTATTCATCTATTTCTCTCTAAATCCTATAGTTTTTCCTATTCTATTTTTTTCGATGGCGAGTCTTCCAACGCTAGAAGAAATGAAGCAAATGACCGAAGAACAAATAGATGCCGCGATGGATAGGTATCTGGAGGCAACACAACAAGCATTAAAGGATCAACTGATGGCAGCCTTACAGCCAATGGGTGAGGATGATGATGAGGCTGAGAGCTCAATGTCGGCGCCGAGACCCAAGTGGAGAGTGATTGAGCGCAACCGCGAAGATGCACACGAAGGGCTGATCCGTGACTACTTCGCGCCTCAACCGGTGTACAGCGACCAACAATTTCGGCGACGGTTCCGGATGTCGAGGGACATGTTCCTCCGGATCATGAATGGTTTGAGTGGCCGGTACGCCTACTTCCGTAACGGAAAGGATGCTACGGGGAGGGCCTCTTTCACTCCACACCTGAAGTGCACGGTAGCACTTCGTCAGCTCTGTTATGGAAGTCCAGCCGATGCTTGCGACGAGTATTTGCAATGGCGGAGACCACTGCGCTGGACTGCCTGAAGAAGTTTTGCATTGGCGTCATCAAGGTTTACGGGCTGACCTATCTACGACGCTCGACCGTGGACGATACAAAATGGTTGTTGCGAATCAACGAAAAGCGCGGCTTTCCGGGGATGTTAGGGAGTCTGGACTGCATGCATTGGGATTGGAAGAACTGTCATGTGGCATGGGCTGCACAGTTCGCAAGTAGGGACCACGGGAACGTCCCCACAATCATGCTCGAAGCTGTAGCATCCCAAGACCTTTGGATCTGGCATGCTTTCTTCGGGACACCGGGCTCCAACAACGACATCAACATGCTCAATAGGTATACACTATTCTCCCAAGCAGTAAAAGGCTTCGCCCCAGATGTGAAGTTCAAGATCAGCGGTAGAGAATACGAAACCCCGTATTACTTGACTGATGGAATTTATCCTGCTTGGGCAACATTTGTGAAGTCCATACCTGCTCCACAAATGACGAAACAACAATGTTTTTCTATATACCAATAGGCGTGTAGGAAGGACATCGAACGGGCGTTTGGAGTTCTACAGGCCCGGTTTCACATCGTTACTCGCCCGGGTCGAATGTGGGATAGGGGCTCACTCGCAGTCATCATGACTGCTTGTGTGATCCTACACAACATGATCGTTGAGGATGAGCGTAGGCGTGACCCACTTATCCGTTTGCAGATCTTGTTGTCTCGGACCACACCGTACGTAGAGGACCACCACCAGCGGTAACCAAGGACAGTATCCTGGGCCATAGAGCAAGGATCCGGGATCGGAATGTTCATCACCAACTCCACGATGATCTCATCGAACACATTTGGGCAAAATTTGGAGATGGCGGCCCCAATTAAATATTAATCAGCAACGTTAATGTAATTTCTATTTTGTTTGTAATAAAAAAATTATTATGCAATTCGTATTTGAGTTTAATTAAAAGTGTTACAAACATTTGAGTGCTTTTTTAATTTACTGAAACTGTGCAGATACTGTTCCTGATATTGTGTAGACACTACTATTGGAGGAGCAGTGTCAGGATACAGTGTCAGGAAGCCAAAAACAATGGTTAGACACTGCTCCTTTACACTGCACTGCACAGTGTCTAACCATAACTCTACCAGCAAGTGGGATATCCATCAGAAGACAAAACAAAAAAGATTTTTACCGAGCATTTTTGGTTACCAAACTTTAAATTAAAACAAAATTTAGTAAAATAATCTGACATGATTTAAAGTATAATAATGGAGAAGTTAATCAAATGTAATTCCCTCGTTCTGATGTCGGCCTGATGTAGCCAATCAAATCGCTTATATATCAACCTCGATTTTCATGACACAACGAATCTTGGCCGAGATCCATTTTCTCATCGGACCCTCCACGCGTCCCCATCCTCCCCTCAATCAATCACTCACTGGCCCCATTTCTATATTCCACTTCCCGCTCGCGAATACCTCACAGCCCATTCGTGCGTGCTCTTCACGAACTACACAGAGAGTATGTCCGTAATTTCTAACCAGATATTAGTTGTTCCAAGTCATGGAGATTCAACCACGTGTACACCATATCGAAAAGTCCCCCGTCCACTTTCGCAGGAACAATATGCTTCAACCCCGACGGAAGCCCACGTGTCCCTTCTTTTCCTGGATGTCTAACACGTAGAGGGATTTAATTGGTCCATCCGTGGGGCCAGACACACACATTTTTCACACCGGATACGCTGCTCTTGCAGAACTGGGTGCCGAGGCCAGGCCAATCAGGTGGCGCTGCTGTTTAGCGTTGCCCTAGACACGTGGTACTTGCCAAACAAACCGAACTGTGTAGTGCTATGACTATCGTCTAACCTCCCGGAAAGACAGAGCGAGTGAGCCAAAGAGGAAAGACACCTCGAAAAGGAGGAGGAAGAGGAACGGATCGCATGGACGGCGGCGCACGGCGGTGGATCGGAGATTATGCTGGCGGTGCGCAGGATAATCCGATAATCGACCGGATAATGCTCAGATTTCGTCCGATTGCGCCTAAACCGGCCGCCGGAATTTCTTCCTCAGGTGATTTTTCGTCTGGTAACAAGAATACGTTGCTTTCTGTGGCGAGGAAGAAGAGGAAGTACAGTAGGGTTCGTAAGACGAGTGAGGTTAAGAAAAGGAATAGAAGATCTGAGGAAGAGCGCAACGATCCGTTGGCGACCTTGCAATTGTTGCCGGAGACGACCGAGCCGAAAGAGACCCCGGTGTCACGATTTCCTTGTGAAGTCAATGGAGCGATAATCTCGGAGACCGTTACGCCCCCACTCCCCCCGACGAACCCCTCCGCCGGATACGGGGCGGCGGAGTCGTGGGTGACGGTGGAACGCGTGACGGACAGCTGCATGGATGGAGGAGGGTTAGGGCGTACGGACGTAGAGAGAGTGGAGAATCTGGAGAGGGACACGTGTCCGGGGTTCGTATCGGACGGCTGGGAGAGGGTGAGGTGGGTAAACGGAGCGTACAGGGCACTGGTGAGCGGGGATGAGAAGTCGATGGTGGCGTGGTTGGTGACGAGAGAGAGACTACCATATCAGTGGCCGTCGTTCACGTGTAGGGTGAGGGTACAGTACACGTGTCAGGAGGAGGACAAAACCAAGACCCTAACAGCGCCGTGCGATGTGTGGAGGATGGACGGCGGAGGGCTTGCATGGAGGCTCGACATCAACGCAGCACTCACCCTCGGACTCGAAACGCAGCTAATGAGCTCAGGTAATGCTCTTGACTATGGTACCAATATGTCCTATAACGTGACGAAACTGAAGCAAAGGTAAAGTGTTATATATATATATGTAATATTGGAATGGTAGATGTATATAGAAAATAAAAAATCTATATACATGCATGGAAGGTTCCAATATAATTCGACCTAAAATAAAAGAGACAATGGATTGAAAAGGGTCGGACGATGAGGATGAGAAGCTGGTACTAGCTCGTTAATAATGGTGATGGATGCGGATTGGGAAGATGATGAGGTCTCTGGGTTTGTGCCACGCAGGGGGGTGTGGGGGCCAACTTTGATGTTTTTCTCCCATGTCTGGGCCACTGTTACTTTATTATGCATCGTGTGCTGTTCCTCGGTTCGTGCAAAAATGTTTCCTTATTCCATAAGAATCTTATGACCAACATTTCCTGACTCACATTTCTATATCTTTCTGTTTCTATCAAGGAACCGTAAACTAGTGTGTGTAGGATTTGGTACAAAATATTTAGGATGAGTAATGAGTCATTAATTGGTAAATAGGATGTCTATATGTGCGTTAAACACATAGCTCTGGCCAGAAAGAGAAAATCAAAGTACCAAAAGGTTAATGCACGAAAGACTGAAGATTACATATCCCATCTTGGGAACCAACCAGGTGTTCTTGGTTGAACTAGTTAAATATTAACTCAATAAGTTGAACCACATAAGGTTTTTATTACCCTAATGCAATTTAATTAATTTTACGTGTAGATCTTAATTAAAGAATTCTTATTATTAAGTTGTTTACATGAATATATGTAAAAAACGCCACGTATTCTGATTCGCTGGATCCGACAGTTAGACAATATTTTATTCTAGTCTATAAGGATAAGTACTGTCTGTTAAACAAAAGCTTGTTTGGTTTCTCTCTCTTTCGGGTTAATTCTGGATGTCAAAAAAAACCCGTTTCTTAATCACATGTTTTTAGGGGCAGATATGGGTTGCTTAACTGACATGACACTATATCTTTCTATAACCTGATTGAAATTTCCAATTTTTCGGTATAAAATTTTCTCGGTATTCGTCAATCAGTCATCATTTTAAATCCAAATTCAAGCCGAGGAACCCCAAATCGAGAGCAAGAATGTATAATCACCACATGTGTTGCTGAAACCGTTTCAATTTTACTAATTATCCAAAATAAGATGAACACACAGAGTGCCGCCGATATCAATGATAGCCAAACACGTCCTATATGGAAGCCCATGACATCTTGTACCATTGTAGCAGCACGTGGCGTTTGAGGAAGCAACCCAAACATTGAAATATAATCTTTTCACAAGATCCACATCACCATCCGACCATCC
Source organism: Erodium maritimum (assembly GCA_963921825.1). Lineage (NCBI taxonomy): Eukaryota > Viridiplantae > Streptophyta > Magnoliopsida > Geraniales > Geraniaceae > Erodium > Erodium maritimum. Next base: position 19,474,483 of record OY997593.1, on the reverse strand, counting down.
ACGTGTCCTCGGTGTGGCACACGAGAATAACAAATCATAAATGGGGTTGTTAACTGTTAAAACCGAAACTTGGCACGTTCGAGCATTCCTGAAAAGGGCAGCTCCCACTATACGCAACCTAACCTACAAAGCAAAGCCACGTGCCCTTCCTTTCATCAGAACACAATACGCTCTCCTATTGGTTAGGTGGGGCCACAATCAACGCTTTCACCAACCAAACAGGACTCACCAATATGCACTATTTTGCCATGACACGCGTAGCCTTCTCACTCGCTCGACCGCTATGCTGACGTACATTGTCTGAGTTCTAGTCACAAAATATAGACATAGAGATCTTTGGGACGCGGTGGTTGTTACGGAGGAGAAGGAGACATGTTGGTGGAGTGTTGGGTGACGGTGAAGTGTGTCACAGACACGTGCAATTAAAGGCAGCTGAGAGTGGGATCACAAGTGTGAGTGGGAGGACTTCATTAAAAGATTTTGATGACGACCACGATGGGGCAGAATAGTAATTAAGAGTAAGAGAGGATGAGTGATCAATATTAGGCACAAGTTGTCATTCCATGTGAGGAGATCAACGGAGGGTTTGCATGGAAGCTCGACAATATGACTACATGCCTATTTTTTAATCAACAATTCTTGACTAAACTTTTGAATAATACCTAACTTTTACACCATTTTCTCCGATTCTCTGGCCATATAACACATTAGAGCAGGTAAATCGTTAGAGATTTATATTCACAAATTGAATTGAAGTCTGCACTCATTAATCGATTTATAAGTTTGATATTAAAAAATGTTGATTTTCGTATTATAAGATCTAATGCTAAGTTTTTTTTATTATAAATTATTGTTTGTTGATTGGATGATTAATATTGTGCTTTGAGCTATGAAAACACAAATCTAGCAACAAACTAATTCTAACTTCCACCATTGATTATCACATCATTAAAAAACTACATAAACTTGACCGTCTGATTCCTAATCCGCTCCAAAACAATCTCATATGTGCACAATAAGGACAACTTAGAGTTGCTAGTGGATGTTATCATTTCTTAGATGTGCTCGAGCGGACAAGTATTGTTGGTAGGATATGTGCCCTCAGTGGTGTCATTGTTCAGGTGGTGTCGAATTAGGTATGTCCGTTGTGGGCTCCTTATACCATTCTTCAGCTTCTGGAGCATACCGATATCGCGTTGTTAGTCCTTTACAATTATGTTGTGTAGAATGATACAAATGTGTATGACATCAGTCAACGTTTATTTGTCCCAAACACGAGCAAGTAGGGAATTTATGTGTCACCGTGCTTGAAGAACTCCAAAAGCTCGTTCAATATCTTCCCGATCACCTTCTTCGACCTTAGGAAACAATATGTGTTTGGGTTGGATGGGATGTCGAATCGACTTCATAAACCGACTTCGGGTTGGGTAAATGTCGTCAAACCAAGTAATAAGGTCGGTCGTATCGTGTCTCGTTGATCTCGTAGTCCACGGCATAGTCATGACCAGTAATAACGTCGTTGAATAAGTTTTCGTCGTTGAGCACGTTGATGTCATTGTTCGAGCCAGCAGCACCGAAATACCCATGCCAAATCCACAAATCACGGGAAGATACAGCTTCCGGATTTATGGTTGGACGCCCGTGGTGATCTCCCCGCCCGAAAGCTTCTTGTACCGCGGTTGGGAAATTCTTCCACGTCATATGCATGTAGTTAAGACTCCCAATCATGCATGTATCACGATTCCAACAATATGGTCAACTCCTCCACATTTGGTGTACACTCGTACTCATCCATAAAACCTCAATAACTGCCTTACAAAACCGTTGCACACATTTGAGTATGATGCTTACCCAAATTCGTAGTACTTCGTCCAACGAATCAGCCGAACACTCATACATTAGCATTCATATTGTGGCAATGCATTTTTTGGTGCATTGATAACCTCATGCGTCTAAAAGTGTTCAGATTTTTAAACGAAGTAATCATCATGCTCAGCTACATTTTCCATCACCCGAATAAAAGGGGTCAGCTCATATGGTATCAATGCCTAAACATCTCAAACCCAAAAGTAGGGTCGTCAACAAAATAATCCTGCATTAATTGTTCGTGGGCTTTGACGGCCTTGACTTGGCCTCTGTTAATCTCTCTTCGGGAAGGTTCTCCATTTTCTACCCTTCGCCTTAATGTGTCGATCTACGACTGCATTACTCTGCCCTTCGCCAGACTTGTGCCTCCATTGCACGAACGTTCGCTTCGATATCATTCATAGCTCAACCGGAAGAAAAAAAACGTGTACTTTTAGATAGTGGTTGAGATAAATTAAGTGTGGAATTTTTGGAGTATTTATAGAGTTTTTTTCTTTCTGATTTTTGTTATTTAGTTTTATTAATTTTTGAATTTTTTTCATCGTTAATAGTCGTTGGCAAAGCCAACCACTATTTTTTTTCCACGCAATTGCCACGTGGCACCTTCTCATTCTTTCCCAGTGGTTCATGAACTACTTGGTACCGTTTCACTAAATAGTGAAGTCAAATCGCGCAATACTGGCGCCACATCGCCAATTCCTCGACTCGCGATTGATGCGGGAGCATTTTAGCACGTAAAGTGCCACAATTAATCGAGTTATATATACTTTTAGCCCCTTTCTTATCATGAATTCAGATTAATTTGAATAATTACTTGGTTTAGTGTTCCGAGTGGATAGCCACGTTCTCTGTCGATGTTTTTCGATTTTTCCAAAAATATTCATCGACGCCGGTTGTAGCAATTCTCAGGTCAGCTAAAGCGTTGTTGCAGGGATGGAAGGATGCCCAATCCTCTAACATCCATGGGAGAGAGGTGACTGGGTCGGGGATTCGGCGGTGGACTAGGCCAGGGTCAGTTGAAAATCAACGTTGATGGGGTTGTCCTCGTGGGTCAAGGGGGAGGAGGTGGTCTTACCGGGGTAGCTCAGGGAATGTGGTAAGACCTCGGTGTGTTGTTTTTCCGGGAGCCTCTGACCCTGAGTTGATTGAAGCGATGGCAGTTCGTGAGGCGGTGCAATGGATTAAGGAGGAAGGATGGGAAGTGGGAGATATCGAGTCGGATTGCTTGTGGGCTGTGCTCGGTATCTCGAGTTTGGACAAGTTTCCGTCCCTTTTGGGTCGAATTTTAGAAGAATGCAAAAAGCTCCCGGAAGACTTACCAGGATTCTTTCTTGAGCATGCTAAGCGGGAGGCAAACGAAGTTGCTCTTATTATGGCTTTTGATTCAGTATAATACATATTCCAGCTTTCTTCAAAAAAAAATGTCTTGTAGATGCCTGAATTTGCTGGATTATAGGGGAAATTAACTAAAATATCTCAATCAAGCTGAGGGAGCATAGAAGTTTTGAAGGTTGGTGGGTTTATTTGTAGCAGACATTTATGCAGACTTGAGCACTTGATTTTTTACACACGAGGAAGGTAATAAAAAAGAAAGGTCGAATTCTTAATGAAACTTCTCTAATTTCATACAAGTTTAATTAATTCTAGAGTATATTCGAAAGTATACATAGGTGAATAATTCACCCTTTTGGCTTCTATATATCCATTCATATAATAAAAATTATCCCAAATTTGAGAATAATTTGCTAGTTTTGGACTCTACTTTCAAGACTAATTCACTCACATAGGTCACTAATGTGCAAAGACTCAGAATTTATAGTTTTGGCCTCTACTTTTACCACAAGTACATTTAGGTGATAAGATACAAAGCAAAAGCTTGGGATGATTCCTGGAAACATAAGTTTGTATGAAGTTTTTTAGTTCTTAAAGGTGTACCAATGGCAGAATCAGACGGCAAGCTTGTAAAGTATGGCTTCCCCGAGCGTGGCTGGTCTTAGTTTGACCAGAGGTATGTAAGAGGTTTCCCATCATGGCATGTCTGGATACAATCTAAGGCCATATCCTTCAGCTGTTTCTCAACATCTTCTACAGATAAGGATGCATCTACAATCTGCAATCACGAGCATGAAAAAACAATTAAGCTCGCTACTCAGCTAAGCTCATGCAGGGTTCAAGACTAGATTTGACAGTTGCAGAGATGGAAGAGTTCTGAAGTTAGTCAGTCTTGGGTGTTTGCTCAAACAAATACAAAAAACTTTAAGTGGGCAGATAAACTAATGGATATCAATATCATTCGATTATGAGATGAACGAACTAGATGCAAGCATTTGGATGGACTATAGCTAAAGCACTGTATAAACAAAAGAAACCAATGAAGCATTCTTTTCCAACTATAACAAAGCACCTAACACTATATAAAATAAAGGGTTAATTGCTATAGCTATTACGTACTATATGTCTTTTGCACATAACTATCCTAAACTTAAAACATTATTTACAGCTACCTAAACTTAATTTATATATTTTTGCAGATAGCTCTTTTGTGACAATAAATTATGAAAATGCCCTTGACCCTAATCTAAAAATACAACTCTTTTCGTCTTATTTTAATAGTTCAATCTTTTCAGGAGTCTTTTTTACATCTACCCAACCGTTTTCTACATCTAATCCAAATGTTTTTTTGGTAGGTATAAAGTTTTTTTTTTTTGAGATTAGGATCAAAGGCATTTTCTAGCAAAGAAGCCGTCTGCAAAAAAAAAAATCAAGTTGAAGTAGATGTAAAAAACGTTTTAAAGTTGAGGATAGTTATGTGCAAAAAATGTAGGGTTAATTGTTCAAAACTACACTAAAGTTGTCCACAAATGGATGCATGCACAAAGTTTTGTCCACGCTGTGTGGCTAGCCTAAAGTTTCGCCCACCGACTTCTGTCAGAAAAATGTAACTGGAAAAACTGAAATGACAAATTTACCCTTATGTGTTTCAATTCAAATTTAGACTGATGAATTAAAAGACGAATATACCTCTTACTGCATTAAATCCTTGATAAATTTTTAATTAAAAACCAGTTATTTTTATAAAAAAAAAATATTTTTTAAATAAATTTCAGTTTTTATTAGAAAATAAGATTTTATTTTAAAAATAAATAATGTTTAATTAAAAATCAGTTTTATTTTTTAATAAAAAACATTTTTAATTTTTGAAAATAACAGTTTTATATTTTAAATATTTATAAAATTGTTTAAAAAATAAAAATAAACTAATTTTTTTAAAAAACTGATTTTTAATTAAAAATAAAAATAATTTAAAAAAAACTGATTTCTAATTAATTTTATTATTAATATATTTTTTTAAATCTTCTTTATATTTTATCAATAAAAATAATTTTTTTTATATTTATTTTACCCTTAACTAGTACATGGGGTCACATGCATAACAGAAACGGAATATTCCATTCATATTTCTAGCAGAAGTTGGTGGGCGAAACTTTAGTGTAGCCACACAATGTGGACAAAACTTTGTGCATGCATCCATTTGTGGACAAAACTTTATTGTAGTTTTGGACAATTAACCCAAAAATGTATAATACGCAATAGCTATATGCAATTAATCCTACAATAAACCGTTACCTTCCACGAAGGATCACGAAGGAGCTGATAACGTTGGGCAACTTTCTTCTGAAATTCAAGCTGCTCATATCTCTCATCACCATAGCCTCCCCTTTCTGCAGCTTTCTGATAAATTCAATGATTTGTTAGTTTAAAAAGGTAACTTGATTATACCCCAGCTATCTAGATGATAGAAGAGGACATTACATGTCCTAAACAATAAATAAGTATACAGCAGAATGAGTGGTTGAGATGATATCACTAGATTTCAAAACTCCAAACAGACTTCACACAATCACATGCAAATACAAAAGCAAGTACCAACTTGTTTTCCATGATGGAAGGCCACGAGTCATCTAAGTGACTGAACAGTTTCTGTGACTTGGTGAGAACATACAAAGCAAAAGTGCAGAATAGAAAAACAATAACTTTGAGAATAGTGTGACCTTTTACAACCATAAAAATGAATACTATAATAGCAACAGCTTACCTCTGGTGATATGTCGAGGTAGGCTACCAAATCAGGAGCCAGCAATCCATTTTCAGGTGCCTGAAAATGACCTTAACACCTTAAAAATCAATGAGCATAAAATTCCTTAATATGAGTTTTTAGCATTTATTCACCTTACACCACTCATAATCAAGTCCTTTGGCAGATGAAAAGGCAACTCCAGAATAACAATAACGGTCTACAATGAGAGTTATTCCAGCTTTCAGTTTAGTTTCCATCAATGACCTGCAAAGACACAATAATTAAGTACCAGTGTCATCACTAATTACTACCAAAGTATCATGCCATCAATTAATGCAATAAAACTCCAAGTACTTCTTACAACAAGCAATTGTGAAGACCTGAGATTTATACACTGATACCCACCCATCATTGTCATTTTTCATGTCATACTGCCCTCCCCAAAAGTACTACTCATACAACCACACCTTAAACCCCAGAACCCATTTACTGTTAGCTTCTATTCAGTCAAATACCTTTCGACTTTTGCAATATGAAACTGGAGGCAGAACCAAAAGCTCTATATCAGTTCACAAACTTATACTATCACAAAAACTGAAAGTTGACTCATCATATCAAATATGGCTGCATACATGGAAATCTGAAGTACTATGAGAGTAAACAGGTTGCATATAATTGAACTTAGCATACAAAGAAAGTTTCAAGGGCAACAAAATGAACCTTTTCTCCCAACGGTTTGCACTAAATAGTAGATGAATTGTATGATCATCTAGCTGTGATTTATTGGAAAGATAGGAAGATATCATTTGTCCAACACTTGTGTTTCTATCAGGAAATCGCCACAATTCTGCTGGATGCCCCAGCCCCTCCAAGTGTGACAATAGTCGGCTACATTGTGAAGTCTTTCCACTGCGATCCAGGCCCTCTAGAACAATCAAGGCACCTCTGAATTCACTTATTTGGTTACTTTTATTGGCTTCCATTTGGATCAGTCTAGCAGTGAACTTGCAGGAAAGATTAGAAGAAAGATTTACTGATCTTCTTGCTGCTGAAGTTCTGAAACTCCTACAGAAATTACACTTCTATAAGATAGAATATATTGAACTCTTGTTTTATTTAACTGCACTTTTATTGAACCTATTCCCAATGAACCGATGAATCAGGTCGATTGTTCATTTCATGTTGAAACTTCAAATAACACAAACAAGCAATTTAGAACCAATTCGTCCTTTTCTGTCTAGCGATTATCATTTTGGATTGATAAGATTACATTACAAAAAGAATTTGCATACGAGAAGGTTGGTGAAAGAATCTTACAAAGCCTTAGAAACTGAGAAATAACAGGCATGTGTCATGTCACTTCCAAACCTAGACACTGCAACCAATAAAAGGGAAAAAAAATCAAATGGCTTCAAATCCTCTACCCATTATCTATTTATGCAAAATAACAGTGACTTTTCCAAAATGAAATTGTTTCGGCATATCACAGAACATTAATTTTGGCTAGACTCTAAAAGCTCCAGAGCAATGGAAATGTAAGCAGAACAGAGCTGCTTGTTAAGACAGATGCAATATTGAAAGTGAAAACCATAACAATTTGTGCAAGGATCCAATATACTTCAAAACCTAGGGTCACTGACAGGGGCGGAACCAGGAATTTTTTAACTTTACACAATAACTCGTATAAGCATTCCATGACATATTAAAAACAATGAATATAAAAAGACACCTCTCACATGATCATATTCTTGATAAACTGGCATTGCAAAAATCCACATAAAAGACATATTAAAAAATTAAATTAGAACACATTGATATAAATGAAATTATAATGTTTATGGCCTCACACTAATTCATATTCTCAGAACCTTAATTTACCCCTCTTTACCTCCATGGTCTTAATTTGACTAGCTTTTTTAATCAACAAAGCAAAAAAATTATAAATACCACAATGTAATATTTTGCAAACACTTAAAAATCATGAGCCCTAAAATTCAGCATCCACACGCAATGACAAGACAAATTCAATCAGCAACAAACACAACAAAATAACAACTCAACACTACTAAAAGGCCATCAACAACTTCAACTCTGAATCACCAAAAAAACAGCCCGAACTACAGCACTCCTCCTCCTAAACCAGCTACTCCAAACAAACCCTTAATCTTCTCTTGTTACCATCCAACTAATTTAGGTTTGTAAATTTTAGGTCTGAATTTCAATTCAAGAAAAATCAACAAAAATAGTGATGAGAATTAAGATCTTACCTTGAGTAACTGATTTTCCGTGAAACGTGATGAAGAAGACTTGCTTGCTGCCGGCGAAGGGAGTGGTGGCTGCCTGCTGTTCCAAGCCTATCGCGCAGAAAAAAGAGGGTAAGGGAATTTTGTGTTTCGCGCGCGAGGCGGAAGGGAGTGATTGATTATAAACGGATTGGGCTGGGCCAAGCCTTGTTCTTGAACTTGTCACACACAAGGATAAACGGATTGGGCCAAACTCGAACTTGTGACAAACCAGGTATATAAAATAAACTAAAATTCAAGGTATTTCAGCTAGGATACGAGAACACAGGTTCTCATGTAAACACTCATGAGCCTTGTACCATTAAGCTAGGTTCTCACATATTTAAGATATTTTTTTACCCCTTTAGTTCCTCTCCTAAACACATCAACACTTATCTGCTAAATCCAAACAAGCACATTAAATTAATTAGTCAACAAGATGATGCTTGCTGATTAGAAAAATTAGAATTTCAAGATTTCAGAGAAACTCAAATACAAAAATGAATGAAACAATGTTAGACTTAAAAAAAACTCTAATAAAAAAATCAACTTGAATTTTGATGAAGAACCTCTCTTTTCACGGGCCATGTATGAAAAACATCAGCAACAAAGAAAACTCATAACGCACAAATCAGTATCTTGTCTTCACAGAGCCGATATTTACATTTGCAACTCAAAACGAGACGATACAGCAACAAATTAACATTTCGACGCCCAAATTAAACCTCAATTCGATTAGGCAAACGTTGAACAGATATGAATTGAAATCCGGTTGAACCAAAATGATGCATAAAACGGATACACTGAGTTGTGTCTGTTGAGACGAACAATACCTGAAAAAATTCGATCTTTTGCGAGAATCGTCAAAGAGGGTCCTCCCACAATTCAAAGGCTCTCCCAATCTCTAGGCTTTGAAACGATGTGTCGTCCCAATCGAGACAGGCTATGGACCCGCAGTTCCGTCCGAGTGTTTTCGCTGGTGCTGACTCGCTCCTTCCGTAACTAAGAAATAAGCTGAAGAAGGAAGCACCAAAGGGTAGAGATGAAATGAGGCCAGTCACTTTGTGGGCTTTCAGATGACGGTTTAGGCCCATTTTGAAAATCCGATTAATGGTCATGGGCTTGACTTTTCAACCTCCTAATCTAAACGCGTTTAGCCTAATTATCCAATATCCCTAATGTGCCAAACAGACTACTGGTCTTTCGAACTCGGTAACAAGTGGGTCTTGCATTGTCTTTTGTGGTGTTTGTTTCTGTGGATGAAAAGGCTATTGAGAGCATATACAACAGCTTAAGTGATAACCCCAAACATGGCTCTCTCGTCGGTTCTCATGGAGCTCGGTGATTGTCGGGGCCTCTATGCGGCGTATGTCAACTTTTGGGGCTACCTACCAAATGTTTTCGGTTATTTCCCCAACCTAAGGTGATCGATTTCTCCTACAATCAACTTAGTGGTGTCATACCTCGCACCCTTGCTGCCCTCCCTAATTTAGTATCTCTCGATTTGTCCCACAACAATTTTTCTGGGCTGATTCCTCATTTCCATTCCCATCCGACCGAGTCGATTGTCTAAGATTATAATCCCTTTCTTGTCTCATAATCCATGTCCACTTTTGTGAAATCATTAAAAGAAAGTTCACTTATCGGTTTTTGAGGTGGCTACAAGCATAATATTGATTTCAGTTGCCGGTTATTTGTGTTTGAATGGAGGTGGAGGTGGATGTAGAGGTGGATCTAGGAATATAATTTAGGGTATGTCATCGATCATTACTAAATGCGGCACAAAATAAATGGAAAGGACATTCATATGTAAAATACGTGCAAGAAAGATCTCAAAATGACTATAACTTTTTCATACGAACTCTGATTTAGACCTGTATGATATCAAATCAAAGGCAGTTGAAAAGTATACGATTGTATAAAAAAAATAGATAGGGTATGCCATAAAATACCTTATACCCCTCTAAATCTTCCCCTGGTCACTGATCAGATTCTAACTATTAACAAGTAGTGACTCAAGTAATGACCATCTAGATGTATTAGTCACATATGACAAATAAGATAGCGCACAACCATATTGTACATCACTATCCTTGGGATGTCTAGAATGGTAACCATTAAGATAAAAGGAATGTCTGACAAGAGCAATGAATTGCCTTGTTCTTCCAAAACTACTCATGTTAAGTAGGATATTCTTATTCCCCATGACTAGATCAAAAGTTCCTAAACCTTTCTGATAACAATCCCTTCAATTATCTTCCCTTGATAAGGATAATTGTATCGTAATATTGTATCCCACATGAACTTCAGAAAATTTAAGTAATTGCAGTTTATGAACGAGAATAGTAAAAATCACAGCTTTAACAATCTGGTCGTGTTGGATGCAACCCAAACGTACAAAAAATAGTTCAAACTGAAAAGTTAACAAACCATAGCTGATTAAGACCTCATTTGAACAACTGCTTCAATGACCAAGATAAATAAAAAAACATAGAAAAAAAAAGCATTGGAAGAACGTGCAGCAAACCGATTGGAGTGAGGAAGAAACAAGACATAGCTGAGCTAAACAAAGAGAAACTGGGACATTCAAGTAGCGAAGACGATAAAAGGGTTTAGGGGGCGATCTGAAGCTCCTAGTCAGTGTCCGATTCGGTGGATTCTCGTTAGTCTGCTCGCTCGCCGCCGATCTGGGTTCTGATGAATTTGGAGGAAAATTGTGAAAATGACGGGAGGAAAATTGAGGGTTTAGGATCTCTGGTACGTTTTGCTTCTGGTGCTTCCCTTATGGGGCACAACCGGGTACCCATACCCGGATATACCAGACCGAGTAAGACATCCTACCGTCACGCTGATAGCTGAGAGTCGGTGGGTGAGCCTATCATTTCCCTTTATTATTACATCACTCTGTCCCATACCCTACGCCCATCTATCCACCTGGGGTCAAATGCATGTTCTCATTCCACCTCTTCTACTTTATCTTACTCTTCATCCTCCTCAGAAAACTGCAGGTTCAGCTATCTCTTCCTCATCCTCAGAATTCTGCATACCATCTTTCTCAGGTTCCACTGCATCCTTCCATCCTTGTCCTTCATGAACCCTATCACCATCACTATCATACTCCCCTATCTTCAGCCAATCTATATATTTAGGACCATTCATCAAGTCCTCATCATCTTCAGCCTCTGGATATTCAGGATGATCCATCAAGTCCTCATCATCTTCAACCTCTACACACAAGCACATTTGAAGATCAGTTACACATCAACATTTACTAAATTCATAACACAAAAGCTCAACATATGCACAATTACTCATATATATGTCAATTACCCATATTTGTATCGTCATCTTCATTAATGCCTTCATCTTCATAGTCACGTGCTGCTTCATTCATGTGTTCCTCACCATCATCAGTCAATGCTGCCTTGCCTTTCCTCTTACGTTCCTTCATAATGATCTCATCATCCTCATCTGTCGTTGGTTTTGTTTGGTCTTCTCCTTCTGTAACAGGTACCTCACCGGTCCCTTTTTCGTCGATTGGCTCCTTCCCCTTACTCTGATGTACATCCACAATAACATCATCTTCATAATTTTCTACGTATATGAAATGAAGGTGATCACAACCTACATAACTAATAATCATAACTGTTACACAACAACTTTCCATTCTAATTTCATTTACATACCCATATCATCATTACCATGAATTGCTTCTCCATCATGGACCTCCTCTTCAACATTCCCATGATCTGTTTCTCTAGCATTGACATGGTCTGCTTCTCCATCATTAGCATCAATGCCATGGTCTGCTTCTTCATCATTAACAGCATTGCCATGATCTACTTCTCCATCATTATCCTCATACTCATCTTCTTCATCAGAATCATATCCTACAAACAAGATCATTAGTTCTCAAATAACAGGTACTTAACACGTAATATTAGATTACAAATAAAAAGAGTAAATTTTTTTCATATCGAAAAAACTTGACCTCTCACCATCATCTCCATCCAAGCCCTCTTCACTGTCACTTGGAAGCACTTGAATTATCCTCCTTCCATCCAATATGCAGGATTTGTCTAGCTTGTGCCCACACTTTAACATATCAATAAGAGCACGCTTCGAGAAATATTCATTCTCATCTTCATACGATTTCTGCCTCTCCTTGGGCTTCATCACTTGTAATCCTATACTTCCATTAATCTTTGTCTCACTCCCTCCCAAGATCACCCCACTAGGAGACACCACATGTAGTGATGGTTCTCCATCTATTACGTACAACTTCCTAGCTGCCCTTGTACCTTTGTACCTCTTCAACCATCTAGCTACACACTTATCGTCATTTTTCATAGTTCTCACTACACTTTTTTCTATAAAGTGCAGGGTACTAGTGGGCTCACATCGTATCACATGAACTAAGTAAGTCAGCATGTAGAAGCTACATTCATCATCAAGAACAAGGAATACTCTTATAGAACCCCTCTCATACCTATTATCAGCTCCCACAAACCTGCCCCCAAAATGTAGTTCAACACAAAATGGAGTCTAACGAAAAGGGTCATCAGCAGCACCATGATTTGGTGGTTCTTTTACACCCGCACCCGCACGTTTCTGCACATATTCGGAATACAAAGGCACCATTTACTCATACACACTCAACTCAAACCCTAAATCGTTCAAACAAACAAACGGAACCCTAAAAATCATATTTCGAACCCCTGAAAATCAAATTCGAGTCAGGCAAATTAACCCTAAATCGTTGAAACAAACAAACGAAACCCTAAATCATATTTCGAAACCCTAAAAATCAAATTCGAGACAAAGAACTTACTTTCCCCATCTCCTCTCAAACGCGAACCTTCTTCCTCTGAATCGCGCACCTTCTTCCTCTACAAGCTCCTCCTCCGTCCTCACTCGTCGTAGCTCCTCCTCCTCCTTTGTGTTCGTGTGTTTGAGAGAAGCTGAAGTTGAAATTGAAGTCGTGTCTGTGTGAGAAGAAGTTGAATTTTCGTGAAGATGAGAGGTGAAAGTCACAAAAGAGAGAGGAGGGTAGTACTATCTTTTCGTCTCATTAAGTGGCATATGAGGGGCACATGTGCGTTCTTTCCGTCCAAAAAATAACGCCGTAAGCACTTGGGTACTAAGTTGAAACAAAATGTTTCGTTTGGATACTGATGTGTCACAAAGTTTGGTTATGGTACTCAGATGAAAACCAAGTATTTTTAGGGTACTCGGATGACATTAACCCTACCATCAATTACGTGTTTATTTATAATCAACATGAAACCTTACACTTGGACAATTTTTAGTATCATATTATGTATTCATTTATGACTAGTTGGAAAATACTTGCTCTTATGCACATGATCAGTCAATTTGGCTTTTCCCATAGTCAATTGCAATATTTGTGTTTGGGCTTATATATAGTTTGATAATCTATACAGAACCTGGTAGTGCACTGGATCAACTTGAACAGACCTCCCAACAAAAATCAAGTTTCGTCGAATCAGATTGTTGTCAAGATGGTAAGCACGTACAACAATGGGAAGGAAGGATTTTTTAGGTTGCATGTTTCTTATTGTCCTTCTAAACATTATATATAGGGGTATCTTCTCAGAAGCCGATGTCTCCCGAGAGACTTTACAGAGCTGCAGTGTTGAAGAATCTGTTTGCCGATACCATTCTTAAAGCTCAAGAAAAGACTCTTTCTCAGGTTAGTTCCATTTTGCAGTTCTTGTAAATATAACCTAGTTATTTCATGGTTGAGGGTTGATCTAATAGTATCCGTTTGAGATTAGGGTGAAAAGAAGGATCCTGAGAAGTTGCGCGAGGAAAGAGAGAAACTTGAAATGCAAAGGAGAAAAGGTTGTGAAGAGTATATTATATTCTCTCAAAACAGTGGCTGAATGTGAGCTAAAAGAGTACAAATAGCATATTATTTTAGTGTTTCCTTCAATAAGTGATTCTTTCTATGTGGAGTAGAGAAAGCACGGTTGCAAGCAGAAGCAAAGGCTGTTGAGGATGCTCGAATGCGAGCAGAAGCAGAAGCGAAGGCTGAAGGTGCTGCTGCAGCCAAACAGAAGAGGGAACTTGAGAGGGAAGCAACACGACAAGCATTGTTACAAGTATCTGAGTGCATATAGAAAAAATTACTTGGCTCTCTTGTTGTTCTGTGTATGGACATTTTGTGTGGAATCTATGCAGATTGAGAAGACTGTTGAAATAACAAACGCCCGATTTCTTGAAGACTTGGAAATGCTCAAGGTACCTATGGATTAGTTACCAAGCTCAGTAGATGAAACAAGCCCAGAGCATGGTCAAGATTTCTTGGCCCGCTTGGGTAGTTTCAGCTTTGGGGGAAGCAATCCATTAGAACGACTCAGATTGTAGATGAAGATGAAGAAGAATGTGAGCCACCCAACGTGCCAAATCCCGTCAGTGAAATGGAAAATGGTGAATCTAAGTCACCCAGTACGCCAAATCATGTTAACAACACAGAGATCAACCAACCCGAGGCATCAAATATGGGGAATGAGGCGGATGATGGAGAAGGCAACAAACTCAGCATGCTAGATACAGCAAATGACGTTGAAGAGGGAGAAATTGATTAAGTTATAGCTGAATAAAACTTTTTTTTTGATCAGCTAATGTTTTATTGAAGGAGAAGATTTTCAAACTGAAAAACAACCCAGGGGATTAACCCTCCATTACAACCTGAGAATACCACACTGGTACCTCTAACCAAACAACCCAACAAAATGGTGAACCATTCAAACCTTAACATGAAACTAGTAACACAACCAAAACCCACGCAGGGGTAGGACTCTTTCCCAAGAAGAATACAACCTTGAAGCAAACTAACAAAGACGAAAACAAAGCTAAAACTAAAAAAAAAAACAGAAAACAAACAACCTGTAAACACCGAACAACCTTACCAAACACCTCCAAAGGCAAGCAGCAGCGCGCCCAACGGCCTCCGAAGACAGCAAGCTCGTGTCTATCCAACTCGACCCAAGGAGAAGATCCCAGCTCCGTCGCCTCCGATCAGTGAAGAACCAATCTCACCGCTGGCCAGCACCAAACGACGACCTCGGAAGGAAAGGCGACACCACCTCAGTAGCAGGAACCGGAGAACGCACAAGGGTCACAAGCCGAGGAAACCCGACCAACGATCAAAACCCCAGAAACTCCAGAACCCCAGAGCCAACCCACAGAACTCCGAAACCAGGTCAAAAGACCAAAACTCTCGCCGGAAACACATCGGCGAGTCCCCACACCGAGGAAACAGACGGAGAACGAAGGAGGGAAAAGAGGTCAAGAAGAAAACAAAGGATTCAGGAGAAGGAGACAGCAAAAGTAAACAGATCTACGCTCAACTTCACCCAAAGGAGGTGAGGAAGGAGCTCCCACTGTAGATCTGAGCCTCTCCACGGTCAAGCAAACGAAGGACGAAAAGAAGGAGAAGGAAAAGGGTCGGAGGCACAGGAGAGAAAGAACCCAACCGTCTCGTCCACGGCCGAGGCCGTGAAAGTCACCGGCGGTGGCGAGGAGAGAGGAAACCCCAGGTAGCAACCCTAGATCTGAGGGACACGGGGCCTCGAAGAGGGACGACACCGTTTCCGGTGGGTAGATCCCTTCCTTGCCGCCGAGACGAGGCGGGCCAACACCCAACACGACGTCTTTCGGCCAGGGACGGAGGAGTCACAAGGAAGAAGAGGGCCGAGCCCGTAGATCTGAGGGAGAAGACTAGATCTGAGGTCGAAACGGAAGAGAATCGAAGAGGAAAAGAGAGAAACGTGAAGGAAAGAGGAAGGGAGAGGCCACCGCCGGTGGCTCCTCGGTCAGATGGACACGAGGGCCACCGGCGGAGGAGTGAGCGAGGGCGGCGGCGGACGAAGGAGAGCGAGGGTTTTCTTTTAGAGAGAGAAGCTCTCCCAACTTGATCACTTGTGTATTTATGTGCCCGTGTATGAACCAAACCAAGACAAGGTTATAAAACCCTATACAGTGGAAGAAAAGCCATCAGTGTTTGAATTGGCACCGCAATCTCGTAATAATAGTATAAGGTAAAGTTAGGCCAATACAAAACATGGCGTACGGAATCTTTCTTGTTGTAACGGTTGAGAAATAAAATGTAAAGTAGCGTGCGTTTGTTTGAGTTAGACACAACCAGAAAAGATGGGTCAACTTCAAAATGGTATTGGTAGCGGTAGGTTTGCCCAATGCCAACGGGAAAGGGTGGTTCAGACTTGAGAGCTTATGTATTTGAATTGTAAGTAAAATATTATGAATTGTTTTAAGTTTATATTGAAAATTAAGAAACAGAAAGTTTTAAGAAGAACAAAGCAGATAAAATATTAAAAATGGTTCAAATGAACCTAGATTTTATCAAATTCGAAATTGTCGTTCTTCTCTCGTGCCTCAAAGTGTAAAGCTTATAGAGAGAGAAGTGATTGTATTTGTATCACTCACCATTCACCAAACAAAAAGGCAATTTCTTTAAATACAAGCCAAAAGGGGCAGAGGCAAAACCCTCCTTTTCAAGTCAAAACATACAACAAATTCTCAATTGTCAGTGAAGCATAGGGTTTCAGAAAATGGAAACCCTAGCGCAATCCATGGCGGTGCCCAACCTCCCTCTCCTCTTCGCCATGTTCCTGCTCATCTACCTCATCGCCTACTTCCTCGTCTTCCGCAGTTGGAACCCCAAGATCCGACCCGAAGCCTCCAGCTGCATGATCTCCTTCTTCCACGGCACCCCCGCCGTCGTCCTCGCCTCCCTCGCCCTCCTCGCCGACCCTGCCCGCGGCTTCTCCTCCGTGAACACCGTCGCCCAGAGCTTCGTCCTCGACTACAGCATCGCCTATTTCCTCATGGATCTCCTCCACTACGTCGTCTTCTTCCCCGCCGATGTCCTCTTCATCGCCCACCACCTCTCCACCCTCTTCGTCTTCCTCACCTGCCGCTACCTCGTCTGCCGCGGCGCCTTCGCCGTCCTTGTCCTCCTCATCCTCGCCGAGGTCACCAGCTTCTGCCAGAACACCTGGACCCTCGCCTCCGCCCGCAAGGCCGACTCCCCCTCTGCTGCCAAGCTCCACCGCTTGCTCTCCCCTCCTTTCTACGCTTTCTATTCGCTCGTCCGGGGCTTCCTCGGTCCCTATTTCGTCTACCGGATGGGCGCCTTCTTCGTCAGCGGCTCCGCTGACGGCGTCATTCCTAGGTGGATTTGGGTTTCCTGGCTCACGGTGGTGGTGACCGCCATTTCTCTGAGCATTTTGTGGATTTCGAACCTCTGGATTGAGCTGTATAGAGAGCGATGTGGCAAATTGGAAAAGAAATTGAGATAGATTCAGATTCAGGTACTTTTTTTCTTCTTTCGTTATAGACTGCATAGTTAGTTTCCATGAAATATGTTATTTCTTCTTCTGTGTTTAGTAGCAATGTAGATTCTCTGTCTATTTAGAATCATTTGTTGATTTTATCTATTCCCCTTTGGCATCTTTCTGGCTGAGATACATATGGATTATCTTGAATCCTATGGTTTTAGTTTAAATATTTGTTTGATAATAGTTTTTAATTTGTACGAGGTCCAGTTGGCATAAATTTGGTTCCATTGTTTCTATGAATACTTATACTTGAGGTGGTTGTACCTGAAATTAGATGCCTTTTTTAGTTGCGCCCAATAAAGTTCTCTGTGTGTTGTTGGTTGACCTGAAAAGGCCATATTTCTTTTTTCAACCAATAAGTGATAAAATATTTGGAAAATCATTCTCCAGTGCATCCTGGAATATGCAGCTGAGTTGACAGAGAATTGCTTGTTCAGAAGGTCAAATGCTTCTAATTTTGTATGACTGTCCAAATTATGAGAGCATCATTGCTGGATTGTTTTGTGGTCCGGCGACATTACCTTTTCTCTATTTGAAGTAGTTTCTAGGCTTGTGGGGATATGCACTATGAGACAACCTAAATGATATTTGTATTCTGTAACATGTAGGATGGGGGACCTACTAGCCTAATCTGTAGCTAGTCCATACTTCCCTACTGTCATGCAGGTGACTGTCATTCTTTGATTGTTCACTTGAAAAACAAGCTTATAGATTCTTGTCATGGAATCAAGTCAAGGACAATCCATAATCTTTACTGTTTACTATATCATTAGCATTGAAGCTCATTAGGTTGTGTAGTGTGAAACTATGCATGTCTTGTGTACGAAGCCAGACACACAAAAATGATGTATAATATGAATCCATAGAGGTTGAACATACTGCAGAAAGTTTCTTGTTTCCTGCAAATTAGGGTCTATAATTTTCAAAGTATAGTATGAGTAGAAAAGATCTTTGCTAGAGAGATGACACTATGTCTTCCGTTCCGTGTGATTAATTGGCTTGTCGCGGGGGTTGTATAGTGCTAGAGTTCTGGAACTGGTTATGAACGAGGAGTGATGTATGAATACAGATCATTATAGAAGAAAAGCAGTAAGGGTCTATTAGAGATTTCCTGTCATGTTGGTGAATGATCCACATAATATTTAAATACAGTCCAACAAAAGAACGGTGGCTTCTGACCAAGCCCACCCTTTAATCAGTGTTCTAAAGCTTGGGAGTTCTTGGGGAGAACTCTGGGATATCTAGCCATCAAGACTGAGAAATGTGTATCTGTTAGGAACTCGGAACTCCGAAAACATCCGTCAGATATGGGTCAGCTGGTCAACTCACTTAATATTTTAAAACCCTATTTGTTTTTGAAACTTAAAACTCATAATCGTCATAATTCCGGTTTTACCTTATTAAGTTATTTAGAATTATCTTACTTCATTGAACTAATTTAATTGTGTATATTGTGTGGAAATTCCTTTACTAGTGTGAAACTGTAAGATCTAATAAAAATATTTGATAAATTACAAAATTATAAGAAAGGATTTAGGAATTATGTGATATTTTTGTCTTGAATATATATTATATTGTATTATAAACGATATAGACCGAGTTTTGCTGATATCCACCCAATATCTCCCCAGGTAGTCTCGCCGGGTTTTGGCTGATCCCGAGTGTTAGAACACTGATGTTAATCAATATGTGCCCCTAATGTGATATCATCGGGCATTTTTTATGGTTCCCTCTTTTAAATCTCATGCCAAATAAATTCTATCCTCAGGAAACTATCATTAGTAGAGTGATTGCGCCAGTTTGTGGTCGAGAGTTTGTTGCTCCCTCTTCTAACTCCCCTTTTAATTTTAACGTGCTATCGCCAATAAAAAAAATTGTAGAGAGATTTTGACTATGCTGAGAAGGATTTACTATTGTTAAGTAAAATGAAGTGTATAGTTAATGATGAATATTTTGTTTGAATTTATGTCTAGAAATTATGGGATCATTACAAATTTCTAACTATCGGTGCTATCTATGCTAGATTTATGTGCAAACCATCTCAAAGATGGTGCATGTTTATATGTTTCAAACGTTAGACAAAGAGAACGCATAAATACTTATCTCCCTGATACATAAATAAACCTTATCAAATCATTTCTGACACCTCATGTCTGTCAAAACAGAACACTTGAGTCAACGCTCACGACACATAGACAGGAAGCTCCATGAAGTGTAATGGTTAATACTGCTACATGATTTCAGGCCAGATGGATGGAGTGATAAACTTAGTTTAGTCCATGCTCGATGAATTTGGTTTAGTTCAGTCTTTTATACATATCCGTGATATCTACATTTCTATGTGTGCAGCATGTATGCATAGTTAATGTTCCTCTATATTTGTTGGATTACGCTGGTATCACTTTCTTTTGGTGTACTAGGATCAATACTGTAGATGATTGACCAGGACTTGAAAGTATGATTTGTTTTAGTCCTATGATAATCATCAAAAATGTGGGGGGTATATTGCGTGTATAAAGTTGATCAATTTAATTCGTATGATTCGATGAATCTAATTGTATGTGACTGAGTAAAATGGATTGCCTCATCTGGGGAGCGCTTGAGCATAATTCCCATAGTGTATTTATACGTGTAAATGTTTTCAGAAAATTGGCTAGGGAGTTCAGAAAATTGGCTATAGGGAGCTGGAGGAGCCACCCTGATGAGAAGGTGGACTAGACATTGACTGTTTGTGCTGTTGCTTCAATATGTCATTTCACTTTCCCAACTAACAAGAAGATAGATGAATGAAAGATGTGAACTGAGGGTGCTTTTAATTCCTTGTATTGTACGCTTCAAAACTGTAAGTGTATGCCAATACTTAGAGGTCAAGCAGAGTCCATATTTAGTGCAAATTTGAAACCAGTGAATTCATGCCAATTTAAGCTCAAATGATCTCTTAAAATAGACAAGCGGGCTCAGTCAAGCCATGAAGTTGTCCGTGTGCAACTAGTTAGTTACTTGGTTTAACAGTTTAGCTCATGAGGCACCAATTCATGTCGGTTACCTAACTCGAACCCCTCATCGTCCTCCTACCTTAATTTCAAATTTAACATCTTTTCGTACCTAACATAATTTTCATGTCAGTCGAATTCGTATAGAAATTGCATCTCATTCGGCTATCTAGTTTTTAACTTCACCGAAGGTGTTGCTCCTGCAGCTAAAACACACTATGAACAATTTTTTTTTGAGAGAACGGTAGATATTATAAATTAAAGTAACTTGGTGCCCGAGTAGCCGGAAAACACCATACAACCAAAAAACTAACATAAACTGAAAGATAATTGCAGAATAGTAAATGTTGCTCTTGGGCATCAGGGCGGTCGGAGGGGTGGGACTGCAGTAGCATCCAGAGACACCGATATAGTATACTTCAACCATAAAAAACTGATCGAGCAGATCAGAGGATAAGTGTGTAGTGGTGGACCGATTACTTCCCTGGTAAGTCAGCATGTGTCGTCCTCCCTTGAGTGATAGTTGTAGGGCTCCTGAACGCGGGATTGCTGACACCGCAATGGTAGGGGAGAACCTTGTCGACAGTTGGTGGAACCGTTGCCACCTTACGTCTAGGGAGGCGGTGTTGTCGACCGACCCCTCCCTAGACCCTGTTGGACTCATTCCGCGAGGCGAGGGTGCCTGAAGCCCCACGCCGTTGCTATGTTTGACGTACCATCATAATTCCGAGAACTCCTCGAACTCCGTGCCAGAACAACCGGACCCGCCTCGTAACCCAGGCCCAAGCCCGTAGGCCCACCCGATCCATCACCAAGGCAAACCCTAGAGGGTGTCGCCGCCGCCGTCCTCTCCCTTGGCTTCCCCCACCCACCCTTGTCCTGCACCCTCTTCTGCAAGGCCACCACCGGAGACCACGATGGCCGGTCACATGAACACCTCACCAGCCGCCGAACCTTGAGCCACCCTCGCCCCCTTGTGTCGTCCCGTCCCCGGTTCCCCAACCATTCGACGCTGATCAAAACCTGCTGAAAAACAGAACCACGGCAACCCTCTACAACCCAAAGCAGGACCAGATCCCATGATCCATCACCAGTCGGAAACTCCGGTCTTTCGTCGTCGGTCCGTGTCTGCACACGTCAATCCCCACAGCCACACCATACGAACCATGCTGTTGAACTCTCTTCCGACTGCACCACCAACCACGCCAACAGCGCCGCCGTCGGAAGAGGGGCAACAAGACCCGATTTCCCCCAAATTATCGAGCCTAAATTCGTCGATTGAGTCCCCAAAATCCACTCGAAAATCAGAGAATTCAATGACAACACCGAGCACAAAAGACTTACCCCCATTCCATCTCCCTGATCTGAGACGAACGAGCACCTCCCGTCCACACGCAAAACCGCCGCACCTGGTTGCTTCCCCTTCGCGAAATCGCCAAAGCTAGGGCCGGCCATAGCAATGGTAGTACCCATCATCACCTTACCTAGGATCATGGCCGTGATCATGGCCATGATCCATCTCTGCTTCCCCAAAAGCCGCTGCGGCGCTAGGGCAGCAGAGAGCATCGCTTGCTTCCACGGTGAACAATTCAATGAACCTAACATCTTTGTAAACGGTGCGTATTGGAATTTTTTTTAAATTGTAACGTAACCATAATATTAAGAGTTAATTATATCTTGCTACCCTAAAGATTTTAGATTTTATTTTTAGTATCTTATAATTTTTCTCTCAATAGCCTAAAATTTCATTTGTCTCAACTTAGTATCCGACGTTGACTTTTCCATCCAAAACAAATAAAAGGTCCATAATACTTCTCACTAATAGTAAAATTTTAAAATCATGTCATTGATTTTTAAAAGTCAATTATTTCACAAAATTATATTTCGATTAAAAAAATAGTTTATTTTTTTTATATCTAAATAATCATTTTTTTAAATTTATGTTTTTATTTAAAAATCGGTCTTTTCATATAAAAATCAATTTTTAAAATAACTTGATTTTTAATTATTGTAAATCTTTATTATTTATTATTAATTAAACATTTATTAAAACAACGATGAGCTAGGACATATTATGCCTTTTTTCCGGAAAGTTGGCGTTGAGGCAGATTATGTACTCCTTCGAGGATCCAACGTGTGTCGCCCCCCTTAATTGATAGTGGAGGGCTTAAAGAACACGAGAGTGTTGGTTACCAAGGTAGTAAAAGAGTACAATGTCGATACTTGGTGGAACCACTACCACCAAACGTCTAGTGAGTTGGTAATACAACCAGACCTCGCCCCTGGACTCCTCATTGAGGAAGGCGAGGGTGCTTGTTGCTCTTCGCCATTGCTCGGTGCGCCCCATTAGAACGTGTACAACCCCTGTAACTCTGAGTCATGTATCTCCTCCACCAGAACGCTTCCTACCCATTGGGAGGGAAGACACAACTAATTCTCGGGCGCATGTTGGTCTGTTCTTCACACGACTCCTCGAAAAGGAATGGGAGTGTCCTCTGGTCAGTGTAAGAAATGTCAGAGGCCCTCTTCCCTGAGATGAGAAGTCATTGGGGAATTACGGGTGAGGCCTCATGACGAGAAAAGACCTGACTCGTGGCTTAAGGGCCATGGATCGGGTGTTCACTACTAACGGGAAAATACTTGACACAGTTGAAGGAGTCAGCCTCCTTTTGCACCATCTTTTCATTCCCTTTTCGATCGCCTGATTACGCGACCACCGGGGTGTGATGGGCGAAAGTGCCTCCTAGATGGGACGAGTTTGTCCTTTGCATCACCTGACCCTGTCGAACTCGGGACTTAATTGGCCTGGGATCAGCAAGAGATCATAAGGAGGGACCTTTATCCCCTTGACCCGTAGGAAAGTTGAGGCCATATGTCCGACACTACACCCAAAACAGTGATTCAACAAGTGTTCATAAGAAATGTGGAGGAGAATTCATACCTTTGATTCCGAAATAAGAAACCATACTTAATTATGAAGAGGTAGTCACACATCTACGCATACCCGAACTCGCATAAAATCCCCCTAGATCATCCCATTCGCATAATCGTCTATAGCCAAGTAGGTGGCTAGGGCGCTTCCCAGTCGAAAACCGACCCCCTGATTTTAGGCGCCCATCAGGAGGTTGAAAATGTGGGACCAAACCGAGAAGTGGGTGAACATTATGTCGCAAGGCCGCATTTGGGGTCTTAGGTCTGAAAACAGACCAAGGATCGTAGAAAGACCCAAGGTTCCCTTGGTAGCACCCGAGTCATCTCCTTCGTTGACCGGAAGAAGAAGCTAACTACCCCGTTCTTGAGGGGCTGTGTCACCACGTCCGACAAGTCCCACTGCTCCGCGAGCCAGTCCACAAGAGATTGCCAGAAAAAAGGCATAGTGGTCAACATCCGAGCTACAATTACGTAGGTAAAATTTAGCCCCTACCTCACAGTTCCGTGGAGGTACGACCACCTCCTAGATGGCCAGTACACCCATTTGAGCACCAATCTCGTTTACTCCCCGCTTGCATGTTAATCCCCAGAGCTCTCAGGCTTTGCCCGTACCCAGGATGCTCTACCAGGTCACCCCCACAACCTTCTCTGAACAAGACCCGAGGACCCGCACAACCTACTGAAGCCCAAAGGATTTATGAGGATGGCCTCCGCTTCCACATCCCCTCCATCCCGGATGAAGGGGCCACAGATCATCCTCTTCCCTAACGACCTACCTCTGTTTGCTCATAGGACTCCTCCTGGAGGATCGTCCCGTCCTCTCCCCCCGTCTCTTTAATATCCATCAGTAATCCCTACCACCTTCCAAGCGGCCCAGTTCGTTCGACCTCGATGCCATGCATAACCAGAATTGGTAAAGCCAGCCCCGTATTGGGATTCTCCGCGGGCGAGATGTCTTGGGGAGACGAAGACAAACGTATCTCTACCACCCGTGATAGACACGATCGTGGTCCCTGAGCCAGCGTCTTCCACATAAAATAGTGAGATCCCCCCAAAAGGAACCCCTACCGGATAATTCTGCCTCCCACTGCTGAAGATGGATTATCTCCCTCGCCTGCGCCGCAAAAAAAAGAAGCTCTGCCTCAATCGTCGTCGCGAGTTTGATTGGTATCACGCCCATGGAAGAGGGATGAGAGTCGATGGAAGCACCAGTGGAAGAGCCACCGGGCACACCCCGTATTATCTCCCCATTTTTGTCGAGGCACTAACCATTTTTACTACAAACCCTATCAATGAGAGAGCGTGATCATTTTTTTTGGATATTATCAAGTTATATATATTCTTGGTATCAAATGCGATCCATGCCTTATTGTGCAAACTGCGGACGCATAGGAGGGTGGCACGTGGGCTTTTCACGCGCGCACAACTACAGTTCACGCGCGCACAAGCATTGGTACCCCCTGTGCAAGGCCCTGGTACCCTTCATACAAATGTTGACACATGTCTTTTTTTGCGCATACAAAGTCCTGGTACCAACACGCTAGCGCTGGAACATGTGGTACCAGCACCCGTGTATATGAAGTACTAGCGCCCGTGTATATGAAGTACCGGCACTTGTACATGCAAGGTACCATCACCTGTGTAGTCCAAATCGTATATATATTGAATCGACCGTTTGAGAACCTGAAAGAAGTCAGTGTTAGAATTTGACAAAATCCCAACATTTTTTGGGTGAAAACGGACTCTCGAATAAAACACACGACTATGCCATGGTGTACGATGTTTTTCGGCCATCCGAGGTCATCTAGAGCGTCAAAGTCATACTTTTAGATTCTGGGTGTTTATTTCCATTTTGTTTTTGGGTTTTATGATTTTCTTTATTCGTATCAGGACTTTTGGATTACTTTTCTTAGGGTTTAGGGTTTAGTTTTATGGTTTGAGTTTAGTTTTTAGGGTTTAGGGTTTAGTTCTTAGGTTTTAGGGTTTATGACATTGGAGTTTGGGGTTTAGTTTCTAGAGTTTAGGGTTTAGGACGTTGGGGTTTATGGTTTATAAACACACGAGGCTATGATTGTAAATCAGTTTTTTTTAATTATAAACACTGTACCAGTACTTGTGTGTGTATTGTACCAGTACTCGTGTGTGTATTGTACCCACCCTGTGTGTGTATTGCACCAGTATCACGGGCGCACACTACCAACATTGTGCACGCGCGAAAGGGACACATGTCGCCTTCTCGTGCGTCCGTAGTTTGCACAATAAGGGCGGTTTGTACGTTATCACATCCATATATATAGGATAACAATCAGGTGCAAAACTTACAACTTCGTCAGAACGTAGAACTTTCAATCTGAGCGCTTGGATCGTAGAATTAAAGGCTCATATTTAATGCACATCTTTTAATATTTTTTTAATTAATGCATATCTTGTAATTGATTTCGTAATCAATCACCACCCCCTGAATTTCGGTGGTCATCCGATCTGGGTAATCAATGGCCCAGATTAGTTATACGTTCTGACCCGAAATACACACACACACACACACACACACACACACACACACACACACACACACATATATATAGGGAGGCTTTCACGTGCAAACCCCTCTTAAAATGCGAATATGCGAACTCAACAACAACATGACATTTGTCACGCTTAGAAATGCTCATCTTTTTTCCCCCACCAAGTTTATTAATTTAATTTTTCCCGCTTCGTTTCAACTCCGATTTAATTCTTTTTTGCGCCAATATTCTTATTTTTTAAAGAGCTTTCTAACAAGTAGTGGATTGCATATATTTTGATGTGTTTTCGAATACGTGTGTGGATGTGTGAATATAAGTGCGAAAAGTGTGATGTATTTTGCAAATTTAGTGTATATGGTTTGCGGATTTAGTGTATATGATTTACGGATTTAGTGTATATGGTTTGCGAATTTAGTATATGTGGTTTGCGAATTTAGTGTGTTTTGCAAATTTAGTGTATATGGTTTGCAGATTTAGTGTATATGGTTTGCGGATTTAGTGTATGTGGTTTGAGAATATACTAAATTCTCTGCAAATTTTTACATTGCTTTCTCTCTACTTATTCTCTGCAAATTGGATTTTGATTTGCACAATTTCTGATGTCTGTGCTCCTTTTTTTTCCATTTGCTCAGTTTAGTTGCTGCTTCATGAAAATATTTTTATCCAGGGAGGCACCAAGGGAATTTAGATTTAGTTTAAATTATTCATCCAGTTAAGTTCAATTGCTTCTGATTTGTAAAATTCAATTTACTGGAATCACAATTTCTATACAATTTAGTTCAATTACCATGACTTTGAATTACTACCCAACATCCATGAAGCAGCAACTAAACTGAGCAAATGGAAAAAAAAGGAGCACAAACATTCAGAAATTGTGCAAATCAAAAGCCAATTTGCAGAGAATAAGTAGAGAGAAAGCAATGTAAAAATTTGCAGAGAATTTAGTATATTCTCAAACCATATACACTAAATCCGCAAACCATATACACTAAATCCGCAAACCATATACACTAAATTTGCAAAACACACTAAATTCGCAAACCATATACACTAATCCGCAAACCATATACACTAAATCCGCAAACCATATACACTAAATCCGCAAACCATATACACTAAATTTGCAAAACACATCACACTTTTCGCACTCATATTCACACATCCACACACGTATTCAAAAACACATCAAAATATATGCAATCCAATACTTGTTAGAAAGCTCTTGAAAAAATAAGAATATTGGCGCAAGAAAAACTGAAATCGGAGTTGAAACGAAACAAGAAAAATCGAATTAATAAACTTGATTATAACAAAAATGGGGACATTCTGGTTGAGTTCGCAGGTTCACACCATAATTCATGGTTTGCACCTGATTGCTCTCCTATATATATATATATATATATATATATATACGTTCTGACCCGAAATAGAGTTTGTACCCGAAAGCTCACATATATATATATATATATAACTATCAGTATAAATTTGTATCTTTCGCACAAAATACAACTACAATCTGGGCCCTTGAATCGTGGAATAAAATGCTCAAATTTTAAAAATAAATAAATCATTAATGACAACATCATCGATGCATATCATTTTGTAATTAATTTTATGATAAATCACCCCTCCCCCTTCCCCGAATTTTGATGGCCGTCCGATCTCCTAAATCAATGACCCAAATTAATTTTTATTTCGCACCCTAAGGTTGATTTGTACCCGAAAGTCTCCTTATATAGGATAACTATCAATCAAGACTCTTGGACCGTGGAATCAAAGCCCCCCTTATATAGGAAAGATTCATGTACAAACTTGTATTTTTTGTACGAAATACAAAATATCAATTTGGACCCTTGGATCGTGGAATCAAAGACCCATATTTAAATAAAAATGATTAATGACATAATCATTAATGCTTATCTTTGTAATTAATTTGGTAATCAATCACCCCCTGAATTTCGTTGGTCGTCCGACCCCCTAAATTTCGTTGGTCGTCCGACCCCCTAAATTAATAGTCCATATTAGTTTGTATTTCACACCATAAGATCAGTTTGTTCGCGAAAGTTCACATATATATATATATATATATATATATATATATATATATATTGACATTTAGTATTTGCACTTTACATCTGATAAATGAAATAAAAGAACTTGTCTTTAACTTAAATTTGGGTTAATATAAAAAAGCTACAATTATACGTTATTATCACATTACACACAAAGTTACCAATTTTTCATCGGACTCATCCATGCATCCAACTTTTTTTCATTATTAGATTTTTTGTCCATATATTTTTTGAATTCCCTCAACCTTATGACCATGACTTTCAAATAATTATGAAAATATCATTATCATTCATTGTTTTTCATAAAATTATAATTATAATATTTATCTTTAAATTATAATCATATTATTTTTCATTTTTTTCTTTTATCTATTTTATTTTTCTTAATGATTTTTTTATTTCTTTAATTATTTTTTCCTTTTTTATATCATATTTAGTTTTAGTTCTTTTTTATATATCCATTTTTTAAAATCTAAATGTTTAATAAAATTAGTTTACAAAAACCTTTAATTAGTTTTATTAATCATTTTATACATTTACAAAAATTAAAAGAAAAGTAGTTGAAAAAACAGAAAAATTTGTAGATTTGTCATATGAACTCTAAGGTGGTGAAATTTACAGGTTTCGTTGGTCAGATCTCTGATCAGTATTTGTACGGTCATATCCCCAACATTTGAGCTTTTTCTTCCTTTAATCTAGTGCGACGCTTGAATTTGACGAGTCTCGATCTTGTGGTGGTTCGGGAGAAACACGACGAGCTCGAGACTTGGGTTGTCTTCACTGTCACAAACGAGCTCGAGATCTAGGTTGTCCTTACCTTCACAGATGAGCTCGAGATCTGGCCTGTCTTCACTGCACAGACGAGCTCGCTATAAAGCTCAGTCGTTGTTCGCAACCCATGCTTACGGTGAAACAATCGTCCCCTCCCCGTGAAGCTGCCATTGAGAAACCACTGTCCTGTCCCCGTGAGCTTGGTCCTAGTAATTTAGGACAAATCTCAAAGAATAAGAAACTGTGTATGGATGAAGAAGTTGAATAAAATAGGATAGTATAAAGATTTTTATTTTATTTTATTCATTAACTGTGTTGCTATAGTTTGTTTGAATAGTGAAGGTGATTTTCCTCATATAAAAGAAAACTAACATATACCTAACGATGAAAATTTTACGAAACATAAATTAGGTAGGCGAGAAGTTGGTTGTGTAAGGAAGCCTGTGAAGCTTTCATGATTTTTTTTTTGCGGTTTATGATTGTACTTCCCTTTTTTCTTGTTTTTGGTGGATTTGTTTTTAATTGTTCCATCGTTTTGTTGGGTTTTGGTTGCTAGAGCCAGTAGGTTTTTAGCCTTCCGTTTCCTTTTATTTTATGTTGATTTTGAGGATGAGCTCTTGTGGTAAGATGCATCCCTTCTCACTTTGATTTCCTACCTCAAAGATCATTGTTTCAATAAGAGTTTGCTTATAAAAAACATATTTTTTAGAGTAAAAGGGCTTTTCACAAGGTAAAATCGGATGTAGTGTGCTTGATAAAGAAGAAGGGGGGATTGGGTCTCCTTAGCTTGTCTAGAGTTAATGCAAAGCTTCTCTCTAAATGGTGGTGGAAATTCGCCTTCGAAGTTGATTCGTTATGGAAACAGGTTGTTTGTGCTCGGTTTGGGTGGAAACTTTCTGATTGGGACCTTGACCGGTTGGAGATTGAAGATAGGTCATCTTGGGTGGCCCATATCCAAGATTTGGGAAAATAGACATGTTTTTAAAATATCTTTGGAGGAGCAGGGATGAGGTGGTCGGTAGGCTCTGGGAATATAGTGAGGTCTGGTTGGATGTGTGGTTAGGGGACGCCCCTAAAGGATAGATTTCATTGTATTTTTCACTTATCAGGTAAGCGATTTGCCTCGATTTCAGATGTTTGGAATGATTCGGGTTGGGATCTTGGTTTATCTCGTATCTCGAGAGGAAGGGAGGCTCCGAAATTTATGGAGTTCCAAGAGCTTTTGAGGCCTTTCGGTTGTAGAAGGAGTGGAAGACTCTTGTTTTTGGGTAGCTGAAGAGAAGGGATTCTCTGTGAACATATGCTTCAAGGCTCTCAATGGCAGTGGTGAGTAGAATGCTTGAGCGAAGATCCTTTGGGTTCCAAGGATCCCTCCTAAGGTGGCTGCTTTTGTTTGGTTATGCTGTCATGATGCAATTCCGACTTCGATTTTTCTGGAAAGAAGAGGTATTACGGTTCCCATTCAGAGGTGTTGGTGCTATTTCTATGAGTTGAAGTTTGAAGATTGTCACCATCTACTAGTTCAGTGTGACTTTGTGTGGCTGATTTGGTCTGGAATACTTAAGTGGTGGGGATTGAGTTGGGTTATCTCGTCCTCGGTTCAGGATCTGATATTAGCTTGTCCCAATTTATTATGAGGTTGGGTCAAGAGAGTATGAATCCTCGTCTTTGGATTAGTGTTGTGGGAAGTTTGGTTAGCTCGGAATGGGCTAAAGTCCAGAGGAGAGGCTCCAACAGTTTATATGATAATTTCCAAGATTCAATTGATCGCTCTTGGGTTGGCGAAGGCATCTTTTCCACCCTTCTCCTCGATTTCTTTTGTGGAATGATGCAGGTATCCCTTTATGAGTTGTAAGAGCTTTCTTCGTTCCTAAAGTTAGGGTCTTTTGGCCTATGTTGGTTTCGTTCCAATTATGTTTTGTTCTAGTTTTACTATTGTTATGTTTTTAGTTAGGCATTGAACATTGGATGTAGACTTGTTTTTAACCTGCTTTACTCAGGCTGCCTCCTATCTATTTGTTTGAAAGAGTGAGACTCTGTACAACTGATTTATAGATGTTCCGAATCTAAGAAAATACAGTTTTGTTAGGAGACTTAGTTATACTGATTTAGAGATAACCCCAATCTAAACAAAAACACTTTTGTTACGGGACAAGAAGTGTTGGGCTGGACCTAAAAGTAAATGGGCCGATTCGCTTATCGAATTCACAGTGACCCCTTCCCCAAGCACAGAAGGGAAGGAGATAGATAGATCGAGGCATAAAACCCTAACAAAACCCTCACCTTGCCTTCTCTATCACCTCCAATCTCTCTATTCTTCTCTTCGTATCGTTAATTTCTAGTCATGGGTTCGCAAGCCGCCGTGTCCTTCCTCACGAACATCTCAAAAATCGCCTTCAGTCTCGGAACCGCCGCTACCGTCATCAACTCGTCGATCTACACCGTCGACGGAGGCCAGCGCGCTGTGCTCTTCGACCGTCTCCGGGGAGTCATCGACGAGACCAGCGGGGAGGGAACCCATTTCCTTATCCCGTGGCTCCAGAAGCCTTTCATCTTCGACATTCGCACCCAGCCCCACACCTTCTCCTCCGTCTCCGGCACCAAGGATCTCCAGATGGTCAACCTCACCCTCCGTCTCCTCTCGCGCCCAGATGTATATTGAATCCTCTCACGATTTGCTTTGATTTCATGTATCTGTTTCAGCACCTCACCGTCTGGTTTCTCTTGCAGGAAAAGCGGCTCCCCCAGATCTTCCAAAATCTTGGTCTCGAGTATCAGGAGAAGGTCCTGCCGTCGATCGGAAACGAGATCGTCAAAGCTGTGGTTGCTCAGTTCAATGCCGATCAGCTACTCACAGAACGGCCTCATGTATCTGCTCTGGTGCGAGAGAGCCTGATTAAGCGCGCCAAGGAGTTCAACATTGAGCTGGACGATGTTGCTATAACTCACCTGTCTTACAGTCCCGAGTTTTCAAGGGCTGTTGAGCAGAAGCAGGTGGCCCAACAGGAAGCTGAAAGGTCCAAGTTTGTGGTCGCAAAGGCTGATCAGGAGAGGAGGGCTGCTGTTATTAGGGCTGAGGGAGAAAGTCAAGCTGCCAAGCTGATTTCTGAGGCTACTCAAGCAACTGGCATGGGGTTGATTGAGCTTAGGAAGATTGAGGCTTCAAGGGAGATTGCTGCAACCTTGGCCAAGTCACCAAATGTGGCTTATCTTCCAGGAGGAAACCAAATGCTAATGGCATTGAATGCCAACACTGGGAGATAGACAGGTGGGCGTGTCTCTTTTTTGTAAGTATGTTCTTTAAATTACAGTTTTATCTCGAAGTTCAGTGATGCTAATCAGTTTACTTTCTAATTGATCATTGTTTCAGTTGGAAACCCGACTTGAGCTCCCTTAATTGTGGATCATATAACCGTCGTTTCTATTTTGAAATGTTTTAGAAAATTATTTATCTTGTCGAACACCCTGTAGTTCTATGATGATGTAATAGATTTGTGATTATTATTAGGTACTGGAATTGGCATTTTGGTTTCTTAATTCTAGCTTGCCACCTTGTATTCTATGTAACAATGTTTATTATATAGTAGGCAATTGCTTGCCTGGTGACTCTTCTATTATCACGAGCATCGACCAACTTAGTTGTTAGAAATCAAATCGTGTGTGAAGTAGATTCGAAATAGCCATATTTTCTTGACTGAACTAAGCTTTTGGCTTCTTATATGGGGATGGTGATGTTTGTCTTTAGGCCTTTTACCCCAATGGCTTTCTTTTGTATGGCAATCCTTCCATTTTTTTTATATCATGACTTACCATTTGTTTGTTAGAAGTAGAACATAGTAAAATGATATTCTCCATCTTGGTCTTGATCCTATAAATATGCTCTTGTGAACTCCAACAAGGGTATAGAAAAGGTAGGATTGAGCACGAAAGATTTATCTTATTTTGGCACGAGGCAAATTAACGCATACTTGTGTTCATGATGGGAGCGGTATAAGCTGCTTTATGATGTTAGGATGTACATACTTGTTACTTGTTCTCAGCTTCCTTTTAGCTACTCTCATCTATCATACTACATTGTCGTGTTTATGTTTTTAACCTCTAGTTTGAAATTTAAAACTTCTATCTTACACTCCCTTTTCCAAAAGAAAGAAAAAGTGCGTTCATTGTAAAGTTGAGCATGTAAAAGCATAATGTTTGAATTATGTGAGTGCATGTAATGCTAGTTTGTAGATGTCAAATCTTAGTGTATGAATATCCTTCATATCCATAGCGGTATATAATGAATTTTGATTCCATTTGCAGGTTGTGTGAAGGTGTCGCAGAGTAGAAGGTGGAATTTCTATTATGAAGTGGAGCATACAAGTGAGGGTGTTTTCCTCACAAGCATAAATGCCATGGACCACTATTTAAACTTTTTTACAGACTTGTTAATCTAGATCCATTTTCAATCATGGGGATGTATTAGTTTTGGATGTCTTTGTGTTTGAACCTTCTCATGCATGAATTCCATCCACATTTTAAAACTTGTATATATATATATAGTGGGCCTTTGTAACAGGGACTACTAATTTCTACGGGAATTAAAGACATAAATTGATAAAAGCTGATAAATATTACAGCAAAGGTTCAAACCTTCCCTCTCCTGCAACTCTCTCTACAAAACCTAAGAAATAACATATAACTTTCAAGACAAGAGACAACATGCTAATCCTCTCTATCATATACTCTGCTACTCCTCTCAGCACAACCAGCAAGGACAGTACCTGAGCCTCCTCCCTCTCACGTGCCGATGACTAGGATCTTATCCATCCACTGCCCAAAACGTCTCGTTTTAATGGCTTTAAGGAACAATAGCAAATCAGTAAATTACCACCTTGCCCCTCCTCAAGCTCACTTGTGACAGAGCTCATCCCTTTAACCAAGCTTGTCCTCAAGCTTGAGTGTTGAGCCCGACATCCAGAACCTGAACACACAAGCATCCCTTGTAGCACGACGGGTTGAGTAATATCATCGCTCCACTTACAACTGAAGAGCCAAAACATATCCTTCCAACAGACGCCTCTGCTATCCCAATTCAATTCAATAAACTGCAACGATCCAAGCTTTTGAGTTGAATCTATCATCCCAATATCAGTTATTCTCATACGGCTCCCATGAGACAAAAATTTGAGCCCTACAATTGAGTCTTCATTAGAAGGCTCGACCAAGTGAGTGTAGCATCTATGAGGATCTCCACCAACTGAAGAATCAAAATGGTCGAAACCATCTCCCACAAACTTGCTATCATAAGCCCTGTTCGCTGTCAAATAATCAATAACAATTGCAATGTTTAGTGTTGAATTCATGGTGTCTGTATTAACCATCTCACCCCTTCCGCCATACACCATCAAGCAATAACTCTTTATATCTCCAAAATTAGCATACCAGCAATTCAACACAGGATCACCCAATTCCAAACTCCACTTGCTAGTACATATGTCATTATGGAGGAACAAAATAGTCAATTCAGCTTGCTGTAGCCTCTTGGATTTACTACTGCCCCAGAACCATGTAAACACCATTCGATCACCGTTAGAAAAATATCTAAACTGAGCCTTCTGGATGATTAGTGACTTCAGCTCTTTTATAAAGCAACCCATTTTGAATATAACAAAATCCAACACATAATTGTTGTAATATAATGTAACAATACCTCTTTCCCTCACAACATTATGCTGAGTGTCATTATCTTCAATTAGCTTGCTAAGCTCATGAATACCTTCTGAATCCCATGCATACAATTTGTAACCAAGGAGTACTCTTTCTCTTACTCCCTGAAACGCCTCACCAGATTCTAAATTTGCCTTGCCACTCTTTTTCCTCACAAAAACCTTAAGAGCTTGTTCAAAGAGACATTGATGGAAATAATCAACAGGAACCATATCAACTATAATGGTTTTCAGAGCTCCATAATTTTCTATAATAACACCATTAAGGTGGAGACAAGATTGATAGCATAATTTCACTTCCTCAATCCAGCTTGTTTCAGTTTGTAGATGTCGGATTACTACTTTTGTCAGACTCACACTGTAAGAATAACCAGAATCAATTGTGTTCTTCAGCTCCCAGCACACCATACATTTTCTCTCAAAGTTTGGACTATCTCCTTGAGTAACAAGATCAGTCCAAGGCAGCAAGTGTGCAAAAAACATATGGGTGACAACATAACCCTCATTCCATTCTTTAATAAATAGCAAGATATAGCCCTGAAGGTGCCTTAACACTTTACTGATAAGATACATGTGCATTGCTTTCCTAAGATGACCAATTCGCCTTTCAAAGTCAAGGAAGTGTTTTGAGATGATCTTTTCTATCATTCGCCTCTCCACATTGCTTCCAACATTGATGTCACTTTCTTTCATATGTAACAGATGAATCTCAGTTGAGAACACAATGTACATTCCACCCCTCTCTATCATAGTTTCATTTCCATGACCTATTTTCATCACAACTAGGCACCAGACATCCTCTTTGAATCCCCAAGAAACTAAAACAACATGATAATTTATTTTAGCAACCCAACCCATTTCCTTCTCTGTTCTACCAATTTGCCCATAATAAGACATAAAGAAACTCCAGGCTACCACCCCTTCCTCCACAATTCTCACAACATTATGCGAATCATTAGTAATTAAAACCCTCCACCATTTAAACATATGCATAGTCAATTTAGAATCCGAGTATTCATACCTGACGCTACGATATAACCAAGTAGGAGAGGTCTCCGTAGTGGAAAGAGTGTGGACCAACTGTTCCTTCTTCAAATACCCTCCACCTGTGTAATTTAACACTGCACTTTGGCTCAAGAGAAACATAATTCCAACCGAGATGTTGTTACTTGGTTCTCCCTGACTGAACTCCAGATAAGTAGAACTAGCCAAATCTTGGATACACTTATTTTTGAAAGGATAAGCTATCATCAATATTACAGCTCCATTATCATCCATTTCCTCCGAACCCCGCCTGCCATAACCCCAATTCTCATTTTGCTCATAACAGGAGATCGCCCAACTCCAAGTAGAATTATCCTTCTCATAAACTTCAGCACACCTCCCCTGTCCTTTATGACCAATACACAACTTTTTACAATTTATGCCTACTAACGAGTGGCTGACACAAGCTTCTACATCGCTTCCACTTCCCAAGGCATTGAGTATGTCGGAACAAATAGCTTCAGCTAGCAACTGGATTCTTTCTTTCCTAGTTAGTCCTTCACGGTATATTGACTCAAAAACAGATATCACACCAAGGAAACCATAGCCCATAAAAGTAACTGCCAGAGTGTATGTGGATCCATAAAGATAAATCGTGAACAAATGTGGCTTGGTGACAAAAACTTCATCATTCCCACTCTCCATAAAAAAACACCTTGCTCTCATTATCCAAAATCACACCTTTTCCAATCTCTACATAGTAAGAACATAAACCCCACCTTCTGAAATATAGAGACAAGGCATAAACGCTCATACCCCTTCTAGACTCCATGCTTTGATCACTCAGCAACTCTATAAAATTTCTGATACCACTCATATGACTCAATATTTTTCTCAATTCATCAACTGTCAACCTCATGAAATAAGGTAACAAGACAAAAACATTTGTAAACACACCAAATCCACCAATTACCAGATTCATCTCTACACCACAGTTCATCAATGCCCCATCAACCAAGCTCATAATAATTATGTTACGGGCCTTACGGACCGTAATGGGATGGGATAAGCCCACCCCAATTAGACAAGTCACGCGCGCGCGCAAGATGGAATAGGCAGAGTCGGCTGGTTTTAATATTTCCCTTTTAATTGTTTTATTAAAATACAACTATATTAGGTTTTGGAATTAATTAGGTTTCCTTTTATTATTGCTTGGTAGTCAAGTTGTATTAGGATTTGGGTAAGTAGCAAATTAAGGTAGGATTGTATTTTAAGGCAACCTCTCTGGCTATATATACCAGAGAGGTATTATTGAATAAATCAGACTAAGAATTATAAAGAATATTTTGGTCTCTCTCTACGAGGTCCTCGAGTTCCCTCGATAATCATGAGCTTGTATCAAAAGGTCTTCGGGTTCCCTTCTAACGAGCCCGTATCCTATCCCATAACGCGATCGATCATGTAGGGTCATAACAAATTAACAACCCATAACTTGCTTGTCTAAACATAATCAGTTGCCTTATATCAATTCCGGTCGGCCATTTAACCATTTCCTGAGTTTGTTTTGCTCGATAGTAAGAATTCAAACCTATTGAAAATGGTCTCATCTTGAATTTATCTAACCCCTTTCTCCATGGCATCTGACTGACCACAATAAACACTTCTACCCCATTCAATGTCTCTTTTCCACAATCACCAATAGATTTAAATTCTTCCTCCACTACCCATTTCAGCCTTTCTTCAAAAGTATACCCACCTCTCCATAAAACTACCCACAAAACTTTGTCACTAGCTAATTGATGAAAACATAGACCCGATATTCCAATACCCTTTTTACACCTGCCCAAAGCACAATCAATTCCATGCACCATTACCATCTCAACTGTGTCACTATAATGTATAGCTAGGAGTGGTAAGTTTGAATCATTAAGTAATGGGTTTCCTTAAGTTTATCCAACCCTTTTGTTCTTGCCATGATCTGTGCACCCCAAAATGCACTCAACTTCCCACGTTCCTTTTTTTGTGTGCATCTCCAACCTTGTCTGCTTTTTCTCCTGGTTTTCAAGTTCAGCTAGCTGCTTCTCGATTTGCATATCAATGGTTGTTTGTTGCTTTGCCCAGGTTTGTTGCTCAACCCCAAACCTCTTTTGAAGCCTTTTCTCAACCCCGAGCTCAGTTTTCAACTCATACTCGAGTTTCCTCCAAGTTTCAAGCTGCTACATCATCAACATCAACTCAAACCGAACAGACCCCTATACCAGTCCTCCCATAAACTTGAAACGAGCATGGTACTCTTCCTTTCTCCTTTCCATTTGTCCCGCAAGCACGATTTGCTTCTGGTAGAGCCTCTCGATCTCCAAGACCAGCAAGCTATGACGTCGGGTTCGTTTTTCTGGCGGTCGTTTCACAGGTCTGACACGCACCACCCCCTTTCCCACCGAGAAATCAGCCATCGACATCATCGAATCGCAAGCGTGCTCCTGTATTTCTTCCCGATGTCGCTGGTTTTGGCTTCTCAACTCCTGAACCTTTGAGATTGCCTTTCTCCCATGAAAATCACCATCTGCTTCGTCGATGCTTCCCAAGGTCGCGGAATCATCGGCTCCGATACCACTGTAACAGGGACTACTAATTTCTACTAGAATTAAAGACATAAATTGATAAAAGCTGATAAATATTACAGCAAAGGTTCAAACCTTCCCTTTCCTGCAACTCTCTCTACAAAACCTAGGAAATAACATATAACTTTCAAGACAAGAGACAACATGCTAATCCTCTCTCCATATACTCTGCTACTCCTCTCAGCACAACCAGCAAGGACAGTACCTGAGCCTCCTCCCTCTCACGTGCCGATGACTAGGATCTTATCCATCCACTGCCCAAAACGCCTCGTTTTAATGGATTTAAGGAACAATAGCAAATCAGTAAATTGCCACCTTGCCCCTCCTCAAGCTCACTTGTGACAGCCTTTTATCAAAAAAATATATATTATATATAGTGGGCCCACTATTATACTCGGCCATATAGTTGTGTCCGGATACAGAATTGTTCGTCATCAATTCATTTGCTTGGAATTTTACTGTAAAACGATCAATTACATTACACTGAAATTAATAAATAAGATAAACGTCTCTCCTATGTTTGAATGAAGAAACAGCGGATTCATCGGGGTCTTGTGTGGGCTCTACGCTCAGCGCGATCACCACTCCTATAACGTTAATTTCCGTATCAAAGAAAAATGGAAGTCACGTGATCAACTAGAGTCTGTGTAAAGGTACCCATGATTTCATTGTGTTTTATTTTTAGCACAAAAAAATCTATATTAATTATCAAAATCAATAAGACACTGAAATGGACTAGCCAACGAGAAGCTTTGTTTGTTGCCTTCTTTACAGAAAAACGAGTTTGATATTGTCGAATAAGAAGAGAATTATTAGCACAAATAAAACTCGGGTTAATTACACTTCAGTACCCTAAATCTTTCATATTTCATTTAGAGTACCCTAAATCTTTTTTGTGTCACTTCAGTACCCTAAACTTTTATTAATTCCATTTTAGTATCCTAAACTTTCAATAATTTCATTTTAGTACCCAACGTTAACTTTACCATAATTTTGGTTGTTGGTAAGGAGCAGTATGGTTATTTGACATGTTTTGGATGAGAAATCATATGTAAAGTTAACGATGGGTACTAAAATGGAATTAATGAAAGTTTAGGGTACCCAGGTGACACAAAAAATATTTAGGGTACTCTAAATGAATTAATGAAAGTTTAGGGTACTGAAGTGACACAAAAAAGATTTAGGGTACTCTAAATGAAATATGAAAGATTTAGGGTACTGATGTGGAATTATCCCATAAAACTTTTAAAGCACCAACTATGACTCAACTCAAGCTTCACTATAGGGTCCCATAACGCATCTCTATCTTATGGATAGGAACTGGTAGGTTCTGAGAGAGGTGCATTAGTTGTTCAAGGATCTCGTAGGTCGGTGGATGAGTGCGATTGGTCGCTGCCAATCGAGATGGGGATGGGACGTTCCTCTTCTGTTGCATCCCGTATCCCTCTGGAGGCCTCCTTCGATCTTTATGAACCATACCTTTCGCCTCCATGCATTGTCTCGTCGATGCAGATATCCAAAAGAAAGTGTATTCAAGCTACCATATTGCAGCCCAAATCGATTAGATTTCAGTAACAATTTCGGTGGACAAGAATTCACTGGTCCAGAATTCGGTTGTTAGTAACAAAAATCGACAGTAACCGAAATTAATTGATTTGGTATTCTATTGGGATTGCATATTGGGTTCTGACTCGGACCCACGTACAAGGCCTGATGTCTGTAGCAACTGAAGGCTGTGACCTATTTGCATGAGTTCGTTAGTCGAGCCCATGATGTATTCGGTCCATTGATCTCGTATAGTAATCACACCACATTAACTTGACGCTCTGCGACTTTAGCACGGAAAAAGGGCACGACAAGCGTGCCGATCGTCAAAGAGAATTTTCAAAAGGGTAAATTACATTTATCTACCCTCAACTTGACGCGTTTGACAAATACATAACCTTAAGTTTTTTAGCGAATACATACCAAATTTTACATTTTTTAAACACATCCAATTTTCCATTGTTTACCGTTCATTTTTTTTAAATACCGAAAATTCCCCGAGTGTTACAACCATAAAACTAACTCCAACCCTAAATCCTTCTCCAACTCTAAAACATGTTGATATTTGGATGCCGTTAAAAAATGTAAAGTCTAGGTATGTATTCGTTAAAAAAACTTCAGAGTATGTATTCGTTAATTGCGACAAGTTGAGGGTAGATAAATGCAATTTACCCTTTATAAAATTAAGTTCCGGATTATCGTATCCAAGGGAGCAAAAAACAAGCATTTACAATATTTAAGTTCGTTATTAAGATGTTTTTGTAAGAAAATGGTTTGGTATTTGAAATTTAGTCTGTAGAACAAGTAATTAAAAGACAAGTGAAGTAAAATGGTGAATATAACAAGTTTAGGGGTAAATACATTTTGATACTCTTATGTTCGATCCACGGATTTTAAGGTCCCACATGTTTGGGAATGACCATTTTGGTATCTTATGTTCGGTCCACGAACCTTTTGTACATTTGGGGTTAAAAACTAACATAATTATGTGAAATGACTGATTTACCCTTTGACATTTCAAATTAAGTTGCTTATGAGTTAAAAGACTAATTTACCCCCTTTTATTATTAATTCTTTAATAATTTATAATAATATCATTAATTTTTAAAATAATTCATAATTTTATTTAATTATTTTAAAATATTTTAACAAATTTAATTTTTATTAAATTCTTTTCTGATATTTTTAATAAATTTAATATATATTTATTTTCTCTATTTTTAAATTTTTTTAGCAATTAAAGTATATATTTCAAATAAAGTTTTAACTATTTTTTCATAATTTTCAGTTTCCATTTTTTGTTTGATACTTTTCTATAAAATTTAATCATTATTTTTTTACGATTTTCATATACAATTTTTTTATAGGTAAACTTCATCCCACTACCCTAAAAAAACTTAAATTCCAACCCACTACCCTAACGAAACTTAGTTTCATCCCACTACCCTAACAAAACATTTAGTGTCAATTTGATACCTACCGTTAACTTGACATCCATTTTTGGATGGAAAATGATAAAAAGTCTAAAATACCCCTTATTAACACTTAAATTTTCAAGAGCATGCCACTGGTTTTCAAAATTTTATTTTATTTTATATAAATCATTTTTTATTTTATAAAAATTAAAATTTAAATCAGCTTTTTTAAAAAAAATATTTAAAAAAAATCAGAAATTATTTAAAAAAATCAGAAATTATTTTTTAAATCAGTTTTTGTTTTATAAATTAATATTTTATTTTAAAAAAAATCAGAATTTACTTTAAAAAATCAGTTTTTTATTTTTAAGATATAAAAAAATCAGATTTAAAAATATATAAAAATCAGATTTAAAATTTTAAAAATATATAAAAATAAATTTTTACATTTAAAATAGAAATAAAAAATTAGTTTTTATAATTTTTTTTTTATTTAATAATAATTATTTTTCCAAAATTATTCCTGTAAAATTATTTGTTATTCTTTTTTTTACTGTTTTTTCTTTTTTTATAAAATTAAATATTACAAAAAAAAAATTAAACATCTTAATGTTCAAGTTCATCATCTCAGTGTTCTTTCTTCTCAATCCTCTGGGCGTAACCTATACCCAAATCAAACACCAACACACCCACGGCTGGACCAAATCATTTCAATCTTATTCTCATTTAAGTCTTATTCATTCAACCAACAAATTAGGAACCAAATCATTCAAATCTGAAACAAATCAAAAAACATGGATCTCCCTAGAATTACTGCTGCAACAAATAACTGTTGCTACTGAATCAAGAAAAAAAAAAAAAAAAAATCAAAACATGGATATCTGGTTATCATTTGAAACCAAATCCCATATCTAGTTTTGCCATCGACCTCGCAGCACCATCTACCTCGCTGGGTTTTTGCAGATCTGGAGTCGGCGACCTTGCGAGCTCTCAGATCTGCCGCGAACAACCCCTTGAGGATCCCAGGCCTCGAAATCCCCTTGCATAGAGACGAAGAAGCTTCACCTTCGAAGACTGGAGCTTCACCACCACCACAACCACCGGAGCTTTTCCCAGCCTCCATCGAATCAGTTTACGGCTCAATATCGACAGAGAGAATTGCTAGGGCTGATTGGGATTGAGATTGAGAATCAGAACACGAAGATGAAGGGAAATTGCAATACGAATCGGAATTATATTGGTCGGAGTTCATGGAGGATCATGAGAGAGGGAGGGTTTCGGCAGGAGGTGAGAGAGAGTGTTGAGAGAGATGGTGAGATGGTGAAGCTCGGTAGGTTCACAGGGGAGAGATCTGGAATTTTTTGAAAGCAAAATGAGAGAAGAACAATAAGAGAAAGAGGCATTAGGGTTTTAAGGGAGCCAAGGGTAATATGGTCAATTTCTGAAAAAGTAGGGTCATGTGCCTGGCACATTACCGTTTTCCATCCAAAATGGATGTCAAGTTAACGGTAGGTATCAAATTGACACTAAATGTTTTGTTAGGGTAGTGAGATGAAACTAAGTTTCGTTAGGGTAGTGGATTGGAATTTAAGTTTTTTTAGGGTAGTGGGATGAAGTTTACCCTTTTTTTATCCTTCACAAAAACTGAAATACGGCGACCTTTTCGTCTTCTCCAGCAAAATTTTCCAAATATGAAATTTGTAAAACTCGTGATTCATGCCCGTCCCCAACAAGCACCACCACCTCGCTGGATTTTTACAGATCTGAAGCCGACGACCTTCGAGCTCCCACATCTACATCGTCGGGGGTGGAATGATAGGACCGAAAGACTGGGGTTCTCGGTGGTGTAGATGGCGTGTGAAGTAACCGATGTTGTGGAGATTAAGAAGATTTTGAGGGCTAGGTTTTATGGATGGATTAAGTATGATTTTTGTGGATAAGAATCTGGCATGAAGATAAACAGCAGCACCACTGAACAATCAGCTAACAAGTTATAGCCAGTATTCAAATCAGTTCCACGACGGTTCATCACAAATACTCTCCTCAGTCCTCCCTCATAGAACGGGGATGAAGCGTCGCCGGAGAAGGAGACTAGAGAAGTCGTGATGAACGGAGAAGAGCTCACCGTCGCTGCCGTGATGAACTTCGTCCTGAGAACATAACATCACTTATTTTGTTGTATATTAGGGTATAGATTAGAAAGAAAAAAAACACATTCATCAACGCAGCGCTCCCCCTCTTTCAACCCTAGCCGCCGCTCCTTGTGATCTTCGTTTCCTGCCGACGACGTCATGGTCTCCGGCCATGGACGTC
The DNA here is from genome assembly GCA_963921825.1 of Erodium maritimum. Taxonomy (NCBI): domain Eukaryota; kingdom Viridiplantae; phylum Streptophyta; class Magnoliopsida; order Geraniales; family Geraniaceae; genus Erodium; species Erodium maritimum. The sequence continues at coordinate 19,430,993 of OY997593.1, read as the reverse complement.
GCCGGTAGGTCCTCTTGGTTCTTCGGCTCCGTTCCCCCCTCCCCCGGTTTCAAACCCCTCCCTCCGCCCCTACCCCTACCCCCCTCTCGTACCCCCATTTCCCTCTCTCTCCTCTCAAGGTTGGGCCGGTGTCGAACTCTCAAGTTCCGGTGTCTGTGCCCGTCTCCGATTGATGCTGTTTTTGGTGCCAACGGACTAGCAAGGTGGGTCTGAGCAGCGGTGGGGGGCAGCTCCGACGACTCGTCACACTGCAGATTTGGCCTGAACGGTTACCTTTAGCGGGAATCTGGAGCTCGTGTTTTCTGGATTCCTCGAGTAAAGGTCCCTTCTCAGACGGTGGTGACTCTGATTCGGCTAGGTTTTTCTTTCGTTTTTTACAGTTTTTTTAAGGGTTAATTCCACCTCAGTACCCTAAATCTTTCATATTTTATTTAGAGTACCCTAAATCTTTTTTTGTGTCATCTCAGTACCCTAAATCTTTCATATTTCATTTAGAGTACCCTAAATCTTTTTTGTGTCACATCAGTACCCTAAACTTTTATTAATTCCATTTTAGTACCCTAAACTTTCATAAGTTTCATTTTAGTACCCACCGTTAACTTTACCATAATTTTGGTTGTTGGTGAGGGGTAGTATGGTCATTTTACCTGTTTTGGATGGAAAATCATATGTAAAGTTAACGGTGGGTACTAAAATGGAATTAATGAAAGTTTAGGGTACCAAGTCGACACAAAAAAGATTTAGGGTACTCTAAATGAATTAATGAAAGTTTAGGGTACTGAGGTCACACAAAAAAGATTTAGGGTACTCTAAATGAAATATGAAAGATTTAGGGTACTGAGGTGGAATTATCCCATTTTTTAATAACTGCACCTGGTGTAGATTGGGCGTGCACTAGTTGCACGGTTTGTGAACACTAGTTGCACATTTGGTGTGCACTTGTTGCACTGTTGGGTGTGCCCGTTTTGTGGCACGGTTCGGTGTGCACGTTGGTGCACTTTTGACGTGCACGTGGTTGCACGTTCTAGGGCGTCCTATGTGCGTTCTAGTAGGGTGTTTAGGTAATATTATTTATAGGCTTGTCAGTTTGGAGTCTGTAATTTTATCGTTTTCTTGTGCGCTTTCATCAGATTGTACGTATATCGCTGATTGATATATAATATTGATGCCTCCCGCTTTTCGTCAACAAAAAGGGTATAGATTAGAAATGGACTGATCCGTGTGCGTAGGGTATAGATTAGAAAGAATGGTCTATTTCTTTTTATTCCTTTATTTTGTTGTAGAATTAATTTTTTATTCTGTTTTATTAATGATTTAAGTTAATCAATTAATTTATTATTTAAATTATATTGGTTTAATTGAATTTAGTATTTTATTTCTTATTAAAGAATGACAAAATAGTATTTTTCTCACTAAAGTTCACAAGGTTTAAATGAGTAAGGGTAAAATCGGAAATTCACTCTCTACTAACTGACACATAGTGTCACATGACTAACGGAATGGAATATTTCGTTAGTTTTTTAACCCTAAATGCACAAAAAGTTCGTGGACCGAACATAAGGGTACCAAAAGGTATTTACCCCAAAAGTTTAAGTCAGAAAAAAAACTAATCCAAGGCATGGGTTCATAAGGACCATTTCATAATATTGAACACATATAATCATTACAAAGTTGATTATTCTAGGGGCAACGAATTATTTTTACTCTAGTTCTTACTTCGATCGATAGATTAAGACCCTAATGGAATCTAACCACCTAGTTTTTTCAACTCCAGATGTTGAAAGACTCAAATCACTACGTTCCGTGATAACTTCTAGCTATCGATGTAACTCCATGGCTATTGCAATTGAATTAATCTAGTCACCTCTAGCCTAAATTTAAACCCAACTTATGATTGATTTTAGATATCTTAAGATCCCCATCTCTCATATATTGGATCCTATTTCACATCATTAATCAAGCCTACGTGAAAGATAAAGTATTACTTGCAAATCAATCATAACTCCTAACCCTAGATTTAATATTTTTTCAACATTCACGACGTTATAAGCATTTAATACATAGAAATTAAGTGACTAAATATATCTCTTTTTTCTCCTTCATTCTATCCTTTCTCTATCTCCCTTCATTCCTCCTCACACACGAACCCTTAATTTTCCTCCTTTTCACATACACTCAGTTTCAGAGCGTATCAAAGTCCAAACACGGTATTTTGTATTGGGAAACTACGAATGTACATCTTTAAGTATACACATTTAACGGATAGTTATCCTTAAGTTTCAAATTAATGGATACATACCCTGAAGTTACGAAATGTAACCCAAAACCCCTTCCGTCCACTTTTCCATCCATATTCTGTTACTTTTTTTTCCTGAATTGTCCAAAATACCCTCAACTGTTACTCAAATTTATCCCTACCCTTCTAACCCTAAACATAATTCACTTTTTATTCCCTTTTTCATTATTTTTTTCCTTTCTATTTCTTGTTTTCTTAAAAAATATATAAATAAATAACAAGTTTTTATGTATCTAATATTTTTTTTTCTATTTTCATATTTTTAATCCTAATTATTTATTTATAAATTTAAGATTTTAATTTAAAAATATATATAAATTTCAGTTTTATTTTTAAAAAACAGATTTTTGTTAACATTTTATCTTTAAATATTTTTTATTACCTTTAATTCTTTTTTATTTCATCTATTTCGTTTTATCTTTACATTATTTTATCTTTTTTCCCTTTTAATTCTGTTATTATTTTTTCATATTCCCTCTTCGTTTTGTTCGTCTTCAAGCATTGATCCGTACATTTTTTTCACTTTTGCAATCCCAAACCAAATCCTGAACCAGATCGAATGTTGGATTGTTTGTTGAACCAGAGATGGTTCATGAACTCAAAATTCAGATTTTCAAAATTCCAGAAACCATGAACTCAAATTCAGAAACAAAACAAAAGTTCCAGAAACCATGAACTCAAAATTCAGAAACGACATAAAAATCGTAACTCATGAACTCAAAATTGAAACCAAAAACTCGAAATCGAAATAAAATAATTCAAATCCATATACAAAACCCCCCAAATTCATATACAAAAACCACCAAATTCAAAATCGAAACCCTCATCGCCCCTCTCTTTCCTACTTGAGTTGAGCCGTTTCTCTCTCCCCGCTGTTAGATCTGCACCTCTTCGCCACCGGAAGTCTGGATCACAGAAACTCATGGACTCGAGAATTAAGTTATTGGGCTTAAGTGGCAAAGCCCAACGGAAGAGAAAAGGCCCAAGAATATCAACGTCATTACTTACATGAAGGGGACACGATTTCTGCGTGAGAAGGACGCTCAAACGGGACGGACAGAGAAGAAAGGACGTCGCCATTGCAGGGCTGATAACTACAGAGAGGGACAGCTCATGGAGAAGGGACCACACACCTTATTCTGGTATATATACTCGTATTAGGTTATTTCTAGGGTTAACTAAAAATTGTAGAGAGAAACGCCTTGAAGAAAGGCGGCTCAGTGCTTGGAGCAAGCCTGAGTTCGATCTGTAATTCAAGCCAAGTTATTTCACTAAAGTTGTTTCATTTCAGTTGCATTGTTCTTGTTGATCTATTATTGTGAGTTGAGTTTAATTATCAGGTTCAAATTTGAGAATCCTAACACTGGTATCAGAGCCTAAGGTTCAGCGACTATGGGTATGCCGGAGTTGGTTTCGCAGATTGCTTGGATGGAGAGAGAGATCGAAAGGTGTGACCAAATCCAGGAGGATTTGATTACGCATTTGGGGAAGAAGGAGGAAGAACTTGGGACGATTCCATGGTGGATGGAACAAGGTCTTCGAGCCGAGTTGAACGACATCGTAGAGCGTCTCAATGATTGGCGTACACATGAGTACAAACTGATAGGGGATTTAGAGGTCGAGAAGCAGAGACATTCTGTAATGGTGGCTGTACTCAAAGCAAGGAGGGAAGCCGAACTCGAAGTTAAGAGGGAGGCCGAACTCCGAGCAAAAATAGAGGCGTCAGTCGAAGCCAAATGGGTGGCTGAAATACAAGCAAAAGTGAAAGCTGAAGCAGGGAAGAGTAAGCTGCAACAACAAGAAATGGAGTTCATCCCGGCCTTGACTTCGGTCCATTCTTCTCAAGGTTCAGTCGTCTCCGGTTCCCAAACATGGGTCGTCGACCACCAAGGAAATGGTGCAGTGTTCTTAACTGATGATTCAAATGACAAAGTAGTGAAGAAATGGGTTGGGGATCTTAACGGGGGTCATAGAAACCAAGCTTTCAGCAAAAAAAAAAGGTATTACCTTTACAATTATCTATGAATAGAAACTTATTTGCACATCTTGAGCTCCAGTTTATTTTACAAGCTTTTCACATCTGTTTTACTGGAACTATGAATTGGCCTACTGGAATTGGTACATTGCGTCTTATAGAAGGGTTGAAGGATAGAGATGAAAACTATAGGTTGGGTAAGTTATCAAGGGTATTACAAGGAGGTGATGGTGAGTTTGTGAGTCGGGTTAAGGAAGAGAATGTGGTGTCTGAAGAGGTTGTGGTGAGAGGTGTCTTGTATGCTTGTCAAGCAATCAAGGGGTATGTTTTCTATGATTTATTTAAGACCTCATTAGGTTGTGGAAGAATTATGGTCAAGAAGCATTATGAGATGGGTTGGTTCCTTAAGAAATGGGAAATATATGTGGAGGAATTTATCTGGGAATTTGGGAAATTCAACAGGCCTATGTTGTTGGAAGGACATGAACAGTGGGACAATAGATATGATTTTGTTCAATTGATTATGAACAGGGCTGTGTCGGATTTGTATCTTATGGGATCGTGCAATGTTGATGATGAGCATTCTTGTCGAGATGCGATCTCATGGAGTACAATGGTTTATGGATATGGATTACATGAGAAGGGTGAGGAAGCCATCTGTTTGTATTATAAAATGAATCAATCTGGGGTTGGGACGCAAATAGTTAAACCAATGGGTATATTTTTGGCTTGTGGAAGGTGGGGATTTTTAGCCAAAGGTGAGTTTGAATGGGCATTAGACTTTATCAAGGAAATGACTTTTGAACCTGGTCTAACTAATTGGGGGTCTCTTGTTAGTGCAACCAGGATGCATGGTATTCAGGATATGCAAAGGTTGGCTTACAGGAACCTTATTCAGATATGTTATGTTGTAGTTGAAGTAAGAGAAACAATGAAGCAACAAAGCCATGAAAAGCTGAACCTTATGAAATACTTGTTATCCATTTTGATTTCATGTGCTTTGGTTCTTTGTATCAAGAGATGGTTATGTGATGGGGCTCTTTATGTATCTCTATATCTACCTTGGTTGCTGCTCTGTTAGGTTCCATCAAAATAATGTTCTTCAGAGTTGGAGGCCAAGACAATAGTCCTCCAAGTTTGAGTCTAATTGAACCATATGAAGCAAAGTCAAATGTTAAGGAGTTTAGGGGTACTGAGGATCCTGATAAATCAGAGTGGCCAAATCTGTTTTCCAAATTTAAGGTCATGCCACATGATAAATTCATTAGATGCAATGGAGGCAATGGTGATTATGAGATAGCTCAAGCAAGCAACACCAGTAAGTATCAGTTCATGTCAGGCAAGGTCCTTGTAGTAGTCATGGGAAATCAAGAAGCTGTTGAGAATGCTTCCAATCTATCTAGGATTGTTAACATACAAGTCAGGTGTGGATGAGTTGATGATGTGAAGATGATATGCAAGTCATATTCAGTCATGTATTTGATCCTCATGAATGGGTCATTTGATGAGGGAAATGTGGTTAATGTGTTAAACATGCTTGAAGAAAGGATTGATCTGACAGTTTCTCCCTATATTGTTATAAATATTCTCTTTTCTGAGGAAAGACGGGCGAATACGGCAAGTGAACTGACTTACAAGATGAAGAGGGATTGCAAGGTTCATTCACATACAACATGGATCAGGGAGGTATCTATATCACAAAAACTTGAAATGGCATTTGGGTTGTATCGCAAGTTGTTGAAGGATGGTATAATGCCAACCACTGATGCATTTAATACAAGGATACATGAATTGTGTGAATGGTGAAGATCTAGGATTTCTCTGAAGGTATTTTATTGGATGAAGGCACATGGTCACACACTCAAGACAATGTTGGAAGCTTTGTTTTCACTGGGTAGTTTTGGAAAGTAAATGTCTCTCTTTAGCACCATATTCGAGGTTGTTCCATATCCAATTGTGGCAACATATGACACGCTGATAGAAGAGTATCTCCTCAATTCTGGTTTTTCCAAGATGAGGGGGTTGGAATGGTCGACGAGAAATACTGATGAAATGATGAAGCTTGTTGATGAAACTATTAATACCCAATTCAGAGAGAAGTATTGGGAAAGATTGAAGCAAGATGCTATTAAAGCTAAAACTCCATTTTTCAGAAGTTGTATGAAGTCAGAGATTACAAAGGTTGCTGCTGAAGGTAAGAAAAAAAATTAAGAATGGAAATTGTGAACGTATAATTGTTGACACTAGTGGGCGCCATAAACACAAAGTTGCTATATTTGAAGAAATGGGTCAAGTTTCTAAAGAAACGAAACTAGAGCTTGTCATCCTTGTCAAGAATAACAATCTTGGCCAAGCTACGTTCGATCAATCTCAAGAATTCAGGCAAGGTGTTATAGTTGCATCTATTACTACCAAAAGGGATGGTCACGTAAAGGGAAATGGTGCATTTAGTGATGTTGTATCTACACAGAGCCATATCATACTTGTTGGAACATGAGAGCATTGGGATGAGAAAGATTCAGTGGATATTGCTGATGGTGTTTCTAGTAAATGTAAAGACTTGTAGACAAGTCTTATAGAAGGGGAAGGCATTGTCAGGATCACAGAAACTCATGGACCCGAGAATTGTGTTATTGGGCTTAAGTGGCAAAGCCCAACGGAAGAGAAAAGGCCCAAGAATATCAACGTCATTACTTACATGAAGGGGACACGATTTCTGCGTGAGGAGGACGCTCAAACGGGACGAACAGAGAAGAACGAACGTCGCCATTGCAGGGCTGATAACTACAGAGAGGGACAACTCATGGAGAAGGGACCACACGCCTTATTCTGGTATAAATACTCGTATTAGGTTATTTCTAGGGTTAGCTAAAAGTTGTAGATAGAAACGCCTTGGAGCAAGGCGGCTCAGTGCTTGGAGCAAGCCTGAGTTCGATCTGTAATTCAAGTCAAGTTATTTCAGTAAAGTTGTTTCATTTCAGTTGCATTGTTCTTGTTGATCTATTATTGTGAGTTGAGTTTAATTATCAGGTTCAAATATGAGAATCCTGACACCGGATCTCGGAGAAGAAGACGACATGCAACTCAAAGAAGAGGATCTGGCCGGACTCGAGATCCATCTTTTCCCAATCGCACAGCGACCATGGTCGCACTCGATCGAGGAAGAACCCGAAACCATAATCACCGATGAGAGAGGAGATCTGGACCGACGGAGAGAGGACCACGGAGCTGGGCCGGAGATCACCGGAGATGGTTTGTCTTCTCTGGAGCAGCGGAGGAGCCGTTATGGAGCTCGCTGTGGAGCCGCCGTGAACTCGAACAGGATGAAGAGAAGGAGGAGTTGTGGGAGACGAGAGAGATGAAGAGGGGAGGAGTTGTGGGAGATGAGAGATGAGGTTAGGTTAGGTTTTGTATTAGGTTAGGTTTTTTTTATAAACTATATTATATATATTTAATAAACTGATTTATTGAAATTGAATAAATTAATGAATAAGGGCATTTTGGGTATTTTTGAAAAAATGAACAGTTTACAGACGAAGATGACTGACGGAAGGGGTTCTCGGTTATATTTCAGAACTTCAAGGTAGGTATCCGTTAATTTGGAACTTAAGGGTAACTATCTGTTAAACGTGTATACTTAAGGGTATACATTCTTAGTTTTCCCTTTTGTTTTTTCAGTCAATTTTCTGTTTAAAAACAAGCCGACTGAAAAAGAGTCTGTTTTTTTGAACGAAAGGTGCATTTTTATTTATATCAGAATTCAACTACAAAAGAGTGCGCCAAGTAGATCACTCTCTGACCATTAAAGAAGAACAAACATAAAACATAGTTGTTCACATTTCTTTTAACACTATAACCGTCATAAATGGTATTGAAACGCCACATAGGCATGAAGGAAAGGTGGGGGGCTGGAAAAAAAACTGGAATTCCTACTCCAGGTAGTGCCTAAATGCTGCATATAGGGGGCGAAGCGGCCGAACTTGAACTGCATCAGTTGTAAGAGGAAAGGCTTTCACCAGGGACCCCTCCCGTAGTCAGTCTCTGAAGCCAGAGGATCCAAATATTCCTCCTGGCGAGGCTACTTACCAGCCCTCGCCTGATCATCTCGGGGTTCACCAGCAGACCCACTGTTCACTCATCCAGCTCCATCTCTATCTCTGTGCCCAGGCAGAATGAAACCTGAAACTTTGGTTTCCTTGCTACCAGAGAGCTGGCCAACCACCAAGCTTTTCCAACTGGGATCGACCTTCCCGGCCTAGGTGCTAACCGGAAGACCTGCACCCTTATGTACAATGCTCGGGGATACAATTAGGCTCCTTCCTCTAGGTAAGGCTCCCTTAAGTACAGTGCTCGGGGATACGGGACCGACCCTTAATGGTAAGCTCTGAGACCCCTGATTCCCCTAATCGGTCGTGTATAGCTTGGCGTTTCGATCCTTATGGTACTCCAACATGGATGAATCAAAATGTGGGGTACCACCCATCTCCCGGTCGCACTCTTGGAATACATGTCCAATCAGCCCATAGTTAAAGCAAAATGAAGGCAACTTTGTGTAGGTGAGCGAGACTCGAACCGAATTCGGTAATTCCCTGAATCGTAGTAGTAGATGGAGACGCAAGGGACGCTCCACGAGGTTCCAGAACCTTCCTTTCACCGATCCTCCCAGTAGAGGCCCCATTGGTCATACGGGACAACGACACATATCCCAAGAGTCGAGCCAATCGTTTCCCTAGTCGCTCGGGTGCGCACCAATGGAGGGAGGCCATGGGCGTGAACCCATAGATGTAGTAGGTCCAAAGTGGGGGGGGGGGTTCCCTAACTATCGGCTCCAAATCTCCGAACGCCCATCGAAACACCAGTGCTCGTTGCCCCAGACCCATGCACGAGCCTCCTCCGACTCGAAATAGAACGCAAAGACCATAGGGCCCATGTCTTTGATCACTAAACCCTCCGCAGATCTTCCTCACGCATTGGTGATGATCCAGAGTAGAACATCCTTCACATGAGAAGACCAAAGCTTTCCCATCATGGAAAATTGTTGGCGTGCCATTACTGACAGGTTCACCAGAGAATACGGTACTAGGACCTCCAACTCCTCCTCATCTTCCAGCGAACAGGAAGAGAAGCCATCTTGGAGTCTGGCTAGGTTAGACGTGAGAGAATCCGGCGGTACCAATACCCCGAGAGCAAAGCTGTCTTCCCGCGGCTTAGGCACCCGACAACGATGAACCATGCCCGGAGGCGTAGTAAGCAAGGACGGGATTACAGGATCTGCGCCTCATTAGGGATCGAAACCACGTCAATGAGCGCCTTCAATTCCTCTCTCCCGTTGTCGACCATGGGTGACTTCCCACGAAGAGGATCTCGACACAGTGAAAGCGGCGGAGCGTCGCCAAGAACAACGGGGACATTACTAGCGGGGTAGAGAACCCAAGAGAAAATGCCACAATAGTCGTGGACGATGGCGCTGACGGTATCTCAGGGGACGGTGGGGGGAGAGGAAGCGGAGAAGATTTCTCGGTTAGGGTTTGCTTCGGCCTCCTTCGCCGTCGATTCTTTAAGGGAAACTCAATCTCTTAGGGAGAGCGAAGGGGTGGGACTGCAGAGAGTTGCATGGTGACAGGCGGCGATGGGACATGACCAGTAGGACAGACAGGCGTATCGACGGCGGTGACAGCCACAGAGAGCTTCATAGACAGACTAAGCTAGGGTTTCTCGAGAGAGGCTCTCGACAGATAGCGAGAGAGAATTGTATACGTGGGAATCTTGATAGTTGTCATAAGGGTACTGAAAAAGAGACAGTTCATTATGTTTTTTTGATTCGATATTTATCAGTTTTGAATTGATAGATTTCAATACCTTTTTCGGTTAGAAAGTTTTAATGTTCACTGCTTTTGTTTTGGCATGGTAGAGGAGAAATTAAATACAAACCATGTCTTAACCTAAAAACTAGAGAACCAGTTTAAACCATCTATTTTAAGAATGAAGGGATGAGATGCAGTTGAGTGGTTGACTGCAAAAAAAAAAACAGCACTTTTTAGTTAGTGAGAATGACTTTTTCGTAAAACTATCATATTACTTTTTTTTTTATTTTGCCAATTCACTAATTTAATTTTTCCCACTTCGTTTGAACTCCGATTGGCTTCAAACTTGCGCCATTAGTTTTTTTTTCAAGGGCTTTCTATCAAGATCACTCATGAATATATTTTAAAGCATGAATTTTTTTTGGGAAAATTCTGGGTCCTAACCTTCTTGAACGTTTCGTTTTGACGTTCTAACTCAGACCAACATTTCGTTACAGTTCCATACATGAAAGGTTGGAACTTTTACAAAACCTGATATGAACCGTTCAAATTAACGATTTCATTAACATAGGAAGTCTAAAGTCGAAACTACAACTCCATTCACGTTAACCTTTCAGCTCCCCATGCCCGTTAAACATGCAATTAGAACACTTAGTATACATATCCAACAATTTTTCAACACTGAATTTCAAAATAATGCATTATTTTGGGAAAGAGGAGCTGAAAGGTTAACGTGAATGGAATTGTAGTTTCGACTTTTCACTTCCTATGTTAACGAAATCGTTAATTTGAACGGTTCATATCAGGTTTTGTAAAAGTTCTAACCTTTCGTGTATGGAACTGTAACGAAACGTTGGTATGGGTTAGGACGTCAAAACGAAATGTTGAAAAAGGTTAGGAACCAGAGTCATCCCAATTTTTTTTTATATTTCGGGGCTGATTTAAAAAAAATTATACATGAGTACTTTTTATCAACACTTTGCTATGGTTTATCAACATTGTTACACTGGTTTTATCAACACTTTGCATTGGGTTTATCACCTCATTTCCAAAACTGATCATGATTTTATCACATCATCACGTGTTTTTTATGAACACTAGTTTTATCAACACCAAACACTAGGTTTTATCATTAAATTACGCGTGTTTTATCACCCCCATCACATGTTTTTTTTTGAAGCATGAAAAAAAGAATTATTTCGGGGCTGATTTAAAAAAAATTATATTTGGGTAATTTTTATCAACACTTTACATTGGTTTTATCAACACTTTACACTGGTTTTATCAACACTGGACACTAGTTTTATCACCTCATTTTCCAAAACCAAACATGATTTTTATCACCTCATCACGTGTTTTTATGAACACTAGTTTATCAACACTAAAAACTATGTTTACCATTAAATTACATATGTTTTTATCACCCGTCACATGTTTTTACTTATCAACGCTAAACTCTAGTTTATCACACTTCTTATCAAAACTGAATATGGTTTTTATCACCTCAGTACATGTTTTTATCAACATTTAGCACTAGTTTGGTACCTCCGATATAAAACATTTATTAGTGAAGATTTATCAACACTCAACATTATTTTTAGGGTAAATTACGTTTGACTACCCCAAACTATACGCGTTTAACGGTTTACTACCCCAATGTTTATTCGTAACAATCACCTACCCCGAACTAACGTTTAGTAACGACATCACCCCCTTTCCATCCATGACTGTTAAATTTGTTGTAAAATGACGAAAATACCCTCAATTGTTATCTAGATTTACACCTTATACCATTCACTAAATATATGTTTTTTCTTATTAAATTAGAAATAAATCGGTTATTATTTTACAAATATTTTATAAATTGATAAAAAAAATCAGTTTTTTTTATATCAGATTATATTTTAAAATATCAATATATATATTTATATATATATATATACCTATTAATAAAAATATATATACAAATAGATTTTATTTTCAGAAAATAAGTTTTATTTTTATAATAAACACATTTGATAAAAAATCAGTTTTACTCAAAACCAAATTTAGTCAGATTTAATATATATAAAAATCAGTTTTTAATAAAAGCAGGTTATAATAAAAACCAAATTTGTCAGATTAAAAAAAAATCAGTTTTAAGTAAAAACCGTTAATAGAAAAACAAATTTAATCAGATTTTAAAAAAATCAGTTTTTAATTCTTTCATAAAAAAAACTACAATAAAATCTTTTCAATAAATTTTAGGGATAATTCCACCTTAGTACCCTAAATCTTTCATATTTCATTTAGAGTACCCTAAATCTTTTTTGTGTCACCTCAATACCCTAAACTTTCATTAATTCATTTAGAGTACCCTAAATGTTTTTTGTGTCACCTCAGTACCCTAAATTTTCATTAATTCCATTTTAGTACCCACCGTCAACTTTACATATAATTTTCCATCCAAAACAAGTAAAATGACCATACTACCCCTCACCAACAACCAAAATTATGGTAAAGTTATCGGTGGGTACTAAAACGAAATTTATGAAAGTTTAGGGTATTAAAATGGAATTAATAAAAGTTTAGGGTACTGAGGTGACACTACTCTAAATGAAATATGAAAGATTTAGGGTACTGAGATGACACAAAAAAGATTTAGGGTACTCTAATAAAATATGAAAGATTTAGGGTACTGAAGTGAAATTAACCCTAAATTTTATTTTAAGTATTATCCTCATATATCCACAAGTCTAAACCTATCTGTATTTTTTTTTTCCTTTTGCTCCATATCTGAGATTTCGAAAAAACACTACACGAGAAGACCATTTTTCTTTTCACATCTGAGATTCTTCCTTTAGCCAAGGAGATGAAGATGATATAGGACGAGGGATTATACGACAGTGGGATAAGGTATGATGGAGCTCGAGTTGTGGAGGTCGTGGCGAGGAAGACAAGATCTGGTGTGGTGGTTGTGGAGGTCCTCCGCCACTTTGTGCAAAAACGCCATCATCTGCTGCGGCCTCCTCTCCGTCGCCTCCAATCTATGATTCATCCCCTGCATCTCCTCCTCCACAACCTTCCGCTCCTCTTTCAATTTTATTATCTCCATCAGATCTGGGATTTGGGCGATTTTTTTTTTGTATTTCAAAGTTTACAGATTTAGGTTTGTGGCAGCTGAAAGTTATATTGATTAAGATTTTTTTGATGAATGTGCTTGGGAATTTCAGTTTCAAATTTAGGTTTAATTTTGATTCTTGCTGTGTGTATGAAATTTGCAGATATGGAGTTGTGTATTGATGATGAGAAATAATTAATAAAAAAAAGTGATTAATTAATAATATAGAAATAAAAGTAATAAAGAAATGAAAAATAAAATTCGAAATTATTAATAAAAAAATTAATTTTGTGAAATTTAAACTAAAATAAATAAATAAATTATTAATGGAAAATAAAAGAATTGAAAAAATAATTATAAAGAAATAAATAATTTGAAAAAAAAGCATTTTGAAAAAGTATTGAAGAAAAAAATATTCTAATATAATGGACAAAAAAATATTTTAGTTTAGGTATTTAAAAAAATATTAGTTTAGGTATAAGGGTAAACAACAAGGGTATTTTTGGAATTTTAGAAAAAATGAACAGTGAACAGATGGAAAAGTGGATGGGAGGGACCAACGACGTTACTAAACGTTAGTTTGGGGTAGGTGATTGTTACGAGTAAACATTGAGGTAGTCAACCGTTAAACGCGTATAGTTTGCGGTATGTGGATGTAATTTACCCTTATTTTTATCCCCCGATATACCTTTTTGTTTTCGTGCTTCAAAATATATTCATGATTGATCTTGATTTAAAGTCCTTGAAAAAATAAAAATATTGGCGCAAGTTTGAAGCTAATCGGAGTTCAAACGAATCGGGAAATATTAAATTAGTGAATTGGTGAAGAAAAAAAATGGACACTTGTCCACATGACACCATGTTTTTACAATTATGCCCTTGCTTGTGTGAGAAAGGATGAAAGTGACGTGAGTTTGAGTGAAATTGGGGTGATGATGTGACATCATGGTGAATGTTGGATCTTAAATGTGTGTAGCTAGGATTGGATCTCTAGTTTTTAGGTTAAGAGTGGTTTGTAGCCGATTTCACCTCTGGCATGGTATATGACATTATTTTGGTCTTGCGTTGTCCAAAAATGAAGAAAGGAGTTTAATAAGACAACGGTAGTTGAATTTGAATGGCAAAGAGAACACATATACTTAAACAGAGTAGATACATAGAAACATCTCCATTGAGAATGTTTTCCGTTAATGAGAGAAATAGTAAAATCCGACTGAGAAAGGATAAAGACAACCCTTCACAATATCATCATCCGTAGAGATTGGTTATTTCAAAACATCTCTTCCAAACCCAAATACTAAAACTATATATATGCTGGAGATGACATCGTCATGCGATGATCTCCTTTTAACTCCAAAATCAGGCACTTAGTTCACAGAGGCAATGTGTCGGAGCAAGTCAACCACACGGTTGCTGCAAAAAAACATTGGAGGGCAGACATCAAAACCTAACTATAAGATAGTGAAAGAATACTCGATAAAGCCAACACCAGAAAACCTAATCAGTTCATTAATTGATGCAGAAACGAATAAGAAATCAAGTAGGCATAGGATAGATTTTATATAATTTTACCTGTAACCCCATTCGTTGTCATACCAAGTGACAAGCTTCACAAAATTGTCATTTAATGCAATTCCAGCCTTGGCGTCGAAAATGCTTGACCTGTCAAAATGGAATCAATCACCGAGCCATTCCTTGTTGCAGTATTTAGCTGACATGAAACTGGATTGTAAGTTATTATCCAACTCACCTGCAATCCCCAACAAAGTCAGTTGACACCACATCGTCCTCTGTGTAACCAAGGATTCCCTTCATACTTCCCTCAGATTCGGCCCTGCACAGCGTACAAAAGGGATGCACTAAGAATGGATGTTTCTCACTTCCATTTATCATATGGTTTTGATTACCAATAATGTTATTTAGATGACCTAGTTACTAACACTACTTGATAAAATAAGGGCATATTGTGGGGAAGCCATCAGTGTTAGTATTTGCAATTTATTTTGTAACAGAGAATTAGATAGAGACATGGGATCCCTGTAGTTTCGTGTGAGAAGAAATAAACTACCCGGATTCACTTTTACTTGTCTTCATTGAATTTATGGAAAAAAGAGAGTAGAGATCCTTACTTGATAGCAGCTTTAATCTCATCATAAGTAGCCTTCTTCTCAAGCTTCACAGTGAGATCAACAACTGAGACATCAACTGTGGGGACACGGAAAGCCATACCAGTCAACTTTCCATTTAGAGCAGGAAGCACCTTTCCAACAGCCTAGTCAAGAATCAAGAACGACAAACAAGTATAATAAGCAATTTAAGAACAAATATTATCAGGTGCACAAATCATACAGTAAGAAGAAATTCAGAGTCCACTCGTCGAAAATACCTTGGCAGCTCCAGTGCTGCTGGGGATGATGTTGAAGGAAGCAGCTCTTCCACCTCTCCAGTCCTTCATTGATGGCCCATCAACTGTCTTTTGTGTGGCTACATAGCAGAGGGGGAAAACACGAGGCAGTGAACAGAGTATACCAAAGTCAAAGAATTCAAGGAACATACATCAAACCAAATGAGAACTAACCAGTGATAGAGTGGACAGTGGTCATAAGACCCTCAACAATGCCAAACTTGTCATTGATAACCTGCAATGACACCATCAAAAAATCAAAACAAGCACGTACCCATGTGTGTATCGCCCGAAAGCTAAAACTGATAAATCATAACTACCTTGGCAAGTGGAGCAAGGCAGTTGGTGGTGCAGCTAGCATTGGATACAATGGTAAGATCTGACTTGTATTCCTTCTCATTCACACCCATAACAAACATGGGAGCATCCGCGCTTGGGGCAGAGATAATCACCTTCTTAGCTCCACCCTAGATATCATTGAAGGGACCAACCAAGAAAATTAGCACAAATATGGAGTAATATCAAGGGTCTTTCAACTCTCATTTTCCTCATCCATTTGAGAAAGGTGGCAAAACAGATTTAACACACGTTTGACGTGAATAAGAGAAATATAAACCAGCAAGACGGTTAATTCTTAGTCAAACTAACACAAACCTTCATATGAGCTGCAGCTTTGGCCTTGTCAGTGAAGACTCCGGTTGACTCAACAACAAAGTCAGCACCAGCCTCACCCCATGGGATCTCCTCAGGGTTCCTAATCATCGACAAAACAAAATAGAAGGATAAATAATTGAAGCTCAGCAGTTTAAACATATAAAACAGAAGAAATAGAGAGATTGAAATTATACCTGCAACCATAAACGATGACGGGCTTGTCACCAAAGAGAAGGGTCTTGGAGTCCTTAATCGTGATATCACTGTGCTTCCATTGACCGTGAACACTGTCATACTTAAACATGTATGTCTGTGGAGCAATATCATAAAAACAAAATTATTAATAACAGAACATACATCCACCGCTTAGACCTGAACTAATTCGCTATGCTACCACCATTTCTACTCAAAATAGGTAGTGACAGAAGATTAAACGCCTTGCCAATAAAAAAAATATGTTCCAATAAATTTCTCAGTGACCAAACAGGCGAAATGACAAGTAAGCAATCAAAATCTACTTAGACCAAAATGACAACAAATCACGACAAGTATCATATGAAAACAATCTCTGACGAAATTAATTAAACACGTAGATTCATCTGGTGGACGAGTCTGGCGTATCACTAAACACAAACATGTAATATAAAAAAAATGATAAAATCATGAAGATCCGAGACATACACACGCAATCATCACAACGGAGGCCGAACTAATATAAAATACCATGTATTCGGTGGTGATGAAGGGATCGTTGACGGCGACGAGCTCAATGTCGCTGCTCTGGAGAGCAACTCTGGCGACCAAACGCCCAATCCTTCCGAACCCTATAAAACACGGAGAGAAAAAGATGGATCAGTCGAAAATCAGACGGACAGAGGAGGGGAAGAGGAAGGAGATGACACCATTGATTCCGATCTTGATCTTGGCCATGGTGGTTGAGTGATTAGGAGAACGAAAACGAGATAGGAAACGAAAAGAGAGAGGGAGAGACGGTTGAATGTAGGTTTCAGTCGAGATGCGTGGTTATATATAGTTCGAGAAAAGGGAACAAAGCGTTGTGGCCGAAAAAGAGAAATGGCAGAGCGGATTTGGCGAGGATACAAAATGCGAGATCACCACAATTTTCACCGGAGGTATCGGGAGAGGACCTTTACGTGGCTGCACTGCTCTCGATTTCGACCCGGAGGGTGGCAAGTCACGTGATTTACCCACAGTGGTCACGAGACTGGCGGGTACTCCGAAGAGATCTATCGCTAAAAAGTCCCGACCGGACACTCCACCAGAGGCAGCAGCCACACCTACCGGATAACTGAAATTCCGACAGAGACAAACAAATACCTAATAAAAGGTAAACAACAAAAACATCAACGACGAACAAGAAACTACTCGCGACCGGCCTTCTGGGCTTGGGATCGTGCCGTGGTGGATGACGCCGACGGGTACAGATCCGATCCACTAAGGGCTGGTGCACGGGACTGGTTGGGTAAACACATAAAGCAGGAGCATAGCAGAAAGGCATCGACTGCGGTGTTCAGACGAAAGTTGGGTGCAAGTTTGACTGTCTGGCCGAAAGAAGAGCGTGGAAAAGAGGCTCGACCGGGGGTAGTCGAGGCATCATCGATGGGGGTTGAATCTTGAGGGTAGGGGTTATCAGTCCGCCTTGGTAGTCGCCGGTGAAAGAGGGCAGTGATCGACAGATCTGGCCGCCGTGGTGACCGGACGTGGCCGAAGGATAGCGCGTCTGGTCGTTGGGAGGTGGGGGAGTCGAAGTAGAACATGGGAGTGTGGGGTTTTCCGGAGGAGAGCGGAGGTTGCCGGCGAGGTAAGAGGAGTGGTTGTGGAAGGGGGCGTGGGGAGTCGAAGCAAGACATAGGGGTGTGTGTTTTGCCGGAGGAGAGCGGAGGTTGCCGGCGAGGTGAGAGGGGTGGTTGTGGAAGGGGGCCCGGGGGCCAGATCTGGCCGTAGGGTCTGGCGAGGCTGGAAGGGGAGGCGGATCTCTAGCGGAGGACGAAGAAGGAAGGGGACGACGATGGGACAAGGGAATCCGCAAAGTTCATCGGCAAACAAAGATAAACAGAGCTAAGGGGAAGGCGAGTCTGTTCAGCGGCACACGTGGATGAGGGCTGGGGCAAGCGATTGCGACAGAGGGACGAAGGGCGGAGGGCCGAGGACAGGGAGGTGGTGGGGACCGGAGGTGGGGACCGGAGGAAGGGGACGAAATAGCCGGCGATTTCCGGTCGAAATCGAATCTCGCCGATGGCGGCTACAACAAAGAAGAAACGTAGGATTTAGATAGGAGAGAAAACAAGCCAAAAGAGAGAAGTCTGACTGAAATTAACTATGTTTAAGAATGAAAACCAAATCATATTAAAAAGAAAGTAATTTCATCCCACTACTTTAAATTTTTGAGATTCTATTTAGATTACTTTAGATCTATTTGTATTGCCTCGTTACCTTAAAATTCTATTTGTCTCACTTCAATATCTGACGTTAATTCATCCATTTTTAGAGGGAAAATGGTCGTGTGTACATTAGGGTCGGAATCAGTAAGGCCTTAGGGTCTTCCATGGAACACCCTAAACAATTAAAGAATTGGTACAATGGTAAACGTTTCCGAAAATTTCCTAGACATCTTGGGTTCGAGCCATGCATGGAACACTATCCGACTTCTCTTGGTACTCCGTGACCAATCCACCAACAAACAAAGTAAAAACTTTGCCTCTTTTTTCTTCTGTACAACAGATAAAGAACGACAATAAATTACTTCTCTTTTTTCTGCGCGACAGACAAAAAACTCTTTTTCTTCTGTACAACAGATAAAGAACGACAACAAATTACTTCTCTTTTTTCTGCGCGACAGACAAAAAACGGTGACAAACAAAATCCCATCGCTGATAGCAAGTAATGTCTTCTCCATTGTGACAACAACAGCAACAATTCAATTGTTCAAGGTCAACTTCCAATTCTCAGAAAAAAAGATTATTGGTTCTTCGTGATTTAAAATTTGGACCTGAGATTTAAACTTCCAATATTATCCCCATTTTCCCAATTCCTAAAACTAACCAGACCCAATCAAGAAACAATGATATGGTAGAGAAGTACGATTATAAAAATTGCAACTTTTATCACTGATTCACCGAAGAATCCAACCAAATAAAAATAAGTCAATAAATACGGCAATGCCTCAAAATATTGCATGGGTTGGAAACTACCCCTAAAATCTCATATAGAGGATTATTAAACAACTTTAATACATACAATCGAAAGGGAACCAAGAGGGTGATGAAGAATGAATAAGTAGTATTAATGGACCTTTGAGAAAGATTTATATAGGAACTAGAGATGGAAGTGATAGCTTAATTAGAAAAATTGTTGAAGATAATTATATTTCTAAGGGTAAATTTCATCTCACTACCCTAAAAATAGTTAAATTGCATCTCACTACCCTAAAATAGTTAAGTGGCACCTCACTACCCTAAAAATTCTTAAATTTCATCTCACTACCCTAAAAATAGTTTGTGGCACCTCACTACCCTAACTATGCATTTTTGTTGCAGTTTAGTACCCGTCGTCAACTTGGCATCCATTTTTGGATGGAAAATGGTCATGTGTCTAGCACATGACCATAACTTTTTAAAAAATGACAAAACTACCCTTTTCTTTCAGCTCCCAAAAATCAGAAAAGGGGCTGAGTAAGAGAAAATGGGGGCTGAAATAAAAGGGTAATTTTGTCATTTTTAACAAAGTTAGGGTCATGTGCCAGGAACATGACCATTTTCCATCCAAAAATGAATGTCAACTTGACGGCAGGTACTAAACTGCAACAAAAATGCATAGTTAGGGTAGTGAGGTGCCACAAATTATTTTTAGGGTAGTGAGATGAAATATAAGAATTTTTAGGGTAGTGGGGTGCCACTTAACTATTTTAGGGTAGTGAGATGCAATTTAACTATTTTTAGGGTAGTGAGATGAAATTTACTCTATTTCTAAACATAAATAAAAGATTTTAGAGTTTTTAGTTGGTAAATGGCGGGGTTGTCTCAAGCTCTAAGCGAGTTAAGCCGTCGCTTAAGGTCACATATCAAAAATGGCCACATAAAGTCAAAGATCTATTATTATTTGATGCAAAATTCTTGATATATGAATTAATTATATTTCATTTCAACCTAATCAAACGAAAATATTGGACTATTAATTTTATAATTGAATTTTAGTACTAGCTAAGCCCAATTATGATCTCGATTCAAACTCGTTTTTCGGATAAACAATTCACATCCAAAAGAAATACACTTTTTCTTTATTTTTGAACATTCTAACAACTCTATGGATCTTTATTTAGCAGTGAAAACGCTTTCTTAACGAGACAAAGCATGCACGTTTAATTTACTACTCATAAGTGAATAAAAGTGTATTTTCTTTGTACTAAAATGTTTCATAAAAAAATGTGATCATTTATCGAAGAATACTCCATAAAGTTCATGGATTGGAAACACGAATCTCATTGGGTTTGATAATACTAAAACTTTTTTTTTGATCAACAAAGCAATATATTAAATACCTCATCTTTCCGAAATGGAAAAAGGAGACAAGGGAAACCCTTGAGAACCGATACACCAGAACACCTCTCTAGAAGAGGCTAACAACAACAACCAAAACGAATAAACAGAAGCAAGGCCAAACCCAAATACAGGAACAACGGAAACTACCAGCAGAGAAAAAAACAAAAAGAGGACAACCCTCAAACACCAAAACAAAAACCAAGAACCAAACAACAGCTCAACACAACATCACCAGACCCAAACTCGAGCAAAGTCAACCCACTCCTCCAACTAAATCAGAATCTGAAGCACCCTCCAAGTCCTCGAACTCATCATCAGAGTCAACTTCAAAAATCAACACTCTGATTGAAACCATAATCCATCTTTTGAAGTTGCTGAATAACCTCTTTATCCGACACAGAAGCTCGGATCCCTATAGCTTTACCAAACTGCCAGGCCTTTTCAGCTTCAGAGAGACCTTTAGAAGAAGAATCTTTTCTAGCACTCAAGAAAGAAACAACTTCCTTCTCCATCTTCAGTCTGGACCTTGTACCATAGGTGCGAGTAGAAGCAACTTTCTTAGTTTTTTTCTTACCTCCTCTGATATTTTTAACCACAATTAGGGATTTAGAAGTAAAACCCATAAGATCAGAGATTTCAGCTACTTGAGCCTGCACAACCTCATTAGAAACAAGGTTAAGAGGCTGAAGAAGGTTGACTGTCACCTGTTGTTGGAAAACCTCAACTCCCTCTTTGTTGGATTGAACATGAACCACTCCAGAACCTAAGACTTCTTCTCTTTGAGTAGAGACCTTCTTCCCAACCTCAACGGCCAACAAGGAATCTCCTTCCACATCGTTTATAAAATTAACCCCTTCAGGATCTCCCGAGGAATTCACGCCCTCAATAGAAATGTTCCCCGAATCAAGAGAATGAAGCCCACAACCAACATCCTCCGAGCTCGTAGAAACCATACTATCCTCCACAACCTGGGAAGGTACCTCATCTTCATCAACAAAGACTGGAACAACTTGAGAGTCAACCGGACGAATTAAGACAGAGAAAGTCCCCTGCCCAATTTCGATATTCACTTCCTTGGAGGCATTAAGGCAAGAGTTCGAATGTACCAAAATGTAAGCAGCCTCCAAATGTCTTCCGGCCAAAGTTTTAGGATGAATAAACACTAGAGAACCAACTTCTCTACCACACGCTTCAAAGGATTCCTCACACCAACCGTGGACAGGGAGACCCAGGATAGTGAACCAAATAAATCTACCACCTTTTGTAAGGAGATTTTGTTTATTTGGAACGACGGTGCACCACTTTTTTAACCAAACCCAATTGTCTCTCATCAATTCCACCCCAAAAACCAAATCAGGGCAAAATATACTGAAGACTCGATTTCCCAAAGAACGCACAGAAATTTCACTTACGCCTTGAGCTGAAATCTTCCTCATCAAAGAATCCACAGAACAACTATTATGATCCACTACAAGATGAGAAGATTCACACTCCGGACTCTTCTCCGACCTTTCCTCCTGCGTATTGACTACCGGCGATCTCTGTGGAACTTTGGATCTAACCTGGCCATCAAATCGAGAAGATCTCTGCCATGAAAATGAAGTCGAACGGGAAGAGGCAGAGTTAGGGCTTTTGGAATCGCAAAAGGGGGGCGCGTGGTGTCGCGCATACACTTCTATCCGTTATTTTTACACCATAATACTAAAACTTGGGGGTACCAATATACACTATAAATTGTAAGGTTGTGTAAGAAATCAAGACCAACTTGATCAAAATACATGTTAAGAGAAAGAGAAACTCTTCCCAAATTATTACAATAAAAAGAGGTAATACGAAGGTCTCATTTCATGCTTAAACAAGACAATAAGCAGAGTTGGCTATATAAACCTATCACATGGAGTTGTATTCTTCAGACTCTAGAGAAATGATTTACTCATTGGAGATGGAGGCACTTCTCATTCGTTAACATAGAGATACTCAACGAAGAGGAAATACTATAGGCCATGAACATGAATGACTATTTGTTTATGATTTCTTAGTCCTAAATCAAAAGATTAATAAACACGTGTTTGTTTGTAAGCTTCTAGAATCGTTAGAAAGAAACAATAGTTAAATGGACAAGCATATATCCCGAGGTAATATGGGGAACGTGTTGGGCTTGCCCAATTTTGTTTTCGCGGATGAACTGGTGGGTGTTGGTACCGAATACCCTTTTATTCTTGAAAATTTTCACTTGACTACTACCTTGCACCATTAGTGTCGATTTTGCCGATTTTTTTTCCAGCTGTATTTGACTGCTTCTAGTTATAGCTCGTATTTTATTTTTATATTCAAAATATTTTTAAGTGTGTAAATTTCTAGAAGTTGATGACAATGACTATCCATACACGACGTCACGTATAAGCTAGTATTATTTGGTGTAATCATTTAGAATTATCTTGAACCTATCACATCCAAACTTGGCATAAATATATATCATTTATGGATAATGTGAATCCCTAAATATTTGGATTTTAGTGTAAAATTCTAGACATTAAATCTTATTCATCGAAGATGTCATGGTAGAAATTAATTTTTGTCGTCCATTTTAGATTTTGAGTGCTATAAGTAGATTTGAACCTCATTTACTTAATATCTTCTAATATAATCTTTGTATATGAACAAACACTTTAATTAATCTATTATATTATCTCATAAGAAAAAAAGATATTTATCAAATTCTCACTTTATGCCTCAATTATTATCGGGCCGACCTTTGTAAATGGTATATTCTACTCATAAACGGTATATCCTGATGAGGATCGAGAGGTTTTATGGAACTATTTATTTTAAAATCACTGATATCAGAAGTATTTTGACTTTTGAAAATGGTTTCAAATAAATGAGAATGAGACGTATAACTGTTCAAAATAGAAGTGAATTTTAAATCAATTTTAGAAAAGATAAATGATATGATTAGGGGCACAATTATTTTTATATTTATGATTGAGAGATTTGGAGAGCTCGAAATGAGATGGTGTGGAACGGGAAAGGGACCTCAGGGGAGGCAATTGTTAGAGTCGCTTCTAGTCTGCTCTCGGATTGTAAAGCAGCTCAAATCCCTAGTTCAGGGCAGAGGGCAACAGTGGCAGGTCGGGGTGGTTGGGAAAGGCCTTCGATGGGGAACCGAAAGGTGAATGTGGACGGAGCAACATGAGGCTTGATGGGAGGAGGAGGAGGACTCATTTGCAGGAATGAAGAAGGTGTTGTGGAAGGATGCAAATGTGTTCTTTTCCAAGGTATACGGGACCCGGAAACAATTGAGGCTCTAGTGGTACGAGAGGCTTTGATCTGGAGTCGGGAGAGTGGGTGGGGGCACAAAGGGATTGAAACAGATTGTTTGAATGTGGTGCTAGCTATATCCAATGAGGACTCGATTCTGGCTCCGATTGGAGGTATCATAGATGATTGTAAGCGTCTCTTGCGGGAACTCCTGGGACTTCGGGTAGGTTTTGTTAGACGGGGGAGGCCAACAAAGTGGCAAACGAACTGGCTAGAAATGCACAATTATGGTTTAATTATGTTTTTGATCGTAGTGATCTGTCGGGACCGATTTTAGGTCTCGTGCATGACGACATTGCACCATAAATATACCATCTTCTTCAAAAAAAAAGTAGCAAGGCTCATACTTGAGCAACTATCCACAATACAGGCTAAGATGTCCCTATAGTCTCTTGATATATATTCCTGGTTCCTCCCTTGGTGTTCATGACCCTACTTTTTTTTTAAAAAATAACAAATTTACCTCCTTTTAGCCACACATACCTTACTTTCTCTATTTCACTTTCACCGTCAACCCAAGACCTAATCATGTTGTTTCATTTTTGTAGATTTACCGTCTCTCCATGTTCACACACCTCCCCATTTTTGAAGATCAATTACCCTTTTATTTTCTCTATGCCTTCTCTTGTGAGCTCGAAGGTTGGACTCGCGGGATTTTCAAAGCATGCCTCTCTAGGGCGTCGGTGACAACGACTGTCATGGAGGCAACGCCACAAGGTCTTCATCCACCCTCGCTTGGAACTCCAATCGTTTCCCCTGAGAAACCCCATCTTCGCCGCCGCCACCACCCCTGTCTCACAAAGTCGTCTTCGTCTCCGGTGACCGCACAAAAAGTTCAAGACTGTTTAGAGCTTCTGGAAAGAATCGAGAACGTGTGATTCGAGTTTGTAAAACAGACAGCGAATCACACCGCCCACTAGCTTGTTAGAACAACTCGCGGGGATTCTGTTTGAGAGTGACAAGGGATTAACATTCTTTCCACTACCAATCCCAGCGAACCGCTCTAGCAAGCTAGTGGGTGGCATGATTCATTATTCGTTTCACACTCAAATTGGATGTTCTCGATTCTTTCCAGAAGCCATCTACAGTCTTGAAATAATAATTCTAAGGGGGAGAAGAAGGTCGCCCCTTGGTTTATGAAGTTGACCACTACCTAACAGTCACTTCTTATAATTATCGGAGGTCGGTCGAGCCATTGTAGACAATAATTCTAAGTAATCGGATATGGGCCCTATCAGAATAACACAATTTTGCAAATGTAGGTTGGTATTCTTATTAACTATTCGACATGTTGTGTAATGATCAAACTAATGTCCATTACTCTTTCTAAATTAAATAAATTAAGCATATATTTATGTGGTACACAATCCGTTGTAAATGTGTCCTTAAGTTGTAAAATGTAAAAATTACATAAGGATCAAAAAAACTGTAACAACGGATTTAGGGTTTATATATTAGGTTCAGATGTGTTACAGAATTTTGTGATTGATATTACAGAATACATAAACCCAAAATTCGGTGTTACAGGTTCTTGATCTTTATGTTACAGTTTTTTGTTCATATTGTATTTTTGATTTACATTTTACAACATAAGGATCATTTACAACAGATAGTGCTCCTATTTATGTTCAAGTACATTTAGTTTGAATTATAGAAATTATTAGTAACTATTCAGTATTATTTACTGGTTTTATTTGTTATATTTCTAGTTGAAAGACCACTCTAACGTACTGTCAGCGTGAGAACTATTTTTGGGCTTTAGTTAGACCAACCCAAATGAAACTGAACACGAACCACTTCGATCACATATATTTTTCCTAACCACCAGATGGATCCCTATATGAACCTTTAACAAATGGAGTGGAGAATGCTAACCGGCCAAGGATCTGGTCATGCCACATTGAGGAAGGCTCGTTAGATCAAATGGGACCCGATCGGCATAGGACATGCCTCCTCCTAGTTACCATGTGCCTCTCCTAAAGCCTCATTCGGTCTAGCGATCCCTGTTGACAGACCACGCCTCTTCATATGGTGCCACCTCATGTGTTGGGGTGGCTAGAACTAGCATTTGAGGGGTTCTCTTCTTTGTTAGAAATTGATGGTGGTTTCATATCTCTTCATGGTGAATACACACTACACTATCCCTTATTGAAACGTCTCTGATGGTGCGAGTCGGAGCGCCTCAGCCTCCACCTCCTTCATTAGTGGTATGCGCTTCCCCCACCATTGGGATACGGGTCGTTCCCACAACATTGTCACCATCAACCGTGCATATTGGCATCTTAGATCCGCGAGCGAGATGGATAGATGTCGGATATGTGCATCTTCCTATCCGTGGCGGTGGCTCTGAAGGATAACACGAAAAAGAAGAGTAGTGGGGTTGGTAAGGCTAAATCAATGAGTCGTGAGCAAGGAGTAGAAACGTCGGAGTTGTACAACCCCTTAGCCCGCAATGACGGCTAATAGGGAGAGCACGGAGATCCTTAGTTTTTTTTAATTGTTTTTTTTTACTAAAATGTGTGTATTTTATTCATCCGAACGAAAACGAGAGCCAGGACAAGTTAAGAGTTCCGGTAGGGCTCAGAACACGTAACTTAAGACAATATAACCGTCACAGACGATATTGAAATCTCCATATAAGCGGGAAGGAAGGTGGGGAGTTGGAGAACAGGACTGAGAAGTACTTCTCAAGGTGTTTCCTGAACGCTGCATAAGGTTCTTTAGAGTGAGACCGAACCTGAACTTGACAGTTGTATTGGGAGGATATACGGGAATCAGAGTTCCCTCCTTGGAAAAATTTCTAATTCTCTACTCACTAGTCATTGACCCTGCAAAGACGAAATAAGATAAAATAAAAAATACCTACTCGATTAGTCAGATTCAGAATCGAGAGAGGGGTCGAGGAGGGTGTGGTGGTGTAGGCCAAGGAGAAGGACGCGCCAGTTGCGGCTTCAGAGACGGCGGGGGTCGATTAGGAGAAATGATCCAATATATGGAGGTCGCGAGGCTCCGAGGCGGTGAGGTCAATTGATGCCAAGGTAAACCAGATTTCAACCATCGGACTTGCAAATAGGGGGTCAAATCATATCGAGAGACATGTCGTTGGTGGCGGGAGGGAGCCAACGTCAAGGTGGGTAGAGGCGGCTTGAATGGAACCCTAGTAGAGCGCATAGGAGGTTCATGTCACTCAATTATTTAATCTTAATATTACACAATATTTATTGTTGATGAAAACCCTTCCAAAATAAATTTTGCACCGATAAGTAGATGCTAATTCAATTAATCGATACTCAAATAAAAAATGTTAATTTTTGTAATTCCAATCATCTTTTCATTACTTTCAATAATACATAAAAACTTAGAGCATCCACATCCCCAACATTAACAATTTATGTTAGAGTAACGCTGAAAGATAGAGAAACAATTGTCACGTAAGAAAGTGATACCTTTTCGGAGATGCTTAATTTTTTTCTATCACAATTGAGCATTGTTAAAATAGAGCTTGTTACAAACGGTGTTGGAAAAGCCATACAGGCAAGCTACAACTAAACTATGACGAAACTGGCTCTGTAGAGTGCGGCCGAACCTGCTTTGATCAGTTTCAAAGGGAGGCAGAGCTCTTACCAGGGACCCATCCCAAGGTCGGTCTCTACAGCACTGAATTCCTTTCATTTCACCTGGTGGGGCAGTTTCCTAGCCCTCTCCTAATCATCTCGGGGTTCCCCAGCAGATCCCCTCTTCACCCCCAACTCCTGCTCCTGCTCCTGCTCTATCTCTGTGACCAGGCAGGCCCAAAACTCCGTTGTCCTGGCTACTAGAGAGTTGACCGACCACCAAGTTCTTCAACCCGGATCAACTATCTGAGCCTGGATATGGCCCTGAGGACTTGTACCATTAGGTACAATACTCGAGGATACAAATGGGCCCCTTCCCCGAGGCAAGGTGCGCTTAGGTACAATACTCAAGGACACGGGTTCTGTCCTGGATGGTAAACTCCAAGGTGCCTGATGGCCCCAATTACTCGCATAAGACTTGGGGCCTTGGTCCTTGTGGAACTCCAACAGGGACATATCAAAATGTGGGGTACCAGCCACCTCCTGGTTGCACTCCTTGCATGACGATCATCCCACAATTAAAGCAAAACAAAGGTAACTTAGAGTAGGTAAGCGAGATACGAATCGGTTCGGGTAATTCCCTGAAACGTAGCAGCAGATGACGACGCATGGGGCGTTCGATGAAAGGCCAGAACCTCACCTTCACCGTTCCTCCCCAACAGAGGCCCCACAGGTCACACGGGATGTCGGCACATTATTTCGTCCTTTTGTTTTTTATGTGTTAACTTTTCCTAAATAAGTCATACGTAAATAAAGAAAACTGATTTTATCAAGTCAAAAAAAATAGGATTTATATAAAATCTGATTATTTTGAAAATATTTATTTGTTTTGATAAACACATATTTTTGTAATCTAAAAATAAGGGTAAACTACAAATGCATACCCTGAAGTTGTCACGTTTAACCGATGAATACCCTGAAGTTTAAAGTTAACTGATGCATACCCTGAAGTTACGAGTTGTAACTCAAAACCCCTTCTGTCAGCTAAAATGACGAAAATACCCTCAGTGATTTTTTAAATAATTTTTTTAAAATATAAATGAAGTCATTTAATAATTAAATATATATATATATATATATATATAACAAAAGTAATTTTTAAACATAATTATTGAAGTGTAGTTGAGGGTATTTTCGTCATTTTAGCTGACAAAGGGGTTTTGAGTTACAACTAGTAACTTCAAGGTATGCATCAGTTAACTTTAAACTTCAAGGTATTCATCGTTAAATGTGCATACTTAAGGGTATGCATTTGTAGTTTACCCTAAAAATAATACCTCAAAATGTATATTTTATAAGGTTTAAATATCGAAAATTACTCTCAAGTATTTGTCACGAACACTACACTACCCAACATTCCTCAGTATCGGAGGTGGGTACGTTTTACCCTTTGAGTTGCGCGTTATTGGTTCTTCGGTTGTGGTAAATCGGATGGTTGTTCCGGACCGTGCAATGAGCATGAGATCCTTTGTCTTGAGGTAGTGGTTGTTACGTTTTACTTGAGCGGGTCATCGTTTGTGGTTGGTCTTAGCATGACGAATATTGGATTTCTGAGTAAGTTGTCCCTGTAAAGGTCACTAAGAAGGAAACTGAGTGGTTTTATCTATGTGTAAGTTCCTACTTCAGTTCGCATTGCGAGGTGTTTCGACACGATATCTCTGACCGACAGGAGATTCCGGTCTAGAATATCTGGATCGGGTAAGAGTATTTCAGTGCGACGTCTATACCGAGGTAGGATTCCGGTGTAGGGTGTTTTATACCGTCATCCGGTATTGCTTAACGATTTGAGTGTTCTTTGACTTGTTGGGTACATCAGTGGTTCTTGAGTTATGGTCGCATGTTGAAACTACGAACTGTGGAGAAGGATGTTGTTCACCGCCAAGTATGGCTTTTGGGGGTAACTAGCATGATCAAGTGAGAAACGTTTAAACGACGACTACGACGTATCGGAAAGGGTTAAAGGCCGAGTAGAGCCGACAAAGGATTTATATCGATGAACAACTGCGATCTTTTGAGTTCAGATGGTGATCACTTGTTTCTGAGGTGAGCCGAAGAAGGGACTTATGCGGTTGATCGCGGCGAAGGCAAGTTGGCCCCGCAGATCATCGAACAGTTTGAGATCTTCAGGCAGGACTAGAGCATTGCCTAGCAGTTTCCCCGTATTCCCAAACTGCGGAAGTACACTGCGGATCCCTCGCAGGTGAGTCGAAATCGAATGTCCCTAAGATTTGGACAAGAGGAGCACGTTCATGTTAAATTTCGAGGACGAAATTTCTTTAAGGGGGGTAGATTGTAAGACCCGCTTCCGGTCGAACCAGTGACTCAAGAAGTCACTCGGGACTTTTCCGGAACCCAAACGCTTTAGCCATCATCACGGTTGGCTTCAGGGAAGAAATCCCTTTCGTTTGAGTATAATGTTGGAGAAAGTCAATTTTGGTCAAAACGAGACTTTTTATCGACTAAAAGCATTATTTTTAAAGTGCTGGAAATTATTTTGGAAAATTAAATGACCTAGGTGGACACTTGTCTTCTTTTGGTTGAAAGAGAGAAAAAGGGATAGTCATAGTCCCTTTTACCCTCCCAAAAGCTACTACAAGGAATTCTAGCTCAAGGGCTTTTTGGACATTGCTACATCTAGGTATTATATGAGATTGGAGAAGCAAAATCAATTCATTTTATCTTGGTGTAGCCGAAATTTAGAGGAGGAGCAAGGGAGAAGAGCTCCCATGGAGGTTTGAAGGAAAATCAAGGAAGAAGAGGCCACTTGAAGTCTTCCTCTAGCCATCCCTCCTCAAGACCACTACCATCTTCTTCATCTCAACATTCTAGAGGTAATGGAACTCTCTAATCCCCATTTCTCTTCATCTCTTTTCATGGGTTTTGGGTGAAAATTGCTAGATGTTGTTGGGTTTGAGTAGAAATGGTGGGAGATGTTGTTGATGCGAAGCTTTGATGGATTTTTGTTGAGAAATCATTGGTTTGTTGGAGCTTTTGAGTTGGGTTTGATTTGATGAATCATTGGAAACTTGTTTGTGTGTTGATTCCTACCATGGGTAGAAGAGTATTGAAGGATTTGGACTGTTTTGGGAGTTGGAAGGGGTAAATTTCTGGGTTTGAAGGTGGTTTTTCGGAGAAAAGGAGCTGGAGGTTGAAGAAGGGCGAAACTGCTCTGGTGCGCCACGGATCCGTGACGGATCCCGTGACGGGCGACGTCACGGCTCCGTGAGGGAGTCCGTGACGGCACTCGTCACGGATCCGTGATGGTAACCGTGATGGTTAGCCTCACGGATCCGTGACCAGGTCCGTGGCAGACCAGGGTGGGGGTTTCTTGAGGGTTTGCACCTTGGTTTTGAGCTGAACTTTGGAAGGGTTTTGGGAGTCTTCCTTGCCGTTTAAGTGGAGTCTAATTAACGTTTCTTTGTGTCCAAGACTTAGGGGATCGAGCTAGAGAAGCAAGGATCACGCCGGTACCCGAGTGAAGGACGGAGTGGTGATCATCGGACTTCATCAAAGTGTTGAAAGGAAGACCTTGAGGTAGGGAAAGCCTTAACCTCTCGTTTATGATGCTTAGTATGCATGCTAGGTTAATAAAATTGGAAAGGTCCTAGAAATGCCTATAGGATGCGAATAACTAGCATAATCGTCTTTCAATTTCTAATAACCGGAAGTGTCTAGTGGTGACCGATTAGGATGCCAATCACTAGTGTAATTCGCTTTTAATACTTGGGAATTGCTTGTCTGGTAGAGGAGCCTTGGCAAAGCCCTCGGATTAGTTGTGTGTTAGGATCATATGCTTGGTTGTTGGTTGCTTAGTGGATAGGCTAAAGAGTCTAACGGAACTAGTTGAATTGCATGTGTGAATGCTCTTTTGAAGGTTTTTGTGATTAGTTGATTACACTCGTACTTGCTCGTTGATTGTATTCGAATGATTACTTGATTTACTTGAATGCTTGTTTGGAGCGTCGAGTATGACTGGTTGTACCGCGCGGTGCAATCAGGTGATCGATGCCCCGGTGGTTCGAAACTGGTAAGTGAACGGTAAGTTGGGATTGTGTGATTGGTGTGCTATGATTACGTGATTCGTGTACTGTGTGTTGTGGTGAATTGGTGATGTGTGAGCTATGTGTGGAAATGAATTGGTGGTTGCTGAGATTGGATTATTTCGTGTTTCGGTTGAGTGCGTTATTCAATTATTAACTGCTTATTATTGAATTGTCCAAGTGTATGCTCCCTATGGGAGTAATACCTTTGTTCCCGAGGACATAAAATCCCTTGGAGACGTTTATGAGAATCCCGATGATAAGCGCCCCGAAGGGTTGTTTCCGGTCGCCTCAATGTTATGCGTCTCCTCTGGATTTGAGGGAAAATCCGAGAGGACACATCATGTGGATCGGAGGGTGGAGACTTCATGTGCCACGGCATTGGCTGATTTATCTATTACCTGTGTTTGTTAAGATGTATTTGGTTGACTTTATTGTTGATATTATTGAGTTGAAGGTCCATCTTGTTATGTGTTTTCCCTACTGAGCGCAAGCTCACCCCTACGAGTTTATTGTTGTGTTTACAGGCTTGATAGAGGAGTAGAGGCTCGGGAGCTTCTCGGTGTGGGTGTCCTTAGAGACTTCGATTTTATCTTTATTTATGTTGAACCAGATTTTGTGGAGATATTATTACACCCCTGGAGGGTTATTTATGCTTTAAACTAAATTTGGTGGATTCGAGTTACTTAGTGGAGTTTTCTGGAACTTTTTGTGATTGGTTATCTCTTTTATTCATGTTTTACTAGTCATGCCTCAGGTCCGGGCGAGAACCGGATTTGGGTCGTGACAGTTAAGGATGGAGAGGCCTCGCCACTAGACCTTGGATATCTTGGCTGATCCGGGCGGGGTCAATTCAGTTGGGTCCTAGGACACGACCAACTTGGATTTCCATCTTCCCACACACACTACTCGAACAGTGGACCCTCATTGGAGATCGGGTCTGCCCTCCCCAACTAGATGGGCCGTAGAGCACGATCATCTGTGGGGTCGAGGTTCCTCATGGGAAATAGGGACCGACCACCAAGAAGATACAGACCATTGGGTTGTTAGGAGCTGGCACCTGAACGAGAACAATGGAGGTCGATTAATCAACGAGAATACGTGGTGGCCGTCCCATCGATACTACACAACTACTGCCTGAGAACCGTCAGGACATTTGAGGACGAGACCGCCTTGTCTGAATTCGTATATAGGTCAACTTCAAGCGGGTTTCAATGTATGTTCACTTCTTAGAAACACCTTCTATGAAAATTAAATCAACAACCCAACATACAACAAGAAAACATTCAAGTTAGAAAAAATATAAACTAATAAAATCGACTCAATAAAAGTAAAGAAGAAAAAACTTGAATCATTATCTTTCAAAATAATTAATATGCTGCTAATGGATAACAATGGTTTTATATCGATCGATTAGTGTTCGATATTTTATATCAACGGGAATGAGAAGTTATAGTTTATTTTAGCATAATGATGAGTTTATCTTTATCATAAAAAAATAAAAGAAAAGGGCTAAATATAGTCTTGGATTCGTCCGACAGATCCGAGATGTTGACCATGGAACAATAATCGCTGCTTTTCGTCACAACTTTGAATTTAGTAAAATACATTAAAAAAAGACATACAACTGATGTCTATTCCAAGTGTATACTTAAAGGGTCTGACCCTATTCACGTGAGTAGACACATCTATCACTTCTCTTGGTTCAACTCTAGTGGACCTGTGGTGCATAAAATACTCTTTAGCACGCTAAGTAGTCCCATAGGGATGAAGGCGCCAAGTACCCGAGGAAGTCCTCATGAGAAGGAGGAGTGGGACAGGGGAGCGGGGCGCTTCTCTTTGTCTGCCTTCTACAATCATCAACTATCATCTCGTTAATGCTGCTTCCCAAAATAATATAAGTAAGCCACCATATGTCCACCCACCAACAAACCTGGCATCCAAAACCCAACAGAGAATAAGTTCATGGTAGCATCGTCCATGAGCCCCGCAAAAAAAAAAAGATAAAAACTCGAGCAGGTCAACTCAAAATTGGGGGACCGATCAAGGAAACCCAAGAGGGATGAACAAACCATGTATACTAAAATTAAATAACTAGAGAACACAGGATAAGAGAAGAGAAGCCATCGTTAGAAACAACGAATGTGATTAGGCTTGAACGGTTCTCTCAGTACATAGAACTTAGTGTTTGAGCTAAAATTCTGATACTGATAGAAGTTACAGTTAACTTCATTCAAAAGTGTTTATTCTTAAAGAAATATTTAATTTGTTGCATTTAAATGTTTTT
Source organism: Erodium maritimum (assembly GCA_963921825.1). Lineage (NCBI taxonomy): Eukaryota > Viridiplantae > Streptophyta > Magnoliopsida > Geraniales > Geraniaceae > Erodium > Erodium maritimum. Next base: position 19,396,939 of record OY997593.1, on the reverse strand, counting down.
TTAGTTATTCGAGTTCATATCTATTTTCCAATATTTTGTTAAGTTGAAAAGTAACGTGAGATTTGGGGTAAAAAGACAAAAATCAAATATGGAACAATTTGTATAAACTCTGATTTTTTTATTTTTATAATATCGTACATTTTTCCTAACAGGGAGTCTGACATCCACTCTTACCCTTGAATGGAAGCTGAGACAATGACGATTAACATAAGGTCAATTGATAATGTTCAGAGCTGGACATTTTAAACCAAAGAATACTATATTTGATGTTTTAGTCCACATTAGTAGAGTTGGCATGATGAATGGAAATGCGTCCTATATAATTTGAGTATTGTTCACTGTATTTTTTAATCTTGTTTGTGCTTCTTTTAATAATTTTAGTATTATTTAATAGGGTTAATATCATAAAGCACCACACAAGTATACAAGTTTTTCAAATAACACACTAAGTTATGATTTTTTTCAATTGGCACACCTATGTATCAACGATTTTTTCATGTGTCACACCTATGTATCAACAAATTTTGATAATTTGTTGGTACATAGATGTGCCACATGAAAAAAATCATAACTTAGTGTGATATTTGAAAAACTTGTATACTTGTGTGGTGCTTTATGATATTAACCCTATTAAATAATTATGCAAAACCTTGTTCATTATCTATAGGGAAAATTTCATTTTACCACCCTGTCAAACATTTAACTTCACTTTACTACCCTGGCATAATTTTTTTTCACTTTCATACCCTAAGCAAACATTTAACTTCACTTTACTACTCAGCCGGGTAAAATGTCCAAAATACCCCTAACTATTACTCAAATTTTCATCTCTTGCCATTGCCTCAGAATTTGAAAAGAGGTGAAATGACAATAATACCCTTCATTGTTTAGGGTGTTAAACTGAAAATTTCAATAATTTTAAAACAAAATCAGTTTTTTTTATAAATTCATTTTTTAAATTTCAAAAAATCAGATTTTAATTTTAAAAATACATAAAATCATTTTTTTTATATAAAAATCATTTTTTTAATTAACAGTTTTTTATATAAAAAAAAATTAATTTTATTTATTTAAAAAAAAAACTGGAGCTCGCAGTCGTCTTCTCCGGCGTGGTCTCCGGCCACCCAGCTCCGCCGGTGTCGTCCCCGACCCCACCCAGCTCCGTCGGCGTCGTCCCCGTCGTCCCCGGCGTGCTTCAGATCTGGTTCGCGAACCAGATCTGAAGCACGCCGGGGACGACGCCGGCGAAGTGGGAGGGCTTGGGGACGACGCCGGCGGAGCTGGGTGGGGTCGGGGACGACGCCGGCGGAGCTGGGTGGCCGGAGAGGTGGCCGGAGAAGACGCAGTCGCGTTTTTTTTTTATAATAAAAATGATTTTTTTATATAAAAAACTGTTTTTAATAAAAAAAATATTTTTATATAAAAAAACTTTTTTTTATGTATTTTTAAAATTAAAATCTGATTTTTTTGAAATTAAAAATTGAATTTATAAAAAAAACTGATTTTGTTTTAAAATTATTGAAATTTTCAGTTTAACACCCTAAACAATGAAGGGTATTATTGTCATTTCACCTCTTTTCAAATTCTGAGGCAATGGAAAGAGATGAAAATTTGAGTAATAGTTAGGGGTATTTTGGACATTTTACCCAGCTGGGTAGTAAAGTGAAGTTAAATGTTTGCTTAGGGTATGAAAGTGAAAAAAATTTATGCCAGGGTAGTAAAGTGAAGTTAAATGTTTGACAGGGTGGTAAAATGAAATTTTCCCTTATCTATATTTTTCAAATGGTCTAAACATATTCATCGTTTGTCTCTTTTTTGGGGCCTCGAGAAAAAAAAATATTAGCGCAAGAACGAGATCGATCGGAGGCTAAATGGAGCGGGAGTGAATAAAAGAAGCCTAAAGTGGAAAAGTGGAAAAGCAACTCTAGAGGAGACCACGTGGCGCACTCTAAGCAACCCACGTGGTGAGCTTATCCTCGTCATTATCACGTGTGTCGCAGCGCACTTCTACTCTGTGCACTTGCGCTCCAGCAGACTTAGATTAGATGACTCGAGTGAAGCCGTCCGATGGAGTCCAGTACCAACCGTTTGATCGATGACCTCGTGCGTGGACTTCATCAAACGCCTGCGCACACTAGTTTCACCGTTTTCATGTGGTACTGCCCATACCTGATTACGTCACGGAACAACTCAACTTCTACCCCTAACTCCTCAGTGCGTCGATAGTAGAATAGGCTCTGTAAATGTCTAAGGGAAAACTACCAATACATACCCAAAACCATGCCCATTTAACTGATGTTTACTCTGAAGTTTAAAGTTAACTGATGCATACCCTTAGGTTTCGAAATGTAACTCAAAACCCCTCCGTCAGCTAAAATGACGAAAATACCCTCAACTACACTTCAATAATTATGTTAAAAAAATTATTTAAAAATTACTTTTGATATATATATATATATACTTATTAAATGACTTCATTTTTATTTAAAAATCACTTCATTTATATTTTAAAAAAATTATTTAAAAATTATCACTGAGGGTATTTTCATCATTTTAGCTGACGGAAGGGGATTTTAGTTATAAGTCGTAACTTCAAGGTATGCATCAGTTAACTTTAAACTTTATAGTAAACATCAGTTAAATGGACATGGTTTTGGGTAGGTATTGATAGTTTTCCCAATGTCTAAATAGAGAATTGATATTTTTTTAGAACATATTTTTTTGAGTAAAAATTATTTTTTCAGCACATTTTTTTCTCTTTTTTTTCTTGCTTTCTTTATTTTTGGATCAAGATTCCCCACCTTAGATTATCACTTTGACGATCCAAGGAGGTTCCAAGCACTCATGAAGCCTTCCACATCTTCAACTTCTCCATTTTCATTTGGTGAAGCTTTGGAGAGTTGGAAAAAGTGGATTTGCGAGCTAGAGGAGTTTTTGATTGGGTTTTCCAACTCAATCCCGGTTCTAATCTCTACTCTTCTCTAGTTATGTTGTGAAGCTAAATTTTTTGGAATGTTTGTGTAGGATTGTAAATCCATGGTCATGTATATTATGTAGATATTGATTTTCTTTATATTAATGCATGAATTTATAGTTAATTTGGTGTTGGTGATGTTAATTTGCATGTTTTGGGGTTGTTAAGCTTAATTAGCATTTCATTGCTTGTATGAGTATTTATCTATATTGAAGATACTTGATGTGATAATCTTACTTTGTATTCGAATTATCATGTTTATTGAACCTAATTTCATGTGTTAGCTCTTTCTTTTCTTGAGTGTATATCAAGTTCTAGGTTAGGGTTGGTAAAAATAGCATCTTTAGCCATTTAGTGAACTTACGTAAGATTTCCCACATTTACATGTCTTGATTTCCTATTGATGATAGAAATAGGCTAGGTTGTGTTTCTCAATTCTCTTGTGTGTTTCAAGTCGACCGAACGATTTCAGAGTTTTCCATAATTGTTGTGTGCGCTATGTAGATCGATGTTTGAATCCATCCATGATTTGATCTAATTTTGAGTTGAGATTCACTTGTATAGAATTTACTTACGCTTGTGTACTATCAGTATATCGTGATTCAATGTTCTATGCAGTTCTCCTTAATTATTGGTGACCATATTTATTGTGGTGTTCGGTAATTAGGATGATGAATTAGGCGTAGCTAAGTAGATTCATCGAGTGTTTTAGAACTTACTTACACTTGTGAATTACTAGAGTCTCGTGATTCGTTATTCTATGTAGTTCTCCTTGATTATCGATAATCATCTTGATCGGTGGTGCTCGATTTTCAGGATGTTGAACTAGGCGTAGCTATGTAGATTCGTTGATGTGATTTGGAGTTTACCTATGCTTGTGTATTACCAGAGCTTCGTGATTCGTTGCTTATTTAGTTCTCTTGATGATCGATAGCATTCGGTCGTTAGGATGTTGAACTAGGCGTAGGTAAGTAGATTCGCTAAGTGGTATAGCTATCTCTACTTGTGGTAGTTGGTAGCGAGAGTGACATGCATTTTTTGTTGTTATTTCTTGTTCAAGGATTGATCGAGCTTTGATCAAGATCATAGAACTACACCCTATAAATATTTCTTTTTTTGATGATTGGTGGTGCGCATATCGGTCCGGGCAATGGTCTTGTGTCCTCTCCCTTGACTAGTATGTGGTTGATTTCATGATCGCATGCACAAAAATTTAAGGGTTCTAAGACCATAAGGAAAGCATTATTTTATTTACTCATCGTTAACCATACCATACTTATACTCGTGACCGACTATTTATGTGAATCAATAGTTATGTATTTTAGGTAGTAGCGTGGATATATTTTCCTGTTTGTTTAAAACTCAATCTAACCTTTACATTTTTTTTCTCTTTATTTTTCCTTTCGGGGATGGGGAAGTGACAACTTACGTCCCATGGTTTTAGCGAGAATACTAATGACATCTCTTGTCCTCTTGGATTTGACCGGTACTTAAATGTTTAATATATTGCTTGATGAATGCGTATTGATACATGTAAAAGAAGAAGTTGACCCATAATCATCCCCACTCATTATGACACCAACCAATTACGTTAGATGTTTATGTCATCTTTCATGGTGTTAAAGAACATCTCCTTGTATGACTAAGAGCACACACAACAAGCGGTGGTTGTCCCGAACCACGAGTGATTCGCGATTTAGTGGTTCGCGAGTTGTGCTTTGATCGATGTGGCATGTGTGATTTGCGACTCGCGAACCACTAAATCACGTATCGTGATTCGGTACGCGTACCACGACTCACAATTGTGAGTCGCTGGTTCGCGATTCGCGACCAGCCCAATGAGAAGGCGACACGTGGCGTTGGGAAAGGAAAATTTTCGGATCGTCGATAATGGTCTGATTCCAACAACTAATTTTTTTTAAAATCAAATTATGGTTAATTCTACTTCAGTACCCTAAATCTTTCATATTTCATTTAGAGTACCCTAAATCTTTTTTGTGTCATCTCAGTACCCTAAATCTTTCATATTTCATTTAGAGTACCCTAAAAAAATTTTGTGTCACTTCAGTACCCTAAACTTTTATTAATTCCATTTTAGTACCCTAAACTTTCATTAGTTTCATTTTAGTACCCACCGTTAACTTTACCATAATTTTGGTTGTTGGTGAGGGGTAGTATGGTCATTTTACCTGTTTTGGATGGAAAATCATATGTAACGTTAACGGTGGGTACTAAAATGGAATTAATGAAAGTTTAGGGTACCGAGGTGACACAAAAAAGATTTAGGGTACTCTAAATGAATTAATGAAAATTTAGGGTACTGAGGTGACACAAAAAAGATTTAGGGTACTCTAAATGAAATATGAAAGATTTAGGGTACTGAGGTGGAATTATCCCATCAATTTAAATAAATAAAAAACTATTTTCCCCACCTATAAATACCCTTCACCCATTCATCAAACCACCAACATTTATCTCCAAATTCTCTATACTCTTCCTCTCAAAATCCCAATTTTCTCACACTTATTTCGATCAAAAATGTCCGACGACGAGGCTCAAACGAGGGAGGAGTTGGAAGCCGAATTTCGTGCAATGGAGCAACGAATCCGGCGAAGGACCAACAAAATGATAGAAAGAGCAATGCCAAAGATCAACGCATGAAGGCGAATGATCGAACGTGGTGAACCTTCACGACGACAGATTAACAAAGGTCGTGTCGACGCCCACAATCGATTGATGCAGGATTATTACGTCGAGCACCCAACCTATGGGCCCGATATGTCAAAGCGTCGATTCTGTATGTCCCGACCACTCTTTCAATGGGTGATGGAAAAGGTAGTGGAGCATGAAGATTACTTCGATCAGAAGCCGGACAGTGCAGGATGCATGTGGTTATCAACGCACCAGAAATGCATCGTTGCGATACGAATGCCAGCGTATGGGTGCTCGGACGATTCATTGGACGTACGTATGTGGGTAAGTACCATACTCCAATGTGTAAAACGTTTTTGTAAGGCTGTTATTGAGGTTTTCATGGCAGAATACGAGCATAAACCAACAATGGAGGACCTGACCCGATTACTCGAATCGGGGTACAACCGAGGGTTCCCTGGTATGATTGGGAGTCTTGACTGCATGCATTGGGAGTGGAAGAATTTCCCAGTCGCATTATAAGGAGCCTACGGTCGGGGAGACCACCACGAGGATCCAGTCGTTATGCTGGAGGCTGTAGCGTCCCGTGATTTGTGGATTTGACATTTGTTTTTCGGGATGGATAGCTCGAACAATGACATCAACGTCCTCAACGCTGTCCACTTATTTAAGGACGCTTTCCATGGTCGTGAGTTCTCCGTGGAGTACAGGATCAACGGGCATCGCTACGACCGACCTTATTATTTGGTTGACGGCATTTACCAATCATGGAGTCGATTTGTGAAGTCGATTCGTCATCCTCATACTCACGAACACAAATTGTTTACTAAAGTCCAAGAAGGTGCTCGGAAAGATATTAAACGGGCTTTTGGAGTCCCTCAAGCACAGTGGCACATAATTTCCAGGCCTGCTCGTGTTTGGAAGAAGACGACTTTGGCTGATATGATGCACACTTGTATCATTCCACACAACATGATTGTAGATGATGAATGCGGTCGATGCGAAGCAAGAAATGACGACTTGTATTACGAGCCCCCTCCGGAAATACCAGATTGGACACTACCTGAACAGTGACATCAAGGAAGGTCCCTGGCCTACCGAGAACGCTTGGATGCTTGACTCAGTGACATAAATGATCTGACCCACCGGCAACTCCAAGATGACCTTGTTGAACACATATGAGATCGGTTTGGAGCGACTTACCACTCAGACGACAAGTGAGATGATTCATATATGCATCAATTGTCTTGTACAAAGCATTGTAGTTTTATGTCTATTCGGGGAGTGATAAAATTTGAAGTTTAGTTTTATTTTAATTAATTAGTTTTGTATTTTAGTTAATTATTTTTTATTAATTAATTTTATCAATCTTATTTAATATTTACTATTTTAAATTTTTAGCAAAAAAATAATTAATTATCCATTCAATATCCTTGCAAATCATGATCCTCTCATTGTGGAACTTAGCTCAGTTTAAGAGACTCACATCACAATTCATTCCAGTCACCACATAATCGTCAAATCATGATCTTTATACGTGATCCTCATACTATACATGCTTTAATTGCGTAAACTAGTTAAAGTTTCCTGTTAGAGGAGAGAAACATGAAATTTAATTGAAACAACCTCACAAAGGTAGGTTGGGATCAATCACAGAATTTGAGAAAATAATGAGTTTGAAAAATAGAAAATTTAATACAAGAAAAAATTATATTAAATGAAATACGAAATAAAATTTTCCTTCAGAAAAAACTAACATACGAAATGCAAAATAGACCATGCTAAAATTCAATCATCTCACCATTTATTTCAGATGTTATCGATGGGGTCTGTTTTGAGACGTTGATGAGTCTCCTGGTCTTGGACCCTTGCATCGTGTTCCAATACTATGTTAAAGTGGTTAATAGTCTTGCAAAGCTTATGTGAACAACGTTGATTGCTCGAGTACGTTAATATCGTTGTTAGGCACCAAAATACATGTCACATGTCCAAGAATTTCGTGAAGCAATGACTTTGAGCATGATAGTCGGCCCGTAATTGTCACCACGTTGGAAATATCTTTTCCATGTCACCAAACAATTCTTCAACTCCCAAAATATGCAATTAAGACTTCCGAGCATCCCGAGAAAGCCAAATGCTACATTCACACAAAATAGGTAAGCAACATCTTTCCCGTTCGACCTTCGTGTATAGATTGGACTAAATACATCAATGACGCCCTTTTTAAATTTTCTTAACACTCCAAAGCCGTGTGTTCTTCCATTCATAATTAGAGTCAGTTGCGAACCCATAACAAAGATGACTAGTAGCAACTACACATTTTTCACAAGGAGAGAAGCTGGGCCTACCGAGGTCATCGGATACTTGACAAAAATATCTTCCGTGCTACACCAAACCCTCTATAATGTGATCGCATACATAATTCATCATACGGAATTATTTCTCATTATACATCGTCGAGGTTGAGAAGTATTCAACTATGAGGCGTGCATCTCCTTCGTCGTGACCTCTACATATATACATTCGACTTTTTCTTTTCTGTTTGAGTGACAAACTTTCCACTTTAACAACCGAGGCCAAGTCAGACTTCTCTGCATCGACTAACATAATTTGCATTTACTTTTGTATTTCTTCTAGGCTTGGAGGATCCATTGAATATGAAAATGTGGAGAGAAATATGTTTGGAGTGGTGATACGAAAATGGATTAATTTGTATGGTTGTTGGTAGTACGGCCGGGGTATTTACACTGAAAATTAAAGGGTAGGGGTTTAGTCCCTCCTGCTTGTGTTAGGGGTCTGATTGTCAGCAGGCATTTTGTTGACTCCAAAAAAAAAACACTTTAGTTCACCACTGTGACGCTTGTGATCGGTACTTTCCCCTGAAAACAAAGGAGGCGGGACACGGCTTCTGCTGCACTCTACAACAAGAGCCCTATGCAGATCAGAGCAAGCCAACCCAGAACATTACAGCAGAAGAAAAAAGGCTAGGCACTACAGATCAATACGACTAGGCATGGGTTCACTGTCTTATATGAATGAAAACTATCAGTAATCTCTTGTAGATGTTAGATATGTAAAGGGAGAGCAGAAGTTCACAAGCATTTTTTGTATGCATAAATTCATTTCTGATATAGACTGGCCAAAAGGAACTACACAAGGTGACAAGATCGACAAGGATTAATCAATCTACTAATCCGTTGACTCACCATTCTATCTGCATGAGTCAAGTATATGTTCAATGAACTTGGGATGTTACATGGATGCTATGGCACTTAAAATGATGTAGATGCTGAGATTACCTTGTGAGTTGAAGAACTGAGGTGAAGATCTTACAAGTCAGTCAAGTCAAGTCCTGGAAAATAAAACAGAAACTAGTCACCAGCAAGTCTCACCCCATGGTACATTTGGCCATACTGCAGCTCAGCCAAAGTATCAATGGTCCTGTAGCCACTTAACTCTCTTAAACCTGAAAGGCCACGGCGTGCGAGGAACCCACTTAAATCAACTTCAGTGTACAATGTTTTCTCCTCTGTACGAATGCTGTCTGAGTCATCATAGTGGCACAATTTTATGGTCATTCCTGCAAAAAACATGTAAGGCTCGAGCCTTGAGTGAGTACATCCCCACTGAAGTGCTATAAAATGTGTGTCAAGATTGTAGAGTACCCTCATCAACACGGAGATTATAATTCCCTAAGGGCATGCCTCTGCCAAGACTCCTCACAACTTGATTTCCATCCTCCAACCAAAATCCCCTCTTAGTTCTTAACCTAAATGCGGACTTGATTGCCTCCTCGATTGCATCTGCAGTACCGTCGATACCAAACCTTCTTGTGTATTCCCCATATTTGACTGATATAACCCTCCCACATTTACAGTTATCCTCCCTTCCTGCCACAAAAGTCGCAGTTCTCACTTCACTTGATTTTGAAAAGTCAATAAATTAATAGATACATAACTTAAATATGGAATAATCTCACAAAGCACACTTTGTCACCTTTCTCACCTAACTATGTTGTCTTTTAAGTTTTCTCACCCAACTTCACTAAACCTTACAAAATTTCTTACTTTACTCATTTTGATAATAAATGACAAAAACATCCCTACAACAATTTAGGAAAATCAAGTAAAATGTATTGTAGTAGTGATACTTTTTGAAAATTAATGAAGGGTATTTATGTCATTTATTACCAGAATGGAATGAAGTGCAAAAATTTGAAAGTTTATTGTAGTTGGGTGAGAAAATGTAAGATTCAATGTAGTTGAGTGAGAAATGTGACAAGGTTAGTGTATTTTTATTAGCCACATTTACAAGATTACGTCAAATCGAAGGTATGATATAAGTTCCTATTTTCTATCCATGTATCTTCCTGGTAAAGGAAAATCTCCCACCCATTTCTTCAAAGCATTCACTGAGATTCTTGACAAATAACGAGTCGAACCCGAATGTTTCATTTGAAAAGCTTACCATTTTCTGACGTTTCTCTCCAATTCCAAGGTGGAACACCATTGGGAGCAACTGCATCAACTGATGTAATGGCTAGATCATCATGATCTGACTGCCTTTCCAGAGTGACTGCTGACTGCCCACCAGCTGTCAGCCAAGCAATATAGAAAAAGTAAAAACTTGAGGCAACAAACATTAAAGGATGAACCAACTGTTGATACATGACTTCAAATTGGGAACCAAGGTAGTTATCTAATCATACAGGAAAGAGAAATCAAAATTCAACTTCCTGTAACTGATCCATTTTAAGCAGTGCAACTAAATTGTATTGAGGAAGAATTGAACTTCAAGAACAAAACAATACAAGAATCAGAGTCCGGCATATTAAGCAGAAACAAAGTCATGGGATTCAGAACTGCAACCATGAATAGCAATCCCATAACACCCAAAGTACAGTAGGACCACCACTGTATCACAAATAATCGTCTGAACCATAGACAAAACCAGATTGCAATACCTGCACGCACCTAAAACCGGCCCAGACCACACCCAACCTTTAAATCACCCCATTAAAAAAAAGCAATAACAAGGTACAATTACATATTCTATTTAGAAGTTTCTGCACAGTAAGCTGGAGAGTTAATGAAGTCAATTTGAAGCCCTTTTACCAGTAGGTTACTGAATTCTAAATACAGATTACGCATACATAAAAAAATGCAAAATTACTGTAAAATGAGACAATCAAAAAATCTATAAGAAACTAATAGATGGTTAAATGAGACTGCAAGCCAACTGGAGATAAGATGTTATTTACTAATCAGACTTATAGCAAGAGCATGTCCTTTGGCTGTGTGTTGCTCATTTGCCATTGAACACAGTCCACTATTAGTGTGCACTCCTCACAGGATATCTTCGATGGTATATCTGTGTCTCCCGTAAGAGAAACAGACTAAGCCGTAAGACCTTAGGTACATTGATGAAAACATTTTTTTTAAATAATTTTATGAAAACATGCTTGTATGTGTAGGGTATATAGTTCCTTTCCATGTAGAGTTACATGTGTGTGTGTGTGTGTGTGTGGGTGTGTGTGTTTCAGAGAGAGAGAGAGAGAGAGTTTGCTGTTTATTATCATCCCTGAAGGCTTGAACATAGTTTTAAAGAAGCCAGTACACTTATAAGAAAGGTTCTAAAAATCGCTAGTCGGGAGGTTACGGTCTTTGAGGATTAATCGGGAACTAAGCGGGGATTAATAGGGAATTAATCGGGTCGGCCAACAAAGAAAATGGCGCCTAGGCAGGGCCTGGTCGGGATTTTTAGAACACTGCGTATAACCACAGAACCAAAGACCACAATGAAATATGAAAACAGATAAGCTACTACAGCTTAATCAGTGCATCATATTTTTATATATACCATAAGTAAATGTGAGGATTTCAAACAGCATCTATGTAAGACATTAAAAAGATAAGTTGTGTACGGATTATTCTCTGGTTAAACTTTACAACATTTCTCCTTTTCAATTTGACTGTTGACCTTGAATATGTTACTGTCCATTTCCTAGTAATTAATCAAACTCTGTGATATGGTCCCTGTGATTGAGACCTGGTAAATGGTCATTGAAGCATAAAGTCAGTCAGAGAAGACCGAGAAGCTTGATGCTTCTTCGTCCCAATGTCTACATGCAACTAAGAGAACGGAGAGCACAACTACACTAACTAAGAACCTAAGAAAATACTTATTAAGATTAATACTTGTTTGTTTATTCCTCTGCCATATAGGCTATTTACATAGGAAAGAGTAGACTAAAAATAGCTCATGCTGGGAGATCATATCTCCTAATTAAAAGAAATCAGATAATGCATAAACTGCCAAATATCTTATAAATTATTTAAAAGATAATTGCCCAAAATTCACCTAACCACTTCTCATGTTATGCGAGACCATACCATTCTGTGACTAACATATTATATATGTGGGACATGAGAGTCAGAGATCAATTCACATGAAAACATCGAGTAAAAAAGAATTAAGGAAAAACTAATTTAAACAGCCAGTTCTAACTAAACAGTAAACACTGTCAAACTTGGCCTATAGGCTATAGCTTGAAAGTCTTAACTGATTGCCATCTTATAACTACTATGATGGTTAGATAAGTTATTTACCAAATTTCAACGTTCAATGAAAGAAATAGATCGTCAGACCCAAACTAGAGATTTCACACTACACGGCATCAAATGCACAAGAAAGTCACACCTGAAATTCAATATTTTGTTGACGAGATAGAGTAACCCATATAAGAAGAAATACCTTCCAGCAACCCAAATGGAATACTAGCATCTTCGAGACCTGAAAATGGTTATGAATTCAAACATTTATTTACCATACACAATACTCATGCTTCTGAAATGCTCTAGTAGGTGAAGAAATGTATTGTTGCTAAAAGCTACAAGTTCATTTGTTTGGTGATAAGAAGCACCATATTTATATAAATACCAAATACAATACCTTCCAAGTGCAATGCCTATTTTTAGCAATTAAAGGTATCAAATTCATAGTCTGGTTTGATGATGAAAACATTCCAAGAAATTGGAAAACATATTAATTTAAGGGTTAATTGCTAAAAACTACAAAAAGTTTTGTCCACATTCTAAAAACTACACTGAGTTTATAAGTGGACAAAAACATACAATAAGTATTGTCCACAGTCCCTTGTTAAAATGATAAGCATAATATCATGTTCTGTTAAGTATTGGCCCATATGTTTTGACCACAGTACTTTTCAAGGCCCGTATGTTTTGACCACAATACTTTTCCATGTTATATGTATTGTCCACATATCCTGTAGGGGTTAACAGAACAGAATATTATGTTCATTATTTGAACAGAGACTATGGACAATACTTATTGTATGTTTTTGTCCACTTTTAAACTCGGAGTAGTTTTTAGCATGCAGACAAAACGTTTAATAGTTTTTAACAATTAACCCTTAATTTAATGGTTACACTTAAATGTGTTAATAGAAACAACCTAACAAGTAGCATCTCCAGCTCTCTTTAAGAAACTGACTAACAATGACTACCATGGAACAAAGAAATCAGCAAAAGCATTGAATAGCGGCATGACAAGTGGATAAAGGTATCAAGATTTCCTATAACATAAAAAGGATAGGAGTTTCCAACAGCATACTCAGATACAAATAACTGTAAGGTATCGCATCTTCTTACTTCATAACATCACTCCTAGTGTATCATAACATATACATGAAAACATATAAGTATTCACGAAGTCCCTACAGAAACCAAATGTAATCCACAATATTAGTTTATGTAAAGCTTAAACAGATTGATCTCTGCCTTTTGGATTTCACAAGAGAACATAATTCTAGTACAGGGATCAAGTCTAAGCAAAACCCTCCATTTGATTGCTAAAATCACCATAAAATCACCCATATACAAATTGTAAAATTACCAATCATATGTTTGACAAATGACATGCTAATATGTATAGATTTTCTTAAAAGAGGAAAACAAAAACAAACATGTCACATCAGGCAGGTCAAATATCTACATATATGGTACATTTTGAAGGGAAAAAAATCATGTCACAATTAAGAATCATCCGAAGTATTACCGCACCTTTATCAGAGAGGTGAACATAAGAATCGGGCTTGGAGGGCGTGGGGGTCTTATAAGAAGAAGCAGGAGCAGGTCCATTTCTGGGTCTGTCTCGGAGCAAATCGTGGAGGTCCTTGTGATACGACACCTTGAGGGAGGCAGCGCAGTCGAGGGGGCGGTGGCGGGCTTTTTTGAACTCCTTCAAGAGGTTCTTCCACTTGTCGGCGCACATGGCGGGGGAGCGATCAAAGCCCTTTGCCCTCATCCGGGAGGAAATCTGGTCCCAGAGGTGCTTGTTGGACTTGAAAGTATTGAAGAGACCATCCACTTCCCGGCGAAAGCTGATTAAGCACCGTGTCTCCTCCCGGACCCAAGTCTCTGCTCTCTTCTTCGGAGCTGCCTTACCTTCGTGGTCCTCCCCGACGCTGCTAGTATCGCCGAGGACCACCTGGTGGTGAAGGTGAGGAGGGAAGCTCAAGCTGGCATTTGCGACGAGTTCGATCATCAAGCCTCTCTCAATGGGTGTGGGCTTTTCTGGTAAGAGCATGTCGAGAATGAAATGCAGCGATTCTGAAGCGGATTAGGATGTAGTTGTACCCTAAATTTCAATTCACAAACACTGAGAAGACAAGACTACACTGTTTTATTTGTACACGTGGAACTGGGACCCGCTCGAGTCCGGAACTGGTTTTCCAAAAGGGATCTTACCTGGCAATGGCATAGTTCTGCTTGTTTATCTTACTCTCGTATTAGAGCATCCACAATCATTAGGCGGTAAGGCGTTGGTGAGGAGAAAACGCCGGTGAGGAGCAGGCTGGGAGCTCGTTGGCGAGGAGGGCTGGCGACGATCTTCTCGCTGGCAGGCGGCAACGGCTAGTTTATCCCCAAAATCCTTTTTGTCCAATGGAATACTCTTGATCAAAGTTAAATTTATTTTAAAATAAGACACACCTATATTATACAAAAAAATCTAATCGTCCAATAGAAGAACCTTGATTGTCGTTTTTTATGTTAAAAAACGCTCACCATAACTACAACATTTATGTTCAAACCAACCCTAAGCCCTTATAAAAACCCACTCTCACAAACTAAAAATCACAAACTCTCTACTCTATTCACCCTTCTCAGAAAGCATCGTCCCGGCCCGCATTCTTGTTTGTTCGTCATCATGGCCAACCTACCCGACGATGTTGATTTCAATTCTATTTTAGACGAGATGCTCGAAGACTGTCTGTCAACCGACGGAGGGTTGTTAGACGACGCTTTGGTCGATTCTCCACCATGGAAGCGAAAATACATTCCACGTGACCGAGTAGCCGCGAACAAACGGTTAATGAAGGACTACTTCAACACCCACCCTATGTACATCGAGGTGCAGTTTCGGCGTCGGTTCAGAATGCCAAAGGCTGTGTTTCTCCGTATCGTACATGCATTGGAGCAGCACGATGATTACTTAAAGGAAAGGTTATATGCATGTTCCCAAGTTTCATATTCTACGTATCAGAAATGTACTACCGCCATTAGGCAGTTATATTACGGAATCGCAGTTGATGGGTTGGACGAGTACTTGAAGATAGGGGAAACAACTTCTTTGGAATGTTTGCGAAATTTTTGCAGTGGCCTTAATAGAGTATTTGGTCCAACATACCGGCGTAAGCCTACACAGGCTGATATGGACCACATTTTGGCGGTTAATGAAGCGCGAGGGTTCCCGGGCATGCTTGGAAGTCTTGACTGCATGCACTGGGAGTGGAAGAATTGCCCAAAGGCACTTCGAGGAGCACATTCCCGGAGGGACCACGGTAATCGACCAACCGTTGTCCTCGAGGCGGTTGCTACTCGTGACTTATGGATTTGGCACTCGTTCTTCGGCATGGCGGGCTCAAACAACGATTTGACGGTGCTAAACCATTCCAGACTATTCTCGGACGTTATCAACGGTTGGCAACCACTGGCTGACTACACGATAAATGGTAACCACTATACCCTATCGTATTATCTTGCTGATGGCATATACCCTTCGTGGCCAGTGTTCGTGAAAACAATTACATTACCTCAAACTCCGAAACAGAAAAAGTATGCTGAAGTACAAGAAGCGTGCAGGAAGGATGTGGAACGAGCTTTCGGCGTACTCCAAGATCGGTTTCACATTATCAAACAACCGAGCCGCTTGTGGGTTCCCAAGTCTATCGGGTTGGTCATGAATGCGTGCATTATACTGCACAATATGATAGTTGAGGCTGAACGTCATACGTACGACGGGTACCTTGAACAAACAGAAGAAGGTGGTTCAAGTCAACCACATATTGCACGCAGAGGCTTCGTCCCGACCAATGTCATACTGGAAACACTACGAGGATGCAAAATGAACGGATGCATTACCGGTTGAAGGACGATCTCGTCAAACACCTTTGGAATAAATTTGGAGACGCCTAGCTGCTATTTTCCTTTATTAGGTTTTAAGTTCAGTTCTAGTTCATTCAGTAGCTTCTTCTTCAACTCATCTTTTGTACCCTTTTATCTGTGATGTTTATGTGTATTGGTATCCTTTGATTTTGTCGGGTGTTCCATTTTTTCTATACCGTTTGGTGTGATGACCACTTTTCTCAAGTTGTAAATGCTACTCCGGAACTTGTGTTTCTCGCCATCTTAATCGTCTTCTCAGCCAAGGCAAAGCTGTGTGATCGAGCTTCGATCGAACTTGAACTTGACTCGATTAATACTTGTTCTTTTTCCATTTAATATTTGTTTTTACATAACAAATCCTTAAAAAAAAAATTCTCCATCTCGCCGACGCCTCCCCGCCAGCAAAACAAACGCCACTGCAGAGCTTGCTGGCGGTGAGCTGGCTGGGAGATTAAAAACAAATATTTTAAACCATCTCGCCAACGCCATCTCGCCGACAGCTGGCGAGATGGATTAAAATAATGTTTTTGCCTTTCCCAGCCAGCTCATCGCCAGCAAGCTCTGTAGTGGCATTTTCGTTGTCGGCGGGGAGCCGCTGGCAAGATGGGAAGAAAAATACTTTTTTAATGTTTTGTTTGATGTACCATTTAAATATAAATGTAAAAACAACAAGTTTAACAAGTTCGATCAAAGCTCGATCAAACAACTTTGACTTGCCTGAGAAGACGATTAAGATGGCGGAAAACACAAATTCCAGAGTACACATTTCCAGCTTGAGAAAAGTGGTCATCACACCAAACGACATTGAAAAAAAGGAACGTTCGACAAAATACATTGATACACAATAAAATGTATTGACAGTCTTCGAACAATAACTGAATGAACTAGAAATGCACTTAAAACCTAATGACCGATACTAGCAGTTAGGCGTCTCCAAATTTATTCCAGATCTGTTCGACGAGATCGTCCTTCAACCGGTAATGCATGCGTTCATTTTGCATCCTCGCAGTGTTTCCAAGTATCACATCGGTCGGGACGAAGCCTTCTTGTGCAGTATGTGGTTGACTTGGAACACATTCTTCTGTTTGTTCAAGGTACATGTCGTACTTGTGACGTTCAGCCTTAGCAATCATATTGTGCAGTATGATGCACACATTCATGACCAAACCGATGGACTTGGGAACCCACAAGCGGCTCGGTTGTTTGATAATGTGAAACCGAGCTTGGAGTACGCTGAAAGCTCGTTTCACATCCTTCCTGCACGCTTCTTGTACTTCAGCATACTTTTTCTGTTTCGGAGTTTGAGGTAATGTAATTGTTTTCACGAACACTGGCCACGAAGGGTATATGCCATCAGCAAGATAATACGGTAGGGTATAGTGGGTATCATTTATCGTGTAGTCAGCCGGTGGTTGCCAACCGTTGATAACGTCCGAGAATAGTCTGGAATGGTTTAGCACCGTCAAATCGTTGTTCGAGCCCGCCATGCCGAAGAACGAGTGCCAAATCCATAAGTCACGAGTAGCAACCGCCTCGAGGACAACGGTTGGTCGATTACCGTGGTCCCTCCGGGAATGTGCTCCTCGAAGTGCCTTTGGGCAATTCTTCCACTCCCAGTGCATGCAGTCAAGACTTCCAAGCATGCCCGGGAACCCTCGCGCTTCATTAACCGCCAAAATGTGGTCCACATCAGCCTGTGTAGGCTTACGCCGGTATGTTGGACCAAATACTCTATTGATTCCAATGAAAATTGTTCGCAAACATTCCAAAGACGTTGTTTCCCCTATCTTCAATTACTCGTCCAACCCATCAGCTGCAATTCCGTAACATAACTGCCTAATGGCGGCAGTACATTTCTGATAAGGAGAAAATGAAACTTGACCCAATGCATCTAACATTTCCTTGAAGTAATCATCGTGCTGCTCCAATGCATGTACGATATGGAGGAACACAGCCTTTGGCATTCTGAACCGACGTCGAAAATGCACCTCAGTGTACACAGGGTTGGTGTTGAAGTAGTCCTTCATTAACCCTTCGTTTGCGGCTACCCGGTCACGTGGAATGTATTTTCGCTTCCGTGGTGGAGAATCGACCAAATCGTCGGTGGACAGACAGTCTTCGAGCATCTCGTCTAAAATGGATTTCAAATCAATATCGGCGGGTAGGTTGGCCATGCTGACAGACGAACCAGAATGCGGTCGGGACGATGATTTCTGAGAAGGATGAATAGTGAGAGTAGAGAGTTTTTTATTTTTAGTTTGTATGGGTAGGTTTTTATAAGGGTTAGGGTTGGTTTAGACATAAATGTTGTAGTTATGGTGTGTGTCTTCTATTGGACATTTAGATTTTTTTAGGATAATATTGGTGTGTTTCAATTTAAAATACAATTAACATTGATCAAGAGTAGTTTATTGGACAATTGAGATTTTTTGTGGATAACCTAGCTTTTGGCGCCGGCGTGATCTGCCAGCGATAACATCCTCGCCAGCCATCCTCGCCAGCGACCTCCCCGCCTACTCCCCGCCAGCTCCCAGCCAGCACCTCGCCAGCGATTTCTCCCCGCCAGCGCCTTACCACCCAGGGTTGTGGATGCTCTTAGAGCCTGCACAGCCGGTCCAACTATTTTGTGAACTGTGAACCAAACTATATTGTGAATCGCACACCGAACTGTATTTTGGCGGATTTGTGTGGTGTGGAGAGTCGATTACGCAGTCTGTGAATTGCTAAAACGCAGTTTGGTTTGTAACACGCAATCGCGCTCTGGTATCGGAGGTTGCGGTTCATGCGAACCGAGTCCCTCGGTCAACCAATGCGAGCGTGACACGTGGCATTGGGGAGAAAAAATTCCGACCGTTGGCAACGGTCGGAAAAACAGTAAGAATTTTTTTTAATTCAATAAATCTTATTTGAACCCTATAAATATCACCCCAAGCCTCATTCTCAACCGTCAACCATTCTCCAACTTATCCATAATTTTTCTACCAAAATTCTCTCATACAGTTCGATACAAAATGTTTGACGATGAGGGTCCATTGTATGAGGAATTGACATCCAAAATGCATTTAGTTGAAGAACGACTCCGACGAAGAATTGAGAGAGGCATACAGAGAGCAATGTCAATTATCAATACACTGAGGGAGAGGATCGAACGTGGGGAACCTTCCCGACGAGTGATTCACAGAGGTCGTCTCGAAGCCCATGACCAACTAATGAAGGATAATTTTGTTGATCAATCCACGTATGGGCCTGCTATGTTTAGGTGTCGATTTTGTATGTGTCGACCACTTTTTCAACGGGTGATGGACAAGGTAGCGAAGCATGACGATTACTTCGTTCAGAAGCAGGACGCTTGGGGTTATCAATGCACCAAAAATGCATCGTCGCGATACGGATGCTTGCGTATGGGTGCTCGGCCGATTCGTTGGACGAATCCTTACGAATTGGAGTAAGTACAATACTCGAATGTTTACGCATATTTTACAAGGCCATCATTGAGATATTCGGGGCTGAGTACGAGCGTACACCCACACCGGAGGACTTGAACCGATTATTCATAGAAGGCTACAACCGAGGGTTCCCCGGCATGGTTGGGAGTCTTAACTGCATGCATTGGGAGTGGAAGAATTGCCCAACCGCATCGCAAGGAGCAATGGCCGCGGAGATCACCACGGGGATCCCATCATTATGCTGGAAGTTGTAGCGTCCCATGATTTATGGATTTGACATTCTTTTTTCGGGATGGCTGGCTCAAATAACGACATCAACGTCCTCAACAACAACCGCTGGTTCCATGATTTTTTCATGGTCAGGAGCTTTTCGTGGAGTACGAGATCAACGACCATCATTATGACCGACCTTATTATTTGGTGGACGGTATTTACCCATCGTGGAGTCGGTTCGTGAATTCTATTCGGCATCCCTATACTAGTAAACATAAATTGTTTGCTAAGGTTCAAGAAGGTGCTCGGAAATATATAGAACGAGTTTTGGGAATCCTTCAAGCACAATGGCACATCATTTCATGTCCCTCTCGTGTTTGGAGCAAGCTCACTTTGGCTGATATCATGCACACTTGTATCATTCTACACAACATGATTGTAGAGGATGAATGCGACCGATACGAAGCAGGAGATGACGAGTTGTTGTTCGACCCCCTCCAGAAATGCCGCATTGGACACCATCAGAACGATGGCACCGAGGAGGGCCCTTGCAATACCAAGCACGCTTGGATGATCGACTTAGTGTAATAAATGATTCCACCCACCGGAAACTACAAAATGACCGTATTGAGCATATATAGGGTCGATTTGGAGCGCATTACAATCCCAATGATGAGTGAAGAAATATTTTTATATGGAACACTTGTTTACTTGATGGTATTATTAGGGGATGAATAAAATTTATTTTAAATTATGTTATTATTATTTATTTTTGTCAAAATTATTTCAATTTTATATAATATTTATTGCTTTAATAAAATCAGCAAAATATCAATTCAACATCTAGTCAACATCCACTCACAATCTGGTTCCCTATCTGGTTTGCACCTTTGTGGAGCACAATTTAATTCAGGACCTGCAAACCGTTATTTTATACAGTCGCATACGATTTGACCCATTGTACATGCTCTTATCCCAACCAATTTTTTCTCGTTTTTTTTAAAGGCTACGAGGAATTTTATCAATTGACAGTTGTCTATCAATAGTAACATAATCTAGATCGATGATTCTAGGTTTTAAAATATGTTCAGGAATCATGTAACTGATTTGGTGCTTTTAGACCCGCTAACTTCAATCTTAAACAACTATATATAAATCCAACGTCCTACCCACAAAATAATATAAATCTAAAACAAAAATAACAAGCGAGAATTTAAAAACAAACTAAACTAAAACAACACATGGATGCCTCTTTTCCCTTCCGAGAACTATTAATCAATCCTGATCCCAAGTCATGGGGGTAGGCCACCAGCCACCTACCACCCACCCTAGGGCCAAATCATGCCTCATAGCAGGGATATTTGGTAATTATCATTTTTTGGACGTTGTTCTCCAACTCGTCCAAAAGCTGATGGGTTGTGGTGGTAACGTCGAAGAGGTCAAGCTCCTGTTTCAGCTGACATATATGGGTGTAGAATTGGCCCGTCTTGCCCCTCCCCTTCGACTTCAGATGCTTTGACTTCTTGACCCCCAAGCCGCCCTCTGTTTCCGAGGCTCTTTATGCTTTCCCACCCGTTGAGGGGTCTCTGTGTCCACCTGTGGGTGTTTCAAAGAGGGGGATAATAACTATGCAGTTATTCCATTGATGTAGTCGTGCTCTCCCCTCCGCACATCCCTGCCTATTTTCATGGCATCGTTAGCCAAATCACAAGTCTTTGTGATCTCGCTTGTCCCATCTACGTATCCGAAATTCTCCCACTGAAATCCTATAGTCATCCCCTTTGGACACTCCTTAGTCAAATCACAAGTTTTCGAAATGGGTCCCTCAACCCTAGAAAAGAGAAGTGTCGGGAAATCATAGGGAGGAGGGAGAATTCTACGGCCCCTCTTGTCATCCCCCTTAGGCCTCCAAGGTGAGGTAGGTTAACAACTCATCCACCGGTAGCACCCGCTGGTCACAGGGCACCCCCCCCCCACTTCGTCCTTAAAATTTTCTCTGTATCTAGTCCCATTGGGACTCATAGAGAATCATCGAAACGGGCCCCTCTCGTCCCGCTCCTGGTAAGCGAGCTTGGCAGGCTCGGATCCAGTGATTGAGCCTCCCACATCAGACATAGAAACCCGATAAGTGTTCATAATGGAGGCGGATATTTGTCGACTCCAGATGATCGGGGAATTGGAGGCGGATCCTGCGACGTAATGACCTATCAACGTCCAGTCTAACTTGGATCCAGATGTAGTCATCCCACCATAGGAGTGTCGGAAATGGTGTCGAGAGCACCTCAATGCCTAGAGTGTTGGCCAAGAGTGACTAGACAATGGCATTCCGAGCAACCTCGGGATGTTATAGGTCCGTACCTTAATTATCATGAACCGGAAAGGGATAGCACTCGGTTGCAAGCAAGGGAGGAGGGGTACCAGAATCAACGAATAACCGTTAAACCCCTATGATCCCCGATGTCAGATGTTATACATCGTCGAGCTGATTGGGAATTGGAATGCCATGACCTCCTTGGAGAGACAATCGACCTTCAGGCCATGGACCTTCCACCATTGTATCATTACCCATATAGTGCCCTCAGATTGTAGGCAATATCGCCCAGGATTCGTCCGACCAAAAAGTGATGGTATCGGCCATTTGATGATGGAAATACGACTTCAATCGGGATGAGCACCTCGACGTCCTCGTTGTCTTCATCGTCCTCCTGAGAAAAAGCCCTGAAATGGCCTTGAACGAATTCCGTAGTTTAGGAGTCCGATGGAACGAGCATGAGCGACAGTCTTGGCCTTGTGATGGCCTGCAGTTGGGCTGGAGATCGACGGGAAACTAGTTGGAAAACTACATCAGGCAGGGGGATGCATGGGGTATCCTGGGTAGAGACTAAGTTGTATATTAGTAGGGGATCTTGTTGGTCCTTCGAGGTCATAAACGAGATCTGCGACGAGGAACCCGTCCAGACCTTCGGTGGTGGTTCTAGAGGAAGGTTAAGTTTGTCTCTTGGCACGAAAAGGCGTTTACAAGCAGGGCGGTGAGAACTGTGGTGTAGATCTTCTATGGAGAAGAGGCCTAAGGTAGCGTCTCCAACATCGTTGTGGGAGAAGGAGGAGGAGGAGATTGGCATAGTCAGGGGAGCGTGGACGGCGGTAGTGTAAAGAGGGGAAACCCTATTTTTGCAGTCTCTCATACTTTTTATTTTATTTTGGGAAAAATTCACTTTAATACCCTACCAAACATTTAATTTCACTTTGATACCCTGACATATTTTTTTTGCACTTTCATACCTAAACCAAACATTTAATTTCACTTTAGTACCCAACCGTTAACTTTCTGTTAGTTTGGATGGAAAAAGGTAAAAAGACCATAATACATGGTCATTTTTTGAACAATGAGAAATATTATTGCTAATTAATGGAAATGATCACATGGATCGTACAACGCATGGAAATAAATAGGCATGACGAGATATAGTTTCGATGACGGCCGAAACATAAATCCTATGAAAAAATGCTCGGTATTACCAAGGAGAAAAGTAAGGGTGATTCCTTATTCGTGTAGTGGGAAGCGTAGGAAATCCAGTAGACGATCCTTGTCTCGACTTGGGCTGGCCTATTATGTCGTAACAGTCGTCCAAGGAGTATGCTAGGGACCGGAGGAGATTGAGAAACAACCAATGATTTTTTTGTGGAGGTCGGGATGTGGCTCCTCTACTACACCCCGTATTGTCAAAAGTTCCTCATGTCGACCAACAAGGTTGGGTACCGAGCATCGCTTTCATTTCATTGGAGTCTTCAAGCTTGTCAACAAGGTGGTTCCCCTAGGTATCCTATGTAACACTGCCCGGACCGTTGGTCCAAATAGTGGATGAGGAATGTGATCGGTCCAACTCCTAGCCATTCCTATCCCCGACAGCTACAAGATCCCTTAAATGCTTCCTAAAATGGTCCCTCTCCTGGAAGTGGATGCCTTCATCTCTCCGCAAATTAGGGCGTAAGGTCCTGAGAAGCATCACTCGCACCCTTGGCAAAGGTCGAGTAGTCTGTGATCTACACTCTAGGGAAATTGGTTCCTCAGTCACCCGTACGCGTTAGACGATCGTTCTCCACAGAGGGGATTCTCCGACGTGGTGCACCGACAATGTCAGAGGGGTCACGTCTGGGGTCCCCTAATCGGGGTCATATGGAGCTCTTGACAGTCCCACGTCAGACAGCAAATTTGGGTATTCCTAATCCCCTCCGAAGGAAGGGCCTCGGTGGAGGGGCCATAATCCTTTGTCGACCATAGTTGCAGCTCCAAATCGGGATTGTAGATCCCATGTGCAAGCAGCGGTGGCGATGGATAGTGATTCGTTCCCACGTGGATCTCTATGCTGGCATTAGTGCACGAGGGGCAGCCATAGGCAGAAAGTTCTTCATCGGTACTTTGATCCTCCCATCGACTGAGGGGCGGTGGTGCATGACTAAGGCAGGAATGACCAAATCAATTTGGGTGTCTTCTCTCAAAAACCTCGGCTGACGCAGGTGGTGAAAATTGGTGTTACGGTTGTTTGGGGACGGTGGAAAAGGTAGTTGTGAAGGGGTGGTTGGGAGATGACGAGACTACCGAAGGTGGGTGGTGTGTGTGGGACGACTAGGCGACGCACAACAAGATGGGGGCAAAAGATATGCCCGATAGTTGAGGATAATGGGGCCATAGTGACTGGAAATGAACGACAAGGCTTATAAAAATGATGAGAGAAGGAAAAGTTTGAAAACCTTACAAACAGATGCTTCATACACAAATTTTAACTGAGTTGGAGTTAATTAAAACTAGAAAACTCAGGTAATGTCGTCCAGAACCTTTTAAACGTGTGAGAAACTCATTGGGAGAGAAACATTAATATTCCTAATTTTCGTTTCATGTTTATTCATGATCCATTTTTTCGTTTCTAGCTATTATCATCTACTTATAGAAATTTCATTACTTAAAATCTTTTCTAGACAATTTATAGTGTATATTAGTAACCCCGATTTTCAATATTGTCAAACACACTGAGCCTCATGCTTTTTGTCCATGAACTCCATGGATTATTTTTCGATAAATGATCTTTTTTTTACTAAACATATTTGTACAAAAACCAGACATTCTAGCACCGGTTGTTTTTTAAACGAGTAATTTGGTCATTGTATTACTATGGAATGTAAACCATACAGGTAGGGCGTAACAGCCTACGATTCCAGATATTTGTCACGGTCGACCGCAGTCCACCAGGCGCTCATGGATCCGTAGAAATAGTCTGCTTGTGTTCGCATATCTTAACTCAGGAGTTCCACTTACTGACATTTCAAAAATACAAGAAAAAACATACACAAAACAACAAAGCCAAAGACCTAACCGAACTAAAGACATGTAACAAGAAACATTAAATAAAACTGGAAATAGTGCTCTGAGTGCGGCTTTTCCGAGACTTCCCAACACTGGTAGTCCCGGGTCTGTGGGTATAGTCCGTAGTCGAACCCTCTCACCGCCGTCGGGTCTTCTCATTCTTCCAAAGGAGGTTGTAACGTCTCCGTCTGTGGGTCTTGGGCTACCTCCTCGTCCCTCATCTCTGAACAGATCTGACGGGGCTTTGATGTGTCACGGGGCCGCAACGTTGCTCTCCCCGACTCAGTATGGGGCAGTCGCAAGTTCGGCCAGTCCGGAGAATGTGCATGCTCACGCCGGCGAGGTTGCATCACTGGATGCCGATTGGTCGGCGAGAAAAAACCTGACGTGGGTTGCTCGCGAGGGGAATCGACCGGTGGGACGGATCCCGGAGTCGCCAGATCCGGAAAATCATCTGCTGGGAAGGGGTACGTGGCCTGAATAGCGGTAATCGGCGCTACATGGAGGCCGGGAGCCATGGCTGCGGTGGTACGTGGATGTGGTGGCGCCGTCGGCGACAAGATCAACCCTTTTAGGGTTCAAACAACAACCCTATTAGGGTTCTCCGAGAGCTTTTCTAGCACCGGTTGTTAATATATGCATATCTTATTTCCTTTTCAATAAAAGAATATTGATATTCTTTAATATTCATCTTTAGATGCATAGTCTTATTATTTGAATGCCTGACAAATAGATTTATAAAATAATAAAGGAAGTATGAGATATCAAATCAAATATTTAATGGATTTTTCATACATTTGTCTTACATTCTTTCTGTTCTAATCAAACATCTATATCCAATACTGGATTTTTTTCCAATTTTGACAGCTTACTTTTGCAGATTACTTTTGTTTGAGTATTTCCGGAATAAAGTTTATAAATTTATTGTGATTCCTCAAACAAGTACTATAGTTTATTGATATAAAAAATATTCGTGCTTCTTTTTTTATGTGTTCCATTGTTTTTTTATCTCTAATTTTAATTCACTGATAATTGGTAAATGGAACTTGTATGTTTTATTTCGTTAACGATAGTTTTTTTACTGTGGTAAAACATGCATAGAGTTGTTAGAATGTTCAACCATCAAGAAAAAGTGTCTTCCATTTGGATAAAAAAAATGTTTTTCTGAAAAACAAATTTGAATAGAGATCAAAATTAGGCCTAACTAGTATTAAATTTTAATTTCAATATTAGAAGTCTAATAATTCCACTTGATTAAATTTGATCAAATAATAACAGATGTTCAATTTTATGGGGTATTTTTCACTAGATGCCTTAAACGGCTTCTTATTTATTTTACGGAGCTTTTTCTGATCGGTGGTCTTAAACGATTACTTAACTCGCTTAAAGCAGTATGATTACAAGTATCAGAGTCAGAGATGCACTGGGAACTAAGCATGCCAAAAGAAGATCCACAACAGACATTAACCCTCAGCCTCAGCTGCTAAAGATCATATCTTGAGTTTGAAACCAGAGACAACAAAATGGCCATGCTAACCAAAATTGAGTATCTCCCAGACACTTATTCTCTTATTCTCCACACATGTAGAGAGAGTGCGAAAAGGCTTGCAATATGTCAAACCAATACTAGTATTAAGAAAGAAGAGAGCAATACCAGCTTCTTCGGGATATCTTGATTCTATCCAAGCACCCCCAACATTAAGACCATGCTAAGATGGCGAATCAACCCATTACTCGCCCAAGTAAGACAGACACATCCACAACAAACAATAGCAGAAACTTCCCACAAATGTCATCATATATTGTTCAAGCAAAGACTCATGACCTGCCGATTTAAATCCTTTCCCAAACCCCGACTCTTCCCTTGGCTTGTTCTTATTTCTCTTCCCTCCTTCCAAAATCAATCACTCCAGGCAGGAAACATGGCAAGGCCTATGTTCATAGGATGCCTGTGATTCTCTAAATCACACACCAGCGAGGACTCGGCTACCAGTCCATTTGATCCATCTTATCAAGCTGTATACTCTTCATAGCATTGGCATCAAACACTTGGCAGATACCTGGCTTCGCAGCATGTCACGTGGAGTTCAGAACCACTGACATTCTCTTCCATCACTCACAGCCAAAGAATAAGCACCGTCTTCTACACTAGCCATAAAGATGAAACCGATACCTCGTCTCCTGATGAAAAATGGTGCACTTGGAAGAGGAAGCACCGTTTTCCTCGGGGGCCTCTTGAAGTTTAAGAAACTTCTTCCAACAGTCCAAACAAAGCAAGTCTAGACAAAATGTCTCCTCATAGTCACAGTCCTTGATGCAGCGCCCACAATGGAGGCAGCGCCCTATGCAATTCAAACAAGCCCTGCACAGTGGAACTTCCCTTTGACAACTTTCCATGGGGCAATCGTAAACTAGTTTCAAACTTTCACATCTGGGGCACTTCTCAATGTCAATTGAGCAATCATCGTCTGAAAGATTCGGCTTCTTCGCACGATACAACTGGTACATCTGTGGTTTGTGGGCTCTTTTCTGTTCATGGTCATCGGTTCCTAGTAAGAATTTCATCTCTTCAAACTGTTTGTCTGTTACTGTAGAGATCCCCCCAATTCTTAGGTGCTTTATTCCAGGCGTTCCCATGGACTTGAAGGCCCTCAAATTTAATAGGATACCCTCAATAGTGAGTCTGGAGCATCCTGGCACACTTAACTGCAAGCAAAAATGGATCTATTATCATCATGTTAAGTAAAATCACACAAAATAAGGAAATACACTTGAGCCATGATGTATCCGTAGAACTCACAAACGATTAGTTAATATGGGCGACAGAAAAGAAAGCCTATGACAATACACGTGTCACAATTTAGTAACTTTGCTGAGTCAGTCTCGATACTAGTAACAATATAACCTATACTGAAAGTCTATCCCTAAACAAACAGCCTACACTGAAACGTATACAAGAACAGCTTCAATTAAATAAATGCCATTGATAGAATGGTCCAGAAGATCACATGCAAATTAATTTACTATGATTGTGTTTAACAATAACAACAAACACAGAGTTACATCTCTCTAATTTACCAAAATATTTATTACGAGAGTTGACCGCTACAAAACTTCATAATAATGCCACTTAGATACATTCGTTATAAATGCTATCATGTGGCAAATATTAAAGAGGATTCTTACCACAAGTAATTACTATAAGAAGAATAAAAAAGCTTTTTACATAAACTATGTACAACACAGACATTAGCAGGTAACCAAATGTCCTGTGATTTTCCCCCTGATACTGTGACCTAAATACTACAGTTAAAGAAACATACAAGAAGACAAGGTTATATTTATTTTTATGAAAAGGCAAGACTAATCCAATATAACCCAACAAGAGATTATTAATGTTCATTATAATTAAAATTGTGAGGGATGACAAATGGACCAATCTGTTGCGAGGTCAGATATCTTGGGTTAGCAGAAAAATACACAAAAACGTCATGATTCTTTTTGCAAGATGCGCAAATATTGTCCTGCCCTAAATATAATTAAGCAACCGACTATTAATGCAATGGAACTTGAAGCGACACAACTAATAGATGTTTAAAGCATTACATAGGTTGATAAGATCATATTGCATCAAACCATTATATGACAAAGCAAATATAACATAAAAGTAAATCCTCCAACGAGCTAAATATGAAAGCATACACTTACACAATTGAATTGATAAAATAAGCAAACATTTGATTGGGTCAGAAGATTAATTATATACTAACCTTTGTAAGCTTTGGGTTGGTCTCAAGCACGCGTTTGATGCCTCTGTCTGTGATCCTCCTGCACTCCACCAGGATCAAGCATTCAAGCGCACCCTGAGCCCTGCTAGTTATCTGTACAAGGGCATCATCAGTTATCCTCCCACTCAATGGCCAATCTATGTGAATACTCCTCCATAGGAGACAATCAGAGTTAACTTTGTTGTGCAAGGATCGACAAACCCTTTCGAGGGAAAGTAGTTCTTTAACAGCCATATAATGAAGAGCAAATTCCAAAGCATCATGTGGATCACCTCCTTTACCATCCCTGCTGCAACCTGCATCAGTATCGCCTTGATTGCCATCACAGCCAAAACCAAGGAACTCCTCCATAGTGGCATCATCCATGAACTCACAATCATATTTGCTATCAATTAAAAACCCAGTAACGCTATCATATGGAATGGACTTTCCATCAATCTTCATATAACCAGATGATTCATTCCAAACCCAATTGACCTCTGCCAATAAATCATGATCGCCCACCTCAGTTTCATCCATTATATCAAAGCCACCAAAATCTACAACAAAATCATCCTCCAAATCTTCAATCCAACCAGTAATTGCAGTGAAAGCCGACCTTATTTCCATGCCAAAAGGATCAGCAGGCAACTGATCGGCGATATCAGATTTATTATCATCTACACGACCATGATCACCTGATTTCCCCAATTCAGGATTGGAGCTGCAAGAGCTACACCGAGGCTCCGTACCAAAAGGATCAAAGCCATCCCAATCCTTAGGCGCAGAATAATCAGAAAACTTGAACGGCGAGAACAGGCTCGCATCCGGCGAGGAATGCATGATGAAATTAGAGTCACGAGAGAAATCAAAAGCCATTTTTTCAATATTTTCTTTTCAATTCTTCGAGTGGACGAGGAAGAAATCCTTCTGGTGAAGGGCGAAAAACCCAATATGAGAAAGCAGACCCAGAACTCAATTCAGCCAAAATAACAAGCTTTGATTAAAATTTAGAAAACCCAGTAGCAGAAAAGAGGAATAGCACACACCTGAATCAAGAAGAAGGCGACCCAATAAGGAATAACTCGAATAGACGATAATGAATTGGGACCGGATGCTCAGTAAAATGAATTAATTGAGGAATTAACTGATCCAGAGAGAAAAAGGAGAGGGCTGATTCGGACCCACAACGCAGACAGAGACACAAAACAGCACATACATGCAATGCGAGGAGGATTTGCAGAAACAGAAAGAGAGAGAAACGAAAGAAGAAATAGGAGAGGAAATTGCTATTGTTAGGAGATGAGATTTGGGAATGGCGGAGAAGAGGACGCGTTGGGGGTGAGAAATTGGGAATGAGAGAGAGAGAGAGGTCCTGAACCAAAGGAGAGATTGAGATGGAGTGGGACTTGGCACAATGGCCTCTGCTTCTTCTTCCTTGTGTTCCTGATATTATTATATCTCTAGGGCCCTTTATTAGTATTCAATGCTTTCCCTTTTTATATACTTCAACAAACTAAATAAAAATAATCATCCTAACAATGTTAGGAATAATTCCTACATATAATCCACATTCCTCTTGGATTAGAAATACATAACCGATTCTAATGTGTAAAAATAGTGTCATGATTCGTGTAAAACGGGAAGTAGGGTTTTAATGTCACTTCTTGTAAGTTGTATGGCTTCGAGAAGTGGCTTTAGGCCATAAAAATGGAGGCGCCGACATACTGGAGACGTAAAGAAGGAATCGTTAGGAATCGTTTAGTCTAGTATTTTTTTAGACGGTTTCCTATAAGTTTTCAAGCACGTTTGTTGATTACAAATTAAAATGATCATATTGGTATATGGGATTGTCGGGGACTCAAGAATCTGTTAGCTAATAAACACCTAATAAAGATTATGCCTAAAAAATCGATTTGATTTTTATCCATGAAACCAAATGTAAACGACAAGATTGAAATCAGGTTATATGGGACCTTTATGTCCCGTGGTTTTGATAAATTATTTCCTCAGGTTAGGTTGTCCATTCTTGGAATACCGACCTTACTTTTCAATTTTGGTTGAAACATCTTAGTTCGGTAGACCTAAAGGCCCACCACGATTCCGGTTAAAAAATATATGGACAAAAGGATTTGACTATGGTAGAATTATTCAAGAAATATGGTTAGGCTTGGCGGATCTTGACATTTAGAGTAAAGTCATGTCAGCAAGGAGCGCACTATATATATGCGGACGAGATATATACAATGTTAATTTCAAGAAGATACAATAGTGTATGCGACAGATAGTTGTTCTTAATGGTTGGAGGGACAGACCAAATATAATGATAATAGAGGAGATTTAAAAATAGTATGAACAAGTTGTAGATACTAAGGAGAAATTTTGGAAACAATGAGCCAAACAATATTGGCTAATAGATGGTAACATGAATATTAAATATTTTCGTCCATCGGCATCGCATCTAAATGAAGTGATGGAATTAAGGGATGAAAGGGATAATGTGTTACTTTAGTTTAAGAGAGTTTATTCGAGATTCATACACTCAGTTATTCACTCATTTCATATCTAGAGGGACCCCTTGTCAGGATAACTTCAGATTTTAGTATCCCCAAACCAGAACAGTGAGTTGGCGAGGAGCGTAGAGGTAAAGGATGTGCGTAAAGCGATCTTCTCGATGGAGTCGAACAAATCTCTATGCCACGACGGACTCAACCCTTTAGTCTAGGATTGCTAAAAAACATTCAGTGATCCACTATACCAGCTACTCATACACAAATGAGTAGCTGGATAGTGGATCAGATTTTATTGACCTGCAACAATATAAGCAGATTGTGGATTAGAGTAGTTAGATATGTGGATGATCTGCTTGCCCACACCTAGTATTAAACCCAATCAAATATATTGATAGACCCAAAAAATAATACATAATCTCATCATTAATTTATATCACACTCATATTTCAATACTTAAAGGCTTAGCTTCTTTAGTAATGAAAAATTATGTGACATATCATGTGTGAAATTAATATTTTTATAATAATCAGGTGTAATACTTTTGTAATGAAACCAGGTGTATGAAAAGTACTTGAATCAGGAAATGATGTTAGTTTTTTTCTAAATAATTCTCATAATCCACCCACATGTTTGCACTGATAAAATATGTCAAATGTTCATTTGTTAAGGCATATTGTAGATCTTGAAAATCCAAATCCATATGGGCGGGTGAAAATTCTCTCCCACGGATGGACATCCTCCCGTAAACACTCATTAGTCTATCAGTAATGTTGGGTACAGAGTTCACGGATGTGGTCCGGTGTGTTCAAGCTGTTTTTTTATGAAAATCAAGCCCGACACTAAACGAAACTATTGGTTCTCATTCTAAAAGAACAAGCATTAACGAGTCTCTCAAACCTTCGTCATATTGCACAATGTAATTTTGTTTTTAAGTTAGGGGTATATAGCTTTTGGCACTTTTTTGTTCGGTCCACGGACGTTAAGGTCCCACATGGTTGAAAATGACCTTTTTGGTACCCTTATATTCGGTCCACGAACATTTTGTGCATTTGGGGTTAAAAAAATAACAGAGTAATGTTAAATAACTGTTTTACCCTTTCAATTTCAAATTAAGTGATCTAATAAATTGAAAGACCATTTTACAACTCTTCATCATTAATTCTTTAATAGCTCATCAGGGTAAATACGTTTTGATATCTTTTTGTTCGGCCTACAGACGTTGAGGTCCCATATGTTTGGAAATGACCTTTTTAGTACTCCTTATGTTCGGTCCACAAATATTTTGTGCATTTGGGGTTGAAAAAATAACAGAATAATGTTAAATGATTGTGTTACCCTTTCAATTTCAAATTAAGTAATCTC
Source organism: Erodium maritimum (assembly GCA_963921825.1). Lineage (NCBI taxonomy): Eukaryota > Viridiplantae > Streptophyta > Magnoliopsida > Geraniales > Geraniaceae > Erodium > Erodium maritimum. The sequence continues at coordinate 19,364,184 of OY997593.1, read as the reverse complement.
ATAAATTGAAAGGCCTTTTTACACCCCTCATCATTAATTATTTAATAATTCATTAATACTTTAATTAATTCATAATAATCTCATTAATTTTTTGGAATAATTTATAATTTTTTTAATTTGATAACATTTTATAATATAAATATCATTTTCATAATTATTTTTTAATTTTGATAATTTTCGTTCATTAAAATATAATTTTAATAAATATAATTCTATTTTTTGTTTTTTTAAAATTTCATAATAATTTATTTATCTTTCTAATATATATTTTTTATACTTTCCTTTCTTATAATTTTTTATTCTAATTTTATTATTTATTTTTTCAAAAAACATTAATTATTGTTTTTACTGGTTTTTTTTTATCAACAATTTTTTTTTATATAAAAGACCAACAGTTTCAAATTGAAACTGAAAGCCAAGGCCGGCCCCTCAATACAACCCAGAGGACATAGCCTCAAACCGACATTCCCAACAAGGGGAAATACAAACAGTAGGTCTAATAAACGTGATATACCTAACTTTAAGCACAACAAGAGGTAACCAACAAATCCCAACCAGGGGATTGAAACTACAACATGTCTTGAAACCTAGAATAACTAACAAGAAGTACAAACCAATAAACAACAACCAAAGACCCCAACCAGGCCTGAACAAGTGTCCAGGCCCAATCAAGGCCCAAACCAAAAGGAAAAACCTAATCTACTACCCACTCCGGCCTCGAGCCCCGCGTAAGCCAAGCCCCTGAAGCTTCAAACGTCCACCAACCAACTCCGAGCACCGAACACCCGACCACCACCGGCCGGTATGTACCAAACACCACGAGAACCAGGCGAAGAAGAAGCAGGCCCAAAAAGCCCCAAAAGGCGCCACCAAACGCCACAACGAAGCTCCCCCACCCAAATCCCCAACCCATTCTACACCCATCCCTCAAAGATAAGGTTTCCAACTCCCTACACAAGATACACCACCCAAATACCCAGAACCTCAAAGTTGAGGTAACCAGGACAACTCACCCTGACCTTGAGAATCCAAATCCTTCTCCACGAAACCCTACCCGCTTAACTCCAACACACTGTTAGGCTTCCCCCAACACTAGCCAACACCGAGTGTTGGGCCTCATCTTTCAACAAAGGTGAGAGACAGGAGAAGAGGAGCGGTGTCACGCCCCGAATTCGGTAGGACCGAACCCAGAACGCGAACGGTGAAACAATAAAACAATTTTCAAACAATTTAATAAACCTCTTTAAATCAACACTTAAGTTAAACAAAAACGATAATTTTACAGCGGAAAAAACGTTCAAAACGATGTACAAACGAGCTACAGGGTACGTCACTAACTACCCAGAGACCCGGACTTCCGCTCCTAGCTCTTCAAGCTTCAAGGGCTCTCCTAGTTCGTCTCACGACCAGTACCTGCAGGAAAAGTAGCAGGAGGTGAGCATTTCGCTCACCGCCACAGATACCGGGTTGGCCACGGCATACCAGCAGAAATGCCGGGAACCCAACAACAACAACCCCGGGGACTACTACCCCAAAAACACAATTTAGACTGACGGTCACGCAATACAACTGTTCAACTTTCTCAACCATCTCACAACCCGGACACGTAATGTAGACCCGACCCAGCAGTTACGACCTCAATCAAATACGCAAATAATAACCACGCAACACCCAAGAACACAAAGGATCGCACACAACAATCAAGATCACAAAGGATCGCACACCAGCCAATCGGTTGCAACTTTCCCCGACACGCAGTCGGGCCAGGCGGTAGACCTGTTCGCGACATATACAACAATACTTTTCCGATAGCTAGTCGGAAGGGGAGCCGCCCTTCATCGCATAAAACTGCACACTTTACCGATGGTTAGTCGAAAGGCTAGCCAACCCTTACGCGCGCGACCCCGTGGCACCCCTTTGTTGTCAGGCGGGCCCCAACTTCCATGCAATCACAGTCATCACCCAAGGTTCAACAAATAGCGACAATAATATAACGACTAACTACCCATCAGCAAGACAGTCAGCAACAATACAGGTTTAACACCCCACAGGCACACATGGCCACCCACGAAACACAACCAGTAACATACGGGTTCAACACCCCAAAGGCACACATGGTCACCCACGAAACACCACCAATAACATACGGGTTCAACACCCCAATGGCACATATAGCCACAATACTAAACACAACAAGTTACTTATCCTACGGGCACAACTAAGTGCCCGCATGCATTTCTACTGTTCGACAGATTTACTTATCCTACGACACCAACAGTGTCACATGCATTTCTACTGATAACTTTCCCTAGTCAAGGCCGATATCCGGTTACTTTTCCCTACCTCGTAACGCTTTCCAAATATCCACGCTCAAGCTCCAGCGTGCTCGCAGTCACCCGCTTAGCCTCCTCTTTCCGCGGTCGGCGGCACGATCTAACAAGATCACAAATTAAAACACTTTTTTAAGTACGCATGCAAAGCTGAATTTTAATGAATTTGACGCCAAAACGCGACCCCGACAATGCCGATCACTCCCAAACTTCCCAATTACTTGATATTGTCAACAAAGGGCCCGGAAAAGCCCGATTCGCCCGGCTCGGCGAATCTGCCCGCGATCGGAAAAACGCCTTCCGGGGCTCCGAAAATTCCCATTTTCGTTTCTACGGGCCTTAAAGAATTCAAGTGTTCCAACGCAATCGACGGAATCAATTTCCGACTTCCGAGCGATTTAATTCGCGTTTAAAGTTTCTAAAACCCGCCATTTCCAATTTCCACAATTTAATCCCATAATTTGTTCTGGGTGTGAATTATCGACTCGGAGATCGTCCAAAACCACCCGAACACGAAAAAACCGAGGCCCGGGCAAGTGGGCCCCATACGGCCTCAATGGAAAACGTTCCTTTTCGCCCCAAAACGTTCCTAACGAACTCCAATCCTTAACCCAACCTTAATTTAACCATTTAAACTCAAACCCTAAAATTCAAACGTACCAAAACGAGAAAAAGACAGGTTCTTACCGTAGGGAATGACGAGGGGATGACGAATACGCGAGAATTGAGACGATCCGTCGGTCGGATCGTCGGGAAATCGAGCCCAACTTCTCTTTTTTTTTCCTTCTCCTTCTTCTCTCTTCTTTCTCTCTCTCTCTTCTCTCTCCTATTTTCTGAAAATTGCTGAGACTTCCCACTCTCTTCCCCTTTTGTATTGTTTTAAAAAATCAAACCACACATCAAAAGACAAAAATACCCTCTTACCCATTTGTTTTTATTTTTAAGTCAAAGGGCAAAGTTGTCCTCCCTTCTTCCTTCCACCACATTCATGACATGTGTCATGTGGGTCCCACTAGTTAGAAAAATATCTTTGTAGATATTTTTCAGTTAGATTCGCGAAATTCGGTCGTCTCGGGCCCTTGCGGGCCCATTTTCCAAGAATTTATGAAATTTCGCGTACTGCAAGGAAACGGCCCAACTAAGACCTCTGTAACAACGGCTAAGTTTTTTGGATCCAAATCGGGCCTCGAACGGACCAAAACGTCGCTCGGTTGACTTTTTCGGCAAAAAGTCAACTTTTCTCGAATTGGCCAAAAAGTTGCCCCGAGTTGCCCAGAACTCACTTTGTTTGATATCGGGGTCAACTTAAGTCCGATATGACCCTCTGGGTCAATTTTAGGTTCATTTAGGTGTATGTCCAAAATTTTAAATTTTTCCGTTTTTTCGTCGATTTGACCGGCGTTGACCGGGAGCGGTTCTTAAAAGCGGGGAAAGAGAGGGAGGGGAGTATTCAACAACAGTCAAAGGTAAGAAGAAAAGGCCAGAGCTTTCTCTCAGATCTCAAACGAGACCTCGTCGGTGGTCAACACCAAACCGAAGACCCATAGGGAGAGATCAAATTCCAAAGAATAAGACAAGCAAATCTGGACAGGGAGGAGTAAAATAATATAGAGAGGAAGAGATTACAGAGACCTTACCAAGAACGAAGGCGAGGAAGGCTGGAGATGAGTCGCCCCGCAAAACCAGATCTGTGTCACCGCAAGTAAGAGACCCCGCCCTGAGCACCGATTCCCCCAAAACGAGGTCACACACGACCAAAACCCCTCGCCGCTCCGACGAGGCCCGGAAAAACCGAGAATAGAAGTGGAGGAAGCAGATATGGAGCAAGGGATACGTCCCCGAGCTGCCACAACACTGGAGAAGACGAGAAGCCAAAACGCCGAGAAGATCCAGAGCTTGCCATCAACAGAGAGATGAAAAACGTCCCACCTAGATCTGGAGAAAATCGCCGCCGACAATAGAGAAACGCTTTGTGACCGAAGATGGGAGGCCCAAACTAAGGAAACTATGACCGGAGCGGTGGAGAGCCCTTGGTGATTCTTGTGGCCGGAGCCACGAGAACCACCGGAGGTGGAGAGAGACAGAAAGAGGGGACGAGAAGGGTTTGAGTCAAAGAATCTAGAGAGAGGGGAGAGTCTCTATACTCTTTCACTCCACTTCCTCGAACTTTCTCCCTACGTAGAAACTTATGTACAAACAAATATTGTTTTTACTGTTTTTATAGATCCGATCTACATTTTTCTCTAATTTCTTTTTTGATAAAATTTTAATTTAAAAAAGGATCAAAAGGACTATCGACTCTTCGTCTTCTTCGCGAAGCTTCTTCCGAGCTCCTCAACTAGATCGGAGAGATCTCTTAAGTGAGAACGAACCTCGTTCAGATATGAGAGAGCTCAAACAAAACCATGAATTTCAGATGACCTAACAATCAATAAAGCCAACATTATCCCCAAATTCGTTCAACTAAGATCTAAGTCCATTTATGTCTTCTTCATCTTGCATGTAAAATTCGTACCCAAAAGAAGATAATAAAAAAACTAAAATCTGGAAATGAAAATCGAAATAAGAGATTTAAATCTTACCATATTTTTGATACTATCAACACAGAACAAATTGAAACTAAAACTGAAACAACATATAATTCGGTTCTACAATCCAAAACCCTTAACCCAACAAACCCAAAAGTCTCAAAAATGAAATAAAATCCCTAATCAATTTGATATCTACCAATTTTCTAACTCTCACTTGGTCGTCGGCAAGAACATCCCCGAGCTATCACGGCGAGCACGAACTTGAGCTGGACTAGCAGTAGTAATAAGCCAGACCTTGCCAGGGAAGACGAGTCAGGCCTTGCCGAAACTTTCACGACGAGCACATAGGTTCGGGAACGAAGATGAACAAACCTGGTTCAGATCTGGACGAGACCGGAGAACGTCTTGTTGTCATGGTCGCCTCACTATCACCGCCCCGCACGAGCTTGTCTTCTCGCCGCCGCCGCTAGTACCTCTCCAAATACCTAAAGCTTCGCATGTGTTCCTCTTCGAGCGTTGCGCATTTGACAAAGGTCTGATCTTTCCTCTGTCGTCCGTGGTTCTTCACAACCACCATCAAACCCCAAAATAGAACCTTAGATCTGGACAAAGTTGTCTCCCCTGGGCTTCTCGTCGCCACCACTGGTTCGTCCAGTGGTTGAAGCTTCCACATATATGGTAGGAGAAGAGGACATTATCTAGAAGATGAGTTTTGGCTAAGAAAACAAGAAGAGAAATCAGTGGTTGTGAGAGGGAGACGATGAATGAAGTTTGAGAGAAATGGAGATGAAGTTAGAGAGAGACGAAGGTTATATTAGGTTTATACGATAAATGAAGTAGAGAGCGACGAAGGTTAGATTAGATTTATTTATTTTTATTTTTTGAGAAATATTTATTTATTAATTATTTTTACTTAATTATAATTATTTAGTATTTAATGAGGGTATAAAGGTATTTTTCTTGTAAAATTGATAAATAATACATAAGTAAGGCCAAAATTGCCATTTCACTCTCCACTTAACTAATGTCACATGTCTAACAAAAAAGAATATTCCATTAGTTTTCTAACCCCAAATGACAAACAGGTTCATGAACGAACAAAATGATATTAAGTTGGTCATTTTCAAACATGTGGGACCTTAAGGTGTGTGGACCAAACAAAACGGTACCGAAAGGTATTTAACCCTTAAAGTTATGTCTAAGGTAACAACAAAATGTTCAAATTTTTGTTAGAAGAATTATTTTAGAGACATGATGTGCTTTTGTCCAAGGACGATTTATCCAACACAATATTCTTCTCTAATTTGAATTATTTACTATATAAAAAGGAAGACACAAGATCATATATGTGTTATGCCTCTGAAACTAAACATGAGCAAAACATATGATACGGTGGAGTGACATCTTTTTTGGTCAATGCTCAAAGGTTTAGGTTTTCAAAACAAGTGAGTGCAAATAATACAAAATTTTGTGCAGATATTTTGTACAATATCTTATTAGGATGGGAGAAATATATCAGATTCACCGGTCGAAGGGAATTCAATATAAATGACTCATTATTTCCTAAGCTCTTTCTACTATTCATGGATTGTTTATCACCTTCAGAGCAATACGATTCAAAACAGATTCATGAGGTTCAATTCGTTCGTGAAACACGTCGAGTGACACACCGAATTTTTTTACGGTAGACTGTTGCATCTGTTGTAAGGCCATTAGTGAGGAAATAGGAAGGTTGAAAGCATTACATCCTCCTATTCGAAATGATGTCCGAGCACGCAATCAACAAAGTTAAGTCTTTGTTATTATATCTATTGTTGTATTTTTCATGTGTTTTGTTTTCATTTATTAGACTGGGGTTTGTTGTTATTCTAAAAGTATATATTTTTGTTTATGTTAATTATTTGTTGTTTATCTTATTTAACGATTAAATTTGTTTTCATGAAGATTTTGGATCAATTATGTCATTAACTGAGATCATATATTGTACGTCATCTATGTAAATAATAGATTCGTTTATTCGTTAATACTCTCTAAATCTGCTCATTTTGTCAACAAACTTTAGATGTATTTTCTAATATTGACGTATTCATGTCATCATGTATATGTGAAAGAATCGTTTTATGTATATTTATTTCACATCAAGGTACCGTAAATTGAGCAAAAGCTTCGAACAACGATATTTCAATCCTTAAAAATATGAACAAACTCGAAATTTTGGCCCAAAAAGGTTAAATATAAAGATACTATGAAAAGGCCCAACACGAAAGCCCATGAAACTCATCAATTTGGTTAAAACTGAGAACCAACCAAAAAATTATGGAATAAAATATGCCAAATTCCATCTTCCGGTGCAAATATCGGTGAAGTAAATTGAAAATCGAAGATACTAGTCTAATGGACTAAAAAAATTCCAATGAACGTCTACTTGACTATTGCTCACCCTCAACTATTACAGTATTATTAAGGAGAATAACAAGTAAAACATTTATCATGATATTTTTTTCTCTTTAGAAACTCAAGCGTCTATGTCTTTTTTTAACCCTAACCTTCTCTCTTGCACCATCGACGGTGGTTTGTTTGGCTTCGGCTATAAAAGTCAATGTAGGGACTTTTTTCTACATCTTCGCTTATTTTCCTCCGTGTGTTCCTTTCTTCCCTCTCTCTTCCACTTCGGTTGTGCTCGTCGCTTGCAACTTGTAATCCTTGATTGCCCCTCATCCTTCAAATATGATCTTCGTGGTTCCAGATCTAACTTCCCTTCTTCCTCACTGGGTATCATTCTGGATCTTTCCATATGATTTTCTTATTACCTGGTCTATTGTGCTCTTGGTCCCTTTTGATCCTTCATATCAGGGTAGTACAACATTGGGATTTGGGGCTCATCGTCGGTGTTAGACCCGACTAGTTGTGACTGCATGGGATGATGAGCTCTTCGAAGTGAGGTATCTTTGTTCAATTAGCCTCTTTTTCTACTTGATTCTTGTGGAGTTTCTCATTTCCCTTAGCATCAGATTCATTTCGGTCTTCCCTCGTTTTCGGCCATTTTTGTGGTTAGGGGCTCATCGTTTTGGCATACGAAGAGTAGTTTCTATTAAAGCCATATCCAACCCAAAAGCTCGAACTGATGGGTGGAGGCATCAAGATGTATATCAATGGGTCAATTTATCCACACACTTTCGATGTGGGACTCACACTTCAACACTCCCCCTCACGTGTAGGACTGGACATCTACACGTGGCCCATAACAGGACTGGACTTCTGCATATGGACCGGAGGCCACAGGGTGGAGGTCACAAACGGGTCATGGGCCGAACCTGGCTCTGATATCATGTAAAAGCCCTATCCTACCCAAAACCTCGAACTGATGGGTGGAGGCATCAAGATGTATATAAATTGGTCAATTTATCCACACACTTTCGATGTGGGACTCACACTTCAACAGTTTCAACCTTTTGGCCTTAGTTTGAAGACTTTGGATTTTGGGTTCTATGAGCAAGTGAGTTCCGGTGGTGGCTCGACAATCAGACTTGGCTTTTTCATTTAACGGTGTTGACTGTCGACATGTCGGTGATTGCCCTCCTCTCTACTTTGAGGATTTGGTGGTGCTAATCTTTAAAAGTTTCGGTAATCTCTTGGACTGATTCGAGTGAAGGTTGTCTGCTGGTATGTTGATTGTTTTGGTTGTTGTTGGGTGTTGACGATTTTGAAACGGTTGCGTGTCTCCTTAGGTAGGTTTGTTTGAACCTTGATTTCATGTGTTATCATGTATCAGACCATCGTATTTAATTACAGAGGAAGTTATACAATATTCTACCTAACTTTAAAAGTTTTTGCTTTATTATATCTAACTAAAAAAATTGTTTACGGTACCTTAGGTTGTTTTGGTTTCACTTAACTTTTTTTTCGATAGATTTTTAATGGAAATTGATCATAGTTTTTTTTTTGAAACGGGTAACCGGAGATTTTCATTAATACCAATAGGTAATCAAGTAGGGTGAGGCGTGACCGCCCCGGGTTCCAGATGTATGTCCGGGCCGACCGTAGCAAGCTCGGCGCTCATGGACCCATAATAATAGCCCACTTAGGATCGTGGGCACAAACTCAAGTCAACTCCTTACCAACGTCTCAAAACAGCGAGACTTGAAATGAAAAGTCCTAATCAACATAAGCAACAGAATGTCTAACCAACAATTTATTCGACCTAAAACAGAATAAAAAACTAGCACACGATCGAAAAACCAAACTACCAAATCTGCGATGCCAGTTCTTCTATGCCCCGTGCCATTGGAGCGATCTGGTACCGTCAATTCTTCGTCTTGATTCGCCCGAATCTTTCGAAGTAGTGCGGGAGACGGGAGCAATGATTCGAGACCCCGACCTATCGTCCTTCCTCCCGGATCCCAGATCCATCGAGGGAGCGGACCCATGTCGGCGCGAGGTGGCCTTGGGGCGGGAAGCCGCTGCAGATGGAGGACGGCACATAGATCCCGTATCCCGGGGAACGACGGCAGGAGGGTCACGGTGGCTATTGAAGGATGCATCGAATCGCGAGCGGTGGGGATGAAGACCAGATCGGAATCGAGAGGAGGAGCAGGCTCTGGTATTCAATCAAACAAAACAAGTTATCCTATCAAGAGATCAGATCCGTACCTGAGAGACGTCCGGGACGTCGACGAGGAGCAACGGCGGCGACTGGACCTTAGTTAGGGTAGATTGGACCCTAGTGGTTAGGGTAGATTGGACCCTGGTGGCTAGGGTAGACGAAATTGATCATAGTTAGATAGGCTAAAGTAAAAAAGAAATATATCTTAGGGTAGCAATTTATTTCTACCTAACTTTACACGTTTTCGCTTTATTATATCTAACTAAAAACATTGTTTACGGTACCTTGGGTTGTTTATTTTTTCACTAACTTTTTTTGGTAGATTTTTAATGAAAATTGATCATAGTTACATAGGATAAAGTAAAAAGAAACATATCTTGGGGTATTGTAAGCAATTTATTTCTAGTTGGGTAGGGTAAAGTGAAGAAAAAAACATTTCAAGATATCGTAAACGATTTTTTTTATGTGTGAAGTTAGGTAGAACAATATGTAATTAACGCTTAACCATATGCATAACTCAAACCTTTGTTGGAAAAATGTGGTTAAATGTGATTTATGATATTAAATAAAATTTATGGTTTTAAATGTGATTCATGTAGTTGGTTGGTCATGACCTCTTAATGGGAGGTTTTTATGGGATTAGTTATCCCATAAATTACCTTCTTATCCCTATTAGAGAGCCTATAAATACCAACCTACTAAGTCATCTTCTTAACACTTCACACATCAAAAACCATAGATCGAAAACCACATCTTTCTCTCCCAATTACGTTTTTAATTCTCCCTTAGTCCGGGTGATTTCTCTACACGGAATTGTGTTTTCTGACGTTAGTCGTTGTATCCTGGGAGACCGCTGCCCATACGGGACAGTCAAGTGTCTTAAGAAGACAGGAGTACCTGGACTCAACTAAACCCCAATTTCTTAATCTGTAATCAGTAAGCTAGCTGATCGGTAAAGGTTATTTGGTATTTCAATATATTACTTTGTTTATTTAAATTTGTTTATCGTCAATATTGAAAGCTTTTGGGATTTAAACCGTACTTTGATTAATTTCCTTTGGTGTATTTGTACATAGTTACAGATAACGGCAACTATTCAAAACATACAAATGATATATCACAGAGTTTGATTTGATTCAAACTCTGATACAATCCTATCTCTAACACGCCCCTACAGTCGGAACGGGAGGCTCACGGACGTTCAGGCTGGACCGAAAATCTAGAAACAAGACTCGGGGCAAGCCTTTGGTGAAGACGTCAGCAATCTGAGAGCGGGAAGGAACGTGTATGACTCAGACGTGACCCTTGGCGACCTTTTCACGAACAAAGTGAATATCAAGCTCAATGTGCTTCGTGCGCTGATGTTGAACCGGATTGCCGGATAGATAGATCGCACTGATATTATCGCAGTAGACTAGGGTAGCCCGATAGAGAGGACAGTGAAGCTCTAGTAGCAGGTTCCGGGTCCAACACGCCTCCGAAACAACATTAGCAACTGCTCGATACTCAGCCTCAGTGCTAGAACGAGACAATGTAGGATGGCGCTTGGACGACCAAGATATCAGGTCGTACCCTGCAGATATCAAATGATGCGCTTCAGAGCGCCCATGTGACTGAATCAGGGATCATGCATATGGAGACACACCTGCTGGACAGCGTAGGAGATGTCCGGTCTCGTGAAAGTAAGATACTGCAGCGCCCCCGCAAGACTACGGTACAAAGTCGGATGCTCATAGGGTAAGCTGTCGGAACCACCTAGTTTGCCCTGAGTATCAACTAGAGTCGCTGAGGCAGAACACGAGGACATGCCGACAAGGTCTATGATATCGGTGGCATATTTCTGCTTAGATAGGAATAAGCCACCGGGATGACGAGTCACTACAATGCCGAGAAAGTATGATAGCGGTCTTAGGTCCTTCATCGCAAAATCAAAGTCAAGGTGAGACATGATCCGTAGGCGAAGAGCCTCACTGGAGGATGCAAGGATGATGTCATCAACGTAGAGAAGTATGTAGACAATGTCGGGACCATGGCGATAAATGAACAAGGAATGATCAGACCTACTATGAACAAAACCAATGACAGAAACAAAGTCAGTGAACCGCTGGTACCAAGCCCAAGGAGCCTGTTTGAGACCGTATAAAGAACGGTTCAATAGGAAAACATGATCGGGATGAGAGGTACTGCGAAACCAAAGGGGCTGGTGCATGTAGACAGTCTCATTAAGGTTGCCATGTAGAAACGCATTCTTGACGTCCAGCTGATGAATGGACCAAGAACGGGATACGACAATACTGAGAATTGTGCGAATGGTCGAGGGCTTAACCACCGGACTGAAAGTCTCATCACAATCCACGCCAACCTGCTGAGACCTGCCATCACCAACAAGACGAGCCTTATACCGCTCAAAAGAACCATCAGACCGAGTTTTGTGGCAAAAAATCCACATAGACCGAATAACATTAGTACCCAAAGGACGTGGAACCAGAACCCACGTCTTATTATCAATTAAAGCATTAAACTCGTCAGTCATGGTGAGTTTCCAATTTGGGTCAAGTAAAGCATCTCTAGGGTTTTTGGGAATAGGGGAAATGGTCGAGGTGGAGTGAAGGTCAAAAATGACCTTCGGTTTGGAGATACCTAATTTGCTTCGTGTGCCCATACGATGGGGAGCCATAGGAGCCAAAGCAGGTTCACCGGCTGGAGTAGCGGGCTGGAGATGGTCTCGGGTAGAAGTTGGGGATATACTGGGTTGGTCCTGAACTGGAGACGCAGGCTGGGAGTGGGACGAAGGGTCTGTATGGCGCGGAGATGGGCCAGATGGATGGTCTAGGCCGGGAGATGAAACAGGCGGGTGAGTAGGCGTGGTAGGACCAGCTGACGGGATGGGCCCGTGGAGCAATGAGTCAAACAGTAGAGGGTGTCTGCTTGGTACGGGTTCAGTGAGGAAATCGTAAGTGGTGGAGGGAGGGGTAGCTGGGGATGCCAAAGGGAATGCCGATTCATCGAACAATACATGCCTCAAAATAATAATTTTATTCGTTTTTAAATCAAAACAAATATACCCTCTATGGTTGGAAGGATATCCGAGAAAGACACACGGAGCTGAACGAGCCTGCAATTTATGTATAGAAGTGGAGGGAAACAGAGGATAACATAAACAGCCAAATGTACGAAGATGAGAGTATGACGGAGTACGATGAAAAAGTGCAAGTGTGGGAGATGAAAAATTAAGCACTTTAGTGGGAAGAATGTTTGATAAGTACGTAGACATAGATAAAGCATAGGGCCAAAATGAAGGTGGAATAGACGCATGAATAAGTAGTGTACGAACCACATTATTGAGACTCCGAATTTTCCGTTCTGCACGACCGTTTTGAGATGAGGTGTGAGGACAAGAGATCCGAAAGACTAATCCAGACGAGGCTCCAAAAGTGCAAAATCCTGAGTTGTCGAACTCTTTTCCATTATCGCATTGGAAGCACTTGATGGTAGAGCCGAATTGTGTGGAGATATAAGTAGCAAAGGTTTGAAACACTTTGAAAACGTCAGATTTCTGGCCTAGAGGAAAAGTCCAAACAAAACTTGTGAAATCGTCCAATATTACCAAATAATATTTATGGCCCGAATTACTTAAAACAGGAGACGTCCACAAGTCTGCATGTATAATATCAAAAGGTGCATAAGTGATTGATGAAGAATTTTGAAATGGAAATTTAATATGTTTTCCAAGTACACAAGATTGACAAACAGAACTAAAATCATGCATACATCCAATGAGTTTATTACTACGAAGAGAATGAAAAAATGGTGCTCCCGGATGACCTAAATGATAAATGAGACGACACATTAGGTGTGACGGGATACAAGTCGCCTGTGCTATTGCATCTCAAAACCGGATGTCCCGTCCGAAAATCCTTCACAGAGAAACCAAGTGGGTCAAATTCTATCGAGACATTATTATCACGAACAAATCGGCGTACAGAAACTAAATTTGTAACTAGTTTAGGTGCATGGATAACATCATTCAGGGTATATTGAGGGTGAGATGAAAACAAAGATGCTTGACCATAACCGGAAATGGGAATGTGATTGCCATCGCCCACAATAACTGAACGAGAAATGCTCGAATTAATATAAGCACGCAAGGTACCTGAATTCGCAGTCATATGAGACGATGCTCCCGAGTCCATGTACCACTGCCCATCAGAAGGCTGTTGCAGTGAGAGATTAGCCATAGCATTAGATATGTCGGTCGGGACAACAGTATGGGCCTGATCCTGCGCCGTGGGCCTGGAGCCCAAAACTCCCTGTTGGGCAGATGACGATGGCGGTGCTCGGACTCACTGACCCAGTGATGTTGGGTATGGGCATGGAGGCGGTGTGGGCTGCAGGTTGAAATATGGACCGGGTTGCTGTTGCTGGTTTTGGGCCCAAGGCTGCGGCCCAGTCCAAACCAGTTGCTGTCCATTCCAGTAAGTTGAAGGAGGGCCGACCCACTGATGATTCTGCTGAGGAGCCCAACCCGTAGGAGCCCGAGAGTTGTGGCGTGCAGGGCCACGAGATGGCTTGGCCTGGGAACAACGTCCTCTTCCTGAAGTCGAATTCCTAGAGGAATTACGAGCAGAATGTCCAACAGCTTCACGAGGTGCAGAACCAGGAGCTTGAACATGAAGAGCTGAATTGGAAGATAGGGCAGCAGCAGTAGATTGTTTCATCTTGCGAGTTTCTTCCAATACCAGGCGTGATTGGGCCTCATAGAACATGGGAAGCGGATCACTTTTTTGGACAAGTGTGGCAACATTATCATATGACTCTGAAAGTCATGCAACCAGCTGGAGAACAAACCGGTTATTGGACACCAGAGCCCCCATATCAGTCAATTGATCTGCAATTTGCTTCAATTCTTGACAGTAACTCGATACATTAGCAAAATTTTCAAGTCTAACAGCAGAAAATTGATGTTCAAGGTATACCGTCCTTGAGTGTTTGTTGTCCTGAAATATAAGCCGGAGAGAGTTCCAGGCTTGGGCAGCAGTACAATCCGGGGAAATTATAGTTTGCAGGAGATCATTGTAGATCGTACCATATATCCACCGGAGTACTGTGGCATCGAGTCGATCCCAGAGGTCATGAGCATCCGAAGCAGCCATGGATCCGGATGCTGGTGCTGTTACCGGTGCAGTACCGGAGATGGAAATTACCGGTGTAGTCGTGACGTCTACATCATCGGTTGAGACCTGCGATGTGGGCGTCTGGGTTGACGCAGCAGAGGAGGCAGGTGAGCTGGTGAGACCGGAATTCAACGTCGGAGGTGTGGTCGCCGGCAAGATGTGATGCAGAACACGATTCACTCTACAGTGAATCTTAAACAACTCAGCCCATGATGAGTATGAGCCTTTGTCCATTTCGAGAGTAACTGGAATAGCACTTCGAATATTTGAAACAAAGAGAGTCGGGTGGAGACGGGAATCAGCCATGGATATGAGAGGGAAGAGTTGTGTGATGTGGAAGGACTGCAAAGAGAAGTTGCGGTGATTGCAGATTGCAGGAGGTGTAGAGATCGCAGATTGCAGAGTGCAGGTGGGTCTGTGATCGCAGAAACAGAGTGGGAATAGCGGAAGAGAGAAGAGGTAGAGCGTGATTAGGGCTCTGATACCATGAAAGCTTTTGGGATTTAAACCGTACTTTGATTAATTTCCTTTGGTGTATGTGTACATAGTTACAGATAACGTCAACTATTCAAAACATACAAATGATATATCACAGAGTTTGATTTGATTCAAACTCTGATACAATCATATCTCTAACAAATATACCTACCCTATTTTTACTACAACCTCGTCACTGGAAACAACTGCAACTGTTGACACAACTTATCTGTCATATTTGTAAGGAAAAGCGAAATGATATTAAAGATCACCGATTAAAATATATCGGACAAGACAATACCCGATCACTGACAAACAGACAAAAACAAGATTCTCTGACAATCCAACGAGAAGACATGTTCACCTAGCGTCCAACAAACTCACATTAAATATAAACTCACATCGGAATAAAATTAAATAAAATGATCTTATATGAAAGATTAGAATCACACCTAATCAATAAGATAAGATTAATATTTTAGTTATTAGGAGTCCAAGTTACCATTTGACAAGAGGGAGCTGGCGAAGCAAGCATAACCTACAATTCTTTGTATATTCCTCCAAATATTCCAAGTTTGTAACTTCAATTCTTGTATGGAATAACACATTCTTCCAAGTAAAGAAAACACACATGAACAAAACCCAGAAAGCCTGTCCCACAACTCTTTAGGAAACTGTTGTTCCTCTAGTTTATAGTTTCCAACAATACCAACTATAATCATCCAAACCACTCTTAACATTGCATATAAAATACAAACACTAATACACAGCTCAATACATGTATTGTTGTTACTAAAATGAGATCCATGAATCTAAACCAGTGGCTTTAGATTCATGAACAACATTGAGATTATTCATTCACGGGTATAGTACCTTTACAAGGTAGGAGTAGGAGTTCCCCATTCATAGCCATCTGTTGGAACATAACCCACTTTTTCCAGCAGCTTATCAGCATCAGCAGGTCCTCGGCTTCCTTTTTCATATGCACTAGGCTTCATTTCACCATTGTCGATTCTGTGCAGAAGAGGTGTGAAGATCTCCCACGCCGCCTAGTCGGGAAACACAACTTTTAAATTGAAAATTACTATGTCAAAGGTATCTTAAATTGGGCAGTCTTTACCTTTAATTCGTCTCTGCGAACAAAATGCTGCTGGTCACCTCTTATTCTGTAAAACACAATCCCATATGCATTTTTAGTTAACATAACCAAGTCTTGTCCTAAAAGCTATGGAAATACAAGGATCATACATACGTGTCAAGAATCAGACGTTCATAAGCCTCGGGGATGGGAGCTCCCTTATATCGTTGCTTATATGACAAGTCTAATTCACTTTGTGTAGTTGACATCTGCAGTCCAGGTTTCTTGACCTGTGCCATTGGATCAAGAACAAAAAGATACAGTGAAGCACATATGTTGTTTGATGCTCTTAATGACAAACACGTGGAATCTTAAGTAGCAAACAGCTCTGGCCCAGATGAGAATCAATCACTTACTGTAAGCTTCATGTACATAGCTTCTAAGGGTTGCAGGCGTATTACAAATTCATTTCTCCCTTGCTTTTTACCTACACAATAACACCATATTCATGCAACAAACAAAATTACGTGTACAACTTGTATGTGTTTTGTGTGTGTCAAAACAACAAAAGGAAAGCAACAGTAACTAGAAAAAAACATTACATAAACAACCAAATCAATATAACAAGTTTTACATACAGCATGAGATGATTATGTTCGGTTTTCATGAAGCCAGACACCAATTTACAACCCTTATTATCTACTATGCTATAAGTGATTATCGTGAAAGTTCAACAACTTTTTGAGTGATAAAAATATATGTAGAAGAGATTTTTAATATGGGAGAAGCAAGAAACAGGTAGAAGAGAATTCATCGGGACTTGTACTGTCATACATCTGTAAATATCGCCAGGAACATCCTTAAATTGAATGCGAATCTCCGCCTTTCTTGAACTTAGTGCTTTCCCTGCCTTGAGAACAAAAGGAACGCCTAGAAACAAACAACGCATGAACAAAAACAATTTGCTTTATGGATACAGAAATCAGATTTTTACTGGAACTAGATCAATTATTAATGAGGGAAAGAGTTGAATTTATGAGTTACGCATAAAGAAGGAAAAATAGATAAGGTTACCGTCCCATCTCTCATTATCTATGCGTAGAACAACGGTTGCAAAAGTCGGGGTGTTGGAGTGATCTGGTACCGTTGGATCATCTCTATAACCTTTATATTGGCCTAGAACAACTTCTTCATCCTTTATTGGAAGTACAGATTGAAGAACCTGCAAAAGCATTCCAGTTTAATCATACTCTACATTTATCTTCAACCTCTCTTATAAACTAAGATAATGTTTCTAATCAACAAGGCCCTGAAGGGCTTTGTTCAAGCCCAATCCAACCCAAAAGCTCAAGCTGACGTGCGGGCAAGCCTCACACGTGTTGCACACTAGGGCACCGAAGGGAGGATCCTGCACACTAGGGCAGACTCACAGGCCCAAACCAGCTTTGATACCAGGTTAAAGCCCGATCTAACCCAAAAGCTCAAGCTGATGGGTAGAGGCATCAATATTCGTCCATACACTTTCAAGGTGGGACACACATTTCAACAGGCTTCATATCACATACACACCCTCACTGAAAGTATGAATTATTCAATACCTTCACTTTTTCATCTCTGATGTGCTCTGGTTTGAGAGAGACCGGTCTTTCCATGGCAACCAAGCAAAGAACCTGCATTTGGTAACATTGTACTTGTGTTTCATATGATATGATTTACTTAATAAATGAACTTCACATTACCTGCAATAGATGGTTTTGGATAATATCACGGATAATTCTGCCAAAAGATATAAGAAATAAAGTTAATGTTTCTTTTTTTGTCAGCCTATCATGGTTGACTCAGAGGTTTTGTTCCATGTGAAAATTGGGAAAGTGAGCATTAAACATATACCCATATTCATCGAAATATCCACCACGACCTTCAGTTCCAATATCCTCCCTGAAAACAATCTACAACCCAGATCACATTAACACTTCTTGATCGTTAAATTACATTTAATGAGTGATTAGTAAATGAAAAGGGATTGTCACCTGGACATTGTCGATGTTGTCCCGATTCCAGAGGGGTACAAAGAAGCGGTTGGCAAAACGAAGCACTAGCTGTAGATTGAACATTACAGGATTCAAGACAAGTACATAATAGGACTACATGCTGACAACTTAATTCACATAAATTACCAAGTTCTGCACCAGTTCCTTTCCCAAGTAATGATCAATACGGTAAATTTGAGGCTCATCAAACAACTCGCCTATTTGGGAACTCAGTTCCTCTGAAGACTCCAAATCCTTGCCAAAAGGCTTCTCAACCACAATCCGAGTCCATCCACCAACATCAGCTGTGCACATTTAGGACAAGGGTTACATGAATGTCCACAAAAAGTCAACTTCATTTGAAGAGCTTACATTTATTCATGCAACATTTTCTGATCATCCTGGAAACAGATGGATAAACCAAAGGCGGAAGTGCAAAGTAGAAGAGTCTCCGAGACAACCCTTCTTCTGGACTGTTTCTTGATTCATGTTCTGATATTGCCTTGTCCAGTAGCTCAAATCCATCCTCAGTATCATAAGCACCACTCACATATTTTATCTGTCAAAAACAGCCATATGTTACTAGCAAGCACCAAACACAAGCTGGCGAAAGAAAGAACATAACTCTACCAACCAGTTCCAAGAACTTAGATAAATCTTGTGGTGAAGAACTCTTGCCATCCACAAGAAAGCTGCAGTTATTCATTTAAACATTAACCACGCCCAAATCTATGAACTAATCTATTCACATGTATGGGGAGGATATATTACACACGGAGGCGGTTTCTGAGATCATCGTCTGAAAATTTTCTTCTTGCATAACCAAAAATGCGAACTTCATCGTGTGGTAGGAGTCCCTGCAGTATTAATCCAGTATTGATCAAGCGTGTTAGAATATAACTATAATTGAACATTCAACTATCCGCTTAAGCTTTTAGTTGAGTTGGTTCTCTAATATGGGATCAGAGCTTGTTACCTCACGGACCCGGGTTCAAACCCCACTCTCTACAAAAAAAATTATATTCTTCTCAATCTACAAATTTGCACTAAATGTGTCAGCCCTTAAATCTCTTTTCTCGATGGGTTTATCTCCTCTTTTATATAATTAAACCCGTCGTAAACGGACTTATCCGTGAGAACACGTGTTAAGCCTTCAACTATCAGTTTGAGCTTTAAGTTGAGTTGGTCCTCTAATAAAACAGTATTTAAGAAGAGAAGAGACCTGTTGGTACAGATTGAAGAGTGCGGGGAAAGTCTTCTTCTTGGCAAGATCACCAGAAGCACCAAGCACAACAATGGAGAGAGGCCCAGATTCAGCCCCAATCTCAGCCTCGCTTGGGAGCGAGTCGCTTATAAGATGAGATCTTTTCTGGATGCACCATTCACCAGTTCCCATCTGGATCAATAGCTTAATTCATAGTTGAACATGACAGATGAAAGGTTGACCAATTAGATCATCCAAAAATCGACTAGTACAGGAGTTTCCTAATTCATTCATCAATTGATTGGTATGTGAGTGAGTATTCAATTAGCTTGAATGAGACTAAAAGCAAATTAGCAAATATTATAAGTGAATCACCAGATAAAATTAAAAACATCATTTTTCAAGTCAACACACTCTGGCTACAAGACAGGACAAGACATTCAGAGGACAGTTGATTAAGTAAGCTATTTGGCATGCAAGAACAGTTAATAATCGTATGCAAGGCAGAGAGAGAGAGACCCAAATCAAAGCAAGACAGGTGAGAGAGTTACCTTATCTTTCCTGTACAGAATCGATTCTTCAACTTGTTATTGCTATCCTATAATGGACAAACAGAGAGAGAGAGATAGCGTTGAGTTGCTCTTATCATATCATATTCATATTCATATGTACTTTTCTTACCAGCCACAAAACGGCTCACTTTTAGAATCCGGCGTCGTTTCTCGATCCTTCCTCTCACCTTCTACTTTACTACTAACCACCACAATCGCTCTGTCAGAAGACTACTCCTCCTCACGATCACTAATACCATCACTTCATTCTATGCATACTGCATATGTTTTGCATCCACCTATTCTTACCTTAAAAAGTATTGTTTATACCTATTTAATTTATTTTTCTAAGTGAATGTGTTGTTTTTGCACTAAAAATGACAATAATGGATTTATCTCTATTATATATAACTATATGTAATGACAATAATGAAAACCAAAATGCCGGATTTGGAGGAAGTTTCGAATAAATTTTACAATAATCAGGTTTAACAAGAATGTCTAGTAATATAAAAAAAGACTGAAAACCAAAAAATACCTAAAGTTGACCTGCTAAAAAGCAAGATATAAACCTTATGGAGTTTGAGGTGGGGACTAAAAAAACAAGGGTTAATTACCTCTGTTACCTCTATTCTATTAATAACGCTCTTTTAGTACCCTGACGTCTCGGTAACACTCTAGACAAAATTTTAGTTACGCCATTTTGATAATCTGTGACCAAATCTTAAGGGGTATTAAATATTTTGTTATCAATACATAATCTTAAGGGGTATTAAATATTTTGTTATCAATACATAAGGAGTATTAAATGATATGTGACCAATTCATAAAGGATACTAAACGACAGTTACCAAAACGAAGGGACTGTCATTGAACGTTACAAAACGCAGGGGTACAAACGGTATGTTACCAATAAAAAATGGATACAAAAAGTAATTAACCCAATAAACAAATAAAACCAGGCAAGACATATTTATAACAGTACAAAGAACAAAGAGTTGGCAGAACAGAAGGGTTGTACTTGTACATATATCTAATAACCCAACAATCATGAGAAAGTTTGACTCTACCAACAAACATTCTTTGAATGTAAAAGCACTGAAACAACCGCAGCCAAATCCACTTGGGGGTGCCTTTGCCTAGTTCATGTGCCTTACAGGTATAAACATGGAACTTAACATTTTAATTCGCTTGTAGAATAAGATGGCTACATTTTAAGCCACTTGGGCTTCACGGGTTTTCTCTCAGCAGTCTTGCGTTCTTGAACAACCGGAGCAGGAGCAACTGTTGCAGGTTCTGCCACACCAGATTGAGCAGGCTCCTCAGGAATGTGTTCCAAGCCTTTCAAACACATCACATCTTCTCGCAGGAATGCACCGGAATTGGCACCTGCACCTTCATCACCTAAACAAACCAATTCTAAATACTAGTGAATCCACAACCTTTGCGTTCTTGAAATACGAAGCTAACTAGGCGTAAAGATGGATCACAGTGGTTGAAACAAGTACTAACCTTTGGGTACATCATATGAAAAATATACAATTGCACCAGGAATAAATCCAGCAGAATAGAAATCATTTGACATGTCTTTTATCAGCTTCTTCGGAGGAGTAGTGTCTGAAACATAATTGTATATTTTGCTTATTACTATAGCACCACAAATTGCCACTGACAAGACTTAGACAAATGTACTGGTCTTACATATGTAGAATGGTAGTTCTGGTTGAGCAATCACTTTTGTTACGAGGTCAACCAAACTCTGGAATGTTTCAGATGGATGGAATGTAGCCTCAAGTGTACAATTATCCGGGAAACGAACCCTAATGATAGCCTACATGCATGAATGTAAGATCTTCAGCTTTGAAAATCGCATTGGATAACTTATGCCTCAAGTAACAATGGCACTTGACAAGTATACTAGTATTAAACTTAGACAAAAAAAAGAGCACCTTTGTCACTCTTGCCTTGCGAGCTGCCTCCTCTGCTTCTCGGAGTTTTCGTGTCTTCAAGAATTTATCTGTTCATATAACATAACACTACTTATCTGCTTATAGTGAGTTGCATAACAAGCTCTTCCAATAACACAAACAACAAATAACCAGGTAATAGGTGCGGGAATTGATATATGCACTCTAATATATAACAATCTTGTCAACATTTCCCATACATTTCAAATTTATTTAAATTCTGATAAGATATACAAAAAGTACACAGTGACGCAGACAGCATGTCGGTAACCTGTTGGACACAGATAACAAGTGCAATCGTGTCTGATAGTTAAAAGAGATTAAAGCCAAGCTAGATAAACGATTATAGTAATCTTTTACTTTTAGCATATACCCTCATAAGTCATAACCACAATTACCTTCCTTTTTGGTTGCCAAAATCCGGTAATAGTCCTCGGGGGTGAACTCATAGAAGTCATCTGACATCTCTGCTGAAAAAGCAAACAAATGATTACCAGGCTCATTAGAACATATGATTTTCGTCAATGTCTAACTCCTAAAGGAGTTCTAGGCATATCATAATTTTGAATTCGTTATTTATCTGGTTTGAGGTGTGTAAAAAAGTTAGGATGATTCATACCATCACTGGAGACTTCATTTGGTGCTGGAGAAGGAGGTGAAGTTTCAAAGACACGAATTTCCCTCCCAAAATTTTCTTTTGCAGCTGCAAGCTTGGCCTGACATCACATAAGAAGCCAACAGTTAGAGCACCAGGAAACATTAATGATGATGCTAAGCTAGCTTGCATCAGAGCAAACTCCACACAAGTTCAGTAATTGAAAAACGGAACCTACAATAACTGCAACCATGACTTGTGAGCATTAACCCCATCGATTTGTTTGACATAACATGTTCCTGGATTCTATCATTAATTTGATATTACCCATTCTTTAGGAACCACACAGTTTCATGACACTAAAAGCTCTTCCAATGAGAAGGCAGTCAATGAAATTCGTAAAGTGAATTATTTAGACATCAACAAGACTGCACTTTGTACTTCAAAAGGCTAACTTCATCAACTATGAGACCCAGCATTCAAACTTGAGTCTATACTATCTTCCTTTCCTTCTTTCTTTTAACCCTCATGTGAACAAGAACAATAATCAGAACCTATATTCCCTATACCACTAAGTGAACATTGCAACTCCAAATCATTTCAGCTAAAGATTAATGTTCCCAGATGCCAAAATCTTCGAATTGTTTCCTTCAACTTCTATATTTCAACCAAATTGAAAGAATAGTACAAGGGTTCGAAACGGAGAGCGAACGAGAAATGATTAGAGCAAAATTGATCCCTATCCGGAAAATATAGATTACCCATCAGAGAAAACGATCCAAATTGAAGAAAAAATATAAAATCTAAGAGCAAGAAACACTGAGACGGACCCGGGCTGATTCAGCTTCCATGAGGTCGATGTTGGTTAATCTCCGTCTCTTCAGAGCTAGTGGAGAATAAGAATCGGCTATCATCAGCGACCACAAGCAAGTACAAAGCCAACCCGACCCGATTTGTGATTTGTGATTCGTGGATTGGATTCTCAGGGAAATCTATACGTGACTGCTCGTATTGATGCTCCCAACAACAAGATGAAGACGCCCAGTGAAGTTCGTTCCCTTCCTATTCTGCAAGCCTACGCTTGAACGTGGTTCTCACGTGTTAACAAAGCCAGGTCGGTTTTGTGCCTCATGGGCTCTTGATTGGGTCTTCTATCGGCCTCCGTAACTGGGCTTGGTTAATTGTACAGCCCGCCCAAACAGCTACATTACATACCAAGATTCTTTGAGAGGTCCATGCACATGATCATCGGTCACTAGTCATGTGCTTGGTGCCTGAGAAACAACCTTCTTTTAGAACATGGAGAGAAGAGGGCCAAAGGAAATTACATTTCCGTATCTTGAAATATTTCGTATTTTTTTATATTAAAAGATGCATATATTTTTTTTATAAAATAAAAAAAGTAAAATGCAGTATAAAGTTTTAGAAAGGTTTTTTTACAACTAATTCTGAGACAGATGAATCGTTACTAACAGTATTAAAAAATTCAGGTAGGTAAGTTAAAATTAAACTATGACGAAACTGACTATAACTGTTCAAGGTGTTGTCTAAACGCTGCATATTTTATAAAGTGCGACCGAACCTGCTTTCATCAGTTTCAAAGGGAGGCATGGAAAAGTCATATAGGCAAGCTAAAACTAAACTATGATGAGACTGACTATGACTGCTCAAGGTGTTGCCTAGACACTGCATACTCTATAGAGTACGATCGAACATGTTTTCATCAGTTTCAACGGAGGAGAGCGATGATGGTAGATATGATTCAGGGATCCCTCTCGGTAAAAGTCAATGAATCCTTGGGTAGAAGCCCTGAATCTGCGCTCACTAATAATTAACCTTGCAAAAAGAAACAAAACAGGCAAAAGTAAAACAAAACCAGTCAATCATCGTAACCTAGAACTGAGATATAGAACGAGAAGGAGGTCTCGGTAGAGGCCAAAGAGGTGTTAGATTAATTCTCTAAATGATATCATATGGTTTATGATCAATGTATGTTGGTCCAATTGCCAAAGTGTGTGATGTTTCACATATATCATTTTCTATTATCACACCTATTGATGGATAGTTGTGATGCTTCAGAAAAATGGTATTTAGGTCTCATATTGGTCCCCAAGTCCACATCTTTTTGATTTTACTCATACACCATCTAGAGAGACAGATAAAGAGTGGGAGGACTTGGAAGATCAAGACTTTTGGTTTTTCAAAACTTCTTCTCCAAGGAAAGCAATGGCTGGAGGTTAGTGATTATATTTCGCGTTTTTAATGCTTAAGCATGTTTGTTTGATCACATGATTAAGTGTTTACAGTTGGTATCAGAGCATGTGTTAATCCTCTGCCTTGTTTGCATTTTCAAGTTTATCAATTTTGGGGTTTTGTTGATTATGAATTGTTTTTGTATTTTGTTTATGGGAATCATCTAGAAATTAGATTTCCTTACGTTCTGGGCTTAAAAACGAATTTTTTGATGCCTTAATGAGGGAGAACCAGTCGGATCGGATTTGGGTCTAAAACCGGGTCGTTTTTGACCCTGCTGGAGGTTGAAGATGAAGCTGACCCGTTTTCGGGTCGTTGACCGGGTTATGGACCCGGATCTGGGTCGGGTTTCGGGTATGGGTCGAACGCGGGTCTGGTGCTGGGTATTTAAATATATATATATTTATTTATTTACCCCCTGGGATTCGAACCCAGGTACGCTGAACTTCAGTAACGCCTTACCCACTGGGCCAAGTTGAATTGTTGATCAGTTTGTTAAAGAATAGTATTTACCTACTGTTTCTGCAACAATACTTGAAAAACAAAATAAACTCACCTAAGGAGATTCGAACCTACAATCTAACCTGTGCTACAAGAGGACCTCACCAATGAGCTAGAGCAAAATTCTATTAATATAGCTCAGTAGAATGTATTTGTTCTAGTATCAGCTCAGTTTGACCTTTTAGTCCAAAATTATCATTTCTTGGTGGATCCCTCGAGCTGATTTTCAGCTAAAATTACCATGTTTTTGGTGTTTTATTATCCATCTTTGATTTATGTACGTGTATATTGTTTGTTTAGAGAGTAGCCACAACATCTTTAGACTAACAATATATATGTATGAATATAAATCATTAAAGTTGTGATTAATTATATCGGATGTAATGGAATCGATCCCTCAGGATATTCTATCAAACTCTATATAACTAATCAGAATAAAATATCAAAATTATATTTCCTAATCTACCCACAGGAATTAGGAAAAGGAACATGATTTTGATAGTTTTATTGGTTGCTATGTAAGAATGTTCTATTTGCGTATAACTTTAGCCCACAGGCAAGTAGTACGTCGATAGATTCATTGTTGTATGAATGTTCTGTTTGCATATGACTTTAGCCCACAGGCAAGTTGTATGTCGATAGATACATTTTGTATGCTTATGTCTTTAAAGCATGATAGTTAGTCTCATTTATATATATTTTTTATACTATGCATGTAATGTTTGTAGCATCAAACTCTTTGAATAATAATGACCTCATAGTAGAGGTTCCTATGCTGAATGGGGAAAACTACTCCATCTGGAAAGAGAGGGTACTTGTGTGTATCTGTAATGTTCTGTTTACGTATGACTTTAGCCCACAGGCAAGTTGTACGTTGATAGATATGTTTGTATGCATAAGGGGATTGGTGGAGAAGTATGGAAATGCTCGTTCGCTTCTCGAAACGATTGATGAGACATTCCAGACTTTGGAAAAATCCTTAGCTAGTACCTCATCGGATAGTTTTCCTCTGTTAAGCTCACATGTCTCCATGGTGTGCACAAGCACATCATGAGAAATGAGGGATATTGCAGCAAAATTAAAAACATTGGAAGTCGAGATGTTTGTCACCTTCTTGGTGCATTACATTTTGAACACCCTTTCTCATCAATTTGGCCCTTTTCGAAATATCTTACAACACACATAAGGATAAATGGTTGATGAATGAACTCATGACTATGTGTGTTCAAGAGGAAAGCTGATTGATGATGGGGGAAGGTGAGATTTTAATGCTTACAACCCGGAAGAAGGAAAAATGACATCATAACGCATGGTGGATTGAATATGGTTCTTCAATCCATGTTTCAACATAGATGCAGGAAACGAGCAATGCATTTATTAAGGTAACAAAGGGCGCTCAGTGCTAAATATGTTGAAACGTGCCAGATAACTTTATCTAGTGGTTATTTGTTAACTTTGCATGATACATTCTTGGATTTCCCAGGAATTTGATATGTATATCTAGACTATTGCCTTTGGTTATGTCTTTGATTTCCGTGACACATCAAATAAATTTATTTAATAAATTTGATGTTAAGGGAAATGGTATTTTGTGCAATAGTTTATTTATGATGAATGTGTAAAGTAACACCACTAAATCGGTTATGCAAATGGAAACTGGCACAAAACGATGCGTTGAAAATGAGGAATCTTATATGTTGTGGCATCGGAGATTGAGACATATCTCGATGGATGAAATCAAGAGATTAGTAAAAGATGGAGTACTTAGTACTCTAGACTTTTCTGATTTCGAGGTTTGTGTGGATTGCATAAAGGGAAAGGAAACCAAGATATCCAAAAAGGGTGCACATTGAAGATCCAAATTATTTGAAATCATCCATACAATTATTTGCTATCCCGACATGGATATGAAAAGTAGTGTGAAATACTTTATCTCCTTTATTGATAACTCCTCATGATACATGTATGTCTATATCCTTCACCACAAAAGTGAAGCATTAGATGTATTTAAGATTTTAAATCAAGATTGTCAAGAGTGACAAAGGAGAAGAGTACTACGGTAGATACAACGAAGGTGGTCTAGCATCGGGTCCGTTCGCTAAGTTTCTTCAGGAGCATGAAATAGTTGCTTAATACACCAATCCAAGATCTCCTAGTAAGAAAGGTGTAGCTGAAAGAAGAAACCGGACCGTGATGGAGATGGTAAGGAGTATGCGTAGTAATGTGCATCTCCCATTATTCTTGTGGACTAATGCACTTAAGACGATTGTGTACATATTAAACCGTGTTCCAACCAAGTCTGTTTCAAGACACCTTTTGAATTATTCAAAGGTTGGATACCGAGTTTGCACCATGTACGCATATGGGGGTGCCTGTCTGAAGTGAGGATTTACAACCCACAAGAAAAGAAACTGGATCCTAGAACCCTTAGTGGTTATTTTGTTGGATATGCGGAACGATCCAAGGGATACGGGTGGTCACGCCCCAATTTCAGCGAACCGAACTCGGGACGCGAACATTTAAAAAGATACAATACTTGAAACCTGTTTTCATTAAATCACTTTAAAAAGCCAGTTTAGTTCAACAAAATAAGAATTACAACTTAAAACACGTCCCAACAAGTGGACAAAAACGAGGTACACGTCACTAGACTCAAAACACCCAAAAACCCGCTTCAAGCTCTTCAAGCTTCAGAAGCTCACCTAGTCCAGCCTGCGAACGGTACATGTAGGAAAAACAGCTAGGGGTGAGCGTTCGCTCACCACCACGGATAACAGACTGACTACGGCATAATTAGCAGACAAAGCCGGTAACACCAAAAACAAAGTCAACACCGGGGAACACTGTCCCCAACCCAAGTACTCTGACTGAACGAAACACCCACAGTTACCTTCCTTGACCAACTCATCACCCTGACACGTAAAGTAGACCCGACACAACGATCACGACCTCTTCCAAGGACTCCAAAGAAACTACGCAACACCAAACAAGATCACAAAGGATCGCACACCAAACAAGATCACAAAGGATCGCAAACCAACTGCCAAGAACGCTCACACCCTCCCGAGACTCTAACTCGGTCAGGCCAACCCAAGAATGCTTGCAACTTACTGAGACTCTAACTCGTAAGCCAGCCGGAAAATGCTTGCAACTTACCGAGACTCTAACTCGTAAGCCAGCCAAAGAATGCTTGCAACTTACCGAGACTCTAACTCGTAAGCCAGCCAAAGTATGCTCACAAACCCAAACCACACACGCGCGGCCAGAACCCCTTTATTGGCGGGCGGGCCCCCTACCCCGTTTGAACATGCAGACGCGTGTGCTCGTGGACCCCCGTTTCATGAAGCGGGACCCCAACCTCAGGTAACTAGAATCACAATCACAAACACAATCACAAGCAAGTTCAACAACCAGTAACAACACAGGTTCAACACTCGCAGGCACTCATGGCCACCAAGACACCACTAGTAAAACTCGGACTCAACAGCCTCACAGGCACTCACGGCCTCCCAAGACACACCAACAGTAAAACACGGACTCAACAGCCCCACAGGCACTCACGGCCTCCCAAGATACACCAACAGTAACTCACGGGCTCAACAACCCCACGGGCACTCATGGCCACCCAAAACACCAAAGGTAAAGACACGGGTTCAACAACCCCACAGGCACTCACGGCCACCCAAAACACCAAGGGTAAAGACACGGGTTCAACGACCCCACGGCCACCCAAACTCAACAATAATACACGCTCGCAACTTACCGAGACTCTAACTCGTAAGCCAGCCAAAGAATGCTCGCAACCCCCCCCCCCCCCCCCCCCCCCCCCGAGACTCTAACTCGGTCAGGCCAGCCAAAGACACCAACCTTAGTACACGGGCTCTCAAGGCCACCCAAAACTCAACAATAATAACACGGGCTCTCAAGGCCACCCAAAACTCAACAATAATAACACGGGCTCTCAAGGCCACCCAAAACACCATAATAATAACACGGGCTCTCAAGGCCACCCAAAACTCAATAATAATAACACGGGCTCTCAAGGCCACCCAAAACCCAATAATAATAACACGGGCTCTCAAGGCCACCCAAAACTCAATAATAATAATACACAACAACCTCCGGCATACTCAATGCCTCCAACAGTCCTAAGATCACTAGTTTCACAAACAACCTCCGGGCATGGTCATATGCCTCCAGTAATTCTAATATCGCTAAGTTCTCTGATCCTACGACACTACTAAGTGTCACATGCATTATATTTGCTACAATCCTGTATCATGCCTTTCTAATATTCGATAAACCTACTTAACCCACGAAACCCCGGTGTCACATGCAATTCTACTGTTAACTTTCCCTAGTCAGGGCCGAGATCCGGCTACTTTTCCCTACCTCGTGCGTGTTTTCCAAAAGCCAACCAACGAACTCCGGTGATGATCCCATTCACTCACCCAGCTTTCCCTTGCCTCGGTCCGTGGCACGATCTAAACGAACACAATTTTAATGCACTTTAACTCGCAGGAAATAAGCTGAAATTTAATAAACTTAACGCCCAAACGTAACCCCGACAATGTCGATCACTCCCAAACTTCCCAATTACTCGACATTGTCGATAAAGGACTCGTAAAGGCCCGATTCACCCGACATGGCGAATCTGCCCGGGTTTTGTAAATGCCCGTCCGGGGCTTCGAAAATTCCTGTTTTTGTTTCTACGGTCTTAGAATAATTCAAGGGTTCCAACGCAATCGACGGAATCAAATTCCGACTCCCGAGCGATTTAATTCGCGTTTAAAGTTTCTAAACCCGTCAATTACAACTTTCACAATTTAATTCCAAATTTCGATCCGGGTGTGGATTTATTACTTGGGGAACGTTCTAAACCACCCGAACACGAAACCTGAATACCCGAGCAAGTGGGCCCCACACGGCCACAACGAAAAATGTTCCTTTTTCGCCCCAAAACGTTCCTAACGAACCCAACACCTCAACTCAACCATAAACCACTAGTTTCGAACCAAACCCTAACTTTCAAAATTAACAAAACGAAAATCGGTTAGATGCTCACCGTAGAGAATGACGGTGTGAACTCGATTCTTCTATCTTTGAGACGATCCAACGGCTTGATGATCGGGAAAAGTCACAAAACCACAACACCCCTTCTTTTTCTCTCCCTTTCTTCTCTCTTCTTTTCTCTCTCTAAAAGTCTAATTTTCTCTCCTTTTTGAAGTGTTGGCCGAACCATCTATTTGGCATCCTTTTGTTTTGTTTTAAAAAGTAAACAAATAATACTTAAAAAATGCAAACTAACCCTTTAAGTAGTCATGTCTTGTTTTGTCCAACAAACCTAACACCACCACATTGGTGACATGTGGCAAGGTGGGTCCCACACCTTTTTGGAAAATATCTTCAGATTCGCGAAATTCGCACGTTTCGGGCCCCGAACGGGCACTTTTCCCAAGAAATTACGAAACTTGGCGGGCTACAAGGAAACGGCTCAACTAAGACCGCTGCGACGACGGCTAAGCTTTTTGGATCCAAAACGGTCCTTGAATGGACCAAAACGTCGCTCGGTTGACTTTTCCAGCGAAAAGTCAACATTTCCCAAATTGATCAGAAAGTTGCCCTGAGTCCCCCGGAACTCACTTTGGTCAATAACGGGGTCAACTTAAGTCTGGTATGACACTCGGGGTCATTTTAGGTTCAATTCAGTGTCAGTCTTAAAATTTTTAAATTTTCCTGTTTTTCGCAGGTTTGACTGGCGTTGACCGGGAGTGGTTATTACACGGGTATTACTGTCCATCTCATAGCACCGGGATTGTGGAATCAAGAAATGCGAAGTTTCTTGAGAAATGATTTGATCAGTGGGAGGAATCGGTTGCAGAGCTCAAATTCTGAAACTATTACTGAGCAACCTCCTACATTAGTCGATCAAATCGTTGTAGTTAGAGTTCAAATTGAGATTGGTCTCTAACTTTCCACATGTTGATAATGATCTAGTAAATCAAGTTGTTCAGGAAGAACGTTTGGTCAATGAACAACTGGTTGGTCAACCTGATTCTCAGGAAAATGTTGATCCAACATTAAGGAGATTTACTAGAATGAGGAAATCAACAATCCATGGGGACTACTATGTGTATCTGCAAGAACTAGACTTCAATGTCGAAGCCGAAAATGATCCTGAGACATTTTTCCAAGCCATAAGTTGTAATGAATCGAGTCAATGGTATGATGCTATGAATGATGAAATGAATTCGAAGGCATCGAATGAAGTTTGGGATCTTGTCGAGTTACCTAAAGGGGCGAAAGCCATTGGATGTAAATATGTCTTTAAAACCAAGAAAGACTCATCCGGTAACATCAAGAGATATAAGGCCAAACTAGTTGCCAAAGGATTTAATCAAAGGAAGGAATCGATTACAAAGAGACTTTTTCTCTTGTATCAAAGATAGATTCGCTTCGGGTAATCATGTCATTAGTTGCATACTTTGACTTTGAATTACAACAAATGGATGTAAAAACGACATTTCTAAACGGAGAACTAAAGGAAGAGGTGTTCATGAAACATTTAGTTTCCTGAAGGATTCACCTCTAGTAATAGTGGGCATTTAGTTTGCAAGCTTTAAAGATCAATCTACGGTTTGAAACAAGTCTCACGTCAATGGTATTTGAAGTTTCATGACATTATTTCTTCATTCGGTTTCGAAGAAAATGTTATGGATAATTGTATATACCAAAAGGTTAGTGGGAGCAAGATTTGTTTCCTGATATTATACGTAGGTGATATCTTGCTTACTAGTAACGATAGGAATATGATTTTGAGGTGAAACAATCTCTATCCAATAACTTTCATATAAAGATTTAGGCGATGCATCTTACGTCATTGGGATAAAGTTACATCGCGATAGAGTAGTCGGTACTCTGGGTATGTCTTAAGAGACATACATCAACAAAGTTTTGGAAAGATTTCGGATGTTAGATTGTTCACCCAATGTAGCTCCTATTGTGAAATGCGATAAATTCAGCTTAAACCAATGTCCGAAAAGAAAAAAAAATGACATGGAACGGGAACAAATGAGGAATATTCCCTATGCTTTAGCCTTTGGCTGCCCGATGTATGCACAAGACCTGATATTACATTCATTATGGGTATGCTAGGGAGATATCAAAGTAATCCAGGCATTGGGCACTGGAAAGCTGCAAAGAAGGTATTGTGATACCTTAAAGGGGGTCAAGATTACATGCTAGTATGTAGACGAACGAACAATCTGGAAATGATCGGCTATTCTAATGCTAACTTCTCTGGTTGTGTTGATTCATGGAAATCAACTTCTGGATACATTTTTATGTTGGCCAGTGGAGTTGGGTCGTGGAGAAGTGACAAACAGTCCTTGACTGTTACGTTTACCATAGAATCCGAGTTCGTGTCTTGTGTTGAGACTACTACTCACGGTGTATGGATTAAGGGTTTTATTTCCAAGTTTAGAATCATGGATTCTATTGGCAAGCCCCTGGAGCTGTATTGTGATAATACAGCTGTTGTGTTCATGGTTAAGAACCACAAAAGTGGAAGTCGAAATGAGCATATCGACATTAAGTATTTACCCTTAAGAGAGCACGTGAAAGACAAAATGGTTATCATTAAGAATATCAGTACTGACTTAATGATAGCGGATCCTCGAATAAAAGACATGCCACCAGGAGAATTTGAGGATCATGTTAAGAGTAAGGGACTTGGTTCCCAGATGTAAGCTCTTCGTTATTGGAACGATGTTTGTCTTTTGAAACTCTTGTTGTAATGATGATGATTATTTATAAAATGTGTACACATTCGGTATATGATTAAGTTGGTTAATCATAAAATCATCAATTAAGTTTGGACCAAGAATGAACATTGGGTTTATTCATAAAGTATAAGAAACACGTGCATTGTGATACATGAGAGGTACTACTTGTTTATATTAAAAGGACATACCGCCATGATTCATGCATTTGGGTTTCTTATTATGTTTGGCATTGAGACATTAACATTGATCAAGTGGGAGAATGTTAGATTAATTCTCTAAATGATATCATATGGTTTATGATCAATGCATGTTGGTCCAATTGCCAAAGTGTGTGATGTTTCACATATATCATTTTCTATTATCACACCTATTGATGGATAGTTGTGATGCTTCAGAAAAATGGTATTTAGGTCTCATATTGGTCCCCAAGTCCACATCTATCAGATTTTACTCATACACCATCTAGAGAGACAGATAAAGAGTGGGAGGACTTGGAAGATCAAGACTTTTGGTTTTCAAAACTTCTTCTCTAAGGAAAGCAATGGCTGGAGGTTAGTGATTATATTCCGCGTTTTTAATGCTTAAGCATGTTTGTTTGATCACATGATTAAGTGTTTACAAGAGGTGGATACACAAATGACGGCTTCAATGGAGGTTGCGGAGGCAGCGAATGCTGCTTAGAAGAGGGGATCCGAGACGGGGATGGAGACGGATGTTGAGGAGAAGCATGTGACAACCATCAGGATTGTATAGGGGGCGGAGATGAGACCAGAGACACGTTGTTGGTGGTGGTAGGGAGGCAACGCGGTGGCTAAGGGATGCACAAAGAAAACCCTAAAAGAAAAAACCCTAACATAGCTCATAGGGGAGTTTTTAAAACCATAGTGGATAAATATTTTGTATCTTAATCATTCGAAAGTTTAAAAATAGCGAAATATCATACGCATACAACTTTTCACCATTAATTGTCTGTTAAAATTTTTGTTAAGTTATTTTGAAATAACAAAGTATCTTCAATCTTATAACTTAATGTTAATTATGACTTTCAAAGAATTACGAAAAATATGATATTATATAGAAATATAATCTTTTAATTTTTTTATTATCATTTTTTTCTTTTTCATAAAATTTAAAAATATTTATAACAAAATAAATAAAATAGTTATAAACAAAAAAATATAAACTCTCTCTTCCACGCTCTTTTTAACCTAAATAAAAGAAGAAGAAAAGCTCTCCACCAAATAACCCCTTTCAGAATCCTAGCTGCCTTTGTTTTCTTGCGTCTCCATCGACTTTGGTCACGACTTCGGCCAAGGCTGTTGTCGGTAGTGACCCTCTTCTTTCCCTTTCTCTCTCTTCCTTCTTCTTCCCCTATGTTCTCCATCCTTTCTTCTCTCCTGTTCCCCCTATCGATTTTCTTCTTCTCGTTGATGCTCCTCTATCGATCTAGTCTCGGCTCGACCTACTTAGGTGTTGGTTTACGCGTTGGCGGTGCTCGTCGTCAGGTGCTCGTTTGAGCAAGTTACACGGGTAATGGTGGAGTGTGGCTGCCTCTCCATCCTTGCCGGTGGAGCCTCGCCGTTGTCTCTCCGCCTTTAGATCTGGAGTGGGAGGTGTTCATGTCCCTCCTTGGGCTTGTTCGTCCCAGATATGTAGACCAGCTGGTTGGAGTTGTGTTCTCCGCCGTTTGCCTGAGCTTTGGTGTGATTTCTTCTCAGGTTGGGACCTTGGCCGAACCTACAATATTACTTACATTTCATTTATTATATAATATCTTTAAATGATATTGTTTGTATTTTTTCCCATAAACGTATGTATATTTTATATGATGTATAGTCGAAATTTAAATCAATTAGTTCGATTAATAATCAAAATGATTTCGGTTAATTCGATTTGGTTAGTAAAACAAAAAAAATCAATTATACAGTATAATTTGATAACCGATGATTTTATTAGGTTATAAAAGCTAATAATAACCGACCGAATAATCGATTGCCCACCATTGGGCATGCGTAATCGTTGTCTTTTTCCTAAAGTCGGACATGTAGTCGGATCCATCAGGCACAACAACGAGCCACTATAGAGAAAAAATCATGCGAGTAAGTCGAAACCATTGGAACGGATCCAAAGCACAAATCTGAACCCTTATATGTATTAGGAACTATACTCATCATACAATAAGTGAGATGTCAACTTTATCAAGATGATAGTTAATGAAATACCAAACTCTTGTTCCGTACATACATGTCAAACTAAGAGAATATATATCTAGATTCACAAAATGTCCTCTCAATTTCTCTTCTTCACTCTCCCATCTCTTCCCAAGAAAGCAAAGATGAAGCCTCTACATCTTGGGTTAGCAATTGTTATGCCTCCACCACCCCCTTCCTTTGTTGGTCTTTAACCACTCCGTCCTCGACTACCCCTCCAGCACATCCGTCACCCACCTTTCTCCTCTCCCTTTGAATATATCTTGGGAGCTAAACCAAGCTTCACACCATCTTCGCCTACCTTAGTTTCAACCACTATGGTTTCGAGTTCCTTCTCTAAGGCTCTAGCAACTTTTCAATCCCGGATAACGGAAGTCTCCATTGTTGAGCCACCGACCGAGTTTGTGGGCGAAGACAACGAAATCATCAAGGTCCCAGCTGGAACGATCTCTAATTTTGACGACTCTAGGTACCCATTTTCTTTTGTCGGCCGATTGCTCTTTGAGAAAAGGTTTAGTCCCAAAGCTCTTTGTGGATTGAAGGCGGAAACATGGGACGTCCGGGGGTCTATTTGTCCAACCTCTCTCTAACTGAATCTTCTCTTTTGTTTCAAGTCCCAAGAATCGTTGGAGAGCATCCGAGCTAAGGAGCCTTGGACCTTCCACAACACGACCTTTCTCCTCACACCGCTACCAGTGCGGACACAACCGAAAACCCTCATCTTCCGAATCTCCTATATGCGAACTATCATCATTTTAAATATGGGAGCGAAGGTTGTGAAGGGTATGGGACAACCACCTTTGGCTTAGGATGAAGCTCGACATCACAAGGCCCTTTTGATGCCACCTCCGACTTCGCTTTGAATGCTTTCAAGATCCTATCACCATCCAACCACAATATGAAAATCTTTCATACTTCTGCTACCACTGTGGACGTCTAGGACACTCATACCTCTTCTACATGTCATCCATTTTGGGTGTTGAACGAAATGTAATCCATTTTCAGATTCCATCCAAGTCCTTATGGGTCTATTGGTGGTTGACTAGCTGCGAACGAATTGGGAGGCAAACCCACCGACACCCCATCGCCTACCACACTTTTTTGCCAAAAAGGATAATCTCTATATTACTCCGGGGCCAACCTTGAATCCGGGGATCTCTCAAGAACGTGAGCCTTGGGCTCCTCCTCTGTCACCCCTTGCACGGGGTTCCAATTATGCAAATCAAAGATTGCCGGTTTTCCGACCTACAATATTGCCTATTATCCCGGCCTCTACTCGTGGCCCGCCACGTTAGGAAGGACCTGAGAAGGTATTGGTGGGGTCTACCTCGCCCTATTGGTTGGTTGGGTTATATTCTTGCCTAACATGGTCTAGACAACTAGCAAGACAACCCTATTATCATGGTCCGATGCTTTTCCGCCCCTGCGGGTCCCCTAGTCAAATTCCCGGGGAGCTCTTGCTGCCACTGCCTACACCCATCACATCATGACAAGCACCCTTACAATAGCCTCTCCCGCCACCGCCATCGATCTCATAACCAAAACCCTCATCTTTCTTGGCACAACTACACAACTTAATGGTGGAGGACGCCCGACAGAAATGTCGGAAGGGATCCTTAAAGCAAAGAAAGGACGGGGGACCATCGACTCAACTCCCCCCGAAGATTTAAGAACGCTAAAGAATTGTCAAGGGAGAAAGCCAAACGAGCCGCGGCGTTGGAGGACCACATAAAAAAATGTGGTGTTTGAGTGTTTGAACTCTAGGATGTTACGACCTTCAATCTCCATCATCTAGAGTTTCGAAGAAGGCTGCCTATTAGGCTCGTTGGGAATTATGGTTGACGGATGCTTGGATCAGAGGAAAAAGGGAATGCTCTTCTGGTTTATCTGTGGCCCATCTGGTCGGGTCATATTCCCCACGAAGAGGTACTCCGGGTTACCTCAGTAGATCAAAATAACCATCTACAAAGAGTACTTAGATACTTGTCTCTGCTTATTTATACCAATATGTTGTTTATGTTGTTGTCCTCCTAATTTGTCTGATATGAGTTACGTTAATAGTCATAAGTGTCGATAAACCTATTTTCGATGGTGTCCCAGACTATATTCTCTGAGTATTATCTCGCTTTATTAGTATTCCACAATATTAATGACTGATCTCCGCAATACCGTTTCAACAAAAATGATAATATGTATCACGTGAAACTATAGGCATAAAATAATAAAAACATTTTTTTTGAGGAAATATGATCTTATATTATAATTGAAATTTGCTTACAATAATGAAATACTGAAATGCAAAAAACTGAAATAAAAATCGAACTGAAAGTAAAGTCGCTCTATAAAGAACAAGGGTTGTCTGGAGGAGGATACTGCGACAGCGTCTTCCGATCACCGATACAGCGACTCCAAACTGATTGGCACGGGTCGAGCAGGCCCAGTGTCGAGATTTTCGATTGGGCATAAACCGACTCTAAGGTATGCTCCAGCATAATACTGAAGTCCTAGAGTGACGCCCCGGGCGGCCCTGTAACCAAGAACTGAAATGGCTCAGTTGGACTTTGCATCCTCTCGAGGAACCAGCAGACGTCGTCCCCCCCTTTTGATGATAATGAGGGACCTTAAAAACGTAAAATTGTTGGTTCCCGATCTGATTGAAGAATGCCACGCCGGTACTAAGTGGAATCGATGCCACCCTACGTCCAGTGAGGCGGTATTACTGGCAGACCCCCCACTGGACCACGAAGTCCTCATTGATCGAGGCGAGGGAGCGTTCCGCCCCTCGCCGTTTGTGGTGTCCCTCCATTGGACTCCGCATGCCCCTCTGAGTCAATGCTCAGAATTAATGTCAGGCCATTGAACGTCGAAAATCGCTCCACTTGCATCGGGTCTAGGATTCCATGTGAACGGGCCCGAGACCCGGACACCCCGACCCGCCCATGAAGCTGACCCAAAGATCCATGGCGAGTAGCGGTGCAACTCGGTCTAGTCCAGTCAGGGTTGCGAGCCCGATTCTGATCACCAGGCCCATGAGCCCGCGACCCATTCTCAGCAATCCGGACCCGGAGTGGGCCTGATCCACCTACCGCATGCCCGACCCAGCCTAACGATCCGACCCGCCTGCCCGATCCAGTTCCAAGTCCTTTCTCCACCGACCCAAGATGTGGCTCGCCCGACCCAGGCTTACTAGGCCCAGATGGCCCATTGAGTTATTACTGGGAAAAGATCCAACCCCAATTACATTTTAATGTTAAAATTCAATTCACAACCCAAATAGATAAATAGAAGCTTTAAATACCAATTAAATAATAAATTGATTAACTTACATTTAAACCCAGAAAAAATAAATATGATCCGTGGTGGTAGCATATGATTTGCTGTGTAGTCATTGCACACTTTGTCCATTTCTAAATCTCACGGCCATGCTTTTGCAGTCCCTTGCAATTGTTTAGCAATTATTTAATGAAGTAGTAATGAGGAGATCTATATAAGATTTATTAATTTAATTAACTATGTGTATCGAGATTAAGCATTGATTATTTACCAATCTACATTAATTACAACCCATCATTTATCTCTAACAGAAAACAGTAAAGGAGTTATTTATTGGTCTAAACTATCTTACTTAAAAGAGGTAACAATCATCACAGTTGTGTCTCACAAGTAATTTCCAAACAGTTCCACCAAACCCGACCCGGGTGAAAACGACGTCGTAAGCTTCTATATTTCTCCTAACTCTATCACCAACCCGATCTGTACGTCGCGAACTCGGACCCATACCGCATCCTCAGTTCAGTCTCCTCTTTCTTTGGCAAGCGGTTTTGGATTTCTGATTCGGAGACTCCAATCCTGTAGAGGAACACCGAACTCTCTGCTTCGCGGATCCGGCTCGTCTTCTTCCAGCTCGCATCTCTCCGGAGATAATTCGGTGGATTCCTCGATCAGGAGATTCTGTTTCTCACTTTCATTCCTTTCTCCGTCGCTGGACCAAGCTCGTTATCGCCCAGATCTGAGCTGTGATTTGATCGGATTTGATTCGGGAAGCTCTGTATATCAATTTTGGAGCTGCAGGCTTGGGGATGAAAGCTTTCTAATCTCGGGAAGAGTGAAGGTGGTGTGTAGCTCTCTACTGACTATGCTGGGATTTAGAGGCAAATGCAGAGCTACGGCTATAGCTGTGGTGGTGTTGTGGATAGCTCTTACTGGTCTATACGGATTGCTGAAACCGTACCGGAATGGATGTATCATGACATATATGTATCCGACTTACATACCTATTTCAGTTGCTCCCGGCCAGTCAAGTTCAGGCAGGTACGCCCTGTATTTGTACCACGAAGGATGGAAGAAGATTGATTTCTCCGAGCATCTGAAGACGCTGAGCGGCGTTCCTGTGCTTTTCATCCCGGGCAATGGCGGGAGCTACAAGCAGGCAAGACTTCTCTTCTTTTTGTTTTCTGTTGGAATTTGGTTGCTAGCTGTTTTTTTTGGCGTTTCAAGTAGCGTTATGCAAAGTAGTTAAATGTGGAATCGATCCGATCTCGTTTTCTGTGTAAATTCAGTAGAATATTTCCTTCAAGTGCATGTGCATGCGCATGCTTCATTT
Organism: Erodium maritimum; assembly: GCA_963921825.1. NCBI lineage: Eukaryota > Viridiplantae > Streptophyta > Magnoliopsida > Geraniales > Geraniaceae > Erodium > Erodium maritimum. The sequence goes on along the minus strand of OY997593.1, from coordinate 19,324,293 downwards.
ATTGATTCAATGTTCCAATTTAGTAAGTAGGAGATGGGATTTGAAATGGTTGGGGGCTAGTTGTGCAGGAGGATGCTTTATGGCCGAAAAGGGTGGTTAGTTTTAATCCAACTATTTAGGAATATTTCACGTTCAGATGAGTTTTCACTTATGGAATTTGTTGAAGGGACTTCATATGTCAATTTCTCTTGCACGGTATTACAAACTTAGAGGCTTGAAGTTTGAACTTCATATTTTGCTCTGAAATCAGTTTGGTTTTTGTTTTTTGGTGGGTGGAAGATAAAATTTCTTATCTGCGTGGCCATGTATTGGATGACTTAATGATGTACTTTTGGTCTAGCTGGTATCTAGAACATTTGTACATTGCTGATCGGCTTTTGTCTAATCCCTCTTAATATGAGCCCAAACCCTACCCTCAGTTTTCTGCATTTAGATTTGTTAAAAATTGATATATTTATCGAACAATTTGTTATTTGAATTGTTTCCTAATTTGTTTTCAGTTGAGTGTTATATTTTGTGATCCAAAAATGGTGATATTGGGTTGGATCAAGATTTAATATGATCCATTGATAGGTTGATCTTATCCCACCAGGATCCAATCTAAATACTAGGCATTAAATATAGTTTGCAATTATGTGGTTTACAATATTTTCTAGAGTAGCTTCAGTTTCTAAATTGAGTGTCCATTACACGTATCTTCTTGTGTTCTTTTACAGGTACGATCCTTGGCAGCAGAATCTGACAGAGCATATCAAGCAGGCCCACAAGAGCATACATTTTATCAGGAAGCTTCCCTTACTTCCGAGGAGGGAGGGGTGGATATTGATACCACAGGATTTAAATTACCCAACCAGTATTCCAATAGGTTGGACTGGTTTACCGTTGATCTTGAAGGTGAACATTCTGCTATGGATGGTCAGATACTTGAGGAACACACAGAATATGTTGTATATGCCATTCACAGGGTATGATATCACTTCCACCATCTATAAGAACTCTGACTTCATTTTACATTTGTAGTTAAAGACAATACTTTTCATCCGTTTGTATGCCATTGTGCTGGTTTACATCCCCATACCACACTACTTGTTTATATAATTCTATCTTTGAGGTCCCGTGACTTCAATCAGTGTCTTGTTTAACATAAATGCACTGCACAATTTAGTGCTACTTCACACTTTTTGAGATCATTTTAGCTAGAAGGTCTTTTAGTTTGCTAAATCATATTTCTATTCAAATCTTTATTTTTGCGATTTGTTTTTATATGGCCATGCTTGCAGATTCTGGATCTATATAAAGAATCTCATGATGCTCGAGAAAGAGATGGGGCTGCATCTTCTGGAAATTTGCCAAAAAGTGTGATATTGGTTGGTCACTCTATAGGCGGTTTTGTTGCTAGAGCTGCAGTTATTCATCCTCAGCTAAGGAAGTCCGCTGTAGAGACTATTCTTACGCTTTCAAGTCCACACCAGTGAGATTTTTTTCCTGATGACTGATATTAAACATATTAATTGGTCAACTTTCATTATTTTCATTTTATTTTTATCCAGAGCACCTCCCCTAGCATTGCAACCATCCCTGGGTAATTATTTTGCACGTGTAAATGAGCAGTGGAGAAAGGGATACAAGGTCAAAACCAGTCGGACAGGACATTTTATTTCTGGTCCATCACTCTCTCGTACTGTTATCATCTCAATTTCAGGTGGTTATCATGATTATCAGGTATACCTCTACACTTGAACCTATGATATAATGTGTTGTCCGAATAAGTGTATCATCATTGAACTGAAATGTTATACATATAAATGAAGCTTTGCTAGAATGTTCCATACACATGTTAACTCTTGCATTCTATTTGTAAGATGGGCACTCATAACCTATCTGTTCTAATATTGCATGAGTTTCTTCACATTGTTGCTAGAAGTTCGTTTCAACTTTCTGATTCCTATATGACATGCTCATTCATCGGGTTTCCACTTCTTTGATAATTCTACTGATTACTGCTGCTAGACTATGTTGTTATACTCATCACATTGATTTGCTCATTGAATTAAACAATCACAGTAATCATGTGGGCTCTTCAAGTTTGGTCTTATGACCAGACTCTCAAGTATTTGTTCGCAGAAGTTTAAACTTTATATAAATTATTGGACTGTGGATGTGTAGTTATGTCTTTGCATAAGATTGCGTTGTTTTTGTTCTGATTTGAATGCTTTAATGTACATTGTGTATCTACACGTTATTTCTTATCTTTCTGTCTACAGGTAAGGACAAAGTTAGGGTCGCTTGATGGTATTGTGCCTCCCACTCATGGATTCATGATAAGTAGTACAAGCATGAAAAATGTATGGCTGTCAATGGACCATCAGGGCATTTTATGGTGTAATCAACTAGTTGTTCAAGTGAGTACCCTAAAACCTTTTGTTTTTAAAATCTATCGTGTACACTTCTGAGCATGTATTTTCGGGTTTAGGTGTCACATACTCTCCTTAGTTTGGTAGACTCGAAAACAAGTGAGCCATTTTCTGACAGCTGGAAAAGAATTGCTATGTTTTCAAGGATGCTTCGAAGTGGATTGCCTAATAATTTCAGTGGAATGATTCCGGAACACTCACCACAACAGCAAACCCAATTTCCAATTGAGGATGCAAAAAAAGTGTCTGGTATTATCCATCTTCACCTGATTTTTCTACTTGATAAAGTTCCACTCTTATGGTTCCTGAAAGCTGAGGAATAAATTTGACTAATTCTAAAAGGATGATTGGTACAAAGTACAGACTTTGAGGGTATTTTTAGCAACTAGGAAGCAGGGATACTCTTCTTAAAACTTGAATGGATCAATCCTTTTCTCTCCCCATTCATGTTCCCTTTACCTGCAGGGATACAGCTGCAATTCTGATCCTGGACAGTTGAAATGTATAAATTCTGCAAGTGATGTGCTGTATCTACTTAACTCACTGAATTCAGTATTCAAAACTAAAAGTACAAATATAATCTGTTCATGAGTTCATATTATCAGTTCTTGTGTAGGTGTCAATAGTTGAATAATCCAAAGCTGAAAAACACTAATTCAGTTAATACATTTCTATTAAGAACATGGAAAATTAGAATAAAAACGACAGACTTTTTATTGGCTTGACAAAATGAACCATGAATTTGCCACTTGGGGTGAAGAGTCATGTTGGATTCGCTAGTCACAAATGCTGGACACAGATGCTAAAATCCTATCGTATCATTTTGAAAATAAAAATAAATAGACAGCGATGACTAAAGTTGGTTTTTCAATGTACACGTGTTGATTATGGTGTTAGTGTCTAATGACGTAGCGTGCTGAAAATTGTGTGGATTGCATCCCCCCTTTCCAACAATTATTGTTTTTAGTTTGTTACAAACCATATTTAGGATTGCACCTTGACATATTTATAGCTAAATCTAACTTCAACATATTTAAAAACTACAACTTCATATGATTTATTATGTATAAAATATGCTTTTGTAACTAAAACATTTATGTGTCACGTATCGTATCCTATGCTTTTTGAAAATGTAATGTCACGTGTTTATATTGTGCCCTGTGCCCGTATCAGGCTCTAATTGGTGTTTCATAGCAAATTGCTATGTCAAATTTATTATATGTGGATATAGACTTATAGTATTTATTCTTTTGTATTAATGGCCATGTCAAAGTTCTATCTAGACTTGATACAATTTTTTTTTGCCTGACGACATATTGTCTCATTAATGTAACTTCGTAGCAGATTGTCACATGTGAATGTAACATGCTTTCAGGTTCCCTACTTCACACGTCATCATCTTCTTGTCCCAGCAATGTTTATTGGACTGATGATGGCCTTGAGACGGACCTATACATTCAGACAAGTACAGTTACTGTATTAGCTATGGATGGAAGGAGGCGGTGGTTAGACATAAAGAATCTGGTTAGGTTCTATAATTATTTGCCATGCACAACTTGGAAAGATATTGTAGATTTTTTTTTTAATTTTCTTTCATTCTAACCTTATTCATTTACATGTTTGGTATGTTGATGTCAAGAAATAATTTTTTTCTTCTTTCTAAGACTTCCCATTCCATGTAATATTGATCTATGGTGCCAGATTGAAGTTTTATAGTTTAATATATTGCAGTACAGTGTTGTTATAATTTATTGTGCAACTTAGCTGTTGGTCTATGTAATTTCATTGCGCACATAAAACTAAAGACCCGGAGCTTACTTTGATTCTCTAATCAAGCATTCAAAATCCAATATCATTGAGAATACTCTTTGATTTGCTGTTTTGCTTATAGACTTTGCACTCCTGATCCTCATGCCATAATCAGGTCGCTCATCGTTTGATTTGTATGCATAGGGGTCAAACGGGAAAGGATACTTCATACTTGTTACCAACCTCGCTCCATGTTCAGGAATCAGAGTTCATCTGTGGCCTGAAAAGGGGAATTCAACATCTGATCTACCTGCAAGTGAACTGGTCTTAGAGGTGACGTCAAAGATTGTGCGCATTCCATCAGGGCCAGCCCCAAGGCAGGTACTAATGGTTGTATATATAAAGATGTATTATTTCTCTATATGTTTTAATTTCCAAGGCCTTTTGATTTCTGATGAATTGTACACGTCGAAGTTTTGTCAGTACTTGATAAAAGATGGAGGTTCTGCCTATGAGAAATAGGCTGGAGTTCAGTTTTGTTATGCTGCAGTCATTCACCTTCTTGTACTTCTCACTTTTCCATATGTATATCAGATCGAACCTGGCAGTCAGACTGAACAAGCGCCTCCATCTGCTGTGTTTCGATTGGCTCCTGAGGATATGCATGGCTTTAGATTCCTTACCATCTCCATTGCTCCTCGCCCGGTACTGCATTTTGCTCTTTTTGTGAACTTTTGTCTTCTAAAATTCCAATACATCTATTCTATGTGTCTTGTGATGCTTTTCTTTCATATTTAACCTCTGGGAATCAGTTACGGGCCTTGTAATGCCTGTGCTTTGTCACAGTGATGGTACTGGCTAGTTTGTGCACCATAAGCCTTTGACATAATAGAGTAGAAAGCTAAATGCTTGTGAAACATGATGGATGAACATGGCTAGTTGTTTATAGTTTAGGTTGATTTTCTCAGAATCCTAGTCTAGAATCCCTCAAGGGTGACTTTACTTGCCTTATTTATTGCTTGTTATGTGTTGACCTTTCTTGTGTATTGTCCTACAACTACGTTTTCATCTCTTTTACTTGATATTTGTCATGCCTGATTCAATCCATTGCTCCCTAAAATTTAGTCTTTTGTTGCTTCATGGGTAAACCAGCCATTTTGAGGATTGAATATTTTGGTTGATAAGCCAAAAACATGGGTGCCTTCTTGTTAACTTCTATAGCTTCCTGCTATTGTTTCCCCCCCTTCAAGTTGTGCTGCTTTCCTCCTAGTGAATGTGGTGCATTGGGATGGTTCGAGTAACTGAGACATATAGTGGCTTTCTGGTGCACAGACAATTTCAGGAAGACCACCACCAGCAACCTCTATGGCAGTTGGGCAGTTCTTTAATCCAGAAGAAGGGAAAATTGAGTTTTCTCCTCAAATGATGCTTGTGTCTGCATATTCTCAGAAGGTTAAGATTTGCTTTCTTGAAGCAGTTGACTTTGTGTTTGATGAGTCTAAAATTGTTTTGATTTAGGTTTGCTTTCTTTATGACTGACTTATAACTGATGCAGGACATTTTTATGAAGGAGGATCATCCTCTTGCTTTTGGTCTTTCATTTTCCACCAGCTTAGGCCTTTTGCCTGTTACTTTGTCACTGAAAACTGTGGGCTGTGGAATTAAAAATTCTGGGGTTTCAGCTGAAGAGGTTGCGAATATGGAAAATAGTAGTAAGGAACTTAATCTCTTTTTTGATCAATCTGATCCCTCTAGTTTATGACTCCATATATTAATTTTTCTGTTTGTTTTGCGTGCCTATGTGAATTATATGGAACATAGTTGACTTCATTATACAGTTTGTTAATGGTCATAAATTAGTATAAGCAGTCCAGAGTGAATATGTACATGACATTTGTGCTTTCTTATGGAGTCAATCTTTTTTTCTTCATTACTTTTGGAGACAGATATCCTCATGTTTTCTAAGCTGACCTTTCGTGGTATTGCAGGGCTTTGCAAAATGCGTTGCTTCCCACCTGCTGCACTTGTTTGGGATACTACATCAGGTCTTCACATATTTCCGAACTTGTATAGTGAGACAATTATTGTCGACTCCCTACCAGCAGTTTGGAGTTCAAGTTCAGGATCAGAAAAAACCACAATTATGTTACTGGTATGCAATTATCTATACAAATTTCTCTTTTATTTCACAATATAGTTGATTGAACTCTGCCTTGTATGATCTAAAGATTTTTGTATAATCATCCTCTGCAGGCTGACCCTCATTGTTCGTATAAGTCTAGCGTTGCTGTCTCTGTCACGGCAGCTGCCAGCAGATTTTTGCTTTTATATGGTCCACAGGTAAGAAGTTTCTGTATTTTCTGCATTATTTGCGCAACAAAATTTCTAAGTCTTCAAGATCAATGAGTGAAAAAGTCCATTTTTGCTAGCATCAATGCAAATCGCTTGATGAATGATGCTAAATTCTTATGCTGCATATTGCAAATATTTTTTGTCTAGGTGTATGTTGCAATCTCACCTCTATTCCAGAGGTGCAATCTGTATGTCACTCAATATTTCAACATAAATTTTAGGGTTAATTGTCAAAAACTACCCTAAAGTACTGTCTACAAACAAAAAACTACCTAAACTTTTATCCACGCTTTTAGGCTACCCTAAAGTTTTGTCCACCGACTTCAGTTAGAAAAACGTAACAGGGAGAAACTGTGATGAATGTTCAGAATGAATGGTGAGGGCAGTTCTTCGCGGATTCAATAGATTTGTGGGCAATACATAATGCATTCTAAAGTTGTGTGGACAATTCATAATGCATTCTATAGTTGCGTGGGCAATACTTTAGGGTAGTTTTTGACAATTAACCTGTTATGTTTTTCTATCGGAAGTCGGTGGACAAAACTTTAGTGTAGCGTAAAAGCGTGGACAAAACTTTAGGTAGTTTTTCGTTTGTGGACGATACTTTAGGGTAGTTTTTGACAATTAAGCCTAAAATTTTAGTCAAAAAACAGTGTTAGTTACTGACTGACTCTCCTTAGTTCTCAATGCATTCAGCAGATTCTACAAATGCCTGTTCGTGCTTTGTTTGCATTAGACATATGTTGTGTCATCTATCAAAGATATACAGTGCTAAATACTTGAAGTACTTGCTATTTGCTACCTATTCAGCTTCCAAAATCTTATTGCAATAATTCTGTTCGGAAATCTGTAAATCTTCGAGCCGATGAAAAAATATTAGTAATGCTATGCTTGACATTACTTGTTAAATAGTTTTTTTCCCCTTTCTAATAACTCATTTTAATGTGTAGCTAATGATGTTTTTTACTTCATACTTAAAGCTTGCATTTCTCGTCTCGCAGATAGTTGGTTTCTCTGTTGCTGTCGTCTTTTTTGCTTTGATGCGACAAGCAGATGCATGGGATCATGATATGCCGATACCTTCAATGTTGGCAGCCGTGGAATCCAACTTGCGTATGCCGTTGCCATTCATTTTCTTGGCCGTCATACCTATTCTTGTTTCCCTGTCGCTTTCCCTTCTAATGTCTCAGCCATTTCCCCCATTTGCAAGCTTCACCACTGTCTCAATAGTTTGTTATTTGTTTGCAAATGGGTTTATAATACTCCTTGTCTCGGTTTCGCAATTGGCTTTCTATGTGGTTGCCTCTATACACGTTTTCATGAAGACAAGGTCAGTTACCTCTTTCCCTCTTTCATATTAAGGAGTGAATCATTGCTATAGTGTCTTTACCAACTACATTTGGGTTTTTCCATCAACAGGCTTCAAATGATATGAGCTCATTATGCATCATAAACTTTTTCCATTTATGTTTTGCCTTTACTTTTGGATCTTGTAGATTGAAACAAGAAAGTGAATTAAATTAAATTAAATTAAATGCTCGTAGGAGTCTGACATTAATCTTTTTCCTTTTAACCATAACTTTAGTTCATAATTGAACCGGTTTTGAAAACCATGGCACCGGCGCCGGAAAAGAAAATACGACGGGTTTTTTACCGGAAAATATTCCTGCCGATTACAGGTTTGAAACCGATCCGACTGAACAAATTAGGCCCGTCAATAGGGCCCTATAATTTTCGAACCCTGTCAGCCCAATACTTAAGTTTTCACTTGCAAATTCATAACACACTCCATATTTTCAATATTTTTAGGATGAAAGCCATCAAGGATTAATCAAAGAAGGCTGGCAGCCCTCAATTGGATCAATCCCTAATGGTGAAAACACCCTACTATCCTATCATCATTAATATTATATTAAAATGTTTACAAGCAATGAGGCTGTTGAATAATACAATACAAAAGAAATTCAGTAGTAATAATACTATTACAAATTCACTTCCTTGTCACAACTTTATCTTCACTTGTCAAACCATCTTCTCTTTAACAGTACCTAAAGAGATTGTAACAAACAAATTAGAACAGATTTGAGTAATGCACTAAAATTATAGATTTGAATTTATTACCTTCTTCAACATTGAGATGCTTCTCCATTAATTCCAGCAAAAGGGTTACTCTTTGTGTTGGGGTCAGCTCTGCTTCTTACGAAGAAATGACACTTAAAGACAATCTTGGGAACATACTAGTGCTTGCACCAGCACTAGAGGCTGATTATGAGGAAACAGTAGAGATGGAAATTGACAGAATATCTCTGGCCATATTAGAAATAACAGGATATCTAGGTGCATTTTGTTTCCACCAACTGAACACGTTGAAAGATGGCGTATCTTCCTCATCATCCTCCCTCAAATATCTCTCAAGCTCAGATCTACCTATCCCATCTTGTGCACTTTAGTCCACAGTATATATCATATTTGACATTAATTTTTTCCCTTTTAACTACATTATTTTTTTTCTAACAACTTTTGGTCCTCAGTATATATCTTATTTACCTCCCTATTCATAGCATGATGCACATATCACTCTACTGCATATACGTTCTTATTTTTACTACATGCTATTTTGCAGGTGGGAAATGTGGGAAGAAACCTTGTGTTTCGCATCCATTCAATGGCTTATTAACCTTTCTTCAAGTTTTCTGTCTTTGAGGGTAAGCTTGTGTGTGAAATGAATGGAACTAATACATATTTGCTAAGTAGAACCTGCCCATTCAATATGGAGTTGTAGAAAGGCATAATTTGAATATCCTATTACCACCAGTTACTTTTCCTTTCATTTTTGGAAGAAACTTAGAGTCCTATATATAGATTATTGCAATGGTTTCATCCATTTTGATTTCTGATAGTTGAAAATTTAATTTCCTTCGTATGTGAGTCTATCCTCGGTTGGTTAGTCCTGATCTTATATATTCTTTAAAACAGGTGGTAAGGATTGTAAGATCCAATCAGTCGCTGGTTACCGCACTCACTGCAATCACCTTGGTCTGTTTTGTTCATCCTGCATTGGGTCTTATCATTATCCCCTTGTCTCATGCTTTTCGCTGTCATGATGCATTGTCCAGGTGTGTTTTGATTTTTGCTTATCATCACTGAAGTGCCTTCACTAGTCATTGTCATAAATCTGTAAAGAACTAACTTCGATAGATTTCAATTTGTTGTCAGTTATATGCATGCTGTTTATTCTATTTTATCATCAACTAGGGGTAACCCCAAAAAGTAACCTGCCAACGATCTTTTGTCTCACAAACTCACCCGCCTTCACTTTCATTGCCACTTACACATCGGGAACTATTTCAACATATACAAAATTCACGGATTTCGTTTTTTGTGCCAAAAAACCACTGCTATGTGAAGGTGGAGGCGGGTGTTCCTGATAAACCATCACCCATTCAGTGTGTTTTTTTGGCACAAATAAACGAAATCTGTGAGTTTTTGGTATACTGAAATAGTTCCCAGTGTGTACTTGGCAATGAAGGTGGAGGCGGGTGAGTCTGTGAGATGAAAGGCCGTTGGCAGTTTATTTTTTGGGGTTTCCCCTATCAACTATACAGTATTAAAGAGCCAAGGAACTTATATTTGTTGTTTAGCCCATTTTATGCTCAAATTTCTATAAATTATGGGGAAAATAGGGTTTCAAGGGAAATCCACTGACCAAAGTGGGTGCAGTACAAACTATACAAGCCAAAATTGGGCTGAACTTGTCCGAATGCCTAAACTATGTTGTTACGCCCTGCATTGCAATCCAACAACCAGTCTACACAAAGTTTTTGGAAGTTTGATCTTGACAATTTTCATTTGCAAAAAGAGAAACCAATGGCACTTTTTTGGGGGGTGAGCTGGTGTAGTGCAAATTGAATTTTATCTCGTCAACTTTGAGATTGAAGGTCCTGACTGTTATATTATTTAGACATCAGAAGTGGGGGTCATCTGTACATAAATAAAGCATTTGTTTGTTTTGTATTGTTGAAGCTTACTAGAATGGTTTCCTGATATGGGTTAGGTGTAGCAAACCTATTGCTCTTATTTTAGATTGATTGGCTCCTTTTGTTTTATAGACATGTATTATCCACTGATCAGATTGAAAATATGAATTGTTCTCGTATCATGGAAATTTAGATAAAGGTATGGATATACTGTACTCTATTCTCCATCGCTTGGAATATGAATCTTTGGATATTTTTGGGTAGCAGTATCATTTTCTACATAAATTTTTAGCTCATTAATTATGTTTGGTATATAAGGATTGGTAATATTGGAACTGGGAAGCGTCAAGTCTATCATTATCTCAAAATGTAACTAAGGTGTTGCTTTCATGTTCTTGTGACAGTTTTTTGATAGCTTCCTTTCGCAGTCATGCACAAAGGAAGGAGGTATTTGATTGTAAAAATGATAGCCATGATGAATCTCAGCAAACTCCATTCAGAAATGATAGATTCCATCATAAGGTCACTTTGGACAATAATTCACCCGGCAGTCTAAACTCTTTGAAGACTTTTGGTGAAACACAATTAGAGGTCTTCCATCACTGCCATGGCTTGCTGATTCTGCATCTCATTGCAGCACTCATGTTCGGCCCCTCGCTTCTTGCTTGGTTCCAGGTACAGATTACATACCCATCTTTTCATCTAGAATATAAGACACATCTAGAATATGAGTTGATGTGTCTCAATAAACAGTTTTTTAGGGTTAATTGCATATAGCTATTGCGTACTTTATGTCTTTTGCACGTAACTATCCTCAACTTTAAAATTTTACATCCAGATACCTAAACTTTCAATAAATTACAGATACCTCTTTTTCGCCATACAACGACAAAAAAAACCTTGACCCTAATCTCAAAATAGACTTCATAGTTATCAAAATCATTTTTAGTAGATGTAGAAAACGATTGAGTAGATGTAAAAAGACTCCTTTAAAGATATAATTACCAAAAAGACGAAAACATGATATGTTTTGAGATTAGGGTCAAGGGCATTTTTGTCATTTTTTTTGGAGAAAATAGAGCTATCCGGAACTGTTTGAAAGTTTAGGTGACTGTAATTTACGTTTTAGAGTTGGGCATAGTTATGTGCAAAAGGCGTATAGGACGCAATGGCTACAATTAACTCCTTTTTTCAATACTTGAAAACTTTGGAGTTAGAAATCAATTGAAATTTGTTACGTAAACGAACTTGTGTAGAACCACTATCCCTTCCATGTTGGTATAATTTCAGCTTTGAGAAAATATGTCCAGATTAAACTTATAGTTGAAAGCTTGTTTATACTCTCTAGCACATGCTGACCCATCTGTTTGTTTGCAGAGATTAAAGACAGGGCATAGCTTTCCATGGTTCCTGGATACAATGCTTTGCATTGGTGTCATCCTTCACGGCATATGCAATTCAAAGCCAGAGTTCCATTCTTTTATGTTTCCTTTTCCAGGCATTTATGGGCGGGAGCTGAGATTGTACTACGTGTACCTGGTGGCAGGCTACTTTTCGTACCTCTCTGGCCTAGCTTTGGCCCCGTACAGAGTATTCTATGCCATGGCTTGTATAGGGGCCATTTCCTTCACACTGAGGATATTAGAGAGAAGGATGAGGGAAAAGGGAGAGGCATTTTTTGGCAGCAGAAAGCACTCTCATAAGCATTCATAGAGCTTCTTGCATAAGCCATGTGTATGTAAGTAAAGCTTCCAGATCCCATAAGCTGTCTTGTACGATTGTGATTTATGTCCATCCACGATAGAGAGTATGAGGCTCCCAGCTCTGAGACAAAGATAAACTAGCAAACCTTACCACGCTTAGTTTACAGACTGATCGGACGTTTTGTAAATGTGAGAAAATAGGGAAAGAAATGATTGTCAAACTAATTTGTTGGGCCATTTTTTGTTTGTGGCTGTGTGGGTCTTTTTCATAGGAAAATTTGGAATCTTTGCTTCCTAATATAGTTTATTTGTTTAGTATGTCACTATAATTCAAGATTTATGCTTTTGATATATTGTACTACAAAAATATCCTCGTTACAATTAGTTTAAAACTCAAACAAATCGTTTATGAGATGATTCGAATCATGTTGTTCAAGACAAAATGTATTATCTTAGCCGTTTGTGTTAAATTACTTAGACTACCCACAATGGAGGTCTTATGCGCGTCGAATCGGCAGTCTTTTTTAGAAAAAAGCCCAAAAAGTCGCGATTATTGGGTATAGACCGCAAAGCCCGTCGAAGGATTCGTTGACCGTCTATTCAGGTCTAATGTCCAATTCTCCTATGGAGAATCCCACGTGGCAAAATAAATTAAGAATATATTAAATGATGCGTAGGTCCACGAATCGGGTCGATTCAGCTCACATTTCCCCTAATTTTTGTCTAACTAAATTGGGATTAGACCGATTGTAGCCTTTTATTATTTATTTTACCAACAATCTCAAATCTTTTTCGTTAGTGTGGCTCTAGCCATTGTAATAACAACAAAAAGCTCTCTGTCCAACCCTAGGGTTTCTCTCTACCGTCGCCGTTCATCGGAGTCGGTCTCCTCCACGCTGCTGCTCTGCTCGGACGTACGCATCCTCTCCTCGGTAGTATCTGACTGCTCCGGCCATGACGTGCCCTCAACTCGTCCTGCCAGAGCCTGTTCCTCCTCGGTCTCGATCTGGCCTCTCCTTACACCGCCCATCTGCTCGGTTATTGGCTATCGTTTTTGGTGCTCCGACCGTCCATTACATAGCGATCGAGGCGTCGGCGCTGTTCGGGCGTTTTGAAGCCGGCGGGTTCCTCATCCCTAGGATGGTGCCGCCGCTGGCCGTGTTCAACCGGACTTATCGTTCTCTCAGGTATCTGCTCGGGTTGATTTTCTACGGGTGATAGGCTTGATTTAATCTGGTTTCTTGTGTCTCTGTGTACTGTGTTGTTTTCGAATGTCGATTTTCCTAGCTTGGAATTGTCGGGGTCTGGGTACGGATCATTATCGACGTCAATTGAAAGACTTGGTAACCCGGTTTAGACCGGATTTGGTGTTTCTCATCGAGACTCGTCATGTCGACGCTCGGAACTCTAGGTCAAAAATGGCTATTCTCCGCCGGACACTCGGTTTCCATGGTGGCACAGGGATTCCGGGTGTTGTCCCATCGGCTGCCCCAGGTATTCGCCCCCCGTCGAACAAAGGGGGGGTTATGCTCTTATGGTCCGAGAAATGTGTGGTGGACGTTTCGTAGGTCCAACAATCCCATATAGATGTTGTGGTACGTATTGGACAGGAGCCGCCATTACGCTTTATAGGAATTTATGGCGAACCGGCATGGGAGAACAGACACAAGACCTAGAATAATCTGCGCCACTTGGCTACGATCTCGACTCCGTCGGAATGGGTGCTGATGGGGGATTTTAACGGTATTCTTCGGCCTTTGGAAAAAAAAGGGAGGTCAGGTGTACCCTTTAGGTCTCATGCAGGGGTTCCAACAGGCTATCTCGGCCATTGGGGTGGAGGAACTCCCACTACAAGGCTATCAATTTACGTGGTCCCGGGGACATGATCCAGAGACGCAAGTTGAAAGTCAACTGGATAGGGCCTTCATATCTCTCCAGGCTAGAACCCGCTATCGCGATGTGTCCCTGCAGAATTTGGGGGTCTCAACCTCGGACCATATGCCCATATTATTGCAGATCCAAAAGGAACCAGTGGAACACCGCCCTCGACAATTCAGGTTAAAAAAATATGTGGTTGGAGCATCCTGAGTGTGGTAATCTGGTCCAAGTTGAATGGGGACAGCTGGGAAACCGTCACATAAAGCATCACATCAAGGATATTGGACACTCTTTGGATGAGTGGGGACATACAGTCTTCCGGGATAACATCAATCAGATCAGGTATCTTTAGAGGAGACTGGCTGACTTAAATGGCCGATCGGATAGACAAGGGATTAAACTCTGCTTGGCGCTCCAGAAACAGTATAACAGGGCCTTGGCAAAACAAGAACAGTTCTGGCGTCAACGAGCGAAACAACACTGGCTCGGAGAAGGGGACAGAAACACTAAATTCTTCCAATGGTCGATTACGAAAAGGCAGGCAAAAAACAAGCTGAAATCGCTGGTTAACGATGCAGGGGTGGAATTGCAGTGGCACACGGGGATGAAGGAAATGATTCATTCCTATTTTGATGAAATATTTACAGCTGGTGATATTGAGGACTATGACCTCCCTATGCCGGCCCCCCTTATGATCAACCCGGCTCAAAATCTACAATTGACCAAAAGGGTAACGGATGCGGAGGTGCGACTTGCAGTGTTTCATATGGTACCATCAAAGTCTCCGGGCCCAGATGACCTCAACCCGAAATTCTTCCAACATTTCTGGGACACCTAGGCTCCAAGAGTTATCAATTTTGTCCGAACTGTAGTAGCAACGGGTAACATCGACCAGGACGTCAACAAGACTACGCTGGTTCTGATTCCAAAGATACCGGGGGCGAAAAGGATCACAGAATTACGCCCCATAGCTCTCTGCAACGTCATCTTTAGAATATTATCTAAAGTGCTGGCAAATCGCCTAAAACCACTCTTGGATCCTATTATCTCCACGAATCAGGGAATGTTTGTGCCAGTGCGGCATATTCAGGATGACGTCCTTATCTCGTATGAAATTATACACACTCTCATGCGCCGGATGCAAGGACAGAGGGGTTTTATGGCTTTGAAACTGGACATGAATAAGGCTTATGAGAGAGTGGAGTGGTCATTCTTGTTATCTATGATGGGTGCCTTTGGTTTTGATTTAGGATGGAGGTCTCTGGTCCTAGCCTGTATGCGTTCTATTCAGTATACATTGAGCTCAGATGGGAAGCATACGTCCCCTTTCACAACTGGGAGGGGGATCTGACAAGGCGACCCATTATCCCCATACCTTTTTCTATTCTGTATGGAAGGCCTGTCTCGCATGCTCAGTCAAGCGCAGAGGGCCGATACGCTTCACGGGGTCTCGGTGGACAGAGGAGCTCCGATAGTCTCTCATATCTTTTTTTTGCAGATGATTGCTATATATTCTGTAGGGCTGACCCAGAAGAGGCGACACAGCTGAATCAAATTCTGCATACTTTTGGCCGGCTGTCAGGTCAGGTCATCAACAAGGGCAAGTCGTCTATTTTCTTCAGCACAAATACGTCCCCAAAAAATAGGCCGACTTGCTGTGGTATCTTAGGGATACATGAGATTTCAGGTCCGACGAAGTACTTAGGGTCCTTAATTTGCTGGGACGGTGTAAAGGTCAGAGTATACAATTTCTGTGTGACCGGATTGTGGCCAAGATAGGAACCTGGGATGGTCAAATGCTATCCGCCGGGGGCAAAGAGGTAATGATACGGTCAATACTCCAGGCCATGCCGATTTACGCTATTAGTGTCTTCCTATTACCAAAGGAATCCATCAACAAGATTCGTGTCGCGTTAGCCCGATATTGGTGGACGGGTACCCCCAGAGGTACAAAACCAATTATATGGAAAGATTGGAAGAAACTGTGTAGAACGAAGGAGGATGGGGAAATGGGTTTTCGGGATATGCGAGACATGAACATCGCATTGTTGGCCAAAATGGGGTGGAAATTGTTAACCCAGCCAGACAACTTGGTCGCCTGTGTTTTTAAGGCGAGGTATTTCCCAAAGGGTGATTTTCTGTCTGTAGAAGGTGGTAATAACCCCAGTCAGATTTGGACGGGTCTTCGTGCAACACATGATCTTCTTCGGCAGGGGTTGATTCGGACTATTGGGGACGGCTGCTCGACAATGGTGGATGGATCTCCCTGTCTACTGGGGAATAACCCTGTCATCCCACTCCATACCTGCCTCACTTCGGCTATGAAGGTTTCGGATCTGGCCACGGATAATTGCTCTTGGGACGTTCCGAAACTTCAACTGAATCTCCCTCCAGCTATTGTGGAAGACATATTGCAGGTCCCCCGCCCCTTCCCCGGTATGTAGACAAATGGTCCTGGAAGTTCAATATTCAGGGAGTGTATTCGGTCAAGGAAGGATACAGGGCATTATCCCGGGAGAATGGCCGTTGGCACATTTCGACTGGTACGACAGTTTGGACGGGCATCTGGGACCTGGACATCCAACCGCGTATCAAAGTCTTTCTCTGGCGAGCTCTTTCTGGTACTTTACAGGTCGCAGTCAATCTCCGGACGAAATTTGTCCCGATTCTAGACACCTATCCGATGTGCCAACACGACCAGGAGACTACTGATCACCTCCTTCTCCACTGCCCTTTCGCTAGTTCTATTTGGGATATAGCAGGAGTGCAGGTTCCTATCCCCCCGTCTGGTATTCTGCATGACTGGCTAACTGTTTTGCTACAACTTCCTGATATGCAGATTAAGAGTAAATCATGCCTCATTCTGTGGGAACTATGGAAAGCGAGGAATGCTATGGTTTGGGATCACGCTATATCTAAACCGCAGTATATCCTCGCCACGGTCCTAAGCAACCAGTGAGCTGGTCGGAAGCCCAGAGCGGTCGACCAAAACCCATTGTTACCCCCATTACAGGAAAACGAGCTGGACTCCACCACCCCAGAATTGGTCCACTGACAATGTGGATGAAGCGACCTTTGTGAACTCAGGGCAATTTGGTTGGGGTTGGATTTTTCGAACAACGACGGGTGGGGTCCTGGAAGGGAGAAATGGATGTGGGAGCGATATGATGGGTCCTGAATATTCTGAAGCCATGGCGATTCGGCAAGCCCTGCAATGGATTCAAGCATCACATTCTTCTAGGGTCATTATTCAGAGTGATGCTCAGTATCTGGTGCACTTAATCCAAGTATCTCATCAGTTTTTCTCCCCATTGGGCCGATTGGTGGATGACTGTCGGACCCTTCTAGCTACTCTCGAGGATGTTAAACTCGAGTATATATCTAGGTCAGCGAACGGAGCAACCCATTGGCTAGCTCGGGAAGCCCGTTCTATGCTTGTCCTCTCGTGGTCCGGATTCATTATTCCGGATGCACTCATGTGTATCTTACTACATTTCAAATAATAAAATCTCGTTCGTCCGTTTAAAAAAAATATATATATTTATTTTACCTTATGATGTGTATGTATTGTAGCATTTTATTATTTATTTTACTATACTTTGTAATATACATTTTTTAACGGAGCGGATGATTAGTTTTATTCATAGTGTCAATAAGTGTAACAGATATAGGGCCAAGGACCCTGAGCTCCGTAATGTAGTAAGAGATTCTTGTAGCTGTACCGCGTTCTTAGACCTGTAAAAATTAGTGTATTTGTCCTCAGACATTGGATGGACAAAACAACATACTGAAAGAAAATAAACAAAAAAAAGATTTTCCCTATATCGAGGTTACCTTGGGTAATAAAGGGCCCCGCCGAGGTGCCCCGTGGAAGGTTATAAGGTTACCTGCCTGCCGATCGCCCGCTGGTAGGCCTCGTTCTCCGAAACAGATAAATATGCTCCGCCCGATAGGGAAAGGCGGGGTAACTCGACCTTGAGATCCATAATGTAGTAAGAGATTCTTGTAGCTGTACCGCGTTCTTAGACCTGTAAAAATTAGTGTATTTGTCGTCAGACATTGGATGGACAAAAAAACATACTGAAAGACAATAAACAAAAAAAAAAGATTTTCCCTATATCGAGGTTACCTTGGGTAATAAAGGACCCCGCTGAGGTGCCCCGTGGAAGGTTATAAGGTTACCTGCCTGCCGATCGCCCGCTGGTAGGCCTCGTTCTCCGAAACAGATAAAGATGCTCCGCCCGATAGGGGAAGGCGGGGTAACTTGACCCGTGGTGTCGTGGGACGATACACCATCTTACCGCCTCCCTCCCGGATCCCAAACCCACTGGCCGAATGCCTTCTTCAGCTGTTGTCATTTGGTGGTCGCAGCTTGGAAGACGACGACAGTGAGGAAATACCAGACTCATACCCGACGTTCACCAGAGAGGCGGCGCCAAAACCTAGTACTAGAGG
Organism: Erodium maritimum; assembly: GCA_963921825.1. NCBI lineage: Eukaryota > Viridiplantae > Streptophyta > Magnoliopsida > Geraniales > Geraniaceae > Erodium > Erodium maritimum. The sequence goes on along the minus strand of OY997593.1, from coordinate 19,305,765 downwards.
ATGTCCTTGCCTCTCTACATAGGGAAGAAGCGAAGAAATACTTGGTGGCGCTAGAGGTTGGGGTATCTCCCATGAAAGGGGGAGAGTTAGGGCCGCTTTATTATATATCCTCATACTACAACCAAATTTAAAATAAAAGAATAAGGATGATTGAAAAAACTTACGGTGAGCTATGTACGTTTTGCAAATACTTACGATATATTGTTTTTTGTTGCAAATACTTACGGTATCCGTAAAAAAATGAAAATTAACGGAAGGTTGAGATTTTATAGCATGCGGAACTTTATTTTTTTTCAAAATAAATAAACATGTATATATATAAGGATGGTATAACGTGAGAACCGACCTTATTGTGAGAACTGTGGACACACAGGAGAGCGACACGTGTCCTTTTCGCGCGCACGCATGTTGTTGGCCGATCAACCGCACATAATGCTGGTACAATACGCACACAGTGTTGGTACAATACGCACATAGTGCTGGTACAATACGCACACAATGCTGGTACAATGTTTATTAATTCGGAAAAACTAATTTACAATCAAAGCCTCGTGTGTTTATAATTCCTAAAGCCTAAAAACTAAACCCTAAACCCTAAACCATAAACCCTAAAACTAAACACTAAAACGACACCCTAAAATCTGAACCCTAAAACTAAACCCTAAACCATAAAAACTAAACCATAAACCCTAAAACTAAACCATAAACCCTACACCCTAAAGATTAAACTCTAAACCCTAAAACAAAACCATAAGGAAAGTACTCCCAAAGCCCTAATATGAATAAAGGAAATATAGAAAACCCCAAAACAAAAAAGAAATAAAAATCCCAAATCTAAAACTGCGGTTTTGATACTCCAGATGACCCCGGATGGCCGAAAAACACCGTACATCACGACATAGCAATGAGTCTTGGTCGGACAACCGTTTCTACCCAAAAAATGCTAGGGCTTTGTTAAATACTGACACTGACTCCAACTCAGGTTTAATTATGCCGATTCAATACATACACAATGTTGGTACAATACGCACATAGTGCTGGTACATTATATGCACAAGTGTTGGTATGTCATATACATGGGTGCTGGTACCACATGTATATGACTAACCAGCTGATAGGCCAGGTTTAACCCACCAATCGACGATACTAACCAGCCCATTGACAAGGTTTGATCCACCAATCGGATGCGTGAACAGTAGATGTGTGCGCGTGAACAATAGCTGTGTGTGCGCGCGCCCGTAAAAAGGCCACGTGTCGCTCTCTTGTGCGTCCGTAGTTCTCACAATAAGAACTGATTATATATATATAGGGGAGCTTTCGGGTACAAACCTTATTTCGGGTCCGAACGTAGAACTAATCTGGGCCATTGATTACCCATATCGGATGGCCACCGGAATTCAGTAGGGGTGATGGGTGATTGATTACGAAATCAATTACAAGATATGCATTAATTAAAAAGATATGCATTAAATATGGGCATTTAATTCTATGATCCAAGGGCCCAGATTGAAAGTTCTGCGTTCTGACGAAGTTATAAGGTTTGTACCTGATTGTTATCCTATATATATATATATATATATATATATATATATAGAAGAACTTTCAGGTACGAATCCATTTTTAGATACGAAATACGAATTAATCCCAACTTTGGAATCGCATAACACCCAAGGGTTGCGATTTCGCGTGACATATTTTTTTCCACCAATTTTCTTATTTTGATCTTTCCCGCTTCGTTTCAACTCCGATTTAATTTTTTCTTGCGCCAAAAACTTTCTTTTTTCAAGATCTATCTATCAAGTAGCATATTGAATATGTTTTGAAGCAAAAAAAACATGTACAAGCAAAAACGCAAATTGTTAATTGTGCACTAATGTATGTTTTTGCAACTGCATTTGTATGAATAAGCTAATCTTAATGTATGTTTAAGCTAATCTTAATTTATTAGCTTACACGTACAAAACATACATACACATACAAATGAAAATAGTAAGAACATAGATTAAGTTTAGCGTACACATACTACTGAAACAACATGCATTAAAGGTGTGTTACGCATACAAATGAAAATGGCAAGAACATACATTGAAAATTGCATAAACATACATTAAGTTCAGCGTACACATATAACTGAAAATTACAAAACATGCAGTTGCAACAACATACATCACGATTAGCTTATTCATACAAATGTAGTTGCAAACACATACATTAATGCACGGTTAACAATTTGTGTTTTTGCATGTACATGTCTTTTCTTGCTTCAAAACATATTCAATATGCTACTTGATAGATAGATCTTGAAAAAAGAAAAAATTTGGCGCAAGAAAAAATTAAATCGGAGCTGAAACGAAACGGGAAAAATCAAAATAAGAAACTTGGTGAAAAAAAAAATAAAAAAATTCAGCCTTGCCTTATGCGGTTACATGCGATTCCAAGGCTGGGATGGATTCGTATTTCGCAAAAAATTGGCATGGTCGTACCTGAATATTATATATATGGGCTATCAAGTACAAACCCTTCGTCACATTCAAACTACGAACCAATCTAGGCCATTTATTATCTAGATCGGACGACCACCGAAATTTAAAGGGGGTGGTGATTGATTACGACATCAATTACAAGATATACATTAATTACAAAGATACACATTACATGAGGAGAAATCTATTGAGAACCACTCTTAACATAGGAACTGTGAGAACCAATCCTATCCACACACATTTAAGATCCAACATTCACATCATCATCTCAATTCTACCATAGTTCACGCCACTTTCATCTATTCTCACACAAGCAAGGGAATAATTGTAATAGCATGGTGTCATGTGGACAATTGTCTTTTTTTTTTCACCAATTCACTAATTTAATATTTCCAGATTCGTTTGAACTCCGATTAACTTCAAACTTGCGCCAAATTTTTTCTTTTTTCAAGGGCTTTAAATCAAGATCAGTCATGAATATATTTTGAAGCACGAAAATAAAAATTTATATCAAGGTGATAAAAATAATGTTGAGCGTTGATAAATCTTCACTAATAAATGTTTTATATCGGAGTACCAAACTAGTGCTAAATGTTGATAAAAAAAACATGTAATGAGGTGATAAGAAAAAAAATAATGAGGTGATAAAAACCATTTTAAATTTTGATAATAAGTGTGATACACTAGAGTTCAACGTTGATAAAAAAAACTTGTGATGAGGTGATAAAAAACACATAATTCAATGATAAATCTAGTGTTTATTGTTGATAAAACTGGTGTTCATAAAAAGCACGTGATGAGATGATAAAAAGTATGATCAGTTTTGGAGAATGGGGTGATAAAACCAATGTAAAGTGTTGATAAAAACAGGGTAAAGTGTTGATAAACCCAGAGCAAAGTGTTGATAAACATTACCCATATATAATTCCTTTAAAAACTAGCCCCAAATAATTTTTTTTTCGTGCTTCAAAAAAACATGTGATGGGAGTGATAAAACACACGTAATTTGAATGATAAACCTAGTGTTTAGTGTTGATAAAACTAGTGTTCATAAAAAGCACGCGACGAGGTGATAAAATCATGATCAGTTTTGGAAAATGAGGTGATAAAACCAGTGTAAAGTGTTGATAAAATCAGTGTAAAAATGTTGATAAATCCAGAGCAAAGTGTTGATAAAAATCACCCAGATTTTTTTTTTAAAAAAAATCTACCCCGAAATAATTTTTTTTCGTGCTTCAAAATATATTCATGACTGATCTTGATTGAAAGCCCTTAAAAAACAAAACTGATGGCGCAAGTTTGAAGCCAATCGGAGTTCAAACGAAGCGGGAAAAATTAAATTAGTGAATTGGTTTAAAAAAATAATATGATAGTTTTACTAAAAAGCCCTTACCACTTACTAAAAAGTGCTGTTTTTTTTTGCAGTCAACAAGTCAACTAGTCAATTGCATCTCATCCATCCATTCCTAAAATGGATGACTTAGATTGGTTCTCGCGGTTCCTACGTTAAAACATGGTTCTTACCAGATTTCTCCTCTACATTACATATTGACATTTAGTTCTACGATCCAATGACTCATATCGATAGTTTGTAGTTTTTACGAAAGATAAAAGTTAGTATCTGATAGTTATCCTATCTATCTATATATATTAATCTTGAGAAACAAGCTATCAGGCACACTTGTTTGTTTTTGTGCTTCTTTTTCCAATGAGAAACCATGTACCATGTTGTCTAGAGGAGTCTAAGTGGTTGGCAACTAAGTGGTGGTCTATAGTATTACGTATTCTAAAAAAATTATGTAGGTATGTTATTGTGAAGTGATGTTGATAAAATTCACAATTTGACCCCTAAACAAAGAGGGGAATATATTTAAGTTTACTAGAAGTATACTATATACTTTTCTTTTGTACTTATTTTCTAAATTAACGTAAGAACTCTCTCTGGAAAAGTGTGATATGTGGGAAATGGATGGGACCAAGATGACCTGGATCTATCAAAATTCAATGTTTTTTTTGATCAGCAATTTTGATTTTATAAATAAAATTGCTGATAAAAAAAAAACATTGAATTTTGATATGGTCATAATAGTTTGGTCATCATATTTTAGCTCCAATTTTGAGAATGGAATGACTTGAGGTTCTGCAACTTATTTGGTTTTAGAGGGTTAGGAAGGTGGGGAATAGGAATGGCAACGGGGCGGGTTTGGGGCGGGTTTAGTGATACCCGACCCGACCCGATCCCCCTCACCTATGCCCCGAACCCGCCCCCGAACGCGAAAATTTTAAACTAATAAGTATTTGTGAATATTTAAAATCAACCTAAAATATTAAACTCGATTAAGCTCAAAATTAGACTTCCGAAACGAGTTTTTAACAAATTGTACATGGAAAGCTTCGTCATATAGAAAAATTAATTTGCTATATTCTGTATTTGGGCGATGTGGTACTTCGGTATTTGTTTTACTTGTACGACACAATTAAGATATATAATTAAGAAGAAATAATAGATACAAGAGTCTGTGGTCTTGGGGTTCTTTGTGCGTGAGGTCTTGGTTTCGATCCTTACCTTGGTCTATGTTTTGGTTTTTGAAAAAAAATGAAATTAAATGAATTTAAAACTGGTAGCAGGAGGGTCTCGAAACAATGTTAATCAAGTGTAGGAAGCTCAGGTGTACCATTAGACCACTGACGTTTATTTGATATGTTGTATATTTCCAAATACAATACTAATACCAGGGCGGGTTTGGGAAGTACCAATCCCGTCCCCGACCCGACCCCGGTCAAATACCCGTTGACCGAGTTTTTTCCCGCCCCGATCGGGTCGGGACCAGCGAGTACCCGTCGGGTTCGGGTTTTTTTGCCATCCCTAGTGGGGAATGGGGATAAAATCTTATTCTGGGAAGCTATTTTGAGCGGAGACAAATCTTTTAAAATGAGATTCCAAAGGGCTATATTATTTAACTAATTCCAAGTCAAGGTTGGTCTCTGATGTTTGGAATGGGATTCGTTGGACTTATATTCAAGGAGGGTGAGGGGTTGGGAATGGAATGAATGGTTTGATATTTATAAGCTCCTTCATGGGGTACATCTTAGGGTTGATGGGGATGATTTTCATTGAAAAAGATATACTCGTTACTTGTGGCTCAAGAATTTGAAGAGAATTGCTTGGTCAAAAATCTATGGACTCTAGGGGTGCCGCAAAAGATCTTAGCATTTGAGAGAATTCAGAATATGACCTTTAGTCTTGTATAATATTTTGTTTGGTGCTTCTTAACAATTCCGGTTATAGTTCTTTTCTTAACATGATTTATCAGGGTGATGCGTGAGTTATGTAAATGGTATGTTTTGTTTCAGATTTATGGTGGAGCAAGTGGTTGGGCATTTATTGAAGAAGGGTACTACAAGCCGGTGATTGCCAGCATGCTGTGCTTGAAAAGTGAGACACTTCATTTGTTAGTCTTAGTGGCCATAGTTCAATCATAAATGTCCAAATGTATATATCATCATTAGCAATAAGATTAAAGCGGCTTTATATTACTTATGTGTTGGAGTAATATATCGATGTGTGTTTTGATCTATGCCCACCATGCGAATAGAACCATAGATCGAGATGAATCACACTCGATGAGTCCCTAGTCAATAAAGCTTCACTAGAAACGACTAGTATGAAAGATGGCTCTTCATGGCTTACGTTCTGTTAGTCATTGGAATGAGATTCCGGAGTCTGGTCATAAATATCATGTGGGACATGATATTGGACGACCCCCCTTGAATATGTGCCATAGATTGAGTCATGAACATATTCAGTGTCGTAGCTTGTCATGTATCCTTAGACCAAGGAGTCTTTGTGATCGTTATGCAGTCAACAACTAAGTTTGACCTGAGCCTAACGTTGTCCGTAAACAGGGCTTCCATAACAGACATGATTGGTTTGGGGACGGGCTGCATGAGTGACACGAAAGACGGCTAAGGGATTTATCCCTCATACTGAGGTATGGGAAAGATATCGGGTCTCGGCCGCTTGATCGAGAGTGAATGAAAGAATAGCATGGTCATGCACATGATACTGGGTATCATATATTCAGTCATCTCACATATCAAGGAACAATGATTGAGAATAATAAGGATGACGACTCTATGCCTTATCTCAATCAGGATATCAGTGATAAAAGGATAATGACAGGAACGACGGAAAGGTTAGAATCGATTGGGTCGATTCGCTATGCAGTGTCAGGAAATACTAAAATCTCGTTAGTTTCCACTTATATACGATCAAGTGAAATGAGATTTTACGTTGATCTATCGACATGCATAAACCTAAGGGTCACACCAAAAGATGAAACTCATTTACATATTTATGGAGAATGGCCAAAAGGGAGTTGTGTCGGGACATGACCAAAACTGGGTTTTGGGTCATGTGCCTGTAAGTGAATAGGACATTATGGATCAAGACAAGGCTTGGAGTCTTGGGATTGATCAAGTCGGATAATGTTGGACATTTCCGGTACGGAAGGCTTGAAGGCGATGAGCGGTCACAGGACCTCGTTGGGAATGGCCACGGGCCATGTTCCAAGAGGCCCATGAAAGGCCCATGCAACCAAGACCCATGGAACTAATTAATCAAGTCTTGATTAATTAGTACTAAGTAAGCAATACAAGGATTAAGGTGTTGGTGATTCACCACCTAACCCCATCTTCTCTAACCATACTTAGCACTATACTTGTCTTACTTCACACCATGCTTCACACCTTACTTGTCCTTGTTAGTTGTTGATGATATTGAGGGATTAAGTCATCTTATTCATATAACAAACACAAGACAAGAAGTGGAACACAATTCTCTCTCTCTCCCAAGAGCAATATCGGCCAAGACTACATTTCTTCTCCATTTTTTGTGTTCTTTAGTCCTTATAAGAAGAACTACGTGGCTTTGATTCCCAGGTGGATACGTAGGCGTCTTGGAGACTCAAGCCCGATCATTCCTTACTCGGTGTTCTTGATTTGGTAAGGAAACCATGAATTTGTTTATTCTCTTGTGTTTCTAACTCGACAGTTTTTCCATGGCATGGTCTCGTGAGTTATTTTCCGCTGCAATTATTTGTTCATACCCTCCATCGAGACCCAACAGTGGTATCAGAGCCGTGCTACCTTCTGGATTCACAAGAGAACTTTCGGTTTTGCTTGCTAGTTTCGGTTTTGCATGTTAATTTACTAAATTGTTTGATAACATGTTTTAAATTCTTGTTTATGGGTTTAATGCATGGAAAATGAATTTTTGAAAAGTTTATCAAATCTGGAATTTTTGAAAAAAAAATTGATTTTTCGGGTCTCGGGAGCAGGACTCTCGGGGAGCCAAAACCGGGACCGAACGGGGTTCCATTGGACGGAGCTAGGCCAAGCATGACCATTGGATGGTCAATATGCTGAGCTAAACCGTTTTTTTAGTCATGACGAGTTTGGAACCTTCTTGACGAACTCAAAAATCAAATGTTCAAAAGTTTCAATTTTGAACGGTTTCGATAAACCGAGCATCAAAATTTTTCGAAACTTGGCTATTAATTAAAACAGGAAAATCACATGATATTTGATAACATGCTTGTTTGATAACACGATGTGTGATGTGATGTTGGCATTGTTAGTCTTAGTGCCCGTAGTTCAATCCTAAATGTCCAAATGTATATATCATCGTTAGCAATAAAATTAAAGCGGCTTTATATTACTTATGTGTTGGAGTAATATATCGATGTGTGCTCTGATCTATGCCCACCATGCGAATAGAACCATAGATCGAGATAGATCACACTCGATGGGTCCCTAGTCAACAAAGCTTCACTAGAAGCGACTAGTATGAAAGATGGCTCTTGATGGCTTACGTTCTGTTAGTCATTGGAATGGGATTCCGGAGTCTGATCATAGATATCATGTGGGACATGATATTGGACGACCCGCCCTGAATATGTGCCATAGATTAAGTCATGAACATATTCAGTGTTGTAGCTTGTTATGTATCCTTAGACCAAGGAGTATTTGTGATCGCTATGTAGTCAACAACTGAGTTTGACCTGAGCCTAACGTTGTCCGTAACAGGGCTTCCATAACGGCCAGGATTGGCTTGGGGACGGGCTGCATGAGTGACACGAAAGACGGCTAAGGGATTTATCCCTCGTACTAAGGTATGGGAAAGATATCGGTTCTCGGCCGCTTGATCGAGAGTGACTGGAAGAATAGCATGGCCATGCACATGATACTGGGTATCATATCTTCAGTCATCTCACATATCAAGGAACGGTGATTGAGAATAATAAGGATGACGGCTCTATGCCTTATCTCAATCAGGATATCGGAGATAAAAGGATAATGACAGGGACGACGGAAAGGTTAGAATCGACAGGGTCGATTCGTTATGTAGTGTCAGGCAATACTAAAGTCTCGTTAGTTGCCACTTAAATAGGATCAAGTAAAATGGGATTTTACGTTGATCTATTGACATGCATAAACCTAAGGGTCACACCGGAGGATGAAACTCATTGACACATTTATGGAGAATGGCCAAAAGGGAGTTGTCTCGGGACATGACCAAAACTGGGTTTTGGGTCATGTGCCCGTAAGTGAATAGGACTTTACGGATCGAGACAAGGCTTGGAGTCTTGGGATTGATCGCGTCGGATAATGTTGGACATTTCCGGTATGGAAGGCATGGAGGCGATGAGCGAATCACGGGACCTCGTTGGAAATGGCCACGGGCCATGTTCCAAGAGGCCCATGAAAGGCCCATGCAACCAAGGCCCATGGAACTAATTAATCAAGTCTTGATTAATTAGTACTAAGTAAGCAAGACAAGGATTAAGGTGTTGGTGATTCACCACCTAACCCAATCTTGTCTTGCCATACTTTGTCCTATTTACACCTTACTTGACACCATACTTGTCCCATGCCTTTAGTTGGACAAGTATGAGTTTTGTTATGTTTAAGTCATCTTTTTTCAACATAAAAAAGACAAGACAAGAATAGGAAACACATTTTCTCTCCCTCTTCCATGGCCATTTCGGGTTTGGCTAGTTTCCTCCTCCATTTTTGTGTTCTTGAGTCCTCAAAGAGAAGAACTACGTGGCTTTGATTCCCATGTGGATACGTAGGCGTCTTGGAGACTCAAGCCAATCATTCGTTAACCGGTGTTCTTGTTTTGGTAAGAGATAGTGCTGAATTTTTCTCTTGTGAATCCATTCTTTGTTAGTTGTTTCATGGTTTTAATCGTCTCTTGGTTTTTATTGATTTTCCGCTGCGAGTTGTTTCATCTCCAACCCTACCTCGAGACCCAACAGGCATGGTGTACATAATAACCCCGAGCTCAATTTAATTATTTATCGCTTTTCACGGCCTACGAGCCGTTAGAGTTAGCTTGTAATTATTTTTTTGAGGTGTGGTCGTCGTACCACTTATTTGTAATATTTATTAATTTCGGACCTGCGAGTCGTGTATTCATTTGTAATATTTTTTCTCAAGACGAAGAAGTGGCGAAAAGGTCATTTGGTGGCTTCTCGGGTTTTGACATCGGCTTGGAGTCGGTGGATCTCAAGAAGCTAGTGTGAGTTAGTTTAGGGGGCTATTATGTACATATTTAACGTTTTATGCTTGGTTTAGTTTTTGCATGATCATTTTTATGTGTTTTAGAATCGCATGCTTAACTTAATTTACCGAGCATATCACCTCACATGCAAAGATAAAATTGGATTTTGATCATTGTTTGTGTGCCCTTAGAATCGTCATTACATTGGATGTAGTTGACGGGTTCGAAGGAAGAATTACATTGGATGTAATTGGAGGCATCATTACATTTGGAATATATTTGATGTGCTCATCGCCTCTAGGATGTGCCAAAAGTTTAAAACACAACCGGACAAGTAAAAACGGGTCATGTCCGATACCTCCCAATTATCAACACCTTACTACCTCCCCGTCTTATGGGTGTCGTGCGCATGAGAGGATCATCCATGGGAAAGCGGGGTAGTAGGTTTAGACGACATATGTGGGTGTCGTGCGCATTAGCGGAGCTCACACATAGTTGAAAATTGGTGGACTTTTTTGTTTTGTTTTTTTTTATCCGCAAAAAAACGATTTTATTGATGGAAAAGAAGAGTACAAGAATGAAACAGATAAAATCGATGGGCGGGATCAACTAGAGATGAAGAAGCTCAGGGGAGAAGACTTCCAACTTGCTAGATCGAGCTCAGAGACGAAAGGAAGGTTGAGGTTCAGCAGAGAGAAGGAGAAGGATTGAATCTTCAGGACCACCTGCTCTGGAGATTGAACCAAGTCTGAGAAGATTGCCGAGTTACGAGAAAGCCATATATACCAAAAACTTATGAAGATGATTCTACGCCAGAAGAGGCCGGCAGAGCCTTTGGGGCCAAAAACATTCCATTGCAGAATCAGGTCGAGGGGGGAGGCCGGTAAACAACCACTGATATTCCACCATCCCAAAATTCCATACCAGATAGAAGCCGACCTCGAGCAGGAAAGAAGGAGATGGGGGCAGTCTTCAAAGTGGTGGGAACAGAACCTGCAGAAGGAGGAGGCTAAGCTGATGGGGAGGCCACGCTCTTCTAAGAAGGATTTCGTCGGGATTGCTTCAAGAGCGACTAGCCAACCAAAGAGTGCAATTTTAGGAGGGAGCTTGGTACTCCAGAGGATAGAGCATCATTGCAGCTTCGACCCTGCCAGGTTTTTCCGGATCTCCAAGTAAACCTTTTTAACCGAGAAGGATTTAGAATCGTGAACCCAGAGAATTTGATCATCGACCGAAGAAGGCCTAAAGGCCGAGAGGTCCCGGAGGAGAAGGGCTCTGAGATCCAGTTCATAGATAAACAAGTTGCGTCTGAAACCGAGACGCCAACCTTCAGAGGACCAATAGTCGCAGATTCTGGCTGATTTGTTGGAAGCGATCGAGTAAAGACGTGGGTAAAGAGAGGAAAGAGGCTCTGAACTGGCCCATCAGTCATTCCAAAAAGCAATCTGAGTGCCTTGGCCCAATTTCCATTTGAGACCATCTGGGCCAAATAGGCTGGCGATTCTAGAATCTTGAAACAGGCTGATGATATTCGATACATTTGAGGAGCAACCAGAGGAAGGCAGATCGGAGAGGTCCCAAGCATGAGCATGCCAACTGTAGATCGCACAGAGAACCCTTTTCCAAAGGGGATCATCTTCATCGGCAAAACGCCAAAGCCATTTGGAGAGGAGCGCAAGGTTGAAATCAGATAGGCTACGAACGGAAAGACCTCCATTGGCTTTCGGTTTTAGGATCTGATTCCAATTCACTCTTGCAAAGGGCCTAGAATTTGGCTTGGAACCCCAAAGGACGGAGCGCTCGACCGCCTCTAACTGATTAACCACTTTGAGAGGGGCTTTGAGAAGAGACTTATGAAACACTGGGATTGAGCTTAGATTGGAACGAATCAAGGTAAGCCTACCACCCATGGAGAGATGCTTGGATTGCCACAACTCGGACGCTTGCTTGAACTTGGAAATTAGGGGAGCCTAGGTGGAGGCAAGCCTGGCATTGGCACCTAAAGCGAAGCCCAGATAGGTGAACGGTAAGGCTCCAACCGAGCAGCCAATGCTGGACTTGACTACGATTCTCAGCCTGAGGTTGAGCTAGGGTATCAGATAGGGTAAGCCGTGTACATGACTACATACCCTAGCCAAGAGTCACATTGGATATGATTGGATGAAATCCTACCTACATAGCTCGATTAAGTGGTGAGCATTAGTTCAGCTTAATCGGGTGAACCGATGATATTGGTTGTAAATTCTAAAGGTTTAGAATCAATTGGTTTGTGTTTGAACTTGATCTTCATAAAATTTATTCAGTTTACTGATTGAATTTTGTTTGTCGTGTAGATCAAATGACAAGTACTTCAGCGAACAATAGTAGTTTGTCATTAAAAACCATTCTTGATAGGATCAAGCTAAATGGGACAAACTACTTGGACTGGGACATAAACTTGAAAATAGTCCTCAAATTCGAACGCAAAGAATATGTACTAGACCAGGATATCCCTGAGGAGCCAGCTAATAATGCCACTAGGGCCGTTAAGGATGCATACCAAAAGCACCTTAGCGATTCTATAGATGTGGCATGTATTATGTTGGGCTGTGTGGAGTTTGATCTCCAAGACCAGTTCATGGAGTACTCTAATGACCCCTATGCTATGATGGGGATCATAAAGGGTATGTTCAAGGAAAGGGCACGTATCGTGAGATATAATGTCCTTAATGAACTTCTCTCCTGCAAAATGTCAGCAGGAGTCTCCGTGGGTCCTCATGTCCTAAAGATGAAGGGGCATCTCGAACATTTTAATTGACTGGGTCTTAAGATAGAGAACAAGATGGCAGTGGATGTGGTTCTACGTTCCCTTCCTCGTTCATATGCTACGTTTTTCATGAACTATCATATGCACGATATGGACAAGACCATTTCAGAGTTGCCTGGAATGTTGGTAACTACTGAAAGGAACGTCAAGGATCAGGGATCCAAGGATGTTCTAATGGTCCGACAGGGAAACAATTTCAAGAATAAGGGAACTATTAGTGGTAAGGGCAAGGCCCCTATGCACTTGGCAGGAAAGATGAGGCATCCGAAGCGTCCTAACCCTCATAGGATCGGGGAGTCCTCAAGGAAGGGGAAGGAGGTTGAGAATGTCTGCTTCTACTATCAACAACTTGGTCACTGGAAGAAACATTGCAAGAAGTTTCTGGATGATCTGAAGAAGGGCGGTGGGACTGCGCCTTCATCAGGTATTTTCTTTAAAGAGATAAATCTCACTACTTCCAAAGATTCATGGGTATTGGATACCGGGGCTGAATCTCACATTTGTACTAATGTGCAGTGGCTGGAAGGTAGGAGAAGCTTTAAGAAGGACGAGGTGGACCTCAGAGTAGGCAACAAGACTAGAGTTGTGGCGACTGTTGTAGGATCCATTAGTCTTCTTTTGCCAAGTGGGCTAGTTTTTGTTTTGAACAATGTATATTGCGTACCTACTTTTAGTAGGAATCTTGTATATATTTCTTTGTTGGACAAGGAAGGATACAATTTTGATGTTGGAAATGAGATTTTCAATATTTTATGCAATGATATATTTTATGCTAGCGCCAAAATGGTTGGAGGATTGTACATATTGGATATGGATAACAATACCTCAAGCTTTATATATAATGTAAATACCAAGAGGTCTAAGTCCAACGATTTAGACCAAACTCTGTTATGACACTGTCGTTTAGGCCACATAAACGAGAAACGCATATCAACACTTCAAAGTGTGGACTTCTTAGTCCATTAGAATTTCATTCGATTGATAGATGCGAATCTTGTTTGATGGGAAAACTGACTAAAGCGTCCTTCATCGGTCGCGGTGAAAGGGCGGGTGACTTATTGGGGCTAATACACTCGAATGTGTGTGGACCAATGAGTACACTTTTCAGGAGAGTTTTAGCTACTTTATCACATTTACTGACGACTTTAGTAGATATGGTTATGTCTATTTGATGAGACGTAAGTATTAAGCTTTTGATAAATTCAAAGAGTTTAAGACTGAAGTAGAAAACCAGCTCGGAAAAAGTATTAAAGCACTTCGATCGGATAGAGGTGGAGAATACTTGACCACAAAGTTTTTAGATCATCTAGTAGAAAGTGGGATCCTTTCGGAATGGACTCCTCCCGGAACACCACAATTGAATGCTGTGTCCGAACGGAGAAACCAGACTTTATTGGATATAGTCCGGTCCATGATAAGTGGGATTGATCTCCCAATCTCTTTCTGGGGTTATGCTCTAGAGACGGTCTCATTCATTTTGAATCGGGCTCCGACGAAGGCTGTGGAAGGGACACCATTTGAGAAATGGCGCGGGAGAAAGCCCATTTTGTCCTTCCTAAAGATTTGGGGTTGCGAGTCTTATGTGAAACGTTTAGTTCTGACTAAGCTCAGACCAATATCTGATAAATGCACCTTCGTTGGGTATCCCAAAGAAACAATGGGGTCGTAGAGCAAGTACCAGTTCCTGCAACAGTACCAGAAGGTCCAAGGCGATCTGAAAGGGTTAGTCGTCCATCTCCGAGATATGTTTACTTTGTGTCTGAAGGTGACAGTGAGCTTGTGGTGGATCACGATGATCCAACTACATTTCAGGAAGCTGTGGACGGAGTCGACTCCATGTCGGAAAACCAAGTCTGGGAACTGGTTGATCTCATCGGTGGTGTAAGAACCATTGGATGCAAATGGATCTTCAAGGTGAAGATGGACATGGAAGGCAACCCTCAGACCTACAAAGCCCGACTGGTGGCGTAAGGTTATAGGCAGATCCAAGGGATTGACTATGAGGAAGCCTTTTCCCCAGTGGCTATGGTCAAATCTATCTGGATTCTTCTTGCCATAACTACATATCACGATTACGAGATATGGAAAATGGATGTCAAAACCGCTTTCCTAAACGAAAATTTGTCGGAGGACATTTATATGTCTCAACCCGAAGGTTTTGTCGACCCGAAGAATAAGGGAGAGATTTGTAAGTTGTTGAAATCCATTTATGGATTGAAACAAGCTTCTCGAAGTTGGAACCTTCATTTTGATGAAACTGTAATTGGATTTGGCTTTATCAATAATGAGGATGAACCTTGCGTTTACAAGAAGGCAAATGGGAGTAATATTACCTTTCTGGTGTTGTATGTCGATGACATACTACTCATTGGAAACGACATCCCAACCTTGCACGAGACTAAAGATTGGTTAGGGAGGCGTTGCTCAATGAAGGACTTAGGTGATGCTACTTATATCTTAGGGATTAAGATATAAAGAGATCGCACCAAGTGAGTCTTGGGTTTAAGTCAAAGCACCTATGTGAACAAGGTATTGAGTAGGTTCTCAATGCTTGATTCCAAGAAAGGACTCTTACCCGCACATCATGTCGTTCATCTCAACAAGACTCAGTGTCCTAAGACAGTTGATGAGCTGAAAAGGATGATGCGAATCCCATACGCTTCGGTGGTAGGATCGATCATGTATGCCATGATATGCACGAGATCGGATGTCTCATATGCCTTGAGTTGTACCAACAGACATTAGTCTAACCCTAGTGAGGAACACTGGATAGCGGTCAAAGAGATTCTAAAATATTTGAGAAGAACTAAGGAAGCATTTCTAGTGTACGGGGGAAAAGATGATTCTGAACTAGTTGTTAATGGGTATGTAGACGCTAGTTTCAAGACATATCCAGATGACTTAAAAAAAGTCAATCAGGATATGTGTTCACGCTGAATGGCGGAGCTTTCAGCTAGAAGAGCATGAAGCAAGACACCATCGTTGACTCCACGACAAAGGCCGAGTACATAGCGGCTGCAGAGGCGGCCAAGGAGGCTGTGTGGATTAGGAAGTTCACGGCAGGGTTAGGTGTACTAAAAAACTCATCAGTCCGGTGAACCTATTTTGCGACTACACTGGGGCTATTGTGCAAGATAAAGAGCCCATATCGCATAACAAATCAAAGCATGTACTACGACGATACCATCTCATCAGAGAGATACTGAACCGAGGCGATGTCAAGGTCACCTATATTGCAACTGATGATAACATACCCGATCCGTTGACTAAGGCACCATTGTTGCCTAAACATGAGAGACATGTAAGGTCAATGGGAATAGATTGGAGTTTAGATTGGAACTAGGGCAAGTGGGAGATTGTTAGTCTTAGTGCCCGTAGTTCAATCATAAATGTCCAAATGTATATATCATAATTATCAATAAGATTAAAGCGGTTTTATATTACTTATGTGTTGGAGTAATATATCGATGTGTGTTCTGATCTATGCCAACCATGCGAATAGAACCATAGATCGAGATGGATCACACTCGATGGGTCCCTAGTCAACAAAGCTTAACTAGAAGCGACTAGTATGAAAGATGGCTCTTCATGGCTTACGTTATGTTATTCATTGGAATGAGATTACAGAGTCTGATCATAGATATCATGTGGGACATGATATTGGACGACCCGCCTTGAATATGTGTCATAGATTGAGTCATGAACATATTCAGTGTAGTAGCTTGTCATGTATCCTTAGACCAAGGAGTCTTTGTGATCGCTATGCAGTCAACAACTAAGTTTGACCTGAGCATAACGTTGTCCGTAACAGGGCTTCCATAACGGCCATAATTGGCTTGAGAACGGGCTGCATGAGTGACACGAAAGACGGCTAAGGGATTTATCCCTCATACTGAGGTACGGGAAAGATATCGATTCTCGGCCGCTTGATTGAGAGTGACTGAAAGAATAGCATGGCCATGCACATGATACTGAGTATCATATATTCAGTCATCTCACATATAAAGGAACAATGATTGAGAATAATAAGGATGACGACTCTATGCCTTATCTCAATCAGGATATCAATGATAAAAAAGATAATGACAGGGACAACGGAAATGTTAGAATTGATTGGGTCGATTAGCTATGCAGTATCAGAAAATACTAAAGTCTCGTTAGTTTCCACTTATATATGATCAAGTAAAATGGGATTTTACGTTGATCTATGGACTTGCATAAACCTAAGGGTCACACCAAAGGATGAAACTCATTTACAGATTTATGAAGAATGACCAAAAGGGAGTTGTGTCGGGACATGACCAAAACTGGGTTTCGGGTCATGTGCCCGTAAATGAATAGTACATTACGGATCGAGACAAGGCTTTGAGTCTTGGGATTGATCACGTCAGATAATGTTGGAAATTTCCAGTATGGAAGGATTGGAGGCGATGAGCGGTCACAAAACCTCATTGGGAATGGCCACGGACCATGTTCCAAGAGGCCCATGCAACCAAGGCCCATGGAACTAATTAATCAAGTCTTGATTAATTAGTACTAAATAAGCAAGACAAAGATTAAGGTGTTGGTGATTCACCACCTAACCTGTAAGAACCGCTCCCGGTCAACGCCGGTCAAATCGGCGGCAAAACAGAATAATTTAAATTTTTTGGACATACACCAAAATGAACCTAAAATTGACCCTGAGGGTCATATCGGACTTAAGTTGACCCCGATATCGACCAAAGTGAGTTCTGGGTGACTCATGGCAACTTTTTGACCAATTCGGGAGAAGTTGACTTTTTGTAGTAAAAGTCAACCGAGCGACGTTTTGGTCCGTTCGAGGCCCGTTTTGGGCCGTTTCCTTGCAGCACGTGAAATTTCGTAACTTCTTGGAAAATGGGCCCGCACGGGGCCCGATACGGCCGAATTTCGCGAATCTGATTGAAAAATATCTACAAAGATATTTTTTAACTCATGGGACCCATAAGACTCTTGTCATAAATGTGGTGGTGGTTGGTTTTTAAAATAAAGTAAAAGAATTAAGAGTGGTAGTTTTGTAAATAACAGATTGGTGTTTTTTTGAACAAAATAAAAAGGGAAAGGATGAGGGTACACGGCAATTCAGAAAAAAAAAAAAGAAATAGAGATAGAGAAAGAAGAGAGAGAAAGGGAAGGAGAGAAGTTGGGGTTTTTGGTGATTTCCTGACGATCCGACCGACTGATCGACTCAACGACCGCGGATTCGAACTCCCTTCGTCATTCCCTACGGTGAGAACCCATTTTTTTTCTCGTTTTGGTACGTTTGAAAATTAGGGTTTGATTTTAAACGAGTCAAATATGGTTGGGTTTTGCTTAGAATTGGTTTAAAGATGAATGGTTGAGGTTTGGGGTTCGTTAGGAACGTTTTGGGGCGAAAAGGAAATTTTCCCATTGTGGCCGTGTGGAGCCCACTTGCCCGGGCCTCGGATTTTTCGTGTTCGGTTGGTTTTGGACGATCCCCGAATCGATAATTCACACCCGGAACGAATTATGGGATTAAATTGTGGAAATTGGAATTTTCGGGTTTAGAAACTTTAAACACGAATTAAATAGCTCGGAAGTCGGAAATTGATTCCGTCGATTGCGTTGGAACACTTGAATTATTTTAGGATCGTAGAAGCGAAAACGGGAATTTTCGGAGCCCCTGAAGGGCGTTTTCCGATCCCGGGCAGATTCGCCGAGCCGGGCGAAACGGGCTTTTCCGGGCCCTTTGTTGACAATGTCGAGTAATTGGGAAGTTTGAGAGTGATCGGCATTGTCGGGGTCGCGTTTGGGCGTCAAATTCATTATAATTCAGCTTTGCCTGCGAACTTAAAAAGTGTTTTAATTTTTGATCCTGTTAGATCGTGCCGCCGACCGCGGAAAGAGGAGGCTAAGCGGGTGACTGCGAGCAAGCCTGAGCTTGAGCGTGGATATTTTGAAAGCGTTACGAGGTAGGGAAAAGTAGTCGGATATCAGCCTTGACTAGGGAAAGTTATCGGTAGAAATGCATGTGACACTGTTGGTGTCGTAGGATAAGTAAATTTATCGAACAATAGAAATACAGGCGACACTTAGTGGTGTCGTAGGATACGTGAACGTATCGAACAATAGAAATGCATGTGACACTTAGTAGTGTCGTAGGATAAGTGAACATATCGAACAATAGAAATACTGGTGGCTTTTGGTTGTGCCCATAGGTTAAGTAACTTGCTGTGTTTATGAGGGTGGTCATGTGTGCCTTTGGGGTGTTGAACCCATGTGTTACTGTTTGTGTGTCGTGGGCGGTCAAGTGTACCTTTGGGGTGTTGAACCCGTATGTTACTGTTTTTTGTGTCGTGGGTGGCCATGAGTGCCTTTGGGGTGTTGAACCCGTATATTACTGTTTGTGTGTCTTGGGTAGCCATGTGTGCCTGTGTGGTGTTAAACATGTATTGTTGATGACTGTCCTGCCGAGGGGTAGTGAGTCGTGTATTATTGTCGCTATTTGTTGAACCTTGGGTGATGACTGTGATTGCATGGAGGTTGGGGCCCGCCTAACAGAAAGTGGGTCCTGGGGTCGTGCGCGTGGGGGTTGGCTAGCCTTCCGACTAACCATCGGTAAAGTTGTGCATTCTTCTGCGATGAAGGGCGGCTCCCCTTCCGACTAGCTATCGAAAAAGTATTACTGTATATATCGCTAACAGGTCGACCGCCTGGCCCGATTGCGTGTCGGGAAAGTTGCGTGGGGCAGGCTCAAGCCCAGCCGGTTAGCAACCGGCACTGAGTAGCTGGAGTGCGATCCTTTGTGATCTTGATTGTTGTGTGCGATCCTTTGTGATCTTGGGTGTTGCGTGGTTATTATTTGCGTTTTGGGTTGAGGTTGTAACCGCTGTGTCGGGTCTACATTACGCGTCCGGGTTTTGAGTTGGTTGGGGAAAGTAACAGTTTTCGTGTGACAGTCGGGTTACTTGAGTTTGGGGATAGTAGTCCCCGGTGTTTTGTTTGTTGTTGGTGTTTCCGGCATTTCTGCTAGTATGCCGTAGTCAGTCTAGTATCCGTGGTGGTGAGCGAACGCTCACCCCTAGCTGCTTTTCCTACTGGTACTAGTCACGAGGCGGATTAGGGGAACTCTCGAAGCTTGAAGAGCTGGGAGCGGGAGTCCGAGTTTTGTGGAGTTTAGCGGCGTACGCTTTGGTTTTTGTCCGCTTGTTTTGGACTTATTTTCAGTTGTAAAATATTATTTTGTTTAACTCAAAGTGGTGTTTTTAAGCGGTTTATTAAAATGTTTAAAAAGTGTTTTATTGTTTCACCGTTCGCGTTCCGGGTTCGGTCCTACTGAATTCGGGGCGTGACATAACCCATCTTGTCTAACCATACTTAGCACCATACTTGTCTTACTTCACATCATTCTTCACACCTTACTTGTCCTTATTAGTTGTTGATGATATTGGGGGATTAAGTCATCTTATTCATATAACTAACACAAGACAAGAAGTGGAACACAATTTTCTCTTCCTCCCAAGAGCAACTTCGGCCAAGACTACATTTCTTATCAATTTTTGGTGTTCTTGAGTCCTCATAAGAAGAACTACAGGGCTTTGATTCCCAAGTGGATACGTAGGCGTCTTGGAGACTCAGGCCCAATCATTCCTTACTCGGTGTTCTTGATTTGGTAAGGAAAGCATGAATTTGTTTATTCTCTTGTGTTTCTAACTTGGTAGTTTTTCCATGGCATGGTCTCATGAGTTATTTTCCACTGCAATTATTTGTTCATACCCTCCATCAAGACCCAACATCATTATCTAGTAAATAATATGTCTTGACACAATTCTTGTTCGATAATTTTTTCAAACCATCCACATCCCTATTATTTGAAGGAAAATGGTTTATATTGCTTTGATTGCTACCCTTATATGATTCACACATTAATAGATTTGGCTACCTTTTTATCATATTTATTTTTCTCGGTTCATTTCACACACATATTTAGATATAGGTTTTTTTGTCAAGAACTGGTTCTCCCTCAGTTTCTCTAGTATTTTGACAAAAAAAGATAATCATAAGGTTTAAAAATTCCCAATATGACAATGTACTTTTTTACAGGTCTTTTTGTCTACTTTGAATGAAATATGCAAGCATGTTTCAGAGCTTTTAGAAGCAATTCCAAAGGTGGCCCTTGCCAGAGCCTCTTTCAGATGTCTGACATATCCAAGCTCCGTTGAATCTCTCGTGCTAATGAAGTCAGTTTCCTTCAACCCTACTGCTGAGAGAAGTGGCATCTTTGAGGATGAGAGTGAATAAAAAATAATGGAAATATACAGTTGCATGGATGGTCTACCTAATGTACACATGGAGAAGGCCAAGTATCTGTGGATGACTAGCAGATCTGATGGTGCCATAGAAGTGTTTCTCTGGAACGTGCATCTTGAGGTTGTAGTATCTACTACAACACTTAATCCACCCCCTTTTCCCTCTGGTACGGAAGCTCTGAATGAGTATGAAGACATTGCAAAGACCCTGATACATACAAGGTTGACAAACTAGACTGTGTAAAAGCGAATATTTTTACATGGCTAAATGTTATGAAGTTGTTGTTGGAAGGTATTCTTATAATAGAACTACACTTTCATTATGAAGCATTCATATAAATGGTAGACTAATGACTGATCTTATATAAAAGAATGATGTATTGATTTTAACCACTTTTCACCAGTTATTGTTTTTTTAGTGACAAATTATACTTTTGGGAAGTGATGGAATCAGACCTCATTTGATCTTGAAAATGAAAGATGTCCGCATGATGGAACTGACTCAGGTAATGCCCAAATGTCCCTCCTCATAACACAATTTGGTTGAACTAATTGAATTAGGGTATCACTATATCCATTTGATCTTCGTATTATAACTATTTGTTTAGCTCCCCTCTAGTTATAACATAGTGTTGATCTTTTTATTTACCCTCCTCCAGGGGAGGTTTGGCTAAAGTTAATTCCTCTGGACCGAGACGTCAACATAATTTTCGCTATTTCTTTCCCCACATTCCACGGATGACTTCGCCAAGGAATTTTACTTCTATTTTTGTACGAAACACTGAGGTTGTGGAGTTCAAGGACCACCCGATCTACTTCGATTCCCTGAGGTATGTTTCCCCTACGCCTGAATTGAGGATGCTTTTTCGCCTTTATATGCCTGGTGGCGAGAGATTTTGGATGCACGAATGGGATGCCCATGGAGTTATACTCTCTGACTATTTTTATCAGGTGATTATTCGTGCAAGGAGGATCCTTGAGGCTGCTCACCCTTATATTGTGAACCATGTGAGACTCAACCTTACAAGGGCTTTGTATGGGCATATGCGTGCAGGGCCGACCCAATGATTACTGGGGCCTAAAGCGAGAATTGATCGAAGTCTTTTTTTCTTTATGAAAGAATATAATAAGAAAATAAGTAAACGCGTTCGTATAGAAAGATTATACTATATGATATTGAACGAATGAGTATGAACATCTACTTATAACACTCAAAATCTAAAATGAATGATGAAGATTAGTATCTAACAAGACAACCTCCATGGATAAAATGTATCATCTAGAATTCTATACAAAAATCTAAAAATTTAAGGATTCACATTTATCTATAGACACGATACATTCATGTCAAGTTAAAATATGATAGGTTCAAGATAATTCTAGGCAGTTACACCAAATTATGCTAACTTATATGTGGTGTCGTATATGGCTAGCTATTATCATCAACTTCTAGAAATTTCCATACTTAAACTTTTTTCTAGACAATTTTAGTGTATATTAGTAACTCCGATTTTCAATATTGTCAAACACGATAAGACTCATGCTTTTAGTCCATGAATTCTATGAATTATTCTTCTATAAATGATCTTTTTTTACTACACATATTCGTACAAAAAACAGACATTCTAGCACCGGTTGTTAATATATACATGTTTTGTTTCCTTTTCGATAAGAGAATATTGATATTCTTTAATATTCATATTTAGATGCATATTTTCATTATTTGAATGATTAGAAATTGGTTTATAAAATATTAAGAGAAGTATGAGATATCAAATTAAACATTCAGCGAATTTCTCATATGTTTGTTTTGCATTCTTTTTGCTCTGAACATATATTTATATCCAATATTATATTGTTTTTCCTATTTTGATAGCTTACTTTTCTAGGCTATTTTGGTTTGAGCATTTCCTAATGAAATTGATAAATTGATTATCATTCCTCGAAGTACTATAGTATATTGATATATAAATATTCACTCTTCTTTTTTGTTGTGTTCTATTGTTTTTTATCCCTATTTTAATTCACTGATCATTCATAAATGTAATTTGCATGTTTTGTTTCGTTAACGATAGTTTTTCACTACGAAATAAACATTATAGAGTTGTTAGAATGTTCAACCATGAAGAAAAATTATCTTCTATTTGGTTGAAAAATGTTTTTCTGAAAAACAATTTTGAATAGAGATCAAAATTAAGCTTAACTAGTATTAAAATTTAATTCCAACATTAAAAGTCTAATATTTTTCGCCTGATTAAGTTTGATCAAATAATAACAGATCTTTAATTTTAGGGCCGGCTTAAGCTTTAAGCGAGTTAAGCAATCGTGTAAGACCACCGATTAGAAAATGCCCCCGTCAAATAAATAAGAAGCCGTTTAAGGCATCGGGTAAAAAATAGCCCATATAATTAAAGATATGTTATTATTTGATCAAACTTAATCAAGTGAAAATATTAGACTTCTAATGTTGAAATTAAAATTTAATACTAGTTAAGCCTTATTTTGATCTCTATTCAAATTTGTTTTTCAGAAAAAACATTTTTCATCCAAATGAAAGATAATTTTTCTTGATGGTTGAACATTGTAACAACTACATGGATGTTTATTTCGCAGTGAAAAACTATCGTTAACTAAACATAACACGTAAGTTTCATTTATCAATGATTATTGAATTAAAAACAGGGATAAAAAACAATGGAACATATCAAAAAAGAAGCGCGGATATTTATATATCAATACATTATAGTACTTCTTTGAGGAATCACAATCAATTTATTAACTCCACTACGAAAATGCTCAAACAAAAATAATCTGGAAAAGTAAGATGTCAAAATTGAAAAAGAAAATCCAATATTGGATATAGATTTCTGATCAGAGCAGAAAGAATGCAAAACAAACATACGAGAAATTCATTGAATGTTTGATTTGATATCTCATACTTCCCTTAGTGTTTTGTAAACCAATTTATCAGACATTTAAATAAGGGATAACTCCACAAAACAACAATTGTTCGACTTTCGTTTTCACAATATAACTGTAAACTATATTATCGACCATATCACATTGTTGGGTGATTTTTTTTTCAAAAACCATAATCTGCCTTGACAATTTTGACGAATCGTTGGTTTTTTTTTGGTGTGCCACAGACGTGCTTAGGTGAAAAAGCACGTGCGTGGCACACCAAATCAGTGGATTATGGTTTAGTCGTGTGTGGCACACCAATAAAAACCAACGATTCGTCAAAATTGTCACGAAAAATTATGGTTTTTGAAAAAAAAAATTCACTCAACGATGTGATATGGTCGATAATATAATTTACAGTTATATTGTGAAAACGAAAGTCGAACAATAGTTGTTTTGTGGAGTTATCCCTTTAAATAATAAAACTATACATCTAAAGATGAATATTAAAGAATATCAACATTGTCTTATTGAAAAGGAAACAAGACATGCACATATTAACAATCAGTGCTAGAATGTCTAGGTTTTGTACGAATATGTTTAGTAAAAAAAAGATCATTTATCGAAGAATAATCCATGGAGTTCATGGACTAAAAGCATGAGTCCTGGTGTGTTTGACAATATTGAAAATTGGGGTTAATAATATATACTATAAATTGTCTAGAAAAGGTTTGAAGTAAGGAAATATTTAGAAGTTGATAATAATTGCTAGCCATACACGACGTCACATATAAACTAGCATGATTTGGTGTAACTGTCTAGAATTATCTTGAACCTGTCATATTTTAACTTCCTCTACAACCTCAAATATGAGAATGAAAACTATCGCACGTGTCAGATGGATGATATGTCCTGGTTTTACATATAGGATAAGTATTTGGATCATCTTATCATGTTACTTGGATACATAACTTCAGGTTTATTATATGATTACCGTTTATTTTGCTTGGAACTTCATATAGAATAGGTATTTGGATCATCATATCATGTTACTCGGATACATAACTTCTGGTACATGATTATCGTTTATCTTGCTTGGCACTTCAGGTTTATTATATGATTATCCTATTTTCAAGTTGAATTTGTATTTTTAAAATATATCATTACCCTATTAAGGATTGAATTTGAGGTCATTTTATAAATACAACAGTAATCTAAGACCTATTGATGTATTTCATTTTGAAGAATGCTACATAGAATTCAGTTTCTAGAATCGGAAAGAACACAAAGTCAATGCAGTATAACATGTAAAATACAATGAATGTAAAATACAACGAGTTTATGTTATGGCAGCGACATCCATATATAGGTTCTGAATCTGATGACTGCAAAATGTATCCAACAGATTGAGAACACAAGCATAGATAGTAACATTACATGGGGGGACCTCTAATGCGAAGGCTCATAGCTCTTGAAGCCATGGCCCTCAAATTAGCTCTGGCTACTGAAGCAGAGTTCATAGCTTGCTCCCCACTGCTTCCCCTAAAAGCCTCCATAAACTCTTCCCTTTGCAGCCTCAGAGCTAATGCAGCATCCTCATCTTGACTCGGTATCCCTCTCCTCCGCCTCCTTACACTTTCCTCGCTGCTTTGCACCGCTCTTACATCTCTTCTTGGCGCCACTCTACTTGATGCCCTATATGGACGCACACTTTGATCCTGCAAACTACTATGGAATGCGCTTTCTGGGTTTTGATGATGCTCACTTTCTCTACCATTTGATGTTCCTGTTCCAGCTGCCTTCTTCCTTGATTCGATTTCCTGAGGAAACAGCAGCTGGATTGTGTTCCAAAGAACAGTATTCACCGTGCAAGATCTTCCATTGCTGCAAAATCCAATCAAACATTCATAAGATCTAGAGTTCACTGAAAAAAGAACGCTACTGTCGAAATTTATTTGGTATAGAACCTCATATTACCTTATAAGCTGTCTGCACTTTGGACACTTCTTTCCACATTTGTCTGCTGCAGATCTCAAACACTTCTTGCAGAAACTACAATTAAAGAAATCAGCGGAACCATTAAGGGTATGACCAAAGCAGATGGAATAAAACTAATGACTACGTAAAGGTCATCTCTTTAGGCAAATGAAAACTGATTTTGTGCTCACCTGTGTCCACAAGGTGTAGTGCTGGGTTCATAGCAAATCTCTAAACAAATCTGCCCATTACATGAAAACCCGATCAGAAAAACCGAAACAAAGGAACAAGATTTGATTCAATTGATCACAGCAAAACAAAAATACACAGAACTATGACAATTAGGGGATTCTTACAGCACATGAGAGCTCTTCCTTAAGCTTGTCCATGCAAGGAATAGCTGTATTTGAGCATGAAACACTAGAGCTCTGATCACCCAATTTAACCCCTTCAATCTCCTTATTGGATATGGAGACTGTCTCCAATTTAGTCTTCTTTTCTGAATTATATTTTCCAGAAAAATACTTCCATTTTAGCTATCTTAATGATAAATCAGCTGATAAAGAAAATAAATCCCTAATTATTGTTCAATTCCCCCAAATCTGAGAAGGCATCAATACCTTGTTTCACAGTTTCTTCTTCATCAAGGTCAAGAGCAATAACAGGGGCCGAAACTAAACTCCTTCTCTGAGACCTCCGTTTCCTGTGAACAACAACGAATCCAAGATCCTTAAGAGCAACCAAACAAGGAGAAGAGATCTTCGACGGTAGGGTTAGGTTTAGTAAAATTAATGGATTCCAATTTTTCCAATTGCTTTTCAATTCCTCCACTTTCTCAGCAACCAAACAGAAGTTAAAGCTACCAGTAAGTAATCGAACAGATTGATAGCCAATACCTTCTTGAACTTTGCGGGGGACTCTTGCTGGGAAAACCGAACCGTTTCTTGTGCTTCGGCTCTCGATCCGGCGTGTCCTCGACGACGAGGCTCGCGAGCAAGAGCGCCTCTTCGTCCCAACCGGCCATGGCGACCACAGATTTGAATCCGGGACTGAAAACGCTGTCCTCGATTTGGGCATTTTGAACTGGAGTGGAGGCCGATTGCGTCTTGGGCTGGCGTTTTGGGTACTGAGGACTCTGTTTCGATTCTTCGCTCACCATTGTTTTGCCGAAGATCGTTCAGGAATGGGAGAAGGAAACAGAAACCCTTCTCTGTTAGAGAGATAGAGATAATAATAGAATAAGGGAGAAGAAAGGAAAGAATTGACTTGTCCCTAACGGTCAAATTATTTTGAATGGGTTTCAATTTGCAACGGCTATAATTTCGGAGCTTACAAAACAAGTTTATCCTATGTCCAGTTGATCGTACCTTTAGTATTATGTGTCCTTTCATGTATGACTGTCCCAACCGTTGATCAAATCACGATGGTCAAACTATAGGACTCGAAATAGGGATATAACAAAACTACCCCTCAACCTTCTTTTGTTTTTGAGATAATTTCAGCTGCTACCTTAAAACCTGTCATTTTTCAAATCCCTTTTATTTTGTTTTCCCGTTATTCTAATGGTACAACTGTTTTTTCTTTCTCTTGACGCGAGACTAGGGTTCCCTAGCGTTGTTGTCATGCTACCCTCTCTCGGCCTACGTCTGGTGCTTCTCCCCCTGATTGGGGCTGGATTTAGCCTCTCCTTTGCCCCTATCCCACGGGATAGTCCGTCTTTATGGTACCTGAGAAGATCATTTCTCCGATCCACGTGGATCTAGCCCGGTTCTGGTGCGGGGGGGGGGGGGGGGGATTCGGGGCGTCCAATTATCTGGCAAGATTGGGATAATCCGTGTCGGCCTAAGGAAGCAGGGGGCATGGGATTCCGCCACCTGAGCGATGTAAATACGGCCTTGCTGGGAAAACAAGCCTGGAATCTGATTCACCGTCCTCATTCCTTAATGGCCAGGGTCCTAAAGGCTCGATATTTTCCTACGGTAGGATTCATGGATGCAAGAGTCAAGACCAACCAAAGCTTCATCTGGGCGAGTATCCTATCTGCCCAGCCCCTTCTGAAAGAGGGCCTGAGGATAGCAATCGGTGATGGGATGGATACTATGATCCTTGGTACGCCCTGGTTGGTTGGCCCCGACCTTATGATCACGTCTACTAACCTGGCCCTGGTGGGGGGTACGGTTGCTGGCCTTATGGTAGAAGGACATCTGCTTTGGAATGCCGACATGATGCTTGAAGTCTTCTCGGCCGAGGAACGGGATAATGTCCTTCAAGTCCCATTGTCACTTCTCCGGACCCAAGACTCGTGGTATTGGGCGGCTGATAGAACCGGCCACTACTCCACCAAAACGGGATACTCCATTTTGGCGACAACACGGCAAGAGGCGAGACAACATACTGATGCGGTGTCCTGGGCTTCTCTGTGGACCATCCCCCCCTCCCCCACGCCTCCTCATATTACTGTGGCGTGCTCTCACAAATACTCTCTAGGTAGCCACTAACCTGAACCGAAAGTATGTCCCAATCGCTCCTATCTGTGATATCTGGGGCCGGGATCCGGAAACGGTGGACCACCTCTTCCTAGGGTGCGGGTTTGCACAGACATGCTGCTCGTTGGTGGGTCCTCTTCTCCCACAAGGTACTGGGGGCACGTTTGTACAATGGTGGGATGGTATATCAGCAGCTAGGACCCGGGAGTAAACGACGGAGATACTCTCTATCTTATGGGAAATCTGGAAGGCCAGGAATGAGCTTAAATGGAAGAAGACGTCTCCGGCAGCTCTTCGGGTGATATCATCGGCATTAACCCACCTCAAAGTATGGCGTGAAGTTGAGGCTGCCTCTCCCAAACCTCACCGCACCACGGTAAGTTGGCCGGCTAAATGGACTCGTCCACCGGCCAGTACGACCGTCATTAATGTGGATGGGGCGGTTTTTCAGGACACTCACCAATCGTCCTGGGGATTAATAGCCCGGGATACGGCTGGCTCGGTCCCATTACTTGCAAATGGTATCCTCCCGGGCGTCTGGTCCCCAATCATTGCCGAAGCCATTGCTATAGCCACATCCTTGAAGAACGTGTCTGTGCTGAGGACAAGGGTGGTTATTCGCTCGGACGCGCAGGTGCTGGTCAATATGATTCTCCATGGTGCTCCCCCAGTCTCGCCAATTGGAATTATTATTCGAGATATTAGGGAGATGCTTTCTCAACAAGAAGGGACTTCCCTTCTGTTTGTCAAAAGCTCAGCGAATAGGGCCGCCCACTGGCTAGCCAGGGAGGCCTGGTTTGTGCCTGTTCTTCAGTGGTCAGGCCCTGTGCCTGACGCACTACAATGTATTATTGATTCGGAACTATTAATAAAGTTTACAACATTCGCTCAAAAAAAAAATGATACAACTTTTTTTCAAATTACTCAACATCGTTAATTCTCTACCAAAAACACAGAAAAAGTTCATGATATCTCTGCTAATAGACAAATTTTCAAAATCATACCATCTAATTTCAGAACTGAAAAATGATGAAATATTAATTATACTTTTCATTAATTTTCAAAATATGTCATCTAAATAATCTATTTTAATTTATTTCTTAATATTAATAATTAATATTATTTTATTCTTAATTAATTATTTAATCTTATTATTAAATTTTAATAATAACTTAATTAAATTTTTTTGAGCATACGGAAGAGATCTTATTAATATACGAATAAAAGGTCTACAATGACCATATAAAAGTGGAACTCAACTAATAGGATGGGATATAGTTGGGTGACAACCAAAACACTGATCCTATAGTGCTCGATAAAAACCAGGGAAATGCTAAGAGATGGTTCCGTATTCCAATTATGCTTAGCGTTGCAGATCCATGGGACTTTCGCCGTCTCAACTTGACCGATGATGTTATGTCGTAACAGTCGGCCAAGAGTATGCCAAGGAAACGAGGATGATGGGAATCAAGAGGGTTCTATTTCGCGGAGGAAAGGGTGTGGCTCCTTAGTGACACCCCGAGATGCCTTGGGTGACTCATGGTGACCCGCGAGGCAACACAGCGGGCCTTGCCACTCCCCCGTCAGGAAAATCATCCTCAACACAGTTCATGTAGTTCAAGCTGCCTTGGGTAGGGGTGTTGGATCCATCCGACCTCGGGGAGGAGAAGTACCAATGGGGCTCCACCATCTAGTAGGTAGGGGTATCAGGAGGGGATGGGTACCAGCAGGACTCCTCACGGTGTAGTCTAGAGGGCTCTTGGGGGGGGGGGGGTTGATGATCCACAACTCGCTAGTTGTCATGGGAGTGCCAACGATCATCTCTTGGGATATTCACGAACGGGAGGATGTCCACCACAACACGAATCCTTATCATTGTATTTGTCGCCCATGGCTATCGCCTAGGGCTTTCCTCATGTAGGACAACGTTGATCGATTCGGAGAATACTCGCTCATGGTGGTGGATCGTCTTACACGGATAAGGCTCTCTAGATCGGGACAAGCGGACTAGTGCGTGACGTGGCTGTGGAGTGGTCTCCACCTCCCAAGATCAAGTTGGCCGAATGGTCTCTTGGAATCCCCTGGGTCCAGATCTGGTTCCGAATTCCCGGTGATAGGGGTGGGCGGGACGAAGGTCGACAACCGCTCCCTAATAGGCCCCTGAGATCTTTTTACTATCGCATGTTGTATGACAACCATTAGAGGACAAGGTCTACCTCTCCAGCTCAACAACCTTCCTATGAGGTGGCATAGAGTCCGTCATGATTGGCCGATCCCCGAGTTGGGTATATGACATCTCGTAAGGGAGCATTCGACGATACGTGGTAAGGGTTTTGGAGTATTCACGTGGTAGGATCAAAGGCCCCTATCTTATCGACCGAGTCGAAGAGGGGTGACTGACAAGTAGACGAGGGGCAGTACGGCTGATCGGGGTGGTTTGTAAGAACCGCCCTCGGTCGTCCCGGTCGAACCGGAGGTTTTCGGCGAAGGTTGAATTTTTACCGGAAAAGTCAACCGATGACTCCGGGAGTCACTCGGGACCTTTCCGGGGCCCCAAAAGCTTAGCCGTCGTTACGATTAACTTAGTTGGGCCGTTTCCTTTCCGATGACTGTAATTTTGGGTAAAGTCAACTTGGGGGCTTTTTCGGTCAAACGCGGGCCAATTAGGAGCTTAACCCGTATAATTTAAGAGAGCTGGTTTTATTTGAATGAGGTGGTCCCCACTATGGACACATGTCCACAGTGGCTTGGAGGAGAAGAAACATGGTATAAGGACCATTTTACCCTCAAAAGCTTGGGCATAGAAAGCATTTAAGTGAGATGACATATTGGACATTTCAAGGGTAGGTAAAGCCCTCACTTGGCTCACTTTTCAGACATTATTCTATTGTGGCCGAATTTGGGAGAGAGAGGAAGAAGAAAATTGGTTTTGGAGACTTGAAGAAGAAGAAGAAAGGAGGGAAAATGGAAGTTTGAAGCCATTTTCTACCCAAAATCTCTCAAAAACTCTTGATTCTTCATTCTCAAGGTAAATCCCACTTCTCTTTTCGTTTTTATGGATTTTGGTTCATGGGTTTTGAAGAAAATGATGAACAAGGGTTGGGTTTTTGAGTTTTGAGTTTGGATGATGATGTTTGGAGTGAAATGGGGATTGAATGATGGATTTAGTTTGGCTTTGTGGAGTTTTGATGAATACCCATGGTGGGTTTTGAAGTAGAGACGTTTAAGGACTGTTTTTGGAGCTTTGGATGGTCATCAATTGAGGTTTTTGTGTTATTTTCTTGAAAATCGCGGCTGGAGGAAGAAGGAGACGGAACAGTGCTGAACCGTCACAGATCCGTGACGGGAACCGTGACGGGAGATGTCACGGCTCCGTAAGGGAGACTGTGACGGCGTCAGTCACGGCTCCATGAGGAGAACCGTGACGGCGCAGTCCACGGATCCGTGACCAGATCCGTGGCAGACCTGTTTTGGGCCTTTTGGGCCCATTTTGCTGAATTTCGAGTAATTGGGACGGTTAACTATAACCGGGTCCTTATGGGGTTGATTGGGAGTTTTTTTTCCTCTTTGATCCTTTGTGAATTACTCTTAATTCGGGTGTTGTTTTGTTATCCAAGACTTTGGAGCCGAGCTCGGAGGAGGAGGAGACGTTTGGACTTTGTGACGAGACGGAGGGGAAGCTAGCCAGGTCGTCAACAGCTAGGAGTTGAGACTTGTTTACTTTTGAGGTAGGGAAAGTAGCGAATACCGATCTAATTACGGAAATACGGTCACGGGAATCAACTTGGTGTGTGTTGAAGCAATATTGTGAGGTAACCAACGCCACTCTTCATTTTTGATTATCGACAACTAAGAGACAATTGAAAGAAGTTGAACAACGAGTTTTATCGCCGTTTTCCGGGCACTAACCGGGCAGGTTGTCATAGCTATGATTCGTGGTTCTTCTTCGAGGAATGGTGATCCATGTTTGTTGGAGAACGTGCATGTGATCCCCCGCGATCAGATCACTGCACCACAGAAAGTGGCTCCCTCCCTGCCGATGGTTGTGCCGGCGAAGGTTCAGCAGATGGTGGCCGGCGTAGGGAATCATGCCGCTGCTCTGACCGGTGAAGGGAAGGTTCATTCCCGCTCGTCTCCTGGGTCCGGAAAGCAGCCGAATCTGGTTAAGGTTTTCGTTTCGAACCTTCCCTTTGGCACTACAGCAGAATGGATGGTGTCCTATTTTGGTAGCGTGGTACCGATCTCTAAAGCTCAAGCTGTTCAACGGCCAAATCTTTGAGGCAAGTACTTCGGGTTCCTGTTTGTCAATTCGATGTCAGACGCTGAGGTTCTGATACAGAGCCAAAATGGAATAAAACTGAAAGGCTTTGTTATTCTGGTTGCATTGGATTGGGCTGAAACGTCCTCTCAGAGATCGAAGAAGACGACCAGAGTCTGGAAGCGCAAGGATGGGACGGTTCCGTATCGGGATGATGGCTCGTCTGAGGATCACTCGTTTCTGTGTGACAAAGCTAAGGTTCAACTTATTGATAATGGAGTCATAGGGCTTCTACGGAAAGGGATGTCGATTCATGGCGTTCTAGAGGAAATTGAATTACATGGTGGGAAAGGGATTGAAGCGCGATGTTTATCAGGCAATGTTTTCCTTCTCACCTGCTCTGATTTACTGTTTTATTCCTTGTTGAGAGAAACAAAATGGAAATGGATTAATTCATGGTTTCATATTGTCATTTTTAAGGGTTCGATGGCCATTCAAGGAGGCTCGTGGGTCTGGATCAAGTTCACAGGGATACCGTTCTTTGCTAATATTGAACAAGCCGTGAAGCGTGCGTGTCACGGCATCGGCGTGCCGGTTTACAACCACTCCACGATCCCAATCACAGAGTTGATCGGTGATGTTTGGTCGCTGGTTTGGCGTTCTAATCATGAAGCTGTGGCTGGAACGGTGGATATCGATTTTGGCCAAGGCATATTTCGAATTAGCTTAAGCCCTGTTGCGGACGTTGAGGTACATAGTCTCTTTGATCATTTTGATCGAGTTCCTTTTGCTGATATATCTCCGGTGGGATCTCCGGCGACTGAAAATGTGGGCTCCAAATTCTCAACAAATCCCCTCTTTGTCGCTGCGGATCGGGTTGTTCCAGTGAATCAAATTTTGAATTTAGACGATGTGTGCCAGGCTGTTGAGGGCGTTGGAACCGGGTCGGACAAGCAACCCAGAGTTCAAATTTTGCCTACGGACATTGTGTTGGACGCAAATACAAACTCTGATACTGTTACAATCCAAAAGTTATCAACGGAGAAGGAAGTAATCGCAACTGCTACTGTCGTGGACTCTGCTGCGCCTCTGTTTCCTATTCCAGCTGCAACAAATGCCGATTCTATCCATCGTATACAACAACTGAAGCCGGACGATCAATCCCTTGGCCAGGGAGTGCCGGTCAGTGTAGATGCATCAGTTCCACGCTCACCTATTCATGCTCTGCCAGCTCCTATTACAACGCCAGCACCGGCAGCAACGCGACCCGTAGTTCGTACCATCCAGACTCGATCCCAAACCCGTTCCTTGGATCGTGAACGGGCTAGAGCAGCTGCCCCGTCTTATTTCCAGGTTCTTATAAAGCCACCCGGTAAGCTTGTTGCAAAACCAATTGATAATTACAATTATGTGAAGCATCGGAGCTTGAAAGCTCTAAAGAAAAACAGCGATTTGATTGAGCAATTAGATAATTTGGACATTGAGGTTCCCCAGAAACATTTATTTGATGATCCACTTTTGACATCGGAAGGGGAGGAGTGGGTTGAGTACTCGAGTGACAGCGGCAACTCGGACGAAGGAGTTGCCCTTAGTCGGAATTGACTCACGCGGGTCCTCTCATGGAATGTGAGTGGACTGAATTCCTCTCAGAAGAAACGGTGTCTGAGAGATGTTATCTTCAAGGCAAAACCGTTATTTATCATGTTGCAGGAGGTGAAAGTTGAAAGTATTGATTATGCTTTTTACGTTCGATTGGCTTGCATGCAGGGTGGAGTTATCATTTGATTCCTGCATGTGGATCTGCGTGTGGTGTTTTGAGTTTGTGGCATGATTCCTCTCTTGTTGTCACTAATGTTGAAACTGTTAACAATTCTCTTTGTTGGTCAGGAATTTTTAGGCCTCGCAGTATCCAGGTGTCTTTTTGCAATATCTATGCCCCAGGGTTTGAGGCGAACCTTATGGGAAGACCTACTCCTTATTGCTCCTCGGTTATCAGATTCGACTTTGTGGGCTGGTGATTTCAATACAGTTTTATCAGCTGCTGAGCGTCGTAACACTACCTTCCACAAGTCGGACAGTCGGTATTTTCAGTCCTTTATTTCGAATTTGGGTTTGATTGACATGCCATTATCAGGGTCTTTATTTACTTGGTATTGTGGTCCGAAGGCTTCCCGGATTGATCGTTGTATGCTTACTGATGGCTTCTTGAGTAACTTTGGACCTTTGGTCCAATCTAGTTATCCTAGGCTACTTTCGGACCATCGTCCGTTACTTGTTTCGGTTGAGGAAGTGAATTGGGGTCCAAGGCCTTTGAAATATTTGAATGCCTGGGTTGATCATGTTGATATGTTACCTACGGTGCGCAGGTTATGGGAATCGTACCCTTCGGGCTCTTCTGCTAGCTTTTCCCTGTGGAGAAAATTGAGGTCTTTGCGACATGATCTACAACATTGGAACACTGAGGTGTTCGGCAATGCTG
Source organism: Erodium maritimum (assembly GCA_963921825.1). Classification (NCBI taxonomy): domain Eukaryota; kingdom Viridiplantae; phylum Streptophyta; class Magnoliopsida; order Geraniales; family Geraniaceae; genus Erodium; species Erodium maritimum. The sequence goes on along the minus strand of OY997593.1, from coordinate 19,270,517 downwards.
AAGAGAAAGTCTGGTTATTGGTTGTTGAAATTGACTTGATTGATTTGGCTCAGGAGTCCCGGGAGCTAGCGGACTTGGAGATTGCCCATCGGAATTGGCTGAGAGCGATCCTCATTCTTCAGCAGAAAATCGTGGCAAAATTATGGAGTCAAAAATCCCGTTTGTATTGGTTTCGACATGGTGATAGATGTACGAAGTACTTCCATAAGTTTGCTAATTTTCGGACTTTGCGTAATAGGCTCTCTGTTCTTCGAACAAGTCGTGGTACCATTTCTGATCCGGCAGACATTAAGGAGGAAGCAGCCAACCATTTTGAGCAGCGGTTTCGTCAAGGGGCAGGTGCTCGGTTGCACATACCTCTCCTACCGTTCAAAACGTTGTCCAACACTCAGAGGTTAGATCTCGAGAAACCCTTTTCTTTAGCTGAAATTGAGCTAGCTGTGGGGGAATGTGGGGTGGAGAAGTCTCCTGGCCCGGATGGATATACTATTAAATTTTTCATCGTTGCTTGGGACATTGTTAAATTGGATGTTTTCAGGTTTTTCCAAGAGTTCTATGATTCTTGCTTGTTGGGGAAGGGTATTAACTCTACCTTTATTACTCTAATTCCGAAACATGCTTAGGCTTCTTGTTTGAATGATTTTAGGCCGATCAGTTTGATTTCTAGCCCGTATAAAATCTTGGCAAAGGTGTTTGCTAATCGTCTGAAAAGTGTCATTTGTGACTTAATTAGTGATAATCAAAGTGGGTTTATAGCTGGTAGGCAGTTGGTAGATGGAGTTTTGGTTGCTTCTGAGGTTATTCATTATGTGAATCGGGCTAAAGTTGAAGCGGTTTTGGTAAAACTTGATTTTGAAAAGGCCTATGACATGGTTTGTTGGGAGTATTTGGATGAGGTGTTTCTTCAAATGAATTTTGGTGATCGGTGGAGAAGATGGATGAGAAGTTGCTTTCGTGCTTTTTTATCTGTTTTGGTCAATGGTGTCCCGAGTAGGGATTTTGCTATGTTGAACGGGATTCGGCAGGGTTGTCCCATGTCCCCTTTTCTGTTTCTTATAGCAGCTGAGGGACTCCATTTATTCTTGGAAGCAGGAAAGACGGCCGGTTTGTTTCAGGGCATAGGTATTCGTCATTCGGGTTTTGCTATTTCCCATTTACAATTTGCTGACGATACTTTGCTCTTTTTACAAGGTTCTTTGGCTGGTTTGTCTAATGTCAAACGGCTTCTCTTGGATTTTCAAGCGACCTAGGGTCTTAAGGTCAATTTTAATAAATCACAAGCTGTGTTGTTGAATGTGAATTCCTTTTCAGCTAGGGATGTGGAGTTGGCGTTGGATTGTGGGGTGACTGAGCTCCCGATGACTTATCTGGGCTTCTCTCTTGGAGCTTCGCCAAAACGTCTTTCTATTTGGGATCCGATTTTGGGCAAATTTAAAAATGCTTTGGCGCTTTGGCATGCCAAATATCTCACCATGGCAGGACGTATTACTCTAATTCAGTCCACTCTTTCTGGCTTGCCTTTGTTCTATATGTCTTTATTCCAGGCCCCTAAAGCTGTTATCAAGGCGTTGGAAGCCTTGCAACGGAAATTCCTTTGGCGCAATGGAGGGGATGGAAGGGTCCTGAACAAAGTCAGGTGGTCTATTGTGTGCACCCCGAAGCATTTGGGGGGTCTGGGTTTACGAAGGTTGAAGGAAATGAATTTGGCACTTTTGGACAAATGGTGGTGGCGATTTGCCACATCCAGTACCTCTTTGTGGAAGGAACTGATCTGTATACGAATGAGGTGGTTCAGCTGGGATTGGGATTTATGTAGGCTTGACAAGGCCGGGAGTTGTTTTTTATTTAAGCACATTCTCAACTTGGCAGCTGACCCGTTATTTTGTAGCATGTTTGGTCACCAGGGTGTCAGGTGGAACTTGGGGAAAGGTGATCGGGTGTCTTTTTGGGAGGATGTGTGGATCGGGGATGCGCCCCTGAGAGTTAGATTTCCAGCGGTGTTTGCCTTGGCCGTGAACAGGCAGGGGAAGGTGGCTGATTTTTGGACAGGTTCGGGGTGGTCGGTGGAGCTGAGGTGGTCTGGTTGGGACTGGGACAGAGCCGAGATTGAGGCTTTTGAGGAGCTCATTTCGCTTCATCCTGTTTTTCCTGAGCTGGAGGATGTGTTGTTCTGGAAGAGGCATAGGTTGGGATTTTCCGTCTCAGTGGCTTATTCTATTCTAATGGGAGAGGAGGGTATTTCCCCTCAACCATGGGCGTCGGCCTTGTGGGTTAAAGGCATCCCGCCTAAGCATTGTATGCTGGCTTGGTTGGCGGCTCAGCAAGCACTTCCTACTGCGATTTTCCTAGAGGCTAGGGGTCTCCCTTTGACCATCAACCAGATGTTCTGTGCTCTTTGCAAAGCAAGTATGGAGACCTTTAATCATTTGTTATTACACTGTTCTGTTTCCTGGTGGATTTGGAGTCTTGTGCAGGTGTGGTGGGGTGTGGTGTGGGTCATGCCCAAGACTTTTGGAGAGGCTCTTTGTGCTTGGAAAGGTCTTGGCTCGAACCATTGGTGGAAGTCTTGGATTCGAGTTTGTTATGTAGTTATATGGCACATTTGGCTCCTGAGGAATGGCTTGGTTTTCAACGGGGTGATGGATTGTAGTGCAGTTGTGTTTGGGAAGATCCAGAATCACTCTTTCTGTGTTCTATGGCAAGCTGGTTCCTTGAGATCTTCGGTGTCTTTCTTGGATTGGTAGCGTCGTCCTGGGTGGTGCATCCGACCTAGGAAGCGGGGAAGGCGGCTGCTGGTTGATTCGTGATTTAGTCCTGTTTTGGACGTGTGGGTCCGGTGAGTGCCTGTTCAGGAGTCAGCACCAGGTTTCGCCTGTTCCCATCAGAGTCCGGTGAGTACTATCCGGGGAGACCTTAGGGGCCGATCTGCTAGGATAGCGGAGGGGAACGAATTACTTAGTTCCTTTGGGACCAGAGGATTCACCCTGTCTACCCTGAGGTACCGTTCATCGGTTCGGGTGGGACGCCTGGTTTCTGGTCTTTTGAGTCACTGTTCACCGGCCCGGTTTTCTAGTTCAGGTTTTTTCTTGTTTTTCCTATTTGTTGGTTTGCTCTTTCTCGGGGTTTGTTCCCGCAGCTCCAGCCGAGAGCTCCTTTGTTATGGTTGTATTTTGGAGCGATTCTCCTTGGATCCTTCCTTTCTATTTAATAAAATTTTCGAGCTTATCCAAAAAAAATTACGGAAAGTTACTAGTATGCTTTTAGAATAATAATAATAACCGGAAAGGTCCTAGTTCGCATATAGGATGTGATTCACTAGAATAACCGCTTTCGATTACATAATAACCAGACGAGTCCTAGTTCGCATGTAGGATGTGATTAACTAGATAAATAGCTTTCAATTCTTGGGAAATTGCCGTGCTGGTAGAATGGCCATGTCGAGCCTTAGGGTTGCGTGTTGATTGTGATGCCATGATCTTTGATTGAGATGCATGATGTGTGACTTAGTGTCGATAAGATTAAGAACCTTGTTATGATATACTCGGTGTAGCATGTTGTGACTATGTGTGGGCAAGTGTGCCGTGTTTGATGTGATGTGAATCTTTGGGTGTGATATGATCGGGTGAGTGATAGACCGATTGTGTGTGATGGTGAGTTGGCTCGGTTAGTGTGCCGTGGTCGAACTATAGCTTTGTGATGCGTGTTATTCTCTTGATGTGTATTCCAAGAGGAGATGTGTCCGATATGATACCTACACTGAGAGAGTATGCCGGTGTAGAGCATCGAGGACAAGGACGGTTTAACTAATACCCCGATGCTTTGTGGTCCGGGAAGGCGTACGACCGAGGTATGTGCCGGTCCGTTATGCGTGAGGCCCCGATTCTACGTGACGGGAAGACGTCCGACTGAGGGATTTCTGGTCTGGGATGTTACCCAGAGTCTACGAGACGGGAAGATGTCGGGACCGATGCTTCGTGTTCCGGTACGATATAAATGGGACGGGCTACGATAGCCGGAGATGTTGGGATTGGTTGTACTAAGTTATGTGTTGTTCTGCTGTGTGTGCTGTGCATGCTGATTGGCTTTGTGCGTTGTATTATTTGTGATTTTGATCTTACGAGGGTGATTGGTGGTTGGTACTTGTCCCGTGGGCATTGTTGATAGTTATGCTTTGCTAGTATGCCCTAATTGGACGGTTACTCGTGGTGGTGAACTGATGTTCATAACCTTAACTACTTTTTCTACCGAGCGAAAGCTCACCCCTTACCTTATTGTGTTTCAGGTCTTGAGCGGGATTTGTACTAGCTGAATGCTCGATGCTTGGGAGCTAGCGAGGGTCCTAGGCTAGCTTGTTTAGAGACGTACAATTTATCTTTTACTGAACTCTTTTACTACATGTTTTTACCGAGCTGCTGACTCGTGTGGATATTTGGAGGTTTCAACTGTTATTTGAGACTCGTTTTGGTTTTAAATTACTTTAATTACTTTTTATGTTAGTTCACATCTCGAGTCCGGTCAAAAACCGAATTTGGGGCATGACATGGTTGTGCTTCCAAAATGAGATGTGCAAGAGCATGGTAGCAGTAGTGGTGGTCGGAGAAGGAGGCAAGGTAGGGAAACAAATGTTGAAGTATACAAGATTAGATTTGACTATAAACGAATCAGTTTGGATTCATTGCAGAAAGTGAGGTGGAGCTTCGATGAGGTGTGAGAGGTGTTTGGTTTCACACAAGTCCCGCGGAGGCCATGCCGTAATCCTTGGTCAATAGAATGGCTTGTGGGGTTTCCGACGCTGATATTGCTGAAGGTGAACGGAGATAGAGGTTGGGTACAAACAAGTGAGCATCTAGGGTTCACCGTATTGCATGCTTGATCAGAGGTTGTTGGCGTCTCGTTTCTATGTCCCAAATGCGACTTTGAAAGGGAAGAAAATTACAGGCTCGGTGGTTGAGTGTATCTGATCAAATGCACAGATCAGCTCTTCGAGGCATCGTCAATGGGGATAGATCATCAACTGGTTTGAGATTGTGTGTTTGGATGGGAAGTTGGCTCTTCATGGAGAGTACTAGTAGTGTTTTGAGGTCGTCAATGACAACTCTTTTCGAAGGCCATGAGGAGGTTTTATAAGGCCGGATTCCTCCGATGAAGGACTCCGAAAAAGTTTCAACGAAAATCGAATCAGATCCGTTAAGGGGGAGATATGAGGAAGAAGATTTTATTTCTAATTCAAATCACGTCTCTGCCCAATAGAGTGGTGGAACTCGTGATCCAGAGATTCAAGTTGATTTTGTAGTTGACTTAGACAAGTCCGAAGACTGTGAGGCAGTCGTGACATCTTTGGTTTCTTTTTTATCAGTCGAAGATGGTGCTTTGCAAGTCTATTCAACGGTTCCTAACACACTCGTTGTTCCTGCAGTTGCGACATCACATATTATACACTCTGTCCCAGCTGAAGGTGGTGCACCAAAAGATACTAACATATCCAATATGGACACAACTCGTGTTGAGAAGGTTGCATCCCTAAACTCATTAGAAATGGAAGTTGTTTCAAATCTTTAACTTGTAGAGTCCGAAATTGCTAAAGTGGCAGTAACAAGTTAAGATGTTGCAGTTGTTGATTGTGTTCAAGTTGTATCGGGGCAGTCGACTCAGTTAAGTATAGTATTAGGTGCTCTGATTCTTTAATTACCCAAAAGTTTATCTAAATACTAGATATAACCAGACACTATGCAAGTAGAGTAAACAGAACCAATAATAAAATTAAAATATGAACACGCATGTTTTAATAGATCAATAACGAAGAAAGTGGTGGTGTGGCAATGAGGTTCACTGACTTCAAGAAAATTAGTTCAGCGCGTCCGTGATGGTGAATAGGTCGATATGCTTCCCGAGTTATCACATCTTTTACCCAAACACGTGCCAACTCACGGTTCTGGATGTGGAATTTGTAAATACGGTACCCACGTATTTGATAACACAGAATAGACGTGAATGATGGTGTGATGTGATTCTTAGAGGAAGTGAATAAATAATTGAAGAGAGAAGTACATGTGATGGAATAAACTTACCGGAAACAAAGGATCAGTAATAATCCATGACTTTGAATTTGTGTAGCAACATAGATATGTAATACAATTGAAAAGTGGCTACCTCAAGGAGTATTTATAGTACAATTTATAAAGTGTTTAAAGAGTAAAGTTTACAAAAATTGAATTCAGATTTAAATTCAATAACAACCCTAAAAACAGTCACACCTCATAAACATTTAGGGGTTACTTCATGTCCTAACGCCAAACTTTCAGAAATTGTTAAATCCTAACCCTATAAAACTGAAATTGTCATGTAATAACGGTCAATTAACTGAAATTGCCAAATGTTTCTAATTTTAAACGGACGTTAACTTGGCCAAGTGAAAAGTTGAGTTTTCCCTCAAATATGTTCTTCTTTGGAACGTTAACTTGGCCGAACTTCATCTCTTCGTGACCTCATCTCTTCATCTCAGCTCTTCAAACTTCATCTCTTTGTGTCCGAGCTTCGAACTTCATCTCTTCGTGACCTCAGCTCGCCCAAGCTCCATTATAAAATGAGTCACGTGAGACGAACGTGAGTCACTGTTCACGGAAACAGTCAATTTAAACAGTACTTTTTAGTTTTTAATAATTCAGTTTTGAAATTTGTTACTATTTGACAATTTTCCAAAGTTTGGGTGCGGATTTGACAATTAAGTGTAGTACGACGTAAGGACATGGAGTAACCTCAAACATTTATTGATTGCTGTAAAAACCGCACAAGACTTAGAACTAAACTTGACCACTAACAATTGTATACTTGTTTAATGCAAAGTAGAGTTAATTGAGTCAAGCCCATTAAATTTCTCTAAGGATTGAGGCTTAGGTTTTACTACATTTATTCCAACAACTCCCACTAAATGTAGTAAAAGAAAATAAAGAAATAAAAATCAAGGTAGGATAAAAAAACTTCATAGGTACATAAAGAACGAGATACTTAAATATCAATATTTTTCGATTTTAATTGACATATAGTGACGTGAGGTAAAAACTTACTTAGAACAAGTGTAACAAGTCTTGAGCTTGTTCAACTTCGGTTGATATGCCTTATGACACATATCGTAGCTTCAAACTATATAAATTCCGCGAAACATAAAAAAACGCTATTGAAGGCCCTGTGTTTTTGTCTCGGTCTAATGAGTGCTCTAGAAATACTTAGCCCAAGTCTTTCATAAATAGTGTCCCACCATCATACCCGCGTAGGTGGTTCCTTAGTGCATCTCGGTATCACCCGCCGTAATGGCTTGAACCATTAAGGACAACATGTACATCCTTGTTAGTATAGTCCATCAAGTACGTCTCGGATAGCACCACAAAAAATTGTCTATGGACTACAAATCCGAGTGCATCTCAATAGCACCACCGCAATCGTGACTATAGATCGGGATCTATCAAGTGCGTCTCCAAGAACCCCCAAATACCAGGTGTAGATCTAGGCTAAAGATCATGATCTATCAAGTGCGTCTCAAATAACCCCACCACAAAACGTGACTATATATCTAGATTGAGAATGAGATCCATCAAGTTCTTTTCAAAGACCATTACCACAAAAAAATGACTATGGATCAAGATCTATGAAGTGCGTCTCAAAAGCACCACCACATAAAGTGACTATAGATCATTAGGCACAATAAGGCACCATATGAAGGTCGGGATCCATCAAATGCGTCATAATAGAATCACCAAAAACTGGGTATAGATTATGACCGGGAATAAGATCCATCCAGTGCGTCTCGAATAGAAACACCAAATATGGGCTATGGATTATGATCTATCAAGTGCGTCTCAAAGCACCACCATAAAATGTGACAATAGATGAGACTGACTCGAATGACGTCTCGTGAACTACTCAAGGGTCAGACACATGATCTTCATCTATGGGTTTTAAGCCCATACCCCTCGTCATATCAAGGACCACCCTTCAAGTAGTCAAAGGAAATCACACCTTGTTTTAGGAGTTGTTTCACTACACCATGTCGAATACAAATGTCTTCTCTTCCCATTGTAGACACTATTTTTTGCAACACATATCGCCGATTGCGAATCGCAATGTAGTGAAACGGTATGTACATGTTTTCCCTGTATAAGCATATCTGCTAGTAGGTTCCTCAACCAGTCTGCTTCTTGTTCGGCTAAGTCAAGAGAAATGAACTCAGACTCCATAGTGGAACATGATATACATGTATGTTTAAACGATTTCCTTGAAATAGCGCCTCCACCCATCGTGAACACATACTCGCTCGTCGAGCTGATATCATCGTTACCTGACACCCAGTTTGCATCAAAATATCCCTCCAACATGACGGGGAATCTACTATAGTGTAAGGACCAACTGATTGTACCTTTCAGGTACTTCAGTAATCTACGAATTCATGAGGAACATCACACTTCCTATGATCTTAGCGTAATCGAGTTGTTAAATGCTTTCAACTGAGTTTTCACGAGATGTATACTATGGTCATTGGGAGTTCTAGTACCTGTAATATCATAGTGATTGAATTTATTTAACATTTCTCAATGTAATGAGATTGACTCAAGGAGATTCCATTAGAGTTACGGATCACTTTAACTCCAAGGATTATGTCGGATTCTCCTAACTCTTTCATCTCAAAATATGATGACATAAAATTTCTTAGCTACATTCACGGACACGATATTAGCTCCAAAGATCAACATGTCATCAACATAGAGACAAATAATAACACAACTTGATTCTATCATCTTTGAGTATACACACGAATCCGAGTTGTTCACCGTGTATCCTTAGTGACCAATGTATGGTTGAACTTTTCATACCATTGGTTGGGCGCTTGTTTCAGTCCATATAGATAATTAAGAAGTCTACACACCTTCTCCTCTTGACTCTTTACAATAACCGACTCGGGTTGTGTCATGTAAATTTGTTCCTCTAAATCATCGTTCAAGAACGCGGTCTTGACATCCATCTGACGGATAATCAATTTATGAATGGCAGCAAGGGCTACTAGAGATCTAATTGTCGCGGTCTTGATCACAGGGGAGTAGGTATCGAAGTAGTCAACGTCCTTCTTATGTGTAAACCCACGTACTATGAGTCTCGCCTTGACCCGTTCTATCGTACCATTAAGTCTCATCTTCTTCTTGTAGATCCACGTACTACTAATAGGTTCAGAACCTTTAGGTAAGTCTGTTAGATCTCAAGTCCCGTTGGATATGATAGAATCCAGTGTGTTCCTGATGGCTTCCTTCTAGAGGTTAACATCAACAAATCTAAGAGCCTCACCATAGGATCTAGGATCGTCTTCTAACATGAAATCTGAAACAAGCTCGTCAGTGACGTTGTCCGCCATAGAAACTTTAGAGAGAAAGGACTTCACGAAGTCATCTCCATATCTTTTCTCGACCCTAGCCCTCTTGCTCCTTCTAGGTTCTTCAGAACGTTCATCGGAAGTACAAGGATTGGTAACCCATTTATAAATCAACGATAGAAACAAGTCAGTGATAGAGGGTTTGATAGAAAAAGTAGCGACGTCTTTCTTCAGTGGAAAGATGTTTTCACAAAAATCAACATCTTTAGCTTCGGAAATTGAGTGATCCTCTAGAGACACGAATCTATACCCCGCATTGTTCTGAGCGTAACCTATGAACACACAATCATGGCTTTTTGGTCAGATCGTAGTCCTCTTAGAGTCAGTGAGACCGATTTTGGCCAAACACCCACACACTTTGAGGAACCGTAGGTTAGGAACGTAAAATTTCCATATATCGTAAGGGGTCTTGTTGAACTTCTTGTGCGGTTCTTGGTTCAGGACATGGCATGCCGATAAGATTGCTTCCACCCACATTTCGTCAAAAAGGCCTGAACTCAAGAGCATCGCGTTCATCAAGTTCTTTAGATTTCATTTTTACATTCAGCTACTCCATTTTATTGAGGTGTATATGGTGTTGGGTCTCGTGGATAATACCGTGCGATTCACAAACTTCCTTCAAAAAGTTTGAACCATACTCGCCACCTCTATCGGATCTCACTCTTTTGATCTTCCTTTCCAATTGGTTTTCTACCTCGTTCTTGAACTTCAGGAACGTCTCCTTAGCTTCATATTTTCTTCTAAGTAGATAGACTCTCGTGAACCTCGAGAAATCGTCAATAAAGGTAATATAATAATGTTTGCCTCCCTTGCTCCTCGTGTTCTTGAAATCCGCAATATTGGTATGAATTAAGTCAAGAAGGTTGGTTTGCCTTGTTGTAACGGATTTACAAGACCTCTTTGTGAATTTCGCCTCCGTACAAATTTCACATTTCGAGAGTTCAGGGGTAGAAAGAGTTGGTAAATTTGACATGGTTTTTAGGCGTTTGATCGATTCAACATTAACGTGTCCTAATCTACCATGCCAAATATCAAGACACTGAACAATATAAGCATAAGCTGAAGCATTCTTATTGATTAAATATTCATCAACATTAAAAAGGAAGAGACTACCACGAGCATAAGCTTTCCTAACGAACACATCATTCTTAGTGAAAATAACAGTATTATTCTCTATGATAGTCTTGATTCCAGCTTTATTGAGGAGGTAGTTGGAGACGAGATTTTGGCGTATCATGGGGACACACAAAGCATCATGTAGAGCTATAATCTTTCCGAATGTGAACTTTAGCATTATTGTTCCTCGGCTAGTGATCGGAGCTTGATGATTGTATCCCATGTAGACGACTTCTCCCGGTGTGGCTTCATGAAAGTCTAAGAACAGCTCCTTGGTGTTGTACAAGTGTCAAGTTACCGCTGAGTCCAACACCTATTCGACACCATTCGAGACCATGTTCACCTCGACGACCACATCGGCCACGATGTCATCATCCCCTTCAGCCAAGTACGCCTTTTCTTGATCCCTCAAAGAATTTTGTCAACTTGGGCATTGATAAGCTCGATGCACCACTTTTGCGTAGATGAAGCAAGTAAACCTCAGTGGAGTTTTGTTAGTCTTAAAGGTCGGTTTCACAAACTTATCCTTCTTAAAAGGTCCCCGCTTCTTCACACCTTTGAACTTCTATTTGAACCTAATAGCTCGCAAAAGTTCACTAGTTTCCATAATGTTGGCTTTCTCCATAGGAGTGGCAAGACGGTCCAACTTGTCCTTGAACCTATTTGCTTCCTCGGTCTGCATATGAAACCTAAGTTCTTGAAGAGTTATGCCTCATTTTTTTTTTGTTTTAAATGATTACGGTATTCACTCCAAGAAGCGGAAAACTTCTCGAGCAAGACATTTGCAAGAAATATCTCACAAATCTTTATGCCTTCGTTGACCATGATAGTTGAGAGGTTCTCATACTCCTGCACTTGTTCCATGATGGACTTGTTGTCGACCATATAGAAGGCAAGCTATTTTCCTATCACATACTTCTTCTTTCTAGCGTCATCGACCCCATAGTTCTTTTCCAACAATTATCATATAGATTTAGCCGACTTATGCATAAAGTATAAGTCGAACATGATATTTTTCATAAAGTTAGGTAGATGAAATCTAGCAGTCTTATTGTCTTTCTCTAATTTCAAAATAGTAGCTTCATTCGTCTTGGACGTTGAAGCAGGCACAAGGGGAACATCAAAAGTAGTTTTAGTAGTGTTTTCGTACGTCGCTATCCGTCTCCTTTCTCTGTTTACGGTGTTTATCCAACGACTCGTCTTAGGCCCTGTGTGGGAAGCGTTTCTTCTGTGGTTGATCGTTGGGATCCTGTTTGAGCTGAACCTTTCGTTGGCTATTATGGTGTTAATCCCAGCTCGTCGGAGGTTTTTTTCGGTGCTACATCGTCTCAAGAGAGGTATACTTGTTATTCCATTCTCCTATTTAAGTGATGTGGTTCCCCTCGTTTTCCTTGTATCTTGTCTGCTTAGTTATTCGATCTTTTTCCATTTCGGTGGTAAGCTCTCGCCGGTTGATAGGTGCTGGCCGTCGGCGAGTAGTTAATGCATGTTTCCCTATTGGTTGATTGCTTCAGATTTTTTATAAGGTTTTGTGAGTTCTCGTGGGTCCTGCCCATCAGTTTTGTGCCTATCGTTTACAGTTTTGGCTGTCGCCTTGTTAGGTCATTCTCCTATCTGTGTGATAGTTTGATGGTCTTAATGAGACAAGGAGCTCCTCATTCTTATGCCGTAGATTTGGGTGTAATAAGTTTTGTCTGCTCTTTTTGGTTGGAAAATATAGGTGATAGACCTTTTTTGTTTGGTGTTCTTAATGGTTGTAAAATCTTGTTCCAAGACTTTTTTTCTTTTTATTGTGCTTCATGTTTACAAAATCTGGTCGTTAGGACTTTGTATTCTGCTTGGCTCCCATGATGTTGCGTAGTTGAGGCTCATAGCATAAGATTGCTATTTCATTTCAGTGGTGGTTATCGTCCCTTGTTAGGGTTTCTTGGGTTGGGATAGTCATGAGGCCGAACTGTCATGTCAGCGCTCGAGTTTGTATCAAATAGGCTGTTGGTTCCCTTTTATGATTTGTAGTTAAACCTTTCATTGCACTCTTCTTTTATTTCCTCTTTCATCTCGGGAGAGATTTTAATTGTAAACTACAAATATCTACTCCAAACTTGTAGTGTTTAACTGATACCTACCCTAAAGTTTTTTTTAACTGATACATACTCATATGTTTAGTTATATAACAAATAGCCCAAGCTGTCGGCTAAAATAACGAAAATACCTTCAACTACACTTCAGTAATTATTTAAAAAATCACTTTTGTTAGGTATATATATATATATATATATATATGTAATTATTAAATCACTTCAGTTTTATTTAAAAAATCACTTCAGTTTTATTTTAAAAAATTATTCAAAAAATCATTGAGGCATTTTCGTCATTTTAGCTGACAGCTTGGACTATTTGTTATATCACTAAACATCTGAGTATGTAGCAGTTAAAAAAAACTTTAAAATATGTATCCGTTAAACGCTACGAATTTAGGATAGGTATTTGTAATTTACCCGAAATTTAATTGTTGATAAAAAATAACATAGTCCACTAAAAAAAAGACTAAAAGAGACTTCATCTTTAAAAACTAGTTAGCAAAGAGTTCACGCTTCTCAATGTCAATTCCCCTTAGACATGATAAATGTATTAAATGAATCCCACGGCAAAAATAATTGAATGATTAAAATAAAAATAAGTGGTAGATCTCGTTGCTTATTTGTCTCTCATGGAGGTTACATTTTGGTTGGTTAACTGAAGCAATTAATGCTACCTAATTTAGATTTTATTAGTAGTTAAATTAATATTAAAATCATATTTTCCATCCAATTTTATAGTGACTGGTTTATGTGTTCTGTGATGCATATTATATTAAAAATAAATTATAATTATGAAATAACTAGAAAAACTAGATAATCGTCAGTTCTTTCATAGTTTTGTGGTTTTATGTTTCAGTTATACTTAGTCTGTTTCCTATTTAACTTAGCTGTTTTGGCTTCTTCAATGTATCCTAGACGCAATAGTTGTTACAAGGTTTTTGTGTTTGCCCCGTCAGAGCTGTCAAACATGTACTGACCCTTTCAATGGAATGAAATACTAGTTACTCAAAAAAAAAGATAGCCGCCTCCTCTCTCTGCCTCCTTTTGACAGTATAAGCTTTGGCCATGGTCTATGCCATGGCCTGCGCCATGGTCCTCTTCACTATGCTCACAACACAAAGTGCTCTCCCTACCCCCTTTTGGGGTACTCCTCGTACCCCTCAGGGGTTGAATCATCGAACCCCCTCAGGGGTTAAACTCTCGTCGTCGACGTGTGCCACCGTCTCGCATCATTATCGGACTCATCGCTCTCCACGACGTCGCCTTCGGAAACGGGATGCAACCACCGATCGGGCCGCCTAGGCACCGGCCCTACGTAGCTCCAGGACAGACTCAATCACAACCGAACACCAACATGGCCGTGACCGGAGCGATCCCAGAGGATCGCCGGATTTGGGACACGAGAGGAGGGCCTCGAAAACCAAAGCCGGTCACCTCGAGGTTGGACGACTCAGTTTGGGTCGACCCAATGATGATCAATCTGCTTCTGCGTGAAGTATCGATGAAGTCACATCCAGAGCACCGAGCGTACGCTCGGTCCTCCCAATTCCATATTCCAGCGATCCAAGCCGGAGAGCTAGCAATACCAAGAGGCCTCGCTATGAAAGTTATGGGATCTTAGACGAATTGGCAATGCAGGATACTTGGGTTATTAGGGTCGTTGTTCTTGGTCAGCGATGCACAAGAGATCAAACAATACAGGTCAAGTGCGCCCAAAAACCTACGAGGGTTTTGGACAAATACTCGAACTCAGGGCCAGTGATCCAGGTTATGTTCATGTCTATGTTTATGAGTTACTTCATGATCAACAAATTTCTCTATTCTCGTTTAAAAAAAACTAGACAAACTAGATTAACTATAAAATTAAGACAATAACAAATGAACAAACACCCATCTTAAACTTAATAAAATAGTTAAATCTTAACATGCAGCATACTTTTTTTTGAAACGAGTAATTGGGGTATTTTATTATTGTAAAACGTAAACCATACATGGTAGGGCGTAACAGTCCAGGACTCCAGATATCTGTCCCAGTCAACCGTAGTCCACCCGGTGCTCATGGATCCGTAGAAATAGTTTGCGTGTGTTCGCAGACGTTAACTCAGGAGTTCCCCTTACCGACATTTCAAAAATACAAGAAAAGACATAACTAAACCACCAAAACAACGATGTATGAGCTTCATGCAACCCCTCTCCTTCCCTAAGTTTTGTTCTAGTTTGTTGTCCTCGTATGAGGTTTACTGTTAGATAATCTCCAATTTGACGAGAACATCAAAGCAGAGACGGGATGATTGTGCTCAGAAATCCTCAAAGTTTGAAGATCGATCTGGTTGTCATCGGTCTCGACGATCTCATCATCCACATGGGGAGGAAGGTACTGCTCTAGCCACTCAGGTGGAGGCTCATGTTATGACTGTCGAGAAGAGTTATGCTGCAGTTTCAAGAAGTATGGATGAGCTTGCTGTCGTGCCCAAGCGCAGGAGACGACGAAAGTCAAACCTCATAGAAGAGGAGATTTTCGTATGTAACGTACCCTATGGAACCATAACGGTTTGGCTTCGACACACCTTCAGCCCGTTCGGAGAAATTTCAATGGTGTCTGCGTTAAGCCGGCCGAATCGCAACCACCAGTTGTATGGTTTCGTCCGTTTTGAAACGAAGGAGACAACTGTTCAGGCCATGGCGAGTATGAATGGGCTAAAAGTGAACGGATATCGTCTGTTCGTAGCTATCGCTAGGCGCCGGAAGTCATGCGGAAAACAGAGTGTGGTCGGAGGCGGTGGCGAGGTGATCAGAAGTGAGTTAATTGCGTCTGATCCTTCGAAGGATAGTTTCCCATTACTGGCGGCACTCTCTATCAAAAAGGACGCAAGCTCTGAAGCGCTCCGGAGCTCCGGTGATGATGTCATTGTTGCAGCGCCAGAACAGAGCTTGGATCGAGCACTTGTGAATGGGGTTCAAACGGTAAAACGGTCGTCTGAGGGTGTGGGACGATCGTCAGAGGCTGTGTCTCCGTCGTCTTCCTCCAGCTTGGCCGAGTTGCAGTCGCCGGTTTCTCTGTCCAGAGAGTTGACCGCGAGTCCTGAGGAAAGATCTTTGGGGGATCAATTTTTAATTTCGAATACCATTGATTTCGTTGCTCCTGAAATTAAGGAGGTGGATTCGCCCGTGCTCGTCGGCCATAACTGCTCGATCCAACTCAAATCGGGTGAGGAAGAAGCTGTTCGCGATCCGGATCTGACCCGCGACCCGGTCCAGCCAATTCCGACCCGCGACCCAACTGACCCGGTTCTAGATTCAACCCACCCGACTCCTGACCCAATTCAGTCAGGTGTTGATTTGGGTTCGGGCACGTGTGAGGTTGTTTCGGGGGTTAGTCTATGGAAGGAGGTCTTACTCAAACCTCAGAAACGGGTGAGTAGGCCTCCCAAACACTTTGCGGAGTTTTATAACATTCAGGACAAATCACGGAATCGTTCTTTAGAACGGGAAAGACGCGTTCGTCCCTCCGACATTGGGAAACAGGTTGAACAAGGAAAAATTCAGGTCGGAAAAGATGCTTGGACTACAGTTCGTGAATTAGCTGTCAAGTCGAAGACTCCTCTATGATTGGGAGGCGAGATTGGCGGCTACCTTTCTGTTTTCTGTTTTCCTTTTTCTGTTTTTCGTTTCCCTATTTCGTTTTTTAGGAAAAGGATATGCCTTTTGACTCCCCTAATGGAGTCTCTTTGTAATCGTTTACTTTTCTCCTGTATCTTCTTGTTGCAGGCATTTTGGTTTCTTTTAGGAATCGGTCTTATTAATAAATTTTCGGGCTTATAAAAAAAACCACCAAAACAAAAGACCTAACCAAACTAAAGAAAGGAATAAGCAACATAAAACAATACTGGAAATAATGCTCTGTATGCGGCTTTCCCGAGACTTCCCAGCACTGGAAGTCCCGGGTCTGTGGGTATAGGTCCTAGATGGACCTTTCCACCCCGATGGGTCCTCTCATTTTCCTGAAGGAGGGCGTGATCCCTCCACCTGTGGCTCCTGAGCTGGGTGCATGTTGGACGAGATCTTTGGTGGCTCTCGCGGACGCGATGTAACCCGCTCGGATTCGGCGTGGCGGCGGCGGAGCGTCGACCAGGCTAGAGCTTGCGTTGTGGCGGTAGAGCGTGGTCGAGCAGCTTGTGGTCGAGGCTGCCACCAAGATTGGGTGACTCCCGGAGGAAAATCAGACCACTGCATGGTCTCCAGAGTCGTCGGATCCGGGAGGAGAGTCGGAGGACGGGAGTTCCAATTCGGCTCGGTGGTAGGGGATGGTCGAGACGAGAACCGAGCCGCTATAATCGGCGCTGCATGGTGGCCAGGAGGCATGACTGTAGTTGTATTTGGCGCGACAGAATAGTCGGTGTCCATGGCTACGGTGGAAGTGGTCATGGTTGTAGTGGCAGTAATTGAGAAGACGGACAGAGAGGGGAAGGTGGTTCGTCGGGGACGAGAGCTGGGCGGCGCGACGTGATAACAACCCTAAGGTTCTCTAAGGGACGCGTACGTCCTGAACAGCCTAGAGCAATTTAACTCTTAGCATACTTAGAAACATAAATAAAACTCAAGTTAATATTTAGTTGAATAATCTAAAATATAATACAAGTATACAACTAGGTATTCATAAATATAGGGTGAAATTTGATTATAACCTTACCTCACAAGAGGTCACGAGAAGGGGTAACCTATACCGTTTTGCAATGGCTGCCAAGGTCTTGACGTCGAAGAAGGTCTACGGGAAATCTATGGTAGACAGATTGGAGGACGCATGGGGAATGAAAGTGGAAGCTAAACCCCTGGAGGGGGGGAGGGGGGTCTTATAGCGTTCTTCTTCAAGACAGCAAAGGAGAGGGAGAGGGTTCTAATGGGGGAGGCATGGTCGTTCTAGGACTCTCTAGTTCTATTTACAGACCTTCGAGCTCACATGCAGGTTCAGGACCTGCAATTCCATCATTTCTCGGTCTGGGCGCGGGTCTCCAATTTTCCAGTAGGGGCGTGGACAAGGGATGTGGGTTTCCGCGTGGGAAATGCCTTGTAGGTATGCCAGGGTGTGGATGTGGATAAGGATATTTCTGCTGGGGCGATTCCATGAAAATCAGGATCAGAGCGGACATCAGAGTTCCCCTGCAAGGCCAACTCTGGTTTCGACTATCGGTGTCTCAGGTACGTACCCGATTAGTGATCTCTTATGAACATTTGCCTGAACACTGCTTTGGATGTTGTTGTGCGGGCCATCTGTTCCCCGTCTGCCCAGTGGTTGGGGGTAAACGAGGTCCATCGCTAAAGGCACCAGCGGACCCTAGGTCTGGATTCGAGAGAGCAAAACATGGGAAGGCTAAGCCAGGCACAAATTGGACGTACCTTCGAGACTATAGGAGTGGGGGTGTCAGGATTGGGGAGCCAAGTACTCCTCCACAGGTTAAGGAGGTAGGGGTGCAGGGGCAACAAGGCTACTACAGGGAGGAGGAGGCGCCGACTGGGTGGCTCCCTAGGGAAATGTCAACATCCCTATCGTGGAAGAAGCGAGGCGAGAAGGAGGAGGACCCTGAAGAGGAGACAAGATCAACAGACTCAGGGGAAGCATCGAATGTAGTGGTGGGGGCGGCAAACACCACCGCCTCCAGGAATGAGAGTCTGGGGCCCCAGGAAGGGGTTGATCGACTGTACCCCCTTCCTGGCAGCTTGGTGGCAATGGTTCTGCCAACAGTCGATGAGATACTCCCCTACCACTTCGGGGTCAGCAATCCCGCGTTCAGGAGCCTTACACTTATCACTCAAGGGAGGACGACGCACGCTGACATACCGGGGGAGATATCGGTCCACCACTGTTCGTTATTCAACTGATTTGCTCGATCAGTACTTTTGGTTGGAGCATACTGTATCGGTGTCCCTGGATGCTACCGCAGTCAACCCCTCCGACCGCCTCTATGCATATGGGCACAATTTATTTCTCAGCACTTCTGGTTATTTTCTTTTGAATTATTGCTTTGTAAGGGTTCGTCATATGACGAACACCCAGGTACTTTTACTTATTAATGATATTTCCAGTTTCCTCTCAAAAAAAATTATAACCTTACCTCATAATCTATTTTGTCAAAATACCTCATCTCTAATTTATTTTAATAAAATACCCATTCTTTTATAAAATTTTGGTTATTTTTTTCTTTTTTTCAAATTTTGATTTCCCCCTATTTATTAAAATTTGAAAGGCCCCAATTTTTTCAAATTTTGAAATTTTGACCCATTTTTTTGGGTAGAATTTGGCTGATCTACGATATATCGATCGATCTATAATCTAGGAAAGAAGAAGAAGAAGAAGAAGAAGAAGAAGAAGAAGAAGAAGAAGAAGAAGAAGAAGAAGAATAAGAAGAAGAAGAAGAAGAAGAAGAAGAAGAAGAAGAAGAAGAAGAGAGACTTGGCTACTACTTGGTGGTGTGTTGGGGACCGTGCGTGGCCGTTCTAGGAGGAGAGCTCGGGTTCGATTGGGCTTCTCATCTTCTACCGGATCGTTCGTCGAATCCTGAGCCATCCCCCTTCTCATCGATCTGTTGATTTGGTGCTCGTACATGAGGGTGGGAGCTTCTTGGTTCTATCGGAGCTTGTGGAGCTGGTCCTCGTGTGTGAGCATGCTTCTTAGAAGGGCTCAGAGTCTTGCTAGAGATTTCATCAGATGTGGACCTCCGTGGTTGGATCTGATCTTTGGCGTAACAAGACATGCCTTAGACGCCACTACTGCTTCAAGTTTTTCTGTCTGAATTTGGGTTGGATCGTGCTTGGTATAATTATAGGCCTTCCCCTAGGGTCCCCGCTTGGTGTTGGTCGGCAAGGGGTTACCAGTCATGGTATCGGAACGCTAAGCTCGACTTCCATCCATCAATTCTCGACATTAATGGCTTGCTATTGTCTTCTTGGAGGTCTGAGCTCATACTCGGTAGAAATATCGGTCCTCCCCCTTTGGGACTTTTCTCGGTATTGTCCGGAATTGAGTTTTGGAGGACTGAGTGCGAGCTCCGGTAGCTGGGGATACAGGTTTTGAAGGGTTTTTGTTTTAAACTTTTGTGTGGCGTTGCGCTTCTCTGCAGGCTTTGGTGTCATATCTATCCAGATTTGGGTTGGCTCGTGCTCAGTATAACTACAAGCTTCCCTCATGGGTCCTCGCTTGGTGTTAGCCGGCGAGTAGTTACCTGTCATGGTTTTGGAACACTTAGCTCGAGTTCCAACCTCAAGTTCCCGAAAGTGAAGACTTTCTACTACCTTCTTGGAGGTCGGAGTTCGCACTCGGTAGAAATACCGGTCCTCCTCTTTTAAGGTTTTTCTTGGTGTCGGCCGAAATTGAGTTATAGAGGACTGAGTTCAAGCTCTTGCGTCTGTTGGAAGTATTTTCTATCTACGCTTCATGTTGGTTAAATCAAGATGTTTGTACATCCTTTTTATCATATATCGGGCAAAATCATATCATATTTTATGTAAAGTTTTATTTAGTTTCTTCATTTTAATTATTTTTAAATTTCCAATTATTTTTACTTTATTTATTTATTCATTTTCTCTCAGTAAAATTCTTTGTTACACCTTATCTAGATCTTTGGAGAACACGAGAATCAAAGGATTGTGCTCATAATAAAAAATTTATATGTTTTTTTATCGGCAAAGCAAATTTAAATTAAAATTGTTCTTTGGAAGGAAGAACAGAGTTTGAAATACAACCACACGAGCAATCCACAATGGATCCTCAACCAAAGTTCTCTACAAACAGAGAAAACAACAACACAAGGACGGTCCACTCAAGGAACCTCAGTACCAACAACACAAGGATGGTCCACTCAGGGAACCTCAAAACACCAAGATACAACCAAAGAAAACATAGCCCAACCAGGGACTTACAAGGATAAACAACAGCCAAAGGAAGAGGGGCTAACCCAACAAGAAAAGCCACCATGGGCAACAAGAACGACTAAACCAAGCACCCTGGAGCAACCGGGAAAGACATCAGCCACCACCAAGAATTGGCCACCAAGTAGAGCAGGCACACAAGAAGCACTGCAAACCTAATCAAAGTTGTACCGAACTCCCTGTACCATTAGTAACACTCAGTCCTAGCGAGAAAGAGGGTACTAAAAACACCGGTGGCCAGGACCACTATCGACAGATACATCATCAGTGAAGAATCACTGAGATACACCACTCCCAATAGATAAAACGAAAGGCTTCAGACCAAGAAACATCCTAAAGGACTCACCGGCGGCCAACACCAACACCTAAGACCGGTGAGCTCGAACACCAAACAGCGGGTCGAGAAGAAGCGAAGCCAATCGAATAAAATGAAAGGATAAGGTGGGAGAGGAATTACCAAACAAATATTAGTAGGCAGCAAGGCCCACCATGGGAGTCCCCGAAAGGAAGTCCCAGAAGCAGCTAGAGAAGCTCAGCAACGATCCACACCCGCTAGACTGTAAAAACGCATCCCACAACCTGAGCAAGAACTAGTCACCTCCAAAGACCCGAGAGGAGGTCCACCGATGAAACCGCAAAGCCGAATCACAGGAGACAGGGCAGACGACGAAGCTCGCACTCTACCCTCCGAAACCTAAATTGGGTAAACACCAAAAAGAGGCCGAAAAAGGCGGAAGACCGGCATTTCTACCAAGAACGAGCTCCGAACTCTAAAATGGCAGCAACAAGACAGAACTCTTGAGAGACCTAAAGAGGAATGTGAGCTGAGCGTTCCGAAACCGAGACAGGTAACCCCTCACCGACTACAGTAAGGATCCGAAGGGGAAGGCCTGTAATGATACCAGACTCGATCCGATCCAGACTCAGACATAGAAGCCTCTGAAACCAGCAAAAGAGCAACTGAACAAACTATGACTCTAAGAAAGAAGCAGCCCAAAGAGAACAGTATCCGGGGACTGAAGCTGTCGAGCTGAGCGTTCCGATACCAACACTGGTAACCCCTCGCCGGCCAACACCGCTCGAGGACCCAAAGGAGAAGGCCTGTAATTATACCGAGCACAACCAACCTCAACCCGAAAAAAACTGAAACCAAAGCTACTACCCGAGACAAGCTTGACAGAGGCCTCCGGATGGCCAAAGCAGTCCTTCCTAACCACGAACAAGAAGCTGACACGCGCACCCACTCACCCCCACTTTCGTCGAAGAGTCCCAAACAATGGGACTCGAGCACCCAGAAATGCACCCCTCAAGAAGTGAACAACACGACAGTCAGCACCGGACAAACCACCAACATAAACAACGCAAGGTAGGGGGAAACAATCTGAGCAGAGAGACGATCGAGTCTCTATCCAGCCCGACATGGTGGAGGTAAAGGGAGACAAAGTGCACATGAAGAAACCAACAACAACGAACCGATAAGCGAGGAGGAGTTGCTGACCCGGTTCAAACACAACCCATCCCGGCCCGAAACAGCAAAGCAGGCCCAAACAACAAACCTGGCTGGCCCAACCCAAAAGATGCCAAACCCAACCCGGGTAGAAGAACAGGTCCCGACCTGGTCAGAAGATGACCCGGCCAGAAGAGCAGGACCCGGCCCGGCCCAACCCAAGGCAGCCTAAGTAGGCCATACCCAGGCTAGGCCCAGCCCGGCCAGAAATCCTACCCGGTTTTATACCATCCCGAAGTAGCCACCCATGCCAAAACTACTCGCCGGTGTCGAGGATGGGCCACCTCTGAGCAGAGCAACGCAGCTGCTTCAGCTTCCAGATCTGCCACGAGACAAGCAACACCGACCCCCACTCCACACCTCCACCGAGCCACGACCGAAAGTCATGCCTCCACCGAGCCACGTCCACGTCTGGACATCACCGGTAACGTTGTCGACGAAGAGAAGATGACAGAGGACGCAATTGGAACGGGTCACCGGCAACCAGGACAAGACCTCGTCTACTCAGTCCACTCCGAAGACAACACCGGCGACCTGGCCGAGACCTCCATCGCACGAGGAGGGAAGAGCAGCTCCGGCGAACCAAGGTAGCAGAGCGAGGACAGGGCTGAGAAGAGGGGAAGAGGGGTAAGAGAAGGGGAAGAAGGCTGCGAAGGGAGGGAGAGGGGTAAGAAGGCCTTCGCCGGCAACAACCGAGGCCAGAGTCCACGGCCGTCACCGGCGATGGGGGTGAGGAAAGGGTGGCGGCGGGTTACATAGAAGTAGGGTTTTTTGAGTTGAGAGAGAACAGTTCTTTTAACTTTTAGTTTCCCTCTGTTAAAAATTTATATGTTTATGTAACAAGAATGATAGGTTATATTTGAGATGGATCCTTTTCTAACACAAAGAGATGTGGTTCAGTTCAATTTAAGCTTCTGCATATTGATTGAACTGAAATTAATTTATATTAGTTTTTAGGAACTGGTTTGATGTCGTTTGACTGGTAGACTCACTCAACTTCAAAAATTCCGAAATCATATTTGATTTTTTTTTTCAAAAAAAGATTTGGTTGTAGCAACTATAGAGGTGAAGGAAGACGAGGGGTTGAGGAACAACTCTCCAACGACATGCAAACCCACAACGGCGACGAACAGTCCTCCAAAGAGTCAACCCCGGTGTGGTCGCGTTGTCGACAACCACCCCACCAGATCTATAGAAATTGAGGAGTTTGAAAATGGAACTTCCTTCTAATTCAATGAAAACACATCAAAACCCACAACTTTTTTTACACTTCTGAGTTCAAAAAAAATTGTATAAAGCTAAATTACATGTTCAAGAATGAACTGTATTAGTGTCTCAATTTTGAGACCTCTACGTACCATCCCTTAGACAGTTGGAAATCGAAGATTGTTAGGATTACAGAAATTAATGGGCTCACAAAGGGTGTTCATGGGCTTACATGTCGAGGTCCAACTGAAGAGAAAAGAGTCACTAAAGCCTACGTCGTCGTTGTGAAGAAAGGAACACGCCTTATTCGTGTGGATGATGCCCAAGCTGCGGAAGAGGACAAAGAGGAGCTCGTGGGTACAAAGAAGAACCCTTCAAAAGAAGGCAGCTCAGGCAAAGGACGAGACCATCACAGTTGGAGGTATTCAGTATTGTATAATATTGTTTCTAGGGTTTTTATTGAGTGGATTGTAGAGAGGAGAGGCCTTGGAGCAAGGCAACCCCAAACTTGGAGCAAGCTGGGTATTTTCATCTCTGTAACTCGATCATCACTTCTAAGTATTTCAGTAAAGTAGTTCTATTTCATTTTGAGTTCAATCTTATGAGTATTGTCTGAAATTTGAATTAATTATCTTGGATCTATTTTGAGAATCCTGTCACTGGTATAAGAGCCAATGATTCAGCGACCATGGGTATGCCGGAACTGATTTCAGAGATTGTTCGGATGGAGAGGGAGATCGGAAGGTGTGACCAAAACCAGGAGGATTTGATTACACATTTGGGAAAAAAGAAGGAAGAGTTTCATGGTGGCAGGAACATTATCTGAGAGATGAGTTGAATGCCATAGTGAATCATTTTGATGATTGGCGTTCCTATGAGTATGAAATCAGAGGAGCTCTGGAGGTCAAGAAGCAGCAACGAGCACAAATGGAGGCTGAACTCAAAGCAAAGAGAGAGGCCGAACTCGAAGCAAAGAGGGAGGCCGAAGTCTGAGCAAAAATGGAGGTGGAAATGGAAGCCAAATTATTGGCTGAAATACAAGAAAAGGTGAAAGCCGTAGTTGAGAAGAGGAAGTTGCAACAACAAGAACTTGAGGAGTTGCTTGCATGGGATCAAGTTTTGTTGTCGCTCCGAAACTTGTTTGTAGCTGAACCTTATAACAATGGCTATGAATGGGTTTTAGGAGAACTTATAACCTTATTCAAAAATGAAAAAATGCTCATGGAAGTGAAGCTTGGATCTGGGAGTGAGTTGGATGAAGAAGAAATGGTGTTCGGGGCAAAGCCTAAAGAAATAGATAACGAATACCTACCGTTCTCCATGGATGTTGGTAATATGACTGCACACGATTTGTTTGAGGTAAATTTGATTCAATCTATTTTATGCTCTTCCATGCTAGTTAAGCAAACTAACGAAATAGTTGAATGGTCGACTGGTATTGGTATTACTCTTAATCCTTATGGATTATTTTGGTATGAGCATATGAGTCATGAACTTGAGCACTTGGTCATAAGTAGGGTTGTTGAATTTTGGGTTTATAATCTAGTTGATGAATTGTTATGCGGGCTTGTTGAGAAGAGACATGCTGATACTAGAGGTCTTGTGTTTACGTTGTGTGAAGCAACTATCTCTCTTGAGGGGGTGATGATTTTGGGTCGTTCCTCTATTGTTGGACAGCTTCTTTATCTTTCTCTTATGTCCATTGAGTGGGTGGTGCAGAACATAACCTTGCAACTTAGTGTCGTGCCAAGTTTCTATTTATATGGTTCTTGCAATATGGATGTTGAGTTAGGGGATTTATTCATCAAATTTATATTCCCAAAGAGTGTTGTGGGTAAGAACAGAGCACTTGCTTCGGTTCAGAAGTTATAAGAGCTTAATAATGCAATCACCATTTATAGCTTAACCATAACTTTGACAACTCCTTTGGGCATGGAAATTGATATTATTGATAAGTTAATTTAAGTTCATTATGTTGAGATGATTTTGATATTTATGAAACGATTGGGAGTCACCTTGGAGCATCGTGATATCTGGGACCGATTCTTGATCCGAGGAGGTCAAAAATATATAATTGCTGAAAAATCTCATGTGGAAAGTGAAGCTTCAATGGTTAGTTACCTTCTTGATGGTGTAACAATTACTGGTGGAATTATCACAACCGAAGGTTGTGGGATAAGCAACTTACAGGGTGAAGTTAGACTTTCTAAGGTTATTGGAAATATTCACTATATTGTGTTGTTAAAGCAAGTTGCTCAGAGTGTACATGATGGATCACCAAAGCGAGAGATTGATGTTGAGGAATGTCTTGAGGAGTAATGCGGTTGGTCCATGTGTGTGGTTCTTCACATGTCATACCGTGATAATTATCCATATCTCCATGCTTCTCCCATTTGGGTAATCTTATCCCAGTACTATGAAAATCGGAGTAAACAAGAATCAAAATGCCTATTCTTTAAGCACTAGGTGTTCCATCATTATGGTTGCAGGTAGCTATGATAGTTTATTATGATCATTCAAAGGCTACTGAACACTTTATAGAATGTGGAAGTTGGCAAAAAGCTCAATTTATTTTCATGACTTCAGTTGCTCATAAACTGTTCTTGACAGCAAAGTATCCCAATGTGTGGGAGATGGCATCTCAACTTTACATCTACAAATCTAGTGAGGCCCCAGATAGGTTGTTATCGTCTCACTCAAGTTTGTATAGGATATGTTTTCCACCATATGCATCCATGGAGGTGATGCAAGATCACCTTAACATCATCACTCAAGATCAGTATTTTTCTTTTGATTTGGAGATAACAATGTTTTGTCTTGGACTACTTTTCAGGCTTTTTGAGGGAAGCCCTATATATGTTTCTCCAGATGAATTTACCCAGTTAACAACTATCGCATGGATGAACGAGATTGTCAAACTCGGAGGGGGTCAGCTTGTTCTGTATTATGCTGACTTTTTGGGAGCAATTCTATCTATTGCAAGGAGGCAATTAACTAGTGAATGGGGGGCTACTCAAAGTGAAGCATTACACTGGATATCAACCCTTTCAAACAGACATCATATTAAGACTTACCAACATGCTAATAATGTAACACAGTTTATGGTGGAGGAAGATATTAATGTTAAATTCTTGGTTCAGCTGGATAAATTGGTAAAGTTGTTGGGAACTCCTAACCAGAGAATGGGGGGTGGAGAAAATGAGCTTCAAGGTGAACTTATAGCTACAAGAATGGGGATTCACGACATCAAGGATCCAATTGTTAATATTGGGGCCCAATTGGCAGGAAATGCTCTTCAGGTTCCTATTATGTGTCTTGCTTATCTTCAATATCTCGAAACATTTAAATATGTTGCACAACAGCTTACAACCCTCAGTGATCCCAGTTTAGATAGAAGTTACATGGGAAATTCTTACACGAGTTTACTTGAGTTTCAGAAGGCTTACCTAGGAGATATGCTTTTACCTCAGAAGCCACAAAATGATGCCCATATGAATGCATTCATGATGAATGTGGCAATAAAGAATAGAGAGTTAGAAAGTTTTGCTTCACAGGAAAAAGAATTGTTGGCTCTAGAAATTGATCTCCTGTCTAAAATCCTACGTTCAGATATGAGTTCTCGAATTGTTGCTCTATGCACTGAAGTTGCGTCCGATCAAACTCCAGCATTCATGAAAATTGTTATAGTTGGAGCTGTCATTATTTATCAAGTTGACCAAAAAAAGGGAAGGCCGAATGCTGAGAAAGGAGATGATACACCCGAAAAGAAACTTTATTCATGGGTCTCTGCCACTTTGTGGGCTTCAATTTACACTGCTAGGCTATCAATGAAGCAGAGGTATCGTTACAAGGTAGTGGGAGCAATTATGGAACTGGTATTACAAGCCAAGTTATGAGTGGGCTCTTCTCTTTTCATACAAGGAATGGTTCAGGAAACAAGGGAAGAAAAAATGTTACACCATCGTAATTTCTGGTACTAATAGTGGAAGCTTCATTATCGTAATGTCCAAATAAGATGGCTATATCAAATTTCATGGCATTATTGGTAGTGCTGGCTATGTTGCTCTTGTAGTTTTGAAGTGGAAGTTTGATTCTGAATTTGAAGTTGGAAGTACCGACTCGAAGACTTACAATGTGTTATGCGGGAGAGGTTTTTCTTGGGGCAAGACGGAGGATGATAGATGTAAAGAAGACTTGAGGACAAGTCTTTTTGAAGGTGGGAGCGTTGTTAGGATTGCATAAATTAATGGGCTCACAAAGGGTGTTCATGGGCTTACGTGTCTAGGGCCAACTGAAGAGAAAAGAGTCACTAAAGCCTACATCGCCGTTTTGAAGAAAGGAACACGCCTTCTTCGTGTGGATGATGCGCAGGCTGCGGAAGAGGACAAAGAAGAGCTCGTGGGTACAGAGAAGAACCATTCAAAAGAAGGCAGCTCAGGCAAAGGAGGGGACCATCGCAGTAGGAGGTATTTAGTATTGTCTAATAATTTTGCTAGAGTTTTTATTGAGAGAATTGTAGAGATGAGATGCCTTGGAGCAAGCTAGGTATTTTCATCTCTGTAATTCGATCATCACTTCTAAGTATTTCAGTAAAGTAGTCCCATTTCAGTTTGAGTTCAATGTTATGAGTATTGTCTGAAATTTGAATTACTTATCTTGGTTCCATTTTGAGAATTCTGACAACCTGAAAAAACGAAATTAGTGAAAATAAAAGAGACCCACTCGATTAGCCTGATCCAGAATCGAAGATAGGGGTCGAGGAGAGTGTGTTGGTGGAGGCCAAGGAGACGGACACACCAGTGGCGACGGGGGTTGATCAGGAGAGATGATCTGATACAGGGAGATCGAGAGACTCCGAGGTGGGGAGGTCGATTGATGTCGAGGTGAGTCAGACAACAACCATCAAAATTGTAAAGGGGGACCCGAACAAAATCGGGAGGCACATCGTTGGTGATGGAGGGGAGCCAACATCGATGTGCTAAAGACAGCTCGAAAGGAACCCTGGTACAAAAAACCCTAATTGAGCCTATAAAGGAGTCGTAGATGTATAGAAAAAGGAAACAGAACCATGACATAGGCCATGGTAGTGGCTATTTCTCCGTGTGGAGAGTTACTAACTGTTAGTTCATGATATATTTTTGTTACAAATAAATATTAAAATATTTATCGATTAAACATTTATAATACGGGGTACGTAATCGTTGTTAACCCTTTATTATACTTGTATCAATTACAAATACAATGTAGAACAATCTAGGAGATGTATCATTTTTTTGGGTACATGTATCGATATCATCATTCTTCTAAGAATCATGCATTTAAGTATGGATGTTATAACAATATCAAATCAAACCTATACAAAAATATTAATGGATATATCTTAAACAATCATTGGTTTGTTAAACAATTTTTAATATAACGGGCTTTATAGATTCCTCTTTAAAGAAATCATATACACAAAGTTGGATCGCATGGACACAAGTGTTGCACGTCATGCATGAGGCAATAACTTACAAATTCTCTTCATCTTCTTGAAACAAAAATGAACTTCAAAACAATAAGAAATGTCTGCAAACAATTTCTAAATTAATTTCATAACTTTTGGAATTGTTATGGTTTGTTTGTTAGGTAAGTAAAGCACAAATTTATCAAAATAATTAGAACAAATTTTAATCAATCATAACCACAAGTGGAAATATAGAAACCAACTACCTTGTTTTAGTGCTGTCACCTCTTGATTAAATCGGAATAATTAGAGGATCAATTGGAAACAAAACAAAATTAATGTCAGTTGATCACGAGTGATCTAATATTACCAAAAGGTAGAGGTTATTACAGGATTAAACCATATTGTTTATTGTATGTCTGTTACATTCTCATTAGTGTTCATATATAAATAACTTCCATGTTAAGTAGGACGAAGAAGTGGTTGCGGACCATTTTAAATTCTAAAATGTAATTATTTGAGGGTTTCTTAACTACCGTTGAGCCTCAAGTTCAACAAAGAAAAGCCAAAACAAAGATTAATAATTGTATTGATTATTCAATTTGATCAAAACAAAGACAAATTATTTTTCAAAAATGTGCATGGGACTGGTTGCTTGGTGAATCCTTAGTTAGAATCTTAAGAGCTCTTAATCAAAGGCATCTCTGCATTTAAAAGAGTTGCCTCCAACGACAAAACCGTCCAGCTCCCTTAGGGACCATAGAATCGCACCAAACTCATTACTTTAATCCTCCTACATATTACATAAATTATACCCCAAAAAAATGTTATCTATCAACCATTCTGTTCATGATCTAATCTCTACTTTAATCTTAGCCTAGATTAGTCAGTAAGAGCATTGACGTCCTACATATTTTGGATATCATTTTCCGTTCAATCTTGCAATGATTTTTTCACTCCTCTCGCGGAATGTGAGATGAGTTTCCTCTACTCATAGAAAGAGGATGCCTAAGGAAGCGGTTACGAAGCTTCGTCCAGTTTTGCTATGTTGTAGGAGACTACTTTGGTAGTGGTCTTAAGCTTCTTCTTGGCTACGCGGACTGGATCTTTCTTTTTTGAACGACAAATTGCAATTTTATAACTGATTAAGAGCGATTCCATCGAAATACCTCGAGGAACATGCTCCTCGACCATAAAGGGCCAGTATGAACGAACACTAGTTCACTGGACCTTGGAATACCAGAATCGTCATAGACAGTATTTTGACGCCACATGGGCAAAGTAAGAAGGCGGGGAGGAGGAATGAGATACCGGGGATCCTGAGGGACCTCTATAGCAATAGTGGTGCACAAAGCATCGTCTAGGGACCCCTCCTAGAGCCAGTCCCCGATGCTCAGGTGGTGCATCATTCCTCCCAACGGGGCATCTTCCCCGCCTCTGAATTGACCAGCCAACCGGATGCAGGCGCCACCCTTTCCCGTACTCCAGCAGCTGTACTCCTACGAACCCAAAGTGCCGGAGCTTTCATAGCTCGCGCTCCTAGATGGTCGCAGCTACCACCTCCACTTCCACCATTCTCCCGTGCCAGCAGGGTAACAATCGAATCAACAGAGAGCTGATCTCCACCAGCCCCTCGCTGGATGTTCCCGTTTACAAAATCCGAAGCTTTCGTGACGAACCACCCAGGGGGGCACATCGCGGGCTCCTTCCTGGCATCCCAAGTGAGGGCTCGGGGATCCGGGTTAGGTACCGGGTTCATTGTTACCCCGGCCCCCTTCCTCGAGATAACCGAGCCTTAGGTATCGGGTCCATTGTCATCCAGGTTGAGGCCCCAGGCTCCTGCTCCCAACCCAACGCAGCACCAGATCCACCAGAATCCCCATAGGACTGCGACGCTACCTCATCCGGACGAGAGTGATGGAACACCGACCTTCTGGCACGGGGGCGCGGTCCTCTCGCAGCATCATACCGTAGCAGGCCTCTCTGATACGCCGGGAGGTGGGTCTGAGGGTACCGTGTTGAGGCCGATACCCAGACTCTCTCCCGGACAATGGTCTCCATGTGCGTCGACGCCTCCATCCTCGAGTCCCGAGGCCGCGAGTCATCAGCCCCAAAAGTGAGATTAGAAACGACTCTGCTACATGGTATCCAAACCCTACTCCGCCTCCATATCCAACTCCGACGAAAAAAAGTGGAGGAGGCTTCCACCATACGGCGTCACACCCCGTAACGATCGTGGACCAGGTGCTATACGGGGGGTCCTTACTATCGCGACCGAAGAGTAGGCCGCGTATTCCATCACGTCCCGGACAACCCCCGCCTCCACGAAGCGAGAAGGCGCCGACTTTAGAGGCACACATTCAGGCTGCGTGTCGTACACCCCAGGCACCAGAGCAAGGTCGTAGTGAGCCCAGGGCGACAGTCTAGGATTCCGCTGGAGAGGGGACACGCTATGGCGTGGGTTGTAAGGCACCCCACTGTCCTGTATCGGTTCTTGGGCTGCAAAAAGTGAGGCAGACCTCACGGATTAGGATGCCCGACCGACATCGACGGAGAATAACTCGGGGTCCTGTGGCAACCGGACTAGGAGCCGGCGAGATCGCAGGAGGGACGACAAGGGATAGGGAAGGCGAAGGATGTGGTGTGGGGATCCAATCCCATCAGTATATATCCCCCGCACCAAGCGTGGTTTGCGAGGGTTGCGACCAGATGGGATGGATGAATACAGGGACTGCGATGCCGACAATGGTTGTAGGCGGCGCGGCGGCGGCGGCGACAAAGGAGAGCTCCATAACAGGTAGGGCTAGGGCTAGGTTATTTTCTCAAGGTTGAGAGAGAAGGTTTTTTCGTTCCTTATTTTTCGGACTGAGTCTTTCTATTTTCCTTATCAGAGTGGTGTATAAGAATATTTACGATATTATTGGGGTTTTCGTGTTTAAGATTTAATCATGTAAGGTAAAACATCATATTTATATTAAATTATAAGGCTTTAATATTATGGTCGACATCGTGATGGATCGTTTCGATAAAAGTAATTAAAGTCGGGAATTCTGATTCTCTCCTACCTTACCCAACATAATAGTATATGCATTATTTACTTTCTAATATGATTATTAATTAAAGGGTAAACTACAAATACATACCTTAAACTTGTATCGTTTAACTGATACCTAACCTAAAGTTTTTTTTTGTAACTGATACCTACTCAGATGTTTAGTTATTTACTGATAGCCCAAACAAACAGCTAAAATGACGAAAATGCCCTCAATGACTTTTTAAATAATTTTTAAAAAATAAAACTGAAGTGATTTTTTAAATAAAACTGAAGTGATTTAATAAGTACATATATATACCTAACAAAAGTGATTTTTTAAATATTTTTTTTCAAATAATTACTGAAATGTAGTTGAGGGTATTTTCGTCATTTTAGCTAAACATCTAGGTAGGTATCGGTTAAAAAAAACTTTATGGTAGGTATCAGTTAAATAACTAAACATCTGAGTAGGTATCAGTTAAAAAAAACTTTAGGGTAAATATCAGTTAAACACTACAAGTTTGGGGTAGGTATTTGTAGTTTACTCTTAATTAAATGTTATATCATTTATCATGTTGTACCAAATGATATAATTTTGGTAACATAAAGGTGGTTATGATTATGCATTTAATTATAAAAGAAGAAAGAGAAGGTGGTTATGGATGATATGTTACAACTTTATGTCTCCATCAAAAATAGAAATATCAGATAAAGGAGTTAAGGAGGAGAAACAAAATTGAAGATCAAATTAATTATATGGTACATTACAAATACTTATCCCAAACTTGTAGCGTTTAACTCATACATATCCTAAAATTTTTTTGAACTGATACCTACTCAGATGTTCAGTTATATAACAAATAGACCAAGTTGTCAGCTAAAATGACAAAAATGCCCTCAATGATTTTTTAAAAAAAATTTAAAATAAAACTGAAGTGATTTAATAAGTACATATATATACCTAACAAAAGTGATTTTCTAAATAATTATTGAAGTGTAGTTGAGGGTATTTTCGTCATTTTAGCTGACGGCTTGGGCTATTTGTTATATAACTAAACATCTGAGTAGGTATCAGTTAAAAAAAACTTTAGTGTAGGTATCAGTTAAACGTTACATGTTTGGGGTAGGTCTTTGTAATTTACCCTTAATTCTACAATGGATTCATGTAAGTTCTTTTGTTTTATAATATTTGTGGTTGAATTAATACAAGTCTAAGATCCAAGTTCATATGGTTTTTTGTTCTCATGATTGAAGAACAATATATGCATTCCACAATTATAGTTTACATTTGGTATCAGAGCTTATAGACTTGATTAATTTACCATTACCGTGTTTCTTCTTATAAAGTAATTGATACTATTAAGTGGTTTTTGTTGTTGTTCATATTTTCTGTAAAAGAATTTTGATATGGTTTGTGTGGTGGTGTTCTACAAATGAAAGTGTTCATAATGCAACTATGGTTATGTTATGAAAACACATAATAAAGAATTTATTGTTAAATCTTAACTATGAATTTATTGATTTTTCACTTGTTTATTGTATATTATTGAAATATGGTTATTTCCAACTAAAATGGAAAGTTGTTGTGTTGTTGCTGAATCTTGAATAATGCACGTGTTGTGGTTTTCATGTATAAAATAGAATTCAAGATAGTACATGCATATATGAATTACATAGCATGATATTTTAAATTGTCTTGTGTTATGAAATATTAACATATTAAAGTAATCATTAATTAAAGTTGATATATGTATTATTTTGGTTTCAAGTTACATATAATATCAATAATATCATATAGACATGTTAGTCACCAAAGTGGCTTTGTTGTGTGATTATTTTTGATATGCTAAGGAGATGTTATATATTAAAATTTGGTTATTTATTCATTATGTTCATGAGACCACCCAAAGGTTGATTATTGAATATAATAATAAATATAAAAGTTCGATTGTTCATACAATGACTTAAATATTATGTTTGTCCAAAGATAACATTATGTTTAAGTTTGTATGTGTAGGTACTCAATCATAAAGGAATGACTTTATAACATCGATTATGTTTTGTGTTTAAGTATTGCCCAAAGGTTACTTGAATGCATGTTTAATGTTTATGAATTTGTATTAAAGTTATCGAAGCACTAATGGGTGAAGCATGTGTAAATATCTTTGCAGCTCCATCAAATATCTATACATCGGCTAACTCTGTTGTGAAGTTCAATGACTTAGATTATGAGGAATGGTCTGAATATATCCAGTTTACACTGGGTGTTATGGCCCTTGATTTGACCATAATTATGGATGAGGAACCTTCAACTATAACCTATGAAAGCTCTACGGCTGAAAAGTCTCTATTTGGGCTTGAACCTCATGCGAATGACCAAGGCTGAAAATGTAATAACCACTCCCGGTCAACGCCAGTCAAACCTGCGAAAAACAGGAAAATTTAAAATTTTTAAGACTGACAGTTAAGTGAACCTAAAATGACCCCGAGTATCATACCGGACTTAAGTTGACCCCGTTATCGACCAAAGTGAGTTCCGGGGGACTCAGGGCAACTTTCTGATCAATTTGGGAAAAGTTGACTTTTCGTTGGAAAAGTTGACTTTTCGTTGGAAAAGTCAACCGAGCGACGTTATGGTCCATTCGAGGACCGTTTTGGATCCAAAAAGCTTAGCCGTCGTCGTAGCGGTCTTAGTTGAGCCGTTTTCTTGTAGCCCGTCAAGTTTCGTAATTTCTTGGGAAAAGTGCCCGTTCGGGGCCCGAAACGTCCGATTTTCGTGAATCTGATTGGAAAATATGAAGTAGATATTTTCCAAAAGGTGTGGGGCCCACCTTGACACTTGTCTTAATTGTGGTGGCGTTAGTTTTGGGGGGAAAAATGAGTGGTGTGGGGCATTAGATGGCCGGCCACTTATACAAAAAAAAGAAAAGGAAAAACAAAAATAGAGTTAGTTGTTTTAGAAATTGGAAGAGAGAGTTTAGAGAGAGAAGAAGAAGAAGAAGAAGAAGAAGAAGAAGAAGAAGAAGAAGAAGAAGAAGAAGAAGAAGAAGAAGAAGAAGAAGAAGAAGAAGAAGAAGAAGAAGAAGAAGAAGAAGAAGAAGAAGAAGAAGAAGAGAGAAGGAGAAAGAAGTTAGGGTTGGGAGAGATTGAGCCCTTGGATCGTCTCAAGACAAGGAGCAAGCATCGTCCCCTCGTCTTCCTCTACGGTTTATACTAAACCGATCGTTGTTTTGGTAATTTTCAAATGTTAGGGTTTGTGTAAAACTATTAGTTTAGGGTGTATTGAGGTTGGAGTAATTGTTGGAGACGTTTTGGAGGTGTTTGGAGGCGAAGAGGCACGTTTTCCGGTGACCGGAGGCTCGAGAGGAGCTCCGGCCACCGTGGGTGGTGGCCGGACGGCCATGGGTGGTGGCCGGAGCTGGGACCAGCCACCACCATGGTGGCCGAGCCCCCCCTTGAACCCTAGGGCTCTCGGCCAAGTGGGTTGGGTGGGGCCCACGTGCTCGGGTGATCGGGTTTTGTGTTTCGGGTGGTTTAAAACGTTCCCCGGATCATTTATCCTTAACCGAATTGAAAATTGGAATTAAATTGGAGAAGTTGTAATTAACGGGTTTTAGAATTGACCCGGAAGTCGGAATTCGATTTCGCCAAGTGCATTGGGTTCCTTGAACTATTCTAAGACAGTAGAAACGAAAACGGGGGCTTTTGGAGCCCCGGAAGGCAATTTACAAAACCCGGGAAGATTCGCCATGTCGGGCGAATCGGGCCTTGACGGGTCCCTTATCGACAATGTCGAGTAATTGGGGAGTTTGGGAGTGATCGACATTGTCGGGGTTAAGTTTGAGCATCGAGTTTAATGATTTTCAGTTTATTCCTGCGGGTTGTTAAGTGCTTTGAATTTGTGTTCTTTTAGATCGTGCCACGGACCGAGGCAGGGGAAAGCTGGGTGAGTGAATGATATCATCACCGGAGCTCGTGGTTTGGCTTTTGGGAGAACACGCACGAGGTAGGGAAAAGTAGCCGGATCTCGGCCCTGACTGGGGAAAGTTAACAGTAGAAATGCATGTGACACTGGGGGTATCGTGGGTTGTTTAGGTTATCGAATATTAGAAAAGCATGATACGGGAATGTAGCGAATATGAGAAAAGCATGTGACACTTAGTAGTGTCGTAGGAGCAGAGAACTTAGCTATGTTAGAATTACTGGAGGCATATGACCATGCCCGAAGGTTGATTGAGAAAATGTTGACATTAGGACTGTTGGAGGCTTTGGTTAAGCCGGAGGTTGATTGTTTATTTGGTGTCTTGGGTGGCCTTGAGAGCCCGTGTTATTATTGTTGAGTCTTGGGTGGCCATGAGAGCCCGTGTTGTTAATTGTGTTTGGGTGGCCTTGAGAGCCCGTGCTATTATTATTGAGTCTTGGGTGGCCATGAGAGCCCGTGCTATTATTTGTGTTTGGGTGGCCATGAGAGCCCGTGTACTAAGGTTGGTGTCTTTGGCTGGCCTGACCGAGTTAGAGTCTCGGGGGAGGTTGCAAGCATTCTTTGGCTGGCTTACGAGTTAGAGTCTCGGTAAGTTGCGAGCGTGTATTATTGTTGAGTTTTGGGTGGCCACGAGTGCCCGTGGGGTCGTCGAACCCATGTCTTTACCTTTGGTGTTTTGGGTGGCCATGTGTGCCCGTGGGGTTGTGAACCCGTGTCTTTACTATTGGTGGTTTGAGTGGCCGTGAGTGCCTGTGGGGTTGTTGAGCCCGTGAGTTACTGTTGGTGTGTCTTGGGTGGCCATGAGAGCCCGTGTTTGACTGTTGAGTCTTGGGTGGCCATGAGGGCCCGTGTTTGACTGTTGGTGTCTGGGGAGGCCGTGTGTGCCCGTGGGGTTGTTGAACATGTGTCCTTACTGTTGGTGTGTCTCGGGAGGCCGTGAGTGCCTATGGGGTTGTTGAACTCGTGTCTTTATCGTTTGCGTGTCTTGGGAGGCCATGAGTGCCCGTGGGGCTGTTGAGTCCGTGTTTTGTGGTTGGTGTCTTGGGTGGCCATGAGTGCCTGTGGAGTGCTGAACCTGTGTTGTTGCTGTTTGTTGAACTTGCTTGTGATTGTGATTGTGGTTACCTGAGTGAGAGAGGTTACTGAGACAGGTCGACTGCCTGGACCGACTTTGTGTTGGAAAGAGCGAGGGACAGAGAAGTTGTAAGACAGGTCGACTGCCTGTACCGACTTTGTGTTGGAAAGAGAGAGGGACAAAGAAGTTGTAAGACAGGTCGACTGCCTGGACCGACTTTGTGTTGGAAAGAGCGAAGGACAGAGAGGTTACTGAGACAGGTCGACCGCCTGGCCCGACTGAGATCGGAAAGGGCGAGAAATAGAGAAACAGAATTGGTTACTGAACATCTGGTTTGCGATCCTTTGTGATCTTGTTTGGTGTGCGATCCTTTGTGATCTTGGTTGGTGTTGCGTAGTTCCTTTTGAGTCCTTGGAAGAGGTCGTGATCGTTGTGTCTGGTCTACTTACGTGTTTGAGTGTTGAGTCGTTCGAGGAAGGTCACCGTGGGTGTTTGTCAGTCAAAGTACTTGAGTTGGGGACAGTGATCCCCGGAGTTGAGTTTGTTGTTGGTGTTACCGGCATTGTCTGCTAATTATGCCGTGGTCAGTCTGTTATCTGTGGTGGTAAGCGAACGCTCACCCCTAGCTGCTTTTCCTACAGGTATTGATCACAGGACGGACTAGGGGAGCTCTCGAAGCTTGTGGAGCTAGGAGCGGAGTCCGGGTTCAGTCTTTTGAGTCTAGTGACGGATACCTTGTACTTTTGTCCACGTGTTGGGATGTGTTTTTAAGTTGTAAATATTATTTTGATTAATTAAATGGAGATTTTAAAGTGTTTATCCAAAATAGGTTTCATTGTTTTATTGTTTTTAAAACGTTCGCGTCCCGAGTTCGGTTTCCTGAAATTGGGGCGTGACAGAAAATGTGAAGCCCTCCATGCCAAAGACAGAGAAGGCCAGGGAATTTATGTCAAAATTGAAGGAGTGTTCTCAATCTGAGTTGGTTGACAAGTCGATTGTAGGTAGTCTTATGAATGAGCTGACAAATAAGAAATTCGATTGGTCCAATCCTATACACGGTCATGTGACATATATGTCAAATCTAGCAGCGAAGCTGAAGTCCCTTGGCATGGAGGTAAATGAAACCTTCTTGGTTCAGTTCATCATTAACTCTTTACCGGATGAGTTTGGCCAGTTTCAGGTGAACTATAACACCATTAAAGATAAATGGAACTATCAAGAATTAAAGGTCGTGCTTGTTCAGAAAGAAGAGAGATTTAAGAAGATGAGAGGCCAAACTGTCCATTTCGTGGGTCATGATGATGTTAGTAGCAACAAGTTCAAGCCAAGTAAGGACATCAAAAGGAACAAGACTTTCTCGAAGAGACCTGATAGCAAAATCAATGAGGAAACGAGGTGTTTCTTCTGTAAGAAGACGGGACATATTCCGAAAAGAAAGGCATGGTTCGATAAGAAAGGTATGTAATATGTTTCCG
This sequence comes from Erodium maritimum, assembly GCA_963921825.1. Classification (NCBI taxonomy): domain Eukaryota; kingdom Viridiplantae; phylum Streptophyta; class Magnoliopsida; order Geraniales; family Geraniaceae; genus Erodium; species Erodium maritimum. Next base: position 19,232,257 of record OY997593.1, on the reverse strand, counting down.
TTTGTTTTGAATCGAACCTTATAGAAGTGCCTAATAAAACTTGGTGGATAGATTCTGGTGCTACAACTCATGTGTCTCATATCAAGTAGGGATTCAGTTCAATCCAACCCATAAGAAAGGTTGATCGGTACCTGTTTATGGGAAATAGGATGAATGCACGAATTGAGGGCATTGAGACTTATAGTTTTATCTTAGGCACTGGTCATCAAATAGATCTTGAAAGTTTTCTCTATTTACCTGAATGTGCTAGAAATCGTGTTTCAGTAAGTAAGTTGGATATTATAGGATTTTCCCTTAAGTTTAAAAATGGTGAATTTAACTTATATCGCAATAATTTTCATTATGCATCTGGTACATTAGTGGATTCAATTTATCATTCCAAACTTGATGTTAAATTTTCTGAATCCTTGTTTCATATTGAAAGTGGAGGCATTAAACGTAGTGCACTGGATGAAAGTTCAGCTTTCTTGTGGCATCAAAGATTAGGTCACATATCCAAAGAACGATTGATGAGGTTGGTATAGAATGAAATTCTTCCTCAATTGGATTTTAGTGATTTAGATGTGTGTATAGATTGCATTAAGGGTAAGTAGACTAGCCACATAGTAAAGAAACTGGTCACGAGAAGCTCTCAACTTCTTGAAATTATACACACTGATATTTCTGGACTTATTGATATTCCTTCTTGGAGTGGTGAACAATACTTTCTTACCTTCATAGATGATTTCTCACGATATGGATTCACATATTTATTGCATGAAAAGGCTCAATCTGTGAATGTCCTATAGGTATTCATAAATGAGGTGGAAAGTCAATTAGATAGGAAAGTAAAGATTGTGAGATCTGATAGAGGTGGTGAATATTATGGAAGGTTCACAGAGAAGGGTCAATGTCCTGGTCCATTTGCAAAGTTACTTGAAAAGAAGGGAATTTGTGCACAACACACAATGCCCGATACACCTAAGTAAAATGGTGTTGCTGAGAGGCGGAATCGTACTCTAAAATACATAGTTTGAACAATGTTAAGTAATTGTTCTCTACATCTTTCTTTATGGATTTATGCATTAAAGACTACAACCTATGTTTTGAACCGGGTTCCTAGTAAAGCGGTTTGTAAGACTCCTTATGAACTATGGACAGGTAGGAAACCCAATTTGAGACATATGAGGATCTGGGGTGGCCCAGCAGAAGTGAGGTTGTATAACCCAAATGAAAAGAAGCTAGGTCTAGGACGATCAGTGGATATTTCATTGGCTATCTTGAAAAGTCAAAGGGGTACATATTTTATGTTCTTAACCATAGTACGATAATATTAGAGACAGGTAATGCTAGATTCATTGAGAATGGTCAAACTAGTGGGAGTAATGAACCACAAAATGTGGATATTCATGAAGTCGGGGAAGAAATTGTTTCTTCGGAATTCACCTCAAATGGTTGTACCAATTGTGCCTAAAAACACAATAGGACAACATAATGTTGTGCCAACTCCACAAAATGACAACATCAATGATGAACAAGTCACGATTCAAGGGGAGAATATTATCCAACATGATCAATTAAGGCGATCTACGAGGGAAAGAAGATCCGTCATTCCAGATGATTATGTGATTTATTCTGTTGAAAGTGAATGTGACTTAAGCATAAGTCAGGATCCAGTTTCATTCTGGAAAGCCGTGACAATTCAGAAAATTGGTAAATTTCCATGAAAGAGGAGATGAAATCCATGGTAGAAAACAGAGTATGGGATTTTGTTGTGTTACCTGAAGGTTCCAAGACCATTGGGTCGAAATGGGTCTGTAAGACCAAATGGAACTCGAAGGGAAACATTGAAAGATATAAAGGCCGATTTGTTGCCAAAGGTTTCAATCAGAAAGATGACATTGATTACAAGAAAACCTTCTCTCCAATATCTGAGAAGGACTCTTGGAGAATTGTTTTGGCTTTGGTGGCCCATTATGATTTAGAGCTTCACCAAATGGATGCTAAAATCGCCTTTCTCAATGGAGACCTTGAGGAGGATGTATATAGTGATCAACCTGAAGGCTTCTTAGCCTTGGGTAGTGAAGACAAGGTGTGTAAATTGAGATAGTTAATATATGGACTAAAACAAGCTTCTCGACAGTGGTATTTAAAGTTCAATGACAACATCATGTTATACGGTTTTGTAGAGGTCATCGTTGATCGGTGCATATACATGAAGATCAGTGGGAGTAAGTTTGTCATTTTAGTGTTATATGTTGATGATATTTTGCTTGCTGCAAATGACATGGGTATGTTACATAACGTGAAAAGGTATCTCTCTAAGAACTTTGAGATGAAGGTTATGGTTGAGGCTTCCTATGTGATTAGAATAGAAATAATCTGGAATGGATCATAAGGAACTTTGAGATTATCTTAAAAGGCCTACATCAACAAAGTATTAGAGAGATATAGAATGGAGAATTGCTCTACAGGGATAGTTCCTATAAAAAATGGATAAATTCACTAAAATGCAATGTCCCTAGAACGAGTTGGAACAAAATGAAATGAAAAGGATTCCATATGCATCCGTGGTTGGGAGTTTGAACTATGTTCAAACATGTACTCGACCAGATATCAATTTTGTTGTTGGTATGTTGGGTCGATATCAAAGTAATCTCGGAATGGACCATTGGAAGGTTGCAAAGAAAGTTCTCAGGTACTTGCAAGGCACCAAGGAGATCATGCTCACGTATAATAAATCCAGTCATCTTGAGGTTATTGGATATTCAGATTCATATTATGTCGGATGTGTTGATAGCAGGAAATCAACGTTTGGCTACCTGTTCTTATTAGCAAATGGAGCAATATCATGGAAAAGTGGAAAGCAATCTGTGATTGCTACTTCCACCATGGAGGCCGAATTTGTGGCATGCTTTGAGGCTACAATTCATGCACTGTGGATGCGGAATTTTATTTCAGGGCTTGGTATAGTCGACGCTATATCTAGACTGCAGAAAATTTATTGTGATAATTCCGCAGTCGTCTTCTTCTCAAAGAATGACAAGTACTCTAAAGGTTCCAAACATATAGAGTTGAAGTTCTTGTCCGTTAAGGAAGAAGTACATAAACAAAGAGTGTACTTTGAGCATATAAGGACCGACATGATAGTCGCAGATCCGTTGACTAAGGGCTTACCTCTCAAGGCGTTAATGGCCATGTGGAATGTGTGGGAATTATGTGATTTGTCCTTGCTATAAATGTTACTTGCTTGTTAGGTTACAACACTTTGATCAATTATGGTATGCTTCTGATTTAGACCATGTTTTTCATTAAATTATAATGGTGCAATTATGGTTTTAGAAAAACATGTTTCATTTGTGAATTAAAGCTCTTCACAGTATTTTAGTTAACATGACCGGGTTTGACTTGTGATACATGGAAGGAATCACAGTGCAAAATGAAGTGTGACCGCCTTGATCCAGACAAATCTGATTCAATTATAATCATTAAAGTTTCATGAACTTGATATAAGGATGATTATCGACACAAAGGCCAAGTGAGACAATGTAAGAATATTTACGATATTCTTGTGGCCTTCGTGTTTAAGATTTAATCATGTAATGTAAAACATCATATTCATATTAAATTATAAAACTTTAATATTATAGTCGACATCGTGATGGATCGGTTTCGATAAAAGTAATTAAAATCGGGAATTATGATTCTCTCCTACCTTACCCAACATGATCGAAGAACAATTCGCGATGAAGAACACACAGAAGAAGAACAAAACAAATTCTAAAACAATTTCATTAACAATTTATAATTTCTATTCTCCAATTCAACGACTTCTAAATTTCCAACACGACTTCAAAAATTAAAGAAAACATAAAATCCATAAAACGCAAAAGAACACAGATCCTACACAACTTCGAACCCAAATCAAAATCCAGATGAACACAAAATTTCTCAGAGAACATATATGAACAAAATTGAAAATGATTGGAACGAAACTGATCTGAGACCAAAACCTCGATTGATTTTCCCAAGAATTTTTTTCAAAACCCTCGAACGATGCAGATGAAGACGAGCTCCGCTCATATGAGGATGCGGGTTGATGACGGGGGAGAGATAGATCTGAGCCGCCGCCCTTAACCCTTAGACGGGGAGACTTCATGGTTGTCGCCGCTGTGGATGGGCGGAACTTGATGAGGCTTGGGTCGTCTTCTATAGATCTAAGATAAGCTATGAGGGTATGGGCTTGTCGTGGATGTCGCAGCGCGAGGAGGAGATGTTCGCCGACGCCTTCTCCTCGCCACCGTGGAAGATGGTCATGACCACCACGGTTTCCTTACTGTCGCCACCACCTCGTCGACTAGAGAAGAAGATTGACGAACTCTAAGATTTGGGAAGTCTGTGAACTCAAAGGTCTAGATGGTTCATGATATAAGTTTTAGTTTAGTTTGGTTTGGTTTTAAATTTTTAATTCTGATTTAATTAATTATTTATTCTGATTTAATTAATTAGTTTGTTTAGTTTTAAAAGTTTTAATTCTGATTTATTTATTATTGAACAATGGCGTAGTGGTAATTTCTCAACACAACTCATAAGTTCAAAATAAATAAGGGTAAAATCGTCATTTCATAATCCTCGTAACTAGCATATGTGTCACATGACTAATTTATTTGGAATACTCTGTTACTTTTCTAATGGAATGGCTCAAAATGTATGCGGACCGAACATTAAGGTACCCAAATGTATTAAAAGTGCATTAGGGTACCAAAATGTCCGTGAACCAAACATAAGGGTAGCATAATGTATTTAACTCTTTGTTTATTTTAGGGTAAACTTCACCACACTACCCTAAAAATACTTAGATTTTGTCTCACTACCCTAACCAAACTTTGTTTCACCTCACTACCTTAACGAAACTTTTAGTTGCATTTTCATACCCGCCGTCAACTTGACATCCATTTTTGGATGGAAAATGGTAAAAAGTCCAAAATACCCCTCACCAACACTCAAATTTTCAAAAGCATGCCATTGGTTTTCAAAATTCTTTTTATTTATTTATTTTATATAAATCAGTTTTTTATTTTCAAAAAATCAGTTTATTCTTAAAAAATCAGATTTTATCTTTTAAAATTAGTTTTTATTTTAAAATTTATTATTTTATTTTAAAAAAAATCAAATTTTTCAAAAAAATAGATTTTTTTTATTTCAAAAAATCAATTGTTTTAAAAAATTAGCTTTTATTTTTAAAAATCTGGTTTTATTTTTTTAAAATCAAATTTTATTTTAAAAATTCAGATTTTATTTTCAAAAAATCAAATTTTGTTTTCAAAAAATCAGTTTGTTTTTTAAAACAGTTTTTTTTTCTAAAGAAAGGACGTATATGAAAACTGTTTTTTTTTCTTTCTAAAAACTGGTTTTTTACAATAAAATCTTATTTTTTAAATAAAAATTGATTTTAAAAAAATAAAGTCTAATTTTTAAAAATAAAGTATATTTTTTAAAATAATATCTTATTTTCAAAAATAAAATCTAATTTTTTAAGAAATTTGATTTTTAAAAATAAAATCTGATTTTAAAAAATAAAATTTTAAATTTTAAAATAAAAACTAATTTAAAAAAATAAAATCTGATTTTTTAATAATAAACTGATTCTTTAAACATAAAAAACTGATTTATATAAATAAATAAAAAGAATTTTTTAAACCAATGGCATGTTTTTGAAAATTTGAGTGTTAGTGAGGGGCATTTTGGAATTTTTACCATTTTCCATCCAAAAATGGATGTCAAATTGACGGCGTGTATGAAAGTGCAACTAAAAGTTTCGTTACGGTAGTGAGACGAAACGCAAGTATTTTTAGGGTAGTGAGGTGAAGTTTACCCTTTCTTTTATGATCCTTAATTAAATCCGGCGACTACGAGCCACACCTCCGGGCATGAGCAGACCAGAGCTACAAAATTGTCTAAGATGAAATCGCTTTTCCTTTTTTGTTTTAATGTATTTATTTTTACTCAACATTAATTTTATTGTATCGAGGGGAATGTTTTAAAAATCAGTTCAGATGGCCAAACGGTGATTTTTACAACTGAACTCAGTTAGGTAAGACGCCTAAGCCGATTTAAGCAAGTAAGGTGAATCTAGGCAGACATATCGGGTCGAACGTCTAGGCTAATACTTTTGTCTATGTGAATTTTTTCTAGAAAAGTATTTCAAACAAAGAAAAAAATATATAAAAATTCTAAATAATTTTAAACTCACTTCCTAACATTTAAGTTTTCTTAATTGAGTCCTTTCTTAAAAAAGAATTTTATATTGTAAATTATATACATATAATAGTTTATTAAATAAAATTGAAAAATATAAATTTGATTAGTCCCTTATTAGTAGTGTCTAAGAAATCTTACCGTCTGATTAGTGCCTAACATGTTTTACAATCTTGATCAAAGATAATATTGTTATTTTGAAAATTTTGGAGGTCATGTGACTTGCACATAATTAAAATTCGACATTTTTGTAAAATTCGATGTCGTTTCGTATCTTTTTTTAGCACACGAACTGAAAAATTATTAATTTGAAAGAAAGAGGCCGTAAAGACCGTAAATATGAGTAAATGAACTAAAAAGTATGAGATATTGTCTCGATGACGACGGAGACAATGATCCTATATCTAAGTAAGCGGTGTGACCTAGGGAGAAACTAGGGGGTCGATGAAAGAGTACTTTCCTCGTCTCGACTTGACCGGTATGCTATGTCGTAGTAGTTGACCAAAGAGTATGTCAGGGAAAGAGGAGACTAGGAGTCAAGAGGCGGCTGAGTCACAAGGGTCGGGGTGGGCTCCTCATAAACACCCCAAGGTGCCTTGGATTACTCATGGCGACTTGTGAGGCCGCTCATCGTGCCTCACTTCTTCCCCATCAGGGCCTTCTTTCTCTTTCAGGTATGTGGACGCCCAACAACTACCTGCGGTGTTTACCTCATGATCGAAGATGCTAGCCTTTTCCGCGAGAGCGAAGGAATGGAGATGCATAAGAGACATTTTCCCAACCTTAAAATATTCAATAGGCACCCCGATCACACAATCATGTCTGGATGGCGACCTTAAGGTCACGGCAACAACGGTGATCAGTTGTTGGTCGCGTTTGTCTCGACGGAGATGATGTAGAGTGTGGCAGCCCGCGGCGGGCTTGGGCTGAACTTGAGTGGATCGTCTCTATCTTACCAATGAAAATAGTGGGGCAGGACTCCCTGGGCAGTGCGTGGTACAGGAGGAAAGAGGCGGGTTGGCTGCGACTACGGGTGGAGGGCGGGGAAGCTTCCCGAGGAGCATCCATCGACGCAGGGAGATATATCCGATAGCGGGCAGGCGGAGACGACGGAGGATGGTTGTGGTGGCGTGAACTAGGAGGATGGCGTGCAATGTAGAGAAGAAGAATCCATAGGCCCACCCAAAAGATGTAGAGCCGGTAGAGACTCTACCGAGGTAGGTTTTGCAGGGATCACCGACCTGCATATCCACGACGTTGAGGTTGGTTTCGTAGGGAGTAGAGATCTATAAATCGACGGCGTCGAGGCGGTTCCGCGGGGAGAAATGACCGGTAGATCGGCAACATCGAGATTGGTTCTGTAGGAAGCAACTGTAAAGCCCACTTTATTCTAAAAGGGTATTGTTTTGGCAAACTGAAAATTTGGGGTAAGTTGCTGCAACAAGTTATTTTGAAAAGAAAAATAAATAAAAAAAAGGAAAAGGGGGACCGTTGGACTGGGCTGGAGATTGAGCCAGTTCAGGGCCCAATCGGTGAGAGAGTCAGGCCCGCGCGCGAGCCCGAACCAATAGTGTGCAAGGCCCAGCCCAGATAACCTAACCTAACCCTAATTGGGGGGGACTGTTCATCGTCTCCATCTCTCGCCCCATCTCTTTCTGCGATTCCGAGCGCTTTCTCGTAGTCGTCCCTTCCTTCTCCGATCTCCGTCGATCTCCTTCTCCCCCTTCATCCTCTCTAGCTACCCCGCCCTCGCCTTCACCTCTACTTCACTCCTGAGCACCGCCCAAGCCTCTCTGTGCAAGAGATCGAACCACGCCGGAGAAATCTCTCTGGGTTCGCTTTCCCGGACACGATTCGACGCCGGTGACGAGAAACAGTAGGTCCGAGTTGTTCCTCGTCGTCTTCTCCTTCTTCTACGAGCTTCCTTTGACTGAGAGCATACCTTTCCGGGCTCGATTTGAGCGGGTTTGGTCGGAACCCTCACCGGCGACCTCGAACTCGTCAGATCTGAGACGAGGACGAGTATTAGGTCACGCCCGAGCCATCGCCGCCACATCCACGCGTCGCCGGGAACCTGACGTTCATCTCCTCCCTCGTTCCTCCCTGTTCGAGATTCTCCAGCACCGTGGACGGTGGCCGGAGAGTGTTGGCGTCACCGGAGCTGAATCCAGCTCAAACCGAGCCTACGTGGGTTGGGCCAGGTCCTGTAACATGACCGGTTTGGCAAACTTGGGCCGGAGGCTCGAACCGTGGGCTAGGCCCAGGTCTGGATGAGTTCTGGACTCGGGCTTGGGTCCGGGTCTAGACCGAGTTCGGGTCGGGTCTGGGGCCGGGTTCGGGTCTGGGTCTGACCAGGTCTGGTTTTTGGACCGGGTCGGATCCGGGTCATAGATTTAATTAAATAATTAATTAAATTATTTGACTTTAAAATGGATTATTTAAAGGACGTTTTGGACAATTTCGAGGACTTTGGGCATACCGGAACGAATTGGATGTTTTGACTGTTTAAAACCCAGACTTGGATTTCGCGGACTTCGCCCGAGAAGACCGCTGTTAGGCCAGGACGTCAGCAGCTAGGAGACGCAGCTGTTGTTATCGTCTTGAGGTAGGGAAAGTAGCGGATACCGCTTTAATTACGGAAAGTTACTAGTGTGCATGATTAGGGTTTAATAATAACCGGAAAGGTCCTAGTTTGCATATAGGAGCGACTACTTTACTTAATTGATTAAACGAACGAGTCCAGTAACATGTAGGACGAGATTTACTAGTTTACTTGCTTTATCTGCTTTCAATACCTGGGAAATTGCCGTGTTGGTAGATGGGCCATGTCGAGCCCTAGGTTTGCGTGCTGTGTGCTATACCCGTTGTGTGAGAGTCTAAATAAGATTATACTCGGTGTTGCATGTTGTGACTGTGTGTGAGCAAGTGTGCCATGTTTGATAATGTGAACCCTTGGTTATGATATGAACGGGTGAGTGATAGACCGGTTGTGTGTTATATTGAGTTGGTCCGGTTGGTATACCAAGACAAGTAATGGCTGTGTGCGGTGTGCTAGACCCTGTTTGTGTGGTCCAAGAGATGACATAGATGGAGTGGTACCTGCACCGAGAGATAGTTCCGGCGTAGTGTATCGAGGCCAAGGATGGCGTGATGGATACCCGAGTCTCTGTGACGGGAAGGCGTACGACCGAAGTGAGTGCCAGGTGTCGGGACCGAGGCTTCGTGTTTCGGTGCGACATAAGTGGACGGGCTGTGATAGCCGGAGACGTTGGAAATGGTTATACTATGTTTAGGGCGGGTCTACTGTGTGCGATGTGTGTGTTGCTGGGCTTTGTGCGTTGTCTGCTTTGTGTGATGTGCATGTTGTTGGGCTTTGTGCATTGTCTTCTGTGTGAGCCGTGCGGGCTGTCTGGGTTTGTGCATTGGGTTAAGTGAGACTTTGGTCTTGTGAGAGTGTTGGGTGACTCGAGGTGATGTTGTACCTGATTCTTGTGTTGCAGTGCGAGTTCGCACGTGTGGTCGGTTGTAAGATAACCGTGGGCGTTGTCCATTGAAAATTGTTAGGTGATGGGTGTCAAGAGCTGATTGTGGAAAGTGGTATGAGTTCGGTTCGTTGTGAGTTGTTTTACGGGTTGTGCCTGAGTGAATGCCAAGTGCTGTCTTGGAGTAATCGTTTATTTTGTTTCTAAGAGGTTTGCTTTACTAGTATGCCATAATTGGACGGTTACCCGTGGTAATGAACTGTGGTTTAGAACCTCAACTACTTTTCCTACTGAGCGTAAGCTCACCCCCTTACCTTGTTGTGTTTCAGGTGTCGAGCGGTAATAGTACTAGCAGGATTCTCATAGCTAGGGAGCTGACGGGGATTCGAGCTAGTGTCTAGAGACGTACCATTAATTGTTGAATTATTTTACCGTTGTTTTTACCGAGCTGTTGACTCGTGGTGATTGTTAAAAGTTTTAAACTACTATTTGAAACTGTTTTGGCTTTACTTTCCTTTAAATTTATATTGTTTTAGTTCACGTCTCGAATTCGGTCAAAACCGGATTTGGGGCGTGACAATTTGGTATTAGATGCTGGTTTCATTTGAAATTGTTTTTCAAGCCTTAGACCGTAAGTCAATTAGGTGGGTAGAGTTAGGTTGTTGAATTCCGGTGTGTCGGTTACGCAATTCGGAGATGACCTAAGCGTATAAGCGAGACGAGGAGGATCTCGGTTTGGTTGTTGGTTGAACTACTGTAAATTGTGGTCCTATTTTGCGTTGTGCAAGTGTGTTTTGAATGCATGTTTAAGCGGATGGTTGACTTAATTTACGAACGGGTTATGCCCGATTTTCTGCAGAAACTGAAGTGTATGTATCATCACGATCTGGCTATAGGGGCCACTATAGCTGGACATGAATGATGGGATGTCGAGTGGTTACAACGTAATTCGGGGACGCATGAACAGGGTTGTAACGACGAGAGATCAACATGAATGTTATGTTAGAAAGAGTTGTGTTAAGAATTTGAAACTAAGTTTGTGTTGTTCCCCGTAAAATTGTTGTGCGATATGATTTGTAGTTTGTGTGACTTAAGTGTGGAACTGTGTGTAACCCCGCTGTGTGTATTTATGACTTGTGTGACGCACTAGTGTGCTGACTTCTCTGATGTGTGCTATTGGGTGACTACTACTGAGTATTATTATTACTATCAGTACTAGTGGAGTGGACTGTGTGTGGCGTTAATTATTATTAAGCACATTTTCCGTTCGGGTTAAGAAACTGAAATCTGTGTGTTGGCCGCGCAGAGATTATACGTGATGGCACCGAGTTACGTTCCTCGAGGCACGAGGAGACGGCCCGCTGGAGGGCGAGGACAGCAGCCTACTGCTGAGTCCGCTGAGGCGACAGGTGCCCAGGGTGCGCCCGCTGAGGGGCACGAGGGAGTCGAGATAGCCCAGGCGGCAGTTCTAGAGGAGCAGACCAGCACTGTTCAGGGATTAGCAGCTGTCATTTCCCGTAGAGAGGCTACAGCTCCTGCACCAGAGACTGTACCTGCTGCGACTGCAGCGACATCTGAGGAGCCTACGCAGGTTGATAGCTACAATGCGCAGGCATTGCGAGATTTCCGCAGGCTATGCACGCCTGTGTTCTCCGGGGAGCTAGACACCGAGGCAGCCGAGCGATGGCTGGAGCGGATCACCCGCAACCTTGATACATCCGGGGTGTTGAACGGTAGACTCCGAGTCTCATTCACAGCCTTCCATCTGGAAGGGGAGGCCTACCACTGGTGGCGCCGAGAGCAGGTCCGAGTGGGGGACGACTCTGTGCTGTTCGGACAGCGTTTCCTCGAGCAGTACTTTCCACAGGCTGTTTTGGATGACAGGCGTCAGCAGTTCCTGGAACTGCGACAGGAGGGCATGTCTGTGTCTGAGTACGAGGCGAGGTTCACCTCCTTGTCTCGCTTCGCCCAGGAGATGGTACGGACGAAGGTTCTCAGGTGTCGACGTTTTGAGGGAGGACTTCGCCCCGCGATCGCGGACCGGGTCGCTGCTTTGAGGACCCAGGTATATACTGACTAGGTGGATCAGGCCTTGACTGTGGAACGACGCTTCCGTGAGACGGCCAGAGTGAGAATGGTCAGGCCGAGGCCGAGCAGCTTTCTGAGGCCATCCGAGACTCAGTGTCCGAGGAGGTAGAGGACCTCAGGATCGTTTCAGACTCAGACCTAGTAGAGAGGACCGCGACAGGTCGGGTCGGTGGCCTCAGTTGGACCTTACGTGAGAGGGCGCACATGCTACGGATGTGGACGACCAGGTCACATGGCTCGAGACTGTCCCGGGAGCAGCGGATCAGTGGACCATCCGGTGGGTAGACCTGAGGAGAGGTCGAGTACCGGGCCACCGCTTTGTCATCAATGTGTTCAGTCAGGACACTTCATCTCCAGGTGCCCCGATCGACTTTTGGAGGTGTCGGCCCTGCGACCACAGCAGTCGCAGACTGGGCAGCCACCGCAGTTTCAACAGCGTCAGCCTTAGACGCAGAGGGCGCCGAGGCAGACAGCTAGCGCACCAGCGCCGAGACACCAAGCTGCGCAACGGGTGACACTTCCACCACCTCCGAGAGGCGGACCTCCGTTGCGGTAGGGTCGGGTGTATGCTGTCACCGATTCACGGGCAGAGAGACAGGATTCCGATTATGGGATCGCTCGTGACTTCGAGCACGCCTTGGATTAGAAGACATCGCGGAACGTGGGACTAGCGAGAGTCCGGGAGCTGTTTTTGTTTTGACTTTAGAACTGTGCTTTCATTTTGAGACTTGTATTTGACTCGTTTTGGTTTATTACTTTTGGTTATCGTTGCAACTTTGAGCTTGCGGTTTGTTTAAGTCGTTTTTATGTTATTTCTGAGTTCGCGCCCCGAGTCTGGCCAAGTATCGTTGAGATCAGTGTGGCGCAGCAGAAGCGTGGTGGGTCCATAACCCACAGGTTGGATGGTAGGTCGGGTCAATTGCCAAGCAGGGCACACTTGAGGATTTTCAGTTGGTATTTGTGGTGTCGTCAGTTTTGTGATGACTTGGAGGGAACGACTCATGAATTGTTTGAGATTACGTATTGCTTCCTTGTGGTACCGTGTATTGTTGGTCGTGGCGTAACCCCGTTTGGAGTTCGGCGTCGATTGTCCGATTATCGGGACGTAGTATGCGAGGCCCAGCCCAGATGCCTTATAACCTGACCTAACCCTAATTGGGGGGTACTGTTCATCGTCTCCATTTCTCGCCCCTTCTCTCTCTGCGATTCCGAGCACTTTCTCGTCGTCGTCCCTTCTTTCTCTGATCTCTGTCGATCTCTTTTTCCCCCTTCATCCTCTCCAGCTACCCCGCCCTCTCCTTCACTCCTGAGCACCGCCCGAGCCTCTCTGTGCAAGAGATCGAACCACGTCAGAGAAATCTCTCTGGGTTCGCTTTCCCACACGATTTGACGCCGGTGACGAGAAATAGTAGGTCCGAGTTGTTCCTCGTCGTCTTCTCCTTCTTCTCCGAGCGTCCTTTGCCTGAGAGCATACCTTTCCGAGCTCGATTTGAGCGGGTTTGGTCAGAACCCTCGCCGACGACCTCGAACTCGTCAGATCTGAGACGAGGACGAGTATTGGATCACGCCCGAGCCATCGCTGCCACATCCACGCGTCGCCGGGAACCTGACGTTCATCTCCGCCCTCGTTCCTCCCTGTTCGAGCTTCTCCAGCACCGTGGACGGTGGCCGGAGAGTGTTGGCGTCACCGGAGCTGAAACCAGCTCAGACCGAGCCTACGTGGGTTGGGCCAGGTCCTGTAACTAGACCGGTTGGGCGAACTTGGGCCGGAGGCTCGAACCGTGGGCTAGGCCCAGGTCTGGATGAGTTCTAGACTCGGGCTTGGGTCCGGGTCTGGGTCTGGGGCCGGGTTCGGGTCGGGTCTGGGTCTGACCGGGTCTGGTTTCTGGACCGGGTCGGATCCGGGTCTGGTTCACGGATCCGGGTCACAGATTTAATTAAATAATTAATTAAATTATTTGACTTTAAAATGGATTATTTAAAGGACGTTTTGGACAATTTCGAGGACTTTGGGCATACCGGAACTAATTTGATGTTTTGACTGTTTAAAAACCCAGACTTGGATTTCGCGGACTTCGCCCGAGAAGACTACTGTTAGGCCAGGACGTCAGCAGCTACGAGACGCAACTGTTGTTATCGTCTTGAGGTATGGAAAGTAGCGAATACCGCTTTAATTACAGAAAGTTACTAATGTGCATGATTAGGGTTTAATAATAACCGGAAAGGTCCTAGTTTGCATATAGGAGCGACTGCTTTACTGAATTGATTAAATGAACGAGTCCAGTAACATGTAGGACGAGATTCACTAGTTTACTTGCTTTATCTGCTTTCAATACCTGGGAAATTGTCGTGTTGGTAGATGGGTCATGTCAAGCCCTAGGTTTGCGTGCTGTGTGTTATACCCGCTGTGTGAGAGTCTAAATAAGATTATACTCGGTGTTGCATGTTGTGACTGTGTGTGGGCAAGTGTGCTATGTTTGATAATGTGAACCCTTGGTTATGATATGACCGGGTGAGTGATAGACCGGTTGTGTGTTATGTTGAGTTGGTCCGGTTAGTATACCAAGACAAGTAATGGTTGTGTGCGGTGTGCTAGACCCTGTTTGTGTGGTCCAAGAGATGACATAGCCGGAGTGGTACCTGCACTGAGAGATAGTTCCGGCGTAGTGTATCGAGGCCAAGGATGGCGTGATGGATACCCGAGTCTCTGTGACGGGAAGGCGTACGACCGAAGTGAGTGCCGGGTGTCGGGACCGAGGCTTCATGTTCCGGTGCGACATAAGTGGACGGGCTGTGATAGCCGGAGACGTTGGAAATGGTTATACTATGTTTAGGGCGGGTCTGCTGTGTGCGATGTGTGTGTTGTTGGGCTTTGTGCGTTGTCTGTTGTGTGTGTTGTTGGGCTTTGTGCATTGTCTAATGTGTGAGTCGTGCGGGCTGTCTGGCTTTGTGCATTGGGTTAAGTGAGACTTTGGTCTTGTGAGAGTGTTGGGTGACTCGAGGTGATGTTGTACCTGATTCCTGTGTTGTAGTGCGAGTTCGCACGTGTGGTCGGTTGTAAGATAACCGTGGGCGTTGTCCATTGAGAATTGTTAGGTGATGGGTGTCAAGAGCTGATTGTGGAAAGTGGTATGAGTTCGGTTCGTTGTGAGTTGTTTTACGGGTTGTGCCTGAGTGAAGGCCAAGTGCTGTTTTGGAGTAATCGTTTATTTTGTTTCTAAGAGTTGGGCTTTACTAGTATGCCCTAATTGGACGGTTACCCGTGGTAATGAACTGTGGTTTAGAATCTTAACTACTTTTCCTATTGAGCGTAAGCTCACCCCCTTACCTTGTTGTGTTTCAGGTGTCGAGCGGGAATTGTACTAGCAGGATTCTCGGATCTAGGGAGCTGACGGGGATTCGGGCTAGTGTCTAGAGATGTACCATTAATTGTTGAATTATTTTACCGTTTTTTTTACCGAGCTGTTGACTCGTGGTGATTGTTAAAAGTTTTAAACTACTATTTGAGACTGTTTTGGCTTTACTTTCCTTTAAATTTATTATTGTTTTAGTTCACGTCTCGAATTCGGTCAAAACCGGATTTGGGGCGTGACATCAACAACCTGTAGAAGGGTCACGAAGCTTGGTGGGGGTACTTGAGAGGTTTTCAATTGTAGTTTTTGTTAGGTGCAATAGCAAGATGTCAATCAAGATGTTAAGACTTGCTAACTGACATCTTGGTTTACGAGCAGAAATGAAACAATAATAAATTAAGCAAGCATTCACAAAGACACAAGATTGGTTACCCAATTCGGTGCATCATCACCTACGCCTAAGGGCACTCTGCTAATAGAAAGGTTTTCACTACAATGTAATCAATCAACATACAAATTATCAGATCATCCAGAACAAACATATGTTGTTATTATTATTATTATTATTATTACTATTATTATTATTATTATTATTATTATTGATAAATAATTGTTTTATTAAAAGTTTTTACTCCAAGATGGAGAAAAAAAAACGGATTGTCAAAGGAGGCTATCCTTAGATACCTTCAAAGAAACTCTTCTACAAAAGAGCAACGGAAACTCGATCTCGAAAGTAACCGAGATAACAGACAACTCAACCTAAAATCGAAAATAGAGAAAAACCCCACAATCAGTCCCTAAAGATCCTGTAGTGATAAATCTTCTTCATAACTCGTTTCTACGCTGAGCTTCAAGAATTTAACTATCGCCCTGAGTTTGTGATCGAGTTTGAACACGAGAGGGTTGCGAAGAATTCTTCTTTCTGCTCCCTTTGACATTTTTAACGGTTTCAAGCCATGGTGGTGGTATGTACAGGAGTCGATTGTTCCGGTGATATGTGTGATCGAAATTGCGAATAACAAGGGCGGCTCGGCCAAAAGATGAAGAGAGAGCCCTAAAGTCCCCGTAATTTTATAACTAAGTCTTTTGATTAAAGATAGTCTTATAAAATTGGACCACAATTTAAAATACGTTTGGGGAAATTATCCCTTATTATATAATTGCAAGCCTTCCATACTCTTTAGAGCTCGGCAAAAAGGCAATAACTCAATCATGAATCCTTGTCTTAAACAACATTTGTTGATTTCCATTTTTAAATGTCTGCGACCTGGCATTGCAAACATCATGAATTGGACCACTATTTAAGCTCCACACTTTCTAGTGTTTGGTTCCCAAGAAAGTTGCAGTTGTTGATAGGAGGGAAATGGGAAGAAGGCCTTGCTGCGACAAAGTGGGATTGAAGAGAGGTCCATGGACCATCGAGGAGGATCACAAGCTCATGAACTTCATCCTCAACAATGGCATCCATTGCTGGAGATCTGTCCCCAAACTTGCAGGTGATCATCAATTTTCACAAAAAATAAAAGAACAAGACATATTATGTACATTACATGTGACATATGATTCTTTTGTTTATGGGGCTGTTTTCAGATTTGTTAAGGTGTGGCAAGAGCTGTAGATTGAGATGGATCAACTACCTGAGGCCGGACCTCAAGAGAGGGGAGTTCACGGAAGCTGAAGAGGATCAGATCATTCAACTTCATTCCCGCCTCGGTAACAAGTATGGTCAACTCTGACTCAAAGCCCAACTCTTCTATTCGTTTTTTTTATGAGCGAATGTAAATTTAAATTAAAAGAGTACATGATATGGCCTATTTACAGACCTATGAGTGATTCGAACAGTGATATGTCAGTTCAGCCTCATATCACTATTTGAGAAACTATCTTGAGAATCCCACCGGCTTTAACAGTTCTCGATTTGTGTGTCAATATGTTGATAAGAATGTTATTACATAGGTGGTCGAAGATCGCGTCAAACTTCCCTGGTCGGACGGACAATGAGATCAAAAACCATTGGAACACAAGAATCAAAAAGAGACTGAAACATCAAGGATTGGATCCTCTGACCCACAAGCCTGTTCAAGAAGCAGAACAGAGTGACGACAAGAGCAAGACGAACCCAGAGCCAAACTCATCGGAGTTGACTTTAAAAACAGTGGACAACAACCTCGGCAGCAACAAAGAACAAGTTGAATCCGAACTACAAACGTTGGATCAAACAAGCGACCTCTTCAGCAACAACTACGACGTGTTGTGGGGAAGCTTAGACAACAGCATTGGATCGAACACTTGTACTTCTTCTTACAGCTCTTCGGAATCCGCAACAGTCGATGACCAGACACAGAACTCTCTGCAATTGCAACAATGGGTTGAGGGTGTTGATTCTATATTGTCGTGGGACTTGTTCGATCACCTGGAGGAAGATCTCTTCTTTCTGGGGAACAACTAGTGATGGTTGCAGATGATCATTGCTTCTGTCCCTTTTGTTGTGCTGTTTCTTTAGGGCATTATTGTGTTCTGGAATTGTATTTGACAAGTTGTTATATGATTATTAATTGAACTCCATATTTGTAATTTCTTTGTCTTGTCGTTATGGTAATAATTGGATGCTTGACATGATAGCTCATCATGGCCAAACCCAAACATATTGAATTGATGAACTTGATTTGTATCTTAATCTCTTATTTTCAAAAGAAAGGAAAACGCTGGTTCTTTGTAACTGAAATTTGGTTTAGGTTAGGATGTGATAAACAAAGGTTCGAAAAGGTTAGGAATCGGCGTTTTTCTTAAAACGAATATATGTTTCAGTATTCCGAGAAGATAGGACATATGGATACCATGAGAAACTAGATCAATAGTTCCACTAACATCCTTTTTTATATAGTTAAAACCCATATATGTGACCCTAAAATAATCCGATATCAAAGAGTAACCTTAATCGTTAAATGACTGCCCAATGATAAGGAAAGACGAGTCTAGGGATAATAACATGACGAGCTTTATTTTCTCTGATCCATATCGTTCACGAAAAGTGTATCGTCTATGTTAGAATGTAATTTTAATTCGACCTTCAACTATAAGCTTGAGCTTTTAGTTGAGTTGGTCCTATAATATGGTATCAGAGTCTGATACCTCACGGATAAAGATTCGAACCTCACTCTCTAAAAAAAAATACTAAAATCTTCTTAATTTCTCACATATGTCCAAAATGGGCAAGCCCTTACATCTCTTCTCAATGAGTTTATCTCTTTTTCTATATATTTTAACTCCAAACCTGAAAACGGACTTGTTCCTGAGAACACGTATTAGAATATAGCTATAATTGGACCTTCAATTATAACCTTAAGCTTTTAGTTAGGTTAGTCTTCTAATAGTCTCTAACCTCCGTATAATTTTATTGCCATAAACAAGATCTGACCGGATATTTTCACCATCCCCACGAGAGTCCAAAGCCAACCAAGAGGCTTGACCATAGTGTACTCTTATATTGAAGCAATATGAAAGGGTGCTTATTAGGAATATTAAGGGGTTGGTCGTGCCGAGCACCTAATTAAGATTTGAGAGTGGTCCTTTGCTTACGTGCATGCATCTGCGGAAAGAAGAAAAAGATTCTTACAAGGAATTGAAGCCATGATCTACAAACCATGTACCATGTAACATGTTTATGTCATGCCATGGCTCTTTGACTCCGGGAATGTGCTCATATTATAAACTTGTCCCACACCCAACTTGTAATATTACTTATTAATCTAATTGGATTTGTGTTTTCTAATTGTAAACAAAGGCAATTTGGTTGTTTTTAAATGTTGAAATTTCAATATTTTATTGAATTTACTTGCTTTAATTTAATGGCTGGACCTCGAGGACTAGGAGTACAGGGACCTACAGAGGAAGAATATTAGGTAATTAAAATAATAAAAGAAAGAAAATAGGTCGGGTACCCATGTCTGTGATGCAGCTCCTCCATCACCAAATAGATTACACTTTGACTTCCAATTAGATGTTTTGGTTTACATAACAAGATATCTAATTTAAAATATGAGCTACGCTTTGTTATCGAGTCAAATTATGATGAGGGTGCCGAGGTAATTTTAAATCATAGTTTTTTACTGAATGCCAGAAGTCTCGAGTTGGGGTTTGGCGACCAATTCAAATTCAATATAGGATGAGACCTAATAAACACATTACGAACCCATTTATGAACAACTCGATTAGCTTTTCTACGAAAATGGATGACTTTCACACCTGTATGCTATCTAAGGATGGTCGTGTAGTCTTCGATGATCCCCTCAAAAGCGAGAGCAGGCTTACTGGACTATTAATAGCCAAAAACACATTAAATTCCCACAACCCTGCCACTCATGTACTATCCCGAACCCAGAGTAATGCCTCTTTAACTATACAAGCTTCCACCAATTCAGGGTCTCTAAAGAACAGAAGAATTAGGCACCACACTCCCCCCCCCCCCCCCCCCCCCCCGAGCATCCTTGCATACCAAACCGCCGGCACAACCATGACCCTCCACCACTGCTCCGTTTGTATTTATTTTAAACGCCCCTCCACCGGCTTTCTCCAGCTTCACAGGCTAGCAAAATGTCCTGAATTGGGAGCAGCAATCCGCACTTGTGCCTCTTGCCACTCCGAACTTAAGGTCATCATAGCATAATAAATAGTCTCACCTGATGTCTGTTTCCCTTTCGAAACCCGGGTGTTACGGGACTTCCACAACTCTCAACACCCTATACCGACCAGATTAGATGTTTCCTGCGAGTAGTTCTCCCAATGACATTCAAGCCAGCTACGAACCGAAATATATTTTTGACACATTACCCACGTATTAAACTCCATACGGCCTGCAGCAAGAGTGCAGGAAAACAGAACATGTATGTTTGTTTTCGCTTCCCCATACACATTACAAAGGCCCAACACCACCATCACTTCCCTCGGAGACACATGCATGTGGGTAGAATACCTGAAGCCACCTCCAAAGAAAATGTGCTACCGTAAGGAGGACATGTAATGACCAAAGCTTCTTCCAAAAGATGTCTATGTTGTCATGACTCCATCTCCCAAAACCGGCCTGAATCTCCATGTACACCGTACGCACCGAGTATACCCCATCTCTTGTACCTTTCCAATACTCGGAGCACTGCTTTAGCGTCCCGCGGAGAGAACACTCTCTGAATCAGTTCCACATCCCAAACTCGCGACGTAGGTAAAATTAGCCTACTTACCGTCCAATTCTCAACCTGGCCCTCAACATCAGATAACCACCCTAACTTAGAACCGACCCAAGGAGCCCAGGCAAGGAACTTCTGCTCCCCTGAGCCGATCTATTTTACGATCCCTTCCCGAACTACATCTTGAGCTGCCAATATACTGTTCCAAATAGGATTAGCATTACCCACTTTGCGAGCACTAATAAAATCAGATAATATAAAATATTTAGCCTTCAAAATTCTGCCAATCCGGCTACTTGATTAAACATTAACCTCCATCCTTGTTTACCTAACAAAGCCACATTAAAATCATAAAGATGCTTGAAACTAAGCCCACCTCGAAACTTGTGGTTACATAGTGAGCTCCATTTACGCCATTTAATACCAGCACTTGTTTTATTATTGTGAGACCACCCGAATCTGTTCATAACAACCTCAATCTTTCTAATTACAGTACTAGCAACAAATGTACACTCATTGTATAAGTTGGAAGAGTCTGAACAACCGATTTTAGGAGTACCTCTTTTCCATCTTTATTGAGTTATTAATAACTCGCCCCAGCTACTGAGCCTGTGAATAATTCAGTCTTTCACATGTTGGAATGCCTTGTATCTACTCCTCCCCACCACTACTGAAAGACCTAAATACGTACCGACATCCATAACTCTGGTCATCCCCAGTATAGCCGCAATCCCTTCTCTCCTGGCCGGTTGTGCATTCAGGCTATAAGAAATAAAGGACTTATGCTCATTTATCTATTGACCAGAAGCTCTTTCATAACGACCTAGAAGGTCCTTCCAATTCACCGCTTCCTCATATGTGGCCTTCCCGAAGATAGAAAATATCGTCTCCAAAAAAACAAATGAGTAATTAAGGGAGCGTCCCTCACTACTCTAGAACCAGTGATCAGCCCTCGTTATTCATAATCAGAAATTAAATGGGAAAGTCCTTCTGCACACACATAAATAAATAAGGGGATAGCGGATCTCCCTATATTATTCCCCTACCAAGAAAAATGGGTCCTAAACAACAACCCATAATTGTGGTGTCTTTACATAAGACATAATCAAGTTCACCTATCTTTCAGAAGAAAAAAAAAAACCATTCTCAGAAGGACTCTCTCCGAGTACCCTCAATCAACTTGGTCATATGATTTACGCATATCCACTTTCATAGCCATCTGACCGACTTTCCCCTATCTTTTGTTCCTCTGAAAATGCAGTACCTCTCTTGAAATAATAATTTTATCAGTGATCAACCGACCTTTCAAGAAGGCACTCTAGGACTCCGATATCGAAATATACAACAAAGTATTCATCCTATTCACAATATCCTTCGATATAATTTTGTAAATTACATTACAAGGGGCTATGGGACGAAATTCCCCCATTACCGTAGGCTCCTTGTTTTCGGGATTAACACCAAGTTGGTGTTATTTAAATCGGAGGAGATGGTACTTGTTTCAAATGCTTATCTTACTAATGTGAGAAATTGAAAATTTAGAGATGACCTGCACCTGCATGCTAAATAAGGCTCGTCTTACTTCCTCCATCTCAATTGGACGAAGTAGGTCCAAATTGCGATCCTCTGATACCGATCTTGGCACTAATAAACTGACATCATCCTAAGTTGTGTCATCCTGTTGAAATAGCTCCTCAAAGTATGAGGTGATAACCTCCTCTAGTCCCACAGCCTATTCTATCACAATCCCATTAGCATTATTCAGCTTGTATATCCGGTTTCTCCTCCTTCTAGCAGATGCCTTCGTATGAAAATATCGAGTGTTTCTGTCCCGCGATCTATTCCAATGTTATTTAGCACGCTGCTTCCATTTATCATCTCTTTGAGCCAGAAATAGTGTCAATTGACTCCTCAAAAAAGGCACCCTTTCTCCATTTACCCGATCACAACGACCCTTTAACGTATTCATTTCCTTCTGACACTCCCTAATACGTTTGTTCAAAATGTCAGGATTGGCATTTTCCCACTTACTGAGATCTACTATTGTCCGTTGTAGACGATCTTGGATAGATAAGCCGTCGTTAGCTTCCCAAATATGCCGGGCTAGTTTCTCACAATCGGGTTCTCTACTCTAGCCTTCCTAAAACTTGAAAGTTTGAGACCTCTACCCTATAAACTCTCGTTTACCGGACACCCAAACGGGGGTATGATCTAACATTGATAAACAATCATTTATGAGGATTGTATCTGGAAGCACCTCATCCCACTTCTTGTTAGAAGCAGCTCGGTCTAATTGGATTTCGACTCTAGTCGAGCTGTTTCTTCCCTTCTCCCAAGTGTATCAGTAACATGAGATAGGAATATCTCTCTAGCCACCATCTTCTAGGGTTTTATTGAAACCATTCTACAAACTTCACGGGTATGGATTCCTCCTCACATATCAATGTTAGGTAACGTGTTGTTAAAGTCACCAAGAACTACCCAAGAAAGGTTGTCCTGGGTACTCAACTCTCGAATCAGATCCCATGTTTCCCTCCTTCTCTCCCTTTTTGGTTGTCAATATAAACTTGTAATGCGAATGATAGCCCCATCTGCATTAATAGTTTGGAAATCAACATGAGAGCGAGAGAACATCCGCAGGCTTCCCTCCTCTTTATTGCGCCACAACATGGCCAATCCTCCACCACCATTCCTGCTATCATCTGAAAATGTACCTCTCATCCCTAACCTCCTCTTCATTTTCTCTATCAACTCTTTTTTACACTTTGTTTCAGATAGAAAATGACCTCGAGTCTCTTACGAGCAACAAGCTCTAGTAGGTACTGAAATTTCGAGAATTCCCTCATCAGATCCGTATCAGTCTCAAGTGCGAATGTTTTCCCCTTATCTACTTCAACTACAACCATCTAGGTCATGCAGAGCATGAGTGCACGACGGAATACCCCTATATGACCTATATCTGGTGGCCGAGCAGAATGCAGCGCTACAAAAGCACTTCACCATATGATTCAATCCGGTGAGACCACAAAGCCTTACATCACTTATGACATCGGACATCTTGCCTAAAACCTCAACATATTCCTAGATCAACACACCCACCTGGAAACCCCAACTTGGCGTAGAGACAAAGGAGGGTTCAACTTGGGGAGGTATGTCGGGCACGAAAACCAACATCCTACTGAACCCATAATTAGGCGGGACCACAACCGGCCCTTGCCCATTCCATAAGTAGGCGGGACAAACACCCACTAGGATCCAACTGGGGGACCTTATCCCATTGAGTCTCCATCCCCACTTACCATGGGACAACTAGTGGAGAAGTTGGATCCCAGGATGGCGAGAAAAGGAAGAAAGTACTCAACCCGTCGGTCATTGAGCCGAATAAGACAAGGATAAGGAAAAGGGTCTCAGGTCTGATTGATATCGTTTTTGCATAAGATCCCCATGAGAATCAGACGATGTATGAAAAGTAGTCTCGCCATGGTAAACGAGTGGCTTTAGGGGACACGGGAAAATGAAGAGAAAAAGTGTCTCGACCTATCCACGGTTAGCGCAAGCTAACCAAACTCCCCCGCAAATTGTTGAAATCCTTGGTCTACTACCATAGTCCTCACAAATAATAGTCCCCCTAGCTCTTTCTGATTATGTGATTTCCGTATGAATTAATAAAATCTTAGTCTTTCACTCAAATGAAAAAAAGATCGAGAGAATACGTTAAGGTTTTCCTTTACACATTTACACCCTTACAAAGTGTAAGGTGTTAATATTCTAAAATAGTCACGAGTTCCCTATTTTTTGCTCAAATTGATTGAGTGTTTTTTTCCGTTTTTTTTTTGAAACATATAGAATATTTTATTGAATCGTTAATAGTACCAATACAATTCTTACATAGATAGAAGGTCGTAGACTTCGAGTTCCAGAGTATAGTCTTGGACCCCTATCGTAGGATAGGTGTACTGGCGCTCTGGACCTATAGAGCTACTCTACTTTCTATCGTAGATACATTATGGCAGTAAAACAAAATAGAAAACAAGGACACATTTTGGCACCATCTCGAGGTTTCCTTGGGTGTATCTCGGACTCGTTGATAAGTCTCTTGCAAGGCTGTGAAGGTGTTGACTCGAGTGCCCCTGGTAGACGTATCCTCTGGAGTAGGGAGGAACTGTCGAGATACTGTCGTGCAAATGCTGCTAGTCGAATCAGAAAGTGCTTGAGCCATCATGCTGCCACCCAAATCCACCTTTGGCTTTCGCATAACCCCAATACGCGACCCAGAAAGAATACCAAAATCCTCGACTCTTCCATCCCTAGACAGGAGATAGAGCACAAAAAACTAAAGCGATAGACAAGGCGAAACGAAAGAAAAACAAGGAAAGGGAAACGGAGACAGAAAATATGGTCATAATTGGAAATGCTCTCTCACAAGAGCTAGAGAGAATAATATAGATGGCAGTATCACGGTGTAAGTTTTGTTCCACTTTATTCCCCGACTACTCAGATTATTAATGGGCTTAATTAGCTCGTAGATTGTGTTTGTTGTTCTACTTTGATCTCCCACCATTGAATCAACATTTCTTTTTGGGATAATTCCACCTCAATACCCTAAATCTTTTTTGTGACACCTCAGTACCCTAAACTTTCATTAATTCATTTAGAGTACCCTAAATCTTTTTTGTGTCACCTCGGTACCCTAAACTTTCATTAATTCCATTTTAGTACCCACCGTTAACTTTACATATGATTTTCCATCCAAAACAGGTAAAATGACCATACAACCCCTCACCAACAACCAAAATTATGGTAAAGTTAACGATGGGTACTAAAATGAAATTAATGAAAGTTTAGGGGTACTAAAATGGAATTAATAAAAGTTTAGGATACTAAGGTGACACAAAAAAGATTTAGGGTACTGAAATGACACAAAAAAGACTTAGAATACCCTAAATAAAATATGAAAAATTTAGGAGGTGGAATGGACGTTTTTTTTTCATTTTTCCTTTTACCCAAACAATCACAATGACAAAATTAAAATAATTTGAATTTAAAATATTTTCCTAATAAAAGTATTCATACAAAAAAGAAGTGTACGTATGTGTGTACATGTATACATTGCTTGTGATCATCATCCTATGGTCCATATTTAAAATCAAAGCTAATGATATAAACAGTAAACTATGTACGAGGATCAAACAGAAATAGAATAAGTTGGTGAGTGTTCTTCTCATAAGAATCGGCTAACAAAGTTTTGGTAAGCTGTAATATTAGAGAAGTTGGGAAGACAATGATAGATCGTGACTTGCAGAGTTATATAACAAAATTTAGGTTATGGTCATTAATCATTAATTAGCTTCATGTCATTGTTTTCTTGTCAAAGCTTGGATAAATTCCTTTATTTAGTGGTTGTGTAAGTTTATGTATCTTTATCAACGGTGGCCCATAACCTTTACTTCTTCATGGTCTTATCCAGGGTCATTAATTAGGGTTTCTATTGGCTTGAATGTTTCTTAAATAACTTCATTTTCTTGTCATATACATACATTATATTAACAAATGTTATAGATGCGACTAACGGCAAGAAGTCAATCATATGTAGCCATCCCGGAATAAATAGTCAAATTAGTAAGTAATAGCATACAATTTTAAATTCATTTGACAAAGTTAAAATTTTGTGGGACCGACTTCAAAAACTAATGAAGGAATACTTTTTTTCTAAATAAATGAAATATTTGAAAAATATCATGATGGTTGAATATTTTTATTGAAGACTTTCAGTGGTGAAAAAAAAATCAACATAAAGGAGGCAGACGTTAAGACAAATCGTCTCAACCTAGACAAAAAGACAGAGCCAAACCCGTAAGGCATTGGCTCACCAGTGCAAGTCAAGGGAGAGAAAGCAATCTTGACGACGGGATAAACACCCCGTCTTTTCTCATGAGAACTCTAAAGTCAATAAAGGGGTATGTGAGTCCTTGCCACCTACTAACAACATAGTTGTATTGGTACCAACTACATTAGTCTTCTACTAAAAACCTCTCCAATGTTAGCCGATGAACACTGTCATCGAACCAAAGAACAAAATGATTCACAGGATCAACCATCAGGGTCACCTTCTGAAGTCAAGTTCGGATCATCAAAAGCTTTAGATGAATGAGCTAGTTGAGCAGATCGAGTTTGTAAGCAGCTTGAACGATAGTTGCTCTGAGCAACTTGAGGTAAGAGGTGCTTACTAGAGTCCACCGAATTTACAAGTCTCTCCCGACTCCTAGAATGGGTTGATTTGATTTGAACGGTATAGTAGTCCTCTAAAAACTTGGGGGTCGACTCTAACGATTCGAAGTTGTAGACGGCTGCTTCAAATGACGACCCTTATTCAGAGTTTTCAAAAGAGCCTCCTTCCAAGGACTACTTTGATGATCCCCGTCCGGTACACTAGTTCCCATATGTTGTGGCGACTGACTTGCTAGAGCGTGATGAGAAACAATATCTTGAGCACGGTCTGAACCTGCCGAACCCGATCTAAGAAAAATAATCCACAACAACTAATAGTGCAATACCCGAACTTGGTGAAACTGGTACGTCGTCCAAAATAACAGCTTCTGAAACTGGCCCAACCTGCTTTGGGCCTGCCGAAGGCCCAATTGACCCACTAGACAGGCTCAAGCTATCAGGCCCGAACCCACACACATGCCCAAGCCCAACTTTGCTATTAATTGAAACGTTCACGCATGAACCAGCAGTAGGAAATTTCTGCGTCGAAACCAACATGCCCTTATCAATGTTAGACGGGCTCAACACGCTAGGCCCAAAAAGACACACCGGCCCAGCCTCAAACTCGTCAACAACCTCGTGCGATTCGCGTTCCTATCCTACTCGCACGTTGTGCTCAGATACAGAAGTACAATCGATTTCAGCAGCCAAATCCTTGCAATCAAGCAAAGAAATCGAGTTTAACGAGTTTGGAATCGACCCGTCAATAACTGGATCCGCTTTTAAATCCGGACCATGATTCTCTTAGCTTTGAATTTGGATACACTGTTGATGCTGATTGTTTGATTAAAAAAATAATATTTCAACCATTTCTCAACCAACAGTCAATACGAACAGTCAACAACTTTCAATGTTATTTTTTCTACTAGTTGTTCGTTGATGACTGTTCGAATAAATTAATATTAAAAGTAACATTTTTATTTCATTTTTTAATTAATAACTAATCAAAACATATGAATAAATGTAATTTTAATTTTTTTAGGAAAATAATAATAATAAGAGGTTTAAGATTCAAAATAAACATTATAAATATTTTAGAAATATAATTATATATTAAAATAAATATTTTTATAAAATTTAAATTTAATATTATTGATGTTAAATGAATTAAAATAGTAAATGAAAAAAAATGCCAAAAAATACATATAATGAATTGAAAAAAATATATTAAAGAATAAGATAACTAATTAATTGAAAAAATAAGAAAATATAAAAGAATAAAAGAAAAAGAGAGAAAATATAATAAAAAAGTGTTCTTCGTCGGCGTTTGGTGTTGATGGTTGCATTAACGTTGGTAGTCTCCGTCAACGACCAACCGTTAGTGAACCGTTTACAAAACGCCAACGAACTGCCGGTGTTTTTTCTCCGTCAACAACAAAATGCCAACGAATCGACCAACGTTAAAAATGCTCTTAGTCTTGTCTTAGCAACTCTATTCACACTCAGGTGTTCAATCATATCATAGGTGGAAGACTATCGTTGGACCCAAGAAAGAGGGCAGTCACTTTGTGATCACCAAGATCTCAAAGCTAGTTTGGCCAAGCCTGTATTCCCATTTTCACGCAATAACCTTTTTTTATCAATTCACGCAATAACCTTGATTGTTACGCTAACTACATGTTGGATGAACAAAATAAAATATTTTAGATTTTTTATCAGTTTTATAATTCTTTTAATTATTGTCTATGCATCTGTCGTATTTCCTTTGGTTATTATGGATTCTCATTTTTATAACCTGTTGAAGGCGATGGCATTGTGGCACCTGGTCTAGTATATTTCCTCTGTCCCTAAACAAAGACTCAGTTTTTTGAAAAAAATAATTTAATTAATTGTTTTATTTTGAAATAAAAAAATTAATGGGCCGCAAGTAAAAAGCCCAATCCAAGATCTGTAATATCTGGGCTCAATTTCATAGAACTCACCCATTCAGAGCACAGCCGGCGCGAGAACGAGAAGGGGAGCAAGGATGTTGGCAATGGCTGTTCAGAGAGCGATTCGGAGGATCCATACAGTCGTGGAGGCTCCTCGCCTCACCAGATTTATTCTTCACGCTCCTAAAAGTGTAAGCTTCATCTTCAGTTCCGTGCTTGAAAAGATGCCTTCTTTTTGTAATTGTTTCATAAATTTGTTGTAGTTGCTACTGTCTTCGGATCTATCTGTTAGCTTAAATCATTATATACAATACCCATTTGGGATTTTAGAACTCATTTCCGGAAATTGAATTGGTTCGATTTAGAACATCGCATCTTGTTGTCGTGGTTAAGTAGAAATTGCTGCAGCAACTGGCTTTATGAATCATTGACAAACATGGGATGAATTTCAGGAAATTGAAATGTTTTATAGTTATGTTTTTAGGGTCATGGTTGTAGCTTTGAGTGATGAAGTATGTCCTAGTGAAAATTGGTGGTCTTATTAGTCCATATCACTCGAAGGTTCCTTGATCTGTATGTGAAAGTGCTCTCAGCTGCTTAATTTGAAGGGGAAAGCTTAAAATTTGATTTCCTACCTTGCCTTTTCAATTTATAGTTCAGACCTGATCACTTATGCTCACCTGTGAATATGTTATGTAAATTGAGCACACATGTCTGCTGATTGTCCGCCCATGTAGGCTTCTACTTCGAGTGCCTTTTAAAATGTTCTGTAGCACAAACTTTTTAGACAGGTTCTATTCATTTCTATGGATCCACTGAGTTGACGAAATGTGATGAACTTAAGAGCTGCAATGTGGAGTCTTGGTGAGAATCTTGGATGATGGTTGAGTCCATGTTGAAGTGCTTGTTTCATAAACATGAGTACGTTTCTATTTCAAATGACGGGTCTGCTGCGCTTGAATTACAACTCTCAAGTGGTCCTTTTTAAGGTTTATTTTGTTTCAAATATCATGAATAAATTGTCTCAAGCAATGTACAAGCTCCGGTCTGAAGTAATGTTGACTGATATCCTGTATTAACTATTTCAGTTTTCTTTGCGATTTTTTTTTTATCAAATGCCATATGCCTATCATACACGTGATGTTATTAACTCGTCTCATTTTGGGTTTGTTATTTCAGGTGAAGGTTGAATTTGCTAATGGCAGTGCGTTTACTTTATCTGCTGAATTTCTACGAATTTATAGCGCAGCTGTGGATGGGAAAATTAGATCTGTAGGGGGTGAGAAGGTAATTGCTGATTTTTCATTCCTGTTCCCATCTTTTTATCTTTACTTTAGTGATCAGATTAGGCCATTAATGCATATATTCTAATTAATTTGTCGTCTAGTTTTCTGTTCTTATGACTTGAGTGTATTCAGTTTAGATATCTAGGATTATAAAATACTTTGCTCGTTTTCTATGTCCTTTACCTGAGATAGCATCAAGAAAAAAGATGGCTCAATTTTGTGTTCTCTTGACCTGAACTGATAATGTAATAAATTGGTTGAAGTATTGGGAATCACTATAAATTGAAATAGTTTTATGAAATTTTGATTTCCTCTTATGCATTTGATTCATCACTGCTTCCTTGCCGAATCAGGTGATATTTGGGCGGCGGCATGTGGGGATCATGTCTGCAGAACCCGTGGGAAACTATGGGGTAAGGTACACCACACTGTAAAATAAGTACATGCTCAATTTCTGTATTATAGTTTCGTTTTTAAAAGTACGTATTTTCTTCGTTGGCCAAATGGTTCAGGATAATATTTGATGACTTGCATAAAACCGGGATCTACACTTGGGATTACTTTCATCACCTTGGGAACAATAAGTTCACTCTCATGAGAAACTACATCAAAACGTTAAAAAAGCATGGACTGAGCCGAGATCCACCAAAAAGAAAGTGACGCATACCTCATTTGTTGTGCCAGCTGGGAGCGAAAAAGCTTACACCGGTTGAAGTTGAAGTTGAGCATAATGTAGTTATAGCTGCAAATCTGGGTTTTTTTTTGTATCAACTTCATGTCTTAAGACATGCCAGGAGAGGTTTAAGCTCACTACGTTATGTGTAGTTGATTAGATTGTTTCATACACTTGCCAGTAGCTATATATACTCAGAGTTGTATTACATTGATTTTAACCTGTACGATGTTATATATATGCTGGTGAGTTCTCATGGTTCATGGGTTAGTACAGGTTGATCGGGTGGGTACGGTTGCATACCTCTGCCTCCTCAACACTAAACTTTGATTAGTATCGACGAGTCCCGTCTCTTAGCTCCTAGATGGTATCGCTGACTTTTGCTCTCTCTTATCCTGCTTGATCTCCTCCTTTCCTTTTCATATCTTTCGGTCTTTTGGGTCATGTAGACTTTGTTTGGATCTTTTTGTTGGTTTGATGGTTTGTGGTTACTTTCCTGGTACGCACATTACTTATTAATGCATTATTTATTTTCTGATAAAAAAAATATTGCAGGGTTGGGATGTTCACGGGAACTTGACCAGTCACCAGTCTGTTTATCGAAGGTTAGACCTCCTTTGAATATCTCGTAATTAGGAGTGAATGCGAGTTGGATCGACCTCCCATTTTTAGGATCTTCAACACGGTTCAAGTGAACTTACGATGTTGCTAGTTCAAGTTTGACTGAAAAATAAGTGTTTAAGCTCCAAAATCGACCTAAATTCTTACATTTTGTTTGATGATTTTCACGGGAAAAACTAAAATATTTATCATAATTAATTAAATTGGGTTTGACAAATTGGGTTCGTGCTCGGCTCATTCATTATTTGAACTCACTTTGAGCTTTTATTTTACATAAGTTTCCATCACAATAAACTTAAACTAATTATCTAACAAACCTAACTCCATTGACTCGTTAAAGTCTCCTATGTATAATGATAAAGTCTGCGACATATATACTAACAACTAATCCTGAGTTGTACAAACCTTTTTCACTTTCATTGACTCTCAAGTCTTGAGTCTCGTATGTTGATTGAACAAAATAGTGGGACTTGAGACTCAGAATAATAGGTGTTTTGTAATGAGAGACTCACTGTTTTTAGTGGATGCTGAGTAATTAATTAATTGATATTTTGTTGTTTTATTTAATTTTTTATCAGAAACCGTTTAAATTATATAAAATATAAACAAATGTGAAAAAATAATTAATGACAATAAAAAAAAATAAGAAATAAATTTAACACGAATAAAAATGAACTTGAACTTTTATTCATCCCCTTTTAATACAACCCAAAAACAATACATGCTCAAGAATTATTGTGGTGGGTCGATATCCGATGGTGTTTGTTCTTGTCGAAGAGCTTCAAGTTCACCTTCAAGGGTATTCAACACTCTTCGAAGTCGGGCCTTGCATGACCTATGCTCTTCCTTATCGTCTTCGGTGAAGTCGGAGGTATTCGTTTGCACCACGGACCTGTACAAGGCGAAGTTTGCTTCCCACTTTTCGGTTAACTTGTGTATCATGCGGGTCCTTTCTATCTTGCCTTCTTGCCTTATACGTCCCATCTCCGCGTAGGCATTCATTTAGGCCGTGAGAACGGTCGCCTTTTTTGATGTCTTCGCTGCCTTCTTTCCTTGCGGTCGCGTTCGGCGAGTTGGTTGAGGGGGACTTGTATCGGCCTCATAGGAGGGGGGTGTTTCGTTGAGAGGGACCTCACTCCTCTCGTTGTGATCGAAAGCTCACCATTCTGGTTGTTGAGACTCGCCACCAAGAGGTGTGTTATCGTCCCTTGTGCTTGTGGGTGAGGTTGAACTATAATTCCAAGCCCCATCCAAGCGTTGTCGTTGTTGGCGTTGTTGTTGGCGGACAGTTTCCATGGTGCCTTCCTCGGCAGCGAACTTGTTAGTTCCCTCAAGCTCGGTAACCCAATGATCGAGGTCGAAATGTTGTGAGTGCTCCTTCGGTCTGTCTTTCTTCGGTGTAGCCACCCACATGTCCTTCGCATGTCTCATGTGGTCCTCATGGTTCCAACCATTGTGGACCTCGGCCTTGGAGGTCTTCAGATAACCGAGGAACCTCCTTGTCTGCGACTGGAATCTGACCCAATGTTTCTTGATAGCATTCCACTCGTAGCGGCGGTGACCTCCGGTCGCGTTGAACTTCCTCTCAATATTGCACCAGAATGTGTTTCCTACTTGAGAGTTTCTCTTAATCACGTCTTTTGTAGTCGTGAGCCAGCACTCTATGAGGTGTTTGTCTTCCTCGATGGTCCATGTCCTCCGATCTTGTGGTGCTTCTCGGGGTCATCGTTGGGAAGGTCCGCCAGAGGATGACTGCAACGACCTACGTGTGACGCCTATGTCGGGTAGTGGGTGCTCGGGGTAGTTGTGAAATTGTGGTGGC
Organism: Erodium maritimum; assembly: GCA_963921825.1. Classification (NCBI taxonomy): domain Eukaryota; kingdom Viridiplantae; phylum Streptophyta; class Magnoliopsida; order Geraniales; family Geraniaceae; genus Erodium; species Erodium maritimum. Next base: position 19,199,377 of record OY997593.1, on the reverse strand, counting down.
ATCTGGTACCCTTGTGGCGGCATTTGGAATTGTGGCGGCATCTGGTACCCTTGTGGCGGGATCTGGTACCCTTGTGCGTTGAATTGTTGTGGACGGAATTGACCTTGGAAATATGAAATTACAAAACTTTTATTACAAATTTATTCTAAAAAATGATATGAGCACAAATAAGTTTGTTTAATGAATTAAACAACAACAATCACTTACGAAAATGAATTAAAAATACAATAAATGAAAAACTTAACGGTAGTTTGAAATTACTTGAGCTCGAACTCGGCTGCATGTATGCGGAGTTCTCACGAGGGTCCGTTAGAATTTTGTGGAAATCCCCTGCTAGTTCGTCGGGGGTGAATCCTACATCGTCACCAGCTAATTGTGCACGGGTCCTTTCGTTGCCCGACATTTTTCACGAGAATTTTGGAAATAAGAGAGTAGAATGTGGGAATGAGAGAGTGAAATTGGAGAATGGGTGAGTGATGAGTGAAAAAAATGAGGTTGGGGTTGGGGTATTTATAGGGTTTAAATTGTAGTAGATTTAATTAAAAAAAAATGATTGTTTCCGACTGTTTGAAAACGGTCGGATTTTGTTTTCTGACGCAGGGACACGTAGCGCCACGGGAGCCGGGCAAGGGACGCGGGGCGAGGGACGCTGCTCGGCCCGCGGTTGAGGTACGAGGGACGCGGGCCGCGTAAAAGCCGTCCCACAATGGGACGGCCTGCATCCCGCGACCCACAAAAACGCGAGCCGAGTCTCAGGACCGGCCCGTTGTTCCTGCTCTTACACAATCAATCGGATCATATAGATATTATCATGTTACTGAAAGTTTCTTTTTTCAGAGAAGATATTGCCATAAGTTATTTTATAGAATTATACTACAAATCTAATCTGATCTTTTTTTATCATTAATTTATCTTCAGGCGTGGAAAAGACAGTTTGGTTCCCAAGAAAGAAACAAGCTTCCTAATATACGGTGCTGCTCCTTGCTCTACAAGTAACTTCCTTCTTCCCCAAACCAAAACCTCTGCTTCTCCGATCCTGATTTCTATTTAAAGCTTCTCTGCAACTGCAACAATTCAGTCATTACTTTGAAGCCCACAACAAACGGTATTAAGATGAAGAGGGAGGGTCGCCAGCACGGTCTCGTCAGGACCGTCGGAATCTCACCGGACCCGCTCTACCGGAGACATGAATCGAGACTCTTCAACAAGCTCCAATCTCCCCCCGTCGCCGGCTCCTTCTCCAAGGTCCCCTCCAAGCCCACCAACCACTCCAAGTTCACCGGAAAGTATATCCACGACCCCGCCGACCCTGTTCCCAAGCCCAAGGACAAGATCAAAGGTACCCACAAACTCAGGTCCGGCGACGTCGTCCTCAACCACCGCCTACTCACTTGGCGGGTCGTTGACGGTCGACCCGGCTTGAGCTTCTCCGGGGTTTCGGCGTCGAGCATGGTGGGTCACTTGGCGGCTAGCGATTATGTCCTCAATGACGAATATTATGAAGAAGAATTTGATTACAATTACTAGATGAGCAGCAATGAAGCTACTAATCATGATGATGATGATAAAGGTTGGTGCTTTGTGCCACAAGCGTTGCAGATCAGTTCAGGAATATTATTGCGATTTAGCGATTTGATCGATCAACAAAATTAGAATAAAGTTGGACATTCTCTGTTTTCATTACTCATCAGCTTGCTCTTGTGTTCTCTTTTAATGTTTCTTTTTAAGGATAACACCAGAAAATAACTCTCGTTTGACTTCTTAGTACAAATCACAACTATAAACTTTCTTATCGTCCATAGTACACAGTCCCGTTAGTTAAATTACCACAAACCATGAATTCCGTCCAAAAACATGGAATATTCTGTGTTTTTGGATAGAATATACCGTGTTTTGAACATAATATTCCGGAATATTCCGTCTTTTTGGACAGAATTCATGGTTTGTGGTAATTTAACTAACGGGACTGTGTACTATGGACGATAAGAAAGTCTATAGTTGTGATTTGTACTAGGAAGTCAAACGATAGTTGTTTTCTGGTGTTATCCCTTTTGTTTACTTTGACTACTGTAATGATGGATTGAAGGTTTCCCAAAAGTTCACAAGGAACTTTGTGTCACTTAACATCCAGAATTTTTGGTTATTTTTCCTTAATAATGTATCACATTTGGAGTTTTGTCTACTTGTTCCTTTTGGATTTGCTTATTTACTTGCTAAGAACCAACTTGCTTCCACACAATTAGTGATTGTAATCACCGTAATCACCTACTCTTCTAGCTCAGTTCAACTCGTGCACAGAGTTGAATGTGTGAATGAAGCATAAACAAGCAAACTTAAAGTTAGAATTCTTGTTTCAGCACAATGTGCGACGTCATCTCAAGCTACAATTAGATGCGAATTCGGACCCCTTGACGATCCAACTTGTGCATGAGAACCTCCTGACGACCTGTCTGTGTTGTGGTTGCCTTGGTTGAGCAAACCAGACATGCAATGTCGCCCTCCCCAGGGTGGACCAACTAACGATTAAATATGGGGATTGGTCGAGGGCTCCCTTGACTTCAAAACAGAAAGTGCCACTGTGTGTGGAATGGAACACTATGGACCCATCAGCTCCGGTAATTCTAAGAGGTACCCCTGTAGGACCCTTTTTTGTTTCCATCTAGTACAAGATCCCGGTGGCGGACGGACGGTCATCGACCTTTGGAGCCCAGGGGGGTCGAGACTGGTACCCCCGGGTGGGGTTGGTCAACTGTCAAGTCTACAATCATGCCTAAGTCCGAGGAGCGTATTTATGCCCATCGTAGTAAGAAGGACAGAGAATGGGGAGAGGTGAAGGGACTGGTTGTATGCACGCACACACACATCCCCCCACCCCCCAATATACCTATCTTCCTGCCTGACCCGAAGAACTTCATGTCCACCTTCAACCAGAAGGACAAGAGAGCTCAATCATAACACCCATGCCCATCTCGGAGGAGCATCTAGTATAGGATTGGAGAAAGTAGACCTCAAACGAGAGGTTTTTTTGAATGTGATAGCATCAATGGGCTGTTTAGGTCGTATAGATCGAGGAAGCGTGGTTTTGATCAGTTGGAAAATGACTCGTCGACACAGGACCAACCCAACATTTCCCTCCCATCTTCCTCGACGAGATCTAGTAAACAGCCTCGTTGGGAATTATGATAGGCGGTACCAGGGTTAGGGGGTTTGTCAACTCACCTCCCAATCGGGCTCGGTTCCTCTTTGAAAGGGTCATGTTCCTTGGCATGATCATCTAAATCCCCCTGTGAGTCAAGACAACCACCGTTCTGGTATTTAGCTCCTTGGTCTCGTGGTAGTGTGCATATCTTTGGTTTCCAATGTACTCTACCCTTGTTTGTAGAACTATCTTTTTCTTATCCACGAGTGCCGAATCACCTTCTTGTTTCTCATGAAGGGGATACCTGTCATTATCTTTGATTGTATCGGATGCTACTCCTAGACTTTGGTTTCTCTTCTCAAGATCTTTATGCGTGTGGCAACTCTATGTCTTTTGTAGATCTTTATTCTCCATATATTTATTTACTGAATCTTGTACTGATTGTTGTTTCTGTTCTTAAAAATAAATCATTATTGAAACTAAAGTATGATATTTTTTTGATAAGCGAAAATTTATTAGTCCTTGCTTTCCAAGAGGCAGGAAAACAAGAAAAGAAGACTACCTTAACAAGGGGTCTTCCCAAACCGAAACATGCTCAAAAGAGCTACAAACAATGAAAAGACCAAAACAAAAAAACAAAAACAAGCGGGAGAGCAGACATCGCCTCCTAGCCTATTTATGTAACGGGTCCAGGCAAGAAAACTGATTCGATGTCGGAACCGGACTAAGATCAAAACCTGTCAGGTCAGGGTCATCCTCGTCCATACTACCCTCAACTTCCTTCATAGGATGTTCGAGCCCCCGAGATCCGAGACAACCTGCCTTTTTTGACAACTTTCGAGCTGAAACTCCAATCACCCGAACTGTTTTTTCTTGCAATATCAACCGTAAAGCTTCTGGGAACGCCTCCTTTATCAGTACACGACTTGGCTCTTGTCTGATAATAAACGACTGGAGGGGCGGCTTTTTTCGGCTGACCTTTTTTTGGACGTCCACGTTTCCTTGGTTCCTCTGGAATCGAGGGTTTAGCCAAGGCGTCCTTCCATGGGCTACCTTGAAACATACCACCCAAATTTGAAACACCCCGAGAAAAATCCTCCACAGAGGGACCGTCTTTAGCCTGTGCACCTAAACCCGAGCCTATAACTGGAGACGGGCCCAAGTCAGACCCAATTCGTTGAAAAATATCCGTCAAAGAGAGTTCACAAGCTTGGACTGAACCTGTACCAATAGTAATACCAGGCCCAGACACCTTTGAGCCCATATTACCAGCTGGCCCAACCTCAAGCCCAATTGGACTAACCGAAGCTGATCCAATTACAACTTCTTCTTCCCCACACGATGCATCTTTATCCCCACGCGATTCAGTACCCTGCCACAAATCACGTACCTCCTCCAGAACAGGGAAAGAATTCGAAACAACGGGAATCACGGGATCGGGAATCATGGGAGCGGGGATCACTGGATCGGGGATCACGGGACGAAGAATCGACGCAACCGAGGTCCGATTTCTTTCTAACTCCGACGAGACGACGATTGGACGAGCTAACACAACCAGTAACGAATAGCCTTTGAAGTTGAACCCATTGAGAACTTCAATAGCCTTCAACGCCGACACCGGAGAGGAGAATTCAGCGAAGCCAAAGTACCGACCTTTACTATTAGGTCGCTTGACTAAATTCACTTCCATCACCTCCCCAAACGTAGCTAGAGCATTGAGAACCGACTCCGGCGAAGTATCCCATGGTAGGTTGTAGATGAATAGCCTCCCTTGGTTAGTTGATGGCGTCGAAACAGAGACAGAGTTCAGGCTCTGTTTTCGCTACTCCGTCCCAACGACGCCCAAATCGCCAGGAGAACCCTCCTGGACGTCGCCTGAATCACCAGGAGAACCATCCGGTCCAGACGCAGAGGATTTCGGGATAAACTCCTTCCCGGTCGCACCCAATTTTTCAGCCAGAAGATCGGCCATGTTCTGTTTTGCAACATGCAGAACAGAGGGCTTCGCTGCTGGGGCTGAAACATCAACCTCTACATCGCCCACCGGCTTCGACGAAGTCACTGGAATCACACCTTTACCCATACGATCCTTCCTTCGAGCCTTCCTTACCGTTCGTACCTCACCCAAGCCCGTGACGCTGGGAACAAACGTGACGCCGGGAGCAGTCGTGACGCTGGGAACAGACGTGATGTACTCCTTGTAAAGGGATAAAAGCTCCCTACCAAACTGGAAGAAGGAGACAGGATCCCTTCCATTGGACCGAAGGGAAGCATGTCGGTGATGGAGATTTGCTCTCGCCACAGTCATACCTCTCAAAGAAGATTTTCGTTATTTAAAAAAACTATGAAACTAAAGTATGATTAGACCAAATTCTTGGATAATTCAAAGTACAAATACATCCATAGTTTGTTCTTAGAAATGTTAATGTTTATTGAACAAGAACTAAATCAAAATATTTATGAAAATTCTAAAAAAAGTGATGTAAGAAATCTAGAAAAAATGAAAATAAATAATTTTAAAAATATTACAAATAAATTATTAATAATAAAGAGATATGCTAAATATATATATACATTTTTCTGAAATCTTGTGAGCTCTCTCGTAGTTTTAGGGTTCTCCACTTTCTCCTACCTCTTTATCATGACCACCATAACAATAATCCTCCTTTAATCCATATGACATCAATACCATCACTGTCTATCCTCCTCCTTTTCCGCGACGTCGCTCACCGCCTCACCACCATGGCATTATGTTATCCCACAACCGCACGCTATCGATCCCCACCACGTTCTCTTGCGCTGTTACCACCCTCATCCACCAACGCTCACGACCTAACACCACCGCCTCATACACTACCGCCATCGTCGTCACCTCCTCCGCTGCCACCAAAGCCGTCACCGCCTCCTCTTCTGCCACCAAAGTCGCCACCGTCCTCGCCTCCTCTACCACTAGAACCGTAGCCTCCGCCTCCAACTCATGCATGCTTCCTACCTCTCTGGTATGGATCGGATGAGATCACACATCTTCTTCGTTGCCCGACGATCGTCCAAGATCAACGATGGCCCGACTACCGCACAGTGCTAGGACTGTGGTGCACCCAATCAATTGAGGAATCCATTTAGAGGATCAACATCCTCATCTGCTGGATCAGGACCCTCCCCGCTCGGAGTCAGAGAAACTAGAATCAGTTGCTGCTCTTGTTGGCCACCTGTGGACGCACATCTCGCCCTACCGAGGTCACTATAAATCTGACATTCTGGTTCCCCCATTTACTTGTGTTTCTTTGGATGCCCGTTATCCTTTCAAACGCCCCATATTAGATATCCCGTGTATTTTTAGATCAAGTCCGGAAACGAACCACGGGCCACTCACAAACTGCGATTCAAAACAGTAATCTACTAGATTAATCGGGTCTCTGATTATAGGGTCAGCGTCTGGTGCTTACGGGTCAGGACTTCTGTCACACCCTTTTACTTCAGTATTATTTTAGTTTTTATGATTATGCTTGCGCTTGTATCGTCTTTTTCTGATTAATAAACTATCTATCTGCTAAAAAAAAATATGTTGAAAATTTAAATTTTACAAAAAATAATTCTAAGTAATAATAATAATATAATTTTATGAAAATAATAATTTTTTATTATAGATAAAGAAAATAATGATAATGAAGGGTTATATACTTTTTGGTAGGGGTGGGCATGGGCGGATATCCGGCCCAACCCGCACCTATTGAGACCCGCCCGCAGATATTCGGATTCGGATTAGCGTACGTGAAATCCGCCCATCATATCTTGATATCAAGACAGACCCGCTCAATTCGGTTCGCGGATGATTTGCGGGCGGGTCGGTTATATCCGCGGGACCTCAGTAAACCCAAAATTAATAGCTTTCCTTTGTTTACGTTTGCCAAATTTAATTCCCAGAATTACACAGAAAATACTTTATTACCAAAACTGACAATTATAACCATTTCTTCATCACCAAAATTGACAGATTTGATTTACATTTGCATGTTGGCATTTTTTTTATATAATTAATCTAGAAACATGATAATCGCATTCTTATTTAGATTCTTCACATAATTGTTCTTGGCTTCCTGTAATTTAAAATCAAAAATTTAGTATTGACAGGAATAAAACTAAAAAAAACAAAAATTAAATACAAAAAACGGAGAGGGAGACGAAGCCGACAACAGAGAGAGGCCGAACTATTGGGTGTAGTCCCCTGGGATGGTTGAGTCATCTTGTCGTTCGGATGGTGACTTTCGGCTAGGCTAGGGTTTTAGTGTTGCGAGAGAGGGGAGGCGAGGGAGTGAAACCAAAACCGTATGGGTGGAGGAGATTGAGAGAGTGATGTAGTTGAACAATTTGGGGTTTTGGCTCTGTTAAGGTTTCTGGAGAGAGAGTTGAAGTTTTGAGAGAGGAAGATGTTAGATAGAGATATTGGATTACATGGTAAAGTGTGGTGGATGGGTAAGATAAGGTTGATGGGTTTGTTGGAGAGATAAGGTGTGGGTGGTTGTATTTCAAACACGTGGAATGATCTTAGTCATTAAGTTCAAACCATCAAAAAAGATCAACGGTTAAGGATAAAGAAAGTACTCGGGTGGGCGGGTTATCCGCGGGTAATCTTGATCCAATCCGTTACCCGCCCATAATAATGCGGATTTGAATAATTTTGACCCATATCCGGCCCGAAATCCGACGGATGAGTGTTAAATGGGTCTCGGATCGGGCGGAATTGCGGGTGGGTCCGGATCCGCGGATAATTTGCCCACCCCTACTTTTTGGTACCCAAATGTTTCGTCTACGAACGATTTGGTACCCTTATGTTTCAAATGACCAATTTGGTACCCTTTTGATCTGTCCACGGACAAAACTGGCATATTCTGTTAGAAAAATAACTGAATATTCCTCTAAGTTACTTATGTGCATTTAAGTGGAGTGTGAAATGACGATTTTACCCTTTCTTATTTTAAGCTTATAAATTTGATAGACAAAATTATCATTATACCCTTAGTTATAATACAATAAATAAATAACTAATTAAATAACTCAATAAATTTAAATTTAAAAATAAAAATTAATTAAATAAATAATTTTAAATTTTAAAAGTAAACATAAAAAATAAAAAAATTAATATTAAATAAAAAAATTTAAATTTTAAAATTTTTAAAAAATAAACAATAATAATTAAATAAATAGATTAATTTTATAAGAAAAATGAAATTTAAAAAAATTATAAACTATTAATAATAAATTATTCAGAAAATTATTTCAGAATATTTAAAAATAATTATTAATTATTTCAGAAAATAATAAATAAGAAATTCGAAAAATATATTAAAATAAAAAAATTATAAAAAAAAATCAATAAAATAAAATAAATCTATTTATTTTTTTGAAAAAATAAAAAACTTATTAAAAAATAAGTTTAAATATAAAGTCAAAAGTCAATATAAGGGTAAAATGGTCATTTTACATTAAAGTCAAAAGTCAACTAAATCAATATAAGGGTAAAATGGTCATTTCACATTATTGTGTTAGTTTTTTAACCCCATTAACTCAAATCGTTCGTGAACAGAACATTAGGGTACCAAATTGGAATAAAAATTCATAAGGGTACCAAATTGTTCGTGGAGGAAAAATTTGGATACCAAAAAGTATATAACCCGAAAAGGAATTAAAGTATATGTAAGGGACTTTTCAAAATTATTTAACAATCATGGATGACATTAGGTTTATAAGGACGAGTGTATTTTTTCCATAACGGTGAAATAATTTGGATAGTTAAATAGACCGAATGAAACGTTTATACATTTGTATAGTCATCCAATAACCGTAAATAGTTGTATGCAACTTTTTTTGATATTTACCTATTCTCTTGTTCCTCTAAAACTTACCCTAAGTTTTTTTTTTCAAAACGGGTAATTGAGGAAGTGCATTATTATCAATCAAATAATTACATAGTGGGAGTTACCCCAGGCTTTAGAATATAGTCTGGGTGCAACGAAATGGACCTGGAGCTCATGGACCCATAAAACTAGTCTACTTTGCATCGTAGAAAAAACCTGAGGACATCATCTTACCAACATTTCAAAAGTCCTAAAACCTGAATGAAAATTCAAGCTAAACAAAAATTAATCCAATCTAAAATCAGAATCGCAATAAAACAGGGAAATATGTTGCGCTGAATCCAACATCGTCCGCCTCGGGTCTTAGAGGATAGGCCACCGCTGCCGAACCTTCCCCCCCGACCCCCCCCCCCCCCCGGATCCCAGATCCACTGTGTATCTGGCTCCAAGACGTTCTTCAATCGGCTCGTGCAAGTGTTCGGTTGAGAAACCTTTAGCTCTTGTCGGGTTTTCCGCAAACTCACCCTTCGGTAATACCACACCACGAACATTGCCATCAACCACTCCACAAAACTTCCAGAATCCATTGCTCAAAACAATAATAGAGGACAAAAATATGACGATAGTGACGCGTACCTTGATAACGACTTAAAACAACCCTAGAGGCTCAAACCATAGTCTCTTAGACTCGATGTAGTCTCTTAGTAAATCAAAAAGAGATTGGGTTCTAAGGTGATGAGAACCGGGGGAGTAGAGGAGAAAGATTAGGGAGGACGTCTGCCGGAGGAGGAAGATAGATGGCGACGGTCCTTGGTGATCAGAGATTGGAAACCCTAGGGTTGTAGATGATAGTATCTTAGACTCGATTTGGCCGGTGTCGACGGTGGTGGAGAACCCCTTGGCGGAGGCTAGGGTTTTCAACATAGAGAGATTTACATGTACGCGTATGTTCTATCCTTCTCCCTAAAGATTGATGTAATAGTAACGGTTGAAAATGATTGTGTCAAGGACAAGAAACGACCATATTTGGAAAAGATATGTCCAATATAACCATTATACAATCATACTGTCCATATTTTTGCAAACCCTCAACGAAATTCATTGGGATGTTAAGTTTAGGTGCCTCTGGTGCTTGTAGAGATAGCTTACCGTTATGGTTATATTTTCTATTTTGCATCCATGAAAAATATCACAGGCTTTAACACAATCATGATTTGAGTGTTTAGTGAAAGTCACAAGAACAAGTTTTGAGCTCTCTTTTCACCACGCAGCTGAGTCATGTAAGTTCTTGATTATTTTTTTCTCTATTATAGCCTCAAACGTCAAAGTATATCTTGCCTTCTTTGTTTAAGAATACAATCTTTGTTGGTAGAGGATGTGACTCGTAATCGTGTGATCAAGTGTATAATGTTAATTAAGATTTGCACCATCTCTTTGTGAACCTCCCCAAACCCTAAATCCTAGATCAACAATTGCAAACAAAAGCCACACAGTCCACAGTTCACGTCACACAGCAATTCCACATGGTCTAAACATCAACTTAATTGAACAGGTTCTTAACACTTTTCTCCTTCTAACACAACATTCCATGTCGACATCATGTCGTTACAACCCGGTTCAGGCGTCCCCGAACTACATTGTAACCACTTGACATCCCACCATCACGTTCGACTACAGTGGCCCCTGAGTCGAATCGTGATGGTACAAACACTTCAGTTTTTGCAGAAATCTGGGCATGACCCGTTTGAAAACTCTACTAACCATCTGCTTACGCGGGACATTCAACTTATATCATGCACAAAGCACTCAACACAATCATAGTACACAACAAGTCATCGCAGCTATACACCCCAGGGCCTCGGTAACTACACGATTACCACCCGGCCAAGTCAAAACTCTGATCTTAACCGATCGGTCAACAGTCGAACACACAACAATCAACTAACACAATCATTGGCACCAAACCACAAGTGGTTCACCCAAAGCACACAGCACCAGACATGACATTTCACTAAACCAAGACTTCTTTCATCTCGGTTCTACGCGTAGGACATTTCCGCTTTGCGTAACCGAAACACCACGGAAACCTAACGACTCAACTCTACCCACCTAATTGACGTACCGTCCGAAGTTTTGAAAAAACCAGGCTCTGATACCAAATTGTCATGCCCCAAATCCAGTTTTGATCGGACTCGAGACGTGAACCAAAAATAATAATAATGAATGCAATTTTAAACAAAATGAAACTCCAAAAATAGTTTAAAGCCAGTAATTCTGATAAAAAGAGTCAATGCTCAAGATCCAAAATAAAGGGAAAACGTCTCTAGACCATCCAAGACTAGGACTCTCGCTAAGCTCCCAAGCTCCGAGACGTCCTCTAAACTAAATCACGATCAAAACCTGTAGAAACAGTAGTGAAGGGGATGAGCGTTTTGCTCAGTAGGAAAAAGTAGTAAAGGGGATGATCAATTCGCTCACCACCACGGATACCCGTCCAAATATGGCATACTAGTAAAGCAATAACTACTAACGAAATCAACAGGAAAAACACGTAATAACAATCACAATCATAACCAACCTCACATAACCATAACATCATTTGATCACACCACTTACCCAATCACCACACTTAACGTGTGAAATCAACCCTGCTCAACAATTATCGATTACTCAATATTCACACCCAAACCATATCTCAAAGAATCACCGAATAAATACACACAGTAAAACAATAGCAATACACACACAGTAAGTCTCCCATAATAAGCCGGATCACACCGCACGACTCAGCATATTGTACCGGAACACACAGCATCGGCCTAGATATCGTCCCGGAACACACAACATCGGAATACAAAGTATATCGGAACACACAGCAACGGCCTGGATATCATACCTAAACACCTAACATCGGTCTAGATATCATACCGGAACACACAACATCGGCCTAGATATCTCACCGGAACACCAGCCTCGGCCTAGATATCTTACCGGATTACACAGCATCGGCTTAGATATCGTACCGGAACACCTAGCATCGGGGTACAACGTACGCCGGAACATACAGCCTCGGCCTAGATATCTTACTGGAACACACATCATCGACTTAGATATCGTACCAGAACACCTAGCATCGGTCTAGATATCATACCGGAACACACAGCATCGGCCTAGATATCCCACCGGAACACCAGCCTCGGCCTATATATCCTACCGGGACACACAATACATCGCCTCAAACATGTCACAAGGCAATAGTTCAACAACAACATTCACACAAATAAAGCACAACCATCACACAATCCTATGGGCACGACATGGCCCACATGCAATTCTACAGCCCGGCAAGTCCCAAACCTATGGGCATGACATGGCCCGCAAGTGATTCCACATTTTAAACGACTACGCTAGTTAATCACATCCTACATGCAGTTCTACAATTATTCCGATTACTCATATCCTATATGTAATTCTAGTAACTTTCCGCATTTTAACCGGTATTCGCTACTTTTCCTTACCTCAACCGCGATCCAACTCGAACAACCACGAACCGCCTGATAGCCTCCTCCGTCACGATCGGGAACAACTTCTAAGATCACAAAGTAACACGAGATTTAATAATAATTCAAGGGTGGTTTAAAGAGATAACACCCAACCTAACCCCCAATACGTTCGGTTATAGATAACCTTTCTAATTACTCGATAACCACAAAATGGACTTGGAAATGTCCAATTCTGCTCCATCACGGAGTGGACCACGGAGCCTTGACGGGCTCCGCCACGGTTTGGGCCACGGAGCCGTGACGTGCACCGTCACGGTTGACTTCACGGAGCCGTGATGTGCACTATCACGGTCTCCGTCACGGAGCTGTGACGTGATCCGTCACGATCACGGATCCGTGACGGGTCCGAACTGTTCTCTTCTTCTTCCCTCAACTCCATCCCCGCGAATCCAAACCTTCAAAACTTCATTGTTAAGCTCCAAAACCTCAAAATCAGCCTCGACAACTCCAAAACTTCAAGACCCAAGGTTGGGTTTCATCAAATCAACAAAACCCAATCAATTTCCACCACAATCCTCCAATTTCCACCATAATTCATCCATTTAACAAGGAAAAGATTAAATCCCTTAACACCCAAGCTTAGTTCATGAACTCCCAACAAAACCCATGACGCAAAGTTCATCAAAAGAGGAGTTGATTTACCTTGGGAAAACAATAGAGGATGAGAATTAAGGAGATTTGGAGAAGTTTTGGTCGTGGAGATCAAAGGAACAACCTTCTTCTTCACCTTCTTCTTCTCTTCTTCAATGAAAGCTCCACCCTCTCTTTCTCTCTAGCAAATTTCGGCCAAGGGGAAAATACGAGCTGAAATTGCTCACATGTGGCCTTTAACCTAAAATAGAAAGGTCCATTTTACCCCATTTTGCCCCTTATCTTTTTATGCCCAAAAGTGGGGTCAAATAGGTCTTCTCTCACCCATTTCTCCTCCTTCAAGGGCTTAGGAACATGTGTCCATGTGGTGCCCATCGCCACTCACAAACATCTCAGCTCAACTTAATTAATCCGATAAAACCCTAATTCGACCCCGTTTGACCAAAAATTGACTTTTTTGCAAAAATACTTATTTAAAAGGAAATGACCCAACTAAGCTAATCGTAACGACGGATAAACTTTTTGGGTCCCGAATAGGTCTCGAATGACTCCCGGAGTCGTCGGTTGACTTTTTGGCGAAAAGTCAACTCTTCCCGATTTCCACCGGTTCGACCGGTGTTGACCGGGGGCGATTCGACCGGTCCATTTATTATGTTTGGAAGTTTTCTACTTCTTTCTGCTTCAGGGTGGTAAAATTTGGATATCAGATTCTTTTTTCTTGTGCTTCATGGTACGAAAATCAGGGTTACAAACCTAGATTACTGCCCTAGTTGGCTTCTATGTACTTAACGTTGGTAAAATTTGGCACTTAGACATGTTCTTTATGTTCTCTCCCCTTTGTGTTATTTTTTTGAGGAAGAGCTCTAAAGTCAGTGCTCGTGTCTGTATTTGGTTGTTTGGTTGATCCTTTAAACGAATCTATTCTAGTGGTTTGACGTGCCTGTAGCATACTCATGTTGTGTTGTAGCTTGTATTTTAATGGTTCGACCCTCGGCCTTTGTTTTCTTTTCGAAAACAAGATCTTTTTAATTCAAGTTTACATTTGTTGATAAAAAAAGTCTATCATACTTGTGTCACATGCATTTTTTCTAACACAAAATGAAGACTGAAATCTGAAACCCTTAGCACGTGTCTCCTTGCTTGCTTTAGTTGTTAAAACCTTTGTTGTGCTTAATCCTTGTCATTCTACCTAAATACATCTTTATTCGTTAGAATACTACGTGGTTTGACAAGAATTCCACAATTTCATATGAACCTTCTAAGATAACATGGCAACCCCGTGAATCCTTTGAGTTCCTTAGCTGATTAAAGGGCATGCCCATTCACTGAAGCATTTTTTTTTCTTCTCATGATTAGTATAGACTCCTTTGTATGAAGTCATGTGCCCCAAAACACTTCTTTTTATCGCTTCTTAACTTGCATGTAGTTTTTTTGTAAGCGCAAAATTCTATTAAGAGAGACTTTTCAAAGTGGAAAATATTTAAAGGGACAACGATTACAAAAAGAGCTCAGTCCATAGAAGCTCAAAAACGGGGGAAGCCCTTAACCATAGGAGCTAAATTCTTGAAAAATAGACCCCGAATAAAAAAAACTAGATACCTCAAACAAGGCCTACACTTCCTCATACCATTCACCATCAGAAGTCGTATAATTTTCCTGATATGACTTAAGAGCCCGAGTCTTGGACCTTGTATTATGAGTACGATGGACACACCAAGGAGGCACCGAATTGGACTTAGCCGCCCTTTACTGGCCTTAGGCTTGAGAACTGCCTACATCCATCCGCCGAGAGACTGAAACTAATCTAACACTCCTTGAGAGACGTTCGGAAGGTCTTTAATCGGCATCACCATAGAGAACAACGATGTCCTCGGCTGCCTTTTGAACCTCCGAATGTGAACCACAATCCGAACACACTTCCTCCACATCCCTGGTCGGAACTAGATCCAAACACGGGGGTGAGCTTGGAGCTGATATCTCTCCTAGCTTTCCTGTTCAGAATATCTTGCACGCTCATCACCGAGAAGCAACAATTCTGTATTGGCCAATACCGAAATTGAAATCAGGCCACTCTCAACCATTGAGGCACGAACCAAATCCTTTTCTTGGAAAACAAGAAACAAGAATTTGGTCAATCCACTACAACAAACCCATAAACAGGCCCACCTTCATACACATCTGGTCCAAATTTCTCCTTTTCCAGCTCTGTAACTACACAAGAACCAGTCTGATTCTCAGCGATAATCACGTGATTCTAAGGATTCGGGGACGACATATTTGAATTCAAATTAGGATCGAATTTCAAAGATGAGATCAACTTCGTACCCGTGAATTTCTCTAAAGAGATACGGGTGGATTATGTCCTACTTTTGGTCGACTCCAATGAGATTGCATTGCACCTCTCAATTTAAGAAAGAGGGCTCTCAACCTTCTGGCACCCTTCAACATCCGTTCTCAATTGAGCATGGATGATCGAAGCGACCTCATCCTTAATAGAGTTGTCAAACCAGAAACAAGGGACAAACCACATTCCCCTGGACAAGCTTCACCGGACAATAAACTTTCTGGGTCATACCTCTCCTTTTTCGAGCGATCGCAACCAAAAGAATATGACCATTGACCTTAAATACATTCAAACTAACCACAACATCAGGCGCTGTAGAGTTCGATAAGAAGCGAATGAATCCAAAAAATCGGCCTTGACGATTTGGATGTTTCAAAAGAGAAACATCAACGATTTCTCCATAACAGCATAAATATTCCTAAACCATACCTCATAAGTCTCGCACGGTATATTGCACACAAAAATTTCAGACTCATTAAGATTCTTCTTCGAACCTTTTCTTTGCTGACGCTGCACTCGGTGATTCTTCTAGTCATTGCCAGCCAAAAGAGTAGAAAATTGTTCTCTACTCAATGACATACTCTCCCCAGCTACTCTTTCCTCTCTAGCACCTGGTAATGTCGACGTTCCTCTAGTATCAACTTCAGCAATGTTGGGGACAAAAATCGGGACGTCTGGCTTGGATGAAATAACCATATCTGGAGTACCAATCGGCCTGGAGACACGAGAATCACAACCATGTTTAAAACCACAACGAACAGATCCTCCATTTTTCTTCTTCTTGGATGACTTAATGTCATCCTTTACAGAGCGAGAAGCAATTTTTCAATAAGCTTCATAGCTCGTTAACAACACTGAACAGAAGGAGGAGAAGAAAAGGGTCTTCATCACATGGGGTGAATGTTAGTCTTATTGCCCGTAGTTTAATCATAAATGTCCAAATGTATATATCATCGTTAGAAATAAAATTAAAGCGACTTTATATTACTCATGTGTTGAAGTAATATGTCGATGTTTGTTCTGATCTATGCCCACTATGCGAATAGAATCATAGATTAAGATTGGTCACGCTCGATGGGTCCCTAATCGACAAAGCTTCACTAGAAGCGACTAGTATGAAAGATAACTCTTTATGGCTTGCGTTCTGTTAAAAATTGGAATAAGATTATGGGGTCTGATCATAGATATCATGTGTCACATGATATTGGATGACCCGCCCTGAATATGTATCATAGATTAAGTCATGAACATATTCAATGTCGTAGCTTGTCAATATCCTTAGACCAAGGAGTTATTGTGATCGATATGCAGTCAACAACTGAGTTTGACTTGAGCCTAATGTTGTCCGTAACAGAGCTTCCATAACGGTCAATACTGGCTTGGGGACGGACTACATGAGTGACTCGAAAGACGACTAACGGATTTATCCTTCATATTGAGGTATGAGAAAGATATCGGTTCTCGATCGGTTGATCGAGAGTGACTGAAAGAATAGAATGACTATGCAAATGATATTGGGTAACAAATATTAAGTTATCTCACATATCAAGGAACAATGATTGAGAATAATAAGCTTGGAGGCTCTATGCCTTATCTCAATCAGGATATCGGTGAAAAAAGGATAGTGACATAGACAACAGAAAGGTTAGAATCAACAACATTGATTCGTTATATAATGTCAGACAATACTAAAGTCTCGTTAATTTTCACTTATGTACGATCAAGTAAAATGGGATTTTACGTTGATCTACAAACATGCATAAACCTAAGGGTCACACCAGAGGATGAAACTCATTAACACATTTATGAAGAATGGCCAAAGGGGGAGTTGTCTCGGGGCATGACCAAAACTGGGTTTTGGGTCATGTGCCCGTAAGTATTTAGGACATTACGGATCGAGAAAAGGCTTGGGGTCTTGGAATTGATCGCTTCGAATAATGTTGGACATTTTCGGTATGTAAGGCGTCGAGGCGATAAACGCGTCACGGGACCTCTTCGGGAATGGTCACGGGTCATGTCTCGCGAGGCCTATGGGCGGCTCATGGCACCAAAATCCCATGGAACTAATTAATTAATTTTTAATTAAGCAAGACTAAGATTAAGGTGTTGGATTCACCACCAACTACCATCTAACATCATGATTATAATCATACTTGTCCTACTTACACCTTACTTGTCACCATACTTGTCCCATGTCTTTAGTTGGACAAGTTGATGGGGTGTGTTATGTTTAAATCTTTCGTGTCATACATAACAAACATAAGACACAAATAGGAACAAGAAACCTTTCTTTCCCTCCTTTAAATTTCGGCCAAGGGTGGTGTTTTTCTCCATTTTTGTGTTCTTGAGTCCTCACAAGAAGAAATATGTGGCTTTGATTCTCAATCGAATACGTAGGTGTCTTGGAAACTCAAGCCCGAGTATTCCTTACTCGGTGTTCATCATTTGGTATGAAAATGCTGATTTTTTTTGTGATTTTAATCTTTTGTAGTTGTTTCACGGCTGACATGGTCTCCTGGTTTTGATTGTCATTCCGCGAGTTATGTTCATATCCAACCCTACCTATAGATCCAACAGTTTTATCAGAGTCGTGCTACCTCCGGGATTCACAAGACTTTACTTGTAGTTTCGGTTTTGCTTGATTTTTGCATGTTGCTTGATAACATGATTTAAATTATTTAATATGGATTTATTTCCATGAAAATTGGGATTTTTAAAGTTTATTCAAATTTGGAATTTTTGAATTTTTTTTTATTTTTCAGGACTGAACGAGGCTCCGTTGGACGGGAGGTAGGCCGAGCATGACCATTGGATGGTCGAAATTATGGGTCAAACCGTTTAGTTAGTCATGACGAGTTTGGAACCGTTCTTGATGAACTCAAAAATCAAATTTCAAAAAGTATCATTTTTTAACGGTTTCGATAAACCGAGCATTAAATTTTTTTTGAAACTTGGCTATAAACTAAAACCGAAAAAGCACATGTTGTGCGATAACATGCTTGAATGATAACATCTTGTGTGATGTGATGTTGGCATGGTAGATGTATTATCCCCGGGGTCGTTTAAATTATTTATCTATTTTCAAGGTCTGCAAACCATTAGAGATAGCGTGTAATTATTTTTTTGAGGTGTGATCGTCATACCAATTATTTTTAATATTTATTAATTCCCGACCTGCGAGTCGTGTATTCAATTACTTGAGACAAAGAAAGGGCGAAAAGGTCAATTGGTGGCTTTTCGGGTTTTGACATCGACTTGGAGTCGGTGGAGCTCAAGAAGCTAGTGGGAGTTAGTTTAGGGGGATATTATGTGCACATTTATCGCTTTATGTTTGGTTTAGTTTTTGCATGATTAATTCTATGTGTTTTAGAGTTGCATGATTAACTTTATTTACCGAGCATATCACCTCACATGCAAAGATAAAATTGGAATTTTATCTTTGTTTGTGAGCCCTTAAAACCGTCATTACATTGGATGTAGTTGATGGATTCGAAGGACGAATTACATTGGATGTAATTAGAGGCATCATTACATTTGGAATGTAGTTGATGTGCTCATCGCATATAGGATGTGCCTAAAGTTTTAAACACAACCAGACAAGTAAAATTTGGGTCATGTCAGATACTTCCCAAATTCTCAACAGCTTACTACCTCCCCGTCTTAAGGGTGTCATGCGCATTAGAGGAGAATTCATGGGAAAGCGAGGTAGTAGGTTTGGTCGGTATATGTGGATGTCTTACGCATTAGCGGAGCACTTACATAGTGATGGACCATAGTTAAAAATTTGTGGACCCAACTACGATTCTCAGCCTGAGGTTGACCTAGGGTATCAGACAGGGTAAGCCGTGTACATAAGTACATACCCTAGCCAAGAGTCACATTAGATGTGATTGGATGGATTCCTACCTGGCATAGTTCGATTAAGTTGTGAGCATTAGTTCAGCTTGATCGGGTGAATCAAGGGTCTTGGTTCTAGATTCTAAAGGTTTAGAATCGATTAGTTGGTGTTTAGACTTGATCTTTAGAAAATATATTCAGTTTACTGATTAAATTTTGTATGTCATGCAGATCAAATGGAAATTTCTTCAGCTAACTATAGTTTGTCATTAAAACCATGCTTGACAAGGTCAAGTTGAATGGGACAAACTATTTGGACTGAAACAGAAATTTGAGGATAGTCCTCAAATATGAACGCAAAGAATATCTCCTAGATCATGTTATCCCTGAGGAGCCATCTAATAACTCTGCTAGGACCGTTAATGATGCATACCAAAAGCACCTTAGCGATTCTATTGATGTGGCGTGTATTGTGTTGGGCTGCATGGAATCTGAGCTTCAGGAGCAGTTCATGGAGTACTTTGATGATCCTTATACCATGATAGGGGTCATAAAGGGTATGTTCAAAGAAAGGGCACATATCGTGTGGTATAATTTCCTTTATGAACTTCTCTCTTGCAAAATGTCAGTAGGGAGCTCCGTGGGTCCTCATGTCCTAAAGATGGAGGGGCATCTCAAACATCTTAATCGACTGGGTCAAAGATTGAAAAAGAGATTGTAGTAGATGTGGTTCTGCGCTCCCTTCCCTGTTCATATGTTGGGGTTTTCATGAACTATCACATGCACGATATACACAAGACCATATTAGAGTTACATGGCGTGATGGTAACTACTAGGAAGAATGTCAAGGATTATGGATCCAAGGATATTCTAGTGGTCAGAAAGGGGACCGATTTCAAGAAGGGAACTAGAAGTGGCAAGGGAAAGTCCCCTACACAACTGGCAGGAAAGATCAGGCATCCAAAGGATCTTAACCCTCCTAAGATTAGGGAGTCCTCTAGGAAGGGAAGGAGGTCGAGAATGTCTGCTTCTACTGTCAACAGTCTGGTCATTGGAAGAATTCTTGCAGGAAGTTCCAGGATGATCTGAAAAAGGGCAGTGGGATTGCACCTTTGACGGCTATTTACCTCAAAGAGTTACATTTCTCTACTTCCAAAGATTCATGTGTATTGGATATCGGGCTGAATCTCACACATGTACTAATGTACAGTGGTTGGAAGGTAGAAGATGCTTAAAGAAGGAAGAAGTGGATTTCAGAGTGTGCAGCAATATCCGAGTTGCGGCGACTGTTGTAGGATCCATTAATTAGTTTTCTTTTACCATGTGGCCTAGTTTTGGTTTTGAACAATGTATATTGCATACCCATTTTCAGTAGGAACATTGTATTTATTTCCGTGTTGCACAATGAAGGATACAAGTTTGATGTTGGAAATGGAATTTTCAATATCTTATGCAATGATATATTTTAGGAAAAATTTCAGTTTAACACCCTACCAAACATTTAATTTCATTTTCATACCCCGACATAAATTTTTAACACTTTCATACCTAAACCAAACATTTAATAACACTTTCATACCCTGCCATCAGATTCTGTTAACTTTCCATCCAAAATAAGTAAAATGTCCATAATACCCCTAACTATTACTCAAATTTTCAAACTCATGTCATTAAATTCAAAACTTAAAAATAAGTGAAATGACAATAATAGCCTCCATTGTTAGGGTGTTAAAATGAAAATTTCCTTCAGAATTTTGAAATTTTACAAAATCACTTTTTATTTTTATTAATTCAATTTTTATTTAAAAATTAATATAAAAAACAAAATTTTTAAAATGAATAAATAAGATTTCAAAAAAAATGATTTTTTATTTATTTTAATTATAAAATAAATAAATAAGATTTCAAAAAAATGAAAAATGAAAAATAAAATCAGTTTTTTTTATAAATTTATTTTTTATTTATGAACATTATTTTTTATTTCCGGAAATTCAGTTTTTAATTATGAAAATTATTTTTATTTTCAAAAATTCTGTTTTTATTTTAATAAATTCATTTTTTATTTTCAAAAATTCATATTTTAATTTCAAAAATACATAAAAATCAGATTTTATTTTTAAAAATACATAAAAATCAGTTTTTTTTAATTTAATTAATATTTTATTATTATTTTTTTTCATTTTTTCATTTTTCTACCTAGTCTTTCCCCTTTCTCCTCATCTCCGTCTCTCTCTCCTCCATTTTCAATCCCAGGCCTTGAATCAACAAATTAATGAAGATGAAAGTGTAGTCTTCACCCTAACCTTCGCACCCCCAAATTTCTCAAACCTAAACCCCAAATTTCATACCAGATCTATGGTTGATCTGAAATCAAAGCTTGAAATCAAAGCTTATATCTGGAATCTAAACTCGATTTGAAACAAAGGAAGATGATTCGAAGGAGGTAGTCGGAGCTCGCCGGAGGAGGTGGCTCGGCAAGTTCTCTGCATCTCATGGGCTTCACCGCACGCTAGAGCTCGATTTCTCAAAGGAAGGAAGGGTCGAGGTCTTGGACAGAGCTCGCCGGAGGAAGAGCACGGAGGCGGAGTTGACATAGAGGAGGAACACGAAGAAGCTGTGATGAGAAGGGAGAGAGATTTGGTTTGAGAGAAGAGGTTGTGTTGAGAATGAGAGATAGGTTGTTGTGTTGAGAATAGGTTATTGTGTTGAGATTTGATTTAATGAAAGGGTTAATGAGAGTTAATGAGAGATTTGATTTGATTTAATGAGAGTTATGTTTTGATTTTTATTATTTTTTTTATTATTTTTTCAAAATCTTATTTATTTATTTTATAACTAAAAATTCATTTTTTTTAAATCTTATTTATTCATTTTTAAATTTTTTATTTTATATTAATTTTCAAATAAAAACTGAATTATTAAAAATAAAAACTGAATTAATTAAAAAAAAGTGATTTTGTAAAATTTGAAAATTCTAAAAGAAATTTTCATTTTAACACCCTAAAAATGGAGGATATTATTGTCATTTTACTTATTTTTAAGTTTTGATTTCAATGGCGTGAGTTTGAAATTTTGAGTAATAGTTATGGGTATTATGGACATTTTATCTATTTTGGATGGAAAGTTAACAGAATCTGACGAATGGGTATGAAAGTGTTATTAAATGTTTGGTTTAGGTATGAAAGTGTTAAAAATTTATGCCAGGGTATCAAAATAAAATTAAATGTTTGACAGGGTGTTAAACTGAAATTTTCCCTATATTTTATGCTAGTGCCAAAATGGTTGGAGGATTGTACATATTGGATATGGATAACAATGCCTCAAGTTTTATTTATAATGCAAATACCAAGAGGTCAAAATCTGATGATTTAGACCAAACTCTGTTATGACACTGTCGTTTAAGCCACATAAACGAGAAACCCATATCAGCACTTCACAAGTACGGACTTCTATGTCCATTAAAATTTCATTCGATTGATATATGTGAATCTTGTTTGATGGACAAAATGACTAAAGTGCCATTCATCGATCGTAGTGAAACGACGGGTGACTTGTTGGGAATAATACACTCGGATGTGTGTGGACCGATGAGTACACTTTCTAGGAGAGGTTTCAGCTTTCATCACATTTAGTGATGATTACAGTAGATTTGGTTATGTCTATTTGATGAGACATGAGTCTGAAGCTTTTGATAAATTCAAAAGTTTAAGACTGAAGTAGAAAACCAGTTCGGGAAAAGTATTAAGGCACTTCGATCGGATCGAGATGGAGAATACCTAACCATAGAGTACCAGGTTGACGAATTGTATTACGAGCTCCCTTCGAAAATACTAGGTTGGACACCATCTCAACGATGGCATGAAGGAGGGTCCTTAACCTACCGAGAACGGTTGCGTGCTCGACTCAATGTCACAAATGATGAGACTCATCGACAACTCCAAGATGACCTTCTTGAACACATATGAGATTGGTTTGGAGCGAGTTACCATGACTCAAACGACGACGACGAGTGAGATGAGTTAATAAATTTGATGTACCAAAAGCATTGTACGTTGATGTAGTAATCGAGGAGTAATGGAATTTCAAGTTTAATTATCCATTTTAGTTAATTTATTTTATTTATTAATTAGTTTTGTATTTTATTTAATTAATTAATTTATTTATTTTGTCAAAAATAATAATTTTATTTAGTATTTATTGTTTTAAATATAAATTTAATAAATTCATAAAAAAATAATTAATTATACAGTCAGCATCTACTCAGCGCTTCTACAAACCATGATCCCCATATATGATTCCCAAACTGTGGAACTCGGGGTCGCATCACAAATCATCTCAATCATCCGTGCATCATGATTTTTATATATGATCCTCTCATTGTACATGCTCTCATTACGAAGGGGTAAGATAATCAAAATTAAGAGAACATATTATGCAGCAGATACAGACAAGCATCCATGATCCAAAAAACAAATGATGGTCGGAGCGTATTAAGGTTGTCTCCGGTCAATTTTCAGGGATGATATTTGGTTACAAGCCCCTTGTCCGGAGACTTTAATTCAAACAAGGTTAATAGATTAGTTTAAACTTGTCAGGTTCCACATGGAACACCACAAATAGAACCTGCGTTGTAATTTTGTAATGTAATTGAGATTGGATACTCGCATCTTTTGCGTTGGAAACAAGTAGTGTACTGTATCATTGTCCATAATAAGAGCACGAGGGAAGAAAAGGTTCCTCCTTTACTTTTTCAAAGTGATAATTACTCACGTTGTGTGGTCCTCCTACAATTTCTTCTTTTGGTTAGTTGATGTTCCAACTAATTCCTTTTATAGGATAATTCTAACTTATTATGCTTGTCTGATGATTTGTGACTTGAACCATGACTGGTTAAATTCGAGAGTGGTTTTTGAATCTAATCCGATCTTAACTTGGTTTTGATCCAATGTCTAGAAATATTCGTCCTAATTTAACTCCAAAACAGTAATTTTTATCTGATCAATAATATGAAATTTTGGTGAACATAAAACCATTTCACTTGTAGACAAAAGGAAAACCCTTAACAATGACTTTCCATGTGATATTGAGATTAGAGACCGCCAAGACTGTCTTATTTGGAACCATTTTTTGTGGTTTTCAATGATGTGAAAAAACTCTCCGACATACACATAAGTACATAACACATTGTTGTATTGTAGGTAAAGGATTCAAATTATAAGCCAGAAAGGATGGAGTAACGTTTACATTGAGGAAGTGGGGCCCAAGGAAAGGGAGTGGGACAAGACTGAGTATTGTATAAAAGAATACACAAACATGGACCCACGACTTTTATTTTGAATTTTGAAATTTAAACGGTACCCAATTGAGGAACACAAACACTGCAATAGCTCGAAACACAAAACCGAGCTAAGACCCACCTTCAATAAACAGAGAGAGGAAGAAGAAGAAGAAGAAGCTCACAGGTCCAGAATCTGGATTTTTCTAAGACATGGGAGATTCAACTTGTCTCATGCAGATGCAACAGCCCTTCTCTTATGTTTCTGGACTCGCCATTAATGATCCCAAAGAGGTATCACTCTAATCTTCACAATTTTATACATGTTTATATGCTTCATTGGCTACTATGATCTCTTTGAGAAACAAGAGGACTCTGCATGCCGGTTGTGGCATTGTGAAATTTACTTTGATTTTCTCGGCAACCAAACAAACCCATTTCAATTTCTTCAACTGGGTTTTCCTCTGCACACTTCATTGGGTATAAAGCTTAAGACTTTAACTTCGTGTTGCAGAGCAACCCCATGCATGCTCTCAGCCAGTCCGTCTCCTTTGGGAGGTTCATGACAGAGCCACTAGCTTGGGAGAAATGGTCCACCTTCTCATCACATAAGCGCTATGTTGAAGAAGCGCAGAGCTATGCTCAGCCTGGTTCCGTTGCCCAGAAGAAAGCTTTCTTCGAAGCTCACTACAAGGAACTTGCAGCCAGAAAGGCGGCCGCAGCTGCAGTTGCTCTTGAGCAAGCACAAGCTGCTTCAGACAACGCCCCTGAACCAGAATGCAATGATTTCCCCACAAGGGTTTCAGATTCTCAGGCGCCACTTCTAGAACAGGAGGCTAAGGTTGTCCCAGATAGTGAAGCAGGTTTAATTATCGATCCCAATAGGCCTAATTCAGACAAAGGTATTGACACTGGTGGTGACAAAGAAGTTGCAGTGATGAAGCCAATTCGAACATCCTCAAGCCAAGTTGCAGTTTCAGACAATGGCCTATACCTTAGTAATATCAAGGAGATTAGTCAGATGGAGCTGTCTGGAACACCTTCAATGGAGAAACCTCTGCTGAAGGTTAGAGTTTTGAATAATGGCTAATACCCAATTTGAGTCTGAATCTGACAATTTTTTGATCCTGTGACAGGAATTGAAACTGAATGAAGAAAATTCAGTTCCAAGGAACAAGAAGCTAGTATTTCCTAGCTTGAGGAGGCCGTCAAAGGCAGCACCTTCACCAGCCAAACCCATTACTTCTGTTTGGCCCAAGAGAGAACCCAATGCCACCCCACTCAGCAAGATGTCTTCAATGGATTATTCAGACAGAAAGAAGTCAACCCCCAAATCAACTAATAAATCAATGAGCTTCACACCAGCCAGAGAGTTCAATAAGTTCACTTCCTCTGTGATCCGGAAGATTGAAAACTCACGATATGGATCTAGTTCTTCCAAGGCCTATAACGATAAAAGTTGCTGCACTCCTCTAAGAACTCCAATTATGGTGCCTTCTTGTGTCCTTGCCTCTTACTTAGTTACACTTATTATTTGAATTATTTTCAAACTCTGCACATTTGTGATATGTTATGCTGAAGATGGGAATGTTTTTCGTACTGCAGGGATCTAAGAGTAAAACAGATAAGCATCCTCTAGCCACCCCTCGGTCTGAAAATAGAAGGTAGATATGATTTTATTATCAAACTTAGAATCAAAAACAAGTCTTGACCTTTCATGCATTTGATCCATCAGCACATAACTTAACTATGGTGACCTCTCATATACATTCTTGTAATATCTACAAATTTGCAGAGCTAAAACTTACCAGGATCCAGCTTCTGACAGAAAACCCAATGGCTCAAGGTGGTGCTTCCTCTCTACTGAGTAAGAAGTCTTGTCTTGTAGAGTACATGCTAGAGAGTCATATTACACTTTCTATATATGCTCATCATGCCCATGAAACCTACTAAAACAGGTAAAGATCGTATGGATATCAATGTTTCATGTGAAAATGGTTCCGACTTGTCCTCCATATAAGATACGAATCATGAACACTTACAGACAGTTAGTCACATTGTTCAGTTAGTCTGGCATGTCCCTCTTTTCTAGATCCAATGTAATCAATTATAATAAAGATTGTATCCAGTAACAGTGTTGATATATTGCAGTTGTTCAAAGTTTCTTAGTGCAAGCCGAAACAAAGCTCAGTCTCCATCTACTGTTTTCAGCTTGAGGACAGAAGAAAGAGCTGCAAGAAGAAAGGAGGCAAATCCTAAACCTGTTGTTTTACCTTACCAATTGGTCTTGAGTCTGTTGTGCTGTGTAAATACTTATTATCTTACCTTTGTTACTTTTACTCTGCCCATGCTATTAGAAACTCGAAGAAAAATTCAATGCAAAGTTTACGGAAAAGGTGCAGCTTCAAACTAAAATCAAGGTTAGTATCCATCGCCAAGATTGCCTTTCATCTGTCCAATGTAAAGCGTAAGTTGATTTAAGCGTTAGTTGGTTTTAGTTGTAACATTGATCTGGGCCTTCTTCACAGGAAAAGGCAGAAACAGAAATCAAAAGATTGCGACAAACACTTTGCTTCAAAGCAAGACCACTGCCTGATTTTTACAAGGATAGATCAACGACTAACATCGAGACAACAAAGGTACGAGCATTACTTACAGTAATGACATTGGCTTTATCTTTGTATGAAGACTGTAAAAGAAGGTTCTTACCATATCCTGGATAGAATGCAAAGAACAGAACTAGCATTGCACATTTAACACTTACTACCTTAATTTAGCACTTATTACCTCAATGAACAGGTCTCTTCCCATCCTCAGTCACCCAAGCTAAGCAAAAAGCCCAGTCCCGGCACGTTGCTGGGCCTGACCGCCTTACCTCAAAAGCCTACTGTGAAGAACAGTGGGTCAAAGAAATTCCTGGCGAAGAATGGTCAAGGCCCGACTAGTATTCTCACTGCAAGATTCAGAATGCCTGCTCATGAGAATGCATCTCCAAACATTCAGCATGGATAGTCAATATCAGGACACTGGGATATGCATTTGATCTCTATGTCCTTGCTGTTCAAATTCTCAAACTAACTCAGAAAAGGACTTTAACAAGGTAAACCAGACCATGACTAGAACTACAGTTAATTCATAGGTTTGCTCAATTTCATTCTGATTCTATGACTGACAAGATTTGTAATTCATAGACAAAAGTACCAGAAACCATCTTTTGTATTTTCAGAACATTCCATGCACATAAACTACCATGAGGAACAAGCATTTTTTTCCTGCACATTAATATTCTCTGAAACATGAAATCTAACTTCAAGTTTGCTTGTTTATGTTCCATACTAATTACCCGGAAGCAAGTAAATAAGCAAATCCAAAAGGAACAAGTAGACAAAACTCCAAATGTGATACATTATTAAGGAAAAATATCCAGAAATTCTGGATGTTAAGTGACACAAAGTTCCTTGTGGGAAACCTTATATCCATCATTACAGTAGTCCAAGTAAACAGAAACATTAAAAGAGAACACAAGAGCAAGCTAATGAGTAATGAAAACAGAGAATGTCCAACTTTATTCTAATTTTGTTGACCGATCAAATCGCTAAATCCCAATAATAGTCCTTAACTGATCTGCAACGCTTGAGCCACAAAGCACCAACCTTTATCATCACCATCATCATGATTAGTAGCTTCATTGCTGCTCATCTAGTAATTGTAATCAAAACAAACCCTCCTCCTGATAATCAAATTCTTCTTCATAAGATTCGTCATTGAGCACATAATCCAAGTGACCCACCATCCTTGACGCCGAAACCCCTGAGAAGCTCAATCCGGGTCGACCGTCAACGACCCGCCAAGAGAGGAGGCGGTGGTTGAGGACGACGTCGCCGGACCTGAGCTTGTGGGTCCCCTTGATCTTGTCCTTGGACTTGGGAACAGGGTCGGCGGGGTCGTGGATATACTTTCCGGTGAACTTGGAGTGGTTGGTGGGCTTGGAGGGCACCTTGGAGAAGGATCCGGCGACGGGGGGAGATTGGAGCTTGTTGAAGAGTCTCGATTCATGTCTCCGGTAGAGCGGGTCCGGTGAGATCCCGACGGTCCTGACGACACCGTGCTGGCGACCCTCCCTCTTCATCTTAATACTGTTTGTTGTGGGCTTGAAAGTAATGAGTGAATTGTTTGTTGCAGTTGCAGAGAAGGTTTAAATAGAAATCAGGATCGAAGCAGCATTGGTTTTGGTTTGGGGAAGACGCAACTTACTTGGCGAGCAAGGAGCAACACCATATAGGAAGCTTGGTTCTTCTCTTTTTAATTTCTGAAAGTCAATTGACCAGAAACCGACAGCAGGAAGGATAACCGACTAGAGTTAGGCGCACTCTGTGTCCGTTTTTAACCGGACAACTGACCCATTGGGTTTTCTAATGGACTTCGAATTAGAGCCATGGGCTTGAGTTTTTTTTTTTATCAGTAAGTTTTTTTTTATAAAAACAAGTTTTCAACAAGTTCAAAAACGAAGTCAAGGGAGAACCCTCCAATACATATTACAAACGGGAGCCTGCCATAAAGACAGCTCAAACCAGAACCGACAACCAAAAAGTATGCCACAACAAAGGGTCTAATACCCAGATTCTTTTAACCTTAAGCACAACAAACATAATGCCAACAAGGGCACCATAAGCCAACCAGGGCAACACAAGGCCAACAAAGGCAACCGAAACAACTAAAACACCAGAAAAGAAACAAAACATAAACAACAAATCCAAAACTTTTCAACTACTCTTACAGTCTTCCTCACCCTCAAACCTCGACCGGCACTCGGAACACCCCAGGATCCAGATTAGACAAGGTAATGAACACCCCCTCTCATCGAGACCCATAATTCACAGAAATCTATGAGTCCCGACACATCGCTGGCCAACACCGAAAGGACGACAAAGAGGGGTCGAAGGTCGATTGACCATTGATACTTCAAAACCCTAGAAACTGAAATCAAAGTCTTCAAACAAAGGCACTAAGTCCAATAAACTACTCGTCGGAGGTCAACACCTATTAACCGACGAGCCCCAAATCACAACGGATTGGGAACACTGAAGATAAATTGATCCAGATCTACGGAACAAAGCAGTGCATCACAATATCTAATCGAAAAAAGGGGGGAAATGAGACACAATACCCAAGCACGGAGCAGCAGCAACAGAGCCAAGGGATGAGCAGCAACACCACGCCAGAGCAGGTCAACATCGAGGGAGGAGTTCACTGGTGGCCAACACCAAGTAATCCGATGGAACCCCTCCCCCGCCTCACAGTCCCGAAGTAGGCAGCAAGTCTGCAAGTCAGGAAGTTAAAAGAACGGGTTCGGCAAGTGAACGGTAAGCCGGTGCGGCACGCCGATGAGAAGAGGCTGCCGAGCGAGAAAAAGGTCTGGCCAACAAAGTTACCAGCACTCAGTCCGTTCCAGAACGAACGCCAAAAGTGAGTCTGAGACGGGGCAGAAGGGACAAAGTCGAGCCCATATGCACCAGCGGACGTCACTGGTCGGAGGAGAGTCCACGATGGCAGAAACCGGGGCAACGCGTGCCAAAACCGACCAAAACCCCACCGATCCGCGATAATCGAAGGCCTATAAAGCCAATGAAAGTCGAACCACGCCAGATCTGCAAAGAAAAGGAAGGATAAAGCTGGCCGGAGCCGTCAAAACCAAAAACGAGCAAGTGAAAGGCGAAGGAAACGTGTGAAGTTGAGGACGAAAAAAGGGGGAAAGAAAGGAGGGAAAACGAAGGTCACCATCGGCGACGTCGGAGGCCTAAGCCAGAGACGCTGCTAGTGTAGGAGAAGAAATAAAGAAGAAGGGGGAGCAGTAAACGCGGCGGCTAGGGTTTTCGTTAAGAGAGTGTGTGGTAGTACAAGTAACTTCATGAGCTTGAGTTGATAGTCCGTTTGACGAAATTATGTAGGAGTAATTGTATTTATGTATATTCTTTTTTTATGGGTCACCATATTTAATTCGGTTTATGTTTCATACTCTTTCTTTTGTTATTCATATTCTATATGTAGAGGAGAAATCTAATAGAAACCCTTTTTATCCTAAAAACTGTGTGAACCAATCCTAGCCATACACCATTAAAATCCAACATTCACCATAATGTCACATCATCAGCTCAATCCCACCCAAAGCTCACGCCACTTTCTTCCTTTTCTCACACAAGCAAGAGCATAATTTTAATAGCATGGTGTCATGTGGACAAGTGTCCATATTTATTTTTACCAATGCACTAATTTAATTTTTCCCGCTTCGTTTGAACTCCGATTAGCTTCAAACTTGCACCAATATTTTTCTTTTTCCAAGGGCTTTAAATCAATAGCAGTCATAAATATATTTTGAAGCAAGAAAATAAAAAGTTATGTTGGGATGATAAAAATAATGTTGAGTGTTGATAAATCGTCACTAATAAATATTTTATATCGAGGTATCAAACTAGTACTAAATATTGATAAAAAAACATGTATTGAGGTGATAAAAAACGTGTTCAATTTTGATAATAAATGTGATAAACTATAGTTTAGTGTTGATAAGAAAACATGTGATGGGGTGATAAAACACATGTAATTTAGTGATAATCATAGTGTTTAGTGTTGATAAAACTAGTGCTTAGTGTTCATAAAAAAACATGTGATTGGGTGATAAAAATCATGTTTGGTTTTGGAAAATGAGGTGATAAAACTAGTGTTCAGTGTTGATAAAACTAGAGTAAAGTATTGATAAAACTAGTGTAAAGTGTTGATAAAAAGTACCCAAATATAATTTCTTTTTAAATCATCCCCAAAATAATTTATTTTTTTCTTGCTTTAAAACATATTCACCTCTGATATTGATAGAAAGCCCTTGAAAAAACAAAGATATTGAAACAAGTTTGAGGCCAATCAGAGTTCAAACGAAGCGGGAAAAATTAAATCATGTTTACTTTTGAAAAATGAGGTGATAAACCTAGTGTCCAGTGTAAATAAAATCAGTGTAAAGTGTTGATAAAACAGGTGTAAACTGTTGATAAAAATAACCCAGGTATAATTTTTTTTTAAATCAGCCCCAAAATAAAAAATAAAAAATTATGTGCTTCAAAATATATTCATGACTGATCTTGATAGAAAGCCCTTGAAAAAACAAAAATATTGGCGCAAGTTTGAAGCCAATCGGATTTCAAACGAAGCGGGAAAAATTAAATTTGTGAATTGGTAAAAAAAATATGATAGTTTTACCAAAAAGCCCCTACAACTTAAGAAAAAAGTGCTGTTTTTTTTCAGTCAACAACTCAATTGCATCTCATCCATCCATTCTTAAATTGGATGACTTGGATTGGTTCACACGGTTTTTACGTTAAGAGGTGGTTTCTATTTGATTTATTCTCTCTATATGTATATTGTGATACTAAATTCGTCATGGATGCAAGAGTGATAACACTTGTGAAACTAAAAAACATTTTTTTTCAAGCATATAGGTCTTTTATAAATCAAGTCAAAGACAAAACAAAAGTAGATATGAAAACGAAATAAAAGGGATAGAAAGGAGTCTTGACTTGCACAAACGTAAATATGAAACGAAATAAAAGGAAAAGGGAGAGGTCCTGACCCGTACAGACGCAGATATTAAAATGAAATAAAAAGGTGATACGGAAGTCTTGACCCGTAGGTACCAAACGCTAACCCTATAACCAAAGACCCGACTAATATTGTTGAAGTATAAGTCCCACATAGAAAGTGTATGGACAAATTGAACACTTGATAAGCATATTAGTGTCTCCACCCATCAGTTCGAGCTTTTGGGTTGGATAGGGTTTTAACATAGTATCAGAGCTGGTTTGGCCCATGGCCTGTTTGTCACCTCCACCCTGTGGTCTTCGGTCCATATGCAGATGTCCAGTCCTGCTATGGCCCACGTGTAGATGTCCAGTCCTACACGTGAGGGGGAGTTTTGAAGTATAAGTCCCACATAGAAAGTGTATGGACAAATTAAACACTTGATAAGCATATTAGTGCCTCCACCCACCAGTTCGAGCTTTTGCGTTGGATAGGGCTTTAATAAATACAAAAACAGCCTATAGTTAGACATACTCCACACGGATGGCTACTCACTTTCTAACTCGACCTAAAAATGCCCATGAGATAAGATATGAGACATTTGAGGGGATAACGTGAATCCAAGGAGAACACCAAGAAGTGTGGAATGTTAAGTGTCGGGTTTGCACCGACCGTAGCAGGGCGAGGCCTGTATCCACATACGCACCCTAATGCTCCATATCATACTTGTAAGAACCTCCCCCGGTCGACTCCGGTCGAACCGGTGAAATTTGGGAAACGTTGACTTTCCGCCGAAAAAGTCAACTAATGACTCTGGGAGTCATTCGGGACCTTTCTGGGACCCAAAAGCTTAGTCAGCATTACGGTTAGCTTAGTTGGGTCATTTCCTTTCAAATGACTACTTTTGCGGAAAAAAAGTCAAACCCGGCTCAAACTAGGTCAAATTAGGGGCTTTATCGAATTAAACTAATTGTGCTGAATTAATCATGGGTAGAGGTGGACCCAATTTCCCTCATTTTGGGCCAAATGAGAAGAAAGTGAGCAAGAGGGCAAAAGGGTCTTTTCTAGTCTAGGTTAAAGGGCCACTTGAGAGCATTTTCAGCTCATTTCTTCTAGCTTGGCCGAAATTCACAAGAAAGAAAGAGAGGGTGGAGCTCCATTGCTTGAAGAGGAAGAAAGAGAAGAAAAGGGAGCTTCTTTACTTGATTTCTACACCAAAATCCTCATTTTCTTCCATTTTCTTCATCATCCATTCATTTCCCAAGGTATACTCTCAATCAAATCTCAGTTTGATGAAGTTTAGGTTGTGGGTTTGGTAGAAATTACATGAACTAGGCTCGGGTTTTAGGGATTTGAGATTTTGATGTTTAAATGCATGATTGTGGAGAGAAAGTGGAAGATTTGGATAGAAATCATTTGTTTTTTTTTTGTTTTGATGAAACCCACTATGGGTCTTGGAGTATTGAGGTTTTTGGGACTGATTTTGGAGGGTTTGGAGGTTAACAATGGAGTTTTGAGGGGTTAAATTCGTGGAGAAGAAGTTGGAGGAAGAAGAAAGACGAAACTGTTCAGACTCGTCACGGATCCGTGACAGGGACCGTGACGGCACACGTCACGGCTCCATGACGGAGACCATGACGGCACACGTCACAGTTCCGTGACGTCACCCGTGACGGTGAACATCACGGTTCCGTGACCCGAACCGTGACGGAGCCCGTCAAGGCTCTGTGACCCGAATCGTGATGGATTTGAATTGGGCCTTTTGGGTCCATTTTGGTAGTTTTCGAGTAACTAGGAAGGTTATCTATAACCGAGCCTATTGGGGGTTAGTTTGGGATGCTTTCTCTTTAAACCGCTCTTGAATTATTATTAATTCTCGTATTACTTTGTGATCTTAGACGTTGTTCCCGAGCACACCAGAGGAGACTACTAGGCGACTCGTGGTTGTTCGTAATTGGATAGCGGTTGAGGTAGGGAAAAGTAGCGAATACCGGTTTAATTGCGGAAAGTTACTAGTATGCATATAGGTTACGAATTCTCGATATAATATAGAATCGTATGTAGGATGTGAATAACTAGCGTAGTCATATAAACATGGAACCACTTGTGGCCATATCGTGTCGTAGGTGTGGGAATTGTTGTGTTGTAGTATCACATGTGGGTCCCTGGTTGGGCTCGTAGGATTGCGTGTTGGTTGTGATTGTTGTGATTAATAGCTTGTAATGTTTGATATGTGTTATGTCCGTTATTAAATTGAGGATCATGATATGCTATGAGAACGTGGTGAATGTTAGTGTGAATTATCGTCTTGTGATATGATCGGGTGATTGATAGACCGATGTGGTGTGTTCGGTAAGATTTGTTTGGTATGATATATTTGAGGATGGTGTTCCGGTCCGATATCGTGGCTGATGCGGTGTGTTCCGGCACGATATGTTCTGAGGCTGTGTGTTCCGGTTCGATACCTATATCGAAGGAGGGTTCCGATATAGGATATCTAGATCGAGGCTTCCGGTATGATATCTATATTGTGGAGGATTCTGGTATAGGATATCTAGGCCGAGGATTGGTTCCGGTGCGATACATGTGTTGTATGTGTGTATTCTGGTACATGATATCTAGAGCTGAGGAGGGTGTTCCAGAGCAATGTTTATACCAAAGAGGATTCTGGTATAGGATGCCTAGGCCGAGGTTGAGTTTCCGGTATGGTATGTGTGATGTGATTTGTACCCCGTGCTACGGGAATATACCCGACCGACGGAGGATTCCGGTCCGCTATATTATGAGTTGTACCCCGATGATGTGTGTTTCGAGAAGATGTCTAGGCCGATGTCAAGTTCGGTACGATGTGGTTGAGTCGGGCTATGGGAGTCCGACGCATTGCTCTAGGATACCAAGGGTGTGGAAGTGGTTGCTAGTTATATTACTTTGTGTGTTGATCTGTTTTGGTTGATGTGATTACTTATGCTTGTTATGTGATCTTCTGTGATTTGAAATACAGTTATACCTGAGTTCAATGTATTGTCGTGCGAGTTCGCACGTGTGGTCGGTTGTGAGATGACTGTGGTCGTTGTCCATCGAGAATTGATTGGGTAACAGTGGTTAAGGACAGAGTTGAGAAGAAATGTATGAGTTCGGTTCAGTGTCGAGTGTGATTTACGGGTTGCACCCGAGTGGGGGGTAAAGCGTTGCCTTGGGTTACTTGTTTAATTGATTCCTTAGTTATTGTGCTTACTAATATGCCATAATTGGACGGTTACCCATGGTGGTGAGAGGATAGCTCATCCCGTTAACTACTTTTTCCTACTGAGCGAAAGCTCACCTCCTTCATTATTGTTTTACAGGTTTCGATCGTGAGTTGGTTTAGAGGACGTCTCAGAGTTGGGGAGCCTGGCGAGAGTCCTTGTTTTTGGGTTGTCTAGTGATGTACTTTCTTTTTGTACTAAATTTCTTTACTCGAATTTTGAGCATTTGACTCTTATTATCAGGATTTATGAGTTTGAACCGTTGTTGGAGTTTATTTTGTTTAAACTTGCTTACTTTATTATCATTATTTTAGTTCACGTATCGAGTCCGGTCAAAACCGGATTTGGGGCGTGACAATACTCATTGTCCCTTGCAAGGTTGCTCTATAGTCCTCGCTAGTTGGTTTCCTCGGTAAGCGGATGCCATAGGGGGCTCCATCTTCCTTGAGGCTTGAAAATTATTGGTGCTGACGCAAGGAGGCTCCTTGTTAGGCAGGAAGTCTTGTGTTGCCCCGGATTTCCTTGGTCCTCATATCCTCAGTATAAGAGACGTTGGCTCTACTTAATGGGACACGGGCTTCCAACTCCAAGGACGTGCTAGTATGTTAGGCAGGGAGTGTTGAGTTGTGGGCTTGTTCCTTCATCCCATTGGCGCATGATAACAAAGGATGGTCGCTCGAGATAGGAACCGTGAGGCCCTCTTTGTTCTTCCCCTGAGGCGGGCAGCAAATGTTGTGAGAAGTTTCTAGGTCGATCAGCTATGTTTACTAAGACAAAACTCTGGTTCATCTTTCCCTAACTCGTAACCAAAAATTCTTCTTGTGGCATGGGTATTGTACGGAGATTCATGGTTGTCTTGTCGAAGCAGGATATAGGGTGGCCATGTTGAGTGCCTTAGGCATGGGCCATTGTTAGCAGGTCGCATGTGAGAAAGGACGCCCCAGTACGCACCCCTCTTTGTGCGGTATGGCCCAGATCGTGGATGATCTCACGCTAACGATAGGGGTTCCAGAGTTGGCCAAGGATTCTGGATCAGGTTCCATATAGGATAGTCGAGGTAGGTCGTTGATCCCCTTGGCTCCGAGTGTAATCGATCCAACTATAAGGAATCCACATCTAGGGGCCTCTGTCACTAGTATGGTGGTCAATGATGTCAGATGTGACGGGAAGGGAAGGAGGAGAGACATAGGGGTTTCAATTAGAGGTCGATCAGTGGTTGTTGTAGGGTCGAGCTCAGCCTCGTCGGGTGTTGGGTGCATGGGCCTTGTGGCTCCAATCACGACTGCTTTGGACCGTATGACGATGAGGGTAGGTGGTGAAATCGACGCCGATGGGCAGGATGAGAGGGTTGGCGGACAATGTCGCTTCTTCTTTGGGGATACCGGCTTCATAAATCCTCGTGGCGGGGCTGGTGGCATGTAACGAGGGTAACCAGATGGTGGTGTGGCGTGGGGAAGACCCGTTAGAGACACGAATATCATCGCGTAGGTGGTTGGCGGCGCTGTAGAAGCCTCGGTGGAGGTGATGGCGTTGGGACTCGACATGGTGAGCTTCGAGGAGAGGCGGAGCAAAAAGACGATGACGATCAGAGAAAAATGATCCCTAAAGGCCAAAAAATCTTATATAATGAAATTTAAACTGAAAAGCATTTAAATCTGAAGATAATCATAAAGAACATACGAAATACAAAAAAAAGTAGTATGTAATTACCATAAATAAATAAATTGCAACTTCGAATTATATCATCGAATCAAAACACAATGCTCAAATCTGAACAATTGAAAACAAAAAAATAATATGTATGAGCTAAAAATGACATAGATAGATAAATCTCAACTTCAGATTATATCATCGATCCAAAATATTAGAAAAAAATATAAGTCGATATCATAAGAATAAGATCTTAAACCAGAAAATAAGGATATGATCTAAAAAAGTAATATAAGTACAAAATTAAGGGAAGAAAAACAAAAATAAGAACAAAATACAAACAATTTTTTATTATTAAAAGATGCATTTATTTCATTCAAATAATAAAAAGAGTCATTACACTTATAGATCCCCAGAAGGGCTCTTTACAAATAACTCTGAGATAGATGAATCATTACAAACGGTGTTGGAAAAACCATATAGGCAAGTTAAAACTAAACTATGACGAAACTGACTATGACTGCTCAAGGTGTTGCCTAAATGATGCATACTTTGTAGAGTGCGATTGAACTTGCTTTCATCAGTTTCAATGGGAGGAGAGTGACGATGGTAGATGTGATTCAAGGATCCATCCCGGTAAAAGTCCCTGAATCCTCGGGTAGAAGCCCTGAATCTTCATTCACTAGTTATTAACCTTGCAAAAAAGAACAAACCAAGCAAAGTAAAACCAAACCAGTCGATCATCTTGACCCAGAACTGGGATAGAGATAGAGAAGGAGGTCTCGGTGTAGGCCAAGGAGGTGGATACACCAATGGCAACTTCAATGGAGGTTGTAGAGGTGGCGGTGGCGGCTCAGAAGAGGGGATCCGAGGCGGTGGTAGGTTATTTGACGACAACGATGTGTGAGACATAGGTGGAGAAGGGGAGGCAACAACTAGGAGAAGAGTTGTTGTCGGGAGCGGAGGTAGGCGAGATCAATTCCATTGAGACGGAGTAGAGCGACTGGAATGGGGTCGGGAGAAACAACGACGATCTTGAGGAAGGTCAACCACTTGTACTAGAGGTACAGGAGAAACCCTACCAGAGCTAAAAGGGGCGGCATAGAGTAACTAGTCTGTAATAACCACTCCCGGTCAACGCCAGTCAAACCTGCGAAAAATAGGAAAATTTAAAAATTTTGGTCAGGTACTTAAATGAACCTAAATTTGACCCCGAGGGTCATACCGGACTTAAGTTGACCCCGTTATCGACCAGAGTGAGTTCCGCGAGACTCAGGGCAACTTTCTGATCAGTTTGGGAAATGTTGACTTTTCGTTGGGAAAGTCAACCGAGCGACGTTTTGGTCCATTCGAGGACCGTTTTGGATCCAAAAAGCTTATCCGTCATCGCAGCGGTCTTAGTTGATCCGTTTCCTTGTAGCCCGTGAATTTTCGTAATATATTGGAAATAGTGCCAGTTCGTGGCCCAAAACGTCCGAATTTCGCGAATCTGATTGGAAAATATCTAGATATTTTCCCAAAAAGGTGAGGGACCCACCTTGCCACTTGTCAAACAAGTGGTGGTGTTAGGTTTTGGGACAAGACAAGACAAGACAAGACTTTGATGGTTAGTTTTGCTTTTAAAGTGTTAGTTGTTATTTTTATAATAAAACAAAAGGGAAGGAAGTAGACATACACGTCCATTTAAAAAACAAAAAGAAGAAGAAAAGGGTTAGTTTTAGAATGAGAAAGAAGAGAGAAGAAAGGGAGAGAAGAAGAAGGAAAAGCTAGGGTTTTGCTACTATTCCCGCTCATCTAACTTTTGGATCGTCTCAAAGTTCGAAGATTCAAGCTCACCTCGACGTTCTCTACGGTGAGCAATTATCCGATCGTCGTTTTGCTTAATTTCAAAAATTAGGTTTGGTTTAAAACTATTAGTTTATGGTGGAAATGAGGTGTGGGGATAGTTGGAGACATCTTGAAGACATTTTGGGGTGAAGAGGCACGTTTTTCGGTGACCGGGAGCTCGGGAGGAGCTCCGGCCACCATGTAGGGTGGCCGGGCACCATGTGAGGTGGCTGGCCGGAGCTAGGGCCGGCCACCACCATGGTGGGCCGGGCCCACTTGAACCCTAGGACCCACGACCAAGTTGGGACGGGTGGGGCCCACGTGCTCGGGTGCTCGAGTTTTATGTTCGGGTGGTTTAGAACGTTCCCCGGACCATTTATCCACAACCGAATCGAAATTTGGAATTAAAATGTGAAAGTTGTAATTGACGGGTTTAGAAACTTTAAACGTTAATTAAATGACTCGGAAGTCGGAATTCGATTCTGTCGAGTGCCTAGGAACCTTTGAATTATTCTAAGACCGTAGGAACGAAAACGGGAATTTTCGGAGCCCCGAAAGGGCGTTTCCAAAACCCGGGCAGATTCGCCATGTCGGGCGAATCGGGCCTTTACGGGTCCAATATCGACAATGTCGAAAATGTCGAGTAATTGGGGAGTTTGGGAGTGGTCAACATTGTCGGGGTTACTTTTGGGCGTCAGGTTTATTAAAATTCAGCATTATGCCTGCAAGCTTAAAAGCGTTTGAAATTGTGTTCTTTTAGATCGTGCTGCAGACCGAGGGAAAGAAAAGCTAGGCAAGTGACTGAGATCACGCCGGAGCTTGTTGGTTGGCTTTTGGAGAACACGCACGAGGTAGGGAAAAGTAGCCGGATCTCGGCCCTGACTAGGGAAAGTTAACAGTAGAATTGCATGTGACAACGGAGTGTCGTGGGTTAAGTAGGTTTATCGAATATTAGAAAGGCATGATACGGGAACGTAGCGAATATTAGAAAAGCATGTGACGCTTAGTAGTGTCGTAGGAGCAGTGAACTTATCGACATTAGGAATACTGGAGGCATATGACCATGCCCGAAGGTTGATTGTGAAACTGTTGATATTAGAACTGCTGGAGGCGTTATTATGCCCGGAGGTTGATTGTACTTTATTGTTTGTGTCGTGGGTGGCCATGAGTGCCCGTTGGGTTGTTGAACCCGTGTTACTTTATTGTTTGTGTCTTGGGTGGCCTTGAGTGCCCGTTGGGTTGTTGAACCCGTGTTACTTTATTGTTGGTGTCTTGGGTGGCCGTGAGTGCCGTTGGGTTGTTGAACCCGTGTTACTTTACTGTCGGTGTCTTGGGTGGCCATGAGTGTCTGTGGGGTTGTTGAGCATGTGAGTTACTGTTTGGTGTATCTTGGGAGGCCGTGAGTGCCCGTGGGGTTGTTAAGCTCGTGAGTTACTGTTGGTGTGTCTTGGGAGGGCGTGAGTGCCCGTGGGGTTGTTGAGACCGTGAGTTACTGTTGGTGTGTCTTGGGAGGCCGTGAGTGCTCGTGGGGTTGTTGAGCCCGTGTTTTACTGTTGGTGTCTTGTGTGGCCATGAGTGTCTGTGGAGTGTTGAACCTGTATTGTTGCTGTTTGTTGAACTTGCTTGTGATTGTGATTGTGGTTACCTGAGTGAGAGAGGTTACTGAGACAGGTCGACCGCCTGGCCCGACTTTGTGTCGGGGAAGCGCGTGAGTGAGAGAGGTTACTGAGACAGGTTGACCGCCTGGCCTGAGTGGTTCAGCAAAGCGCGTGAGTGAGAGAGGTTACTGAGACAGGTCGACCGCCTGGCCTGAGTGGTTCGGCAAAGCGCGTGAGTGAGGGAGGTTACTGAGCAGCTGGCGTGCGATCCTTTGTGATCTTGTTTGGTGTGCGATCCTTTGTGATCTTGGGTGTTGCGTGGTGGTCTTTTGAGTCCTTGGAAGAGGTCGTGATCGTGGTGTTGGGTCTGCTTTACGTGTCAGAGTGTTGAGTCGGTCGAGGAAGGTAACAGTGGGTGTGTGTCAGTCGGAGTACTTGGGTTGGGGATAGTGTTCCTCGGTGTTGAGTTTGTTGTTGGTGTTACCGGCATATTCTGCTAATTATGCCGTAGTCAGTCTGTTATCCGTGGTGGTGAGCGAACGCTCACCCCTAGCTGCTTTTCCTACAGGTACCGGTCGCAGGTTGGACTAGGTGAGCTTCTGAAGCTTGAAGAGCTAGGAGCGGGATTCTGGGTTTTATCTTTTGAGTCTAGTGACGGATACCTTGTTTTGTCCACTTGTTGGGACTTATTTTGAGTTGTAAATATTATTTTGTTGAACAGTTGGTGATTTTAAAGTGATTTATGGAAAAGGTTTTCAAATGGTTTACTGTTTCAAAACGTTCGCGTCCCGAGTTCGGTTTACTAAAATTGGGGCGTGACAAGTCTATTTTATTCTGGCTACAAAGTACAAACAGTTGGTTGAGGTATAAAACATTAATATTGAAAATGAACATAATGAGAGTACCATTCAAAAACATGATTGAGACTTCACGGAATCAGAATACAAATAAAAAACTGATGTTGTGTCTTTACGAGGAGTGTGGGTGCAAATTAACGTTGAGTTTGGGTCGGAAGTAAGATGGACTGGCAATAAAGTGGTTTTAAATGAAGGATGGGTAGGTTAAATTAAAATAGATACGAGATTAAATGGGATAAAATAAAATAAAAAAACCAATTAGGATCGAATTCATAACTACCGACACGATTTTCATCATTGAGTCGACGGTTCTGTAAAATATAAATCAGCATCTACCGGTTCAATAGTTTTGGTTCCGATGATTTTGGCATCGGTTCCGACGATTACAGCAATCTTTGCTCGACTCTCATATATACCATGATTGGATAAAGTAACTTATAGTTGTAACATAATATAGGGATAATTCTTTTTTGTACCCCTTTTCTATTGGTAACGTACCTTTAGTACCCTTATGTTTGGTAACGTTCAAATATCATCCTTGCGTTTTGGTAACTTGCAACTGTGAGGAAAAACTAACAGAAGGACTTGAAATGACAAATATACCCTTCCACAATTGAAAGACTATTTTATCTTTACTAACTTTTTAATTAATATTTTTAAACATCATTAATTACTTAAATAATTCTTAATTATTCATTCTTTTTTACTAAATACTTTATTTACTTTCTAAAAAAATTAATAATTCTTTTTCTTAAAATTTTATTCTTTTTCAGAAAATTTAAATCTTTAAACTTTTATTATTAATTCTTTTCAATTATTTTTTTTATTAATTTTCAGTTAAAAATTTCTTTAAATTTTTATTATTAATCTGTTTTACAATTTTATTAATTTTCATAAATATTTTTATTTAATTAAATTTCATTTTCCAGATTTTTTTTTTATAATTCATTCTTTAAAATCATTAATTCTTCTTTAATATTACTATTTGTCCATATCTTAAAATTGAAATTATATCATCAAGAAATAATGCAGTATCAAAATGTGAATTTCTTCACGAGTTAAAAAGTATAATTTTTCAAGAATCAACACTCATGGTGAAACCAACAAAGCAAATAGTAGAAGAACCACACCAATAGTATACATTAAAGGGCAACCAAGTCAGAAATTACAACGTTTCAAAAAAAAAAAGTCAAAAATTACAACAAATTTCCGGTGACAAAAACCTTGGATCTGTTAACAATTAATTGGATTTGAGCTCATGAGGAAAAATCAAATAGAAATCACTCCTTAACGTAAAAACCGTGTGAATCAATCCAAGCCATTCATTTTAAGAATGGATGGATGAGATGCAATTGAGTGGTTGACTTGTTGACTGCAAAAAAACAGCACTTTTTAGTAAGGGGTAAGGGCTTTTTAGTAAAATCATCGTATTTTTTTTTACCAATTCACTAATTTAATTTTTCCCGCTTCGTTTGAACTCCGATTGGCTTCAAACTTGCGCCATTAGTTTTGTTTTTTCAAGGGCTTTCTATCAAGATCAATCATGAATATATTTTGAAGCACGAAAAAAAAAAAAATTCGGGTTGATTTTTTTAAAAAAGTTAAGTCTGGGTAATTTTTATCAACATTATACACTGGGTTTATCAACATTATACACTGGATTTATCAACACTATACACTGGATTTATCACCTCATTTTCCAAAATCGAACATGATTTTTATCACATCATCACATGTTTTTTTATGAACAATAAGCACTAGTTTTATCAACACTAAACATTATGTTTATCATTAAATTACATGTGTTTTTATCATCTCATCACATGTTTTTTTTATCAACACTAAACTCTAGGTTATCACCCTTATTTTGGGGCTGATTTAAAAAAAAGTTAAGCCTGTGTAATTTTTATCAACACTATACACTGGGTTTATCAACACTATATACTGGGTTTATCAACACTATACACTGGGTTTATCAACACTGAACACTAGTTTTATCACCTCATTTTCCAAAATCGAACATGACTTTTATTACATCATCACATGTTTTTTTATGAACACTAAGCACTAGTTTTATCAACACTAAACACTATTTAGCATAGGTTGATACCCCGATATGAAA
Organism: Erodium maritimum; assembly: GCA_963921825.1. Lineage (NCBI taxonomy): Eukaryota > Viridiplantae > Streptophyta > Magnoliopsida > Geraniales > Geraniaceae > Erodium > Erodium maritimum. The sequence goes on along the minus strand of OY997593.1, from coordinate 19,155,908 downwards.
AATTTATTAGTGAAGATTTATCAACACTTAACATTGTTTTTATCACCCCAATATAACTTTTTATTTTCGTGTTTCAAAATATATTCATGACTGATCTTGATTTAAAGCCCTTGGAAAAAGAAAAATATTGGCGCAAGTTTGAAGCTAATCAGAGTTTAAACGAAGCGGAAATATTAAATTAGTGAATTGGTTAAGAAAAAAATGGACACTTGTCCACATGGCACCATGCTTTTACAATTATGTCCTTGCTTGTGTGAGAAAGGAAGAAATTGGCGTGACTTTTGGTGGAATTGGGATGATGATGTGGCATTATGGTGAATGTTGGATCTAAATGGTGTATGGCTATGATTGGTTCACACAGTTTTTAGGATAAGGAGGGTTTCTATTAGATTTCTCCTCTTGAGCTCATAACAAAAGCAACCTAAAAACTATCCTAATTTTAAAAGCCCAACCCATACTAAAAATTAACCCTAAAGTCTCGTCCTATCCCTATCATATCACAACACAATCTCTCTCACCTCAGTCGTCTCTTCCTCGCGCCAGCCGTCCACGTTCTCAAGCTCCTTCAACATGTCAACCGCTTCACGTTCTTCTTCTTCTTCCTCGTTTCTTCCCTCACACTCGCCAGATTTGAGCAATACTCGAGTCAATCCCCAGATCTACTTTTTCTCACCGTTATCGTCCTCGAGCTCCGGTGAAGGACACCTTCTTCTTCCTCGTCTCTAGATCCTTTTATTCTTTGTCTTGAATTCCTGTAGGTCGGTTAAAACTGGAAAACCGATCGGAATTTGGTGGTTCTCCTCAACCCCTCTTGTTTTTGAAACCCAGATCTGGTCTGGTTTGGGACCCAAAAACAAGACGAGAGCATGGCACGAACATCTCCGATTAGTGAAAATGATGTCGGACTAAAGGACACCAAATTTTTGAGGTTGGAGAGAGAGAAGAGAGGGCTGTAAAGAGAGGGTTGTAAATATAGATGAGGAAGATAAGGTTTAGATGAGATAAAAACTGTGGGTGAAATTTAGATGAGATAGAAAATGTGTAGTGCAGATAGAAAGGGTAGAATGAGTAATTAACTCATATAGAATGTGTGGCTGAGAAAGGGAGGCCAAAATCGGAAGAATTCTTTTTGTAAGTCACATGGTAACACGTGACGGAAGGAATGGAATATTCCGTCCGTTTTTCCTCACAATTGTAAGTTACCAAAACATAAGGGTTGTTTTTGAACGTTACCAAACATAAAGGTACGTTACCAATAGAAAAGAGGTACAAAAAGGAATTATCCCCATAATATATATGTGAAATTTATTGAGAACCAGTCTTAACCTAAAAACTACGCGGACCAATGCTAAGCATACACACTTAAGATCCAACATGCAACATGATGCCGTGTCATCACCTAAAAACACCGCATATGTATTCTCACTCACTCACACAGTGATAGAATTGTCTCACATAAGAATCAAACATGTCAATGCAAACAGTAAAACCTCATACTAACCAAATTGAAAAAGAGTTAAATTATCATTTTTCTTCTTCATTCAATCATAGTATGTACAGATTTGAAATCAAAAGTTAACTTTAAGTGCTCTTTGAGTTTTGATAAACATCTATAGTGTTCTGAGTTTATAAATGTCTTGCAAAAAAATTGTATAATACAAGAGTGACGATTGGACGAATATATGAGAATATTGTCGTCACTTATAGAAACAACACTTGAAGGGCTTACCGTCGATTGTGAGAGAATGAGGTAAGTTGGAATTCTCTTAAGTTGGGTAGGACCACCATCAAGAAGGTGAAGGGAAATAATGATTCTATTGAGTAGCGCGGTGGGTGCAAAATTTAACACCACCAATTTGTACCGATAGTGAAATCACTGAAGAAGAGCTAGTAACAATCTCTAACTTAAGAGATAATTCACGATTGATTATTTTAATTATTAATTAGCCAGAAGCAAGTTGGTTCTTGCTTCACATTCAACCCTGCTCACGACTTGAAAAGAGCTACAAGAGTGGTTATTATAATTATTAATGAGCCAGAAGCAAGTTGGTTCTTTGTATGTAAATAAGCAAATCCACAAAGGAACGAGTAGACAAATCTTCATTTATTATAGATCCAGAAAATCTGAATGTCACAAATTTAACCATATCACTGCACTAAAGGTCATCGATACAAATTACTCACGTTCATTACAGTGATCCAACTACAACACTAACAACAAAAACCTCACAAAGAACACAGGAGCGAGCTAATGAAGAGAGCTGATGTCCAATTGCAATGTAATTTAGTTGACCGATCAAATTGCTAATTCCCAATACTAGTTAATCCAAAACCAATGTTTGTGCCACAAAGCACCTGCCTTTATCATCATCATCATGATTAGTAGCTTCATTGCTGCTCATCTGGTAATTGTAAGTTGTAATCACAACATACCCAGCTCCTGATCATCATCTTCTTCTTCATAATATTCATCATTGAGCACATAATCCAAGTGACCCACCATCCTCGATCGACCGTCAACGACCCTCCAAGTGAGGAGGCGGTGGTTGAGGACGACGTCGCCGGACCTGAGCTTGTGGGTCCCCTTGATCTTGTCCTTGGACTTGGGAACGGGGTCGGCGGCGGGGTCCTGGATATATTTTCCGGTAAACTTGGAGTGGTTGGTGGGCTTTGAGGGCACCTTGGAGAAGGAACCGGCGACGGGGGGAGATTGGAGCTTGTTGAAGAGCCTCGATTCATGTCTCCGGTAGAGCGGGTCCGGTGAGATTCCGACGGTCCTGACGACACCGTGCTGGCGACCCTCCCTCTTCATCTTAATACCGTTCGTTGTGGGCTTCAAAGTAATGACTGAATTGTTGATATTGCAGTTACAGAGAAGCTTTAAATAGCATCAGGAAGTACGGCTTGCCGAGGTATTTGTTTGGGGGAGAAGGAACGTGGTGAGCAAGATTGTTTATTGGGACTCACGCTTGTCGGAAAACCGACTAAGAAAATCGAGGAGATGAGTATCCAAGACCATTCAACTGAAGGTCTCTATGGGGCATAGAGTCCGAAAGCCCAACCGAGCTCGTTTCATAGACCAACTACACTACGCCTGTCTCTATCTTGTGTTCCCTTCTATGAGAGAAAGTACAGTGCAGCGCACCGTATCATTAGAGCATGTACAACGGGTCGGCCTTGCGTGAGGCCCTGGTCCTAAGGCCCTTGTGCTGACTGGACAAAAGTCAGGGAGTGGGAGTGCAGAAAAAGGGGGTGTTCTACAACAGAAATGACCTCTGAGGCCCTGGGAGTGCAGAACAGTGCTGACTGGATTATTATTTGATATTTTCTTATTTTATGTAATTCGTTATCAGAAACCGTTTAATTTAGTCATAATTTAAACAATTTTGGAAATAAATAATTAATGACAATCAATAATTAATAAATTCAACACAAATATAAATGAACTTCTAATTTTATTTAATCCCTTTTAATACAACCCAAAACAAAATACAAGTTCAAGAATCATCCTCTGTTAGGTCGACATCTGGTGGTGGGGGTTGGCTTCGAAGATCATCAATTTGGGCTTCAAGGCTAGTGATGAGTCTTCGCACTTGGGTGTTGCAAAACTTATGGTCTGCCAACGCCTCTTCGTCGTAGGAAGATGTATCCTTCTCCACCAGGGCCTTGTAGTTGGCAATGTTTGCTTCCCACTGTTGGGTTAATGCCTGTATCATGCGATACTTATTTTCCACTTGTTCGCCACGTGAACGTTGAGCCTCAAATTGTGCACGTTCAGCGTCGATTCGTGCACGTTCCAGTTCGGCGAAGGCAGACATTTGGGCCGTGAGGACGACCCCCTTCTTTGCGGCCTTCGCTGCCTTCTTCCCTTGCGGTCGGCGAGGGGGACTTGGGTCGGCCTCGGGGGATGGGGGTGTGTCACTGAGAGGCACCTGAGTCCCCTCGTAGTTCTCGCTTCCTCCCCATTCTGGTGGTTGGGACTCACCACTGAGAGGTGTGCCCTCCTCCCCTGTGCTTGTAGGTGGGGTTGAGCTGTAAGCCCCAGCCTCATCCAACCGCTGTCGTTGTTGGCGTACTTCACGGCGGACATTTCCCATTGTGCCCTCGTGGGCAGTGAACTTCGAGACGCCCTCGAGCCTCTCCACCCAATGATCCAGGTCGAACTTTAGTGGGTGGTCCCTAAACACTTTTCCTGCACGGTACCACAGTTCCTTCGCACGTTTCATGTGCTCTGCTTGGTTGGCGCCGCTCGGTTTCTCTTCCTTGGACTGCTTCAAATAACCGAGGAACCTCCTTGTCTGAGAGGAACCTCTGCCCCAACGTTTCTTGATAGCTTCCCTGCGTCGCTGTGGGATACCTGTCTTGGAGTTGTATTTCTTCGTTACTGTGCACCAGAATGTGGTGCCGGTTTGGGAGTTGCCCTTGATGGCGCCTTTCGAAGAACTCAACCAGCAAGTTATGAGCCAATCGTCCTCCTGCTTGCTGAATGTCTTGCCATCCGGTTCTAGTTCTTCGGGTTGGGCTCGGGCAGCAGGGGCTCGGGCTCGTCGTTGGAAAGGTCCGGCAGAGGATGGTTGGGGGGTTTGTACGTCGGGGTGTGGATGACCCTCGTAGTTATAGAATTGGGTTCCCATCCCCCATTGTGGTTGTGGTTGGTACGATGGCATCTGGAAACCTTGTGGGGGCATGGTCCAATTTGATGGCACTTGGAACCCTAGCGCCATTTGATATTGTGGGGGACGGTATTGCCCTGATAAAAATATTTGAAGACAATAAATTAAGTGCTAAAAAATAAACTAATAAAATAAGTGCAAATAATTAATCAAAAAAATGAATGTAATGCGTTAATCCAATAAAATAAGTACAAAAATTACGTTACATAAATAATAAGTTTGCACTAACCTGAACTCGACCCCGGGTTCGAGTTTGGGGAGACGGATCGATTGCCCGTTAGAATGTCTCCGAAACCTCGTGCCAGTTCGTCCTCGGTGAATTCTCGTTCGTCACCAACTGAGTGTACACGAGACCCAGCTTCGCCCGACATTTTTCACGCGAATAATTGAAACGAGAGAGGACAATTTGGGAAGATGAGAGTGAAATTGGAGAGTGAAAGTAGAGAGTGGTGTGGAAAAAATGAGAGTGAAGAGGGGTATTTATAGGGTTAGTTTTTATTGATTTTTGAATTAAAAAAATGTAGCCGTTAGAACTGACCGTTGGCAACGGTCAGTACACGTGGCGCAGCCACAGGCTGCCACGAAGGAGAGGGCGCGCAGGGAGCGGGACCGGCCAGCGGCCAGCAAACGCGGCACGCACAGAGGGGGGCGGGAGCGCGAAAATGGGACGCGGGCTCGCGTTTTTGGGCCTCCACAGCGGGTCGGCCCGCGTGCCGCGGTCCGGGCACGCGCGGAGTGGGGCGCGGGTCCGACCCGTTGTACATGCTCTTACGATTCGCGGGTCGCGAGTCAGGGTTCGATTCATTGTGGGGCATCCGCAAACCGTATTTCTTGTTCGCGGGTTGTTAGATTTGATTCGTGTGTCAACCATCCGTGTTGCGACACGTGGTCATCCCGATTTTAAAAAAAAAAACGTAAAATCAGATTTAACTGAATAGGATAAGTCCAAAATTAAAGTACAAATAGATAATTTTACACTATAACAAATATTAGGCAACATTTAAAATGGACACAATATTTTTATTTAAAATGTAAAACTCGTCAGTGTCCGTTTTCGACGAAATTTTAGTATTTTTCGAGTCGAATCGGACTCCCGAGCAATGAAATTAAACATACAAAGCAATTAATTATTTTATTTTATTATTAATTATTTTTACCAAAATTTATTTCAAATTTATAAAACGTTTACTATTTTAATAAACCATTTAATTAAATCAACAAAATATCAATTCAACATCCTATCAGCATCCACTCACAATACGGTTTGATCATCCGGTTTGTACCACTGTAGAACACAGTTTATTTTAAGGATTGCAAACCTTAATTTTGCACAATTGACATACAGTTTGATCATCCGGTTTGACCCACTATACATGCTATGAGGCTCTCATCCAGGGGTTGACTTAGTTTCTCTAACGATGAGGGGGCATTAAATATTTTTCCATAATAACATATAACGTCAAAATTATATAATAATAATTAATATTAGGGAAAATTTCATTTTAACACCCTGCCAAACATTTAATTTCACTTTGATACACTGACATAAATTTTTATCACTTTCATACCCTAACCAAACTTTTAATTTCACTTTCATACCCAGCCGGGTAAAAAGACCATAATACCACTAAATATTACTCAAATTTTCAAACTCATGCCATTGGTTCAGAATTTAAAAATAAATGAAATGACAATAATACACTTCCTTATTAGGGTGTTAAATTGAAAATTTCACTATTTTTCAAATAAAATCAGTTTTTTTTATGAATTCAATTTTATTTTCAAAAATTCATATTTTAATTTTAAAAATACATAAAAATATTTTTTTTGATAAAATCAGTTTTTATTTTAAAAAAATATTTTTTTTATTAAAAACAGTTTTATATATCAAAAATAATTTTTATTTTTTAAAAAATATAATTTTAATTATATAAAAAATAAAAATTCGGATTTTAAAAATAAAAAATGTTTTCAAAACCCTCTCTCTCTCCTCCTCCTCTCCCCCTCCTCCGCTACGTCCCGGCCACCCCCTCTCTTTCTCATCCTCTCCCCTTCCTCCGCCCCACCCTCTCAGAGCTCCACTCCTTCTTTATTGATGCTTTATCTTCTTCTTGCTCTCTTCAACCACCCAATTTGAGCTTGAGATTGAGTAGTATGATGCTGGTGAGGGAATTTCAGTTTCCCACTTCATCACATCCAAATTTAACACAAACCCACATCAATTAAACCAATACGGTGGTCGATTCCATCAGAAACCACAATCCCTGAACTGGGTTTTGATTTTGAGCTCAGGATTTGGGTGGTTTTTGAAGAATCTGGGTAGGTGAAGAAGCGGAGAGAGGAAATAATAGAGGAAGGTGGAGATTTTCCTGGGAAACAAACAGAAAAAGAGAGAGGAGGAGAGAGAGGGGGGTGACCGGGGACGATCTGGTCGGTGATTTGTAGAGCCGACGGGTCTTGGCTCCGGTGAGTGGGTGTCGACGGATCTGGAGCAAATCTGGAACCTTCTCGCCGAGATCGAAAGGAAGCTATGGCGATAGGGGCGGAGGAGGGGAGAGGAGGAGAGAGAGAGGGGGTGTACAAGGTAGGAAAAAAAATATTTTAACAAAAAATAACATTTTTTATATAATGAAAAAAAATTAAAATATAAATATATCTGATTTTTTGTATATTAAAATATAATTTTTTATATTAAAATCTGATTTTTATATTAAAATATGATTTTTATACCTTTTTATACTAAAATCTAAATTTATATATTTTTTTAAATAAAAATTGAATTGTTTTAATTTAAAAATATTTTTCATAAATAGAAAATGAATTAATAAAATAAAAAGTGAATTTGTAAAATTTGAAAATTTTGAAAGAGAATTTTCAATTTAACACCCTAACAATGAAGGGTATTATTGTCATTTCAATTCTTTTCAAATTCTGAACCAATGGCATGAGTTTGAAAATTTGAGTAATAGTTAGGGGTATTATGGTCTTTTTACCCGACTGGGTATGAAAGTGAAGTTAAAAGTTTGGTTAGGGTATGAAAGTGATAAAAATTTATGCCAGAGTATTAAACTGAAATTAAATGTTTGTCAGGGTGGTAAAGTGAAATTTTACCTAAATATTATTGTAAATGACTACTTACATTTTTTATAAGCTCAAAATTTTTAATTAAAGAAAACTCAAAAGGGAAGGAAAATAACCATTACAAGTGAGCTCTGGAAAGAGTCGGACAGCCGAACAGGTTGTCCGCTCTATTGCCGGAATGTCGAAAGCCTCCCTTCTTCTCTATAACTTTAATCGGATGAGTCATTTTCTCCTTGGCAGATGGTAGTTCAAATACGAGTTTGCAATATTCACTAAAGGCCAACAATTCAGAGCCAAAAAAGAAGAAGAAGGAGACCATGGTTTCTCTGTACCCTCAAAGCTTTGATGAGGATTTTACAGTTGGGTAACATTCTAAGCATTATGAGTTGTACAATTTTGAGGTTGCTTGCTTGAATTTCCTTCACACATTCAACTCTGGTCATTACTTGAAAACAGCTACAAGAGTAGGTTATTATCATTATTAATTAGCCAGAAGCAAGTTGGTTCTTTGCATGTAAAGAAGCAAATCCACAAAGGAACAAGTAGACAAATCTTCATTTATTATAGATCCAGAAAATCTGAATGTCACAAATTCAACCATATCACTGTATGGTGTCAATACAAATTCCCCACATTCATTACAGTGATCCAACTACAACATTAACAACAAAAACAACACAGGACCAAGCTAATGAAGGAAGATGAGGTCCAATTGCAATCTAATTTTGTTGCTAATTTTCAATAATAGTCGATCCAAAATTCCAAATCCAATGCTTGTGCCACAAAGCACCAATCTTTATCATCATATCATCATACCCACCTCCTGACAATCAAATTCTTCTTCATAATATTCATCATTGAGCACATAATCGCCAGCCGCCAAGTGACCCACCATGCTCGACGCCGAAACCCCGGAAAAGTTCAAGCCGGGTCGACCGTCAACGACCCTCCAAGTGAGGAGGCGGTGGTTGAGGACGACGTCGCCGGACCTGAGCTTGTGGGTACCTTTAATCTTGTCCTTGGACTTGGGAACGGGGTCGGCGGGGTCGTGGATATATTTTCCGGTGAACTTGGAGTGGTTGGTGGGCTTTGAGGGGACCTTGGAGAAGGAGCCGGCGACGGGGGGAGATTGGAGCTTATTGAAGAGCCTCGATTCATGTCTCCGGTCGAGCGGGTCCTGTGAGATTCCGACGGTCCTGACGACACCGTGCTGACGGCCCTCCCTCTTCATCTTAATACCGTTCGTTGTGGGCTTCAAAGTAATGACTGAATTGATTGTTGCAGTTGCAGAGAAGCTTTAAATAGCAATCAGAATCAGAGCAGCAGAATTTTTGGTTTGGGGAACAAGGAACGAACGTGGTGAGCAAGGATGGTTTCTTGGGCCTCACGTTGTCGGAAAACCGACTATGAAAATAGAAGAGATGAGATGAGAGCTACTAGATTAATCCACGCAGCTAGAAGTTTATTGGGCCTAAATGACAAAAGCCCATCCGAGACCATTCAACTTGAGGCCTCAACGGGCCACAGTCTGGAAGCCCAACCGAACCCGTTTCAGAGTCTCTCTCTCTTGTGTCTCCTTCCCTGAAGCTCTCATCAGTAAAAAAACCCTAACGATATCTGAATTCCGAACTCGGGAAGCTTCCAATCTCAGCGGAGGGGTCTACCAATGGCGGCTTCACTGATACGCAAAGCCCTAAAATCAGCGAACAATCGGAGATTTGTGTCTTCATTTCCCACTCGTTGTTACCAGAGTCGCGTCTTCGGCAGCAGCTCCTCCACAGCCGAGGAGCTCCAATCCGACACCTTCTACATAAAAAGCACAGATGAAAATGATGCAATTCATATCAAGTCGCTCGACTCCAAACCTGCCTCCTCGTCGGCGTCGATGCCGATGTCGTTCATGACCGGATCGATCGTGGGCAAGCGGTTCTACAAGAAGGTCACCGTTAGGAAGGCCGATGATGGTAACGGCTGGACGGTCATGCTTGATTATAGAACTCTCAAGTCCCCTTCCAAAAAGCCTCTCAAGCTCCCAACTTTACCTCTTGCTAAAGCCATTGCTGCCGAATGGGAATACCAGGTTCATTTTTTTTTCCGGGGTTGCATTCATTTTTCAGTTGTATCCAGATTTTGCTTTCTTAATTTGAGTGGGCGTGTTTTGAATGTTAAGTTCATTTTCATGTTCTTACATCAAAATTTGGGTTATTTTGTTGTAAAATTCTGATTTATATTTCAATTTGATCTTATCAGTGAATTCTCATGATTGTCAATGTGATTGAGTGCCAAATTGGATGAAGGGTTGTGATTATGTTATTCAGTTTACAGTTAGTTGAGAAGCTTACTTTTGTTGAATTTTTAAGCACCACATTTGCCTAAACTTTCATTTAAGGAAATGACACACAAAAAGAGTTGTCTATATTTTGATTAAAAAAACAACGAAATGAAAAGAAAGCATTTTGAAAAAGAAGAATAGAATAAAGATCTGAAAGTCAGTTGGACTGAAAATGAGAAGGAACTAGTTTCCCACCTTTTTTCTGTCCCTTTACTTTGTAGCAAAGAAGCTGTAAGTGATTGTTTCGGATTGCTGTAATGCATTACTAATTCTTTGTAGGAAGCAGATGGGATTAGGCCATTTACCATGCCTCTCATGAAACTTGCATGTACTGCCCTTGAGAGAGTACCGCTCACAAGAACAAAGATTGTTGAACATTTGACTCAAAAATTCAATCTGGATTTGGTCTTCTGCCGTGCTCCGGAGAATAGCATTCATACAACCAACGTCCATAGTGAGTTACAAACTCATGTTTCTAGTACTACATTTTTTATATTCAATCATTTTCCTTTGGTGTGCTTGATATCCTCTAGACATGAGGGTGTTATTGTTGTGCCGTTTCTTTTTGTTTTCATGGCCAAACACATTGAAGAATGATCTTATTAAATACTAAATTAAATGTTAGTGAAGCAGAATTTCCATGAGTAGTTATTATTGTGCCTTAGAGGAACTTAGAATGGTTTTAATTGAAAATGACAGACACAGTTCATTTTGTGGTGATGTTGCAATCTACAATGAAGTGATTTTTGTTTCTTTATTTTGTAAGATCAAAGGTCCAATTATGTTTTGTTATGTGCTAATCATAGCATTTATTTACGAACAATCCCTTACCTGTCATGGTACTTTTGTTTCATACAATTTCAACATATGTATTTCATCATGTTTTTTTTTTAAACTCATAGAAGCTTCAAACAATTACAGAAATGCAAAAGAAGAAAATTGATCCTTTACTGCACTGGGTAGAATCAGAGTTTGGATTTAAACCTGTTGTGTACACCAGTATTTTTGGTGGCAAACAGGAGGATGGTCTTGTGAAGGCCATGGAAAGCCTTCTGCAGAAGGCAAATGATTGTGAATTAGCAACAATCGATGCAATCGCCTCAGCTGCCCACTCTTTAGTAATTGCGGTAGGAATTTTCCGTGGGAGGTTGCAGATTGATGAAGCAATTGAATTAATCAGACTTGAAGAAGATGTGCAGGTTCAATTTCTCACTTGCTCACTCTCTGACACATACACTTAGCTGCAATTAACCGTGCTTACCTTTTGCAGGTGGATAAATGGGGTCTAGTTGAAGGTGGTCATGATGTTGATATCGCTGATCTCAAGGTACAGATATCATCTGCCGCCGTTTTTCTAGGGCTTTCAAGGCAGGTTTAAGTTATGCACAATTCGTTACGGATTTTGAGCTTCATAAGCTAGTATTTAGGCTGGCTAGCACCATGTTTTAGCTGTTGTAGATTTATAGAACTCAATTGTCATAGTTGTTTGACAAACTATTGATGAATCCCATAAACCCCCCTTGATAACGTAATGAATATAAAGATGATTGAAGGGCAAGTATACACCTCTGGCTCTTGAATACAATGTTGTTGTCTATGGTAGGCACCTTCCTTTTCTTTGAAATGACTGTTCTTTGTGGTCAAGATTGTTAAAGTAAATTGTTTGTTTGCTGTTATCAGTTCAATATGTTATATTTGATCAGGGATGATTATATCTTACTGGTCCGAACAAGATGTTCTCTATTTAAGCATAATCAAGATAGATACCTTATGTATTTCAGCAAGTGATGAACTGATTATTTAGCAGGGTTGAACAAGAATATCATTTATACATCCTAGAATTTGCATTACCATAAGCAAGCTTGTGGCAGGGAGTTTAGCACTAGCACTAGCACTGTAAAATGTAACAGCAAAGCTTGCTTCATCACATTTCAGTTCTAATGTAATCTAGATATTTGGGGATACAGTGCATTCAGTGCCTTTTACTGTTTTACAGTGACTTACAATCTGAAATTCCCAACACAATTATTTAGAAAATCTTAAATTGAAATATGGATAATATTACTTGACTATGCTTAACTAAATCCTCGTCTGCGTGGATCTTAACTTTCCATGAACTTCACGTTACTCTTTTCCATCCAAAAAATGACGGGAAATGGCACATGACCCTAGTTCTTTCTTCCCCTGCTTTGATTTCGTTCCTGGCTATTGTTTGTCAATCTCATATTCTCGACGCCAAAAAAACCTATATTTTCTGTATGTAAGAGCCGAAATCAAGAAAATACCGGATACCGACGAAGAATCAAAACTGTGTTGCATGGACTTTTCTTCTCTGAGTTTGATTTGGCCATCCTCGCCTCCCATCTCGATCGCTAAGAACGCCATATTGGTTCTCACTCTCCACTGGTAGTGTCCTAACCATTCCAGCAAGTGCTACGTCACTAAGAGCAAGCACCGACGACGGATCCCCAACTCCTTAGTCGCTTCAACAACCACCAGGTGTCTTCATCTTCAGCAATATGCATATCATATCCGACCACTACTATGCTGGAGAGACCCTAGGATCTGCTCATCCTTTTCGATATCTTGTACCCTTCCGTTACCATATCCATTCCTGCTTTTTTCCAAAAAAAATTCATTTTATAGTCAAGTTTTAATTTAAATATTATTTTAAAGGTATTTTGAAAATTAATACTTGACCGGTTGAACGAAGACTACAAAAACTAAAACTGAACTTGTTATATCCCAAAGAATGAATATGTGTTCACAATTCTTCCAACAGTGGCTACGTCCATACAAAAAAAAAAAACTCACTTAAAGTTCGGTCTTTAATTAATTTATCGTAAATGTTACAAAATCCTACTAGAACTAATCTTGCAAGTTACAACCCTCGTCGGTGACGAGCACAACCACGGCTATGGTCGTTGCCGGCGGAGACTTTTCAATTCACCTTGCTTCCCCTTCCCCTTTTCCCACCTTCTTTCTTCCCACACCTCCTCGACCCTCGTCCTCTCTGTCCAAACCATGTGTGTTTGGGGTGGCCCTTGTCTCTGTGCTTTCACTCGTGGTTGTTGTCGGAGTTGGGAAGAGACAGTCTCAAGTCTCCTTCTAGTTCGCTCCTCGTGGACTCTGGCTTGATTTGTCAGAGTTGGGTGGCTTCTCCTCGGGTCGTCATCAAAAATATGTGTTCGGGTAACTTTGTCTCTCTGGACACATGTTCCTTCCTCACCCAGGTTCCGTGTCAGATCTTCTTAAGCGGTGGCGGATCTAAGTTTATGGGAACGTTTTATCCGGCTTTTCAGGTCCTGGCCTTCGGTATTCCTCTCCCGTGGTAGATCTCTCCTGCTCTCTGGTTCTGACGGGGGGGGGGGGGTTGACTTGTTTCAGGTCTGATCTGAAGGTTTGCACCGATACCTTGTGGTGTTTTATTTGGCTGGTCTCAATCGATAGTCGGATAAATTTGCTTGGTTATTTGGGATTGTGGTGGCTCCGAAAGCCGTTGGCCTCCTCGGAGACCAAAGGGTCTTGGAGTTCGAAGGGTAGTAAGCTCCTTTCTCCTTTCTCTGTATAAGTTCATTTTTGTTCTGCTCTTGGTGTTGTCTGGGTATGACTCTGGATCTGGAGATTCTTATCCCAGATTTATATCAATGTTTGTATACTCATATTCTTGCTTTCCCGTCTATTATTTTTCCTCATTTAGGAGTATTGCAACTCATCTTCTCAATCAGTGGAGATTTTGAGTTGGATACGACGAACTCTTCTTTTGGATTGTTGGCGCGTGTTCATCGTCGACGGGTTACTTTGCTAATCGTGTGAGGTTCTAGAGTTTTGGGTAAGCAGTGGAGTTGTTCAGATTTGGGTCTTGCTTTCTACGCTGGTGGGTGTTCTCGAGCTCGACACTATCTCCCCATTCTGGTTTTCCGTGACAATTTTTGGGGTTGGCAGTGTCGAATCCTCTTTTGAGTCGATTTGTGGTGCTGGCCCGAGTTGGGTCCTCTTCGTGAAGACTGAGCAGTGTTCGTTTACATCCCCTGCCTGCTGAAGAAAGGCGTAAATCTCTCGGCATTTTCCAAGCTATCGCCGCCGAAAGTATGCTCAGTATTGAGAAGTCGAACATTTCATTTCCCTTTTTCTGTTCAAATGTGCTTCATGTTGGTAATATGTGGGTTTTAGACCATTTTTTTATGTTCTTCATGGTTGATATATCTGGTAGTTAGACCTAAAAATTGCTCCTACCTATAGTTTTTTTGTTCTGTTAGATAATTTCTAAGGTGCCTTGGATGGCATGTTACTGGTTGTTATTCATTTGTGTTGTGACCTTACAGTTGGTTGCGTCCAACTTTTGATTTTGTTGTCTGTAGCTAGACATTGTACCTTCTGAAGAGGTTTCATTTTAATATATGTTTTGCTGATAAAAAAAACTACAACACCTAGCAAGAACAAATCTTGCAACCTACTACACCACATTTTCTATAGGACCAATTATAATATGGAGATATTGAGATCAGCTCACTAAAAATCAACAACACAATATATTTAATCTTATATATAATAAACACAATGTCTCAATTATAATCCAGACATAAAAATGAAGTTCAAGCAAGCTATATATGATTTAAAGATGTAAAGTTTAGTTTAAGGCGATTCAGAGAAAAGAGGATTTCAAAATAACTTTTAAAAAGAGTATAACATGTTCATGAAATATTATAACAATAAAAACATATGTTTCTCAAAGATCAAAAGATATGAAACTATTAGTTTATGACTTTGAAAACAATTTCTAAAACAAAAAAGAATATAGCTCCTAAGACGAATTTTCTCCTAAATATAAAGAACTTTGTGCTAGAATTTTTTGTTGAGAGAAAATATAAGTATTGTGTCTACAAAAAAAAAACAAATGAAGTCTTTTATAGACAAAAACTTGTCACTTGATCATTATAAAAGTTGTTGGAAAATATTTGAGTACAAAGGGACAAATATTGACAAGAAATACCCTCAGCACAATTCAAGAGTTGAAATGATGATTTCTCTCTTTCAAAATGAATTTCAATAAATAAATAAAATTAAATAATCAAAGATAAATTACATTTTTTGAAAAAGAGAAGAAAGATCAAGTGTTGAGCTAGCCAAAACGTGTCGTAAAGATTATACTTACAAGTATCCTATTGACAGAACTTGAACCCTTTCAAAATAACTATTTTAAATCTTCCATAGCCTTCCTTAATCATCATTGAAGGTTTGAAATTGTCCATGAAGATATAAAACTTGTGCACAACATGATTGTACATAAGTAGATGATGAGCATGCTTACACTGTACAAATATTTCGTTTGATCTTTGCTTGTTCAAATGACCGTAATTATTTCCACAAGAATCCAAATCACACAAAATCAGTTGGATTAGAGAGTAGACTTGGATATTTTTTCATTGGTATAGACTAGACCTATTATTACCTAGTTAGATCATTCTAGTTTAATCAAGAAAGATAACCAAAAAAACTGATTTATTTGTTCTGGCAGACTTAACGTGTATACTTTTTAACCAATTTCTCTCTGATAAAATATGCAAATGGAGAACCGGATTTTGTATTGAAAAATAAATTTACAAAGCTTTCTAGAATGTCACTAAAATCTTAATTTGATAAAGAAATAAATTTTATATCATTTTCCAAACTTCCCTCAAACACAATCAATGTAACTAAAATTGATATCTTAAAAAAATCCGAAAATCACATGTTTCGAAAACATAAAATCTTTTATAAAATGTTTTATTTAGAAAAACAAACGTAAGGAAGACATGTATGATCTCGAATCAGCACACAAAAGAAGCTGCATTCAACAATTTAGACCTTCATGGTCACTGCCATCTACACGAGAAACTATCTCATACACAATATTCATCTGAGTTGTACGAAGTACGACAAACAATGCACTTAATGCTCTATGAGAATGGAAGTGATATGTTGGTTGATCAACCAACCAACAGCTATAGGAAAGAATACATGGTCCAGAACAAGAGCCTGAAAACAATTCACACAACCGTAGCACAAAAAGTATAACCTCCCAAAAAATAAATGATACTATTAGAAATTTCTGTTCCACTACTCAGATTGAGCTATACTTGCCGTTCGGACACTGACTACCCAACAAAATGAAACACATTCAGGAGTGATATGGAGATTTATTGGATGCAAGAGACAGACAACAAACATGCTTCAATCCCAAATTTCAGTACAATGAGGGATGGAAATACAAATAGTGCGAAAATGTTATTAACCATTCAGTCAGCTTCGTTCCAAAAAAATGACTGATTATTTGATCCAATGCACACATCAACCTGATTCATGCAAATAGAAAGTTAAGAACCACCAGCCTCGAGATGCTTGATATGCTGGATCTGCTTTCCAGGGTTCAAGCCCTTGGGGCAGGCACGAGCACAATTCAATATAGTATGGCAGCGGTAAAGTTTGAATTCATCATTTATTGCATCCAGCCGCTCCTTTGTGTACTCGTCACGACTGTCACTAATCCACCTGCAAGTACAAAGTCACATTTAATAACTTACTGGACAGGCAAAAAGAGGAAATGAGAATCAGGCTTATTGTCCCACAACCGTAAAATACCATCACATCAGGTTGTATTGTATAATATTTATCAGGGATAATTCCACCTCAGTACCCTAAATCTTTCATGTTCACTTAGAGTACCCTTAGTCTTTTTTGTGTCACCTCAGTACCCTACACTTTCATTAAAAAAAAAAAACTGATTCTTATATATATATTAAAAAAAACTTGATGGTAGTTTGAAAATTTGATTGTTAGTGAGGGTTATTATGGTCATTTTACCTGTTTTGGATGGAAAATTGGATTGAAATTTAACGGTGGGTACTAAAATGAAATTAATGAAAGTTTAGGGTACTGAGGTGACACAAAGAAGATTTAGGGTACTCTAAATGAAATATGAAAGATTTAGGGTACTGAGGTGGAATTATCCCTATTTTTTATATATTGGCTTCCTGTTCTTTGGCTATACAATATCTGGGGTGATATAGTGACCAGAAAGCTTCATACAGAAAACCAGTTCATAGGAACCTAAAAGAACTAAAATTAGATGGCAAAGGGAGTTTTGAAGCTAAGCAGCAATATACACCAAAAAAAAACAATTCTTCACCAAGATAAATGCACACATTTAATTAAATAAAGACACAGCAGCAGGCATAGGAAGTGCAAAGCCATCATATTCAGAAGAGGTTTTTTTTGTTCTGATTAATTTTAGTTGGGATGGAAGGGTTCCATTCTTATCTGGGCAATGTTGATAGAAAAACTCAAATTACACTTCATATGTAGCAAAACCTGTTACATATAGCAAAACCAGTTCATATATGGGTCAGGATTCCTTAGGGATTCAATAATGACTTCAATCTAAAGCAAAGGGCAAATGGAATAGCTCAATGTTTTGCATGAACGTGTTTCAATGCTTAACCACAGCTCCTACGTTGAGAAACACAACTTAAAGTTGGATGGTCAAATGCTGCTGCTGTTTCCCCTTCATACTCCACAAGGGAGAAAATGGGTCCCCTACATTTTATCATAGAAATGACACTTGTATCCTCATTTGATGCGACAGCTAGTTTGTGAACATTTAAAAAATTATAAGACCCTGAGGGCACCAGGCATGGCTGGCCTCGTGTTTATTGTTTTCAATGCTCCTACTATTCTCTGAGTAAACACCAATGTGATCTAGAAGTTGTAATCATTTTCTCTCCTTACACATCTCTATCAAGGATTCATTTTATAGTAAAGGAGCTGGAGCTACTAGAACTAAATTAAGAAATTTCAATGATGAAACCATGAAGGAAAAAATAAAATTATGTCAGATTGTTTGACACAGACCATGGTCACATTAGTTTCGAAAATACATATTCTACTCCAAATCTTAGCATGCATGCAATCTTAAATACATAGAAGTTCTCTTCAAGCTCCTACCATAAATCTACTTAGCCAAATGAACAACAGTATATAGGTGGTTAGAAAATAAGTTCAAGATGTAATAATTTTGTAGATATACTCAATTTCATACAGAAAAGCATAGAGCAGTGATGGATATTTATCACTCTTGCAGCAAAAGGTGAATTTGATTAGATCACTTACTTCAAAAAGAATACAGCATTGCCATATGCAGTAACAATGATAAATTTGCAACCAACAAAACCAAACTAACATTGCTCAAATTTATAAAGCATCAATCTGGCAACCCTATCATCAATTAAAAACCCTGATACTAATCAACCTTAACAGTGTAGAACTTGTATACCACAACTTATAGTCAACATAAGTGGAAAGAGAAATCAAAATGGACAAATTTTTAATTACAGGCTTCTCCAATTCAATAATTGAAGAAACAATACAAGTTATCTAGGTAAAAATAACACAACAGCAAAACCATATTTCCGCATATTAGAAAAGCAGACTGCCAACACAACAAAAGAAAGGAGAAAGAAAGGAAAATGCACAAAAACTGCTCAACAAAGAACCATCATTTACAGGTCTGTCTGGTTAGGACCCCTTTCAGAAATAGAATTCCTAGCCTCTGTACCAGTGCTTAAGACAATATATAGAAGCACAACGAAATGAGACAATGGCATTCGTTCTTCATGTACAAGAAGCATTTTTGGTCAAATTAAAGAGAACAAAAGGAAAAGGAAAATTTGATAGAAAAGCAGCCTCGATGAGACCATAGAAGCTTTGCAAAGTTAAAAGTTTTTCTGTAACCACACAAGGAGGCAAACATAACATCAAACAATAAAGCAAAAATCTAATAAGTACCCAGCAAAACATATCACAAATCTCACAATAAACTCACAGAGTCAAGGGCTATCATGAGTAAACATGTAAATATAAATCTATAATCAGAAACTACCATTTCCTAGTAACGCACTAATAAACGAATCTCTAGTAAGATTAGCCAAAAAAATCACAAATAAACGAATCCCTAGTTAGATTAACCAAAAAAAATCTGCATATAGATACTGATGCAACACACAAATAAATGATTACCCAATAGACGATAACAGAGCGATAATAGATTAGTAGATCACCTGTTGGCATGGAGCAAAGCAGCGGGACCCAAATACGATTCCGGGTTCCACCAGTAGCTAGGACAGGATGTGCTACAGCAAGCGCAGAGAATGCACTCGTACATGCCGTCGAGCTTGGCCCTATCCTTCTTGGTCTGCAGGATCTCCTTGCCGGGAAGCTCGGGCGGATTCTTCCTCTTGAGCCAGGGCTCAATACTCTTGTACTGGTTGTAGAAATTGGTCATATCCACGACGAGGTCCTTGATGACGAACATGTGAGGCAGGGGCGTGATGGTGGAGGCGGAGCCGGACGGGATCTTGGTGAGGCAGGCGAGGCCGTTGCAGCCGTCGATGTTCATGGCGCAGGAGCCGCAGATGCCCTCGCGGCAGGATCGGCGGAAGGTGAGGGAAGGGTCGATCTCGTTTTTGATCTTGATGAGGGCGTCGAGGACCATGGGGCCGCAGTCCTTGAGGTCGATCTCGTAGTCCTGGAGCTGGGGTTTGGAGGGATTGTCCGGGTTCCACCGGTAGATTTGGAAGGTCTTGGGGTTGGAAGAGGACGCCGCCGGAGCGGCGTAGAAGCGGGCGGCGAGGTACCTCGAGGACTGAGAAGCCCTAGAAACTGAAGCAGCTCGCCGGAGAAGACCGATCACCATGGCTGCGCTGCGTTGAGAGAGAACGAAAAAGAGTTTATCGAGGATGTGTTATGTGTATATTGTGGGGACTGAGGATTTGTACAGAATTGTCGATTGCCGAAATGACTAAATGGCCCATGTTTATTTATAGATACAGAGCCCGGGTCGGTGTGGTGGTTCAGAGGGTAATTAAAACGATGACGAGGGGCAATTTGGGGTTAGTGGTGTTATGAATTTGGATTTGCTTCAGATGTTTATGGCTTAGGGGTGGGTGACGTGGCGGGTTTAGGACCGTTGGAAGGAGGTTGTTATTCATTTGATCACGAATGATCAATTTAGGAATGCGTAGCAGGTGATCATTGGATCATAAAATTACACGGAGGCGCGTGTTCGCCATGGGCATTGCTCCTGTCATCGATTTGTGTTTCGATTAAGATCTTATTAACTGGACTATTGGGAAAAGCCCATAAACGAACTGTCCACGGCCCATTATTTTCAATCCAATCAGTCTACAGAGGAAAAACAAAAGGTGTTCTTTTCAGGAAAACTGGAACATCTGATTCGGTCCGTCAAATCTCTCTTCGAGTTCGATTAATTGGAATTGCCATTTATTTTAGGGAAATTTTCATTTTATCACCCTGACAAACATTTAACTTCAGTTTGATAACCTGACATAAATTTTTATCAGTTTCATATCCAAACCAAACACTTAATTTCACTTTTATACCCAATCGGGTAAAATGTCCAAAATACCCCTAACTATTACTCAAATTTTCATCTCATGTCATTGGCTCAGAATTTGAAAATAAGTGAAATAACAATAATACCCTTCATTGTTTAGCGTGTTAAACTGAAAATTTCAATAATTTTAAAATAAAATCAGTTTTTTTTATATATTCAATATTTATTTTCAAAAGATCATATTTAATTTTAAAAATATATAAAAATCATTTTTTTATATACAAATATTTTTTTATTAAAAACAGTTTTATATATCAAAAATCATTTTTATTTTTTTAAAAAATTAATTTTATTTATATTAAAAAAAAATCTGGACCAAAACCGAGCTTCGTCCCCGGCCACCTCAGGCGTCGTCTCCGGCCACCCCCACCTCCATTTTACCCGGCGTCGTCCCTCTTCCCTTCTCCCTCTTCAACCACCGGACCGTCTCTCGCGATTTGGTTCAGATCTGAACCACATCTGGAGCTGAAGCTCGCGATTTGGTTCAGATCTGAACCAAATATGGCGTCGTGGGAGGTGGTCGGGGATGCAGCAGGGGATGGCGTCGTGGCAGGCGGCGAAGCAGAGCTGGCAGTCGGTGGCGGAGAGGTCCTGGTGGCACTGCGAGAGGCCGTAGGTGGTGCTGACCTGGGAAGTGCCCCAGTGGTTGCCGGCGACGAGCTTGGAGAGACGGTCCGGTGGTTGAAGAGGGAGAAGGGAGGAGGTGGAAGAGGGAGGAGGAGGCGGCTGAGGTAGGGTGGCCGGGGACGAAGCTCGACGGCGGAGGAGGGGGTGGCCGGAGTGGACGCTGGAGAGGACGAAGCTGCTCGACGATAATTCCAGATTTTTTTTAATATAAATAAAAATGATTTTTGATATATTAAACTGTTTTTAATAAAAAAAAATATTTTTATAAAAAAACTGATTTTTATGTACTTTTAAAATTAAAATCTGATTTTTTGAAATTAAAAATTGAATTTATATAAAAAAAACTGATTTTATTTTAAAATTAGTGAAATTTTCAGTTTAACACCCTAAACAATGAAGGGTATTATTGTCATTTCACTTATTTTCAAATTCTGAGCCAATGGCATGAGATGAAAATTTGAGTAATAGTTAGGGGTATTTTGGACATTTTACCCGGTTGGGTATGAAAGTGAAATTAAATGTTTGGTTTGGGTATGAAACTGATAAAAATTTATACCAGGGTATCAAACTGAAGTTAAATGTTTGCCAGAGTGGTAAAAATGAAATTTTCCCTTTATTTTATCAGCTTATTTTTTTTATTAAAAAATATTAATCTTTAAGCAAGAAGGTATCTGGGGGGAAAGTCTTGAGAAAACGATCACAAAAAGAGCTCAATGAACGGGAACTCAAAATGAAAATATCTTAGACCGTGGGACAACATGTCTGAGAAAATGGAAACGAAACACTAAGGGCCAAATATCGACATTCAACCCTTATCAATGACTCACTCATCACCTTTCGAGATGTCATCGATAGTCTTCACTTCAGACTGATCCGTATAAGCTTTACGAGCTTGTGCAGCATGTGACCAGACATCAACAAGATTAGTGATTCTTTCACGACTCAGAGATTGTGCTCTTGGCTTAGTTGAACGCCCCGTATAATTCTCGTAGCAAATATGAAATGGTCTATTGCCAGAGACTGTCGGTCCTCCAAGCTCCGGTACCGCAGACAAAGGAACTATCACATGGGAACGATCCATCAATGATACACTTGTATCTCTATCCCCAGAAACTTGCTTGGCCTCACTCTGATTTTTGAGAATGATGCTCTATTTTTAGCCTCCGAAGATCGGATTGAACGAAATATCTTTCCGACGTTTGGCGAGGACTACGAATAGTATATACCCGTTTACCTTATATCCGTTCAGACTTTCGACTACCTGAACAACAACAACCTTTGATCGGAATCTCACAAATCCAAAAATCTAAGTCTTTCTGTTTGGCCAGCGAAGCACAGATGAGGAGACGACTTCACCAAAGGAGCCAAAAATATGTCGAATCCAACCTTCTGTGGTGTCGTAAGGCAAGTAACAAACAAAGTTCCCGTCATCTAAGGTTGCAACCTTCTTCCTTGAATGCCTCATCTTCCTAATTAACTTACCTGTCTTGAATCCCTGCTTTACTGACGTTGCCACGAACTCTGTGTCCGACTTCCCATTCCGAACTCAAGCCTTTATAGACCGGTCTAGAACAAAGGCCAGCTCATGTCCTATACTGTGTCCGACTTCTCATTCCCACTTGCCACTTTAAGTAGAGCATGTATTATGTAATGTGTATCCTCCCGTCCTGTACTAGTCTTTTTTTATATAAGAGATAATTTAAGAGATAATTTTATTAATACTTTGAATTTCAACATAAATACAAAGAGGGAAGATTCTACAGGAGATCATCCCATATACATTTACAAAAGACAAAAACGCGACACACGACCTAAGAACGTAAAAAAACACTAAATAAAAAAGAAAACACACTAGCACATAGATAGACCCAACTAGAAAGACGGAACCCAGGCTAAGGACATGATCTCCTCCTCTCCACATAATCTTCATAATCCAGGTCGTCACTCCCTAAACTAGTCTCTATGATGTTAGCTTTCTTTGTGTGGTATTTTATTAGGACTACATATAGAATTTGGAGGCCAAACGACTTACAATAGAAGATGTTGAAAGCCTGGCTTTTTAAAATTTTGAAAAATACAAAAACGAAAACAACAGAAACTTCTCTCTCGTTAAAAACTTAACACACATCTTCTTTCAACAGCAACCGTCTGTTAGTTGTAATGCCCGTAGTTCAATCTTAAATGTCCAAATGTATATATCATCGTTAGCAATAAAATTAAAACGGCTTTATATTACTTATGTGTTGGAGTAATATATCGATGTGTGCTCTGATCTATGCCCATAATACGAATAAAACCATAGATTGAGATAGATCACACTCGATGGGTCCCTAGTCATCAAAGCTAGAACGACTAGTATGAAAGATGTCTCTTTATGGCTTACGTTCTGTTAGTCATTGGAATGGGATTCCGGAGTCTGATCATAGATATCATGTGGGACATGATATTGGACGACCCGACATGAATATGTGACATAGAACAAGTCATGAACATATTCATTTTCGTAGCTTGTCATGTATCCTTAAACCAAGGAGTCTTTGTGATCGCTATGCAGTAAACAACTGAGTTTTACCTAAGCCTAACATTGTCCGTAACAGGGCTTCCATAACGGCCAGGATTGGCTTGGGGACGGACTACATGAGTGACACGAAAGATGGCTAAGGGATTTATCCCTCATACTACGGTATGGGAAAGATATTGGTTCTCGGCCGCTTGATCGAGAGTGACTGAAAGAATAATATGGTCATGCACATGATATTGGGTATCATATCTTCAGTCATCTCACATATCAAGGAACAGTGATTGAGAATAATAAGGATGACGGCTCTATGCCTTATCTCAATCAGGATATCAAAGATAAAAGGATAATGACAGGGACGACGGAAAGGTTAGAATCGACATGGTCGATTCGTTATTTAGTGTCAAGCAATACTAAAGTCTCGTTAGTTTCCACTTATATAGGATCAAGTAAAATGGGATTTTACGTTGACCTATTGACATGCATAAACCTAAGGGTCACACCGGAGGGTGAAACTCATTGACACATTTATGGAGAATGGCTAAAAGGGAGTTGTCTCGGGACATGACCAAAAATGGGTTTTGGGTCATGTGCCCGTAAGTGAATAGGACTTTATGGATCGAGATAAGGCTTGGAGTCTTGGGATTGATCGCGTCGGATAATGTTGGACATTTCCGGTGTGGAAGGCTTGGAGGCGATGAGCGAATCACGGGACCTCGTTTGAAATGGTCACAGCCATGTTCCAAGAGGCCCATGAAAGGCTCATGCAACCAAGGCCCATGGAACTAATTAATCAAGTCTTGATTAATTAGTACTAAGTAAGCATGACAAGGATTAAGGTGTTGGTGATTCACCACCTAACCCCATCTTGTCTAGCCATATTTTGTCCTATTTACACCTTACTTGTCACCATGCTTATCTCATTCCTTTAGTTGGACAAGTATGAGGTTTGTTATGTTTAAGTCATCTTTTTCAACATAACAAATTAAAGACAAGAATAGGAAACAAATTTTCTCCCACCTCTCCCTTGCAATTTCGACCAAGGCAAGCTCCCACCTCCTTTTTTGTGTTCTTGAGTCCTCAAAGAGAAGAGCTACGTGGCTTTGATTCCCATGTGGATACGTAGGCGTCTTGGAGACTCAAGTCAATCATTCGTTACCCGGTGTTCTTGTTTTGGTAAGAAATAGTGCTGAATTTTTTCTCTTGTGAATCCATTCTTTGTTAGTTGTTTCATGGTTTTAATCGTCTTTTGGTTTTCATTGATTTTCCGCTGCGAGTTGGTTCATCTCCAACCCTACCTCGAGACCCAACTGAAGTATTGGTCCTCCTCTTTTGGGGCTTTTCTCGGTATTGGTCGGAATTGGGTTTCAGAAGATTGAGTTTTAGCTCTAGCGTTCGTTGGAAGCATGTTCTCTATGTGTTTCATGTTGTTCAAATCTAGATATTTTAAGATCATTTTTACTATTAGAGCTTCATGGTTGTTATATTTAGGTATTAGATCTTGTTTTGCTTTCTTAATGTTTGTCAAATTTGGGTTTTGAGACCTTTATCAGTGTATGCCCCCTGGTTGGGTTTCTTCAGAGGTTGGGCTTTCTTGTCAGCGCTCGAGTCTGTATTTGGTTTTGGTTGTTGTTTTCTTCTTACCCTTATAGTTGGTTGCGTCCTTCTTTAGGTTTTTGAGGTATGTAGCTAGACCTTCTTGTACTCGTCTTTCACTTCGGAAGAGGTTTCTCATATATTTCTGCCTTAATTATAAAAGAAAATCTCGGTTCTTTCAGGTGCATTCAGTACCATTAATGTTCTCATTTATTGTGTCATGGATTAGTAAAAAAATTAGTGTGACATGTCATTTTTGTTCTTATATTGTACATTCTAGGATCTTTAGGTTTACAAATTCATTAATGATGCACACAATTCAACTTCTCAGCCCAAATCAATAATTGGTAAGCGAATCTTCTCTCTATTGTGATAAACCATGCATGTATTATCAGCCGAGTAGTTAATGTGCTGTCATCATTTTGTTTTTGTTTTTGTTATAGATTTATGTCATCCGTGTTTGATTATTATTTTCTCATCATTCGTTCACCCAAACTATTAGATACAATCTTTTTTCACATGTTAATTTTAAGAAATAATTTGAGTGAATGAATAGTGAGTAAAAAATGTTATGATGAATTATAACAATGTATAGTTAGTACATGAAAATAAATATGAACATAGCTCACATACCATTTCTAGAGTAGTTTGTCTGGAAGACTTTTTCCCTAAATGATACCAAGTTTCGAATCTTAGCGAGCGAAGGCTAATTTTTATATTGGGTTAAATATCGAAACTTACTCTTAAGTATTGGTCACAAACACTACACTATCCAACGTTTCTGTCAGATAGTGAATTATTGTAATCCCTTGCCAAATAATGCGGCAGCGAGTTTATATTTATAGATAGAGAAGAGGTACAATGGTTGGACAATAACTTAATAATAACTACAATTATAACTACATGATGACTAGGATTGTATAACTGCTAATACTCCCCCGCAGTCGAAGCGGGAGAAAGGTGGACGCTTTGACTGGAGCGACTGAGATGTGGAAAGGGCTTCTTGAGCCGAGTTCATGCCTCGTAGGCAGAGGATCCGATTTTCGGATTGGGCACCGGGACTTGTAGTCCATTCTTCAACGGTGTCGTGTCGTCGACGTGAAGGATTACCGAGCAATCTCTTGGAACATTGCTGAATGACGAACACATTTTGAAAAGATTCTAAAAGCAATCATATTGCTTGTTGTGAGGTGGCAGCGTGGGGTTGTATCCATCATGAAGTGATGAATATGAGGGTGGTGGTGGATGGACACGGTTTTAATTCAACCATGGTAACAATGAAAAACATATAGAATAGATGGGTGGTGATTCATTGCCGTAGCAAGAATTTGATAAGATGAATAAGACAAAAAAATTGAAGGAATTACAGGTCCTCAGATTCTTGCTCTGATACCATGTCAGATAGTGAATTATTGTAATCCCTTGCCAAATAATGTGGTAGAGAGTTTATATTTATAGATAGAGAAGAGGTACAATGGTTGGACAATAACTTAATAATAACTACAATTATAACTACATGATGACTAGGATTGTATAACTGCTAATAGTTTCAAAGTGACAAATGTAGTACTTAACTATTGGTCACACAATTTTATTAGTAAAAATTGATGGAATATTCCATTACGTTCGTCATATGACCTCAAGTGTCGTATAATAGATGGTAGAATGACGTTTTCCCTTAATTATTTGACCTCTATACATTTTATAAGGAACATTACCATTGTACCCTCGTTATTGTTCCTTATAAAATGTATAGAGGTCAAATACTTAAGGGGAAAAATGTCACTTTACCATCCATTATATGACACTTGAGGTCATGTGACTAACGGGATGGAATATTCCGTCCATTTTTACTTACAAAATCGTGTGACCAATACTTAAGGTACTGCATTTGTCACTTTGAAATGTTGAATACTTAAGGTACTGCATTTAATGTTCGTGACCAATACTTAAGAGTAAGTTTTGATATATAACCCTTTTAGTTTTATAGTGTCTTTTACTAAGTGGAATAGATTAAATATGAAGTCTTATCATAGAATGCTTCTGGAAAAAGGATTTATTCATTCGAATATTTTTATAATGTCTTTTACTAAGTGGAATAGATTAAATATGAAGTCTTATCATAGAATGCTTCTAGTATAGTATGTGAAAAAGTATTTATTCATTCGAAGATACCTAGTTTCGAATTGACTAGTTGACAAGGATTCAATTCGATCTTGGGTCTTTAGGAAAGAAAAGGAACTAGAATATTTGTGCATTGTTTATACTTATAATAAGGGGTGGAAAAAAAACCGAAACCGCTAAAACCAACCACCATCAACCGAAAACCGCACCGAAAAACCTGAAACCGGAAAATTAACAGTTGGTTGTGGGTTCTTGATGACCAAACCGGAAAGTTAATGGTTGGTTGTTGGTTCTTGAAACACCAAACCATCGATTAACCAACCAAACTGGTACTGTTCATCATATACATGTGGCTTCATAATAGCCACTGATCTGATATAGATGAATGGCCCATGAGCATTCTTCTGCGTCACACGGATTGCTAACATAGAACACGATGACTTATATGTAATTTTTCTTTTGTTTTGGAGAATGTAGTAATATGTTTTGGCTTGAAATCGAAATATGTGTATGGTTATTGGTATCTAAATTTGTACTTACATGTAGTAAAGTGGTTGGTTGGTTAAAACCACTAACCAACCGGTCAGCGAACTGGTTGGTTTCACTGTGGAAAATTGGTTTTCGGGTTGGGGCTGGTTCCAAGATATGTCAAACCGGTAATATCAGGTTGGGTTCATAAAGGGTTTCATTGGGTGGTTAACCACCCAATGCCCATCTCTACTTATAATTCTTAATATCAAGATTAATACTTACTATCCTTTCCCGTGATTGAAATTTTGGTAATTTGGATTAGAAAAAAATGCTATTAGTTAAATTTATTTTTGATCATACGAATTAAATATATTATAACTTTATATTTAATGATACACACTCTCAGCCCAAAATTACACATGTACCAACAAATAACTTGAATGAATGAATAAATAGTGAATAAAAAAATGTTGTGTGGAATTATAGCAATATATATGAAGTGTAATAAAACAAATATGAATTCATCTCATCTTAGCATAATTGGTCGAAAGTCTTACTTTTAAAGTTACACCAAGTTTCGAATCAGTGTAGGTAAGTTTTTATTTATATATTGGGTCTTTTTGAGTAATATATACTATATGTGGACTTCCCTCTTACGCGTAATTGGTTAGAAGGGTTTGTTTCATTACTGGATACCAAGTTTCGAAGCTCATTGGTGGCTAATATTTTTGGGTTTTAATTTTTTGGGGGGGTCTTTTAATAAAAACTTTATATTTATACCTTGGTTTTAGCGGTACAATTTCAGGAATAAGGTCGCATGGAAGATGGAATAATAGAACCAATAGGCAAAGCAAGGGGAAACCTAACTGGGGGAGATCGTAAGCAAAATCCTTTTAAGAGGCAGGATCATAAGAAAAAGAAGATGATAAGAAGAAGAAAGGGAAAGGGAAAGGAAATAAAAGTAGGGGAGGACAATTTGGAAAAAGGGATGGAAATGCTAGTGGATAGTGCTGGAATACCAACCATCGGAAATGCATTCAAAAGGTTAAATGACGCGCCCAGAGAAGCTATACTAGTGTCCCGATTGGAGGAAGAACTAAAGAAAGAATTCGGAAATATAGTCAAAGTCAATATCGGTGAATCAAAAAGTGTGGACGGCCAACCATCATGGACATAAATTTCATATTTAACCTTGACCTAATTGTGTTGGATGATTTTCATGATCTTCTTCCTCCCTCTTCTAAGGCTTCGAGCCTTTCTACGGCCGTTTTCACGACGCCGTTGTCTATGGTCCGCCTGGTGGAGAACGACGGGATTGAAAAACTGATGGGCAGAGTATCGGAAGAAGTATGGACGGATCCATTTCATAACTCAAAATCGCGTCAAAACAAATAAGGCAGTTACGGCTCCAGAGGTTCTCCATTCTTTCAGCACTCAATACCATCGGGGCCGACCCAATCATTATTGGTACCTAAAGCAAGTATTTGATCGATGCCTTTTTTTCCTTATGTAAGAATATAATAGAAAATAAGTAAAAAAATTCATATAGAAAGATTATCCTAGATGATATTTAAAAAATGAGTTTTATCATCTACTTATAACACTCGAAATCTAAAATGGGTGGTAGAGATTAAATCATAACAAGATAACTTTCATAGATAGATTTATCGTCTAGAACTCTATGCAAGAATTCAAAAGTTTAAGGATTCATATTTATCTATAAATAAGATATATTCATGCCAAGTTCAAATATGATAGGTTTAAGATAATTCTATACTGTTACATAAAATTATGTTAGCTTATATGAGACATGTATGACTGCTATATCATCAAGTTCTAGAAATTTCCACACTTAAAATCATTTTGAAATACTAAATATAAGTTCTAACTATAATCAATAAAATATAAATGAAAATAAGAAAAATCATAATCGACACTAACGACACAATATAATTGATAGCTGAGAATTTTCAAGAACCAACGACATTCGATATTGAAACTCACCGATTAACGATAAAAATAAGATAGGACAAGTCCAACACATTCTTTAGATTATCTTAGGATATATGTTCAAGTTTATTTAATAGAAACTATTTTCTAAATGTTAAAGAAGTTTATAAACAAACTCAGGACTAAGAAATCAGAAACAAATAATCATTCATGTTCATGACCTCTGGTCTTTCCTCCCTATTGAGCATTTCCATATCAACGATCGGAAATCATCTCCATCTCCTATGAGTGAATAATTTTCCAAGAGTTTGGACAATACAACTATATGTGATAGGTAGGGATGGCAATGGGGCGGGGTTGGGGCGGGGACCCCAGTCCCCGTCCCCATCCCGCATCCCTGCCACTCGCCCCGTCCCCGCCCCGCCCCCGCGTTGACCCCGATTTTATTCCCCGTCCCACTCTCATCCGGCGGGGGATTTTATTCCTTACCCCGTTCCCGTCCCATTCTCATCACCCGACAAAAATGTATATTTGAAATGACAATTCTCAATTCATAATTTTAAAACAACATACATATAAAATAAACATTACATAACAATGATATCCATGTCTTATAATAGTTTACACATAATAGAAAATATCTTATAACATAAAACTTAGAGTTCCTAACTTGACTTCATAATAGTACAAATAGAATCACGAAAAAATAT
Organism: Erodium maritimum; assembly: GCA_963921825.1. NCBI lineage: Eukaryota > Viridiplantae > Streptophyta > Magnoliopsida > Geraniales > Geraniaceae > Erodium > Erodium maritimum. The sequence continues at coordinate 19,125,376 of OY997593.1, read as the reverse complement.
ACAGTGTTGTGAATGCAATTTCATAGGCAAAAGCTATAAACTCTATCACGGTATCAAACAAGAACAAATTTATATTAGCATGTTCTGTAAACGAAGAAAATTACATTACTTTATTTCTACAAACATGATCACACAACAAAGGTTTAAACATGAAAAAATGTTTTTAAACAAGTGTAATTTAATTATTATGTCTATAAATTATAATTTTTTTATTATGAAATAATGGTGCGGGTACAGGGCGGGGCACCCCGTGGGGCGGGGAGTGCTTACCCCATCCTCGCCCCGCCAAAATCCCCATTTATTGCCCCGTACCCCACCCCGCTTAAAAATTCCCCGTCCCAAATCCGCCCTGCACGGGGCGGGGATGGGGATCCCCGTCGGAGGCGAGCCGTTTTTCCATCCCTAGTGATAGGTATATAAACCAAACTTTATTTATTGTCTTGTTTAATCATAAAATGAAAATTTAGCAATACCTCATCTTATTGCAATATTTTTGGAATAAATTTTTTTCTTTTGACTTGTATTTTTGTCAAATTACTCTTGATTTCTTACAATACTTTCATAGTTTATAATGTATATTAGTACTTCTTAGTTTCAATATTTTCAAACTCGAATGAGACTCATGCTTCTAGTCCATAAACTTCGGACGAATAGCTATGTGTCACGTGACACGTGGCCTGTAAGTGGGCAAACTGACTCAATTCGTCGGCAAATGCATTCGCCAACAATCACCTTTTCCACCAAATCGCCCATTCAATTCGCCCCACAGGTTCTCTAATGGATTCAAAGGTTTTCCAAGAAAATGGTAATTGAAGCTGAAGCCTAGTATATACATAAACACCCAAGATCCTAACATCACGACATTCTTAATTCAGCTAATTTTAGATTCATCCTTTGTAGTTCATTTAGATGCAGGGTGTGTATCTAAAGAGACCGGAGATACATACAAAAGGTGTCGGAGATACATACAAAAGGCTCCCCCTATTGTTGGTGCTGGTATTGCACTTCATCGTGGTGTTTCTCCACTACTGCTACCCCAACTTTGGCTTGATGATGCACCTCGAAGACATCATTGTGAGGAATGTGCATCTTGAAGAAATTCAGGATGGTACAGATCCGTCTAAACCAATTGACAACCCAGTAGAAAGGGAGCCAGAGATGGTCGTAGAGTAAGAACCAATTCATGTTACAATTCCGGAAGGTCCAAGGCGATCTAAAAGGATCAGTCTTCCACCTCCAAGATATGGTATCCGGAGGTGACAATGAAGTCATGGTGGATCAGGATAATCCAACCACCTTTCAGGAAGTCGTGGATGGGTCCGACTCCGAGTTATGGCTAGGAGCCATGATGGAGGAAATGCAATCCATGTCGGACAACCAAGTCTGGGAACTGGTTGATCCCATCAATGGTGTGAGGACCATCGGATGGAAATGGATCTTCAAGGTGAAGATGAACATGGACGGCAACCCTCTGACCTACAAAGCTCGATTGGTGGCGAAAGGTTATATGCATATCCAATGGATTGACTATGAGGAAACCTTCTCCCTAGTGGCTATGGTCAAAATCGATCCAAATTCTTCTTGACATAACTGCGTATCACAATTACGAGATATGGCAAGTGGATGTCAAAACCGTTTTCCTAAATGGAAGTTTGACTGAGGATGTTTTATGTCTCAACCAGAAGGTTTTGTCGATCCAAAGAATAAGGGAAAGATTTGTGTAAGTTGTTGAAATCCATTTATGGATGGAAACAAGCTTCTCGGAGTTGGAACCTTCATTTTGATGAAGCTGTAATTGGATTTGGCTTAATCAAGAACGAGAATGAATCTTGCGTTTATAGAAGGCTAGTGGGAGCAAGATTACCTTTCTGGTGCTCATTGAAAACGACATCCCAACATTGCACGAGACTAAAGCTTGGTTGAGGAAGTGTTTCTCAATAAAGGACTTAAGCAATGTTGCTTATATCTTAGCGATTAAGATATGTAGAGATCGCACTAAGAGGGTCTTGGATTTAAGTCAGGGAACCTATGTGAACAAGGCATTGAGTAGGTTCTCAATGCTCGATTCAAAGAAAGGACTTTTACCCACTAGTCATGGCATTCATCTCAGCAAGACTCAGTGTCCTAAGACACCTGATGAGCTGAAAAGATGATGTGAATCTCATGCGCCTAAGGGCAGGATCGATCATATATGCCATGACATGTACGAGACTAGACGTCTCGTAAGACTTATGTTGTACCAGTAGACATTAGTCTAACCCGGGGGAAAGATGATGTTGAAATAGTTGTCGAAGGATGAGTAGACGCTAGTTTTCCAAGAAAAATCCAGATGACTTTAGCTGGGAAAGCGTAAAGCAAGATACCGTCGCCGAATCTACAACAGAGGCCAAGTACATGGATGCTGCAGAAGCAGCTAAGGAGGCTATGTGGATTTGGAAATTCACAAAAGGGTTTGAGTGTAATTAAAAACACATAAAGCCCGGTGAATCCATTTTGCGACAACATAAGGGCCATTGCGCAAGCTAAAAGCCCAGATCGCATAAAAAATCCAAACATGTATTGCGTCGTATCCACCTCATCATAGAAATACTGAACCGAGGTGAAGTGAAGATAACCTATATTGCAACAGATGATAACATAGCCAACCCGTTGACTAAGGCACTGTCGCTGCCTAAACATGTTAGACATGTAAAGTCGATGGGGACATATTGGAGTTTAGATTGGAACTAGGGCAATTCGGAGATTGTTAGTCTTAGTGCCCGTAGTTCAATCCTAAATGTCCAAATGTATATATCATCGTTAGCAATAAAATTAAAGCGGCTTTATATTACTTATGTGTTGGAGTAATATATCAATGTGTGCTCTGATCTATGACCACAATGCGAATAGTACAATAGATCGAGATAGACCACACTCGATGGGTCCCTAGTCATCAAAGCTTCACTAGAAGCGAGTAGTATGAAAGATGGCTCTTTATGGATTATGTTCTGTTAGTCATTGGAATGAGATTCCGGAGTCTGATCATAGATATCATGTGGGACATGATATTGGACGACCCGACATGAATATGTGACATAGACCAAGTCATGAACATATTCATTGTCGTAGCTTGTCATGTATCCTTAGACCAAAGAGTCTTTGTGATCGATATGCAGTAAACAACTGAGTTTGACCTGAGCCTAACATTGTTCGTAACAGGGCTTCCATAACGGTAAGGATTGGCTTGGGGACGGACTGCATGAGTGACACGAAAGACGGCTAAAGGATTTATCCCTCATACTACGGTATGAGAAAGATATTGGTTCTCGGGTGCTTGATCGAGAGTGACTGAAAGAATAATATGGTCATGCACATGATATTGGGTATCATATCTTCAGTCATCTCACATATCAAGGAACAGTGATTGAGAATAATAAGGATGACGGCTCTATGCCTTATCTCAATCAGGATATCAGAGATAAAAGGATAATGACAGGGACGACGGAAAGGTTAGAATCGACATGGTCGATTCGTTATTTAGTGTCAGACAATACTAAAGTCTCGTTAGTTGCCACTTATATATGATCAAGTAAAATGGGATTTTACGTTGACCTATTGACATGCATAAACCTAAGGGTCACACCGGAGGGTGAAGCTCATTGACACATTTATGGAGAATGACTAAAAGGGAGTTGTCTCGGGACATGACCAAAACTGGGTTTTGGGTCATGTGCCCGTAAGTGAATAGGACTTTACGGATCGAGACAAGGCTTGGAGTCTTGGGATTGATCGCGTTAGATAATGTTGGACATTTTTGGTATGGAAGGCTTGGAAGCGATGAGAAAATCACGGGACCTCGTTGGAAATGGTCATGGCCATGTTCCAAGAGGCCCATGAAAGGCCCATGCAACCAAGGCCTATTGAACTAATTAATCAAGTCTTGATTAATTAGTACTAAGTAAGCATGACAAGGATTAAGGTGTTGGTGATTCACCACCTAACCCCATCTTGTCTAGCCATACTTTGTCCTATTTACACCTTACTTATCACCATGCTTGTCCCATGCCTTTAGTTGGACAAGTATGAGGTTTGTTATGTTTAAGTCATCTTTTTTCAACATAACAAACACAAGACAACGTAGTCGTCTTGGAGACTCAAGTCAATCATTTGTTACCAGGTGTTCTTGTTTTGGTAAGATATAGTGCTGAATTTTTCTCTTGTGAATCCATTTTTTGTTAGTTGTTTTATGGTTTAATCGTCTCTTGGTTTTCATTAATTTTCCGCTGCGAGTTGGTTCATCTCCAACCCTACCTCGAGACCCAACACCGCCACCAATGGCCATCGTGACTCTAGTTATGGGGTTGCATGTGGATCTCTCCCCTTCCCCTTTCTTCTTCCACGACCCTCACACCGTCGCTGGTCACGTCTGTCATTTCACCTCACTATCTTCTTCCGCTCGTGTCCACCCACCTCCACCCGTGGTTGTGCTCCTCCACTTTGTCCAGCCATATCGACCGTCTTCTTCGCCGGCTTTCCCAGCCATGTCATATGTCCTCCTCATGCATCGAATCCTTGTGCCTCGTCGGTGAAGCAACGTCGGAGATATACTCCTCTTGCCACTCCTTGGACGGCCACAGATCCACCAACTATGGTTAGATCTCTGCCAACCTCCTCCTCTTGTCGCCCATCCTCAGGCCAGGTCCGCCTCCCCAACTTTCGTGGTCCTCAGCCCTCCTCCGGCCAGTTCTACCCCTCACAACCAAATCTCGACGAAGAGGACCAGATTCCCTCCAATCGATCCTCTTCGCCACGCTCCTTTTCTAGTCAAACGGTGAAATATGCACCCATCTTTCGCTAGAACACCGCAGTCTAAGCCACTCAGTTGTGGTCCTGCATATCGTCTTTACCCGGCCAGACCCGTCCACTAGCCCTAAGCGGATCATATCTGCACCCGTTGGCACTCCTACCTCACTCCGATCCCAGCCCCAAACATTAGACGTCGAACGCAAGTAGTTTTTGCTCGTCGTTGTTGTTTATTTTTCTTGTTGTTTATCCGTTTTTTGTATGTCCTCTCTATCGGAATCTCGGATCTTTGGTAGGTGTGGTACTACCTTCGCTGGCCTATTCCATCTAGACTCTTTATTGGTGGCTCTTTCTGGAGAGCCAATAAGGAAGACCAACCTAAAAGTTGTTCTTTATCTAGGCGCTGCACCACCCTTACCGAGAGCTATTTGTTAGGGGTTTTTTCCCTAGGACAAATCCACATTGACGTATCACAAACGTCTTTTGTGAGTTAATAAATAAGTTGGCAAATATTTTATTACCAATAAGTTGTAATGTTAATGAAGCCATGAATAAGTTCTTTTATGAGGTATTAGGGAACATTTACCTAATAGTATAACGCTCATAAGGAAAAAGAGTTAATCCATTTATTCTTTCTTAGACTAATCAGATAGTTAGATCTAGAGTGACTTTTGACGGGAGGATCATGCTTTACTAATCATACATATAAGGATATGAGTCAAAGCCACGAATGCCAAAGAGTTTGACATTTGGACAACCCACCTTGAGAGTACTTAATAGAACTAATACATGAGTACATCACAACTACCCGTGTAGCTCTTAGTCCTACAACCATGACATCACCATGTGATCTACATGATAGGGATTCATTTTTTGAGCTAACTAAATTCTTATCCTAACCGATAGTTATAAAGGTTGTGCGTGGACATGAATAGACACATGTGAGACATATGGGTGATGGTCATAGGGACTTGTCGCTAGTGGTTAGATAAGTCAAATGTCATTAAAACGGTCGATCTTGATGAGTAGAATGATTGTAATATAAGCATGACCATGTCTGTGATTAGTCACCTACACCCCTCAATCACAATGAAGAGAACATGTTAAGACTGAATTAGAAAGGATGGCGGTTCTCTGCCTTTGTTCAGTTATGACGATCGCTAAATGACAAGAGGATAAGACTACACGAGGTAACAAGACTTGACGAAGTATTGGTCGTTAATTCGTATGGCTTGGGTGGTCATGGGACTTGCTAGACGTCACCATGACTTATGGATGAAACGCCTCGTTTCATTTCACTACCAACGATCATACGAATCCTAAAGGGTCACACACAATAAAGAAAGGCCACAACGAAGTGAACAAAATGTTTTAATTAATTAAAGTATCGTACAAATTATATTTGATGTAATGTAGCACTTTAATTAAATTAAACACTCACTAGGAAAAATTAAATCGGTATTTAATTATTACAAAGTATAGTAATTAAATAAACAAATAAAGAGTCAATTATACTAAAATAATAGAGCTTGGCCGAACACCCCTATGGGCCAATAAGGGGTTTAGCCAAACCTAATTATTTGATATAATTTCAGTCTTTTAATTTACTTGGCTTGAGATTTAAGTAATACATACACTTACAAATACATGGGTAGAGAGCTAACCAAAATACAAGACAATAAGAGAACTATTCTACGGGCCGTACGGACCGGTATAAGGTGGTATAAGCCCACCACCACACTTGGCCGGTTAGGGTTTTTAGGTGTTAGGTTGTTTCCTTTTAATTAATGTCTTAGTTTACAAGTTGTATTAGGATTTGGAAAGTTGGGTTGTTTTACAATTAAGGTTATATTAAAATTTAGGTAACCTAGTTTATTAATTAAAGTTGTATTGGGACTTGGGCTCCAAGTAACCTCCTTGACTATATATACCAAGAGAGAATAATGAAATAAACAGACTTGAGAATTAAAATAATTGTTTGGTCTCTACGAGGTCTTCGGGTTCTCTTTATAATGATCTCGTATCAACGAGGTCTTTGGGTTCTCTCTTAACGAGCTCGTATTTGGTCCTATAACGCGATCCAGAAGTCAGGGTCATAACAAGTGGTACCAGAGCCAAGCGTTATGGAACCACAGAAGTCACTGGAACAACAATTTGCCACATTCAAGGCGACTTATGCAGCTGATCGGCAGGAGATGGAGGTGCTGATGCATGACTTGATAGTGCAGGTCAGTGCATTATCTGTTCAGGCACCGGCGAATCAGCAAGAGGAGAATTCCGTGGCTAACAGACAGTAGCGAGAAACCCTAGTTTCTTCTGTGCCATTATCCATGGAGTTCTGCAATGTTGCATTCCAGGCTGAGGAGACAGTTAAGGTGAACACTGGTGATCAGAGGCTGTTGCATCGGTCACAGGCTATCCTTGGCGAGTCGAATGAGGACAAGGGCACAAACTTTATCTGTGTCTTTGTGAAAGTTGGCCAACCGAAGCATGTTTTTGAAAGTCTATCGACTGCTGAAATTGGGAATCCAATTCCTAAAGATATGGAAACTACTGGACAGACCAAGACTTTGACAGCAGCAAAGTGTATGAAAATTTTCTGGTTGGAATTGATCAAGGACGTGGACTGAGTCACCTGCATGAGCATTAAGGACGTCGAGCCACCTGATACGCTTGAGGACAAGCGTAATTTTCAAGGAGGAGTGATGCTACGGGCCATACGTACCAGTACAAGGTAGGATAAGCCCACCACCACAGTTGGCCGGCTAGGGTTTTTAGGTGTTAGGTTGTTTTCTTTTAATTAATGTCTTAGTTTACAAATTGTATCAGGATTTGGAAAGTTGAGTTGTTTTACAATTAAGATTATATTAGGATTTAGGTAACCTAGTTTATTAATTAAAATTGTATTAGGATTTGGGCTCCAAATAATCTTCTTGGCTATATATACCAAGAGAGAATAATGAAATAAACAGACTTGAGAGTTAAAATAATTGTTTGATCTCTACAAGGTCTTCAGGTTCTCTCTATAACGAGCTCGTATCAACAAGGTCTTTAGGTTCTCTCTTAACGAGCATGTATTATGTCCTTTAGCGCGATCCAGAAGTCAGGATTATAACAAGAGGTATCAGATCCAAGCGTTATAGAACCACATAAGTCACTGAAGCAGCAATTGGCCGCATTCAGGACGACTTATGCAGCTGATCGGCAAGAGATGAAAGGAAAAGAAGAAGGGAAAGTGAGAGGGTGAGGGTTTTAAGGGAGAAATAAAATAGTACTTTACAAGTCTAAGTTAGAAAACAAAAAATATAATAGAAGGTAAGAAGACGAAGATTATGCTGATTTTTTTTCCCTCAAGGTCAATTTACAAATTCTTCCGCAAGATATTTTCAAATGGGGGCTATTTTACAAATTTATTTTTTTATTTGTGGTTTATCTTCATTCAAATTTTAGAGTGAAAATGTGATTTGTTAACATTGCTCCAAGGTTATGATTAATCGGGCGAGCAAATGAAGCTGTATATTTTACGAAGTAGAATCGTAGACCGATCTGCATAACTACGGGTATAAGTTTGTTTCAAACCAACGCTCTGTCCGCAACCCACGAGTCAGTACATAACACAACAAACAGACATGTTACCAATGTAGAAACAAAAATGAGGTAAATATAAGAAAGGCGGGTGTGGCAAAGTGAGGTAAGGTTGTAGAAAAAGGAGAAAAACAGTTAGGTGTTTGGATTAGTTATGATGGTCAATAATACATATGCTAATGCAATACCAAATCATTCTTTGCATATTCACACCTTCTTCCATCTCCATCTCCACTTTCCCTCTCCTCTTTTTGATCCTCAATTCCAAATCATCCTCTTCACCTGTTTCCAGAATTTAGCCTCCTCCCTACATTTGAAATGTCGGTAAGTTCTCATTCCATTTTAATCCACATTACATGATCTTAATCAATTGATGGCTGCATATGATTTGTTTCCTTAATTCCATAATTGTATTCCCTGATTATCATCTTTTAGAGAACAAATGAGAAGAATGAATATGATCTTGACAGGAAAAAGGAGTACCATTGCCCAAATTCGGAGAATGGGACGAGAATGACCCTGCATCAGCAGAAGGATTCACAGTGATATTTGCAAAGGCTAGAGATGAAAAGAAATCAGGAAATGCCCCTGTTAATGGAGCTCAAGACAAAAACAACAAGAACCAAGATGAGGATTATCAATATTCATCTATGGTATTGCTAAACTCATCATCATGGATTCATGATGCACTAATTTCTGCCAATACAACTATATATAGATATATGTAACATATGTCATCTTATGTTGTGTGTGCAGACCAAGAGGTGGTTTTGCTGCTTCTGAGGAATGGATCATAGTCATGACAACTACATAGAAACCTCCTAAAACCAGAAGCAGAGACACATGCACAACAACCATTCTCCACTTTCTTCAGCTTCTTTGTCATGTGTTGTATATCCTATTTGTTGCTTGCAATCTGGAAGAATACAGATGAAATCTCCCACAACATAACATGTTTAGAATTATGTATACCTTGTCAAGTTACTAGAAATAAGTCGATAACATATGTTCATTGTGAGAATACTATAAATATAAGTGTACTAGGTTGTGATTCCTACGATGTTGCAACAACAAAAAATTACCTAAAACAACGTTTGTTGTATATTTTCATATACATTCAGAGCCATCTTCCTTGTTTTTGGATGTCCAATGATGGTTACGAATACTACATAAGTGTACTCAAGTTAGCATCTCCCATCAAACAATCTCCGGACTCCTATCTGAACCATGATTGCTCGTTCTATTTCCGAAAGATTTCTGGCTAAATATCTTAGCAAGTGCACTCTTTGATCTTGCCATTGCCTGAGGCTTGCGGACAGAGTCACCCCGGCCGTTCTTCCTTGCAAGGTCCTCGGACAAGGTTTTAACTAGACTGTCAAAGCGGCGTCTGTAAGTTGGATACCTCGAGACAGACTTGGTTATCCCTAGGAGCCTTCATGGAAAGTAAAAAAATAGACTAGTTAAAGACAATGAAGCTGAAAAAATCCAAAACATTTTTGCGTAGTTACCTTCGAGCTAATGCATCTAACTCAGCTCGTTTACGTTCAGATTCAGGAGGTGGTCCAATACTTGAGTTCTTCAACCTCACAGGGTCGCTGCTCAAAAGAACTAGCTTGGAGAGATACTCCTCTTCTTCCACGGAGAGGTTCTCTGCTTTGATCTGGTCTTTGATGATCAGTAAGGGCTGTAAAAACCAATCAAAGAAAGCTTCCTTGGGCCTGTTGGTGGTTGTTATCTCTATGTCGCCACCTTACATATATAGAAATGATGTCAAAACCGAACAAAGAAAAATAAACATAGGAATGAAAATTTGTTATTTGTTGAAGCTTACACAATATGCCGGGGGAGTTCTCCTTGCCAGAGAGCAAGAGTGCCTGAAGAAAGCAATAAGCCGGCAAGCCAATGCTCACTATACTGCTGCCTTTACTAGACTTGGCATCTTCAATGTCTTCAAGCGTGATTACTCCCTTGGTAACCATAATATCTCCAATCCGATGACACTCCATAAACAACCCGTTAAGCAGCTACAAAAGCAAACCTTTCATTTAACAATCCATAAGCTGATCCTAATTGTCTTGCATCAAAAAAGTGGATACATACCTCCATTGGCTTCAACTCCATTATAGGATTTTTGAATGAACCAGAACGGGAGGGGGGTTCTCTAAGGGATCCGGACCTTGTCAAAGAAGTTGCGCGGGAGGTGGTCCTAGACAGATCAGACCTCTTTCGATATCTAGGCCTGTTAATATCAGAAGCATAAGATAATTCATATATATATTCTAGCAAACCTCACATGAAAAACATAAATTACTTGATAAATGGACTACAACCTAGGAAAGCACGATCCTTCGGGCATGTCAAGAATATCATTACTATACTCGTCATAAATTGAAAGGCTGGCAACAATATAGCATAGCCCGTACCATAAAGAAGACTCCTGAAATCCAAAGCCCACATGGATCAGTATATGGCCCATGTAATTTGTGTACCCAGACATTAATATAGCTCATGGTACATAAATTGAAGGAAAAAATGGTTGACCTGATAAGCAACCACTCCTGCATAAGCACCAAGGAAGATACTGGATACCATGGAGGCTAAGACAGCCCCAAGAACAGCCAAAGGCCAGAGCAAAATAGCAAGACCAGCAAAGGGTACACATATTGTCTCCAAAAAGGGACCTTCACGGCCCATAAGATCATGGAACAAACGGTGCCATCCCTTAAAGAGCATATAAAAACTTTTGTAGAGGGCAATGAGAGATATCACAGGAAAGTCAACCAAGAAGCCGAGCACCCCAGCTATAATAGCACCAGGAAGATAAAGCAATCTACAACAAGCAAACAGAAGGGATAAAACAAATCAACCCTATGATTGTAGATTATCAATCATACAAAAGAAACAAACCTAATCTCATAATATTTCTTTTCTGGCGGCCCTTGGTGACGTAGGTCTTCCATAATAGAGAAGTAGGAATGGAAGCAAACATCGGTAAAATCCCGTATTATAGTAAAGCTGCCTTCAACTGTACTCCTGGTTCCATCCTACAAATGCAGAGGTATATTTAAGGTTTTCTAAAGAAAATAAGCAAGAAGAGTAGTAGGTAATTGAATTATATGAAATTAAAAAAATTGGACTTCTAAGACATACATACAAACAATGGAGAATTTGACCCGTCTTTCCTTCCCCAACAGCGCCAAAAGTAGCAAATATTGGTGCAAGAAAGCCATAGGCTGCACCACCTACAATACCTCCAGCAATTCCAACCAATGGCCACAAGATAAACAGAGCAGAAATACATATGCAGAGTACAAGCTTCAAGACTGGACCTAATTGTCTTGCTCTGCTCAATTGAGAAAAAAAAACAGATCAAGTTGAAAGACTTGTAACAAAATATGGGAGCAAAAATGTGGAAAGGGAACAAGGTAAGCACCTGATAATGGAATAATATGTCCAGACAAAGTGCACTGGCCAAAGACCCAATATGATAGCGGAGCAAGCAATTGTCATGATAAGGCATATGATCGGGCATAGAACAATACCTAAAACATACAAAAGAGAAAAAATTAAGCACCAATGATTCCGAATCAATTTAAGCGGTGTGATGTCATATATAGTTAATGGCTCAAACTGGCTGCACAACCTACAAACATATTTCAAAGAACACCAAGCACAGAAGCTAATTTGCACTTGCATTCTATACGAACTAAGGAAGGAATATTTACAAAATGGGGATTGATATACATAAACACACAAAATGGTATGCTCAGCATGCAATGCCATGGCAATTAATAATTGAAACTGCCTGCAAACACAAGATATCACCAAAGTAACTATGCAAGAGAAGAAGTCATAACAAGTTAAACATAAACTGATGCTGCTTCTACAGAAGATTTAACAAGGTTAAGACCTCAATTTTCACAACAAAACATATACATTAGAACGAGAACAAAAGGGAAGCTTAAGACATAGATTTCATTTTATTTGGGGGGACAGATTTGGCTGACCAATTAAGGAGCAGTAAAGTACAATTCCTCCAAAATGTCACATTTCTGTCCCCAAATGGACCACTGTAGTTTACAAATGCATTGAAACAAGTTTAACATAAACAACTACTGCTACTACATAGACAGAAAACAAAACAGTTCCATTTTCTCATAACTACACAGTTTCCAGGAATAAAAAAAACTCAAGCAAATCTAGATCGACATAACCACCATATCTCTTACCGAAAGAAACACAGAAGTGAAAATAATAATAGTAAATTAGAGAAAAGGACTGACCTTTAAGGATGCCCAGAAGCAGCAAGCCAATGAAGAAAGGTAGGAAACAAATGAAGTTCCACAAAGTAGCCAAAAATCCCCTTGGAGGCTCCATATCTCCCAAGTATATAATAGCCCTACTCACCCACCACCAAGATCTCTCCTCAACCAAAATTTACCACCACGAACCCATTAATCTCAGAGAGAGAGAGTCTCAAAACCCATCAAATTCCTTACTTCCGGAGAAGGGAAAGTGATGAACCGTAAGAACCAAAAAACAAGTTTTGAAGGAAAACCCACCACAGAGACTTGAGCCTTCTTCTTCTTCCTCTGCGGGTTCTGCCCCAAAAGTAGAAAAAAAAAACAGCAGGGCCAGGCTTCTTTTCCTTGTGTTTTTCAAGTTGGAAGCAATAGTTACCGTAAAGATTAAAAATTGAAACTTTTTCTTCAAAATATCGTGTATATATTTTGGACAGTATCATGACATGTCATGACAGAGATAGAGGATGTGTGGACATACCTGCAGTTGGAGGAATTGCCTGTTCGAATTTGCAGACCGTTTTCTCCTAAAAACACTCGAATTTTTTGGAAGAGATCGATTCGTTTGGTTAATAAAAACGGCCAAAAAGAAATAGGTAATTAATTGCAATTCTGTATCTTTTTCTGTAATAGTACTGTGGGGTTTACAGAGGAAAAGGCTAAAACTTGCAGGGTCTTGAGTCTCGACCCAAAAAGTAGAATAAAAATATGTTTTTTTTTATGCCAAAAGTGTGGCTTAAGGGACAGGCGTCAAGTGGTGATTTGACAGGGGCAGAATAACCAATCATTCTCAACAGTACAACTCATTTGTCATGTGTGTCACACTATTATATTTATATAACAACTGAGATTAGTATCATCATAAACATTTGTTAATCCTGTCATTGTTGGGTATAAGAAGATACCACAATTTGTCGGACAAGCTGCATAGATAGGTGTATTCCTATGTTCCATTAATCAATTCCCTAACCTTTTTGGGTTGGTTAAGTGTTAGTGGAATCTCATAAGGATAAGATAATTATGTACAGATTGAAAAGCAATGATCTTCACCGATCGGTCTTTCCAGCTCTTGCAGACAGCTACTGATGAAAGCAACACAAGTGCATATTCTTGTTACATTTTGTGCTAAATTACTCAAAATGACAATTTTGACCTAACAAATTTAAATTTTAAAAAATAATAGCGTTATTTAACTCGATTAAGTTAGTAGTACAATTTGAAAACAACAAAAAAATAGGCTTTATTTTGTTTTGTTGTGTGCTTTTAACTTGAATTTGAAAAAAGTACATTAAACACATTTTTCACATAATTACAAAATTTACTTATATGATACTCTAACTATGTAGTTTTTGCACGCTACTCTTCTTTATGAATTTGGATGGAAATTAATGATCGTGTGTTAAATACATGAACCCATTTTTTTTTCAAATATGAATTTGATTAATAAATATTAATTAACATGAGGGGACTAACATGCAAAAAATAGATAGATAGGTTACCACACAAATGAATTTTGCTCCTATGTAAAAAAATGCGCTAATTAGGTGTAGTTATGTGTCATTTTGCCTTTAAAATGTAAGAGCAAAATGGTTATTCAGAATTAATCAACACAAAGTGCAACAACAGTACATGATACTTTTTTCCCATTATCCCTACCTGGGACTGGAAGGGCAGCACCGAGCGATGCACACCGTAAAGAGTTGAAAACGTATTTGACATCTATTAAGTGTACAAACCTAGACTTATCACCGACCTCACTCTTCCTCAAGCTTTCGAACTAACACTGTCTGGGTGATCGTATTGCAACTAGTAAATGATCCGAACAAATTTGAAAAATAATGCGAATTACAAATTGAAACTAATAAATTATGATTATCGTTCAAAATGTTACAATCTTATAAATATTAACAACCTGCATCCTAATATTTCAACCTAAACATTATCACTAAATGACTCATACAGAGCCTAAGATTGAGGATATATTGATAGTACTTTTCCAAGCCAGTAACGGTGAGAATAAGTTCAAAAAGAAGAATAGCATAACTGAGAAGCAATAGAACCTACCCCTATCATTATTAGAATTTTTGGAAAAAAACCAAAAAATGCCTTCAAACAGTATTGACAAATAATCATACAGTATGATTATAAAGTTAAACATCCTCAGGTCCACAAACGTTACCCTTGTCCGTTTCCTGGTACCAGCCATATTAAAAATAAAAATCTTACCTTAGGTTGATACCAGCCATATTAAGAAAAAAAGAAAAAAACTTAATTTGCATTACTTGTTCTTTATAAACATCTTTACTGTGCACATCCTTGAAATCCCAAGAAAAAAACAACTCCAACAAAGAGAGTATAACTATAAAACCACCTACAGAAATTCATATCACTTCATCTCTCTTCCATCCAAGCGGATTATAAACGATAACAACCTATATAAGAGAAGGCAAGTTTTTTCGGAAATTTTGACTCTACATCTTCAGTTGATAAAATATAAGTAAATCAAGATGAAACAATATCCTTACCAAACTTTTACCATCAGATGAAACAGCTTCTGGCGCGCAAGACAATAACTTATATTGAGAAGAGGACACAAAAACACAACATTTAGTAGAATATTCCAATCTAACCACTGATGAAGGAAATGTAGGCATTCAGGTTGAGAGCAAAGAACCATCAAGGCAATACATTTACTCTCCTGGAATATTACAAATATAAACATTTAATAATTCTCTTGAATCAGATTTTGAGACATGCATGTTCTACCAACAATACACATAGAAACCACTTTGCTAAATGGAGCTATATAATAGTATGTCTATGGGATGAGAATGCCTACATTCTCTCCATTCTAGACTAAGAATAGGATTTTTACAGATTCTTGGAGGAAGTAGATCTTGTATGGATTCCCAATAAAATCTTCATATGAGTTAATTATTGCCCTCTCACTTAACGAGGGGAGCAACATATACATTGTGATCGTGGAGGGAGATGGACTACTAACTTCTATAATACATGACGTTTTCCAGAAATTAAGAATGACATACTGACAGCTTTTTGGAAATGGAAGAGCAAAGAACATTATTTGACACCTTTAAACATTCAGGTTGAGAGCTAAGAAAAATGGACGGTAAAGTTAAGTACAAATCGAGGAAACAAGTAATGAAAATTAGACTTTCGATTAATAAATAACTATGAACAATAAACATAGTATTGAGTAGAAAAGTAAATGCCACCTGAAATGTATGCCGATTCCAACCCAGCCCCACAGACTCCTCTACTGTTGCAGCTCGGATCTAATTTTTCTGCTAGAATCTATAATAATGAACACACCGAAATCATAAGCTCACAAAACAGAAATGCTATTAGGAAAGAAAGAAAAAAGCATAATCTCGACTGCATATCATGATGTAAACTGGAACTCCAGCTCGTGATTCAAACTAAAACTTCAGCTTAGATCAACTAAAAACACATATGAAATTAAGTTTAAGACTAACAAAATAACAACCAAGTAAATAATCCTATTATATAGCAAAAACAACTGTTTAGTTTAAGTGAATCGATGAATGAAAACATGTATTTGCAGACTGTACGGCCAATTAAGGGAACACTAAGAATCCACACATGCATGACACTATGTACAAATTATATTATCAGCAGTTATACAATCCTAGTCATCATGTAGTTATAATTGTAGTTTTACATTATATTATATCATCTAACATGGTATAAGAGCAAGAATCTGAGGACCTGTAATTCCTTCAATTTTTTTTGTCTTATTCATCTTATCAAATTCTTGCTATGGCAATGAATCACCACCCATCTATTCTATATGTTTTTCATTGTTACCATGGTTGAATTAAAACTATGTTCATCCACCACCACCATCATATTCATCACTTCTTGATGGATACAACCCCACGCTGCCACTTCGTAACAAGCAATATGATTGCTTTCAGAATCTTTTCAAAATGTGTTCGTCATTTAGCAATGTTCCAAGAGATCAATTGCTCGGTAATTCTTCATGTCGACGACACGACACCGCTGAAGAATGGACTACGAGTCCCGGTGTCCAATCCGAAAATCGGATCCTCTGCTGAGGCATGAACTCGGCTCAAGAAGCCCTTTCCACATCTCAATCGCTCCAGTCAAAGCGTTCGTCTTTCTCCCGCTTCGACTGCGGGGGAGTATTAGCAGTTATACAATCCTAGTCATCATGTAGTTATAATTGTAGTTATTATTAAGTTATTGTCCAACCATTGTACCTCTTCTCTATCTATAAATATAAACTCTCTACCACATTATTTGGTAAGAGATTACACTATATTATATCATCTAACACATATGTTACCGGTTAGATATGAAAAATGCAAGAAGAAACTAAAATTGTGTAACCAGTTATACAATTCTATTTTTAACAGGTTTTTTTGTCCATAAGCATTAGAATGAACCTCTGTAATTATTTCGTTTTCAACAAATTTCTGGTGTATACCATAACCTTTTGCTCATGGAAGATTAATAAACGATCACTAAAAAATAACAATTAGAAAGAGAACTCAATCAAAATCAGGTTGATGACTGAAAAAACTTTATATTCCTCAGAATTAAGATTATCTACGCTAATCATCTTGGCAAGAAAGGCAATAATTACATAATATAATTTTGTCACTTAAGAACAATGACATGAATTATAATTAAAAACAACATAGTCATTCCTCTATATAAAGTGATCAAACATCTCAAGCCACTGTTCAGATATTCGTTTTAGACTATATAATTATAATCAAGGTTCTCAATCAGTTAGTGTCCAATACTAAGCTATTGTCCAATACTAAGCTATTCTTGTAATCAGTATACCAATAAGACAATGCCATCTCATATCCAATACTAAGCTATTCTTGTAATCAGTTAGAGCTTTTTATATCAATAAGACAATGCCATCTCATAAATTACAGAATGAAGAGTGTGGAGGCCAAAAACTTATGTTATTAATAATGAAATAAAGATTGAATATTACAAAAGCTATAAATTCACATGTCAACGTAATGTACTTCATCAAAAGCTGCTAATTTGGGAGTCATCCTCCGGAGAACGCAACATGACCAGCAATTTCCCTACACAACAACTTGGAAATTTTCCACCTCTGTTTTCTTAGCAGCCAAACAACCCATTCGAAAGTAGAACCCAATAAACCAGTGCTCAAAGCAACACTAAAATTGATTCCAAGGTCATGACAAAGCTTTGGATGTAAGTACCCACAGTCAAGGCCTTCAAAATGTATGGTAGGCACTGCAATCTGTTTTTCAAAATGATCAGCTATATGTTGAAATCAACTAAACAAAATTATACCTCATAAACAGTACCTGGAAATCCAATCAAACAGATAAATATATTTGTTCCATGTACGACTTTGAAAGGTTCCTTTACTGTTGTAATTTTACACAACCAACTTGGCATCAAAAGTAAAGCCAAGACACTACTCAATAGCCACTCAATAATAAGCATAACAGAGGAACTAACAAAAGCAACATGAATTGTATAATCATGATAAAAATACTTGGAACAAGAAATCATGAACCTGTAGAGAGAATTTTACTTGACACTTCACGTTCATAAGATAAGAGAAAGATTGAAAGTAATATTTCATAGTTAATTCAAAAGTAGAACCCAATAAACCAGCGTTCAAAGTAACACTAAATTTGACTCCTAAGTAGAACCCAATGAACCAGTGTTCAAACTATCACTAAACTTGATTCCTTTGCAAAATTATAAACATTCTAAGGATCATAATCCATTTCATGCCATGTGCAGATGCAAAAGAAATTCCACAATCTCACAACCAACAATCACAGTTAACTCCGAACACATAACTCCACAATTATCGTCAAAACAAAACAGAGAAATTAAACACCAATCTGCAGAGCATGCTCTTCGATCATAAAATGTTGCTTAAAAAAACATAAGCAACAGTCAGTCAGAGTTCTACATTCTACAGAGAATGAAATATAAAAAAATACATAGGCATGATTATAACATGCAATAGCAAATGCTTGACAGAAGCACCATCACATTAAATCAACCGGTTTAGTGCAGACCCAGAAAACTTACATTCCATGCAGAACATCAAAGTCATCTTTTGAATAACTGGCCATAGATCTAGCTCAATAACCCTGACACCCATCTGCAGAGCGATATACTCTATCAAGAATCAAATCGATGGAATTGAGATTGAAATAGTTTGAACCAAATGAAATCGGTAATTGCAATACAAACCTGTTGTCCATTGATGCACAGCCGAAACCCGAAACCCCGTCCATTTGTTGTGCTGAATCAAAGACTCGATGCCTCCGATTTATAGCAAAACAAATTTCAAGAAAATTGAAGGGACATACTGCTGTTACAACAGGCATTGAATATGGGAGATTGAAAGATCAGTGATGGAGAACTCTTGGGAGGGGAATCGGTGGCCAGAGAAGATGTAAATAAATTTGGAGCAGTTTGCACGAGAGTGAAAAGGGAACGCAAGTGAGGCAGGAGGGAACACGTAAATTTCACGGGGATTTTCCCTTTAGAGATATGATAGATTAGTAATGTGATTAACCTTTTTAGTTTTGGGGACTGATATGATACGTATAGCCTGGTTTGAAAAAATGTATACATGATACTCAACTTCCTGACAGATACAGATAGAGGTTGAAATCAATATCTGATACTCCCAATTTATATATAGATTGGTGATACAGTGTGATTGCACATGGGAGATCATAATGATAAGAATCTAAAATACAGTCTATATGTTGTGTGAATATGTTGGTTCAATGCCACTGCATAACAGAACAAGAAAGGAAACAAAGACATGTAAGAACCATACAGAACTGGTGTACCTTACTAGTCATTGGTTCCTTGTGCTTCTGGGGTGTAGAGTTCCTTTCTACCAAATGAGTTTCTTCTTACTTCCACCTTTTCCTGTTCTGCTGGGCGAGGCCCTAATTCACTTAAATCGATGGTAGCTCCATAAACTTGGGCGGAGCTTATGACTGCATCATAAGCCTTTGCAGATAGGTTTAGTCCCTCAGATCGAGCCCTCAAGTACAACTCATATGCAAGCCTTGGTTTACCATCATTTCCCAATGCCTGAATCAGCATTTCATATGTGATCTCGTCTGGAGAGATGTTCTGAACTTTCAGGCGGTGAAACCACTCATATGCAACACTGCTTATACCCTTGCGTGCACAAGCACTGATAATTGCATTGTATGTCACAACCGTTGGCTCAACACCAGATGCAGCCATGTCCCGGATGACATCATCCACCCTGTCAAACTTCTCTTGTGCAGTAAAAATCGAAGCCATTGTCGTATAAGCATATATGTTTGGTTCAACACCCACCTTAATCATATGATTCCACACTCTGAAGGCCTCATCATAGAGCTCCCCCTTTTCAAGGGCACTAAGCAAAGTTCCATAGGAAACGACTGTTGGTTTTTCACCTTGATCTATCATTCTCTTGAATATCTGAACCGCTTCAGTAGCTTCGGATGCTTTGGAACATGCAGCAAGAACTAAATTCCATTGCTTAGTTCCCGGTTTAAAGCCTTTATCTTCCATCTTGTTTATTAGTCTCACGCCCCATCGCCAAGACCCTTTCCTCTTTGCTGCACTAAGTAAATAATTAAAGTGAGACACAATCAATTCGTATGACATGCTATCAGGCCTAGGACCTTGGTCCAGCAAATCTTCATAGACTTCCAGAGCTGCCCACCACTTTTTAGCCTTCCCCATCACCCAGATGATATGATTACAGACTGATAAATTTATTCCAGAATTCCTTTCTCTGATCCTGCCATACAAATCTTTTGCAACAATGTAATGCTCTTCACGGGTGCATGCCCAAACAAGGCGCTGAAGGTCCTCCCACGTTAGTTTAATGTTAACCTTATCCATCTCTGTTAGAAGTTTCAACACCTTGTTGCTTAGGTTCTCACTATCCACAAGCCACCCTCGCATCACTTCATAGCATATGCGTAGAGTCAAATCCTCAAACTTAACATACTCATGTTCCCAATCTACATCACTGTCTTTTTGCATGTCATTGTTGAAATACTTCTTTCTATGTTTAGCAAAAAAGCTAACAGCGCCATTCCCATCTCCTACACTTCGATAAGCCAACAATGCTGTAGAATATGACACTGCATCGGGATTGAAGCCTCTCTCAGGAATTTCCTCAAGAAGATTAAGGGCCTCGTCAATTTTTCCTTGATCTGCAAAAATAGCCATCAGAGTATTGTATGTTACAATGGTAGGAATGATTCCCTCTTGAGCCATATCGTTCATGATTTTGTCAGCTTCACCATATAGTGCAGACCGCTTTGCTGCACCTAATAGACTATTGTATATGAAAACAGTTGGGCCAACAAAACCATCAGTGACTTTTTTTCTTTTTAGCCATTCAACAAGAGCCTTTGCAGAATCCATTTTCATGTCCTTGCCAAGAATTTTAATAACCCTCGAATATACATGAGGGGGCAATTCATCCATGCCCTCCAGAACTTGTTCAATATCATCTGCTGTTTTCGCTGACCCTAACTTCAAAGCCAATGGACCCCAATCAACACGTTCACTCTTCTTCTCCCTAACTTCTTCCTCAACTTTTCTGGTGTCACTATCAATATCACCTTCTACTCCTTCCACAGTACATGAACTAATAACATCCTCCTCCACAGAGAGTTGTTCTTGAACCAACTCATCCCCAACAGCTTCTTGCTCCAATGCCCATGCCAATGCCACCAATGCAGCATAGAAGCCTTTTTTTCTTATGGTACCAAACAGGGCAACTCTGAGCCTGGACTGCCCAGAGAAAGACCAACACCCAATATCAGATTTCGAGCAGCCACAGCAAACCCCACTCCTAACAGGCCTCCAATTCCTTGAAACCACAGAGAAACTAGAACTTGTACCATTTAAAAGGTCACCACAACAACTTTTCTTCCTAAACCCTGATCTACAAGAAGAACCCAACTCACTATCCATTTGGGGCACCATGAAACAGCTCCCACTGGATGGCCAGATGCTCAAAGCTTTCATTTTTACACAATACTTACCACTTGTAAAGGTCGTGAAAATCAGCTCCGATTTTTGGCCGCTTAGGGGAGCGATGCGCGGCAGTCGGACCTCTGTTCTCACGACAAGATTCGGCTGGAAGACGACTGGATGAGCCGAAGAGAAAGTCTCACACCGTTCAACAGTGGAGAAAAAAGAAAGTTGCGTCACTTGTAAAGGGAATGGTTGTGCTGCGATGTGTTAGGGAAGAAGAAGAAGAATAAAAACAAGTTACCACTTATCCAACAAAGAGTATGAACCGGTGGTGTTGTTAGGGAAGAAGAGTATGAAATGGTGCTGATAAGAACAGCAATATAAGGTTTGTGTGGTTGTAAAAAAAAAGTCTATAAAGAAATATATTTTACACGTCTGCTAGAGCTCTAGTAATTACCATTTATTCAATAGATAAAGGAGTGTAATGAAAAACTTATATGAGTGGTTGTTATTATTTGGGAAAATTTCATTTTAATACCCTGATAAATTTTTATTTACAGTTTAATATTCTAGCTTGTTTTTAGTTTCATACCTAACCGTTAATTTTTCATCCAGAATGGATGGAAAATGGTCATGTGTTTTGCACATGACCTTGTTTTTTTAAAAAAAAAATACCAAAAACACCCTTCAACCTTTGACCTTTGAAAAAGATTAAGGTATTTTTATGAAATTTCAACAATAAATTAAATAAAAAATAAAAGAAAATAATAGTAATTTCAAAAATTATGATTTTTTTCTTCATCTGTAAATATGTAAAATAATTATGTGTAAGAATTAATTCTAAAAAATATTATTTATAAATATGTGAAGTATATAAAATATTAATTTTTTAAAAAATTTGATATTTGTTCAAATGTATAAATTTGATTTTTTGAATTATATAAAAATATGATTTTTAAAATATATAAAAACGATGTTTTAAATTATATAAAAATATGATTTTTGAAATATATAAAATTGATTTTTAAAATATATAGAAAATGATTTTTTAAAATATTTTTTAAAATAAAATCTATTTTTTAAGTATATAAAAATTATGATTTTTTTGTGGTAGGTTTTGAAAATTTGATTGGTCTCAGGGGGTATTTTGGACTTTTCATCCATTTTGGATGGAAAGTTAATGGTTGGGTATGAAACTGAAAATAATAGTTTGTCAAGGTATTAAAATGCAAAAAATACAAGCTAGGGTATTAAACTGCAAATAAAAGCTTATCAGGGTATCAAAATGATTTTTTTTTTCCCTTATTACTTAGAGCAACTACATTGTAGGGAGCACGTACGCCCATTTCGATTTGCGAATCGCATGGGTTTGGTGTGTGCGTGGTTTGCGAACCACGAACCACATCCATGCGATTCACGGTGCGTTCTTCGTATCGCGCATCGTTTTTACGGTGCGCGGTTTGCGTGGTTCGTTGGCGACCAATCCCAACTGTCACATGGCCAACTGTTTTTTTAATTAAATTTAATATAAAAAATAAAAATAATACAATTATTTTAAATCCGATTTTGTGTAAATGGTGTTCAAAATTTATAGTCATTAGGTTTGTATTGTTCTAAATAATTTATTTAATGTCTTCGATCACAAAAAAAAAACATTGATTTACACTTCGAATCGAGACTATACTAAAATTGATTTATTCTTCGAATCGTGAATGTATTATTTGGTTTTTATTAAATTTATTTTTTTGAATAATTATAAGTTCAAATCTAATTTTCATTTTAGTTAATTAATTTATTTTTTAATTTAATTTAGTATTTGCTGTTTTAAATATGAAGTAAATAAATTCAGCAAAAGCATAATTAAGTATTCAGTCAACATCCACACAACACTTCTACAAACCCCTGATCCCATACATGTTCCCCGCAATGTGGTGCCTCTTAAATTCAGGGGTTCGCATCACAAATCCTAGTCAGCATAACCACACAAAGGCTGAAACCTTTAGAGGCATCAGAGGTGCCCACAAAACTGATGCCCATAACTCCTCAGGACCTTTAGCCCTGCTCACCTCGTACATCTCTCCTACTGAAAAGCCTCTTTTACTCGGCTTCGAAATACAATAATCCTCCACATCCGGACGAGGGAATCTACCCTCCAATAATCTCAACAACTCTACCTCTGATCCTCCAACCCATCCTCTCGAACTTCTTCTTGTATGCAGGACCCATGAACCCTCCACCCAAAACAAATGGACACACCCAAACTTGTTCCTCGAGTGCAAATAAATAAATTCTCGGGAACCTATCCTTGAGAGTCATACCAATAGGACGGGATCGCGGGAATTTGTGTCGCATTAGGGATCGAAACCCCTTCAATGAGCGCCTCCAATTCCTCTCTCCCGGTGTCGACCATGAGTGCCTTCCCACGAAGAGGGTCCCGACACAATGGAGGTGGCGGGACGTCGCTGAGAACAACGGGTGGCGGTGGGATGTTGCTGAGAACGACAGATGGCGGTGGAACGTCGTTGAGAGCAACGGTCGGTGGGTTGCTTGCAGAGGAAGCAACAGATTGAGTTTTGACCAAACGGCCTCTCTGTGGCTTTACTAGCGGGGTAGAGAACCCCGGAGCAAATGCCACGATAGCCGTGGATGGTGGTGTTGATATATTGGGGGAAGGTGGGGGAGAGGAAGCGGAGAAGCTTTCTCGGCTAAGGTTTGCTTTGGCCTCCTTCGACGTCGACTCTTTAAGGGAGACTCAATCTCTGAGGAAGGGCGAGGGGGTTGAACAAGTGTCGCGAATTGAATGGTTGTAGACGACGATGGGACAGGACCGACAGGGCAGACAGGCTTGTCGACGGCGGTGACAGGTATAGAGAGCTCCATAGGTATGTTAGGGTTAGGGTTTCCTCGAGAGAGTCTCTCGACAGGTGGCGAGAGATATAAGTTTCTTTTTACCACATTGGACCCGCATTAGGATCGAAACCCCTTCAATGAGCGCCTCCAATTCCTCCCTCCTGGTGTCGACTATGGGTACCTTCCCACGAAGAGGATCCCGACACAGTGGAGGCGACATGACGTCGCTGAGAACAACGGGTGGCGACAGGATGTCGTTGAGAACGACGGATGTCGACAGAACGTCGTTGAGAGCAATAGCTGGTGGGTTGCTTGCACATGAAGACGACCTCTCCATGGCTTTATTAGCAGGGTAGAGAACCTTGGAGCCAACAGCACGATAGTCGTGGATGGTGGTGTCGATATATCGGTGGACGGTGGGGGGAGAGGAAGTGTAGCAGCTTTCCCGGCTAGGGTTTGCTTCGGTCTCCTTCGTGTCGAGTCTTTAAGGGAGACTCAATCTTTGAGGAAGGGCAAGGGGGTGGAACAAGTGCCGAGAATTGCATGGTTGCAGACGGCGATGGGACAAGACCGGTAGGGCAGGCAAGCTTGTCGGCGACGATAACAAGTATAGAGAGCTCCATAGATATGTTAGGACTAGGGTTTTCTCGGGAGAGGCTCTCGACAGGTATCGAGATGCTCAAGATCAACTTAAAACGAGTCTAACAAGTGTCGAGAATTACATGGTTTGTAAAAGACAATGTATGTGATATATATTAATTAATTTTTTTTGATAAGCGAAGAAATTTTATTAGGCAAACGTTCTATAAGAAAGTAAAACGAAGCGAGAAAAACGATCCTGAAAAGGACCTTTTCCCCAAACCAAAACAAGCATAAAGCAAACTAAAAACAAATACATAACAGGGAGCAAGCTTAAACAGAGCACCGCTCTCCTTGCCTACTTCCTATCCGGATTCAAGCACATAAATCGGTTGGAGACCGGAACATGAGTTGAATTTCCTGGAACTTCCGGAATATCCTCAATCTCGTAGTCCTCGACTTCCTCCTCAACCTCAACCTGCTATGGGAATGTATAACCTGAAGAGTTGGCAACAGTTTTTTTTCTTCACAAATCGCTTGCTAAAACTCCACGAACCTTCTTTACTTTGTTTAAAAATGTTGATAGTGAAGCCTCCCACATGACCCCCTTTATCAACCGATATTTTGGCTCTTGTCTGGTAAAAAACAATTGGAGGAACCGTCTTTTTTGGTTGTCCTTTTTTTGGACGACCACATTTCTTTGGGACCTCCACGGGAACACTTTCTTTACTCAAAAGAATGTCTTTCCACGGACTAACTTGAAGACCCGATTCCATAATTGGTTCTCCATCCTGAGGCTGAAAAACCTGTGTGTCTGAAACCGAGCCCACATTGACTGTCGAACCCAAATCAGTACCAATGCGTTTAAAAACGTCAAACAAGATCGGATCACTGACCGACTTCTGGGCACCCGGGCCCAGATCAGTATATGAATCCTTATGGCTAGAAAAGCCTGATCCAACCCATCTTCACGGGCCGTCTGAGCTGATCCAACAACAGCCACAACTCGAGCCAGGCCTGATGCATCACCAATGTTCAAAACAGGCGCTGCAACACCTAGCTCACGCACCAATCGATTCCCCGGCCCACACTCAGGCCCAGACGGAATGAACAGAACCGGCCCAAGCACCCTATCATCTTCCCCGTGCGATTCAGAGTCGTGCCGCACTTGCTTCTTCTCTAAAACAGGAAATCGATTCAAATTCAAAACACCAGAGATCGCGGGGACGTTAATTACGGACGTAGAAACAGGAAAGTCGGGCGTAAAAACCGGGATTTCCGTAACAGGTTCCGGGGAAACAGTCGTTACAGACGTAATTTCCTGTTGGTTCTGAATTCTCGAAGAACTCTTCCCCTGCTTCAGTCGTGCAGCAGCATCACACGGAGGCTCACTAAAACCTCCGTCCGACGAAGCTTACCGGAGAAGGTCCCTCTCCACCGCGCCAGTATTGCAACCATTGTTGCTCTGTTTTACAGAAAGGAAAACAGGGGCACGTTCATGTCCCGATTCCGGTCTGGCCATTGCTACCAATAGACTATAACCGTTCAGTTTTAAACCATTGAGCACCTCTATCGCGTGTAAGGCCGACTCTTTCAATTTAAACTCAGCAAATCCGAAATACCGACCTTTCCGATTCGGTTTCTTTAGAACCTGTACTGACAGCACTTCGCCGAAAACTCCCAACGCGTTCCGTACCCAATCCGGTGAGGTCTCATATGGTAGGTTATAAATAAAAACCTTACTTCCTTTATCCTCATCCACCATCGACAGAGAAGCCACCTTCTGAACCTCAAAAACCTCAGGAGATTTTGACTGTGAACTGAAAAACTTACCCTCAGCGTCGATCCCGTGGCTTGATTTCTCTGAACCAAGCCCTGCAAAACCAGCAGCCTGATCCTTGACTGGAAGCGTTTCAGGCCGAGCTTGCTTGGCCGGAACCTTCTTGGCCGGAATCTTCTTGACCTTCGGCTTTGCCGGAACGTGGTCCTTGGTAGAAGACGGCGCAGAGACCTTCTCCCCCTCAGAACGTGCTAAGATTTGAACGTAGGAATCATAGCTAGTTAATAGAACTGAACAAAATTCTGAAAAGGAAATTGATTTCCAACCTTGGGAGAGAAAGGTTTTCATTTTCCCAACTCAACTTAGGATATATTAATTAATAGTTAGTAAAAATATAATATTAATTGTATTTTTAATAGTTGTTCTTGTTTATGTTAATAATAATTCATATTTTTAATTTTTTGATTATATATATATATGTATATATATATATATATATATATATATATATATATATATATATTAATAATTAAAATAATAATAAAATAAAATCAACTTAGGTCCCATTAGTCCCTGCCTAGTGCTTAAGGGTACTTGTCGTCCAGGTAGCACCTAGCACCTTTACAAACTTGCTCACCAACTTAGTCGAATAGCCATAATGAAAAATCCAAACAAAGAGTAAGGACGTGTGTTACAACTGTCTCTCATGTGAAATTCTCAGCCAATGTATGCATATTATAAGCAACAAAGACCCCTTCGAGTGGTTATTCATGGATTTTTCGAGTTTCCAGTAACATAGAAAAGCAAGTTCGTACCTTGATGGTTTCGATAAACAAAAGAAGATGTGAGGGCGAAACGATGTTGTGGTCATGAAATTGAGCGAGCATCTGAAGTGGGTCTTGCTATCTTCACAGAGTCGTTTATTCACGAAAGAGCATGAGTTTTAATTAAGCACCACGCCAACGACTCTCTTGCTTACAAATCGGATGGAGGAAATAGTATAAAAAGAAATTATTCGTTAAACAACGTCGTTTTTATTTTCTGTAGAATAAAATTCAATCAATCTTTTTGATATAACCCTACTGTTTTTTATCAGCGAAGATAAATTTAATATTAACCTCTTCTGAGAAAGAAAAGATTACAAAAGCAACAATCTATCTACAGACTGGAACAAAAGTAAATGATACAAAAGGATGATCCAAGGAATTGGATCTCAGCTAGAGACAATCAATGCTTAAACCATAGGTTAACCCAAGCACAAAGAAGTTCAGCAGTCCTAGATTGGCACCTTGATTTCCAAATATCTGAGAAAGTGAGCAAGATACTATAGCATTTGCAGTTGGAGTTTTTTTTCTTTGGATAAGCTCGAAATTTTTTATTTGGAAAAATGGTAAGATACAAAAAGGATCAACCCGAAAGGCAACCATTACAAAGGAGCTCTCAAAAGGAGCTGCGGGAACAATTCCCGAAACAAAACCGAAAGGGAACACAAGATCACCCATCAGTAACCCACTCTTCACCTTCCGAAGTCAAGGTTAGATCATCAAAAGCCTTAGTTTGATGAGCTAACTGAGCGGCTTGAGTGTGTTTAGTTGCATGAGCTATCCGAGCATCTTGCACCTACTTCCTAATGTCCACAGGATTCACCAATCTCTCTCGACTCTGGGAATGGGTTGGTTTGATGTGACCGGTGTAGTAATCCCCAAAGAATTTAGGAGGTCGACTCTGACGATTCGAAGCTCTAGAAGGTAACTTCGAATGACGAACATTATTCAAAGGAGATGATCTAAGAAGAGCCTCCTTCCAAGGAATAAACTGTTGAATCCTGACCTGTTCGTTGGGTTCTGATCCGACCGAAACTAATCCAAGAAATTTACCCTCATCAACTCTGGGTACAATGCCCAAATTTGGTGAAACTACCCCGTCACCCAGACTGGCGGCTTCTGAACCTTGCTTTGGGCTTACCGATATCCCACTTGACAAGTCCTTAAGTTGTTCTATGTTGGACACATGTACCATATTTGACAATGGGTCGGTAGCCCCTCGTGGCCCAAGAACCAGCAAATTATTACCAAGCGACCCACCGTCTTCAACCTGCGACGAGATGAGCTTGCCTAAACTGGAAGTCGAATCCCCCTTAACTGATTCTCCGCGATTCAGTTCAAGAAATTGAGACGAGATTTGCGTGTCCCGATTGGGAATCAAATCTCTACCATCTGTAGACCCTGTTGCACCGCAATTTAGCACCGTGGTTGTAGGATTTTGCGTTTGTGCCCTATCTCCCTCCAATGACTTCGTCGGAGCTGAAATCACGGAACAATTCCCAACCGGAGAATCACCATTACAAACGCCACGATTCTCTCCCAATCCGGCCATAACTGGATCATTTGAAATGGCGAGAAATTCGGGATCGCGGATCTCACCCGGAACCGAAGAATCAGAATCACCACAAACAGGAAACTCCGACGACTCTCTGGCTATCACCCCCGTTTGAGTCGCCAATTCGAGCATGGGCACACTTGAGATAACACCCTGCAAAGCTTCGCCTACTGCAATAGCACATGCATC
Organism: Erodium maritimum; assembly: GCA_963921825.1. NCBI lineage: Eukaryota > Viridiplantae > Streptophyta > Magnoliopsida > Geraniales > Geraniaceae > Erodium > Erodium maritimum. The sequence goes on along the minus strand of OY997593.1, from coordinate 19,095,898 downwards.
TCCCTCTCGCATGCTCTGTTTTGGAGAGGCATCTACGACCAAGCCATTCCGGCGCCAAGCGATGGCCACAAACAAGATGTGTCCATTCCATTTGAAGCCATTGAGGCTAGAGACAACATTCCTTTCTTCCTCCTTTGATTGGTATCAAACGAAGCCAAAGATCTGCCTCATGTGATTAGGTCGACGAAGAACAGAGGAACTCAACACTTCTCCGAACTCTCCAAACACATTGTTAACCCAATCGGTAGTGGCTTCAAAAGGAAAATTTCGGATGTATACCTCATCCTATTGTAGGTTGACGACCTTTCAATTCACTACACCAGATGAGACCGTCCCATGTACGTTGATCTGACCTGGAGAAGGAGTGACCTCCGTTGAGAGACCAGTCGATAACACCTCGGTGCCAACCTTTGGATCCTCGGATCGTATGCCAAATTCTTTCACAACTTTCTTTTTCTCGGCCGTAAACGATGACAGCCCCGTGGTTTGAAAGTCGGGAGGGCAAGGCTCACCATATCCTTGCTGCCTAGACTTTGGTTTGGCCGGAACCATGATGGGCGGCTCACAAGATCCTTGCTTCTTAGCCTTTGGTTTGGTTGAAACCTTGCTGATCGGAATTCCATCTTTAAACTGAAGCTTAACCGATACAATCTTCAGCTTGGCAAGTCGTCGGTGAGCAAGAACGTCCGATCGCGCTACTATCTTGCAGTAAGAGTCGTAGGTCGAAAGCAAAGTCGAGCAGAAATCAGGGAATCAGAGGGGTTCTGCGACCTTCTTCATCCTTTACGTAGCTTTAGTTGTATAATCAAACTTCCATGGACATAGGATTGTTGTTGCTGCAACGAAGATACTGGCTTTTCATTGGCTCAAGGATGTGTCAGGTTTTTGAGCAAATTTGATCCTCGTTGTAGGGAGCCCTTCTCTGTTCAGTAGTTGATGTGAATTTGCTTGTATAGCAGCTTAAATCTGCAGGTTGCACTTGTGAGCAATGATTTTAAAGTATTCTTTTTGACGTGATGCTTGAGTCATGATTTTCTTGTAGTCCAAGGAAGCTGTATGATATGGTAGGATTCATATTGTTGAAATGTTTGAAACGTGTAATGCTTGCAATCCAAGAAAGCCGAGTGTAAAGAGCAAGTCTTCAAAAAACAAGGGACCTGCAAAAAGGAGAGAAAGAGAGGGAAATGAGCACTCGAACCTAGGGGCCAAAGGAGTCTACCCACACACGAAGGTAAGAAAGAGGAAAGAGAAACAAGTAATCCACCCACACACCACAAGAAAAAGAAAAGAAAACCTTACCCTAAAAGACGGAATTTAACCATAAGACAACCAAAGCCAACAAGGGCAAAAGAACAATAAAACGAAATCCCGACAAGGGGAACAAACATAATAGGTTTAGGCCCAAAACAACAGCAATTAAAATAAGCCCATAACAAACAAAACTCCATCCAAACCAGCGGGGACCGGAGCAAACCACCCACCAAATGGTACAACAGACACCAAACCACATCATCAACCAGATAAACCCAGTAAAAGCCCGAAGTACAAAATTCAAGCCACCCTAAAACTCACCTGAGTCACGAGAAAACTCCGGCATCGGTGGTCAACACCACGAATGGTAGAGTACCCTTTGATCCCGACCTAGATAGATCCATAACAATGTCTCAAAGCCCAACTCTCGATGTCGACCAACACACGGTCGTCGAGTCTCCGCCAAACTCATGGTCGGAGAAGAAAGATCGTCAATATCGAAAAACATAGGGGAGGGGGCAAGAGAGAGAGAACATACCTAGGGAAACCGAAATAGGACCAGAAACTCGAAAAGGCAGGAACCAGGAGTGACGAACCGGACTAGAAACACCCGATCTTCACCTGAGCGGAAGAAGAAGCGAGTCACACTACTGAAACTTGTACCAAGACGCCTTAATCGGTGAAACGCGATGACGATGGAGCCACTACAAAAACGAGATTAGCTCTTGTCTACGACAATCCTTGTCGGACGGGGGATAGTCGTCTCATAGTCAGACCCGAGCTACCCCATCCCTCCATGCACGGGAGAGACGACCACCGACCACCAGATCTGAACACTGATGGATACCCTTTAGGAACACCAGAGTACGAAGTGAGCCACGTCTGTCACCCAAGCCGGGCAAAACAAGATTAGATCTCAGCTATCAAAGACCAGAAGGTCTTGAAAGCGCGTCCCACCGAAATCTAATCAAATCGCGGGAGAAGGAAAAACACAAGGCGTCGGAAAGAAGAGGGTAGGAAAAGAACAAGGAAGGGGGTAAGGAAGAAGAAACGGATGATAACAAGCGCAGATCTGAAGAAGAAAAGGGTTAGCGACGGAGGACGGGCACTATTTCCGGCAGTCCAATCCACACTTTATCCCTGTAAATCGATGATGGCCAACACCAAATCCATCGACCTCCAGAGATTTAGGCGTCCAAAGGATTGACACGAGCCATCAAAAAAACCCTTTCTTACAGATCTGGATCGAAATCGGTCGGAGCGAGAGTTGGAGCGAAGAGAGGGAGAGAAAAAAAAATGAGAAAGTAAGAGGAAGAGAAAGTGAAAGTGAAGCAAAGAAGGTCAGAGAGAAAAGACACCGCCAGCAGCTCTATGGTTGTGAAGACCATAGCACCGCCGACGGGAAAGGAGCAGGAGCGACAGAGGTTTTGAGAAACTAGGGTTTATTATAGAGAGAAAAATGGAATTGCCTCCTTCTTGTACCATTGCAAATACTGAGTGATTTTGATTATGTTTGGCTAGTTAGACAGACAAGTTCTGATTATTAACGTATAGTTAATCTACCATTTGTCACAGGATAAGATCATGACCCGCATGCCACACCCAGTCCTTAAAACTACCATTATCAATCCCAATTTTAGACACACGTTTCAAAAGAAATAATTATAAGAACATTTCAAAGATTTTATTTGTGAAGAAATAAAATCTTTGAAATGTTCTAATTGTTTTTAGGCATAATAAACCCTTTTGAAATAATATTAAACTCGATTACGTTAGCATCTCCACGTCATGAAGATTTGCCTCCTCAACCTAGTTCAATTACAAGCTTAGACATTTACACATAATCTTAAATATGTAGTTGTATCGGATTTTAACATAAGAAGGAACCAACAGAGTTGATGACCTATTATGTCTGAAACCTTTTCCGAACCCTAGTCAAACTCTTAGCCGCCACACCCTCCTTCCACCGACGATGGTCGGCCTGGCTGTCGACGGTGGAGACTTTCCCTTCCTTTCTTCCCTCCTTTTTTCCTCTGCTTCTCTTTTCTTCACCTCTGTTCTGTTTTTTTTCCTTGGCCATGTTAGTCCTCGTTTTCTTCTGGCCTCAAACGCGGTCAAACCTTCGATCTCTAGTTTTTCTTCCTCTCGCTAGCGTTCGGATTCCGATCCCCCTTTCCTGGATGCGGTCTCTAGTGGAAACTTTTGTATATTTGGAAGCACTTGTGGTGAAGCTCGTAGCTGCAGATCCGGTTGCGAATGGTGCTTCTTCTTTACCTCTGACCGACTGTTCCTCCGATCGAATGTCCCTTTGTTGCATGTGGTCCTGTTCCGCCACGCTGATGTGTGGTTGTGGCTCTAGTTCGGGTTCCACGATGGCTCTTGGGTGTTGGTTGTGTGGTGGTCATTTAGTGGGTGTACGGGTCAAAGTCGGGATCTCTTTCGTGGTCTGGTCTCAGATTGGAGTGGTTCTAGCAGAGGGCTCTTCTTTGGTTGCATGACATAGGTGAGTTGTGCTGCTATTAGGGTTGTGCAAGCGGTGGAGTTCTCTCTTCATTTGGTTTTCTGCTTAGATCTAAGCTGCCCGAGCTCGGGAAAGGGTCTACGTTGGTTTGAGTGTTGGCCTCCATGTAACCTTCCCCCTCATTTGGGAGCTCTCATGGTGATGTTTGGTTTTTGCCTTCAGAGCCTGCCTCTCTAGTTCGGTTTGGGTGAGTAGTTGGTGATCAGGTTAGATTTTACAGGTATTATGTTCTAGCTTCAGCCTCCCGGAGACTTCTTGGACATTGCGGTGAGGTTATCTCCCTTCTAATATCTTTTTGGTAATTCCTCTCCCACCTCTCCTTTCAATTGATTCGATTGGTTTCGCTTCTTCTCGATCCGTTGTTTAGTGTTCGAGCTCGCCGGTTATAGGTGTTGGTGTTGGCCGCCGGAGAATGTTTAAGGCTATTCCATGGTCTGAAGTCTTTCCTTTTAATTGTTGGGATTGGTGTGTCTTGGTGATTTATCACTAATTTTGTATCTACGTTCGTGGTCCTGGTCACCGACGTTTTTAGTACTCTCCTATTCAGGAATGAGTGTTACTAATGATTCAGGGAGTATGGTTCAACTTTGATTAGGTCAGCAGTGTTTCCTATGTGCCTGCCGTTTTTTCTCTCTACTCTTCATGGTGGCTAAATCTCGGTGTTTCAGAACGGCTCTTCGTCTTTTCAAGTGCTTAATGGTGGTGATATCTAGGTGCCTAGACCTATTTTTTCAAGCTCGATGGTTGTCTTTTTCTGCTTTCTTGTTGCTTTATGTTTTTTAAGGTGGGGTGTTGGATAGGTTGTTGTATTGGTTTGATCCATGTAGGATCGGTTGTTTTTCTAGTTTGATCCGTGTAAGATCGCTTGTTATGTTGGTTGGATCCGTATAGGATCGATTTGTTTAATTTGATTCGTGTGGTATCTGTGGTTTTGATTAAGGCTAAGAATTATTTAGTGCTTCTTGTTGGTTGATTTTTTTTTGGGTGGCCTATAATTAAGTCTTTTTTTTTGATCGGCGAAAGCAAATTTAAATTCATCTCTTCTGAGGAAGAAAAGATTACACAAAAGAAAATAATCTCACTACAGATTGCCCAACCAAACAACAGGTTGTTAACGAACAAAAGTAAAGAAGCACCCCTCCTTAACAAAAGTACAATAAAACACCCACCCCACAACAGTAAACTAGTAACAACAGTAGCAACTCATCCTGAAGAACAATTCTTGAGCAGGCATGATACAATGCAGTCTTGAGATTAGGAGAATGGCCACCCCCAATTCCATCAACACCCCAACAAAGCTGAAACTACCAGACTCTCTTCTCAATAAAACCACCTCGACTTAATCAGAGTAAAAGCAAGGATTATTACGCCGTCGGCCTACACCGAAAACAGCAGAGAAGAATCCGGCGGAAACCACCGGAACCCCTTTTGATACAGACAAAACTAAAAGGAGCGGCTTCAGAGATAGGGTGCAAAAGCCCTAAGAATCCCCGGCGGCCCGAGCCTTGAACCGACGAGTTCGAGCCACAGTTGTGGTCGAGAGAAAGAAGACCACTCCTTTAGGAATTGAATGAAGGGGAAAGAGCAGTAGAAACAAACAGAGAAGGGGGAGACAGAATACCATCAACAGCAGATCCCCAATCGAACCCAACTTTTACCCTTAGACGGATTTCCAGCCATTTCCGGCCAACACCGAGAGAGGCATAAAGGAAGTCTAGTAACTAATTAAGTCGTTGTATTTCTCTTTTCCTTTAAAAAAGGGTTTCAATATAAATGCTTTGTTGATAAAAAAACATAATATCAGAAAGTGAATTATTCTATGTCATTCTAATACAGATCGAAAGCACACCCTCCACCATGTGAATGCTATCGAATATTAAAACACAATTCCATACTTTTGTCTTAATTAGTTGCTATTCGGGGTCCATTTTGTGGTCTAAGACTTGGTGGAAACTACATTCCTTCCAAGGTGTAAGACTTGGCTTGGTTGGCCATTGATGAAGCAAATTCCAACTAAAAAGCTTTCTCCAAAACAGAGGACTTGTGTCCCCATTCCAATGAGTGCTTGTCTTTGGAACTCATATAGCTACATATATAATCTTTAGAGATACTGTGAAGATTCTCACGTTTCACTAAGCATAATAAGAACAAAACAATTTCATTAATCAGAAATGAATAAAAACAGCATGGATCATTAATTTATGATTAAGCTGCACCAAATTGCAGATCTCTATAATTGAGTCCCAGAAGATAGCTCGAAACCAGCATCGATACGCATAAAATCACCCAAATTGCATGAAATAAGAACCAAATCTTGTTTAAATATAAAATCTAATATACTTGCTACCTTCGTTTTCTCATCACACAAATCGCAAGTTGATTAATCATGCATCACTAATCACATGTTAAGGCATCTCTAACCCATAATGTTATTTTAGTTTAAATCTACACATAAATAACTTGTTCTCTATTTACTCTTCCATTGAAGGGTAAACTATAAATGCAAAAGGCAAAGAGCTCCTCAACACGTTAGGATTTGGACTCAACACTCCCAGAAAACCTCTCTAACCTCACCCCCAAGCTCGACCCTTTCTTCCTCGCTCCTGGCTTCGCCGGTGACGGCCGTGGCTCTAGCCATGGCCGAAATCGACGAGAACCTCCTTCCTTCCCTCTTCCCCGTTTCGCTTAGCCTCTTCTCTTCCCCCTTTTTCACCTCCTTCGCTTCGCCCTTCAAACCCTAACCCCAAGCCCGCCTCTTCTTCTTTCTCCTCAGCCTCGCCGGAGACGGCCGAGGCCTTGGCCTTGGTTGGAATCGGTGAAGGCCGTCCCTTCTACCCGCTTCTCTCCTCCAGATCTGGTGTGGGAAGCCTTTCCCCTTTGGATTGGCTCAGATCTGTTCTTCTCCCCTTCTTTTCCTTCTCTTCTGAACCTTTTTCGCTCCTCCCCTTCTTCTTTGTCTCTTTTTTGTGGAAGCTCTGGCCGGCCCTCTCAGATCCGGCTTCAAGCCTTCTTCCCCAGCCCTGGTTGGTCTCATTACTAGAGTGGGAGCCCTTTCTTTGTTTCTGTTGAAGATCGGAGCAGTTTTGTTTCCTCCTTCGCTGGAGTTTTAGGGGCAGACAAGGAAAGTCGTGGCTTTGCTCGTGGGAGACTTTCTTCCTTCGTCTCAGAGGGGATTGTCGCAGATCCACCCTTCTCCGGCTTCTGTTTGGCTGTTGATGAGAACCTCCCGACCGTGCTGGCCTCTCTGCTTCAGATTCGCTTGTCCAGGCCGCCTTGCGCTTTTGAAGGAGAGTTCCCTCAGTCGCCCACGGTCTAGAACTCAGGTACTTGTACTAGTCCTCCTCCCATGCGTTTCCTGGTGTTGGCCGAAACGTTAGGAGGACCGAGTGATAGATCCGGTCGGCTTTTGGCACGAACTTCTTCTCCTTCAGGTTTTCTCTTTTCTCCTTTCCTTGTTTGGTAATCCTTCCCCTTTCCCTTACTTGTTAATCTTAGGTATTAGGCTTCTTCCTTTCTCGATCGTGTTTGGATTGAGCTCGCCGGTATTGTTATCTGCCGGCGAGTCCTTTGGGTGCTGTTTGGCCCTTTTATGAAGCCTATTCCTTGGGTTAGTTGGTTAATGGGTTAGTCTCAGCCGATAGCGGTGCTGGCCGCCGGCGCTCAGTTCTGGTCAACCTCATTTTTGAGGATTGCCAGACTCTTGAGATGGGGGATGTTGATTTTCCTTCAAGTTTAGGAGTTAGAGTTGGTCTGGTTGCTGTCTGAAGCATTTGGATCCTCCCTCCCCTCAGCGCTTTTTGGCTGACTTGAGCTTTTGGTAGCTACTCTTGGGTTTCTTTCGGAGGAGGATTCTGGTTGCTGTTGTGTGTTTTAGTTGGTGGTATTTCAAGCTTGTGTTTCTGATCCTGCAGCTCCTTTGATAACCTTGTTGTTTCTTGTTTGGTGTTATTTCCTGCTTCAGTTGGTTGTTCTCCTTTGATAGCCTTGTGTTTCTTGTTGCTTCCTTTGATAGCCTTGTTGTTCTTGTTGCTTGGCAGTGTATTTGTATTCAACTTGTTGTAACCTTAGCCCTGAGTGGGTTAGTCCTTGTGGTTGGTTGTTCCCGATAATGAAGGCTGCGTCCTTGTAGGGTTTTTGGTGTCCGTAGTCGGATTGTTGTAAAACTCCTCTTCTTCCTCGTGAGAGGTTTAATTTAAATTTGCTTTGCTGATCAAAAAAAAAACTATAAATGCATACCCTGAAGTTGTCACGTTTAACCGATTATTACCCCAAAGTTTAAAGTTAACTGATGCATACCCTGAAGTTACGAGTTGTAACTCAAAACCCCTCCGTCAGCTAAAATGACGAAAATACCCTCAACTACACTTCAATAATTATGTTAAAAAATTATTTAAAAATTACTTTTGTTTTATATATATATATATACTTATTAAATGACTTCATTTTTATTTAAAAAATCACTTCATTTATATTTTTTTTGTAAATCACTGAGGGTATTTTCGTCATTTTAGCTTACAAAAGGGGTTTTGAGTTACAACTCGTAACTTCAGGGTATGCATCAGTTAACTTTAAACTTCGGGGTAATCATCGGTTAAACGTGACAACTTCAGGGTATCCATTTGTAGTTTACCCTTCATTGAATCTCAACCGTCAATTGTATCAAAATTTCAATTTTAAAAATAGAATTAGCATGAATTGGAATCAAAATTGTTACATAAACTAAACCAGTTTAGTGATTTCCTAGAGATCACCTTAGCTCTTAAAAACCAATATTCACCAAAATTGAGTTGCAAAACTCGGTATAGTAAATATGAGGTTGTTGAATCTAACCCTTATTGTTGATGAAAATATTACACATACTAAATTGTGAAACAAAATGGAGTAGAGACAAACAATCTATCATTAACTACTAATGGAACATTAATCACTTTTTAAATATGTGCTAATAGTATAATAATTAAAACATTAATAAGTAGTTTAATGGGAGATTAGATGACTTAGAAGAGAGTATCTATTATCAAATAGCCCACGCCCCACATGGGTTGATGCCTCATAGATTAGCCACCAACTCACCCACCCTTTCCAAAAGACATCTTAAGACTTATAGCTACCAAACTCTACTCTTGTCAAGGTGATTTATAATAAAGATTTTCAGGATTTATGTGGGATAAGATTAACATTTCAACGGAATTCATAAAATCCAGCTAATACAAATATATTTTCATTTATCTATGATATATGAGAAAATAATATCGAAAGTTATTAAGTAAGCCACGGTAGGGTTTTCTCTTCTCGCTCCTAAAATTAGCGATGGAAAAACTATGGTTCCAAAAAGAAACTGTTATCGACGTGGGTCACAGTCGTTATGCAAACCTCCCCTTCACACTCTTTCTCTACCTCCCTCCTCTCCCTCCCTCATCGGTTCTGTTCGTGAACGAATGCCTCGCAACTGTACAAAGGCATATGGAATTATTTTCACTGGATGAGGATGATGACGATGATGTTGTCGTTGTACTGGTGGGAGTAGTCTCGACGATGGACGACACCGAGTATTGGTTTGCCTTTGCGATCAACGGCTATGTGCAACCCAAAACCCCGTGGGGTTATGTGACTACGTGTCAGAAGAGGTCTACAAGTAATCTCGCTAGGAGATATGAGTCTCATGGAGGGGTGTAGGATAATGTACTGGATGACTGTTCTACACCATCTTTAGCCGGACCCCTTTCGTCACCCTTCACAGGTCAGGGTCGACCAAGAAGGTGTCGACCCCTCAAGCCTAAAACCCTAACTTCTACCCCAAGTTATTGCCTCAACTGCCACATGAACCTAAGTTCCCTAGCACGCTGTAATCGACGGTGGACCCTGCCGCCTCGCCGACATCTCTTATGGTCCGCATGTCTTGTCTGAAGAGGGAGGAACCGGGGCTGAAAGAGTCATTCACCCTTTATGTTCCACCGACGGGGGTTGTCGTCTTCTCTCCAGACTCTTCTAAATCGGTTATCAACCCTCGACGGGGTCGTCCTTTCAAGACCAATACCCTAGCTTCAGCCGCAAGTTACGCTAAGGTTTTGGTGCTTCCTCCACCTCCACCCACCATCGCCGACTCGGGGGCTCCTCCATCACCGGAATCTTCTCCATCCGACCCCTCGCAGCCGTCATAGGAGGTTTATGTATCTAGCCCACCGCCTCCACTGGTTAGGGACCCCTCTTGGAGTAAGGCTCCTATGGTTGACCCGGTGAGGGAGGAACCAGGGAGGAAGGAGCTGGAGGCCCTTTGTGAGGGGATCTTCGTCCCCAACATCGATCGGGTGCCAGTGATCCCAACATTACTCTCTCATTCACCGGGAACGGTCCACCGACATAGATCTTTCAAACCCAAGGTGTCCGGCACCGCCTCAAAGTCGTTGGACCTGCTAGTGTCGTTGGGGTCTCACCTGCTCAATCTCTAGGATGACCTCTCGACCTACTCGCTAGAGGAGGGTGAAGATGAGGTGGTGGGAGTACTGTACCAACCTGTGAGCCCATCGGTCCTCCCCCGTCAACAGTTTGTCATGTTGGGCAAACTATGGACCTCCAAGCCACCTAGTAAGGAGGTCATTCTCAAGATTATCACTAAAGTATGGGGGAAGTCGGTCGAAGGTTTGGTCATCAAGGACATCAGGCATGGGGTGTTCGGGTTTTACTTTGAGACAACAACGACACGCTCATGGGTTCGAGGGAATGAGTCGTGGTGCTTTGATGGACGGCCCCTCCTGTTGGCTGATTTGGACTCAATGGTTAGGGAGCCTCCTACCCTAGATTGACCACAACTCTGGGCGCATGCTCATAGTCTCTCTCCGATAGTGCTCACTAAAACCACGGGGGTGACTATCAACTCGGCACTAGGTTTGTGTGTCGAGGTCCCATGTGACCACTAGGGCATCTATTGGGGCGGAACAATGAAGGCCATATTTTGGCACCTTGTGGAACGCCCTCTTTGCCGTCAGATTCTGCTTCGTTTCTAGGAATTTTCCGACTCGGTTTGTGTCACTCTTACCTACACAAAAGTCCCTGTGTTTTGTTTTAATTGTGGCATGATTGGTCACATGGTGGATGAATGTGATCGGGAGATGGTAGGTATGCTCAAATTCGACTCCTCCATCTTGGAGTATCAGAGGGACCGCCACCCTAAGACGTATGCAACAGATTGGGATGGTCATGTATCTCGCCGACCAGTGTCCTCGACTTCTGCACCTCATCGTCCCTTGTCTCGAGGAAGGGGCTCAATAGTATCCTCGGATACTGCACTTATGGTGTGAGACCTCGGAGCGTCTCCCAGACCCGATTGGCTGATCCGGGCTAGAAGAACTTGGTGATTGGCCAACCCTCCGGGGGCTGTAGAGCCGACCTCCACACCTTCATGTGCACAAAAATAGAACTTGACTTGGAGTTGGAGCTGAGTCTAGTGGTGGAGCAGGGGGTGCGGGAGTGAAACGGGGTTCTACAGGGGAACCCCAGGACGATCAAGACTGGGCCAGGAAGCAGGCCTGTATGGTGGAATGAAAGGGATTCAGTGCTATAGGGACTTGCCCTGGGAGGAGTCCTTGGGAAGAGCTTTGCCTCCCTTGGAAGCTGGTGTTAGTAGGTTCGGTCGCACTCTACAAAGTATGCAACATCTAGGCAATACCTTAAGCTGCAGACATCGGTTTCATTGTTATTTACTTTTTGTTCGCCTTTATGGCTTCCAAAAAACGTATGTGTCAGTTCATTTGTCATAAAGTTATGTATAGATAGACCTTTTGGGACTCGATATCATTTAATAACTCTTCTATTATAGTCAGGGGTTTCCCTGATACAATTCTATTATCGTTGAACTCTACTTGATAAAATTATACTTTTTAGTCAAATAAAAATTATTTTAATTGTCCAAGACTAGGATTAACATTGCCCATCACTATCTTTAAGAGAGCTCTAGACCTTCTAACCCCAGTCCTAACCACTATGGAGTTCCTACCTGTCACTGACGTTCCCGCGCCGCATGCAGTCAATGTCGGACTGGTCGTCCCTGTGTTCATCTGTCCCATCGGGTCGCACCCCTCGCAAACCACGTCTGGTGCGGGGGGGGGGGGGGGGGGGGGGGGGGGGGGGGGGGGGTTATATCGATGGGATTGGATCCTCATCCTTATCCCTCTGTCTTATCCTCCCCTCGTCATCCCTCCCGTGGTCTCGCTGGCATCTAGCCCGATCACTTTGGGACCCCAATTCTCTTCCTAGCCGATACCGGTTGCATCTCCAGACCCATCCCTGTCTCCGCCGCTTGGTGCCTTAGGTCAGGCTACACTGGTGCAGATGGCTCGGATGCCTTCTGATTCACACCACGAGGCAACGTGGCTTCGACCGAACCCTAACCCGTCTCCCCGGGCCCTCCATGACCTTGCTCTGGTGGCTGGGTTGACTGGGACAAGGCATGGAGGTGCGCTTCCGCATGATGGTCCCCCTCGTCTCATGCATGCGGGGACGATCAAGGACGTGACAAAAACCTCGATGTTCGCCTTAGTCACGGTGATGAAAACGTGGCTTCAGCGCCTGGTTTGCGGCCGCTATGGGGTGAGAAGGAGCACGGTGGAAGTCTCCTCCATGTTCATCCAGCGTGGCTGGACACAGAGGCGGAGGAGGGTTTGGATAACGTTCAGCGGGGCCGACCCCGATGTTGTCGATGAGGATGGTGGCTCTCTATCTCTGACCTCAAGGATGGAGGCACCGGTTACTATGAGGACCACGCCTCGGAGGAGAGCACGAACTTCAGCGTCGACCCGATATCCTCAGAGTCATCTCCCAGCGTATCAGCAAGGAATGATGTGCTTCAATGCGGTACGAGGGCCTCGGCCACGCGTCAAACGTCCGGCTGGGTTGCCGCCGCAATCCTTTGGAGGGGCTGGTGGAGATGGCGAGGCATTGGGTTGGGAGCGGGAGCCAGAGGCCCCAACCCTGGTGACAATGGACCCGATACCTAAGGCTCGGTCACCTCGAGGGGTGGGGACTGGGGTAACAATGGACCCGGTACCTAGCCCGGATCCCCGAGCCCTCACCTGGGAGGCCGGCCAAGTGCCTGCGATAGGCCTCCCTAGGTGGTCCTATACGAGAGCCCCGACTTTTGTACATGGGAATATCCGGCGAGGGGCTGGTGAAGATCAGCTCTCTGTTGATTCGATTGTTGCCCTGCGGTCACGGGAGTGGGGTGGAAGTGGTGGCCGCGCCCACCCAAGAGTGCGTGTTGTGAAGGCCCCGTCGCCACTAGTTCGGAGGAGCGCATCTGCTGGTGGATGGGGAGGGATGGTGCCTGCGTCTAGCTGGTACGTCAACTCACAGGCGGAGGAGATGCCCCGCTGGGAGGAATGAGGCATCAGCGGAGCATCAGGGACTGGCCTCGGGAGGGGTCCTAGATGATGCATTTCCTCCCACCACCACTACTACTGTCGAGGTCCCTCAGGGTCTCCGGTACTTCGTTCCCCCTCTCCGCCTTCTTTCTTTGCCCATGGGGCGTCAAAACACCGTTCATGACGGTTTTAGTATTACAAAAGTCAGTAAACTTATATTCGCTTATACTAACATTTCATGGTCGAAGAGCATGTTGCTCAAACCATTTCGATGTAATCATTCTTAATGATTTATAAATTGTAATTTGTCGTTCAAAAAAATCATTGCCCATCACTATATTTCAATTCTTATTTGCTACACTAGTACAGAAAGGACCAACCGACCTATGGGTGTAATTGTGTTTGGGCCGTCAATTAAGCACAAAGAAGCCTCCAACCCCATGTGCAATTCCGATACGTGTCTCCTTCCCATTTGTCTCCCTATTATCACTCATAATTTTTGTTCATCCTAAGGTCGACTTCTGTTATAATTTATATTCATGTCACTGTTTTGTCTTATTATTACACACATCACACATTGCTCCACTATATAAGAAATCCAACCCGACACCAATTTTACACTCTCGACCCCAAACCCAACTAAAGAACCAAAAATGCTGAGACTCACCTCAAAGCGGTTCTGCAGAAGCCTATCCAGGCTCGGCAGCAGCAAAAACGGCGGCTCCAAGAGCCCCAAAGGCTCCGACAAGGCCTCGTCCTGCGGCGGCGAAGTCAAGTGGGAAGTGAGGCCCGGCGGCATGCTCGTTCAGAAGAGAGAGGTCGCCGGCGGAAGCGATCAGGAGGAGATCATAACTCTCCGAGTCTCCACTGTCTCCACTTGGCATAACATCTCCATCGACGCTACCTCTACTTTCGGTAATTAATTCAAAAATAAAACGTTCTGTTTTTTTTTGATGGCACGATCTACTGAGATTATTTCACTTGCTAAAATTGAATTGGGTATCGAAATCCAGGCGATTTGAAGGTAGTAATGTCATTCGTGACGGGATTGGAGGCGAGGGAGCAGAGGATATTATTCAAAGGAAAAGAGAGGGACAACGGTGAGTACCTACACATGGTCGGGGTTAAAGACAAGGACAAGGTGTTGTTGCTACAAGATCCGGCCATCAAGGACGGGAAGCTCCACCGGAGAATGGCCGTAGGCGGCGGCGCTGACGGCAGGACAAACATAGGAACAACAACCCTCCGGACAATAAGTGTGTAACTTTAATTAGTATTGACGATCACATGTACGTTAATTAATGTTGTTCGCTAACCTTCGAAGAAAGTGCTAAACCCGTATTTGGTGGTGATTAAATTAATTCCATGTTGTAACTGATGGGTTGGTTAGAGATTAGGGAGTGTTGTCGTAATTAATTCTACTTAGTTTTGTTGTGTCTTTTTAGGCAAATGTCGATTTTGAATGTGCAAGTTGTGATGTGTATCCAAGTCATTTGTGAGATTGTTTAATGAGAAGCAGTTTTTTTTTATAAATAAGTGGTGGATTCCATAAAAGGTGTACAATTATTCTTCTTTAGCTTGCAAGTTTTGTCCCTTGATTGTTTGTAGTGCCATGCGTGCACACGCTTATAAAGCAAGATTAACTTTAGTGAGGAAAGGACATTAGATATGGATTATTCTAATCTAATCCATATACTGCCACCTTGTGTGGGTTAATCTCATTTGTACATTATTAGGCATCGGAATTACTATTTATTTTTGAATGCCTGCACGCTTACGGAGCAATTTATTTTATATTTTACTTTCTTGTGATAAAGACATTTTCACATGAATTTAATAAGTGAGAGTCGAACTGGATGCAAGAGGAAACAAATGACATTCACGAGATTTTCAAAAAAAAATATGACATTCACAAGAACATATGATATGACTTCAAACCATTCCATTCTTTCTCTCTGTCCTACAGTAGAGATTAGGGTTTTCCTCGTTTTTTTAAGGACAGTGTCACAAGTCCTTACTTCCTTTCCTTCCACCTCCATTCCTTTCGTTCATCAATACCTTCGTTGTCTTTCTTTCTATCGCCCCGCCATCACCATTATTAACTTTGATTACGGGTCAGAATTATTGTTCTTCAGTCCTAGGCAAAATGATATGGGACGTCTGGTAGACCCTATCAATATGGAAGCCTTATTCATGAGGGATCAGGTGACGTTTTTTTCAGACTGATGAGGAGTTGTAAGCTGCCTTGGACGGTGAGTCGTGACTCGCGAGACTTCCACCAGACGCTGCTAATCCTCGCCAAAGTTGACCCTTTAATACCCCATAAGATGATCCAGTTTACTCACATCTTGCTATTGGTCAGGGTCAATAATCTGGCCTCGAGGATAAGGAACGCGGAGGTGGGATAACTTGTAGGAAACATATTTCACCTTTTATGAGCCCTCACACCTATCCGAGGGAGGACGTTAGAAATTGTATTCCCGGTCATGAGCATATTTAATTATGCCAAATTAGCTACTCAAGAACAAGCAAGCCAAGTCACCTATACGATCTTCCATTTTATACTCTGAGAGTGATTGTTATTCTTCCAGAACTATTCGTCTCACGTAAGACTTTTTAGATTCTTATTTGACACTTGTTTCATTTTATGCTCTTTAGATCATGTTTTCGTTGATTTCTGTTTTCTGATTATGACAGTAATTTCGGCTCCATCTAGGTTGTAGACTACAAACTTTTTACTTTATAACTAATCTACCTTATGTTCAAAAAGAGGGTACATGATATTTGTATAACATTTTTTTTTGAAACGAGTAACTGAAGAAGTGCATTATTCTCAATCAAATAATACAAAGTAGGACCAAAGGCCCCGGGCTCCAGAATATTGTCTGGATGCATCTAAATGGATCCGACTCTCTTGGACCCATATAAACTAGTCTACTTTTGATCGTAGACAATATATGTGGACATCCTCTTACCGACATTTCAAAATTCCTAAAAACAGAATGTAGAACCAAACTAAATATCCAATGAACCAAATAATTACTAAAATTGAAACTGAAATAAAACCAACTAAGGCAATTGAGAGGATGAAAATCTTGCGCTGCTCTTTTTTCTTTCCCGACACTTCCCAGCACTGTTGCTTCAGATCTTGGAGGATAAGCCTCGTCCTGCCTCCCCCCTCCCCGTGTCTTCTCATTCTCCCTGGCGAGGTTGTAGTTGAGCCTTCGCTTGTTAATCATCGTTGTTCTCGTCGTCGCATCAACAACAGATGGGACGGCTTCACTCGGGATGCCCCCCCCCCCCCCATTGCATCATCAGTGGCTCTGCATGCTGCAGGTGTAGGCGAGACCCTGATCGATTTGTCTCATCGAGGAATCGTTGTGACGGAGGGGCCACAAACCCAATCGAACTGGATAGAGGGTGGGTAAAAGGAGTCGATGGTGTTCCGGATGAGGAGTTCCCGGCGGCGACAGTGGAGGAGACGACCTGAGGGGAACAAGGTCATTCCTTGTCTCCACGGTTCGATTTTCCTTGGATATATCCGGTAGAAAAGGGACAAACTCGGTACAACGTGGTTGGAGGGGAGGTCTTCAACGGAATGGTGGGTGAAGCCATTACATGAGTATTAATGCCGGTGCGAGGCGGCGGCGTGAAGAAGATAAGGAGTAGGGCCTAAACCCTAAAATTTCCGTCTCTGGGACTCTCTTTGAGTTAAAATCATATATTTGATAGTTTCGTCTAACATTTATGTTTTCCATATATATTAGAAACCTTTATCATCCGGTGTCTGTGTCCGTCTCCGACTGATGCTGTTTTGGTGCCAACGGACTCGCAAGGTGGGTCTGAGCGGTGGTGGGCAACTCCGGCGACTCGTCATGCTGCAGATCCGGCCTGAACGGTTACCTTTAGCGGGGATTTGGAGTTCACATTTTCTTGATTCCTCGGGTCAAGGTCCCTTGTCAGACGGTGGCGACTCTAATTCGGCTAGTTTTTTTTCATTTCGTTTTTACAGCTTTTTAATAACTGCACTTGGTGCAGATTGGGTGTGCACTAGTTGCACGATTTGTGTGCACTAGTTGCACGTTTGGTGTGCACTTGGTGCACTGTTTGGTGTGCCCGTTATGTGGCACGGTTTGGTGTGCACGTTGTTGCACTTTTGACGTGCACGTGTTTGTACGTTCTAGGCGTCATATGTGCGTTCTAGTATGGAGTTTCGGTAATATTATATTATAGGCTTGTTAGTTTGGAGTCTGTAATTTTATCGTTTGCTTGTGCACTTTCATCAGGTTGTACGTATATCACTTTGATTGATATATAAAATTGATGCCTCCCACTTTTCGTCTAAAAAAAGAAACTTTATTATATTTAATCTAAATTTTAAAACAAATTGTATTTGAAAGCATAGTCGGTCTTATATGATTAGGGCCTTGGTGAACTCTATAACATGACTTATAACATCATACTTGACCATAACATTTATTTAATTTTAATCTTAAATATTGTTAGCCTAAGTATGTTTTAAGGTCTTATTTATCCAAAATTCAGAATATATAGGATGTTTAATTTAAATTTTCAAAATATATACGTAAAAAAAAATAGTTTTGAGGCGTTGTCGGCCTTGGTGACGTGGAACCCACCCTCTCCTCCTTTGTTGGAAGGCATCCAACAAATCCTCAGAGTCTGTTCTCTATTATTAGGGCATCTGGGTCCTCAGGGAGCCTTCCGGTCGTCCAGGTCGCAAGCCTTATACCACGGGATGCCTTTCTTGGTTACTCCCCCTCGCCCCCATCCCTTGACGATATTTAGGAAACTTTTACGGCATGCTCTATCCTCTTGGATGAGGACACTGTCATTGAGGTGCCCCCACGCAAATAGATCAGACTTCCATAGTTTGCCTCAGGTATGTAATGACATGATTGTTACTAACCAGAGACCTTACAACACATATGTTATGCTCCGTATTTCCACGAAGGGATGAGGTCCATCGACTAAGGGTCCAGTTATCAAGGATCTGGCCCCGATAATGTATGGTTTCTTCTTCACGTCACAAGCATCAATGGATCGGGTGCGGCGTGACGAGCCTTTGTGATTCGGCAAAGAGCCTCTCATCTTGGCCGACCTGCCAAGCAATAGGCTCACCCTACCTCGACTAGATCAGATCTAATTTGTGGGTACATTTTTGGGGCCTCCATTCAAAGGTCATGATAATAGTTGTCGGAACCATACTGGGAAACACTCTAAGCCCTACGTCAAAGTGCACTCAAATAATTGGGGCCTCTGTTGGGGTTGGGGGGGGGGGGGGGGGGGGGGGGGGCTAGGGTCAAGGTCTGTATTTAGCATTAGCATAACATCCTACCCCCTACGTCACTGTATGGTCTTATAGTTTAAGGAGCTCTCTCAGCCGATCCAAGTTACCCTGAAATATGAATGTCTTCCACTTTCTTGCTTCAAATGTGGATGTCTAGAGCACGAGGTCCATGAATGCAACATATTGATTTCGGGAACCCTAAGGTTCGACCTCTCTCTCGCTGTTGATGGGCCTGTCAAGGTGGGGAAACCAATAAACAAGGACTGGAAGGTCCTACCGTCCTAGGCTTCTTCGGGGGTTCCCCTTGGCTTCTTAATGTTATAATCTACATGACAGAATTTGATGTCCAACATCTTGCCTAAGTCACCAAGACCCATCGAGATCCACAATCTCGTATGGCCCACCCGCTCATCGATAGAGACCTATTAGGGGTTCGGTGACTCCCAATGTCCTACTTAACCTCTAGGTAGGTGGGACGCCCTGAACCGACTCTCTAGGAGGGCACTCAGGTAGCAATGAGCCGAAGAAGACCCTGACTAGGAAAAGGCTGAAGGTGGAGGATCGACATGTAGAGTATTACGCAAGTGCTGGTAAACAACCCCGTTAGAATCCACGAGCCTCTTGGAGGCCTCGAGTTTCGAGGGAGGATTGATAACCCGACCCCTTATAAGGTTCCTCCACCAGTTCCAAAGCTTCATCCCCGAACCACGCACATCACCCGACAGTTAGTGATTCACATATGGGGCTTATAAGCATACATGCTCGTATGGTTGGCCTCAAGTCGAGTCGGGATGGTTTTCCTACTATCTAAGTCTGTTACTTATTAAGTCGTTCTTGGATTGTTCAGTATAACTGATTATGCCTCACTTATAATTAGATGATTAGGTATAGAATTACCTACCGATGATTCAGTCTCCTTCTATTCATTTTCAGGTTACTTTTAAACATTAGTAAAATTTCTCTTTTCGCTTAAAAGAAATATTCTATATTTTAAACATGGAGTATCAAGTTTTTCATGCAAGATTCGTAGCGAGGGTGATATTATTAAAATCTTTTATGCGTGATACAAGACTAACAGAGATTACAAATTATTAAAAATAGACAAATATTAACAAATGTAAAACAATATAGCCGTCAAGGTTAGGTTTTGTGTCACGCCCCAAATCCGGTTTTGACCGGACTCGTGACGTGAACCGAAAATAATAATAAATAAAGTAAATTTAAAACAATTGAAATTCCAAAATAGTTCAAATCCAGTAATTTCAATAACCATAGTCAAATACTCGAAATTCCAACACAAAAGTTTGGTACAAAAAAGGAAGTACGTCTCTAGACCATCCAACTAAGACTCTGACTAGGCTCTCTAGCTCCGAGACGTCCTCTAAATCAAATTCCGCTCAAAGCCTGTAGAACAGTAGAGAAGGGGGTGAGCTTTCGCTCAGTAGGAAAAAGTAGTAAAAGGGGATGAGCATGTCGCTCACCCCCACAGATACCCGTCCAAATATGGCATACTAGTAAAGCACAATGACTGACGAATCGAACGGTAATCACAACCACAATCATAACCAACCTCACTTAACCATACCTCGTTTGATCACACCACTTACCCAACCACCACACTTAGCGTGTGAAATCAATCATGCTCAACAATTAACAATTTCTCATTATCCACACCCAAACCATATCTCAAAGAGTCACCGAGTAAACCCACACAGTAAATCATTATCAATACACACCGGAACACACAACATCAGTCTAGATATCCTATACCGGAATCCTATACGGTATATGTATCATACAGGAACACACAACATTGGGTTATACGTATATCAGAACACATAGCCTTGATCAGGATATCCTATACCGGAATCCTCCGTCGGTATAGGTATCCTACCGGAACACCCAGTCTCGGTCTAGATATCCTATACTGGAATCCTCTGTCGGTATAGGTATCATACCGGAACACAAAGTATCAGTCAGGATATACGTATATCAGAACACACAGTGTAAAGACTTGAAATTTCTATTTCGATAAATTATCGTTTGGAACGTCGTCGAGTTGGGGAGCGAGTCGATTAACGGATCGATTGCAAAAAAAAAAGAGAAAAAAAATATACATATATATATATAGGCCAACCCTTTGGGCCGAGCCAGACCGAGCCTCTTCGCGCGCGCAGGAACTGGGCCAGGCCCACGCCACGAAAACCCTAATGACAAAACATCGAACTGCGCCGCTTCAGATTCATTTTCCTTGCACGATTCTCGAGGCAACCCTCTCTCTCTCACGCGTCTCTCTCCCTCGAGCGTCTTCGTTCTCTCGCTCAGCCGGGCGTCGCCGGAACTCCGACCGGCTTCTTCTTCTAGTTCTTCTTCTCCTTCTGCAACCGTGACTAAAACCTCCAAACCCAGAAGCCAAAATCCCCCCTTCTTCTCTCTATTTCTCGCTCGATTCGAAACGAATCGTCGCTGCCAAACCTCGTCGTGCCAGATCCGAGAAGGAATTGTGACGGTGAGCTCGTTTCCCGTCCAGTTCCACTTCCCCCGACGACCTCTCTCTCACCTGTTACCTGAGCACTCGAAACCCAGACGGTCGCTACCCACGCTGGAGAGCTCGGCTCAGATCTACGCCCCGAGCTCTATTTTGAGCCCCGAGAGGTCGTAGATCCTCGACGGGTGTGGTCTGCCGGAGAAGTTCACCAGACCTGCGACGGGAATCAACTCCCATCGTCGCACGTTCTCTCCGAGCTTCTGCCGCCGCCGTCGCCGGCGAACTGAGACGAGGCCTCGCCGCCCCTCTCCCCGTGGTCGAAGATTCTAGACGGACCGATCCTGGACTGGGCCAGAGGGACTGGGCCGGACGAGGAATTCTGGACCTCGGGCCAACCAACAACAGAGGACGGGCCTTGGGCCCAGTGTGGACTCGGGCCAGGCAGACATGGGTTTGGATCCGGACCCAGACCGGATCTGGACTCGGGTCGGGCTTGGATCCGGGTCGGATCCGGGTCAACCCAGTTTTAAAGAAAATCATTTTAAAATCAGGTTAATTAATTGTTTAACTAATTTAATTTGGACAATTAAAGGACATATTTGGAAAAGTACCGATCTTGATCAGGATGTTTTATTTGTCAATCTAGACGGGACTTCGCCCGAGAGCAAGGGCTTGGAACCGAGCTAGAAGGACGAAGACCACTCCGGGACCCGTGTGAAGAACGGAGGAAAGGCCACTCGAGTTTTCATCAGAGTATTATTAGAGGAAGACCGCGAGGTAGGGAAAGTCTTAACTTCTTATTTAAACGCTTAGTATGCATGTTAGGTTAATAAAATCGGAAATGTCCTAGAATTGCCTATAGGATGCGAATAACTAGAATAATCGTTTTTCAATTAATTAATAACCGGAAGTGTCTAGAATGCATGTTTAGGATGAAGATGACTAGTGTAACTCGCTTTCAATACTTGGGAATTGATTTACTGGTAGAGAGGCGGTGAAGAACTCTCATATTAGTTGTGTGCTAGGTTCACATGCTTGGTTGCTCGTTACTAGGACAACTAAGAGTCTAATGAAACTAGTTAGCTTATATGATTGAATGCTTAATTGATCGTTCACATGATTGTTGCTTGATTGAATGCTTACTTGATTGATTGAATGATGGTGTTGATATAATTGTTGATTGAACGGATGATCGAGTATGACTAGTTGTGCCAAGGGGTACAATCAGGTGATCGATGTACCGCTGGTTTGTGACAGGTGAGTATACGGTAAGTGTGGAATGTTATTGGGTGTATTTGCTATAGTGAAAGTGTGATTTGAGAGGTGTTCATTGTCCGGTGCCGTTTTGGTGGTTGGAGTTGGACAGATACAGTGAGATATTGATGGATTATTGAGCCTGCGAGCAATGGTTATGGACCCTGCGGGGCATTGGTTACTGGATATTACGGGTATGGATTATTGGCAGATCCTGCGGGATATTTATTGATTATTGGCAGATCCTGCGGGATATTTATTGATTATTGACAGATCCTGCGGGATATGGATTGATTATGAGCAGATCCCGCGGGATATTAATTGGATTACTTCTTGAGAGATGATTACCGAGGTTTCACCCAAGGGTGTGCGTCCTACGGGAGCACTACCTTGGTTCCCTATGACCTATGGTCCTTTGGAGGCATTTCTGGGAATCTCGATGATAAGCGCCCATTTGGGATTGTTTCTGGTGCCCCGGCGCATGTGCTTCCTCTGGACCGAGGGAAAATCTGATATGATATGGGTACTCTGGTGGATCGGAATTATGGGAACCGATGTGATTCCAGAATCTATCCATGGATCGGAGGCTTGAGAAAGCAAGAGGCTGACGTGATATCAAATACTCCCATTTTAATCGTTATGATACGTTATAATATTTTCAAGGAATCTTTTAAGTTACTATTATCGTCGAAAAAGCGATACTATTTCATTACACTGATTCCATAGCTTATCATTGATTAATAGTGTTTACTCGCTTCCAGTTGTGATGGTTTTCTATTTTATTATAATGTTCTTTATTTGTTCTTTGGGAAGTTACTGTTATCCGTGATAATGCGCTATTGTTCTCGTTGCTTTTTATTTGTTCATTATAGCTTTTGGTCTAAGGGTCTTAAGCACTTAGTGACAACGAACTAAAATTTTTTTTATTATTAAACTTGGAAGCTAAAGTTGTTTACGATTTTCCCTACTGAGCGTAAGCTCACCCCTATTTGTGTATTTGTCGTGTGTACAGGTGTTCTTGAGATCTGGGGAATTCGAGGCTCGGGAGCTTCCGGATGTTTTGAGGGTTGTATTAGAGATGTGTTGGTCCACATTGTTGAACTTTATTCACCTTATGTTACTTGTCAAGTTTTGACACTGTATTTGAATTTTGGATTGAATTATTGAGAAATACTTGGGACCCGCTTTCAGCTTTAAAAGGATTTATTACAATTTTACTATTTTTATCTCTTTTATTTCGAATCACGTCTCGAGTCCGGGCAAAACCAGATTTGGGGCGTGACACACAGTATATGTCAGATATCCTATACCAGAATCCTCTACGGTATAGGTATCACACCGGAACACACAATATTGGTCAGGATATCATACCGAAACACCTAGCCTTGGAACATATCTACCCGGCACACAACATCGGCCTAGATATCGCCCCGGAACACCATCCTCGGCCTAGATATCCTATACCGGAATCCTCTACGGTATAGATATCATACCGGAACACCTAGCCTGAGGTACCGCGTACCCGGAACACCAGCCTCGGCCTAGATATCTAACCGGAATCCTCCGTCGGAATAGATATCGTACCGGAACACCTAGCCTCAGAACATATCGTGCCGGAACACACATCATCAGCCACGATATCGGACCGGAACACCACAGACTAATCATTCCAAATCTACTAATCACAACCAAACACAATCATCACATAATCCTACGGGCCCAACCAGGGACCCACATGCAATTCTACAGCACGACAATTCCCAAACCTACGAGCCCAACCAGGGGCCCACATGTGATTCTATATTATATCGAGAATTCATAACCTATATGCAATTCTAGTAACTTTCCGCATTTAAATCGGTATTCGCTACTTTTCCCTACCTCAACCGCAATCCAACTCGAACACTCCACGAGCCGCCTAGTAGCCTCCTCCGCCGCGATCGGAAGCAATGTCTAAGATCACAAAGTAACACGAGATTTAATAATGATTCAAGGGTGGTTTAAAGAGAAAATACCCAAACTAACCCCTAATTACTCAACTTGTCAAAATGGGCCCGGAATGACCCATTTCGCTCGGCTTGACGAATCTGCTCGGGATCGGGAAAACGTCTCTCGGGGATCCGAAAATTTCCATTTTCGTTTCTATCATTCCTAATTAAATTCACGTGTTCCAACGCACTTGGCGGAATCAATTTCCGATGTCCGAGCGTTGTAATTCCGCAATTAAAGTTTCTAACCACATTTTCAGAATTTTCACGAATCACTTCCGTAATTCGTTTCGGGTGTGAATCATCGATCCGGGGGTCACCCAAGACCACCCGAACACGAAAAACCCGAACCCCGGCCAAGTGGGCCCCACGGTCACAAGTGGACCGTTGTGGCCGGTCACGGTTCCGTGGCTTTCCTCTGGCCATGGCCGGTCACATCACTCGGTGGCCGGAGCTCCGGCGGACCTCCGGTCGCAGGAAAAAATATCTCCTTTCTCCCAAAAGTTCCTAACAAGCTCTAGGTTCTCCAAAACTCCTTTGTTAAGCTCCAAAACCTCAAAAATAGTCTCAACAACTCCAAAACTTCAACACCCAAGGTTGGGTTTCATCAAACAAATAAACTCAACCCATTTCCATTACAAGCTTCCACTTTTTCACCATAAATCATCCATTTAATCAAAGAATAGCTTAAATCCCTTAACACCCAAGCTAGTTCATGCATTTTTCTACCAAACCCACAACCCAAAGTTCTTCAAAAGGGTTTTTTATTGAGTGCTCACCTTAAGAAATGAAGAGGGGATGAGAAATATGAAGATTTGGAGAAGATTTGGAGAAGTTTGTGGTAGAAATCAATGGGAAAATGCCTTATTCTTCACCTTCTTCTTCTCTTCTTCAATGGAGCTCCATTCTCTCTCTCTCTAGCTAGCTAATTTCGGCCAAGGAGATAAAGTGAGCTGAAAGTTTGCTCCATGTGGCCTTTAACCTAAAAGGGAAAAGCCTTTTTTGCCCCTTTTATCCTTTTCCCCCTTAAGCCCAAAAGGTGGGGTCAAATGGGTCTTCTCCCACCCATTTCTTCTCCTCCAAGACATATGGACATGTGTCCATGTGGAGTCCACATCCACTCACAATTTTCCCAACCCAATTAAATTAATATGATAAAACCCTTAATTCGACCCCGTTTGACCCGAATTTGACTTTTTCGCAAAAGTACTCATTTGAAAAGAAATGACCCAACTAAGCTAATCGTAATGATGAATAAGCTTTTTGGGTCCCGGAAGGGTCCCGAATGACTCCCGGAGTCATCAGTTGACTTTTCCGACGAAAAGTCAACTTTTCCGACGAAAAGTCAACTTTTCCCAAATTTCACCGGTTCGACCGGTGTTGACCGGGGGCGGTTCTTACATTTTGAGCCTCTAGGGATAAATCTTTTCCTCAACCAACGAGAATCGTTTCCTCTCAGAGAGTGGCATTAATACATCCTCTTCCAATAAATTCGTTCCATCACCCAACCGTCGTCGATCTCCAAGTACGCGTTATTGTTGCCACGTTTCGTCTCCTTCTATTGTTGTGCACTGATTTTGGAGGTTTGGATGGCCAAGTTTATGGCTTTAAATTGTTGAGGCTTGGTTTCGGACAAAAACCGCAAACATCTAAAGGTCTATCAATCGAACACCCGTACAAATCGATTGAAGAAGGTCTTGATGCAACCTAGTCAGTTGGTTTGGGATCTGGGGGTGGGACGACAAGATAGGGTATTGATCTAATACACCTAAGATTGGGTTACCCCGACGAATCAAGAAGACGAATCAACAGTACAAGGACACCCTACTACATAAGATATGAGTTAGAGGGGAATTGACATCACAAGCTCCTTAGTTTTGGTGTTCCGTTGTATTGTCTATTTTGTTATTTCATATTTTTTTTGCATTTCTTGTTTCTGTTTTTAGGTTTTGGATTATTTGTTCAAGTTGTTGGCTTCAGCCGTCCTCGTCTATAATGCAAATTAGGCTATTCTACGGAACCTCGAACACTGAAAAACCTACAAAAGTCTCGGACATATTCTAGAACCTATGTTTGTTACCCCTTTTATATTGATCGATTAATATTATGAATAAAAATCCCATAAAAACCCCGTGTCTTCACGTCTCTAAAAATAACAAACGAAGATTAAAAAATATATTAATTAACCCATAAGAAATTCATTTCACCAAGAAACTCACCCATAGTCGACATACACATAACACATTATTTGAAGTTGATTTACCAAGAAGCTGTCCCTTCTTTCACCTCCAAAAGCCCCTTCTTTAACTACTTTTTAGATGCAGTAACTCACATTTTACAGGAACATTAGTGTTGACTTTGACTGTAATTAATTTGCCTTTGTTACGTGACCCAATAAAACGAGATCCCCCATGCTCCAGTACAATTCTCGGTTGGAAACATAAAATGTAGAAAAAGTAAATCATCAGCGGGGCATTCCGAGAATTGAACTCGGGACCTCTCGCACCCTAAGCGAGAATCATACCACTAGACCAAATGCCCAATTGTGCTTCTGATATTGGAGATTAAAGTCATAATTGAGTATACTACTCTCATTCTCAATCTGTTGCGTCTTCTCATTGCTGATATCTTGATCATACTTGTTGCACCCAATAACTCGGTTCTGAAACTCAGACTGCATGTCATTGTTCTGGGGCCCTTCCTCATGGGTATTACCGGACTTATTCACGGGAGAGTCGAATTAGCATGGAGGTCGAATGACGACAAGTTCAGGTTGTCTAAGAGCATGTACAACAGAAAGGACCTTGGTCAGGGAGTGGGAGTGCAGACCTTGTGCTGACTGGACAAAAGTCAGGGAGTGGGAGTGCAGATTAGTGGGTGTTTTGCAACAGAAAGGACCTTGAGGTCCTGAGAGTGCAGAACAGTGCTGACTGGATTATTATTTGATATTTTCCTGTTTTATTTAATTCGTTATCAGAAACCGTTTAATTTAGTCATAATTTAAACAATTTTGGAAATAAATAATTAAAGACAATCAATAATTAATAAATTCAACACGAATAGAAATGAACTTCTAATTTTATTCAATCCATTTTAATACAATCCAAAACAAAATACAAGTTCAAGAATCATCCTCTGTTGGGTCGACATCTGGTGGTGGGGGTTGGCTTCGAAGATCATCAATTTGGGTTTCAAGGCTAGTGATGAGTCTTCGCAGTTGGGTCTTGCAAAACTTATGGTCTGCCAACGCCTCTTCGTCGTAGGAAGATGTATTCGTCCCCACCAGGGCCTTGTAGTTAGCGATGTTTGCTTCCCACTGTTGGGTTAATGCCTGTATCATGCGAAACTTATTTTCCTGTTGTTCACCACGTGAACGTTGAGCCTCAAACCGTGCACGTTCAGCGTCGATTCGTGCACGTTCCAGTTCGGCGAAGGCAGACATTTGGGCCGTGAGGACGACCCCCTTCTTTGCGGCCTTCGCTGCCTTCTTCCCTTGCCGTCGGCGAGGGGGACTTGGGGCGGCCTCGGGGGATGGGGGTATGTCGCTGAGAGGGACCTGAGTCCCCTCGTAGTTCTCGCTTCCTCCCCATTCTGGTGGTTGGGACTCACCACTGAGAGGTGTGCCCTCCTCCCCTGTGCTTGTAGGTGGGGTTGAGCTGTAAGCCCCAGCCTCATCCAACCGCTGTCATTGTTGGCGTACCTGACTGCAGACAGTTCCCATTGTGCCCTCCTCCGCACTGAACTTCTCATTGCCCTCGAGCCTCTCCACCCAATGATTCAGGTCGAACTTTAGCGGGTGGTCTTTAATCACTTTCCCATCATCCTCCCACATTTTCTTCGCCCGTCTCAAGTGCTCCTCCTGGTTTGCGCCGCTCGGCTTCTCGGCCTTGGACCTCTTCAAATAGCCGAGCATCCTCCTTGTTTGGCTGGAACCTCTGAGCCAACGTTTCTTGATGGCTTCCCAGCGGCGAGGTGGGTAACCTCCCTTGGAGTTGTATTTCCTCTGCACTGCGCACCAGAATGTGTTGCCGGTTTGCGAGTTGCCCTTGACGGCGTCTCTTGTTGTGCTCAACCAGCAAGTTATGAGGTGGTGGTACTCCTCCTTGCTGAATGTCCGGCCATCCGGCTCTAGTTCTTCGGGTTGGGCTCGGGGTTGGGCTCGGGCTCGGGCAGGGGCTTGGCCTCGTCGTTGGGAAGAGGATGGTTGGGGGGTTTCTACGTCGGGTAGTGGATGACCCTCGTAGTTGTAGAATTGGGGTCCCATGCCCCATTGTGATTGTGGTGGGAACGGTGGCATCTGGAAACCTTGTGGGGGCAGGCTCCATTGTGATGGCACTTGGAACCCTGGCGCCATTTGGTATTGTTGGGGACGGTTTTGCCCTGACAAAAAAAATTTATACAATAAATTAAGTGCTCAAAAATTTAATACAAAAAAAATTTATACAATAAATTAAGTGCTCAAAAATAAAATAATAAAATAAGTGCAAATAATTAATCAAAAAAATGAGTACAATGCATTAATACAATAAAATAAGTTTGCACTAACCTGAACTCGACATCGGGTTCGAGCTTGGGGAGTTGGAGCGATTGCCCGTTAGAATGTCTCCGAAACCTCGTGCCAGTTCGTCTTCGGTGAATTCTCGTTCGTCACCAACTGAGTGTGAACGAGACCCAGCGTCGCCCGACATTTTTCACGAGAATAATTGAAACGAGAGAGGAGAATTTGGGAAGGAGAGAGTGAAGTTGGATAGTTGAAGTAGGAAGTGGTGTGAAAAATATGAGAGGAGAGGGGTATTTATAAGGTTTTATTTGTTGATTTTTGAATTAAAAAAAAAAACTAGCCGTTAGTGTGCAACGGTCGGGACACGTGGCAGCCCCAGACGCTGCCAGCGCAGCAGACGACGCGCAGGCGCGTCCACCGCGCCCGGCCATCGAGAGGGGAGCGGGACCGCGTGCAGGGGGAGCGGGGCCGTGTTTTTCGACGATCACAGCGGAATGGCCAGCGCGCCCGGTCAGCGAACGTCGCGGCGCGGGGAGCGGGGCCGTTCCGTTGTTCTTGCTCTAAAGGATGTAAATGATTATTACTTTGGGGAAATCTGTTTCCTTGTGAGATGATGACAATATAGACGGACTGGTCACGTGCATCCCACGTGTAGTATTAAACTTTTTAAAATGACAAGAATACCCTCAAGATTTTCCTTTAGTTGTGTTTATGTTGCCTCCTTAACCCCATTTGTTGATGAAGACGATGTCGAGAAGGACGGATGGAAAAGAGCATAGCCAGACAGAGGATGAGTTAGCGATAGTAAGATTTTGTGTTGATGTTAGTTTTTAAAATCATTAATGGTAGTTTCATGTCTCGATTTTTTATAGTTTTAAGGTTGTTTGTAATATGAAATCAGTAAGTATTGTGAAGTGCGAAATCTATGCTTCTAGGGGTTGATTTTTAGGGTTTTAAGGTTTTTTGTAATCCAAAAATTATGGGGTTGTTTATAATATGAAGTCAATACGTACTGTGAAGTATGAAATTTATAGTTGAGACCTGAGTTTTAGGGTTTTAAGGTTATCAGTAAGTGTTTGAGGATTGGATCATGTTCTTTAGGAGGAATTTAAGGGGATGGGAGAAGGATCAATTTGATTTACAAGTGATTTACTCAATCATTTCCCTCTTATTAGTGACTTGGATGACAAGGTATCTTGGAAACTTGATGATATAGGCTTCACTATTTCTAAAGCTTATCAAGCATTGGACAACACTGTCAATGCTTCACTTGATTGGCCTGCAATTCTTTGGACACCACTTCTCCCTCCAAAGATCTCCTCATTTGTTTGGCTGGTTTGCATGCAAGCAATTCCCACTAAGTGTTTTCTCCTATGTAGAGGGTTATATAATAGCAATATCTGGTGTCCTTTTTGCTTGGAAGAGCCCGAGGAGGGGGTTCATCTTCTCTTGCATTGCAGGTTCTCTTGGTCTGTTTGGTGTACATGTCTGCAATGGTGGGGTATTTCTGCTGTGGCTCCTGAGACTATCAAGAGCTTCCTGGTGGGTTGGAATTGGCTGGGTCCTCAAGGATCAAAGAAACAATGGCAGTTATTAGTATCTTTTACCATTTGGAGGTTGTGGTTATGCAGGAACAACTGGATCTTTAATGGAATTCAAGAGTCCTCAGAGATGTTATTACAGTTTATTCAAAGTGATTCTTATCAGGTGATGTGGGCCAATTTCAAGGAAGGACATTCTTTTCCTTTCCTAGCTTGGGTGGAAAATCCTAGGCTTTGTTATAAGAGAGGGAGATTCCACAATTGATTGATTTTTATGAACCTACTGGTTGGGGTTTTGGGCTGGTTTTGGGGTGGTATTGAGGGGTTTTTTGGTGAGTTTTATTTGGAGAGTATCTATTGATTGGTTGTTCACTAGCATTGTAAGTTCTGAGGGCTTTGTGTACTTTGTTTGGGGTGGGGGTAATTTTTGTATTTCCTCTGTGTGAGTGGGTATCATAGGTTGTGAGGGTTTGTGTCTATCTTTCCTTCCTTGCTTCCTAAGGCTCTGGTTTGCTTTGAGACTTGGTTAACTCTTTGGTGCTTGATGTTTCTTTTGGTGCTGCAGCAAGGTTTCTCACAATTGTTGCAGAGGGAGGTTTGTTTGCTGGTGTACTGGAGGTGTGAACCTTTCTGCTATGGGATAATTGGTGGGGGTGGGTTTATATGAATTGGTAATTCGGGTTTTGAAGAATTTGCAGTAGTTATGGGGTTTTGGAGTTATTGTCATGTTGGACAATGGCTAGATTGGGAAGGATTCAGGGCTAATCACCTTCTTTTAGATTTGGTGGTTCTTGGGGTTTTGAGGTTCTAAGTGTTGTTGGGTATTTTCTTAGAATTGGTTTGTGCATTGGTGTCTTTGTAAGTTGTTTGGGTTTGTTACTTGCTTTGCAAGAAATTGCTATAGGACCTTCATGAAGTGATCCTTTGTTTGTAAGTAGCACTTGAGGGTTGCTCCCTTGGCCTTTCCTTAATTTCTAAGGATTGGTTTTATAAAACAAAAAAAATTTCCGATAAAAAAAAAGTAATTTGAAGTAAAAAAAACTTTGTGTAATTCTGAAATTCGAGATTGTACTGAAGACCTCGATTTTTATGGTTAGTGAAATAAGATTTTAGAATCTTAACATATCATAATTATCTGGTTGTGACAATTTGAAAATCAAGTATGGAATGTTAACATACTTGTATCTCATCTTGTTAAGGTGGTAGAATTGGAAGCAAAAGAATTTTTCATTGCCATTGTGGAGTAACTGCTCTGCTTCGTTATCAAAAGGAAATCCCAGTAGAATTTTTCTTGAATGCGAAAAATTTAGTGTAAGTTGTTGCATTTTACAACGTTGATGGTTTATTGTACTTTGATCTTATCTTTTGACCTTATATTATTTTTTTGCACAAAATGATCGCAAGTGTGGATTTTTCAAATGAGTTGATTCGCATGTGAAAGTATGTCCTTGGGGGAGGATAGTGTTGTATGAATTATCTGATAGAGTTCAAAGATTGAAGATGTTAAACAGATGGAATAAAGAAATAATGTGGAATTGATGAAGATGAATACATCTAACTGTAATTGGAGATTAGTTTGGTAGATGATTATTGGAATTTTGTTTTACGTAATAACAATTGGGAAAATTTCAGTATAATACCCTGGCAAATTTTTTTTGCAGTTTCATACCTAAACCAAACATTTACTTTCACTTTAGTACGCAGCCGTCTGTTTTTAACAGAATCCGTTAGTTTGCCCTGGGAAATGACTTTTTTGCCCTTTTATGTTTTAATGCCCATTTTCATTTCATTTCCTTGATTTATGGAATGACACAACTACCCTTTTCATCTTTACTTACCAATTTCACTTCGTTGACCAAATCATTCAGACTCAAACTCGCGAAGAAGAAGAAGAAGAGGCTCGAGACGTTGAGGGTGGTCGGAGAAGAAGAAGGCGAACCTCCCTGCGTTTCTGGTCGGAGAAGAACGGATCTGAGCTTGCCGGAGTCTGACCGATGGGTCGAGTAAGTAATTTTCCCCAAAACTTTCGTTTCTGTAGAAAATCGTAAGGTTAGGGTTTTAGGGTTTCTGTACAAACTCGTCATTTTCGTTTCGTTTCTATTGATTCTCTCTTACACGAGTTATGTGCAGAAACGTTCTCGTGCAAAACCCATAAATGGGTCAAACTTTCAATCCAACGATGAAGCTAGGGTTTTCTTCCAAATATTTAAAGGGGGGAGTTTGTTGGACCTAGGCATCAGTATGTCGGGGGTACTGTGAAGTCATTTGTGTTGGCTGTTGATGAAATTAGCTATTTCAAAATCATGTTTACGGTGCATAAGCTGTGGTCCGATCAAGTAAGCACCCTCCATTATAGGAAGAAGGATAACCTGGTGGAGATATGGAGTGACCAATGCATAGATAGGGCCATGAAGCAGCATAAGTGGAAGGTGGACTCTGTCCCTCTATACTTAGTGGTGGGAAGAGCAGCAATTGCTATTGTGAGACGATGTGGGGAGATAATAGGAGGCACCCTGGCGAAGAAATATGGGCGTCTTGGGGAATACATGTGGATTAATACCTAGTATGTTTTTTCAGATTACTACCTAGATTAATACCTAGTTTAACACCTAATGTCCCATGTCACATGCAGGGTTTGGTTCAGCTGTTCAAGGACTGGCTCCCTAATGTTGAACATCGATTCTGCATGAGGCACATGTATGAGAACTGGTACTTGAAATTCAAGTGTCCGGAGTTGACGTCACTGATGTATGGCTGCTCTAGGGCCACCACAGCTGAACACTTTGAAGAGCGGATCTAGGAGATCAAGAACCTGAATGAGGAAGCATACAAATGGCTACGTGGTCTAGACCTAAAAGGTTGGTGCAAGGCTTAGTTTCTAATAGGGCTAGGTCAGATACCCAAGTAAATAACATGAGTGAATGTTACAACAAATGGATCTTAAAGGGTAGGGATAAGCCCATATATGAACTGTGTGAGTATTTCCGGGGTAAACTGACCAAACTGTTCTACAAGAGACACCACATGTTAGATGCATATACCGGTAGCCTGTGTCCTAACATCCAACAAATCTTAGAGGTCAACAAAGTGAATAGTTCCAAATGTAGTGCCGTAAACTGTGGGGGTGGTGTGTTTGAGGTTAGGGAGGGTAAGAAAACCCGTCAAGTGGACGTGGTAGAGAAATCTTGTTCATGTTTGGGGTGGCAGCTAAATGGGATACCTTGTCGACATGCCATAACTGCCTTTGTAATTCTTAGGACTAAACCAGAGGATTATGTTCACAAGTATTACCATGTGGACACGTACAACAAGATTTACTCAGATTTTCTGAAACCTATACCTAGTATGGATGAGTGGCCTAAAAAATGCAAGTACCCTAAAATTGCCCCTCCTAATGTGCACATCCCTCCGGGTAGACCTAGGACTAGGAGAAGAAAGTCACAAGCTGAAATTGAAATTGCAAAGGGGAAAATGAAGCAGTCAACATGCACAAGGTGTGGGCGTTCAGGACATAATTTGAGATCATGTTCAGCCAAAGACTTTGGGGAGAGTACTAGTCAGCGAAAGACAAGACTAGGGCAGAAATCAGGCCACTACAGCACACCAGAGGAAAGGGAGAATCTCATGAGGAAGAGGAAGAAAGTAGTTGCTGCTGCAATACAAAAAATGTATAAAAAAAAACAGTGCACGCCAGCTGAAATTGAAGCCAAGAGGTTGGCAACAGTAGAAAGGTTGAGTAGGAGGACCAAAGCCACTCATGATGGCATCAGTGTAGCCCAATCAGAGCTGAATGAGATGAGGAATACCCAACATGTATGAAACTGAAAAATGGTTTTCATTTTATATGTAGATCTGGGTTGTAATGAATTTCAAAATAGGTTTTGCTATTGGGTATTAAACTGAAAATCAAAACTAACCTTTCTTCATCTTTTGTAGAGTCCCTTTGTAGTTCTTCAGCCATCTGGATCAGGAAACCCATCTTCAACAAGGGATGATGTGAGGTTTTACGTTCCGCCTGCTAGAGGAAGAGGTAGAGGGAGAGCAGCAGCTGGAGCAAGGGGAAGGGGAAGAGGGAGAGGAAAGAACCACCCATCTTCAAGTCAAGGTTCTGCAACACCTCAACCACCAGCCTTCACACCTCCACCTACTAGCAGCACCTAACCCTAAATGCTAGGTTTCATTTTGTGGCTGTTATGCAACTTGTGCATGTGGGTGCCATCAACTTTTTTGGACTTTTGTGGTAGTTTATTACCATTTAATGTGTAAAGTCATTTTGGACATCAATGATGGGGGACAAGGAATCTCTTTTGCTAGACTTTTGTACCTAGTGGATGGAATATGTACTTTCACTTTTATTGTCTAGACTTCTCTATTTTCAGTTTCATACCCAACTTTGAGGTCCTGGAATTACATATGTACTTGTTGGTTTTACTTTGTGTTGTTAGACAACAGGTTACACACAAATTGCAGTTGGTTCATGCCAAAATTTCAAATAAACCATCATTTTCAGTTTGGTACCCAATGAAAAAACCTTGGCTTTGATGTCCATTTACAGGGTATTATGTGTGCCAAAACCTACAAAACCACTCATTTTCAGTTTCATACCCATGCACATATTTAACCCCATCTTCATTCATGTCAAATTATTGAAGTCTTTTATGATCCCAAAGTGATAACAACACCACCTAACTCAATACATTTGCATTTTCACTTTGGTACCCATGCACAGATTTAAACCAGAACACCAAACTTCCTTCATTTCATCCAACACATTCAACAATAACAACATACAAGCTGCAAGTTCCATTCCTTAGACAAACTCATAATAACCTACTTATCAACCAATTGGACACAAATTCTAAAACAACTAACATAATCATTCTTCTGCCCTTTTCTCTTTGAGCATCCACATCACATTGGAGCTTCATAACCCTTTCTTCACTAATTTTTTGTTGTTCAAACACAGTAGATATGTCATCTTCCATCCTTGCAATTTTTTCTTCAACATCTTTCACTTGCTCAAGCAGGTTCAATTTATCATCTTCCATCCTTCGAACCATTTATTCTAATTGTTTGAACTGCTCTGACTTTGTCCCAGATTCGTATTTCGCTCCATCAATCCACCGAAAAAATTCGCACTTTCCATCACTCTGACAAGAACAGAAACCCTAATTTCAGCTGAAATTTCACCAAATTTCCCAAAACTGAAACCCTAATTAAATGCATCACTTACCTTGAAATTCCCACACCCAACGAACCTTCTTCCTGGATTCAGCTGCGTGGTTGAGGTTCGTACAAGAGTTTCGACTCCATAGTCGCAAATCCACTTCTTCGCGTTCAGCCTCTTCATCACCACAACCCGAAGGTTCAACTCCGTTCAAACTACACACTCAACCTTCGATTTCGTTCTCCATCGAAGATTCAACACCCACCCTTCTCCTTCTTCTCCGGTGGACCCTCGGGCCTCTTCTTCTTCTTCTTCTTCGCGAGTTTGAGTCTGAATGATTTGGTCAACGAAGTGAAAATGGTAAGTAAAGATGAAAAGGGTAGTTGTGTCATTTCATAAATCAAGGAAATGAAATGAAAATAGGCATTAAAACATAAAAGGTCAAAAAAGTCATTTCCCAGGGCAAACTGACGGATTCTGTTAAAAACAGACGGCTGGGTACTAAAGTGAAAGTAAATGTTTGGTTTAGGTATGAAACTGCAAAAAAAATTTGCCAGGGTATTATACTGAAATTAAATGTTTGGCAGGGTATTATACTGAAATTTTCCCATAACAATTTGTATGGTTAATGGATCAACTAATGTAGTTGGGAAGAAACAGTTAGTGTTTCCATGAATTTCTCAGTTCAGAATTTCATGTTTTAATTTGGATTTCAATTGTGTGAGAATATGAAATGTTATTGTGAAATGTGAAAGTTTAGTACAATACCATGAACTGACAAGTAAGCTATGATATAACGCACATAAAAGTTCAAGCATAGTTTAATTACATTGACGGTTGGGGATGCGTATATAGAGCACACAAATAGTGGATTGAAATCACATGAACTAGGTACTACCTTGAAAGGAATCGTAGTTTTCTCCAATGTCTTCATAATATTCTTCAGATGACGGGTCTTTTTCAGCTAGTGGGTCATTCAATTGCATGTTGTCTTGATATGCCAGTTACTCTTCGTATGCCGGCTCTTCTTCAGATAGAGGTAGTTGTCTGCATGACGACTCTTGTTCACATAATGACTCTTCTTGATATGGCCATCAAATATTTCTTCATAAGGGTGCACATACGGTGGTGTAGGAGGCGCATAATATTCATGTGGTTTTCCCTACTGATCACTTACATCTAAAGATGATTCGAGGGTAAAATATTTCTTCCAATTCCTTAACAAAAAAAGAAGAAGACATATTATGAACTTCACCCCGTCTACAACATACACCTACAAAGACCTGAGAAATAGTGTCTTGTGCCTAAGGTCTAGAATTATTTTCATATCCATTTCTGTCTCTATTTCCATTGTTTGTACCCATACAACACTGTCTATAACTTTCTACTCCTAATCGACCTCCCGAACATCTTTTCCCATTGGCTTCACTAAGTGAAGCCATCTTGTAAGGCTTGGTGCAACATGCAATTTTAAAAACAACAATTTTGGAGGATAAATCACCTACAATAGTTCTATATTTGTACACAAATTCACAAACTTGAAACTTGTATACCTAAATTAGCAATTGTGAACTTCATAAAGTAGCATTAATAAAATCGAAATTATTGAACTAAATTATGCAACTTAAGTAGCATGAGCCTAAATCATCATTATTCAATCTTTGAAAATTGTAAACTAATTACTTGAATGTGAAACAATACAAACTTGAGATTTTTTTAGCTCCACCTCATTTATGCTCTTGTCACCATATTTCTCATCCGTATTTTTGAACATGACAATAGCAAGTGATTTTTTTCCTTGTTCTGTTTGAAACGTGGGCTCTAACTATATGAGCGGGAGAAAGTCTCCAGTACTCTTTAATAATCGGTTGTACATCTACATCTCTCACTTCAGCTAGGATCAATTTGTATAAGATTAACTTGGACATCTTCAGGCTCAGTTGGGACATGATGATTTCGGGAAATAGATACATTTTGACCTTCTTGTTTTACGCCACCACTTCTTTTCTGTTTTCCCTCTATCTTATCCCTTTTTAGAAAAAAGGGTAAACAACAAATACATACCCTAAACTTTTCACGATTAACTGATACCTACCCTCATCTTTTTTTAACCGATACATACTCAAATGTTCCGAAATATAACCCAAAGCCCCTTCCGTCTGATTTTCCATCCATTTTCTGTTAATTTTTCAAAAATACCCACAATACCCTTAACTTTAAATCCATCTCTATCTTTCAAATATTTATGAAAATACCATCATTTATTTACGAAAATACCATTGTTTACAAAAATCATTTCTTATAACATTTTTAATAATTCTGTTTTATATATTTAATTAAAAATTGATTTCTTTTAAATTCATAACTTTTTTTGATAAATCTGAAATGCTTTATTTTTATTAATTATTTTTAATACTTATTTTTATAATATTCCTTTTTTTAATATAATAAAATAACAGTAAATAAAAAAATAATTTAGAAATAGTTTTTTTTTTTAATTATTTTTCAGAAATCCTTTTTTATTAATTAAAAATTTATTAATATTACATATTTATAAAAAAAAATTGAATAACAGTAAATAAAAAAAATAAAAAATTCAGTTTTATCTTATCTTCACCTAATCTCGTGCATCACTACCCCTCTTCCTCGCCGATTCCG
This sequence comes from Erodium maritimum, assembly GCA_963921825.1. NCBI lineage: Eukaryota > Viridiplantae > Streptophyta > Magnoliopsida > Geraniales > Geraniaceae > Erodium > Erodium maritimum. Next base: position 19,057,865 of record OY997593.1, on the reverse strand, counting down.
AGCTCAAATTCGCGCATATGAGCAGACCTGGAGGAGGGAGGGCGGTGGAGGTAAGAGATAGGGCGGTGGAAGGAGGAGAGAGGAAAGAGAGTGGCAACGATGGAGGGAGGAGAGAGGGGGGGAGATAGAGGGCGGCAGAGGAAGGAGAGAGAGAGGAGCGACAGAGGGAGGAGCGAGGAAAGAGGGGTGGCGGTGAAGGGATGAGAGAGAGGGCGACAGAAGAAGGAGAGAGAGGGAGGAGTGATAGGGCATCAGAGGGAGGAGAGGGAGGAGAGAGAGGGAGGAAAGAGAGGGATGAGAAAGAGGGTCGACAGAGGGAGGAGAGAGAGGGAGGAGTTAATTGAAACATAAAAAAAATAAACTAAATAAATAACAAGAATGACATGGTTATATAGTATTCAAAGTCTGTTGAGGGTACATTATGTCATTTAACAAAAATGAGACTGACGGAGTTGGACGGAAAGGGCTTTGCGTTATATTTCGGAACATTTGAGTATGTATCGGTTAAAAAAAATTAGGATAGGTATCAGTTAATCGTGACAAGTTTGGGGTATGTATTTGTAGTTTGCCCTTTAGAAAAAGCTAGCAGCTCTTTTTCTTCGAATTACGTAACCAATCTTTTCTTGGTCACTTGCAATACCAAATGAATTTGTCTTCTTTTGTTTGTGAGGATGGATTCTTCTATTGGTTTGGTTCCTTACTAACTCCAAAATCTTTTGAAGTGCAACTTTTAATGTTATGATTTCTTTGACAACAAATCTATTCAGCTATGAGCTCTTCATCTAATAGTTCATAAATTAACCTACAAACATGTAATTTACTTCGAGAAATATATAATTAACGAAGTTTACATTTACTTCAGTTGATTTCTTATCAGTTTAAGCAACATTCTACATATTCGTATCAGTTGTATTTACATAGCACGTATTGCTTGCCAGTTAAATTCATAAAGTTCACCTCCATGTACATGATTTTTTGTTCCAGAAGGATAATTAAGAAATATATAAATGTTGCTTCACAATCACTTATAAAAAAATGATGAATAAAAAAATGACGAGAATGCAACTTCTTCAGAGACATTAATCAACAAATCGAGGCATTATTTGTAAACAAGTTCACAATATGATATATGTGACAGTGGTTACCGATAAACCCTAACCATATTTCGATATCCGTGTAAAGGTTAACAATAAAACCTAAGCCTATTCGAAAGTTACATTAAAGCTCAACATGCAAACCATGTATCCTTATTTCGAACTTAACCCCAAACCTTAAGCCATTTTCGAAATCAAAATCCAGCTCAACATCCATATCCTAAACCCGTATTTCAAACTCATAATAAACATCAACAACAAATCCTAAACCTATTTCGAATCAAAATCCAACTCAACATTAAAACCCTAAACCTATTTCAAAATCACAACAGAGTTGAAGAACAGAAAGTTACCTCAAATGTTATCGGACCTTCACTTTTAACATTTCACGCCCCAAACCCGGTTTTAACCCGGACTCGAGACGTGAACTGAAATAATAATAGTAAATGCAAATTTAAAACAAAAGAAGCTCCAAAATAATAGTCAAACCAATATTTGCTCAACAAGAGTCAAAAGCTCGAAATCCAAGTAATGAGAAGTTTAGTACAAAAGGAAAGTATGTCTCTAAACCATCCAAACTAGGACTCTCACTAAGCTCCCAAGTTCCGAGATGTCCTCTAAATCAAATCGCGATCAAAACCTATAGAACAGTAGAAAAGCGGGTGAGCTTTCGCTCCGTAGGAAAAAGTAGTAAAGGGAGTGAGCAATTGCTCACCACCACGGTTTTAAAATGGACAAATCGTAACTGTTAAATTAACGTCGGTACCGTTTTAACTGTGGCCATTGTGTTAAATTAGAGTCTGGCTTCAATCGAAGAGAGTACCGGAGGAGCGAGCCAGGACGTCAGCAACTAGGAGACGTAGCTGTCGGTTCGCCTTGAGGTAGGGAAAGTAGCAAATACCGGTTCGATTGTGGAAAGTTACTAGTATGCATGCTAGGTAATAATAAAACTGGAACGAGCATTCGTATGATAAAACAACCGGACGAGTCTTAGTAACATGTAGGATGTGATTCAGTAGTTAACTGCTTTCAATACTTGGGAACTTGCCGTGCTGGTAGATTGGCCATGTCGAGCCGTAGGTTGTGTGTTGATTGAATTGCCTGTTACGGATTGAGATGCATGCTGTGTGAGCTAGGGTCGATAAGTTTAAGAATCAAGATTTAGTATATTCGGTGTAACATGCTGTTACGATGTGTGGGCAAGTGTATCGTGACTGTTTCTTGTGAACCCTTGGTTGTGATATGGTTGGGTGAGTGATAGACCAACGTGCTGTATATTTGTGGTAAGACTGTTGGGCTTGGTGAGGCGTGTTTGATCTGTGGCATTTCGATGCGTGATTGTTATTCTGTTGTGTGTTCCTTGGGAATGGTATTCCGGTTGTGATTGGGCCTACGGGTCGTGTTTGGGGCCGACGGGCCATAATGTGATTGGGGACTACGGGTCGTGTTAGGCCGACGGGTCGGAGCCGACGGGCCACATCATATCATTTTGCATAGGGCCGACGGGCCACATCATATCATATTGCATAGGGCCGACGAGCCATATCATATCATAGTGGGCTTGCGGGTCGTGGTTGGGCCTAAGGGTCGTGTTGGGCACTGGGTGCCGTGTTTCAGCCTCGATGATATATGGTCCTTTGGAGACGTTTCCGAGAGTCTCGACGAATGCGTCCTCATAGGGATGTTTCCGGCATTCTCGACGTTATACATCTTTGTGACGTTATGCGTCTCCTCTGGATCGAGAGGTAGTCCGATCGATACTTGACCTACCGGTTGTTACGATGGTATCGGGATGTGTACAACCGGCGGAGTTTGGGTATTATGGTACGGGACGTGCGTGCTGTTGGTTTTTGTGTTTGCTGTTTGTTATTTATTGTTGTGTGAAAGTCGTCGTTAAGAGTATTGTAAGTTTGGCTATGAACCCCGGTTGGTATTTAGTCGTGATGTACTAGTATGCCCTAATTGGACGGTTACTCGTGGTGGTGAGCCAAGGTTCATCACTTTAACTACTTTTTCTACTAGGAAAAAGCTCACCCCTTACTTTGTGGTGCTTCAGGTGTTGAGCAGGATTATGCTAGTAGGACACAGCTGAGCTGGGGAGCTGGCGTGGGTCTTGTCTAGTAGGTCTAGAGACGTACCGTATTTATGGACCAAATACTTGTTTTAATGGTTATAAATTTCCGAGTTTCATTTAATATTTATTTTTAATTGTTTTACTTAAATTAAAATTATTGGGATTTTAGTTCACGTCTCGAGTCCGGTCAAAACCTAATTTGGGGCGTGACAGTTTGGTATCAGAGCATGGTTGCAATTTGAAATGATTTTTCAAACCTCGGACCGTACGTCAATTAGGTGGGTAGAGTTAGATGGTTCAAGTCGTAGTGCTCAGTGACGCGAGTCGGAAATATCCTGTGCGTAGAGTCGAAACGACAAGAGTCTCATTTGTTAAGTGCGTTGTTTAAGTTTTACCGTATCTAATTTGAACCTTAATTGTTGTGTGTTGTACACCTCAGTAGATCTATGATGCCGATCGGTTGATATCGAGGTTGGTTAACGAGCGATGCTCGAACTGGTTATTGCGTGTGTGTATTGAGGAATTGATTGTTAGTAGGGTGCCGCCTTGGTCGGCCGTTGTTGATTGGTGAAACGTCTGGCCTGAGTGTCGTGGACTTTGGGTGAACTTGTGTGAATTGTGATTATTGTGGAGTTGAACTGTTTTACAAGTATGAACTTGACCAGGCGGTAACTGTGAAATTATTGAGACCGCGGTGTATAAGTTGAGATAAATTGTTGTCTGCTATACTGGTGATTGAGTGTTGTGTGCAGGTAATGTTTGGTTGTCCCGTATAAGCAGATGGTTAACTTAATTTACGAACGAGTCATGCCCGATTTTCTACAGAAACTGAATTGTATGTACCATCACGATCCGGCTATAGGGGCCACTGTAGCTGGACGTGAATGAGGGGATATCAAGTGGTTACAACGTAGTTCTAGGACGCCAGAACCAGGTTGTAACGACGCGATGTCAACATGAATGTTATGTTAGAAAGTGGACGTGCTAAGAAATGTAAACTTAAGTTGTTGTTGTTTCCTGTGTGTTGGTGGTGCAATGTGTGCATCGTGGAGTGGTGGACTGAGTGTAGTCTCGCTGTCTGAACTTTGTGAAATAGCTGCTGAGTGCGAAATTGGGTGTAACCGCTGTTTGTATATATGATATGTGTGACACAATAGTATGCGAACTTCTCTGTTGTGTGCTATTGGGTGATTATATTATAGTGAGGATATTATACTACAAGTACTAATGTGGTGGATTGTGTGTGACGTTAGTTATGATAAGCGCGTCGTTCTTTAAGAGTAAGAAGCTCATCGTGGGTGTTGCCGTGTGGAGGTTACTCTCGTCGTGGCACCTCAGGGTAGGAGAGGTAAGCCATTGGGGGCACAAGTGCCCGGGTTACTCCCATTGCGGAAGTTAAGAGGAACAACACCAGCAGGTCTCGGGCTGCAACGGGACGAAGTATCAGAGATGAGGTGTTAGGCTAAAGTTACGACATGAACCGTTTGCACCAGTTTGGATGGCCGTCGAGGCGATTGGATGCAAGAAGTTCGAGAGAGGGCCCCGAGCCCGGAGTTTGGGTCAAGTTCTCAAACTGATGAATCGGGTGTAGTTTTGAGATGGTGGATACGACGACAGCAGTGGAACGAGGTCGCAGAACGACCCTGAGGGCCCGTAAGACTTGGTAGCAACTGAGCAGTGTTGCAGGACCGTACGAGACTCGAGACCTAAAGGGGGTAGAGAACCACAGGGTTCCCTCGGCCACAGGCTCTATCGGACGGTTTGAGACAGACACGCGTCAGCCCAGTCAGGAGAGGTGACCGAGTGACGATGTGATCAGAGTGGCGCAACGGAAGCGTGGTGGGGCCATAACCCACATGCATCGCATCTTTTGGTTTTCTTTATACGTGAGGAGACGTGGGAGTCAAAAAGTAAAACCTTGATGTGGTTCTGGCGTCTTGACACCCTGACTTAGTACGTTGTGGTTTGACGAGTGGTTGCAGACTATGGTAGAAGTGGGATTACCTCACGAGGTATCAAGAAACAAATAACCGAGTACGACTATCACATCGCTTTTAGGCTAGTAACACTATGGCACCGCACGAAGCGTTGGATTGTAGGCCGGGCATTTGCCCAAGCAGGGCACACTTGAGGTTTAATAGTGACCAGTGTAGTCCCGAGTTGCTCGAGAAGCAACTGAAGGGTCACGTGATCGTGAACGATTTAGAACCGCGCAAAGTTGACACGGAAGCGCGAGGATGAGATACGTGCGAGGTATCTAAACTGTTCGGGCCTGAGGGGCTGTTACTTGTAGTGTCTTCAGTTTCGTGGCACTGTGGGTGAATCGACTCATAAACTGGTTGAGCTGATGTGTTTTTACTTGTGTTATCGTGGGTGGTTGGTCAGGGCGTGACCACGTTTGGAGTCCGATGACGATTGTCCGAGTAACGGGACGTGGACTTATTTTGTTTGTTGGGTGCGCGATACTTGGTTAAACAAGAGAGTGTGGAGGAGAAGCGTCGGTGTGTTGGATCCGTTTTAAGTGCGGGTGAGTTTTGTTCTGGTATGATACCTATACCGACAGACGGATCCGGTATAGGATTTCTCGACCAGTTGCGTCTGTCGGTGTGACGTCTCTACCAATGATGGAGCACAGTATCGACTAAATGACTTAAGGCTTCCATGTGCTTGAGGGAGGATGGACTGGGAGTTTAATCGGACGTTCCCTGAGATAAGGTTAAGTGAGCGCGTTCGTTTTAAATTTCGAGGACGAAATTAGATTGTGAAGACCGCTCCGGTTAAAAAGGTTTAATTTATTACATTTAATCGTTCGGAAATTTGAGGTTGAAAAAGTATCGGGTCGGTTCTTGGCAACGTCGTGGTGGGAAGAAAACGGATCGTTTTCTTTTAAGAGCTTTTGCAAAAAAATAAATAATAATAAAAGGAGAAAAGAAAAAAAAAAGACAGAGATCAGGTCTGGACCAGGCCCGGCGCGCAGGCCAAGCCCGACCCAGCCCATCGTTGGGCCGCTCAGCCATCAAGCCCGGTTTTGGGGCCCAAGCCGCTGAAGCTTCACGCATAAGGGTCTGAAACCCTATTCCATTTCTCAGTATCGCTGTCACGCCCCAAATCCGGTTTTGACCGGACTCGAGACATGACTTAAGGAGAAAGCAGTTATAACAATAAAATACCATGAAGCCCATAAAATCCTCCAACTTTAGTTCTCAATCCAAAATATCTCAAGTAACCATCGTATGATAAATCCTTTAACAAAAGGTTTATAAAACTCATAAAAAAAATTCCTTAACAAAGGTTCATGACCAAAAATAAGATCAACGCCTCTAGAGACAAGCACCCGGACCATAGAAGCTCCCGACCCTCGAGTCCTCTACTCATCCATCAAGCCTGTGATCACAACAGATAAACAAAGTAGGGGTGAGCTTACGCTCAGTAGGGAAAATACATAACAAGGGAGACCTTTAAGCTTAATAATTGGAAATTAAGGGAAACAATACATTTCTTAACAATTAATAGAAGATAGAACGTCCAATTAATGTCGTGGTAAATGAAGTCACCACCCTCCGATCCACACACTCGTTGTGTCATGTCGGATTTTCCCCCAGTCCAGAGGAGACACATATCATCGAGGTTACCGGTAACAACCCCCTGAGGGCGCTTATCGTCGGGATTCTCGGAAACGTCCCCAAAGGGCTATATGTCATTGGGAACCAAGGTATTGCTCCCGTAGGACGCATACACTTGGGTGAATAAACCAATAACCATCCCCGTAGGGTCCAATAATCAATGCCCCGTAGGATCCAGGCCACCGGCTATGATACTACCTCACACCGGCACTTCCTTCGGTGTAGGCACCATACCGGGTACCGACTATGATACTACCTCCCACCGGTACTCCCTTCGGTATAGGTACCATATCGATATAAAAGCCAACTTAAAGACTCATAAGTGAATAACACACCCAAACAATCAAGGAGTAACCAATGCGTAACGAATCACAATTCTATCACCACACACCTCACGAATCAAACAAAATCTTTCACTTACCAATCACGACCCATCGGTCCATCGATCACCTGATCGTACCGTTTGGCACAATCAGTCATACTCGATCCTCCATTCAATCATTCAAGGATTCAAGCATTCATTTAAGTACATTCAAACAATCAAGTTCAACATTCAAACAGTCAAGTTCAACATTCGAATAATCTAGTTGTATTAGACTCTTAGCTTATCCAAACTAGGCAACCAAGCATGTGAGGCTAACACAACTAATCCGAGGGCTCATCACGGCCTCTCTACCAGTAAAGCAATTCCCAGGTATTGAAAGCGAGTTATACTAGTGATTTGCATCCTAAGCATGCATACTAGACACATCCGGTTATTAGTAATTGAAAGACAATTATGCTAGTTATTCGCATCCTATATGCATTTCTAGGACCTTTCCAATTTTATTAACCTAATAGGCATACTAAGCGTTATTTAAATGAGGGGTTAAGACTTTCCCTACCTTGTGGTCTTCCTCTAATAATACTCTGTTGTAACGCTCGATTAGCCTCTCCACCGTTCTTCACACGAGTTCGGAGTGGTCTTCGTTCTTCTAGCTCGGTCCCAAGGTCTTCCCTCCTTTCGATCTCGGTCTTGGACAACAATAATACCAAAATTAGTAACCCAACGTAGTGCTCCTCAACCAAAAATACAGAACAATACTCAAGTAATGGACACAAAGTTTAAGAGATGACATAGTAATCGAAATGGACTAAAAAGGAAGGGTTTTAGGTCTGGAAATCTGATCTGGAAGGCGGTCCGGACTGTGTTAGAGGTCGTGCCGGAACCTTGCAAGGACCGCATCACAGACCGGCCCGGTAACCAGCACGGACCGTGCGACGCACCAGCCCGGAGTCTGACACGGACCGTGTGAGGTACCGTGCCGGACTCTCGCCCGTTCCACGCCGCACACCGTGTCGGTACCTGGCCCGTTCCGTGCGGCCTGCCGTGCCGCCACATGGCCCGGTCCGGGTCACCTTCCGTGCCAAATCAGGCCAGAGCCTTCCCCCCTTTTCCCCAACTCGGATTCCACGAAAATCAAACCAAAAACCCCATTTCCAAGTCATTCTAACTCCAAAATGTTCATCAAAAGTCTCCAATCATCAACACCCTCAATGGGTTCATCAAAACTTCAACAAAAACACAATCCAAACAACCTAGCTTCACTAATTCTTCTCCAACAACAATCAAAATAGCTAGTTCTTCAACTTCAAGCCAAATACCCACAAAACCCATAACTTGAAAGTGGATGAAATGGAAAGTTTAGAACATCCATACCTCTAGGAAGATGAGATGAAGAAGATGGAGTGAAAATGGAGTGGGAATGGCCAAGAATAAGTTCCAAAATGCTAGCTTTCCTCTCTTTCTTCTTCCTCAAGAAATGGAGCTCTTCTTCCTTCTCTCCCTTGGTGATTTTCGGCTGCTACAACAAAGAATGAGTTGAGTTGTGTGCTCTTGTTACTTTAAATGACCTATTGTGTCAATTTACTTAAAAGCCCTTAAGGTCTTATCCCTTTAAAGGTAAGTTGGGAGGGTATGGGGGTCAATTGAAGCCCCTTTTTCATCCTCCAAGCTAAGAGTGCCAAGTGTCATGTGGGTCACTTCCAATTAATTAAATTTCCAGCCTTCGAGGAAAATATCGGAAAATAACCGATAAAAAGTCCAAGTTTGACCGAAAGTTGACTTAACCAATATTACAGTCAAACTGAAGGAAACGGCCCAACTAAACTAACCGTGATGACGGTTAAGCTTTTTGGGCCATGGAAAGGTCACGAATGACTTCCCGAGTCCTCAGTTGACTTTTTTGCCGAAAGTCAAACTTGGCTAGGATTCACCAGTTCGACCGGGATCGACCGGGGGCGGTTCTTACAATCGCAGTCCTCCGCCTCTCCCGTTCGTTCCTTCTCTCTTCTCGCAGAATCGCCGCCCGAACCCTCTCCGACCCACTTATCTCTCCCTCCGCCTCTCCTACCCCAACCACCACCACCAACCGCCTAGCTCGTCGTCCCTACCTCCTCACGCCACCGGCCGCCACCATCCCTCCCCTCCACGCCCGCCGTCGCCGAGCCCCGCCGGCGCGCACTCAGATCCGGGACGGAACCGTCCGTTTTCGTCCAGATCTGAGACGGGCGAGAGACACGTGTGCACCGCCCCCGCCTTCTTCATCTCCTCCTTCCTCCTCACCAGCCGTCGGGTTGTTCCTAAGGTGAGGCCTCGGTCGCCGGCGTTCTTGCCGGTGACCGGTCGATTTTCTGACCCGAGACCTTATTTCCTCTTCCCGGTGTTTTTTTTTGTTGTTCCTTCCCGAGCAGTGTTTTTTCTGGGCAGTGAAACTGAAATCGTTTTGATCTGGATTGATTTGAAAACAAAACAAAAATTAATTAAAGTAATTAACAGATTCAGTTTTAAATAAAAAAAGGAGAACTTGGGACTGTTGAACAAAACCGAGGACTGAATCTGGAACGTTTTGGAACGATTAAATTGGAATGTAAAACGGACTTAGAACGGGACAAAAGTGGAACGGTGAGTCGGTCACCTCGGGGTCCGTGCCACGAAACCAGTGCCCCAAGAATCGTGCCACGAAACCTATACCTCGGGATCCGTGCATCGGGAACCGTACCTCGGGAAATGTGCACCGGGTTCTGTGCTCGGGGCTCGAGTACTCGAACCTGATTTGTCGTAATCCCGCTTTTAGCCCGCTCGAGTTTAAAAGATAACTGTCGGTTTTAAACTGGACAAATCGTAACCGTTAAATTAACGTCGGTACCGTTTTAATTGTGGCCTTTGTGTTAACTTAGAGTCTGGCTTCGATCGAAGAGAATACCGGAGGAGCGAGCCATGACGTCAGCAGCTAGGAGACGTAGCTGTCGGTGCGCCTTGAGGTAGGGAAAGTAGCGAATACAGGTTCGATTGTGGAAAGTTACTAGTATGCATGCTAGGTAATAATAAAACTGGAACTAGCATTCGTATGATAAAACAACCGGACGAGTCTTAGTAACATGTAGGATGTGATTCAGTAATTAATTGCTTTCAATACTTGGGAACTTGTCGTGTTGGTAGATTGGCCATCTCGAGCTGTAGGTTGTGTGTTGATTGAATTGACTGTTACGAATTGAGATGCATGCTGTGTGACCTAGGGTCGATAAGTTTAAGAATCAAGATTTAGTATATTCGGTGTAACATGTTGTTATGATGTGTGGGCAAGTGTCCCGTGACTGTTGCTTGTGAACCCTTGGTTGTGATATTGTTGGGTGAGTGATAGACCGACGTGCTGTTTATTTGTGGTAAGAATGTTGGGCTTGGTAAGGCGTGTTTGATCTAAGGCATTTCGATGCGTGATTGTTATTCTGTTGTGTGTTCCTTGGGAATGGTATTCCGATTGTGATTGGGCCTACGGGTCATGTTTGGGGCCGACGGGCCATAATGTGATTGGGGCCTACGGGTCGTGTTGGGCCTACGGGTCGTGTTAGGCCAACGGGTCGGAGTCGACGGGCCATATCATATCATAGTGGGCTTGCGGGTCGTGGTTGGGCCTGCGGGTCATGGTTGGGCCTACGGGTCGTGTTGGGCACTGGGTGCCATGTTTCAGCCTCGATGATCTATGGTCCTTTGGAGACGTTTCTGAGAGTCCCGACGAATGCGTCCTCATAGGGATGTTTCCGGCATTCTCGACATTATACGTCTTTGTGACGTTATGCGTCTCCTCTGGATCGAGAGGTAGTCCGATCGATGCTTGACCTACCGGTTGTTACGATGGTATCGGGCTGTGTACAGCCGGCGGAGTTTGGGTATTGTGGTACGGGACGTGTGTGCTGTTGGTTTTTGTGTTGGCTGCGTTTGTTGTTTGTTATTGATTGTTGTGTGAAAGTCGTCGTTAAGAGTATTGTAAGTTTGGCTATGAACCCCGGTTGGTATTTAGTCGTGATGTACTAGTATGCCCTAATTGGACGGTTAATCGTGGTGGTGAGCCGAGATTCATCACTTTAACTACTTTTTGTACTCGGCGAAAGCTCACCCCTTACTTTGTGGTGTTTCAGGTGTTGAGCGGGATTATGCTAGTAGGACACAGCTAAATTGGGGAGCTGGCGTGGGTATTGTCTAGTAGGTCTAGAGATGTACCATATTTATGGACCAAATACTTGTTTTAATGGTTATAAATTTCCGAGTTTCATTTAATATTTATTTTTGATTGTTTTACTTAAATTAAAATTATTGGGATTTTAGTTCACGTCTCGAGTCCGGTCAAAACCGGATTTGGGGCGTGACACATACCATACCGGAACACTCATCGGCCTACGTATCTTATACCGGAATCCTCCACGGTATGAACATCGCTCTGGAACACCATCCTCGACTCTAGATATCCTGTACCGGAATACACACATACATCACAAGTATCGCACCGGAACCAATCCTCGGCCTAGATATCCTATACCAGAATCCTCCACGGTATAGATATCGTACCGGAACACCATCCTCAGCCTCGATATCCTATACCGGAATCCTCCACGGTATAGATATCGGACCGGGACACCATCCTCCAACATATCGTACTAAACATATCATACCAACATACCATACCGAACAAATCTTACCGAACACACCACATCGGTGTATCATTCACCCGACCCTATCACAAGACAATAACTCATATTAACATTCACCACGTTCTCATAGCATATCATGATCCTTAATTTAACAACGGACATACCACATATCAAACATCACAAATTACTAACCACAACAAACGCAACCAACACACAATCCTACGGGCCCAACCAGGGACCCACATGCAATTCTATAGCACGACAATTCCCACACCTACAGGCACGACATGGCCGCAAGTGGTTCCATATTTATATGACTACGCTAGTTATTCACATCCTATATGTGATTCTATATTATATCGAGAATTCATAACCTATATGCATTCTATTAACTTTCCGTAATTAAACCGGTATTCGCTACTTTTCCCTACCTCAACCGCTATCCAACACGAATAATCACGAGTCGCCTAGTAGCCTCCTTCGCCGTTCTCGGGAACAACGTCTAAGATCACAAAGTAATACGAGAATTAATAGTAATTCAAGGGCGGTTTAAAGAGAAAACGCCCTAAACTAGCCCCCGATAAGCCCGGTTATAGATAACCTTCCTAATTACTCGAAAACCACCAAAGTGGACCTAAAAGGTCCAATTCTGATCCATCACGGTTCAGGTCACCGAGCCTTGACGGTCTCCGTTACGGTCTGGGTCACGGAACCGTGATGTTCACCGTCACGGGTGACGTCACGGAACCGTGACATGTGCCACCACGGTTCCCGTCACGGAGCCGTGACGTGCTCCGCCACGGTTCCCGTCACGGATCCGTGACGGGTCTGACTGTCTCCTTCTTCTTCTTCCTTCAACTTCGTCCCCTACGAATCCAAACCCTCAAAACTCCATTGTTGACCTCCAAAACCTCCAAATCAGTCCAAAAAACCTCAATACTTCAATGCCCAAGTTGGGTTTCATCAAAACAACAAAAAACCCAATCCATTTCCAACAAAATCCTCCATTTTCCTTCACAATTCATTCAATTAAACATCAAAACCTTAAACTCATAAAACCCAAACCTAGTTCATGCTTTTTCTATCAAACTTACAACCCCAAAGTTCATTAAAAGTGAGTTTTTAATGGGTACTCACCTTAGGAATGAAGAGGGGATGCGAATGAAGTAGGTTTTGAGAAGATTGGTGGTGAAAATCAACCAAAGGAACCCCTTTTTCTTCACTCTCTCTCTATGAAATTCGGCCAAGTGAGGAAATATGAGCTGAAAATGCTCTCAAGTGGCCCTTTAACCTAAAAGGGCAATGATCAAATGATCCTTTGGGCTACTTTCTTCTTTATGCCAAAAAATGAGGGCAAAAAGGTCTTTCTCCACCCTTTTCTTCCCCTCCAAAACATCATGGACATGTGTCCATGTGAGGTTCACCTCTACCCATAATCAATTCAGCCCATTTAATTTTATCTGATTTAGCCCTTAATTTGACCCCGTTTGACCCGTATTTGACTTTTTTCATAAAATTAGTCATTTGAAAGGAAACGACCCAACTAAGCTAACCGTAACGACGGCTAAGCTTTTTGGGTCCCGGAAAGGTCCCGAATGACTCCAGGAGTCATCGGTTGACTTTTCCGACAGAAAGTCAACTTTTGCCAAATTTCACCGGTTCGACCGATGTCGACCGGGGGCGGTTCTTACATAACAACTTTGCATGCCACAAGTATGGATTTCTCGAAGCTCTGATGAGCACCAAAATCATCACTTGCGATTACGAGCTGAAGAACGGACTAAACAAAATGAAAGGTTGTGAGTAATCTTTGTTTGGTTTTGTAAGGGTTCAAAAGTTTAGACAAAAGAACGGTTGAATAAGAACATATATAACCTTCACATGACCGATTAATAGAGTCGTCTATTTCAAAGAAATTTCATCATTTTTTTATTATTGTTACGTAATAGTTTACATATAAGACATGAAATCAAATGTGAGTTACAACATGAACATGATAAACGGTAGGTCGTAATTGGTTTAACCATATTATTTTCATGATCAACACATCAGCTTTAAGTCTATGACCATGAGCTTCTCATAAACCTATACAAGGGTGGAGGGCAATAAATAAGGTCACAGGACTGTTTTCCTGAAATCTTCGCAAGGCACAATTATGAAACCTATATCTTTACCACAAACCCAAATCATATTTTTTTTTATCAGCAAGACAAATTTAGATTAAAACCTCTAATAAGGGAGTAGAGGAGTATAAGGCCGATCTTGTTGGAAAAATGTGGTCAAAATGTGATTTTATGGGTTTAAATGTGATTTATGATATTAAATTGATTTTATGGTTTTAATATGATTTATTAGTTGGTTGGTCATGACCTCTTAATGAAAGGCTTTTATGGGATTAGCTACCCCATAAAATTACCTTTCTATCCCTTTTAGAGAGCCTATAAATACCAACTTCCTGAATCATATTCTACACAATTCAAACACATCACAAATACACTCCAAACACTTCATATATCATTTTTCATTCTTCCTTAGTCCTGGTGATTTCTCTACACGGAGTTGAGTTCGCTGATGTTAGTCGTTGTATCCTGGGAGACCGCTGCCCATACGGGGCAGTCAAGTGTCTTAAGGAGACAGGAGTACCTGGACTCGACTAAACCCGAATTTCCTATTCCGTAATCAGTAAGCTAGCTGATCGGTAAAAGTTATTCTATTATTTTAATTTGTTAATTTGTTTATTTGAATTTGTTTATCGTCAATATACTAGCCTATATTCCCTACAGATCTTTCACTACAGATCAAGACTACAAAAAAAACACCAAACAATGAAACCATAGGGGAATGAATGAAAACCCCACCCCCTAGAAGGTCGCAACCTTCATCTTCGCGCGGAACCACAAATGAAGGTAGGACGCAACCTACAGAAAATGAGAAACTGATGAACAAGTTCTAAAAACTAGATTTTACTACCATGAAGCCCTGAAAAAAATCGAACACAGAAGAAATACTCCCAAAAAACCTGCAGCTCAGAATATGAAACACGGGTCTTAAGTACCCCAAATGTGACCACCATGAAGCTTTGAGGGGAGTATAATCCAACTGACAAACCACACCGGAGAAGATCCAAGCCCTATCCTTGATTTGTTAAACCGACTCCCATCTCAATAGAGATGCCCAAATAAGGACATCAACTAAAATGCCGGCGGCCAACACCACTATCGGCTGAGACAGATCCGAATTACCATACGAATCCTAGCAAAAGGCTTCTAAAGGGCGAACATCACCCATGAAACTCGCTGGCGGTCAACGCCTTTAACCGACAAGCTCGACACACCACCTGATCGAGATGAAGCGAAACCAACTACTAAAGGAGCATGTACGAATAGGAGATGCTTAGCTTACCAAGGAAAAAGGACGAAGGCAACTTCAGAACTGACCATCATGGCATGCACCCGTGCCGGCCCTCGACACGAAACCGGCCAACACCGAGAATCGCCTGTAGGGGACCCGGTATTTCTACCGAACACCAGGCTTGCCTTTCTGTCAGACTTCGGCTACCACCGTAGAGGTCAAACACCAACCACATCCAAGAACTCCAGAACCGAGATCCACCCAAAGCCTAACCCAAGAACCGAGTGCTTTTCCTAGCAACGAACCGAGCTGACCCCACACGACCTCACGCGCCCCTACTTTCGCCGGAGAGTCCCTTCAGTGAGAACCTCATATCAACCACTCCGACATGATGCAGGTAAAGGACGGCTGTGAAAAAGTGCGACAACAGCTTCGGACGACTTCGAACTCACGGGGGACCAATTGACGCTTCGGCCAGCAGCGAGAACGCAAGAAGAGAACCAGAATTTCTTCAAACCGGAGCCGAGAGAGGTAAACATCGATTCTGCCCCTGGGAAGCCCGAGGAGGTCGGGATAACCTTCCGCGCCACCAGAGAGGGTCAAGGCTAGAGGGCAGCAGACCAAGGAGGCTGAGCAAAGCTAAACCACAGCGAAGGTGCACACCACTTCGGCGACCAAACTCCGGGAAGAGCGTTCCGGCAGTACTTCGCCAAGCGTACGTACCTTTGGGAAACCCAATCTGGGAGCCGGGAGCCTGATTGTAGAGGAAGCTGTGGCGAAATTGGCACAAATGCTGAAGAGGGCAGCCAAATATGCTTCCACAAAATCAGGGAGAGCAGTAGATCGAAGAACATATGCATCAAAAAATCGCCTCCAGAAGTTATAATCAGCTGCTCCAAGACTAACTCAAAATGTTGCAGAAAAGGTACGAGGATGTGGGTGCTAGTTCCTCGACCAGTACAAGACAGAAGAAGAGGAGCGACGACACGTTCCGGTGACCGGAGGGGCGACCTGGCCGGCCAAAAGAGAACAGATCTGGCCGGGATTTGTGCAGCCACGCCCAACCAGCTCCGGCAACCGAGCAGCAGCGCCTACTCCGAGCTCCACTACCAGCACCTCCGGCGACAGAGCAACAACGATTTGACCGGCCAGAGTGTCAATAAGGGTAAACCATGCCCAACTCTCTAATCTACAATGAAATAAAAAGCCTACTATATATACTCCCAGGATCCCTCCTCGCCACTTTACGCTTCTATTTAAAACTCAAAGCATTGCAATAATCACTGGCCGATGAAAAAGTCAACACAAGACATTAGTAGTAGCCATCTTTTTTGATGAACACCCCCAAAAGTCAACATCATGAAATGCTGCAAGTGACTAGGCAATTATACTTAAGTAGGTGTGGACATCAACATCAATGGATTCTGGCAGCACCCTATCAGCCTATCACTATTAGTGTTAGTTACATACTTAATTATTCATTATCCAGCTCACTATTAATCCATTCATTATCTGCCATGACCACACCAAGCTCGGAAGATGACTGCTCTGTTTCTGGCTCTGCTCTTCCCACTTTTTCAATCTACACTTGTACTTGTCTCCTCCTCTCCTCTCCAAAACCCTCGTCTTGTTTCTCAACAAGTACACAGGTACGATTATGATTCAAACTCGTGTCTTTCTAGGTATAATTTGAACTCATGTACGTGAGGTACATATCATGATAGAAAATCAACTTAGCTCAGTTTCACTAAACTTAAGTTTTTGACGATCTGACTTTAACTTCGGAAGATGATGAGTGGGTCACTAACGAGTATTGATCGGTTCGATTTCAGGTTTTTGTTCCGTGGTCGGTTTGTTTGTCTTTTTTGTTTTTTGTTTTTTTCTTGAGGTTTGTTCTTTTTCCGGGGCTTGTTCCCGCTGCTCCAGTTGAGAACTTATTCATTATGGTTTCGTTCTGAATTGATCCTTTTCTTCTTTTCTAATAATTTTTTTGCGCTTATCTAAAATACAAACTACAAGTTGAGTAGATACGTTTATAGATTTACATTTGTTTACAGGAGCATCAACGAGTCGAGGAGAAGATTGTCCTACCTTTCTTGCGGAACCGGCAACCCGATCGACGATTGCTGGCGGTGCGACCCCAATTGGGACCAGAACCGGCAGAGGCTCGCCGACTGCGCCATCGGCTTCGGCAAGAACGCCGTCGGCGGCAAGAACGGGCGCATCTACGTGGTCACCGAGTCCGCCAACGACGACCCCGTCAACCCCTTGCCGGGCACGCTCCGGTACGGCGTCATCCAGGACGAGCCCCTGTGGATCATCTTCGATCGCGACATGGTGATCCAGCTGGCGAACGAGCTCGTCATGGGGTCGTACAAGACCATAGACGGCAGAGGCGCGAGCGTCCACATCGGCGGTGGGCCGTGCATCAAGATCCACTACGCCACCAACGTCATCATCCACGGGGTCCACATTCACGACTGTGTGAAGGGGAGCAGCGGGATCATCAGGGACTCGCCCCACCACGCCGGCGTCTGGCTGCCTTCTGACGGCGACGGCATCTCCATCTTCGCCGGAAGGGACATCTGGGTCGATCATTGTTCCCTGTCGAACTGTGAGGATGGGCTCATCGATGCCGTGCATGAATCCACGGCCATTACTATTTCTAACAACTACATGACACACCATGACAAGGTCATGTTGCTTGGTGCTAGTGACTACTTCATTGGAGACAGGGACATGCAAGTCACTATAGCTTTCAACCATTTCGGTGAAGGCCTTGTACAAAGAATGCCAAGGTAATTAATTCAAGAGATAATGTCGATTCTTAGTTAGTCGAAAATGTTATTTATAATTTCTGAGGGTAACTCTGTTTCCTAACCTTTACAAACGTTTCATTATCAGATCCTAACCCATGCCAACGTTTGGTCTCAATTCCTAAGGTTTGGAATTTCTCAGAAACTATAAAAAGCCGTCCAAACTCACGATTCCGTCAACTCATCCAAGCGTTGTCGTTGTTGGCATACATTACCCATGGTGCCTTCCTTGACGTTGAATTTATCCTCGTTCTCAAGAAACCGAACCCAATGCTCGACGAGTTGACGGAATCGTGAGTTTGGATGACTTTTTATAGTTTCTGAGAAATTCCAAACCTATTATGTTAGGAATTGAGACCAAACGTTGGGCTGGGTTAGGATCTGATAATGATACGTTTGTAAAGGTTAGGAAACAGAGTTTCCCTAATTTCTAACCGTACTCAACCTTTTGTCACAGGTACTAACACAAAATGTGGATTTTTTTTATACAAAACTTGTGTAAATAATTATGGAAAACCGGGGTAGTATATGTGACAAAAGATCATCTTTTAGATTACTTTTATGTTAAGATATGTGACAAAAGATCAAGGACAGTTATATTTAAAAGTTACAAAGGACTAAAAAAAACGTTTTTTCTTAATTCAATTTCTACATAAGAAAAATCGTCACTTGATTTCTTGTTTTTTTTTTTTAAATTGGAATCCCTAATTTATGCAGATGTAGACATGGGTATTTTCATGTGGTGAACAATGATTATACACATTGGGAGATGTACGCAATTGGAGGGAGCTCAGCTCCCACAATCAACAGCCAGGGAAACAGGTTTCTGGCACCCGATGATTGGTCAAAGAAAGAGGTAATTAAGACAACCCATGAAAATTCCAAAGTACTAAGAGTGATGTTTTTTTTTTGATGTTATGTAGGTGACCAAGTACGAGGATGCGCCGGAGAGTGAGTGGAGGAGCTGGAACTGGAGATCGGAAGGGGACTTGCTGCTTAACGGAGCTTTCTTCCGGCAAGCGGGAGTTCAAGCGGCTTCAAGTTACGCCATGGCTTCCAGCCTGAGTGCGAGACCGTCAGTGCTTGTGGGTTCTATGACCGCCACCGCCGGCGCTCTGGGCTGCCGGAAAGGCTTCCCGTGCTAATTATTATCGACCAATTCTAAGTCTTAATGACCAGAGATCGGTAGCCTACGTGTCTCTAGACTCTAGTTAGTTGGGTTTAGTTACTTTGGAACTAGCGAGTAACGACCTCTGCATTGTGCTTTCCGAACAATCCAATCCTAGGGTGGTTGTGTTAAATTAAGTACACGTGTATGAAGTGTTGGTTAAATTACGAAAATGCATGTCTATACTTCATTTAATTTCATAATTGGTCGGCCGTCAAGATCCGTTGCTCTGTTTATGATCCATAAAAAAATAGCTTTGATTTTTAAGAGGATACGTAGGTGTCTTGAAGACTCAAGCCGATCATCTTTTCTTGGTGTTATTGAACAAATAGAGAAGAAAAAGATGCAGAATTTTTGCATTGTTTCTGTTCCGACCAGCCACTTTCAAGACCCGATCGGAGGTTCATCCGAGCTCCGATGAATCTGATTTTGGGAATGAATACTCTTCATATATTGGTCTTCAAAGTGGACGGTGAAATTTGGATTTCAACGGTTCATTATTCTGATACACGAGCTGCAAGTTGAGTCACTTCATCTATTTCATTTTGTTTTGTAAATCTAATCATGATAGTTTTTCCTTACATGGTCTCGGGTTTATTTGCTTCCGCTGCGAGTATGTGTTCATACCCTCCATCAAGACCCAACATGGGACTGACGAAGAGGAGGCCGAGTCTCTACAAGTGACAACGACTAAGCTTCCCAGTTAAGAGCCATGAGTTGCTCGTAGGGGGTGGGAGGTGGTAGAAGGCTGATTGACTACCCCCATGGCCCGGGACTAGGAATGAAGGGACGAACTCGAAGAAGCGAGGTTGTATGTTTTTCTACAAATCCATGAGCGGAGACGGACTTGTAAGGACTCACATACTACTACCTATTTTCTATCTTATTTCGTACCATAAAATAATGATTTTTATCAAAGAGTATCCCCTCAAATCTAAAAAAAAATGATTTCTTACCTAAGTTTTTTTCCGTATAAACTATATTTTATATTATAGTTTTAGAATTTCTTGATTTTATTTGCTTACCTTTCTAATTTTTTTTATCTTTTATTAAAATTAAAAGAATTATTCCTTAATTTTTCTATTATTTATATTTCTTAATTTGATAAAATTTTAATCTAAGTAATTGTTTTAAAATTCAGGACTTCTAGTAATTTAAGTTTTGTATGACTTCATGATAATTGGTAAGAAGAAGAAAAAATTGAGTAAGAGGCCAATGAATATAGTATACACTGAGATTTTTTTTTGTGTTGACAATAAAAGTGTTTAACAAAATATGAAATTTTAACGTCATATTTTGTAATAAATATTAGTTATTAAATTTTATACGATATTAATATTTTAATGTTATCTTATGTTATTCTTAAGTTAATTATTACTATTAAAAAATTGGTGTCATCCCTTAATGAAAAAGTTAGATCTGTCGCTTTCCATAAGAGTCGGGTCATCTAGTCTCAGACACTTTCTGAAATCCAAGGTTCTTCCCCTAGGTTGTGTAACTATTGATTATCCTGATTAATAGAATTCCATTGTTCCTTGTTAAAAAAAAAAGTTTTGGATTGATTTTAAATTTATTTTTTGTAAGGTCGATTGCTGTTAAGATTACTACAAATGACATTTTTTTTGAAGTTAAAGAGGAGCGTGAAGATATACAAATAATATGTTGAAATGCATAAAGAAAACGGTAATATTACAGACGCTAGACTGATATAGCGTAACATAGTATGCACAAACAATTTAAGATTGATACTTATAAAAAACGGCACAAAAACGATAATCATAAACAATTAACAACATCGTACAATACTTGGGTTTAAATATGTAATGATTTATAAAAATTAGTGAGACATCATCGCAACTCTAATTTTGATAAATTTCAATTTTCTCTAATTGGGAAATTCCATGATTGTTGGAATAATCCTCGAATGCTTCTTGAATCTCAATCATTTCAATTATATTAAAGACGAAAATGGCCCTTAGATCATTTTGTGTGGAAGGGGTTTATGTTTTGCTTCTATTTTGCTTCTTGCCATTGTCATGATAATAGGTTATTACTATTTTGCAGAAAACCTTGAATCTTAGTGTGGCATTGATGTAGAACAGGCCCGCATATTATCAACTTTTCGGATTAGTACAAATTGTACTGCATCACAAGCCATGTACATAATGCAAACAACGACTCCATCTTAAAAGAGGAAGAACCCGACCAAGGCAACAACTCCGGCAACGGCAGAGACCTTGGTGTTGGCGGCACCGCTGGCGGGAGCAGGTGGGACAACTTCATCAACGGCGGCAGGGGCTGCAGCAATGGGACCATCAGCATCAACATCTGGGGTCGGAACAGGAGCGTCCTCTCTTTCGGGGGCAGGAGGAGACGATTCATCTTCATCATCATCGTAATCAGAAGGTCCCGGAGCAGGAGCATCGCCTGACGGTGATGGAGCAGATGAGCTACCGGGGCTAAAAGCCTCAGGGGACTCGGATTCGGATTCAGGTGCTTCTGCAGGGGACTCCTCTGGGGTAGATGCCTCAGGGGACTCGGATTCAGGTGCTCCTACAGGGGAATCCTCTGAGGCTTCTTGTTCGGGACTATAAGCCTTAGGGGACTCGGATTCAGGTGCTCCTGTAGGGGAATCCTCTGAGGCTTCTGGTTCGGGACTAGAAGCCTTAGGGGCTTCGGATTCAGGTGCTCCTACAGGAGACTCCTCTGGGGCTTCTTGGTCCTTAGATGGAGCCTCCGTTGGGGCTTCTTGCTCCTCGGAGGGAGCCTCAGCTTCATGGTTCTTAGATGGAGGCTCGACTGAGGCCTTCTTGGTGCCTTTATGGTCCTTATATGGAGCTTTGGTTGGGGCTTCTTGATCCTCAGTTGAGTCCTTCTTTATGGGATCTTGGTCCTTATGCGGAGCCTCAGTCGGGGCTTTCTCTGGGGCTTCTTGAACTTCAGATGGAGCTTCAGCGGGAGATTCCTGAGCCTCTGACCATGTAGTAGATCTTCTGGCTGATGTGACAGTACTGACGAGAAAGAATAATAAAACTAAAACGAAAAGTTGACGGGCCATTACTGATATGATGCCTGCAATTCCAAGTATAGATCCTTGATGTTGCAGTCTTTCTCTAGAAGGATACCAAGTACGTACGTGTTCTAGAGAAAAACTGCACAAGAATGAAGAACATAAGTAAGGGACGAGATGGTTTTATATGGGATTTGGGAGCTATTTGGGGTTGCGGTTTATGTTAGGAGTTTGGGTGAATGGTTTGAGAGGGAAAGCAGGAGAATTTGTTGTGCACAATTTTCTCTAATATTCCCCAACTCATAGGCTATAAACGATAAATCTTTAATATAGCTTGTTCTCTTGTTCAAATGAAACATGAGTCGTATGTGTGATCAAAAGTTTAAACCAATTGATAAAATTGTTAGATTTTTTTTTTCACATAGTTTTATTAATAGTGGAAATCGGACATATGTAGACATTGAAATGATAAAAAAGAGAAGGGTGAGACATAGTTCGAACTCTTGGGTATCAAATGTTAAATCTATTGCAAAATGCGTGGTTATACCAGGGAAAGTATTTGGGAGGCGATCGCCTTGATTGGTGTTGCGGACGAGAACTCGTCGATGATGATCATTTCCCGACTCGGCCTGAAAATGCTCGTGATAAAACATCGTGGGCACTTGAAGAGATAACTGGAGAACACCAGGAAATGGGGGAACCATGGGGTCAGACTTGCACCGACCTTGGCATGGCAAGGTGTGCGTCCCTACACACACCTCATTCCAGGAAACGCCGCTCATTAACCATGGCGAGGCTACTTGGAAGACCCCGCCTCGATGACTTTTGGAGCGGTTGTGTCCTTGGCCGAGGTTGAGGCGTCCAAGCTCCTCTTCTTTTAATCTGGTGGGGGGGGGGGGGTGGTCACTCTCGCATCCTGGAGGCAGAATTTGATGCTCCCCTTCCATAAGTGACAGACTATCGGGGCTGTGGATGTGGCCATCGAGACATGAAAATTCTTCGTACCAACCAGAGTTGGCCCCTGGTTAGGAAGAATGTTTAGTAGTACGGCCGCCTCGCTTGCTCCAGGGGGGACGGGTTGGAAAGAGTGGACAAAAGTTGCCGACTCCATGTTTGTGGTGATGCTTTTGGCAAGAAGTTTTGTATAGAAATTGGTGTTGAGAGGGCTAGAGGGGTGAATCCTGGTGGGACTAAGAGTCTCGGGGACGAGGGATCAATGGTAAGGGCCTCAGTCCTTGCTATGGACTCTTGGCGGCGCACCCATGTAGCTGGGATGAGTTTCGACCAATCCCGTCGAATCCCCGCCTTGATGTTGGGTCTCTTCGACACCATAAGGGAAAATTCGAATCGTTGCAGTACTTGGGGGTTGTCCATGCCCCTTCGTTGGCACTTTGTTCCTTGGTGGCATATACACCCACAATGGAAGTAAAAATCCGGGGGTCGGACGTACTCAAACTGGACACAAATTGGTGTGGTGTCCCTCGACCATTATATGGGCCGTCAATTGGAGGAATGTGGTGAGGTCCTTCCAGAAATAGACGCTCAAAGTACCTCTCTATGCCATTCCAACCTTGT
This sequence comes from Erodium maritimum, assembly GCA_963921825.1. Taxonomy (NCBI): domain Eukaryota; kingdom Viridiplantae; phylum Streptophyta; class Magnoliopsida; order Geraniales; family Geraniaceae; genus Erodium; species Erodium maritimum. The sequence continues at coordinate 19,034,186 of OY997593.1, read as the reverse complement.
CGGTATGGACGTCCACAAAGCCCCTAATGCTTTTCCTACTTAGAAGTCAATTTTTTCCGTGAGACCATCCCATGTGAGGTCGGAGACCACCGCTCACATTTGAATCCTTGAGAACGAAAAGGTGAATGGGTTAACACCGGGTCAAAGATCCTCCAAAACTAGTGGTGCTCTCTTGAACGATCAGGTATCTTCCCTTCGAATTATCTCCTATTCTGCTAGGGATGTGAAGTAAAATCTCGACCTAAGCCCTTGATAACAAGATCTACATGGTGCAACACCTTGGTCATAACACCCTCAATCGAGTCTCTATCATAGTGTCGGGTGGTAAAAATCCTGCCCGCCAATTCGAAAGTCGTTCGTCCCCGATTATAGTCTATTATCGGGTTCCTTGGGACGCAGATGATTTAGTCTTCCTCCTCTTTAATATTCAGAGCGTCAAACCCATCTTGGAGTGCCCATAGAGCCTCTATCGGAGGTCGCTGTGTCTTGATGTCGCTGGGATCTGCCACATGGCTGGTTGGGTCCTCCTTCGGACGCCGGTTCGTTCCAGGAAGGTTCTGGGTAGAATCAACGTGGGACCACCACAATCAGGTGCAACGACTCTATTTGGTAGCAAGTCCACCAGGACAAGGAGCATGGTGGCCTCGGGAGAGGTCATTGGTTCCATGGTGACGCACAAGCAAGGAGGGAGCTAGGTCATCAGCGTGGCCTTGAATTCTATAGAGAACAGTAGCGTCCCAAGGATCACAAGTGGTGGTAGCAAGGTCGTCAGTGTGGGCCCTAGACGGACCACCTTCGTGGGTATAGGTAGGCCCGAGGAGGGCATTAACGCCCAAAAAGTGGTGGTCGAACCGAGATCTAAAGGAGGCGATCGACCTAGGCGGAGATAGCTAGGAGTGGTCGTTGGTGCAACGGGGAGTGACTAGAGAGGAAGGGGAGTCGAACGTTTCGATTTCCTTTGATAACGCTCAGCTTTATGTGCTTCTGACTCGGTGCTAGAGACATGAAACGAGGGAGGTCCGTGAGCAAGGTCACATGAGGGACAACATTGAGGCCAACATCAAGGGTTACATGGGCCGAGCGTGACGTGATAGACATCTCGGGATGAGCATGTAGTATAGGGGCCATAGGACCAGTGGAAGGCGTGGATTGGTAGAGGAAACAGTATTGATTATGGATAAGAAGAAGATGTGTCATGCGATAGAGGGAGCGACGAAATAAAGAAACCCTAAAGGTAGAGAGTATACACGAAAGAATAATAAACAAAAAATGTTAGATATTTATCAAGTATAATAAATTTTAATTTTAAAATTTAATGATTCAATTGTTACATAAAAATATTATAAAAATAAGTTCTTTGATGGTTTATAAATGTGCTAATCAATTGTATTATCGTCTTCTAGAGTTCTTTTCGAAAGCTCTCTTCTTCCCCCAAAACCATTTCAAGCCCCCGCCTCCTCCGACAACCATGTCCTCTCAATCGTCCTACCTGATGACTCATGCTGCTTTCCATATGACAACTCGTCGACCCTCTATGACCCGGTCGTTGCGATGGGGACCGTGGATCACACCATGGGAAGACACCCCAACCCTAACCATGAACCGCCGTCTCCTCCCTATCGATATGTCTTACTCCTTGTCGTGGAACATGCAACTCATGATGGCTCCTTAAATGTTGACACCAGTCTGGAGGTATTACACTGAGGAAGACAGGACTCTGTCCTCCAACGACTACCATATGATGACGCTCTCCGGAATAAGGGCCTTGGCCTGCCGGTTTCCCCAGTATCGATACCTTGGCGAAATCACAGTCAGATTAGAGCTCGAGGGTGGTGTGGGTCTTGATGGAGTAGGACGGATAATAAAAAGGTTTAGGAGGTCGTTTATTCTTTTAGTAACGTGTTAACTTTATAACCTCCAAGCCTGGTGTCAGGGGCATGGTTCGAGGCAACATGACCTCGTGGGGGACAACATTGAGAGTATCGTCATCAATCATATGGGGAATCGGCAGCATGCCATGTTTCTCAGGGTCAGGTGAGTGGGTTATCTTCATGTGGGCCATTGAGGTGGTAGGGGCCATGGGTAGGGCCGAGGGGTTGTTGTGGTGATTACAAACTAGAAACGACGGAGAAGAAAAGAGCGCCACGCATGAAAACATAAAGAAAAGAGCAAGAACCTTAAAGGCCAAAAAAACTTTCTTGCCTTTCTATTTAAATTTCATCTCACTACTCTAACTATGCGTTTTTTTTCATCTCACTACCCTAACTATTTTTTGTGGTACCTCACTACCCTCGAATGCATTCTTTTTTACTTTCATAACTATTTTTTGTGGCACCTCACTACTCTAGAATGGATTTTTTGTGGCACCTCACTCCCCTAGAATGCATTTTTGTGACATTAAAAAATTATTTTTTAAATAAAATTTTAAAACTAATGGCATGCTTTTGAAAATTTGCTTGATAGTAGGGAGTATTATGGACTTTTTAAGTGTTTTCATTCAAAAATGGATGAAAAATTGACGGCGCGTATGAAAGTGAAAAAAAAGGCATTCTAGAGCAGTGAGGAGTCACAAAAAATAGTTAGGGTAGTGAGATGAAAATAGCCCTGTAAATATGATGTTGTATAATTGATATCGATAAGAAGAAATACATAACAAATTAGCAACTATTGGCTCAATCAACTAAAATAAGATCATAAAAAAATATTAATAAAGAGAACTCAATTGATTTAATAAAGAAAGTCCTATATCGGAGCTCAAAATATGTGTAAGAACTGCCCCCGGTCGATCCCGGTCGAATCGGAGGTTTTCGGCGAAAGTTGACTTTTTGTTGGAAAAGTCAACCGATGACTCCGGGAAGTCCTTCTGGACCTTTCCAGGACCCAAAAAGCTTAGCCTTCGTTACGGTTAGCTTAGTTTGGTCATTTCCTTTCAGATGACAATTTTTGTGAAAAAGTCAAACCCGGGTCAAACTTGGTCGATTTTGGATTATTATCGAATAAAATAATAAGGGCTGAGATATTTTGGGGTAGAAATGGTCGCCACATGGACACATGTCCATGTTAGATTGGAAGGGAAGAAAAGGGGGTGAAAAGACCAAATGGTCCCCACATAAGGGCAAAGGAGAGAGAGAGGGGTTAGAGGACGAAAGAGACATTTCCACCTTGAGGATAAGAGCACATGGGAGCAATTTTACTGCTCATTTCTTCTTTGTTGGCCGAACCACCTAGCTAAAAGAGAGAGAACATTCTTCCTCCATTGTTGCTCCTTGAACCTTGAAGAAGCAAGAGAAAGGAAGCTCCTTTCTAGCCATCTCTACACCAAATCCTCTCAAATTTACCTCATCTTCTTCATCTCTCCACTTCCTTGTGGTTTGACGAGTGTGTGTCGTACGTGTGAGATTAGAGTTTTTGACCGTCCTTTTCTTAGTAACCTATTTGTGTTGAACCTGACGACTTTCGATGTCATCCTGGGGATGGATTGACTCTCAAGACGCGGGGCGTCGATCGATTGTGACCGACGACCGATAGCAGTACGATCGGGCAATACGACAACCACATATGTACGGGCAGTAGATGCGAAGTTTGGATCGATGCACGCCAGTTGTCAACAAGTAAAGGCCGAATGCCAGCGTTCCGCGAGGACTAGTACGACCCTTACGAGAGCACAGTAGAAGTGAGAGCACCGTTTGATGGAGTCCGGAAATAGTTAACCGAGTGCGACTACCACAACGCTTTCAGGCCAGTAACAAGATGGCACCGTGCGAAGCACTGTATGGTAGGTCGGGTCAGTTGTCCAAGCAGAGCGCAGTGAGGGCTGAGAGTTGGCCCTTGTTGATCCTGAGTTGTCCGAGAAACGATTGAGGGTTCGTGTGGATCGTGGATGGTTGAGGACCGCGCAGAGTCGACGCGGAAGCGCGGGGATGAGGTATGCGCGAGGTATTCAAGATCATTCGGTCCGTGGGGAAATGGTAAGTGTATCGCCTTCAATTATGTGGTACTTTGGATGGAACGACTTATAAATGGGTTTGATTGGTGGTGTGTGAGAGAGTGACGGTAAGCGCGAGATCACTGGTTGGGTAACCATCGTTGATCGATCTTGACTGTGTATTACCTCTCGTGGAATGTCCTCATAGTAATGCCTGACGTGTTGGTGTCTCGAGGTGCGCACGCCTTCCGACAAGATATTGATAAGATGACTGTCGCTCCAGATCGTACAACAGTGTGAGATCCTACGTTAGGATGGTTGTGATTGCGTGTTAGTTCCTTGTTTTATCGTGTTTGGTTGGTCGTGACGTAACCGTGGTTGGAGTCTAGCGTGGATTGTCCGAGTGACGGTCGTAGTCCTACGTACGCGCGGTTCCCCGTGTGTTGTTCCGGTATGATGCCTACATCGAAGGAGTATGCCGGTGTAGGACATCTAGACCGACGGTTTGTGTTTTGGCACTAGGTGTCGTGTTTTTGCCCCGACGGATTTCCGGGAGGTTATTTAGACCAATGCTGTGTGTTTTGGTGTGATACGTTAGAAGCGGGCGGTGGATAGCCGGCGGAGTCGGGGACTGCGGTACGGGACGTGAGCTTATGTTATGCTATGTTGTGTGCGCGATACTTGAGTGAGTGAAGTGAGTTGTTGAGGAGAAGTATCGGTGTGTTGGATCCGTTTTAAGTGCGATGTGAGAAATGCTCTAGTATGATGCCTATACCAACGGACGATTCCGGTATAGGATATCTCGACCAGAGTGGCGTGTGCTGGTGCGACGTCTCTACCGACGGAGGATTCTGGTATCGAATATCTGGTTTATGTATCCCCGCGAGTATGGGTGTTGATGGACTAGGGGTTTTCAATCGGACATTCTTTGAGGCAGGATTAAGTGGAGTACGTTCGTTTTAAATTTCGATGACGAAATTCTTTTAAGGGGGAAGATTGTAAGAACCGCCCCCGGTCGATCCCGGTCGAACCGGAGGTTTTCGGCGAAAGTTGACTTTTTGTCGGAAAAGTCAACCGATGACTCTGGGAGTCATTCGGGACCTTTTCGGGACCCAAAAAGCTTATCCGTCGTTACAGTTAGCTTAGTTGGGTCATTTCCTTTCAAATGACATCTTTTGTGAAAAAAGTCAAACCCGAGTTAAACTTGGTCGATTTTGGATTATTATCGAAAAAATAATAAGGGATGAGATATTTTGGGTAGAAATGGTCCCCACATGGACACATGTCCATGTTAGATTGGAAGGGAAGAAAAGGTGGTGAAAAGACCAAATGGTCCCCAAATAAGGACAAAAGAGAGAGAGAGAGGCTAGAGGACGAAAGAGACATTTCCACCTTGAGGATAAGAGCACATGGGAGCAATTTTTCTGCTCATTTCTTCCTTGTTGGCCGAACCACCTAGCTAGAAGAGAGAGAAAATTCTTCCTCCATTGTTGCTCCTTGAACCTTGAAGAAGCAAGAGAAAGGAAGCTCCTTTCTAGTCATCTCTACACCAAATCCTTTCAAATTTACCTCATCTTCTTCATCTCTCCATTTCCTAAAGGTTGGTATGCTTTATTTCCTTAGTTGATGAAATTGGATTTGTGTGTTTGAGTAGAGATGACTTGAACTAGTGATTTTTAAGTGTTGGATGACTTAAATGTTAATATTTGAAGAAGAGGTGAGTTAGTTGAGAGAAATAACTTGATTTGAGTAGTTTTTGATGAAACCCACTTGGGTCTTGAAACTTTGGATGATTTGAGGTGAAAATTAAAGTTATAAAGCTTAAAATTAGTGTTATGGAGAACCTAGAACTAATTAGGAGCTTGTTGGAGAATTTTGGATATTTTTCCAGCGACCGGAGGCTCGGCGGAGCTCCGGCTGGTCGCCGGAATCCGGCCACCGGTGAGGGAGATGACCGGCCATGGTCCGGCCACCCTTGGAAGGGACCGGCCATGGTCCGGCCACCCATGAAAGGCACCGGCCATGGTCCGGCCGGCAGATTGAACCACACACGGCCATGTGTGGCCGTGGGGCCCACATGATCGGGTTTTGGTGGTTTGGAATTTGTGACGGTCGTGATTGACCCCCGGGACGATGTTTTCACACGCGAAATGAATTATGGAGGTGGTTCCTGGAATTTCGGAAAAAGCGATTAGAAACTTAAATTGCGAAATTGGGAAGGCTCGGACCCCGGAATTTGTTTCTGTCAAGTGCATTGGAACAAGTAAACTTGATTAGGTGGTTAGACACAAAAAGGGGAACTTTCGGAGTCCCGAAGGACGTTTTCCCGATTTCGGGCAAAATGGGCCCCCCGGGCCCATTTTGATAAGTTGTGCAATTAAGATTAGTTTGGGTATTTCCCTCTTTAATCCACACTTGAATTAACATTAATTCGTGTATTGCTTGTAATCTTAGACTTTGGACCCGAGCGTGACGGGAGAGGAGACGGTTGGATCTCGTGTAGTGGAGGGGGAAGCGAGCCAGGACGTCAGCAGCAAGGAGTTGATCGTGTTTGCTTTTGAGGTAGGGATCGTAGCGAATACCGGTTCGATTGTGGAAAGTTACTAGTATGCATGCTTGTTAATAATAATAATTGGAAAGGTCCTAGTTCACATATAGGATGTGATTCACTAGAATAAGCGCTTTCAATTACTTAATAACCGGACGAGTCTTAGTTGCATGTAGGATGTGATTCACTAGTTTAATCGCTTTCATTTCTTGGGAAATTGTCGTGCTGGTAGAATGGCCATGTCGAGCCTTAGGGTTGCGTGTTGATTGAGATGCATGATACTTGCTGTAGCCGTTGTTTGAGAGTCTTAATCAGATTACACTCGGTGTAGCATGTTGTGACTATGTGTGGGCAAGTGAGTCGTGCTTGATGTGATGTGAATCTTTGGTTGTGATATGATCGGGTGAATGATAGACCGATTTGTGTGTTATGGTGAGTTGGCTCGGTTGGTATACTGTGGTCGAACTATGGCTTTGTGATGCGTGTTATTCCCTTGATGTGTGTTCCAAGAGGAGCTGTGTCTGGTATGATACCTACACTGAGAGAATATGCCGGTGTAGAGTATCGAGGACGAGGACGATTTAACTATTACCCCGATGCGATATGTCTGGGAAGGCGTACGACCGAGGTATGTGCCGGTCCGATATGCGTGAGGCCCTGACTCTACGTGACCGGAAGATGTCCGACTGAGGGATTTCCGGTCCGGGATGTTACCCCGATTCTACGTGACGGGAAGATGTCGTGACCGATGCTTCGTGTTCCGGTACGATATAAATGGGACGAGCTGTGATAGCCGGAGAGGTTGGGATTGGTTGTACTAAGTTATATATTGTTCTGCTGTGTGTGCTGTGTGTGCTGTGCGTGCTGATTGGCTTGTGCGTTTTATCATTTGTGATCTTGATCTTACGAGGGTGATTAGTGGTTGGTACTTGTTCCGTGGACGTTGTTGATAGCTATGCTTTACTATTATGCCCTAATTGGACGGTTACCCATGGTATTGAACTGATATTCATAACCTTAACTACTTTTCCTACTGAGCGAAAGCTCACCCCTTGCCTTGTTGTGTTTCAGGTCTTGAGCGAGATTTGTACTAGCTGGATGCTCGATGCTTGGGAGCTAACGAGGGTCCTAGGCTAGCTTGTCTAGAGACGTACTGTGATTTGGAATTAAACTTTAACTCTGGATTTATGAGCTGTTGACTCTTTTATCGGTTTATGGTTACAATTTATTATTACTTTAAACTTTTTTCCTTTAAAATTGCTTTATAATTCACGTCTCGAGTCCGGTCAAAACCGGATTTGGGCGTGACAATATGGCTCAATGGATCCATTATAACCGATTGAAAATCGACACCGGTAATGATTTTATCTAGCCGGTTTTCGGCACTCTCCTAGGTTTTTGACATCAGCGTCAATTGGATATTTTGAGCAATCAGAGATATCGGTCTTGGTGGTAAGAATTGGCTCCAGTAGTAGTCACAAACAAATGCATATCCTAATGTGTTAGAAATGTTATTTTTTTAATGTGAGAAACTTTTATTGATTAAAAACTGGACATGGTACCAGAAGAATAGTGGGGGAGTAGTCCCTCCTTAAATAGACTACAACTAATCCTTATAAAGAACTCGAGGCACAAATGGATTGTTGAAATGGGAGCTGTGAGTAATCGAACTAAAACAACAATTAAACTAAAAAAAGAAACTACTGCAAAAGTGATAATGAAAACCAAAACCAACTCCGGTTCGACTTGAACCCGACTACTATGTCTTGAATACTGATGGGATTTCCCATAGAAACCACTAAACTGCAGAGGAATGCGCCTGGTACGGGGAGGGATCACGTGAGATGATGAAGGACCCCAAGAGTCGAGGGGAGGGGGGCTGTCAATCCTCCGAGACAGCCTAGGGCCGAGAGGCCTCACTGGATTTAGCGAGGTTGCATAGTAGACCTGCTTGATTCGTCTGATTGTTTGGGCCAACATAAACCCTCCTGTTGTGTCTGTGCGTTATCTTCTAGCAAGAGAGACTTACACTGAGAGGACGATCACCACCACAACATCGTCGCAAAATATGAATTATCCATCCAATACAGTAGTGTTGAGGTGTGGAGGCGCAGAGAAACACAACAACGTCGCAAGAAGAAGAGGGCAACACAAGTTCCACCGTGAAAACCCATATTTCGTTGGAGGATCGCCATGCTAGCGTCCGGAGTCAGTGTCTCACAGAAAAACAAATTTATACCCTGATAGTTCTAGGTTAGAACTCGTGGAACAAGAGAAGAGAAGTGGGGTGATAATAGTTGTGGGGCGGTCGGAGACGATTGCAGAGGAGACGGAGAGAGAGGAGTAGGGAAGACCGGTCGGGGTGGATAGCAGGGAAAGATCCCGATATGAGGTGGTTCGAAACCGCAGGCGCCGCAAAGAGAGTTCTCATCGATTTCAAATTGTTTAATTCACATTGTTAGAAATGTTATTGAAATACAACAAGCATATGGAGTTATCCCTTTTAATTTCGAAGATTCAAAATCAATAAGATAAACAAAATATAATTAAGGGTTAGCTTTCGTTTTCGAAATCAATGGACGTCACTGTTGTCCTCGAAGAGTCTAGTTGGCACGATCCCAGCATGCGAAATCGGATGCGGAGGCACAAACCAACCAACCTGTTCGACAATATGTCACAGAGAGGAAAGGAGTCTACAAGGAAGCGGTGAGTAAAGCATAGAGTAAATCGCCACATTTAACAGGATTCGCATAGGTTGTGACGTTACACAAACCTTTCTCCTTCCCTTTTATAACTCATAACTCTCTCCTCTCCCTCTCATCCCGATCCTCCTCCTTCTGCTGTTCACCCATTTCTCTGCTTCTTCTGCCTTCTGCTATGGCTCCGGCGGTGGAAGCTCAGCAATTGGCGCCTAAGTCCAGAGTAACCATTGTGGGCAGTGGCAATTGGGGTAGTGTGGCTGCCAAGCTCATTGCCTCTAACACCCTCAAGCTCGAATCTTTTCATGGTATGTTTCATCTCCTTGGACTCTAAGCTCATTGTTCATCAAATGTATATTTACCCAATTCAGTATTGTATTATGAATGTATTGTAAATTGTAATTGTCAATTGAACAAGTTTTGGGAGATTTTAGATTATTTTTTGGCCTTTTGTTGGATTTTCAGATGAAGTGAGGATGTGGGTATTTGAGGAGACATTACCGAGTGGTGAGAAGCTTACAGAAGTCATCAACCAAACTAATGTATAAATACACTCAGTGGCATTTGTTACAGTTCTATTGTATGTGATTAAGTGTATCTCCATTCTTATACATCCTTCTTAATAGGAAAATGTTAAGTATCTCCCTGGCATAAAGCTTGGCAAAAATGTCATTGCAGATCCAAACCTGGAAAACGCAGGTATTCAGATTCTTGCTTAGATCAATGTCTTTTGTTGTATTTGTTTAAGCTTTTCGGTATTCAGTACCGTTAAGCTCGGGCCTAGTCTTGTACACATAGCAACGCCTTTTAACATCATACCATAGTCATTTCATTCTTTGTGGCTCTTGTTGGGTCAATTGTGCAGTTAAGGATGCATCCCTGTTAGTTTTTGTTACTCCACATCAATTTATGGAGGGTATATGTAAGAGGCTGGTTGGGAAGGTAAGGAAAGATGTAGAGGCTATATCCCTCATCAAAGGAATGGAGGTCAAGATGGAAGGTCCATGCATGATCTCTACTCTTATCTCTGACCAACTGGGGATTAGCTGTTGTGTTCTAATGGGTGCCAATATAGCTAATGAGGTAATTGAATCAGGTTTCAGCATGGAAGTATTCACATGCCTATGTTATGTTGGCTTTTTCTGAAGATTAGGGACTGTTTTTGTAGATTGCTGTGGAGAAATTCAGTGAAGCAACAGTTGGATACAGAGAGAACAGGGAGATAGCAGAGAAGTGGGTCCAACTGTTTAGTACTTCCTACTTCATGGTCACAGCTGTAAGTGCAGCTGCTGCTTTATTCGGTTAATAAATGACACGCATCAATACAATTAAGTGGAATAGAAACATGTACCTAAGTGTAAAGTTAGTATGGAAGTTATACATTGAAAAATAACTTTTCTAAATATTGAAATAATTAGGTGCAAGATGTGGAAGGAGTTGAACTGTGTGGCACCTTGAAGAATGTCGTTGCCATAGCTGCAGGTTTGTTATACAGTATTGTTTATATCCTGCCAGTGCCACAAGACTTAACAGAGTACCAAGTACTAATTACAAATGCTACAGGTTTTGTGGATGGCTTGGAGATGGGGAATAACACAAAGGTTTTAGTAAACAAACCTTTACCCGTTAAAAGCAATTACTCATGTATTTTTCAGATTATCTTGATTGGTTTTTGAATGGATAATCAGGCTGCAATTATGAGAATTGGTTTAAGAGAAATGAGAGTCTTTTCCAAGCTATTGTTTTCATCTGTCAAGGACAGTACCTTCTTTGAGAGCTGTGGTGTAGCTGACCTCATAACAACATGCTGTAAGATGATTCCCTCAGCTCTCCTTATCGGGCACAACTTTTCTACTGAATTAACGGTATCATGTATGTCAGTGGGAGGAAGAAACAGGAAAGTTGCAGCGGCCTTTGCAAAAAATGGTGGGAAAAGGTAATCATTTACTGTGTGGAAAATTAGTCAATATTGAAGTCATTATTCTTGAACATTACCATTTCCTATTTGCAGGAGTTTTGATGACCTTGAAGCAGAAATGTTGCAAGGACAGAAATTACAGGTACGTTAAAACTTAATACTAGGACATAATGGCATGTCTCATGCATGCACATTAATGTGGCTATCAATTTCCAAAACCTTTTCTTATATTGAACCCCACCACTAATCAGCATTTACCACCAGTTCATATGGTTTATAAACCATGTTATCGTCAATTCTTAACATGTCCATTGCTTGAGTTGTGCTCAACTTTTTTTATTTATCATTTAGCTGCACGATGGAAACATATATGAATCATCTCTGTCATATATATATATATATGCTTACATTCATCACTAGAACTAGAAAAGAGAAAAGAAACTATGCATATTCGGAAGATTATTAAAAGGAAGAAGAAGCCATATAAAGGATATAGTTGTTAATGATATTCACCTCAATTTTGTAGGGTGTGTCTACAGCAAGAGAGGTTTACGAGGTCTTAAGCCATCGGGGATGGCTAGAATTGTTTCCACTTTTTGCAACGGTGCACGAGATTTGCATTGGCCATCTTCCACCATCGGCTGTAGTTGAATACAGTGAACACAAACCCAAATTCTCCTTAGTAGAAGGCTCTGCCCAGTACTATTGACTCCTCAAAGGATAAGACTAATACTTGAAATTATACAAGCTCCTCTCTTGAAGCTTTTCAGTAGAATTTTGTTTCTGTAACAAGGTTACTGTAAGACAAAGTTCCAGTTGTTGAAAAACTTACTCTTATGTTATGTAGTATCATATTTTCAATTACCGAGGTGTCTACAGATTGACATTGTTGTAAATGTTATCATTCTGGTTACATGCCATGCAGAAATAGTAGTCAGATATGCATACAGCTTGATGATATACAACATTGCAGTAGAATTAACTTTTGTTCATACATGTTACAAAATGGAAGAACCATGCTTTAATTAGTTGCTTCCATGGAACTATCAACACATTATTAAGCAAAGTTGAAATCCCAATTACAACAAAAAGTGAATAGGGATGAATTTTTAACATAATATATATAGCATTGCGGGTAGAAAGTCAATAAGCTACAAGCATTAAATTATATACTGTTATAGCCAAACCTAGCCCAGCATGTGATTAGTGATTACACAACAAACATATTCACCCCCTAAGATTTGATAATAAAGCTAACCAACTTTCATGAAACCATTTCGAACAATAAACAATTTATTTTCCTTAAATATTGTGAAAATAATATCTATCATTTTCTTCAAGATAAGCTAAAGACAGTTGTCAGGTTTGTGTATTTGTTTAGTTGAAAATAAATATTTTTAAATATATTATCACTCCGTTCAAAAAAAAATATTTTTAAATAAACTTCACAAAATGAATATTAAGAAAATACAAAGTTGAAGTCTTTGAATTCTATATATATCATATGGTGTCCTTTTGTACTACCTTTAATGAAACCCGGTTTAAAAAATTATATGCTTTTAAATGGTTAATAGAGCTCAATTCCTTCAGATATACTCGTTCATGTTTTTTATTTATCAGCAAATCATATATTAAAACTCCGATTCTTTGAAATAAAGAATACGATGAGTGGAAATGAAACATGAAAGACAATTCCTTTCGGAACCTCAAGAAGCCCCACACCGAGGAAATGATTGAGTACGCAGACTCTGAAACATGAAGAAGCCCCACACCGGGGAGATGATTGGGTACGCAGACGCTGAAACATGAACCCCCACACCAGGAAAATGATTGGGTACACAGACTCTGAAACATGAAGAAGCCCCACACCGGGGAAATGATTGGGTACACAGACCCTGAAACATGAAGGAGCATTCCTTTTGGAACCTCAAGATGCCCCATATCGGAGAGATGAATGGGTACGCAGACCCTGAAGCAACTACAAGGTGCCCCACACCGGGGAAGACAGACAACCATAAGAAATAGGTAGTAGACCCCTGTTCTTTCAAACATTAAGCACATGCGATGGCACACAATGGGGAGAAGCATCCAACTTTCAGGCATAACCAGAAGACCTCCCAACCCTAATCTTGAAAGGAAAGAACAACTCCTATCTCCAAAGAGTTTCCAACCCTCGAAGGAGAAGATGACAACAACTAAAGAGCCGACGGCCGACCCCGCTAACGGTAGAGACGAACCCAGATAACCATACATATCTTAGGAGATGGCTTCTGAAGGGGACAAACAACGCCTAAGAAACTCGCCGGTGGTTAACACATTTAACCGAAGAGCTCGAACCACACCGGTTTGAGATGAAAGGAAGCCAAAACACACAGATTTGTATGAACGGATCGCAGAAGACGAACCAAACAAGGGAGGAAAAGAGAGTACCTCAGGATAGTCGACCAACAATCTAGAGACCGGGCCGCGAAGCACCAGTAGCAGCTAGAATAGCTCAACAACGATCCAAACCCAATAAGATGTAGAAGCGCGTCCCACGACTTGAGCTAGAGCCAGACACCTCCAATGACCTGCGAGAAGCTCCTCCAACAAAACAGCGAGACACGGAGCAGACAAAGAAGCTCGGACTCAGCCCTCTGATACCTTAATCTGGCAAACACCGAAAGGAGGCCCTAAAAAGGGGGATGACTAGGTTATACTCATTCATGTTGGTGTTTTTGGAGGAGAGCATTATTGATATGATTCACAATATCTTAAATGATCTTTAATGGTGTATCAATGTTGTGGATGGACTTTTCGTTAGTGCTTTTTTTTATCAAACAAGCATATATCCAATAAGTATTGCATTTGTTGTTATAAATAATAAATTCAAAATCGTCCATGGTCCAATTCATTTCGAGCTTTTTTTATGACTATAGGTTCATATAACATTGACAGTGGGCCTAAAATCCTTATTTAGTCCACAAATTATAATTGGTCTCTAGCAAAATGTTATAACTATTCAAATTATACGAATATCAATTATTTGATACAACTTTTCTTCATAGATATTGTAATCCATATATCTCTTGATACTTAGATTGAACATAAGACATAAAGTTGTTACTCTTAATGTAGCCAATCAGTATCTTGATGTCAAAGAGGCTGAAAAATAACTCTATATGAGTCCATGTGATTATGCAATTACTACAATCTTACGTATCAAGGAGGCCAAAGATATCTTACTTAATATAATATGAGGGACAAATCCCTACTCACTCATCTATGTGTTTTCACATTGGGAACTTTAAGTCAAACCACAATCTTTATTGTCATTTGGTTAAAGATAATGTTTGGTTGTGTTAAACGTGAAACAACTATATAGTAACCATGGTGATCTTTTAGTCAATTTTTTTTAACAATACAACGGTTTTGAGTAATGTTTATGACTATATATATGTAGAATTGTGGTTCTGGGTCATCCAATACTACTTAACTAGGGAATACCTACAAATCCTACCGACCAACCTCTCTCTAAAATCTTTTCTCTCCAACCTCTCTCTAACTTTCCCCTTTCCCCACCTTCTCCGGCGGTGGCTACGGTGGCTTCGGCTGCCATGGCCACCGCTGGCCTTCTCTTCTCCCTCTAGCCTTCCTTCTCCCCTCCTCTTCCTCTTCTCTACCTTAATTTTTCCTGGTTCTTCGACCCTTTGGTCTCTCCCCTCAGATCTGACCTTGAAACTGACCCTTTTACCCTACTCTCCTTCGTTCTTTGGCTCCGTCCTGCAAGATCCGGTGGTGGGAGGTCATCCTTCTTCGATTTTGGATTGTTCCACTCGTTTCTCCTTGAGGGGATGGGTTAGGCCGTGGTGAATCTCTCTCCTCCGTCGTCTGTGGTGGTTCCTTCCCAGATCCAGTCGTGGGGAAGCTTTCCTGAAGGGATTGATGTGGATCTGAGAAGCCTCTCCGACATGGGTAGCGGTGGAGGCGCGTGGATCTTCAGGAGGGACTGGGGGTGGTTGCTCTCACCCAGATCCGGTCGTGGGACACTTCCCCTGTGGGGCTGTCTGTGGATTTGGGTGTGGTAGTGGCGAAGTGTGGAGATACGGGTGTGGTGATTCACTCCCATCTGGGCAAGGCGGCTTCAGCTCTCTCTGCTCGTGTTCGGATCGTGGCTGCCCTTTTTGCTTTGGGGCTCTTGAAGATCCAGACGTGGGAAGCCTTTTTCTGGTGATTCAGATGGGTGTGGCCTTCGACTGCTTCAGAGGGTTTGCCGGCGAGGATTCGGTTCTTCTCCAAGTTCGGCCAGATTGGTACCGGGTAGGGTTTGGTGCTGGGACTGGGTTGCGGGTGCGGGTCGGCTTCGGTCTCGGATCCAGAGCCAGGGTTGCTGGGCCTGGCGTCTTCGGCTCGTGGGCTTGTCTTCTCCTCTGGGCCGGCTCGTGGGCCGGACGACTTCTCCACTTGGGCCGGCCCAGGTACTTCGGGCCAGAGGTGTGGTTTCATCTTCAATTGCATTCAACGGCGTGGTTTATTCTTCGGATTCAGTCACCCTTCTCCTGCTCCTGCTTCATCTTTGGAGGTATTTCCTCCCACGCTCAGCCGGTCTCTTCCTCAGGTAGAAATATTGGTCTCCTGTTATGCGTTCCTGTGTTGACTGGATCCGTTAGGAGGACCGAGGAAGAGTTCGGGTATGTGTCCTGGGTAGGTCCCTGCTCTTTTCTACTCTCCTTTCCTTATAGGGTAAGCTTTCCCCTTCCCCTCTTTGCTTTCCTAGGTAATAAGCTTCGTCTCTTCTCGATCGTGTTTGGTTCGAGCTCGCCGGTAAGGTGGTGTCCACCGGCGAGATCCTTGGGAGTTGTTGTCCCAGTTCAGAAGCTTAGACTTAGGTTAGTAGCTAGGGGGTTTCTCTGCCTTTAACGGTGCTGGCCGTAGGCTTTGGTTATGACAATCCTCTTTACTGAGGATTGTTAAATACCTGAGATGAGTTAAGTTGGTGTTCCTGTAAGGTTGGGGGTAGTTTTGGGCTGGTTGTTTTTGGAGCTGCTTGTACCTTTCCTGTACCCCTTGTTGGTTTATTCAAGTTGTTGGTTTATTCAAGTTGTTGGTCTATTCAAGTTGGTCTATTCAAGGTGTTGGTTTATTCAAGCTGTGGTTGTTTCTCCCCGTGTTGGGTCGAGGCCTCTTGTTGGCTTATTCAAGTTGTTGGTTTATTCAATCTAAGGTTGTTTCTCCCCGTGTTGGGTCGAGATTCTAGTGGTTGTTCCCCGTGTTGGGTTGAGATCTTGTGTGGAGAATCCTTTGGATTGCTCTTGTGTTTGTATCCAAAACTCTGTTCTTCTTTCCAAAGAACAGTTTCAATTTAAATTTGCTTTGCTGATAAAAAAAAACTAGGGAATACCTACAATTTGACTTAATATCACATATCTATGATTTGTAAAACGTAATCATTTAGTCAGCATCATACTAATCTTTGTATTATCAATAAAACTAGAAATACGTAAACGGTATTTCTTGTATCTAAGAGTTTTACTATTAAGTCACGTAATTGATTATCTTAGAAAGAGCTAACCCTTCATAATTTATCACAACACAAAATGATAATCAAGTTGTCTCATTCTATTAATAACAAGTGATAAAATCGTCTTATGAAAGATTGACCTTGGACATATCACCAACAATATAGATCTACAATTTCAGCAAACTAGACTTGTCCGGCCAAAGTAGCACCACCAGTATTGACCAAAGTAACAACAGGCAAAAGGTGCAAGCCCGCCTTTGGCCACTATGAGATTTGAATACTTCCTGGAGAAGCAACTCTTTTATAGAGGGACGATATGTAGGATCCATTAGTTCAATCAATTGGGGTCGTAAACATCGTCTGAAGATAAACCTAATTGAGAGCACCATAACTCCACAATCCGACCAAGCATGCTTCCACACTCGTCGTCATGTCCCATAACGCAACATACCAAGATACCCAGCTGCAACGATGTCATGCCCTGGATGGAACAACACATACCAGGAGGCCGTCAAATTTGGGGAGTAGAAAGCTTAGTTGAACCAGATCCAATCAAGAACACATATAAATGAGTTTCTTGTACCAATATAAGAGAAAATTTATAGACATTTAGCTGGTTCTGGGGTTGTGGCTTAAACTTCTCAGTAACATACCTCTAGGTCCAAGTAATTGATCAACACAAAATATGCAAGTTACTGATGTTTGAGGAAGTGAACAAAATGTTCATTTAACAACTAGATCAACATTTTAAAGTATCCACCCATCAACTCAGGTAGAATTGGGTACCGACTCTAGATTTGAACATTTCACTCGACCATAGGACAGTTTGAACATACAGGATCAAGACATGCCCCATCATCTACCGTTGATGTTTCTCACTATCAAAATATTGCAGACTAGATGCAAACTTAAATGCACTATTGTTTTACCAGTCAGTGATTGGACAAATATAACCCTGTTCACAAAATACATTACTCATAGTAAGCAAGCTTATTGGAAGTCCCTTGCAAGGAACACTACACTATAGATATACAACATATGTTCATCAGGTCAGAGCCAATCAAACATATGCTCTTTTTTTTATCAGCAAGACTAATTTAGATTAAAACCTCCAACGAAAGAATAGAGGAGTACATGGCCGATCTTTCACTACAGACCAAGGAACAAAAAAGAACACCACACAATGAAACCACAGGGGAATGAACTGAAAACCCCACCCCCTAGAAGGTCGCAGCCTTCATCTTCGGACGGTACCACAAATGAAAGTAGGACGCAGCCTAATCAAACATATGTTCATATCCTGATTTGAACAACACAATGCAAATGCAATGTCTTTGCCACACAATTATGAACCCAAAACTATAGAAACAAGATAGATCACAAGACAAGCTTTATGGGTGCTTCTATAGTGGGAAATGACATGATAACAACTACTCTAATTAAAATACTATACCAATACCAAAACCGAAAAACCAAAATGGAGGGAACTTTGCATCCTGGACATGCATCCATGTAGATGTTATGAGATAAATAAAAATAATAAGCCCTACCTGGATAACCATAACATTTCTGGGTGGTTTCAGTAGTGATTCTAAGTTCTAACAAGAAATGCCTAGAGTAGAGAACTAACAGATATAATTAATATTTGAAACAAATAACTCAGCAAATAGATATCTCACACCATATCTCACACCATATCCCACGTGTAACATCAACATATTCATGTTTGCACCAACGACCAAAGATCCAGCAAAGAACAAGAGTACAGCAGTTTTAGATTTCTCAGCCCTGTCCTGATTTATATGGTAGAAGCAGCAATAATTTCCATATGGTGATGATCTCTATTAAGCATACCAATTATAGGCTGTGCCCCCCTCTCTCACGACTACCTGAACACAAACCACATTGTAAACTGCTGAATGAGAATCAAGCATTTGGAGCATCTTCAACTCTCACGGTATCGTTGAAGAATACATCTTCATTAAGTTGTGAAGAACTACCTTCCAACTCTACAAGCACTTAACTAACTTCATTTACCATGCAAAATCATTGTCACTACCCCACTTATAAAATGGTGTAAGCCAAACAAATCTTCAGGGCCATCAAGCTTTTCGCTTTCCACATATACATCTTGATTCCCTAAATAATCCACATGCTAACTCTAGAATTAACGTTCACATATAATCTATGAGTACTCTAATTCCATAAGTAAACCAGAATCTTCATCTCAAGTAAACTCTCCTACATACTGTTATTAACTCTTAAGGCTTATAAATTCTGGAGTGGGTAAGCATTTTCAGAACATTCAGAAGCTGTTCATCTATGAAGGAATAAGGAAACTTCTGAGGCTTTTTTCCCAAGCTCCTCTCTAAAAAGCAGCAGTAAACTTTAGATCGAGAGACTCATAGGACAGTGCAGCCACACACCTGTTCTCCAACCTAAATAGTATTACTTTGTAACAGAAGGTTCAAATTACAGGTAGTTCTAGTTGAGCATGAATCAATACAATACTTAATAGGTAGGTCATATTCTAAACACCAAGCAGTAGTCAGTGGTACACTAGATTATAACAAATTTTATGCCAAAGCATGCCATGTAGAATGCAAACTCTATGAGAGAATGGGTCTTCAAGGATTTTCAGGATGCCAGTTTTCACAATCTCCCTTGACTCCTTGAGACGATTCTTGCTCTATCAAAAGGTTTCTACTACCAAAGCATACTGATATTCATGTCCAACAATGACAGCCATGTTATCTAAACCACCCGTTCTTCATATTTATAGACAAGAGGCAAGGGTATGTATCCAAAACTAGTAATTCAATTGAAGCTAATATGACAAAATTAAGCAAGTGAGGGGCTTCTGCCTTTCAAAACCAGAAACAACACTTTAACTTTTTGCATTGCATTCTATAATTAGGAGAAAAGTCACAATTTCCTTGGAACAAGAAAAGGTAAAGTATGGTTCAGGTAGAAACCTAACAACATAAGAATAACCCAGCATTAAGCAAAAACCTTAAACAACATACTTCTTAAGTAATTACAGTTCCCTGTAAGATTCAAAATACGAAACAAACACAGACCTATGTCTCCAACATCCACATGAGAGGAAAAATTCAAAGATGAGAAGAAATGGGTTTTGCTAGTGCAACACCAGTAATAAAAGCAATTTGCTTCGCAGTTGCTAGGTAACAAATAACGTCAGTCACTGAACCCATGTTTTAAACCTCATAAAACACACAGCAACAGAGACAGCATAAGACATCTGTTGACATTAGCTGTAAGTATCATATATGAGCAAAGTAGAAGAACCAGACTGCACAACAATACATCAAACCATCATTTAGATGAGTTCACAGACTATAATTCAAGAAGGATATACAAAATCATGCCTGCAAATGCACATTAAATTTAATTTGAACACAATCCCACATAAGGCTCATATTACCCACCCATTAATTTTCAAAAAAAAACTTTATTTTTATCCTTTGGAGATAATCCCACAAAAGAAACAACTACTCCCATGTAAATATTGAATTGAACCCAATACCAAATGATTCATTAAAACATAATTATAAACTAGCATAGTTAGCAAGAGTCAGCTACATTCCTCAAAAAGACATCAATGCTCTCACCAAAACAAACTAGCTCTGTCGCCGAAGACGCTTCCTCAGCTTCCTAAACTTGTGCTTGTTCATCTTCTTCTTCCTCTTCTTCTTCACGCTATCAGCCCACATCGTCCCCGAATCGGCAGACACATCGTCCTCAGGCTCGGAGAGGGAAGTCCCGGTAGAAGAAACGGGGTTTAAGCAAAAGCCAAAGGGGAAGGTCGGGAAGAACAACGAGGATCGAGGAGAGGTCAAGTTCTGAGATCTGGGAAACTCCAGTATAGGGTTAGGAACAAGATTGCTTAAATGGTCGTCTGGCTTGGCATCGGAGAGATGGGGTTGGAGGACAGCGCGAGGTACTGCGGGATAGGTTTGTGGGTTTCTGAAAGAGGCGATGATTGTGGTGACTTGCGATCGTTTGAGGAGGTTTTGAACAGAGGAAGCCATTGAAGGCCGGTCAGTGATCGCAGAGAGCTACTGTGGAATGGTTGCGGCGAATTCAGCTTAACGACCCATACCCTCAGATCGCAAGGGCATACACGGAAAATGGCAAAAATGAAAGAAAAGCGTAATTACACATTTTTTTTTTGGGGAAAATGACCTAACTATCCTAACTATTTTTTCTGACATTTAATTCTTCTAATTTTTATTTTTTTTCAGTTTAGTCTAACGGTGTTAAATTTTTGATGAAAACAACCATGTGCAAAGCACATGATGTTTTATTTTTATTAAACGACATAACTATCCTTTCTTATATATTAACTTAACCTAACTAAACTAAAATCAAGAATAAACAATAAAATAAAATTAAATATGAGAGATTGGCGAAGAGAATTAACAAACACATAATTAAGGAAAATAATTAATAGAAGTAGTAAATATTTAAACAATAATGAAAATAAAGGAAAGAATAAAAACACATTAATGAAAATAAAAGGGAAAACTACAGATACCTACCCAAAATCATGGTCATTTAACCGATGTTTACTCTGAAGTTTAAACGTAACAAATACATACCCTTAAGTTTTGAAATGTAACTCAGACCCCCTTCCGTCAGTCAGCTCAATCAGTTTACGGTTCACTTTTTCAAAAATGCCCAAAATACCCTTAACCTGTTTAGTTTTTATATTTCTTAAATCAAAGTTTTCAAAAAAAAATATTTTACAAAAATCAAATTTTATTTTTAAAAACAGTTTTTATTTTCAAAAAATCAGTTTTAATTTAAAAAAATCAGTTTTTTTAAATTACTTTTAATAATAAATCTGATTTTGTTTTTATTTATTTTAATAATAAATCTGATTTTTTTTTTCAATTTCATATTTTGAATTCTATTTTATATTTTTTTTTTCAATTTTTCTATTTTATACGCCTCCACAGCCACACAACCAGATCTCGTCCGCCTCGCCTCTTCCTCTTCTTCCTCAAGCCGGACACCACCACCTCCATGGGCTCTTTCCTCAACGACGCCAAGTTCGAGATCTGCTTCGTCGACGCGCTCAATATCTCTGCTTTTCTCTCTCGCGGCCTCTCCGACTAGAACCATAAACGACCCTTCTGCTCTTTTTTTTGTATATTTGGTAAGACAATAAAATTTGGGTGTTAGGTTTGATTTTTGATTTTTTTGGTGTAAGGATTCTGGGATTTGAGGGATTTGGTTTGATTTTTGTTTTTGCCTGAGAACAAAAAAGCTTCTGGTTTGATTTTGCCTGAGAACAAAAAAGCTTCTGGTTTGATTTTTTCTGAGAACGAAAAAAAGTCTCTGGTTTGATTTTGCCTGAGAACAATTAAGGTAGTAAAATGATAAATAAAAAATAATAGAAATTAATTAATTACAAAGGAATAAAAGAAAATATTACAGATTAAAAAAATAATTCTAAAAATCAAAATCTGAAAAAGAGGACAGTAAAAGAAAACTAATAATGAAAACCTAATTTTTGAAACTAAACTGATTTTTAAAGTAAAAATTGATTTTTAAAAATAATAACTGATTTTTTGAAAATATAACCGATTTTTTGAAAAAATAAAAACTGTTTTTAAAAATAAAATCTGATTTTTGTAAAAAAAAAAATTGAAAACCTTAATTTAATTTTGATTTAAAGAATATAAAAAATGAACAGGGTTAAGGGTATTTTGGGTATTTTTGAAAAAATGAACAGTAAACTGACTGAGTTGACTGACAGAAGGGGGTCTGAGTTACATTTTGAAACTTCAGGGTATGTATTTGTTACGTTTAAACTTCAGAGTAAACATCGGTTTAATGGTCATGGTTTTGGGTAGGTATCTGTAGTTTTCCCAAAATAAAATTTAGTAAAGAAAAAAACACTCTTTAATATAAAAGTAATAATATTTAATTCAAAATAAAAATATCAATATTAAAAACATAATTAATAAAATAAAGGTGGAGAATAAAAAAGGATTAACGAATTTTTTTAAAAAAATAAAAGAAAATAATGGAAATAAAAAACTAATAGTTAAGAGGGTGATGTGAAAAAAGGTTTTGAAAATTTGATGGTTAATGAGGGGTATTTTGGACATTCGACTTTCATTGGATGGAAAGTGAACATTGTTGGACTAAAGTGAAAAAAATAAAAGTTAGAGGAGTTAAATGTCACAAAAAATAGTTAGGGGGGTGATGTGAAAAACGGTGATAGTTAGCGGGGGTTATGTGTCATTTTCCCTATTTTAAAATATGCTACAACTTTAAAATGAATAATTTAATTGTGATTCTCGAACTGCTAGCCCCTACGGCCGCCATGCCCAGACGGTGTTGTTTCTCTCGGCTTTGGACCGGTTCATTTTCCTCTTCATCGGGGTGACGACTTTCCTCCACAATATCGTCTCTTGTGGACTGCTTATCTCAATTATCAGACCATGTACCTCTATCGTAACAAGGATCTGTCCTCAATATTTACTCCCCAATGTTTGTGCAAACGTCGTCTTTGATCTATGATGTTTTGTCACAGATTACTCCGATACCACAATGTCAAAGGAGGATGCACCGTGGTTCAGGACATATACCGAATCCAAACCCCTTCTCGGAAGCCCTGAATTTTCGTATCCTAGCATGGAACTGTGAAGGAATGGGAAGACGTACTCACAAGCAACATCTCCGCCATTTCCTCCGTGACCGGAAGCCCCACATCGTATTTCTGTCTGAGACTCTTCTCTCGCGTCAAGGCTGTCTCCTCCTTGCTCGTTCTTCTGGTTTTGACGACAATATATGTGTTCCTGTGTCTGATACTCAAGGGGGCATGGTTATGTTTTAGGTATCGGGAGTGGATGTGACACAACGAGCGATTGACGAACGGTATATAGATGTTTAATTCTCTGCATCAGGATATGAGGGTGTTCGACTGACTGGTATCTATGGTGAATCCAAAAAGGATAGGAGGCATCTAACTTGGGAGTTGATGTGTTGTCTTTATCAACCAACTAGGACAGATTGAATCATTATTGAGGATTTGAAGGGTATCTTGGATGATAATGAAACGGTGGGAGGGGGTATTTATTCAGGCTCTTTGATCACTGGTTTCAGGGAAGTTATGGACGATCTTGACCTTATTGATGTGCCCATGACGAGTCATCAGTACACCTGGTATCGAGGAAAGAGACATGAAAGGAGAACCCAATCCCCTTTGATCGTGCCTTAATATCCCGCTCATATTATCATACGCTGCCTAACCTAGCATTTTGCAATACGGGGGTTAAAACATAGGATCATTGGCCAATCCTTCTCTCTCTATATTGTAAGGTTGATCACCAGGGGCCTTGGAAGTTTAAGTTTCAATTTCAGTTGGTGTAGGACCCTAATTGTGGACATGTCATTCAGGCGAACTGGAATTCGGACCCTATAAATGCTATGGGCGAGACGATCGCACATGTGGGTACGACTCTCAATCAATGGGGCCATGAGAATTATGGTCAAAATACGAGACATATTCGTTGGTGCCAAAGGGGAATAGCTGAGCTCAATGGCCGAACTGATAGGGCATGAATTTATAGGAGATAAGCCATTCAAATACAGTACGAAAATGCCCTCTTTGTTCAAGAGGTATTTTGGAGACAGCGGGCGAAAAAAAAAATCTTCCAAGCAACTTTTTTCTTACAAACATCGTATCAATATGGTCCTAACACTTCAGGATACGGTGGGAAATATGGTTACCAGAGATACAGGTAAGTGAGATTTATTGATTATTTTAATCAATTATTCACTTTTCCTACGACCAGTGGTGAATCCATTTCTTATTCCGTTCCCATCAACTATTTCGGCCCAAGCACAAGCAACACTATTGGCATCGGCCATGCTTGTTGAAATAAACCTAGCGGTCTTTCAGATGGGTCCAAATGGTTTAAAAACCAAGATTTTAACAACATTACTAGCCCACGGTTGAAGCTGGGGTGGTCCGTTTTATTCAGGAAACAATAGCAACTCTGGCTTTTATACCAACTCTGAATGACACTTTGATAGTCCTGATCCCGAAGAAGCCGAACCTAGAGAAAGTTACTGATTTGCGCCCCATCGTATTGTGCAACGTGATTTACCGTATTCTTTCCAAAGTCTTAATTAATAGACTTTAACTTCTGCTACATTATGTAATATCTGAAACTCAAGTTACTTTTATTCCGAGAAGATGTATAAAGGATAACGTCATCATATCCTTCGAAATTATTCACGCTTTACGCAGGAAAATGCATAGGAATGGCTACTACATGGATCTGAAACTTGACATGAGTAAGGCATATGATATGGTGGAGTGGTCTTATTTGCTTACTGTAATGCAACATCTAGGTTTTTCCGTTGAGTGGATTGCACTTATTACTTGCTATATGAGTACAATTCGATACTCGGTCTCGTCAAGATGGAGAGAGACGCAGAGCTTTGTGCCATCCAGGGGCATTCGACAAGGGGATCCCCTATCCCCTTACTTGTTCTTGTTCTGCATGAAGGGGCTCTCGCAGCTGCTGAAACAAGCGCAAGACCGACATGAAATTCAGGGTGTTAAAGTGGCAAGAGGGCTCCTGAGATTTTCCACATGATTTTCGCTGATGATTGCTATGTCTTTTTTCGGGCAGATGTGGCAGAGGCACAGAGGATCAACCACATTCTGGGAGTGTTCAGTACTACATCAGGCCAGGTCTTGAATTTGGAAAAATCATCCATCTTTTTCAGTACTAATACCCCGGCTAGTGTCAGGTAGGACTGTTGTACAATCCTTTCTATTGCAGAGACCTCGATGTCAACCCTCTATCTAGGGGTGCCGAATATAATGGGGCGTAATAGACAAAGTGCAATGGCTTTCCTAGGGAATCGGGTTGTGCCCAGGATCCAATCCCGGGATGAGAAATTACTCTCTCCAACCAGCCGTGAGGTAATGATTCGGTCTATACTCACCTCTCTTTTGGTGTACGTAGTGTTTGTCTTTAAGGTCCCGATCAACATTATCAACCGGATCTATGTCGCCTTAGCCCGATTATGGAGGTGAGGAAAATCGGAGCATTCTCTTATTTGGTAGGACTGGGATAAATTATGCATCCTTAAGGAATGAAGAGGGATGGGTTTTCGACATCTGCATGATGTGAATACTGTATTACTAAGTAAACAGGCGTGGGGACTGATCCATAATTCTCATTCTTTTATCGCACAAGTATTGAAAGCTAGGTACTACCCATCCACTGACTTTCTCCAAACAATCATCAAACCGAACCTAAGTTTCATTTGGTCTAGTATTATGTTGACTCAAACCCTTTCGCGATCGGGCCTTCGGGTGGCCATTGGTGATGGTCGTGTAATACCTATTCTGAGTACACCGTGGTTGTCGGTTCAAGAGCCGATGGTGGAGAATTCCTCGGTAGCCCTAGAGGGGGAGTTAGTGGCAAGTCTTATGATTCCAGGATCTCGTGTCTGAGATGCCGTCCTTATACGTCAGCTATTTGATGAAACAAACCGAACGAAAATCCTTCAACTTCTCATCTCTAAGGGCAGGTCGAAAGATGAGTGGTATTGGGATATAAACAAAAAAGGGTTTTACTCGACAAAAACTGGTTACATAACCCTGGCAGATACTAGACAGCAAGCCCGTCAATTTGGGTACCTAGTAACATGGTCAACTATATGGTCTATCCCTGTGCAACCAAGGCTTTAGAATTTTCTACGGACGCGCCTCTCGGATAACCTACAGGTGGCCGCAAATCTATATAAACGGTTTGTTCCTATTTACTAAGGATGTCCTATTTGTGATCGAGATCAGAAATCGATCTTACATCTTCTCGTATCCTACGGTTTTGTGAAAACCTGTTGGAATACCTTCTAGGGATCATATCCAACAGGTGCCTTTACTTCTTTTTTGGTATGATGGACTCGCGCAACTCTGGGGGAAACGTCTAAGAGGGCTGATGAAACTCTGAGTGTCTTCTGAAAGATCTGGAAGGCAAGGAACACAAAGAATTGGGAGGATAAGACTCCAACAGCTATTGGGGTCATATCTGTAGACATGACTAACCTCTTGGCCTAGAGGGAAGCAAGACACTAACAACCTTCGGCTCCATCCCCGAGAGTCTGGTACCCAACTCATTGGTAGGCCCCTCTAGTTGGCACATTGCCGATCAACGTGGAAGGGGTGCTCTTTCAGGACTCTAATTAGTCAGGTTATGGGCTAATTGCTAGAACAGAGACATGGGAAGTTCGATTGGTATCCAATGAAGTACCTCCGGGTGTTTGGTCGCCTATTATGATTGAGGCCTATGTTATAGCCACAACACTTTACAACACTCCAGCTTTGGGTACCGGTCCTATTGAGATCCGATTTGACGCCCAAGTACTGATACATATGATCCGTGAAGAACCCATTTCTATCTCCCATGTGGGGGACTATCATAAGGGATATCAGATCCCTCCTTCAAAACGAGAGACTAACTCTCACCTTTGTTAAAATAACAACGAACATAGGTTCCCACTAGCTCGCTAGGAAGACTCGGTCTGTATTTGTTCTTCAGTAGTCAAGGGTTTCATTACCTGATGCACTCAATTGTATTCTTCATCTACAGATTTAATAAAATATATCCCTTACTCTAAAAAAAACAATTATTTGTGAGCATGGTTGTAGAAAACGTTGGGCGTTAATCGGACGGGAAAGGGTTTAAACCCTTAAATAGAGATTAATCATATTATTTTTTAATTTATTATTATTATATGTTTTCAAAATTTATTTTATAAAAATATTAATATTATTAAACATTAAATATATTTAAAAAACATGAACTTTCTACAAAACTAAAAATATCGTATAATTCTTAAAACAAGATCAATACGTATAACTCTACCAACTCAATTAGTACATACTTATGTATTTTTTATGTTTTGATAGTTCTAAACAAAAAAAATTAATAGTGCGACTCAAACTCAAGATGTAACACTTGCACAAAGAGTGTTCTATCAACTCAACTAATATAATATTATGGTCTCATTTAGTTTGTAAAAGATTAGAAGCTATTTTAAAAAAATTATAAATCAGATTTGGCGCCTAGTTGATCGGACCGATTAATCAGCCCATACTCCGTCTAACCGGCCTGAAGCATCCTAGGAGGAAAATTCGGGTCGCCCAAGCCTATTTCAATGCTTAAACGGGCCCAAGGCACCTTCAATTAGAGATTTTTACATCCTAGTTTTGAGGATGTTGTTAGTGATTTTGAGAAAGAAACGTAATGTTGAACACAATTCAGATAAGAACAAATAAACAAAACTCATTGATTTCGAGTACCATTTATTTGGGGTAAGATTCAAAAATAAATAACATATTTAATTTAAGTATGTTTTCAAGGTGGCTTCATCAGAAAATTAAACCACTCGATCATCGGAAAAAATTGACCAGGGTAAAAGAAAGAGACGACAAACAATTTTAGTAGAGCGACATGCTTGTGAAAATTAGAAAGTCGGGTAAGAATATTTTGGATTTTTTTAAATCAAAGTTCTCGGTATTAGCATAAAATAGATTTTTTTTTAAAACGTAAAGATATGGATTTTTATTTCAATTGTCTCAAGATACAAAGTTGTGCATCGAGAATCATAAGTCTAAACCATGTTAGAACAAACATAACGGGCCTCTCGTGCTAGCCACTAAGCAGCCCCGTTCGTAGTTCTAGGAATAAACTCGAGTTTGACATCCTCGAGTGAAGATTGTATGGACCGAAACTCCTCAAGAATGCGTCTCACCGGTGAGAAAAGAGGGGTACTCCATTGGATCATCCTCACCATAAATTGGGCGTCCTTCGAATAATTACCTTCGACAACCCCGACTCTCGGAACCAAGTGAGGGCCTGCTGAATTGCCACTGCTTGCGCCATTTCTAGCTCTTGTCTCCCCGCAAAAATACCATTTCAGCACTCTATGACAGTGGCCCTCTCATCCCTACAAATCATATTAATACTCAGTTGATGGGTATTAGAGAAAACTACCCCATCCATATTCTGGGACAACCATTATTGTTGTGGTGGCTTCCATCCCTTCATAGCAGGAGTCTTGGGTGAGGCTGAGGGTCTACTAGCATTGTGGTGGTCCTCTCGCTAACTATGGACGTGGCTTCGGACCGTGCCATCCAAAGAAACTACTATCTGCGGGGTATGTTCCCAGACGATACCGCTCCCGGCCTTCCAAAGTTCCCATGCAGTCATGACTATTATACTCTTCAGGGCCATATTTGGGAGACTCATAACTATCGTCAGACACTCGAAGAAAGTCAAATTTGGGGAAATGGGGATGTGTATTTGAGCCTGATTATTTCATGTGAAAAAGGATAGTGAACTAGAAGATGTATTGTTGTTTCCTATGCACCCTGACATACTGGACATTCTTTTGGAATAAGGACAA
This sequence comes from Erodium maritimum, assembly GCA_963921825.1. NCBI lineage: Eukaryota > Viridiplantae > Streptophyta > Magnoliopsida > Geraniales > Geraniaceae > Erodium > Erodium maritimum. Next base: position 19,005,128 of record OY997593.1, on the reverse strand, counting down.
ATTTTGTCCAGAGGTTTACCACCACCTATAGGGTACCTGATAGAGCTCTCTAGAGGAAGACTTTAATGTGTGGATGGGTATCAAGATCCCATATGGACAACCAAACCGAGGCCCCTTGTTTATATACCCAACGGCCATGAAGCCGAGCCAGTAGCCGATATCCCTCCTGATAGTTGTACTAACATTTGGTATCCTTAGTCTAATACTATCTATCTGAGCTCAGAAGTATTGAAATCGGTACTTGGAGGACCTCCTTCACTAGAGTTGGGGGGAGAAGGCTCTCCAGTTTTGTAGTGTCCCAACCTCCTCTTTGTCTCATTAGGTCTGAAACCAATATCTCCTCATTTCCCACAATCCCTTCAGGTATAAAGGGGACATCTCACATTAGCCACAATGTATCCTCAACATCCGTGTTCTTTCCATCCCCAATTATCTTCGAAAGCCCTTCCTTAAAAAAGGTCTGAGTAGTCCGAAGGCCATACCGTAGTTGGCTCATATTGAGTCCCAACTTAGGTGTGAGGAAATCACATGTTCTGAAATATCGGGCTTTAAAGACCCTTGCCACTAGACTATTCGGATTAGATATAAACTTCCATCCTATCTCTTTCCAACAGTGCAATGTTCATGTCGTGCATATCTTTGAATCCCATTCCTCCCACCTCTTTCGGACGAAAAAGCTTTGCTCAGTCCGACCATATAATTGATTTTCCTGCTCGTGGAGTGCCAACCTACCAGTACCTTTCTAATTCCACGTGAATCTTGACCAAAAACGAGCGCCGGGTCCGTGTAGTGAGAATAAACGGGCGATGGGATATAGAGGTCCTCTCAAAAGGCCTCTCCGTCCCCGCCGACGGAATATTACTACAAATCGGGAACCTGCTCTCATTCTTCGGAAACCCACGTGGCAGATTGGGGTTGGGTACGCCATATATCGGGATATGGAGATTCGATAGACTGACTTGTCCAAGAAACTACAATCGATGAAGGCGAGTCTGCATATGGCGTTGTGGAAGAAACTACAACTGTAATTTTCGAAGATTCTACGGTTGTGCCCGAGATGCGACTTAAAAACATGTCGAAGATTTGTATTCAATATTTTTTATACTTCAATTGTCGCTGGGGAATCAGTTGGGCCGATAATTTCACCAGAGAAGAATCAATAGCGGAGATGATGACAGATTCAACTGATGGTAAGAAGGAAGACGCATGCGCCGTTATTTATGACTGAAACCCAATATTTTAATTTTAACTTTTTCAACTATCACTAGCTGATTCGCCGGTCAATGCTTCCATAGACATAATCGTGTCGATTTTGTCTTACGTCAACGCTGAGGGATCTGTTGACGTCGATGTCTTCAAGGCTCGTAGATTCGATACACTGATAGACGATTTTTTGGGGATTTGACCCATTTTTATTATTTTTCCAATATAATCGAGAGCGGGGATATGAACATAATCGACCCACAACAGTTGCTCTTACATTCATGAAGCTTGAGCACGATTTTGTTAAACCATGATGTTATTTATATACATTAGTATGTATTAATCCCGATGTTTAGACTTCAATGAAGAATATTAACGTGACCGACCATCGAATATTGTAGGACAGTGTCGAGACCGTTCTTGAGGGTGTTTAAGGATATTACGATATCGAGAACTGTGAAACAATGTCAGAAAAAATATACATAGTTATTTCGTTAGTATCCAGGGATTACAGTCCTTTCTTCATTGTTTAGATGCGTGTCTTATATGTTGTTTTGACATAAAACAATAAGCATCCTCTCCAACGCATAGATGGTTTAAAATTCACGTCCTTGTAACTTGAATCTCGTCCAGTTCCAAATACTCAAACCAATGTAGAATGACCCAACGGTTTCGTTCGAATTGGTGAGTTTATCACGAGCCGAGAGAAACCCTACTCGAAAGACCTGTTACAACCGCCACCGCTTGGCTGTGACCAGAGCAGTCTTCGATGGCCTTCTCTGCCTTCTTCATCCATGCGCGTTCGCTCCTGGTCGGTGCCATTCTAATCCTCCGATGCCTGCTCACTGTGGTAGTTATGGAAGCCATGACCGCTCGTCGTTCTTTTCGACGGCTTCCAGTCAGCTCTTCCTTCAGGCGTTGAGGTGTCACTCACCGTCAGATGTTCGGGATAAGATCCAGAGTTCTGGTCGTTCTTCATATCTGGTTTAATTTCGAACGTCGTTCCCTTCAAGACCGGTGTTATGAGCGTTTCGTGGAGCTCGCGTGTGTGGGGAATGCTCAGACGAGTGTTGCTGGCACTCCTCTAGGAAGCTTAAACGTTCCCTGCAGATCTGGTCCGTGGAGGTTGCGGTGGAGCATGAGAGCGTGGGGAGTTGGTACTTGGCTCAAAGTGCTTGGGTGATGGTGTTTGGTGGCCGTGGGTGTAGGGCTGGCGGCTCTGATTTTTCATTTCGGACTATGCTGAGGCTGTGGAGTTCCGTAACCAATAGGAGAATATGCAGTTCTCCTCGTGGCCATGTTTGATCAGCGTCCAGTTGGTGGCGATTCTGTCCGGAGAACTATTGGGTGACTACTTCCGCATCTCCTCGGCCTCGTTGTTCCAATGAGGTTGTTTTCTTGGACAGAACGTGGTTTGTATGGGATGTTATTCATCCACACTCTAGATGGGTCCTCATGTCGGAAGAGATCCGATGGTTTTGTTTCAGAAATCAGGATCACTTGCTCCGTTTCGTCGCCGCTGTTAAAGCAGGTTTAGGAGGCGTGGCTCGCAGGTATAGCCTTCAAGACTTTTGAATTAGTAAGAGTGTAGTCTCGAGCTATGTTTGTCTTTGGTCATTTACTTGTGGGTTATGTTCCTACTTGTCTTGTTTGTTTTGGTTTCTTCTGTTTTCAGGGGACTACTCTCTTAGGTTTTAAAGGCCTTACCTTTAAGTTTTATTATCGGGAGCTCCTCTGTAATCGTTGTTTTTGGTCTTTTGATCTTGAGATGCTTTCTTGTTTAGAAAGTCTTTCCTTTTAATAAAAATATGAGCTGATAATAAAAATGTATGAAACTCAAATCTCAAGATTTTATTCAATGGCATCATAAGTGCCAAACTCAATACCATACAGTTAAACAGAAGAAAAGAAACACACAACAATTATTTCACGACTTCAAAAGCAAGACCACAATATGCGTCCGGAAACAACTTAGTTATAGAGTAGTGCTTGGGTAGGATCGTCATGGCAGCACTTGAAGGTGGTGAACTTCTCCATGGCCTGGTGGCACTCGGGGCACTTGAGGCGGTCTGGCACCTTCCCCGCCGTGGTGGAGAAATCGAAGCGACAACAAGGCTGAACCAGATCGTTGATCTTGTTATGGTGGCCGGCGTAGGCCCCGCCGAACTGCTTCTCCGGTATGTCCCCCTTCCAGAGGTCGATCTCGATGAGCGTGGTGAGGCCCGTGTTGGCGTGCCCCAGCGCCACTATCTGCGGCCCCCGCGCCATGAGCACCCAACCGCCTTCCTTATCGTAGCTCAGCAACTTCTTGATCCCCTGCATCACCATGTCGTGGTCGTCCGCCTGCCCCAGCTGGATCTTCGAGAACAGCATGCTCTCCAGCCTCGTCCAAAAGAACCATATCATCGTCGGGTCCCAACAATAGCTTAGGCTCTCCGCCGTCACGCTCCCGATCACCCGCCGCACCTGCTCCCTCTTGTTGCTCTTCCCCACGTACGCCATCTCCACCGGCACCCGTGCTATCTGGGCAGCGTTCTTCACATTCGTCGTGAACTTACGCACCCACTCTATGTCATCCCCTCCAAACAAAAATATGTACGCGTCCTTCTGAATCTGATATCATGTTAAAAGACCAACTCAATTAAAAATTCAAGTTCATAGTTGAAGACTCGATTATAATTTTATATAATACATACCCAAGTCAAGATTTCAGGGTCAATGCTATCCACAACAAGGTCGAGCTTCCAGGTTTCGTCTCTCCAGAGAGCCTCCTCCCTCAAGCTGGTGAAGGGGAAAGCGGTGCTTCCCCAAATCCACATCATATGGATGGCGTTGGGGCACACGACCTTTCCTTGGGGGTCAAGAACCACCAAAACGGGCTTGTTCCTGAAATGCCAGATGTCCTTGATGAACCTGATCACCGCCTTGTCGATGATGGAAGGGTGGTACACCGAGTACCAAGGCATGGTAGACCTCAAGTTCTCCAAATGCTTGTTCATGGCCTCGTTCCACTGCACGTTTGGATCCACGATCGGGATCCACACGATCTCATAAGGATTGTGGTCGGTCCTCGCGGCGTGGTGCCTCGAGTCATTGTAAATCTGTTCCAAGATGGAGAGCTCGTCGGTTGATATGTCGAGGCCGGATATGAGCAGCAACACATTCCTCCTCCTAAGAACATCAATGTTAACACTTTTCTTGGTAGAACCATCGATCAGAGGCTGCAAGTCGTCCTTGGGGTAAATGAGCGCCTTGAGGAACCTGTAGTTGTCTATATGGAGCGTCTCCAAGAGGTTTAGGAGCATGTAGTAACGTTCATCGTCCTTCTTCTCCTCTGCATTGCACACACTTGTTCAGTTAGCACATGTTTATAGGTATAGGTTGCTTCACATGTCCAAACAAAACAAATATTGGTACTAACCAATGTGCCTGAGACAATATTCGAGCAGCTGTCTTAGGTGGTCGTAAATGGTTTTGAGTTTGTGGGTGAAGGTGGATAGATCCCATGATTCTGAGGTGGACAATAAGTACCTGAAAATCAACAAACGTCAAATCTTTGTTAGAATATAAAACTACAATTGAGCCTTCAACTATCAGCTTGACCTTTTAGTTCAGTTCTTTAACGCGTTGGTAAAGAAGAAATGACATACTCATGTCCCATGCTGGTGAGGTTAGTGATCTGAGTAGCACAAGCCACCATGCTCCTTATGGTCCAATACACAGCGGTGGGGATGTGGGTCATGGCAGTGGCCAAGGCTTGCACATCCGGAGTGATGTAGTTCACTGGAAGCTGCCTGAAGTCCACGATCACTCGAGTGACGTCCATCATTGCCTTGATGAGGTTGTTGAGTGCATCGAATCGGGGCTTGAGAGAGCCCGAGTGTTCCATGATGAAAGGCAGCTGCTTGAGGAGGGCCATGGATTTGGCAAGTGGGTTTGATGTGTAGATTTGTGCCAGCAGCCAGAATTCTCCATAGTTGAGAGCAAAAGCAGCGAGGCTCAGCACCAGTTTTGCATCCCATGAATAGCTTGATAACATGTTGAATATGGTCACTGTTGTGGCATGTGCATCTTCCCCTCCCAAGGCCTTGTATGCAACCTACAAGTTGATGTGTAACTTCTTCAAGTTTCAACATATTGTATATAAGTTGTTGGTTTAATTAGAAAAAGTACCACGCAAGAAATTCGATCAATTGTGTATGAGAGAGCATCGAGCATGGAGATGAAATTGGGACTATGTGTCTTCTCCTCCAGTTCTGCTGCGTGATGGGTTGGGAGGCCTCCCTGAAATCAAAACAACATTAACAAAATGTTTTATCGTTTGTGTTCGAATATAACTATAGTTAGACTTTTAACATCAGTTTGAGCTTTTAGTTCACTTGATCATGTAATATGTATCAGAATCACTAACAAGGTCTATATGTGATTAATGTACCTTCAAAAGGGTGTCGACATGGGAGGTGGATCGGGCGAGGATGTCCTCGACGAGCTGGAAGAGAGGCTTGATGTCAACCTCCCTGCCGTCAGGGGCGTGGGTTGCCTGAATCCGTTCCATCATGACATGGTCATCGGACATGGTTAGCATGCCGCCTCGGTCACTCCTGATGAGCTTCTGCATGGAGTCGTGTGACAGGTTGTTGGATGGCATCATGGAGCCCTGAGTCATGGCCAGCTTGTTCACAGGCTGCATCAATGGCTGCTGGTGGAGCTGGGATGGGCCTGGAAGATGCAACCCTGTTCCGTATGGTTGGTGCTGCACCGTTGCACCCAATGGGTGGTACTGGTTCGACAGCGGCTGGTATTGGGCTGAAGAGGGTTGCAGTAAAGGCTGCTGTTGGGTCGCCAGCGGCTGGTATTGGGTGGAGGATAGAGGCTGCTGCTGGGTCGCCAACGGCTGGTATTGGGTGGAAGAGGGCTGCATAAGAGGCTGTTGCTGCTGGGCCGGAGCGCCCGGCTGCAGCGCTAGCCCTCCCATTTGCTGCTGCAATGACCCAACTCCGAGTTGCTGTTGTTGTAGTTGTTGTTGTTGTTGTTGTTGCTGTTGTTTTTGAGCTGAGCTCGGTTGCATCAACTTGTTGGCAAGTGCTTGTGCAGCCGAGGAGGCCATTTCTGGGGTGCCTGTGGTGGGATTCGGAGGAGGTGAGAATGGGTTGTGTGGTTCATTCAACTAGCAGGGCACATAATTTATAAGTTTGAGAAATAGAATAAAGTGTAGCTGAATCAACTTCCTTGCTTCAGATCCAATTAAATTGTTATTACAAGCCTTGTCCTCTTTTGTCTATCATGGCCCACCTCTTCTTTCTTTAGCTTTCAACGGCTTATCTACAGGGATCAACAAGACAAATCAAATCTAGTTATGCATGGCTTGTCTGTACTATGTATCAGTATTGATATTGAAATGAGCTCGGGTACAGGATGTGTAGTTCATGAGAAACATGTTGTGGGAGAATGCTATACTTTGCTTGGTTCCTTAATTTATTTGCTTCTGTCTAAGTTTATGGATAAAATAAGGTGGAAAGAAGGAATGATTTGATTCTTTGCCCTTTTATGGTGGACAAGAATTAGGAGCAATTAAGAATTGGACTGGAAAAAGAATGCTCATTCTGCTTTTGCTTCATATTTGTTTGTTACTATATCTGCAGTTTTATCAACCCTTTCTCTGTTCTCTTTTCTTGCCTTTTCCCCCCTTGGGGATTGAGCTTCGGTGTAGGTCCCAAATGGGTGTCACTTGAAAATTTTGGCATAAGAGTATCCACAATCATTGGTGAGATGTTGCTGGTGAGGAGAAAACGCCGACGAGGAGCAGGCGAGGAGTTCGCTGGCGGAGAGTGCTGGCTGGGAGCTTAAGACCGACACTTATCGCTGACGGGGAGCAAAAATGTGAGTAAAAGGGGCTGCTATAAGCCAACAAAAAGGCTTTACCATCAGCTCGCTGGCTGGGAATGCTGGCTGTAAGCCAAAAAAAATAGTTTTTTATTCTTCTCGCCAGCACCATCTCACCAGCTGCCGGTGAGATATTGTGATTGCTCTAACAAGGTTTAAATGTGTAAATTTTATTTTGAACAAGTTGTGTATAAAAGATCATGTTTCTGCAACTAAAATATTAGTCATTATATAGGCGTGCTTTGATATGATCACAAGCTGTAACTTAAGTGTAGATGATTTATTTGTGCACAAGAAACAAAAGAACATCTCTTATTCTTGCAATCTAATGTATTAAACAATAGAAAAACTCAATTAATAGCTAATGACCATTTTTAAAAAAAATCTCTTAACAAATATTGTTCTGTACACTCAGATTTGAGCGGTATGATGTTACGGGTTTTAATACCAGTTTCATCTGTAACATCATCCTACTTTAATTTACTCAAATACTTCATATTCTAAAGATCTTAGTACAATTATGATCTCTTCTTCCCACCTTCATATGAACAAAACGGAATTACACATTAAAGAGAAATATCAGTACAGGTATTTGCATCTGTATCATGCCCCTACCTAATGAATAATTATATCACATCCAAGGAAAATTTGTATAAGAAAATTGCAATAATCTTGCTAAATATTGTGTAAGGTAAAACTTTATTCATCTAAAACAAAATAAATACAAATGTTTGTTTATGAAGATACAAAATCAGACAAAAATCAATTTTATTTTCAATTTCACATACATGTACATTGGCCACTTCATGTGGATTTCTTTGGCGTCTGGAACCGTGAAGTTTAATGTAGATGAAAGTGTCAGGTCGAGCGGAATTTGATTGGACAAGGTTTTCAAGGATCATGAGGATTGGGTGTTAGAGCATGAACAACAGAAAGAACCTTGGTCAGGGAGTGGGAGTGCAGAACTTGTGCTGACTGGACAAAAGTGAGGGAGTGGGAGTGCAGAAAAGTGGGTGTTTTGCAACAGAAAGGACATTGAGGTCTTGGGAGTGCAGAACAGTGCTGACTGGATTATTATTTGATATTTGGGTTATTTACGATAAAGTACCCTAATGTTTCGTCCACGAACGATAAGGTACCCTAATGAATTTTGTGTCCGATAAAGTACCCTAATGATTCGTCCACGAACGATTTGGTTTAAAATTGGCATATTCCGTTAAAAACTAACGGAGTATTCCTCTAACTTAGACATTTGCAGTTAAGTGGGTGTGAAATGACGATTTTACCCTTTCTTATTTTAAGCTTATAAATTTGATAGACAAAATTACCATTATACCCCTAATTATATAATAGAATAAAAATATAATAAATAAATAAATAAATTTATTTTTAAAAAAATTTAAAAATTAAATTATTAAAAATAATATTAAAAATTTTTAAAAATACAAAAAAATAATAAATCATTTTTATTTTTTAAAAAAATTAATTTTATTAAAAAAAAATCTGAGAACTGCGTCTTCTCCGGCAAGCTCCGGCCACCCCCTCCTCCAGCGTCTCGTCCCCGGCCACCCCCACCTCCGCCGCCGACGCCTCCCTCTTCCACCTCCCATCGTCTGAAACCTCGTCGCTGAGCTGAAGCTCGCGATTTGGTTCAGATGTGAACCAAATCGCGAGCTTCAGCTCAGCGACGAGGTTTCAGACGATGGGAGGTGGAAGAGGGAGGCGTCGGCGGCGGAGGTGGGGGTGGCCGGGGACGAGACGCCGGAGGAGGGGGTGGCCGGAGCTTGCCGGAGAAGACGCAGTTCTCAGATTTTTTTTTTAATAAAATTAATTTTTTAAAAAAATAATTTTATTTTTATATATAAAACTGTTTTTAATAAAAAAAAATTATATATAAAAAAACTAATTATTAAAAAATAAAACTAATTAAACATTAGGGTACCTTATCGTAAATAACCCTTGATATTTTCCTGTTTTATTTAATTCGTTATCAGAAACCGTTTAAATTAGTCATAATTTAAACAGTTTTGGAAATAAATAATTAATGACAATCAATAATTAATAAATTCAACACGAATATAAATGAACTTCTAATTTTATTAAACCCCTTTTAACAAGAGCACAAACGACTACTCGTCGTCATGGAAACCAGCTCCAAATCGATCTCATAGGTGCTCCATAAGATCTTTTTGTAGTCGATGGTGGGTCTCAGGATTTAGGACACTTTGTTGAGCATCCACAAGTTGCTGGTATTCCAATGGCCCTCCGTGGTGTCATCGTTCCGGTGGTGTCCAATTCGGCATTTCTGGAGGTTGCGCGTACAACAACTCCTCATCCCCATACTCGTACCGGTCGCGCTCATCCTCTACAATCATGTTGTGTAGAATTATGCAAGCGTGCATGATATCAGCCAAAATGTGTGGGCTCCAAGAACGAGCGGGACGGGAAATGATGTGCCACCTTGCTTGAAGTACTCCAAAAGCCCTTTCAATATCTTTTCAAGCACCTTCTTGGCATTTAGCAAACAACTTCTCTTTGGGCTCGAAGGGATGCCGAATAGTCTTCACGAACCGTGCCCATGTTGGGTAAATGTCGTCCACCAAGTAATAAGGTCGGTCGTACCGATGGTCGTTGATGTAGTACTCCACAGCTAGCTCACGGTCGTAGTAAGCGTCTTGGAATAGGTGGCTGTTGTTGAGGACGTTGATGTCGTTGTTCGATCCAGTCATCCCGAAAAATGCATGCCAAATCCATAAATCACGGGACGCTACAGCTTCAAGCATAATCGTCTTTTCCCCATGGTGACCTCCCCGTCCATGGGCTCCCTGGTGTTTGGTTGGGCAGTTCTTCCACTTCCAATGCATACAGTCAAGACTCCCCGCCATTCCGGGAAACCCTCGGCTGTACCCTTCTCAGAGTAAGCGGTCCAAGTCAGCCGGTGTGGGTGTACCCTGATACTCGGCTCTGAATACCTCAATGACCTTGCAAAATTTACGTAAACATTCAAGTATGGTGCTTACCCCCATGCGCAGAGTTTCGTCCAATGAATCGGTCGCGGACCCATACGCAAGCATCCGTATAGCGGCGGTGCACTTTTGTTCCGTTGATAACCCCGACCGTGAGGCAGCGTCGGGCCTCTGTTCGAAGTAGCTGTCGTGAGCCTTCACCGCGTTCATAATCCATAGGAAAAGTGGTTTGCACATACGGAACCGACGCCTGAACATGTCAGGGCCATATAGGGGTTGTTCGTCAAAATATTTCGCCATCAATTGGATGTGGGCTGCCGAACGACCTCTGTTAATCTCTCGGCGCATTGGTTCCCCACGGATGGCCCTCTGGATCCTTGGCATTACTGTCTGCATGTGCCTCTCCATCATCCGCCGGAATCGTCGCTCAACTGGCTGCATTTGGGCTGCCATCTCCTCATATGTCAGCAGTTGGGCGGCCATCTCCTCATATGTCGGCATCCGGGAAGCCAGCTCCTCGTACGTCATCTCCTCAGCGTCGGACATAACCTCGTCGTCGGACATTTTCAAAAATAGCGAGTAGGAAGTGATTATGAAATAGTGAAAGTAGAGAATGATGTGAGAAAAATGAGGAATGGGGTTGGGTATTTATAGGGTTTAAATTATCTGATTTTTGAATTAAAAAAAAATAGCCGTTGGAAGGGGCAGACTCGGCGCCGCCACGTGGCGGCACAGGAGGCTGCCAACGCAGCGAGGGCGCGAGGGAGCGGCGGCGCGAGGACCGGCCAGCGTCAGCGGAGCTAGGCGCGAGGGACGGGGAGCGGGACCGCGTGTTTGGGGAGCGGGACCGCGATTTTTCGCGTCTGCAGCGAACCGGCCAGCGGCCCTCGGTCCCGGCGCGCGCGGAGCGGGGAGCGGGAGCGACCCGTTGTGCTTGCTCTTAGGAGCTCGAGCTTGTTTTCGGGTTGGGAATTAATCTTCTCATGTAACGGAATGTAGGAGTTCGGCTCTTGAGGACACCATCTCTTATCGTCCATAGTTTGGGGTGCTACCTTCGTGGTTTATGAATCCACGACTCATGTCCTTCAAGCGAGCCCTACCTTCTTGTAGCTTCCCGTCATAGTTGTCATTTCTTCCTCTCCGATTGAGCAGTTAGCCCCTCAATCTGCCACTACTGTTGCTTCCGGTAAGCCAGAGGGTTCCTTCGATAACAAGTTGAACATATGGGCATATATGACTTCAGATGCAAGTGGGTCGGATATTGCCTCTCTAATAGATCCATATGAGGGGTTGGATCGAGCACTAATGAGGTGAGTTCTCTGAATAATGTCGAAACTAATCTTCAATGATACAAAAGAACACATTCTTACCATTTTAGCGCTTGCTCTCCTACAGTATATGGGTGCAACAAATGAAGAAGAAGACATTGTCCTTTATAATCACTGAATGTTAGTTTCGACATTATTCAAAAATTCCGTCTCACGTGCCAATGTTGTGGGATTTTAAGTAGTGTTTTCCGTCTAATTTAACAAATTGTACGATTTAAAAATTCTACACAAAAAAATGATACATGATTGTCAAACTTAGGGAATACAATGTTAGTTTTTGTAACTATTACCTTTATAATACCAAGTTCAACAAATCTACTCTAAATACTAACTCAAAAAAATATTTCAATCATATTAGCCATATGCTTGATTTCTATATCACCTACTCAACCCAATATTTTCGATGTGTGGAATGATTCTCCTTCTTGTTTGACATAGAACAACAATCTAATTTTAGGAGATCTAATCCAAATATGGAATGTCAAGGATAAGGTAAGATAAAGAAACAAAGGTAGAATCAGCCGAGTCCTAGGTTGTAAATTATAGCAACAATAGAAAGTAAAGACACGTGTAAGCGACCTTGGAGTTCTGACCCCACAGGCCAAGCGCTTATAAATACTATCATTTCCATCTCATTCTTCAATTCATTGCTCTCACTCTTTCTTCCCCAACCCGACATCTGTTTCTCACTCTGTTTCACTAATGGAGTTCACAAGATTTCTGCTATCTGGGTTTCTTCTACTTCTCGGCCTTCCTCTCGGCACTGGTGATCAGCAAAAGAATCTCCCGCATTGTAGGTTCCCGGCAATCTACAACTTCGGAGACTCGAACTCCGACACTGGCGCCATATCAGCTGCCTTCAAGCCATTCCCACTTCCCTACGGCGAATCCTTCTTCGGGAAACACAGCGGTCGTAACTCCGACGGCCGTCTCATCATCGACTTCATCGGTTCGGCATTTACTCTACTGCATTGCTGAAGCTTGTTTTGTTTCGTTTCGAATAAAGTTTTGATTTTTTGTTTTGTTTTACCGTGCAGCTGAGCGTCTGAGACTACCTTACCTGAGCTCGTACCTGAACTCGCTCGGTGCAAATTACCGGCACGGTGCCAATTTCGCAACCGGAGGCTCTACGATTCAGAGGCCAAATGAGACCATCTAAGAGCACACCATCAGCCCCTTCTACCTGGATATGCAGATCATCCAATTCAATCAGTTCAAGCAACGTGCAGCTGATCTCTACAATGCAGGTTGTTTCTTTATCTCCAAAACATTAATTCAATACCAAAATTTATACACAACCCAAAAACTCAAGTTTCGTACTTTGTTCGTGTAAATCGAAAAGATGCTCTGATAATTGGCTTAGAGTCTCACATATTAGTTAGATATTTGTTCGTGTTTAGGTGTTGGTGGTTATTGACATAAATAATAAACATCTTGCACATGATAAGTGTTAAAATATATAATTATAATTAATCATTCAACCATCAGTTTGAACGTTTAGGTAGGCAGTATGAGTTTAACAATATGGTTGGGTGCCTGTTGTTCAGCGAAGAAGCCTTCTCACAGGAACCATCTGCCAAGGCCGGAGGATTATTCCAAGGCCCTATACACATTCGACATCGGCCAAAACGATCTGACAATGGGGTTCAGGAGGCTGAGCACCGCTCAACTCCGAGCGGCCCTGCCTGATATGGTCAATGCAGTAGCCTCTGCAGTCCAGGTACATTGCTATATCTTTCAACTTAAACCCTTTTTCCTCTAGACAACCTCCTACTTCTTCGGATTGAGCGTGCGTTTGTTGTTGCAACAGAATCTGTATGAGCAAGGTGGCAGGACATTCTGGATACACAACACTGCCCCCATCGGGTGCTTGCCCAGGTTCTTGTTCTTCCGCCACATTCCTGAATCTGAATCTGGGTATCACGACCAAAACGGTTGCGTCAGGGATAAAAACGACATGGCCATGGAGTTCAACCAGCACCTTAAAGACAGAGTGACCCAGCTCCGAGCTCAGCTCCCAGAGGCTGCCATAACATACGTCGATGTTTATGCTGCCAAGCACGAGCTCATCAGCAATGCAAAGCAACTAGGTATCATTTCATTTCAATAAATATTCCTAATTAAATCCACTTTAAATACATGGGTTTTGCATCATGTGTTGTCAGGATTTGGTGATCATCCACTGAAGGTGTGCTGCGGGTACCACGAGGGGAAGGACCATGTGTGGTGTGGGTTAAGATCGAGCATAAACAATGGAAGTGAAGTTTTTGGTGATACTTGTAGACATCCTGGGGCTGCGGTCATGTGGGATGGTGTGCACTACACAGAAGCTGCTAATAAATGGGTCGCTCAACATGTGCTCTACGGATCATTGACAGACCCGCCCACGCCAATCACACAGGCATGCCATCGGCGTACTAGCATGTAATAACTTTGGGTTAGAAAACCAACAGCCAGACTAGGAGCTAATAAGGTAGAAGAGGGTCTTAGGTTGTTTCATAATAAACTATCATTCTTGTACACATCTCTTTAACTAGCATTTTCTCTTATATTCATTATGAAAAGAGTGGAGCGCTTTCTATTCTAAAGCAAGAAAGATATCTACAAGTATGTCAAGAACAATAGATCATGATCATGAAGGGGCATCATAAAACGGATCTCCTTGACAAGGCAGTGGGAGTCCATATTCACTACCCTCTTAACAAACTTGATTTTAACATATTTGAGGGTGGCCTACTAAATGACTTAACAATCATGTATGATAGCTCCCAATTATGTGTTTCATACACGACACGGAAAATAAAATTTGTGTGGCATAATCCTCATTTTCAATCCCTTATATTCTTCTGCACTACAAATTATGAGCCTTTCGCATTAAGAATAAAAGTGACGTGTTTCCCCTATTTCGTTAATTTCAATTATTGGTTGAAAAACAACTCAATTCTACTATTAAAACCGTTAGCTCTTATTGGGTTGTGAGTACAGGTCAATCAACACTTATTTCAAAACAATTGGAGTCTAATATCGCGTTACTTGTCCTCACACACATGAACAAAATGACACAGCTGAACGAAAGATACATGCTATTGTTGACATTGGCTTAGCGTTTCTCGCTCATTCTGGAACACCATTTAAATATTGGGAATATACTTTCGAAATTGCAGTTTTTTTTATCAATCGATTACCTAGTTCAAGTCTCAAAAATCAAACTTCTTTCCAACTTCTATACTAGTCCTCACCCGATTTTTCCTTCCTTAAAGTTTTTGGTTGTGCATTCTATTTGTTGCTTCGTCCTTATAACAGAAAAAAGTTTTACTACCGTTCCAAATTGTGTGTTTTTCTTGGTTATTCTCCTTCTCATCTTGGGTATAGGAGTCTGGACAAAGACACTTGACACATTTACATATCTCACCACGCTCGATTTGATGAAAAGGTATTCCCTTTCCATACCACTCGTGTGTCTACTTCTATGTCCCCATCTGTCTCTAGTCCTATTGTCCCGTTACTTCAGCTAGTTCTGGTCTCTCCAGCACTTGTTTCTTTAGGACCAAGCTCTTCAGGTATGACTCTATCTCTTTCTCAATCAATTTCCTACATTAATCTTCTGTTGCAGGAGACTTCACATGATTATATTGATACTAGTGCCTCCGAGTCACCAGTCTCTCCGTCCTCGACTCTACTATCCCCGGTTAGTAACTCGCACCTCTGGTGGTTGTTGAGCCTTCGCCCTCTCGGTTTCCATCGGCCCCAGCTCGGTGTTCGCATATGATGATGCTTCCTCCAAACCCGAAGCCATGAGTTCCTCTGGTTGTTGTTCCTCTGTCTCCAGATTTTAAACATGGATCCTTTATGCAAGCCATAAACACACCTAGTGGAAACATGCCATGGAGTTTGAGATGATGGTCTTACGATAGAATCATATGTGGGAGCTGGTCCCTCCACTTGCTCATGGAAACGTTGTTGGGAACAAATGGATTTATAAAATCAAATGCAAGGCAGGTGGTTCTTTGGATCATTACAAGGCGCGACTGGTTGCTCGTGGCTATATTCAAGAGTTTGGGGTCGATTATACTGATACATTCAGTCTAGTTGTTAAACCGACCACTATACGCACTGTGCTTACGGTGGCATTTCTCGTGGATGGTCTATTCGACAATTGGATGTGAGAAATTTCTTTCTTCATCGTGACCTTCTATAGATAGTAAACATGTTCAACCTTGAGGTTTTATTGATACGGCTGCCCCTACTCATGTTTGTTGGTTGAAAATGTCACTTTATGGCCTTAAATAGGCTCATAGGGCATGGTTTTATCGCCTCAATACGTTTCTTTAAAGGTTGGGCTTTATTGGTTCCACCTCTGATTCTTCATTTTTTTTATTTTCAAGTAAGCTGGGCATACCATATTCTTATTGGTCTATGTGGACGACGTTATTATCATTAGAAATCACGAGTCCACTCTCTCCAAGCTGATTGTTCGTCTGTCCTAGGAATTTAAGCTTCGAGATCTTGGGTTGTTACAATATTTTCTTTGCATTCAAGTACTCTCTCATAATGGTGGCTTACTATTGTCCCAACACCAATATTTTCGGGATGTCCTAAAATTTGCGTGTATGACCACCTACAAGCCATGGCCAACACCACTGGAAGCTGGACGACATTTGTCCAAAACCACAAGCACGTTATTATCTACGTTAGAGAGTATGCTATATCGTCGCTTATGTGGGAGTCTCCAATATGCAACGTTAACACGACCGGATCTATCCTTTGCTGCAAATAAGTTGTGTCAATTTATGCATACCCCAACCACCACTCACTTTCAAGCTCTTAAACGGATTCTTCGGTTCTTATAGGGCACATTATCATTTGGCTTGGACATTGCCAAAGGTCCGTTTTCTTCTACCACCGCCTTTAGTAATGTAGATGGGACTGGCTGTCTAGATGATAGACGTTCGTCTGGTGGTTATCTTATATATTCGGGGAACAATTTGATTTCCTAGAAGTTTCGTAAACAAGCAACTGTGGCACGATCATATATTAAATCTGAATTTAAGGCAGTTGCAGATGTGTGTAGAACTTAAATGGCTCAAAAACTTACTAATGGAACTGGGAGTTACGTTGTCTCAATTGTCGCATGTTTGGTGTGATAACATTGGTGCGGTCTTTCTCTCTTCCAATCCTGCATTCTATGCTCTTACTCGTCATGTCGGGGTCAACTTTCACTTCGTTCATCAATTGATATTGCACAAGCTTCTCAATGTCTCTTTATTGTCCTCGGCGGATCAAATTGCTGACATTCTCACTAAGTCCCTCCCTCGTCATCTTTTTGATAAATTCAGAAGCAAGCTTCGCCTACTGTCTCCGGCTTCAGCTTGTGGGGTCATGTTATCATAATTGATAATTATCATTTTAGATAAACTCTATCCATACTTGACTCTATCCTCATCTCCTACTCTATCATTATCATCGTGATAAAGTTTATCTTTATTTCCTTCTATCATGTAACTAGATATACTATAACTAGCATTAGAAGAGTATTAGCTTTTGTACTCTTATGGCTATAAATAGTCAAGTCATATATCATTCTATTCATTCAATATTCACATCATACGCCTATTTGCTTATTTTGACTTTCCCCAATGATCTTGGATCGCTTAATCATAATCTGGTTGTTCCGTACAAGAATTCTCGAATCGAAACAGTTTACATCCCTATTTATGTCATGGTCCTTCTGTAATAACCACTCCCGATCAACGCCAGTCAAATCTGCGAAAAACGGGAAAATTTAAAAAATTTATACAGACACTTAAATGAACCTAAATTTGACCCAGAGGGTCATACCGGACTTAAGTTGACCCCGATATCGACCAAAGTGAGTTCCGGGGGACTCAGGGCAACTTTCTGACCAATTTGGGAAATGTTGACTTTTCACTGGAAAAGTCAACCGAGCGACGTTTTGGTCCATTCGAGGACCGTTTTGGATCCAAAAAGCTTAGCCGTCGTCGCAGCGGTCTTAGTTGAGCCGTTTCCTTGTAGCCCGTGAAGTTTCGTAATTTCTTGGAAAAAGTGCCCGTTCGGGGCCCGAAACGTCCGAATTTCGCAAATCTGATTGGTAAATATCTTTTAGATATTTTCCCAAAAAGGTGTGGGACCCACTTGCCACTTGTCAACCAAGTGGTGGTGTTAGGTTTATGGGGCAAAACAAGAAGACTACTAGAGAGGGGGGGTTGGCCATTTCAAAAAAAAAGGAGAAAAAAATAGAAAAAAAAGAAGTTTAGAGAGAGAAGGAGAAGAGAGAAAAGAGAGGGAAGTTGTAGGGTTTTGGTGATTCTCGTTCATCAAACCGTTGGATCGTCTCAAAGATAGAAGAATCGAACTCCCATCGACATTCTCTACGGTGAGCACCTAATCGATCTTCGTTTTGTTAAGTTCAAGAATTAGGTTTTGGTTTAAAACTAGTAGTTTAGGGTTGTGTTGAGGATTGGGGTTCGTTGGAGACGTTTTGGAGACGTTTTGGAGCAAGATTGAATGTTTTCCGGTGACCGGGAGCTCGGGGGAGCTCCGGCCACCGGATATGGTGGCTGGCCGGCCATGGGGTGGCTGGCCAGAGCTAGGGCCGGCCACCACCATGGTGAGTCGGGCCCAATTTAGCCCTATCCACCCACGGCCAAGGTTGGCCGGGTGGGGCCCACGTGCTCGGGTGCTCGGGTTTCATGTTCGGGTGGTTTAGAACGTTCCCCAAGTAATTAATCTACAACCGAATCGAAATTTGGAATTAAATTGCGAAAGTTGTAATTGACGGGTTTAGAAACTTGAAACGCTAATTAAATTACTCGGAAGTCGGAATTGGATTCCGTCGAGTGCATAGGAACCCTTGAATTATTCTAAGACCTTAGAAACGAAAACGGAAATTTGCGGAGCCCCGGAAGGGCGTTCCCAAAACCCGGGCAGATTCGCCATGTCTGGGGAATCGGGCTTTTCCGGGTCCATTATCGACAATGTCGAGTAATTGGGAAGTTTGGGAGTGATCGACATTGTCAGGGTTACTTTTGGGCGTCAAGTTTATTAAATTCCAGTTTATGTCTGCGAACTTAAAAGTATTTAAATTTTGTTCTTATTAGATCGTGCCGCAGACAGAGGAAAGGGAAAGCTAGGCGAGTGATCGAGATCACGCCGGAGCTTGTTAGTGCGCTTTTGGAGAAAGCATACGAGGTAGGGAAAAGTAGCCGGATCTCGGCCCTGATTAGGGAAAGTTAACAGTAGAATTGCATGTGACACCGGGGTGTCGTGGGTTAAGTAGGTTTATCGAATATTAGAAAGGCAGGCGACACCGGGTAGTGTCGTATGATACGAGAACGTATCGAACATTAGAAATGCATGTGACACTTAGTAGTGTCGTAGGAGCAGTGAACTTATCGATATTAGAATTACTGGAGGCATATGACCATGCCCGGAGGTTGATTGTTTAGTTTATGTCTTGGGTGGCCATGAGAGCCCGTACTTTGTTGTCGTGTCTTGGGTGGCCATAAGAGCCCGTACTTTACTGTTGTGTCTTGGGTGGCCATGAGAGCCTGTACTTTGCTGTTGTGTCTTGGGTGGCCATGAGAGCCCGTACTTTATTGTTGTGTCTTGGGTGGCCATGAGAGCCCGTACTTTACTGTTTGCGTCTTGGGTGGCCATGAGAGCCCGTGTTTTACCGTTGGTGTCTTGGGTGGCCATGAGTACCCGTGGGGTTGTTGAGCCCGTGATTTTACCGTTGGTGTCTTGGGTGGCGATGAGGGCCCGTAGGGTTGTTGAACACGTGTTTTACTGTTGGTGTCTTGGGTGGCCATGAGTGCCTGTGGAGTGTTGAACCTGTGTTGTTGCTAGTTGTTGAACTTTGTTTGTGATTGTGATTGCCTGAGGTTGGTGGGTGTGGCTAGCCTCCCGACAGAGATCGGGGGAAGTGGCGAGGTTGTGGGCTAGCCTCCCGACAGAGATCGGGAGAAGGTGCGCGGGTGTGGCTAGCCTCCCGACAGAGATCGGGGGAAGTGGCGAGGTTGTGGGCTAGCCTCCCGACAAAGATTGGGAGAAGTTGCGCGACAGGTCGACTGTCTGGCCTGACAGGGATCGGTAAAGGGCGTGAGGGAGGTTACTGAGCAGCTGGAGTGCGATCCTTTGTGATCTTGTTTGGTGTGCGATCCTTTGTGATCTTGGGTGTTGCGTGGTTGTCTTTCGTGTCTTTGGTGGAAGTCGTCAATCGTTGTGTCGGGTCTCCTTTACGTGTCCGAGTGTTGAGTCGGTTGAGGAAGGTAACCGTGTGAGTGTGTCAGTCGGACTACTTGAGTTGGGGATAGTGATCCCCGGTGTTGGGTTTATAGTTGGTGTTACCGGCATTGTCTGCTAAGTATGCCGTAGTCAGTCTGTTATCCGTGGTGGTGAGCGAACGCTCACCCCTAGCTGATTTTCCTACAGGTACTGTTCGCGGGACGGACTAGGTGAGCTCTCGAAGCTTGAAGAGCTAGGAGCGGGGGTCCGGGTTTACTTTTGAGTCTAGCGATGTACACTTGTATTTTGTCCGCTTGTTGGGACGTACTTTTGGGTTGTAAATAATTATTTGGTTTAAGTAAATGGTTGTTTTAAAGTGATTTAATTAAAATGTCTGAAAATGTTTTATCGTTTTAAACGTTCGCGTTCCGGGTTCGGTTCTACTGAATTTGGGGCGTGACAGCTTGGTATCAGAGCTCGAGGTTTCACACCTCGGACTTTACGTCAATTAGGTGGGGAGAGTCGAGTCAGTAAAGTCCCATCGTGCGTTGGGTACGCAGGTCGGAACCGTGCGTAGACCCGTTGTGTTTTGAGTCATGTTTGTGTTTATGTGTATGTGCAGTACGGTATTACTGGCATACTGTTTGTGTGTTGCTGCGTGAAACATTTTTTAAACTGTCGTGACTCGACTCAGGGGCGCCCCTGCAGTCGAGCGTGACGGTGTTGACATCAAATGGGTACAATGTAGTTCGGGGACGCCTGGACCGGGTTGTAACTACCTGATGTCAAGAAATGAGGTTTTAATGAAGTGGAGAAAGTTTTTAAATTGGTTGGCCCTGTGGGCGTGTGTGACTTTGGTTGGCCCTGTGGGCGTGTGTGACTTTGGTTGGCCCTGTGGGCGTGTGTGACTTTGGTTGGCCCGGTGGGCGTGTGTTGTTGTTGTTTGGCCGTGTTGACTTGTGGTTGAGGTTGAGTGACTTGATTTGGTCTGTGAGTCGTTATGCGGTCGTTTGAGCTTTTCCTTTACGTATTATTATAATTAAAGTATTAATAGCGTGAGCGGTGTGACGTTTAGTAACGAGTACGCTAGAGTAGGCATAGACCGTGTGAACGCTAGTATTTTGAGCATGTTGTCGTTATATAAGTTCGCAAACTGAACGTTTGTGTGTATCTGTGTAGAGGATACTGACACATGGCTCGTGGCAGACGAGGATGATCAGCCGTGACATGGGGACGGGTGCCCGCGCGAGGCAGGCAGGGACGGTTAGCAGGGACACCAGGACGGGTGCCCACCGTTGAGCCCGCAGAGTACGCGGAGGCCCATGGTACTCCTGTCGGAGAAGACAGGAGGAGCGACGCGGGACCATCTACGGGCACGCCCAGCGTCCCGCCGGTCGCAGACCCTCCCACTACGACCGCCCTGGACGAGCTGACCAGGACAGTGCAGAGTTTGGTGGCGATCATCGCCAGTAGAGAGTCGGCATCGCCAGCTCCGGAGACAACAGCGGTCCCAGCGAGGCCCGTTCAGGCCGAGGACCATACGGCCCGGACACTGCTGTACTTTCTGAAGCTGGGCATACCCACCTTTGTCGGGGAGCCGAACCCAGACCTAGCCGAGAGATGGCTGGAGCAGGTCACGCGGGACCTGGACACCTCAAGTATCGAGGATGGCTGCAAAAGAGTGTCCTTTGCAGCTCATCAGCTGAGGGACAGCGCCTACCACTGGTGGGGGCGTGTGAGGGACAGAGTCGGGCACGACTACGGTGTCTTCCAAACGGTCTTTCTAGCGCAGTATTTCCCCGAGTCGGCTCGGGTGGACCGACATCGACAGTTCCTGGAACTGCAGCGGGAGGGGATGTCAGTGGCAGAATATGAGGCCAGATTCACGGCCCTGACCAGATTCGCGCTAGAAATGGTGGCGACACAGAAGAACCGTTGCATACGGTTTGAGGGGGGACTGAGACCGGTGATTCGGGATCGAGTCCTCGCCTTGAGGTTGCGGGAGTACTCAGAGCTCGTGGACACTACCGCGACAGTGGAGTAGGGTATCCGAGATGCGGCCAGGACCCGTGAGGTTCGACAGCGGTCGACCGACATTACGGGGCCATCCGATTCACAAGACCCAAGGAGACAGAGGACCACGGGGTTCTTTCGACCACATGCTCAGTAGGGCGGAGCGAGACATAGGGGGTCTGTGGCGTCAGTGGGGTCAGTCGCCTCAGAGAGGGGGCCGACATGTTTTACCTGCGGGCAGCGAGGCCACTTTCATCGAGAGTGTCTGATGGGAGGAGGGCCCGCGGCGCTACCAGCGACCAGCCGGACAGGCCAGGGCACGGAGCCGAGGGCCGACGATATCAGGTGTTTACGGTGCAACCGGGTTGGGCACGCTATTGCAAGGTGCCCTGAGCCGATTATGGCAACGTCAGCGCAGCGGCCGCATCAGTCCTATACAGTGCAGTCGCTCAGAGGTCGCCCGCGTCAGAGTCAGCAGTCAAGGTTCTCGCAGCCGTCCACGAGTGCGCCAGTTCCGAGACAGCCTTAGAGATCTGGGTATACATCAGTCAGTGCGCCGGGTCAGAGGCAGCAGGCGTCGCAGGGAAGAGTGTACGCAGTTACTGACTCCTGGGCCCCAGGATCTACTACCTACCGCGAGACCATTCAGGGTACGTGTTTATTGTATCATTTATGGGCGTTATTCTTATTTGATACTGGGGCGTCGCACTCGTTTATTTCATTGAGTTGTGCGGAGAGGTTGGGGCTGAGTTTAGAGCCGTTGAGTCCACCCCTGTGCCTGGACACCCCAGTTGGGGGTGATGTATTGTTGACTAGGGTCTATCGCGCTTGCGAAATTAGAGTCGCAGACTGTCCTTGCCCTAATGACCTTCTCGTGCTGGGAATGACGACCTTTGACGTGATCTTGGGAATGGATTGGCTGGCGAAGTACCGAGCCAACATCGACTGCTACAGGCGACGAGTGACAGTGTTAGTAGGCAGCATGAAGGTGACGTGTGTTCTGGGTAGTAAGAGTGGGGTTCTCCTGTCGGCGTTGTCCGTAGTGGAGGAAGTATCGGTCGTGCAGAGCCGAGAGTTACCGCGAGTGGTATGCGAGTTCCCCGAGGTCTTTCCTGAGGAGTTGAGCGGGTTGCCACCAGTTCGGGAGGTGGAGTTCGGGATTGACATGGTGCCGGGAACGGCAGCGATATCGATGGCGCCGTACAGGTTTACGCCGGCAGAGTTGACCGAGCTGAAGCGTCAGCTCGAGGAGCTTCAGGAGAAGGGATTTATCCGTCCGAGCGTATCGCCGTGGGGAGCACCAGCACTCTTCGTGAAGAAGAAGAGTGGAGAGCTTCGGATGTGTATAAATTACCAGAAGCTGAACCGGGTTACGGTGAAGAACCGATACACGATGCCGAGGATCGATGACTTGTTCGACCAGTTGAGAGGGTCAACTTGTTTCTCGAAGATCGATTTGCGATCCGGATATTACCAGTTGTGAGTCTGAGAGGGGGACGTCGCAAAGACTGCATTCCGGACACGCTATGGGTATTACGAGTTCTTAGTAATGCCGTTTGGACTGACAAACGCACCTGCAGCGTTCATGGATCTGATGAACAGTATATTCTGGCCGTACTTAGATCAGTTTGTGGTGGTGTTCGTAGATGACATCTTGATCTATTCGCAGAGCGAGGCGGCACATGAGGTACATTTGAGAATTGTTCTGACCCTGCTACGCACGCATCGGCTATATGCCAACCTAGAGAAGTGCGAGTTTTGGCTCGCTGAGGTGAAATTCCTCGGTCACATTGTATCCCGTGACGGTATACTGGTCGATCCATCGAAGATCGACGCGGTTTCGAAGTGGGCACGGCCCACGAATGTCTTCGAGATCCACAGCTTTCTGGGGTTGGCAGGCTATTATCGGCGGTTTGTCCAGGACTTTGCGCGACTATCCGCACCGATGACGTTGTTGACGCGCAAGGGAGTCGGGTTTGTGTGGATAGAGGATTGTGAACGTGCGTTCACGGAGTTGAAGACTCGTCTGACTACCGCCCCAGTATTGGTAGTGCCAGAGCGAGGGATCGGGTATGAGGTCTATTGTGACGCGTCCGGGGAAGGACTGGGTTGTGTACTGATGCAGTTGGGTAGAGTTGTTGCTTATGGCTCCAGTAAGTTGAAGACACACGAGCGCAACTATCCTACTCACGACTTGGAGCTAGCAGCAGTCGTGTTCGCGCTAAAGGGCTGGCGGTATTATCTGTATGGCGAGGGGTTTCGGGTGTTCTCGGATCACAAGAGCCTCAAGTACATCTTTTCCTAGCGAGACCTGAACATGCGCCAGCGGCGATGGATGTAGTTACTTGAGGAGTACGACTTTGAGCTACACTACCATCCGGGTAAGGCGAACGTGGTCGTCGATGCCTTGAGTAGGAAGTCGGTTCCGAGTCTGGCTAGCATATCCGTCCGAGAGTGGGACATGATGGGGGAACTGAGCACGTTCGGGCTCGAGCTAGAGGAGGTTACTAGTGGCGTGGCCATGTGCTCACTGGTGGCTCAGCCCTCGCTACTTGCCCAAGTATTGGAGGCGCAGTCGGAGGACGTCGAGACGGCAGAGATCCGAGAGATGGTCGTCAGCGGTGACGAGGTGGTAGGCTGGGAAGTCAGTGCTGATTGGGGGTTACGGTATCGAGGAGGGTTGTTCGTGCTGGGCAACTGTAGAGACGACGTGTTGCGAGAGTCACATCATTCGCGTCTTACAATGCACCCGGGGGGCACCAAGATGTACCGTGACATCAGGCGGCACTTCTGGTGGCGCGGGATGCGGAGAACAGTCGTAGAGTTTGTGTCGAGATGTCTCGTCTGTCAGTAGGTGAAAGCCGAACATCAGCGTCCCGCCGGATTATTGCAGCCACTGTCGATCGCCCAGTGGAAGTGGGAGCATGTCACGATGGACTTCGTGAGTGGACTGCCGAGATCGCCGAAGGGACACGACGCCGTGTGGGTAGTAGTCGATCGGTTGACCAAGTCGGCCCATTTCCTGGCTATGAGGATGACTGATCCGGTCGACAAGTTGAGCAGCCTGTACATTCAGGAGATAGTGCGTCTCCATGGGGTCCCTGTGTCGATAGTGTCTGACAGGGATCCTCGTTTCACGTCCAGGTTTTGGCCGAGTCTGCAGACCGCGTTGGGGACTGAGGTTCTACTCAGTACAGCACACCATCCCCAGACAGACGGTCAGTCCGAGCGCACTATTCAAGTCTTTGAAGACATGTTGCGGGCATGTGTGCTGGATTTCAGGGGATCGTGGGAAACCCACCTGCCGTTGGTCGAGTTCGCCTACAACAACAGCTACCAGGCCAGTATTGGGATGGCACTGTTCGAAGCGTTGTATGAGAGGCCGTGTCGATCGCCAGTGTGTTGGGCAGAGGTGGGGGACAAGAGTCTGCTGGGGCCAGATCTTGTCAGAGAGACGACAGAGAAGGTCGCGCTGATACGCGAGCGGTTGAAGACCGCGCAGAGTCGGCAGAAGAGCTATGCCGACAGACGACGTCGACCTCTCGAGTTCGCAGTCGGGGATCACGTGTCCCTGAAAGTGAGCCCGAGGAAGGGACTGGTACGGTTCAGATGCAGCGGTGGCAAGTTGGCTCCGCGGTACATTGGCCCGTTCGAGATCTTGAGCAGAGTGGGAGCAGTGACTTATCGTCTGGCGTTACCACCGCAACTTGGGAGAGTTCATAATGACTTCCACGTGTCCCAATTGCGGTAGTACAATGTGGACCCCTCCCAAGTCATTGAGTGGACAAATATCGAGGTGGCTGACGATGTCTCCTATGAGGAGTAGCCGGTTCGGATCATGGACACACGGGAGCAGGTCTTGCGTGGCAAGATTATTCGCCTAGTACGGGTGCAGTGGAGGCATCACGGGGCTGAGTCGACTTGGGAACGCGAGGACGAGGTTCGCGCGAAATACCCCGATCTGTTCGAATCCCGAGGTACGTCTGTTTTAAATTTCGCGGACGAAATTCCTTTAAGGGGGGTAGATTGTAATAACCACTGCCGATCAACGCCAGTCAAATCTGCGAAAAACGGGAAAATTTAAATTTTTTATACAGACACTTAAATGAACCTAAATTTAACCCCGAGGGTCATACCGGACTTAAGTTGACCCCGATATCAACCAAAGTAAGTTCCGGGGGACTCAGGGCAACTTTCTGACCAATTTGGGAAATGTTGACTTTTAACTGGAAAGGTCAACCGAGCGACGTTTTGGTCCATTCGAGGACCGTTTTGGATCCAAAAAGCTTAGCTGTCGTCGCAGCGGTCTTATTCTACAAGTAATTAATCTACAACCGGATCGAAATTTGGAATTAAATTGCGAAAGTTGTAATTGACGGGTTTAGAAACTTGAAACGCTAATTAAATTACTCGGAAGTCGGAATTGGATTTCGTCGAGTGGATAGGAACCCTTGAATTATTCTAAGACCGTAGAAACGAAAACGGGAATTTTCGGAGCCCCGGAAGGGCGTTCCCAAAACCCGGGCAGATTCGCCATGTCGGGCGAATCGGGCTTTTCCGGGTCCATTATCGACAATGTCGAGTAATTGGGAAGTTTGGGAGTGATCGACATTGTCAGGGTTACTTTTGGGCGTCAAGTTTATTAAATTCCAGTTTATGTTTGCGAACTTAAAAGTATTTAAATTGTGTTCTTATTAGATCGTGCCGCAGACAGAGGAAAGGGAAAGCTAGGCGAGTGATCGATATCACGCCGGAGCTTGTTAGTGCGCTTTTGGAGAAAGCATACGAGGTAGGGAAAAGTAGCCGGATCTCGGCCCTGATTAGGGAAAGTTAACAATAGAATTGCATGTGACACCGGGGTGTCGTGGGTTAAGTAGGTTTATCGAATATTAGAAAGGCAGGCGACACTTGGTAGTGTCGTATGATACGGGAACATATCGAACATTAGAAATGCATGTGACACTTAGTAGTGTCGTAGGAGCTGTGAACTTATCGATATTAGAATTACTGGAGGCATATGACCATGCCCGGAGGTTGATTGTTTAGTTTGTGTCTTGGGTGGCCATGAGAGCCCGTACTTTGCTGTCGTGTCTTGGGTGGCCATGAGAGCTCGTACTTTACTGTTGTGTCTTGGGTGGCCATGAGAGCCCGTACTTTGTTGTTGTGTCTTGGGTGGCCATGAGAGCCCGTACTTTATTGTTGTGTCTTGGGTGGCCATGAGAGCCCGTACTTTACTGTTTGCGTCTTGGGTGGCCATGAGAGCCCGTGTTTTACCGTTGGTGTCTTGGGTGGCCATGAGTGCCCGTGGGGTTGTTGAGTCCGTGCTTTTACCGTTGGTGTCTTGGGTGGCTATGAGGGCCCGTAGGGTTGTTGAACCCGTGTTTTACTGTTGGTGTCTTGGGTGGCCATGAGTGCCTGTGGAGTGTTGAACCTGTGTTGTTGCTAGTTGTTGAACTTTGTTTGTGATTGTGATTGCCTGAGGTTGGTGGGTGTGGCTAGCCTCCCGACAGAGATTGGGGGAAGTGGCGAGGTTGTGGGCTAGCCTCCCGACAGAGATCGGGAGAAGGTGCGCGGGTGTGGCTAGCCTCCCGACAGAGATCGGGGGAAGTGGCGAGGTTGTGGGCTAGCCTCCCGACAGAGATCGGGAGAAGTTGCGCGACAGGTCGACCGCCTGGCCTGACAGGGATCGGTAAAGGGCGTGAGGGAGGTTACTGAGCAGCTGGAGTGCGATCCTTTGTGATCTTGTTTGGTGTGCGATCCTTTGTGATCTTGGGTGTTGTGTGGTTGTGTTTCGTGTCTTTGGTGGAAGTCGTCAATCGTTGTGTCGGGTCTACTTTACGTGTCCGAGTGTTGAGTCGGTTGAGGAAGGTAATCGTGTGTATGTGTCAGTCGGACTACTTGAGTTGGGGATAGTGATCCCCGGTGTTGGGTTTATTGTTGGTGTTACCGGCATTGTCTGCTAAGTATGTCGTAGTCAGTCTGTTATCCGTGGTGGTGAGCGAACGCTCACCCCTAGCTGCTTTTCCTACAGGTACTGTTCGCGGGACGGACTATGTGAGCTCTCGAAGCTTGAAGAGCTAGGAGCGGGGGTCCGGGTTTACTTTTGAGTCTAGCGACGTACACTTGTATTTTGTCCGCTTGTTGGGACGTACTTTTGGGTTGTAAATAATTATTTGGTTTAAGTAAATGTAGTTTTAAAGTGATTTAATTAAAATATCTGAAAATGTTTTATTGTTTTAAACGTTCGCGTTCCGGGTTCGGTTCTACTGAATTTGGGGCGTGACGCCTTCTATATCATTAAGGAGAGACATGTGATTCGACGTCGTTACCTCGAAGTTACGCAAGGTCACCTTGGGGAGCATCTGAGCAAACCCTCTAGATCCCCTTGTTTTGTCTAACCGGGATTCAATGTACGTCTGCACCCTCTTCCCCCGAAACTAGATGAATGATTGCCTAATCAAATTTGTATCCCATACCCTTTTTTCATGACCGCGTCTCTGAGATAATTGAGATATGCTTACGGGTGGCGAAGACTTCCACCCTTTTTTTTATTTTGATTCATAATCCTACCAAAATCCTCTGCAATTAGCCACATTTCCCTATTCACGGTCCACAGACCCTTGAGAAGGTCCTAAAACGGGTACCATTCAGTTTTCCTTAGACTAATGTGAAGCGGAATTCTAGTTAGTCATCAACCACACCGCCCATCAGCCAATATGGTGCATGGATGTCGTCCAATAATCAAAATCCACCGTGTCATTCCAAGGCAAGATCATCCCGTCCGTGTGCTCCTCTACATTCACCGTCGTGCCTTCTTTATTTTTTTTATCAGAAAGTAAATAATGCCTTCTTCAAACTTCCAATTCCGTTTATACAATCTCTTCCAATTCATAGGTATATAATATTTACGTATAGTAACGTGGTATTCTCTCATAAATCAATTATTCCTTAAATCATTTTGTAGTAATTAGGGGTTTGTGACTTCGTAATTCGAGCTGACACAATTCATAGAGATCCGAGGTTGTAAATCAAGCCAAACCGCAAGGAAAAGAAACGGAATGAAGACACGTGTATGCCATCTCTGAGTCCTGAGCCTATAAAGGCTCTCATATCTATCTTCTTCACTCCATTGATGTCACTCTTTCTTCTCCAACCTCTGTTTCTCACCCATGGAGCTCACAAGATTTCCACTTTCTGGGTTTCTTCTACTCTTGGGTCTCCAGATCTGTCTCGGACGAGCTGAGGATCCACCGCCTTGTAGCTTTCCAGCAATCTACAACTTCGGAGACTCCAACTCCGACACCGGCGGCATATCAGCCGCGTTCGAGCCAATCCCACCTCCCTACGGCGTCGCCTTCTTCGGTAAACCCTCCGGCCGGGACTGCGACGGCCGTCTCATCGTCGACTTCATCGGTTTGGCATTCTCACCAACACCTCTCGTGCACGGCTCAAGCTTGTTTCATTTTTGGTTAATGTTGATACATATTTTTACTGTGCAGCGGAGCGTGTGCGACTGCCTTACCTGAGTGCCTACCTGAACTCGCTCGGAACGAGTTACCGGCACGGTGCTAATTTCGCCACCGGCGGCTCCACCATCCGGAGGCAGAACGAGACCATCTACGAATACGGTATCAGCCCCTTCTCTCTGGATATGCAGATCATCCAATTCAATCAGTTCAAACAACGCACAGCCGATCTCTACAATGCAGGTTGTTTCTTCTTCTTCAAAACTGCAATCAATACCAAAATTTATCATTTCCATTTTTACTCAAAACCCAGAACTCAAGTTTGGTGCTTTGTTTGGTTGTGTACGTGTTCTTTAGCCAAGACACCTTCTCAAAGAAACCATCTGCCAAGACCAGAGGATTATTCCAAGGCCCTTTACACATTCGACATTGGCCAAAACGATCTCTCTGTTGGGTTCAGGAAGATGAGCTTCGATCAACTCCGAACCGCCATGCCTGATATTGTCAATCAATTAGCCTCTGCAGTCCATGTACATTGCTATACCTCTCCACTTTAGTTTGATCTGAAAACCTTCTCTTAGAAAGCCTTGGACTGACCATGTGTTGTTGCAACAGAATCTGTATCAGCAAGGTGGGAGGACATTCTGGATCCACAACACTGGACCTATTGGTTGCTTGCCAGTGAACTTATTCTACGTGCACAATCCAGCACCTGGCTTTCTTGACCAGCTCGGTTGTGTCAAGGCTCAAAACGACATGGCTGTGGAGTTCAACAAGAACCTTAAACAGAGAGTTACCCAACTCCGAGCTGAGCTCCCTCAAGCTGCAATAACATATGTTGATGTTTATGCTGCTAAATATGGGCTCATCAGTTCTGCAAAGAAACAAGGTATAGATTTCAATCATAAACTCGTCACTACAGAGGTTCTACTTAACTATGTACACATGTGGGTTTAAGGAAATCTTATCCTATACTCAAGTTGGAAGAAGAAAAAAAATCATAGTATTACCTCAGCCTCAATTTAAAGCTTGCATGTGTTTTCAGGATTTGGTGATCCGCTGAAGGTCTGCTGTGGGTACCACGAGGGGTACAACCATGTGTGGTGTGGGTCAAGAGCGAGCATAAATGGAAGCAACATCTATGGTGCTTCTTGTAGAGATCCAGCCGCTTCTGTCAGCTGGGATGGTGTACACTACTCACAAGCTGCAAATCAATGGGTTGCTAAACACGTGCTTTACGGATCATCATTAACAGACCCGCCAACGCCAATTACACAGGCATGCCATAGAACCATGTAATAACTTAGCTAGGATCAGAGCAAGGAATAAGAATGCATGAGAATATCCAAGGATGTTTAATAATAAACTCGACTTCTTATATCTATTCAGCTAGCAGTTCTCTAAGGCTATCGATTTCACGTTAATGTACTAATTACAAAAAATATTATGGGACGGGGAATTAGTGATACGTAAGGGTTCAAGGTAATAAGAAATAGAACAAGATACATAATATCATCCTTAATTACCAAACAAATTTGTAGGGTACTTGACATATCTAGTTACATTGAATTTATAGACAACTAGATACAGAACTACTTCACTGGCGATGCCCATCTGGCAGGGGAACCACCTTGTGGAAGGGTACTGTTCTCTGAGGCAAGGATCCATCTTCTTCGTCATCGTCAAATTCCAGCAAATAACTGCTCAGCCAAAATCATAGTCAGTATTGATATCTGTCGTTCTACTATTTTATAACTCTACTAAGAAACGATTATATTTTGGCAACTGGCATAAATCAAATGAACATGTAAAGATATGATGGAGACTGAGAAAGATATAGATAATACTTACTCATCAGCCTTCCTCTGGGAGCATATAGATTGGTTTAAAGCACACCACAGCATGCACAATAGAAATGATAGTCAGTTCCATGTAAGAGTCCCAAACACATGTTTAAACGGATATGGAACGTAATACATAAGAAGCAGAATGAAGGCGAATTAGAATCACTATACATTAGGCACATCTAAAATAATAAAGGTAGATTTTTCACCTTTCTATGGGGATTGACAACAGTAGCCTTATAAAGTGCAGTAGTTCCTGGATAAACTGCTAAAACGTGTTTCCCAGTAGGGAAATCGGGGGCACTGGATGGATCATTTCGCTTTGGGAAAGGTATAATGTGTGACAAGGGCAGCTTGTACTTCCTGCAAAAACATGAACGAATAGACAGCAATTATCTTCCAGACCAGCCATAAATGCTTAGTATAGGCTACAAAAAATATACTCAAACCAAATCATGATATAGAGTTCATCAAATGTTC
Source organism: Erodium maritimum (assembly GCA_963921825.1). Classification (NCBI taxonomy): domain Eukaryota; kingdom Viridiplantae; phylum Streptophyta; class Magnoliopsida; order Geraniales; family Geraniaceae; genus Erodium; species Erodium maritimum. Next base: position 18,973,701 of record OY997593.1, on the reverse strand, counting down.
TACCTAGAATTTACAAAGTACTTTCTGTAAAGAACTTGCCTAGAGCTAGAATTTTGAATACTTAAGAACTTCTAAAGAATGGCTTTCTTCACAGATTTAAAGTATTATAGTCTAACCATTTTATCTGTAAATCCCATATAAATACGTCATGTAAATGTAATTAAGTGGCAAAGTATCTAACTAAACTGAAACATAAGGAAACCACCATGCCTGTTCAGCCATGTCAATCATCTATGAAAGGGTTGGGTTTACAAAAATATAGTCCAATGATAACTCAATAAAGATCAATCTAAAAGGATTTACAGCGCATATTCTACCTCTGACCACCACCCTCTTCATCATCACCTGGTTCCTCATCAAGCACTTCAAACCTGCATAGTAATAGAATATAAAGAAATTTTGTATTATTATCTACTGCATCATGTTCACACTATTGAACTTACTCTCTTGTTTCCTTATCGAAATGTATCACTTTTACAACAAACCACTCGTCCTTCTCAGCATCTTCTCCTGTGACCCTAGCTGCTACCTATAAATGGTATCAGTCAATCTTATCAGTCAACCTTATGGGTACAGCATAAACTAAATGCATATTTATTGACCAATCAATAAACCAGTTGGGTATTATATAGATCATCAACCGCAAATAATTGATGGACACAAATACCTGTTCACCCTTTAGACTAGACCACGCCTCAAGTTGGTTTCGCATATTTGCAGAAAGCCTTGAAGAGTCAGAATCAACCTTCACGCGCTTCCTTTTCTGATCATTGCCTTCTGAAGTTATGTAATGATGTCAGCCAATAAGCAAGACCTATTTGTTTCTCAACTTATGATAGAAGCACAAAACAAAATCCAAGACGTGATTTGTTTAGAGGGTCAAAAAGTAACCCAAATTGCAAGTTTTTGAGGCTTAGATGCGAGTATGTGACCTAACTTCTTATGCAGTGGTTAACTTCTCTCTCGTCCTACTATAACTTCCAAATCATTAAAATTGTTGACAGCACAAATTTCTGTTAACATTGATTGAATATATATATAAGTAAAAAAGACATGCACAATTAGCTTTGCATGATATCTAGCCAGTCAATTCACATGGGAAAGAGGACCAGAAGGAGGGAAACACACATATATGATATAGAGACCAATGCCACAAAAGAGCTACTAATACTATCTGATGTGTGAGTATACTTGATTATATTAAATAAATCAACATATCAGGCATCTATGGTGGTCATTCAATCTAAGGTTATTTAAGTGCAAATGCGTATATAGAAGATTTTTTTACAAATTATACTCAGTATATATATATATGTAAGAGAAGACCATGACTAGTGTGATAAGTAATAGATTGCATAAGAGGAAGAATTTGGAACTAACACATCTCAGATAGACAGATCAAGGAAAAAGAGAAGAGATAAGGTGTCTAGACTAAACATGGACATTATGGTAGAGAACCCAACCATGGAAGAAAAATTCAGAAAGGTGCTACTGTAAACATAACCAGCAGACACATTATTTTCGCAGCAATATAACATATCCTTTGAAGTTTCAAGTGTATACCTTTCATTCTTCTTGGAGGGCCAAGAGGTCCAGAAGGTAGCAGTGCATCAAGTTGACCCAGCAAGCTACTAGAAACACTGAATTCAGAAATATTTATTTGTGAGTACAGAGTACCTATTAACCTTGAGAAACATGAAATTATCAATCTATATGTATATGTATATAGGGTTAAGTTCAAATACAAATAACTCCTTAAGAATGCCCTAAAATACGAACATGTTATAACATATATACTAGATTATAATTACGAGCACACTATATGTTCATTACAACAAAAAAACATATCTGTAACTACACTACACAAGATGATATGTCTAATTTTGTAATAATCATGTGCTGTTCTTGTAGTTATCATTGTTCGTATTTGTATTTTAAGGGGTGTTTGTATTTGATCCTCTCCCTAATATATACACATATGTAGTGTGAGCTATCCATGAACCTAGTTTCTCAGCTTTTAAATCTATTTCTTATTACTGCAGACAAGAAAAAATGGAAATGAAATGAACCATAAACATACCTTATTTCACTTTCTGAAAGGTCTTTAGCTTGGATATAAAAATTCTTTAGCCTCATTAATGTATTATCTCCAGGTTTTTCAACCACTTCTGGAGCTGCATCACAAATAATTACGGTCATAATATGCCAGCATTATAGTTGTATAAGAACATATGTAACAAACAGAAATACACTGTTACAATAACTCGGTGGAGTTTTGAGATAGTTTTGCAGCTTTTGCTACCCACTGAGAAGTAGGAAGAAACAAGCAAGTGTAGACTAATATCAACATAAATACACTGTTACAATAATTCCAGATCTAACTGGATTCAGCAAATCATAACAGAGAGTACACAAGGTGGAGAAACCTAAGATAAAAACAAATTTAGAATCTACATCAGAAATGAGAATATCCAATTGATGTTGAGCTTTCATGTGTCACCCAAGAATCATGTAATAAAAGGAAAGATAGTTATGTTACAGTTGTGCTTCTTTCTCCCCGCTTGTGGCAGGGAAGATAAATATGTTACTTCTTAAAACAAAAGTGGGCAGGGTACTTCCTGAATGTTTAGATTAAGCGCGAACATGTACACACTAGTGTAATTTCTAACTCTACTTTTTTGTATTTCGTTTGCGAAAATGCTACATGTGCAGTCATGAATCCTAATATGATAACATCGGCCGCCAACTCCAAAAAGATATCTTGTAGGCTACACACCCTTGTTTATAAACTCAAAACCAACCACAAATTTAGCAGGAACTTCCACAGAAGAAATCTGAGTTATCATATACCATATACCCAATGCCTAAACTTCCATATATATCACTTTGCAGGTCTGTTAATTTGATCTGACCTATACCTCAAACAGAAGCAAACCCAAAAACCACACTACAGACAAGTTTGATTCCAGGAAAATAAACATTTCAGATGAACATCCAAACCCAACCAAGCAACATTTATCATCAAATTTGAAACATACCCAAATGAAGCAAAAATCATCAAATTATATGCTACTACAAGAACAATAATAGCTCATCAAAGAGCCGGAGAGGAAGAGGAAGAAAAGCTAACTCGCAAGGAGCTTCTTGTGCATCTTGTTGATCTCGATGAGCACTTCCTCTTGCTCCTTCCTCAACCGATCGAGCTCCTTGGACTTATCGAGGATCGACTGGATGTCCGGCGAGGACATCGTACCCGCTTTGTCGGAGAACAAAAGGCAGAATCTTCCCACCAAGATCCGGAGATTATCAATTTCTGCTAAAATTCCTGTCCGATCATCTCCGACGTCGCAGACCGAAAAGGGGTGAATTTATTCAGAGAAAATTAATTGAACGGCTAAAACGACGCCGTTAGGGATCAGTCTCCTTCAATTTTAGAAAAAAATATATTTTTGGATTTTTATTATACACTGCTACTCGAGAACTGGAGTAACGGATATAAGTCCGACGATGTGGGGCTTGATTCGTCCAGTAGTTGCCACGTGTAAGAAGGTACCCACGTGTAGGGATATGATAGGGCTGAGAATTTTCAGTATAATGCGTCCAGCTTACCTGATCCCAGCCTTTCTCAAGTTTTTTCTTTTAATATATATACAAAAGATTTTGTTCTCGGTCCATAGTGACAGTCCACAAACATTCTGTTCGTTCCCGATTGTTGGGTGTTTACAGATTCTACAGAATTGCAATTCCAATTCCATCGCTAAGCAAGTTTCGGTTCTCAATCCTCAATCTCATTATTTATCGGTGGAGAAAGTGGAGCTCACAAACCATTTCCTCCTCGCGCCACCCATAAACCGCCACGCCAGGTGGCTTACATTCCCTCCAGCTTCGTGGTCCTACATCGGAGATCACTCCAGATTTAGGGTTTCTCCGCCGGAGGGTCATTTCGCCTCACGCTCAGCGTGTAAGCCCATTTACATGTTTCTGATGTTCTTTCATTACGAGAATTTTGGTGTCTTATTTCAACTGATCATATGAAAACCTTTTCCCGATCGTAGACACGGAAAGTTCTTCAGAATATTTGGGTTTATAATCGAGCTACTCGATGAAATGGGTTTTTGGGATGTGATGCTGGTCCAGAATAAGTAGGAGGGTTACTGAAAATTTTCTGTTTTTGGGTTTTGTTCAAGTGAATTTTCTTGTGTTCATTGATTAGGTGTGTTTTTTTTTTTTGATCAGCAAAAGATACGATTAGGTGTGTGTTGTTGTAGAGCTCAAAAGGACCAGTTTCCAATCTCCTTGGGGTGCACTGTTGTGCTTGCTGACATTTTCATAGGGAACGAATGAATACAATTTAAACATTTGGTAGATTGATTCTGATTGCTGGGGTTGGGGGTGTAGTTACACTGCCATGCCTTTATAATGTTGTCCTGAAGTTCTAAATTGCTTTATGCTTTGTCATTATTTGTTGCATACGGTTCCAAAACATTAGTAGTGATGAGTCGTGGTCTGTGTTCTATGTTCACTATCTAATGCCTGGTTTTGGCACATTACACTTTTGTTTTCACAGCTTTACATGAGCTAATGTGTAATATCGGCCTGATGTTTCGTGTGTTTCTCTGTAATTGTGACTAGTGTTTCATTATGCTACTTGTTTGGTACAGTTGTGCTGGTTGGGTGTGAGAGCTTGTTATCAAGATTCAATGAATCGATGAACAAATGGAACAGCTACTCTTAGGGGGCTTTCCACTTATTCTCTTGCTGTTACAGAATTAGAAGGTTCTGACAAAAATGAGAACCTCCACCCACAAGTATAAAACTTCCAACCAGTACTGATTACAGAAAGACATGTTTTCTACAATGTTCATATCATATTTTATGACACTAAAGTATACATTAACATTTGTTGGGCAGTGCTAGAAATGCAACAAGATGCAGTATTGACTCAATGAGACTTTTTATTACGACATTTGTTGGGGTTATTTTTGGCGTTTTCTTGGGAATATCCTATCCAGCATTCTCATTATCTAAGGTGTAATGTTTTTTTTCTCTTACTTCAAATGCCAGAACATTTTCAATTCGCATTATTATTTCAACAATAATTTTTGTGGTTTGCCTCTGGAAATGGAAAATAATGTTATTTAAGCAATGTCTAAATTTGATAGATGAATCTAACATCCAGCCTTTCGCGGGCCATCAATTTCACGTACATAGAGGACAAGTACTCTGACCTTTCTCCCCATGCATTCTTGGATACTTTGTTTCATATGAAGAATAATATTGCAGGCAGCAAGCATCAACCATCCAGATACAATGTCTCAAAGGTACATCCTGTTTTGTTAATAGATACTCATGGAATACAATATAGGTTATGGGCTATCTACTATGAACCTCTTAGTAACATACTGTATTGGATATAGCTTGTGGATGCTCTTCCAGATGTGCAGCCATTTATCACTGACCTCTTATTGCAGATTTGGGTGCCAACAAATCCTCATGGTGCTGAAAGATTACCCCCTGGAATTGTCGTATCTGAGTCTGATCTCTATCCTCGCAGAACGCATGATCCATCCATTGAGGTGATTGTCTTTATTTATATACAAATTAATTTAACATATGACCTGTCTATTGATCATATTGGTTTGTGATAACTTTGTGAATGAAATGAAGGCCCATGTTAAAAACTGAACCATCAATGTGAAAAGAACCAAAATATATGTTAAATTCATCCAGATTTTAAGGACCAATGTGTAAATTAAGAACTATAGTATTGTTTTTTTCGGGGGTTATTAAGGTTTTGGATACTCTTATCTGCATTTATATGATAAGTTAAGAGCTAGTTTCTCCAGCATTGGATTTTGAAACTCGGATCTTGGTCTGACTGAGATAAATCTGGCAGAATTTCAGTATTAAGTCGAAGTACCTTGTAACCTTCACTGTTGGCGCTGATCAGAAGAATCACATTGATGCAGCAGTTAAAAAGGTCCTTCTCTAGCCTCTCTCTCCCTCTCACACACACACATACAGTGATTTTTTAAATGTTCTTTTGCGACAGTTCTCAGATAATTTTACCATTATGTTGTTCCACTACGATGGCCGGGGATCTGAATGGAATGACTTGGAATGGTCAAATCGAGCTATCCATGTTAGTGCTGAAAGACAGGCTAAGTGGTGAGTGAGTGTCTATTCCAAATTAGTATCAGTTTGATAAAATGTTATGAATTTTAGGTAGAATTATGATAATTTAACCTTTTTTTCTACACCTGAAATTTGGTCCAAGGTGGTACGCCAAACGTTTTCTTCATCCTGATATTGTGGCATCTTTCGAATACATATTCATCTGGGATGAGGACCTTGGGGTGGAGCATTTTGATGGAGAGGAGTGAGTGTTCTCTATGTATTGCCTTATCATGAATGAAGATACAGTTAGAAATATTCAAGTTTGAATTGTTATATCTTATATTTCTGATCAAAAAAATTGTTATATCTTATATGCTCCAGGTACATAAGATTGGTTAAGAAGTACAACCTACATATCTCACAACCTGGTTTGCACCCTCAAAGCAGTGGGTTAAATTGGGAAATGACAAAGAGAAAAGAAGGGAGTGAAGTTCACAAGTAATGACCACAATATTTATCAATTTCTTTTTAGTCTCTGTCCATGAAGATAAATTTACATAATCAAAGCTTCATCGTCTTACTTTTAGTGTCCTTTTTAACTTGACAGATTAGCACATGAGAAAAATGGTAGGTGCAGACACCCACTTTTGCCACCATGTGCTGCGTATGTTTACTATTCTTACCTGCAGTAACTGGTTAACTTTGTAATTTTATATAGAGAGATATTACAAGCTCATAAATGTTGCAGATTTGTAGAGATTATGGCTACTGTCTTCTCTCACAGTGCATGGCGTTGTGTTTGGTATATGCTTCAGGTATTACTTGTTATCATATTTTTCTCTGGACTGTAGTCCCTTTGAATCCTAAAGCTTGAATATTTAATACATTTATTTCCTTTGCAGAATGACTTGGTTCATGGTTGGGGTCTAGATTTTGCTCTTAGGAAATGTGTTGAGGTTTCCTTACCAGTTCCCCTTTGCATTCCTTTAATCAATTCCTGTTCTTTTATGCCATAATGTGATACATTACTGAAAACCAGCCTGCTCATGAGACAATAGGAGTTGTGGATTCTCAGTGGATTGTTCATCAAAGTATTCCTTCACTTGGTAACCAGGTAAACCGTATTGAAGTGGTGATCTCACATCCAATAATAATGAACTACAAATAAAGGCAATGGTCACTTTCAATTATTAAGGAAACCAGAATTTCTGGTTGTGGAGTCGCCCTTATATAGGTAACCCGATTTTAAAATTTTACATGGTATCAAAAGTTAAGCGACCATGTTGTTGAGCCCAACCTTTTATTTTATTTTTGTAAATTAGCTGCATGTCAAAATAACATTTCCTTCATGCTGATACTTTTTTTTTAAATTTCTCCCCTTTCAAACAGGGGAAGCCAGAGATGGGGAAAGCACCATGGGAAGGGGTATGAGCTTAGTGTACTCTTGTTAACTCTCTATTATAGTTTGTACTCCAAACATCATTCTCTCTCTTTCTAACATTCAACAAAGAAGACAATTCCTTAATTGTGTGCAGCACCTCTTATACATCTGAATTCAATGTTTCTTTTGGTTCAGGTTAGAGCCAGATGTGTTAGGGAATGGAAACTGTTTCACAAACGATTATTAAGTGCAGAGATAAGCTACTACGCATCCATAGGAATTCGAGTCTTCCAACCCAGTTTTGCACCTCTTTCCCATCCGCCCAACTCCACAGGTGATTCCCATCCGCCCAACTCCACGGTTCATTCCCATCCACTCAACTCCACGGTTCATTCCCATCCCCTCAACGCCACGGGTCATTCCCGTCCGCTCAACTCCATGGATCATTAGTGCAGTTGATAATGAGATCTTTTAGTTACCATTGTTCACTGGGTTTTGACCGGTCATTGTATCTTCAACTCTTGAGTGGTATAAATAAGAATCTTCTTTCCATTTGGTTTCTTAGCCAACATTGCATAGATGGTGTTAATTGTTAAGTTTCCAATTTCTTGATTCTTTCCTTCCATATTAGCTATATATTCATTTATTCTAGCCAACATTGCATAGATGATGTTTATAGTTTAGTTTCTAATTTCTTTATTCTTTCCTTCCATACTATATATTCATTTAAACTAGTATAGGCTTTGACAGTAAGAACATGAGTTGAACTGGTACTCAAGAAATACCCTTGTTTGCTTCACAGGTCACACAATTGAAACACGGGGTGACCGAATCAGAAATTTATATCATCTTAGGGTTAAATATCGAAACTTACTCTTAAGTATTGGTCACGAACACTATACTACCCACGTTTTCAAAATGAACACTACACTACCCTTAAGTATTGGTCACGCGATTTTGTTAGTAAAAATGGACGGAATTTTCCATTCCGTTAGTCATATGACCTCAAGTGTCATATAATGGATGGTAAAATGACGTTTCCCCTTAATTATATAACCTCTACACATTTTATAAGGAACATTACCATTGTACCCTCGTTACTGTTCCTTATAAAATGTATAGAGGTCTAATACTTAAGGGCAAAAAACGTCATTTTACCATCCATTATATGACACTTGAGATCATATGATTAACGGAATGTAAAATTCCGTCCATTTTTACTAACAAAATCGCGTGACCAATACTTAAGGGTAGTGTAGTGCTCATTTTGAAAACGTGGGTAGTGTAGTGTTCGTGACCAATACTTAGGAGTAAGTTTCAATATTTAACCCATCATCTTATTAGATATCATACAAATCTGGTGCTTCAATGGGCAACAATTCTTGGCCAAATTGTATCTGCTCAACATTCTCTCTTTTTTTTCAATTAAATCAACCTCTAATATATTGGTCTCTATAATTATAGCATTTTGTGTAAGAGAAATAAAGCATAATATATGGTTGTATCTGACCATGAGCATTTCAGTCCACGCTTGAGGCCTCCAAAATTGAGGGAAAAGAAATCAGCAACTATTGTTTCATGATTGCTTGTTCTAGTTCCGAAAATTCCCAGGCATCATCTGCTGAGTATTCTCCTGCAAAATAAATACATATACTATCAGCTTTAACTTTTAAGCACTTAACATAGCTATTTAGATATTGGATGCATGCTTTGAATCTTACCAATTGAATCTCTACACAGAGCAGTTAAATGAGCACAACTGCAAGCAAAAAAGTTTATTTTCATATAAATTTCCAAAAGAAATATAAGCTGAAGAAATCTCATCAGCGCTAAAAAAAGGAAAATCACTAAACCTAGAGTACCTCCCAAGAGCCTTCCCTAAATCTGAACAAAGTGATCTGATGTATGTCCCCTTTGAGCATACCACCCGAAATATCAAATTTTGCCTGCAAATATAACAAAGGTAAATGTCGAAGGTATCACTATTTCATAACAAGATATGAAGAATATTATTCATTTACATGATAATGTAGTTTCCATATAGTTTGACATTAACAATCTACACGGACATGGTTCTGTTAATTTATCAACTAACAGCCAAGAAAAAAAGTTCTTCAAAGTGATTCTAAATTAAAATAGCATTATTGGAGAGCCATCTAGGAATATCTGATTAATCTCAAGCGAACCTGTCATCCATGCTACGCTCACTGTCAAACTTGAAAACCGATATACGTCTTGGTGCAAGTTCAATACTTTCTCCTCTTCTAGCTTTGTCATACATCTTCTCACCTTTAACCTACGTATGAGAATGTTTCATTTTAAAATTTCATACCTGACTTTAATAAAACTGGAGATACCAAAAATTGTCTGTGTATTACCTTTCTTTCCATAGTCTATCAGGAACATGTATAATGGTTTTATAGAACTTGAACCTATGTCTTATAAATGCCGAATACACAACGAGCTGAAGTATTCAGTATTAAATTAGATTTAATTTAGTTTAACGCTATTCGTGTGTTCAAATACTATCAATGTATACTACAAGTTTCTTACTTTGATAGCTGAGAACATTGGTGGAACTTGCCATATTTCCCCAAGAAAGGATTCAACGGCTTTCTTTATGTCCTCATCTTTAATGTGTTCCCATGGTTCGCACTGAATAACCTGCATGAGAGGCCAATGGATAAATACTCACATATATATCATGAAGTTGAAGAAGAGACAAGGAAATCTCTTGAGCTCATTGTAGGGTATGCCCCATCACAAGTACATAAAGAATTTAGTCATGGACATAAGGAAGGCTGGAACTAGATTGCTTATAGTATCCCATAATTAATTCCCAATTATAGTAACCACAACAGCATCAGCATTATGTGCCATAGAAACTATATTTAAAGAATTTTCTCTTTTACTTTATGGCAATTTTGAATACACTTTCGAGCACCATACTGAGTCACAGTAAACATAAGTTGGTGCCAAATTTACATATACCTTTTAACTGTTTATTTATGGATTGTAATGGCATTGGCATATGATCTCTCCTTCGTAACACTGTTTACTACAATGAGGATGCTTTAGCTGCATCAAACGGCTTCCTTGTCAAGCAATATATATGCTGTGTATAATTCCTCAAGAGATTGAAAAATGAAAATACCTTTACCCTCTTAGTTTAAAACATATTGTATTTCTTTTATTTAAGATTAAATTAACTGACAGTTTAAATGAAGTTTTTATTTCTCGTTACTCAATGTAGTGGTGGTTCAACTAAGATACAACTTCCTATCATTTGTGATGTGTTTATATCAAACAAAGCAAACAAAATGGTAAAAAAAACGTTTCTTCTATTACTTGTTCATTGAAATAAGTTAAAAACATGTGCCACTTGGAATATAAGGGCACAGGGTTTTGTATGAATAATGCTTCCTCGTCTGAGTTCTTATAGTTTCCTAAGTAATGATCATCATGAACTAACAATTATTATAGTAAATATAACTCAAGAATAAGTAGAACTTTGTTAATTTAAAGTAATACGACAGACCGGTGAGTCTGCATCCCAAGTTGAAGTAGCCTCCCCTAACCGGATAACTCCACTATAGCCCTTGATCATGCCTTGGTATCTGCAGCACGAGAACAAGAACCTTTAGACAAAGTATATGTGTTTGCATGATCGTACCAACAAAAACTTTAGCATCTATTTTACAATACTTTTCTAATTTTTGAAAAAGGGAAAATGAATTAGAAACTTAAAGAGGCTATAAGAATACAAACACGGAAAGGTTGTCACTTGCTACTCAAGTAAACTTTTACAGAAAAGGTTAGATTACAGGGAAGTTTCTTACGAGTCTGCCAATTTGGTGGCTTTTCCAACACAAACAATCAACAAACCAGTTGCCATAGGATCAAGAGTTCCAGCATGCCCAACCTGTATTAAAAGAAATAAAAGAAGGATGAATACAGAAATGGAGGTATATCTACATCACAACTAATAACAAATAAGCACCTTCTTGACTTTAACCAGGTGACGCAGCTTCCCACAAACTGTAAATGATGTCCAACCTGTTTCAAAGAATATTTCTTAAGCAATTAGTAAAAAGAAAGATCCAAAACATAATTATATTCACTTTTAGCTTACCGAATGCTGACATCAAATGATCAAAACAGTCATTTATCAGCAACTGAAGATGTGTATAATTACAATTGGTAATCCTCTACCAATAAGTAATATCCATCCTGTTAGGATATTAACTGGCACGATAAGTTTTCCTGTTTACACAGTACTAAGGACTTAAAACTACCGTTATCGCTTAACCAGTATGTAACAAATTTTACGAGTAAATGGTTAGGTAATTCAGAAACAGAATATTTCAGAAAGAAAGCATAACAGAGAGTATGGTGTTGAGACTTATATCCTAGGGAGAAAACAGATCCCGACTCGCGAAAATGGGAAGATGTGGAGTATGAATCTGAAAGGACTTAAAATGTGATTTTGTTTTTTCTGTAAGTGTCATTTACTCACTTTAACCCACAAGAGAAGCACCAATGGTGTACACACATTGCAATCTGATAGCTCCTACTACAAGTGGGTCATGTACTATTCATATACACCAATAGAAGAGAATTCCAATTTTGCATTTGAAAGATTTGGCCAGAATGTATGATAATTTCAGGAAAAATAAAAAGAACCTGCCTAGAATATGAACAGATGGAATTTAAGATGGTGTAAGAGAACATAAATTCAACTCCAATATCTCATTTATATGGTTATCACTCGCATGAATTGTAGACCATTCTGTAAGAACATGAATATGAAAACAATAACTGCAACTACTTGTGACCACTACTAGTATATCCATTTTTATAAGAAGAAAAAATACCCTATGTCCTACTACATAAACAAACCTCCACCTTAATGTTCTAACTCTTCAACAATTATACAATTCTGTTTAGAAGTTTGGGATCCAAATTGGTTAACTGGTCGTAAGAAAAATTATAAGTTCAGACCAAATATGTAGCATTAACCAAGCAAAATTCTTAGTCCTGCAACAATATAAATCAAAACCTGACCTTTAGGCTTGTTCACCAACACCACTGTCCCAAATGGACTATCCCATCTTGGAGGAAGCTCTGTGCTCCTTGTCAAAAGATATGGTTCCCTATCACTCGTTTGATTGTCCTGGTCGGGTACTTTCTTCAAACGCTTGGACAGCTCATCCACCTTCTTCTCTGTTACACTTGTACTCAAGTCCCTCTTACCTTTTTTCCCTCCTCCCTCCTCAAAGAGCAGTAACCCCTCATCACCACCTCTACCTGTACCGTCCCCAAACTCATTTCCTAACTTCTTCACCTTTCCTGCAATGGTTACATTAGCATCCTCATTGAATGCCCCTGATTCAAGAAATGCATTGTCCAGTCCCTGATCCGGAAAGTACTTCTTCTCCAACTCATAAACCATATTGTAATGCTCCTCCTTCTCCCATGGATAAGAAAATGCATCATAAAAGTACAACTCCTCTTCCATCTTATGCAACCTATCTAATTCAGCCACTTCAGGCCTCAACTCTACAGAACCCTCTTCGCTCCTGCCACCATAATCCGAATCCGACCCGTACACTCTCTTCCTCCTCTTGCTATAATACTTCTCCTGAGACTTATCCATCTCCCCAATTCCCAACCTGGGTCCATCCAATTCCTTCTCCGAAGCTAGTTTGTGATCGACCCAACCATCGAGGCTGAGCTCCACGTCGGGGTCCGAGCCGAGGCCGCTGGCCCGAGGGATCCGGCGGCGAGTTCGGGGAAGCGAAGACGAAGCTGGGCGGTGGATAAGCATGTCGTACTGGGTGGCTGTGGTAGACAAGGGTTGAAGAAGATGTGAAATTGGGAAGTGGGTTTTGCGGAGAGTTGCGAGTGGTAATGGGAATGGGAATGGGAATGCTCTTGAGCAGGAGGCTGCGAGCCTGGGACGCAGACCGGTTATGGAGATATGAGTTGGAGACAAAGACACTGACTTGACCGCCATGGATGGACGATATCAGTACGACAGAGAGCAACCGATAATTTGCGGCTCGTGTCCCGCAGATTCTTCTTCTACTTCTCCGTATGTTCACGCCATTACTGGTTGGTTCTCAAGCTCCGGTAGTCCGAAATTTGAAGCATTTACGTCTCGGGGTTGCATAAAAACAGTAGAACATAAACATTTATGGGTACCTATACTAAGAGCAAGAACAACGGAACGGCCCCGCTCCCCGCGCCGCGACGTTCGCTGGCCGGGCGTGCTGGCCGTTCCGCTGTGATCGTCGAAAAACACGGCCTCGCTCCCCTTGCACGCGCTCCCGCTCCCCCTGCACCCGGTCCCGCTCCCCTCTCGCTGGCCGGGCGCGGTGGACGCGCCTGCGCGCCGTCTGCTGCGCTGGCAGCGTCTGGGGCTGCCACGTGTCCCGACCGTTGCACACTAACGGCTAGTTTTTTTTTAATTCAAAAATCAACAAATAAAACCTTATAAATACCCCTCTCCTCTCATATTTTTCACACCACTTCCGACTTCAACTATCCAACTTCACTCTCTCCTTCCCAAATTCTCCTCTCTCGTTTCAATTATTCTCGTGAAAAATGTCGGGCGACGCTGGGTCTCGTGCACATTCAGTTGGTGACGAACGAGAATTCACCGAGGACGAACTGGCACGAGGTTTCGGAGACATTCTAACGGGCAATCGCTCCAACTCCCCAAGCTCGAACCCGGGGTCGAGTTCAGGTTAGTGCAAACTTATTTTATTGTATTAATGCATTGTATTCATTTTTTTGATTAATTATTTGCACTTATTTTATTTTTGAGCACTTAATTTATTGTATAAATTTTTTTGTATTAAATTTTTGAGCACTTAATTTATTGTATTAAATTTTTTTTGTATTAAATTTCTGAGCACTTAATTTTTTTGTCAGGGCAAAACCGTCCCCAACAATACCAAATGGCGCCAGGGTTCCAAGTGCCATCACAATGGAGCCTGCCCCCACAAGGTTTCCAGATGCCACCGTTCCCACCACAATCACAATGGGGCATGGGACCCCAATTCTACAACTACGAGGGTCATCCACTACCCGACGTAGAAGCCCCCCAACCATCCTCTTCCCAACGACGAGGCCGAGCCCCTGCCCGAGCCCGAGCCCAACCCCGAGCCCAACCCGAAGAACCAGAGCCGGATGGCCGGACATTCAGCAAGGAGGAGGACCACCACCTCATAACTTGCTGGTTGAGCACAACAAGAGACGCTGTCAAGGGCAACTCGCAAATCGGCAGCACATTCTGGTGCGAAGTGCAGAGGAAATACAACTCCAAGGGAGGTTACCCACCTCGCCGCTGGGAAGCCATCAAGAAACGTTGGCTCAGAGGTTCCAGCCAGACAAGGAGGATGCTCGGCTATATAAAGAGGTCCAAGGCCGAGAAGCCGAGCGGCGCAAACCAGGAAGAGCACTTGAGACGTGCGAAGAAAATGTGGGAGGATGATGGGAAAGTGATTAAAGACCACCCGTTAAAGTTCGACCTGGATCATTGGATCATGAGGCTCGAGGGCAATGAGAAGTTCAGTGCCCAGGAGGGCACAATGGGAACTGTCTGCAGTCAGGTACGCCAACAACGACAGCGGTTGGATGAGGCTGGGGCTTACAGCTCAACCCCACCTACAAGCACAGGGGAGGAGGGCACACCTCTCAGTGGTGAGTCCCAACCACCAGAATGGGGAGGAAGCGAGAACTACGAGGGGACTCAGGTCCCTCTCAGCGACACACCCCCATCCCCCGAGGCCGCCCCAAGTCCCCCTCGCCGACCGCAAGGGAAGAAGGCAGCGAAGGCCGCAAAGAAGGGGGTCGTCCTCACGGCCCAAATGTCTGCCTTCGCCGAACTGGAACGTGCACGAATCGACGCTGAACGTGCACGGTTTGAGGCTCAACGTTCACGTGGCGAACAACAGGAAAATAAGTTTCGCATGATACAGGCATTAACCCAACAGTGGGAAGCAAACATCGCCAACTACAAGGCCCTGGTGGGGACGGATACATCTTCATACGACGAAGAGGCGTTGGCAGACCATAAGTTTTGCAAGACCCAACTGCGAAGACTCATCACTAGCCTTGAAACCCAAATTGATGATCTTCGAAGCCAACCCCCACCACCAGATGTCGACCCAACAGAGGATGATTCTTGAACTTGTATTTTGTTTTGGGTTGTATTAAAATGGATTGAATAAAATTAGAAGTTCATTTCTATTCGTGTTGAATTTATTAATTACTGATTGTCTTTAATTATTTATTTCCAAAATTGTTTAAATTATGACTAAATTAAACGGTTTCTGATAACGAATTACATAAAACAGGAAAATATCAAATAATAATCCAGTCAGCACTATTCTGCACTCCCAGGACCTCAAGGTCCTTTCTGTTGCAAAACACCCACTTTTCTGCACTCCCACTCCCTGACTTTTGTCCAGTCAGCACAAGGTCTGCACTCCCACTCCTTGACCAAGGTCCTTTCTGTTGTACATGCTCTAAGCGCTCTCGTGACCCATTAAATAGTGGGTTAGATCATGTACAAGATAGGCTCGTATGTGAGGCTTGTACGTATGGTTTGTATATTGATCGGATAAAATAATGAGACTTGGACTTAAAATAGTGGGTGTTTTACAATGGGGCTTGGATGTGAGGCTTGTATTGTGAGTGAACCAATCATAATTAGTTAAATCTGATTTTTCGTATTTAAAAAAAAAATAGGACGCATGGCAGCACGGGATTAGGCGGTACCCGGACACAGGACACGGGCCTCGGCCCGTCCCGTGGTTGTGGGACGTGGGACGTGGGACGCGGGCCTCGGCCCGGCCCGCGTTTTTGCGGGACGCGGGACGCGTAAAAGTCGTCCCACTACGAGACGGCCCGCGTCCCACAGCCCGCAAAAACGCGAGTCGAGGTTGAGGGCCGACCCACTGTACATGCTCTTAGGTTAGCGTGTTACGGGTTATATGTCAACTAATCACAAACTGATATGTAGTCTCTTCAGTGAAAAAAAATCGATCGTTTGAGCAACAGTAATATTTTTTTAATCCAAATTAAAAAAAAAACAAACAAATTCCCCCCACCTATAAATACCCCTCATCTCATTCATCAAGTCACAAACAATTCTCAAATTTCTCTATACTTTCACTCTCAAATCCTAAACTTCCTCTCTCCCAAAAATTAGATCGAAAATGTCTGGCGACGAAACTCAACGTGCATCTTCACTAGAGGTCGAAAAATACATGTCGGAGGAAGTCAATCCCGATGATCTCCACTTCAACCTCGATCAACTAGGCAGCTTCCAGAGCATGTTGAACATCAACGTGCGTCTTCAGCAGAGGTCGATAAATACATGCCGGAGGAAGTCAATCTCGATGATCTCCACTTCAACCCCGACCAACTAGGCAGCTTCCAGAACATGTTGAACATCAACATCCCGTTCATGCGCTTTCTGCCCGTATATATGCAACCTGATTACAA
Source organism: Erodium maritimum (assembly GCA_963921825.1). Lineage (NCBI taxonomy): Eukaryota > Viridiplantae > Streptophyta > Magnoliopsida > Geraniales > Geraniaceae > Erodium > Erodium maritimum. The sequence continues at coordinate 18,956,687 of OY997593.1, read as the reverse complement.
CTCAGGTGCATTCGTACCTGGTACTTTCAAACTCTCGTCTTTAATTTCGCTTATTATCTTTTATACGTAAAGTATCATTTTTTATTATAAATGTTGTTAAATGAATTTCAATCCAGGTCAATTCAACCTCCCAATTTCCAACCTCCACCTTTCAACCTCGGATCGAACTATTACGGCTACACCGAGGCTAGTGGAACCCAACAACACATCGGGGGAAACAGCGACACCCGGATGTCGTCCTTTATCAGCCCTACCCAACAACGAAGGACGCCGAACTATAGAAGAAAATGGACAGTTGAGGCAGAGAAACACCTCATAAATGTCTGGCTTTGCAAAACCAAAGACCCAATTCAAGTGCAAAATTGTGAGCACGTATAAAGAAGAACGACATTTTGTGCATTTCGAATGGAGAGCAATCAAGAACCATTGGTACAGACATGCGCCTCGGGTGCGGAAGTACCTCGCTATTCTAAAGAACTCGCTGGCCAACGTCCGAAGCAGATGGAACGAGGAAAACTACATCGCCGAGGCCAAGCAGCTGTATAGAGACATACCGAATAAGAAGGATGAATCGAAATTTTTTGACCTCGATCATTGGGTCCAACTTTTGAGGTACGAGGACAAGTTCACCGCCGAGGAAAGCACGATCGCTTCTGTACGACGACAACAGTTAGATGATGCTAGGGCTTACAACTCAACCTCTCCGACAAGTCAACCCGATGATGAAGATATCACACCTCTCGATGGTGAGTCCCAACAAGATTGGGTATCCTCTGATCCGACCGAGGGAGGTCATTAGCGAAGTCCCCCTCCCCCTTAGCATGTAGAAGAGAGACTGTTGGGAAAGAAGTATACGAAGAGGAAAGGGAAGGGTCTCCAAGAGCAAGTAAGTGTCATTGCCAACATGGAAGAGAAAGGGCCAAGCATGAGCGTGTAACTTTAGAAAACGGCTGACTACGACTTGGCAGGGCGAACAAATTGATGATGTTGTCCAACGAATGGCACCAAATCTTCGAGAAATATGAGGCCATGCAGCAGAAGGACGTCTCAAAGTTCACCGACAAGAAGATGGACCAACACACAATAATTTTGTCCCAATTATGGGATCAATGTGAAAAGATGAGGGTTCATATGAACAAGCTTGACCAAGTGGATGAATAAAAGATATTATTAATAAATTTTGTTACTTTTATTTATTTTATTATTAATTATTTTTATAAAGTTTATTTCAATTTTCTATAATATTTACTATTTTAATAAAACATTTAATAAATTAAGCAAAATATCAATTTAGCATTCAGTCAACATCCATTTCAAAACATGAGTCCTAACTTGAGTCTCGCCACTATGAAAAACAGTTAAATTAAGGGGCTTATACTCAATATTTTGCACAGTCAGCATACGAGTCTCTAACATGAGTCCCTTATACGAGTCTTTTCATTGTACATGCTCCATTTCCTACTGATGTATACACTGAGACCATGTACAGCGCGCTGACCCGTATCCCGACCCACGACTCACGATCCACTATTTAGTGGTTTGGAACCGTGAGTCGCACGTTATGGCGTGCGACTTTCGCGGTTCTGAACCACTATTTAGTGGGTCGGGTCGCGGGTCAGTACCTGCGACTCACTAACGTGGGTCGGTGATTTGTGACTCACGGTTTGCGCGCCAACCAATGGTTGGCTACCTCGTGGCCAAGTGGGGGGGTGATCATTGACCTCAACGGTCAAAACGGGTAGTTTCTTTTTTACATACAAAAAATCAAATTTTACCCTAAAATAATAATTAAAAAATCTCCTCTACAAATACACATCTCCCAATCATGAAACCGCAAACATTTATCTCAACTTTCTCTCTCAAAACCCCAAATTTCTCTCAAAAATTCGATAAAAAAAAATGTCCGACTACGCGTCTCCATTTATGGAGGAGCTGGGAGTTGTTTGTTTCTTGGGTAGGTTTTGGATTCTGACTTCTCGATTGCTGTTTTGGAGCTGTTGGGTCCTTTTTGGACTTAATAGTAGTGAAAATCAGGCACAAGATCGTTGTTTAATTTTCTTTACTCGTGCTTCAAGGTTGAGAAATATGATATAAGACCATATTTTTTCTTCTTCTTTGTTTTGGGGGTTTTCTATTTGTTGGGTATTATGTCTTGGGTGTTTGTTTCGCTAGTGGTGTATCTTCTTTGGGACGTTTTTCCTAAGTAGTTGTTGGTAGACTTTTGCTATAAATTTGGTAGATGGGTCATCAGGAAAAGGAGTGTGATGATGATCCGGAGAATCTGAAGGTCCAGGGTAGGTATGGGAGCCATATGAAGACGGACCCCCCACGACCGGTACTGGGAGTGAGAAATGGTGGGCAGGATAGGGGTCGGGAGGGAGGACAATGCAGCATGAGCTATGGGGGTGAATCAGATACGAATGCGAGGAGAGCAAGGGATATATCATAATCTCAAATTGGGAGTTGAGTCAGGAAGGGGGCTTGTCTAACTGATAAGGACCTGCTACTCTTTGGTTCGGACCAAGGGAAAAAAGAGGTGGTTCCTGCTGCAAAAGGGATCACGGGGAGTAATGGGGACAAGGATTCAACAAAGGCCTTGACCCTCCCTCTCGAACCGGTCTTAGTAGGGGAGAAAGGGGGAGAGGGTACCAAACAAAGAGGAATAGGGGAGTGATCTAGCCCTAGAAGTTGCATGGAAAAATGATGACAAAGGGTCTGGTATCAGTGGTCCGGTTCAGGCAGTGAAGAAGGTGAAGGCAAGAACTAAATCGAAGGCCGATGGGGGAAGGTGGAAGGATGTATGTGGACAATGCTCAGGATCAGACAATAGGGAAATGTAAGCTGGATCAACTTGTTTTTGATCTGAACATGGAGCCTGGAAGTACAATTCATGCTCCACTAGAGGACTTAGCAGATACTTTGGTGAGGGTTTATAAGCAACCCCGTCATTCACAATGAATGTTATAGCTTGGAATTGTCGAGGGCTTGGGAACCCTGGTGCAGAAAAGTTCCTTATTGAGTATATTACTCACAAGAAGCTTGATGTAGTCTTCCTTAGCGAGACTAAAGTAGAGGAAAAGGTAATTCATCGCATTAGGAGAAACGTGCATTTTGAGGGTGCTTTTGAAGTGAACCCGAGAGGAGCAAGTGGTGGTGTCGCGGTGCTTTGGAGAAATAAGGATGTCAGGGTGCTGTGGAAGTTTGACAAGAACCATGTGCACTTAAATTTTACGACGAAGGATGGACACGTTGTGAGGGTGACAGGTGTATATGGTGAACCCCGCAGGGATCTACGACACCAGACATGAGCATTACTTAGACTTATTGCTCAAGACACTAACGAGATCCCATGGCTAGTTCTTGGTGACTTGAATAATGTGATGGGAGTGAAGGATCAAAGAGGTGGATTGCCATACCCGACTTACCTTATAACCTGTTTTAGGGAGGCGGTGGATGACTATGGCTTGAGAAATGTTGTCATAGAGGGACATCGATATACATGGGAGAAATGGAGACACAGACAGGACAGGATGAAGGTCTAATTGTATAGAGCACCGTGAACCGGCTGTGGAGTAATTTGTTCCCAGATTCAAGTTTGGTACATGGAGGACTCTCTACGTCGAACCATGCACCAACTGTGTTCCGGGGAGTTCGGGAGAGGGTGGAGAGGCGAGCTCGACCTTTCCGGTTCGAACAAGTTTGGGCACGTGATAAGGAATGTGGTAGAATTGTTAAGGAGGTATGGGAGGGGTGCAAGGATTGGCCAATCAATGAAAGAAATAATAAGGTAGCTGAGGCACTATCACAGGGGCAAGGCTACAACATAAGGAGTTGGAGAAGGAGATTCGGTAGGTAAAGGAGGCTCTGAACAGGCAGCTCGGTTTTTGGGATGTGGAATAAGGGACTCAAATACTATAGCTGAGGAGCAAGTTGAATGAACTACTGACAAGAAATTTTTTGGTTTGGAAGTCAAAAAGGGGGAGACATTAATTCAAAATACTTTCATGCTAAGGCGTCTGCTCGGAGAAGGAGGAATGTCATTCGGAAATTGAAGAATAGTAATGCTGAATGGGTCACCTGGGAGGATGGGCTGGACAGGGAGATTATATCTCACTTTAATGATTTATTTGTGGCTGACCAAGGGGGATCGGACGTGGTGAGTTCGTTGATCCCAAGAGGTATTACATATGAAGATAATGTAGGCCTACTGAAGCCGATCTCTAGAAGTGAGGTTCGAAAAGCTGTTTTTAGCATGAAATCGCTCAAGTCACCATGACCAGATGATTTTAATCCGAGAAACTACCAGAGGTACTGGAGGACTTTGGACGAGGATATTGTAGGTATGGTGTTGGAGGCTTTCAGATTGAGGAAGCTGTCGGAGAGATTGAATGAGACTAATTTGGTATTGATCCCAAAAGTGAACCGACCAGAGCGAATCAATGAATTCAGGCCTATTGCTTTGTGTAATGTGTTGTACAAGGTCATTACTAAAATCATGGTGAATAGACTGAAGAGATTTTTGCATAAAGTAATATCAGAATCCCAAAGTGCGTTCCTGTCAGGGAAATTAATCACTGATAATGTCATTATTTCTAGAGAAACACTTCATCATCTTCGGAGTAGGAAACATGGAAGCAACAGACTCATGACAATGAAATTAGACACTAGTAAGGCGCACGACTGTATCGAATGGGATTATATGGAGCGTGTTATGACACGGATGGGGTTTCACCCACATTGGACAGACTTCGTCATGGAATGTGTTTGTACGGCTGCGTTATGAATTGACACGGAGGGTAGGCGGTTGGACCGTTGACAATGAAGCGTGGGATTCATCAGGGAGACCCACTTTCTCCCTATTTGTTCATTATCTATGCCGAGGGTTTGTCTAGACTCATTGAACAAGGGGAAAGGGAAGGGCGAATTCGAGGTTGCAAGGTGGAAAGAACAACACCGGTAATATCTCACTTTTTTTTTGCAGACGATACTTTCTTATTCTCCAGGGCAATGCCCAACGAGACGGAGGCTTGATTGAGTATGTTGCATATGTACGAGATGACATCAGGGCCAAAAATAAACTTAAAGAAATCCTCAGTCATGTTTAGCCCCAACACGAGTCAAGCGGTTAGGGGGAGATCAGACATATACTCGGCATGTGAGAAGTGGAGGACATGAGATTGTACCTTAGACTACCTTCCATTATTCAGCGTAGTAAGTACGTTAGCTTTACATTCATCCGGAAGAGTATTGTTCGACGGCTACAGGGTTGGGATGAGTTGTTATTAAGCAAGGCAGAGAAGGAGGTGTTATTAAAAGTGGTCATCCAAGCTCTTCCGACGTATACAATGGGAGTATATAAAATCTCGTAAACTCTAATTCGGGAGATTAAGGTAATTATGAACATATTTTGGTGGATCCATAATACGAGATCAGGAACGAGACTGAAAGGGAAGAGCTGGAGTAAACTCTACCAACATAGACATGCAGGTGGTCTAGGTTTCAAATTTTTGCAGGACTTCAACCTTGCACTTCTCGCAAAGTAGGGATGGTGTTTGATTCAGAGACCAAACAGTCTAGTTGCCAGAGTATTGAAGGCAAAATACTTCCCTCTTTGTGAGTTTGTAGATGCAAAGAAGAAGCGGGGGGAGTTATGTATGGACCAGTATTTTGGAAGGGTAACGCTAGTTAAGGAGGGGGTCAAGCGTAGAATAGGCACTAGAGAAAACACCCTTATAACCGGTCACCCTTGGCTACCAACGAGCAGGGGATTCGTGAACCCCATATCAGGAATTGCAACTGATATGAGGGTGGAGAAACTCATAAGGTCGGGGATAAGAAGTTGGGATAGGGAGCTTGTTTCTCAGGCTTTTGACCCGGACATGGTTGAGGTAATTTTGGCTATCCGTCTGTCTCGGTTTGAGGGGGAGGATGGTTGGTTCTGGTGGGGGTCGAAAGACGAGGAATTTCGTGTTTGGGACGTGTATCGGATGATCCAGAGAACAAGGGGACGGTGGGCTGATCGGAGTGATGTAAAGTTTTGGAAGCGGTTTTGGAAGCTGGGTGTCCCGCCTAAGGTTAAGCATATGGCTTGGAGGGCCCTCAGTGGTTCGCTCCCAACAAACTCTAACTTGAGAGAGAGGTATGTCCCTGTTAATGCAGAATGTGGTAAGTGCGCGAAGTGTTGGAAACTGAAAAACACATTTTTTTAGTGCGGGGTATAATACTTTCTGGCTCAGATTAAACATGTCTCCTCTGTTTACTAATGTGCCCCTTCAGAATTGGCTACTACTGGCCATGAATACGAAGCAAGAAGAGCTGGGGGATATGATCTTATTATTCTGGTAGGAATTATGGTACTCAAGGAAGCTATGTGTTTGGAGCCAGAAGGAGAGGTCAACAGAGGAAGCGTGGTTTGGTGCTATCGCTCTGCTTCGGGACTAGAAGGATGCACACAAAGAGGAGGCCGGTCCGTAGTCTCTAGAACCCCTTCAAGTGAAATGGATTAGACCGGCCCAAGGTGAGCTGAAAATTAATGTGGATGGGGCGATTATGAGCTCTACCATGGCTTGAGGTGGTACGGTCTGTAGGGATGATCTAGGCTCCGGACAGCGAAGTGTGTCGTGCACCTCGACTGCATAGACCTGGAGATGGCAGAAATCCTGACAGTCCAGAAGGCTTTATTATGGGTGCGGAAGGAAGGATGGCAATCAGGAAGTATTGAGACTGACTGTCTGAGCATCGTTCAGGCAATTAATGGGGATGTCGCCTTGATATCTCCCTTTGGGTTACTAATCCAAGATTGTAGGTATATCCTCGACATTCTGATGGGCTTCAAGTTGCAGTTTGCGAAACGTTCAACTAATAAGGTGGCTCACATATTAACTCGAAATGCCTCTGTTTGGAATACTGTTAATTTGAGTTCTTTACCTATTCCTGATGTATTTTTACATACCCTCGGGCTATCTAAATTAATACAATTTGCTATTTTTATATATATAAAAATGGTTAAGAGAGAGATTACGAGTAATTGTGTCATAAATAATCATATAAAAAATATTATGTATTGTTATTTTTTTTTTAAATAGAGATAATATTAATCAGGTAGTGTACAGTGCAGGAAGCTATAGGTAGTGCCTAGTTCTGATTGCTGACACGATGTAATCAAGTCCTCTCAGTGTCTCACACAGAAGCTCAAATATTTGAATTTCAAATTTTAATTTATTTATAATCCTTAATTGTCTGTGATTTTCTGGTTCCCGCTCCGGATCCATGGCCACTGCCTCTGCGACCACGCCGTTCGGAGCTGAAGACGACTGGGAGGTCGTCAACGACGACGGCTTCGTCTACAAGCGCAAGCGCCGCCGACTCGATACCGTCCAGCCGCCGTCCGCCCCGGATCCCGAGGAGGAGGAGCGGCACCGGCGAGAACGTAAGAGGAGGATTCTGTTGAAGCTCATGGACAAGTACCGGCGAGAGATGGATCATTGGGAACATTTGTCGAACACACTGAAGGAACTGGAAGAGAAGTCAGCTCAGCATCTACAAGAGCGGGGACGAGACTGGGACCGGGCCGAGTCCTCTGCTGGCTCGGCTTCCGGATCGGGGAAAGAAAAGGATGGGGCTTACGGGTCGGTGGTGGACGAGCTGCTCCGGAAGGTAATTGGGGTTTGATTTGCTGTGGTTTTGGGTTGTTTGGTTGCTGGGAAAATGGGATAGAAATTGGGAATCCAGATTTCTAGGGTTTCCCTTAATTGAACTGAAAAAAATAGATAAATTTCTGCTTGTAGCTCCACAATAACCATAATTAGTAGTTGACTATGATAGTTTTCGTTGTGTTTCGAATTATCAGTACAAAGGTTTCTTTCTTTACTTCAGAATTCTGCTTGAACTTTGGTTGGAATGTGTTTTTCTTGTTTAAGATTGCGTCTTGATTCTTCGTTGCCCTAGCTTCAAACTATGATTTTAGCAAACAATCTTTAGAACCTGATTGCCCTAAAATATCCCTTTGTTTGAATTCCTGAAAGTCTGAACAAATTTTCTTGCTGCTCCCACCTCTAGTGACTTAAAAACAGGACAATCGCTTAATTCAGTTAGTAACTTCGTATTAGTATATTGGTAATTGATAATTTGCGCTTCTCTTGAATATTTTAGAATTCAATTTTCTTACCTATAAGGAGTAAAGCATACGTGAAGGGTCGTATGCAGCTATACATGCCAACCCGTTTATTAGTCTAATCTGACGGGTTTGACTCTTGCAGGTGGAAGCTCAGAAAGCTATGTTCCGGGACTTGTCAAATTTATGTGATGTTGCAGAAGCAATATGCAATGCAGAAGACGAACGGAAAAAACAGTCTCTGATTGATCTTCCAATATGGGAGTCCCCAGGTGAACTCATGGCATCATTATGTGACGAGTAAATTTCATGTTGGTACTTTGTGGCTTGGTGGTTGAACCGGTACCAATGATGCCATCCTATTAGGTTAACACTACACACCAAGACCGAGATGTATCTGTTGTGTTTTGTAGATTTCTTTATTTAAAGTTAGAAAGCCTCTTCTTTTTTTAATGCCTCCAGCTTTTGTAACTTAGTAGGAGATAGACTGTGGGGACTAACCATCATATGAATCGAAGAAGGCCTGTGATTAGGGAACTGCTTGTGAAGCAGTTTAAAGGAGAGCTGTTTCTTGTTGACTCGGGACTAATTTCTGGATTATTGTAGATTAAAGCGTGCTCAGTATTAAGGATTGAATAGAAAAGTTAGGTTTGGTTTGCAGAAATATACAGTATCTTCTTCAGGACATACTGTCTGTAGTGTGTTTACTAAGAAGAGTTGAATAGATAGAGTTGTATGCTAAAGACTAAAGAGGCGTGTTGGATTCTTCCACCAGTACTTGTAGTTACTTGCTTTGAAATGAAATTGTTTAATTTTGGGAAAGCAATGCTACAACTATAGTGATTAGTATATGCAATACACTTCGCCGGAACATGATCAAGTGCATGCTTCTTTAGCCAGTGTTAGACTGTGTAAGTCCGGGGTTGGTCTGGTCTAAATTTTAATGACTGAACCATCCGTTCTATTTGACGAAATTTCAAATTGAAAACCACTCTTTGTCATATTGTTTTGCGTTAGTTTATATTAGGGGTTAGCCACGGTCACTAGTTTTTTTTACCATCCAAAGAAGTGGGGAAAAAAAACAATTACCCAAAGAGAAACCCTAGAATCAATCATTCTCAAAGTATGGATACAGATCGATTTATTTTTTCAAAATAATAAAATAAATAAACTATAGTATAATAAATTGAAATCATTATTCTCAAAGTCAAGTAAACTAGATTGTTTTAGTGGTGGTTATTTCTCTTTTCTTGTTTTTATACCATGGATGTGGTCTGGTTGGGCGCATTGCAATGCATCTTGTAGTTCTTTGAGCTTGTTTTTACTGGTTACTCTTGGGCCTCTTTCTCGAGAGGAGACATCTATAAAACTTTGTAAATAAAAAACTTTAATAATGAACTTTATATGCATGTGATAACGATGGGTTTCTTTGTATTATCTAAGAAACAAAACGAGTGATTACAAATGCAATTCTCTATTTCTCAAAACTCATAAGACAATCTAAATTTTAACTTGTTGCAAATAAATCAGTGACAGACAAATCTGCTAACTCCGTTCGCTTTGGATGATTTCCAAAACAAGTTTTTTTTTTTATTTCCTGCTTGGTTGGATATCTTGCAAGCCCTGCCATACCTTCATTTTTTCTAATGTCACACTAAAATTGTTTCCACATTATAAGAAATATAATATTATAATAATGATAGAGATTAGAAGAACTTATCGATGATGTGATACAAATCACTTAAAAGTAAATTGCTCCATACACTTAGTAACGACCAATTGCCTCTCAAGATTAACACATGTTGATTGGGCAAAGGAGAAGAAAAAGGAGGAGGTGGGCAAAGGAGTGGAAGCATATGTATGCCTTTAGTAACGAGAAGTAAAAGCTAGAAACAAGACCTTAATCATTATTAGTGGAGGAGCAAAATCGTTAAATCTTTCAATAGACATTATTTCCAACAATATGATTCAATGTATTTAGAACACTGGCTTCACAATTAGAAAGTTCAGCGAGCATTAATGGTACAAATATAATGCTAGAAAGCAAGTTTACACGAGCCATTAAAGATGGATGAAACAATTCAAAATGCTCTTCCCGCTTATTATTTTCAGTTCGAAGACAAGGTTTTCAGATCAACTTCATTCAAATTAGATGAAGCAACTTTTACTCGCTGAATGGCAAAACCAGCTCTCAGACACTCGTCCTCTAAAAGCTTTTCTTGTTGAGGGCCACCGGGGCAGTATGCAACTACAGCACCTCCGCTACCTGTAAATTTTGACGCAGCCCCCACCTTTCGGGCCACCTCCACCATCTCTATGTTTAGAGCACCAAGACATTCATCCCCAAACATGCTCCTGTATCAAATACATCACACAATTATATTTGGTTTAGGACCGTCATATCTGATTTAATTGTTCTTAAGCAGACCATTACAGTTGGATTTGGCCTACTCTGGTTAGTCTGGACCTTGATTACTCATCAATAGTAAATTCAGTTTGGACGGTTCCATAGCAAGAGAAAGGAAAATATCTTTTACCTTCGAAGATCAAAGTTCTTATTCATGAGTTCTGCAAGTTTAGAACAGTCCTTTTTAGCTATTGCTGTTTCGCCTGATAAAGCCAAGTCTGCCACTTGTTGCATTGATGATACTATAAACTTATCACCATTAAGCCACTTTTGCCTGACTGAGCTGTGAACCTGTCGGGAAAATTGGTTCATTGCTACAGGAAGAATCCTACTCGATCCATAGGAAGTGTATAAAGAAATAACGTAAATATATGAGATGAAAAATGAGACTACGTGCATTCATACAAGGGAATGAAGAAAATCAAGACATGATGCTAACCTTCCCAGAATCACTGGGATTCTCAGCATAGATGAGATATAGAGGTGGGAGAAGACTTATATCCATGGGTTTATAGATACCATGTCCCAATTTATCCATGTGTTCCTTGCTAAAATCCTAGGAAAAGTAAATAAATAAAGGATGAGGAACGAAAAATAAATACAACAATTTTAATTGTATGCAAGTATATGGTCATGTACCATGTAAACGAGGCCACCAAAGACTTGAGCTACCCTATCTTGGAGGCCAGCAACAATCCCTAGTTCCTTCTCAGCATCAAGGATAAGATGAGGTCTAATCTCAACTTTAATCAAATGCCTGACATTGTAGAAATCAAGAAGGCAGTTCAAGGCAGCACATACAATAGCACTGGAACCTGAAAGTCCTGTCTAAAATGTGAAAATTATAACGTTAACCTTACGTTACAATAAAAGGACAACAAGTCACAAAAAAATATTAAGTCCTAGAATACCAATTAAGGCTTTCTTCATGATTACTTGATTCATTATCCAAGACTGGTTTAGCTTCTAATCTATAAAAATTAGATATTTCCACTTGCACCTTCATAGCACAATACTGCCTTAGCTGCTCGCATGCCATTCAAATCTAAACTTTTATATAGAGAAAGAAGAGTGTGGCCAAAGGGCTTTAATTAAATCCCACCAATGCCCACTATAAGATGCCCAATAATAAAAACTTATCTTTCATGGCCCCAGCAAAATGTTAACTTTTGGAGCAGTCAAGGCCAGTAAAGGTTACACAGTATCAAAAGGTTCAAGGATGACATTACACAACCAACAGATGCAAATATCATCATGAATGACTTCAATTGTGTTGCTGCTCTAAATATTTACCTGACGAGGGATATTAGTATCGTAAGACATCGTAAAATTCCCCTTAGGAAGATCAATCTTGTTATCTTTGCAGTAGTTGTAAAAAATCCTACAGATTGCCATCAGCAACCGCACACCTCCATAATAACCTTCAGTGTTGAGTCGATTCACCTGTAAAAGGGACGAACAAAGATAAGTCATTTTGACAGCCAAACATACATATTCACATGGAGACCAGTTGACATTCTAAACATGCAAGGACTGATGTAGGACACTTTTCTCGATTATGAACAATAATAGTTAAATGAAAGAACTCCATGTCACCTCGTTGTACTAAAGTCAAACATTAAATCATAACCCACATATATGAAACGTATCAGATAATAACGGTTTTTACCTTATTAATTCTCAAAATGTATAAAAATCTGTTAAGTGTGACTAACGCCGTGAAATACCAGTCACATGCTTGTCACATGCTCTAAAACTTTACTAAAATGAAAACTTCAACTTTTCGTTTATTCTCAAATCATAACGTAGACCTTTCGTTTATTCTTAAATCATAACATAAACCTTTTCGTTATTCTCAAATCACAACTCTGAACTATCAACTTTTCCTGTTACTCACTAAACGGCCGTTAAACTTTTGGATGGAAAATACGGTCAACGTTATTACATGACAATTTAGTTTGTTTGGGTTAGGATTTAGTAATAAACGAAAGGTAGGAGTTAGGACATGGAGTAACCCCTAGTTAAATAACAAAAGCATAAGTGAAATTTCCATTCAATATTCCTTGTAATTGCATTGACTATAACCACATTTTTCATTCACACCACAACTGTTCACATGGAAGGATCTCCACATTCTCTATTTTGAGTGTAAAATCAAATCCTAAATCAAGTCTAACTCTAACCCATTATCCATTGCAATCTTATCAATCAGATAGAACAACCTCATATGGAATGTAAACACAAGCAAGTTCCTCACAAAACTTAAGCTCATTCCTAAGTCAACAGTTGTTGTGGTCCAAATCAATAATTCATTCCCAGATGCAACCGCAGATGAACAGATCAATTCACAAACAGATCCAGAATTGCAGATCGGGTCATTTCAAATGCAGATGAAATCGGAATAGAGGATTGGGACGAACCAGATGATCAAGGGATCGGAAGCTGACGAGGTCGTGGTGGGGATGGGGGCTGATGAAGAGCTCGTCGGAGGGTTCCAATCGGACGGAGGCCCAAAAATTGGTGAGGCTGAAGGAGATGGTACGGCCGTAGTAGACATCGCTAGGGTTCCCCAGAAGCCCAACCCTCGCATTCGACTTGTGCTCAATCACCGTCGACGCCATCGCTCGGATCCGGTGGCTTTGTCATCGGACCGGGCATTGTCATTATATACCACTGTGAGCCCATCTTGACACGTCATCGGATCGAAGCATTGTCTCATTCGTCACCGTTTTCAATCATAATTAAATATTTAAATGGGAAGATTCTGTGCATGTACGATGATGATATGTGATTTTATTTACAGATGTGCCATCGTGTACACACCATGAACAACATTAATTATTTCCATATTGGACTCATCTCCAAGCCTTTATGAGCCCATGTTAAATCAGGGTCCACGTCCACGGGAAGCTTCATTTCCTCTGTTTTATTTTTGGAGCAGAAATCTGGTGAGAACCATGTTTTAACGTAGGAACCGCGAGAATCAATCTAAGTCATTTATTTTAGGAATGGATGGATGAGATGCAATTGAGTAGTTGACTTGTTGACTGCAAAAAAACAGCACTTTTTAGTAAGTGGTAAGGGCTTTTTAGTAAAACTATCATATTATTTTTTTAACCAATTCACTAATTTATTTATTTTCCGCTTCGTTTAAACTCCGATTGGCTTCAAACTTGCGCCATTAGTTTTGTTTTTTTAAGGGATTTCAATCAAGATCAGTCATGAATATATTTTGAAGCACGAAATTTTTTTTATTTCGGGGTAGATTTTTTTTAAAAAAATCTGGGTAATTTTTATCAACACTTTGCTCTGGATTTATCAACACTTTTACACTGGTTTTATCAACACTTTACACTGGTTTTATCACCTTATTTTCCAAAACTGATCATGATTTTATCACCTCATCGCGTGCTTTTTATGAACACTAGTTTTATCAACACTAAACACTAGGTTTATCATTCAATTACGTGTGTTTTATCACCCCCGTCACATGTTTTTTTGAAGCACGAAAAAAAAATTATTTCGGGGCTAGTTTTTAAAGGAATTATATATGGGTAATTTTTATCAACACTTTGCTCTGGGTTTATCAACACTTTACCATGGTTTTATCAACACATTACACTGGTTTTATCACCCCATTCTCCAAAACTGATCATGATTTTTATCATCTCATCACGTGCTTTTTATGAACACCAGTTTTATCAACACTAAACACTAGATTTATCATTGAATTATGTGTTTTTTATCACATCATCACAAGTTTTTTTATCAACGTTAAACTCTAGTGTATCACACTTATTATCAAAATTGAAAATGGTTTTTATCACCTCAATATTTGTTTCTTATCACCACATTACATGTTTTTTATCAACATTTAGCACTAGTTTGGTACTCCGATATAAAACATTTATTAGTGAAGATTTATCAACGCTCAACATTATTTTTATCACCTTGATACAAATTTTTATTTTCTTGCTTCAAAATATATTCATGACTGATCTTGATTTAAAGCCCTTGAAAAAATAAAAATATTGGCGCAAGTTTGAAGTTAATCGGAGTTCAAATGAATCGGAAAATATTAAATTAGTGAATTGGTGGAAAAAAAATGGACAATTGTCCACATGACACCATGCTATTACAATTATGCCCTTGCTTGTGTGAGAGTAGATGAAAGTGGCGTGAACTATGGTAGAATTGAGATGATGATGTGGCATCATGGTGAATGTTGGATCTTAAATGTGTGTGGATAGGATTGGTTCTCACAGTTCCTATGTTAAGAGTGGTTCTCAATAGATTTCTCCTCTTTATTTTTGTTCGTAATTTTATACTTTTCTTACGAGTCTGTCTAGGACTAAAGTGGGCGCTGCCATCACCGGTGGGTGTCAGTCTTTTCGGTCACTACTACAGCATGTATGTCGTCTTTTCTCCTTCGTCCTCATCTCCTTTTTCTCTTCCGATCGACAGGGTTTTTAACATGAAATTGTCGAGGGCTTGACACTAAGTAGTAGTTGAAAATTTTGATCAGGAAGTTACAACTGGATGTAGTGTTCTTCACATAGATGTGGCACTCGGACTACCAAAACTTGGCGTCGAAGCTTGAGATGCTACACCGAAATCCTGAGTTTCGTGGAGGAATGGGACAATTTCGTGTGGCGGTGGAATCTCAAGATTAATTCTATATCAATGCATACTTCTAGATGGGATCATAGCATATGATTTGGTTTACGAGAATTTATGGGGAGCCGGCTGGTGCACAACACCAACAGAATTGGGACTTGTTCCACATTCTTACCCGACGCCAGATTGGATGTTAACGGAAGACTTCATTGGCAATTTGGATTACCGAAGGTGGGGTGGACATGGGGTATTACATTCTTCTGGGGGGGGTCAATTTTGTGTGGCGGTGGAATCTCAAGATTAATTCTATATCGATGCATACTTCTGGATGGGATCATAGCCGATGATTCGGTTTACGAGAATTTATGGGGAGTTGGCTAGTGCACAACACCAACAGAATTGGGACTTGTTCTACATTCTTACCAGCCGCCGGATTGGATTTTAATGGAAGACTTCAGTGGCATTTTGGATCCGAAGGAAAAAGTTGGGATAGTTTGTACCCCATTTCCCTTATTCAAGACTTCCGCCAAACTCTATTAGATATTGAGGTGGAAGACATTCCGTTGGACGACTACCACTTCATGTTGGCTCGGGGGAAAGACCCAGTTATCAGAATGTAGATACGACTGGAACAAGGATAATTTCAGTGGGTGCTCAGACAATATTTCCACATGCACGACTACAAAATGTGGGTTACACCACGTCGGAACATATGCTCATCCTTTTGCATTTCGATGGAAAGAAATCCACTATTGCTACGATGCACTTCTGTTTTTAGAATAATTGGGTGGAGGATCCTCAGTGTGGTCAATTGGTGCAACATGAATGGGGTGCGCCCGTTGGGGCACACATTAAGCATCGCATCAAGTAAGTAGGACGGTCATGGGATATATGGGGCCAAATAGTTTATCGGGAGAACATTAAAAAAAATCAAAAGGTGTTAGAGACAATTGGATATGTTGAATGGTTGTTGGGACTGACAAGGTATTCATCGGCGTATGGCCATTCAAAAGCAGTGTGAGACGATGTTGTCTCGTCAGGAGGCTTTTTGCCGCCAGAGGAAAAACAACATTGGTTGGTGGTTGGGGATCGGAACACAAAATTCTTCCATGTGGCGGCGACAAAAAACAACACTGAAATGGTATCCGAACACAAGAAATGGATGAGGGGTTGAAGTGGAATAGGATACGGGAATGAAGATCTCCTTTTGCGTTATTTTTTAGACATTTTGACGACCGGGGATGTGGGGGACCAAGAGCTGCCTATGTCATTTCCTGTGTTGGTCTCTACACGCCAAAATATTGGCCTTACAAGTAGGGTGGAGGAGGTTCGGATGACGGTATTTCAGATGGGCCGAATAAGGCACCGAATCGGACGACCTCAATATATTTTTCTACCACTATTATTGACTTTTCCTTTCATTGGTTTTATTCACGAAGAGGTGGAGAAGGGAGAAATGGATGGGGATATCAATAACACGACATTGGTTCCAATTTCGAAGAAGAAGGACATGTGAAAGGTTGCGGTCCTTAGGCTGATCGCACTTTGCAATGTGATCTTCCGGATCTTGTCAAAGGTTCTCGCCAATCGTCTTAAGACCCTACTTGATTCGTTGATAGATGCAAATCAGGGGAGCTTTGTGTCAGGTTGAGCCATTCAAGACAACATCTTCATCTTGTACGAGATAATCCACTCCTTTTGTCATCGCTGTACGCAAGAGACCCGAGGATATATGGCCTTGAACCTAGATATGAGCAAGACATATGAATGAGTTGAATGTTCATTTATCATGGCTATGTTGGGGGAATATGGACTCATCCCATATTGGAGGGGATTGATTCTCGTGTGTCTCCAATCTGTTAAGTATTCAGTTTTCTCGGGGTGAAAGTAGACCGTCTCGCTCATCGCAGGGCGGGGGATTCGGAAAGAGAATCCTCTCTCGTTATACTTGTTAATATTTTTCATGGAAGGGTTGTCGCGGATGTTGGACGGGCAAGAAATCGGGGGGAAGGATTCGTGGGTGCTCGGTGGCGAGGGGTGCACCGTTCATTACCCATATTTTCTTCGCATGCGATTGCTATATATTTTTTTTCAGGCATACTGGACGGAGGGAGAACAACCTCAGGGTATCTTGGAATCATTTGGCACCCTCTCCGGCCAAGTAATCAACAAAGCCAAATCCTCAATTTTCTTTAGCACTAACCCTTCTTCTGTTGATAGGCCCATCTGTTGAGCTACGTTGGTGGTTCTTGAGATCTCCCACGAGTCTATATACCTCGGGGTCCCTAACATGATCAGACTTCGTAGGGGTTAGAGCCTCCTATTCATCTAGGACCGTCTACTCACACGTATAACTTCGTGCAATGGTCAAATGTTCTCGTCGGGGGGAAAAGAAGTGATAATCCGATCAGTTCTTCAGGTCATCCCAATTTATGCGATCAGTTTTTTCCTCATATCCAAGGGATTGATCGCTAAGATTCACATTTCTCTAGCTTGTTACAATGGGCGGGGACACCTCGGGCAACTAAGTTGATCATTTGGCAAGATTGGGAAAATTTATGTCACCCAAAGGTGGTGTATTCCTCTTGACAGCTGCTCTTATTCGTTTGGGTCTCTGATAGATTATTAGTGATGGTAACACCACCTCGGTTGTAAGGGTGCCTTTTCTAATGGGGGATGACCTGTGTGTTCTATCAAATTCTGATCACCTTGTTGATATGCGGTCCGGGATCTAGCTGTGACTGTTGGCGTGGGTGGGATCACACCAAGCTAGCTACACTCATGTTGTCCATGGATGTAGATGATATCTTACACGTACTTTCCCTGACCATAGGGATGATTGACCGATGGTATTAAACTCATAATATACGAGGAGTCTACTTTTGTAAGGAGAGTTATAGGGAATTAGCTCGGATAAACGGGAGGTAGGTGCCATCTACAGGTTCCACGGTCTGGACGAGAACATGAGACCTTGACATCCAACCTTGAGTCAAGGACTTTCTTTGGTGGGCACTCTAAGGTAATTTAAAAGTGGTGCCTCATATGTGATCAGATGCTGGAAATGGTCTATCATCTTCTTTTCCACTGTAAGTTTGCCAAGGAATGTTAGGCGCGAGCTAATTATGACATTATGATTCCCCCGGACCACTTCTTCCTGAATCAGTGGACCTTAATTATGGTACACCCAGATGGGGCGTTAAGGCTCATATGTTGATGTTGTTTGTGGGAGATATAGAATGCGAGGAATGGGTTGGAGTTGAACCAAACTTAACCTTCCTTTCATGCCCTTGATGCAACAGTTACATGTCATGCTCGTAGTTGGCGTAAGGTACACTCCACAACCGATACCTCGACACCTCGCCCAATTTGTCAAAAGGCGACCTGATGGTCCTCTCCGCTGTCATAATGGACGATGGTAAATGTAAATGAGGCTATCTTCCGAGATACTGGTCAAGCGGCTTAGAGCATGATCTATCGAGACGACTATGGTTGGGCAGTGGATGGCCGGAATGTCTCCTCCCGTGTTTGTACTCAATGGAATTTGCAAAGGCATTTGCGATATGGGAGGCGTTGAGATGGACCAAGGCATTGTGTAGGACACGGGTTATCATACATACATAGCATCTTGTGGGCTTCATTAATGGGAACGTCCAACTACACTAGCCAATGGGACGAATA
The DNA here is from genome assembly GCA_963921825.1 of Erodium maritimum. NCBI lineage: Eukaryota > Viridiplantae > Streptophyta > Magnoliopsida > Geraniales > Geraniaceae > Erodium > Erodium maritimum. The sequence goes on along the minus strand of OY997593.1, from coordinate 18,937,872 downwards.
TTGGAGGAGCGCCGAAACATTTAGTTTTCTCTCGAGGATAACTCAGATATAGGGCTGGGCAAAAATCCGGCCGTCACCGAAAATTGACCGTCATCGACCGTTCGCATTATCGGAATCACCCGAACCGGTGTCACCGGCGACGGTTACGGTTAAAAATATACCAACCCGACAGTATTTTAGGTGGGTACGATTTTTTATCTTTCAAACCGGTAAAAAATCGACCGACCGGCTTTAGGTGTGTATATAAATTTTTTTATATTTTGTTTTATTAATTTGATGGTTATAATATTACAAGAGATTTAAATTAAATGTTGACACTAGTATTAGATTAACAGTGTAACAGACGTAAAATGTAGGAGATTAGTTTATTTTTAATCATAAATTTGTCTATAAACAATCATGTAGTAAGTTAGTTGTTCAAATTAAAATAAATTAAATGTTGACACTAATATTAATGAATTTATTTGATTTTAAAGTTTAAACTTTATTTGATTATAGTGAACTTGAATTTAAATCCTTTTACTCGAATAAACATACATTTTAATCCTTTATTTATTGTTTGTGGCATGTATTTAACTTGAAGGTTTTTGTTTTTAGAGACCATTAAAGAGTTTTTTTTTAAATGTTTTTCATGATGTAATAGCTTAATAGCAAATTACTAGTAATAACTGATTGTGTTTTTTTGTAAATTGGTTTTTATTGTTCTAGTTGTTTAATAAAATGATGTTTTTTTATTTCTATTTTGGACTTTAATTGAAGGCCCAAAAGATAGCCCAATGGGTCGGTTAAAAATCGTAACCGGCCAGCTCCATAACGGTGGGTTTTTAGGTTTCCCGTTGAAATACGGTGCGATGACGGTTATGAATTTCAAGTAACCGGTCCTCCCGGTTTGGGTTACAGATAATAAAAATATTGTCGGGCCCTGGCTGATGCCCACCTCTACTCAGATATATTGTTAGGTTAACGAACCAAAGCTCCCATTGTCTTGCGAAGAAAGCTTGTTCAGTGTATGTCCTCTTCAATGGAGGATCCAATTTTTCTATTGGGGGGGGGGGGGGGGGCACCATTTTTTCTATAATAATGAATCACATCAAAATAATACATATTAACATATAAAATATTAGTATTTACATATAAAATGATAAATAACCACTTATTATAAGTCGTGACATGATATTTCATATTTTGAAAATATTTTAAAACATTTTCATTGGCACTACAATAAGAAATAATTTTCTTAATGCACAAGATCATACTTAATCCGTAGGTCTCTAATTCGATTTCTTAATTGAGTTTTGACAATATAAATAGTAGAAAATAAGTAGTCTCACATTTGTTTTAGCACACGAACCGATTTTTTTTATTGATATGGATTAAAAAGGTCGTATAGGAGTGGAAGTCTGCTAAACAGGATGAGATATAGTCTCGGTGATGGGCGATACATTGATTTTATATCTAAGTATCCAGTGAGACCCATGAAGATGCTAGGGGGTGGTTCCATATTCCAATTGTGTTGAGTGCGATAAATCCATTGTACTTTCTCGTCTTGAATTGATCAACATTGTTATGTTGTACCAGTTGATCAAGAAGTATGCCAGGGAAAGGAAGTAACTGGGAGTTAGAAGGCAACTAACTCACAGAGACCAGGGTGTGGCTCCTCATAGACGCCCGAGATGCTCTAGGTTACTCATGGTGACCCACGAGGCAGTGCACCGTGCCTCGCTCCTACCCCATCAAGGCCATCTTCCTCAGTTGTGTCTGTGGATTCCAGACTACCTTGGGTGGGGGTATCAGACTCATCCGTCCCTAGAGGTACCAACGGTGCTCCTCCATCCTTTGTTGTGGGAGGCCAAAGTCCTCCACGCGAAGAGAGGAAAGATACCAACGGGGTTCCTCTCTCTGTTCCCTAGGTATATCCTTGGATGCAGACTCAGACTAGCGATCCCCAGATATCCGGTTGGTGTGAGATTGGTTTCTCACGTCTCCCTTGTGATCCAGGTAAGAGTGGGTGTCTAGAACTACCCGAATCCATAGCAACAAGGTCGTCCCCCAGGATGAGCGGTCAGGTCCCGTTCACACAGTCCCTAACCAATCGGCTTGAAAAGAACCGTTCATGTTGGTGGAGCAGAAGACAAAGGGGGATGTGCATGTCCGGGATCCGCGATCTGTCTCAAATTGTGGTCGTGGGGAGGATATTCCATCCCGAGGTCTGGTTGGATGCATGGGTGCTCGATAGCGGCTTGGGTAGGGTGCGACGGTGGAGGGCATGCAATTGGGGTAGGGCGAGATCGTTGTTAAAGCTCGTGCCTTAATAGGACCTTGAGGACCCATTTCTAATGCCGCTTTGTTGGCGATCCATTGGAAGATAGGGTCCCCATCTTCCTTCGCATCGATCCTACGGGCGGTGTGGCTAGACTCTAGAGGTTGGCCGAATATGGCGATCTCCAAGGTACATGTACGCTATTTCATGTTTCAGGCGTTGACGATCAATATCGAGGGGAACATGTTCATCTCACGGGGTGATCCATGGGCCCCAACGGATCGGCCGAGACGTGGGTGAGCGACGGATCAACAAGCGGGATAAAGTGACAGAGATCGGCGATCGTGGTTAACAGGCTTCCACGATGGTCGACGAAGACAAGGACGATTGTGGTAAACGGGAGAAGGACGGATTTTTTTTTAGGGGGGGGGGGGGGTAAGTTCCAATTTTTACTTGAATAATGTTTATTTTTTGTTAATAATAGTAGTCTCAACACTTAAGTTAATGTAATTTCAAGTCTAAATAATGGTTTAAATAGAAATAAAGTTTTGAATACTATACTGGTGCTTACGGTGGTTTACTAAATTTTGGATTTGGTATCTTTCATTTGTTTGTATTACTCATTTTTTATACGCTCTCGTCTATCCTTACCTACCAAGGTCCCTTCTATCCTAGCCACCAGGGTTCAGCCGCCGTCACCGTTCGTCGCCGCCACCTCTTCCCGTCGTCTCGCCTCTCTCGATATTGTCCTTGCTCGCCAGCATCGCCGTGGTACCATACCAGTCGTCACCGTGCTCCCTGCATCCGTCGCGCCGCCCCTCTACATCAGGAATCCTCGCATTTCCGCCGTCCTCGTCGTCATCTACCAACCGCTCTCCATCCATTTCCGGTCGTCCAGCCTCAGATCTACCGCCCCACGCCTTTGTCTCATCCGAAATGGGACTATCCGGCCAGATCCAACCTCCCTCCGACATGCAACAACCGCACGGTCTCCCGCCTGTCGTGTTCGGACCCTTTCCTGGCGAACCCCTAGTGTTGACGGCGATGCAGCCGCTTCCCCTGCCAGATCCCGAGCAACAGATGACTCCGCTAGGCCTGAAGGACAAGCCGGGATCGGGTTACGATGAGACCGAAGCCGTTGAGTCACTACAATCGGTTTGCCTCGGGAACGCCGGCAGTTGGTAGTGCCGAACACGTATCGGGACTGCCTCTCTCTCTCTCGCCCTCCAATTCTGACGAAGGTGGGCAGATCCAGCCACTTGACGGACCGGCCCGGTCTGAACCAGGGAGGACGCCAGCTGGTGGTGCCAAACGTTCCTCGGGACCGACTCTCTCTTCCTCACCCTTCAGATCTGACGGAGGGAGGCAGCATCAGCCATCTGACGGAGATGGACAGCTCCAGCCACCTGCCGGTCCGGCCATCGGACATGAACCCTCGACATCCCGACGGACGAGGGCCGGCTGGTAGGCCAACGGAGGACCACTCATCTCGTATCGGCCTGGTCCCGTACTGGGAGGACAATGACGATGAGATTGTGGTCTCAGAGGAGGGCGTTCCTTTATTCACAAAGGGAACTTATCAATTTTCCCTCGCAGCTAGGGTTGCTGGTGATCGGATCTACAACCAACACACAGTCTGCGCGATGATGCTCCAGAAATGGAAAGTGACGGACATCCAGGTGGAATTTATGTCACCGGAAGTCACAGGCTACCACTTCCTGTCTGAGGAATCGATGGAGAATACTCTCCACCGGGGTCTATGGAGCTTCAAGGGTTACCCCCTCCTGTTGGACCCCCTCAAGAAGTTTGTTCGGGCCAATGATATCAAGTTTCACCATGTGGAACTTGGGGTCCGGGCGCTCAACATCCCGGGAAAGGCCAGGAATGACTATGTACGTGGTCTCATCGCTGCCAGCATTGGTACCCAGGTCTCGTCGGTCCCAATCCCGTTTTCTCGCCGGGAGGACATGTTCCTGTGGCTCAGGGTTCTGATGGAACTTCAATGGCCTCTTCGGCGGAGACTTCACCTTCGATTCCCAGGTACCACGACTTCTGAGATAATTGACCTACAATATGAAAGGATAGTCGATTTCTGTCGCAAGTGTGGAATCGTAACCCAGAGAATCTCGGGATGCACGACCCTACTGCCGAGGATCGGTCGAGAGGAGGTTCGGTATGACCGATATATTCTGGTCCCAAATCAGATGAACATGGATAGGCTGCTGGAGACGGTCTGGAATACACCCCCCCCCCCGGTGACCCATCCGTCCATCACGTATCTTCTGAGTGACTTGTCCTTGAATCCGATGATCTGTTCCAGGGAGATTACTATGGGGGAATAGTTACCCGGCTCAGACCATTCGAAGTCTGATTATCGCTAAGGTTACCCTAGGAAGGGCAACCAAATTGTTGCAAAAGGGAGCGCACCGCGTCTCTGGGCCGCCACCAGGCTTTACGAAGCCTGATAATCTGGCTAATATCCATCTTGCTGATGAGAAGTTGGCCCGAGCTGGATCCGCTGATCCTGAAATGACCCGAGCGGGGAAGGAGAAGGATCCCCAGGGGCAACAGAAAGATCCCCAACCTGGACTGGGACATCAGACAGACCCCCAGGCTAGACTGGGGAAAGAAAGTCCCAGCCGTGGTAAGGGTAAGATGTCCACCAGGAAGATAAGGAGCGGATCCCTATATGATCGTCCACCGGAGGTGAGGAAGCAGCAGGAAGATTTGCCTCCCCAGTACCACCCACCAGACCAGACCTACCAGAAGACGGACGGAGCACAACAGTCGGAGGCACATGTGTCTCCAATGCAGGAATGAACCAACCCAGCAGGGGTGGGTGGAGTCGATTTCGGACTATACCTACAGACCCGGGGCAGCCGATGCTGGGAGGTCCCGAGCAGCCTGCACAATCAACAAACTTTATTTTTATGCATTCTGATTATCTGCTTTATGTTTGGAACTCTTTTTCCTCTGTTTGATTTAGGACTATCTCTTTTATGTCTCGTTATATTGGGACGGTTGTAAGGAGTTGGCTTAAGTTTGTGCCCACGATACTAAATGGGCTATTATTATGGGTCCACGAGCGCCGGGCTTGCTACGGTCGGCCTAGACATACATCTGGAACCCGAGGCGGTCACGCCTCACCCAACTTAATTACCTTTTGGTATTAATGAAAGTCTCCGGTTACCCGTTTCAAAAAAAAGTTTTGAATACTAATTAAAGTCAAGAAACTAGAATATTAAGGATATAAAACAATTAGGATATACATAAATTTAGACATAGGAATATAATTGGGAACTCTAAAAAAAGGTAATCGATAACTTCTTTTTCAAAAAACTCCAGGGGGCACACTATTAAATTTGAGTTTTTAAATATGTATAATTTGATTTTTTTTGAAGAATAGCGTGGATTATATTAGATTACATCACTCGAAAGGGCGTGGTACAAAACATTCAGAACAATCATAATACCTCAGTCAACTGTATCCCACACATTAGCATTCCTAGGTAAAACATGTGCTATTTTATTCGCGGAACGAAAAACAAACTGAATTTTGCATCATGTGATGGTGCTTAGGAGGTACTTGTATTCTTGAACCACAAGTCCCAGCGGGGAAGGCATCTCAACATCCCTATTGATTTCCTTAACGATCCCCAAACAGTCAGGCTCAATCACTCTTACCAGCCATCCTTCCTCTTTCACCCACACCAAAGCTTCACGAATACTAAGTAGATCCACCACCTCAGGTTCATTACAGTCAAGATAAACAATACATTTTTCTTTTCTAAGAATCCCCATCTCATCTCTGTAAACCATACCTCCCCCACCTCTATCAGAACCCCATATAGCACCGTACACATTAACCTTTAGTTCTCCCGACCCCAGTTTTACCCATGGTATCTAATTAGGACCCCTGTTCTTTTTTCGGGGCTCTCTCATGAGGGATTTAGTCCAGTCATGAAGCGTTGCCAACACTCCAGAATAAGCTTCCTCTGGCGATCTCTGCTTTTACTCCCAGGCCCTAAGGTCTCTTGATAGCCAGAATTCCGACCAGAATGAAAGGGCTTGCTCCACCAACCCCTCTCGTTCCTACTCAGAACCGTTGCCAACCATTCCTGCAAATCCGTCCCAACCGCTGGTGCTCGCAGACCCACTCGGTTCCAAACCGAGAGCACCTCACCACACCTGAAAAAGATGTATTGTTCCGTCTTCGGAATGCCACACTTGCCACAATCAGCTATCACCGGTATATATGTACCGCGGAGATTCACATTCATAGGAAGCGAGCCGGTGAGTGCCTTCTACGCCATATGCTTCACTTTCGGAGAAATTGATACTTTACAAAAACCCTTCTAGAATGCCGCAGTGCTCTCCACAGCCCATTTGTCCTGTTTCTTCTCAAGCATTTTTGTAGACATCCCTCAGCTTCAGGTTAGTAATTTTAGTTTCACAAAAGTTCAGGGGCACGTGCCCCCAATCCTTATAACATTCGTCCCTGGTCTTCTTGTGATCAACATTTACTATATATATGATATATTTTGAGTTTTTAAATAAAATTGTTTCTCTTTGTTCCAAAAAGAAAGAAAATATTAATAGATTAATAAGGTAACAAAATGTACTCTTCAAAATCGACAACACAATTATTTAAGTACATACTAATCAATTATTCATCTTACAGTTCGTTGTTCTAAGGTTCCTTCATTTCAATACGTCTCTTCTCCCAAGCTAATTTTATCTTTGTCGATTGTGTCAACCCTCTTCTCCTCATGATCTCACTCATCATGAATTCACGATCACCACGCTCTTCGGCCTTCGTTCTAGTGTCATGACTATCGGTATGTCGCAATCCCACGACTCAATCAACCCATTAAGGCTCCTGAATCATCACACGGGGTGGTTTTGCTGCCCTCTCCACTAACTGCCACCGACTACCACATGAAATGGCATACCCCCATCTCGTTGACCATTGCGCCCTATCAGACGTAGAAACCGAAGGGGATCTCGGGTTCCAATGGATCTCCAATGTTGTCGGCTTGGATATAAGGAATCGGGTCCCTATCATGGCACGCTCGGTGACTGTGATCCCGACCCATCTTTATCGTCGTCCTCCCGCTATCAGGCCTCACCCTAGGCAAGATCGAGTGATTGTACGTCGAGATGACACACGAGAGAAGACTCCCGATCCGAGATCATACCCCGCCCAAGACTGCTGGTCTTACTCATGTGTCATCTCCTAGTTATGTCCACTCTACCACCACCATGAACGCACCTTCTTTGAACCGATCAATTCCGGAGGGACATGTCCCTGACCGGGCACCGCGGGTGACGGCCATGCCACTACGGCTCCGGGTGATACCAGATACCCGTCCCTACCAACATACGGAGCACAAAAGAAACTACTATCCCGACATCAAAAGACAGGGGAACCAATGAGCTGGACCCGAGGACATACTGAGGGAAAGATGAGATGAACCTTATTCGTACCCATCCCCTCCCATGGCAACAAAGAATGTCCCTCCTACCGAGAGACCGATGGAGCCTCGTTGGAACATCTCCTTTCTACAGACGGATAGCTTTAAGACCTCCACCCAAGACACTATGGAGTCCATAGACACATCTGCGGTGGACGACCCCGAAGGTTAAGGAGCGAGGCACGGTTAACTATCTCGCAAGTCACTATGAGCCACCTAGGGCACCTCGGGGTGTCAAATAGGATCCACACCCCGACCTTAGTGAATCATAAACATTATGATTCTCAACCTCTTCCTTTCCCTGTCATACTCCTTGATCATCTGGTACGACACACTAATATCAATCAAGTCGAGGCGAGGAAAGCCCAAAAGAACAATAATACTCAACACAATTGGAATATGGAACAAACCCCTATATTCTCCCTGAATTTACCCTGATTCTTAGATATAAGATCAATGCATCGGCCGTCATCGAAACTATATCTCATCCTAAATAAATTACTTACACACAAAAAAGTGAAAAACGTTCCACTGAGTGGAAAAACCCCTAGCCACCACGGTTCCGTCCTCTTTCTTCTTACGCCGTTGTCGCCCACTACTAACCACCATGGTTGTTCTCGTCGACGCCTCCGTTGATCCACCTCCCTCGGGCCATCATCCTCTCCAGCGAAAATGCCTTCAGATGCTCTTCTTTTACGGTGAATATCAGGTACGAATCTCATAGAAATACAGATGGTGGATTTGAAATCCGAGAGGAGGGGCGATAGGATGAGGTCTGTCTCCACGACACCCAAAGTCGGGCACCTCGTGTCTGGATAGACCCTTATGGGTCGATCCGATGATGATCTACGGAAGCCAGAACGATCTTCTTCTGCGAGAAGTATCGGTGAAATTACATCCGTAGCATGCTCCATTGTCCTTATCACATTTAAACCAAGTCTCATCAAAGGGAGGGACATCTCAGGTGATCCCGACCACTCAAGACGATGAGCTAGCGATACCAGAACGCCTCACTACGAAAGTTACAGGTTTTAGAAGAACTTGCATCGTAGGCCCTATAGTTTCTTATGTTCGTTTTTGTATTTATTTGTGTTTTTATTGTCTGCGATACAAAGTAGGCTACTAATACGGGTCCAAGTGCGTCGAAATGCCTACAAAGTCTCGGAAATATACTGAAATTCAGGATCAGAGATCCAATTTATATTTACGATTCAATATCATGATTAATAAAATACTTATGTTCATGTTTTTTTTTATAAAATACTTACATACATGTACTATTTTTACGACTTTTCATTGGCTATCAATAAAAAAAAAAATTGATGTGCTAAAAAAGTAACAAAATGAACAAGTTTGATGTGGTTGTGACTAGAATGACACGTGGTAGTCCTTTTATCCGAGTGTCATAATTGTGGACAATACCCGGGGTTATTTTTGTCTTTTGAATTCTTCCAAGTTTGCAATAAACTGATGAAAGAAAAGGAATCAAATCAGAATATTTTTTCGAAGTCTTTCTTATTATAAACTTATCCTAGAATTTTGGAGGTTCTGCTAATTCTGTATACGTGAATTAAGAAACTAATTAAATTTTCGAAAATAGGATAAAAATATAATATACCCTATCAACATCAACGTGATAAATCATAGATCAAAGGATATGCATCACAAGTTATATAATATAATATCACATTCAAACTCTTTTTTTTCTTTTTTGAAATCAAAATTTTGGTATATTTTTGGTCAAAACAAGTAGATATTATAAATTAAAGGAGTTTGCAAAATGCAAATCCTGACATACAGAAATTAACGTATTAAGTATACCAACTAAGTATGAAAAAAACATAGACCGTAAAGTAAATGTACTCTTGGACATCAGGAAACTGTTTGGACCGTGGGACTGCGGTAGCGTCTATCGACACTGATACAATATGAGCCAAACAAAATTGCACTGATCGAGCAGATCAAGTGTGGAGACAAGTAGTGGTGGACTACGTATCCCCCCAGGTTATCAGCGTGCGCCGTCCTCCCTTGAATGGTAGGAGTAGGGCTCCAAAGCGCGGGATTGTTGACCCCTAAAGTGGTAGGGAGATACCATGTCGGCTGTTGGTGGAACCAATGCCACCAGTTGACCAGAGAGGCGGTGCAGTCGACCGACCCCTCTCTGGAGCTCTCTTGACTCATTCCGTGAGGCGAGGGTGCTTGAAGCCCCCCGTCGCTGCTGTGTATGATGCATCATGCCCCATCGGCTCCCCACAAGTGCTAGAGTCCGTCGAGAATTGGGTCGGACCCGAGCTGTAAAGACCGCTCCGGTTAAAAAGGGTTAAGCTTAATTTAATCGCGTGGTAACGTCGAGGTTGAAATTCGGTTTAATTTTTAATTCGTTTAAAAAAAGGAAAAAAAAAGAAAAGAAACAAAAAAGGGGGTAAAGGGTCGGACCAGACCCGACCAACAGACCCGGACAGGCCAGGCCACCCCGACCCAGTTCCCTTTCTCTTTTGGACGTATAGCCAAAGGCCCGCCTGAGGCCCAGTACGGCCAGGCCCGGCTATTTAACCCCAAAATTAGGGTTTCTGCTTCATTCCCTCTTCCCTCTTCACACACGACCGCCCTCCATCTCTCGCGACCTCTCCTCTCTCCACTCTCATCCTCTCCGATCAACCCTAGCTCGCCGCCGCCACGCCCTCGTCCCGAGGTCACCATCTCCTTCCCTCTCTCTCTCCCTCGTATCGTAGGCGTCGCCCCTCTCCCTCACCCTCTCCGACCAGCTCGAGCTCGCCGCTCTAAAGACGAGCTCGCCAGTACCGACCCTCTCTCCCTTCTTCGTCTTCTTCGTTTCCGTCACGTCTTCTTCAAAAGAGCATCGCCGAGCTCCCGACTGTCGCCGTGCGTGTCCAGCCGAGACGAGCTCGCCAGAACGCTCGTCAGATCTGAGACGGAAGCCGAGCCTGTCCAGATCTGAAGCGAGAGAGAGAGAGAGAGAGGTCGTGCTCCGCCGCTCCCAACGCTACAATTACCTCCCCGCCACCGTCTTTTTTTCCCCTACGGTGAGTTCGCAACTCCCGTGTTGACCTCGGCCGACAACGTCGCCGCCGGTTGTCGGTTCCACGAATCAGTGCATCATCGCTCCCTCTACCCCCCTTTTCTTCTTCTTTTAGTTTCCCAAACTCTCTGGATCAGATCAAAACTGAAATAAATTAAACAAATAATTTCAGAAATTAAAAAGAGATTTGAATAAAAAAACGGATTTAATTAAAACGGGAATTTTGGACTGTTGAACAAATCTGGAACGTTGGGACTTTTGAACAAACCCGGAACGTTTGGATGACTGGACGAATAAATCGGACTTAGAACGGGATTAAAAGCGGGAACGCTGAATCGGACACCTCGGGATCCATGCATTGGGAACCGTGCCTCAGAAAACGTGCACCAGGTTCTGTGCTTGGAGCTCGAGTACTCGAACCCGATTCGTCGTATAATCCCTCTTTTTGGCCCGTTCGAGTTTAAAAGGCAACTGTTGAATTTAATTTGGACTGTACCGGAACTGAGTGTAAGTTTTACCTGTTAAAATCAGACTTGGACTTCGCCCGAGAAGACCGGAGTTAGGCCAGGACGTCAGCAGCTAGGAGACGCAACTGTTGTGATCGTCTTGAGGTAGGGATCGTAACGGATACCGGTTCGATTGTGGAAAGTTACTAGTATGCATGTTTGTTAATAATAATAATCGGAATGGTCCTAGTTGGCATATAGGATGTGATTCACTAGTATAACCGTTTTCAATTATTAAATAACCGGACGAGTCTTAGTAACATGTAGGATGTGATTCACTAGATTACTTGTTTTCAATACTTGGGAAATTGTCGTGTTGGTAGAATGGCCATGTCGAGCCTTAGGGTTGCGTGCTGATTGAGATGCATGATGCGTGTTATAACCGCTGTGTGAGAGTCTAATTAAGATTATACTCGGTGAAGCATGTTGTGACTGTGTGTGGGCAAGTGTGCTATGCTTGTGTTGACGTGAATAATTACTTGTGATATGACGGGTGAGTGATAGACCGGTGTGTGTGTTTTGGTGAGTTTGGCTTGGTTGGTATACCGGGGTCGAACTATGTTGTTGTGATGCGTGTTATATTCTTGCTCTGTGTTCCGAGAGGTTGTGTGTCCGGAATGATACCTACACTGAGAGAATATGCCGGTGTAGAGTATTGAGGGCGAGGACGGTGTGACCGTTATCCCGAATCTCTGTGACGGAGGACTTACGACCGTGGTATGTGCCGGTCCATTGTACGTGAGACCCTGAGTCTACGTGACAGGAAGACGTCCAACAGAGGGATTTCCGGTCTGGGATGTTACCCCGAGTCTACGTGACGGGAAGATGTCGGGACCGAGGCTTCGTGATCCGGTACGACATAAATGGAACGGGTTGTGATAGCTGGAGATGTTGGAATGGTTGTACTACGTTTGTGTGGGTCTGCTATGTGTGATGTGCGTGTTGTTGGCTTGGTACGACACGTGTTTGTGTTTTTACTGTTTACTTTACACGTGATGACCTGTTAAGTGACGTGGTTGCAGTTTGTGCTTGTTCGTTTGAGTATGTTTGTGAGTGTGGTTTGGTCTTGAGTTGAGGATTGTGGTTACGAGTTCCATTGGAAATTAGTTGTGTGTTGTACTAGTGTGCCCTAATTGGGCAGTTACTTGTGGTGGTGAGCGCTTGCTTATAACCTTAACTACTTTTCCTACTGAGCGAAAGCTCACCCCCTTACTTGTTGTTTTTCATGTCCTGAGCGGGTTGTGTACTAGCTGGATGCTCGACGCTTGGCAGCTTGCGAGGGTCCTAGGCTAGTAGTCTAGAGACGTACCATTATCTTTTGAACTGTTTTACCGTTGTTTTTACCGAACTGTGACTCGCGATGTTATTTAGAGTTTTAAACTACTATTTGAGACTTGTTTTAGCTTTACTTTCATTTATAATTATTATTGTTTTAGTTCACGTTTCGAGTCCGATCAAAACCGGATTTGGGGTGTGACACGAGCCATATCCTGCCCCGAGACCTTTACCCGACTCGTACGGGTCAACCTGGTGAGACTTTCCCCGGCCCGCGGCCCATCGCACCACATCCCCCAGTCCACCCCGTGTCCAGCCCGTTACGCCTATAGGCTGACCTCGTCGGCCCGGTCCATGTCCTTCCCGTGGAAGCACACGAGGCTGGGATGCACACTCCCGACCCATCTCCTCCCGGCCTGACTTTCGAGCGACAACCAGTAATCCAGGCCCATCCCGGCCTAGGCCCGAGACCCTTAGAGGTGGAGATGGAACCCTAGCCCTAGGTTCCCTCCCCGACCGCCTCGTCCACGGTGGTGTTGTCTTCCCAGTCTGCGTCTCCACCGCCCACGAGACCACCACTACATCCCTGGCCGCATCCCCGCCTGATGTGCTCCCCTCATATGGCCTGTCATCCCCTACATCCGGTACCTTGTCCTACTCGACAACCGAACCCGACGGTGGGGAACCCCCTACGCGAGCCTCCACTGCCTCTTGCTGGCGACTCTCCCGAGAACGGGGTCCCCGAGCCGGAGTGTTACACACCCAACTACAGCGATGCGTCGAGATGGCAGGCTGCCCACCATCCTCGCCATCACACCTCGACCTACTCCGGCGAGGCACCGACCTTGCCGACTCTCCCGTAATTGCTAAGACCGTCATCCTGCCTTCCTCATCTCCGGTCTCCGTCGCCCGCGACGTCAATGCATCCGGAGAGAGATCCGAAGACAGCACCTCCAGCGAACGCGGCGTCCCGTGTTCCTCCGCCGCCTTCGCTGCATCCCCCTTGATTGGCTCCATGCTCGGCTCACATAGCCATGCAGAAGCATCCACAGACTCTCTGGAAAGCATGGTCACTGAAGTCGTCATCGAATTCGAGAGAGAAATCGCAAAACCTATAAACCATAGGAGAGGGAACAGCTGCACATTGTCATTTCACATACTCCAAGAGATAATTACCGTATAAATTTTGGTATTTTATATGCCTTTTTGAATTAAAAAACGTTTAGAAAAAATTCAATTATAAATCATCGATCTTTCATATAAAAATTGATATATATATATATATATATATATACGGGTGCAATCAGGTGCGAACCAGGGGTTACAGTGCGAACCTGCGAACCTGCTTGTGTAGTGTATTTGGTTTGCGGAAATAGTGTTCTCGGTTTGCGGTGTTTTCACAAACCATATTTTTCTCAAGATACAATGCTTTTTTTCAAACTGTTTTTCCACAAACTGGGATGCTTATTTCCGCAAACCATATTCGCTATTTCCGCAAATCAGATACACTATTTTCGCAAACCATATTTTTTCTCAAGATAAAAATGCTGTTTTTTCAAACTTTTTTTCCGCAAACTGGGATGCTTATTTCCGCAAACCATGTTCGCTATTTCCGCAAACCAGATTTGAGGTTCGCAGGTTCACACCGTAAGAGAGGTTCGCACCTGATTGTCTCCCTATATATATATATGTGTGTGTATTAGAGAAAACGAGCATTTTATTACTTTCTCATAACAAGCTTACATAGATTGAAATAAAAACAAACGAGTCAGTTAATGTTTAGGTAGACCTAACACCCGGTCTCAGTAACATCACGCCGATTTTCCACACCTGACTACTAATAAAGTAACTACATAAACAAGAAGGAAAATTCAAATTCACCCACCCATGTCTCGATTCCGAACTTGCTAGATTGCCTAAATACACGTCGGTGTCATATAGAGGCCTCGTACGATGCTGAGGTTATATGCTAGTTGGCCAATGAGCAACCCATAAGTTGGACGAGGAGAGAGGTCGATAGTAACCGACCGTGGCGGGTCATCCCTTTAAGCCTTCACTGGACCTAGTGCCCGCTTCTTCGTATCGGACCCATGTTTCTCCTTTGGTTGCATGCTTGGGGGTAATGGCCTTGTACTTTCAATTTTTGTCTTTCCACCCGTACTAGAAACCCCTCCCCCAAATACCCAAAGGAGAATTGAACCTCTGAGGGATGCGTAAAGAATTTCTCGGGAACTTATGTCATAATGCCCGATACTTATTAACCATGGTTAGTCAGGAGATCGTTTGTTATAGTAGAGGCGATGCCCCATGCCAAAATTTCCTTTGAGCCCACTTCCAGATTGTAGGCTCCGACGATCTTCTCAACCCAATCGCATGATCGGGACTTAGTCAAGATATCGTACTTCACTAAGGCAACACTCGGTGGTGGCGGTGGCAGCAACAAGCACATTGGTTGCGCTTGAGGCAGGTGTAAGAGCAGCCGCTCATGAAAGAACCCAATCCGTGCACATTTTTTTATCCAATTTGGAAGTAGGTGGCGCTTGTAGGGATAAACCGAAACCTGAGGGGGCTTTGTCCTCATCTAGTCTTTTTTCTAGGTAACCGTGGACGGCATGGCTCAAGCGGCCATAGACAAAACAAAAAATTAGGAGGTGCTCGTACCACAGGTGGACATGGAATAGGAGGTCGTGATTCAGAAACAACAATGCCATGGAGCGACAAAGTGGTCGCGTCAGATCCATCCATAAACATGTTTAAAGGGCCTCGCCCCAACATAAGCCTCACTTGTCACAAGCCACCTTGACGTAACCCCCAAAAATCGTACCTATCGTAGTGCATGTGGTCACTATCATCGAATCGAACGAGATGTTAGAGGCTCGTGCCCACACCTACATATGATCAAACCTAAGATTCGGCACTACTACCTAGGGCGACAACTCTATCGTGATAAACGGTTCCCGCTTGAACCACAAAGGCTCCCACTTCGTACCTGATCTTTGGCCTCTTGTGATGCAAAGTAGAAGCCCATGTTCCCATGACCGAGATCCTTGAAAACCAGGCTTCCAACACCCAGGTGTCCGTCATGATCTCCCATAGGTCTTTGATGTTGTATGGGTGGATGTAAGAAGTTGTCCTTCTATGCCGAAATGCTTGTAGATCCGACCATCATCCGTTAATTAAAGAGGCACTACAATCGCTTATTCCTCGACTTCTTAAAGAGAGATGACCTAGAGACTTGTTTGGAGAGCCATGAGACGATCGGCCGCTCATTGGGATGGAGGCATATGGGCCGATGAATGGGGAGATGGTAGTGGGGAAAGACACTTGGTAGGGGTGGAGGAAGGTTTAGGTCTTGTATAAGTCAAGAGGGACATTTCAGGTTAACCGCCTAATGAGATGGTCTTCGAGGTATCTCGGGAAGGAGCCCACAGGACATGAAGTAGGCACATATGTCGGAGATGTCGAGCGTGCATGGAGAGGAGTGTGGTGGTCGGAGGAAGAAGACGACAACATCGTAGGTGTAGAAAAAGAAATCCTAGACGTAGACCGAGGTGAATATTAATCCTATATTTTACTTTTTTAATACAATATAAACTAAATATTTAATGGTAACATTAAACGTGGGTAATATAGATAGAGAAAAGAAATAAGCTCTTTGAAGAAAAGAGAAAGATGAGAGGTACTACAGAACTAGGGTTAAGAAAAGGGAAAAAATTGAAAAGAAAAAGTAAAAGCCGGGAAGTTGAGAATAGCAGATATCATAGATTGAGATGAGAAGGAAAATAATTACTCGCACTCCATACCTAATTAAAAGTTGTATGATTAATCCCATCGCTATATTTGCTGTCCAATGCAACAACCATTAGTTATATCGCCGATTTGTTGCCTAGTTGTCCTTTTCCTCCCATTTGAGGCAACGAATCTTGGCCTCTCTCCTGGTGGTCGTTGGATCAGTGTTGGATGTCAATGATATCTCGTTTCTTCGAGATCTGAGAGTTACATATCAATCAATCTTCTAGGCTCCTACCATGTCTGGCTAGTTCCCCTCTTCTCAAACTATATCCCTTGTCTTCGTATCCTCAAATACGACACCGTGGTTGGGGCCTCACGGTTGGTGATGGCCATCGTTGGGGTATTTCCTAACGACGACATGAATTTCTATTGGGTAGTAGCCTGGGATGTAGAACTAGTTGCATTGGATGGTGGTTAGTCTACACGGTCTACCGACCTTTGGCATTTGAGACTGGGGTGGTTGGGTTGGTGGAGGTTGGGATGTGTGAAGACTCTATCCGATTTGTGATCAAGGTGGTGCCTGTTTTGCTGTTATGTTGGTTTGAGGAACTGTTTTTTTAGTTGTTTTCTAGTGCTTCATGTTTATTAAGTTCGGCTTGAGACCCATTTTTTAAATTTTGTTCTTTGGTTCCTTGAGGTTAAGACTGTGCATCTTCCTTTTGTGGTTTCATTTTAAACTTCTTAGTTATTTTAGGTTTTTAGACCTTTGCTTTCTCTTTGCTACCCATTGTGTAGGGCCATTTGGTTGAATTGATTTATCTGGTTTGCAACTTGTTGTAAACCTTATGAATTTGTTGTATTTGAGCTCCAATGTGTTGGAGTCTCTGGTTTGAGGCCGAGCACTGTTGTCGACGCTCTGTTTGTACTTGAAGATTCCTTATCCTTGCTATATCCTATGTCTTGTAGGAGAGGAACTTCAATAATACTTCTCTATTTCAATTTTTTTTATATATAAGGGGGCTATCAAGTACAAACCTATTTTCGGGTCAGAACGTAGAATCAATCCGGACCATTGATTAAACAAATCGGATGGCCACCGAAATTCAAGGGGGTTGGGGGGGGGGTGATTGATTACGAAATAAATTACAAGATATGCATTAATTAAAAAGATACGAATTAAATCTGGGCCTTTAATTCTACGATCCAAGGGCCTAGATTGATAGTTCTATGTTCTGACGAAGTTATAAAGTTTGTACCAGATAGTAATCCTATATATATTGCTAGGATTTTTTTAGCATATAGTAGAATTTTTATTGTTACGAAATCGAACTAAAAGTAGACCCTCACCAACGAAAGTAATATAAAAGGCAGAAAATTAAAAGGGTAAGATTTTGGTCTAACCCGTAGATATGGATCGCTCAGCCCTATAACATAGTACCCGGTAATACCAAGTGATAAAAAGGAGACTGGCTCCTACTGGTTGTTGTAGTTCATAATAATCATTTCCTGACTCGACATAAAAATGTTTGCCCCGAGTGATATGGGGTTGACTGGAGAGTAGGCATCCAGGAAGAGCTCCAGGGAATGGGAGAATCAGGGTGTCAGTTAAGGCCCGACCTTTGCAGGGCGAGGTGTGTATCCCTGTACACTCCCCGTTGCTCGTCCATTACGTCACTTGGTCTGGCGAGGTTACGTAACAAACCTCGCCTGATTGTCGTAAGCAACAAGGGATCCCTTGCATTGTCTTAGACCGTCGGATGTTAATTCCCCTTGATTACTTTGGGTGGTAGATGAGACAAAATCCAGTCACCTCTTGCGATATTCTTGTTGTAACCAACTATATTGACCTTCTTTTCCACGAGGTCGAAGGTATGGAGTTTCAGAGGCGATTCCTAGTTAATCGACATTCCTAGGGCCACTACATCTATCATTATCAGATCTTCAACATCAGTGACATTGTCGTCAATAACGACCCCACCGTTCGTTATGCCAGCCACAAAATACTCAAGAGAATCATTGGCCAATATGTCGTCGACTTGAGTAGGTTGACGAGTTTCTTGGATAGAAAACTAATCGGAAAATGTACCATCATCGTGGGGGGTAAATCTGGATGCCTTGTCCTAAAGAATAGGATGAGATAAATTGGATTCGCCGTTAGCTTCTACATCTGAAGCCTGATTGGCGATTACAATCCTTTTAGCAGATCTATGTCGAAAACGAATCAGCACTGATTGTCTCGAACCAAATCGGCAGATAACCCTAGTGTAAGCTTCGTCCTCCCCATATGCTTGGTTCGAAACCAACTCGGCAATGATTGTCTCGAATTTAAACGGATTTGGTAAGGTAGGGTTTGGCCGTACCTTGACCGATTTGTCTCCATCTTCCCGATGAAGGCGGTGGGGCATGAATCCCTTTAGTATGCGGTGTGCAGTAGGAGGGATGCGCGCTGGTGGGGCAGCGGCGGGTGGAGGACGTGGGGGGTGGGGCTTGAAGCGGGCATGTACGATAGGTTGTCCAGCGAGTAGCACTTCTCGCTAGATCCGATTGTCCCAATGCATGACGATAATTGTAGTTGGCTGAGTGGTGCAATAGGTTGATGTAGTCGGCAACTAGCGGACGGAGACGATGGCAGATGACGATGATGACGTGAAGCATAGAGGCGACACGTTGTTTCGAGAAAGGGGAAGAGAAGCATTAGGGATACTATTTTTCTATTAAGAAAGGACATATATTGGTGAGATTTGATTTACGAGTCTTCATTGAATTTGAAAGGAGTTTTAATCCAACACAAAATAGGGAAAAATTATCCAATAGTAGGGAAGGAATCATAATGTGAGATATCATCAGAGGAGAGCAAATTTCGTTTTTATTAGGGGATGAAAACGCATACTCCCCGATCCCGATATATTGTTGACGCATACCCCTTTTTGAGAACCCATTTTCTCCGTTTTTCGTTAAAAGTAAAAGAGAGATTTGAGAGATGAATATGCATTGTTTTTCCTCCTATCAAAGTGAGAGATTCTAAAAATTATTTCGAAAGAAAGAACGCTAGCACATTGCTAGTTTTGACTTCTGTTTGTTCGTGTAAATATCAGTAGATAGTATATTCTTTTAAAGACGTCTATGGAAACATGTAATCAAAGGTCCCCGCCTCGAAACTGACTTAAATATACAAGACATACAAATTCTATTCAATATACTATCGATTTATCGAATTACATGGATTCAGGTTTGGGTTTTGGGATTTAGTTTTTTGATTCCGCTACTTGTATGAACCCTAAAACCCAAAAACTCCAACTCGTTCTCTTCAAGCAGTTGGAAAATGGTTTGAGCTGTTGAAATTCAAAAGCATGAGAGGGTCGTTGTCACAAACCGCTTAGTATAAGAAAGGAGTTTTCAGATGAAGCAGTAGTTTTGTAACATTTTGGGTAAGGATTTAGAGTTTTTGCTCTGGGAAATGATGGAATTTAGGAAATTAAAATTAGTCCTATACAGTTCGCATGAGCAAATTGTTAAACGTCTGTTAGTTTAGACATAATTCGCCATTTTTTGTAAAATTTTGGAACATATTATCACGATTTGTAACGAAATGTCAAATATATTTACGATCTATATAGATAAAGTAAGTGTGGGCATAAAGGGAGTTGGGATAATCTGTAACTCTTTTTACCTCTGAGACTCCTTGAAACCCTAGAGAGCTAGCTTTCTCTATGAGAGCCGTCAAACGAAGACAAGGCCATGGCTATAGCCATGGTCATTACCATGGCCTATGCCATGGTTATGGTTCTCTTTTCTAGACATCTTCCCCCTTATACCTCTTTTTGGGTCATGCGAGGTTTTTCCCTACTAGGGTGTCTTTCGAGCCGCCTCTAACCACCGTGACGTTGGCTCCCTTCTGCCACCAACGAAGCGTCTCTGATCGTGTTCGGTCCCATCTCTGCAAATTCGATGGTTGTCGTCTGGCTCACCTCGACGTCAATGGACCTCACCGCCTCGGAGCCCCGCGGTCTCGCCGACGTCTTTGAAACCGTCATCGTCGTCTCTAAAGTCGCCTCTGAAGTCGCAGCCGTCGTCTCTGAAGCTGCCACCGACGCGTCCTCCTCCCTGGCCTCCACCACCGCGTCCTCCTCAACCCCTCTCTCGATTATGGATCTGGCTAATCGAGTGAGTTTTTTTTTCCAGATTCGTCTTTATAGCGTCAATGACTAGTGAGCAAAGAATTAGAGATTTTTGTAAGGAGGGAACCCCGATTCACTTGCATCCTCCTAATACAATTGTTGTAGTTCCAGTACAGTCGCTTTGCCCCCGAGATACAGCGTTTAGGCACTACTGTGAGCATGACTTCTAGTTTCGTTTTCCAACCCCACATTTCCATTCTACCTATGCGGCGTCTCAATACCGTCTATGACGATTATAATGTTAAAAGAACTGTGAACGACTTTTGTGTCTATTCTTTTTTGGGATAATTCCACCTCGGTACCCTAAATGTTTCATTTTTCATTTAGAGTACCCTAACTGTTTTTTGTGCCACCTCAGTACCCTAAACGAGATTTTATTCCAATTTAGTACCCAACGTTAACTTTCCATCCATTTTTGGATGGAAAATCCCAAATATTTTTTAAAATACCAAAACTACCCCCTTGATCCCTTTTTACCCTAAACACCTAAAATTCTTCAGACCTCCCTCACCACAAGCCTTCATCTCCGGGAGCTGGGGCTGGGGCTGGCCGTGGAGCTCGACGTGGTGGCTGGCCGGTGAGCTCGACGCAGATCTGACGGTGGCCGGTGAGCTTCAGATGCGACCGCCGTGAGCTTCAAACCCGTTTCAAAACCCAACTCCACCGCCGTGAGGTTCAGATCCGAGCTCGGCCTCGCCGGAAACTGAACCACCGCGCAGCAGTCTCGGACGGAGCTGAGACCTGGAACTGGTCGCCGGAGAAGAAATTTCGTTCCAATTTCAGATCTGAGGAGAAAGGGCGGGCGGAGAAGAGAGGGGCTGGGGCTGGCCGTGGAAGGGGTTGGGGTTGGTTACGGCGATGCTCGAGCTTGAAGATGAAGACCTGATTTTTTTTTAATTTTGGTAAAATATTAAAACTGATAAATATCAGTTTAATTAATTAATTAAACATTAAAACTGATGAATTCAAAATAAAATATTAATTTAAAATCTGTTTTTAAAATAAAAATTGAATTTTAAAAAACTAAAAAATGATTTTTTTAATAAAAATTGTTTTTTTAATAAACTGAGTTTTACAAGAAAGATAAAATTAAATTATAGAATAAAAATTTATTTTAATAAACTGATTTTTTAAAATAAAAATATGATTTCTATTAAAAAAATATGATTTTTATAAAATAAAAATGGTTTTTAAAAACCAAGGGTATGAGTTTGAAAATTTGATTGTTAATGAGAGGTATTATGGTCATTTTACTTGCTTTGGATGGAAAATTAGATGGAAAGTTAACGGCGGGTACTAAACTGGAATAAATGAAGAGTTAGGGTACTGAGGGGGCACAAAAAACAGTTAGGGTATTCTAAATGAAAAATGAAACTTTTAGAGTATTGATGTGGAATTATCCCTTCTTTTTTCGTGGTCAGAGAATATATTTCATGTCGCACATCTATGTAATTTAACTCTGATATTAATAAAATGGTACATTTCACAAAAAAAGAAGTAAGTTATGAGCATTGGGAAATAAAATTATCCGTACAATCAATTCCTACCTTAATTTGAAATGAATTTGAATATAAATAAAATGGAAAGATATTTGGTGGGTTAAAGAAAGCAGAGTCTGTAGGATTGTGGTTCGTGTTGTGCTCTCTAATTTCTGAAACAGAGTATAGCGAAAAACCACAAAACGGCTAGAATAGACGTTCCACGGTATGAAGTACACACACTCGGAGGAGATAGAGAAATAGAAAAGGAGGGCTCTGCTCTTTCGTCGATTCTTTCGGTTGGGAGATTTTGGGGTGCCCAGTGATAACTCGGAAATTTTGGGTCCGTCGGAGGAAGAGAAATCTGGGGCGGAGAGATTGATTCTGGGCTTCGACGGCCTGAATTTCCAGAGTTTTTGTGCGCGACTGTAACGGAGAGGATCGAATTGGCATTTGTTGAGGAATAAAAAAAATTATTTTTGTTCATTTTGGTGGAACAAAACGACGTGGTGGTGGTGGGTGTTCGCCAATCGCCATGGTTGATGGGTATTGCAATTCGAAGAAATCGGATGATTTGTGCGAAGACGTATGTGGACAGGTACTGTACCGGTTTTTCGATTTTGGGTATGCTCGTTTATTGTTGTTTGGGTCTGTCGTTGATATCGATTCTGCTGTCAATTTTGTATGTTTTAGATTGAGCTGTTGTAATTACTAGCGTATAAACCCTAGGAGTGTTTTTGTTCTATCATTTATTTTCATGGGTTCACTTTTTGTGACTACTTCTGTTCTGCTTTTTGAGGTGACGATGTTTAGACATTAAGAAGGTACTGTCAAAATTGGTGTAATATCTTGCCCTTGAAACAGAGTAATTTTTTATGTTATAAGTTTGAATTTTTGAAGGAAATATACTTTTGAAGCCACTTGCAGCTTGAATTCCAGTATGGGAAATGATGGTTTAGAGATTTAAGTTGGAATTTTATTCTAATATTTTATCACCCAATTGTTCTGTTTTGTCATTGGGATTTATTTTATGGCCAGGGTTTACTAGAGGATATGACTTGACAATTGGGGGCTTTCAGTTTTGAACTTGTGAATTGCTATTGCTAATCTTTTGAAGGATACACGTTATATGACCACATAATGTTTTACCTATGTATATTGTTATAACAGTTTTGAATCTTTAAATTTGGGATGGGTTTGGTCAATTTTCTCATGTATGCAAATCTTGGTCTTAAAGCTTCATTTTTGTATTGCAGCAGGCGTCCAGTGTAGCATCGAGCATGTTGAGACTCAAGTGCATATTTAGGGGCTTTGATATGAAGACCTACTTATGTTTGTTTGTGGCCCTGCCACTCTTCATTTTGGGGGTGTATGTGCATGGCCAGAAGATAACCTATTTTCTAAGGCCACTATGGGAATCTCCCCCCAAATCCTTCCAAGAAATCACTCACTATTATCATGAGAATATGCCAATGGAGACTCTTTGTGGGCTTCATGGGTGGGGAATTCGGGAAACTCCCAGACGTGTATATGATGCAGTTCTGTTCAGTAATGAATTGGATATTCTCACAATCAGGTGGAAGGAACTTTATCCCTATGTAACGGAGTTTGTACTTCTGGAATCAAATTCAACATTTACAGGCTTACCAAAACCATTGCTTTTTGCAAGCAACAGAGACAAATTTAAGTTTGCTGAGCCCAGGCTGACCTATGGAACCATTGGGGGTAGATTTAGGAGAGGCGAAAACCCATTTGTTGAAGAAGCATATCAGAGATTAGCGTTGGACCAGCTGCTAAGAATTGCCGGCATAGAAGATGATGATTTGTTGATAATGTCGGATGTGGATGAGATTCCAAGTGGCCATACAATCAATCTGTTAAGGTGGTGTGATGACACCCCACCTGTCATTCATTTGAGGCTGAGGAACTACTTATACTCATTTGAGTTCTTTGTAGATAACAAGAGTTGGAGAGCCTCTGTGCACAGGTACCAGAGTGGCAAGACCAGATATGCACACTACCGCCAAGCTGATGTGCTCTTGTCCGATTCTGGGTGGCATTGTAGTTTCTGCTTCAGGCATATCAGTGATTTCGTATTCAAGATGAAAGCATACAGCCATTATGATAGGGTAAGGTTTTCTCATTACCTCAACCCCGGCAGGATTCAAGATGTCATTTGCAATGGGGCTGATCTATTTGACATGCTTCCCGAGGAGTACACTTTCAAGGACATTATTGGCAAGATGGGGACCATTCCCCGATCTTATTCAGGAGTTCATCTTTCTGCATATTTGCTGGAGAATGCTGACAAGTACAAGTATCTTTTGCCTGGTAATTGCATAAGAGAGCATGGCTGAATCTTTTGATGACTGAAGAGCTCGTGGTGCATATTGTCGTTTTACCAAGACGGTCTGCTTCATTACTGTGCAATTGATGACCATTTATACAGCAGTGCATAACCTGGGAGACTTGATGATTCTCGGTATGACATAATCCCAAAAGCGCATAGAGTTTAATTTTAACGACATATGCCATTGTTTTCTCTGTGGGAAATTCTTTTTGGGCTAATTTATTTAAATGCTGTTCTTAGAGCCCCCACTCTCTGTTACCTCCATTTGTACATCTTGCTGCATATGAATCTTCCATCACAGATCTCGAAACTGTTCTTATCACATCCCTTACCCAGTTAATTGCTCTATCTTAGTTCTGTATGTCTTTGGTTTGATCACTTGTAAAGCTAGATTAGGAATTTTGTCTGATGTCACATGTGGTCCGGGGTGACTTGGTTGAGCCGTCCCAACTATTGTGATTGCCAACCATGTCTTTTTATATGGCCATATTTTTGTGGCTGAAGGAGAAAGTTCCTTTGAGTGCTAGTTACCATTTTTTCCACTTCCTAGTGACCCACCACCCAGAAAGAGAAAGAGACTTGGGCAGCTTTAGTGGTTTATCTTGTGGTGCACTGCTGGGTTAAAAGTCAATCCTGTGAAGCTTCCCTATAATTTGGTTTCATTGTAGAAGACAGTAAATACGCGTTTTTCATTAATATTTATCATTACCCTTATACTTAATGTAAAGCAGTCATGTTGGGTCTAATTTTTGGATGGGAATGGGATGGACTAAATTGAATTAAAATAGATGTTTTGGTATCATTTCTCAACTGAAGTGGTCGTTTTTCTCCTTTTGCTGGTAAATTCCTACCATTTTCAAACATGTTTTGTATGTAAAGCCAACATTGGTGATGATCATACGAAATAGGATAATTTTTTCTTCACCGCCTGCATCAACCTATATCTGCATAAAGTATATGACATTAGCAATACAATACAACAGCTCAAGTTTCCGAGAGGAATGCTCATTCATATTTCACTTCCATCCATCGTATTCTTTATTTCAAAGAATCGGTGTTTTTATATATATGTCTTGCTGATAAAAAAAAAGTCTACCCTTTGACTAACTAAAAGGCTTGAAAATATAAAAAGTTGACACATTTAGGTGGCCATGTGGTAGTTGAACACTCCTGATGATTCTTCAACTTAAAACACTTCACATCCTCTCTGACCCCAACAACTTGGTATTTAGAGACCAGGCAGAGCATCCTAGTCCCTCTCTGTGGGCATCTCCAATTAGGGGTATACATGATCTGGTTAATCTGAACAGACCCAAAAACATGGCACAAAATGACATACTCAGTTTTTTAGGATGGAAAACCAACAGGTCCAACACCAATATTGACCTTACAAAATAATCCCGTTATTAATATATCAATTCTCGGTGAAAACCTGAATGGGACCAAAAATATTCATAACATGATTTTTTTTGGAGTTTAGACTAGAATAGTAAAAGCTTTAATCAAGGTTGTTAAACGCCTGGCCCGCCTAGGCGGTGTCTAGGGGCCAAGATCTGCAAAAATGTTCGGCTCGTCGATCTGTTCGACTAGTCGGAAACTTTGAGCTCTAGTGTGTGAAGTTGGATCTTTGGAGAAGAGATGAAAGGGTGAGAGAGATATAATGGATACAATAGTCTTGAATCTCTTGATAAAAATAATAAGTCACATGTCTTCTTTTGGTGTTTTGTTTTATTTTTTCTTTGTTATTTCTTAATATTTATTTAGTTAAGAATGATCATGAAAGAAAAGTTCTGATCAAAAAATCACGAAAGAAAAGTACCATTATATATTTATAAACTTTTTTATAATTACAAAAAATATATTCCATATATTTTTGTGTTATAGTTTATATAGAAATGACATATTTATTATTATAATTTAGATTTTAATTAAAAAAATAGTAAAATTAAAATGAAATATTACTTGATTTATTAGGATCTTTTTATTATATATGTAATTTATATTTATAAATAATTTAATATATTAAAAATAAAATCCGACTAGCTCTTGATTAATTCCTGTCTAGTGTTTAAAGATCCTCACAGCCCAATTAGTGTATGAAGATTGTTTTTCAACCTGGGCTTTAATCAAAAAATAGGCCCAAAGAGAATCCTCTACTCTTTTGAGTGATGTGGGAACTGTAACTCAGTTGATAAATCATGAGTTCAACTATGTCCCATCTCAGTTGTATTTTAGCTTGAATCGCTTGAATTTGGGTTTGTACCTAAGTTGAACTTTCGTACTTCGGCTCCAGCAAGTTGGGCTTGACCCAAATACAAGATCTATCTGGTATCGATTTGGTTTTTCATTCCAAACCGAAAAGCTCCAGTCTATCGTTTCGAGCATCGGTTTTTAACCGGTCGGTTCTCTGGGTTTTTTCTACCTTTTTTTGGAGCAAAACGAGATAATTTTATAAATTAAAAGCGTTTACAGACAAGCAAACACTGAAAAAAATGAAAGGACAACAAAGAAAATGAAATGATAAGAACATAAAAGTAAAAGTGATCTACGGGATTCAGTAGTTGTCTAGAGGGTAGTACTACGACAGCGTCTGACGACACCGATACAACGGCTCCAAACGAAGGGGCAATGACCGAGCAGGTCAATTGTAGATATTTGTTGTGGTGGACTGGGTACTCCCTCGGGATGCCAGCGTGCGTCCTCCTCCCTTGAATGATAATGGTAGGGCTCCTAAACGCGGGATTGCTGACCTCTGAGCTGGTAGGGAAGCACCATGTTGGCTTTTGGTGGAACCGCTACCACCTTACGTCCAAAGGGGCGGTACAGCCGACCGACCCCCCTCTGGACCTCTTCGGACTCATTCCGCGAGGCGAGGGTGTGATGAGCACCCCCCCCCCCCCCCCGCTATAAATGATGCCCCTTCCGTGGTGTCGATCGTCTGGGGCCGACCCAAAAAGTGAGACCTGTCACGCCCCAAATCCGGTATTGACCGGACCCGTGACGTGACTTAGTGAATTTAAATAAAAACAATTTAAAAGTAACGAATAACTGATAAGGATAAAATAATATAAATCGACGAGAGTTTCAAACCCTGAGTCTTAAGCCCGGTCAAATACAATAACTCAAAAAGAGAGGTACGTCTCTACGAAATACAAATAAACCCCGGGTCTCCGCTAGCTCCCAACTCTGCGTAACCCTCTAGTCCAAAGTATAACTATCACCTGTAGAAAACATGGTAAGGGGTGAGCTTGACGCTCAGTAGGGAAAACTCCGAAACCACCTCAAACAGATCTACCAGAAAGCTATTCCACAATTTTAAGTTACATCAAAAAGGTTAAAACAACGATACGACACTTAAGCCAATTTAAAGACAAAGACCCCCTTTTTAACCTGACGTTTACCAGTCCAACCATACTAACTTCAGCTCAACACCATCCAATCGACTAAGGCACACAACGATAAGGTTACAATCCAGTAAGACACCCAATTCCGTTTCTAAGCCAACTTTTTAACGATTAAAAGGAGAAAGCGACAACGAGGACAAATAATCCAACTTAAACAAACTTCACTTTACCCGACCACAAACTGGCACGAGATTTACACATCCAAAGCCCCTTCACAACCGACTTACGAACAACCACAAATACGATACTTTAACTTACACGGAAGCTACACACATGAATTCACCACCAACAATCAAATCAAGTCATTCAGGGTTACACACAACCCATAACAAGGAAACACCCATAGCCACTAACTCAGCAACACTCATTCAATCCAAACATTATCGAAACACACAACTCGTAACCCATGCACGGTCTCGGGAGCAACCCGCTCGGCCCGGCGTAGCCGTACGCAACTTTCCCCTAACACACAGTCAGGAGAGGCGATCGACCTCATCGTGGAACCCATCTCTTCGCGTAACACATCGCGTAACACATCGTTTTACCAACACATGGAAGGCAGGGAAATCGCCTCTTCGCGCAACACATCGCGGACACAGCGTTTTACCAACACATAGAAGGCAGGGAAATCTCCGCTTCGTGCAACACATCGCGGACATAGTGTTTTACCAACACATGGAAGGCAGGGAAATCGCCTTTCTCGGGTAACCACAATACCACAGTCACCATCACAATCACACTCACAGGTAACCACAGTACACAACCACAATCACGATCACACTCACAGGTAACCACAGTAGCACAACCACAATCACGATCACACTCACACATGGCACACTTGCCCAAAACATAGCAACACATGCTTCACCGAATATCACCTGTCATGCTTCTCAATTTACCAAACATAGCAACACATGCTTCACCGAATATCACATATCATGCTTCTCAATTTACCAAACATAACAACACATGCTTCACCGAATATCACATATCATGTCGGTCTATCCCTCACCCGACCATATCACAACCAATGATTCTCATCATAACAATCACGCACTTACCATCACTTACCGTCACCACACTCAACATGGTAAACCCCACAGGTTTACCGGTATTCAATCCCCAACATTCCCAATTCAACATATCAACGAAACAGGAAATAACCACATAAGTCATCAACGTGCAACACTAGTTCAATTCTACTCGTTTTCATGCTTGTCATTATTAACCCGTTCACGCATCAAAGAGCACACAACAGATACATTCAACACACAATTTCTACGAGCGCGACATGACCCGATTCTACCAGCACAACAATTCCCAAGATAGAAATCGTAAATGTTCACAGTTTGATACGTCTACGCTAGTTGTTCGTTTCCTATATGCATACTAGTTCTTTATCCGGTTGATTAGGTTTCCCTATATGCATTCTAGTAAAACCGTAATAAAGAGGGTTCGAGGTAATCCCTACCTCTTGAAGAGCCGACAGCTGCGTCTCCTAGCCGCTGACATCCTGGCCACACCGGTGTGCTCCGCGCTCGGGGTAACGACTTGGTTTAACACAAAAAGGGACGTATCAGTCCCGGTCCAACCCGTAACGGTTCTAAAAAAATAATACTTAAGTCCAAGTTCGATGGCCAACAGTCCTTTAGAAGTCCGATAAATTATCCGAAGTCCAGGTATTTATCTGATTTTAAGTCAAATCATTAATTAATTGATTAAATAATCTGGTCGGATCCGGACTTGACCCGAGCCCGCACCAGACCCGGACCCAAACCCGGCTCAGGACCCGAACTCAGATCCGGTCCAGGCTCAAGACCCAAACCAGATCCGGCCCCGAGGACCAAATCCGATCCAGGTCCAGGTTCTGGCCCGAACCTTGTCCAAGGCCCAACACAAGGCCCGAGTCCATTCCTGGCCCGATCTCAGACTTGCTCTGGTCTGAAGGGGCGGCTAGGGTTCCGGTTGAGGTTCCGGCGACGACGGCAGCGGCGGGACTCGAGGGGGAAGGCGATGGTGGTTCTTGACGGCGAGGGGAGGGTGCCAGAGCACGGGGAGAGACGGAGGCGTCATTTCCGAGCTTCTCAGCTCCGGATCTAACGGCGGTGTCGTCACGCCGGCGAGGGAAGTCGGATCTGGACCCCGTGACTCCGGTGACACCTCTCCAGCCGAGAACGACCACCGCGAACTCGCGTGGGTACAGATCTGACGAAGAGGGAGGACGAGGGAGTTGGAAAGGGTCGGACAGAGACTCACCGTCTCTAGTTCGTGCGATTCCGATGACGTGGAGCTCGAGAAGTCGACGGCGGCACGGGTTTCGTTGAATCGAGGATGAACACGGCGAAGCAGAGATGGGGTTCTGGTCTTTTCTGGGTTTTGGAGGATGAAGTAGACGAGGGGATGGAAGCAGAAGAGGGAAGATGAGGACGGAGAGGTCGGGGAGTGGTCGGAGAGGTCAGGTTCGGGCGATTGACGGCGAGGTTCGAGAGAGAAGACGAGAGAAGGGTTCTGGCCTGGGGAAACGTGCGCGAGAATGGGAGGAGAAGAGGCGCTGGCGTGGTTTTGTAGTTAGGGTTTCAGAAGGGTTGGGCCGGTCGTAGTGGGCCGCGCGTGCGAGTGGGCCTTGCCCTGACTCGGCCCAAGTCCAGTTGAGCTGACCCAAAAATCAAATACCTCCCTTTTTTTTGTTTTATTTCCTTTTTGATTTCTTTTCTTTCTCTTTTTTTTTGAAAAATAAAACTCGTTCCCAACCTCGACGTTACTATTTAATAATTTAAATACTAAATTTCCTCGGTCTTTACAAGACACGACCCAGACGTGGACCCTAGATTCTCCACTGAACCTAACCAGCCCAAGAGCCCTGAACTGACCCGCCCCAGGCCCGGGGGCCTTGAACTGATCCTGTCCAGACCCATGAACCCTCGCCGGCCCACTGCCCAACTCCTCGGGCTCGAACTGCATCTACCTCGAACCGTCACGACCCATTCACCAGGCCCAATTGACCTATCTTATCCACCGAAGCCCTAGTGGGCGCCCCCCTCTTCCACGTCCATACTTCGCCGATCTCCAGCCTTCCTTTGCCACTATCCGGTGAAGCTTGTTGCGGTTCCGTTGATTTCTTCGGATTCTGATCTCTAGGCGACTACGCCGCCCTTGTTCCTAAGTACTCCATCTGGTCCCCTCGAGCAGTGGCGGAGCCACATGGTGCCCCCCACCCCCCCTCATATTTTCTTTTTGAAAAATTCTTGTATGTTTTTCGATTTTTTTTCAAAAATACGATTTAACTTCTTATAATTTCGTAGTTGTGCCCCATCTCAAAAATTTTCGGTGCTCCCCTCACTGAAAAAGCTAGCTCCGCCAATGCCCTCGAGGCCGAGATCCCGTCGCTTGCGTCCTGCGAAGCAGACATCGTCGGTATTCCATGAGGTGACCCTACAAGATGCGGCCACCCATGTCCTGTAGCCTCAGCCGGTCTCCAATCCCATGGCTCGCCGAAAAAGGCGATGGAGTTCTTCTCCACAGCTCCGTCCTCCATAGTTGCCGGTTCAAGCTGGTAAAATTCATAGATAGAGAGGCAAAACGGGGCCGAGTCCAAATGGTCTGATGCCACCGCGTTGGTGTTTCCCTCATCTTTCCGTTGTAGGTGATCAGCGAGACGATGATGCTTCATCGCCGTAGTTGTTCAGAAACTTCGCAAAACTGCTATTATACCCTAAGGTTTAGGGGAGAGACAAGCTGCGCATTCATAACTTACTTATGATGGTTTTTTTCTACCCCTCGTTATCTTTAACCTCAAACACCATTTGTCATACAACTCTATATTATTTTGGTACAGAGAAACTCCTCTTATCCTAAAAACTGTGAACCAATCCTAGCCACACACCCTTTAGATCCAACATTCACCATAATGCCACATCATCACCCCAATTCCACCAAAACTCACGCCACTTTCTTACTTTCTCACACAAGCAAGGGCATAATTGGAATAGCACGGTGCCATGTGGACAAGTGTCCATTTTTTTGTTCAACAATTCATTAATTTAATCATTCCCGATTCATTTCAACTCCGATTAGCTTCAAACATGCGCCAACATTTTTCTTTTTCCAATGGATTTAAATCAAGATCAGTCATGAATATATTTTGAAGCACGAAAATAAAAAGTTATATTGGGGTGATAAAAACAATGTTTAGTGTTGATAAATCTTCACTAATAAATTTTTTATATCGGGGTATCAAACTAGTGCTAAATAGTGTTTAGTGTTGAAAAAACTAGTGCTTAGTGTTCATAAAAAACATGTGATGATGTGATAAAAATTATGTTTGATTTTGGAAAATGAGGTGATAAAACTAGTGTTCAGTGTTGATAAACCCAGTGTATAGTGTTGACAAAAATTACCCAGACTTAACTTTTTTTTAAAATCAGCCCCGAAATAAGGGTGATAACCTAGAGTTTAGTGTTGATAAAAAACACATGTGATGAGATGATAAAAACACATGTAATTTAATGATAAACATAGTGTTTAGTGTTGATAAAACTAATGCTTAATGTTCATAAAAAACATGTGATGATGTGATAAAAATCATGTTCGATTTTGGAAAATGAGGTGATAAAACTAGTGTTCAGTGTTGATAAACCCAGTGTATAATGTTGATAAACCCAATGTATAGTGTTGATAAAAATTACCCAGACTTAACTTTTTTTTAAATCAGCCCCGAAATAAGGGTGATAACCTAGAGTTTAGTGTTGATAAAAAAAACATGTGATGAGATGATAAAAACACTTGTAATTTAATGATAAACATAGTGTTTAGTGTTGATAAAACTAGTGCTTAGTGTTCATAAAAAACATGTGATGATGTGATACAAAATCATGTGCGATTTTGGAAAATGACGTGATAAAACTAGTGTTCAGTGTTGATAAACCCAGTGTATAGTGTTGATAAACCCAATGTATAGTGTTGATAAAAATTACCCAGACTTAACTTTTTTTTAAAATCAGCCCCGAAATAAGGGTGATAACCTAGAGTTTAGTGTTGATAAAAAACACATGTGATGAGATGATAAAAACACATGTAATTTAATGATAAACATAGTGTTTAGTGTTGATAAAACTAATGCTTAATGTTCATAAAAAACATGTGATGATGTGATAAAAATCATGTTCGATTTTGGAAAATGAGGTGATAAAACTAGTGTTCAGTGTTGATAAACCCAGTGTATAATGTTGATAAACCCAATGTATAGTGTTGATAAAAATTACCCAGACTTAACTTTTTTTTAAATCAGCCCCGAAATAAGGGTGATAACCTAGAGTTTAGTGTTGATAAAAAAAACATGTGATGAGATGATAAAAACACTTGTAATTTAATGATAAACATAGTGTTTAGTGTTGATAAAACTAGTGCTTAGTGTTCATAAAAAACATGTGATGATGTGATACAAAATCATGTGCGATTTTGGAAAATGAGGTGATAAAACTAGTGTTCAGTGTTGATAAACCCAGTGTATAGTGTTGATAAACCCAATGTACAGTGTTGATAAAAATTACCCAGACTTAACTTTTTTTTAAAATCAGCCCCGAAATAAGGGTGATAACCTAGAGTTTAGTGTTGATAAAAAAAACATGTGATGAGATGATAAAAACACATGTAATTTAATGATAAACATAGTGTTTAGTGTTGATAAAACTAGTGCTTAATGTTCATAAAAAACATGTGATGATGTGATAAAAATCATGTTCGATTTTGAAAAATGAGGTGATAAAACTAGTGTTCAGTGTTGATAAACCTAGTGTATAGTGTTGATAAACCCAATGTATAGTGCTGATAAAAATTACCCAGACTTAACTTTTTTTTAAAATCAGCCCCGAAATAAGGGTGATAACCTAGAGTTTAGTGTTGATAAAAAAACATGTGATGAGATGATAAAAAACATGTAATTTAATGATAAACATAGTGTTTAGTGTTGATAAAACTAGTGCTTAGTGTTCATAAAAAACATGTGATGATGTGATAAAAATCATGTTCGATTTTGGAAGATGAGGTGATAAAACTAGTGTTCAGTGTTGATAAACCCAGTGTATAGTGTTGATAAACCCAATGTATAGTGTTGATAAAAATTACCCAGACTTAACTTTTTTTTAAAAAATCAGCCCCAAAATAAGGGTAATAACCTAGAGTTTAGTGTTGATAAAAAAACATGTGATGAGATGATAAAAACACATGTAATTTAATGATAAACATAGTGTTTAGTGTTGATAAAACTAGTGCTTAGTGTTCATAAAAAACATGTGATGATGTGATAAAAATCATGTTCGATTTTGGAAAATGAGGTGATAAAACTAATGTTCAGTGTTGATAAACCTAGTGTATAGTGTTGATAAACCCAATGTATAATGTTGATAAAAATTACACAGACTTAACTTTTTTTTTAAATCAGCCCCGAAATAAGGGTGATAACCTAGAGTTTAGTGTTGATAAAAAAACGTGTGATGGGATGATAATAACACATGTAATTTAATGATAAACATAGTGTTTAGTGTTGATAAAACTAGTGCTTAGTGTTCATAAAAAACATGTGATGATGTGATAAAAATCATGTTCGATTTTGGAAAATGAGGTGATAAAACTAGTGTTCAGTGTTGATAAACCTAGTGTATAGTGTTGATAAAGCCAATGTATAGTGTTGATAAAAATTACCCAGACTTAACTTTTTTTTAAATCAGCCCCGAAATAAGGGTGATAACCTAGAGTTTAGTGTTGATAAAAAAACATGTGATGAGATGATAAAAACACATGTAATTTAATGATAAACATAGTGTTTAGTGTTGATAAAACTAGTGCTTACTGTTCATAAAAAACATGTGATGATGTGACAAAAATCAAGTTCGATTGAGGTGATAAAACTAGTGTTCAATGTTGATAAACCCAGTGTATAGTGTTGATAAACCCAATGTACAGTGTTGATAAAAATTACCCAGACTTAACTTTTTTTTTTAAATCAGCCCCGAAATAAGGGTGATAACCTAGAGTTTAGTGTTGATAAAAAACATGTGATGGGATGATAAAAACACATGTAATTTAATGATAAACATAGTGTTTAGTGTTGATAAAACTAGTGCTTAGTGTTCATAAAAAACATGTGATGATGTGATAAAAATCATGTTCGATTTTGGAAGATGAGGTGATAAAACTAGTGTTCAGTGTTAATAAACCCAGTGTATAGTGTTGATAAAAATTACCCAGAATTAACTTTTTTATAAAATCAGCCCCGAAATAAGAGTGATAACCTAGAGTTTAGTGTTGATAAAAAAACATGTGATGCGATGATAAAAACACATGTAATTTAATGATAAACATAGTGTTTAGTGTTGATAAAACTAGTTCTTAGTGTTTATAAAAAAAACATGTGATGATGTGATAAAAATCATGTTCGATTTTGGAAAAGGAGGTGATAAAACTAGTGTTCAGTGTTGATAAATCCATTGTATAGTGTTGATAAACCCAGTGTATAGTGTTGATAAAAATTACCAGACTTAATTTTTTTTAAAAAATCAATCCCGAAAATAATTTTTTTTCGTGCTTCAAAATATATTCATGACTAATCTTGATAGAAAGCCCTTGAAAAAACAAAACTAATAGCGCAAGTTTGAAGCCAATCGGAGTTCAAACGAAGCGGGAAAAATTAAATTAGTAAATTAGTAAAAAAAAATATGATAGTTTTACTAAAAAGTCCTTACCCCTTTCTAAAAAGTGCTGTTTTTTTGCAGTTAACAAGTCAACAAATCAATTGCATCTCATCCATCCATTGTTAAAATGAATGGCTTGGATTAGTTCACACGGTTTTTACGTTAAAGAGTGATTTCTATTTGATTTTTCCACTTGGTACAGATTTCACACTGTTTTATTCTACCGTGAACTCTACAACTCTCCCAAATTTTATTTTCAATTTTTATAATAGTAAAATAATTCATAAAAAAATTAAAAAGTTATGGTTCAATCATTCACAACTTTAACATTACTGAAGTATAGTCAGGGTCATTTGGTAACATTACTGAAGTATAGTCAGGGTCATTTGGTACACACCTATAAATAGATTGTTATAGCATATACTAAATTTAGAAAATAAAAATAGAGACAGTTAAAGTTGAAATACATTTGGTGCATGGCATGACAATTTATACTACACAATGATATAACTTACTCTCATTGATGATCCTTTCGTTAGGGTTAGAGTATCATCCCAATCTAAGCAAGCAAGTCAAACAAATCATATATTTTTGGGTTAATTATTTTTAATACCCCTTATGTATTGGTAACACATATTTAGTATTCCTTATGTTATTGGTAAAACACTAGACAAAATTTTGTTTAAGTTTACGTCATGTTGATGATTTGTGACCAATTCATAAAGCATGTCATTGTTCTTTTACCAATGTATAAGAGGTATTAAATGATTTGTGGCCCATTCATAAGGATACTAAAACTGTCTGTGTTACCAAAACGTATGGACTCTTATTAAACGTTATAAAACTTTAGAATACTAAATGTGTGTTACCCATTGAAAAGGGGTCCAAACACCTGCATTTGGTCCAACATCAATAAAGTGAAGTTCCATTCCTGTATAAGAATGAAAGTCCATTCCCTAGATAACAGTAGCAAGGGATACAAAGTCCTATATACTTGAATTATGTTTTACAAATAAGAGACATGGATGGATGATTGCCGTTCATAAATGCTCTATCCAATCAAATAAACTGTCCTGGGAATTAGGAAACTGCAGGTCCTGTATCAAACCATTTGTACATCAGCCAAAATCATTATATTTCATTGACGACGATAGATAAATAGATAGATAGCTGAAGCTTACCGTTAGCTTGAAATCTGGCGGCGTATCGAGTTCTAGATTCACCAGATCATCAATCCCACATGCGGATGCCATGTTGTTGCTTCCTATTGCATCCGTATTATTGACAATATTACCAGCAATGTTGTTGTTGAAAGAGTTAACATGTTGCCCCCACTCACTCTTATGGGTATTAGAATTGAAAAGCTCTTTGCATAACGATAATGCTTCATCAATTCCATCCAGTCCAGGTTCCTCAGACAACCAACCTTCACATTTGCCATGACTATCCACCTTAAATGTGTTCGGTACATACCCACTTTCTGCTTCTAAATAACTTTCTCCTTCCTGGTACACCACATTAACAAATCATAACATTCTCATTAGCTACTACATATTTTGCAAATTCTTATGCAAATTTTCTTTTTTTTTAAGTCATTTACATCGGGTCAGGTATCTATAATTAAAAAGTCAATCTTACTAATTGGGATAATTTTGTTTTAAATGTTTCACAATTCAAAAATTAATCTTGTTAATTGAGTGTGGCCTCATCATGTAAAAACAACGCTCATTTTGCATGTGAATCATAATAGGCCAGAACTTTTGCATGTGTTGGAGCTCACAAGGGGATAAAGCAGGAGAAGACGCAATCCACCAGGCTCATAAAGTCAACCTTATTAGTTAGATGTGACCTGACCTTTCTTTTATATTTTATCATATGGGATTGATAATCTTAATGTTGACTCACCTTAGCATATGAGAGGGTGTTATTATCCTCATACGGATCTGCAAACATATCGGTCTGGGCACGAGGAGGAGGATTCAGAATATTGGGGGTCCTTGGGCTGGTTAGAAGCGACATGACTTCAGAATCAGAAGCATTGTTTTGAGAAGAATGCTTTGGTTGCTGATAAAATATCTTGGAAACGACATAGTAGCCATGTTGCTCATCTTCTTCGGTGCCAAGGTGGTATTGATGCATGACCCAATTGGCCTTATCTGGTTTGCACCCCCTTTTTGCGCTTCTGTAGAGAACCAGAATCTTCTTGCAGCCCCTTTGAACTCCATTCTCCATCACCGCTTTGGTCTTACCTGTCTTGTGCCACCGTACTTGCTCGCTTTGGATCTTACGCCGCTTCCTCTGCCCGCTAGCATACGCATTCACTGTTCTATGGAAGAAATGGATGCTGCTTCCATCTTTCTTAGCACCTGATACATAACCAAAGCTCCATAAACTCGTATTTATATCACTATGAAAGCTAAAATGTTTTGAATTAGACTTTTAATGTGATACGCATTCAGTCTCATAATCTACAAAATATTTATTATTTATCTTATGGTTTAATAGGACACTTATTATTTCTCATCTTTAAAATACTTATTTCTCCTCATTCATATTCGTCTATAATAGATAGTGCAACGGTACTATAAAAGAATGCGTTTGGTCTCTAAGCTCATACAAAATGTTCTATACATTCCACATGTTTATAGTGAGCACATTGGTCATAGTGATTGTACATCATCTAAAGTGAGTTGTGAGAGGGCTTAAACATCAACACATCAAGAAATCTCAAGTTTCATGACTATGACGGGAGGTTAGTCGATCTATATGTTTTCGCATTTGTTGAATTTAGTATTGTTTTTATTTAGTTGTTGAAAACATGCTATATTGTTTTTTTATAATCTTTTATTTAGTATCAGAGCTCAATAATAATGATGACAGAAGATATGCAAATCTAATGAAATAAAGACCATAAATGCATGATAATTACTTGTAAAAGCTAACTACATGGAGAAGTGTGAAGGTCTATTTAATATCATGATAACGTCATATTATGATGACCTCCACTAAAACATATTTAAATAATATGTCGACAATCTACATGTGAGCTTTCTTTAATACTCCTCTCATGTATCTCTTTTATGCATACGCCGTAATAGGTTGGACTTGGATAAATACTCCATAGTTTAGTTACTAGTTAAGGCATAGGGAGGGGAGGTTACAAGCACATGCCTGAATCAACCAGGTTTAGATACCGTATTAAATGATGAACTCAAGTAAAAACTGTGAAAGACCCAATTATGACTTTCTGTTGTAATAGTTTCAAAATAGAAAACTAGTGTCAATGGTTATTTACCGGGAAGATTTTGTGGATGAGTGTAGCAAATTCCTTCCTCGCTGGAAATTGTTGGGATGAAGTCGTCAAGAAAGAGGTTTGGCTGTGATTCCCCAAGTCCACATTTTGCTGCCAAATGTTGTATAAGATCCGCATCAGATGGCTCAAACTTGACACCGGCAGGAAGTCCAGGCCACTCCTGCACAACAGAGAAGCATATAAAACGCTGGTAATGGTAAATCAACAGAGCACAGCTGGTCATTTGTTTATTAAAACAAGGAAAGTTATGAAGTTTACAAGTTGACATACATGAGTGTTACTGATAAGGTTGTTGCAATGTGGACATTCCCGAGTGTCTTTAATCTCAGATGCACAAGGTAGAGAGGCGTTCTTAACCTTGTTTGCTATACCTTTGCCATCAATCACCCAACTCCTGCAGTGATGATATTATAATACAGAAGAAGAAATAGAAACAAAAGAAACGAATCCTTTTCTTAGGTGGATGAGATTAACAACACAATCACAAAACCAATCAACAAAATTAATATCTATCTATCTATCTTTGAGGGTAAAGTGATAAATCCTAATCTCCTAATTAACTCCAAATCAGAACCCAACCACAAGAAGCTAACTTTTCCTTCTCCCTTCCTTGTCTTGTTCGTTTACATCTCTACCAAATTACTCTTGAGTACAAATCTTAACCTAACCATTTATGAACAAGACTAATTCTTTCTCCATTTTATCCAAAAATATGGTATATTTACACAAAGACACAGCTTCAATGAGCAAAAAAAGATCCCCAAAATACATAAATGAACAAACAAAACTCACCTAGCCATGTCAGAAACTGAAAATCAAAGCAAAGCAGCAGCGGCAGCAGAGAGAAGAAGAAGAAGAAGAAGAAGACTCGACGCTCTCCGTGTTGTATATATCTATGGCTCCATTTATCAACACAAGCCTCTCTTTCTCTCGTCTTCTCCACCTCAGTAAGCAACTCTGGGACTGCGTGTAAGCGGGAAAAGAGGCTCGGACAGGATATGTGGCCCCCACAGTTGACGGAACCTGCCTACGAGCCTTCTGCTTCTGCTTCGGGTCTAGAATATTAAGATTTAAGGTGGTGGGACATGCACACTTTCTTGCTCTCCAAGCTATACAAACCAACTTTGGGGATGTCTTTCAGACGGACCATCTTATTGCATCGCGCTCTTTTATACAACCGGCTTGAGTTTGTGTTTGTTTTTTAGACACATTTATTTCTAATGCCATGTCATATTTGGTTTACCAATGGCAACTGGCCCTGTATTACTGCTCGTCTTCTATCCGATTTTTTTCCCTCTTACGTTATTTTTTTTATAGTCCTCTGTTTTTATAATTGACCCAAATCTAGTGTCGAGAGTTATGTCTACGGAGCCTACAAATACATACTCTTAAGCTGAAATGTTTAATTGATGTTTACCTTTAGTTTTTTTTAACTGATACATATTTTGAAGTTACACCTCGTAACCCAAAATCCCTTCCGTCAGTCAGCGTTAGTCTTTTTTCGTTAAATAACGAAAATACCCTCAACTACTTATCAATATTACACATGTCATTCCTTTTCTTTACCAATGGCAATTGGCAGGGGCGGAACCAGGAATTTATTTTAGGGGTAACCGCCAATTATTTTGTGGAACAACATATACCATTCTGGTTTCGTCCCTGGTCCATAGATCATTATTTTTCTTTTTATTTCGTAAAATTTTATTCATACGACCCACAAATGTACATATTATGGTATGTCATGACATGATAAGACAAAAATATTTAGCAATCGATTCGTGATGACGAAAAACACGTTTTTTTTAATATAAAAAAAATGATTTTTAACGTATATGACTTCAGATCTATTCACTCATGCAACGATTTAATTCATTACTTTTGAGAAGTAGAAAATATTAACCCTTTATATCATGTCATCACGGAAAGATTTGATAACTACAATTTTTTTTAAGACTAACCATTAAATTAATGACACAGAGACGTGGATTCTTAAACTTATAAGAAGACCTACAGAAACATTAGTTTAATTGTCTCCATATTAGTATTCTTATTTATTGGTCTCAGAAAAAAAAGCTCTCTTCTACCTCCTCGTGAGGTCCTCTCTCCGTCCACCACGTCGTTGTCCTCCTCACCTTCGTCTTCTTCCCCACCGTCGTTCTCCTTCTCAGCCTGCAATCAACTCTCTTCCACCAGAGATGGTCCACCCAGTTTCATGTCGTCATCATGGTGAAGCACGCCCTAGGTCGCCATGGTCGTCGGAGCATACTCTCCGGCCTCGCCCCATCATGCTCTCCCCGCCCATGCCGTCTATGGCCACGTACCGCCGGATTGGGTGGCCCATGCAGGGAGAAGCCCCGGATCCGCTGTGGTCGTACCCGCCGCTCTGGATCAGAGCACCTCCGATGGAGTTGGACCGGTTCCTCGAAGCTAGTCACTGGAACCACCGCCCGCGACTGGGTTGGCACCAGACGGTCCCTCGCCAGGGCATCCATTACCGGGGTCTGGCCCTCGTCCCCCACCGGAGTGTCCTGATTCAATGCCTTATCTGTGGTCTCCGTCGCCTCGGATGTCATGGCCGCCGACACAACCTATGGGCTATGCAAGCCCTAGGGTGCATGCAAACCCTAGGGGATATGCAATCCCGGGGAACCGTGGTATTCCGCCTAGGGTTTTGGGCCCGAGACCAGTGGTATCCAAACGACATGGAGGGGTGTCAGCACGACCCAGGCCACAATCGCCGATCGGCACGAGTGAGAAGTCACCTAACCCTAGGCTGCCTGGAAGCCCAAAGCCCCGGGTGAATCGCTATGCACTGACCGGCTCACCTTTGGTCCGCCGGGGGATTCTGAGATTCACTACCGCCATTGGAC
The DNA here is from genome assembly GCA_963921825.1 of Erodium maritimum. Taxonomy (NCBI): domain Eukaryota; kingdom Viridiplantae; phylum Streptophyta; class Magnoliopsida; order Geraniales; family Geraniaceae; genus Erodium; species Erodium maritimum. The sequence goes on along the minus strand of OY997593.1, from coordinate 18,896,304 downwards.
CCAGACCCAGAAAGATCAAGACAGGACATAAGCCAGTGGCCCCGGAGGTACCAAAAGAGCCCTTGATGCCGCCAGACACCACTGAACAGGAACAGGAAAAGGGAGTTAAGCCCGGGGGGCTATAATCCCCCGGGGGATGAATGATTCCCCATGGCGGGAGTGGGAAGGACCGTCGGGGGCCTATACCCACAGACCCGGGACAACTTCAGCCGGGAGATCTCGAGGAATCCGTAGTCAAGGCTAAGCTACAACCTATTTTCATTTCTTTAGGTCGAATAATACTTTGGCTAGTTAGGTTTAATTTTGTGATTTATTTTTCGTTTGAAACGTTGGATCGAGGAACTCTTGAGTTCGGATCTGTGAAACAAAGAAAACTATTTGTATGGAACCATGTGCGCCCGACGGGCCACGACCGGTTGGGACAGAAAGCTGGTACCCGGGACTGTTATGTCCCTCCTTGTAAGCATGACATGAAATCGTAATACAACTCCTTCTTTCCCGTTTCAAAAAAAAGAGTATTCATACTTATTTTTGGAGTTCAACTAATAAGAACAAATTTAGATTTGTGACTACAACCATAGTATACTATAATGGTTATTAGTAGTATATATTCTTGTTAATTAAGGATTGACAATTAACACATTTTTTGAGTAACCAGAAACTTTTATTACTTTCAAAAAGAGCTATTACATGTTTGAGGGCCTTGACGGGACAAACAATTAATTTTGAGACTAATTAAACGTTTAGGACGTTCTAACGAGGTGTCACTAAGGCTAATTAAGACATAAACTAGAACCCAAATAAAAACTAAGAAAGGCTGACGAACACTGCTCAAGGTAGGGCCTGTAAACCGTTGGGTCCCCCGAAGGTGACACTTTTCTTTTAATGTAAAACTGAACTTATGGTCGTCAGTGGTGAGGGAACGACGATGGTAGATGTGATTCAAGGATCCCTCCTGGTAAAATTCCCTGAATCCTTAGGTAGAAGCCTTGAATCTTCGCTCACTAATCAACACTCTTGTAATAAGGAACAAAATAGGAAAAATAAAACCAAACCAGGTGATCATCTTACCCAAAAACTGGGATAAGGATCTAAAAAAAGGCCTCGGTGGAGGCCAAAGATGTTATAAAACGATAGGCAATAAAACAAAATAGATCAAAAACCAAAACGTGGAGAACACAACGATATAACGTGGAAAGCCCCTCCAAACAACGGAGAGGAAAAAACCACGGGCGCCAACCAGCAAAACTTCACTATATGTGGAGTGTTTACACAATGCAGAGATTTACACTGATTCAACTTATTCCTCATGGCAGCTTACAGGTGCTATTTATAGGGGTGGTGTAGAGATACTTCCTACACAATAGGTAAATAAAAAAATCTCTACAATTAAGACCCAATTTCCTAATATTTTTTACTTTGACAACAAGACATAGGATTTCCTATATTGGTTACTTGCCAATCAAGCCAAGACAATTCCCTAAATTAGTTGCTTGGTAACCAAGCCACAAAATAACTTGAATTTGGATCAATTTTCAACAAAGGAGGCGGATACAGTGATGGCGGCTTCACTGGAAGTTGTAGAGGCGGACGGGGTTGCCCAAAAAAGAGGATCTGAGTTGGAGAAGCAGGCGACAACCACTGGGAGGGATTTCAGTAACCGGGAGAGGAGTGAAGTCCCCTAAGATGAAGAGGGATAGGGTCGACGGATGAGGATGTGCGCCAGCTCGGCGGAATTGGACCGAACCTTGGTCGAAAATGACGACGACGCGGCCGTTGTGCTATGGGTGTAAAGCCCTAGCAGAGAAAACCCCTAGAGAAGACATTATTACATTCTTTTAATCAAGGGACTTGACCTATATGCTGTTTTGGCATTTAACATTTGAATTGTGTCTACCCAATTATTAAACAAAATTGTCCAGTTGTCTACCCAGTATAACTATTATGGTAAGCTAATAGAACATATCAAAAAAAAAAGTTTAATGAAGCCCAAAAGAAAATCAGGAGCTATGAGTGTTCCAAGCACAGGGAAAAAGCAAAAGTCCACCCAATATAACTATTATGGTAAGTTAAGAGGAGACATCTAATAGAAACCTATCTTATCCTAAAAACTGTGTGAACCAATCCTAGCCATACACTCTTAAAATCCAACATTCAACACAATGCCACATCATCTCCCCAATTCCACCCAAAACTCACGCCACTTTCTACCTTTCTCACACAAGCAAGGGCATAATTGTAATAGCAGTGCCATGTGGACAAGTGTCCATTTTTTTCTTCATCAATTCACTAATTTAATCATTCCCGCTTCGTTTCAACTCCGATTAGCTTCAAATTTGCACTAATATTTTTCTTTTTCCAAGGGTTTTAAATCAATATCAGTCATGAGTATGTTTTGAAGCACGAAAATAAAAAAGTTATATCGGGGTGATAAAAATAATGTTTAATGTTGATAAATTTTCACTAAAAAAATGTTTTATACCAGAGTATCTAACTAGTGCTAAATGTTGATAAAAAACATGTACCGAGATGATAAAAAACAATTAACGAGGTGATAAAAAAACGTGTACAAATTTGATAATAAGTGTGATAAACTAGAGTTTAGTGTTGATAAAAAAACATGTGATGAAGTGATAAAACACATGTAATTTAGTGATAAACATAGTGTTTAGTGTTGATAAAACTAGTGCTTAGTGTTCATAAAAAAACATGTGATGAGGTGATAAAAATCATGTTCGATTTTGGAAAATGAGGTGATAAAACTAGTGTTCAATGTTGTTAAAAACAGAGTAAAGTGTTGATAAAACCAGTGTAAAGTGTTGATAAAAACTACCCAGGTATAATTTCTTTTTAAATCATCCCCAAAATAATTTATTTTTTTCTTGCTTTAAAACATCCTCACCACTGATCTTGATAGAAAGCTCTTGAAAAAAATATAGATATTGAAGCAAGTTTGAAGCCAATCGGAGTTCAAACGAAGCAGGAGAAATTAAATCATGTTTAGTTTTGAAAAATGAGGTGATAAACCTAGTGTAAAGTGTTGATAAAAATTATCCAGACATAATTTGTTTTTAAATCAGTCCGAAAATAAATTTTTTTCGTGCTTCAAAATATATTCATGACTGATCTTGATAAAAAGCCCTTGAAAAAACAAAAATAATGGCGCAAGTTTGAAGCCAATCGGATTTCAAACGAAGCGGGAAAAATTAAATTTGTGAATTGATAAAAAAATAATATGATAGTTTTACAAAAAAGCCCCTACAACTTACTAAAAAAGTGCTGTTTTTTTTCAGTCAACAACTCAATTGCATCTCATCCATCCATTCTTAAATTGGTTGTCTTGGATTGTTTCACAAGGTTTTTATATTAAGAGGTGGTTTCCATTTGATTTCTTCTCGGTAAGTTAATATGCGATGTCAAGAAAAGAAATTTAATAGCTCAAGGCCCAAGCGAATATATAGAGCCAAAGCTAATATTCCATGTCAAGAAAAGTTATGGCCAAGGTCCAAAAAAAATATGGAGCTATAGGGTGTTCCAGGCTAAAGTCGAACTCAAGTTCCAAGGCTAATATGGTAAAGTCTTTAACCATCAGGCTACAATTCCATATACTTAGTGTGTTTCATGGAACACCCTATACCTTTTTGGTTCCGCCTCTGGAAACTGGCATTATATTGTTGCTCGTATACTATCCGATTTTTTTCCTTTTACGCTATTTCTTATGGTCATCTATTTCTTCTCTGCTCGACCTAAATCTAGTTTCGGGAATCATGTCCAATGAGCCTACTCAGACAAAAGTAATAATATATTTTAGTTTTGCATATAGAGTACATAAAAAACCGAATATGATTAAACTTATAGTAGTCTCTGGATTTCCTCTCCTTATTTTTTACCGTCGCTTTTTTATTTTTCTTCTCAACAACTCCTACTCTTTTTTTAAAACTATCATGGTTCTCCTTACCACTGCTCCCCACGCAGACTCCCTGTCCGAGATACTCGGAACCATGCCGCTAGCTCCATTGATGGACTTTATTAAGCCGTTGCGACCAAGGAAAAAGGCTCCTCAACCCTCTACTCCACCTTCTTCTCTGAACGTCGCTGCACCTAACGCCATCGGTCCCATTGTCGCCATCACTATCGCCTCCAACACCACCAACACCCTCGTCTTCTGGACCGCTAACGCCCTCCCCTACCATCGCTCCTAACCTAGCACCTCCATCTCCTCTTTTGCCACCAGAGCCGCTATCGCCCCTGTCACGCCCCAATTTCAGTAAACCGAACTCGGGACGCGAACGTTTAGAATAAGAAAGCACTTTGAAAACATTTCCATTAAAACACTTTACAAAACCAGTTTAGTTCAACAAAATAATTACAATTCAAATAAAACGTCCCACAAGCGGACAAAAAGGCGAGGTATCCGTCGCTAGACCAAAAGTAAAAGCCCGGACTCCGCTCCTAGCTCCACAAGCTTCGAGAGCTCACCTAGTCCGTCCCACGAACAGTACCTGTAGGAAAAGCAGCTAGGGGTGAGCGTTCGCTCACCACCACGGATAACAGACTGACTACGTCATAATTAGCAGACAATGCCGGTAACACCAACAACAAGCTCAACCCCCGGGGGATCACTGTCCCCAACCCAAGTACTCTGACTGACAACACCCACGGTGACCTTCCTCGAACGACTCAACACTCAACACGTAAGTAGACCTGACACAACGATCGACGACCTCCTCCAAAGACACGACACAACGATCACGACCTCTTCCAAGGACTCAAAGGAACTACGCAATACCGAACAAGATCACAAAGGATCGCACACCAAACAAGATCACAAAGGATCGCAAACAGCTGCTCAGTAACCTCTCCCACTCACACGAACACGGATCAGGCTAGCCAAAGAGTGCTTACAACCTGTGATACTCAAACTCGGACCAGGCCAGCCAAAGAGTGCTTGCAACCTGTGTTACTCAAACCATGTCAGGCCAGCCAAAGAGTGCTTGCAACCCGTTGATACTCAAATTTGGTCAGGCCAGCCAAAGAGTGCTTGCAACCTACCGGGATCCGCAATCACAATCACAATCACACTTACAAGAAAATTCAAGCACACAGGCACTCAAGGCCACTCAAGACACCTCAACGGCCAAGACTCGGGTTCAACAACCCCAAGGGCACTCACTGCCGCTCAAGACATACCAACGGTCAAGACTCGGGTTCAACAACCCCGCGGACACTCACTACCACTCAAGACACACCAACGGTCAAGACTCGGGTTCAACAACCCTACGGCACTCACGGCCACCCAAAACACCGACAATAAGACACGGGCACTCAAGGCCACCCAAACTCAACAATAAATAACACGGGCTCTCAAGGCCACCCAAACTCGACGATAATTAACACGGCTCTCAAGGCCACCCAAACTCAACAATTAAATACGGGCTCTCAAGGCCACCCAAACTCAACAATTAAATAACGCACAACAACCTCCGGCATAAACGATGCCTCCAACAGTCCTAAGATCGCTAGTTTCACAAACAACCTCCGGGCATGGTCATATGCCTCCAGTACTCCTAATATCAACAAGTTCACAGACAACCTCCGGGCATGGTCATATGCCTCCAGTAAATCAATTTACGCTAAGTTCTCTGCTCCTACGACACTACTAAGTGTCACATGCTTTTCCAGTAATCACTACGATCCCGTATCATGCATTTCTAATATTTAAATAAATCTACTCAACCCACGACACCCTGGTGTCACATGCAATTTCTACTGTTAACTTTCCCTAGTCAGGGCCGAGATCCGGCTACTTTTCCCTACCTCAACTGAAGAGCAACCGCTACGCTTCCTAGCTGCTGACGTTTTGGCTCGCTACCTCCGAGCTTCACTTTGATCGAAGCCGGACTCTAAAGAGAACACGAAAGCCATAGATTAATGACAGTTCCACCGTTAAACTAAAGGTTACGATTAGTCTAGTTTAGAACCGACAGTTGTCCCTTAAACTCGAGCGGGATAAAAGCGGGGTCACAGCGAATCGGGTTTGAGTACCTGAGCACCGAAACCAGTGCATGCGAGGCACGGTCCCAATGCACGAATCCCGAGGTTCGATTCAGCGGTCCGCTTTTGTTCCCTTTTAAACCCAAAAGCAGTCCATTTTACCCAGAATCCCGAGTCGTTCCCAAATTCGATTAATAACCCTTTTTCAAAACAGAACGGTTTTTATTTTAAAACGAATTCCCTTTTTATTTCAAAACCTTTTTCCATAAATTTGATTTTCCATTTTACAACCCTTTTCTTTCCAAAACCGTGATTTCGATTTCAACCAAAGCAACTCCAAAAACCGTCTTTTACTCCAATATGATTTTCAAATTCTTTTCCTTCAAAACCTTAATCAAATCCAAACTGTCTTGTTTTGTTTTACTTCCCTTTTTAACTTCAAATCCGATTCTAAATTAATCGATTTCATTTATCAGGTTTGACCAATTATTAATCGATTTTATTAACAGGTTTAAAAAATATTAATCTATTTCAACCGATCCAAAATTACTCGAAACGAACAGCACGAAACCGATCAGATTTAGGGTAAATACGGGATAGAATAATAAACGGGAAGATGTTATGGAAACGGATCCGGCCACCGGCGAAGCCATCGCCGGCGACCAAAATCCGTGGTGAGCTCTCTCACCGAAGGGAAAATAGAGGACGGTGGCGGGCGGTGGAGAGCGGTGGTGCACGGCGGCGTAGGGCTCGGGTCCGGACGGCTCGTCCCGTTCCGGATCTGACAAGCTCGCCGGCGACGGCGGGAACTCGGTTTGATGTTAGGGCTCGGACGGAAAGATCGAAGACGGGAAGAGGATGGTCGGGGACGGCCGAGCTCGGGCTCGGGACGGCCGGAATCGAGAGGGACGGTGGTGGCCGAGCTCGGGCTCGGGACGCCGGAATCGAGAGGGACGGTGGTGGATCTGGACGGCGGCGGCGTGTGGGGCGGAGAAGAGACGAGGGAGAGTGGGGATGTGGTGGTCGGAAACGGACCGAGAGAGGGAGGTGGATGGTGGGGGCTGAACGGACGGAGGTGAGGGAAGGGAGAGGGCCGGATGGTGCGTTGGCCGGAGATGGAAGCGGGAGATCGGAGCCGGCGAGGTCGGGATCGAAGAGGGAGGAAGGGTCGGATTCGAGGGAGAGGGGGGCGGCAGATGCAAAGGTTGAAGACGAGTTTAGGGTTTCTGAACCCTAAACTTCGACTTATATAGGCGGGCCGGCAGCTAAGTGGGTTGGTTTCCCTTTTTGGCCGCTGGCGAGAAAACGGGCCTCAGGCCCAACCGAGGGGGGCCTGGTCGGTCGGGTCTGGCCTGGCCAGGTTGCTGGTCGGGTCCGGTCCGACCCGGTTTGACCCGGTCCGACCCGGTTTGACCCGGTCCGACCCAAAGGGTTTTTTTTTGAAGCGGGTTTTACAGCCCCCTCCTCTTTTGCCACTAGAGCCGCTATCGCCCCCTCCTCGTTACCACTAGAGCCGCTATCGCCCCCTCCTCGTTACCACTAGAGCCGCCATCGTCGCCTCCGCCTCCTACGCCGCCTCCAAAACATGTTTGCTTCCTCAATCGCCTGTTTATCATTTAAGATCACTAGAGGCTCGACCCTGGATTAGCTCCATGATTGTGGAGTATCCAATCAGTCAGGGACTCCGTGTAGAGATGCCTCATTCTCATCCGTTGGATCGGGACTTTGACACCTCTAATAGGAGTCATGGAGGGTGGAACCATTGGCCCTAACAACCAGGTGAGGTCTCTTATGCAACCTCGCCAGGCCCAATGAGTCAAAGGACGAGCAACGAGGTGTGTAGTAGCCTCGTCAGACCTAATGAGTCAAAGGACAAGCAACAGGGTGTGTGTGGGGACACACACCTCGCCTTGTCAAGGTCGGTGCAAATCCGACAATATGGTTCCCCCATTTCTTGGAGTTCTTCCTGGATGCCCATTATCCCATCAAATGCCCATGATCTTTTACCACATGCATTTTCAGGTCGAGTCAGGAAATGATCATCATCGTCTACTACTCTTGTGAAACCACCAGTCTGGAGATCGTCTCCCAATTTTTGTCCCATATATAATAAGGTATTTGGAAATACGGTTAACATTCTATACCTACGGGTTAGAAATATGTCTCGCCCTTTTCCTTTTTATCGCTTCCATATCACGTAATATTTAATTTTCACAATCAATAAAGTTCCACTTATGCTAAAAAAAATGGGATACAATTGGCTCGACTCATATAAGAGATTTCCAATCCAGTCTTAAACCCAAAATCACCATACCTATTCAATCTCATAAAATTTGTGTTATTTTGTTATCCAAATCTTCAAAAAAAAGTTTTTTTTTTGTTTTCTCTACTACTTGCAGTTATTTTGGATGTTACTAGAGCATGCAGTTTTCTCTACACGTGGTTGCAACAACTAGTTGCAGCCTCACTCAACTGTTATCGCGTGGCTGCAACGACTAGTTACATCCCCAATTAGGCGAGGACACATGACAACTATGACTAGTTGTAGCCCAACTTCTAAAAATTTAAATTTAAACCCCTATAAATACAACCTCTCTCAAAATAACTATTCACATATCTTCTTCCACATTCATATCGCTTGTACTCTCATATTTCAATTATTCACACCATTTATACCATGGATCTAATGAACGATTCGGGGAGACGATAGGAGGGGCGAATAAGAAACAGGTACAAACTGCTATTGAGGGCGTGCAAGGTGTGCTTTAACCAAGTACATGAAAATTCAAAAACGGAGGAAAAAATGAAGGGCATTAGCGTTTGGTGGTCGACTACTTCGTTCAACAACCGGTCTATAGCGAGCAAACTTTTCGATGTCGATCCCGAATGTAAATTGATCTTTTCCTCCGCATCATGCATGAAGTAAGTGAAAGGGACTCGTACTTCTTTCAACAACTCGATGTAGTTGGGAAGGTTGGTTTATCTCCCTATCAAAAATGCACTATAACTCTTCGTCAATGGGTGTCACCACGTCTTTAGAGTATGTGCAGAGGTTTTGCATAGGCATCATCAATGTGTATGGATCCTAATTTTTACGTCGCTCGACTGAAGATGACATGAGGCGTTTATTAGATGTCAATGAAGCATGTGGCTTCCCAGGGATGTTGGGTAGTCTCGATTTTATGCATTGGGAATGGAAGAGTTGTGAAGTGGTGGGGGCTGAGTTGGTCATGTGCTTCAGATGTGCGGGTTTTGCTTCTCTCTTGGCCGGGTCTTATGTCGAGATGATGTAGGAGGGTGTGGAAACCCATATGTGGCCTTGTATTATGGGAAATTTGGCTGGCCAGAAACAGCTTGGCATAAGGGAGATATTCCTTTGGTATAGCATGTGTTTTTGCGGGTTCAAATGAAGACACTTGAAGTTGGGAGGTCATTGTGTCCAAGTTTGCTTTTGACTCTCTCTTATAATGGCATAAGTATCCTCTGCTGAGTTGTAGGAGCTCCATTTGATCCAAAGATAGGAAGCCTTAGTTTTCTTGCTTAAGTTGGTATTGGATTTTTGTTCAGTTTTTGGCGGGTGTGGTTGTTGGTTCGTTTTGGTTTGTAATTTCAGTTTGGACTTTTTTGTGTAATCCGTGGTTATTAGTCTAACTTCGTGTAGACCGTCTTCTCTTTTTTTTCGGGAGAAAAACCTTTATAAAACTTCTCTGATAAAAAAAAAAAACTCCATTGTACCGCTATTAACGTACCCTTCGTTGCTCTCTTCGAATTGGGTTGTGGCTTGCTTCTTTGATCCTTCACACGCTAGTGCATTTTAGTTGGGTTGTTATGCTTGATCACATTGATTGGCTCTATACTACTGATTGAACTTCTATCCGTTGAAATCGGACTTTTGTTGGGTTTAATGTGGAAACTGTGGAATGTGAGTCAGATTGAAATTAGTAATTTGGGATTATTTCGTGAGAAATGTAGTTTGTTTGTTTTTTGTTTTTGTTTTTTTGATAAATGATGGTTTTATTCAATAGATTTGGAATTAAAAATTACAAAGCTTGGGAAATATCACAAATAACCTCCAAAAGACAGAAAAAACAAAAAAAGAGGAGAAATCATCTCTTGCCGAAAGAAACAAAAGAAAGGGAAGGGGAGGTCAGCCAAATAGTTATGCTGGACTCCTCAACCAGATGACCAGTCATCTTACAGATGCTGAAACTGTGGAGTTGAAGCTTGGAGAAAACTACATCAATAGACTCAAATTGTTGTCTGAAATTGTTGAGTTTCTCTGCAACCAGATATGCCAAAAACATAAGTAAGCTACCTTTACCCAGATTTTCCACCAACGTGTTCGTCCTAATCCTCTCCAAGCAGATAAAGAGGAAACATAATCCTCGGGCATGACCCAAACAATACACCACCAAGAAAACACCTTGGACCACAGCAGCCAAGAATAATCACAATGAAGGAAAAGGTGCGAAGAGTCCTCAAAAATTCGGCGCAGAAGCTATAGAGCATATCTTGAATAGATATGGGAAGTCCTCGTTCCTCCAAAAAAGTCTTGGTAGGGACGACATTATGTGCCAGTAACCAAACCAAGGAGCTATACATGGGAGGTAAATTCTTAATCCAAAGAAAACCAGCCCAAGAAACAAGAGACGGCTCAATATCTAACAGTAGAAGAAAAGTGGGGACTGTAGAAAAACTAGCTTCCCATTGTGACCAGATAACCTTGTTAGGTGAATCCATCCTGACACAAATCGAGCTCAAAAGCTTCATAAGAAAAGCCGAATCATCCCACTCATAAGCAAAGAGAAAGGATCGACGATAAACGATATTCCAAGAACCATCCTGCCACATCTCTCCAATACTCAACCATTTACCTGGACAAATAAGATAAAGTCGGGGAAAACGGTAATGAATGGCCACCGGACCAATCCAAACATCTTGCCAGAAACGAATGCGATCCCTACAACCTAACCTCCAATGTAGATTTTGATTCCCAAAAAGATTCCTAAAGTCTGGTCATCAGATAAGGCCATAATGTGACTAAATAGGAGCGAGGAACCTGGTTTATCAAGGGCAGAGAGATCCCATTCGGACAGGCTCCAACCATACTTCGCACACGACACTCGCTTCCAAAGAGAGTACTTCTCAGAAGAAAAGCGCCAAAACCATTTAGCCAACAAGTTGTTATTTACCCTCTCCAAGCCTCGAATGCCTAGACCACCCTCAATCTTAGGCCGACAAACAGTTGACCAGCGGACTTTGCAGAAAACCTGAGTTCTTGCCCTATTATGCCATAAAAACGGCCCCTCCAAGCTTCCAATTCTCGGATAACACCCTTAGGAGCCCTGAAAAAAGACATAAAGAAGATAGGCAGAGCAGATTAAATGGACTTAATCAAGATCAACCTGCCTGGAATAGAAAGGTCCTTAGTCTTCCGAAGAGCAAGGGAGTTCTGTAGAAATGTAGTTTGTTTTTGTTTCAATTTTGTTATGTTTTTAGGAAGAGTAGGATTTGTTTCAATTTGTATTGGAGTTTGAAATTCGTTATTGAACTTAGAATCTGTTCATGGAGATCTATGGATTCTGATGTATTATTGGTTGGACTTTGCTTGGATGGGTATGGGTCTGAGCTACATCATTTTCTTCCCATGGTGTTAAAAAGGAAATGGTGAAATAGAATTTCAGAAATGGTTAAATTGAAGAACAAAAACTCAAAAAGAATGAAATTTAAACTAAATAAAATAGCTAAAAAATAAATATTATATATATATATATATAGGGTAGCTATCCAGTAAAAACCACATTTATTGTGCAAACTACGAACCAATCTAAGCCACATGATGCGGTCAAAGTGACGTCAACAGAGCACGTGCGATGCTGACACTGGCCGCTTCGCGCGTGCCTGTGCCCGCGCGCGTGAGCGTGTTGACCACGCGCGCGCACAATGCTGATCGTTTGCGCGCGCGGGTGTTGATAATTTGGTATAAATGCAAACTATCAGCACTGTGCGCGCAAACGATCAGCACTGTGCGCGCAAACGATCAGCACTGTGCGCCCAAAACGATCAGCATTGTGCGCGCGCGCCCACGTGTCAGCACCTGGTGAGTTCGTAGTTTGCACAATAAGGTGCAGTGTTTTATATATTTATTTCCCACGTGTCAGCATCTGGTGCGCTCTACTGACATCACTTTGGGGGGATCCTATGGCTCAGATTGGTTCGTAGTTTGCACAATAAGGGGTGGTTTGTACCTGATACCAACCCTATATATATATATATATATATATATATATATATATATATATATATATATATATATATATATATATATATATAGGGTTGGTATCAGGTACAAACCACCCCTTATTGTGCAAACTACGAACTCACCAGGTGCTGACACGTGGGCGCGCGCGCTGCTGGTGCGCGCGCACAGTGCTGACACGTGGCGCGCATAGTGCTAATAGTTTGGGCGCACAATGCTAATAGTTTGGCACTGTGCTAAACTATTAGCATTGTGCGCACGCGTGGTCAACACGCTCACGCGCGCGGGCAGAGGCGCCGCGAAGCTGCCACATGTCAGCATCGTGCGCGCTCTGCTGACGTCACTTTGACCGCATCCTGTGGCTTAGATTGGTTCGTAGTTTGCACAATAAGGATGATTTTTACTGGATAGCTACCATATATATATATATATATATATATATATATATATATATTAAGAGGACAAATCAAATAGAAACCACTCCTCAACGTAAAAACCGTGTGAACCAATCCAAGCCATTCATTTTAAGATTGAATGGATGAGATGCAATTGAGTTGTTGACTGCAAAAAAACAGAACTTTTTAGTAAGTGGTAAGGGCATTTTAGTAAAACCATCATTTTTTTTATATCAATTCACTAATTTAATTTTCCCCGTTTCGTTTGAACTCCGATTGGCTTCAAACTTGCGCCATTAGTTTTGTTTTTTCAAAGGCTTTCTATCAAGATCAGTCATGAATATATTTTGAAGCACAAAAAAAAATTATTTCGGGGCTGATTTTTAAAAAAAGTTAAGTCTTTATTATTTTTATCAACACTATACACTGGGTTTATCAACATTATACATTGGGTTTATCAACATTGAACACTGCTTTTATCACTCCATTTTCCAAAATCGAACATGATTTTTATCACATCATCACATGTTTTTTTATGAACACTAAGCACTAGTTTTATCAACACTAAACACTATGTTTATCATTAAATTGCATGTGTTTTTATCATCTCATCACATGTTTTTTTATCAACACTAAACTCTAGTTTATCACCCTTATTTCGAGGCTGATTTAAAAAAAAAGTTAAGTCTGGGTAATTTTTATCAACACTATACACTGGGTTTATCAACACTGAACATTAGTGTTATCACCTCATTTTCCAAAATCGAACATGATATTTATCACATCATCACATGTGTTTTTATGAACACTAAGCACTAGTTTTATCAACACTAAACACCATGTTTATCGCTAAATTACATGTGTTTTTATCATCCCATCACATGTTTTTTTTATCAACACTAAACTCTAGTTTATCACCCTTATTTTTAATTGAACATGATTTTTATCACCTCATTATCTGTTTTTATCAGCCCATTACATGTTTTTTATCAACATTTAGCACTAGTTTGATACCCCGATATAAAAAATTATTAGTGATGATTTATCAACACTCAACATTGTTTTTATCACCCCAATATAACTTTTTTTATTTTCGTGCTTCAAAATATATTCCTGACTGATCTTGATTTAAAGCCCTTGAAAAAAAGAAAAATATTGGCGCAAGTTTGAAGCTAATCGGAGTTCAAACGAATCGGGAAATATTAAATTAGTGAATTGTTTAAGAAAAAAATGGACACTTGTCCACATAGCACCATGCTATTACAATTATGCCCTTGCTTGTGTGACAAATGATGAAAGTGGCATGAATTTGGGTGGAATTGGGGTGATGATGTGGCATCATGGTGAATGTTAGATCTTAGGTGTGTGTGGCTTGGATTGGTTCACACAGTTTTTAGGATAAAATGAGTTTCTAGCAGATTTCTCCTCTATATTTTAAACAAAATATGTTTTTTATATATATTTTAAATTAAAATATGATTTTTATATATTTTAAATAAAATTTAATATTTAAAATACTGAATGAATTAATAAAAATAATTTATAAAATAAAGTTTAAAATTAATATTAAGGAAATAATTAAGATTTTAAAAATTATTTAAACACATATTTTGAAATTTTAAAAGATAATGAAAGGTTTTAAGTTAAGAAAATCCAATAACATTGTTTTAAAATTTTAACTATTAGTTAGGAGTATTATATACTTTTTACTTGTTTTGGACGAAAAAATAACAACGGGTATTAAATTGAAAATAAAACCTTCCTAAATACTGGAAAAAAAACAGTCTAAAATATTATAATGAAAATAATTCTTCTGCATGATATTATAATGAAAATTTTCTTTTTTTTATAAGCTCATAATTTTTCACTTTTCAAAGAAGAAAGGAAGTGAAAGGTCAAAAGACTCAAAAACAGTTACACAAGAGCTCTTAAAAAAAGGCTATGAGCATCCACAATGCTAAAGTGGGGAAGCTGGCGGGGAGTTACTGGCGGAGAGGATAAAAAATTATATTTATGGCTTACAGTCGATACTAATAGTCAGTATCCTATAATGTTAGGCGGTAAAGAGCTGATGACAAGTGCCTTTTTCTTCACAATTTTGCTCATCGCCGACGTTGAGAAGAAGTGATGAGCTCAACGTCTCTCTTCACCGCCAGCGTTGAAAGGCTAGCTGCCCGCCGCCGATTGCTCACCGCCAGCAGCTCCCCGTCAGCTCTCCGCCCAATGTTGTGGATGCTCTAAGAAGGACCCGATACAACAAACAGGGAGACAGCCCAAAAATATACATGTTCGATAAAATCTACACTAAAATGATGTATTGGTTTGTAATTGCTCTAATAGTTGGAGTATAAAATATATTATATGAAATTTACATGAAGGGGCTCTGAACGTGGAAGGTTTCAATCATGTGGAAAAAACCCCATGTTCATCTCTTTTTTGTTTAAGTTCGAGCCAAAGCTCAACACCGGCTTTTCTCGATATCAATATTAATATTTATTCCACCACTGTAAATCTTACTCATGAGCCAAACACTTGGACTAATTAACCAAGTAAACTTTGATCTCGAGACAGAGAATGTAAACCTCGTATACAAACAGTTTAATATAAGCAAACTGATTCTGTTCTTGCAGACACATTTATTCACTTCAATGTGCTAATTGCACCCTACAGTCACAACAGAGATTCTTACATAAGACAAAGAAGCAGGAGCAAAAGGCCTTTGGATGGACCTTATTGTACAATGATACCGCATCACATCACAGCAGCCCCTTGGCTCTTCGGTTAGAACAAACTTAAGCTAATGAGCGAGTCGAAATATGAAGATCCAACTACAACAGTTCATGCTAGTGTTCTTCTATACTGACTAATATCTAGATAGCTCCATGTTTCTCCTACAATAGATGTATGTTCGTAGTGTTCTGTGCCTACAGTTTATTGAGCTATTGTAACTATCGGTTTCTTGGTACTTACTGGGATTGAACTGCGCCCTCTGAGTCTGAGGCATTAGCAGCAACAGAAGAAACTGGTTGACTTGTTGCTTTCAATGTTCATTGTTGGGGTTTCTCCAGAGTGATCTCTTACACCCATTAGAGCACTTGTTCCGGGAGACTCTGGTGGCAATACAGCATTTTTGGAAGCAAAAATCCGAGGAGGGATTGCCGTCTCTGTTGGTGAAATGGTGGAGAGATAGCGCAAGAGCATCTGTATGATCTGACTGAAGTTGGGCCTGGCATTAGGATCTTCTTGCCAACATGATGTCACAATCTGGGCCAGATCCTCCGGAAGGTTTTCTGCACAGGGCCTCACATTCTGAAATGTAAAAAACCCCAGTTATTATGTCCAAAGATCTACAAGATCGGATCTAGATTTAGGAAGTGATTAGTTGGATGATGTAGCTAATACCTTAAAGGCAGCTGCATAAGCTGCCTGGAGATTTGACATGCCTTCAAAAGGTAACTTATTATGGAAGAGCTCCCACAACACGATGGCAAAGCTATATGCATCTACCTTGTTATTGTAGTGCTTCTTTTCTCCATGCCTCAATGTAACTGTGCTGTAAAGCTGTCGCCATAAGAGAGTAAATAATCATCACTAATTCAATTAATAGTATAAGTTTTGACTGAGTCAGTAAAGCACCTCTGGGGCCATCCAACGGTATGTCCCTGTTTCTGCAGTCATCATTTCTGTCAATGACTCCTCTCTGGCTAAACCAAAATCTGCCAGTTTAACTGTTTTCTGGTCTGCAGTTAAGATCAAGTTCTCTGGAACAGGAACATAGTAATCAGAATTATGATCTTTGAACAAGGTTCCTCCAAAATAACTCACAATGAACAGAAAGTTCGAATTAAAAGCCTCTTCAGCGGCCTTATCCATGCACATACTTGAAGTATTTTTTTAGCTACATTGCCTCAAGTGTATGCATGCCTAAAAGCAAATCTACGACACATCCAACACTATATGGTAAGGGACAATAGAGGAAGAACTTAAGAGTCTGATAAATCTTAAATCAAATTTCAACTATGAGCACAAACATCTACTAAGGAATGTAAATCTTACCAGGTTTGAGGTCTCTGTGTATGATCCCATGGGAGTGTAAGCATTCTATGGCACGAGCAATATCAAGAGCAAACCCAACTGCGACATGTGTATCTAAGCATCTTGGACGCAAGCTTAACAGATATTTACGTAATGTCCCACCGGATAGAAGCTCGGTTACTATGACCATGATAGGTGCCCTGCAAGCACCAATAAACTGACAACACACAATAGCCCTATTAAATATAACTTGCATGTCACCTAATGATTTGCACATGAAAATTAATCTCCAACAACCTATTGGCCCAACATTAAATCCAGACAAAGGGTATTTTAGAATTCATGCACTTAACAAAATATCACACAACCTTCACTAAATTCTTGTGCTGAACTCTTGATAACATTTCAACTTCTCTTGCATACCGGGACTCTCTCTTGACAATCTCTTCTTGTGTTTCTCCTCTATGAACAATCTTAATTGCCACAGTTTGATTTTTATATCTGGCAGAAGAAGAAGAAGAAAAACAAAATTTAGAAGTAGTAAATGGGAAAGGTTCACAACATGAAAACATGAACTTTTTGTCTAAGAAGTTATTAAACAACCAGGCACTGCATCAGGATTCTTCAAATCACAAAAGACCACAATCCTAGAACTTGAAATAATGGCCTTTGTGCTTATTTTAAACTATAAACACTAGTTCATATGAATATGTGAGAAGATCAAAGCATATATATATATATAAACAAGTCAACAAAAGCTGACAAGAAGAAACCCAATTCAAAGCTCAACTAAATGAAGCATAAAGATGAAAAATTGGACACAATTCGGATAACCCATTTGAGAGTTGACTTACTTCCCTTCATAGACCTTGGCATGAGCTCCCTCACCAATCTTAGGACCAACAAAAAGCTGCTTCGGATCGATCACCCATTTGGCATCCAAATTGAACTCTTTAGTTGAGTAAAACCCATTCCCAGATCCCATTTGTTTCCCCTTAAAGAACAACTAACCAGCTATTCACCAGTAAAACTGGGTATGAGAGCTCCAACAAGTCAAACCACAAAAATGGAATTGAAGAACACTACGAAAGCGCAAAATCACGCCAGAAAATGCCCTTCCCAGAGCTCGTGATAACGATGATGGCTATAATTATGGCAAGTGAAGCAGACCCGTCCCTTGAAATCGCGATCGAACAGCCGAAAGAAGAATTGAAGACGAATGCCTTGGTTTGGGAGGCAAGGAACAAAACCCCACATGCGGCACCAAAAGACACCCACCGAAAACAAAAACAGCAGCAGCAAAGCATTTAAAACAACGAAATTGGGCAATAAATCGAAGAGCCCATCAAGCTCTGTCGAGCCAAAATTGAAGAAGTGGCTGAGAATTGAAGAAGATGGGTATTGAATGAAGAATCACGACGACCCAGAGAGATGGAGGGATGGATAGGTGGAAGATCGAAGGAAGGAGGAGGTGGTTGTGGTTGCTGAAAATTCAGAGAAATTATTGAATTTAATCTTCTTCTCTGCTTTTTGTCAATGTTCACAAAAAGCCTCCAGAAGAAATTGGCCACTGTCAGCATCCACTGGGGTTTTGTCTTCCATTAATGATAAGAATTCATAATATATGATTTAATGAATTCTTCACCTACACTAAATTAGTAAACTAGGCATCTTATTTTATTAAAAGGACTTAGATTCAACCATCCATTAAATGTATTATTTTTCTTTCAAAAAAATTAAATGTATTTTTTTGAAAATGACCATCTATTAAATGTATTAAAATTTATCTCACTTTTTTAAATGGGAAACCGATATATTAATATAAATAAATGTCAGAAAATTCTAACCCAAAATAGATCAACCATACATCAATCAATAGAACAATAAAAAGTATAATTGATACGTCTTAACAACATGAGAAAAAAAAGAAAAAAAAAGTGTTTATTGACTGAAATGTTTCAAACGTGAATATTACGGTAGCTGTCGAAGCAACCGGCACAATTATGCTTGACGATGAGCTAGGAAAGAACATGCCTACTTTTGGATAAGTGACACATGGCGGACAAGTTACTCTTCTGAGGATCCATCGTGCGTCTTCCTCCTTTGGATGATAGAAGATGGCTCTAAAAATACGAGAATGTTGACTCCCGAGAGGGAAGAGGAGTACCGTATCAGTACTTTGGTGGAACATCTGCCACCCTATGACCAGTGAGACAGTGATACTTGCAAACCCCTCACTGGCCCCAATCATGTTCATTGGGAGCGGCGAGGGTGTTGATCGCCCTCGCCTATCTCCCAGAAGCTCTATATAACTCAATCCCATCGGGGAATTCTCTACCCAGCCCAAAGCCAGGTCATCCATCTGGATCCCTAGATCCTCGAGCCTCGTCAGGGGTGGCTTAGAGCCCTTCTTTAATTGAACCTGTGAACCGTCGCTGAGGGAATCCATGTCAGATCTGAACCCATCATAGTGGTTGTTTGACACCCAGAGAGGGATGCCCTACCACTAGAGCCACCCTCCACAACCTTGCACCGCCATCACCGTCGCACCCGCATCCTTCTCTACTGCGCCTCTTGCGGTGTAGTGTTAGGTAGTGTCCTAAAGACCTCTCTAGTGCCCTAATCTCGACCTTCCAATAGGCTGAACCACTATGAGGGATAGCCACACAGAGATGACCCTTCTTCCTAACGACATCAGCAAGACGCGAACGATCGATCGTCATGGCCTACTTACTGTGACACCGTCAACAACCCTGGCCACCTCGCGAACCATCCCTCTCATCGACGTCACATCCTTCAAACAAGTCCTCATGCCAACAAGCCCGTCCATCGCCTCAACCCTCCGTGTCGAGGGCCGCATCGACAAAAGTGTTAAAGAAGTCGTAAATGTAGCCACCACCGTCATAGAATCTGAAACCCTAATCTCTATCTTTTGAGAAAGAGACCAAGTACTCAATAATTAAAATTTATCTTTATTGTTTTATTTAAACACTTGTATGATTTATCAATGTTCTTTCAAATGTGTATCATGTCGCCACATTCTTTTATTTTGTACCTATTTATTTTAATTTTTTTGTTAAAATGGTTTGAAAAACACCGCTTAAGAGTATTATTATTGGTTTTTTTGGCCGACTTTTCAAACGTGGAATATATCATGAGAACAATATCGTTTATAACTAGATGTTAGTTGATTATGTGGCAGAAGTCAACTCGCCTCGAGTCAATTATATCGCGGAGACATGACGGTACCAAAAGGCTGACTCCTCATAGTTTCGTCCAACCAGAAGCTATCAAGCGACTGAAGATTTGATTAAAAAAATCGATCATTAAACGCAACAATCGAATGGTTAAAATAGTAATTTTTAATTAATTATTTTGCTGGAAGAAATACTTATAAATATTATACTCTCAATACTCAACCCATCTCCCTTCATTTGTCTATCAACCATGCTTAGAAATAATTGTAGTAGTGACTTTTTCATCCGGTTGCATAGTCATATCAAATATCCCTCATATGATAAATTTAAACTATTTCAGAATGAGTATTCCTAAGTGTCCAATCCATAATCTCCCGATGAGGCATAAGTTTCCCAAATATGGTCCCCCATCGACACAAAAGGAGTAACGTTGGAATAACATAGAGCATTATGTCCTCCTGCTCATCACAGTTGGATATTGTTGGTTTGACTTAAGAACCATTGCTCCTGTTGAGGTTTAGCAACCACCAGCAAGACGAACATAATGACTAAGGCACCATCTAAGACAAAGGTGGGTGAAGTAGGAAGATAAGGGACTCATAACTTATATTGATCTTTATCCAAGTATTTGGAAAAAAAAAATTGGTTGCATAACTTGGTAAACCTGTACCAAGAAATGTAAAAACTAGTGACGATTTTTAGAAGATCGTACATCGAGAATTCTCTCATAGTATAGACACAGAAGAGCAATTCCCTGAGATCTGGATGAAACTTACTAAGCAAAGAAACAAGAATAAAAGAAGAATTATCGTCAACATTCGTGAGGTTTGAGGAATGAGGACTAATTGTAAATATTTTAAGAGATTGCGATGTTGAAGAAGTTTATGTCACTTGGTTTAGCCATCAAGAGTTATTGAGAACCAAAGCACAACGGGAGGTGAGGTCCCTATCCTAAATCCTAGACGTGTAGTTCCAATTCACTAAATATTTTTTCATTGTAAGATTTTGATCCAAATTCGACTTTTTGATGAAAGGAACACCAACAGTTCGTTGTCCCAAGTGGTTGTAAAACTTAATATTTTCCATATTTGTTATTGTCAACAAGAAATCTCTCTAGTGTAGCTTGATTCACCACAAGGACTATTATTTTGGTTTGATAAGTGTGTCAAATGAGAATCTCGAGGGACAAAGACTCTAAACTCGACATGAGAATGTTTAATCATCAATAAGTTTGGGGAAGAAGATAATGACGTCATGTTTAATCATCAAAAAATTCAGTTTTTCTCCTACTTAAGCCAAGCTAAAGTGCACAAGCTTGGTATAATGAATTAAAGGTTATTTAACAGTTAAATTAAAAATAAAATGCAACCTTATTCAAACAAAATGGCATTATGAACGATGACATATGACGTTACATTTTTTTCATAATCGAGGTTTTTGTTCAATCTTTTTACTTTTAAGGGAAAAATAAAAGGTAGCAGGTGATCAGATTCTCAAAATAGAGGATCAAACTTGTAGAACCAAAACAAGTAAAAACCAAAAGATAAATGAGACTTGCACCACAAGAAAATTAATCAAGTCAAAAACAGCCACCCGCATTGAATGTAAAAGAATGTCATTCTTGCGGATCTAGATACCATAGACATAGACAACTTTGGCCCAATGTCTCCACCGATTCTCTCCCCCACCAGACCATATCTGCAATATGTCGGACACAGCTCTTGGATGTACGACTCAAAAATCAGTCTACATGCTCGACCAGTAGAATCTTGCAACCTCGTCCTTTGTTCCATAAAAACAAACCTAAGGAAGATAATGTCTGATCATCTAACCACACAAAGAAAAACATACTTGCATCCAACTGATCAAGACACTCCTCACATTCCAAGAGAGGACTTTCATAGTAGGAGAATTAAAAAAAAAAAAATAAGAAGAGGATCAGAGTTCATCGCTTTCAAATCCTCTTCCTCGCACACATCCTCGTATTCCTCCTCAACGTTATCTTCCAGGTCCAGCCACTATGAGATTTCTAGGTCAGATTATTGGATTTATCTAAGACCAGTGATGCAGACGCATCTTAGCATTAAAAATGCCACATTTAGAGGGATTTTACTGTTGACTTTAGCCTATTATTGCCTCACTCTCTTATGTTTTGCTCGTTTCTAGCGTTTTTCATGTTTCACAGGGTATAGCTTGGAAAAGGAGCGAAAACACATAAAAAAGGGAAGAAATTCGAAAGCAGCAGTCAAGGTGGTGGAACAGAGCAGGCATCACGGATCCGTGACCGAACCCGTCACGGGTAGGGTCACGGAGCCGTGACGAGGACACATTATTTTACAAATCGTTCTGCTCCGTCACGGATGCGTGACGGAGGCCATAACGGAGTTGTGAGGCGCGCGCAGACCTGTTTCCCAAACTCGCTTCAGACTCGACTTTTACCCTTTTTAAACCTAAAATCAGCCTCCCAATAGATCTATCTTGTATTTTTGAGAGCTAAGAAGAGAGGAGAGTTGAGAGCAAGCTTGAGGAGATGATTTCCACTTGAAGAACATCATTGTAATAAAATATTGGGTATTGTATTTCTCTACTTTGGTCAATTATGAAGCTTTGTTTATGTTCATCAATTGTGTCTTCTTCTTCCTTGCTCATTAGTAACTAAAACCCCATAATCTAGGGTTATGGGGGATTAGATATTTGTTTTCCAATGTGTTGATTGTATGAATGAGGATTGTGTAGAATGATTTGATTTAGGGTTTGTATTTGATTTAAGCTTAATACTATATCTCCCGGGTAGGCCTGATAGAAGGTGGGAATTGCAATCTGACACTCGTGAGAGGTGGGTTGCAATTAGGTCAGATATCTTATACAAATTGGGTTTAAATCTAGACTAGTGATAGCTAGGTTAACACGATTGCAATAACCATAGGGTTCAAACCGAAAGTTAGAAATTATCAAGGAACGTAATGCTTTGGGTCTCCCTACATTCTGATTCGTGAGAGCTGGGTGGTTAGACTCCATTAGGGTCCGAAACAACGTGAGGAGTTAGGACTAGTTTGAGAGATAATTCGTTGCCCCTAAAATCAGAACAACTTCAGAATGTTCATCGTCAGTTAAATGCATTGGAAACGATCTCTATGAACCCACAACCTTAGATTACTTTTTCTCTGAATTAAAACTCTTCTAAGCTTTGTGAGTACTTGTTCACTGTCACTTCGTTTACTATTTACTTTTTATGTTTTAAAACAAAACCATCTTTTAATCGAAATAGCTTGACAACAACTTTGAGATAGAACGTGCTTGACTCGTGCTCCTTTGGGTACGATAATCCGGAACTAAAAATCCCGAAATACTACTTGACGACCGGTACGCTTGCCGTGTCCTTTTCTGTGTTAAAAACACAAGGCGTCAAGTTAATGGCGCCGTTGCCGGGGAGCAATTGAGCCAACCCTTTCTATAAAAGTTGTGCTTCGACTATTTCACTTTTTAATTTTTGCTTTTTAATTTATGCTCACAAGTTCTAAATCCACTCCAAGTGATTTGCTTAGTGATACAGATTTACGAGAAGCAGGACTATTGAAGATAAGAGCTTTAAAGAAGAAACTTGGTGAGGGAAGTGTCAATTCAGACACAATGGAAAATGTGGGCGCTAATGCCACTAGGCAGAATGCAGGTGATGGACAGCAGAA
The DNA here is from genome assembly GCA_963921825.1 of Erodium maritimum. Taxonomy (NCBI): domain Eukaryota; kingdom Viridiplantae; phylum Streptophyta; class Magnoliopsida; order Geraniales; family Geraniaceae; genus Erodium; species Erodium maritimum. The sequence continues at coordinate 18,872,738 of OY997593.1, read as the reverse complement.
TAACCAGGTGGTCCAAAGAAATCAACAAGAGGAACCTATAACTGTCGCGGAGCCACCAAGATATCTCTGTGACTATGGAACACCTCATACCAATAACCTACATCAGAGCATTCTCCACCCACCAGTGGAAGCTCACACCTTCGAGATTAAAACCTCTACCATCCAATTACTTCAACAAAAATACATTTAGCGGGAATCCAAACACGGATCCCGATCCCACTGCACATCTGACTAAATTTAATGAGATTTGTGCTACTTTCAAGTACAATGGAGTGTCAGACGAAGCAATTAAATTGCGGGTCTTCAAGTTTACCTTAAGGGATGAGGCAACTAACTGGATTTCAATCCTACCTAACCACACACTTACAACATGGGCTGATCTATCACAAAAGTTTCTAGCTAGATTCTACTTGCCAAGGAAGACTAAGGAGCTCAGAGCCAAGATCCAGAATTTTGCTCAATCAAACTTTGAATCACTAGCAGAAGCTTGGGCGCGATATCAAGGACTCATGAGGAAGTGTCCTCACCATGGACAAGAGTTGTGGTTGCAGCTACAGACGTTCTACCAAGGGTTAAACAGACCAAGTCAAGCAGAGCTGAACGCCGCATCTGGTGGCTCGTTCACCAAACACACTCTGCAAAAATGCCAAGAAATTCTAGATAATATAATGGCCAATGATGCTTGGCATTCTGAAAGAGCACCTGGAGGGTCTACAGTCAATTCAGTCAACTCAGCAGCAGAAATAAATCAAGTCATGGAGCAATTAAAAGAAATGAAGCTGATGATGGAAGGCATGCAGGGACAACCACCACAGCCTAATCCAATAGACTATGAGGAGGCTAACTAGGTGAATCATAATGGCAACCAAGGGAGGAAGTACGACCTTTATTCAAATACTTATAATGAGGGTTGGAAAGATCGCCCTGAGCTCAAATGGGGAGGAGATCAGAATCAAAGAAGCCAAAATCCAACACCTCCCAGATTCAATCAGAGACCTCAAAATCAAGGCAATCAGCAGAGAAATCCTCAACCTCAGCAAAATTCAGGTAACCAACAACCTTCTTCTGACCCAACTTCTTTAATTTTAAAAATGTTGCAGATACAGGAGGAGAAGAATAGGATACAGGATGAGGAGAATAGGAAAATACATAAGCGGGTAGAGGAAAAAGATCAGCAGATAAGGGAGCTGCTTAGGAAACAAGCTGAAGCAGATAACAACTATAAATCAGTAAATACTCAGCTAGGACAGGTTGCCACAACAGCAAACTACAGACCTCCAGGATCCCTACCTAGTGATACCGAGAGGAATCCTAGAGAAAATGCACATGCAATTACTACAAGTAGTGGTAAGGTGGTGGAACCAGAAGAGAAGGAGAATGAGAAAGAGCTACCCTCAGAAATCTCTACAGAACAAATTCAAGATCAAGAGCAAGAAGACCTAATATAGGTAGTAAGAAGAGAACACTCCACAGGTAAGAAGGTAAGGGAGCCCGTGGTTGATTCAGAAACCCGGACTCCACATCTTCCTTTCCCCTCTATTGTTAAAAAGTCTAAACATGATGATCAGTATGCTAAATTCTTGAATGTGTTTAGGAAGCTTGAGATTAATATTCCTTTTCTTGATGCAATTAAAAACATGCCTATCTATGCAAAATTCTTGAAGGATATTATATCTAACAAAAGAAAATTTCAAGAGCATGAAAGGGTGAATTTAAGTGAGGAGTGTTCTGCTATCTTGCAGAATAAACTGCCTCCTAAATTGAAAGACCCGGGTAGCTTTACCATACCATGTGAAATGGGGTCCCTTTCATTTGCAAAAGCTTTGTGTGATTTAGGACTAGTATAAATTTGATGCCTTTAAATATTTTTAAGCAATTAGGATTGAAAGAGGAATTAAAACCAACTTCTATGTCCCTACAACTAGTTGATAGATCTATTAAGTACCCTAGAGGGATTGTGGAAGATGTGTTGGTAAAAGTTAACAAATTTATTTTCCCTGCTGACTTTGTTATCTTGGCCATGCAGGAAGATTATGAGATTCCCCTAATCCTAGGAAGACCATTCTTGGCCACAGCCCGAGCTCTTAATGATGTAGAGCAAGGGAAATTGACCATCCGATATGGCAAAGATGAAGTGGTTTTTAATGTTTTCAGATTCCTTAAACATGCTATAATTGATGATACTTGTTATAGGATTGACTTGATTGATTCTGTAGTGCAGGAAAATTTATTCCTGATGATCCTTTACTGGCATGTTTAATTAATGAGGATACAACCACTTGCGATCTTGTGCAGGATAAGGAAGCAGATATGGTCAATCTCTTGGAGGCATGCCCTCCAAGAAAGAGGGATAGACCCCACACTCGTCTCACCTCGGAGGCGAGGCAAGGGCCTATGCTAAAACCCTCTGTTGAGCAAGCCCCAGAGCTTGAATTAAAACCCCTCCCAGATAATTTAAAATACATGTTTTTAAATGAAGAAAATACTTTACCTGTAATAATTTCTTCTGAATTGTCTTCTCTACAGGAGGAAAAGCTGACGAGGGTGCTCAAGGAACATAAAAAGGCCTTTGGATGGACGGTAGCTGACATTAGAGGAATTAGCCCGTCAACATGTATGCACAAGATTTTAATGGAAGATACCTACAAACCAACTGTGCAACCACAAAGGAGGCTCAACCCATTAATGCAAGAGGTAGTAAAAAAGGAAATTTTAAAGCTACTCGATGCAGATATTATCTATCCCATTTCTGATAGTGCATGGGTTAGTCCTATTCAATGTGTGCCTAAGAAAGGGGGGATGACGGTAGTAACAAACGATAAGAATGAACTAATTCCTACTAGAACTGTTATAGGGTGGAGAGTATGTATAGACTATAGGAAATTAAATGATGCCACCCGAAAAGACCATTTTCCCTTGCCTTTTATTGATCAAATGTTAGAAAAATTAGCTGGTCATGAATATTATTGCTTTCTAGATGGATATAGTGGGTATAATCAAATAGCTATAGCTCCCGAGGATCAAGAGAAAACGACTCTAACTTGCCCTTATGGAACATTTTCATATAGGAGAATGCCCTTCGGTTTGTGTAATGCACCTGCTACATTTCAAAGATGCATGACTGCTATTTTTCATGACATGATTGGTGATTACCTTGAAGTATTTATGGATGATTTATCTATGTTTGGTTCTTCGTTTGATGATTGTTTAAATAATCTGCATAAAGTGTTGACTAGATGCGAAGAAACAAACCTTGTTCTTAATTGGGAAAAATGTCATCTTATGGTACAATAGGGAATTGTTTTAGGCCATAAAATCTCATCTAAATGGATTGAGGTAGATAAGGCCAAAGTAGATGTAATAGGTAAATTACCTTCACCTATTAATATAAAAGGAATTTGAAGTTTCTTCGGACATGCAGGGTTCTATAGGAGATTTATAAAGGGATTTTCTGAAATCTCTAAACCATTATGTAATTTGCTAGTCAAAGATGTCCCTTTCAATTTTGATGATGCATGTTTGAAAAGCTTCTTAACCTTAAAAGAAGAAATGGTAAATGCACCTGTAATGGTCAGTCCCGACTGGTCTCTACCCTTTGAATTGATGTGTGATGCTAGTGATATAGCGGTAGGAGCAGTTTTAGGACAAAGGAAAGAAAAGGTTTTTCTTACCATATACTATGCTAGTAGAGTTCTCAATGAGGCTCAATTAAATTATGCTACTACTGAAAAAGAACTTTTAGCTGTGGTATTTGCATGTGACAAATTTCACCCATATCTTGTCTTATCCAAGGTTATAGTATACACTGACCATGCAGCTCTTAAGTACCTGTTTAGCAAGAAGGATGCTAAGCCTAGATTGCTAAGGTGGATTTTACTACTCCAAGAATTTGATTTGGAAATACGAGATAAGAAAGGAGTAGAGAATGTGATAGCAGACCACCTGTCTAGGATTGAGAATCCATATGAAGAGCTGAGTAAGCCAATAAATGAGGAGTTTCCAGATGAGCACCTATTCCAGGCAAAGCACATCGAAGCCCCGTGGTTTTCAAGTTTTGCAAACTACTTGGCAAGCGGTGCTCTAATTCCTGACATGAAACCCTACCAGAAGAACAAATTCTTACATGATGTGAAAAACTATTTTTGGGATGACCCTTTTCTGTTTAAAATTTGTGCAGATCAAATGGTGAGAAGGTGTGTCCCCGAAGAGGAGCAAGAAGCTATTTTGCATCAATGCCACGGGGGTGATGTAGGAGGTCATTTTGGACCACAGAGGATAGCTCAAAAGGTACTTCAATCAGGTTTTTATTGGCCTAACTTATTTCATCACGCCATTCGGTTTGTAGAGCAATGTGACAGGTGCCAAAGAACAGGAAATATATCAAAGAAGCATGAGATGCCTCTGAATGTGACCATAGAGGTAGAGTTGTTCGATGTGTGGAACATCGATTTCATGGGTCCATTCCCTAGATCTAACAATATGGAATATGTCCTAGTTGCAGTAGATTATGTGTCTAAATGGGTATAGGCGATAGCCTTACCCACTAATGATGCCAAACCGGTGGTTGCTTTCCTTAAGAAGCACATTTTTTCCCGGTTTGGCACACCCAGGGCAATAGTCAGCGATGGTGGGAAACACTTTTGCAATAAGATATTTTGGAAACTTCTAAATCAATATGGAGTCACCCATCGCTTAGCTACACCCTACCATCCCCAAACTAGCGGGCAGGTGGAAGTTACCAATAGGGAATTGAAGAGTATTTTAGAAAAAACTGTTGATATGTCTAGGAAAAATTGGGCACAAAAGTTAGATGATGCACTTTGGGCATATAGAACAGCATATAAAACCCCTATTGGAATGTCACCGTATAAGATGGTATATGGGAAGTCATGTCACTTACCGTTAGAGTTACAACATAAAACATATTGGGCGCTTAAGTTTTTAAATTTTGATGCTAATCTTTGTGCTAAAAAGAGGTTGATGCAGATTAATGAGCTAGACGAGTTTAGGTCCCTTTCTTATTTCAGCACAGAGCTATACAAGGAGCGCACCAAGATCGCCCATGACAAGAAAATTGTGCAAAGGGAGTTTAGGGAGGGAGATAGGGTCCTTCTCTATAACTCTCGATTGAAGATCTTCTCCGGAAAGCTCGTGTCCAAGTGGAGCGGGCCCTATAAAGTAACTCGAGTCTTATCAAAAGGGGCGGTAGAGATTTGTGATGGAACACAGCCCCCATTTTTAGTCAATGGACATCGAATTAAGCATTATTATGGGGGACCGTTGGGACCAGAGGAGTGCCTATACCTGGAAGAGCCAGACTATGAGGATGAAGAGGCGGCCTAAAGCCGCCTTTGAGTCGAGCTAACGACGTTAAACAAAAGCGCTTCTCGGGAGGCAACCCGAGGTTATTTTGTGTTTATTTTCTTTGTTTTTCGTGAATTAATAGATGCATTTGTGTGCAGGATTGTCAGAGGAAGAAAAGGAGGATACGAGCAGTCAAAACAAGACCAGCTCCCAATTTCCAAAGCTTTATTCCCCTTCTTTTTTACATAAGCCAAGCTCCCTGATTGACCTCCCTTGTCCTACTTCTTTAACAACTTTTGGATTTGGCTTAATAAAGAATAATTTTTGGAGCTCTCCCATATCGCTTATCTCGTTTGGGCTTACTAGAATGAGCGGACGAGTTGCCCTCTCCACATAGTACTTGATCTGTTTCTGAGTAAACGGGGAGATATGCTATATGAAAGACACTAGAAGCATGGATAAGTGACCCGTTGTGTTCTCTGTTCCAATCACTGCACCTTTTTCGGTCTTCAATTTCTCCAAGTCATTCCAATCCTTTTTAGAATCCTTATCCGATTCTCTTTCCAAATTCACCTATGGGATTGTAGCAATCTGAAAGTTGACCGAGAGAGCATCTTCTGGTACTGACTCCGCCTGAATAACCTGAATCATGATATTGAAAGTAGAGATCCCCAGATTGAAATCCATGTATATTGTCAATAAATTTTAGTTTCTATGCACTAGGACAAAGGTTTTTTCAAAGGAAATGGCTAACGGATTGTCGTCAAAAACTAATATCAAGACCATACCCAGAGATTGACCAATGGATATAAACGAATCCCGGCACCGACCTTGAAACGGGACCCCTTCAACCGAGAACCACTAGAAAACCGCTTAGTGTAACCATGGATCATGTATAACTTATAATGCCAAACCAAGTGCAAGGCCTCCAAGGTTTCTTTTACGGTTGGATTCAGAACATGTAGCAAGAACACCTTATTTCCAAAGGATCTAAGGGCGACATCATCCAATCCCAAAGCTATAAACACATAAGAGAAGGATCTTTCTTTCATGTTGTTCTTTTTTGGAACTAGTATTCCTATACACTCATTGACTTCAGTCTTTTAATGGTAAAGCCTTGCACCGTGACTTTGGGGGATTTGGTTGGGATAATAGGACGAGCGATTGGAACTAACTGATGCCCCCATTTCGGTTTGAAACTCTGTTTTCAATTCGGGCCCAATCCTTAGCCACCAATAACTTGTATCCCTCAGACTATGATCCATTCAAAGCCTTGATTAAAGGGGAGACATTCGATGAACTAGTACGAATAAAGCCAAAAAAAATTATCAAATTTATTCATCCTTTTGAAACGAATGTGGAGAACAATCTCCTATATGTGCCAAAGATCTCTCTCAACATCTTTCATCCTTTCCAAGAGGGATATTGCACACAAAAATCTCCGCTTCCTTAATCCTTTGTCTCCATGATCTGCTTCCGGGGACGAAAGATTTGCCTATGCATGTGATTTTTCAAGTCTACAAACCAAGGAAAACACTCGTGGATGTGTGGTCTCATCTCCAACATGTGGTTGTTCATACAGAATCAAAGAATTATATTTTTTATCGACCATCTCCCATCGATCCGCTCTGGCCATGAATTGATCATAGAAAAAGCCAATTCTTGTATCTTATGGACAAAGAAGAAGGGAGCTGAGGATCCGAATCACATGGAAAAACGAAAAAAAAATAGAGAAACAAGGGGCCGAGGACCTGAAACATGACTCAACACTTATCTATACCTTTAGTTCGAGCTCCCGGAGATGACACCCACGATGAAGGATTACTGCATGGGGAAAATCCTCTGGAGGCTAACCCACATGGTAAAATGGAGAAACAAACAGCTCAGAGATCCGATCGCGAATACGGAGAACACGTTGCACAGAGCTAGCGAGGTGGATACAGGAAAAAAAACGACAATCGATTGACACGATACGCGACTCAACACAACCCCATACCACTGGTTTGACCTTCTGGAGACGAGACATGCACGACAAATATGGAGGCAACGATAACCTTTTGAGGTTAACCCTAAGTGTCGCGCGCATAAGGCGCGTTCGTGCAAACTAGACTCCAGTGTTGCTTTCCATACGATGTTACATTAATACTAAATTTGAAGAATTAAATTAAATCGACGTAGACACACCACTTTGGTGAGTCTATAACGAGATCCCATAAATGGGATTTATTAAATGGGGTGCGATAAGTGGTGTGGCACTCGGCATAGGCAACATCTAAGATTTTTCTACCTGTCATTTCGGGAATGCGTTGTTCCACACATACGAGCCTTCTATCGAAAAAAATTAGATAAATATCGAATATTATAGGGTAGAAATATGAAGATGGGAGTTGAAAGTTGTGTGAAAAAAATATGTGGGAAGAGGTGATTATTTATAGGGGTAAAAATTTATTTTTTGGGGTAAATAAGAAAGTATTCGTTGCATCAACGTGGCGTTAGCGAATTGGTATGTTGACTAGTCGTTACGTCGACATGGCGTCAGCGTATAGGTGCACTGACTGGCTGTTACAACAATGTGGCACGATTGACTCCGCAACCCTATCTCCTTGACGTAGCAGCTTGGCTTAACATACAACATCAAACTGTTATGTCGTTTGGTGTGCCGACATTGTACTGATGTTACGTCGATTTATTATACATGCTCTAGCACTCATAATAACTATCCACCATATAACCATGGCAAATTGAAGATCAAAACATTTTCTCGTCCTAATGACACTACCTTAGATAGACCATTCTAAAACCTTACGCTAAATTTTCTTACTCGCTTTCAAATGAAAATTCTCTTACCCATTTTCTACCTATTTCTTATTTTATTTTTTTGAGCATCTGAGGGATTTTATTAGATGGAAATCAAAAGTACATACGCAACAGAAAACGTAAAACCGAAATAGAATTGCAAACATAAGTAAATGAATTAAAGGGTAATACTTGAGTCTTGACCCATAGGTACTAGATGCTAACCTTATAAAAATATACTCGATTATGCCTAGGATAAAGATTGGTGGACATATTCCACAAAAATGGCTATTTAGTTGTAGTTCATAGTACTCAGTTCCTGACTCGACCTGAAAATATTTGCCCTGATTGATATGGATCGGTTGAAGGGGGAGGCATCTAGGGAGAACTCCAGGGAATGGAGGAATCAGGGTGTTGGTCAAGGTCCAACCTTTGCAGGGCGATATGTGTATCCCCATACATACATCGTTACTCTTCCATCGCCTCATTGGTTCTGGCGAGGACAGTGGAGGCTCTAGTGACAGAATAGGAGGTAGCGACGGATCTGGTGGCACCAGAGAAGGTGGTGGTGGCGGCTCCGGTGCAGATGAGGAGGTGGTGGCAATATCGGCTTTATTAGTAGAGGATGCAAGGATGATAACGACTCTACTGACAAAGGAGGAGGTGGTGGTGGAGGCTCTGGTGGAGACGAAGCTTATGGCTATTGAGGCGGTGGCTCACGAGTCGGAAGAGGCGGCACTGGTCGTGGCATGTGCATCGGGGGGCACCGATTTCGCTGTGGGGAGTTAGGGCTGACTGTAGAGAATCCTGGCCCTTCGCAGTCCCATAAACTATGATGGAGACAATCGAGGGAATAAGGTAATGTGTTGCGGTGGTGGTGGTGGTGATAGGAAGGGCGGCGACTTGGAGGACGTTGATATTGGGGGCAGCAACGTTGGAGACGAAAGTGGAGGTACTGTTGGGGCGGAGGTGGTTCAGGAGGCGGAGGCGGTACAAGAGGAGGAGGGGGAAGGCCGAGGTGCTTTCTTCCTTGGCCGCGACGACTTAACAAAGTCCGTCAATGGTGTTGGGGGCATGGTTCCGAGAAACTCGAATAAGGGGTCCTTGCGGGGGCCTTGATAAGGAGAATCATGATAAGTGAAGAGAAAAGGGGAGAAGAAGAAGCTATTGGGGCTAGGAAGTGAGTTGCAGAGGAGAAAAAAAATGGCAGTTATAAAGAAAGATGAGAAGAAACCCTAAAAGCTAGTGTTGTCCAAAATGGACCCGGAACCCGGCCCAACCGATCAAACAGTCCACCTCGGCCCCATTGGGTTGCCCCTAATGGGTTACGGGGGCGGTAGTGGATTGAAATTAAATGGCCCGGTGACAATTGGGTCGGGCATGGATTGAGAAAAAATACCACCGGGGCCCGGACCCAATCGGTATAGTATGATGTTTAACTATGTGATGAAATTTCAATAGGTAGGACATTTTTCATCGTTAAGAAGTGACCAAATTCAGATTTTTTAAGCACTCTTTGATCATTTCTTAATGATTTATTGGCCAATGAAAAAAAAATGAAAAATTGTGTGTTAGTCGGGTGAATGATGTAAATTTGAAACTCATAATTGTAGGCTTGAAATCTATTCCGGTTGGGCCGGTGCAAACCGGTGGCCCACCCCATAATTTGAACGGACGGGTTCTATATGGCCTAATGGGCTTGGGGCCGGGGATGGGTTCTAATTTGAGCAATCCGGTCATTCTGAGTTGGGTTAAAAACACGTCAACGAAACCGGACCCCGGCCCATGGACAACCCTACTAAAAGCAACCATTTTTTGTGTGAAAACTATTTCTACCAAATTCTTATCCATTTTAAAAGATAACCTCAATAAATAACTTTTAAATGTATTAGAGAACAATATGTTCTCTCTGCAGCTAGGGCTTGGAGAGCCGCCGCCAGGGAGATTGGGTGATCACTGTCACCAATCTCCATGGCCTTTGCATGGCTATGGCATGTGGGGTTTGTGGAGAGGAATCATACGATGGTGCTTCGGAACAAATACACAGGAGAAGAGGTCAGTTCTACCACACTCTGCTTTAATTTTGGAAGAACAAACATGTTTAGACTCTGCGTAGAGGCAAGGGCGTCTCAAGTGGGGCATAGATGTGTTTGATTACGGCGCAACCCTTGCTTCTCTCTCTGAGAGGCGGTTGGGGTTTTGCGAATCGTGGACGGCGGCGGTGCAGAGGTTTTCGGCGAGCTCCAGTCACACACAATACAGGAGGACATTGAATGACAACGGTTCTTGGCCGGTGGCGTCTCTGTCTCTTGAGCGGGTCTTTCCTCGATCAAGCTCTCCGATGGCGACGCCGGAGGGAGACCATTCGGGGGTGCTGCGGGGGTCGAGACGACGACCGCAGGGGCATCTGGTGAAGTTTCGGGTCCGGCCAGAGCTGTGGCCGACGGAGAAGAAACCTTCGGTGTCTCATGAATTTTCGAGGAGGAAGGTGGCGCGAGGTGTAGTGTTGGTCTTGTCAGGGGACGTTTCAGCGTCGGACTCATCGGACAGTGCCCCAGTTACAGATGGGCCACTAGAGGCGGTGGCGTGGCGGCGAAGCAAAGGGACGGCGATGGCGCGCGGACCCACTAGGGTTTCAGACGCGGCACTAGGCCAGGATCGCGAGGACGTGGGCCTGGGCCAGGGCCTACGCGCGGACGCTCGCCGGGCCTGGCAGGCTAACTCGACATGTGCTCCGCGTGCTAGGTTTGGTGATCATCGTGAGGTGGAACCTGAGGAGGAGACAGGATCGTCAGACTCGGAGAGAGCATCGAATGTAGTGGTGGGGGGCGGTAAGCACCCCCGCCTCCAGGAATGAGAGCCTGGAGCCCAAGGAAGGGTTTGGTCGACTGTATCCCTTTCCTGGCAGTTTGGTGGCAGTGGTTCTGGCAACAGTCGATGAGATACTCCCCTACCACTTCGGGGTTGACATTCCCGCGTTCAGGAGCCCTACATTTATCATTTAAGGGAGGACGACACACGCTGACATACCGAGGGAGCTATCGGTCCACCACTGTTCGATGTTCAACTGATATGCTCGATCAGTATTTATGGTTGGAGCATACTGTATCGGTATCCCAGGATGCTACCGCAATCAACCCCCCCGACCGTCTCTATGCATATGAGCACAATTCATTTCTCAGCATTCCTGTTTATTTCTTTTTGAACTATTGTTTTGTAAGGGGTTCGTCGACAGACGAACACCTAGGTACCTTTATTTATTAATGATATTTCCAGTTCCTCTAAAAAAAAGATATAACTTTTATTGAATTAGTCAAAAAATATTTTTAATTGAAAAAAAAACATATAGCCTTTAAGTGAGTTTTATTTTATTGAACTTTAAGCCTTTAAATGAGTATTTAATATAGTTGGAGCTATTTTTTGTTAGAGCTATTTCTCATTCTCTTTCCAATTTTATCGTAAGTAATGTGTGTTTGATTTGTCAAATAAATAATAAATTTCTGGATCTGGAAACTGAAACGATGTCGGTGGTGGAAAATGTGAACGAGTCAAAAAAATTTTTTTGTAAGGCGTGGACTTCTAGCCCGATAAATCCTGATTCTAAGAATATTCTAGTGGGCTTGGGTCAGCTTTGACTTTAACGGCTACTAAACACACTTCACTTATCTACCTTCAAGTTTAAGATTCAAATCACAACGTCACGGTTAGTAGGAAATTTTGACATGTCTCAACCTTTTATTGACTAATCAACATGTCTCGACTTGAACATAGTAGAAATGCTGCTATGTTAAAATCGGAAAAACTTTGGTCAGCATGTATCGTATTATAATAAAACTCAAAATCTTATTATACTATTATGTATGGTGTAATGAGTACATCTTAAAGAATACATAGAACCATTACATTCATAGGTTTTTTTTCCATACATTTTAACAAATGAGATTACCAAAGTAATCAACATTCTCCAAGCCTTTAACATGCACTTGACTGCAAATTAAACGGCATCGTGCAAGCCCGCTGAAAGGATAACAATGAATGTCCTCCAAGCCGCCGCCCTGCCCGTCACCACCACAACAAATCACCCTCATCCCTTCAGTTGCTTCCACCGTAGTTTATGGGCCTACGAGATTCGATTGCATCAGTGGTCATGCTTCTCTCCGCAACCGGCCCTAACTCCCCACGGCGAAATCGGTGTCCCCTCTACCGACCACATGCCACCAGCCGCTGCTGACTCTTGATCCACCGCCTCAACAGCCACAAGAGCCACTACCTTTGTCGCCACTAGCACCATCACTGTCACCTCCTCTTTTGTCAGCAGAGCCGCTGTCATCCTTGCATCCTTTACCTATAGAGCCGCCACGGCCATCACCTCTTCATCTACCACTGAAGCCGCCACCACCACCTCCTCTTCTGTCAGTAGAGCCGCCACCGTCCACGACAGACCCAATGAGGCGATGGACAAGCAACGGGTGTGTATGGGGATACACACGTCGCCCTACAAAGGTCGGACTTTGACCGACACCTTGATTCCCCTATTCCTTGTAGTTCTCTCTAGATGTATGTCCCCTTCAACCGATCCATATCAATTGGGGAAAACATTTTCAGGTCGAGTTAGGAAATGAGTACGGAGAGCTGCACCTGAATCGCCACACTTGTGGACCTTGTCCACCAATTTTTCTTCTTGGAATAGCCGAGTTTATTGTTATAAGGTTAACGTCCGATACCTATGGGTCAGGACTTATTGTTATACGTTAAAGTCTTGTACCTACGGGTCAGGACTGATTGTTATAGATTGAAGTCTAGTATGTACGGGTCAAGACTCAAGCCTTACCCTTTTAATTTGTTTACTTTTGTCTGCACTCCTTTTTCCGTCGTCCATTTTCTTATGCACATGTACTTTTAATTTCCATCTAATAAAATTACTATATGTTAAAAAAAAATCTTATATAGATTTGAATATTAGATTCAATGATGATTGATGGTTAGTCGTAGACAATGGTAAAGGATCACTATCCAGTGACCATGGTATGTTCCTTACAAATACATCTTTTTCCACTGAACCAACATTCCCAAATTAGACTTAACACTAAGTAGCCCATTATTCTTAACAATCCATTAAGAACACTTATAAGTACGTGGAAAGAAGACATTCATACCACTCCGTAGAGTTCTGTAACGAGGTGTTGTAGGGTCGTTGCAGTCGTGTCGTTACAGCGCTTACAACGCTTCTTGTAATGTATCCTCGATGCAAGGGCCGTTGTAGGACCGCTCATTGCAGCACGTCGTCGATGGATCCTACAGCGATGGGACACGACATTACAGGCCAAACGGTTAGTCGTCGGACCAATGGCGATGAGACACGTGGTAGCGCCAGCCTTTTAAAATTCCCTAAATTTTTCTATATATACACTATCACCCCTAAACAAATTTCACACATTTTCTCTTCTACATCTCCTTTATTCGATACCTCTTCTTGTTTATACCTGTTTTTCTGCACAAACATTTTTCCTCCCTTCAATAGCCGAACCCAAAGACTAAGAAGCAAACCTCTAAAATATGGTGTTGAACGAGTCACCCACAAAAGAAGAATTAACGTCTCATATTCGATCCCTAAGCTCGCTCATCGAACCCATTCAATCCCAGATGTCGTCGCAATTCAACTACAAGAAAAATTCTCAATGGACACCGCCGCAATTCAACTACGAGCAACCTTTTAAATCCGCCCCGACGAAGCTATCGAAGAGGCGGGTGAAGAAATCAACATCTACTGCACCTCTGAGGCTGAGATGGACCGTTGAGGAGGAGGTTCGGATGGCGTCAACATGACTCAACCATTTTATGGATAGCATAAGAGGGAAGTCTCAGAAGATTGAGAAATATTGGACTAAAGTCGGGGACGAGTTTCATCAGTTGAGGAACCCAATCGACCCAGAACACACATGGAAGAATTGAAAGGACCATTGACATCAGCTTAACAAAAAAGTCAGTGAATTTCAAGAGATGTGTCTATTGCGAACGCGTACCAAAGTGGGAGGAACGATACCCAAATCATGGGAGGAGAAGAAATTGCTTACAAGAACGAGGAGGGTCACGAGTTCGCTTGGAAGCATGCTTGGAACCTGGTGAAGGGGCACCCCAAGTGGGATGTTTTGGTGTTCCCTCAATGTTAAGTAGACATTTGCAACTACAAATCAAGCATACAAGGTTGGACGACATTTGCAACTACAAATCGTTTGACGGAACTAAACACGAGTTGACCTCACTTGTACGGGAGGAGTGTCTGATCGGCCAGGAAAAAAAAACCGAAGGCTAAAGCCAAAGGCAAATGGAAAGGGAAACAAGTGGAGGCGGAAGGAAGATGGATCCGACGCAGCTAAGTTTTTTCGAGGTTACGATGCGGAGCTGTACATGATGGCTAAGACCAAAGACAAGTCCTTTCAAAGGTTGATTTATTCATATGCATCAATAAGTAGCCGAGACACCTCGACGATGACCTAAGAAGAACGAGTTGCTCATACCATGTTTTTAAAGAACCTTGCAAAACAAATGGGGCAAATATGATTTGGCATCGCATTAGTAAAAATAGATGTTGTTAATCGTTTGTTTCTCCTCCATGTACATATTTTAAACTCCCTTTCATTGTCAAACGAACGAATTTTCAGATTTTTTAATTGATTTCTCGATTTTCATGCATACAAACTATTCGGGGAATAGTTGTTGCATTGCCGCTGCCATGCCGCTGTCGAAGCCTCCTCTCCCTATAAATACAACATTTAATCCTTCATTTATCCTCATATCTCTCTCCAATCCTCTCCTTCTCCAACGTCTAATTATCTTCTTTTTTCTCCAAAAAATGAGTTCTTTGGTGGGTGGTCTCTTACGTCGGCCGATGAAGAAATACATTTGATGGTAACGTGGCTTGAAATGCCGAGGTCGGAGGAATTATTGGGATAATATGTACCTCAAGTTCGTTGCTTATGGAGACAAAAATTGTTCTAAGCGGACGTAGAAACAAATCAATAATCATTGTGGCAAGATTAGACAAAAGTACAGGACTTCGGTAGCATCTACCGAGACCTTCTTAAAGACACTAAAAAGGAGAAACCGAGGAGGACATTTATGTTGCGACTGTGTCTGATTACGAGCTCGAACATGGGAAATGGACAAAAGGTGCTTGGTGGGATTTCCTCAAAGATCAGTTGAAGTGGCGTTTGTACATTTGCGCGATTAAAAATTAGTCGAATGATCCCCACCTTGTTGTCGTTTGTTTAATTACCCTATGTGGTTTTTATTTATTATGAATAAAATTAATAGTTTATTTAGGGAATATATTGAAAATATTAAAAATTGCAAAAACACCCAACCAACTAGCTCCTGCAACTAGTTAGTGGTTACTATTGTAGAGCTAGTGGTAGCAGCTAATGGTTTGGAAGAGAGAGAAAGTGAAACTGTGCTCCTACTATACCTCTCTATCACTAAGAGCATCTACAAAGGTCGTTGTAGAGCCATTGTAGTGGCATCGTTGCAGCGCTTGCAACGCTTCCTCGTCGCATGTGCCATTGCAGTGCCGCTCGTTGCAATGCATCGCCGAAAAATCCTACAACGATATGACTCGGCGATGCAGGCCCAACAGATAATCGTCGGTCCAATGGCGACACAACGCGTGACGCTGACTGATTTTCAAAAATCCCATAAATTTTCGTATAAATACACTATCACCCCTACACAAAATTCACACCTCTTCTCTTCTATACCTTTTCTTCTCTCAATATTCATTGTTATTTTTTCAATGGATCGTTATCTAACAGTAGTAGAATGGGCTGAAATGACTCCCCAAGAAATGGCAAAAACGGGGAAAGGATGAGAAAACTAATAGCCAAGCGGCTTATAGATCGGATTTCAGTAAGGGTACATCAAAAGGAAGAAGATGGGGAGGCCGAGGAGTCAGAGTCGTCGGCAACACCAAAGAAGAGAATGACATAGCGAAATAGAGACGAAACACATGAGCGGTTAATAGCTGACTACTTTGCTCCTACTCTAGTGTATAGTGAGCAACAATTTCGGCGTCGCTTCCTGATGTCGAGAGAATTGTTTCTACGAATCATGAATGCATTGAGTGAAAGGTACACATACTCTCCACACCAGAAGTGCACGACAACTCTGTTATGGAGGTCACGCTGATACCGTTGACGAGTACTTGCGAATGACGATGAGAACTTATTTGGAGTGTGTCAAGAAGTTTTGCTAGGGCGTCATCACGATTTTAGGACAAACATAACTGTGACGCCCGACCGAGGAAGATGTCCGTCGTTTGCTGGAAATCAACTAAGCATGCAGCTTCCCGGGGATGAGAGGGAGTCTCGACTGCATGCACTGGGACTGAAAGAACTGCCTGGTGGCATGGTTTGCACAATCTCCAGTAGAGACCGCGGGAACGTCCCCACAATTATGCTAAAAGTCGTTGCATCTCAAGACTTGTGGATATGACACTCTTTTTTTGGAACATCGGGCTCCAACAACGACACCAATGTGCTCACTAAGTTTACTTTATTTCACCAGGCAGTTCGAGGCTTCGCTCCAAATATTAAGTTTAAGGTCAACAGTAGAGAATACACAACCCCTTATTACTTGATAGATGGAATTCATCCTCCTTGGGCCTTATTTGTGAAAACAATACTGACTCCACAAACGGCAAAGAAAAGGTGTTTTGCTAGAAACCAAGAGGCGGCGAGAAATAATATCGAATGAGCATTCGAAGTTCTACAAGCTCGCTTTCATATCGTCACTCGTCCGAGCCGAATGTGGGATAGGAACTCACTCGCAGTCGTCATGACTACTTGTATTATCCCGCACAACATGATCGTTGAGGATCAATGGAAGTTGTACCCCACTGATCCATTTGCAAATATTGGTGTCCCACCCATATTGCACCGCACAGGACCACCACCAACAGTGAACATTATAAGTATCATGTGCCATAGAACAAGGATCCAAGATCAATAAGTTCATCACCAGCTCCGCAATGACCTCGTCGATCACATTTGGACAAAATATGGAGATGCCGATCAAAATTAGAGTAATATAATGTATTTCATATTTGGTATAAATAAAAATAGTAGTTTAATTTGAGGTTGTTTTGAAATTATTAAAAAGTGCAAAAACACTCAAACACTAGCTAATAGTTACCACTATAGAGCTAGTGGTAGGAGCTAGTTGTTTGAAAGAGAGAGAAAGTGAAAATGTGCTCCTATTACCCGTTCCTACAAATACTTTAACTAACTGTTTATCGTTGGAGATGCTCTAACTTTAGGTGGTCTCCTCCATGTATTGTAGCCTAAGAGCATCTCCAATGGTAATAACGCAGTTGTTTGGAGGGGTTGTAGGAGCATATTTGGAGTTTCTCTCTACTTCAAATAACTACCTCTCTCATGGTAAACAATTAGTAATTGTTTGGAACCATTTTTTTCACTTTTCATATTTTCAAAATCACCTCAAATTAAACTACTATTTTTATTTATGTCAAATATGAAATACATTATATTACTCTAATAGTTGTTGTCATCTCTAAATTTAGCCCAAATATGATCGAAGAGGTCAGCATAGAGACGATGACGAACATACCGATCTCAGATCCTTCTTCTATGCCCCATGATACTATCAGAGTTCACTGACACTCTGAGAATTAACTCTCAGAATGGCACGGCAAGCGTACCGGTCGTCAAGTAGTATTCGGGGTTTAAGTCCGAGATATCGTACCCAAGGGAGAAAATAAGCAAGCACTTTAGTTAATTAATCCGATGGTCAAGCTATTCCTATACGATGTTTGGTTTTGGTTTGTAAAATGTAATTTCAAACAAGTACTGAGAAACAATGTGAATGATCCGAAAATAAGCACAAAGTCACAAGTGATTTGAATAACAGAGATAGAAGGCGATCTAGGACGTTAACGGGGTTCGAATGTGATAAATGATTTAACGGGATTCGGTATACATTTGCAACTAATATTATTCTAAGGGCAACAAGAATTCTCTAAGTATAGTCCTAACCATCTCTCGATCGTATTAGGACCCTAACATTCTCGGTCCACCTAATTATCTCTAATCTAGGTGTAGAGCGGTATATAGCATTATATTCTATGAATTCCTCTAACTTTCGGGTTTTACTCCTATGGCTATTGCACTCGTGTCAGTCTAACCATATTCTGGCTTAGATTAAAACCCGAGGTATCTCATTCCTTTTCCTCCTATTAACCTCATTTCTCAATTGTTGGTTAACACGATTTAAACATTTCCCACGTGATCAAGGCGAAAAAGGCATTACGAACAGAATGAGATAAACAAAATCCTAATACTAGTTTAACAATTGCATAACCCGAACAAGTTAATTCTACTCATCACATCTTTACCCCTAGCCATAGATCAGTTGGAGTTTAGTTCATAGCAAAAGAATAAGAACACAAGGAGATGAATAAACAACTGAAATTCATATTAAACAATAAGAGTAATACCAATATCAAGTTTGAATCCAAACTACACAAAAACCTTGATGTTCTAATCTCTTGCTTTCGATCTTCTCTCCAAGTTCTCCAAGCTCCAAAGTGTGTTTTTCTCCTCAATTTCGTGATCCCCAATATAATGACCTAATATCCCTTTTATATGTTGAGTTAAATCTGATTAAAAACGGAAAACGCAGCTGGAAATCGTGTTTCTGACGTATGTATTGTCGCATGCACGCCGTGCATTTCCGGGTGCATCTTAAGTTGCACCGGTTATTTGCATGACGTGCAACTTTCCGGTAGAGATTTTTTGGTCTCTGATCTGGATGCACCACCAAGTTGCACGCCGTGCAACAAGTGGTGCACTGCTTCTTTGCACCCCGTGTAAAGAACTGGTGCACCTTACTGGTGCACCAAATCATTCCTTAGACACTCTTTTTGAGTCTACTTGTTGGGCTAATCTTTTTTCCTTATTTTTACCCCTTTTATTTCACCTATACGTTTCTCTTCTCTTGATTTTGCATTCTTTTTCTTACCTATTAAAATTTCTTGGGTACAAGAGAGATTTCTATCTTATTTGCTCTTTTTTTTTTTCTCTACAAACCAAATGGCACATTATCATGAAGAACTTCATTTTCTTTGTACTCACTCAACTCACAAATAAATTCCCAATACCCCCTCTCATGAAGCACATAAGACATGAAATATGGGTTCAAATATAACATGAGTATATACAAGAAATGATCGGCATATAGGTTTGTAATGTAATGGTTAGAAACGAAAGGCCATAGGCTCAAAAATGGGTGACTAAGAAAATAATGTAAGGTTAGAGATTTGGCTCAAACGTTCCAAAGATGGCCTAAAATCATTTTCTCAATTTAACCATGTTCCTCACTCTATTTCGCCTCGAATGGGATACACAAGTAGTTCTAGACTCAGCTTACAATGCATAGGAATCAAAGGAAGCAACGACTAATCAAGTAAACACTCAGAGTGCAAACAAAAGAGCGATCTTAATGCATGTGCTTACTCTACTTAATTTATTCATGATAATCTATGTATTATTTGAACAGTGTAAGAAATTGGCATGTGTAATAGTTCAATCATCGAAGTCCTAAGATCTTACACTCTCTTACTCAATCATATCACCAGAAAATAGCATTATTCTCCACAATAACATTTGACCAAAGTATAGTAGTGGGGACGAAAAACTAAAACATGAAGAAGCTTGGCAACGATCTTCTCTCCTTCTCTGCCTTTTGCACAAATTTGATCTCTCTGTATGATGACTATTGTAAAGTTGTTGCATCATTACGCGGAGAAGCAAAAGGCAGTTCTCGAGGAAGTCCAAAATCTGCCAAAGGTTCCCGTGGAGGTGTTGCATCCAATTGCAAGGCCAGAGGATCTCCAGTTCCGATGGATGCAACCCGCAAAAGAAAGCTGACAAAAACCAGAGTTAAGGTCAGCAAATGCACTCGAAAAGGGAAACGAAAACAGGTTGGCGGTGCTTCCTGCTCGATCTCTCGGCATCGAACTATTCCGACAGAGGAGGACGGCAAGGACATCGGTAAGGCTCAAGCTTCCGGGTCCAATACCTCTGTTTCAGGTTTGGAAGTTGACATCCCAGCAGTTGGGTGTGGCGCCATGGTGGTGGCCGGGGATGGCCCTGATCACAGTGATCACTTTGCATTAGTTTTGTTTTGTTTGTTTTGGTGTTAACGTTAGTTTTGTTTTGTTGTTTTGGTGTCTTCTGTTTTTGGGTTTAAGGTTTATCCTTATAGTTCTCCCCATAGCAGAGCTCCTTTGTAAGTGTGTTACTGGTCACATGACCTTTTACCCTGTTTCTCCTTGAACCAGGTTTTCTTTTTAATAAATTTTTCGAGCTTATCAAAAAAATATATCACCAGAAAATATATTTTTTTGATTTTTTTTGCTCTTTTTTTCAATGCAGCAGAATATGCAGACCAAAAGTGTGAAATGAAATGCAAGCACTCCACCCCACACTTTAAAACACAGCACTGTCCCCAGTACGACTCTAACACAATTGACCACATGCATCCCACAACAAATATTCAGAACATGTCACCCCGCACTTGTCAGTTAGCATAGATTGAACCACCATACAGTCCTATATGTTGATACTATCAGCACAACAATTCGGGTGCTCGGCACCCACCAGATGACATATAGGAGTAAAACAGCGAAAAAAACAATAATAAGCAAGGTGGTAAGAAAACTGTCCCTCGAAGAACCGTTGTGTGGTACGCCACTGACGTGGGGATCCCGTGGTGCATAGATGAATGGAGAACTCCTCGCCCGATAAAGCCCGTAGGAGCCTGGCGCCTCGCGTGTAGTCAATATCCATACGCTCTCCAATCCATTGTTGGGGTGCCTCCCAACAAGCGCATCTGTTTAACGTCGTTAGCTCGACGAGTAGAAGGCTTAATCAGGGGGCCTCCCACAAATCTCATACTTCCATTGCGCCCTCCTCTTTAAATGTGAGTGAAAAACTAGGAGAAGACACACAATGTAGTACAAAATTCATTTTCTTGAGTTTTGCATAAGTTCCAAACTCAAGGCTAATCTCATCAAGCTAACCTGAATAGAATAATTATGATTTGACTCATCCAGGAAAAACTCGGTAGGATATGAGTCCCATGAGGTGGAAAAGTCTCAAGACCACAAGGGTCAAGAGCATTTACCACAATTGAGTAACAAATCACAAACGGGTGATAGAGACTAGCAAATGTATCAGCAAATTCATGCTTAATATTAAAAACTCTATGCTCAACATTTAATTTAAAAATCAATGGGACGGGTTGAACATATAGAGTTGATTTGCTAGAATCCAAAAATGACTCTCATACTAAAGGGAATTTCGACATCATGCTCGATGTCTACCAAAATAAAGTCAATGGAAGATTCAAATAAAACCCCTCTCTTGAGAGCATCTTCCATAGTACCCGTTGGATATCTTATATATTTGTCAGCCAACTCTATGGATACTATGGAAGCATTCGACTCAGAAAGAGTTTGTGAACTATTTTCTACAATTATACAATTATTATTTACATCTACAGAATTCAAAGCATCAAAACTACATGGAGATGGAATAGGTATTGTACAAGATGAATAAGAACTTGATACCTCACATTCCGCACTTACCTCTAAACTCATGGTTGGATAATGAGTTTCTTGTTCTGCTGTATCACCTAAGTGCTCGGAATGATCTTCCTCAATGTGAATTGCTTGATCGTGTAGAGCTCTCTCATTCACCACTTGTATAAGAGGATTTATTTGATTCATTGCATCGGCTATTTGACCCAGTTGAATTTCCAACTTTAGGAACCGGGAATCAATGTTCCGGTTCACTGTCTTCTGCTCCTGCACAGATGCCTTGTACAGCTCAATCAACTCCTTTTTATCCTCCTTCATATGTGCCATCATGGTTAGCATCATCTGCTCCAGTTTGGAGGAAGACTCTTGTGGTTCCACTTGATAACCTTGATCAAAAGTGGAAGGGTCCTCCCAATATTGACCATATGCATTTGAATTCAAGTACTCACAATTATATTTAGAATGATCATAAGCTCCACAACAATCACAATACACAATATCACAATACCAATTCTCCATAAAAGTTATAATGCAATGAATCCACTAAACAAATATATACACAAAAAATTGGAATAGTCTTAACACGAATTACAAACATATCAGAGTTGCCTTAGTTTCTCCCCGGCAACGGCGCCATTAACTTGACACTCTGAGAATTAACTCTCAGAATGGCACGGCAAGCGTAACGGTCGTTAAGTAGTATTCGGGGTTTAAGTCCGAGATATCGTATCCAAGGGCGCAAATAAGCAAGCACTTTAGTTAATTAATCCGATGGTCAAGCTATTCCTATACGATGTTTGGTTTTGGTTTGTAAAATGTAATTTCAAACAAGTAATGAGAAACAATGTGAATGATCCGAAAATAAGCACAAAGTCACAAGTGATTTGAATAACAGAGATAGAATGCGATCTAAGACATTAACGGGGTTCGAATGTGATGAATGATTTAACGGGATTCAGTAAACATTTGCAACTAATATTATTCTAAGGGCAACAAGAATTCTCCAAGTATAGTCCTAACCATCTCTCGATCGTATTAGGACCCTAACATACTCGGTCCACCTAATTATCTCTAATCTAGGTGTAGAGCGGTATATAGCATTATATTCTATGAATTCCTCTAACTTTCGGGTTTTACTCCTATGGCTATTGCACTCGTGTCAGTCTAACCATATTCTGGCTTAGATTAAAACCCGAGCTATCTCATTCCTTTTCCTCCTATTAACCTCATTTCTCAATTGTTGGTTAACACGATTTAAACATTTCCCACGTGATCAAGGCGAAAAAGGCATTACGAACAGAATGAGATAAACAAAATCCTAATACTAGTTTAACAATTGCATAACCCGAACAAGTTAATTCTACTCATCACATCTTTACCCCTAGCCATAGATCAGTTGGAGTTTAGTTCATAGCAAAAGAATAAGAACACAAGGAGATGAATAAACAACTGAAATTCATATTAAACAATAAGAGTAATACCAATATCAAGTTTGAATCCAAACTACACAAAAACCTTGATGTTCTAATCTCTTGCTTTCGATCTTCTCTCCAAGTTCTCCAAGCTCCAAAGTGTGTTTTTCTCCTCAATTTCGTGATCCCCAATATAATGACCTAATATCCCTTTTATATGTTGAGTTAAATCTGATTAAAAACGGAAAACGCAGCTGGAAATCGTGTTTCTGACGTATGTATTGTCGCATGCACGCCGTGCATTTCAGGGTGCATCTTAAGTTGCACCGGTTATTTGCATGACGTGCAACTTTCCGGTAGAGATTTTTTGGTCTCTGATCTGGATGCACCACCAAGTTGCACGCCGTGCAACAAGTGGTGCACTGCTTCTTTGCACCCCGTGTAAAGAACTGGTGCACCTTACTGACACTTCTGACCAGCTTCCAATTTGGCTCCGTTTCGCTCCTGTTTCACCCCTTTTTGCTCCAATTGCTTGGCGAACTCTGAAATAAGACCAATTACACAAAATGAGAGTAAAATGCATCATTTTTATATTAACTCGGGATTAAAAAGAACAAAAATGTGGGCTAATGACATCTGAAATAGATGTATTTTATGTCCACATCATTCACCGCTAGTGTTGGTCCTCTATAGTTCGCTGGGTCCGGGACGCCAATATCTGTACACGGATCAGTGGGGTAAGACCTCTGTTGATCCTTAACAATCATGTTGTGCAGGATAATGCAATTAGTCATGATGATTGCGAATGAGTGCATATCCCACATTCGGCTCGGACGAGTGACGATTGGAAAGCGAGGTTGTAGAACTCCAAATGCTCGTTCGATATCCTTCCTACACGCCTCTTGGTTTCTATCCCGATCTCGTATCCTTCCTCTATGCCCCATGATACTATCCAAGTTACCGTTGGTGGTGGTCCTCTACGGGTCATTGGGTACGGGACACCAATATTTGCAAACGGATCAGCGGGGTACTGCCTCCGTTGATCCTCAACAGTCATGTTGTACAAGATAATACAAGTAGTCATGATGATTGTGAGTGAGTGCCTATCCCACATGCGGCTCGGATGAGTGACAATGTGAAAACGAGCCTATAGAACTCCAAATACTCATTCGATATCCTTCCTACACGCCTCTTGGTTTCTAGCAAAATACCTTTGCTTCGCCGTTGGTGGAACTAATATTGTCTTCACAAATGTAGTAACCCAAGGAGGATAAATTCCATTTGTCAAGTAATAAGGGGATGTGTATTCTCTACCGTTGACCTTAAACTTAATATCTGGAGCGAAGACTCAAACTGCCTGGTGAAATAAAGTAGACCTATTGAGCACGTTAGTGTCGTTGTTCCGATAAAAAAGTGTCAAATCCAAAAGTCTTGGGATGCAATGACTTCTAGCATGATTATGAGGATGTTCCCGTGGTCCCTGTTCGAGAATTGTACAGCCCATGCCATGGGACAATTCTTCCCATCTCAATGCATGCAGTAGAGACTCCCTATCATCCCCGAAAAGTCGCGAAATTTTGTTGATTTCCAGCAAACGGCGGACATCTTCCTTGGTCAGGCGTCATAGATATGTCCGCTTGAAAATCTTGATGATGGCCAAGTAGAACTTCTTGACGCAGTCCAAAGAAGTGCTCTCCGCCATTCACAACTACTCTTCAATGGCATAGACAGGACCTCCATAACAGAGTTGACGAAGTGCTTTCGTGCACTTCTGGTGTGGAGAGAATTTGTGCTTCCCTGTAGCATCCCTTTATTGACGGAAGTATGAGTACCGCTCACTCAATGCATTCATGATCCGTAGAAACAATTCCCTCGACATCCGGAATCGATGCCGAAATTGTTGGTCTCTATACATCGGAGTAGGCGCGAAGTATTCAGCTATCAACCGCTCCTGTCCTTCGTCTAAATTGCGCTCTATCACTCCTTGCTTTGGTAGCGCTGACGACTGTGAACCCTCGGCCTCCTCGTCTTCTGTCCTTGGATGTATCTTTTCCAAAAGCATATCGTGAATTCGTTTGGCCGTTACTTCGGCTATCCTTTCTACCACTTGCTCTATTTCTTGGGGAGTCATTTGTTGTAATTCTGTCAGCGTTGAATAATGATCTATCGAAAAATTATGAACAATGAAGTTTGAGAGGAAAAGACGAGAAGAGTGTGTAGAAGAGAAAGGGGTGTGTTTTTAACAGGGGTCAAAGTGTGTTTATAGGGAAAATAAGTTTTTTTGTTGTTTTTTAATTCTGCGCTGCCACGCGTCTGCGTGTGGTTGACCCGTCGACTAGCCGTTGGGCCTGCGTCGGCTTGTCATGTCGTTGCAAACATCTGAGGCGACCGCTGCATCGACACGCCAAACCACGGCTTCTGCGTCGACTAACCGTTGCAACTAGTCGTTACAACGCATGCGACGGCACGCAAACAACGGCCTTCCAACGACCGTTGGAGATATTCTAACTGGAACCATCATTTTCCAGAGAGCATATATACACACATAATTATTTTAAATTTTTCTAATTTTTTAATAAAAATAAAATTTAGGGACAAACGAATAAATATAAAATACAATATTATAAAATGATACACGTCAAAGTCTGGGGTTCTGGAATGTAAAATGTGTTTAAGATCAGATTCACATAGTAATTTCACCTATTGTTAGTTGTATTTTTACTCAACCAGCCTTATTGTTAGAGGTTCAATGTTATGTTTTTGAGATAAAGATCTCAATATCATCAAATTATAAATAGAATTGCAGAAATGTTTGACCATTTAGACAGGTTTCTATGATATTCTTGAGGTTTGTATGTAGAATGGATTGTTTTTTGAGTTAATTTGTCTGTGATTTAGTTTCATTCTGATTCTGGTTCCTGTCAACAATTGCAAATGATAATTCTCCTATGAAAACACTCAAGTCCATGCCAGTAACAGCAAACATAAACTTGTCACAAACCCACATGTTTTCTGTGAGCTCAACCAAAGATAAAGCAATTTCATTCTTCATGTAAAACAATTTTTTTTGTTTGCATTTTACTCTTCAAAGAGCTTCCAATTCTGTAATCCATTGAAAATGGTAGCAAGAATCAAAAGAAATCGATCTCTAAATAATTACCCGAAGGCTTCATGTCTACACCGGGCACCTTCTCAGTCGCGGGCCTTGAAGGATGCTCAGGTTTAGGCACATCTGGTGGACTTGTACAACGGATCAACGCCCAATTAATGCTCTGAAAGAATGGGTGTTGTTTGATCTCAGTCGCCCCTCGCCTGTAAGCAAGGCGATGCTGTGGCTCTTTCACAAGCAAACCTCTAATCAAGTCTCTTGCAGCAAAGCTCACAGTTGGCGAGTCTGGAAATCTTAAGGGCTGCCCAACCACATTGAACAGAGTGGCCCTATTCCCCGCCCCTTTGAAAGGAGTTTTACCATACAACAGCTCGTACAAAAAGATCCCAAACGTCCACCAATCCACAGCACTCCCGTGCCCTTCCCCTTTGATGATCTCAGGCGCCAAGTACTCGTGTGTCCCCACAAAAGACATTGATCGAGCACTCGTGGGCTCTGCCATGAGCTCCGGTAGAGGCGTCACTTGATGATACACCTCATTCTTTGCCTTACTCTTTTTTCCTTTCTTGGGCTTGCTGGAAAAGAAGCGCGGCCCAAAACACCCTGGTTGGATACACGATGTCTCTATCACGCAACTGGGCTGGATGCAAGCGTATCCCGAGTTCTTTGACTCCAAGTTTGTGTTTGCAGACTTGACCAGAGTTGGGCTGACCGCACATCTCAATGAGAGATCGAAATCTGAAAGCATTATGTGCCCGTCTTCCCGAACTAGAACATTTTCGGGCTTAAGGTCTCTATAAATTATCCCAAGCATGTGCAAATACTCCAAAGCAAGGAGAACTTCAGCCACATAGAACCTGTGTTCATTGAAATATAATCATTCACATCTTATCAGCCAAATCACTGTTATATTCAAAATCAATATAGGTTAACATCCACTGGTTTACATATTGTATTCTACACCAAAGTCAGATATTCCCTCAAAAACAATGAACACTTAGCTTTTACCATTAGGAACTCAAAGATTACATGTAGGGTGCTTTAAGTTTTGTATACCCTAAAGATAAGTTACTGTAGTACAGTAGTAGTATAAAACCAAGAGGTAGGCAAGAAAATCTAACCTGGCAGCTTGTTCAGGAAAATATTTTCCTGGTTGTCTTAGCCTAAGAGCGTGCAAGTCTCCTCCAGGGCAAAACTCCATCACTAAGCAAGAGAACTTTTCTGTCTCGAAGTGAGTATATAAAGTTGGCAGGAATGGATGATCAAGAGATTGAAGAATCTCTCTTTCTGTCTGAGACCTCAGAAGCTTCTTCCGACTCGCCAAAGCTGCTTTATCCATAACTTTCATGGCAAAATAGCTTTTGGTGCCACTCAATTCAGACAGGTAAACGCTGCCTATATCCCCACATCCTAATCTTCTCAACAACTTGAACTGATGCAAACCCAAAGCGCCCTCATGAGATCGGACGGCTTGAATCGCTTCCCATCTTGTATCATTAGCCTTATGAGGCTTGTACATGTTGCTGCTTAAGCTACTGGAACTACTCTCATCACTAACATCACTGCCAGTGCTACCTCTATAGATGCTTGTCTTCCTGCTCTCTATGAAATCACATGAATTGAGAGTGCTAACTTCAGCACTTTCCACAGATTTCTCTACACTGCTCATACACTCACTAACTTCTGTGTTTGTGAAACTTTGCTTAGCTTCTGCGTACAAAGTGGTAGAGTACAAACTCTTTCGAGGACTCGGAGGGAACCCAGTTGCTAAGTGGCCCTTCAACTGGACATCACTCTCTTTAGATGGACCTATATCAGATTCCAGCGAGCCACTTGAATCTAAATCATCAGAACCATCAACAGAGTGTTTGATGCCAGATTTGGGTTCTAACTCTGAAACCTGTAGTTTCAGGGATGTTTCAGCTGCCCCGTTACCAACATCCTTCAGACCAATAAATTCAGATTCGCCCTTGTTCGAATTGTAAAACTGCTTAGCCAAAGATGCCCCTTCTGTTGTGGATTGCTTTAGAGAAGGAGGCCAAGAAGACTGAGGAGATCCAGAGGTAGATGAAGGCATGTTGCCTGCTGAAAATGCTTTATTTCGAGCCTTCTGTACTGTATTAGCTCCATCAGCAGGTGAGTCCATATTCGTTACAACAAGGACACTGTAACATACAACAAGATACAAAATTCAAATTGAGCACAGTGATCTTCACAGAAAAGCAAAACAGCTGTAGAGGTGAGCTAACAATGGAAGACCAGTAAATGCATGATCTTTGGCATAAATGTCATAGCAGGTTTTAGAAACTGTCACCATTAGTACTACTATGATCAAAATTTGAATCAAATAAATGGAGATGGTTAATTGTATGGCCAATAGAAGCAAGTTTAACATAACACAATCCACATTAATCTCCGTGGACCCAAACAGAGACATTATCACCAACAGCTTCTAGATCCTAAAGAAAATCCTAAGATTTCGGAGAGAACAAACATTGCTCCTTACCCGACCCAAAAAGATGAATGAACCTTAACTTGGAATCAACATGAAAAGTCACAATCTGAGTGATTAAAGCATTGTACAGAAAGTAAAGATCCCTTGGCGATTAAATCGAACCGAAGCAAAAACGTTGCTTTCTAAATCAAAAGCCTCCACCACCGTGTTCTTGATGAACCCAAATAATCCGTTTGGCAAAAGAGAAAATGCAAGAAAGAAACAACCCGACCCGCCATCCCCGAAAATCCCCAAAACAACCATTCCGGTACTAAAGCTCAACTTTTAACCCTTTTGAAAAGAAAAGAAAAAAACCCAAAAAGAATCACATAAACCCAGTATTGCAAAACCTTATTTAGATTCCCGAAAATTCCAAGTACCCAAACGGAGCAGAGAGAGAGAGAGAGACCTGATCAGAGAATAGGGAAGAGGGCAATGCAGATGGAGCAGTATCTCATGACTGAATTAAACCACACAAAAAAAAAACTCCGAGAGCAAAGTGCAGCCCCGGCATCAGAACTAGGTTCGGAGATGGATTGGTGGATCCCCGAACGAGTGTTCTGCAGATCCAATCGGAGAACCGCGGACGAGAACAAGAACGAGGAGGATGAATTATGAATATGAATAAAATGATAATAACATATTTTTATTTTATTGCGAAAAAGTTTTTTTTTTTTCAATTAATATTCGTCGTTTTCCGGTGAGGAGAAGCTTTTGTGATGGTGGGGATTTAATTAAAAGAAAAAAGAGAAATCACGAGCCAAGCGACGTGAAGGAAAAAAAGAAATAATATTAACTTATCAAGTACAACCAAAAAACGAACTACTCGCTGTTGTTGAGACCTACTCTCTAGTCATGGAGTTAAGCCCTAATTTCGTCGCATCCGATGCTGACACCCTGTCGACGTCCCCTCGTCCTGTCCCGTCCTCCCTGGTCCCCATGCATGGCTCTTCGGAGTTTGTGTCGGGGGATTAGAGCCATAAGCCTCCTAGCCTGATCCTTACCTCGTCGTCCTCATCCTCCCCTTCTCCCTCTCCACCTGTGCCGAATCGTCGCCATACACTGTTGTACCCGTCGCCTTCTTCCTCCCCCTCTCCCTCTCTGTCTGTGCTAAAGCGGCGTCGGACGAATCGCGCGCTGATGTACCCGCGGGGACGGCCGACTAGGTCGCCCTTTCCACCACGTCGAGGCTTTGCAAGGGGGCGATCGTGGGCCCCTTTGTCCAGCACTGGCGTTTTCCCTCGATTTTCACGGCCAAGCCCTCCGGATGGTTCGACCCATGACCTTGATCTAGGTCCGATGATGTTGAACGGAAGGAGCAGGCATCCGGTTGGCCCTCCTTCTCGGATTCTCCCCTAGGGTGATCAGGGGGCTTTGGGTTGGTGGTACGATGCTCCGACTAGGCCGATGGGTTGGGTCTTTTCGACCACCACGGTGTATCGAACCAGTCGGGCCTTCGTCATGAAGGAGGGCTCTCAATCTCCGTTGAGGGTCGCCTTTTCTACCAGTCAACATAGTAGGCGGTGCTATGGGCTGTTCGGAGAGCGGCGTCATCGGCCTCTTCTGGTGGATCCCTTGGCGTATTGCAATCCTAATTGGGACCGTCGGGCTGCTCCGCCGCTAAGACCCTGGTGGTACGAGGGCTGCTCGCTGGCTTGCGAGGGCTTACGTGGGGCTCGACAAGGGCAACATGAGATGGTTCGCGGACACAGCGACGGTGTGGATGGCGGCGCGGCGTGGATGGGCTTGGGGGACGAGCGATCCCCATTGTCCTTGGATCCTTTACTTATGATCGGGTTGAGTCGCGGATTGGGTGACGGTGTATCCATGGATCTGTTAACTAACCTGGGACTCGGTCTGTTGCGTACATTAGACCCCACGGGGTGTTTTGTACACAACCATATCCTGGGGCGTCTAGTGTGGGACCGGCCCTTGGCAGACTCAATGGCTATGACCCCAGGATCCTATGGCGGAGGGTTCAGGGGTAGAAGTCGGGCAATTTTTGGACCTCGTCGTGTTGAAGTTCCACCGCCCATCGCTGGGAGGTATGACGGAGTTCGAGTACTAGAGCAACCGGCAGTAGAAGAATGGGGTGGCCAACGAGTCACAGTACGGGCGAGGGCTGGGAAACAGCCCCGCCGACACGCATGAGTCATCAGGAAGGCCTCAGGGACAGGAAGGAGTCTCTGAGTGTGCCCTGTCAGTCCTTCTCCACTGTCGATCATAGGTTCGGTTTTTTCAACGAAGTAGAGTGTCGCCCTCGGGAGACCCAGCGGTATTTAGACCCCCCTTGAGCAGTGATCGTCAGCGGTTTTTAGTTTTATTGTCTTTTAGTTTCTCGTTATTAGAGTTGGGTGTTTATTTCATTACTGTTCTAGTTCATTATCTTTGGTTGTCAGTTTTAGGTCGCCTTTATGGCATCTCAACACAACGTCCTAGACGTTAATGTAATTACAGGGTTATTATGTTTGTCCCGGTAGGGCTTACAAGCATGTACTGACTCTTTTAAAGGAATGAAAGTCGCATTTACTCAAAAAAAGAAGTACAATTAATCCTACACTCTCGGAAATTGAGACTAAACCCTATCGTTCGTTTTTGTGTCTATGGCTTCTGACTCTCTTATTTTTTTTCCGACATGACTATGTTGTTGTTGTTGTTCCAGCTGTTCTGCGTCTGTCTTCTCCTATGCAGCTTTTGTCTTTGACGAGCGTGGCTACACAGAATTAGGGATGGCAAAACGCCCCATTCCCCACGGGGATCCCCATCCCCGCCCCGCGCGGGACGGATTTGGGACGGGGATTTTTTAAACGGGACGGGATACGGGGAATTAAATGGGGATTTTGACGGGGACGGGGTAAGCAGTCCCCATCCCGCGGGGAACCCCGCCCCGCGCCCCGCACTATTAGTTTTAAAATAAATTTTTAATAATATACACATAACACATTTGTTTTTGTTTTTTTTGTTAAAGATTTGACTTCTATGCATGTAAAAAAGTTTGATGGACACACCATTCTTGTTTTTACATTTGATATTTTCTTATTTATATTTTATATCTAAAATATAGAAAATTTGGTTGGAATATGTCAAATAGTGATTGTTGCTTATTTCACCAATTTGAATATGTTATTTGTTTACAGATTGCTTACTTCAAGTTCAACGTGTTGATTCTATTTATATCATTATGAAGTCAAGTTGGGAACTCTAAGTTATGTTATAAGATATTTTGTTTAGACACTTTTTTATTATGGGTAAACTATTATGAGACATGGATGTTATCGTCATGATGTTTATTTTATATGTATGTTGTTTTAAATTATGGATTGACTACGCTTGTTATTTAAAATTATGGATTGAGAGTTGTCATTTAAAATGTGCACTTTTCGGGTAATGAGGATGGGGTAGGAACGGAGTAGGGAATAAAATCCTCCGCGGGACGAGAATGAGACGGGGAATAAAATCCCCGTTCCCCGCCCCATCCCCGCGGGGTCCCCGCGAGACGGGGTCAACGCGGGGATGGGGCGGGGATGGGGAGAGTAGCGGGAACGCGGGACGGGGACGGGGACGGGGATTGGGGTCCCCACCCCATCCCCGCCCCATTGCCATCCCTACACAGAATCCCTTAGTTTCAAATCCCCACCGAAAGAGAAAACCCAAATGTACCACTCTCCCATCGTCAGTGATACTCGGTGCTTCCACCAGTCTCGTATCATCATTGATAATCGAACTTCCTTCTATGTCGGTCTCTATTCCCCATCCGCCTCCTTTGTCCTTGGCGGTTGTCCCGTTCTCAGTTGGGATTTCTCCGTCGTTGCCACCAATGAAGCCGCGTCGAGGACGACCGGTAAAACCTAGGGAGGTGGTTCTGAAACCTACGGCGGAGGCTCTGATACCATGCTCTACATCATCGTCTAGGGTTTCTTTGGTCGCAGTGGTACGCCTCCTCAACCCATCGCCCATATGTCTCTGTCATCTGTTTCCTATCCTCCGCTCCATCATGATCTTTCCAAAGGAAAAGCTCTTATGGTGAACGAGACTAAGGTCGACCCTCGGGAGACGCTGCTATCGGACCTCCCTCAAACGGCGATTAAAGAGTTGGATCTAGGGCGTCATCTGCCTATTGGTACAGGGTTCCTCAGATCCCGGCCTGCTTGATTTTTCCGCAAGGCATGGTTAGGGGGCGGCTGGCACTGTCATCAGAAGATCCTCCGTCACCTCCTACTGCAGATGATCTGGACCTGCAGGCCTCGCAGGCGTCTCTTCAAGACAGGATCTCCTCTTGCTCCCTCGAGGATGACAAGGACGTCGAGGTAGTGGTTCCCCACTCCCCGGTTAACTCGGTGCTTATCTCTCGACAACAGTGGGGAATAGTCGGGTGCCTCTGAAAGGACACGACACCAAGGAAGGAGACGCTCCTGCGAGTCATCACCATCGTCTGGGGCAAAGCGGTTGATGGCTTGGTCATCAAGGAACTGGGCTCGAGTCTATTCGGGTTCTATTTTCGGACGGCAGAGGCTAGGACTTGAGTTAGGGCCTACGAACCTTGGTGTTTTGATGGGCGTCCCCCTGCTATTGGGTGACCTCATTCCTTGTGCTCGGGACCCCCCCCCCCCGTGTTGGATCGCATTTAGCTCTGGGTTCACGTACGAGGTCTGTCGCCTTTGGTCTGTACTCAGGCGACGAGGCAGACAATTGGATACTTTTGGGGCATGTGTGACTGTACCGGGCAATCAATGGGGCATGTGTTGGGGAGGTACGGTAAGGATACGATATTGGCACCTCGTCGATCGGCCTCTTTGGCGGGGACTGGTGCTGCAATTTACAAACTTGTGGCGGATGGGGCACGTTGTGTGGGATTTCAAGGTGGAGGTTCGGGACGACCTGAAGTTTGGGCCCTTTATGTTGGAGTACCAAAAGGGCAAACAGGGTAAGTCATATGCCACGTATTGGGAGGAGCCGAAGGTGGCGGTACCTCTTGGTTTTGGGAAACTTTCCCCAAGCACTGTATCTAAAGGCACCCCGTCTCTCGGGAGGACCTCAAGGGTTTCCCCGAGCACTATATATAATGGTACAGGGTCTCGGGGCACCGGGGTACTTGACCCGAGGTGGAAGAACTTGGTACCCAGCCAGCTCTCTGGTAGCGGGGCGTGGAAGTACTAACGCCCATTACTGTTGGGCTTGAAGATATTTGAGCTTCCTCTACTGGCAGAGTCAAGTGGACTACTGTAGATCCACCCAGGAATGATCAGGCGAGGGCTGGTACGCAGCCTCTCCAAGAGGAATGTTAGGCATCCGGGGCCTCAGGGACTGGCCTTGGTGGGGTTCCTGGTATAAGTCGTACCTCCTAAACTGATGCATCCCTGGTCCATAGATTGGACTGGGACTTCCAGTACCACTTTCTTACCCCCCCCCCCCCCCCCCACCGTTCCTTCATGCCTTTATGGCGGGCTTAATGACATCCCGAAATATGTTTCAATAGGTTTCGTTTATGGTTTCAAAACCGTCTGTGACAGTTATATTGATAAAAGGAACTATGAACTTTTTGTTCTATATCTGTTCTTTTCTAATAGGCGGGAGCCTGTTCTTTGATGCGCACCTTTATTATGCTTTGCTATTAATGAAATTTGCATCTTTTAGTCAAAAAGAGAAGTCATATTTATCTTTCCCCTCTTAGATAATATATAAATATAAATTATTCATTGTTTCGAAAAAATAAAAATATTTCAACTCAAGTTAGTATTTTACACATTAAAAATTTCAACTCTTCTTTTGTGGAAAATACGAAGGTTTCAAAAATTGTCAAGTGTCAGTTGAGCGATTATAGTCTTTTAAGGATTAGTTGGAGACTAGTAGACGATAATTAATCAAATTAATTGAAAATTAATTAAATTGACTAACATGAAATTAATGTCTAAAAAGACATTTAGACAAGACCTGAGAGATTTATAAAATGCTAAATCCTAAAGACAATAAAAGTCAAGAGTACGCCAGCGTGGCGCTGACCTGGCGGGCTACAGTCTCGGGAACTGTGAAGTGCTCCTCCCTCCTCTATTTCGATTCTTTCTCTGCCATGTCAGCAGGCAAGTTGGCAACTGAAGGTAAAACGCTGCGTTTGGAGTGGCGAGCAGAAGATAAATGCAGAGGCTGGACATGAGCAAGAGAAGGATGACAACAACCTGCAACCAGAAAAAAAAAAGGACCACTAGCCTAAAACTCTACCCTCACTCAAAAAGGAAGAGAGGCACCTAATAACTACCACACACAAAAGTCAGATAAGGACCACAACCCACCTCACAAGAAGAACCTAAAGCCAGTCCTCACCACTCCCCCAAAACCACCCAAAAATTCCCAGCCCCAACCCCAACCCCAACCCCACTGCAATCAATGAGAAAGAACCAAACACTGAAGAGGTGATATTATCCAAGCTTCATAAGAGTAGTGATAAGAAACATTAAAGGCTGACCATTCCCAGGAATAAATTAGACTTTGAATTTTGGCAAAAAGTACCTTTGGAGAAGCTTCCACATTGTTGAATACTCTATCATTCCTTGTCAGCCAAATAGACCAACAAGAGAGTTTTAGCAAGTTTCCCCAAACTCTTCTGCAGTAGGGTTTGAGCAAATAGAACCAGGAACAGAAGAGAGACTTTAGAGTACCAGGGACAGCCCAAGAGACCCCCCACCAGGATAAAATAGAACTCCATACTTCCCAGGCCAGTCTGCAATGAATGATAATGTGAGCAGCATCTTCAAAATCCCATAGATAGGAGGGGCAGATCATTTGATCAAGAGAAAATTCTATTCCTCTTGATTCTAGAAAGCATCTTGATGGAATTGCATCCAAACAAGCAAGCCAACAGAAGGCAACAATTTTGGGAGGCACACCAGGTGTCCAAAGATTTTTGGTCCAATCAGGAATTGTAATGCCTTGTGGAGCAAGTAAAGTCTACATCCTCTTGACAGAGTAGCCTTTATCATCAAAGTACCAAGAGAGGGAACCATCCTGATCAGATGGGGTAACCAAGACAAGTATAGAGGAAAGCATGGCTTATTCATCTTCCTCCCAGCCTCTAGGAGATCTCCTCAAATTTAGATCCCAATCTTCACCAGACCACAGCTCCTCAATAAGACTTGACTTTGAATTTATATTTAATAAATCCTTGGAAATAAGAACTTGAAACTAATCTCTCCCCACCAAATATCTGACCAGAAATGTACTTTATTTCCTATGCCTAGATTCCAAATGCAGCCTTTGGATCCAAAAATATCAGTGAACCTTGGATCCAAGGATAAAGAGAGGATCTAATTGAAGAAGCCTGAAATCCCATTCTCTACATAATTTGAAAGGTTCCACTCATTAAGCTCCCAACCATATTTGGCACAGATTACTTGCTTCCAAAGAGCTTGATCTTCAAGAGCAAATCTCCACCACCATTTTGCTAGGAGAGCCAGATTCATATCAGCCAGCCTCTTAATTCCCAATCCCCCCTCCTTTCTTGATTTACATACTCTGAACCACTTGAGTTTGCAGAATACTCTTGATTTAGATATATCATGCCATATGAACCTTCTCTGCCAGCTTTCACAAGATTTGATCACAGCCTTAGGAGCCTTTAGGACAAGTAAGTTTTTGAATTTTTCAATAACAAGCTTCCAAGTATTGATCCTCCTAGGATTGGCCCCTAAAGAGAAGCCAAGATAAGGCAGAGGTAGAGATCCAATAGAGCAAGCCAAAGCATCAGCAAAGAGGATAACTTCTTCCTCAGAAAGGTTGAAGGGAATTAAGGTGGATTTGTCAAAGTTCACATTTAGGCCAGTGGAAAGATAAAAGACATCAAAGGCTGATTTCAAATTTTCTGCTCCTTGTAGTGTGGCCTTGATGAAGAAGAGGGTGTCATCTGCATATTGGAGATGAGAAATGATAGGACAATTTGTGCCAACTTGAATGCCATCAAAATAATTTCCTTGAATACCAGATTTGATGATTTGGTTAAGGGCTTCTGCAACTATAACAAAGATTAAAGGTGACAAAGCACAACCTTGCCTTAATCCTCTATATAATTGGAAGTCATAGCTTGGAGAACCATTAATTAACACAGATATTGTGGCTCTGAGGCAAAAGGAGATCCACATTCTCCAAAGATGGCCAAACCCCATTCTGAGCAGAATTTCCATTATAAAAGACCAACTGAATTTGTCAAAGGCCTTCTCAAAGTCAGCCTTAAACAACATAATTTTTTCTCTTGATTTTTTGATACAATCCACTTTCCTTTCTTGCCCTAACATTTTACTCTTCTTCTCCTTCGCTTTTTCTCTGCGATGTCGGTTCTTCTTCGGCCGTTACTGCCGTTCACAGCCTCCTTGATTGCGGACAGTCATTGCGCCCAGTCCGAAAGTCGCTGGTTCGTCTCTAAATGGCCTCAATCGGTTGTTTTTTCCATTTACTCCAGTTCATTCCCTTGCGGTTTGTACCGGCTGCTACATAGGTTAGGGCTTCGTTTCATATGTTTGCTAGCTTTCGAATATAGGGCATTCATCTTATTCCTTGAATATGTGTTGCTGATTTCCGAATATAGGGCATTAGACCTGTTCCCTGCATATGTTTTTGTTGATTTGGCTTAGAATGTTTCGGCTGCTGCATCTATCCTCTTAGTTGGTGTGTTCCTGATCTGTGTTTGAAGTTTTCGGATGTGGCTATAACCCTAATTTTGTTTATGTATGTTTGTGGAATTGAGTGTGTTGAGCCTGGGTTATTCGGGGTCTGCGAAGTCAATGTGTCGGTTTGTGGTTCTATTTATTTGGGATTAGTCCATATTCTGCATTTTTTTACTGAACCATGTTGTTTTGGTTATTCGTTCAAATCATATTCAGACCTTGGGAAACATAGTACGTGTTTTTGGTTTGCGATATAGATTGTGCTTATTTGTATGCAACCTATTTGTATGCAAACATATATTCGTTTTTTTGTTGTGTTATTGATGTTTTGTGCTAATGACGCTATTTTATTTTATGGATTGGTTGTGCCTATCGTTTTCCTCATGCCATTATTATGACATTTCTTATAAATGTGCTTAGAGCAACAATTTATTTTTATGTGGATCTACTACTTGCGGCTCGGTGCCTATATGGTACAGTTTGATCCTGGAATTGGGCCACATGCCTCTAATCTGTTGTTTGAAGCTAAGGTTGTAGTTTCATGGTTAATGTATAGATTGTGCTTATTTGTATGCAACCTATTTGTATGCAACCGTATGTTCATTTGTTCGATGTGTTATTGATGTGATGTGCCAATGATGCTATTTTATTTTATGCTTTGGTTGTGTCTATCGTTTTCCTCATGCCATTATTATGACGTTTTTTATAAATGTGTTTAGAGCAGCAATTTATATTTAAGTGGATCTACTACTTGCGGCTCGGTGCCTATATGGTACTGTTTGATCCTGTAATTGGGCCACATGTCTCTAATCTGTTGTTTGAAGCTAAGATTGTAGTTTCATGGTTACTGTGTTTCCTTTGTTTTTTTCCCAGTTTTGGTTTGCTTATACATTTCTTATGAAGTCAATTTGTTGCTTTTGTGGTTTTTCTACTTATTTGGGATTGGTTCATGGTCTGCATTTTTTTCCTGAGCCATATTGTTTTGGTCGTGGTGTTTGATAGATTGTGAGGTGTTGGTTCCTTCTGATTTTTTTTTCTCCTGTTTCTTTTTTCTGGCACTTACTTCTTTGTGTTTCCAGTGCTTTCAGTTTTCCATGGATATCACTCCTCTTCGGACTCTTGATGCAACATCTGGTTCGGTCCCTGTTCAGGTTAGGGTATGTCGTTCATGGGATGCCCGCAATGCTAGGACCAAGGCTCTTATCAGCCTCGATATGGTTGTTATTGATTCGGAGGTGCTGCTGTGGCTCTTTTTATTTATTGTCTTTTTGTTATATCCCTTCCCATTGCTACTTGTAGTGTTGACCTATTTTCTCCTCACTTTCCCTCAGGGCACCCCTATGTGGGTTCAGATAAAAAGTGGTATGGTCAAGCGCTTCAGGCATCTTTTGACACCCGACAATATTTACCTGCTCAAAAATTTTAACGTCCTACCTGTCCGCGGGCAGTACCGACCGGTTGGCACTGATTTCAAGATTATGTTTTCGCTCATAACCTCTGTCAAACCGGTGACTATCCCGGTACCCTCGATTGCGATGCATTTTTTCCAGTTCCCGTCCTATTCCACTGTTGTTGAGCGGTGTGATGATCCAACCTACCTCACAGGTTAGTGTATGTTGTGCATACTGTGGTTGGCTCATGTATTTTATCCTGCAGGCTTTCATTATTCTCTATTGTTGCAGACATAATTGGCCGTCTGGTCACTATTGGCGATGTGGAGGCCGTCTCTGGTAGCTACGTCAAACGTGACATTGAGATTATCTGTGATGTGTGAGTTTTGCTGCACCCTTTCTCTGTCTTATTGCTGCACATACATTACCTTGAATAATATTAATCGTTTTATGCTTTGGTCTATAACTATGTTGGGGTTGCCAGCGTCGGGAAGGTCAGGGTCACTCTGTGGGATGATCAGGCAGAGTCGTTTGTGGCTGATAACGGTTTGGTGGATGTGACTGAACCTGTTGTTATTATTGTTGCCTCAGTCAAAGTCAAGCAGTACTCAGGTATGGGGTGCATTGAATTAAATGCGTTTTCTTTTTCCCTTCTTCCGTTTTCCCCAGTGTGCGCTCTTGGCTCATTGGTTTTTACCTTCCCCATGCCCAGGTTCGTTTAGTTTTTCTTCCACTGGAGCAACCCAGTTCTTTGTTGAGCTGGATCACCCTGAGGTTCCCCGTGTTCGCGCTAAACTTGCTGATGATCCTACCCCATTGAACTTTCTTGGCCGGTCTCCTGGTGTTGCTGCCACTCCGGCTGAGGCCATGATGGAGAACCGCATGACCATTTCTACTATTATTAATGCTGGCTGGGTGGGTGAGAAGGAGGTTAGTATGCCTTTTCATACCTTATGTTGTTATATTTATCTGTGACTGGTGTCATGCCTGGTGAGTGTGCCTGGTGAGTAGTTGCTTCTGTCCTACTGCCAGGGCTATAAAATTACGTTCTCCGGGCGTATTACTGAGGTCTTGTCTCAATTCGGGTTGTATTACTTGGGTTGTATGGACTGTAAGTAAAAGGCCATTCCTATGGGCGGATACTACAAGTGCAGTAAATGCGCATGGAAGTCTGATTCCCCTACGGTGTTGTACGTCCACCTCCTTGATTTTTTCCACTAGAAAATATGTTCCTATGTTTTTCCTCTGACTTGGTTGCTTACTTTTTGCAGCTACAGGATCCGTTTTGTTGTTCAGGATGACACCGATGCTATCACCTGTACTGCTTTGAATAAGGTTGCTGAGCGTCTGGTGGATTCGTCTGCCAAAAAACTTTTCAACCGGATGGAACCTGGGTCTACAGCCGTGCCCCGGCCAATACTCGACCTGTGTGGGAAGGACTATATCTTCAAGATCGCTTTGAACAAGTCTAATATGAAGGATGGGGATGATTCATTCACTGTACAGGATATTTACACACTTGATCCTGTACTTTGCTTGCCTGCTTTTGTTCTATTGTTAACCCTTGTGCCTTCTTCCATCTCTCGCAGGTTCCTAAAATTAGCAAACCAGGTTCTTCGAGGAGGAGACTGTTCAAGTCGCCTACAGACGGTTCAAAGGGAAAGCATGTTTTGGATTCTGACCAGTCTGAGGTCAATATGACACCTAGGAAAAGGCGTGCCAGCGAACTTGAGGATGGCCTATCTGAGGTTGAGGAGACAAGCAGCGAGGAGGAATAGTTGTGGGTTGCCACGTGATTTATGTGTTTGTCTACGTGTCTATTTGCTTTAGGATATCGGTCCCACTTCAAGTAGTTTCTGAATTATGCTTTTGTTAGAACTCGCTCTCTGTCGAAGACTTTTTTATATGCTTAATAAATGTGTTTCTGAGTTTATGTTTCGCCTATTTGTTTGTCTATGCTTCCGTTTGCTTTAGGACTACAGTCCCACTTCCAGTGTTTCTGAGTTATCCTTTTCTTAGGACTCGCTCTTTCTCCAATGCTTTTTTATACGTTTGATAAATGTGTGTTGTTGCTCTCTTCTATGTTCTGCTGTTTTATTTGCTTATCGTGTTTGTCATCGCTTTTGTAATGTGTAGTTATTGAGCGCATTTGGGTGCTTCTTTCTGTTTTTCACAGTACTTCAGTTGCGTTTTGTTGGTTTTGTTGGGTTATTTATGTTTTGCCTACTGTTCATGTTATGTTCGTTCTGTGGCGCATGCCTTTGTTTTGAGAGGGCATTTGAGGAGCGTTATTTAGATCACACTTATTTAGCTGAGAGGGCTATTCTGACACCAAAAAACGAGATGGTCAGTGTCGTTAATGACCTTATGCTTGATATGATACCTGTAAAACCCGCTTCGTTTCATTAGGGTATTAATTTAAAATCCTAAAACCTTAGGGTAGGTTCTTGAAACAAGTGGCAAAAAAAAAACAGAATGGAAGCTGGGCAGGCCAGACCCGGTTTGGGCTTGAGCCCATTTGTTGTCTGAGGCCCAAATGGCCGGCCCAAAGCCCGACCTATAAAAGGGTGGGCATTAGGGTTCTGAAACCCTAATCCCCATTTCCCCTTCTCCTTCAGCCACCCCCTCCTCTCGCCTTCGAACCACGCAGCCGACCCTCTCCTTCCTCCTCCGTTGCCGGCCGTCCCCGACCACCGCTCCCTCTCCCTTCTCCAGCTCCGGCGACCCTCACCTCCGTCCTCCTCACCTCCTCCGTCCAACCACGCCAGCGCCGACCAAGCCCGACCTCGCCGTCCGACCCTCCTCCCTCTCTGGTCCCGATCCTCTCGCCGGAGCCCCTCACCCACGCCGCCTCCGACCACCCTTCCCTCTCCATCCGGCCACCACCCACTCTCCCGACCTCGTCCTCTCTGCCTCGTCGTTCCGGTCGCCACCACACGGCCGCCACGCCTCCCAACACCGAGCTCCTCCCGACCCTCGAGCGTCGCCGTCCGAGGCCACCGCCGCCGTGCATCGTCCAGCCGACCTCCACCCCCACGCCTGAGTCCCGTCTTCGTGCCGTCCGGACGAACTCGCCAACGAGCGCGACAGATCTGGGGACGGGATCGTCGGCCTCGTCCGGATCCGAGGCTGAACCGCCGTGCTCCGCCGCTCCGGCAGCCGTCGCCGCCGCCCTTTCTGCTTCCTACGGTGAGCGTTACACCGTGAAGCCCCGGCCGGGTTGGTCACCGCCGGTGGTCGGACTCTGACCAACAACCCTCCATCTTCCCTTTATTTGTACTTCGAGTTTCTGTTGTTTTTGTTCTTGTTGAAATGAGAACTCATGGATCTGTTCTTGTGGTGTTGTTTTTTTTTTTAATCTATAAACTGAAGCTTTGTCAGTATTGTATCTAATTTTGTTCTTGATAGAGGTTTAGCGAAATCGAATTTAAACTGAAAGTTGAGAAATTGAAACAGAAGAAGGTTGATTTCAGTTTCGATTTAAAATGGATTTAAAATGGGTCTTGAGACTGGAACTAATTCAACGAGAAAGGAAAAGGAAAGTGGTTTTAATTTAAAAAGGGAAATATTTGGATCAAAAATCAGATTGGAGTAAAAGACGGTTTTTGGATCTGCTTTGGTTGGAATCGGAATCAAGGTTTTGGAAAGAAAAGGTTGTAAACGAAAATCCGATTTAAGAAAAAGGGGATTTAAAATAAAAAGGAATTAAAATCAATTCGGTTTTAAAAACGGTTTTAAATCGAGGAGTTGAGAATCGAATTTGTAAACGGGATTTAGGGACGGTTGTTCAAAAACCGAACTTGATTCTTTTTTGGCTCAAAAGATCGGAACAGAAACAGATTTGAAATAAAAGGGATTTTGATTTAAAACAAAAACCGTTCTGTTTTGAATAAACGATTGGTAATCGGAATTAGGAACGAATCTGGAACTCTAGTTAAATTGGACTGCTAGCTGGGTTAAAAAGGGGAACAAAAGCGGACCGTTGAATCGGACCTCGGGACTCGTGCATTGGGACTGTGCCTCGCATGCACCGGTTTCGGTGCTCGGGTACTCCACCCGATTCACCGTGACCCCGCTTTTATCCCGCTCGAGTTTAAGGGACTACTGTCGGTTTTTAAAGTGGTTTAATCGCGACCTTTAGATTAACCTAGGAACCGCCTCTAATTTATGGCTGTCTTGTTATCCTTAGCGTCCGGCTTCGATCGAAGTGAAGCCCGGAGGTAGCAAGCCAGAACGTCAGCAGCTAGGAAGCGTAGCGGTTGCTCTTCAGT
This sequence comes from Erodium maritimum, assembly GCA_963921825.1. Lineage (NCBI taxonomy): Eukaryota > Viridiplantae > Streptophyta > Magnoliopsida > Geraniales > Geraniaceae > Erodium > Erodium maritimum. The sequence goes on along the minus strand of OY997593.1, from coordinate 18,829,698 downwards.
TGAGGTAGGGAAAAGTAGCCGGATCTCGGCCCTGACTAGGGAAAGTTAACTGTAGAATTGCATGTGACACCGGGGTGTCGTGGGTTAAGTAGGTTATCAAATATTATAAATGCATGATACGGGAACGTAGCGAATACTGGAAATGCATGTGACACTTAGTAGTGTCGTAGGAGCAGAGAACTTAGCGTAATTGATTTACTGGAGGCATATGACCATGCCCGGAGGTTGATTGTGAAACTGTTGATTTTGGGACTGTTGGAGGCTTGGGTTAAGCCGGAGGTTGATTGTTTATTTGGTGTCTTGCGTGGCCTTGAGAGCCCGTGTTTTATTATCGAGTTTTGGGTGGCCTTGAGAGCCCGTGTATTATTATTGTTGAGTCTTGGGTGGCCATGAGAGCTCGTGTTATTATTCGTGTTTGGGTGGCCATGAGAGCCCGTACTTTACTGTTGGTGTTTTAGCTGGCTTACGAGTTAGAGTCTCGGTAAGTTGCAAGCGTGTTTTATCGTTGAGTTTTGGGTGGCCATGAGTGCCCGTGGGGTTGTTGAACCCGTGTCTTTACCTTTGGTGTTTTGGGTGGCCTTGAGAGCCCGTGTACTAAGGTTGGTGTCTTGGCTGGCCTACCGAGTTAGAGTCTCGGGGGGTTGCAAGCTTTCTTTAGCTGGCTTACGAGTTAGAGTCTCGATAAGTTGCAAGCGTGTTTTATGGTTGGTGTCTTGAGAGGTCGTGAGTGCCTGTGGGGATGTTCAGTCCGTGTCTTACTGTCGGTGTGTCTTGGGAGGCCGTGAGTGCCTGTGGGGCTGTTGAGTCCGAGTTTTACGGTTGGTGTCTTGGTGGCCATGAGTGCCTATGAGTGTTGAACCTGTGTTGTTACTGGTTGTTGATTTTGCTTGTGATTGTGATTGTGGTTACCGGAGGTTGGGGGCCCGCTTCCTGAAACGGGGGTCCACGAGCACACGCGTCTACATGTTCAGACGGGGTAGGGGGCCCGCCCGCCAATAAAGGGGTCCTGGCCGCGCGTGTGTGGTTTGGGTTTGTGAGCATACCTTGGCTGGCTTATGGGTTAGAGTCCCAGTAAGTTGCAGCGTTTTCCGGCTGGCTTATGGGTTAGAGTCCCAGTAAGTTGCAGCGTTTTCCGGCTGGCTTATGGGTTAGAGTCCCGGTAAGTTGCAGCATTCTTGGGTTGGCCTGGTCGGGTTAGAGTCCCGGGAGGGCGTTCTTGGCAGCTGGTTTGCGATTCTTTGTGATCTTGTTTTGGTGTGCGATCCTTTGTGATCTTGGTTGGTGTGTGATCCCTTGTGATGCTGTTTGATGTTGCGTACTTTCTTTTGAGTCCTTGGAAGAGGTCGTCAATCGTTGAATCAGGTCTACTTTACGTGTCAGAGTGTTGAGTCGTTCGAGGAAGGTCATCGTGGGTGTTTGTTCAGTCAGAGTGCTTGGGTTGGGGATGGTTTCCCCGGTGTTGAGTCATTGTTGGTGTTACTTGCTTTGCCTGCTAATTATGTTGTAGTCAGTCTGTTATCCGTGGTGGTGAGCGAACGCTCACCCCTAGCTGCTTTTCCTACAGGTACTGTTCGTGGGACGGACTAGGTGAGCTCTCGAAGCTTGTGGAGCTGGGAGCGGAGTCCGGGTTTTGTCTTTTGAGTCTAGTGACGGATACTGTGTACTTTGTCCACTTGTTAGGGCGTGTTTTAAACTGTATTTATTATTTTGTTGAACAAATGGTACTTTTAAAGAGTTTAATGAAAACAGGTTTTCAAGTGTTTTTATGTTTTAAAATGTTCGCGTCCCTAGTTCGGTTTTACTGAAATTGGGGCGTGACAATACCTGGGGAGAGTAGAACGTACTTGAGTTCTGACATAATTTGCAGGGCAAGTGGTCAAGCTAATGATGATGATTCTTTATATCCTATTGAGTTCTTGAATAGCTTATCCTTTAATGGGGTTCCATGCCACCGTATACAGTTGAAGCTTGGTTGTCCTGTCATGCTTTTGCGAAATCTGAACCAAACTGAAGGGTTATGTAATGGGACACGTCTGATCATCACAAAACTTGGAACCTGGTCTGTTCGAGGCGCCATTCTGTCAGGGAGTCATAAGGGCAAAGAAGTCACGATACCCCGAATTATTATGTGCCCGACTGATTCAAAGTGGCCTTTTAAGTTGAATCGTCGTCAACTGCCAATTACAACTTGCTTCACTATGAATATTAACAAGAGCCAAGGGCAATCACTTAAAAATGTTGGCGTCTACTTGCCTAAGCAGGTTTGTGTCATTTACATTCATTTCTCCCAATCTTCATGTGCAATTGTATACCAACGGCCTTTTACTTCCGTGATTGTAGGTTTTTTCGCACGGTCAATTATATGTTGCACTATCCCGGGTTACATCAATTGAAGGTCTTGTCATTGTTAATGCGGATGAAGATTTCGAGGACCCTATGCTTATCAAAAATGTTGTCTACCATGAAGCATATCGAAATTTGACCCCAACAAATGTGGCCTAATGTTCTTATTTCGTGTTTTATTGTCATAGATTTTGATCCAAACTTTACTTTCTTTACTTGCAACCCTATTTTGACTATAATATAGAGTTTTCCATAATCTATCTTGCTGGCAATGACTAATAACAAGGGTTTTCTTCCAAAGTTACATATTGGCTGAAAACAAGTCTTGCTTGCCAATATTGCCGGGTTTTATGTTTATTGGGAGATCAAGTACAACTTAAGTTCAGATTCACATAATTCTCTTTGTTTTTGACATGAACTAAGTGCAATATGATGAATGCCAATGTCATCCCATTTGCAGGGCCAAAAAGCACATGTACACTGTTCCAGTTATAGTAAAGTGTATATAAGGTTCCAAAAACAATATTGTTGCCCAAAACTAAGCTTCCTTGCCATTCAAAAAACAAGTTGTTATGTACTTGCTTACAAAAACTGGCCGAAATGCATGAACTATTCAAAAAGGGCAACATAACTAAGCTGCTCATACATAATTCTTCAACCATTTCATCCCTTCTATATAACCTTTGGCTTCTTGACTGCTTTAAGTTCTTGCATAAAAGCACTATCCTTCCATGGTTTGAAAACTATTCTCTTTTTCCTCTGCTGTGATGTACAAAAACAATAACCTTTGTTAGTCTATGTGATATTGAAATTCTATAACTTCATGAATCTTTAGGCGGTTATAACTAACATGGAAAGGATATTAGTAGTAATTTGTGCATCACTACCTCAATATATCTTCAACACTCTGATTATATTCAATCAAAAAATAAAGATTATGCGACTGACAATTTTATCTGGGGACTTTATTAGCATTAGCTTCATTGGTTGCTTAGATTTGGGAATTATATCTGATACTGATTTTTAGTTTTTTATTTATGTACTTTTTAGCTTGGTAAATAAGCCATTGTCACATTGTTGAGGTTTTACCAGGTATTTATCCAAGAAGTATTTGTATTACGTGTTAGATATATTGTTTTAGGATATTTACGTGTCAGCTGAGGAGGTTTTACAAGGTATTTATTCAATGCAGATTACTCACAATTTTCCAATACATGAATGCCTTCAGAAGCACCAATATCTTTGCTTTGTTATCATGTACTGCCTGCAGCTCAGCAACAAGGTCTACAAAAAAAAAACTAAACTGCTTATTATCGTTCCTTTATGATTGGCATGTTTAGCGGGAAAGCTCTATCATGGGGAAAAATAAACTCATCATCGATTTCTATCTACAATATGCAACCAAATAGATTTTACACCATTGATTTGGGTTTTTCAGTTTTTTTTTTTTTGAAAATGTATCTTAAAAACAGTTTTTATAAAAAAAAAATTAGTTTAGACAAAATTCTATTTGGGTGCCATTTTATAGAGTGAGAGCTTTACCGTTGTCATCTTCTTAAGGTAGTAGCTCATTCATCTCTCAAACATCATAACCGAATGAATAAGGAGGCTGAGTAGTTGAGTACGTGTTTAGCAGGGGTCTAAGTCTATACAAAAAAAAGGCATTGATGTACAGAGATGGAATTGTAATAACATTGCATTCATGGAGAAAACATCTACTGGATAAGGTATATTAACAGACAGCAACTTCCTACAATACACATTTCCTTACCCAGAATAGAATAACCGCTTAGAAGAACGAAATAGATTAGATTTTGCGAGAAGTGCAAAATCGTATGGATCTGGTCCTCATTGTGCATCTTCATTAATTGGACCGTTTCCTTGTGGAGTACTATAAGAAACTTTTCTAGATATACTTTCGGACATTCTTTTAGCATTTCGTCCAAGAGAAGGAGTTCCTCTAATTCTATGAATTTTTCTATCAGACCCTTTTCTTGAAACCCATTCAAAGAAGTTTCGGATTGTCTGCTATTCCACTAACAAGTAACCCAAGATTCTAGGCTTTTAATAAATAACAGGGAGATCCACCAGGGTAAAAATACTATGCATGCAATGTATAGAAAGGGAGTGGGTGCTTTTTTTTCATCTGTAAATTTTGAAGTTTTTTTTTTAAGTTAAGGAATTCATCCAATTCGCCGACTCTAGGTGATCTAAGATTGCTATTAAGCAAGCATGGGTTCCATTTGGCGCTTAGGACTATATTTTTTGTTTTTGTAATGGAAGTGAATGCTTACTCCTTTAGTCTAAACAAAAGAGCCTTTCTATTCTATCAACATAATTTTCTCAAAACTAAAATGAATCGATGCACATAGTTTCCCCAAAACCAAAATGAATATACAACAAGAAGTAAATACAACATAGACACATAAGCAAACGCTTAAGGATACAACTACTACTTACCTGGATGATCTGAAAGATAATCACTGCCATTATAACCATTATGCCGACCCATGTGGATGCCTTTCAAGAGGACAAAGTCCGGCTCAAAATACGGGGAGCTAAAACACTTCTTCATCAGTCCCAATCTGAATTGCACGACTCAGCTTCCTGCAATCAATAATGAATTGTAACAAATGTAGTCTAATTCAGGCTTTCCTACAGTTCATACACATAGCACTACATATTCCCCTATACATTTTACTCAAACAAGAGCAGCCAAACATGTAAAATACTTGCTGAACAATTAAACGGCTTTATAGGGCTGGAAAAAAAATATAGGAATGTGTTTAACCCGTACCATTGGGATGGGTTCTGGAACTGAGTTTTGTTCATCGTTAATATCATCTTGCTTCTCCATCTGGCAATCATCCCTCACAACCATAGGCTCACAGCTGTTCATCTCAACATGCGTGTTTGATATTGTGTTTGCCGGTACTTGCCTTGCCCGTGGCTTCCTCTACTGTTTAGCTCGAGCGGATGTCCAACCATGAGGGCAGATATGGCAACAGTGAGTACCTTGGTCTCTATTGGCGAGCCGGACTGATCGGCGAAGAATTGAAGTTCCATCATGAGTTGCTCCTGTATGTGTAGCATGCAAATCAGAGATTTCCTGCCCAAGTCGCGCCTGAATCGGTTGACGATCTCCATCGTGATGAGTCTTCCCTTTTTTCGACCACCTTCCTTGCCGACCCATATTCAGATTAACGATTCTCCGAGCACCTATCTCCAGGTCACACAAACCCTAGCCTCCACACGGTGATCGCTTTTTTATTGAGCTTCACTCGACCACCTCCTCCTCGAAGATGTTGATCTAAGTGCACTCTCTCACGTGTGACGTCACGTATCTACTCCCCTCACGCTTCTAGCCTTTAGTCCTTTCACCTTCTCCGTTGTTTTCTGACACGACTAAAGTGACGCTGATGGGACGAGAGCGGACGCTATCAACTTACATCACGAGAAGCTTCTCGGTACATGCTATTTTCCGCATCTGGGCTGGGTTTTATTAAACGGCCCATATTTTACATGTCCACTGAATTACTGACGGCCCAGCGTCATGACCCACGACTTCTGGAGTTCCTCACGTGCTCGGAATTATTGACCGCGATACGACACGTCTCACTTGCGCACGGACATATAACCATCGTGATCCTTCGCGTACGTAAGCACCCGTTCATCTTCTTCTTTTTCCTACCATATAAAACCTAGACTTGCCCTTTTCTACAATTAAACCTAAAAACCGGAGCTTGGCATACAAAATCGGAGGCATGGTACTTCACCCTAGCAACGGCCATGTTCGCCGCCGACAGGTACGGCGAGCACAGCGTGATCCTCTGCGTAGAATCCAACGCCGTAGAGCCCCAGCAATCGTTCCTACTGGAGAAGTTCTTCACAACGGCCAAGATGTTGTGGATGTTGAAGGAGATGCGATTATGGAGATTGTCCGTGTTGAAGAAGTACTTGAAAACGGGCATGCAGATGTTGCTGTTACAGGCGATTGGCCTCCGTGGCCCAAAAGCGAGTCCGGGTTACCATCGGATGAGTCCAGTGCCAGCGATCGCTCCCAAGACGGTCTCCGACCACCACCGCCTGAACCCGACACCAGCGACTGGCCTCCATGGCCTCAGGATGAGAATCAGCCACCGCCAGTGGCTGAAAACACACATGCAACCGTCCGTGTTGTAGCCAACGCAGACGTTGAACCTGGCCTCCGGAACACATATACCCTGTCTAGGCCTCGAACAGTCAATTGGGTTTTGTATGATTCTGTAAGTTTGATTTCTTTGTCTTATAATTCCAAACACTACAACCACCTTATTATGTTCATGGATTTCCACAGCTTAACTTTGGGGCTAGGGTTCGCCCATATGTCGAGGATCATGTTATGAAGATACTGTTGTGTGATGATTCGGTTTTGGTTGATCGAATCATGTTGTATCTGAGTGAGCACAAACCAGATGAAGATATGCTCCAACTGCTCACTGATGTTCAATTCCCAAGCCCTGATGACTTTGTCTCTCAAATCTACTCCTTGATTGGGTATTATACAGTTGTAGCAGAGGCGGCCGCTGGTTCTCAAGAACCTTCTACTGACCCTGCTCCACCAAATGCTACTGGTTCTCCCCCAAGTGTTGATGCTTCCCCCATCAATACTCCATGAATGGTTCCTTTCATTTACATGCCTTTTTTGAACTGGTTATAGTGTTTATCTTTTGAACTGGTTACTATGGATTTTCTATTATGTGTAATTATCTTTTGTTTGAACATGGTTAAGCCTATCTATCATATGTTTATCTATTACTTTGTGTTTATCATGGCATTGTATTGACTGTTCTTTGCAAAGCAATTGAAACATCTTTGACATAAACAATTAATAACCATTGCATGAATAATGAGTTTATGGACTCATTTAGGTGAACATAATAATTTGTTCCTTTAAGTGCATTACATACAAGTACATAATAGTGCCAAAATGAAATTCCAACATATAACATAAACGATTTTTAACAAATAGTCACGATCTTTGCATTGTCTACTTATAACAATCCGAACATGCATTTTCTTCTACCAACCAAATATCATTTTCGAGTTATCCCGCCATGCACCGCGCGGTGCCCCCACCTAGTATTAGAGTAAAAATAAATCATTTGTTTATATTTTATTTGTTTATTATGCATTTAAAATCTAAAACTGGTGCTTGGCCTGCACAATGGACGAGCAAAATAAGGTTTTCAAGGCGAAGAAGAACTATTGGATTTATTGTTGTAATTAAGTGGATAAGATATCATCAATTAAAGATTAGTAGTAATCACATGGGATGTGGGGTTTAAATAACAACCGCAGTCTCGCTAACTCCCATTCGCGAGGGAAAGCTGAAAGCAGAGAGAGACAGTCACATGCGTGCACGTGAACCATGACTGTTCATGTTGACGGCTGTCACCCACGGCGCATGATATCATATAATGCGCGCGCCTATTCTCAGGCCAGCTACGTTTAGCTTCAACCTAGGAGAAACTGATTGCTTGGACAAGCGATCCCAGTATGCCACGGCGGCGAGGTCCACGTGTATGCAGCATACACGTGATTGAGTTAGAGCAGTTACTTTGCTCGAATCATGCTCCCGGGTCATGGATCGTTATTCAGGATGTTGTGATTCGCGGTTCGCGAGTCACGCGTTGCGGCGTGCGTGTTTCGCAAACCACAATATCACGAGTTGCAACTCATAACTACGAGTCGTTGGTTTGCGACTCTCGATTCGTGACTGACCAATCATGTGGTGACAGGTGTCTTACTGAGTGAAAAAACCCGGTTCGAATGTAACTAATATATATAGGCTTGCAGGTGTGAACCTGCGAACTCGCAGAAATAGTGTATACGATTTGATAAAATAACAGTCCCGGTTTGAGCTGAATATTCTCAGACAAAAAATTTCTCAACCCAGAAATAGTATTTTCTCAAAGTAAAATGCTGTTTTTTCAAACTTTTTTTTTCTCAAACTGGGATGCTATTTTCTCAAACCATGTTCGCTATTTTCTTAAACCAGATTTGAGGTTCGCAGGTTCACACTGTAAGGGAGGTTCGCACGTGATTGTCTCCCTATATATATATTAAATATAATATAAATTAATACAAAAAATATTTTTTCTCCACCTACAAATACTTCTTCCCTCATTCATCCAACCACCAACACTATCCAATTTCTCTCTTCTTTTCCTATCTTAATCCCAAAATTTTCACCCATATTTCGATCCAAAATGTTCGACGACGAGTCTCGAATGAGGGAGGAGTTGGAAGCCGAAGTTTAAGCAATGGAGCAACGAATCCGACGAAGGGCCGACAGAACGTTAGAGAGAGCAATGCCACGGATCAACGCATGGAGGGAAAGGATCGAACAAGGTGGACCCTCCTGACGTATGATTAACACAGGTCGTGTCGAAACCCACAACCGACTGATGTAGGATTATTTCGTCGAGGAGCCAACATATGGGCCCGATATGTTTAGTCGTAGATTCCGTATGTCCCGGCCACTCTTTCAACGGGTGATGGAAAAGGTAACGGAGCATGACGATTACTTCGTTCAGAAGCGGAACACTTTAGGACGCATGGGGATATCAACACATCAGAAATGCACCGCCGCGATATGAATGCTAGCGTATGGGTGCTTGGCTGATTCATTGGACGAATCCCTACGTGTGAGGGTAAGTACCATAATCGAATGTACTAAACATTTTTGTAAGGCTATTATTGAGGTTTTTATGGAGGAATACGAGCATAAGCCAACACCGAAAGACATGACCTGATTACTCGAATCATGGTACAACCGAGGGTTCCCAGCATGATTGGCAGTCTTGACTGTATGCATTGGGAGTGGAAGAATTGACCAACCGCATTGTAAGTCTCTTATGGCCCAGGAGACCACCACGGGGATCCAACTATTATGATGGAAGTCGTAGCGTCCCGTGATTTATGGATTTGGCTTTCGTTTTTCGGGATGGTTGGCTCGAAGAATGTAAAGACCGTCTAGATTAAAAAGAATTAAAATTATTAATTTTATCGACTTGGAGCGTCGGGGCTGGAAATCGGGTTGAGAAATTGGAACGAGTGCTTGTTAAAAAGAGATTCAAAAAAAGAAGAAAAAAAGGGCCTAAATTGTTGGACCATTCAGGCCCATGTCGTAAGGCCCATAACTTAAGCCCATTTGGCCCTTTTAGGTTTTGTTGGCACATAAGGGAGCAAGAAGTATTGTTTTCTATAAGGTGGTGGGCGACCGATTAGTAGAAAAAGGAATCTGGTTTTCACTGTAGCGTTCGAAGGCACTATTTTGATATGGAGAACAAGGAGCAACATCTTTGGAGGTGACTGCTGCAATCATCGACACAGGAGAAGCTATCTCGGGCTTAAAGGTTGTTGCTCTATTCTAAATCAAGAAATAGTCTTGATTGGTGAGATGGTAAGCTGTTGAAATTAAGGAGACAAAGGTATAATTGATACATTTCTGATGGCTGCGTGTAAAAGCAAAATTGTTAACCAATTAATGGTCTTTAATGTTGGTATTAAAAGCAAAGAGATGATAAGCTGTAATTGCTCTTTGTACACGACATAGTAGCATGATATAAAGGAGGAAGAAGCTTTCATGAGGAGAGAAAGAGGATTAAGTGCTTGGTGTAGTATTATGCAGAAGCAAGTTCAAGAAGAAAAGGTAACTCGTTTTATATAAATTCTATCCTTTTGTTAGAGATCCCCGTTTCTCGAGAGTTAGTGTAAATCGGAAAGAAACGACTAAGTTTGTATTTATTTGTTCTTGTCCTGATTGCCTTTTTTTTATCGAGAGGTAGAGAATTATGGTCTGTAATTCGGGAGAATTCGGAAACTGTGGTTAGAAACTTTAATTACGAATTTAGAGCGCTCGGACCCAGGAATTTAATTCCGTCAAGTGCGTTGGAACAAGTAAATTTAATTATGAACTATAGAAACGAAAAGGGAAATTTTCGGAGTCTCGAGGGACGTTTTCCCGACTCCGTGGAAAATGGGCCTTCCGGGACCATTTTGCCAAGTTGAGCAATTGGGATTAGTTGGAGTTTTTCCCCTTTAATCCACACTTAAATTAGCATTAATTCGTGTATTGCTTGTAATCTTAGACATTGGACCCGAGTTTATCGGAGGAGGAGACTTTGGACGAGGAGGAAGCTAGCCAGGACGTCAGCAGCTAGGAGTATTTGAGCGTTGGAGAATTCCAGGTAGGGAAAGTACTAAACTCATCGTGCAATTTAATACTTAGTATGCCTATTAGATTAATTAAATCGGAAAGGTCCTAGATTGCATATAGGATGCGAATAACTAGAATAATCGTATTTCAATTACTAATAACCGGACGTGTCTAGTATGCATGCGTAGGATGTGAATAACTAGTTTAACTCGCTTTCAATACTTGGGAAATTGTCGTGCTGGTAGAAAGGCCGAGATGAGCCATAGGATTGGTTATGATTGCCTCACATGCTTTGTTTGCTTAGTCTTCAGGATAAATTAAGAGTCTAATGAAACTAGATAAATCGTATGCTTGAATGATTGAATGAATGCTTGAATGATTGGATGATTGAATGAATGCTTGAATGATTGAATGAATGCTTGAATGATTGGATGATTGAATGAATGCTTGAATGATTGAATGATTGAATGGATGATTGAGCGTGATTGATTGTGCCAAATGGTATGATCGGGTGATCGATGGACCGATGGATCGTGATTGGTAAGTATACGGAAAGTGTAAAGGTATATGGATATCTTTGGTGTGTTGTGATTGGATTGTGATTTGCTAAGCTTTGGTTGTATGTCGTGTTGGCATGTTAGTCTCTTGAGTGCGTTTTACATTGTTTGGTTGATCCTGCGAGATATTGATTGGTAGACCCTGCGGGACATTGTTTGGTTGATCCTGCGGGATATTAATTGGTAGACCCTGTGGGGCATTGGTTGGTTGATCCTGCGGGACATTGGTTATTGGACCCTACGGGGCATTGGTTATTGGACCCTGTGGGGTATTGGTTGTTGGACCTACACTGTGGAGGATTCCGGTGTAGGGTATTGTTGGACCATGCGGGGCATTGGTTATTGGACCCTGCGGGGCATTGGTTGTTGGACCTACACCGTGGAGGATTCCGGTGTAGGGTATTGTTGGACCCTGCGGGGCATTGATTATTGGACCCTGTGGGGCATTGGTTGTTGGACCTACACCGTGGAGGATTCCGGTGTAGGGTATTGTTGGACCCTGCGGGGCATTGGTTGTTGACCTACACCGTGGAGGATTCCGGTATAGGGTATTGTTGGACCCTGCGGGGCATTGGTTATTGGACCCTGCGGGGAATTGGTTGTTGGACCTACACCGTGGAGGATTCCGGTGTAGGGTATTGTTGGACCCTGTGGGGCATTGGTTATTGGACCCTGCGGGGCATTGGTTGTTGGACCTACACCGTGGAGGATTCCGGTGTAGGGTATTGTTGGACCCTACGGGGCATTGGTTATTGGACCCTGTGGGGTATTGGTTGTTGGACCTACGTCATGGAGGATTCCGGTGTAGGGCATTGTTGGACCCTGCGGGGCATTGGTTATTGGACCCTGTGGGGTATTGGTTGTTGGACCTACACCGTGGAGGATTCTGGTGTAGGGTATTGTTGTACCCTGCGGGGCATTGGTTATTGGACCCTGCGGGGCATTGGTTGTTGGACCTACACCGTGGAGGATTCCGGTGTAGGGTATTGTTGGACCCTACGGGGCATTGGTTATTGGACCCTGCGGGGCATTGGTTGTTAGACCTACACCGTGGAGGATTCTGGTGTAGGGTATTGTTGGACCCTGCAGGGCATTGGTTGTTGGACCTACACCGTGGAGGATTCCGGTGTAGGGTATTGTTGGACCCTGTGGGGCATTGGTTGTTGGACCTACACCTTTGAGGATTCCGGTGTGGGGTATTGGTTGACCCTGCGGGGCAATTGGATGGTTTACCCTGCAGGGAATGGTTACTTGAGATTCACCCGAGTGTATGCGTCTTGCGGGAGCATTACTTCGGTTCCCGATGATCTATGGTCCTTTGGGGGCATTTCCGAGAATTCCGACGATAGGTGTCCTTTCAGGGATATTTCTGGTGCCTCGATGTATGTGTCTCCTCTGGACCGAGGGAAAATCTGATATGACACGAATACTCTTGTGGATCGGAGTATGGGATCCGATATGACACAAGAACCTATTCGCGGATCGGAGTGTTGAGGATTTGAGATGTTGGTGTGATATTCACTTGATCCCATTGTAGTAGTTATTGAATCTTTACAGCGCTTTTCACTTATTCTCCTGAAGGTTACCGTTATCTTTAAGAATGTAATATTGTTCTTATCTTTACCCGTTTATCGCATCTTATTGATTAAATGTTTTAATTGCAAAATGTGTCGTCTTGCTAAGGCAGTTTTACTACTAAATTGGAGGTTAAACTGTTTATGATTTTCCCTACTGAGCGTAAGCTCACCCCTTTTGTTGTTTACTGTCTTTTACAGGCTTGCTTGTTGAGTAGTGGACTCGAGGCTCGGGAGCTTCTGTGGGTCCGGGTGGTTTATTTGTTAGAGATGTTTTTGGTTCTCATTTCATTTTGAACCTGGTGTTTATTTGACTACCATGGAATTTTTGTATTGAGATTTTGATAGCAATCAATATGCAGGATTTACATTTGATCTGATTTGGCTTCAAACGTTGTTATTTAAGTACTTCTTTAAGTCACGTCTCGAGTTCGGTCAAACCGGATTTGGGGCGTGACAAACAATGATATCAATGTCCGCAACGTGGGCCGCTTATTCAAGGATGCTTTTCATGGTCGGGACTTAGCCGTGGAGTACGAGATCAACGGGCATCGGTATGACCGACCTTATTATTTGGTTGACGGCATTTACCCATCATGGAGTCGGTTCGTGAAGTCGATTCGCGATCCCCATACTCGTAGAGAGAAATTGTTTGCTAATTTCTCGTGAAACGGTTGTCGGAAAGATATTGAACGAGATTTTGGGGTCCTCCAACCAAGGTGGCACATAGTTTCTCGGCCTGCTCATTTTTGGAACAAGACGACTTTGGCTGATATCATGCACACTTGTATCATTCTACACAACATGATTGTAGAGGATGAACACGCCTGGTACGAAGCAGGAGATGACACTTGTATTACGAGCCACCTCCGAAAATACCAAAGAGGACCCTGCATATCACCCCTCCGCATGAGTTCCAATTTCGTTAGGAAAAGTGGAAGTGTCTTTGTGAGCACTTTAATTCCGATGAGTTCAAGGTAAATAATCTTCGTAAATCAATTTTTAATTACATTTTCTAATTAATCAATTAGTTAGTATTTTTTTTGCATAAATGGTAGGCCAAGTCCCAACAGGTAGCATAAGCCACGAAAATGTGACGACTGCGCACCGAGTCGTGTCTTGCTCGATATGAGGCCAAGCCAATATGATCACAAAGAAGGACCCCTCCAACCCGACACTGTTCTTAGAAGCCTGTAAGAAATTATTCCCTCCAAACGACAAGAAGAAGGCCAACCGCAAAAAAAAAAAGAGGTAAGTGCATTTTATTCCAATAACGGCTAGACGTTTATTTTTCATTTTCATCATTTTTCTAAATCTTGCTTTGTTTCTGCACAGAAAAAGATCGTTGCTTCCATACGAGAAGTCTGAAGGTTGTCCGATGACTATTCCCCCGTCCTAGACCTGGTTCAGGTTAAGGCACTAGCTGCCAAGTTAAGCATAAAGATGAAGGGCAACGTGCAACCAGGATCCTCCCAACGCGGAAGAAATAAGTGTCTTCTTCAACCACCGTCGCTTCCTTCGAAGTCTCTCAGGAAATAGAAGACCGAGTGCAGGATAGACTCGATAAGAGAGTGAAGGAGGAGGTGTCGAAAAAATTGGGAAGAGAAGGAACAGCTGGCCTTGGCCAAAGCGGAGGTGGACACATTACTACAAAGGGTAAATAACTTTCTAAGACTCTTCCAATCAGGTATCCCTCAAGTACAACAACGTATTGCTGAAGAAGGGCGGACTAAGGATGGGTCGAGTAAGAACGAGTCGAGTACCCAATAATTATGGATATTTTGAATTGTAATATGAATTTTTGTTGGATTATATATATATATATATATATATATATATATATATATATATATATATATATAATTTTTAATTATGAATGCGACGGTTTGGATGCACGAAACTTTCTGCAGGTTTTGTACGTTTGGGTGTATATTTTAACAATATTTATTTTTAAATTCTGCACTGCTCTTCTACGACGGAAAGACCCTCCTCTGTGACAAGTAGAGAGCGTCATAGAGGTTTTGAATCATTATCTTCTACGACGTCATTCAAGGCGTCGTAGAGGATAATTACTTCTACTACTATGGTTTAAGGTGTTGTATGTGTAGTTAACTTCTAGTACGTCATGGATGACATCGTAGAGGATTTAACACTTCTGCGACGCCATTATTGACGGCGCAGAAGTTAATTACACTGACGACATCATTCATGGCATCGTAGAAGTAATTAACTTCGACGACGGGTTTCAAATAGCATCGCAGAAGTGCAATTTTGAGAAAATCGGTGCGACACGGTCTTATGACGTCGCAAAAGTTGGAAGAGGTACTTTTGCAATGCCATAAAGAACCTCTGCGACGCCATAAGGTCGTCACAGAAGTTTTTTTCCCTTGTAGTGCTTGCTCTGAGTTGCTCCCCTTTTCGTCGGGTTTGTGCTTCTATTTTACGGACTCTGGCTTCAAATTCATTCCTAGATCGATTACAAAAACAGGAGAGAAGGAATACAATTTAGTTTGTGGGTGTCAATTGTGAAGTATCGACAACAACAAACATTGTTGGAGTATTTATAGCCATTTTTTTAGTTTATTTATATTACTTTTACCTCCATAAACCTTGTGGCACGCAATTATTGGCTCGCCACGATTCGGGAGCTTACTATTATCGATTCTGTCAGGGGAACCGAGTTAGTCGGCTCTTTATTTTTTTGTGTTTTTATCTGGGCTTAATAGTTGTTAAACACGGGTAGTACAATTGGTTTTTAACTTTTGTTCTTGTTTCTTTGAGATTAAGACTTTATTGTCTTTTCTTTGTATCACATCTCTAGGTTGTAATTGATGCTTTATGGTTATTAAATCCGGGTGTTTAAACTTTTCTTTTATAAGATTGTATTGTTTCTACTCACTTCTCAACAATTCTTTGTGCAAGTTTAGGGCGAGAAGCTCCGACTTATCTCTAGAACTTTCGCTCTTCCTTCGTCTTCTCCGGCCTTGGTCTCGCCAGTGACGGTCGTGGCCTCGTCCATGGTTGAATCCGGAGAGACTCACCTCTTTTCTCACCGCTTTTCCCCTCTATTCTTTCTCCCTTCGTCGCTCCTTTTCTC
The DNA here is from genome assembly GCA_963921825.1 of Erodium maritimum. Lineage (NCBI taxonomy): Eukaryota > Viridiplantae > Streptophyta > Magnoliopsida > Geraniales > Geraniaceae > Erodium > Erodium maritimum. The sequence continues at coordinate 18,813,924 of OY997593.1, read as the reverse complement.
CGCTTTGCTTCTCCGACCTTCTACCTCCTTTTTCCGGGCCCTTGACCCTCCTCTTCTCCGATCCCTCGTTTCCTCACCCCAGATCTGTCATGGGAAGCTTTTCTTAGACTCCTCGGTCGAGATTGGCTCAGATCTGGGTTCCTTTCTCTCTCTCCTCTTGTCTGAACCCTAGCCGCACCTCTCTCCCGTTTCGTTTTCTTCTTCCTTTCGTAGTTCTGGGGTCTTCTCACCCTCTTGGCTAGTGGTGTGTCTGGATCCATGAGTGAGAGACTTTTACCCATCGTTCTAGGTGAGGATGATCGTGGTTTGGTTGTTCCGCCGGCGTACCGGTGCTTGCACCATCGGTGGCGGTCCTATCAGATCAGAGTGGGACATTCTTCCTCGCTTCCTTTGGCGTTGATGACACGATTTGTTGATGCTTGTTGTTTACCTCCCCCCTACGGCTTGGGTTTCGTGTTTCATCGTGTAGTGGTTCATCGTCCCAGTTCTGGCATCTTCACCTATTCTCAGTAGTTACCGGGCCTCGTAGGAGCGTGTTGCCTTCCAACGAGGGGTTGCGGCCAGGTTTGGCTTTCTGCGTGAAGATCCAGAGCTGTGGGTTGGGGTCCTCCGCTTCGGGTCTTGGTGCTCTGGACTAGTTGCGTGGATAGAGCTACCTTTGGGCTGAGTGACTATGCGGCTTCGCCTTTTGCTCGATAAGTTTTTTGATTAGCCTGGATCTCGTTCCCTTGCCTCTATTTTTCCTCCTCCCTTGTCTGTTTTCCAGCCTTATTCTCTTAGGATTTGGCCTCTCCCCTCGTGGTTGTCAGTCTGGTGTTGGCCACAGACGAGGTCTCGTTGAGATCTGAGAGTGGAATATTTGACTTTTCTTCTTTCCTCTTCCTTTCGTTCAATTGGGTCATTTCCCCTTAATTATGTCCTGTTTCTTCGTCTCCTCGGCCTCAGTTCTGGGGCTGAGGACCTATGTTTGGTGTTGACCAACATTGGTATATAGCTTAACGGGGTGTTGAAGAGCTGGTGTAGTGGTTGGGAGGGGGGTGACCTGGTTTCACGGGGAGGAGGTTAGGAGTCTTGGCCACATATTCTGTGTGCTGGGGAATTTGGGAGGTGGGGATTATGGGCAGGTGCGAATTTAGGCTAATCTTTTGTGCGACTTGTAATCTGTTAGCTCTTCTTTGAGGGTAACTTAGGCATTGGAGGTCTTTAGATTGATTTTGGGTAGTGTACTTTATGGTTGTTATTGTACTTTGGTAAGAGTTCTGTTTCAACCCCTACGTGGGTTGTTGTTTGGTTGTAATTGTTGGGTAGTTTTCTTAATGGTTGACAAATTTACTTTGGTAAGAGTCCAGTTACACCCCTGCATGAATTCGTTTGTTCTTCTAGTTTATGTCTTTGCTTAAAGTGAGTCAAATCTGGGTAGTTAGGCTTGTGTTATACCCATTGTTTGGGTTGGGTATCTCTGGTTTGAGCTGTCTAAATGGCATGTTCTCTGTTGTAATTGAGGGTTCGCCCTTGGCCTTGTTTCTACTTTGGAATCGTGGTTCTTTTATAAAAAATTTGCTGATAAAAAAAAGATTGTATTGTTTCTTCATGATTATAAAATCGAGATTTTAATCTTGTTTGTTCTCATTTGAGATATTAAGTTTGCTATGCTCTTGTGTTGTAAAGCCCTTAGTCCTCCTACTTGTAGAAATTCTATCTCCTTATCCGAATACTAAATTTCAAAGTACGGGACTATAAACTTCATTTCATTTGTTGATCAAAAATGAAGAAGATCCGCGCAAACAATAGCAGGCATCATCAGGATTTACCAAATGGATTGCAATAGTCTTTAAGGCAGTTTAACATCTTGACACGTGTAGTTATTGGTGGGAAAGTGACAACAACGGGGACCAGTGTCACCAAATAGCAGAACATGTCTGGCCAAATCATTGTGAGTGTGCAATGGATATACACTCGGATGCTTCTATCCATTCCTCTGCCAACAATATTTACAAAATGTCATGATTTAATTCCATGATTGCAATATATCAAATCTTAAACAATACAGACAAATATTTGAGTTTGGGATATAAAATGTCTGCTACAAAATATGATGATGATGATGAAGAAGAAGAAGGGTGTAGAGCATTAAATACAGTCTTATTGCACATATCTGATCCCAGACAGTTTCATAAAATCCAGAAATCTAGAGGAACTCACAGGGAATGTTCATGGAACTATACATATACTTCTCTGCTTACTTTACTTGTGTTTATGCTTTGTGAAAGAAAAGAGATGAACAGTATTATAATTAAATGTGAGTAAATTCACCCCAATTACTATAAACATGAGCAAAGTTATAAATTTTGAGGTTTATTTTGTAAGGTTAGGAGTGGGGCATTTCAGTTGAGAGTTAGAATTCATCATTCTTTCCTCTAGTTGAAAAATGCAAGTATTGGTATATAGTTAAAGGCTGTGCCTAATTCTGGTGTCCACAGAAAAGGGATCAATAATCTTATCTTATATGAGTTCAGCAATTAGCTCTATTATTCTCAGTTTCTAGGGGGCATGAAGAATCAATTTTGGCTTTGATTTTTATTAGTTGTGATATTTTATTATCTTGTGGAGACAAGACAAGCATCATACATGACAAAGGAACAAGGGTTGGACTGGGTGTAAATAGGAGCTCTGATTAAATGTCAAGTATGAAACTTGCCCAATCAGCAGAGCACAACAAGACTAGTTTACGAATGGTGTTACTGCTTCTCCTAAAATATGAGTATTTTGGCATTGTTCTGCCCAGAAGCACAAGAAAGACAAGTTTACAGTGACACAGAGTAATGTAGACAGGATCCTCCATAAAGATGGCATCTTTGATAATGTTACATAAGCTTTTTGATACTTCTAATTTAGCACAAAATGACTATCAGAGCTCTTGATAATGTTACATCAACTAAGTTGTAGTAGAACCTTCTACCTTCCATAGGGATGGTATCGCCCAGTTCCTGCACCGCCATATCCCCCTCTACTACTTCCATACAAGGAACCATATCCACCACCAGCGCTACCACCATATCCACTCCCAAGACCACCATCATAGCTGCTACCATAGCCATAACCGCCAGCACCAGGTGCTCCCCCATATCCTCCATAACCCTCACCTGGACCTCCATAGCCACTTCCCATGTCATAACCTCTGCTAAAGCCCGCGCCTCCTCCATAACGACTCGAGTAACTCATGGAGGGCTCTCCCCTGTAAGGCCCCATTCCACCGGCACCATATGCTCCATACCCACCAAATTCACTTCCACCATGTCCCCCATATGCACTTCCTCTACCACCGTATGCCCCACCAGACCTATAACCAGCACTGAGCCCGCCGCTTCGCTCAACTCCATATCCACCATAAGCATCTCCATACCCTCCACTGAATGTAGGTCTTGTATCATTATAACGCTTGGAGGGGGCAGAAGGAGGGTTTGTTTTCCTTGGTTCCGCCTTCTTGATTTCAACCTACAGCAAAAGAAAATCATGATTTTCAAACTTAAACCATGATTCGAACACACTATATGTTTTTACCCACTAGATAGAGCAAAATCGACCAAATTTATGTGTGGTGCTAAACATGTTACCCATGAAATTCACATATATTAAATAAAATAAGATAGTTCAGTAAAATATCGGCAAAATGTGTTGTATTAAATAAAATAATATATAATACATGTATTAAAGACAAAGGTAGCAATAGTTCAGTAAAATAAGATAGTTCCAAATACATTTTCATCCATATTCTGTGAAATTGAATTGTATTTGAAAAATGAATTGAACTTGCTATTGGATAAAATCTTTTTTGTGTTCATGCTATGCACAGATCTTTGTGAACAAATTTTCATCTACTTTAGAATTGTATATGAAAACGAGTTGGGTGAGTTTGAATTGAGTTGAGCAAATTTGACCGATATTCACTTATCCGTGGAAAATGGTCAAAACTCGGTAGATAAGTTTTACCAAGTTCTCTGGGAGACATCGGTTTATTTAGAACCCTGATTCAAATGATTGAAGGAAACATATTGCAAAAACAGCAAAGGATGATTATCAACACTACACCATGGAAGGTACTACTAAGACCCCAAAAATAAACCCTTACAAAGAAGAGATCAAATAAGATACTTATAATATTAAGACTAAAAATCTGACTGAAATTATCTCACGCCAATGATAGTTCTGGTCTAATAGGGACAACTGAAAAACGGACTATGAAAAGATATATTATCTTCAAATTAACTAATTTACTTTCAACCCGACCGATAACAGTTAGCAATTGTTGGAATATGAAGAGAGACATTATCTCCCACATTAGAGGGCACCAAACTCACCTGAACATCAGCAAAGTCAACCCTGTTCCCCTTAGCTAAGAGATCATCAACAGCTTGCTCCGTGTCAAATGAAACAAAACCAAAGCCACGAGAACGACTCGTAGAATGGTCCCGCATGATCTGGTGCTCCTTAACTTCTCCAAATTGCATAAAGAAGTCCCTTAATTCATCTGCTCATTAAAACAAGATATTCAGTGCCTACAGTCACTATTATATTAAGCACGTCACAAGAAAAGGACCAGGAGTAAAAATAGAAGGTAATTTACCATCTGTTACTGTTGAAGGAATACCACCAACAAAAATCTTCTTGGTCCTCAAATCTTTAGAACCAACTGCTCCCTTTGGAATAGTCCGCTTTATTTCCACCTAAAAGAGTGCAGACCCATGTCAAATATCAAGTCCTAAGAATATTGGTAGCAGCTTACAGGCCAATATTGAGATCAACGTAGTGTCATACTTGTTTTCCATTAATAATATGATCATGCTTGATAACTTCATCAACAACAGAGGCATCTGCGTAAGTCACAAACCCAAAACCACGGGGTTGGCCTGTTTTACGGTCCTTCATTATCACTGAATCGGTAATCTCCCCATACTTGCCGAAATGCTTGTCAAATTGAGCTGCACAGCCAATGATCAGAAGGTTTAGTGACTAAATCTAGCCAACCAAAATTTCAGCATATCAGGAAACTGGACCAGGACAAAGAACTAACCCATAGTCGTATCTCTTGATAAACCTCCTATAAATATCTTTCTGCAATTACGTATAGAATGAAATCAGCACACATTACTTCTGAAGAGCAATACACATCTAAATAACAATGGAAAAAACAACCCCATCTCCCCTAACATTCAAATTGCTTATTTGAGGCCAATGACACAGCAAGAAAGCCAAATAAAGAAAGATGGTGCATAAACAACTATTAACATATTCAAATTCACTGAAAGTTGAACAAAAAATAAGAACTAAAGGTTTCAATTTTAGCATTCACTTGGGACAGATCTACCAAGCTATTATACCAAAACAAAAAGAAAAATAACAAGTCCCCATTCACAGCTGCTGGTCGCCAATCACATGAATGCTTCAAATCTCTAACTTCAAATTCCCCTCTATTTACTATAAACTTCTCAGCCAAAGTAAAAAAACAGTAAAAACGGAACAAAAGAAGAGTAAAAGTTACCCCGGACTAGCACCGTCGCCGGAGATATGCTGGGGCCGGTCTTCCTCTCCATGGTCGGAGGATTTGACGTCGTGAGTGGTATCTGCATCAACAGTGGGTTCGTTGGGTGGAGAGTCCATGTGAGCTATCTTCTGAAGCCGGGGAAAGATGCAATGAATTAAGAACAAGATAGAAAGTAACTGTTCTGGTTGATCTCCGACGAAGATGAAGTGGAACCCTAGATGTTTTTTTTTTTTTTTTTTTTTTTGTCTATGTTGTTCTCGTCTCTGGCTAAGCCCTAAACCCCCTTAAGCCAATTTCAGTATCTTGAAGTTGGAAACAATTTATCTGTCCGTATTTATACTGAAACACACCCTTCGGGTTTCACATACGTGTTGTGTTGAGCGTGTTGGTGTTTTAGTGTTGTGTCTAATATAAGGGCCACTACTGACGGGACTTTCTCTCTTGGGTTCACGCGTTTTCTCTCTGCAAACCTAAAGTCCTCATTTTGAAGTTTCGCCGCCGCCACCGGCGGCCACAGTGGCTCCGGCCACAGTGGCAGCCGGTGGGGCTCTCTCCTACCAGCTCCCATGTTCGTTTTGTTCTCCCGAGAGCTTCGTCGCCGCCACACCCCGCCATCGCCCATCGCCGCCACACCTCGCCACCGGTCGTCGCCTTCATCCTCTGCTCCGGTCACTTCGGGATCTCCTCCTGTCAGATCTGGCTTTTGAACCCTCTTTCCCGCCTCCCCCAGCTGCTCCCCACACCCCGCCGGCCGACCCCCTCCCCTAGTCTCCGTCGGAGCTCTGTTCTCGGCCGGAACGGTCAGCCTCTCCGCCACCCTCCACCGCCCCTCTCCCCCTCTCTCCCCCTGTCCTTGGCTTCCTCCCCCACCACCCCCACCTTCACGACCCGATCTGAAACAGCCGGATCTGTTGCCTCGGCCAGCAGACTCGCCGGCCACCGTCCACCTCCCCACCGCCCGCTTTTCCCGGCGACGACGATCCCCCTCCGGAGTCAGATCCCAACGACCTTGACCCGAATACCACCGACTAAGCCTCTTGGCCATGTTCGTTCTCCGGCCCGGCAGTCAGATCTGCACCCAGCTTCTGTCACAACACTGTAGTTGAAGCCGGTCAGATATGCTCCTGCTCTTTGTGTTTACCCGGCCAGTCCCGTGCACCAGCCCCTAGTGGATCGGATCTGTACCCGTCGGCGCCGTCCACCTCTCCCTGATCCAAAGCCCATACATCGGAGGCCGGTCGCGAGTAGTTCCTCGGTCGTCGTTGGTTATTTAGTTGTTTATCTCGTTTCCTGTTTATTAGGATTTTGTTTGTCCTCCCTGTCGGAATCACGTATTCCCGGTAGGTGTGGTTGCTGCCTCTGGTGGCATGTCCGGTCGAGATTCTTTATCGGTGGATTACTCCGGAAGACCGATAAAGAAGATCGACCTGGTAGTAGTGGTTATCTTGGCGCTGTGTCGCCCATCTCGAGAGCAATTCATCTCACTGATCGTTTCTCGGGATCCCGAGAACGATTGGTGGATGCAACGCTTGTTAGGTTCGTTATGTATCCGATGTGTAAGGTTATTAAGTTATTAATGAATCTTTCCTTTTCAAAAAAATATAAGGGCCACTACTTATAGAAACCATGAACACATGAAATATTATCACATATATTAGTTATATGTAAGTGGTGGTTGCATGTGAATTGCAATAGCCACACATGATATACACACGCCATCTCATAACACTCCACTTTAGACACCACAATGTGCTTCAAGTCGAAGTTGTCTCGCTAAAAAACTCTTCAAAAAACCTGGTGGGACGAAACCTATAAGAAAAAGAGTGCAACGCACAAAATGTGCTTGATGTTGTGGTTTATGCTGCCTCGTTAAAAACTTTTCCTAGAAAATCACGTGGGACAAAACTTGGATAAGGGAAAAAGAGTGCATCGCACAAAACTTGTCTCCCTCTGACTTCAGGTATGCTACTTTGGTTGCTTGTTAAGGCGACGCATGCCAATTCTGTGTACTAGCTTCTGAAAGGTAAAGGTGAGCAAGGCTTTAGTAAATAAATCAGCCAGATTCTCGTATGACCGAATTTGTTTGACATATATATCATTATTCTTCTGGAACTCATGAGTATAAAAGAAACTTATAGAGGTGTGCTTGATCCTATCTCCATTGATAAGCATACTCTAACTTGAGCAATACAATCTGTATTGTCTTCATTTCATATAAAATGAAATGAGAACTTGGCGGAGGAATGCCAATTGAACACAACACTTGCTTGATAATGGATCGTATGAATACACATTCTCAGCTAACTTCATGTAGCGCCAGAATCTCCGAGTGGTTTAAGGATGTCACAATCAAAGTCTGCTTTGTAGAGCGCTAAGACTTTGTTGTTTCACTACAAGTAAAAACATGTCATGTCTGAGAGCGAGCTTTGTGAGGATCTGATAAATATCATGCATATGCATATCCAACCAGGCCAATGCTCCCCCTGTACTGAGTGTAATAATCTCAAATCTCTAATTCCTCTCAGATAACGAAATACATGCTTGATATCATTCTAATGTCGCCGAGTGGGTTCTGAAATGAACCTGGCAAGTATGTTTACTATGAACGTTATATCAGGTCGCGTACACTATGCCAAATATAAAAAAAAACCCAATAGCATTTTTATATGTTACTTCAGGACCAATTAACTCTTCATTTACTTCTTTGGGACAGAATGGATCCTTCTTGGGATCTGAAGATCGGACGATCATTGAAGTACTAAGTGGATGAGCATTATACATGCTAAAGAGCTTCAAGAGCTTTTCAACATATGCAGATTGATGGATCAAAATGCCATCAGATAGATGCTCGATCTGCAGGCCGAGACAATGTCTAATTTTCCCAAAATCTTTCATTTCAAATTCCCCTTTCAAGTACTCTGCAGCTTTGAGGATGTCTTCCGGAGTCCCAATCAAATTTATGTCATCAACATATATTGCTACAATAACAAACCCGGAGGTTGTTTTCTTAACACACATGAACATATGACTTCATTCTTATAGCCCTCTTTGGTAAGGTACTCGTTAAGGCGATGATACCACATCCTACCAGATTGCTTTAGCCCACACGGAGACTTCTGTAACTTTATGGAGCACATATCTCTAGCGATATCTATTATTGCTTCTGACAATCTCAACCCATCGGGAAGTTTCATATAGATATTAGTGTCTAAAGTGCCATACATGAAAGTAGTGACAATGTCCATCATGCACATATCAAGTCCTTCAGAGACTGATATGCTGATCAAATATCTGAAAGTGATCATATCCGTTACAAGGGAATATGTCTCATCAAAATCGACTCTTGTTCGTTGAGAGAATCCTTAGGCCACAAGTCTAGCCTTATATCGGGCGACTTAATTTTTCTTATTTCGTTTCCTTGTGAAATACTTGTAACCAACAAGCTTAACATCTTCTGGCGTTTTAGAAAGAGTCCCAAAGACTTGGCGTTTCGTCAATAAAGACAATTATGTTTGAATTGCTTCTTCCCACATAGGTCAATCTCCCTTGCGACGACATTCGTCGATGCTTTGGAGATCAAAATTATTAATTATCTCATTGGCCACTGTAAATGCAAAGACTTCATCTTTTATGTGTGAATAGTTCATATGAAATTTCTCATTTCTTTGTTCTTGCAATTCATCAAGAGTATTAGAGCATTTCGGCATTTCCGGAACGATTGGTTCTTCTAGAACCAGCTCTGGTAGTTCTTCTAGAACTACCTGTAGTAATGAGGCTTTCTCATCCACTTTATTTGTCTGACATTTCCACTTCTGGGCATCAATGTCTTTTGATCCAATTGGTATCCCATGCTTCAGGCGTGTACTAGAGGAATCGATAGCTGTTTTTGCAGTATCATCAGTGATCTTAATCTTTGTTGGTACATTGATAGCATCTATATAAGACCTTTTCATCTTTGATGTGTCTGCAAATGCATCAGACATTTGATTTTCAATATTTTGTAAATGAAGTATCTTCTGGACTTCCATCTCACACTATAGCGTGTGCGGGTCAAGATAAGACAGAGAACTTACTACCCAAGCGAGATCATGCATAACTTTAGGAAGCTTATCTTTCTCATCCATCGGTTCAAACGATGTCTCATCAAAATGACAGTCTACAAACCTTGTAGTAAACATTTCATCCGTCAAGGGTTCAAGATACTTGATTATCGATGGTGAATCAAAACCAACATAAACACTCAATCATCGTTGGGGTCCCATTTTTGTGCTTTTATGAGGTGCAATCGGCACTTGCACACCGCAACCAAAGGTTCGCAAATGGGATATATCAGGTTCATGGCCACACGCAAGTTGCATAGGAGAATATCGGTGATATGCACTAGGCCTCAACCGAATTAAAGCTGCAACATGTAATACATCATATCCCCAAGCATAAATAGGTAATTGTGATTGTATTAGTAATGTGCGTGCAATTACCTGTGTATGTTCAATAAACGATTCTGCTAAACCATACTGGGTATGGACATGTGCAACGGGATGTTCAACATCAATCCTTAAAGACATGCAATAAACATCAAACGTCCCCGACGTGGATTCACCAGCATTATCAAGACAAATAGACTTAATGGGATGATCAAGGAATGTGCCCTCAGCTTAATGATTTGTGCTAATAATTTAGCAAATACAACATTTTGCGTTGACAACAGACATATATGAGACCATCTGTTGGATGCGTCAATCAGGACCGTGAAATAACTTAATGGTCCACTAGCTAGATGAATGGGGCCACTTATATCTCCCTGAATCCTCTGCAAGAAAGATGGAGATTCAATATTAACCTTGGTTAGCGATGTTCGGACCACTAATTTCCCTTGTGAACAACTTGTACAAGATATCTAATTGGACATTAGGATCTTCTGGCCCTTTAATGAATGCCCGCATGAGTTTTCAACAATCCCACGCATCATCATCGATCCCGGATGACCAAGACGATTATGCCAAAGCATAAAAGCATTTGGATTAATGAACTTATGGTTCATTATAGCGTAGGTCTCAATGGTTCTTATGGTTGTATAATACAACCCTGATGATAGAACCTGTAATTTTTTCAAGTACACGCTTTTCACCACATTTATCAAGGGTCATGCAGAGAAACTCAATCTCATTTTCATTTCTTGTCTTGAAATGAAATCTATTGTCAGGAATATCCCTAAAGCTAAGTATATTTTTTCTGGATCTACTTGTATACAAAGTATTATGGGTACTCAACCTTGTTCCATTTTCTAATATCAAGGTAGCTCTTTCGGGGACCTCTATCAAGTTTTCAGTACTCATAATTGTGTTAACATTTGCTTCAACTAAGGTTAGACAAGAAAAATATATCTTGTTTGTCAAGATTGTGTGCGTCGTTGCGCAATCAACAATACACAAATCACCATCATTTCTACAAGCACGTAATTCATAGTTGGGATCCATATCCTTTCACAAACAAAAACTATTACATTAGTTTGTAAAATTTTGAAAGGATTATAGAAAAACAATATATATATATATATAACACATTAGCTAAAAGAAGGAGAATACTGGAATAGCAAGTTCAAGCCATATTTTCATCACGGTCTATATCTCCGTCATCGTCTTTAAAGAAGTCGGAGACTGTAAGTTTGATCAGAGCATCTTCAAGGCTCACGTGATCAATAAAATTTGTCTCAGCGACCTTTTCTTTTCTCTTGAGTGATTCTTGGTATAATTTTGCCAAGTGGTTTGGTACGTGACAAACATGTGACCAATGATCAGTTCCACCACATCGGTAACATTTGGTTGCAGCATTTCTGGGAGTCTGGTTTCGTGGGCCTTTTTCTTTCTCATATTGGTTCCACTTCTGGGGATAAACCTTGTTGTCTCTTCCATAAGGTTGGAAATTGTTATTCCCATACCCATGACTACGACCTCAACCACGAAAGGGTCATCGACCTTGCTTGGGTCCAGAGTTTTCATCATATCATGTCACATTCATTCCTGGGATTGGAGCGCTGCCTGTAGGGCGAGTTTGATGGTTTTTCATTAACAAGTCATTGTTCTGCTCAGCAACAAGTAAACATGCAATCAGCTCTGTAAATTTCTGAAACTTTCACTCTTGGGTGGTGGAATGTGGAGAATGTTTTCTCAAACAGAGATTCATAAGTTATTTTTTCTCCACAACTTCGAAGCTTGGATACAGTTTTTAACATGGCTGAATTGTATTCATTTACAGACTTAAAGTCTTGTAGCCTGAGGTTAGACCAGTCGTATAATGCTCGAGGGAGAGCTATTGCTTTTATATGCTAAAACCTCTCCTTGATCTTAACCCATAATTCAAGTAGGTCTTCGTCAGCCAAGTATTCTACCCGTAGGTCTTTATGCATATGATGACGGATTAAAATTGTGGTCTAGGCTTTGTTTTTCACAGATTCTTTATTCCCTTCTATTATGGCATCTCCAAGATTTTGAGATCTTAAATGGAGAGTTGTGTCCAGTGCTCATTCATAATTTTTCTCATCTAGTTTGAGGGGAGCATCTGATACTTTGTCAAGTTCTCTATCCTGGACATTGATAATTATATGTTAGGAGAATTTAATATGATATATATGACTTTTATCATACCCGACTTTAGGTCGCTAGTATTTTATTTTGGAACTTCTGGTCCAACATATATTGGATCCATAGTACTATGTATTTGGAACTTCTAATGCAACGTGCATCATGTCGCTAATATTTGGAACTTTTGGCCCAACATACATCGGTCCACTGGTATTTAGAACTTCTGGTCCAACATACCATGATATTTATAAACTCCGGGCTATAAATCAAGATGCATGTTACAAGCAAGTAGTTCTGCATCTTGGAACTTCGGGCTCAAATGCTTCGGTTTCAACAAGACTTAAAATTTCGAGTATCAACAATAAAACACAAGTATACAAATAAACATCAAAATTCTGATGTGAAAGATCTAATATAAATTGGCGATCACATAACATACTTATCAGGATGTCATAACTTAAGCATGCATAAGAAAGCATGACTCAAGTATAAATAAGTCCAAACCTTTGATACTTGGACGGTAGAGCAAGTCGTGCTGATAACATGTTGTGAAACTCGTGTTTGTAAGATCAAGCTTGGATGGAACGAACACCAAGACACTGATGGCGTAAAGTAATACAAAGGTTGGTGTCTATGGGTTGGTTACCGAGTAAACAAGAAAAAACACTTGAAATAGAGAGTTGAAGAGTAGAGAGAATTTCTATTCATATATAGGAAAATTTCTTACAAGAAGTGTTGTGTTGAGTGTGTTGGTGTTTTAACATTGTGTCTAATACAAGGGGTTGGTACCTCTACTTATAGGAACCAAGAACACAAGAGGCATTACCACATATACTACTTACATGCAATTAGTAATTGCATGTGAATTTTGGTGGTCATACATAACATACACATGTCATCTCATAGCAATACTAAAAAGTAATACAATAATAAAAACTGTCAAGCCCGGCACTACCAGCCCATGGGGCGGTAGCAGGCTGAGGCCGTTACCCAGTCGTTGGGTACTACAGCACAAGCGTGAGCTTGTCGTTGGCTACGCGTGGCTTTAGCGTCCACGGGTTGTGGATGCTCTTAGGTGCTCCATTAAACAATGAAGGGGTAACCACATTTCGGTGTTGTGGACAAATGTCGTTTTTCAAGTATATACAGTCCTCCACATTTTGTATTATGTCATACCAAGAAGTCAGTTTCCATTTTCAAATAAGGACAAAAACTGTTAAACATAACTTTTTTTTGATGTAAAATACATATGCAGCTCACATGTCCAATTTTTTTTATGAAATACCAATTTTACCCTCATACTCTTATACAATACACAAACCCTCAATTTTTGTTCGTCCTCTTCACCAACCATTTCTCTCCCTCTGTTCTTCTCCTCGCTGTAATATGACCCTCAACAGATTCAAGAAATAATTGACTCGAACTCAAAACCAAATGACACATTTCCATCACAATCCCATTTAAATTCCAATGAAAAAATTCTAATAATTGACTCTACCTCTGCTTGTCTTGCAATGTTCAAGAAAACTTGATTTTAAGGAAAAGGCTGAGAAAACACTGAACCTACACGATACGTACGTCATACCAAAGTCACGCTTCAATCTTGATAATTATTTGGGAATGGTAATGTCCTACTACACTAAGCCTCTTGTGTCCTTCATTCAAGATAGTAATTCTTTTGAAACATACTTGCAAGTGGCTGACGGTATGCTTGAACAAAAGCCCTCCGAGCTCACCACAAGCAAGTTGGCAAGAAGCTTTGCAGTCTGTGCATACAGTTATTTAATAAATAAAACCAAATATAAACATCAGTTGTACTATATATATATATATATAGGGTAGTTATATATATATATATATATGGTAGTTATCCAGTAAAAACCACCCTTATTGTGCAAACTACGAACTCACCAGGTGCTGACACGTGGCGCACATAGTGCTGATAGTTTGCGCAGCACGGTGCTAATAGTTTGGGACTATTAGCACTGTGCGTCCAAACTATTAGAACTGTGCGCGCCACGTGTCAGCCCCTGGTGAGTTCGTAGTTTGCATAATAAGGTGCGGTGTTTTATATATATATTGTCCACGTGTCAGCATCTGGTGCGCTCTGCTGACATCACTTTGGGGGGATCCTATGGCTCTCATGGGTTCGTAGTTTGCACAATAAGGGGGGGTTTGTACCTGATACCAATCCTATATATATTTGTTTTGATAAGCGATGTCAATTCTGAAAAACCAAACAGTTAATGAAAAGTAAAAATTGCTTGTTGGAAAAACATAACCAATCAAACAAACTAGACTCAGCAAAGAAGGCTTGCTGAAAAACACGAGAAAAAGGCACTCATAACTAGCATTGACTTGGGCTCCTTTTCCAGTCAACAAACGATACTCCGGAGCGTAGCAATCCTGCAGACTTGAGTAAACCAAAAGATAGGCTCCGCAACTTCAGAAAAGGGACATCAACATTCTCCAAAACATTGAGAATACCAAAGCATTTCTCCTTAACCAAAGAATCCATAACGCTACATAAGCGGCCCTCAACCACTTTAACCAACCTCTCCGTGGCCACAAACTCTCCCAACTAGAGAGTACTACAACATCTGAGTTGGAGCGAAAGAAAACAATATCCCACCAATAGTAAAACTTCATCCAAAACGTTCAAGCGAAAGAGCAATCTGCCAGGCTCATTAACATGAGCATAAACGTTAATCACAATTATTGTATGGTTCAATTCTCCCCATCTTCCAATCCAAATAATAGCATTTTTGAGTGAAAATGCATTCCGAGACATGGAAAAACATTAGTCTTCCGAACAGATAATACCCACCAGAAGCAGCCCCAGAAAGCGAAAAAGAATGATGTCAATCACCAATGAAACCACAACTACGAATGAAAGAAGGAGAGAAAGAAACGACCTTAGTCTCTTGGAGAAGAACAAAATCAGGATGCTCCTTTTTTATTGTACAGCTGATACTCCGTCTCTTATGAGCAAAGTTGGTTCCTCTCACATTCCGGGAGATAAAACTTCAACACCTCAATTTAGAGTAAGAGGAGGAGGAACGAAGCTCAAAGCTTCCAATTCCTCGTCGTCACAAAAATCTTCATAATTGTCATCCTCATCAGCTTCCAGATCCAAGCATTCAGGAATCTCTAAATCGAGGTTATTGAATTGATCAATGGCAGAATCAACAGATTTTAGAGCTTTTATACCTACTTTTTTCACATAGTCCCACTCTCTTTGTCGCAGATCCCGTTCACGGCTTCGAGGGCTGCTTTGAGAAATAACAGGGGTCTGATATGTAGCACCAATCTTTGAAATTTGCCTACTCTTCTTATGTTTCAACAGAGGAGAGGAGACTTGTTCAGTACTCAAAGGTAGAGACGCAATAGCCTTATCTATGGGTTGTTGAGCATGAGTCACGTGAGGCACATGGATGATTAAATGACCACTTTGAATATTATCTTCGCCAACTGAAACAGAGAAGTTTGAGGAAGAGTTTGAATTCGATACTCTTGTTATAGAATTATCTATAGGATCTATCTGATTAGTTTGATTGGCCCAGTCCTTATCCGAGGAGACCTCCGGTGACGTTATAGTCGGGAAAAAAACTTCGGGATGTCTACTGATGTTGCTGCAGATATTTGAATAGGAAACCTATAATTTCCCAGCTTGAGTTGCATACACAAGGATGAAACTTTAGAATTCCGATGCACCAGAACAAAAACCTTGTCAAAAGAGGCAGAGTCTGGGTTGTTGTCGCAGATGTGATGCAACACAGTTCCCAAATTTTTACCAATAGATAGAGCAGTGTCTTTTGAACGCCCTTGGAAAGGAATACCTTCGACCAAAAACCATTGAAAAAAACCTCCCAAGGTGACCAAAACACCTTAGTTGCTCACAAGATCAAACCATGGTTTCAATCTAGTCCAGTTTTTTTTTCTCCAATTCATCCCTAAGGCTCGAATTAAGAACTATTAATAAGAATAACCGATTTCCAAGTGATCTCAGGATTACATTTTCAAACCCCAACGAATGCAGCAAATTTTGATGTTGAAGAGCACTCCAATTGTTGTGTGCCAAAACAAGGATTCCTGATAGAGCCATTTCTTGAACCCCAGCTTCAGAAACCCCAACAACTTCAGCACCCAAATCAGGATTGTTTGCCTGAACTTTTGGGATCCATTTTTGGATTAATTTCGGATGATTAGAGAAACTCTTTCTATTTTACGTACTACAGGTCTTGCGAAATCCGCCAAGAGTTTATATCCATCTTGAAAAGTGTCATGGAAAGCTTCGATTACTTTCGAAGCCTCCCCTGAATTCATCTTGGTGAAACCAAAAAAAATTCCAGTTCGATTTGATCTTTTGCACACGAAACAGGATTCAATGTCTTCCGGGCCAAAGAGAGACCTCAACCAAGTTTCGTCTTTGCCAGGTGGGATATTGTAGACGAAAAGCTTCTTTAGAGTCTGAGAATCCGAGTTAACAAGGGGTCTGGGACTTGATTGGGCTTCCTCCTCCACAGACACAGAGGAGGGGATCATATGAGAACCCTAAAAACATTGCACCATAGACGAAGCCCGGCCAGATTGAGGCCATCTATCAGAAATACCATTGCCTTGCGGATCAAGAGGGCTACCAACCTTAAACTCAGCAGAAACCGTGTGAGGACTACCACTGGGAATGATGATCGCTGATTGAGGTATGCGATTTCCCAATTTCGGTTTCCCTTTTCCCTCATTGACGTTTTTTTTCTTATCTCTCTTCATCTTGTCCTTCCTTGATCTATGAATCCACAGAAGGGATTCCTTCAACAACATAGAAATAGAAGAAACCGAGCTGAGGAACTCTCCGACGAGAGAATCACCGACCGAGAATCGCCATCAAGGCAGAGAGAGAAAAAGCTAAACTCAGACGATGAGTTCCGACCTCAAAAGACAGATGCCAATCGAAAATCAAATAACGATCGGAGTTCCGACTTCGAATAACGGATTCCGATCGGAAAAACAGAGTGGAGCTCCAAACGAAATATCAGCACGCCCCTACCCTTGAGTTGAGTTCCGTACCTGACTGAACTCCCGGAGACGAGTTCCACACGACGAGGTAGGAGACAGCGATAACTTGTGGGAGAGAAATCTAATTCGCGCGCGTGAGGCGCGTTCTCTTGGAAATTAACGGGAATGGTATTGATTCAGCTGCAATATTAATTTGGAACTTGCTACTTAGTAATTAGTAGTAAGTTGACATTGCTATGGCCCTTAAACTCATCTAATGCACACATTACTCCTCCAAAAATCATAATCATAGCTTGCAAGCTAAAACTAACTTATCTCATGCAGTGTCTTATACTGATTTGTCATTGTCGAACTCTTGAAGTAGATTTGAGGGTTGATAGCCTGACAAAACAATAAAGGTTTAAGTTTTAAGCCTGCCCTTTATAAAGTTATTAATACTAGGGGTTACTCCATGTCCTAACGCCCAACTTTCAGAAATTGTTAAATCCAAACCCTGTACAATTGAAATTGCCATGTAGTAACGGTCAATTAACTGAAATTGCCAACTGTTTCTAATTTTAAACGAACGTTAACTTGGCCAAGTGAAAAGTCGAGTTTACCCTCAAATATGTTCTTCCTACGGATGTTAACTTGGCCTAACTTCATCTCTTTGTAACCTAATCTCTTCATCTCAGCTCTTCGAACTTCATCTCTTTGTGTCCAAGCTTCGAATTTCATCTCTTCGTGACCTCAGCTCGCGCAAGCTCCATTATAAAATGAGTCACGTGGGCAGCACGTGATTCACTGTTCACAGAAAATGTCAATTTAAACAGTACTTTTTTATTTTTAATAATTCAATTTTGAAATTCGTTACTATTTGACAATTTTCTAAAGCTTGGGTGCGGATTCGACAACTAAGTGTAGTACGAGGTTAGGACATGGAGTAAACCCTTAATACTAAGATTATAAAATTAAATTAATTAAAACTGATTTTTTAAGAAATAAAAATTGATTTTTAGAAATAGAAACTATTTTTTTAAGAAATAAAAACAATTTTGGATAAAAATAAAAATTGATTTTATAAGAAATGAGAACTGGTTTTTCAAAATAAAACAGATTTAAAAATAAATATTAAAACTGATTTTTTTTAAGAAATAAGATTGACTTTCTAAAAAAATGTTTTTTTAAAATAAAAATGAATTTTTTTACATAAAATTATTTTTTAAAAATCACCATAAAAATATGTAATAAGATTAATTAAAAAAAATTTACATTGATTTAAGAAATAAAACCAAATATAAACAATGATTGTTAAAAAATAAATCTGATATAAAATCAAATATAAAAATGATGAATTTTAGAAAATAAAGATAATTAAAAAATAATATGAATATTTTCATATTCGTGTATCAAAAAATAGAAAAATTCATAAAATTAATGTTAGGACATGCGAAAATAGTTAGGAGTTATTTAGACTTTTCTAGTACTACCGTTAGCTCCGTTACGGATTGCGTCTATTTGACAATATCGAAAATGTGGATTGTCAGGACACGATTTTGAAGGAGGCTACAGTCATTACATGCAAAAAAGGTCAAAACATAGAACGGATCCGATGTTTTTCCAACAATGAATCCTGTCCAATCCAAGTACGCTAGTGCTACGATCTTTATGGTCAGATAATCAACATACAGAACGTTCATAATTTTCATGCAAAAATTCAGAAATCTGACTAGAGGCCCAAGACATGTCTGGTTCTAAGAGATACACTAATACAGGGCAGATCCAGATATAATACATAAAATATAACAAAATTTGGATGATAAAATGGTCAGTCTACGAACAGTTGACTTTACATCCATGAAAACAGAAAACTCCCTTTGTACATCTCATTCCCCGCAACTTCTCTATGCCCTAACCTATAACAAGTCCTATAAGAAACATCAAATTTCATAATTACGTACATGCCTTGGAACCGGGACTTAGAATGTATTCTGGGGATTGATCCTCCTCCTTCCTTCTTGCCTGTAATATGGAGTTTCATCTATCGTCCTCCTCACATAGTCGAGGAAAGGCTGAGGTGTCCGAGGGGACTGATCCATGACAACAGTAGGACTGCTTCGGATAGGAGTGATGGTTGCTGGCGTACTAGGAGTAGCTGGGGCCATGGAAGGCTCAGGATATCTGTTGGGTCTGTCCACGAGGCAGATAGAGATGCCTGCTATTAGCACCAGCAAGACCAGAGAACCACACAGACTCGCCCAAAATTTAAGATTACTGCCACTTGACACTGCTTTCCCCTCTCCAGGCTCGAAATTCACGTCAATTTCCACACTCTGACCTGTAAAACCAAAACCAAACACAGGCATATGATTTTTGTTGTGTTTTTCTTCCTAAAACGAGTGAACATAGGATGATGTTGTATCAGAATTAGAATTAAGCAGGATCACCATTGTCTGGAAGTGTGATGCTGATTTTATCACTGAACCTTCTAGCTTGGAGTGCTTTCACCTGAATATATAAAGTGTATGAGATATTTAATCTATAGGTAAAATAATGATTTATGTGCAGCTGCAGGACACCAACATAACTCTCAGAGGTTTAACTCGACTTCAAAAATGTCATATCAATAATCATTGCTCAAGCATTAGATCCAAAAATATTCCTTACCTCATATATCACACGGCCACCAATCCCGAAGTTTTCTCTATTGATGGGACTGACCTTTATCATATCCCGACCATGCAGGTGAATTTGAACATCTAAAATTCCAAGATAAGCAGCAACTGAATCAGTATCTATATGATTGATAATTGATAAGCACATTGTGCATGTCAAATGCAAGCATAATGTTTATTAGAAGTAATGATGAAGAGAGAATGGTGAAGTTTAGGGAATATTAGACTAACAGATTACTATTAATATGTTATAGTTCATCATCACTATCACTGCTGGTATATATGCTTCAAACGGATTGAGAAAATTTGATGATATTACCTGTATTCCCCACGACAGTTATGGAAGTTTTGTTAGTGCCTGGTGTCAAATTCAACAGCATGGGCTCCTGAAACATAATGAATGAAATGTCATCACCAGCCCCGTCCTAAAACATCCTTTGTCTATACAAAAGGACTCCACTTAATACACCAGTTTGTCAGATCAAAGCAACTATTTGCTTCCGGGACATGCCCCAGGGAAAATCAGTCAAAAGAAAACATTCCTTCACAATTTCAATAAAACAGTTTTTTTTTCACTTCGCAACATGGAAGATGACTTTTAAAGCACACTGGCGTTGAATCATGCTCTTGAAAATGTTGTCAATAGAAAAAAATCTGCTTGACCTCATGCGCATGGAATCTTAGTGTCAAACTTGTGAGAGCGCTCATTATTTATAAACAAAAGCACAGATAAGAACCTGTATGAACAAGATTTCATTACCTGGCTCATTTCTAATATGGAAAACCCTCCAATAAAAAGTGCAGATGCAGATCCTGAAACTTCTTTGGCTTCTCTGAGAGAAGCACTGATGGAGACAGATATACCTGGCCTCATGCCCTTCAATTTGGGTACTGAATATACCAAATGCTCAGGCGAATGTGGGGAGAAGAGGCAATATAAGTTACCAGTGTTAAGATCCATCATAGGCTTCGCATACCTTATTCCATGAAAAAAAATATATATATTAAAGGATGGAAGGTTATACATCCAATTGAAAAGACAAATAAGGATAAAAAGAAACGTACCCTACATAAGGAGGGTCCACTCTACAATCAAACGGGACTCCCTTATCATATCCAAGAGCACCAACCTTCTTGTTGTAAGAATCACTTTTACAAACAAAACGTACACAATTAAAACAACGTATGTTTACACAATTTTGATAGGTTAGTTCCAAAACAATCCAATAATAAGATGATGAACAAATTCTTCATGTAATTTTTTTTATGAATAATACACAACATATTGGTTGAGGAGATGCTCTGGGGAAAGGAGCCCACGATTACAGACAACAGGGCCGGCCCTACCCTTAAGCCACTTAAACGGTGGCTTAAGGCCCCAAGTCAAGGTAGGCCCTAAATTTCAATTATGTTTTACAAATTACAAGTAAATTATCTACTTTATATATATAAGCCCCATGAATTGTATTTGTCGGTTTGGGCCTAACCAACCAACATTAACGAAAAATGGTATAGATGATCCAAAAGAAGAGGCCAAAACATGACAAGCTCTTTATTTTTCAAGCTTTATCCAATTTTTTTTTTTTTTTTTTTGCAAAAATATTCTGCTAATGCCTTATTAGCTTGAACCTAACTACTCCAATAATTATATTTTTTTTCTAGAAAATATCTCCTGCTAATGTCTTATTATCTTGGGTCTAACTAATCTAACAATTAAACTCATTAATGAGAACATTTACTCATACCTCAGTCCCTCACTTAATTTGTAATATTATTGTCTGAATACAAGCATGTAATATATCCAAGAGATATTTAGAGCTTCCCTTTGTTTTTATTATTGGATATGTTTTTAGTCCACAACAGATAATTTATTGACTTTTTGGATCAATTTGTATAATTTATTTTCATGGGGCTTATGTTATATTTTGCATGTACCTAAATAGATCTAAAACGTTTCCTTTTTATTGGACAAAAAACTATGAGATGCGTTTTTATATGTGTTATACATTTTTTCCTTTTGTCTATATTACATTCTTTGTTTTTCTTTGTTTCAACAATAAGTTTAGTATCAAGAAATACACTGTAAAATTAAGATTTGTAGAATAAACTTCTCTTACGAATTCATCCACATAATCATGTATGTAATCATAATATATAATTGTGCTTTGTGAAATTTGATATATTTTAATTTTCAATGACATTATGCGACATGTCTCCTAAGACTTCATTTCTAAAAATCTTACTATGTTTTATACCTTTTTATTTGATCATGTGTTAAGTTGAGTTTTTTAACTTGTTAGTGTGTAAGTTGGTGAAAAATCAAAATAGAAATAATAGCAACATGTAAACAAGATGAATGTATACATAAGTTAGAGATATACGACAAATTATGATAGTTGAAATTCTATAAATACTAACATTTTTAGTATTAAAGAGCAATAATATAATTTATGGAATATGGTTTTTATTTATTCAATTAATAAAATTGTCTAAATGTAACTCTTTATATTCTAACAAAAGGCCACACCTAAAATTTTCGCTTAAGGCCCCGAGAATCGTTGGGCTGGCCCTGACAGACAAAACAGATTAGATATGACTTCTCTTGATATCACCTTAGCGATTCAAACTCCACGGAAAACATGAAATGCCGTATTTAAGGTGTAGAAGAGTGTATTGCTACTAGTGCCCGCCCTAACTTGGGCGATAATATATGATGGTAAGGTGATGCAGATATGCTTAACGTAAAAGAATAGAATAGCTGATTTTGACATTTCCATTCTAAGTGCATACTTCTAGTTCTAGCATATAACAGTTGCGGAAAACATATTAGTACTTTATTGCTGTCAATGTAGGGTTGCTGTATTTACATACCTTAACTTCACAGAGAAGTTATATCCTCGTGTGGGGAAAGGAGCATTTGTTAGCATCTCTTTTGGGGCATCCACCAAAATGTCCCCGATTACTACTGTAACTGTTGTTTGCAGTTTCATACTTGAACTCTCAAAATAGACTGTTCACAGTTCACAAGTTCTAACTTAGAAAGGATATCAAACAAAAAGTCACATTAAGAGCATAACTAACCCATCACATCAGCATAAACTAGCAGAGTTAACAGGTTAATGACTTTAAATCAATACCTTGGGTTGTACCTTGCCCCACGGCTGCAGCTCTTCCAGACGGCTTGTATACAGATACAATACTTTCATTGCCACTAAACCAGCGGCCAGAAAATTGATCGTTTAATCCTACAGCATCACGGAGTACTGTAAGGAGTTTTTCCAGTTTGGAGGGGGACAGGAGAGAGGGAGGTAGATTATGATGGATATTGCCACTAGTCATAGAGTCGAATTGTTAAGGTTTTAAAAAAAATGGTTAATTGTTCAAAACTACACTAAAGTTTTGTCCACAAATGGATGCATGTACAAAGTTTTGTCCACGCTGTGTGGCTACACTAAAGTTTTGTCCACCAACTTTTGTTAGAAAAATGGACAGAATATTCCGTTTATGTTATGCATGTCTCCATGTGCTAGTTAAGGGTGAAGTGAAATTACCATTTTACCCTTAACATTTGAACCCTTTGATTTTTGTAGCGAAAATACTATTTTACCCTCTTTAATAATAAATAAAATCAACGAACTAAATAAACAAATAAAATAAAAGAATTAGTTTCTCAATGCAAAAAAACAAAAACTATAGTAAAGTTATCGGGCAACATATAAAAGGCTAGGGCTTCCTTCCCGTAACCAAAAGGCCAGTCTATTAATGACTTCAATGCACCCACAAAAGCGTGGACAAAACTTCAGTGCAACCACAAAGCGTGGACAAAACTTTGTGCATCAACTCGTTTGTGGACGAAACTTTAGGGTAGTTTTGGACAATTATCCCTAACTTATATTTTCACCTTCTTAGTAATGTGGGGATCTCATTAGTAACCATAACTTATATTTACACTCCCATTTGGTGCATATCTGATAACACTATTATTACTAAGATTTGGGATAACAGAATAAACTTCAGAAATAATTGTTCACCATGTACTCACCTTCAATTGTGAAGTTAAGATCACTTCCTACACAAAGGACGGGATTCTGAGGATGTAAATGAGCACCTACTGAAACCTGCAAAATTGTAGATTTAGCTAACGTGTAACAGATATGTAACTAGTAAAAGATGACATAAAAAACTGCAGTCTATTGGACCATAATTGCATATACATAGATAGGGATACTGTGTGCAATAATAGAGGCGGAATAAAAAGGCTTACTAAAAAAATATGTAAAATGGCCAATGCATCATGAAGATAATTAACAAAAAAACATTAGCAAGAAAAGTAAACTTTCCTGAAGCATTGTTTTACTTCAGTATCAAGATAAAAAACAGCAGCTCTGGCAGGATATCAGCAAATTGTTCATTCAGCACACATTACAAGGGTGAAAGGAAGAGTGAGTATATACCAGCAAATAGTCTGCCTTCTGTGGGTTATTGTTCATTGATACTTGCACAAGGGCTCTACCATGACTTATTGCCTTAAACCACAAATTCAGGTGCAAAAAACTACAGTTAAATTATAAAATGGGCAGTGATGGAAGAAATAATAATGCAGAAGTATCTCACAGCTGTAGGGCCAAACAATAACAAAGATTGATCCACATACCTTGAGATTGATATTCCCAAGACCATTGTTTGTGCCATTAATAGAGACAATATCAGGAAAATTAGTTTCAGCATAAATGGGAATGACATTATACGCCTCATGAAAAGGATTTCCTGGTCAAACGAAAAATATAAGAAGACTCACGAGGAGTTAAGGAGCATATAAAGCTTGTATAAAATATTACTGAAAACAATAGTACCGAGAATATCATGGTAGTTTATCGCTAGATCGATTTCAGCACCAACTGCAAGATCAATTGCATGGAATCGTATTTCTTTGGTGGCTATTCTTATTTGAGACACCTGATCAAATACGCAACATCTTAGTTCAGAACAAATACGAGTTCCAAGAATTTAAATGCATGGACCTAAACATACAAGGTTCCTAGAAAATTTTCTATGAAGGGAAACATTTTCTACCAAAAAATAGACCCTTAAGATAGATACCTGGACACAACATAAAAACAAGAGCACTAGGTACCAGCAATAACACTTGCTGGTAATGTCTTACATCCAAAACATCAGTAAAACTATATAATCATACCTCAGCAACCCTGATACAAGAAGCAATTTCAAGTCTACCAGTAGTACGATCTTTTGCCTGAATGCATGCAAGATTGTTACTCTCTGTCGTTATTATTCTATCTCCATCAATGGAAATAGTATCCTTATGCACAGTATTAATCTTTTCGCCACAACTTCTCAATAAAGAATAGCTAATAGCTCCCTTGCGATGGCTATCCAGACCATGGGATTCCGAAGATAAAGGCAAGAGACTAGATGTGGTATAATGTGGAGGAAGAATCCAAGTTATTGGAGCTCCAAGAGCAAGAGGGATATCAGGCACCACAGATAACAGCACAGATGCAGTGTAAGACTTCGACTTTGAGTATCCACCAGAAGAAACGAAATCACATGAAAATGAAACTGTGACACTAGTCCGGCCAGCAGATCTGAAACAAAGAGAAAAAGATTCATAAGAAATAGTAAGATAAGTGTTAATGTTAGAAAGGAACTCAACTCACACAGCAAATAAGCAAAGCATACCTACAAGCACACAAGCAGAAACAACTTAACAGAAACAATTCTAAACATTGAAGATTTAATTGAAGTCACTGACAATGTTTAGGCAATCATGCTTCATGATTAATATTTTATGGAAAGTACTACAGGCAAACATTGAAAACTCTACCTTATGCCATACTAATAATAAAGCAAGGTATTCTCTCCTCCAACCCAATCACACCCATAATGATATAACCAACTTCAAATGTCCCAGTGAGCTCTCTGCGACATAAGAGAGGTCTTGAGTTCAAACCCTGGTATTAGTAATCTTTTGCCTATTTAAATAACCAAGTGGATTAGTGCTTCCTTACTTCTACATAAGTAAGATCTTCAGCTCAAATCTTTGCTCAGATACAGATCTGCAGACTACAAGAGAGAGGCTCGGTGTGAGTTCGGATCCCATCCACACCCTTGCAGCAATACGCACTAGAATTTGACAAAATTATTAACAGTTTCCTTTTTCTGAAGGAGATTGGAGCTTCAGATCATTCATCAGTCATTCTTACCACTTAACAATCAACATGAATTCTGGATCAAGTCTAGAGGAGAAACCTAACAAAGAAGAATCTGCCAAGATGGGACCAATTCCAAACCAACCTAGATACTGAAAAACTGAAGAAGGAATCATACAAATATGCTACGCCACATAATGGAATTTAACAAACACCAGTAAAAAAACAATTGCTTTTTCAGTTCAGTCCAAAAGGTTTTAGTGCCAATTATAACATATCATGAAAAGAAAACATGATGAAATGTTGTTATGATTTTAATTTACCTTCCATACAAGACATTGATAAAACCATGTTCTTTCTCGTACTTATAACTAGAAGCTTGGATTTCCTTTGAAGCAGCTACAGGGCCTCCATTTTTCTCTACAATGAGATTATCCATAACCTGGAAGCTTAAAACCTATATATTGAAAACGACATCAGTCCATTTCATTTACAAGTAAATATTTGCTAAATATAATGAGATTCCGCGTAAGGGAGCAAAGCGGCAGTAATAACAGGGATGATTAAATCTAACCTTTTCATCTTCTATGGTCCATCTGTAATTATTACAGAGCTCATAAAAAGAAAATAAATTTCCCTGAAATACACATAAATCAGTATTCTGATAGGAAGATAGATAATAGCATGGCATTCTTATTTTGATTTTGGATTCTTGCCTTAGGAAACAATGGATATATTGGCATTTCCCGACGAACACCAAGTTGCTCACTCTGCACATTCAGCATCAGTGAAGAGGGAATCCCTACTTCTAAACTTCCATATGCTTGACAAATCACAGTATCTCCATTCCCATAAACTGTGGCAATTAAAGTCTGCAAAAAAAAACAATGGTTTAAATCAGGGGGGGAAATATTAACACCTGAAGCAAATGGATAGGATAGATACAAATCTATTTTATTGGGGAAAAGGACCTTGCTTCAAGAGTTTATGTATTCAATATGTTCACCAAGTAAGTAGAGGCAATAATTGTTATTCAGGCACCAGCAGGCTAGAAGCTATTTCTGTTAAAGCAAAAAAAATGTAGCTACCCACGATCTATAAGAATTTAAAAGTTTACTGACACGATAAGCTAGATCTATATTTATTTTCCAGGTTCCAGAAGAATGTGAAACCAGGTTAAGTTACATAAATCAGATACACAAAAATAGCGGAAAATCGTTAAGCATCAGTGGTGCATAACATCTTACAGTGTTCCCGGGTGAACCTGCAGAAAGTCGTCCAGAAGATTTGTGCATTGTTGCAATTCCATCATCTTTACTAGCAAATTCAACATATACACCAATAGTTGGGCCTCCTTTCAACATAAGCTAAACAAACAAAAAATTGAACCATCATTTATTTGAGAAACAGAAGAAAAAAACAATATCAAATGGTCAGGTTAAGAAAGGCACAGGGTACACAATATAGATCATCAAAACTGAAAGCATAATATGTATACATCACTAGGTTACAACAAGAGTTTTATTTCAAATTTTCTCTGTTGTAAATATAACATACTAAGCAAGCCAAGTGCTTTAGGACATACCGTGTATGATGCACCTGGTACCAGAAAAATATTCTGCGGGTGAATTCTTGGTGGTGCATAGACTTCAACCTTTATTTGTTGACTTAATACTTCATGTCCAGAGTGCTGCCTAGCACTGACCTGGTTTCACATTTCAAACACAAACTTGCAAGTCGTAAAATTACTGACCAATAAAATGTAATAAACCGGCAGAATGGATGATAAAGAACTTACATAAACAATAGTTATCCCAAGCCTCCTTGCCACAATTTTAAATCTTGGTGTGTTAATATATCCACCACAGGGACTTGAAATATCATCCTCGTGGGCAAGTTCAATACTTTCATCCTCCAAGTGTACATGAATATCCATGTATGCATACTGCACCGACATTGAAGTTCTTAGAGACAAGACAACAGCATTACTCTGAACAGGTTCATAATTGCATATGTACACAAATCAAATCATGCAAGCGCCAAATACTCAACATGGATACATGCATATTCACGACTGTACTGAGAGTTGCCAACCACAAAAATTAATAGAATTCTTAATAAATTAACAAACTACTTCAAATAAGCATGCACCTACGAGACACTCACTCACACCACCTCCATGGCCAAGAACTGAGGGGACCTCATATATATTCCCAAAAGTTTAAATAATTAATCAAAGTATCATATCGAAAGCATGTCCATTGTCCAGACACATTAAATATATTAATTCACACCTGAGAAGGCTCAAAAGTACTCCCATCATTAGTACCAGCAATTAGCTCAATAAATTGTGAGGTTCCTTCCTGAAAATAGAAAATAGCATATAATGAATAGCAGTTTTTTTTAAAAAGAAAAGTTAACTGTTAAGATAAAATGTACCATAAGGCTGATCTCTTCTCGTGATGTTATCTTAATCCAATCTATATCTGCAACTTGGACCTGTAAGATTTTTGAACCTTCATGAGAAAACTTCACAAACATACAAATTTTGCTGGAAAAAGATAGTTACATGATATGTAAGATCAATTCAGAACTAAAAGCCATTGTAGTCCTTAATTCCTAACAGCATATGATCACTTTCTCGTCATATAAGAGGTTAGAGTGATATTACCATGGAACTGAATAGTAATGTACAGTGGGAAATTTTAGTAGGGTTAGAACAATTACCATCAATCTAGGGACTTACTCTCCAAGTACACTAAGATTTTGGCCCCATTTCTAGTTTGATTTCTATTTTAATCAGCTCAAATCCCTATATAAAAAGGTCTCTCATTACACTTAATGCTAAACTTACTTCAACCCAAAAGGGCCTAAGTAGCATATCAAGTGGTCACTAAATCCACATTCTTTCAATGCGTGACATTTAAACCCTCCCCATGTGCATAAAAACAAAGGGCCCCATGGACCAAGAGTGTACGAACGGAGTGGGAGCATAAGCGAGCAAATGAAGACTCTGATACTATGTTAAACTTACTCCAACAAAAGTGTAGCCTATTTGATGGAGGGACCAAGTAGCATATCAAGTGGTCACTAAGTCCACATTTTTGTCAATGTGGGGCACTTCAACACGTAAATATTCAACTATCAGTGAATTATATCAAGTCTCTTCTATTTCAACAAGTAGAAAATTACCTTGCAAAAGGCTACATTTATACTGAGCTGTATTTTAAGATGAAGGCAGGGGGTAAATATTCCATGACTCTCCAATTAGTTCAATAATATTTGTGTCTTGCATCACCGGGAATTTATGAGGAAAAAAGGTTTTAAACAGACTAATAAGAAGATAATCTTCATCGTTATCAAGAAAACTGCAGACTGTAGGCTAGGCAATAATACAGAAACAAATCAATCAGTTCCCATTAACTAGAAAATCATGCCAAGCAGTAAGAAAAATTCATTACCACTGCAGCAGCAGCAAGTGGAGGAGCAAGCCCAACATCATGAACTGTCACAAGTGCAGTCCCTAACCCTTTAGGAGACACCATCAGCTGTGAGCACTGTAAACCCGGTGGGGATTGAATAATTTCTACCACTTGAGAATCATTCACATTAGCCTCCAGGAAACAGCTCCCTCCAATAATTGATAAATTTACCTGGAATAACAAAACAAAGCATTTACCATTTAGAAACAAAAGTGGTGCCACAGATGAAAAAAAAAATCTTGTATCATGACTATTACCGGAGGGAAAACAGAGGAGAGAGAAGAGATTAAGGCAGAATGTACACATGAGTGCTATAAAAGAAGATTCAGCAACAAATATTATTATATAACTTCCTTTTCTTCCTTTCTTAGCCAAGATTAAACTTCAAAGGGTAGATGGATTGTATTTTGCAGGACAGAAAGCACTTGTGGAATGAAGGCTATGAGAAAGCTTATTTGAGAGATCTTAGAGTAGGGAACAGGTGGGTGTGGTTTTGTTGCTGTCTGTTTGAGGCAATTTATCTGGTTTATTGGAATGATATTTGCATGTTCCCAAAAAAGCTTTCTTTTTCTTGCCTTATGAATAGATGCACAAAAAGTGCTAAACAAGAGGGCAAAACCTAAGTACATAAAACAAAGAATAGAAAGAACATTAAAAATATCCAACACTCCAACCATGCCTGGCAGTACCAGAAAAACAAAACCGATAAATAGTCGACAGAATACTTTTACTAAGTTGAAGCAGGGCCAAGAGGGAATGACAGGTCAAATAGAGAACTTAGTTTTGCTTGCAAGAAGACAAGTTTCTAACAACAAAAGAGCAATTCACATATAACTAAGAAAATGTGCACACAGCATCAAAAATGCTTTAAAGATTGGATATGGGATTTTATGTCTAAACATGAAAAATAATAATTAACCAAGCTTGCTTAACCTCAGCGGCAGGGTTGAAAAGTAATAAGTTGAACGCCGGATCAACTCTTAACGTGGAAACAAGCTGCACATTTGACCAAATGTAAAGGTAAGAGGCAAAATTTAGTTTACATCTACAACTGCACCTAGTAAGAAACCAGTAGCAATAAAATAATTCTAAGCGGCTATTTAATGAACTATATCAGAATGCCATCTGAACTATACCTGTAAACGTATAGCATCTGTAAGAATGCCATCTGAACTCTTGAGCAATTGAGTAGAATATCGACCACCAGTAGTATCACTAAAACCAACAACAGTAGCACGAACTACGCACTGAGAAGAAAAGCATTTGGACATTTCAGTTTACATTCAAACAAAGCACTTATGCATACCATATCATCATTAAAACCATGCAAAGTAAATATATTTGATCATTGTGTAGTGTACATTCAATAAAAGCACAATATATATATATAATACTAAGTATGTCCAAATGCTTCAACTTATCCAACTTACAAGACTTAGATTCAATCATCAAGTACATAAAACTCTCCATCTTCATAAAATTAATAAAAAGACACTTGATATTGAACCTTTAAAAAGTGACAGGATTTTATGCTATCACACCCCAAAATGCTTTCTTCTTCTATTTTTATCTGAAAGAGGGAAATTATTAATATTTTTATCCGGGAAAGGACAAATATTATTGATGGGGGCGAGATTCCGGAATGGGATCAACACATACTCAACCGTCAAAGCAAAGACAAAACACGGAAACTTGAATAACCATATACAAGTTACAAAATAAGAATGAGAGATAAAAGAGAGGTTGGAAACTACGGGACAATCGTTGGTAACAAGTGATGGAGGTCTGTATTATCATAAATATACATTTGAATAATGTCCTCATCATCACGAGAACCCATAACACCCATGAACTTTGCAAAATTCTACATATTAGATGCATCATGTCTAGCCTTGTCAACTTCGAAGCTACAGTGAGACTCATCGGCGGAAGAGGACGGTTTGGAAGCATTGGAAATATGTCGTTTGGACAACTTTGGGAAAGGAGGTTTAGATCGGTCCCGTGTTGGGTTTGAAACTGGTAGTGATGGTTTTCAAGAAGCTTCAGTCGGACATGATTGTAGAAGAAAGTGATGATTGACTATCTCCTTTGAAGACCTAGACCCGATTCATTTGGAACTCTTGTATGCTAAATGAACCCGATTATTAGAGACAACACAAGATTGGGGCTTTTCAGAAACTTCAACCAATCAGGCTGAAGAGATTGATCCACTAAGCTAAGACCCATTTGGTTTTCCAAATCCAATTAAGGTCTTAAATCACCAGAACTAGGCCAATTTGTGTGCACCACAAATCACAAGCGAAATGGAAGAGGAAACAGAGAGAACCTACCTCATATACTCCTCTGAAATCCCATCCGAACCATTGCATTCAGCACCAAAATCTGGTTTTAACGTGAATTCCTGAGATACTAGATTGGGTGTGGTCTCAGTTTGAATCCCGAGATTGCCACAGAAGTGTGATTAAGAGGCCTCGAAACACGATTGCCAACAAAGCAATACGAGTCCAAAAAAGTACAATTCGGCCGAAGTTTTAAGGGGAAGTTTTAAGATGAAAGAGGATGGACCGCCATGACTATCCAGACAGAGCTAGCAACGTTGACAATGGATACATGAGTCCACCCAGTTACCAAGATACCTACTAAAGTAATCCATTTGAGCACGCCCTCCTTTGAAACCACCGAAATGTCCTCAGATATGTGCAAGAAGGGCGAGGAGAGGGTCGGGAGGACGAAAGGAAGAGAGTGCATTTAGGGTTTCACAATGTTGAGTAGGTCCTTGTAATTCTTTATGTCTGCACCCAGAAGCTTCTCAAGAAGTGTTGGCTTCTTAGCTGAAGATGGGAAGTTGGATGGATTCTTGTCCTATGTATGGTGACTGATTTAATACTATGGGCTAAGCAAATAGTCATGTTAGACCAGTCACAATGGAAGTTTTTTCAGTTTTTCCTTCACCCATTTGTTATGACCCTGCGTGATCGATCGCGTTATGGAATCGAATACGGGTTCGTTAGAAGGGAACCCGAAGACCTTTTGATACAAGCTCATTATAGAGGGAACTCAAAGACCTCGTAGGAGAGACCAAAGTATTTTATTCAATTCTCAAGTCTATTTTATTGATTGTTCTCTCTTGGTATATATAGCCAAGGAGTTACTTGTTCACCAAGTCCTACTACAATTCAACTTACCAAAACCTATTCAACTTACCAAAACCTAATACAACTCATTAATTAAAAGACAATTATTAAAAGGATATAAAACTCAAACCCTAACCGACTTATACAACCGGGGTGCTTATCCCACTCCGTTACGGTCCGTAAGGCCCATAACACCATGCTTCAATGTTTAGCCCCAAAAATGTTTTCTAATGTATAATACTAAAAGCAGCTAAAGGATACCAAACAAAAACAAACTGATATATAAAATTAAAGATTAAGAGGCAGAGCTTTGGAAATACCATTCCTGTCTCATTTTGTAAGACTAAAAACCTTTCCCAAGTGGATTCAGACTTCTTTGAAACATATGCATCATCCCAATGTGCAAGCCCATCACAACTGTTCAGCTCCCACCTTAAAGAAAGAGAAGATGAGTTTGCAAAAACTTCTCCAGAATCACTTATGCCAACTGCAGCTATCCGAATACTGCGCCCATTTGCCACAGTGATAGGGGCCGCACGAATTTTCCCCATACTCCGGTCTGCTCTAGTTGCAGTCCAAACAACATCACGTTGATTAACTGAATAAACACATAATTTGCCAACATTCACATAAAGAAAATCATAAGATATAATAAATTAATAATTGACTGTACAAAACTTCAATTGATAGATATCACGATACCAGGTTCATCAGCTATCACTGTAATTGCGGAAGGAATACTACACACAACTGACAATGTAACTTCAGCCACAGCTGGAAGAGGATGTTCTTCTCCAACCAGATTCCCACGTTTAAAAACAAGTTTCTACAACATTTAAAGCCAGAAAAAAGAAAGAATATTATATGATTATTTTTTCCTTTGAAATGCTATAAACAGTTGAACTACTGATGCAATATAAACTCACAAAGGTTCCCAGCATTTGGCATAAAACTCTGTACGAGCTCCTATGATTTCCAGATAGCTGGTGCACATGAACTCCATCTTGCATACGGACTTGTTCATCTTGAATTTCCACAGTTTCAATGAATTCAACTTCTTTGTCCCACTGTTCAGGTCCTCCAAGGAGCATGACATCTAAATGTGTTCCAGGTGCAAGATATAACTTCTTCAAATTTTCCAGTTGACTATCAGTTCCTTGAGGCACATTCAACCAGTAACCACCAAAGCGGCTTCCTTCACTTGCCTGACAAACCATAAGCGGAGGATACGATGCAATATGTGAAGATGCTTTCATAACTATAGGTCCCTGAAAAGAGTGATCAAGCTGGCCATAGTCTTTGGATAATGTTGCATGCAGCATAGTTCGACCTGAACTAGATGCATACGCATCGGCCCAAGAGCATGGAGGGCCATAAGTTGATGATTGGGTTTCTACATTTCCTAGTCCCTCCAAAATGTTTGTCCCCGCTGTTGCATTTACAATCACAAAAGACTCGCTTCCAGATTTCCACTTAACGAAAGGATTAAAAGCATCACATTTATAAAAATAGTCCCCTGCAGATGAAAAATCAAGCTTCATAAGATTGAAGCCGCCCAAAAAATAATTAAAACAATACAGATACTCTAGAATATAGCAAAACCATTTGATGCTTTCATGGTCACGGCAGCTTTTAGATGTGATCCTATGACAGTCTCCACTGGAAAGTTTGGCAGCATAACCATAGATGATGGAGTGGACACTTCAATAACCACCTAATGAAAACATGCATAAATATAAGAAGTTCAATAATAATATTAACAAAAGAGGAGAGAAAGCAACTGGAGCAGTGTACACATATCAACTATACAAAGGTGGAATTATGAACCCCTCTAAAATGAGCTCTCAAGTCTCAATATTATAAGAATTCTTGATTATATTGTAATTAACATAAATTAGGAAGCTGTAAGAAACAGGACTTCTTCTCCAAATCAATTATGTGAATCATCCTCTTTTGAGAGTTCAAGAATATCAATTTAAAAGATAAGCATCTCTGTGAGGTGTCAAAATACCATATGATTGTATTCAATAGGGCAAATAAATATTTAAATGACATAAAATTGGTAATAAACGTTAAAGATAAAACTCAAAAACATTGCAAAACTGTTATTTGGGGAGTTGCATATTGCAAGAAAAATACCATTCTTTTGACACTTGTTGAAATGCTAGTACTTGTGTGAGAAGTATCTTACTAGGAACAACATATAAATAAGCAGAGCACTATCAGGTATCTGTTTCACTCAGCATATTGACAACCCAAATCTCATTACCTCATCATAATTGAAGACATCGAAAATGGATACAACTTTTACAGTAGCTTTACCAGGCTTCTTAGCCTGGACAACCCCAGAAGCAGATACGGATATAGTAGCCATATCCGAGGAAAACCATTTGTAATCATCGGATGACTTTGCACAACCTACACAGGTTTATCAGAATTCAGATCCCAAAAAAATATAACGAATGTAATATATCTACATCTATATACAACTTAAGCAGTTATAAAGGTAAAAACCTCCTGTAGCCTTCAACTCAACCTCCTGATAAACGGAGGGTACCCATGGAAGAAGAATGCTTTGGGATAGACCATTCATTTTTTCTGAAGTAAATTTCACTTCATGACAAACCATGATTTCTTGCACAACCTTGAGAACCTACAGAAATATAATAAACAGATGCAAAAACTAGCCAATGAGAGGATGGAATAACCAAAACAGAGGAAAGAAGACAAGGATGTAGCAGCATGATAAATGATAATGAGACAAATATAATAATGACAAAAATTGACATCATCTATACAGAAGTATAATCCAGAGATTTTAATAGAGCATCCCATCAATTCTTTTACTCTGTCCTCCAAAATAAACCCGCCACGACATGCAACCCCCAGCCCAACCCAAAGAGAGAAAAGTGGAAGATAGAAACTCAACAAGACATCCAACAAGATGATATAAGAAGTGTATTGTTGGAAGTGTCACATATTAACAGAATGTGGATTTAATGACCTTTTGATATCAAAGTTGGTCTAGCTTTAATTTTTGGAATGAAGGAAGTTTAAAATAGTATCATAGTCGGGTTTGGTACTGGGTTTGTAAATCGGTGTGCTTCTTCTCCATTCATATATGCTTGGTCTACGTGTTAGGCCTTTTTTACAACTTAATATGCTAGTTGTGCTCCCAAAAATATAGTTTAAGCTTTCAGGTTAAAGCAAGTGTCATATGTATAAACAAGTTGCATGTATGTTTAAAAATAAAAGGAAAACAAACAAGAGAGTGTAACACAAATACATATAGAATCACCTCTTTGGTTTCATCATGACCAGTAAAATAAGTTAATGAAGCAGTCAATTTTCCCCCTCCCTCTGAAATGGCTTTCAGGATTCTAGACTTCTGCCAGCCATGTTTAGTTGCAATATCACCCGACACTGAGAAAATTTTCCAGTACTGAGCATTGTTGTCATCCAACTTAACATCATCAAGCTGAAATGCAGGAAAGGAACTTCTGAGCAACAGACAACTAAGAAGGTACAGAGAATCAAATTGTTGGTGAAGAGGTAGAATGAACGTATCATGAAGACAGACAACAATGAAATATTTAAACCGTGACTATTATATTTCGAGAAGAGACAAAGAAGAAATAGCAGATAATACATAAGAGCTACATACTTGATACTTGACCCTCTAATAATCTCATACTGACCTTGACATCTACTAGAAAATAACTCAAAACAAACAAATTGACATTTATAATATGTAGAGCATCTCTCACGCTATATAAAACACTAATGGCTATCCCACAAATAACAAGGGTAATGGAAGTTAACAATTTTAGGATGATAAGAAAGAATAATGCATGAGTTACCTCTGTAAGGTGGATTTCTTGAGCACCAGGACCTTGAGAGAAAACTTTAGTTTGAATGACATACTGATGTCCAGAAACAACATACCACCGTGACACAGAAGGAATGGCTTTCGTTCCCTCAACAGGATCACCAGAACTGGACAAAGGTGACAAGTATAGAGATAGAGTATCGGGCACAACAACATGAAGCGATGAGATTTGATTGTGACCATTAACTCTGGTATCTTCAACAATGACAGAAGTAACCCCTAAGCTCAATGCATGAGTTAAACCCAACTTCACATCCACCTTGGCAACTGAGGTGTTCGAAACAGACCACTGGTGATGTGGAGATGGTAAAGTTACCACTGCAAATGCAATGAGTGAATGAGAGATATACATATATAATAAGGCAAAAGAAAACAATTTCATTTTTGGAATTCATAGTTACACATCAAATGGACAGCATTAATGAAATGATAAAAGGAAGTAAGGATGCCTGATTTGCACTAAATTAGCTCCTCACTGTCCTTAATAACACTTGCATCAAAGGAAAATTAGTTAACATAATATAACAATTTAAAGACCGGCTCAAAGAATACCCAAGTGAAAATATTCCGATTCAAACTAAACAGCAAGCAACATAATTCTAAGAACTAAGAAATCAAGGATCCAAGAGAATCCCAGTAATTGACAGCTACAGTAAAAATACTACCATATTATGCCAATTGATGATATAAAAGCACTCACCACAACAATTACTAATTGCATGCATAAAGCAATGTGATACAGTTGTTATCATTCCGATTTTCTATAATAAGGATAGCCCAGATCCTTCCATCGTATCATGCTAACAAATTTCCATTACCCAGTCAATCACATTTGTTTAACAGAAAGAGGAAAGAACAAGGACCAGGTCTAACATCGTAGAGAGCCAAGGAACACTTTCACAATGCTTGGGGTTAAACTCATAACCTGCTACTAAGAGAATTGCAATACTAGTTGACCATATAAGTACTTTTGCCAAACAGACTATTTGGAAATAAAATAAAAGCAATTAGTATCCACACTTGTTCTTCTTGAAAGCCCATAACGGACCATATTTGTAGAACAATGGTGCTGAACTGACATGACTTTCGCAATCTCGTGGAGCCTATTTGTGAAACTTTATGATTAAACTTATTGTCTTTAGAATTTTAAACAGGGTTATGTGTATCAGGTCAGGTCAGGTTCCACAACTTCAACATCTCCCCTTACGCGTAGGATAGGATTTCTACATGTAAGTCATAGTAGGAAACATGTCTGATGTAGACCACAAACAACAAGGTGAGGTGATAAACAGGCACACAGAATCATCGAACCTTGACAGTATAAAGAAAGAGTACAAAAAATTTATTAAGTACTACAACAAGGACTTAAGAATGGACACCTTGCGGAAAATTCTGCCGGATAACTTTGAGGCTGTACTGAAACGCGGCACCTATGAGGACAAGAACAGGTGAGGGGGGATGTAGTGACATGGCTTCAGCAACAGTTAGAACAATCTTATCAGCCATGTCCTTCAAATGTTGCTCAAGGAGATGCACAGAAACAATCTCATGGCCAATTCCGATTCCTTTTACTAGATATAGATCCGAATATACACCCTGCATAAGAAAAGATAGTTAGATATAATGCCTCGCAACAATTATTCCTTCCAGATGACTAGAAGTTAACATACACTATCTTCGAGATTTGTTTGTATATCTAAGTCACCGCACAAGCCACCGCAGTCACTCAGGGGGGAATCCTTCAAAGGAACATGAACAAGGTGATTACGCAATCCATTCGTTTCAGGCAGAAGCTCCCACATGAACTGTAAGCCGACTAACGATGAAAACACATTGTCTGTCACGAAGATTGATAAATGAACAACATGTTATGACCAGGCCATAATAAATTCAAACATGCAAAAGCATCTAAAAACGACTGAAATGTGTCAACCATAGATCAGTAGTAGTACTCAGTAATAAAAAAACATACACAAACTAGACAAGAAATTAACCATTTTGTTAGATGAGACAGATCAATCCAAAAATACACCAAACAAAACAAAGTAGTGTAGTCACAAGATTCTCAAAAACGGGCAAGGAAGATTAATTAAGCAATTTCTCATTTTCACAGCTTATTCTACTCTCTTGAATTGCTTGCAGCCAACAAGCTGCAACTTAAACTAGGGGAGTGCTATAAAATGGTAAAATACTAAAAAAATGTAGATGTTGCAAATAAGAAGCCATGGGTCAGACACTAAGTTTTATAATAGCTTCAGATGTACCTTCACTATCAAAGGCACGGACACTGAGAGTAGCAAGCCCATCTAGGTCAAGTTTAACAGAGCTATGAAATATCTGGATTCTGGAAAAATTGTCAATAAAAACTTTGCAGCGGATGACAATCCCAGTTTGCACATCTGCAGCATAGATAGCAGTTTCCTTGCGACCACTATAAGGGGCGATTGATCTCAATCTTGCACTTGTGGAGCAGTGATTACTTGAATTGTATTCCGGTAAAACAGACAGAACATCGTGATGATCCCATGACCTGTAGAATTAAAAAAAATTATGAGAAGCTTATAGTGTTGTATCCAAACACAATTTCTTTTCTCCAGCAACTTTCCTAGTAATCAAACACAACTTCAAGGTTCGTTTTCATCAATGTGAATACAATTTGCCAAAAATCAAAACAGAACATCGAATCGAACCCGCACATGCATGTGAGGAAAGAATGAGAGCTAAGTACGGGTGAGTGAAAGAATGTACCACTTGAAGCAACCATCACTGCCTTGAAGCCGATACTCCACAGGGTGAGTCATTTTGGGAGGCAACAGAATGTTCACATCAGCCAAGTGCGGACCAGACGCCTTGAGCGACGCCGTCCCCTCCGGCACCAACAGCAGAACGGCGAGCAGTGACACAAGCCGCAACATCTTTCGCTTGCACACAACGCAGTGCCAAAGAGCTATGAAGAAGATGCTTCAGAAGAAACCATGAAAGTAGCAGAAAGGAGAGTTCGGATGCTGAACTGGACAAAATTGCTTGAAGAACCCTAGAGGATAGAGACAGAGAATCTTCAGGGTTTTTGGGCGGGTTTGGGGAGAAGAGTAGTGAAAGTGGGAGAGGAGTGGTGATAGTATACTTCTATACTGGACCGAGGAAAAAGGGCACGTGGCAGAAGGTGATTGGTGGTGATGGTAGATGTCGGTCAGGTTGGTTCGCGCTTCGAGATTGAAAACTGAGGGTCACGCGCCTCCAGGTGTCATTTTGTCACCGCCCAGGCAGCGGATTAACATATTAACATAATGTTTACGAACAACCAAAATCTAGGGAAGCGCGATTTTCTCTGTTGCTATCGATGTTGTTTTGGGTTGCAAAGATTAATCACATTTGGAACAGCTTTATATGCATCTTTACTTACAATATTATTTCTAAAAAAGAATTATAAAGGTAAGAAAAATGTAGAAACTTTCTCTCACTTTTGTAAACTGGAAGAGGGATTATGATTCTGTTACTTTATTTTTTTAAAGTATCAAACATGTTAGAGTATCCACACTCATTTCGCCGGCTGCCGGCGAGATGACGCCGGCGAGATGGAATGAAATACTAGAATTAAATCATCTCGCCAGCTCCCCGCCAGCGAGCTCTACAGTGGGCTGGCGAGGAGGCGCCGGCGAGATGCAATTAATTTTAGGTTTTTAATGTTTTTTTATTTAAAAAACCAGATTTTGAATAAAATACAGAACATCGATAAATAAAAACCCGATAACATAAAAGGATAGGGGTACTCATTAAGAAACCAAAACAAAGGAAAATAAAAACCAAGCAACGTAATACAAAGGAAACTACACCAACTAAAACATCTACGCGTCTCCAAATTTATTCCAGAGATGTTCGACAAGATCGTCCTTCAAACGATAATGCATACGTTCACTTTGCATCCTCTCAGTGTTTCCAAGTATGACATTGGTCGGGACGAAGCCTCCTCGTGAAATATGTGGTTGACTTGTACTACCTTCTTCTGTTTGTTCACGATACCCGTCGTACGTATGACGTTCAGCCTCAACTATCATATTGTGCAGTATAATGCACGCATTCATGACCAAACCGATCGACTTGGGAGCTCACAAGCGGGTCGGTTGTTTGATAATGTGAAACCGAGCTTGTAGTACGCCGAAAGCTCGTTCCACATCCTTCCTGCACGCTTCTTGGATTTCAGCGTACTTCTTCTGCTTCGGCGTTGACGGTAAAGGAATTGTTTTTACGAACACTGGCCACGAAGGGTAAATACCGTCAGCAAGATAATAAGGAAGTGTGTAATCATTACCATTTATCATGTAAGCAACCGGTGGTTGCCAACCGTTGATAACGTCCACGAACAGCTTCGAATGATTGAGGACCGTCAAATCGTTGTTCGACCCCGCCATGCCGAAGAAAGAGTGCCAAATCCATTAAGTCACGCGTTGCAACCGCCTCAAGGACAACGGTTGGTCGATTACCGTGATCCCTTCGTGAATGTGACCCTCGAAGGGCCTTTGGGCAGTTCTTCCATTCCCAGTGCATGCAGTCAAGACTTCCAAGCATGCCCGGGAATCCGCGCGCTTCATTAACCGCCAAAATGTGGTCGATATCAGATTGTGTAGGCTTCCGCCGGTATGTAGCACCAAAGACTTTATGCAGTGCACTGCAAAATGTGCGCAAACATTCCAAAGCAGTTGTTTCCCCTATCTTCACATACTCGTCCAACGCATCAGCTGCAATTCCGTAACATAACTGCCTAATGGCGGCAGTACATTTCTGGTAAGGAGATAATGAAACTTGACCCAATGCATCAAAGGATACCTTGAAATAATTGTCGTGCTGCTCCAATGCATGAACGATACGGAGGAACACCGACTTTGGCATTCTAAACCAACGCCGAAACTGCACCTCGGTGTACACATGGTTGGTGTTGAAGTAGTCATTCATTAACCGTTCGTTTGCGGCAACCCGGTCACGTCGAATGTATTTGCGCTTCTTTGGTGGAGAATCCACCAAAGCGTCGGCCAACATCTCCTCGGTTGACATACAGTCTTCGAGCATGTCATTCAACATAGAATCGAGTTCCATATCCTCGGGATCGAATTCCATGATGACGGACAAACAAGGAAGACTGTCGGGACGATTCTAAGATGAGAAGGATGAATAGTAGAGAGTTTGTGAATTTTAGTTTGTGAGGGTGGGTTTATATAAGGGTTTAGGGTAGGTTTAAACATAAATGTTGTAGTTATGGTGAGCGTTTTTTATCATAAAAAACGACGATCAAGGTTCTTCTATTGGGCGTGTAGATATTTTGTGGATAATATAGGTGAGTTTTATTTTTCAAAAAAATAGCATTGAACAAGAGCTTTTTATTGGACAGAAAGGATTTTTGGGGATAACCCTCTCATCTCGCCGGTTGGATCTGCCAGCGAGAAGCTCGTCGCCAGCGCCTCTTCGCCAGCGAGCTCCTCGCCTCTTCCTCGCCAGCTCCCCGCCGCCTCCTCGCCGGCGGTTTCTCCTCGCCAGCTGCTCCTCGCCCACGACTGTGGGTGCTCTTAGAGGAATTTACAAATGGAACTTTTGATTGCATTTTTTTTAAATGATTCTCTTATTAAAAAAAACTTGTATTAAAATTTGTCTTTCAACATAACTTTATAACCTTAGTTCAAATTATTTTCTCTAGCTCTGTTTTCTCCTGCCTATATGCTTGTAAGAGAGGATTGTTTATGTTGACTTATTTTTTATCATAGCTGTATCAAAACACCATTTGATGTTGAATTATGATCTAAAATATATACAAAATATTAAAAAATGATTGTTAATTTTATTTTGATTCAAAAATTCGGATTCGTATTCAATCTGATTCAATTTTGATCCGATTGGGAAAATTCAAGTAGTCTTTTTTTGCTAACATTGTTCACAGCAATTATATATGCATCTAGTTCATATTCTTCTAATGTGTTTCTCTTCAAAGTACGGAGTCAAAGAGGTTGGAGTTATTGGTCAATTAGTGTTGAATAAATTTGGTGTCTTTTATTGTTTCCTAAACCACTGGCGATGTATGTGCTGTGCTGAGTGGAGTGGATTATCTTTCTGTTGGTGTAAGCTTATTTATAAGCCACAGAGTTCATTACAATAATATATCACTACAGCACAGACTGTAGAGTCTCGAATTACTCTATATTATCTTCATATTCACTTTCTAACAACAATCATCTTCAAAGTTCAGCCGAGCATCCCCCAAGCAAAACCAGTACAGCTCAAGTCAAGACGAACAATAAAGCCATAGGAAGCTTCAGAGAGACATAGCAACAACACAGCTCCCAACAAGACATAGAGCTCCGCAGCATGAATTAATCGAACCCATGATGCTTTCATGTCGAATCCTATACTGGTTTCATCAATCAGGCTACCACGTCCATCTGCATGTTCACCAGTCGAGCATACAAGCCATTGTTTAGAAGGAGCTCTGCGTGCTCACCCACCTGCACACACAACACAAATCACTGTAAATTCAGCCACCCTGCAGATCCATCCTCAAATATGCACAAAAGAGAGATTTGACCTCTTTGACTTGACCACCATCCAATATGATTATTTTGTCAGCAGCTCTTATGGTTGATAGCCTGCAAATATAGTTGATTTGTTCAGACTCCAGACTGCATGTTAGAGTATAAAACTATAATTGGTCTTTCAACTATAGGTATGAGATTTTAGTTGAGTTGGTCCTTGGTCCTATAATATGGTATATTAGATCTCGGACATGAGTTCAAATCCCAAGACCTCCATTCACCTCTATGTTTCACATACTATTAGTGGGCCTCTTGTTATGAATTATCGTCAAAACCCTACAATTCTTTTTCAGATGAGCTCCTCTTTTCAAACTCTCTCCTAGTAAATGGTCCACAACCAAGCCCTTAAATGGGTTTGTCCATGTGGGCGCGTGTTAGATTATAAAACTATAATTGGTTCTTCAACTATAAGCTTAGCTGCGAGATCAAATTTTGTGTGTGTGAAAGAGAGAGAGAGTTGTTTTACCTATGTGCTATGATGATGACAGTTCGCTTTATTTTGGTATCATTCTTGAAAGTATGGAGGATCCTCTGAAGGTAACAGCAGATCATATATTAGTAAGGTTATTTCATTTCACATCTTCTTTTTTTTTGATCCGCAAAGCAAATATATAAAAACTTATCTTTCAGAGAATGAAAAATAAGACACGGGAAAAGCTTAATACAAACCTGAGCACCGAACTAGTTTCGCCCTCACAACCAAACAAGAAGAGACTGAGACACATCTATTTATGGCATAGAGCAATTACCTTGACATAGTGTTCACTTTCTAAATCAAGAGCACTAGTGGCTTCATCAAGGATAAGAATAGCAGGTTTCCTGAGGATAGCTCTCGCAATAGCAATTCGCTGTTTCTGACCTCCACTGATGAGTTCATTGTCCACAAGGGTTTCATACCCATTAGGAAGTGATGAGATGAATTCGTGAACATGAGCCTGCTCTGCAGCCCTTTGTATGTCTTCTTCAGTTACATCAATGGAGCAACCGTATTTTATGTTTGACTTCACATCCATGCGAAAGAGTTGGGGTTCCTGATCCAACTATTGTTAACTAACGTCCATAGTAGTTAACTCTGACGATGTCTTAAAGTTGTGTGCATAAGTACCTGTCCAACAAATCCAATGTTGGATCGCAGCCACCTGATGTTTAACTCTCCAAGTGGGAAACCATCAACATAAATCTGCAGTAAAAGCACGATTATTGGTTTGATTCCAAGAGGTTGAAGCAAGGTAAATGAAGCTTACCTGACCACTAGCTGGCTTGTACAGACGGAGTAATAGGTTAACTAACGTGCTTTTTCCACTGCTGCTTAAACCAACCTTGGCAAAATATGGATGCACAGTT
Organism: Erodium maritimum; assembly: GCA_963921825.1. Lineage (NCBI taxonomy): Eukaryota > Viridiplantae > Streptophyta > Magnoliopsida > Geraniales > Geraniaceae > Erodium > Erodium maritimum. The sequence continues at coordinate 18,769,537 of OY997593.1, read as the reverse complement.
TTTTTTTATCAGAATATGGATGCACAGTTAATATCTTGATTCCGGAATAACAACAGAATAGTCATTGATAAGCAAAGATGTCTCTCACAATTGCAACCACTTCATTTGCTTGTATAGTGAGGTTGATATGCTTGAGAATGGGTGCCTGTTTGCATGCCAGAAATCATATAAACCAATTAATTCTTCCACATGGGAGATAAAGATAAAAAGTAGGGATAATGTCATTCCGCTACGGCGCTACCCCTAAATAATAAATATGCATCCCTTGCAACTAACTACCCCTAAGTTTAAATGTTTTTGACAACCCCTTAAGATTTTTCAGTCTCATTTTACCCCAAATTCCATCAAATTTTGGGTGTGAAATGATGAAAATACCCTTATTTTTATGAGGGAATTTTCATCATTTCATTGACAAAATTGGAGTGAAATGAGACTAGAAAAATTAAGGGGGTTGTCAAAAACATTTTAAACTTAGGGGTAGTTAGTTGAGGATGGTGCATACTTAAGGGTAGTTGAGTGACATTTTCCCTAAAAAGTATACCTCGCATACTTATGTGCAAAGGTCAGATTTGAAGATATCAGACTGAACTATCATCATAGAAAAACAAGTACGACATATTGTTACCCTTGAAGGATAGTGAAAAGAAACATCCACAAATTGGATATGTCCAGTTAGACTCTGCAATTCCAGTCCTGCACGAACACCAAATTACATGAAACGAGAATTGGTTGGCATAACTTCAGAAACAGATTATCCCAGAATTGTCACATTTTACAAATTATACTGGTCCATGAATGTTCTGTCATGCTACTTGTTTATGGACTAAAAGTCTAAAAGGAAAGCCTGGCAATATGCAGAACTAATAAGATAATCGCACAAATGTACACTTAACTTGTCACCTTTCTCACTCAACTACATTGATTTTTAAGTTTTCTCTCTCAACTATACTTCACTTCTAATTTTTCTTACTTTGCTCTATTTTGATAATAAATGATAAAAATACTCATACAACATTACGTGTTTCCTTTCTCACTTATTAACTACACTGATATTTAAATTTTCTCACTCAATTACACTTCACTTCTAATTTTACACTATTTAAGTAATAAATGACAAAAATACTCCTACAACTAGGCTACAACAATAGAGTAGAAAACCAAGCGAAGATTCATCGTTGCAAGGGAATTTTTGTCGTTTATCATCAAAATAGAGCAAAGTTTGAACAATTAGAAGGTTAGTATAGTTGGGTGAGAAAATTTAAGAATCGGTGTAGTTAAGTGAGAAAGTTGACAAGTGTATTTTGTGAGATTATCCCTAAGATAAAAGGTCCTGATAGCCGGGGTAAATTTTAATTTTTTAATAATCTTGGAGGATAAAAATAAATCCTTTTTGCCATTCCAACACCACATTTCAATCACATATAATACAAACCATCTTCTCGGGAAGAAAAAAAAAGAAACTTCGCCAAAAAAAATATGGCCCTTACCTTTTGATGAGAATTGATCGGTGGGCAAGAGATCCATTAACTGGAAAACCTTTTCACTGGCCCCAAGTGACTGCAATAAGGATGATAAATTGTCTGCCACCCTCCAAGTCGCATAAATCAACCACTCGCAGTATAATACATACTTCATAAGTTGCTCTGCTGATGCATGACCAGTCAGAATTGACATTCCTCCTAACACCACTGCTAAAACCTATAAATATAATTTGAAAACAAAGTTGAAGTTCAAATATTATTTGGAACAATAACATACATGCTGAAAGAACATCGCGCTTGGAAGCCCAAAAAAATATGAATTTTAGACAAGAGTAGAACTAGTGGACCAAAATTTTATGGTCTTTGTTCAACTTAAAATGAGACAAACAAACCTGTGTTGAGCGACAAAAGACATTAAAACTCATATTCCAGAATCCATAAGCTACACTTTCTCGAATGTTTATAAATGCTAACTTGTCCAGCCATTGCTTATACCTACACCATATAGAAGAATCACAAACAGTTGTCCAGTTACATTGCTTTAACGACAAAAAGGACAGGTAAAGACAACAACATAAAACTAAGGATCCTTATTAGCTAGGAAATTACTAGAACGGATTATTGCCTGGCAATTTCTTCTCTTTCTGTCCCATAAACTCGAACAAATCTCATCAAAGAAAGAGTTTCTTGTGCTGCCTGTATATAGACAGAAAGATAGTATTGTTCTTAGAACAACTTCAGTTGACAGAACTATCAAAAATCATTATGGTCAAGGTGATGGCTCTTACTTCATTAGCTGAAGCATTACATTTCTGGGTCAACTTTGCAGCTTTTTTTTGGTACCTGTCCAAAGCAACAGGCTAACTTCAATATACATATCATTGTTTCGAATATAATCTTATAACAGATCTCTTCATGGATCATACAGACAACTTGATCTAAAAGAGAGAGAGATAGTAGGCCAAAGGTAGAAGATGGTACAAATGCTTACTGGCCGTAAACCAAAAAGATTGAAGCTTGAACAGAGCATATCAACAATGCTGATAATGCAAGAGGCCAAGATAAAGCCAGCAAGTTTATCAACGCTCCTGTGCCCTAAACACAACAAACTATCATGTGAATTAACCTAACACTTGCGGTTTTATAAAGGTAATAAAATATTGCTCAAAAAGAAAAACAACCTGAAGAACATTGCGTACTATTACATTAATATTATTGCCAATAACATGAGCCAGCTGTTGACAATCTGCTCCAAGACGGCTTGTCAAATCACCAGCAGTTTCATTGTCGAAAAATGATATATCCTACACCAAATGTAACATCCATACAGAACATTCTGTTTACAGGAAAAGGCTATGCCAAATGATTATAAAAATATCATACTTCAAAAATACAAATACCACGTTCATAATTAGAATTGCTGAACAGAACATAAACCTGGAAAACAAGAGCTGAATACAACTTTTCCCGTAGACCTTTAACCTAGAAAAATATTGCAAGAAATCACCCTTTAATTCAACTTTCAGTTTGATTGAAAACATGCAAATTAAGGACACGGATATCGGGATCAAGAAGAAAAAAACTTACCAGGATAATATTTGCAATAGCAAAACAACCACTTCGTAAGCCACTGAAATCCAACATCAAATATGCTAACATTAAGTCATTTTCAATACAAATGTTTGTACATAAAAGTAAGATTTACTCTGTGCCTGAACTAAATGAGAGAGATAATCACATCCTTTATACCGATAAATATTGATATGAAAAAAAACATATATTACAGTACAAGGTCATAACCTGCATATTCCAGAAGTGAAGCATAGTAATGCCAAGATCTGCAAATTCTTAGCAAAGGCCACAGTCTCACCACTCTGTGCATTAAAGATGGAAGCTGCTAAAATACTTGGCATTGAGACCTCTGAAACCTGCAATACAACAACATGCCTTAGAAGGAGCAGTAAATTCGAAAGAGTAGCTAATTTTCTTGATCATGTATCTTATGGTGATATCATTCAGCTGTTTACACAAATTAAAATCACTCTGACATACAGATGCTACTAATGGAGTTGATATGATAATTCAAATTCAGTTGGATTCATGGAACCTACCGCAGCAATAACCAAGGACCCAAATGCAACATAGAGAACCCATTTATCATCAGCAACAAATTCCCAAATTCGCCTAATTGCGTGTAGCACCGTTATTGGCTTCGCCGATGAAAAATCAGGTTCCTCGGAATCGCCCAAGTCCCACCATTTACCTCCCCTAACAAAATCAACCCACCTCCCGAAAATGTCAATAACCCAGACACTACCGACCTGGTTGTCCTTGTTTGGCACAAAGTTTGGAACTTTAAAGCACCGAAGTTCGGTTCCGTGAGCTGCGATGTGATGTCCGAGCTGGGTCTCGGTTTTGACGGTGAAATTCAGTGCTTTAGGGCTGAAAATGGAGGCAGGCTGTCTGCGCGGGAAGTACAGAGTGCTTAAGGACTGGGGATGCAGGAGAGGCATGGCCATGGAAGTGAAAATTCAAGCATAGCAGAGGGAGATATCAGAAATTTCAAAAACCGAACGATTCGATAATGCTGCAACAAGCTCCGCAAGTGAGATAGTCCGATGACTGCTGAGCTCGCTCGTCGCTCCAGCGGATGCGGCTGAATCTGCTGAGCAACTTGTCACTTCTTAAAACAATCTAACTCTTGTGCATTACTCAAAAAAAAAAATTATGTGCTTGACGGCGTCGTAATTGCGGTAGAGCATCTCCGAATGCTACTTTCTTAGGATTGATTGTTAAATTAAAAATAATAATATTTTAACACTTTTTCAACCTATAGTATGTATTAATAATAGAGTAAATTATAAATATCTATTCCAAATTTACAGCGTTTAGCTGACGCTTACCTTAAAGTTTTTTTTAACTGATGTCTACTTAGATGTTTAGTTATATAACAAATAGCACAAGCTATCAGGTAAAATAATGAAAATATCCTCAACTACACTTCAATAATTATTTAAAAAAATTATTTTAAAAATCACTTTTGTTATATATACATATTTACTTATTAAATCACTTCAATTTCATTTTTAAAAAATTATTTAAAAAAGCACTGAATGCATTTTCGTTATTTTAGCTGACGACTTGGGCTATTTGTTATATAACTAAACATTTGAGTAGGTATCAGTTAAAAAAAACTTTATGATAAGTACCAGTTAAACGCTATAAGTTTGGGGTAGGTATTTGTAGTTTACCCCTAATAATAGTAACTTTTAAGAGTATCTACGATGTTGTCAAAGCCAATAAATTGTGGTAAAGGTCGTAAGGCTGATTGTTAAAATAAAAAATTAATATTTTAGTCTTACAGTCAGCATTATAACCTATTTATTTCAGCCTTGAGCCAGATTGCTTCTGTAATGCTAACGTGTTCGTATTAACTATTCAGCTAAATAATTAAATACTTTCAAACTTTAAAATTACTACAATAAATAAACATTTTCAACGACAATATATTAAATTTCACAACACTTGAAGGACTATTACAATGTGAACGAAAGAAATGTGAACTAGAAAGCAAATTAAATATTTTTAAAGAATTTATATAAAAAATAAATTTAAAAAAAATATGTAAAATAAAGAATTTATATAAAAAAGAAATTTAAATATATATATATAACAAAATAATTTAAAATATATATATATATAACAAAACAATTTTAAAAAAGAACGTGTAAAAGAATGAATCAAAAAATTATATAAAAAAATTTGTATTTTAAAGAATTTTAAAACAAAATGAATAAAAAAACTATAAAAAAAAAACTCTTAACGCTGGTGGTGAGTGTCGGCTGTGAGCTCACCACCAACTCACACCACTAGCAATATTATATAATTTCTCTCTCTTTCTCTAACTTTTTACATTCTCTCTCACTTTTAAACTCCTAGCCAGCTTAAAAGGCTAGCATTGTGAATACTTTAATGCTATTTTTTTATTGTTAGCTGCTGATTGTTAGAATAAAATAATATTAAATATAACACTTTTATTTTAAAAATACATATTAATATTACACTATACATACTACACGTTAAAATTATCGAAACTTATTACACGATACATATTATACGCTAAACTAAACATACGTTCACCACAACTTATTATCACGGAATAGGAAAATAAGACATAGCATAACAACAGTCTATTTTTCGTGAACATATTGTATCCATTTCGGGTGGTCTTTGAGCATACTATATTTCGCAGATTTGGTAAAAGGTTGGCGATGTCAGGTAATATACTATGCTGCAGCCAAGGCTATAAGTTGGTCATCCGTTTGTCCCAAGAGGTGAGCATGCAATTTTTTGCAGTATATTAAATTGAAACGTTGTACCTTGTTGGAGGCCATTTGTCAGTGGTCCTTGCACTGCTTCTCGAACCGCGTCAGGATGATGTAGGGGCATTTTGGACGTACTTAGATAGACATACGGCTAATACAGGATCGTTAATACCAACTACTTCTTAGGTCTTCAATTATACAATTATCTAGCTTAATTCTTGAAATTCTTAGAGCATCTGTAATGATTGGCATATAGTCATTGTTTTGATGTCGTCGTAGTCCCTACAACGGCTCCTACAACAACTTGGTGATGCACACATTCTCCTAGACCCGATCGTCGCAGCTCGTCGCCTTAAGAACCTATAATGGTGTGACTCATCGACTCAGCCCTAACGGCGAGACGACTCGTGGCAGCGACAGGTTTCAAAAAAAATTGTCTATAAATACACTTTGACTCATACCCAACAAATCACGCTTCTTCTCTTCTATATGTATTCTCTTCTATTCTTCTCCTTTTTTTCCTACATCGCTTGACAATGATTGACCCGACAACCTTTCCTTTTATCATGAACTCCTTGATCGTGGACGAGTTGTCTCACACTAAAGAAGCGTTCAACTATCATATCAAATCCTACACCTCCCTCCTCCAGTCGACCCAATCCGTGTCATTGCAATTCAACCCGCTTCAATATTCCCAATGGTCGCAGTCGCAATTCCCCAACGAGAAATCTTCTCAATCTACTGTTGCCAAAAAAAACGAGGTGGAAGGCGAAGAACCCTGCATCTGCATCGTCTATAGCTTCACAGTTGAGATGGAGCATTAATTAGGAGAGTCGTTAGCGTCGACATGGCTCAACCGTTCTCTGGATAACATCATTGGAGAGAACTGGAGGAACAACATGTACTGGGAAAAAATCAGAGCCGAAGTCGTTTCGATGAGGCAGTCAGGCGACTCAGAACAGGGGAGGAAGAACTTCAACAACCACTGGCATCAATTCAACAAATGAGTCACTAAATTTCAATAGAAATATATAGGTATGGAGGGCACGTATCAAAGTGGGAGAAACGGAAATATTATCTTTCTCCCTCCCTTATAAATATCATGCTCCTCTTCATTCAATCTCATACCTCTTAAATTTTCTCTCAAATTCTCTCATCATCCTTCGTAGTTCTTCTTCTACAATGGCTTTGTCTTTTCGGGCAATTGGTCCAGTATGGTCGGCATAGGAGGAAATGCATTTGGTGATAACGTAGATAATTGTTGCCGAGGTCGGAATTACTGAGATGAACTCTACCTCGCTTTCCTTCAAACCGCAAACAAAGCCTGGCCTGACCGAAAAAGGAAGCACACCTGAAGGATCATTTCATTAAGACGAGCCAAAAGTGAAAGGCCTTCGATAAGATATACTGGGACCATCTCAACGCTCCTAGAAAAGGAGCAACCGATGAAGAAATCTATGTTGCGAGCGTGGCCGATTACGAGGACAAAAACAAAGCATGGACTAAACATGTTGTATGAGATATGCTCAAGGGTCAGCCGAAGTGGCGTATGCACATTGGCGCGATTAAAAATTAGTTGAATGGTTGTCAGGTTTGTGTCAACGTCGTATGTTTAATTATCGTCTGTAGTTTAATTATCGTATATAGTTTTAATTTGGCATGAATAATATAACTTGTTTAATTTAGGGTTGTTTTGAAAACATTAAAAGTGCAAACAACTAGCTTCTACAACTACTACTACTAGTTGTTACCAAGGTTGTAAAAGGCGTTAGGCGCTAGTCGGACGATGAGCATCCCTAGGCGTTAGGCGGGAACTAGTCGGGGCCTATGCGGATTTGTTTATTAGTTTTATTTTTTATTATTAATAAATATATATTACACGGTAATACATTTTATTAGTATTTATACTAAATAAAAATATAGAAATAATAATTATACACTTTCTTGTACAAATTCCATCAAATTGTTTATTTATCATACTTATTTGAGAACCAGTCTTTTACACAACAATCCAAACTTTTTAAATATTGTAATTCTAATAAAAAAGTTTATTTATCATTATATATGAACCTTATGTAATGGTATACCAGTTAAGCTTCCACCTCATTAATGTTTCCATTTTAACTACTAGAAATTTTTCCCGAATTCTGCATCGCCTCTTCCTAAATCTTAGTGCATCTACTCGATCATTGTCCCTCACTACCGATCACTTAGTTCCATGACAACTTCTAACTTTCGACCAACAAAGACTATAGCTATTGCAATTGTATTAACCCCGCTAGTTCTAGCTAGAGTTTAAATCCAATTTACGATCGACTTTAGACTAATTATAATTCTACTTTTTCAAGCGTTAAATTCTAATTCAAATCAATTATCAAGCCTACCCGGGAGATAAAGCGTTAAGCACAAATCGATCATAAACACTAAAACAATTCAACAATCACAACAATTTAAAGCATTCAAAACATAGAAATCCCTACTCTAATCACCCAAAACCCTAGAAATTGGGGGTTTAGTTGTTCATGATAATCAATGACATAGAGATGAACCAACAAGTAAATGGATTCATAATAAGATTTAGAGAGAAGGTTTAGATATAATCACCACAATAAATGGACAAAATGGTTGCTCTTCCCCTTCTTCCAAACCCTAGCCTTGATCCTCTTGTGTTGGCAACAAATCCAAGAGTAGAAACACAAAGAAGCTCTCCTAAAGATGAATTTCCTCCAAGAACAATGGCACCCTTGGCTCAAATCCTTCTCCAATCAATGAAGCTCCACCTTGTGTTCCCAAAAATCTCTCCAATAAATTCAGAAAATAAACACTCTTTGCAAAAATCTCCTTTCAAATTAACTATCAAGAGTGTGTATATCTTTGTTTTTGTGTAGAGAGAAAAAAATAAATAAATAAATAAATGCCTCAGAAGTTATCTGGTTCGGCTCCCTTTGAAGCTCTCTCGCTTCTCTGTGCTGTTTCAAAAAAATTGCTCCCTCCTCTGTGCGGCGCTGCCTCAGACGAAGAATAGGGTTGGCTTTTTTGAGAGGACACGCGGCAGATGGGGAGAGGAGGAGCTAAAGTAGATGTTGGGTGGACAGGTGGCGGCGAACTGGGGGTTTGGCGGCTGGCGGCGGACACGTGGCGGACGCAGGAGAGAAGGCGGCGTCACGTGGGTCAGGCAGGGACAGGTGGCAACGCTTGAGCGAGCCACGAGTCAAGGCGGGGCCGACTTGGACAGGTGTCGCGCAGGGGTGGAGTGGCGGCTGAGAGGTGGCGACACGTGTCGGCATCTGGGTGAGCGGCGGCTGCTGGGACTAGGACACGTGTCAGGCGGTGGTTTGCTGCTCCATTTTTATCCCTTTTCGCTACTTTGCTCGCTCCGGTTTCGTTTGAACTCCGACTGATCTCGTTCTTGCGCCAAAAAGTTCCTCTTCTCGAGACCTACAAAACAAGATCAGTCATGAATATATTTCGGAGCGAACTAAATCAACCCTCTCGACGATCCTCGAGCACGAAATACCCAAAATACATCGGTTTTCCATTGAAACACCGAAAAAACAGAGAAACACAATTATTCATGATAAACCTAACTATATGATAGGAAACAGGACTAAAAGCCTATATAACTCGATAAAATGTGGCCCTTTTATGTGTTCAAATGCACCCGCATCAACTATCCGGCGAGCGTCCATGAATCCCATTCACAATACATTTCCACCTTATGTGCAGTCGGGTACAGACGCCGGCCTCAGAACACTTCCTCCCATGGCAGATCCTCACCTGAGCCCCACAAAGGCGACTGGAACTGTAAAGGATCAAATCGGGATGACCGAAAATACCATGATGGACATGGAGGGAATATCGCGACATCAACCTCGATATCTCCCGCCGGACATAATGGGGTGCCTATGGGAATGACCACCCTCAACCCTTCGGACTCTATGGACAAGAAAACCCGACTGATGGCCAAATGGATGAAATTCCGAAGTAGGTACGAGCACACACCGATCTACCGGCGAGGGTTACTCTGATGGACACCGGGGATCGGACCTCGACCTCGATCCCGATCGGTGGGGGCAGAAACAAGGTAAGCCTAATGAGAGTAATGGTAGGGATCGGGACCTGCATGGGGCAAACATATTTGCAGAGATCTCTATAGGTGAACAACAGTTCTGGTACAGATGCAGGGAAATCCAGACTGATCAAAGATGGAGGAGGTGAAAGAAGAAGGACTCATGGTTATGCGCCCAGATAGCGGCATGGAGAAGACCTAAGAGCTGAAGGTGGAGGAGCCCCAGCCTCCTTTGGGGAAATAATAAGACTCGGCGGGGGTGGGCATGCCTATTTAGGACCTATACCCACAGACTTGGGATTGCCGGTGTTGGGAAGTCTCAGGAAAGCCGCGATCAAAGCACTTTTATCAGCTTTACGTTTTGATGTTCCTTAGTTTAGTTTGTTTTGGTTGGGACCTTTGATTAGTTTGATTTGGTTAGGACTTTGGATTAATTTGATTTCATATGGTTTGAACGTTTATTTTGGTTTGCTTTTCCCTTTTGTTTTGGGATGATGGAGCGGGATCTGAATTATTTGTGTGTCTGTAAAGGTTAAGCAGACTAGTTCTACGGGTCCACAAGCGCCAGGTACCCTAAGGGGGACCAGGACTTTATTATGGAACCCAGGACCTCGGTCCTACTTTGTAAATCTCTTTTTGCATTAATGCATCTTGATCTCGTTACAGTTTCAAAAAAATATCTGAACCTTATGTTCTACGGCCCAAACAAATAATACCTAAAATCAAACAAGTAAATAATTATCTCTTTTAATTAGTACAAAATCTGTAACTTTACCCACCTAACCCTAATAAAACACAGCCGCAACACATAGCCATGCCACACTCTCTCCTTTTTTTTTTTTGCTCTTTCTTCTTCCCTTTTCATGTCCAGATCTCTCTCCTCCCACACCGCATATCGGATCTCTCTCGTCTCACGTTGACGCCTCTCGACGGCGGTGAGGTGAGAATGTGAAGTTTTTCCTATTCCGGTGATAAGAATGAGGCCGAGTCCCTGAAGATTTTGTGATTTTTTGGTTGAAATCGTCGTCGCCTTATCGTTGATTAGCCCAACTTGTCTTCGACCAAGAGACCAAATATCGGTCGGCCGTCTCTATACTCCCGACCCATCCAAATCGGGGTGGTGGGAGAGCTTTTTACGACTAGTCGGTGATTAGGCGCCGCCTAGGCCTGCCATTTACAACCATGGTTGTTACCATTGTAGAGGTAGTTATTTGGAGGAGAGAGAAACTCAAAATGTGTTCCTACAACTCTTCTCTACAACTACGTAGGCTAATATCATTGGAGATGCTCTTAGCTTGTATTCCTAGTAGTGGTATCAGAGTTGTTCACCATCGACTTGTGGATTTGCTGATTTCGATTTCACGGTCAGTGGATGGCATTGTTAGATATTGTGAATCCCTTGCCTTGATCAGGCAAGATTAATGGTTGAATAATAACTCACATATAAATACAATAGTAATTTATAATAACTACTAATATATAACTGTTAATACTCCCCACAGTCGGAGCGGTAGAAAGACTAACGCTTTGACTGGAGCGTCTGAGTTGTAGAAATGGCTTCTTTAGCTGAGTTCATGTCTTGTAGTCAGAGGATCCAGTTTTTGGATCGAACACCAGGTTTCGTAGTCCGTTCTTTGGCGGTGTCGTGTTGTCGCCATGAAGGATTACTAAGTAATCGATCTCTTGGAACATTGATAAACGACAAACACATTAAGTTGAAAAGATACGGGAAGCAATCATGTTGCTTATAGCAAAGCAACGACGTGGGGATGTATCCATCAAGGACGAGAATGGAAGTGAAGAGTATGCGGGTAGTGGTGGTGGATGGACATGGTTTAATTTAACCATGGTGTAAACTTACAGTAGCAAGTGAGTAAAATATAATAAAGGAAAATGGAAAAGTATAGATGAGATGGATGGTGATTCGTTGTTGGTGTAACAAAAAATCAAATGAAATAAAGAAAAAATAATGAAGAAATCTCAGGTACTGATCAAACTCTTCTTTAATACCATATCAGATGTTGTGAATCCCTTGCCTTGGTCAGACAAGATTACTTACAGTATAAAGAATGTGAATAGATACAATGGTTGAATAATAACTCACGTATAAAGACAATAATGACTACTAATATATAGATGCTAATATGCACTTCACCTCGTCCAAGAGACAATGAGTATTAAGGTTTTGCGATTTCAGACGACGACGATGGACTCTTCCAAACCCACCGAGCACCACCAACAGTCGAGCGACGGAGTTAGCGGTAAGGAGATGACAATGTCCGTCCGTTCACTCTCCAGTACTCCATCGACTCGTTCTCCTCCACGACCCTTATCGTCGACTTCGGATGGGAGTTCGAGGGAGACAAAGTGTTTGGTCTTCACTACTTGTCGGGAGAAGGGAGACGGGACGACGGCTACAAGAGGTTTGAATGGCCAGACTTAGCAGGCGCATCTGATGGGCTATTGCAGGGGATTATTGAAACGAACTCTGGTGATAGGACCTCGTCCTCACCCTCGATTGGGAAGGGGGGAGCCTCTCCGAGAACTGGGTCCAAGATCCGGAGCGTCTTCCCCAATGTTCCAATGGGGGAAGACGATGACAGAGGAACTAGAGGAGCGTGATATTGAGGTCACGGGGGAAGTTGAAGGGGAGAACCCGATTTTGCAGACTAACCAGAGACAGGCTTCACCGGCGATGATGAAGGAAGGGCCGGACAGAGGCGATACGGGAATGTGGAAGCGGCGGCCGGGGAAGTAATTGTTGAGGGTTTTGGTGGACCGACCAAGGGATTTGGGCTTCAAAGATGGGCCTTCCCATGGGCTCGTGGGAGATGCTAGAAGGGCTTGTGCTTGGACGTGGTAGAGGCCCTAGTGCCTTCCCTTGGGCGGGTTAGAAGATGGGTCCAGGATTCCGGACGGGTCAAGATATGGGTCTGGGGCTCAAGACAGGTCAGGATATGGGGCTGGGTTCTAGATTGGGACAAGAGTATGGGCTGGGTATCACGCCAAGGGCAGAGTCACATGCTGGGATGGGTCTGTGGGGTGGGCCTTAGGGATTTCGACAGAGAGGTGAGCCTTCATCTAGGGTCGGCCGAGTGTCATCCAAAGCAAGGCTTAGGAGGGTCCGACCAAAAGCAACCGAGATGCGATGTGAGATCTGAGAGCTAGGATGGGAGCTATGGTGATTAAGGAAGTCGTAGTTTCTCCATCAAAGGTTGGAAGACAAGGTCCGAGCTTCGCGTATGCCTTGGAAGCTAAAGTGCTTACGGCCCATACGTTCTATTGGAAGACAATGGCTACTCGAATGAAGGATCTGTGGGGCATGCAGAATGTGGAGGCACGTCATCTGGAGGATGGGGTCGTGGCCTTTTTTCATTAAGACAAAAAAGAAACGGGCGAGAGTCTTAGCTGGAGAACCATGAGCTTTCTGGGATTCCCTGATTATTTTTACGGACCTCAGACCCCACCTGCGACCGGGAGGCATGGCTTTTACCCACTTCTCAGTATGTGCAATAGTGTCAAATCTCTCGATTGGAGCTTGGAACAGGGGAGTAGCAGTCCACTTGGGTAACACATTGGGAGTATTGCAAGCTGTGAACACAGATGCAGATGGACTATGCTGGGGAGACTTCATGCGGATTCGAGTTCGGGTCGACATACGAGTACTGCTCTAGAATCAACTGTGGTTCCGTCTCACGGAATACCAGGTAGGTACCCTCCTGCTCATCTCCTATGAACACCTACCAGACCATTGTTTTGGGTGTAGTTGTGCGGGTCACTTGTTCCCGGCATACCCAGTGAATGGGGGAACAAGGGGATCGTCCCAAAGATCCCCGGTGGACCCTCGTACGACTTTGATAAAAGCCATACGTGGGAAGCCGACCCCCGTGAACGAATTGGACATATTTGGCGGGAGCCTTGGGAATGCCATCCTGTACTTTTGCACCAGTAGCCCCTGGAAATGAGAGGAGGTTGACCAAAGGTAAGAAGGAAGGTTGAACCCCACGGGTTGAGAACCCACGTATAACTCGCTCCTTTTTGGCCCGTCAAGATGATCTGGAAGAGGTGGAGGAGCATATGAGGATTCCCACAATAGTTTCGACAAGAAGGAAACGATTGATGAGGGGTGTAGAGGTGGAGGAGTCAGAGGGCTCCACCAGATCAGATAGTGCATCACATGTAGCGGCGGGGGGCTCCAAGCACCATCACCTCACATAATGAGTCCGAAGAGTTCCAGAGGGGGGTCAGTCGGCTGTACTGCCCCTCTGTATGTAAGGTGGCAGCGGTTCCACCAAAAACAGACATGGTGCTTCCCTACCAGCTCGGCGGTTAGCAATCCCGCGTTTAGGAGCCCTACCACTATCAGTCACGGGAGGACAACGCACGCTGACATCCTGGGGGAATACTTAGTCACAAGTATCTACATCCAGTAATGTGTTAGCTCGATCCTAGCTTCCGTCAGTCTAGACTCGTTGTATCGGTGTCGCCAGACGCTACCGCAATATCAACCTCCAAACGCCTTCAACAAGTAGTCGAAAATTTTGAGTTCTTTTATTTTTTGTCTGAGTATCCTACTTCTCGACCCTGTAAACACTTTTTATTATCATTAATATATCCAATGGTTTATCTCAAAAAAAGTATATATTAACTTCCAAGAGTTCATTATAATCGAATTATTTCATTGAGTTCCCAGCATAAAGGGTATACATGCTTAATCTGGAGCCCGTGTAGATCTCGGCCCAGCCCAAAAAGAAGAGAAGAGACGGCCTGCTTTTCTTCTTCTTCATCATCGATTTTTTCAGCACGCGATCTGAGCAATTTCTTCGCTCGCCTGTTATACATTATTATAGTCACTTCTCAGAGCTTCACTTCGCAACCACATCAGTCATGGTGGCCGAAATCGAGACCAAAGCCGAAACCGAGACCAAGGCCGCAGCGGCAACGCCCAAACCGAAGCGGCGACCGATAGTGAGATTGGGGATCGTCCTCATCTCCCACAGCACCCTCTTCAGGTGCTCACTCTCCTCTTTCTCTCTGATGGTTTCTTTCTTAGCTTGATTTGAATTTGACTTCAGTAACCGTTGGGATTCTTCAGTGTTGTTTGCTGTGTAGCTGGGGTTTTGGCTCTCTTCCTGCTTCCGGTCCTCGCCAAGAACACCTACATTTCCGAAAATGCCCTCATGCCAGGTAGCCATTTTTGTTTTTGTCTATATTTCCTGATATGAACGAAACTCCCATTCACATGCTTTGTATGTTCATTTCCTTTTCATTGTCATCTAAATTTGTGAAAAAACTTACCAAATACGAGCTCAGTATGTAATTGTGATGGCAAACTACTGTGTGCAATACTGCAATGTCATGCAAATATGTTCTTTTAAGTGTGGATTTGGAGCTCAGGAAATATCCCTCACTGCGGGCTCAATCTGAAGTCTCTGCATTAACAGTTGATGCCAGTTTCATTCAGAATAAGCGCCCACTTTCGTTTTGAGAAAGTGAATCATGTACAGCTTACAGATAATGTTTATGTATGGATTAGTTACTACCTCGTGAATTTCTTAGCAAGCGGAGTTAACGAGCACGTTGCGGGGAGGTGGAGCAGTAACTTCGCTGATCCTTAATTTTTGCCAAAAATCTAAGAGGACACTTTGGAACTGCGAGTAATAGTTAGCTGGCTTGATGTACTTAAGCTTTTCCAGTATCATAAGTAAGGTAACAAATCTAGTAAACACCACAAAGGGTGGGAGAAATGGGAGCCACTTGGTTCCAATCCTTACATTGGATTTTTGTTGCCAATAAACTACCTGTATTGAAATAGTAACTGTAAACTGTTTGTTTGCTTTCTGTTTCCCTCTGTGTGATCGGTGGTATACATATGATGGTAGTTAGTGTTGCTTTGTGTTATCGTCACTGATCCGTATTAGGCTTTGTGATCCAATACAAGCATCATATTCACTTGTCCCAAACTATAACTTTCAGGTTCTGCAAGGTCCATGCTCTCGAGTAGGGAAGTGTCAGTGGCGGGTAGATTGTTGGAGGACATAGCTAGTTTGAATCTGAAATCTGCTAGCACAGGCATGTATGTATTTACTTCACATATATCTGATTTATTTTTCAAATGACTGTTTCTGGCCGTTAAAAATTGGAAATGAAGGGTTCGGAGACAACCTTCACTCATTTTCTCAGTAATGAGCCTGCAGTTCAGATAGTTAATGTGTATTTCTACTGCATGCTTTATGTGTTCTAATGTAACATATGACTATCACTGAGAAATATTTCATGGCACAATTACTCTAACATAGAACTGGAATTTGTAAAGTTTATTTGCACAAAAGTAGATGTAGCTTTCAGATTTAGGGGACTCCAAATTTTGGAAAAGTATAATGGGCTGCCTAAGCTTGAGTTGAAAATCTAAGTAACTCTAACTTAGGTTTGAGCTCATTTACTTATATGGTAGACAGTAGTAAGTTGACGTGCTGATTACATGCATGTTTTCATACTCTGTACATCTCAGTAGTGGGCCAACTCCTGTTTTCTTAATGTTTTCATTTGTCTTGTTAATGTGCACACTAGGGAAGAGCGCAGAAAATGAGAACCGTTGAAGTTTAATGTTTACATTCTTTACATGCTTTTGCAGAGAAAGTAAAAGACTTATAGCTCAGTATATGTCTAACTTGGGTGCTGAAGTTAGTTATCACAAGTTCCACCCTCAGTCGAATAAGTTTCATCCGCTGCAGTTTTTTTCCAGTCCTGATTCAGGAGTCTTTCAGGACAACATTAGTTGCTCGGCACATGGCATAAACGTTGTTGGAATAGTAAGAGCTCCTCGTGGGGATGGGAAGGAATCTATTATCATAGTAACACCTTACGATTCTGTAAAGAATGGTCCTTATGACAATTTATCTCTGGCCATTGCATACTCGGTGTTTTCCTTGCTCTCAGAAGTCACATGGCTGGCCAAGGATATTATATGGCTCGTTGCAGATTCACAGTATGGAGAATATGCATCAGTTTCTTCCTGGCTAAAAGATTATCACACCTCGGTGTCAGGTGGTTTGGGCATGCCAAATCCTGAAATGTGCTGGGAGAACAGTATTCCTTCTGAACTGAAAGAAAACCTATTTACAGACACAAAGGTATCCAGTGGTGGTTTCAAGCGTGCTGGAACAATGGCTGCTGCATTCGTAATCAAGGTTGCTAAGAGAAATGAGCAATATGAAGACACTCTCAGTATCTATGCTGAAGCATCCAATGGGCAGATGCCAAACCTTGATCTCATCAATATTGTGAACTACTTAGCAGTTCATGGGCAAGGTTTGCGTGTCAAGGTAGAGAATTCTCGGTCTTTACTTGAATCAAAATGGCTCAGAGTTTTGGGTGAAGTATTTGAGTCAGTTGGAAAAATTGCTAGAAGCATCAATCCACAATGGAAATTTGGTATTCCAGCTGCAGATTATGTCGATGGCAGTGCCACACTTGCAAGTTCGCTGTATTACCAGGTTCTTTTCTCCTCATGCTTATATTATTGAAATTTCTCTCCCCTTTGTTATAAAAAAGTGGGGGTATTTTCACTAGATATAATGTTTACCACCTCATATATTTCCTTGGTTTAGGCATTGGGTGTTCCAACAGGCTCCCATGGCGCCTTTCGAGATTACCAAGTTGATGCAATTACTTTGGAAATTTCACCTTCTAGGGTCAAACGCAATGAGTTCCTTCTTCGGAGTGGCCGGTCAGTTTCTTATATCTTTTTTTTCGTCTGATTGTTGTTGCTTTGCCGTGAATGAATGTTATGTATACATAATAAATATTTAATGGAAGGCTTTAAAACAAATTGCTTATTTAATTTTATATTAAACTATTGGTTAAATATATATTTTTGGTGGTAGATTGGATAGATTGTAATCCACTGAAATTATAAGATACATTTTTGTTAGTTCTGCTCAATTTTTCTGTTTATTGATGCAGGTTAATTGAAGGCGTGATACGTTCAGTAAATAATCTCCTCGAGAAGTTTCACCAGTCTTTCTTTCTATACCTTCTAACATCTCCCAGTAAGTTTGTGTCAGTAGGAGTGTACATGATCGCTTTTGCACTCCTTATTGCTCCACTTCCATTGGTGGCAGCTTCTCTCTATTTTGATGCTAATGAGCTAAAACCTAGTTTAGAAAATGACAAGCCCACTCCAGATGCTGCTGCAGCTAATACTGATAAACTTGAAAATACCCTGAGATCATGGAAATGGCTCAAGGCAGCAAAGCAAGTGTCTGCCATTCATTTATGGGGTACCATTGTTTCATTCCTTCCATATTTTATCTATCAAATACCCACCTGCACTCCTACAACTAGTTTTATGATCTGGTTCATGCTTTCACTGGTCAGCCTCATGCTTGTATATTTCATTTTGGGTTCCCAACTTTTTCAAGCCAATTCAGCTGAACCTCAAAAAGAAGATTGGGCTATCTTGAAGTCAGTCACCATCTCAGCTGCCTTCATTGGTTTAGCTCTCATGTCAGTCATAAACTTTGCTACAGCAGAGATCGGGGCTCTGCTGATGACCCCAATGTGTATGCTGGCCCGACCGTTGATTCTTGAGGTTAGAGCTAAGAGTGTCGGGTCAATTCTCAGAGCTGTATGTAGTCTTGCTTTGGGGGTTATTGGGTTTCCACCAGTTGCCTTCATTCTCTTCAAAGGCGTTTGTACCGGCTTTAGCAGCCCTGACGTAGGTGACTTCTGGGCTTGGGTTGAATCACTTTGGTTGTGGAACAGTGCCACTTACCTATACATAGGTATGGTCCATCTCCCTTGTTGGGTATTATGTGTTCACATTTTACTTTACCCTGTTGACACCCGTTAGATACTGTCATGTTCATGAGCATGTACCGCAAAGCTGAAGACTGACATTTTTGTATCAATCTTTGTGCCATAGTAAGTTTTTCCCTACTCTCATGATCTCATATTGCGTAACATTGGTTTCTGAATGTAAAGAGAGAAGGTATTTATATGCACAGTAATTTTTCATTTTTGTTGTCTCAATTTAGAATAAACCCTTAAGTATGGCCTGAGAAATTTGTATTTGAGTTTCTACATTTCTATTTGTTGTATAAAGAGTTGGCATTTGAAATGAATGGATTAGGAAATTGGATGAATACTCAACCAGAAGCAGGCATCCTCGTATTGTGGTAAGCATGTTTTTCGTGGGATTGAAAGGAATACATGCAATGTAGTTGTCCTCTTGTTTGCTTAGTTTTGGAGAAATCTGCAACTGAGTATCCATTGATAAAGGTGTTTTCCCTTTCTCTATGATCTATCCAATTCCCTCTCTTGGGTCGATGGATTCATCAACGCATAGTCGTCGAGTGCAAACAAGACACCCAGCAATTTTGTTTTGAATGGTGTGTGAGAATCCACGTTAACCCTCAAACCATGGATACACGCTCTAAGCATCCAAAGTAAAAGAAATATTTTGATTCTTGACTGAGCTGATGTATGGATTGTGTCCCTTGCTTTGTTCCCATAGTGTATGGTTTTCTTTCTTAGTCAAAAAGATGCTCGAGACAGTGACGTCTTAATTTATTTTTTGTCACCTGGCCAAATGAAATTCAATCATCATGTAAAAGGCCCAACTCTTTACCATAATCATCTGGTGATGCGGATATATCAATGAATATCGGATAATAACTCGTTTCGGTATTGAATGTGTGTCGGTCCCTTAAGGATGAACGGATGAAAGTAGTGAAACCGAGTCTAGTGTAAAGTAGGTTCATTGACTTGGATTTATTTTTAATTGGTCCGTCTAATTATTGGTTCGTTGAAACCCATTGATTTGTTTGGAGGAAAGTCCAGGTCGAATTAAGTAGAAACAGAAGTTATTACCGTTTAAAGTGGCGGCTAAAATAAGGGTGGGAAATGCAATGCGAGGAAAGTGAGTTGGAGGCGCGGGTATAAAGAGGTTCCCTGAAGGTATGGTCATATTTGAAAGGCTCTGTCTGAAATAGAGATAGAAGGTGAAACAGGAGAGAAGAAGAAAGAAGAAAGAAGAAAGCAGAGTGAGAGAAGGAGAGGGTTTGTCCAAGACTCCATCTTTATTGGGTTCTTGGTGGAGGTGAAGGAGAAGACATAGAGATGGACGCGAAGCTGTGCGACGAGCTTCTCCTGGAGATCTTCCAGAGGCTCTCTCCTTCTTCGTCTTCCTCGGCGTCGCTCGTCTCCAAGCGCTGGCTCTCTCTCTACCGCTCCTCCCGAACCTCCCTCTCCCTCCGCCTCTCCGACTCCGACTCCTTCCTCTCTCTCCTCCCTCAGTTCCCTTCCCTCACCTCCCTCCGCCTCCTCTCCGCCTCCGACCAACATTCCTCCCCCCGCCTCCTCCTCCTCATCGCCACCTCTTCCCCTCACCTCACCTCCCTCCGCTTCTCCGCCGCCCCTGTCTCCGTGTCTTCGCTTATCTACCTCTCGACCGTCTGTACCAATCTCGCCTCCCTCAACGTTACTCTCTCTAGACCTCTCCGCCTGACATGGGTCGCCCGATTTCCCGCTCTCAAGGAGCTCTCCGTCACCGTGGTTCCGGGGAATTCGGCGGAATTTGGGGACGGTGAAGATTCCGACGCCGAATTGGGGCTGGAGACGCTGGCGCTGTGGGGGATTGAGTCCGGCGATTACGGGTTGAATTGGCTGTGGAGGAACTGCAAGGGGCTGAAGAAGCTGAAGCTGCGAAGCTGCGAGAGCATCGGAGACGCAGGACCTTTCTCCTCTTTCGTCGGGTGCCTGCCGGGCCTCCGGGAGGTGGAGCTCAGGACTTGCAGAACCCTCGCCGACGGCGTTCTCACCAAATTGGCCACCAATTGCGATTCTCTCAACTCCCTCTTGATCTACGACGGAGGGAGCAGAGAGGGCCTCCTCGACTTCCTCAGGGGTTGCCGATGCAACGTCCAGAAACTCGACTTCCGATTACCCCTGGACCTCAAGAACGATCACCTGTGTGCCGCCGTAGCCAACTTCGGTGCTCTCTCCACCCTCCGCCTCCAAAGCTGCTGCCTTGTCACCAGCGAGGGCCTCAAAACCCTCGGGATCGCCATGAGTGCTGGTCTTCAGGAGCTGGCTCTGATCAACTGTGACGTGGTGGAGAGAGACCCGGGCTTGCTTGCCACATTGGGGCAGAACCTCAGGGTGCTCAAGAAGCTGGACCTCTCTTATAATGACCAATTGCTCGATCTCTCCTTCGTATCCATGATGGTTTCATGTAACAATCTCACCGAGCTGACCCTCAGAGGCTGCAACGGGATCACCATTGCAGCGATACCCACATTGTCCAAATACTGCCGGAGCTTGGTGAGGATCGATATCACGAATTGTTTTGGCATCAAGGCTCAGGCCGTTGAGCTGCTCGTTAAGAATTGTAAGCGGTTGAGGAAGATTCAGGTCGAGGAGAGCAAGATTTCTGATACCGCCAAAGTATGGGCATCGGATAAGTTAATAGAAATAGGCGCTTGATTGATGGAGCTGCCATTTTTGGGGGAAGAAGAGCTGTGCAAGTTACTGCAACTGTGGAGGGAAGTTTCAGATGAAAAAAACAGGTACATATGAATTGATGGTACCAACGCCACTATTTTGGGAGTTGATCATACATACATATTGGGTTTCTTTAAGATACAAAACATTGCAAGTTTTTTTTGTTCAGGTTGCTGTTTCATGTTGTGTAAGGGAAAGTGTTTCTGGTCAGTTTGTAATTATGTTTACACAATTTTCTGTAATTTGATGGAGATGCATAATGTTGTGTCAATAAGGGAAATCAATAAAATACCCAAGTGCTATTCTTTTTTGCATTTCCGGACTTTGTGATAGAAACTAGTCATAATATTAAGAAATACTTTCAAATATTCACTTTTTATAATTTATAATTTTTTATTCTATAATTATATATTAAAAAATGTCTTGAATTTATAGAGATAATTTCAATTCCCTATTCTAAAATATTTTATTGGGGTAATTCTTTTTTAGTATCTTAAAACTTTCGGATTTCATTTTTAGTACTCTAAATATTTTTTGTGTCACCTCAGTACCTTAAATCTTCATTTATTCCATATTAGTACCCGCCGTTAACTATTCATCTATATTTTAACAGAAAATCGCATGTGCATGGCACATGTCTTCAATTTTTTTTAAATTCCAAAAATACCCTTATCACATTTAGACCCTGCATTTTTTTTTGTTTTTTGAATAAATTTAATTACTAAAATGATTATTATAAACAAGGAAACTTTTAAAAACATAAATAAAAGTTTATAATAAAATATGAAAATAAAATATTAAATATTAAATAAATTAATTATTTTTAAATAAAAATAAAGTATAAGAAATTAAGATAATCTTTTTTAATAAAAATTGAATTTAAAAAAATAAAAATTGTTTTTTATAAACAAAACTGATTTTTAAGTAACAATTAATTTTTATAAAAAATATATATTTTTAAAATAAAATAAACAGAAATTTAAAAAAATAAACTGATTTTTTAAAATTAAATTATGATTTTTATAAAATAAAAATAATTTTTGAACATCAATGACATTAGTTTGAAAATTTGATTACTAATGAGGGGCATTATGGTCATTTTACCTGTCTTGGATGAAAAATCATATGGAAAGTTAACAGAGGGTACTAAAATGGAATAAATAAAGATTTACGGTACTGAAATGGTACAAAAAACATTTAGGGTACTAAAAACGAAATCCGAAAGTTTTAGGGTACTAAAAAGGAATTACCCCTGTTTTATTTTAAAATTAGGGGAAACGTCATATCCCAACTATGTTTCACCTTTGATTCCACCATTCTTACTGCGGCTGACCTTTGGTCACAATTCCATCCGGTGAACTTTTTGCGATTCCTGGAAAGTAACAAAATATGTTATTTCAGACGGCACTGTTAGTTTTCCTTGGGAAAAGACGCATTTGCCCTCAAATTTGACTGACCTTTGTTCACCTTTGTTTCCACCATCCTAACTGCGACTAACCTTTGTTCACAATTCCATCCGGTGAACTTTTCGCGATTCTTGGAAATTAACAAAATCTGTAATTTTAGACGACACCGTTAGTTTTCCATGATTTATCTTGTTGTAATGCATTTTCATTTCGTTAACCTAAGATCACCTTATCATGTCTAATTGTTCTCAACAATGGATATAAGAAACATAACTATTGCACTTCATAAATAGTTCACACACTACAACATAAGTACTTCAACAATACAACTTCATCATAGATCACAGTTCAACATTAAAAAGTTCAAAATTACAAAAACTTTATAGTTCAACATTACATACTTCATCATAGTTCCACATAGTTCATCCATTCAACAACATTACTTTTTTTTCATCTACCTACTACATAAAGAACTTATACATTAGCACATAACCAAAAAGGATGAAGCACACAATTTTCCAACCAAAAGGCATTGTTGTTTTCTTTGACAGGTCCATGTTCTTTGTTCCAATGTTCTAATCTTGTGAACCAGTTTAGAAACCAATTTTCTAAACTGAAAACTTAATATGAACTGAAATTTTAAACTCAAATATAAATTACTTACAGTGAATTTCCCACATCAAAGAAACCTTCTACCTGGATTTTCTTTTGAGAACGGCGTACACATCGGAGCTCGCACACCACAATAACAATTAACAACTCTTGACTTCCACATCCTATCACCCTTATACAACCAACATGCATACATTAACCACATAAGGTACAATGATGATTTATTTTTAGAGCTAAACTTCAGACTCAGTGTTGCTTTTCCAAAACCTAATATTCAACACATACTTACACCAAGCCCCTTCATTCTCAACTACAAACAACAGTTCTAAAACAAAAAAACAATAACCCCAAATTCATTTTGCAGGTTTGGAAACATGTTGCCCAAACTCAAGAACCTTCATCTTGCAGGATTCAAAACATGTTGGCCACATTTTATACAATCTTAACCTTTCTATTAAAAAAATCGAATTTGATTTTTGAAAATCAACTAGTCCTATTTTCAACAATTCTTAAATACCTAACCCCAAATTTCAAAACCCTTTCTGTTCTGATTTGAAAATCCAAAATAAATAAATGCTAAAGACAAACACACATATTTTCAGTCTTCAAAAATTGAAAGAAGCATTTTCAGTTTCAATAATCAACTAACCCTAGGTTTTGCTTCTAAATAATTTAGTCCTTACCTTCTTCTCTGTTCCCAACATCCTTCACCTTCTACTCCCAGTAGATTATTCGATCCAACACCGACTTCTCTCCTTCACCTTCGTTTCGACTTCTCCAAATCCCTCTTCTCCTTGGCTGTGTACGCGACCTCAAGTTTTGACAAACGGGAGCTGATTGTTCATGTTTTAAATGAAAGATATGAGAGCAATCTGGCCATTTACGAAAATATTTAAAGCCACATGACGGTCACTTGCAAAAAACATGAACGGTGCCATTTGAAATAAATTTTTTTGTTACTTTCCAAGAATCGTGAATAGTTCACCTATAGGAATTGTGACCAAAGGTAAGTCGCAGTTAGGATGGTGGAATCAAAGGTGAAGGGCAATATGGCCGTTTACAAAAAATATTTTAAGCCACGTGATGGTCATGTGCAAAAAACATGAACGATGCCATTTTGAATAACAGATTTTGTTACTTTCCAAGAATCGCGAATAGTTCATCGATGGAAATTGTGACTAAAGTTAAGTCGCAGTTAGGATGGTGGAATCAAAGCTGAAACATAGTTGGGATATGACGTTTTCCCTTAAAATTACTACCATGTATCCTTTTCCTGTTACCCTAATGTTTCAAAATTTTCAAGCAACTTATTTCCATCATCTGAAAATCGAAATGGTGTAGGATAACGAGCTGAAAAACTGTATTGGAAACAAGATTGGAAATAAGTCGAGGTCCGATAGTCTTATTTCTTTAGAACTCTACGGCCCGTATGACAGGGGTCTCTTAGGATACACGGATTTTATTAGTCGAACTCTAACCTTGTTTGGTCCGATTTAAAATGACTGATAAGGTTGTATTAAATATGCTCTCAGTTACAGGTAAAACAATAATTTCGTGTGCATACACATGAATTCCTCTCCAAATTAATCACGACTTTAACCATTTCAACCTAGTCAAAGCTAAAAGAAGGTTACAATTTTTTTTTGAAACGAGTAATGAGGTATAGTATTACTGTAGAATAGCAACTTTACAGAGTAGGACATAATTGTCCAGGATTCCAGATATTTGTCCCGATCGGCCGTAGCCCATCAGGCGCTCATGGATCCACAAAAATAGTCTGCTTTGAATCGCAGATCCGAACTTAGGAGTTCCTCTTACCGACATCTCAAGAAAACTAAAATAAAAAGTCCTAAACCTAGCTAGCCAATAGTTTATTCGACCTAAAGCATAATGATAACCCGGAAAAGATGCCTTTAGTGCGGATTTTCCGAGACTTCCTGACAGTACTAGTCCCGGGTATGTGGAAATAGGCCCCAATAAGACCATCCCACCCCCGCTGAGGGCTATCATTCTCCCCTCGAGGGGTCATACCCCCCCCGGTCGCATTTCCTGATCCTGGTCCAGTCTGGTCTCTTCTTGTTTCTCTTGTGTGCAAGGTGCTCCATCGGATGCCCCTGCCCCATTCCCTACCTTGGCCTTCCGTGGTCGAGGACTGATTCCGGGGTTGTACTTCAGCAGACCTCGAAGTTTCGCTGGTGTGCACTCCTGAGTATAACGGCGCACTGGAGCCCTAGGATGTCTCGACGACATCAGTTCATGGGCTCGCGATCCGAGGTCTCCCACCATAGGCGAAGCGAGCATTGTCGATTCAGGGGACCCTTCCATCTGAATGATCACCGTCACTGTCCTGGACCTCGGGGGCTTCGAGCCACGTCGCTTGGTCAGTGGTGGAGGTGGCATAGAAACCCTAGGAGGGTTCCACTGGTGCCAAGGACCAGCAACCAGTTGAGGAGTCGACGGCGGCGGCCCTGCGAGCCCTAGTGCAGACTCCACTATGTGTGGCCTTTGACCGAACCGTCTCGGCGGAGAGGTGGACACCAATGGATTGAGTTGAGAGTCTCGATAGGGTTCGATCAGATGCCATGCCGACCCCGGACAGCGGCGCCAAAGTAGATGATCAGGTACAGGCCGATGGTGCATCCCGAGTTGTTGATCGAGGACAGGCCAGTGATGCACCCCAAACAGACGAGAGACGACGGCCCGATAATGCAGTCCGAGCGGTTGCTCAAGGAAAGGAAAGTTGTGCAGCGGCGGACGCAGGATGCTGCAAGCGCCCATGCGCGACCCAGGAGCGGCGGTGCTGATCTTCGGACGGGGGTGCGACCGGATCTAAACCCCAGGGAACGTTGGGCTGCATGGTTGAACCGGAGGGGAGGGTCGAGGCAGTGATATAAACCGTCGGCAACGGTGAGCAGCACCTCTAAAGAGGCAACGATGGGACCCTTGACAGGGCCATGGTTGAACCTTACTAGGGTTTGGGGAGCGCTTTGGGGAGATATCTTGATCACAAGGTTACAAAAATTAAATTAACTAATCTAATTAAATCACATCTAACACATCCACATTTTGTTTGATAGTAGTCAAAATTTCTTCTAATCTCTGAACACGTATCATTGGCAATATTGACTATTTACGTCTATATATTTTACAACCGAAATCATTAATCATTACCTCAAATTCAAGAATATCGTTGTCACATGTAGGTTCATCTAAAAACCTCTTCAGCTTTTGTCCCATGAATAATTTCAGTGTTGATAACCAAGTGATTTTGTCTTTGGTTGATCACAAATCGTTTAAAAACTTAGAAAAACATAATCTTCTGTTTACTCAAAGTTAGTGTTCCGTTTCCTCCCACCATCCAACCATGATGTTGACGTCGCCCCAACCTCCCATGCTTTTTTCACTGTCTTAGCATCCTTCCTGTCTCCCCGTTTCTGTTCGACCATTTCACTGATGGCTTTGGGACGACCACCGTAAAAACCTGCTCACTCAATTTTCACCTCTTCTATTGTTCTCCACCGTCCGACTGTCCCTACTTCGATCTTCACGGGATATCCTACCTACCACGCCACCGTCCCTTGTTTGGGAGCCAAGGACGGAGGGAATATAGGGAGCCAACGTGAAGTCTTGCTCGATCTAAGATGGATAGGCCAGGACCCATCGGAGAGGCACCCTCATGGTGCCATTTCGCCGAGCCTACCTTGGCTGCTGATATTTGAGCGCTTCTCGGGGACTAAGGTTCGTCCCTCTGCCACGTTGGAACTGAGTGGAGTGGCACGATACTGACTAGTGAGTCCGGACTCCTAGCGGGGTACGGGGCACTACCATCGAGGGGGGCGAGGGCTCAACCATGCAGAGGGAGAACGTGATCCCTTGTGGCGATCCTTCAGCCTCCCGGGCCTAGGGACAGCCCTTCCACTCCCACGACTATGTGCTTGGGATACTACACACTGGTGATCCTACTCTTACGGACAAAGGATGAATCCTCGTGACCAGGATATTTTCTTTGAGTATCTGTCTAGGTGGACATACGGTCGAACACATAATGGATGTTTAACCTTGGTGGCCAGCTGATCGGCATCCACCATCTTCCTACGACCGAGAGTGGCATCTCTTGGCGGGGAAGTGCCCTGGACCCTAACTAAGGGCCACACTTAATCTCTGGCCCCCAACACAGAGGGGTAATGGGAGCCACAACTAAGCGGGACACATGCCAATTTCATGGCCCACCCCTTTGTCTCGACCGTTGATGGATCCTACCCGTACCAACGTAAGAGGGTACACGTCAATCCCCCCGACTAGTGATGAGGGTCGGCCTTGTACGGTACGAAGCGAGGGCTGCAAAGCAACCTCATTAGACGCAATGGTTCCATCGGGACCCCATAGGGTGTTACTGAGGAGGTATGCCCCGTCTCACTGGGATCTAGAAGTTATTGATTACAAGCTTCCTCTTCTTCCTGGGGATCTCGTTCACTACCTTGCGTCATCGTGTCCCCTCCCCCCAAGTCAAACTAAAAGTAGTCAAAGTGATCTTTGTACAATTTCGAGAGAATGGGGAAACAATGCAACCTCATTACTTGACATAGCTTGGTATTTTAGGTACAAGGTGAGCATTTTGAGACTGTCCGGAACTATGTCTCACCTTTCAATTTCTATTTTAACTATATTTCAGTTACTACTTTGTTATTAGTCATTTTTATCAATAAAACTATCACATTAAGCTAAGAAAAAAATTAAATTGTCCAAGCCAAAATTACAAGATTGATTTGATCCAAATCTTAATCATATTTGGATTAGATTTCCCCAACATAAGTTCTTCTACGGCTACACATTAAAATCTTTTCTATTAGTGCTTCTCGAAAATTTTTATTGCAAGGTTAAATTTTTAAGGGATAATTTTAGTTCACTATCTTGAAAGCATTTTAATTTTTAAATCACTACCTCAACCAGTTTTTTTTTCTTCGCTACTCTAACGTTTCAAAATTTTCAAGTTACTCTTTTTCATCCAATATTTTCAATATGATCTTTAAATTATTATCTACTGTTCATACCCAAAATTAGACGTAAAAGAGTAACTTATTTTGAAGGGTTAATTTCATCTCACAACTTTAATTTTTTTTTTTACTTTCATCTCCCTATCCTAATTATGGTTTGTTGTACCTCACTATCATAACTATGAGTTTAGTTGCACTTTCATACCGCCGTTAGTTTATGTCTATTTTTCATCCATTTTTCCATCCAAACATTTAAAAAGTTCATAATACCCCTTAATAATAGTCAAATTTTAAACCATGCCATTGATTTTCAAAATTATTTTCATTTACTTATTTTATCGAAATCAGTTTTTATTTATTTATATAAAATATATATTTAAAAAAAACTATTTTTTTTAATTTTAAAATTCAGTTTTTATTTTTTTAATGAGATTTCATTTTTTAAAAAAACAGATTTTATTTTAGAAAAAACATATTTTTTTAAAAATAAGTTGTATTATTAAAAAAATCAATTTTTATTTTATTAATTTATGTAATTCTTCTTATTTTTTTAGTTAATTCTTTTTTCATTACTCTTATATTTTAGTAATTCATTTTTAATTCTCATTTTAGTAATTCACTTTATTTTATATTTGCATAAACTACTTTGACTCTTCACTGATTCTTCACCATGTCAACCATGCCATCATTAAAATCTTAGAAGAATTGAATATGGGGTATTTTGAAAAACTTTCTGCAAACCAAACTTGGCACAAGAACATCGTGATGGGTATTTTGACCTAGCACAAGAACATCGTGAGGGGTGTTTTTCCAGAATCCAAACAGACTCGGAACCACTTTCAAATTCCCAGCACCACTTCCAGATTCCCAGAAGATGTTCTAATTTTTCTAATTTCCATTGTTCTAATTCTGATGATACCCATAACCAGCACACCCATGTGAGTCGACCTCTATGGCTGGTGCCCCCACCAAAAAAATCAAACCCATTTATGAAGATGAGAAGAAGAGATCTAGAATTTGATTTACAGACTTCAAGAAAAAAAAATCAAATCGAACAATAAAAAAACAAATTCGGAACTTTATGGAATTGAAATCTCCAAGCACGGCGCGGAGATGAACACACAAAGATCGTCGGCCGGAGATGAACACTTTCGGATCTGGAGTTGGCTTCGTGGTTGACCTGAGTTCGTGGGCTCTGTTGAAGCTCCTCATGTCCGTGGTTGATTCGGCGAGCTCAGAGAAGCCTCTATCGGCGAGGTTTGCTGCTCGGAGAAGCCTTGGCCGACGAGGTCTGCTGCTGCTAGGGTAGAGATTGGCACACATGAGAAGAAAGTGAGATTAGTTAAGATTAGTTAGGTTTTATTAGGGGTCAAGAGGGTTATTTTGGGTGTTTAAAAAATTAGAGTCATGTGCCAGGCACATGACATTTTCCATCCAAAAATGGATAGAAAACTAACGATAGGTTCTAAAGTGAAATTAAATTCATAGTTAAGGTAGTGAGGTGCAACAAATGATAATTAGAGACTTAGAGTAGTGGGATGAAAATCAAGAATTTTTAAATTGGGAGATGAAAATCATAATAGCATAGTGATTTGAAAATCGAAAGTTTTTATTTCAATGCATTTGATCAGACATGTATTTTTTATTAGCAATTTATAATAATGTATGATTGTCTCAATTAGTTGGATATTATGAAGAACCAACAATTCTATTCTCTCTTTCTTCTCTCTACAAAAAACCCTAACCCCTCTTTGTGTTTGGCCGCCGGCGACCAGCTGGTCCTTGTGGCTGGCCGGTCGTCGGTGGCTTCTCTCCCCCCTTAACCCTCCTCTCTTCTCCCCTTTCTTCTTCCCCTAGTGGTCTTGCACCCTACGATTCTTCGAACGTCGTCCTGTGGCTGTGTTTTCAGATCTGGCTTCTCAGATCTACCTTCATAGTCGACTTGGGTGTCCCGCCTCCAGCCAGGGTTCGTGAAGTTGGTGTTCTCTTTGTGGTCCGTGGCTCCGGCAGCGGGCTCGTCGTCTCGTGTATCGTTTTGTGGAGTCTCTCCTTCCAATTGAAGACTTCTCACTTGGTTCAGGTGCCAGATCCGTGGTTTCCGCTCAGATCTACTCGGTGGGTACTCAGATCTTCTCCTCCGGTGGGTGTTCTCTCTCCGGCCGCCGGTTCTTTGCGCTCGTTAAAGGTTGTGACTTCGTGTTCTCTCCTTTATACTCGTTTTTCTCCTCCCTGTCATATTTGCTAGCCATTTTCCTAGATCTGGGCCTCTCCCTGTAGGGTCGTCGGATCGGTGTTGGCCTCCGACGGGATCTCGGATTTTCGAGATCTGAGAGTGCGAATTTGGCTTTTGTCTACTCTCCTCCCCTTCATTTATCTTGTTCATGTCTCATAAACTTCTATTCACATCTTCCTCTCCTCGACCTCGATTCTGTGGTCGGGGCTCCACGGTTGATGTTGGTCAACGTGGGGGGTTTTGTGTAATGACGTTTTGAAGATCTGTGAGTAGGGTTTCGGGGGTTTGATCTGGATTGTGAGGGGTGGTGGTTAGTAGTCCCGGCACTGAATTACCTACTTGGGTAATTGAATGTCGGGAGATTGGGCTGATGGAATTCGAGGGGTAGTTGGACTCGTGGGTGGTTTGCACAGGTCTTGGGGAGTTCTGTCTTGTACCCTTTACCCTTGTGTGTTTTTTCTGGGCTTAATGTTGGTTATATCAGGGTACTTACACCTTTTTTCTTAATTTTGGTTGTCTGGTTTCTTGGGGTCAAGACTGTGTTGTCTTCCCTGGTAGTTGCTTATTGGTAGTTATTCTCAGTTTCCCTTGTTGGCATTGTTTTCTTCAGAGTTGTTAAATCTCCTTGGGTAAGAGTCCTGGTTTAACCTCATGTGTGGGTTTTATCTGTTGTTTGAGGTGGCTGTTAATGCATGCTTTGTTCTATAATTGTGGGTTTACCCTTGGCTATGTTTTCAAAAAAAAAACTTGCTGATCAAAAAAAATGAAGAACCAACAATTAAATCACGTACAATCTTATTCTTGTGTATCAAGTAAAAATTAAAAATATATTCTTTTTAAATGATAAGTCAATGTTTATTAAAAAAATGTTCATTTTTCTTATTGTATAGTTAATCTAAAATGAAGCTAGAGTTGGGCCCCTGCACATAATTTTGTTCAGAATTGGCATCAAGATTTTTTTGGAACCAAATACAATAATATCCTAATAAAATTGCTTACAATTTTCAAAGGGAAATTTGAAAATCTATACTTTATTTTTTTTAGTAAAAAAGAGCAATTTCATTGATTTAACTTTTAACTACAAACGAGTGCTTCAGGAGTAATTCCCTGACCACGAAGAATAGAGCAAGAACATAATTGTTCGCTATTCTGTTAACAATAAAACGTCTAGGACGATATTTTAAAGGGCCACTAGGGCAAACAGAAATTAAATGGTACTGAATAACACGGTTCAAAGTAGGGC
This sequence comes from Erodium maritimum, assembly GCA_963921825.1. NCBI lineage: Eukaryota > Viridiplantae > Streptophyta > Magnoliopsida > Geraniales > Geraniaceae > Erodium > Erodium maritimum. Next base: position 18,737,669 of record OY997593.1, on the reverse strand, counting down.
CTTTATACCGTTGGGTCTCCCAAAGGCGACACTTTTCTTCTGATGTAAAACCGAACATGTGTTCGTCAATGGTGAAGGAAGGACATGCTATTTTCAGGGATTCCTTCCAATTGAATCCTTGGAAAAAAGCCCTGAATCGTCGCTTATTGATCGTTAACCTTACAAAAAAACATAACAGAGAAAGTAAACAAGAACCAATCGATCAGAGATCGAGGAAGATGTCTCGGAGGAGGCCATGGGGGCAGATATACAGACGCCGGCTTCAGAGTCGGCAGGTGCTGAGTAGGGGGCGATGGCCCTGATGGCTTCCCCTAAGGACCTACAAAGGGGAACAGGACAATGGGGGCGATGATCGAGGTTGGGAGGGTGATTTCGACGGAATCGATGTGGTGGATGCGGGCGGAGGAATAGGGAGAGAGAGCTAGGGGTAGAGCGGCGCCGTTACGGCAGAGAAGGACCAGACCTTGGCCGAGAGAGACGGTGACGCGGCGTCTGTGCTATGGGTTTAGAGACCCTAGCAGAGAGAATTTGCTCTCGACAGGGAGAGAATATTAATCTATGTTTTGTAATATAGCATATTTTTTTAATATGCCACTATAATTCAATATTTGTAAATTATCTTCAAAAAAAATATTTGTAAATCTATGCTTTTGAAATATATTAGGACAAAAATACACTCATTTCTATTAGTTTAAACCTCAAAATAAATTTTATATGAGAGGATTTGAACCATGGTTGTTCATGAAAAAAATGTATGAACATAATCACTTGTGCTAACTCACTTACATGTATTATAGCCTTTTATTATTTATTTTACTATACTATATTTTCATACTACATCAAAATTTAAAATAAAAATATAGATAATTTAAAAAAACTTAAGGTGAACTATGCACGTTTTAAAATACTTACGGTATATTGTTTTGTTACAATTACTTACAGTATACTATTTTTTATGTGCAAAAAATGTGAAAAGTAACTAAATATAGGGATTTTAGAGCATGTACAACTTTAAAATTTTAAAAATAAATAAATATGTATATATACAAATATATTTTTTAAATGATTTTTTAATTACTTTTATATCAGAAAATATGGATTAGAAAATATATTTTCATATATACACATTTATTTATTTTGAAAATTTAAAAGTTGTGCATCCTCTAAAGTCCAATTTTCCGCTAGTTTTAGAAAATAAAGTAGGAAATAAAAAATATAAGTACACTATAAGTATTTGTAACAAAAACAATAAACTATAAGTATTTTCAAAACGTGCATACTTCACTATAAGTTCTTTTCAATTATCCATAATTTTATTATAAATTTTGGTGTAGTACGAGAATTTAATATATAATAAAGGATAGTAAAATAAATAACAAAAGGCTACAATACATATAACTAATTTAGTACAAGTAGTTAAGTTAATATATTTTTTCTTGAACAACTATAGCTTAAATCCTCTCATATAAAATTTATTTTGGGGTTTAAACTAATAGTAATGAGGGTATTTTTGTCTTAAAATATTTTGAAAGCATGAATTTACAAATATTGAATTATAGTGGCATACTAAACAAATATGCTATGTTATGGGGTATAGATTTCCAAATTTCCCATTTCAAATTGGTATACGTGAGAGTAGGGATGGCAATGATACCCGGACCCGACAGGGACCGACTTGCCCGACCCAAAAAATCGGACCGAGGCCGGGTATTTTCACAAACGGGTCGAGACCGGGTTAGTTTGACGGGCTTTTAACCAGGCTTGGTCCGGGCTCGGGCTTGGTACTACCCACCCTAAACCCGGCCCGATAGGTTACTAAATAATAAAAAGAAAAATAAATTTATTAGTTAATTGTTACATTTCTACATTCTACCCTACATATAGTTATATACATAGTGACAATTGAATTGGTACATCTCTTCTCCGCCGCTTCACCCTCTAGATCAGTTGATCTTCACGGATTTGTGTTTTGCCTTTTTTTTGTCCACTTCTCATTTGCAGTACTACACGCAGGTTGGTAAATTGTAACTTTGTTGTTACTTGTTATATATAAAAAACTTGAAAGTGATTAGTTTTGGTTTGATGATACTTGTTTTACTTGTCCGAGATGATGAGATTATTATAGTTTTGCTAAGAGACAATAATATTATGAATTAATACGCATAAACAACCAGAGCCGAAACCCTACACCTTCACGTTTCCTCCCCCGGCGGCCTTCGTGGCCTTGGCCATGGGAGCCGCCGGTGGTTCTTCGTTGCTTGGCCCTTTTCCACCTCTGTTTCGTCACACACGTCACTGTCCGAGATTGTTTCCTGTTGGATCGACGCTATCAGTAAATGCCTCCTCGATTTTTCAACTTCTCGTGCTCGGCCCTTCTATCTATCATGTCCATCGATGTGTTACAGTACAATGGGGATGCAAATCGATGTGTTCGCCCTTCATTGTTAGATCCAGATCGGCGTAGTCAGATACTGATTTGGTGGTCCAGTGTTTGTGGGAGATTGGTTCTCTGTTCGAGAGCGTTGTGGTTGATGTCCCTGTTCCGAATGATGATCCCCGTTCCGTGTCTTGCTTTTTGTTGCTGGTTCGCTCGGGTCACTCGTCGGAAAACCTTACCGGATCATCCTTTGAACCAGATCTGGTGATCGGTGCTTCTCATTATATGTTGGATGACCTCCCTGTGCACTCAAGAACACAACAGCCGTCTCGCCTCGCTGGTTTGGTTGGGGTTGTTTCTTGAGTCGAACCTTGTGAAGCCAGAGCTCTTGGTTGGGTTTGTTCCAGATTTGCTGTGGTGATTTGGTGGTCGTCGGATGGTGTGTTGCTGCTCTTTCTACTCCAAGGAAGTCAGTTCACGAGACTTCACGGTTGTATAAGAAATTGGAGTTGTACGAGGCGCATACTCGAACTCTAGTTTGTGTTCGTGTGAGGCTTAGGGTATAACGTTTCTGTCGCTCTTCTCTGTCTGATACTGGTGAGTCCGGCTCCTCCTCTTCTGTTTTCCTTGGATATGGTATATCCGTAGGGCCTCTTGAAATTTTCCCTATTTTGAAGAGTCTTTTGAGTTTTGATTCTGTTAGGCTGGATAGTGGCGAGCGATAGACTGTTGCATTGATCTCCGATTACTCATCATTCCCATCGTCTCCGTTTGTTGGTGTTGGCCACATAACGACGGAAGTCTGTGCGGAGTCTCGACTTAGGGAGAGTGGGTGACCGAAATTTGGTGTACCGGCGCGTTTAGGTGATTCGACGAGCGGTCCCGATGGTGTGATCCCGATTATGGCGATGCGTGGACAGTTTTGAGGTCTTGAGGGTTTGTCGTGTCGTTTTATTTGGGCTAGGTGTTTTTTAGGCCCTTGTTTTTTTTTGGTTCGACTTGTGTGCCTCGTTGCTCTTTTGAGCCTGTTTTGGTCTTGGGACGATCCCTTTCTGAGGTTGATCTCCTACCTTGTTTTCCTGACTCAGGAAAGCAAAGGTTTAATAAACTTTCGCTTATCAGAAAAATATGTTATGAATTGTGACAAAACTAGTGAATATATTATGCTTATGGCCGTGAATAGTTATTGAATATGTTATATATTTCATATAAATAAAAGAAACTTTTACGCATTATATATATATATAGGATAATATTCAGGTACGACCATGCCAATTTTTTGAGGAATACGAACCAATTCCCAGCCTTGGAATCACATGTAATCGCAATTCGCAAGACTGAAATTTTTTCCCACCAAGTTTCTTATTTTGATCTTTCCCGCCTCGTTTCAACTTTGATTTAATTTTTTCTTGCGCCAAAAACTTTCGTTTTTCAAGATCTATCTATCAAGTAGCATATTGAATATGTTTTGAAGCAAAAAAAGACATGTACAAGCAAAAACACAAATTGTTAACCGCGCATTAATATATGTGTTTGCAACTGCATTTGTATGAATAAGCTAATCGTAAGGTATGTTTTGTATATATGTTTTTGCAACTGCATTTTTTGTAATTTTCGGTTATATGTGTACGCTAAACTTAATGTATGTTTATGCATTTTTCAATGTATATTCTTGCCATTTTCATTTGTATGTGTAAGTCAACCTTAATGCATGTTGTTTCAGTTGTATGTATACGCTAAACTTAATGTATGTTCTTACTATTTTCATTTGTATGTATATGTATGTTTTGTACGTGTAAGCTAATAAATTAAGATTAACTTACACATACATTAAGATTAGATCATTTATACCAATGCATTTGCAAACACATACATTAATGCATGGTTGACATTTTGTGTTTTTTCTTGTACATGTTTTTTTTGCTTCAAAACATATTCAATATGCTACTTGATAGATAGATCTTGAAAAAAGAAAGTTTTTGGCGCAAGAAAAAATTAAATCGGAGTTGAAATGAAGCGAGAAAGATCAAAATAAGAAACTTGGTGGGAGAAAAATTCCGCCTTGCGAAATCGCAGCCTTGGGATTTCTACGATTCTAAAGTTGGGATTAATTCGTATTTCGTATCTAAAGATTGGTTCGTACCTGAAATGTCCCATATATATGATTTTCCAATATAAATTGAGTAGTAAAATAAAATTATGGTTTACTAGAAGAAAAAAAAAATACAACTCTTAACTGGGCGGGTCGAGTAATACCCGACCCGGGCGGGGAACAAGCGGGTCGGGCAATAAGCGGGCCACTATCGGGTCCCGGGCGGGCTTGGACCACAGGTAGGGAAATATGGTCGGGTATGGGTATCACAAAACCCGGCCCAGACCAGGCCTATTGTCATCCCTACATGAGAGTTATATAGAACAAAACATATATATGGGACACTATCTACTAAAAACAATCAAACAGTTAAAAAACCTCTCTCAACTTTGAGAGCTCTCTCCTAGCCCTAGCCGTGCAAAGCCATGGTGCTCTCCTCTCCTTCTCCCGCAGTCGTATCCTTTGCTATAGTCGCGCCTCTGGCGACCGATGCTGCTCCCACTGGTGCTGCTCCTCTTCCTCTGTCTTGTACTCCGCAACCCGACGTCGGTGATGGGGACAAGATTCGTCGTCGACGAAAACAAAAGCCTACCCCCATGGCCCCTTCGTCGACATTGCCTGTCCCGCCGCCGCCAAGTCCTCCTCCTTGGGGTGGGAATCTGGACGAGATCTCGTTCTTAGTGGGAGCGATCTCTCCAGTTCGGATCACAAAACCAAAACGGGGGAGGCCTATGCGTCGACCACCGGTGCCTTCTTCCCCAAGCAAGGGCCTTCTCGCCCTACCTCCCCTAAACCCTAGCGGACTAGCTTGCGCGACAAGCCGTGACCCCGCGCTGGTTCCTTTCAGCCCTAAAGGGCCGCTATGCCCTATAAGCCATACTACCGCTCCGGCTCTCCTGAACCCTAACAAGTCGGGCTGTGATCCCACTCTGATTCCCATGAACCCTAAAGTTCTGGTGTGTCCCGTAAGTACCATCCATGTGTGTCACGACCTTGCTCTGGCATCACTGCCTGGGGGCGGGGCTCCTAGGGTTTCGGTGACGCCGAATGTTACCTCCGCACTGCCTCAGGTTGAGGGTCCCCTAAGCCTTGTTCTTGGGCGGGCACCTGTTCCTAAGATTACTTGGGACCAGGTACAGATTCTCACGAATGAGGCTTTGGGTGCCAACCCTAGTGCGGTTCCCCCGTTACGGAGGGATTCGGTGAAAGGGAAGGCCCCCATAGAGGAACTTCCAAGGACGACAATGATGACCTTGGGCCTGGGGCGCAGTCTCCCTAATCAGGCCACAGTACCACCCATCCCTGCGGCCCTCATTACCCCGCCAGGTATGACGCGAAATAGGTCGCGACACCTGACTACGACTGAACTTCCTCCATCCCTGTCTGATAGGTTGACGGACCTTCAATCATGCTTGGACGGTCTGCATGATGAATTATCATCTTGTTCTCTGAAGGACGAGGACGAAGTCGAGGTCAAGGTTCTGGCGTCTCGGGCGACAGCATCGACGGCCCTCGCTCGACAACAATGGGGTTTGCCGGGACGCCTCTGAGCCCCTAAGCCTCCACGGAAGGACACGCTCATGCGTATCATCACAAACTCATGGGGAAATTCTGCAGAAGGCCTGGTGATTAAAGACTTAGCGCCAGGAGTGCTCGGCTTCTACTTCCGGTCATTTGAGTCTCGGTCATGGGTTCGAAGCAATGAACCATGGTGCTTTGATGGCAAGTTCCTACTGCTGGGAGACTTAGACCCGTGTGCTCGGGAGCTGCCTCCTCTGGATCGGGTAAAACTGTGGGAGGGATTGTCAAAATTCGCTTCTAGCACCTCCTTGAAAAGCCATTAAGGAAAGGTTGGTGCTCAGGTTTCTGGAATTTCCGGACCCAATCCATGTTGACCTCACGTATACGAAGCTTCCAAAATTCTTCTATAATTGTGGTCGTCTCGGCCATATTTTGAAGGACTGTACGTGGGCGGTCCGAGGCCCCCGTGGTTCGGGGAATTCCTGCTAGAATACCACAAAGAGAAGAAAGTCAAGGCGTAAGCTACAAATTGGGGAGAATCGGTCCGCCTGCCTGACCCGGCGGGTCGTGGGCCTCAGGGTCATTTGCACCTGGATAAGAGCCCTCGACCCCTTATGCCCCCGCGGCCAAGACATCAGGGCTCGGCTAGTGCGTCGCCACTTCAACCTCCTGCCTTTCCGGTGTTGGAGGATCCATTACCGCGCCAGGACCATATGATTGGGAGGGCTCGACCGGGTTTGGAAGCTCAGGAGGATGGTTTCCCTGGAGGAGCTGGAGCTGAGGACAACCATAATATACTGAAGCGGTCAGCAGCTGGGATCCCTAGGGAGGAACAGTTCAAGGCGGGGAAACAGCCCTGCCAGGGGGAATGAATGATACGTCGAGCATCAGGGTCTGGACCTGGGATGACTCCCGGTACGATGCGCTGCCTCCCCCCTTCATTCTTATCGTTAAGGTCCCTCAGGATCTCCGATATCCCATTCCTCCTCTCCGTCTTCTGTCATGGCCTATGAGGCATCAAAATACTGTTTACGTCGGTTATGTTACGATAAGGGTTAGAGAACCGTTGTTCATCTGTTCTGACCTTTTTCTCGTGATCGGGGAATTTATTCCTCGAGGCACACCTATGTAATTTCTTAATATCAATAGTATTGCACCCTTGCCCACTTGGGTTAGCCTGATGGTCAATACCTCTTCACATCTCACCTCTCCTTTAGGTCACAGGTTCGAATCCCAGTGGGTACACTTGCTTGGGAGTAAGTGTTGGTGTTGGGTGGTGGGTTAGATTAGTCTAAAATAGGATTTCCCTGTATTTCTCTCATATATATATATATATATATATATATATATATATATATATATAATATTGCACCCTTTGTTCAAAAATCTACTAAAAACCAATGATTTAATACAAACTAGGGACTAATTATGGTCATATGATTAGAATAAATGGACGAATGAGATTAAACATCTCAATAATGGCATATATGTAAATAAATAAATAAAAATTAAATACATTTAAGATATTTTAAATAGAAAGATAAAATCTGTTTTTTACTGCACAATTACTGCGACGTCTCTATAGCATTATTGTAGCAAATTAATTGTTTCGGTTGGACGAACTGAATGTTTCATCTCCCGTTTTCATATCTAAAACACGTGTTTCATTTGGTGGAACTAAATGTTTCATCTCTTATTTTCATATTTGATTTTGGTAAACTTTTATTTTGTTGAATTGTGTCTTTCATTTGATATGAGCATTTCATTTTACAATGTTTCATTTGAATGAATGAGGTGTTCATTTGTGTGAACCCATGTTTCATATCGTAGAACCTACTGTTTCATTTCTCCTAAACCCAATGTTTCATTATGCTAAAATTCATTTCGTTATCATTTCTCTAAACTTAGTATTCATTTTCATTTATTTGAATCCAACGTTTTATTTCTTCAATCATTCAACGTTATAGATTAATATAACATGAATGAAATTAAAACATAAATCCTAATATAACACTAGTATGAGCTCAAAATCAATCAACAAAACCAAATATCTAACACACGGCATAACATAACCCAAAAATCTCATCCACTATTGATTTGATAACACAATACCAAACAACAAAACCAAAAAAAATCCCACCATGACTCGCTCAAAACACCTCTTGGGTCTGTCGATCGTGAATATGAACTCGTAAGCCATGCCGGACAAGAGCACCGACCTGGAACCAGTGGTTGTGGATGGTAGAGGACGGTGTCGCGGTGGCTCGTATATCTTGATTTTCGATCGTTAAAGTCGTCAATTCCGTCACGGATCCTCTGTCCAAGTCACGCTCGCGGCGTCACAGATTTACAGAGCTAACATTGAACTGGAGCTCAACAGCGACCATATCGTTGAACACACAGAGGAGAGGGTCGGCAGTAGAGAACCAGTTCAGGTTTAAACCCTAAAACCGTGAAGTTCATGTGAACTCACCATCAACAATAAAGATCACGTTAACTCACCAACGTCGATGGTGGAGATCGCGTGAACTCACCAGCTGCGGCAGCGGCTTCTTTGATGGTTCAAGACTAGATAGGCGAAGTTTGGTTGTTTCTAAATTTAAGAGACAGGATATAAAGAAATTAAGTAGACATGAATTAGGGTAGAAAAAACCTAAGGAAAATTTGTAAATTTAGTCTTTAGGAGTGTAAAATTACCATTAAATTTTCAATTTTCTCAATAATTACAATTGATTGCCATTTAAATCTGATCCTTTGATTTTAACTAATCTAATGATTATATTTGGTCCTTAGTTGTATTGAAAGGTACGATTTTCATTGTATAGTAAGTCACACATGTATAATGCAAAGGGTTTGACCTTCAAGAACTAAACTCTATTAAAGATTGCAAATGGAAATAGTGCATTGTAGTAAGTTTAGAAGAAAAACTAGTTCGTAAGTTTATAGAAAACGTGTATTATTTTAAGTTTCTGTATTTTTTTTATATTAGAAGATTCATTAAAAATGATGTGTGAATAGAACATATTTTATAAAGATGGAAAAAAAATGCCCAATACCAGCACTATTAGACCAGAATTTAGGAAACATCCATAGCAGTATTCTAAATAAACACATGTCATGACAAAACTTTGGCCTAATACCATACCTAAACTAAATTGGCAATGTTGAACATGGTTTCAGATATAGGACTTAAGCAACTCAAATACAAGTTTCATACATGCTGAATTCAGTTTCCGAGTTTATTTCAGTGCCTGCTAGATTTCTGAGTCTTCTTCTTCTTCTTACCAGAATTCTGTTCTTCAGCGTGCACCTGCTTCTGTTGTTCCCCAGTCTCCTTGGACAACTGTTTTTTACGCTCCTCGAGGAGATTAACCTTGTCCTGCTTACGCTTCTTCCCAATCTGAATAAAAGAGAAAGGTTTGTGAATAAATAGCAGCACACATAATATTAAATCAAGTGGGGAATTATTATGACATCAGTACCAGGAGACTGAAATAAAAATACCGAGATTTAAAACCCGTTTATACTTAAAATGCTACTTTTTAGAAGGTATCTTGAAAAGAGTTAAGAATCTTGCACACAAGTATATCAAGCAATGAGTTCGACAAGGTTTGGAGGCGATAGCAAGCAAAAAAGTAGTTTCACAGTTATCATTTGTTTTGTTTGGGAAAACAAACATGCTTTGAACAAACTTCTTGATCATTAACAATAATTTTGAAGGTGAAATATCTGCAACCTTAATATGTTTCATAATCTTGGTGAACTGCATAAAGCAAGAGTATAATAGGTAATTTACCTCCATGGATTTTAGTAGCCCCCTCTTCTTGCGTGACATCATAACCTCGGACATGTCTGCAGTATCCTGAGCAACTTGTTCGATATCAGGAAGAACAATATCTTCTTTGACTTCTGTGCCTTCACTTTTCTTATTTACATCTGCAGCAGATGAATGCTGGACACCTTGGAGTTCCATTTTTAGTTCTTCATGATATTGTTTCTCAAGAAGCATCATCTACACCAATTCAAGTTCAATAGTGAATAAGGGCATAATAACAAACTTGCCAAACAAGTAAAAAAATGTATTTCAAGATGAGAACTAAAGTTTGTGTTTTAAATTGCGTCAATAGAGCAAGTATCCCTGAACAGAAAATAATAGAATGTTTTTAAACAGATTACCTTTCGCTTTCTCTCAGCAGCTTCATTAGCTTCTGCTCGTGTCTTGACACCTTCAGCCAGTAAACTCTGAGGGTCATCCAGATCTTGATTTGCCATACCTGGAAGCGGAAGGACTTCATTTCTAGCAGCAGCCTGCAGCATCTTAATTTTTTCTGCATAATCAGGAGTATATCCTTCTGCCTCGTTGTCTACAAATGGTGACAAGTGTGGTGGAGGAACCCTGTTTAGGCAGGTAAGATGTTATATAGCTAGATTGCAGTTAGGTTCGTTGACATTCCCAAAATACTATACTGCCAACAGTAGAACAGATTTAACTTACAGTTGGTACATAGCAACACACAATTTGTGTTTAATGTTGTAAATTGACTGCGGTTAATATTTCAAGTTCTCTGAGGAAAAATTAAGTGTGTGCAGAAGAAGGAAAAGACAGCTTGCAAGTGATTAAATGGGCACTTGCAAGGAAATGGAATCAAAGTACTACGTTAAAAATTACCTTCCAACCATATATTCCTCAGTTGGCAATATGATACGTGCATTTACACAATCAAAGACCCACTGTGGTTGAACATATTCCCTTGAAAGGAATATATGGCCTTGTGTTGGCCTGTCAACTATCTGTACAAATAAAACACTCATTTAGAACTCTAACCCTCAAAATGTGTACTTACATCTGGATGTCATTCTACATGTGCTACAACACAAACCTGACAAGTGATGCTCTGGTCAGATTCCACAAATGGAGCACCATCACCCTCCCAGGAAACAGTACCACCAAACGCAGGAATGACAAAGAGGAGAGACTCTCTTGGAACCTGAACACAGAAAACTTCAACTCCTCAGAAATTCAGAATGTAAAAATATCAAAAATCAATATGATTTTTGATGAGATAAATAAATAACAATTGCTCTACAATAAACAAAAATGCAATTTCACCTCGCGACTCAAAAAGAATTTCATATTTTTGAAGAGTTTCTTGCACTCTCTTGTATCTTCATCATCTTCATCCTGATCTTCAGCATCATCAACAAGGTGCATCAATGCACCAGGTTTATTGGAAGGAAGTTGAGTCTGCAACTGAGAAAGTCTCAACTCAGATTCTTCAGCCTCATTTCCTTTCTTTTCAACCTCATCTTGGTTAGGTTCGGATGAGTTAGTTCCTAGTGACTCTGCTGAAGCTCTAGAACTAGAGTCGATGTATCTTGACAAGGCATACAGCTCTGCAGAACACAAACAGTATATTTATTATTAATCTATTTGAAATTATTTAACTTGGAACTTTTTTGTAGGTGCAGATTAAAACATACCCGCCGCTAAGGCTTCCAAGCGACTATCTAAAGTTGGTGGATATTCCAGATTTAAGGAGTGATAAAGCCTGGCATTGATGGAAGATTGGAGAGTCTGCACCCATTTTGTATAAATATGTTAAAACTTCACATGATCAATCTGATAAGTATAAATGAAAATTGATATTTCTAAATACATAAATAAGCTGAACATATAAAACATTTCTTTTAGTTCCCGACCAGGTAAAACGACACCATAAAATACTGAAACTGTCAACTAGATATGGCTTGGAATCTATGAACAATAATCAACCTTAGACCTGATGGAAGATATACAGCCATATGCATATTACCTCATAGAATTCCAAAAATGTTAGCATGACATTGTAGTCAACATCATCAGGCACAACTTGTTGCAGTGCATGGGGGGTTAACCATGTGATCTTTTGACCCTCAACCTCAGCCTGTAAAGACAAGTGCGCAAACGTGTCAATGAAAAAATAGTGGTTTTGGACAATACCACTAAAGAATGCAAATTAACATCAAGTAGATAGTAAGTTGTATTACCTGGTAATAGATGCCTTTCACGGACACAAATGTTTTTCTTAACTTATGAGTACGAGATATGTAAGCTTGCCATTCATGACTCAACCTAGCAAAGAAGAAAACGAATCAGTACCTGATAAGGATGGAAAATGATGTGATTGAAGACAAAACATCAAACAAATACTGTATCCTTGAAAGGCAAAATTAGGACTATTCATTAAGAACATTAAGGAGCAAACCTTCTACAAGTATGAATACGCTTCACTTCAATTTTTTCTCGGTGTACGGCCGGCAAAGCAGCGAATAGGTGAACCAGTGAAAGACAGTCATCCAAGTCTCTTAGTGCATCTATAAATTTGGGGTACCTTCATGACAGACAGGTAGTGTCAATAGTTTGTTCCACGCAAGTGAGACAGCAATGACTCCATAAGAAGAAACAACAAACATACCTTTCCCGGATAAGCCTGCCAAGATCATAAGTAGGCTGGCGAGATTTCAAACTGAGAGCACGCTCCTTGTTGCGTTTTGCCTCTGCCTTCTTTATCTTCTTGTTGTACGCCCTGATGTCTCTGAACTTCTCGACTAATGGTTCATGTTGAAGAAACAAAATATCCTTTGTATGATAGTAAGTATGGTGAGCTCCCTTAACCTTCTTCTTAGGTTCCCGGGGGAATATACCCTTCAGGATGCATAGTTTCCTGCATCATTCAATTTCAGAAGAAAAAACTGATTTGAGGTTTCTATATTATAAATAAAAATGGGATTCAGTTCAATTAAAGCCAAATTCTGCACACTGATATCCTAAATCAATTAAATTATGAATGAATCACAATGTAAAATAGTGCCCTCGGATAAAATTCAACTCTCCAATGGACTTAAATTAAATACTGAATCTTCACATAACATAGGTATCAGAATTCAGAAGATAAATGGACAAATGTGTTTCAAGTTCCATTCCAATCTACTTTCCTATGAATTCTATTACCCAAATTAAGGGGAAATATAGCAACTTTTTTCACATACAGAGAAAAGGGAATAAATTAAATTCTTAATAGCGTATGAGCATAACATAAAATGACCTGAAGAGGGTTAAGCTGACTTGAAGCTGCTTGACGGCATGCGTCCTGGTGATATACCTCGCAGCGTTTCCTTCCTTCTTCTTCCCCTGGAGAACATCAACAGAGTAATGGTGAGAAAATACAAGTAAGAGCTAACGGCGGCGACTGTAATGCAAGGGTGCGAGATTGAACTCACTGCAGGCCTGTAATGCTTCGGCATGGCTGCGTAGCTTGGAACCGGAGGAGAGAGAAGTAACGGAGGCTGAGCTTTGGGGTATAAATGGGATTTGAAGGAGAGAACCAAAACATAGGTAGGGTTTAAGCCAAGAGCCCGACAAGAAAACAATCGGCGTGGTTACGGTTCGGGTTATCGGGCGGGTCATGTATCTCTGAAACGGGCTGGGCTAATTGTGGAACAGACCATGGCCCGTTTTAGGCCCAAAGTTAACTGAACCTTGGGTTAGGTCCAGTCTCTCGGTTCTGTGCATCAATTTGAATAATCAATAAAATTGTTCAAATCAGGAGGATAAATCTAATACAAACTCCTAACATCTCCCAAAGCATTGTTTTTTCTGTTGTTGTGCAGGTCATTTGTTTTCGACCTGTCCGGTGGTCGGAGGAGTAAAGGGACCATCGCTGAAGGCACTGGCGGATCCGAGATCCGCTTTGGAGAAGGCGAAACACGGGAAGGCTGCCCCGGGGACGAATTGGACATATATGGGGAGTCTGGGGAGAGGCATATCCAAACCGGTTAGGCCACATACACCCCCACGGAATCAGGAAAGGGAGAAGTAGTAGGGACAGGCGGACTGTCGAGAGGAGGTACCGGTAGGATGGCTACCGAGGGATCCCTCATCGTCGTTATCTGGAAAGAAAAGGGCGGAGAGGGACGAGGAACCTGAGGAGGAGGAAGGGTCGTCGGCTTCAGATGGGGCGTCACAAATAGCGGCGGGGGGATTCAAGCACCCCCGCCTCCAGGAATGAGTACCTGGGGGCCCTGGGAGGGGTTGGTCGACTGTACCGTCTCCCTGGCAGTTTGGTGGCAATGATTCTGCCAACAGTCGACAAGATTCTCCCCTACCAGTTCGGGGTCAGCAATCCCGCGTTCAGAATCCCTACAATTATCATTTAAGGGAGGACGACGCACCCTGACTTCCCGCGGGAGATATCGGTCCACCAATATAAAATTTCCACCTGGTATGCTCGATCAGCGTCTTATGGTTAGAGCATGTTGTATCGGTGTCTTTGGATGCTACCGCAGTTTCACCCCTCCGACCGCCTATATTCCATGAGCAACATTTACTATTTAGCATTTATCTTTCAGTTTTATGTTAGCTTCTTGGTTTGTATGGTGTTAGCCGCTTTCGCGACCACTAGAATGTTTTAATTAATAAATTTATCATTTCGTCAAAAAAAAAGTGAGAACCCACCTAACCACATATTTTTTTGAAACGGTAAACAGAGGCGTGTATTACTACAAATTAGGGGTTACAAAGTAGGTCAAAGCCTTGGGCACCAGAATATTGTCCAAGCCTCCCATAAGCGATTCAACTCTCGTGGACCCGTAGAAAACGCTACTTTTCATCGTAGCTACAAACTGAGGACGACCTCTTACCACATTTTCAAGTTTATTCAACCTAGTACAAGAAAAACCAGTAGAAATCCAAACAAAAATACTTCAGACTAAGAACAGAAAAACAATAAAGCATTAAAACTTGATGCGCTGCTCTTCTTGTCATCCCGAGATGTCCCAACATCGGACGCCCCAGGCTTAGAAGGATAGGCCCCCGAAGAGACCCCTCCTCTCCCGGGACTGTTATGGATCCTGGCGAGGCTGTTGTTGAGCCCCCACTTGTTGTTCATCATCCCCTTCCTCATCCCTCAATTGACGGGCAGTGATTTATTGGGGATTCGGAGGCCGGTAGGGGGTTGAGATCGCTCCCTACGATGACTATACCGAGAGTAGTAGCGAGGGGTCCGGGCTGACATGTAGGACCGAGGGCGGCGGTGTGGTGAAGGCTTCCATGGAGGCCGGCTCACCTGTAGCTCCCCTCCCAGCGATTGAAATGTGCCAGATACCAGTAGTCTCATAGGTTGTAGGACCGACAATGACGATGGGGAGGTAGGAATGGTAGTCGACAATGATGATGTACTGGATATGATGGACGGTAGGGAGGTCTAGGGTAGAGAAGAGAATATGAGAGAGAGAAGTGCCTTTTTTTTGACATAGAATAGTTTTTTAGACTCAGTTTTATGTTGGTATTGAATTCTAATAACATCCTAACCACACGTTCTTAAGAGCATGTACGGTGGATCGGCCTTGAGGCACGACTCGCGTTTTTGCGGGCCACATGACGCGAGCCGTCCCGTTGTGGGACGGCTTTTACGCGTCCCGCGTCCCGCAAAAATGCGGACCAGGCCGAGGCCCGCGTCCTACAACCACGGGACGGGTCGAATCCCGCGTCCCGCATCCGGCTCTGGCCCAACCCCATGCTGCCACGTGTCCCCAACCGTTGGCTAACGACTCTATTCTTTTTAAATTCAAAATTCCTACTTTAACCCATATAAATACCCCCAACTCCTTTCTCAAACCACAAACCATCCTACAACTTCTCTACAAATTTCAATTCTATTTTTCGGTACGACATATGAGGAGTTGGCAGCCCAAATGCGGATAATTGAGGAACGAGTCTGACGAAGGATTGAGAGGGGCATACAGAGATCAATGCCAAGGATCAACGCTTTGAGGGAGAGGCTCACCCGTGGGGAACCAATGCGACGACAGATTGACAGGGGTCGTGTTGAAGCCCACAGCCAATTAATGAGGTACTTGACACTCCGAGAATTAACTCTCAGAATGGCACGACAAGGGTACCAGTCGTCAAGTAGTATTCAGGGTTTAGTCCGAGATATCGTACCCAAGGGAGCAATTAGACAAGCACTTTAATTAATTGATTCGCTGGTCAAGCTATTCCTATTCCGATGTTTGGTTTGTTTTGGAAAATAATAAATTCATCCAAATAATGAGAATATATATTTGATCCGAAAATAGAGCACAAAATCACAAATGGATTATAATTCAGAGATAAAAGGCGATCTAAGACATTAACGAGGTTTGAATGTGATGAATGACTTAACGGGATCCGATATACGTTTGCAACTAATATTATTCTAAGGGCAACGGGAATTCTCTCAATGTAGTCTTAACCATCTCTCGATCGTATTAGGACCCTAATATACTCAGTCCACCTAATTATCTCTAATCTAGGTGTAGAACGGTATATAGCATTACAATATGTGAATTCCTCTAACTTTCGGGTTTTACTCCTATAGTTATTGCACTCGTGTCAGTCTAACCATATTCTGGCTTAGATTAAAACCCGAGCTATCTAATTCTCATTTCCTCCTATTAACCTTATTTCTCAATTGTTGGTTAACACGATTCAATCAATTATCACATGATCAAGGTGACAAAGCATTACGAACGGAATTAGATAAACAATATCCTAATACTAGTTTCACAAATATATAACCGGAATACGTTAATTCATTTCATCACATCGTTCCCCTAGCCCTAGATCAATGAGTATTTAGTTCATAACAACGAAATACAAACTCATAGAACTGATAAGAACAATGATAATCATATTGACTGAAAAAGTAATACAAATATCAAAGTATAATCAAAACTACGAAGAACCTTCAAAAGTGGTGTCATAACTCTTGTTTGATCTTCAATCTCACTCCCAAAATCTTGAAAATTTCCTCCCAAGTGTGTTTTCTCCTCTATTTCGTGATCCCCCTTAATCTGACCTAAATTCCCTTTTATATGACGGGTTAACTCTGACTAAAAATAGGAAACGCAGCTGGAAATCGCGTTTCTGACGCTTGCGCGGTCGCTTGCACGTCGTGCAAGTTTCTGGTGCATTTACTTGACGCCTCTGTCCAGAATACACCAGTTCTTTGCATGGCGTGCAACAAACTTGTGCATTTTACTGGAACTTCTGTCCAACTTCCAATTTTGCTCCGTTTCACTCCTGAATTGCCCCTTTTTGCTCCGAAAACTTGGTGAACCCTGAAACAAGACCAATTACACAATATGAGAGTAAAATGCATCATTTCACATCAACTCAGGACTAAAAAGAACATAAATGTGGGCTAATGACATCCAAAATAGATGTATTTTATGTCCACATCAGTACTATTTTGTCGATCAACCCATATATGTTTAGATGTCGGTTCCATATGTGCAAACCACTCTTTCAACGAATTATGGACAAGATCAAGGAACCCGACAATTACTTCATTCAGAGTATGACGCGGCCTCACGCTTGGGCTTATCAACGGAACAAAAGTGCACCACCACGATACGGATGCTTGCGTATGGGTGCTCGGCCGATTCATTGGACGAAACTATGCACATTGGGGTAAGCACCATACTTGAATGTTTATATAAGTTTTGCAAGGCCATCATTGAGGTATTCGAAGCCGAGTACCAGTGACCACCCACACTGGCTGACATGGAGCGCTTACTCCGAGAAGGATACAACCGAGGGTTCCCTTGAATGGCTGAGAGTCTTGACTGCATGCATTGTGAGTGGAAGAATTGCCCAACCGTAGAGCAGGGAGCCAGTGGACGGGGAGATCACAATGGGGTAAGGACCTTTGTGCTTGAAGTTGTAGCGTCCCGTGATTTATGGATTTGGCATGCGTTTTTCGGGATGGCTGGCTCGAACAACGACATCAACGTCCTCAACAAAAACCACTAATTCCAAGACGCTTATTATGGTCGTGAACTTGGAGTGGAATACCATATCAACGGACATCGGTACGACCGACCTTATTACTTGGTGGACGACATTTACCCATCATGGAGACGATTCGCAAAGAGTATTCGGCATCCCTACACGTCCAAAGAGAAGTTGTTTGCTAAATGCAAAGAAGGTGCTCGGAAAGATATTGAAAGGGCTTTTGGAGTACTTCAAGCAATGTGGCACATCATTTCCCGTCCTTCTCGTACTTGGAGCAAACACACTTTGGCTGATATCATGCACACTTGCATCATTCTACACAACATGATTGTAGAGGATGAACGCGACCGGTACGAATATGGAGATGAGGAGTTGTTATACGAGAAACCTCTAGAAATGCTGAATTGGACACCACCGGAACGATGGCACCGAGGAGGGCCATTGCAATACCAACAACGAGTGGATGCTCAACATATTGTCACAAGTCATCAGACCCACAGACAACTACAAAATGATCTTATTGAGCACTTATGGGGTCTATATGGAGCTAGTTTCAATCCCAACGATTAGTCTTTTGTACTTAATGCTCCTATTCGGGAATAAATAAAACTATCAGTTTTAATTTACTTGATTATTTTTTTATTATCATTGTTTATTTTTTTCTTCACATCTATTTAAATTTTATATAATTTAAACTGTTTCTGATAACGAATTAAATAAAACAACAAAAAATCAATTAATTAACCACTCAGCATCCACTAACAATACAAGCCTCACATACGAGCCTCTCATTGTAAAACATCCATTATTCTGAGTCTTGAGTCCCACTATTTTGTCCAGTCACCCCAACCGGAGGCGACCCCCGTATAAACTTGACGGCTTCTCCTTCGCGAGGTCCGGGCGCCGGTTCTCTGTCGTGTATTGTGTCGGTAAGAGGCGGGATCCTTAACCCAAGCCGGTCGTCGTCTTCGGTCCGATACTGTGTGTTTTGCCGGCATGTGGAGGGGTGTCTCGTACCCCAGCCGGAGGCGACCTCCTCGAGCTCCAAGGTTCTTTGTTGTCGAGGTCCGGGGATGGTTGTCATTGACAGCGTGTGCTGACCTCACCGTGTACTGGTTTGTCACGACATCCACCGTCCATTCTCTCCTTGGGTGGGTTTGGGTTTCGTTGGTCTTTTGGTGTTGGCCACCAACGGATCGGTGGAGCCATTCTCCATCGGGTATGGCTGTTTGATATTGGTTCATTTCTTGTTCTGTTGGACTCCCGTTGTTTTCTCTGTAGGTTTGTTGGTACTGGCGTGGGTCAGGACAGATGTACAAGTGCTAGGGTTCGTGTCGGGTTTTGGTGTTGGCCACCGCTGGTACTCGTTCTCTACAATGTTGAAGGTTGTCTGACGGAGCTGGATACCGTAGTACATTCATACCATCTTAGAGGTGTTGGCCATTGATGTGTTGGATGTAGCTCAGGGTGGAGCCCTGGTGGCACGACGGTGCTGTCGAGTATTGAGGTTTCGCTGGTCTGAAGCTTGTTGGCGGGTTGGCATCGACGATTCCTTGTGGCATTGGTTGCCACTCACCCGGGGCGGATGCTGGGGTGTTTTTTCGTTGATGTGTTTAGGCGGTTTGGCCTCTTTTGTTAGGAAGCCTGGTTAGGCCTTTCTGTAGGTGTTGGGTTTGTGTTTTTTCTTTTTTCTTTCTACTGGTTGTTGGACTTGTTGGTTTGTGACTCCTTTTTCGGGATTCATGGATCTTTTTTATGCAATTATTTCTCTCTGATAAAAAAAAGCATATGAGTCTTACATGTGAGCCTCACATACTATCCTTTCCATTGTACATGCTCTAAGATCCAACATTTAGTATGATGTCCCATCATCACCAAATTCCACCAAAATTTGCGCAATTTTCACCCTTTCTCACACAACCAAGTGTATAATTATAATAACATGGTGTAATGTGGACAAATGTCCATTTTTCTTCATCAATTCTCTAATTTAATCATTCCCGATTCGTTTGAACTCCGATTAGCTTCAAACTTACGCCAATATTTATCTTATTCCAAGGAATATCTATCAAGTAACATATTGAATATATTTCGAAGCAAAAAAATAAAAAGGTATATCAGGGTGATAAAAATAATGTTGAGTGTTGATAAATCTTCATTGGTAAATGTTTTATATTGGGGTGATCAAATTAGTGCTAAATGTTGATAAAAAAAACATGTACTAAAGTGATAAAAAAACATGTGATGAAGTGATAAACATCATGTTCAATTTTGATAATAAGGGTCATAAGTTAGAGTTTAATGTTAATAAAAAAAAAGTGACAGGGTGATAAAATACATTTAATTTAGTGATAAACCTAGTGTTTAGTGTTGATAAAACTAATGTTCATACATTTTTTTGATGATGTGATAAAAATCATGTTTGATTTTGGAAAATGAGGTGATAAAACTAGTGTTCAGTGTTGATAAAATCAGTGTCAAGTGTTGATAAAACCAATGATCATTTTGGAGTTGTCGGTGGGTCAAATCATTTGTCACATTGAATCGAGCACCCAAGCGATCTCGGTAGGCCAAGGCCCTCCCTGGTGCCACCGTTTCGGCGGTGTCCAATATGGTATTTCTGAAGGGACTTCAAAATACAAGTCGTCGTCTTCTACTTCGTACTGGTCGCGTTCGTCCTCTACAATCATGTTGTGTAGTATGATACAAGTGTGCATGATATCAGTCAAAGTATGATTGCTCTAAACACGAGCGGATCGGGATATTATGTGCCACCGTGCTTGGAGGACTCCAAAATCCCTCTCAATATCTTTCCGACAACCTTCTTGAACTTTAGAAAACAACTTCTGTTTGCGTGTACTGGGATGACGAATCGACTTCACGAACTGACTCCATGAGGGGTAAATGTCGTCAACTAAATAATATAGGCGGTTGTAGCGATGCTCGTTGATTTCGTACTCCACGACACACTCATGACCATGAAAAGCGTCATGGAATAAATGATTGGAGTTGAGGACGGTGATGTCGTTGTTCGAGCCAACCATTTCGAAAAGCGAATGTTAAATCCACAAATCACGGTACGCTATAGTTTCCAACACAATTGTTGGATCCCCGTGGTGATCTCCCCGGCCATAACCTCCTTGTAATGCGGTTTGGAAATTCTTCCACTCTCAATGCATGCAGTCAAGACTCCCAATCATGTCGGGGAAACCTCGGTTGTATCCCGTTTCGAGTAATCGGGTCAAGTCCTCCAGTGTTGGTTTAGGGTTGTACATAGGCCCGAATACATGCACAACAGCCGTGCAAAAAAACGGCAAACACATTCGAGTGTGGTACTTACCCCAATTCGTAATGATTCGTCTAACGAATCGACCGAGCACCCATACACAAGAATTCGTATCGCGGCGGTGCACTTTTGGTGAATTGATGGGCCTAAGCGTCCGATAGCGTCCCACTTCTGCACGAAGTAATCATCATGCTTTGTTACCTTCTCTATCATCCATTGAAAAAGTGGCCGACATATACGGAATCGACGCCTAAACATATCGGGCCCGTACGTGGGGTGCTCGACAACATAATCTTGCTTCAGTTGGTCATGGGTTTCGAGGCGACCTCTGTTAATCTCTCGTCGGGAAGGTTCCCTACGTTCGACCTTTTCTCTCATTCGATTGATTCTTGACATTGCTCTCTCTATCATTCTGTCAACTCTTCGCCGAAGTTGTTATTTGACTGCCCGAATGTTGGCTTCCAACTCATCGTCAGACATTTTAAATCAGAATTTGTGAGAATTTTTTTAGATTTTGAGAGAGAAAGTTGAGACAATATTGATGGTTTGATGAATGAGAGAGGGGTGTATTTTTAGATGGAATTTTGGGTTGTGTTTAGGTTAAAATATGATATTTTGAATTAAAAAATATACCCGTTACCGACCATTACCCAACAGTCGGATTTTTTCTCCAACCAATTTTGCCACATGTCGCCTTGTAAGTGGCCGACGCGCGATGCACGAACCAACAAACCTCTATAGCGGTTCACATGTCGCGCACTGCACCATCGAACCGCTATTTAGCGGTCCAGCGCCGCAAAAAATGCATTGCACAATGCTTGACAGGCGACACCTAACCGCCAAATATTGTTTCGCGTTTCACCGGTCATGATACATACCGGTGCGATGTACATGTTCTTAGATTAACAAATAATTTTTATGAGAAAAACAAAAATACATATTTTATTTTTAAAAGTATGCTATTTTACACAAATATTTAAATCTTCCCGCCGGGCACCCTCCCCACCAATTCCCGCTACATTAGAAAAAGGTCCATTTTCTTTTCCACAATCAAAATAAAATTTATTTTCTGACTCTCATTCTCTTTCCATTCCGCCATCGTAAAGAAGCGAAGCTCGATTCACAGTCCACTAATGGAGAGCTCAATGCCCAAAACCTGCTTCCAAGGCATCAGGTCGCGTGAGCTCAATGGCTTCAGAGGTGACTCTCTCTTCCTTCTAATTTTTAAATATTTATATGTTCAACTCCTTGACGTTTGTATGGATTCGATTCAGTGCGGAAACGACCATACTTGGAGGATTTATCTCTCGGTTTCATTGAAACCAGAGTTGCCACGGTGGAGCACGACGACGATGAAACGACGCCGCTGGCTGTGTCCTTCGTCGCCGCCGTCATTAAATTACATGTGACGTGGGGGTGATAAAACACAGTAATTTAATGATAAACATAGTGATTAGTATTGATAAAACTAGTGCTTAATGTTCATAAAAAACATGTTCGGTTTTGAAAAATGAGGTGATAAAACTAGTATTTAGTGTTGATAAAGCCAGTGTAAAGTGTTGATAAAAATTACCCATATATATATATTTTAAATCAGCCACAAAATATTTTTTTTGGTTCTTCGAAACATATTCATCACTGATCTTGATAGAAAGCCCTTGAAAAAAAATAATATTGGCGCAAGTTTGAAGCCAATTGAAGTTCAAACGAAGCAGGAAAAATTAAATTAGTGAATTGGTAAAAAAAAAAATATAATATGATAATTTTACTAAAAGACCCCTATCACTTATCAAAAAATATTGTGTTTTTGCTTTCAACAAGTCAACAACTCAATTGCATCTCATCCATCCATTCTTAAATTGGATGACTTGGATTGGTTCACACGTTTTTTACGTTAAAAAGTGGTTTCTATTTGATTTCTTCTCTATACACACATAACCGAAAAAGTAACAACACAATAGACAATAACATAAAAAAATTACAAAATAGATAAGTGAAAGGAGCAAGCCGCCAGAGCTTCCAAGGGAAAGGAGCAAGCCGCCAGAGCTTCCTCCTGCCTGTGTCTGAAATGGATAAGTGAGGCAATGTACCGACGTACAAGTGATGGCCGCAAATGGTTGGATCACTAACTGAGGAAGATGGGCAGCCATGCAAATGGGCGGAGGAAACCTATCAAGATGAGAGTGTTCGACGTCCTCGACTCGATGTTCCTTGGCAACACTAACGATTGGGTTCGTAGGAGCTCGCTCAATTGCGCCTAAGGTAGATGCAATTGCAATGGTTTAAATTTGTGCCGACAAAGTGAATAGAGGGACAAACAATGATGGTGTTGGTCGTGAAGAGGAAGAAAGGCTTGGTAGACAGTTTCTCTTCCTTTTCGACCGGGTCAACTTTATAAACCCTCGAGGTGGGGCTGGCGGTATGACACAGAGAGAGGGTGGTACCACGAGGATGGTGAGCGGTTGGGCTATGGTTGTGGTAGTTGGGAGGGCCTCGGAACTCACCATGATATAAGGGAAGCACGGAGTCGGTACTAACAAGATACTCAAAGGAACGAGGATTGAAAGGGGAGAGGTGGATTCTCGATAAAACCGACTCGCAGAAAAGCATGCAACGATATGACGAGAGAGAAGGATTGCCGAAGGAGATGAAGAACCTTAAAGACCTACGTGTATATTTACATTTTTATGTAATTTGTGCTATAAGAATTGATTTAAGTATTACTATATATTTGAACATCATTTCAACACAAAAAAGAATATCATGAATGCAAAGTGTGTATTAGATCTCTCTAAGATCCTAACAACAGCTTGCACAGTAGTTAAATCAGGGAGCACAATAGTGACGTTTCAGGAAACATCTGAGATTTGAATGATGATCAATAGTTTTCGAAAACCGAATAATGGAACCCATAATTGAGGACACCGATTCTGTGCCATTTTTGTACTCTTACTGCAGGACCACTTTTGTTTTCTCCTGTCAAAATTTATTACATTTTTTTTAGAGTAAGAAGTAAATTTTATTAAATAAAAAATAGTTATTACAATGATGGTTACCTTTAAAAAAACATCGATCCAACAATCTTGAAAAACGAATCGATCTAATAAAAACCGATTATAGTAAACATAATTAATACAAGAAATATAAATAAAACATGAATTGAAACCAAAGGTAGAACAGAAAATAAAACCAAAAGGTGTCAACTGTCAAGAACCGCTCAAAATAGTGACTAAACGCTGCTTGGTCCCTGCTTGCCAAAGACTCGTTTTGTCAAATAAGCTACCAAACTTGAACCTGGCAGTGTGGCTGGGAGTACCGGCTCTTCTCAGGGACTCCTCCCGGTGTAAGTCCATAGAGCCTAGGTTGTCTAACATCCCTCGTGGCGGGGCTGCTTCCCCATCCTCGCTTGGTCTTCCCGTATCTTCCCTGTTGTATCCCTCTTCTGACCCATTGGGCCATGCATATTCCTAGATGGGACAAACCCAAGGGGACCTATCTTTGAACACCCAGGGGGCCTATCTTTGAATTCTGAGCAGGACCTCGAGGATAAGATCAATGGTGCAAATCCCGACAGTGGTGGAAGTTCTTTTTTTCCCAATCTGTGGCGTACGGTCTATCCACCTTGGTAGTCTTGAATTCTAGGATCGAGTCATCAAAGCGGGGCACCCCTGGAATCTCCCAGTCACAGTCTTGGACCATGTGACTGATCCTCCCACAATTAAAAAAAAAGGCATGTAATTGTTCATATGTCAGACTAACCCTTACCGGGTCCGGGTATTTCGGAAGCGCATCATCATGGTAGCTGAAGGGGTCGGTGAATGTTCATCCAGAACAAGACTTTCACTGTACCACCTCAACAAATGTCCCATTGATCACATGGGGATTCCAAGTGCTCGCCTAGTGTAGCACCTATAATCTCCCTGGTCGCCCTTGTCCTGACGAGGAGCGGTATCCCCCTGCCATATGCACCCAAAGCTAGAGCCGGTCCAGGCGCGGGAGATCTCGAGCCAAAGGGTCGGTGATCACCCATAATAGTAGTTCATGACCGTGTAAGCACCACGACTCGTTATGGAGAACCCAGACACGTGCCTCTAGGGATACGAAATAGATGCGAACGTGCCGGGCTCGAGATCCTTGACCACCACACCCACACCGGTACAGCCCCATGCACGCGTAATAACCGAGAGCAACACCTCTTTCTAGGGAGGGTTAGGAGACGCTAGACGGCCCACCATACCAAAACGGAACCGTTCAAACACTTGAGGATCCGGTGGGTTGTACGGCACCACGACCTCCATCGCCTCTTCCTTAGTAAAGCAACAAGTATAAAAGGTGGTTTGGAGGTCCCCCATCAGTGTTGGCGGAACATGAGGACCCGGAACCCTAGTGAAGGTGGCCATCGCCTTGGTCACTAGAGGCGGGGTCGGAACCCTAGTAGGAGGGGTTGTCGAGGGAAGAGGAGTAGGAGGCTCCGTAACCCTATCAGTAGTTGCCACCATCGTGGTTATCGGAAGAGGCGGTGTGATCATCTCCGATGAACTCACAGAAGCATGAGGAGCCCCCATGAAACCCGACGATACGGATTGACCGAGAAACTTAAGAGGTTGACCCCATTTCACCTTGGTCGTGATCGAAGTCGGTGTAGTAACACCCGACGAGTAAACCACCAACTATTGGTCCTTCAACAACGAAGGTTGTAGAAGTTCAGTTGGGGATGGAGCTGTCGTAGCCGGATGTAGGGTTTTGGGCTGACGTTTCTTCCTCTCCCTTATCGGTTTAACAAAACCAGGTGGTGGCTTTAGAGGAATGATAAGGTGAAAAGGGGCGAGAGAATCACCTAGAGATGGAGATCTGTCGGTGGCTGAGGGCAGCGACTCAGCAAACGAATGCAACGACGTAGTCATGACAGAAGGCTAGGACGAAACTAGGACATCAACACAAATATCGAGAAAGAAAATTCTTTTCTCAGGAAAAAACAAGTTTTTTTTCACCCGTTTTGCATATCTCTGAATTTATTATAATCTAATTAAATGAATAGCTAAACTAAGCTTGATTAATGGTTATATATAAGAGTTATTTTCATCTCACTACCTTAATTATATGGTTATTTTCATCTCACTACCCTAACTATTTTTTGTGGCACTCACTATCTTAGAATGCATTTTTTTTCAATTTCATACCCGCCGTCAATTTTTCATCTATTTTTTTTTAAGGAAAATGGTCATGTGGCCCTACTTTTTTTTATTATAAAAATACCTAAATTACCCTTTACCTCCATCTCTTACCCACTTCATTTTCATTAAAACCCTAAAGAACCCTTTTTTGATGTCGGGTTGTTTAGGGTTTTAATGAAAATGAAGTGGGTAAGAGAGGGAGGTAAATAGTATTTTATGTATTTTTTTAGAAAAAGTAGGGTCATGTGCTTCGCACATGACCATTTTCTGTCCAAAAATAGATGAAAATTTGACGGCGGGTATGGAAGTGAAAAAAAAAATGCATTCTAGGGTAGCGAAGTGCCACAAAAAATAGTTAGGGTAGTGAGATGAAAAAAACTCACATAGTTAGGGTAGTGAGATGAAAATAACCCTTATATATATTTACAAAGAGTTTCCTCTCATACTGCACGACCACTTTTTTTTTTGATAAGCGAAAATTTATTAGGCATACGTTTTACAGAAAAGTAAAGCGAAGTAAGAAAAATGATCCTAAAAGGACCTTTTCCCCAAACTGATACAAGCAAATAGCATACT
Organism: Erodium maritimum; assembly: GCA_963921825.1. Lineage (NCBI taxonomy): Eukaryota > Viridiplantae > Streptophyta > Magnoliopsida > Geraniales > Geraniaceae > Erodium > Erodium maritimum. The sequence continues at coordinate 18,710,828 of OY997593.1, read as the reverse complement.
AAAAACCAAACAAAAATAAAACACTAGAAAGTAAACGAAACAGAGCACCGCCCTCCTTGTCTACTTCCTATCTGGATTCAAGCAAAGAAATCTATTGGATACCGATACAGGAGTTGAAATCCCTGAGATCGCCTCGTAAATACCCTCATTCTCGCTATCCTCAACTTCCTCCTCAACCTCAACCTGCTGTGGGGGTTTGAAGACTGGGTAGTTGTGTCACGCCCCAAATCCGGTTCTTGCCCGGACCTGAGGCATGACTCGTAATAAGTGAGCAAAAGATAATAATTCAACAACTAGTTCCTGAAAATCTCCAATAATGAAAACAAATCCGCAAAACTGAGTTCAAAACACAATAACCCTCCGGGGTGTAATAATAATCCTCCACAAGTTTTGTTCAAAACATAAAAGTGAAAAGTACGAAGTCTCTATCATGCACCCACACCGAGAAGCTCCCGAGCTTCTACTCCTCAATCAAGCCTGTAAACACAACGGTAAATTTATAGGGGTGAGCTTACGCTCAGTAGGGAAAACGCATAACAAAGTGGACCTTAAACTCAATAAACTCATCAATAAAGTTAACATAAAGCTCTTAACAATCACAAGCAATAGATAAACTGATCAATGTCGTGGCACATGGAGTCACCACCCTCCGATCCACATCTTATGTGTCCTCTCGGATTTTCCCTCCAATCCAGAGGAGACGCATATCATTGAGACTATCGGAAACACCCTTCAGGGCACATATCGTCGGAAGTCTCAGAAACGTCTCCAAGGGATTTTAGATCCTCGGGAACCCGGGGCATTACTCCCATAGGAAGCGCACACTTGGGCAATTCGATGATAAATAGTTAATAATTGAATAACGCACTCAACCAGAAACACAGAACAATCCAATTCCGACAACCACCAACTCATTATCAACCATAGCTCACACATCACCAATTCACACAACACGCATCACACGAATCACGTAAACATAGCACATCAATCACACAATCCCAACTTACCGTTCACTTACCAGTTTCGAACCACCGGGGCATCGATCACCTGATTGCACCGCTCGGTACAACCAGTCATACTTGATGCTCCAAACCACCATTCAAGTAAATCAAGTAATCATTCGAATACAATCAACGAGCAAGTACGAGTGTAATCAACTAATCATATAAACCTTCAACGAGCATTCACACATGCAATTCAACTAGTTCCGTTAGACTCTTTAGCCTATCCACTAAGCAACCAACAACCAAGCATGTGATCCTAACACGCAACTAATCCGAGGGCTTTGCCAAGGCTCCTCTACCAGACAATCAATTCCCAAGTATTGAAAGCGAGTTACACTAGTGATTGGCATCCTAATCATTCACAACTAGACATTTCCGATTATTAGTAATTGAAAGACGATTATGCTAGTTATTCGCATCCTATAGGCATATCTAGGACCCTTCCAATTTTATTAGCCTAACATGCATACTAAGCATCGTAAACGAGAGGTTAAGGCTTTCCCTACCTCGAGGTCTTCCTCTCAACACTCTGACGAAAAGCTCGGTGGTCACCTCTCCGTTCTTCACTCGGGTCCCGGCGTGATAAAAGCTCCTCTAACTCGAGTCCACGTTCTTCCTCCTTTCCTAGCTTGGTTCCAAGGTTTTGAACCACCAAAAGAACACAAATTAGATTCCTCAACCAAGTGTTCTTCTCCTCAAAACACACAACAATGTTCAGAAATGGATCAAGGGTTGAAGAGGAAAAGTGGGAATCAAATTGAGCTAAAAGGAAGGGTTTTGGGCTCTGGGGATCTGATCCGGAATGCCAAACGGACCGTGTGGCTTGCCGTGCCGGAACATGGCACGGACCCTGTCACAGGCCGGCCCGGAATCCAGAACGGAACACGACACAGACCGGCCCGGTGAGCGACACGGACCGTATCAGGTCCCGTGCCGGACTCCCGCCCGTTCCGTGCCGGGTGCCGTGCCGGTACCAGGCCCGTTCCGTGCCGGGTGCCGTGCCGGTACCAGGCACGTTCCGTGCGGCCTACCGTGCCGGTACCTGGCCCGGTCCGGGTCAGACTCCGTATCAGACCTGACCACCTCCTTCCCCTTTCTTCCCCAACTCGAATTTCACGAAAATCCCAACACAAACTCCATTTCTAAACTCTCCTAGCTCTAAAATAATCCACCAAAGATACCCAGCAACTACACCCTCAATGGGTTCATCAAACTTCAACCAAAACTCAATCCAACAACCTACTTCACTACTTCTTCTCCAAGCAATCAATCAAAAGCAAGTTCTTCAACTTTTAAGCCAAAACCCACAAAACCCATAGATTGGAAGTGGAAGAAATGGAGAGTTGAGAGCATCCTTACCTCTAGATAGTTGAGATGGAGAAGATGGAGTGAAAATGAAGGCAAAAGGACCAAGAACAAGCTTCAAAATCCAAGCTTTCTTCTCTATCTTCTTCCTCAAGAAAGTGAGCTCCTCCTCTCCTCTCTCTTGTGATTTTCGGCTGAAACAACAACAAATGGGCTGAATTGTTGCTCTCTTTCCTTTAAATGACCTAAAATGTCAATTTACTCAAAAGCCCTTAAGGTCTTATCCCTTTAAAGGTAACTTAGGAGGGTATGAGGGTCATTTGGAGCCTCAAATCTCATCCTCCAAGCCAAGCATGAAAAGTGTCATGTGAGGTCACTCCTATTTAATAATTTTCCAGCTTTCCAAGATTTATCGACAAATAACCGATATTAAGCCTGAGTTTGACCGACAGTTGACTTTAACAATATTACAGTCAAACTGAAGGAAACAACCCAACTAAGCTAACCGTGCTAATGGCTAAGCTTTTTGGGCCCCGGAAAGGTCCCGACTGACTTTACGAGCCATCGGTTGACTTTTCCGGCCGAAAGTCAAACTTAGCTAGGATTCACCGGTTTTACCGGGATCGACCGGGGGTGGGTCTTACAATTGGCAACGGCCTTTTTCACAATTCGATTGCTAAAACTCAACGTTCCATCTTTACCTTGTTTAGCAATATCGATAGTGAAACTTCCCGTCTGACCCCCTTTAGCAGCGGATGTTTTGGCTCTTGTCTGATAAAAAACAGTAGGAGGAACTGTCTTTTTTGGCTGTCCTTTTTTTGGACGGCCTTGTTTCCTTGGAACCTCTATGGGAATACTTTTTTTACTCAGCAGAATGTCTTTCCACGGACTTCCGTCTTGTTCCACACAGGCTCCTCCGGCAACTATCAACGCAGGTAAATCTGCCCCAGACGTCTCTTGGGCTTGCGTAGCCTCAAGCCCACACGAAGAAACCGAAGCTAAATCACTACCAATGCGTTTAAAAACGTCAAGCAGACTTGGATCGTTGGCTGTCTTCTGAACAATTGGGTCTGAACCAACAAGAGGCCCGATGGCTGGAACTAAACCTTTTTGGCCCACCACACCTGAAACTTGGGGCTTCAAGAATGGCATGTGATCCAGCCCTACGCGTTGCAGAGACTCCATCACGATTCAAACCAAAATCGCGAAAAACCGGAGATACGATCGAATCAAGAACGAATTGACCGTGCAAATCTTTTGCGGATTGATCGGGGATCACATGAGTATCCAATCGCATCGAGGACTCTCGTGAATCCGGCTGCAAATCCGCCGCCTCCACTACCGGCACACTCCCGAGCACGTCTGGCGAGATTACAATGTCTATCTCGCGGAGTCCAGTTGCGTTACCACCCGCCATCAACGTTGAAACTCCTCCTTCGATAACATGATTCCGATTAATTGATTTTTATTTAAATGATTAATTAAAAATATTTAAAGTTAAAGAGGGCAATTTTTCCTTCTTAAGTAGTACGGAATTTTATACATCAATAAAACATATACATACATTTGATGAAATCACACGTGACAAATAAGATTATACAAACTCCGATAATGAAACAATATGCACACAACACAAATTAACAAACAACACCTGTAAAGTGAAAAATTAGTCTAAGTGATTCTAGGGTTTTTGCCCTCTCTTCCTCCTTCTTCCGCAGCCACTATGGTAAAGCCTAATTTTTCCTCCACCACCCACACAACTATGTCTATAGGAGGTCCTTTGATTCCTCCTTCTTCCACTGCAACTATCGGAGCCATGTCTGTAATGGTTTATCCTGGTCGGGTTGCTCGAGTTTTGGTGGATCCAGATGTCGGACAACGCTGAGGGACCACGAGCCATACCCGATCACTATCTGTGGGATCGATTTCTACCTTGAGGACAACACAAGACCTGCAACAACTTCATGATTCGAAACCGGCCTGGCCACAACTTTGAGTGCCCCGTGGCTTTAAGGTTTCACCTCTACACCTCCAGTTGGATCCAAAAGAGAGACCTCCAAGACTACCTACACCAAACGTCCATAGGAGTAGGGCAATGATTCAACGCGATATCCCTCGAGGACGAACCGGACGATGAAGACGAAATGATGGAAGAGGAGGACAACAATGATCAACAGGCGAGGGCTGCCACACAGCCTTTCCAGGACCCATGATCGGACCTCGTGATGGGGTGGTCAAGACCTGGTGACCTACCCCCATGACCCGGAACAGATGTTGCTTGGCCGTCCCGGGAGAAGCAAGGAAGCAACTCTTTTTTTTTTCTTTCTGTTTTATTCAGTTTTAGTTTTTGTGTTGAGTTGTTTTAGTTGGATTTTAGTTTGTTGTTTTGTTTTCAGTCATTTCAATTTTCATTATCGGGTAGATCGTACGGATAGTAATCGTTGTATAAGGATGCAAACTAGGCTATTTCTACGGGTTCAAGAGAGCCGAGTGTCCTGCGGAAGACTCAGTCTTATTCTGTTCTTAGAACTCTTTAGTCTTATATGTAAAGTTTCATATGCACTTGTAATACAATCCATCGTTCGCCCTTCAAAAAAAATATGTACACTAATATACAAACTCCAACGGTAAAACATAATCCACGCCTATTTTAAGGTTAAACTCAAGACAAAAAGTTTTTTTTTTGAGCGAAAGGTGCAATTCATTAATTTAAATCAAGTACATCTGAGTGCATCAGGAATAACTCTCTGACCACGAAGACCAAGAATAGACAAAAGACACAATGGTGTCGCAGTTCTTTTCATACTATAATCGTCATTGACGGTATTGGATGGGCCAACTATCATTGAGCTGGGATGCCTCATGGGCTACGACAGAAGACGGAGAGGGGGAATGGGATACCGGAGATCTTGAGGGACCTCGACGGTAATGGTGAAGGGGGAGGCAGCACATCGTACAGGGACCCTGTCACGCCTCAAATCCGGTTTTGACCGGACTCGAGACGTGACCGGGATTAATAATAGAAAAGTAATAAATAATCGACAAAACCTTTAAAAATATCAAGTAACCTTCTTCAACTCAACATAAGTAAATAGTTCGAAAATCTCCAATGAGTCACAGCTCAACATAAAGAGTAAGATATAAAGTGTTTAGTACAAAGGACCAACATAAATCTAGAATCATCCCCAAGATGCCCAGAAGCTCCCGAGCCTCGAACTCACTAGACATCAGGTACGCCTGTAACAACAGTAAAAAGAACCATAGGGGTGACCTTACGCTCAGTAGGAAAAATCGTAACAACCCTACCTTTAGTTCAATAATAAAACTGCTTTAACAAGATAGCGTAAAATAATGATTTAAATACTATTAACCAGGGCAAGCTAGTAATCAGAATGAATAAGAATAATACCGTAATCTCAATGATAACAATAACATAAAGATTTCATGAAAAGTACTATAGATAAATCATAACTACTAAAATGGGAGCAATTAATATCACACCAATCACTTGCTCTCTCAAGACTCCGATCCATGTATAGATTCTAGTGTCACATTGGTTCTCATATTCCGATCCACCAGAGTACCCATATCATATCAGATTTTCCCTCGGTCCAGAGGAGACACATACGTCGGAGCTACCGGAAACCATCCCCAAGGGACGCTCATCATCGGGATTCCCGGAAATGCCTCCAAAGAACTATAGATCATAGGGAACCAAGGTAGTGCTCCCGTAGGACGCATACACTTGGGTGAAACCACAGTAACCATTTCTCGCTGAGTAACCCAACCAAACCTCCAATGCCCTCAGGCTCTGATAATCAATGCCACGTAGGGTCCAATAACCAATGCCCTCAGGCTCCAACAACCAATGCCCCGTAGGGTCCAATAACCAATGCCCTCAGGCTCTAATAATCAATGCCCCGTAGGGTCCAATAACCAACGCCCTCAGGCTCCAATACTCAACTATTATCCCACCAGATCTGTCAAACACCAATCCACCTCAACACCACCGGATTACCCCCCCCCCCCCCCCCCCCCCCCCCCCCCCCCCCCCCCCCCCCCCCACGGTGTAGTACCAAACCAAACAACCAAACATCTCAAGAACATAAATAAGGGAAACACACTATAACTTATCCACCATTCAACACTTATCAAGCACACTTTCACCACAACACACAAAGACAACCAATAGTCCTCTATACTTACCGTATACTTACCTGTCACGAACCATCGGTACATCGATCACCTGATTGCACTGTTTAGTACAACCAGTCATACTCGATCATCCGTTCAATCAATCAATTAATCCGCATTCAATCACGCAACAATCAAGCAAACATTCAATCAATCAAACATGTAAACCCTTAACCGAGCAATCAATCATACAATTTAACTAGTTTCATTAGACTCTTAGTTTGTCCTAAACTAGGCAAACAAGCATGTGAACCTAACACAACAACTAATCCAAGGGCTCATCACGGCCTCTCTACCAGTAAAACAATTTCTCAAGTATTGAAAGCGAGTTACACTAGACAGTTATTCTAGTTATTCGTATCCTATATGCAATTCTAGGACCTTTTCGATTTTATTAACCTAATAGGCATACTAATATTGAAATTACTCGAGTAGTTAGGATTTCCCCTACCTTGTGATCTTCCTCTAACAAATCTATGTCGTAACGTTCGCTTCGCCTCCCCTCCGTTCTTCACACGGGTCCCGGAAAGGTCTTCGTCCCTCGAGCTCGAAACCAAGGTCTTGGCACACAAATAAACTCTAATTAAGATCTAACTAGGAAGCAAGCAAAGTCCCCAAAAACATCCCAAAAGCTCAGTTCGAATCAAAGATCGAAAATGACGAAAAACACCCCAAAGGACCACAAAGCTGATCTGCCACGGAAGGGGTCACGGAGCCGTGACACCACCCGTCATCCGTGACGTCACGGAACCGTGACACGTGCCGTCACGGAGCCGTGACGCCTCCCGTCACGGTATCCTTCACGGATCCGTGACAGGTCTGGGCAGACTCGCCCTTCTTCAACCTCTAGCTCTTTTTTCCCGAAAATTACCATCCAAACTCCATTTTCAGTCAACAACAACTCCCAAAACAGATAAATAACTCCAAAGCTCCTCTACCCATGGTAGGAATCATCAAAACTCAACAATCCAAACAACTTCCAACTTCCAAAATCAACAAAACCCAAGGATTTTCATCAAAACTCAACCAAAGCTTCTCAACAACACCATCTAATACTCAACCAAACAAAACCCAACAACTTCTAGTAAAACCAAGTAAAAACCCATGAAATAAAATGAAGGGAAAAGAGATTTAGAAGGTGTCCTTACCTCTAGAAGAGTGAGATGAAGAAGAAGAAGAGAATTTGGAGAAGAATGAGGTAGAGAATGGACCCAAGTTGCCTCTTTTTCTTTTGCTTCTTCTTCAAGACTCCATGGGAGCTCTCTCTCTCTCTCTCTCTCTTTTTCCTCTAAGTTTCGGCTACAACAAGCAATTGGGTAGAATTGTGATGCTCCAATTTCTTTAATAGACCTAGTTGTAAAAAGACTAAAAGCCCTTTTTGATATTTCCCCCCCTTAAAGGTCCTTAGGAGAGTAAAATGGTCCAAGACCACTCCTTTCCTCTCTTCCAACACTTTATGGACATGTGTCCAAGTAGGGCCCATTAGTTTCCAATTTAAAATTCAGCCCTTTAATTAACTAGGTCTTAGCCGATAAAAAGTCCAATTTTGACCACAATTGACTTTCCCCAATATTATACTTAAACGAAAGGAAACGGCCCAATTAAGCCAACCGTGATAACGGCTAAGCTTTCTGGGCCCCAGAAAAGCCCCGAGTGACCTCCTGAGTCATCGGTTGACTCTTCCGGCCGAAAGTGAAACTTGTCTTAGAAGCCACCGGTTCGACCGGGATCGACCGGGAGCGGTTCTTACAGACCCCTCCTAGAGCCAGTCCCTGATGCATGGCGTACCACTCATTCCTCCTGACGGGGATGCTTCCCCGCCTTGACCTGCTGCTCTCGAGGTGCTCCAACAGCTGCCCTCTTGATTGCTCCAGTTGCATCTCCATTCACCGTAGGGGGTGCCGAGGGCCCACCAGTAATGGGCTGACAAGACCCACCATTAGTGGGTCGGGAGGGCCCACCACTAATGGGCTGTAGCTGCCCATCAGTTTTGGGCTGCAGATGCCCATCAATCTTGGGCTTTAGAGACCCAAAAGCAAACCCTAGATGGGGTTTCTTTGGAACACACGTCACCAAGGAGACCGCCGCACGATGCTTAGACGACGGTGGCAACAATGTTTGTAGTGGTCGATTTAGTAGCGGAAGGAGACCTGGCCCTGGATCCCACCTGCGCAACCCGACCTGGATCGTAGGATTTGGAGGAGCCTGAAACAAGGGGAGTAGTTGGAGGGCCCGATGGATACAGGTATCCCCGGAGGGCGCCGACGAGGGAGTAGGTCGGTGGGGGTCCACCACTAGGCTTCGCACGGGGATAAAAAAGATCGTCGGAAACGTTAGAGAAACATGCCGAGCCTGGGCGGTCCTTTGAGAAGGAGGAGAGGGGGCAGAGGCGGGAGGAGAACACCAAGGTAGGTTGTCTCGCAGAGAGGGGGGATCCTTTAATCCTGACCTAGCAACCCCAGGAGAGACAGAGGAACGTGGAGAACGTCATGACAGTGGAGCCGAATGGCCGAATCTACGTCGGGAGGGGTGGAGACTGGACTGGAGTAAGGCACGACAAGACGGCGCAGAAACCCTAACAGAGCTCATGATGGTATTTAACTCTTAATCCAAGACAAAAAGTTAGCCTCCACTATTACGATGTCTCGTCACCGACCTTATATATTATACTTGTGTGAATAGATATTTGTACATGCATCAACGTAGGGTTCCACTTTCATCACTTCTAGCATAAACCATACCATATTGTGCTATGTTTGACTCAATTTCTTTCTTTACTAAATCTAACAACACATGATCAGTACTGTTAGAGTCGCCTTTCAATATAGTATAGCTTGTGCGGATCCGGAAAGAAAGGGAGGTAACACCATGCATATTGATGATGATATTGTGTAGTCAACTTCAAACTTACAATTAATTACAACTTTATTCATTTAATTGATTTACAGAATATATAATTGATGGCTTCATCTTCAATACCATGCGCGGCATGCAAGTTCTTGAAGAGGAAGTGTAGAGAAAACTGTGTATTCGCGCCCTATTTTCCGGCGGAGGAGCCTCAGAAATTCGCGAGCGTGCACAGGGTGTTCGGCGCAAGCAACGTGAGCAAGATCCTGATGAACGAGATCCTTCCCCACCGGAGACAAGACGCCGTCAACTCGCTCGCCTTCGAGGCGGAGGCAAGGCTCAAAGACCCCGTCTACGGCTGTGTTGGCCTCATCTCTGTGCTCCAGGCGCAGATCCTCTGGCTACAGAAGGAACTTGATGCCACCAATGCTCTTCTCATCAGCTATGCATGCAATGAGATGCCTGGTGATCATGCTGCTGTTATCGGAAGGAGGACGGTGGGTCCCGGAGGAGGAGGAGGGTTTGTGGGTCATGATCATCAGGAGTCCGATCATGGCTTGTTTGGCCCGGCTTGTGGAGATGGTAACCAGAGAGGCGGAGGCTCTGTGTAGACGAGTTATTGTGTCCACTTAAGACTCAGTTTTGGAACACGAATATTTGTCTTTGCACAATGTAATGTAGTTAAGAGTTCTAAACATTTATAGAGTCATCTATCTAACTTGATTGTTGATGAAAACATAAACATGAAATGCACTTCTTTATACGGTCTTACATTGAAAAGAGGGATGTTCCGATCGTAACAAACGACGAGGTCTCTCTCTTTGTAGAACGGACGCCCTACAAAAGCTGTTTTTCAAACCATCGCCATGGATGTAGTAGGCGGCCCCCTTTTTGGTCCTCCTTCGTCTCTCTTTCCCGGAGTTACGATCTTCCCACAACCGCCACCCACCTCCTCAACCACCATCTCCTCTCAACTCGGATATGCTCATCCTGTCGCCGCCAACCGTGAGCTCTGACCATTGCGCGCAGGTCCTCACGCCTCCCGAGATCCCTCTTCCCTCGAGCTCCTCTCCTCCCATCGGTACCCATCCCTCCCACCGCTCATCCCCCAGATTTAGCGACTTGAGCCCCTCCGTTCTCCTTCGCCATCCTGGGTCCCCCTTTCGGCCTTCTCTCTCGATGACAACGGACAACTGGTCGTTCCCCCTCCAGACTTATCTCCCGAAAACGACGCCCTGAACTACTCCGACTAAGCCTCTCCGTCATGTTCCTCCTCCGGCCAGACGACTAGATCTGCTCCCACCTACTGTTGGAGCTCCGCAGTCCGAGTCGACGTGCTCCTGCTTTACCGTGCTCACCTAGTCAGTCCCGTGCCCTCGCCCAAGCGGATAAGATTTGCATCGTTGGCGCCGTCCACCTCCTCCTCGCTCCGATATCATCCTGGATCATCAAAAGGCTGACAACGAGTTTTTTAGTTTCGATGTTTTTTTAAAAATCTTTTTACTTTGTTTTTCCATAAGTCCCCTTACCGAATTCTCGCCATCAAAGACCTCCTTTGATCGGCAAGTCTCTAGTAGGTGTGGTTGTTTCCTTTGGTGGCGTTATCGGTTGGGTCTCTTTATAGCGGATCTTTTCGGGTTGTCGATAAGAAAGAACGACCTGATACTTATTTGTATAGGTGCTGCATTGCCGTTATCAAGAGTTATCATCTCACTGATCGCCCCTCAGATTCTCGAGAACAGTCAGTGGATTCAACGCTTGTAATGTCCTATCTGTAAGGTTTATGAATTATTAATAAATCTTTCTTTCAAAAAAAGAAAAAAAAGGAAGAAGAATGTTCCATGAACACAATAGTTATATAAAAACGTAAGAGTACTTTAAGGTGTTACCAATACTTATATATTTCTTGCTAACTAATTATGAGCCTTTAGATATGTTTAATCGAATGGTTACAAAACAAAAGGCATGTAACTTAAATTAAATTAAAATTCATTTTTGTTTTTGTAAATTCGTACTTATCAACCATTGTTGGAAGAGAAGTTGAGCCACCATCGCTGAACCATGATGTCATCGTCCTCCCATTGGGTGGTTGGAGCTCGCCCGGTTGGTCCTCGCACCGTCCACAAGCTCATCCGTGAGAAGGTCATGTTCAGTCTTCGTCTTGGATGTTAGTCTTAGTGCCCGTAGTTCAATAGTAAACATGCAAATGTATATATCATACTTAGCAGTAAAAGTAAAGAGACTTTATATTACTTATGTGTTGGAGTAATATATCGAATTGCGTTCTGATCTATGTCCACCATGCGAAGTAGAATTATAGATCGACATGAATTACACTTGATGGGTCCCTAGTCAATAAACCTTCATTAGAAGCGACTAGTATGACATATGACTCTTTATGCCTCACGTTCTATTAGTCATTGGAATGAGGTTTCAGAGTTTGATCATAGATATCATGTGGGACATGATGTTGGATGACCCGACATGAATACGTTCCATAAAGCAAGTCATGAACATGTTCAATGTCGTAGCTTGTCATGTATCCTTAGACCAATGAGTCTTTGTGATTGCTATGCAGTAAACAACTGAGTTTGACCTGAGTCCAACGTTGCATGTGATAGAGTTTCCATAACGGCCAGGAATGGCTTGGGGACATATTGCATGAGTGATACGAAAGACGACTAAGGGATTTATCCATCATACTACGATATGGGAAAGATATCGGTTCTCGGCCGCTTGATCGAGAGTTACTGAAAGAATAGCATGGCTATGCACATGATACTGGGTATCAAAGATTCAGTCATCTCACATATCAAGGATCAATGATTGAGAATAATAAGAATGACGAATATGTGCCTTATCTCAGTTAGAATATCAAGGGTTAAATATATTATGGTACCCTTATGTTCAATCCACAAGCATTTTGGTACTCTTCTGATTTTTTATTTATTACAATTTGGTACCCTAATGTTCGGTCCACGGACATTTTGTGCCATTAAGGTTAAAAAACTAACCGAAGAAAGTTAAATGACCATTTTACCCATTGTTACTTTAGTTGACTTTTGACTTAAGAGTGAAAATACCATTATACCCTCGGTGTAGATTTAATTTCATTAACATTTTACCCTTGTTTGTTATTAACTTTTTTAATAATTCATTAATTTTCAATAATTAAAATATTTTACTTTGAAAATAAATTTTAATAAATTTAATTATTCAATAAAATCATATTTTTAATCATATAATTTTTTTTTTCTGTTTTTTGTTTATATTTATATATATATATATATAATAATTATTTCTTAAAAATTAATTTAGAAATTGGGTATTTACATTATTTCATTAATTTTTATTTTATTTTTAATTTATATTATTCAATTATTTTAAGTTTTAATATTTTTTGTTTATTTATTTTCTAAAGAAATTAATAATTTTTTAATAATAATAATTTTTTAATAATCATTCGTTTTTCTAGAAATTCTTAACACTATTAATTCATTTTCTTTCTAATTAAAAATATTATTAATATTAACATTAATTATAGTTAAAATTAAATTAAAAACTCATTACAATTAAATAAAAAATGAAAATGATCTTTAGAGAGGATCTGGAAAATTCTAGTACAATTTGGAATGCTTGGTCGGTCAGGGGACTTATTTGTTCCGGTCAAAGGACTTAGATTCCGACATAAGGAAGAAGAAAAATTCGAGTTTTCCTCCGGCGATGCGACGTCAGATCTTGCCATCGTGAGATCTCTAGCGTGGTCCTGTGGAGGATAATACATGCCTCGACCACCCTCTTCGCCGCCCCTCTCTGCCTCGACCACGATTTATATTGTCTAGATAACAGATCTACACGAAATGTTAGATGGGGTCTTGTGAGGGTGAGGGAGACGGGTTAATGTTGTTCTCCGGCTTCAGATCTGGACACGAACTCGAAGGTTCGAGAAATCTCCGGCGAGCAAGGGAAGAAGGAAGGTCGATCTCTTTGCAAATCCGACGTTTCATCCCTTGGAGAACTCCAGCACCACGATCCCATCGTTGTAGGCAGAGAAGAGCTCGTCATAGACAAGGATCCGGTGATTTATGTGGGATTGATTTGAGGAGCACGAAGATTGAAGATGATGGTGAGGACGATGACATATGAAGGTCGGAGGAGCGAGGTCGGAGGCGAGGTTGAGCGGACGATGAAGATGAACGAGTTAAGGTGAGAGGCAGGTTAGATCGAGAGAGTTCTTTAAGGTAGAGAGATATTTTAAGTTTTTTAAGAAAGAATTATTTTGTTTGTTTATTAATATTTAAATATTATCTTAATTAATTATTCAAAAAATATATTATCTTAATTTATAATTTTATTTATTTAGTTTTTTATAATAATTTTTTATTATTAATGGAGGGTAGAATTGTAATTTATGGTTAAAATTTATAAGGCTGAAATTGGTAAGGGAAAAATAATCATTTCATATTCCCTTTAACTGCACATGGTGTCAAATGACTAACTTAGAAGAATATTCAGTTAGTTTTCTAACAGAATATTCCAATTATATCCGTGGACCGAACATTAGGGTACCAAATTGTAATAAAAAATCATATGGGTATTAAAACATCCGTGGACCAAACATAAGGGTACCATAGTGTATTTAACCCAAATATAAATTATCGTTTGAAGTCCCCAAATTTGTTGGGTCGTCTCTGATTTCTGTCAAAGCATGGTCGTTTGTGTTTAATTATGTTGTTGTATAACTTTCGAGAATAAAGAGGGGTGTAAATCTAAATTTGATTCTAGGTTGATAGACTTAGAAATGGAGAATTTGATTGTAATTAGTTTTTTTTCTTCTTGGATTGAAAATTATCAAATTGTAATTGTTTATGGTATGTGACATATTATTTTGTGTATGGCCATTTTTTCCCGTAAGAAATTTTTACATGACAAGCATTTGTTGAGTTTCTATACAATGCTTAAATTGGGATATAATTTGAAGAATGAATGTTTTGCCTGACGCATCACTCTCTCTTCCCTTTTTTTCTTCTTCACCCTATGAAGTTTCAGACTTACAAAGAAGCTTTTATACAAATATTGATTTCACTGGTATTTTGTCTCTCTTCCCCTTCTTCCTTCAACGATGTGTAGTTTCAATTATCGTCCAACCTTGTACGCTTGCTTGTTTCAGTTCCTCGGGTTCTGTGTCGATGTCTACTTGATATTGAGAGAACTTCTTGACATCCCACTTGGGGTGTTCTTTTACTATCTTCCAAACATGCTTCAAAGCTAACTCATGTTTCTCCTCATTTTTAAGCAATTTCTGCTTCAGTCATTATTTGATCATCGCTCCTCCCACTTTGGTACACGTCCGCAATTTACACTCAAAGACCTTGATTTTTTTTGACCTTTTGTTCACCTAATGCTAGTGGTCCTTGCAATTCTTCCAAGTGCAAGTTGGGTAAGATGGTTTCCTCGTCCGTCTGACCTCCTCCCCGACTAGAGTGCAGTATGCTTCGGTCTTGTTTCCTTTCCCTCAGATGCTATCAACATAATTATTGAACCATGCATTTTTCAATTGTTCCTCCTTGTCAATGCTCCATTTGATCCTCAGAGGTGCAAATGATGTTGATTTCGTCACCGATTCCTAGGCTTGGAAGATGCCGATTGGGAAGGTTGCTCTGAGTTGAATTGCGATGACGTCAATTAGATGGGTTGGATGAGCGAGCCTAAGGATCAGATTTGAAAGTGAAGCTCTCCTTCATTCACGGGCTCGTTCAACTCCATGTCTTTAAGGATTAATTCTTAGTCGTCGGTGTCGGAAATGGAAGGAAGCTTGTAGAGATATAGAATGAACTTGTAGAAAAGATGTGTGTTTTTAAGTTTAGGGTAAATAGAGTATTTATAGGAAAATGAGTTTTTTTTTCAATAATTGGTGGGACACGTGTCGCCGCGCCATTAGGCCGACAACAAACCATTGGGGTCACGTCGCTCTTGTCACGCTGTTGCGTGTCGTTGCAGGATCCTACGACGAGCGGCTCTATAGTGACATACTGCAATGCCTCTTGCGTCGAGGACTCGTGGTAGGCGGCGTGGCAGCGCCTACGTCGAGGGCCCTACATCGCTCTTGCAACGATCCATTATAGGTGCTCTTACGTTGGAGAAGACTTGAGGTTTCTTGAGAAAACGAAGTTGTCGTCTAGTCTTGGCGTTTCTCTTTTTGTTTTTGTTATTTTGTGTTATGATTTTTCGTATATTTTAATATACTTCTGCTATTTAAGAAAAGATGTCACATGTCGTACAAGTGACAAAATCAATTTTTTTCTTGTTTGATTTCTATGAAAAAAATAGTGTTACTTAGTCATACAACAAAATATTAAGTTCATTAACCTAAAACCCGAGCAACCTTTTTCTCTTCCTTCGATCTCTTGTCTTCGTTGATGACGATCGTGGCTTAGCCTCGGTTGTTGCTGGCGGAGGCCAACCCTTTCACTTTCTCCATCTTCTCTCTGGATTCTATTTTGTTGGCCATGACTACTCGGTTCTTGTTCATTCGTCACATGCCATTTTCCTCCTCTTCCAGTTTCGGATCCTTTAGTCTCTTCGTTGCGCTGTATTTCGTGGTTTAGGCCAGAATGTCCGTTGAGGCAGCATCGAATTTATAATCTGATTGTGGAAGGGTCGTTTGTGGGAGCAGAGTTGAAGTGTTATGTGTGGGACTTAGTGTTGTCCAACGTTATTCTTCGGATACCGGTGTTCAAAGTCAGATGGAGGAGTACCGAGATGATCAGTGTGGTTGGATCCTAAGGAGACATGGTCATGTTTGAAGCTTTTTTTTTCTTTATTGTTTCATTTTGGTTGTGGCCCCTTTGGGCTGAATAACTGCACTTGCTGCAGCATCAATGTGAACTAGTTGCACTTTGTGCACACTTTTGGTGTCCACGTTTTCGTTGCACTTTTGTCATGTATTGTTGTTGCATGTTCCGGGCCGCACTTTGTTGTGTTGTTTTCTTTGATCAGGAGTCGGTAATATTAGGGTCTACCAAGTTTGGAGCCTGTAATATTTATCGTTTTTACTTAGACGCTTTCATCAGATTACATGTATATCTTCACTTTTTTTTTGAACGAAGGGTGCAACTGTATAACTTTAAACGATTACATTATCCGGCATCGAGTAACATGCTCCCCGATCATTGGAATGCTAGCATTAACGAACAAAGGTTCACTGGACCTTATACTATCATAACCGTAACAAACAGTATTTTGATGCCTTGTAGGCAGAGAGAGAAGACGGAGAGTGAGAACAAGGTACCAGAGATCCTGAGGGACCTCAACAGCAAAGGTGATGGTGGGAGGCAAAGCATCGTCTAGGGACCCCTCCTAGGATCAGTCCCCGATGCTCAAACGATACGTCATCCCTCCCAGCGGAGCATCTCCCCGGCCCTCATTATGGCTCCCCGTAAAGGAGCAACCCTCCCATGGAGGCTTATCTCGGGCAGCTAGGTGCTGCCCAATGCAAAGGATGGGTCCCCAGGTTAGATCCCGGATCCAACGTCACACGGGCACCCCGTCCTCTAAGCAGCCTATCCTTAGGTCTCGGATCCAACGCTAGTGGGGTGGGACCAACGTCCCCCCAAAGTCCGATCAATATCGCGCCATCTTCCAGATTCCCTTCTAGAGTAGCACCACCGCCTCGGTCCTTGGGCCTCCGACCAGCTCCGCAAGCAACCCTCTCGGAGAGCGACTAGTCCTTCTGGTGCCACCGTGCTCAGGTTCCTGCAAGGGTAACCATATGGGCCAACACCACCCGTCAGTGCAAAGTCGGCCCGTCACCAAGCTTAGGCCTATGCCCTAACGCAACTCTTCCGTAGGGATCCCAAGCCCTAAGTCGCCTTCGCGGCCACCGCTGACGATACGCTCCAGGGGAGACGCCCCTGCCTTCGGCATGATCGTGCGACCCACCGAGTGCCCCGCTGCAGCCTGTACCGTCGCCGCCTGGGATGTCACCAGAGCAAGGTCATGGTGAGGCATGATAAGCAAATACGGGGTCGGCCTGGGTGAAGCCCCCCAATAGCGTGGGGCAGACACCACCTTTGACCGCTGCCGTAGAATCCCGGGACGAAATTCCCCACGCGGAGGAGGCGGCGGGTTCAGCCCATCCTCCGAGGGCCGCGATGGGAGGGGGAGTGACCAGGGTGTCATGAAACTCGATGCCAGAGTCGGGGATGTGTGGAAGGAGGAGGGAGCGAAGGTGGATGGTGATGGACAAACCCTACGGGTTTTTATCCCCCGCACCAGGCGTGGTCTGCGAGGGGATTGACCGGATGGGACTGGGAAGCACCAGGCCGGCCCTCCCGAAGGAAGCGGCGCCAACTGACGAGGACCCAGGCGGCACAGCGGCCGCGGCATCAGGAAGTGCCATAGCGGCAGGCTAGGTCTAGGTCGAGGGTCCCAGACGAGACAGTTTTTTTAGTTTTTGTATATCTTCGTTTCTTAACATATAAAATTATAACATTACTCCCCTAAAAAATATCTTAATATATGACATTATTCCAAACAAAATCAAGACTTATTTTTTTGGCCTCCATCTTCAAAGAAGTGCAATTTTTAAACGGGAAATTTCATAAAATATGCCTTATAATGGTATAAATTTGTTTTCTATGTTAGTATAGTTCAAAATTTGAAAAATATGCTTTTCAATTAGTTTAGGACAATAATACCCTCATTCTAATTTAAACAAGATAATTCATAGTTTATTAATTCATTTAAATCTATTTTCAAAATAAATATTCAGTTCTTAAATAAAATATTTTTTAAAATTTAAAATTTATTAAAATTATATTTTATTTTCTTAAAAATAAAATTATTTTATCAAATATTTTTAAAAAGATAATTCAACGATGATGGTTCAAATAAAAATATTATACTTCATTATTTTTTTTCCAGTTTTATTAATTATTAAATTCCTATTTTTTAAATTGGATTATTTTGAAAAATATAATATGAAAGATAATTCAATTTTATAAACTTTTGAAAAATAATTTCGATTTTATAATAAAATATATTTTATATAATTTTATTAGTAATTCGTAGTTTATTTTTTAAAATTTAATTTGAAAAATAAATTAAATATTAAAATATTATTTTCATAATTAATAAAATATATTATAAAATAGTTATCTTTAAAAGTTATTTATCAACGTAATCTGTTTTTTATACAAAAATAAATTAAGATCTGATTTTAATAATTAATAATATAGAATAATATTTTTTATATAAAAAATATTCTTTCCCTTTATATTTTCGTATATTAGAAAAAAAATATTTTGGTAATATTAGTAATTATAAAAATCAGATTTAAATTTATTTTAAAAACAGAATACTCTGATAATAATTTTAGAAATATATTTAAATTTATAATACATTGTATTAATTATGAAAATCAGATTTTAATTTATTTTTCAAATTATATTAAAAGTAAAATATGAATGTAGTAATTAATAAAATTTATTTTTATAAAAATACATTTTGTTCAATTTTATTAGTTACTACATTCATATTTTATTAATTATGAAAATCTGGTTTGAATTTATTTTTATAAAACTTAATTATCTTTCAAATTATATTTATCAAAATAATCCGATTTAAAAATATATAAATTTAAATAACAATTTAATAATTAATAAAACCGAAAAAAAATAATGAAGTATACTATTTTTTTTTGAAAAATTATCATTGAATTCTATTTTTAAAAATATTTATCGAAATAATTTGATTTTTAAGAAAATAAAATACAATTTTAATAATTTATAAATTTTAAAAAATATTTTATTTAAAAACTGAATATTTATTTTGAAAATAGATTTAAATGATTTAATAAACTATGAATATCTTGTTTAAATTAGAATGAGGGTATTATTGTCCCAAAACAATTGAAAAGCATATTTTTCAAATTTTGAATTATACTAGCATAGAAAACAAATTTATACCATTATGAGGCATATTTTATGAAATTTCCCTTTTTAAACATGTATTCAATAGGCAATGCCACTTGTATTGAAGATACACAGATCAAGACTCTTAATATCAAAATGACATTTATCCTAAAAATGTACTGATAGGCAAACAGGAAATGCTAAAAATTCTGACCAGGGCTGACAACGAAACAGGTACTTGAATACTAAGAGTTCACTGTCATATAATTAACATTTTTTTAGTGAAATTAGTGGGGCCTTTCAGAAAGAAAGAGCCCTTCAAAAATAAGCGTATGCCGCTTTAAGCAACGCCCACACGGTATTCTTTAGTAAAAGGCGAAAGAATAGTTCACTATGTGAGCATTGCACGGCTGAGTGATTGGTAAACAGCCAAGATGCACCAATATATAAGAGCAAGAACAGCGATACGCGCCCGCGCCCCATTTCGCGCGTTCCGGGAACGTTCCCCGCTGGCCGGTCCGCTGCAGACGCCCAAAATCCCGGTCCCGCTCCCGCTCCCGATCTCCCGCTCCCGCTCCGCAATCGTTGGCCGAGCGCCAGCTGCGCTGGCAGCCTGTGGGCGTGCCACGTGTCCCGACCGTTGCACCTCAAACGGCTAGTTTTTTTTTTTAATTCAAAAATCACCAAATAAAACCCTATAAATACCCCTTTCCTCTCATATTTTCCACACCACTTCCTACTTCAACTATCCAACTTCACTCTCTCCTTCCCAACTTCTCCTCTCTCGTTTCAATTATTCTCGCGAAAAATGTCGGGCGACGCTGGGTCTCGTGCACACTCATTTGGGGACGAACGAGAATTCACCCCGGACGAACTGACACGAGGTTTCGGAGACATTCTGACGGGCCCTCGCTCCCACTCCCCAAGCTCGAACCCGGGGTCGAGTTCAGGTTAGTGCAAACTTATTTTATTGTATTAATGCATTGTATTCATTTTTTTGATTAATTATTTGCACTTATTTTATTTTTGAGCACTTGATTTAATGTATAATTTTTGTTGTATTAAATTTTTGAGCACTTAATTTAATGTATAAATATTTTTGTCAGGGCAAACCAGTAACCCACATTACCAAATGGCGCCAGGGTTCCAATTGCCCCCACAAGGGTTCCAAGTGCAATCACAATGGAACATGCCCCCACCAGAACAATGGAACATGCCCCCACCAGAGTCACAATCACAATGGGGCATGGGACCCCAATTCTACAACTACGAGGGTCATCCACTACCCGACGTAGAAACCCCCCAACCATCCTCTTCCCAACGACGAGGCTGAGCCCCTGGCCGAGCCCGAGCCCGAGCCCCTGCCCGAGGCCAACCCCGAGACCAACCGGTAGAACCAGAGGCGGATGGCCGGCCATTCAGCAAGGAGGAGGACAACTGGCTCATAACTTGCTGGTTAGCAACATCAAGAGACGGCGTCAAGGGCAACTCGCAAACCGGCAACACATTCTGGTGCTCAGTGCAGAGGAAATACAACGACCAGAGCCGTTACCCACCTCGCCGCTGGGCAGCCATCAAGAAACGTTGGCTCAGAGGTTCAAGCCAGACAAGGAGGATGCTCGGCTATATGAAGAGGTCCAGGGAAGAGAAGCCGAGCGGCGCAAACGACGACGAGCACTTGAGACGTGCGAAGGAAATGTGGGAGAAAGATGGGAAATTGGTTAGTGACCACCCGCTAAAGTTCGACCTGGATCATTGGGTCTGGAGGCTCGATGGCAATGAGAAGTTCAGTGCCGAGGAGGGCACAATGGGAACTGTCCGCCGTCAAGTACGCCAACAACGACAGCGGTTGGATGAGGCTGGGGCTTACAGCTCAACCCCACCCACAAGCATAGGGGAGGAGGGCACACCTCTCAGTGATGAGTCCCAACCACCAGAATGGGGAGGAAGCGAGAACTACGAGGGGACTCAGGTCCCTCTCAGCGACACACCCTCATCCCCCGAGGCCGACCCAAGTCCCCCTCCCCGACCGCAAGGGAAGAAGGCAGCGAAGGCCGCAAAGAAGGGGGTCGTCCTCACGGCCCAAATGTCTGCCTTCGTCGAGCTGGAAAAATCACGGGTGGATGCTGAACGTTCACGTCGCGAACAAATTATAGAAGCGCATCGCCTCATGCACTCATTAACCCAACAGTGGGAATCAAACACCATTTATTACAAGACCCTGGTGGAGAAGGACACATCTTCCTACGACGAAGACAAGTTGGAAGAGCATAAGTTTTGCAAGACCCAAGTGCGAAGACTCATCAGTAGCCTTGAAGCCCAAATTGAAGATCTTCGAAAACAACCCCCACCATCAGATGACGCCGGAACATCTTGAACTTGTATTTTGTTTTGGGTTGTATTAAAATGGATTGAATAAAATTAAAAGTTCATTTCTATTCGTGTTGAATTTATTAATTATTGATTGTCTTTAATTATTTATTTCCAAAATTGTTTAAATTATAAACAATTTAAACGGTTTGATAACGAATTAAATAAAACAGGAAAATAACAAATAATAATCCAGTCAGCACTGTTCTGCACTCCCAGGACCTCAAGGTCCTTTCTGTTGCAAAACACCCACTTTTCTGTACTCCCACTCCCTGACTTTTGTCCAGTCAGCACAAGGTATGCACTCCCACTCCCTGACCAAGGTCCTTTCTGTTGTACATGCTCTAAGCTCCTGTATCGAATCTACCATCGTCCTTACCCGATGTGGGACTCATTTTGACGCCTGTTTCGTTTATATCTATGCAATTATCCCCGCAGCTTTGCATGATTTTCTCACTGGAAATGGTAGGACAAGTTTTTCAATAAAATGGAAAATGTCGATGAAAAACATTATCGAATAAACCAAAGTACTGTTTATTGTGTGAGTGCTGTTGTTGGTCTTTGCTTCTCTTTCAAGTTTACGAAATTTGGTGGGTTTGTGTTGGTTATTGCAATTAACTTCAGGCTTCTTATTTGATTCAAATGGAAGCGAGTTCCAACTTTTGCTAGATGATTGGACATCCAGATATTTGTTGTTCAAATATCTTTATCCCATAAATGGCTGTGCCCGAAGCGAAAATGGGTGCTCTTTCATAGAGTTACCAGCTAAACTGACTGAGTAATGAACAGTGAAATCATGATGGCTACTTGTTTGAATTACAATTTTCATCTTTCATCAACATTACGTTCTATACAATCAGAAGTTTGTTTTGGGAAAGCTGTTCATAATGTATGCATGGAGTCAGTCAGTGTTCAGTACTCGCCGAAGAAGAATCAGAGAAATGAAAAGATACTTTCGAACCCGAGAAACGAATCTACCTTGCCAGTTTTGCTTGTGGTTTCATGTATACCACACTGCTTTTCTGAACCATTTGGAGAGAAGTACTGCAGCTTCTTCATGTTTTGCGTGGCTCTTCTTTGTTCTGCTGGTTTGGTGTTCTTCGCCCTTGAAATATCAAAAGACAGCATTTTAATGGATGATAGATCAGCATTGGTTCCTCGGCCATTTCTAGGAGACGGGTAATGTTTAGCATTTGGGCCCCTGGTGGTAGCAAATGCATCTTTCTCCTCAACTTCCGTTTCTGGGTCTGAAATGACTATGGCATCTTTGAGGAACTTGTCAGAAGCGGCATTGTAGAGAGAAGGCTGATTATCAGGGAAATCTCCTGCCATGAATGAGAGATCAGGCTCAATCATCTTTGATTTATTGATCACTGGGTAGTCTCTAGATTTTCTTCGTATGTGATCGAATACTGTCTCCTCAGTCAGTGTTTTGAATGAACTCTCTTTAGGCTCACGATGAAGCTCATCTGGAACAAGTTCAATGGTTAATCCCTACGAGACACACAAAGAAAGATATAATTACACTTTATCTATAGGATTCTCAGGAAGTACCTCTGTCATTCTCGAGGTTTATGATAGTACCCAAGCTTCTGTTTGTAAGATCATGCTTATGATCAGTTGGATACTTGCTAATATCAAGGCTTATATCCATTTCATCATGTAGCTCAGGCTGATTCTCATGGCTGCGCTTTCTTATGAGAGTCAAGGCTTCTGACGGTGGCAAACAGCAATTGTTTGGTGCAGTCAAGGCTGGGAAATTCTTGGCCTTTTTACGTATATGGTCAAATATTGTTTCTTCACTTATGATTTTGCAGTCATCGTCTTCAATTTCAGCAGCTGGCTCAACTTCTCTGACTGAAAGTCAACAAGGCGGATGCAAAGGAAAAAAATGAATCAACATCAAGCAGTTCATATGGAAAAGTGATTGGTGAATTTATACCTTCTTCAAACTCTTCGTCTAGGAGGTTGAAGCTGGGCCTGCGATGAGAAAAATCAGAAAGTTACACAAAAGAACTTGTTTGGAAAGGAAGTAATTGTGAACCCCATAGCATATCAAACGTTACATATAGAGAACACAGAGAATCTCAGAAGAAAAAAGCACTCACATGGGACCAAGTTCCCTTTTTCTTGATCGGTGATGCTCTTCATTTGCAGTTCTGTTATCATTTTCTACAAGACATACTTCCTCAGGTTGATGACAAGATGAAGCCTGCTTGCTTCTTCTACCTCTGTGATTACTGTTTGAATTGCTCTCCTTCATCAGTGAAAGTGTTTGGTGGACATCAATACCAACTGCATGAGCATTACACGTTAAATGTGTTAGTCCAGAAAGCATACCCAAGTATATAAGTTCCAAAAACTAGACTTATGACATGGGGAACTTTACTGTGGTCTTCAAAAATCAGATCGGCCTTTACGGTCAACTTTCCTTGCATAGGGTTTGACAAGAGGATTGTCTTGCAATAAGGGCTGCAATTACAACCAAACACTTGGTAATGATAATGTGAAAGCATATGCATCCAGTTGACTGAACATGACAAAAAAGGAGTCGCATATATCTGTTTTTTTTTTTTCACCTTTTACCAACATAACCATACTTTTGTTGTTGCTGTTATATAATATAACATGGTGGTGTTTGTTGTTACATAATAGTTGCAGTTGGATTATCTAAAACCTTTTGTCCTTGGTACATCCTATTCCCAACAGGAACTTTTTAATTTTATTTGTAAGTTGATAGATATGTGAATGCTTCAACATGTCACTTTTCAGAGCACAGAGTGAATTATGAGTTAAGAGTACCTGTTGAACTCTTCAACTCTGCAAACAAAACCAGGAAAAAAAAATCAGAGAGTTCTATTGCATGTAAGGGATAAGTACTCGAAGGTATCCTCCTTCATTGTACACTAATATCCAGCTACAAATGTAAAGATACTAGGCAACATCACCTTATTTTCTCCTGGAATAGAATTAGATTATCTTCTTCTGAACCAACAACCTGGAACACAAAATTTTCAAATTTGTATTGCGTTATAATTGTGGCTGAAGTGTTATAATTGGCACCATACTGCAAACAATCTACGAGAATGACAGAAACATTATGAAAACATACCATATCAGCGTAATGCCGTTTTGTAAATTGGACTGATTGTGAAAGCCTAGTCAATGTTACAACTAGCTTGGACTTTCCTTGCCTTTGGCCTTCAATTTCTTCAATTTTCATCTCAACTTTTGGAGGTAGTGAATGCAGAGACTCCTTGATATGGTTCCCAAATGGATATTTCCGACCAGTGACCATCTCTATCCTTCTCGGATCAGCTTCAGCCAGTGTCTCAAACGAATTGATTCCCATCGAGTGCAGTGCCTGTATGTGTCATTTAAATGTAGGGATTTAAAGTAAGCCAAATAGTTAAGAGGCTAAGGAATTGGATTAGCTATTACCTTTGCAGTCACCATTCCAATGCCAGGTAATTGCTTCAGCAAGAATGGACTGTCTTCCCAAAGCCTTTGATGTAATGATTTGGCTAAAAGGGTTGAGTTGAGAGCTCCTTTGTAGTTTCTTTTGTAAATGAAATACTCTTTCATGCACTTAGCAATTCTAGAACCATTCGAGCATATTGAGTTTGTGTCCTATACCGCAAGCAGTAGTGACTAACTCTGTTAATAAAGCCCAATCACACACACACACACGTGTATATATATATATATATATATATAGGGGAACAATCAAGTACAAGCCTTATTTCGGGTCAGAACGTATAACTAATCTGGGCCATTGATTAACTTGATCGGATGGCCACCGAAATTCAGGGGGGGTGGGGGTTGATTGATTACGAAATCAATTACAAGATATGCATTAATTAAAAAGATATGCATTAAATCTGGGCCTTTAATTCTATGATTCAAGGGCCCAGATTGAAAGTTCTACGTTCTGACGAAAGTTGTAAGTTTGTACCTGATTGTTATCCTATATATATATATATATATCTGATTTTTGAATTATGAGGTAAGCAAACCTGGGTGAGAGACAAGTCATGTGCTAAAGGATCACCAGTCAGGCAGTCGTTTACCAAAACAAACATCTTCTCTTCTTTAGTCTGTATACGTCTTTTCCGTTTTCCTTTATCACCAAGGATGTGAAAGCGTAGACGGCCATCTTTATCAGTGTTTATATCGTTTAGGAGCTTCTTCTCATTGCGCCTGAGTTGTATCCCTTCATTTTCCAAGTATATATTCATTGCTTGTTAACTTTAACTTGCCAAGTAACTACAGGGGTTATGGATATGAATGTACGTACAAGCAATCTCCTCTGCCTGGCATACAATATTAAGTGCCTCTTCTAAACTACAGTTAACAGGGGATTGTATAATGTGTTTCATCGTGTTGAACTTCAAATAGTACTTTGTCATCAATCTTCCAGGCTCTACAGAGCAAAATTCAAAACTGGAATGTTAAGATAATGGTCTTTTCATCATTCAATAATGCAAGATGCCAATTAAAGATTTTATGATACCTTGTGGCTTCAAGAGGAAACCGTCTTCATCGGTCCATATCATTTGATTCCTGGTCAACTCATTAACCTTCTGAACGCAAATCTCTGATAGAGTACAAGTTTGATGAGCATCGGAGGTAAGAAAGAACTTAACTTTACCTTAGTCAAACTACCAGGGTACCTTGGATATGCTTCTCTACACAATCACCAGATAACCCTTTCCTGACCGAATAATTCTCAGGATTCTGATCAAACATTATGGATTCCCAAAAAAAGAGTAAAATTAGATGAGAAAGAATATGCAGATGATAAGCTACAAATGATAGCAAAACTACATGCCTTTTTCATTCTGACATACAAGTATGAGCACTTCATCCATTCTATAGCCCTTGTAATATCAGAGACAGTCAGTTGAACTATTTCTGCTGTCAAATGCTCCGTCAAACATGAAAGCAATCTAAAATAAAAAAGAACACAGCATACGGTCCCTGATTCAAAGTCCAGCAAGATTTTCCTTCAAATTCTTAATTTAACTGTTAAGAGCTTACTGTGATTCCACCAGTTCACATCCGTTTAAGAGATTCTCGTACAGATGGACCTGGAGTCATGATTAAATTGCAGAAAACAAGTCAGAAAAAGCATGTACTAATATCTAATACAAAAAAATTCAACTAGAATATTAAATCTAATTAATTTTTGTAGATTAACGACAAACAAATGAAGAACCCAGCAGTAGCAGATCCCAAATGAGAGAAAGGATGTAGAGAAGTACTAACTGTTTCCCTTCTTGTCATGATTATAACCATTCCTGTGTCATCAAAGGGTGGACGGCCTGCCCTTCCACACATCTGTGCTAAGACAACAGTAAAATCAGCCAAATAAAATGCAGCAAACTGTGATAATAATGGATACAAGCACTTTCATCTCGTGTCCTTTAGATCTTCCTCATTGAAATAAACAAATCCTGGCTAATTCCTTTTTATTTATCTTGAGTGCATCAGAGACATGTTCTTTTGCTCTCTTTTTCTTGTTTCTGAACAAGATAGAAAATTAATTGAAAGCATACTGGCTAATACATGCAGCATAAATAATTAGTTGTCAGCATGAACAGGATGCTTACCCAATGTGGTATCAGAGAAATCTCTCCTAATGCAGAAGTGTAATAGTAACTTTTATATCAAGAATCAGGAAGTACTATAAAGACATGTATATCGCACCTGCAGTACCATTGATCTGTCATATTCCATGTACATGCCTTTTTCCTTGTTGCTGAACAAGATAGAAAATTTCAAGCTCAAACAGTGAGGATATTTTTACAACTTTACTAACGACTAAATATAGTATAACATACAAGTGCTGTGTTGATTTGATTACTACAGTGTGCGCTGGTAGGTTAATTCCATGGGCAAGAGTATTTGTAGCACACAGAACTTGAAGGTCACCCTTAAGAAATAGGCCTTCCACAAGACTCCTATCCTTCATGCAAAGCCCGCCATTGTGATAGCCAACTGCAGAATCATGCAATTTTTGAAAAACAAGATACTAAACTTCAATCAACAACTTCGTGATACAGCCATGAATTACAAAATGAACATTATATGATGTAACACATTATCATATACCGCCATAAAGGATATAAGATTGCATTTGCTTGTCACTGCAAGCTAATGAAGCTTCCCTTAGCCGATCCTGTTGTTCTATGTTCCTAACAAATGGGTTAGAATGACCATAGGTCATTGCTATTTGAGAAATTCGTTGTGCTGCTTCTTGTGCCCCTTTCCTAGTTGAACAGAAAACCAGAGCCGACTTCCCTCTTGAATATTGCATGAGGATATCTGCAAGTTATTTAAAGTAATGGAACTTTCATGTTCTTTTAATATATATATATATTGGATAGAATCAAAAGACATCGGAAACTAAAATAATAATATAGTAGAAAGTACGGTTGTACCTACTCACCAAAAATATAGTTTTGAAGACGCTGAATGATGAAACAAAAGCATAATGTCAGTATAAGATTTGAAATGGACCAAGTATCAGAATTAAAATGGACCAAACTTCAGTCAAATTAACACATACCTTTTCAAATAGAAAATCATTTTTTGCTGCAGTATACCCTGCAAGAATGGCGACTTTGAGAACATATTTAATTTTTTTTTATCGGTTACTATTCTAATCTACTTGGTATTTACCAAGATTCGAACTCAGGACCTTACTTATGTAGAACTGAGCTCATAACGACTTGGCCTAACTTATCTTTGTCATTTTGAGGACATATAATAACAATGACAAGTATGAATGAAACACAAACTTAGTCTGGATTCAGTAACAACCGTTTATATTTCAAAATGAACAGAAACAAGGAAGTGATAAATAGGAATCTACTCAATACTCATCCTCCTGAAGGCATCAAAGAATCATAATAGAAGAGATATGGTACAAGGTAATGTTGAATATTCACAGCCTTGGAGATAAAAACTGAAGAAACTAGATTTGAAAGAGATGGAATATTTGACCATACCAAAAACTTTAGTCGTGAGCTTCACGGGCCTCATTTCTTCTCCAAACCTGTGGAAGCATTAGATTGCTTAATAAAATGATCTATGTAGCCGCATTTAAGACAAAACTGTATTGAAAGACAATAATACCTTTTAATTCCTTGCACAGGAACCTTAAGCCATTCCGCTGTAGTAGTTTGCATGCGGTGTATAGATTATTAAATGTCTTACCACTCATAATTAGTGGAAACATAAACCAAGAGAGGTGAAAATATTTTTTTTAATCAACTTATTTCGTCAACCAAATCAAATATAAAATTTACCTAGGTCCTCAATATTTGGAATAGTGGCAGACACAGCTACAAAACGGACCTGGGCAAGAGGACTTAATTTCATTTCCGAGTTGCATGAAAGTAATTTTATTCTACTAACTATTGCCTCCAAAGCAGCTCCTCGTGGTTCATTCAACAGGTGAACTTCATCAATAAGCAGAAGTGCTATATCACTGAAAAAGCTCAAGCCGCCATCTTTTATGCGATACCGAGTCACTGCATCAAATTTCTAATTAAGGAATAAGTACTTGGCCACACCCCCTCGGTATCATTTTAAATGAAACCAGTTCAGGAAAGAAAAATAATTGCTACATATATGTATTGCATATACCACCATGAGCAAGGACAGGTAAGGAAAGGTACACACACGCACACACTCACGCTCAAAGAATTAACAACAGATGTTTTGCTTGAGGCAGCAAGAAAATGCATAATGGCCTATGACAAGGTAGACAGACTTACAAGATGCTGAATGGGACCTGATTAGTATAGACAACCATAAATAATTGGAACAATTAAGGGTTGTTCAGTTGAGATGAGTTCATATTTGGTATATCCATGATAATAAAAAAAAACTCTTACATGTACTCACCTCAGGAGTGGTCACAATAATGTCTGCATCTTGTATACTATGCATATTGTAAAATTCATTGTCTCCTGTCAGCTCCAAGCTATTTATCCCCCATGACCCGAACTTTTGGTTCCAGTCACGGAGCTTCTCCTGTACCAAAGCCTTGGATGGAGCAATGTAGATCTTCATTCCACATGAAAAGAAGGTAGAAGCAATTATCAGCTGCTATAGAGCCAAACTCAAATTCAGAACAAATTTATACTTGCATGAAAAGAAACTGAAAAAAAGAGAGAAAAAGAAATTAGTCATCAAAGCAAATGGGTAGCTACTAGCTCGGCATCATCCATCTATTACAAAATAAAGTTGCACAGACTCATGCAGTTCCCCAACAATTAAGGAAATCATACTCATCTACTTTACAGCTTTACTAATAAATGTGTTTCTGAAAACTTAGTTCTGGGAATGCATAACTTACTGTTTTGAGAGTTCCCTTAGTATGGGTAAACCTCCCTTCCTCAGAAATGGACCTTGAGAGAAGCCTCAAGATGCAAAGCTCAAAGAGCACTGTCTTACCACTTCCAGTAGGTGCGGAAATAACCATGTTTATATCAGAGTAGAAACAAATTGGAAAGCATTCACTCTGAAGTGAATTGAAATATCTGCATAATAAGAAACAAAACATAACATAGTAGGAATTACAAATGATCCCACCAATATTCGCAGCAGCAAAAAAAAGATAATGAAAATTGAGGAATCAACCATTTCCATATCACTCTACTTCTAAATCGTTCTAGAATTTTACCAGGCAATTACTAATACCAAAGCAAAAGGGGAAATGTGCTAGCATATATCCTGCCTAAAGATTGATTGGCTGCT
This sequence comes from Erodium maritimum, assembly GCA_963921825.1. NCBI lineage: Eukaryota > Viridiplantae > Streptophyta > Magnoliopsida > Geraniales > Geraniaceae > Erodium > Erodium maritimum. Next base: position 18,680,425 of record OY997593.1, on the reverse strand, counting down.
AAAATATAGAAGTTGAATAGAAACAACCAAGCATTACTGGATACAGTTATTAGCAACTCCAAATAATCATTTCAATGCAATTAAAGTATTTGGTTCATGGCAACCACAAAATACAAGAACGTGAGAATCACCAACTGATGTATTCTCGTAACGATGCCATATCAACAAGAGTCATACCTGAAGTTAAAAGTTGATCGAAAAACTGGAGGCAAGTCCGAGACAGACTTGAGTGTATAAGAATCCATCCTTGAGTTCAATTCGTGACAAACTGATAAAAGCAGAGGTCAGAATCTAGTATCAGGATGAATCAAAATTAAAATTGCACATCGCATATAAAAATTGATCAAATGGATTACTTCAAATATCAAAATTAAGGAGCATGAAACCCTATATATGAATAAACAGATCCAAAACTGAAATAAAATCTAATTAAGATCATTTTGAGTTACGAAAATGTTGATAAACTACAAATGAAGAACATCCAGAATCTCGATCACACGAATCTCATGAAAATCTGAACTACCATAATGCAGAAACTTAGACAAATGCGAAATTACGGAACCGGAGGAAGAGATCTAACCGAAGACGAGCAGAGACCTTGATAACAGTTCGATGCTGAGCTAATTACTATGGCGAAGAAGATCTAGAATCTATAACAGTTCACAGTAATGCTTCAGTCGATTTACAGGGAAAAAATGAACCGATCAGGAAGATGCAATGCGAATATACGTACTTAGTGCGTGTATGTATAGAAATACTGAAAGAGCGAGAGCTGAGAGATGAGAAGCGGGAGCTTTGTTTAGGAGTAGAGAGAGATTTCGAAAAATTAAAAGGAAATAGGACAGCATTTATAGTGGGAAATGAAATTGGTTCTATTCTGTGACTTGCTGGCGGGATGCCGGAGAGTCCAGACGGCATCGTTTTGATAGTGCTTCGAATCTTTCGCGTACGGTATAGCAGCGTTTTAGAGTATGTTTTTAGAGGACCTTAGAAGGGGTAAAAATACTTGTCTACGCGGCTCTGTTTTCACTATAAAACTAGGGTTACGCGATAGAATAACAGCGGTTTTCTCATCCAGCACAGACAACCATCATTCGTCAAGCAACGAAGGGGAGGGAGTAAGATCGCTCAGGGCGTCATCTCCGACATCTCCTCTTCCGTTGTCTCGGGCAACAAGTCGATCTCCAGCTGGAAAGGGGGTCGGAAGAACTAGGCCGATATTGTCCGTGGATCTCCGAAAGTGGGTCCTAGGCCTCGACAATGGAGATTCGAACAACACCAGTGATGAGATTCCCGGTGGAGATAGATAAGTCAGGCCGAATCTCGCCGAACAACTCCGGGGGCTTAGAGTTGCAGAAGCGTTTCAGTAGGGGATATGCTCAATTGAGGAACCAGATTCGGGGAGAGATGACACAAAAATACTGGTGGCTTTCAGGGGAAGCCTGCCAAAAGTTGTCTCGACGTCGGCGAAGAAGCTTCGCGGTGGCTTGGTTAGAGTACTGGTTGGTCTCAGGGGGGATAAAAAATAGCGGTGGCATTAGGGTAAAGAGACGACTAGGGTTCCGAGACATTTGGGCCTTCAATTTCACCCATTGGGCCGAGACCTAGTGGAACTAAGTAACCCGGCCCAAGAATCTCAATGCCCGGACCATAACGGGGCGGAGAGGCCCAGGTTCTCTTCGGGTGGGGTGGGGGTGGTTTCATCCGGGACAAGTCGGGTATGGGGGGTCCCCAAGTTCACAACCAGTTCGGGTGGGACCAACCCGTATTTGTAACTTAGGGAACGTCGTTAAGGGATCGGGTCGAATGTAGACTTGGAGTATGAGAGTCACTAGGTTGTGGGCCGGGCCTAGGAGGACAACCCACTTGTGGGTTGGGTTTGGTAGGCCCACCCATTTGTGGGTTGGGTCTGGTAGGCCCACTCACCTACGGATCGGGTAGTCATGAAGGCCTATTGGGATTTTTACATTCCGTTGGAGCAAACCGTTTAACGGTGGGGGGTTATAAGCACTCTCGCCTCATCGAATGAGTATGAAGCGGTCCAGTGGGGGGTTGGCCAGCATCACCGTCCCATTAGATGTAAGGTGGTAGAGGTTCCACCAAGATTTGGCACAGTACCCCTCTACCTTCTCGGAGGCCAACAATTCCGCGTTAAGGACCCCTGCTTTTATCATTCCAGGGATGACGATGCAAGTTGGCATCTTGGGGGAGTATCTAGTTCACCATAGTACCCCTCCAAAAATGGGTCCACTCTATCCAACCTTGTATTGGTGTCTCTCGGCGCTACCGCAACACTCCCTTCTGAACGTATTAGCGAAGCAGTTCGGTTCAAAGAGTTAGATTTCCTTTTGTTTCGATTTATTCATGTTAGTCTATCACTTTAGTACTTTTTTTTGGTGTTTGGTGGTTTTTCTGTCATTCATCAGCTTGCATTTATAATATCAAATCGTTTACCTATCAAAAAAGAAGTGGAAATTGAGAAAATGACCTTATTTTAGAATATGTTTTAGTATATGACCTTCATCTAAATAATAATTTGGTCTCAAACTCTCTATTTAAGTGAACTTTCAATTTTACCCTCCACTTATTTCTTTAAGTGATTTCTCGATTTTATCCTTTATTATCTCTTTAAATAAAGGGTAGAACCGGGAAATTACTTAAAGAAATAAGTGAGTAATTTTTTGATTTTAGCCTTTATTTAAAGAGATAAATGAAGGGTACAATTGAAAAATAACTCAAAAATTTTCAAATCCCTAAAATCTGATGAATTCTAGTACTGAGATTGTAGTCCCAATATTAGGATAATTTTTCCTTAAATTTATCCTAATGTTGGGAATGAAATCTCAGTGTAGGGAATTATCCCGGTACTGGGATAAATTTAAGGAAAATTTATTCCCAATATTGGGAATAAAATCCCAGTACTGAGAATAAAAACCCAAGTTAGGCTTTATTCGAGTTTAAGGATACTTTATATATATATAAAGTCTAACTTGTGTTTTTATTCTTACAAAGTGAACGAGTTTGCATTCTAGAAAGTTGTTGAGGTTTCGTCTTTCTTTTCCTTTTACCCATCTTTACTGTTTCATGCGACCACACCGGAAATTCATGATCGAAACCTGAATGTAACGAAAGGGAGGGAGTCGGTGACACCTAAGAAAACGAATTTGGTTGAGCTTCCTTGAACACAACATCAACCACCAATTTTTCAATAGACGATGATGATAGAACAGGAATTAGCAAACACGAGAAAGGGGTGTTTGCTGCAGAAGTGTTACCAATCTCTGGCGTTACAATAGGGCCAGACGCATGCCCGTGATGGATAACTTTCAAAGGCCCATGATGGAAAACTTCCAAAGGCCCATATACCATAGGCCCGCCCTCGCTTACCAACCCTCCATCGTCTCCACGATAACCGTAGATCGCGTCGTACAAATCTACGATTACTAACTGCAAATCACATTTAAACTCTCCAAATCTTTGATCAAATTTGAATTCGTATCCATGATTTGCGACTCCAAATCTAGAAGGGAAATCTATGAAGGTTACTAAATCTCCGGAGAAGAGATGATCGGTCCTTCGGGAAAGGTCACCGAAGAATTTGGATTGGAACTCACCTTACAATTCCTGTCAAACAAACTTCAAAGTTTGGATGATGAGAATCTCTGTTGTGAACTAGAGATTTTGGCAACTTCATGCTCTGTTCCACATTCAGAAATTCTGCACAATCATTACCCATCTTGTTGCATGTTCTCTTTAAACCAGTGAGTGTAGCATCGGCATCTGATGACACAAACAGAATTGGTGGGAGAGCATCCTGCAAAACTGGAAACGGAGTCAGACCCGACCTCGCCTCCACAAAAAGCTGAGCATGGATGCCTTGTTTTACTAATTGTAAAGTAGAGGAACTCTGTTTCTTCAAACTCGTCGATGAAGATCGTTCCGTACCTTTATCAGGACGAGAAAAAGCAACAAAAAGATCATAACCATTGAATTTCATACCATTAAGAGACTCGATTTCCTGTGAAGTTGACTCTTGAGTTTTGAACTCGACTAAACCAAAGAAACATCCTCTTCGATTCGGACTTTTGAGGACAATGGCATGAACTAACTCTCCATAAGCCCCATCGAGTTTTTGACCTACTATGTAGACGTGTCGTGCGGTAAGTTGTGAAGAAAAAGTTTTGTGCCATAACATACCTTGTTCTCCTTCGCACGCGAGGAATACGCTTGAGCACGCACCGATGCTACTCTATAGGTCACACCAACACCTTGCTTCCCTATCGTCAATTTTGTTCTATAGGAGATCGCCTTCTCAATGATTAGGAGGTCCGGGTTATCACCGAGTCCACTCACCATAAACAGAACAGGCAACTATGTGGTAGGGGAAGCACATCCAAATTTGACAAAACCACGACTATTAGGGTCACCCTCTTCTTCTTCTTCTTCTTCTTCTTCTTCTTCTTCTTCTTCTTCTTCTTCTTCTTGCTTTCATCCTTTCCAGATCGAGAAACAAAATTACAATAAGTCTCATAAACTGATAGCAGTTGCGAATAGAAGGAAGAGAAGGAAATGATGAATCTTTTCATCTTGTGGTTGGATAAGATCAGTTTTTATCTTTATTGGGCCATTCGAATTTAGGGATTTGAAAATTCACAGAAGAAGAAGAAGAAGGTTGGAGAAAAAAAGAAGAAGAAAATTCGTACATAATGAATCGAAGACGTGATGATCGATAACAAGAGCATAAGTGTAGGTTGTGACGGAATGGCGACTTGAGGAGAAGAAGAAGAAGAAGAAGAAGAAGAAGAAGAAGAAGAAGAAGAGTGTAGAGAAGGACAAAATTTGAAATATGAAAAAAAAAGGAAGAAAATTTGAGTAAAAGAGAGAATCAAATCTGACATTTGGGTGAAGGAAGAGTAATTACCTTCTCTTTAAGGAAGGGTAAGAAAATAAATTCACAATAATAGAAAACATGGAGATCATGGACCAAAACATAGAGATCATGGACCAAAACATACTCTAAAATAAGGTCATTTTCCCAATTGCTCCACCATAGAAGGGTAAAATACAAGCCCAGGACCGAGAAAATTGAGTTCATTTCCGTATCTAAAATGGAGGTTCTTTTTTATTTATCCTTAAAGGAATATTTATTGATTGTCTGAATGGAGAAAAAATATAAGGTTAGGCTATAGCAGGCCCCAAATTCCTGTAAGAACAGACATATAACAAGTTTTCTCGACAAGTCAATGTGCTGGTTTGTCACTGATCTTTTCAAAAATTTGAGTTTAGAATCTTCGATTTGAGAGAGAAAAAACTGAATATCCTAGATGATATTGCCTACTGGAGAGAGAGGGATCTTGTTCAGTTGTGTAAGACCCGCTTCCGGTCGAACCGGTGACTCCGGAAGTCACTCGGGACTTTTCCGGAAACCAAACGAAATAGCTACTATCACGGTTGGCTTCAGGGGAGAAAACCCTTTCGTTTGAGTATAATATTGGATAAAGTAAATTTTGGTCAAAACGAGACTTTATATCGACTAAAACTCCAATTTTAAAAGTGCTGGAATTTATATTGGAAATTTAAATGAACTAGGTGGACACATGTCCCTATGTGGTTGAAGGAGAGAAAAAGGATAGTCATTGTCCCTTTTACCCTCCCAAAAGCTTCTACTTGGGTTTCTAGCTCAAGGGCTTTTGGTCTTTTCCTACATCTAGGTATTATATTGGATTGGAGAAGCAAATTCATTCCTATTTGCATTGTTGTAGCCGAAAATTGGAGAGGAAAAAAGGGAGAAGAGCTCCCATGGAAGCTTGAAGGAGAATCAAAGAAGAAGGAGCCTTTTGGAGTCATCTTCTAGCCTTCCACCCTCAAAAACACTAGCATCCTCTTCATCTTCACATTCTAGAGGTAATGGAACTCTCTACTCATCTTTGCTCTTCATCTATTTCCTTGGGTTTTGGGTGAAAAATGGCTAGATGATGTTGGATTGAGTAGAAATGATGGGAGATGGTGTTGATGAAGGTTGATGAAGAGCTTGGTGAAGTTTTTGTGGAGAAATAAATGGTGGTTGGAGATTTTGAAGTGGGTTTGATTTGATGAATCATTGGAAAACTTGTTTGTGTATTGATTCCTACCATGGGTAGAGGAGTATTGATGGATTTGGACTGTTTTGGGGGTTGGATTGGGAAAATTTCTGGGTTTGAAGGTGGATTTTCGGAGTTTTGGAGCTGGAGGTTGAAGAAGGGCGAATCTGTCCTGGTGCGTCACGGGTCCGTGACGGATCCCGTGACGAGCGACGTCACGGCTCCGTGAGGGAGACCGTGACGGCACTCGTCACGGCTCCGTGACGGTAACCGTGAGGGTTGCCATCACGGATCCGTGACCAGATCCGTGACCCACCAGAGTGAGGGTTTCTTGGGGGTTTTTTCGAAGTGTTTACACCTTGGTTTTGAGCTGAACTTTGGAAGGGTTTTGGGGGTCTTTCTTGCTGTTTAAGTGGAGCCTAATTAGTGTTTCTTTGTGTCCAAGACCTTGGGGATCGAGCTAGAGGAGCAAGGATCACACCGAGGCCCGAGGGAAGAGCGAGGTGGTGATCACCGGACTTCACCAAAGCGTTGAAGAGGAGGACCTTGAGGTAGGGAAAGCCTTAACCTCTCGTTTATGATGCCTAGTATGCATGCTAAGTTAATAAAATTGGAAAAGGTCCTAGACATGCATATAGGATGCGAATAACTAGCTTAATCGTCTTTCAATTGCTAATAACCGGAGAGTCTAGTGGTGACCGATTAGGATGCCAATCACTAGTGTAATTCGCTTTCAATACTTGGGATATGATTGTCTGGTAGAGGAGCCTTGGCAAAGCCCTCGGATTAGTTGCGTGATAGGATCACATGCTTGGTTGTTGATTGCTTAGTGGATAGGCTAAAGAGTCTAATGAAACTAGCGAAATTGTATGCTTGAATGCTGCTTGGAAGGCTTTATGTTTTAGTTGATCATACCCGTATTTACTCGTTGATTGTATTCTAATGATTACTTGTTTTACTTGGTTGGTTGTTGGGGGTATCGAGTATGACTGGTTGTACCGAGCGGTGCAATCAGGTGATCGATGCCCCGGTGGTTCGAAACTGGTAAGTGAACGGTAAGTTGGAATTGTGTGTTTGGTGTGCTATGGTTGCGTGATTCGTATGCTATGTGTTGTGGTGAATTGGTGATGGTTGAGCCGTGTGTGGATTTGAATTGGTGATGGTTGAGCCGTGTGCGAACTTGGATTGGTGGTTGTTGAGCTTGTATTACTTCATATTTCTGTTGAGTGCGGTATTCAATTATTAACTGCTTATCATTAAATTGCCCACGTGTGCGCTTCCTATGGGAGTATGGCCCTGGGTTCCCGATGACCTAAAATCCCTTGGAGACGTTTCTGAGACTTCCGATGATATGTGCCATGAAGGGTGTTTCCGATAGTCTCAATGATATGCGTCTCCTCTGGATTGGAGGGAAAATCCGAGAGGACACATAAGATGTGGATCGGAGGGTGGTGACCTCATGTGCCACGGCATTGATCGGTTTATCTTTTATTTGTGATCGTTACGAGTTATGTGTTGACTTTATTGATGATGTTTACTTGTAATTTTCTGAGCTATTTTGTTGACTGTGTTGGTGATTTATGGATTTAGTGGACGTTGCCGTTGATTCTTTGGAGTTTAAGGTTTACCTTGTTATGTGCTTTCCCTACTGAGCGTGAGCTCACCCCTATGTTTCACTGTTGTGTCTACAGGCTTGATCGAGGAGTAGAAGCTTGGGCGCTTCTCGGCGGGGTACTTGTTAGAGGCTTCGGACTTTACTTTTTATGTTTTGAACCAAACTGTGGAGATTTTATTATTACACCCCTTGAGGGTTATTTCATGATTGAACTACGTTTTGTTGGATTATAGTTGGTTATTGGAATTTTCCGGAATTTGTTTTAAAGTGTTATCTCCTTTACTCATATTTTACTTGTCATGCCTCGAGTCCGGGCAAGAACCGGATTTGGGGCGTGACAAGTTGTGTGATTGTCATCACATTGAGTGTGTCAGTTCGAATGATGACCTTGGACTACTGATGTTCTTTGGCCAAACCCAAACCTAGAACCATAACTATTGTGTATGCCTCGATGAGGGTTGGGTCCCATGTTCTAGAAACTACGCCATTCCCAACTTTTATAACCCTTCCCATGTCGGATCGACAAATATACAAGTACATGTAATGAAAATGCAGCAAAACAAATCCTAACTGAAACAATACAACAAACAGTAGTTCATCGAAACTGGCTAATAATAGAAATAACTCAAGCGTCTACCCGTTCTCCAGATCTAAAGTGGCCGCTGGCCTGAACATAACCCGAACGTGTTCAATAAGATCCGCTTTAAACTATTGGTGGACATCTCTATCCTCGAGATGTCTTGTGTGTATTCGGACAATATCGTAACTCGATAATGGCTCTCGATGGACGAGTATGATTGGTTCTTTGGACTCTAGTCATTCAATTTCTCCCCGGTACGTATCACGTTCATCATCAACAATCATGTTGTGTATGATAATGCACGCACACATTATAATAGATAATTTTCGATTGCCCAAATCTCGAGTCGACTTACTGATGATATGATATTTAGTTTGGAGAACCTTGAACGCCCTTTTTCACATCCTTCCTTGCGGTCTCATATTTCTTTGCGTATAACACGTGTTTCGGGAGTTGCGGTGCCGAGATGGGCTTCACAAAGGTTTCCCATGGTGGATAGATTACATCTGTTAAGTAGTATGGATTGTTGTAATACGTACTGGTTGACCTAAAAGACGACCTCAGACTAATCACCTTCTTGTACGTGAGTAAATAATGATGATTGGTTCAACACATTAATGTCGTTGTTCGAGCTCGACATACCAAGGTATGCGTGCTAAAACCAAGTGTCGGGGCCCGCCACAACTTCAAGCATGATTGTTGGTCCAAGATGATCGCCCCGCTCGTGAACCACTTGAAGCTCTTTAGGACAATTCTTCCACGTCGATGCATACAATCGAGACTGTTGATACAACCTGGGAAACCCCAAGTTTCATTGACACGAGTAAGGTAAGCAATATCATTACAATTTCTTTACATACGTATCGCCAAAGATGTTGATGACGGCGAAGCAAAACCGATGCATGCACTCGATGACCGTTGTTTCTGCCATTTTCAAATACTCGTCCAGTCTGTCGACCGATAAACCGTAATAGAGCATCCGTCTATAGTTTTCGTACACTTTTGAATCGGTAAAAACCCAGCTCGACCATGACAATCAACTTTTTGTGTAAAGTAATAATCGAACTTAGACACTCCACCTACAAGTTTCATGAAAACTGTTTGCGTCATACGAAAACGGCGCCATAACATTTTTTCATCGCACAACGGCTTCGCTACGAACTAGTCGGACATAAGACGGCCGTGAGCATTGCTTCGATTTTGGAAAGATAATTTCTTTGTGCTTCACCCGGACTGTAAAGACCGGAGTTTTTAGTATTTTAAATTATTATTGGAACGTCGAGGGTTGGAGAACGAGTTGAATTTTGGATCGAATTCAAAAAAAGAGAAAAGAAAAGAAATCAAAAAAGAAGAAGAGGGACTTGGGCTGAGCCAGACCAGCCCATTTAGTTGAGCCAGGCCCGTTCAGAGGATCAGGCCCTACAAGCCAGCCCAGCCTCTAACCCTAGCATCGCTTCCTCTTAGCCTCATTGGTGCGCACGAACTCCGAGGCCTCGCTCTCTCTCTCTCTCTCATTCGCGTCTCTCCCTCTTTCCTGACCTCTCGCCTTCATCTCCTTCTTCGTTGAACCTCACCGGAGATCCGTCCTCCACCTCCTTCTTCTTCTCCTTCTTCTGCTCCAACCCGCGACAAGCCTCACCACCAAAACCCCTCTCCTTCTCTCCCTTCCTCCTCGCTGAATCGTTACGAACCTCGCCACCCTCGTTCGAATCTCACCGCGCCAGCAACCGGAGAACCCAGGGTAGGTGAGCCTTTTCCCGACCTAAATCACCACCCCCGTCAGCCCTGTCATGAGAACCGTGAGCGTGAGAGCTCGATTCGTGGCCGAGCGCGGCGGAAGAGGATCGCCGGAGCTTCGAGCTCCAGATCTGGTGCTTCAACGCCGGCGAAGCATCCACGGCGTCAGATCTGGAGCGGAGGAGCTCGAGAATAACTCTGACGACCTCCCCTCGTTATCCCGAACCTCTTGACGTCGTCGCCACCACCGAGAAACCCCGACTTCGCCACTGTCGCCGTCCTCAACCTCACCGGAACCTTAGCGCCGCCCCACCGCCTTCATTCCCGGCTTAGGACAAGACACAGACTCGTGCTTGGACCTGGTCTTGATTTGGGCTCGGGCCTGGTCTTTATCTGGATATGGACTTGGACTTGATCTGGGCCTCGGGCCTGGACGAGGATTGGGCTCGGGTCTGGATCCTGACTCGGGTCTGGACTCGGGTCTAGATCCGGGTCTGGGTCTGGCTCGGGTCCGAACTCGGATCCGAGTCGGTTTCGGATCCAGTTTCCTGATTCGGGCCGGGTTCGGGTCGGGCCGGGTCAGGACAGATTTAATTAATAAATTAAATAAAATTAAATGGACTTAAATCAGTTAAATTAATGGAATTTTGGACAAATTAAAGGACTGAAATGTTAATTAGAGGACCATTACGGACTGGACTGGGACTGATCACTGTCCCTTTTTGTTAAACCCAGGCTTTTACCCCGAGCGAGGAGAAGACCGGAGTAGGCCCGGACGTCAGCAGCTAGGCGATCCAGATAGAGACTGAGAGGTAGGGAATACCTCGGAACTCACTTTATTACGGTTGTACTAGAATGCATATAGGGAAACTTAATAACCGGTTAAAGAACTAGTACGCATATCGGATGTGAATAACTAGCTAGACATATAAACCGTGAACGTTTACTATTATCGTCTTGGGAATTGCCGTGCTGGTAGAATCGGGCCATGTCGTGCCTGTAGGGTTGTTTGCTGAGTGTATCTGCTTGTGTGCTATGTGTTGTTTGAACGGTTAATAAGTAACGAACATGAAAGCGAGTAGAGGTGAACGTGGTGATGCATAATTGTGACTTGTGTGGTTATTTCCCTGTTTATATGATCTGTTGAACTGTGGACTTTGGGGATTGGATACCGGTGAAGCCGGTGGGGTTACCACGTGGAGTGTGGTGTCGGTAAGTGCTGGTAAGTGCGTGATGGTTACGGGAATAAATTGAGAATGTGATTGCGATTGTGATTATGATTGTGGTACTGTGGTTACACGAGAAAGGTGGTTTCCCTACCTTCCGACCTTGAGTCGGTAAAACGCTGTGTCCCGTGAAGAGGCGGTTTCCCTACCTTCCTACTAGCACTCGGTAAAACGCTGTGTCCGCGATGTGTTGCATGAAGAGGCGATTTCCCTGCCTTCCGTGTGTCGGTAAAACGCTGTGTCCGCGATGTGTTGCGCGAAGATGCGATTTCCTTGCCTTCCGTGTGTCGGTAAAACGCTGTGTTACGCGATGAGGTCGACCGCCTCTCCTGACTGTGTGTTAGGGGAAAGTTGTGGGCGGCTACGCCGGGCCGAGCAGGTTGCTTCCGAGACCGTGCGATGGTTACGAGTTATGTGTTATGGTGAATGACTAGATTGTGTTGCCTATTGATGGTTTTCCTGCGTGTGGTTTTCCTTGAGATTAAAGGTGTTGTTTCCAGTTTATCTGTGAGTCAGTCGTCTCTCCTGACTTTGTGGTTACAAGTTGTGTGTTTGAGATTGCCTTGGATTTAAATGAGTGTTGCTGAGTTGTGGCTATGGGTTGTCTTACTGGATTGTTCTCCTCGGTTTGTGCCTGAGCATAGTGGTTGGTGTCGAGTTAAAGTTGGTGTGGTTGGGCTGATGAGTGTTAGAGTAAAGGGGGGTATTGTCTTTTAATTGGCTTAAGTGTCACATCGTTTTATCAACCCTTTTAATAAACTTTAAACTGCGGAAAAGCTTTCTTGTAAATCTGTAATGAGGTGGTTTTCATAATTTTTCCCTACTGAGCATCAAGCTCACTCCTTACCGTGTTTCCTACAGGTATTAGCTTGATCTGGACTAGAGGGCATCGCGGAGCATGGGACTAGCGAGAGTCGTGGTTTTTATTTTATTTGTTAGAGACGTACTGTGTATTTGAAACTGGTGTTTGACTGAGCGTAGGACTCAAATTTTAAGACTTGACATTTATTACGTTTATCTACAGTTTTGGATTCATTCTGCTTTTTAATTTGTTTTCTCAATAATTTCCGGTTCACGTCTCGAGTTCGGTCAAGTACCGAATTTGGGGCGTGACACGGACGAGGTTTGTCATCCGTTCCCCGGCTTCCATAACCGTTTCCCATAAAGACAGGAACATCTGGTGCTCCGCCTGATTTGTCCTCTCCTGTAACGTTGCGTAGTCGATTGCGGAACCATTATACTCCTCACCACTAGAATAATCCATCAGGGAATGATAATTTACAAATATTTTGAGAGCAGAATGAAACAATTGATGGTGTAATAATACATTGCTTTACAAGAAGTGGGGGTATTTATAGAAAAATTGTATCTGAAAAACAAAAACATATTTAATTCCAGATAATCCGATTTTGCTGACTCTAAGACCCATGGTGGAATCGACGTGCTTCATCAAATTCCCCTCGCCGATTCCACTCATATGTCGCTCATTGATTCATATGGTCAAAGTCGTTTATGTCAAAATGACTCTACCGATGGTCTGTTGATTTGTAGACTGTTTAAAGCTGTTGTACCGATTCGACTACTAAATGGACTTGGATTTGACGAAATAACAGTAAAAAGTAGAACTTTCGTCGAATTTGACGCGCTAATCAGTGAAGATGAAACCCACTGTAGGTGCTGTTAGACTATCCACAATAGAATTAGACCTAATCAGTCTAATCCCAGTCTAAATCGCTCTTGTTTCCAAATTAGACTACCATTATCCACCCCAAATAGACGCTGATTCGCCCAGAAAGTTGAGTCTAATCTTTTTGTGTACACCATGGCGAATAGATCGTGATTGGCCTTGGAATACATAACGTGTAGTGTTTGGCTTGATTTTTGTTGTTGCAATGTTGACGGGTTTGAATGTTTAAAAAGTTTGATGACTACAAGTGTTAGTCATCAATGGAAAGTACAATAAAATATAATTATTTGACTAAGAAGCTCGGTTAAATCCTCTTCCACTTCCCTAATGTAGTCGTAATTCGGTTGTACAAATATGGTGTAATGTTGGTCGTGCTGATGTAAAGCTCGGGAAGAATGTTGTTAGCGTTTTGCGATAGAACAATAAATCTCCCCAACATCCTGAAACATAAATAACGTAGATTGATATCGAAAAGCCCAATACAGAAACAAGATTTTGGTATGTACAACAAAAAACTGAACAACTTCTAAGACCAACCCCGACATCCTCTTGGCAATGCCCTCCAGAAACAACTGATGGGTTTCCGTTGCATGAAGGTCCATGTTGGATGCATCCATCTCCTGGAGTAAGCGGTACTCATATATAAAGGACTTCAAGCCCTGTTGATGGAGGGTCCGCTCGTGCTCGATTGCCTGCAAGCTAGCGGCCAGTGCTTGGTTGTCTTGAGGCTGGTCTCCCCCCATGCCCTTCTCCTTCTTAGCCTTCGCAGCAGTTTGACCAATAGCCCGACGCCCGTGAACTGGTCCAGGTCGTCTTCCATCGACATCTTCAGCAGCGGGCGCTAGCATGTCCATCTGAGACATTGGGTCGCTAAGGTTGGGAGTTCTAGGTGTGCGCCGAGTCTCACTCCTAATGAAATCACCGGTTGTGGTCGAGAACTCGCTCTCGAAACGATGCTGCCAACATGACTTCTCTCGCACAAGCTGCCACTAGTGCTTCCAAGCAAAGACATGGTTGTATCTCTCCACGTAATCCCGCTTCGCATCATCGGTGACCTGCTCATCGAATCTACCAGATTGATATATGTACTTGAACTTCGACCAACAACCTTGGAACATTTTGACCTTACGGTTAGTAACGCTCCAATGTTGCTTGCAATTCTTTGTACTTCGCTCTAGGCCATGTCCTCGGCTCGTCGCTTCAACGAATTCACGGTGGATGCCCGCCCAAAAACACTCTGACGACTGGTCAACCCTAATGCTTGAGTTCTCGGAGTTGTTCAACCAGGATGAAACCAAGGCCAACTCATCCACCCGTGTCCATTTCCGATATCGACGAGAAGGAGGTGGTGGTGGGACGATCACCCGGTACGTTGGTGGTGTTGGTCGTGGACGGTGTGTAGTAGGGACTACCTTCCCGGTGTAGCTCTTGCGCGCAGAATAATATCTTGACCCCGCTCCCGATCCCATATCCCAAGTACGTGGACCTTTGTACTCTACTCCACTGAGGAATGGCGATGATGAACCCAACGTGTCTGGGTTTTGGCTACGTAGAGGGTGGCCGGTAAAGTCCATTGATCAGGCGGCGGCGGGACATATTTCTCCGAATCTTGGCCCCAATGTCTCTCCTCTTCGTCGTCATCGTAATGCTGTGAATCAGGTACGAAATCGCATACCCGGCGATTTCTCCGATAGTACTCTTCATGTTCTTCCTTTGGACTGTTAGGTGCTAGCGAAACATCATCTTACAAGTGGAATCCGGGGGTTTACCGCAAGCTCTTTGACCCTACCATTTAAGCAGACGAAGTGGAGGGGGATAACGGTGGACGTCAAGAAAATGCCGGGAAGTTGGCAACAAGTTTCTTGAATCGGAATGGTACTGGGAAGCAGTAGAGAGCACAAACAGTGGTGAAGTTGCAGAGGATTCGCGAAGAAGAAACTTCGAGAGTTGGATATTTAAGAGCCGAAATTAATTCGAACATTTAAAATCATTTCCACTTCGGAGTTTATTTGTAGGGCCCGATTTTCCTGGGCCTGTATCCGTCGATTCGACAGGCCCCCGAGTCTTCGGATCCCTCGACGTCGATTCAGAGATTTCGAAGATTCGACATTAAACAAACGACGCCGACTCGATTTGACGTTCGAATTCTGTGCTCCGTACGATTTAAGGTGTAATTATACTTCATTTCAACGTCATTGTGGATAGCCTTAAAAACCAAAACAGATAATTACGTATGTTGTTGCACATAAACTCTGGACGGTGTTTAGGACAGCACGAACTAGTTACCAAACAGACCCTCATCTACACATTAATAGTTGAAACCGGACCCATCACCCAGCAGCTTTCTAGAAACGCACTCGTCACTCTTCTCTTCATTCTTTTGTCCAATGAGACTGCAATTGGGCGCCATGTCCCGCGCTGCAATGTTGTCATCGTATTCATCGTCGACATCGGCCCTCAGAAACCCTAGTTTCTCTCCGTCTCCGAGCCCATCACTCTTCAATGGAGTCCCTCACAGGAACCGCGTTTCCTTCTCCCCTCGATTCCGCAACGCCTCGCTTCGATGTTTCGCGTCTTCGCTTGATTTCGACAGAGTTAAAGTGAAGAATCCAATCGTCGAGATGGACGGTAGCGTAGCTTAAACCCTACTTTATTGTTTACGATGGTTGGTAAGAAATAGAAGGAAAGGAAGTCAAACGAAAATACGATCGTTTCTGTTTGTGATTATATTCTTGGCCGCGCAATTAGTTTTATGGTTTACTTAATTTTTTGTATTGATGTTTTGTTGGTGGTAGGTGATGAAATGACGAGGATCATCTGGAAAATGATTAAGGATAAAGTATAGAAATGCATTTATCTCCAAATTTAATTTTGCAACTGCTTTTATTAGTTGTTTGGCAGGTTTGATGGAAATTTCTGCGTCCTATGTGGTTGCAGCTTATATTTCCTTATCTGGATTTGGATATAAAGTATTTTGATTTGGGGATGATGAACCGCGATGCAACAGATGACAGAGTGACCGTAGAAAGTGCTGAAGCAACTTTGAAGTAATTCATTCTACTCCAGGCTTTAGTAATATTCGCCAAATTGACTTATTGGAGGACATCATGGGGGGCTGTTGTAATCTTGTTAGCTGATTTTATAGGAATTGGCTATACATTACAATATGGGAATATGATTATGTAATTAGTAATGGTAGTAGTCTTGTATATATTCGGAAGGGATAAGCAGTTTTTTTCAGTGTCATCAAACTAATGTTTGTTCTAACATGAATACTTTTTTTTGGCATTTGTCATTTTTGGCTATAGGT
This sequence comes from Erodium maritimum, assembly GCA_963921825.1. NCBI lineage: Eukaryota > Viridiplantae > Streptophyta > Magnoliopsida > Geraniales > Geraniaceae > Erodium > Erodium maritimum. The sequence continues at coordinate 18,664,190 of OY997593.1, read as the reverse complement.
ACAATGTTGCAGTGAAATGTGCTACCATAACTCCAGGTTAGTTATTCATCTCCTACTGTGCTTTGGTACAAGAGAGTAGTAGTCTATAGCGGATGAATACTTTCTTTGTTCATGGGATCAGCGGCAACCCATAAAAATGTGCCACTTCATTAAAATTTACGCTCCCTGCACCCCCAAATCCGTTGAAGTGGATTCATAGTGATATCATTTGATTGGTTCGCTTAGTCTACGTCAATAAATCCTAACGCCTTGTATAATTTATTTTTCTATATCTACATCACCAGGTTTATGCTCCATTGGTTATAGTCTGTACATACTATTCATGCTACCTTTGATGATGTAAATTGCAGATGAGACCCGAGTCAAGGAGTTTGGGCTGAAATCTATGTGGAGGAGTCCTAATGGCACAATTAGGAACATTCTAAATGGTATATATATATCTTGCAAATAAGTTGGCTTTCTGTGTCCAGCCTGGTTATTCTATGCACTTCACTACACAATCTTTAGTAGTAATGGACAGTTAGACAAACATAAGGGCGAGCGGATCAAGGAAAGTTGTTGATCATATGATTAAGAATGCATGGAATGATTCAAATACTCTATACTCAGATTTGCAGATCTTTATACACTGATTAGATATATGACCGTAGTTTGTAGTTGGTTTCAGTTTATAATATGGTTATACATGACATTTGAAAAATGACGCTGAAACAGGAAATGTATACTATTCAACTATGGTGCTATATATTGTGTTTATAGGCTCACTCTTTTGCATGATTTTTTTTTCTTGGTATAGTCCATTGCTTCCTAAGAAGTGGGTTACTTCTGTAGGTACTGTTTTTCGTGAACCAATCTTGTGTCAAAATATACCGAGAATCGTTCCTGGTAATATCTGGTTCCGCCATCCTATTCCTGATTGTGGTTTAAAATGTTGAGACACTTGGCAGTAATTAAGTCCCTATTTTACAGGCTGGAAGAAAGCCATTTGTATTGGTAGACATGCCTTTGGAGATCAGTATCGTGCCACTGATGCAATCATTAAAGGGCCAGGAAAGCTTAAAATGGTTTTTGGTACACTTCTTTAAAAATTCTGCATAGTATTAACTGACATTTTGTATGCCGTAAATGTTATCTGTGCTCACCGCCCTCTTTTACCAGTTCCTGAGGATGGCAGTTCTCCAACAGAAATGGATGTCTATGATTTTAAAGGTCCGGGTATTGCTCTTGCTATGTATAATGTTGATGAGGTTTGTCATCTTGTAGTTCTTTACTGTGAGTTTATTTTCAATATATATATATATCAGTTATAACAAAGGTCTAGAAATTTTCAGTCTATTCGAGCTTTTGCTGAGTCTTCAATGTCGCTGGCATTAGCAAAGAAATGGCCTCTTTACTTGAGCACAAAAAACACAATCCTCAAGAAATACGATGGCAGGTAACTTATGTTATCTCTTTTGGTTTAGCTTCTTCTGAGTCTGTTTCCATAGACAAAAATGCTTACTGTTCCTGTGAAATGACAGGTTTAAGGATATATTCCAGGAGGTATATGAAGGGAAGTGGAAGCAGAAGTTTGAAGAAAACTCAATATGGTTTGTTACTGTCTGTAGTAAATGATAGCATCCATCTTCAATGGTTGAGATTTTTAATCACATGATTGATAGTTTTTCCTTTGTGCAGGTATGAGCACCGTCTAATTGATGATATGGTGGCTTATGCCCTAAAAAGTGATGGTGGATATGTTTGGGCTTGCAAAAATTATGATGGAGATGTCCAGAGTGACTTACTTGCTCAAGGTCATACACTTAGTACCTTTTCAAAATTAACTCTTAGGTTGTACACATCTGTTCCTCTTCTAAGGCTGTGTGTCACTTAGCATGAATGGTTTTATGTCTTAGCACTATATTTTTCGCATATTTTATCTTATTTGATGAATATCTGGATATATTCGTTTATGTTTGAAAACATTGACCATTGACAAGTGTTAGCAACTCCAAGAAAGGTGGATGCTTATCTATCCAGATTATTTTTCTTCATTTCACTGGAGTTAAAGACTTAGGAAGTCAGAAATAGAATTTTTAGATTATGCCAACCAGTCTATCAACTCTGTCTATCATGTGTCTGTTTACTCCGTTGGCAAGAAAAATAGGACTAAGAAAATTGTTATTGGAGCCTAAAAGTACTGTTATCTGTATGCAGGATTTGGTTCGTTGGGCCTCATGACATCTGTGCTGGTCTGTATCAGGGTTATGTGTTTCTTTCGTAAATGCTGCCTTGTTAAGTTTTGGGCAAGATTTTTACAATTATAGGTTGTGCAGTTATCGTCTGATGGGAAAACTATAGAAGCTGAAGCAGCTCATGGGACTGTAACAAGGCATTTTAGGTTGCATCAGAAGGGACAAGAAACAAGTACTAATAGTATCGCTTCAATTTTTGCATGGTCTCGAGGACTAGAACACAGGTATGATTTACTTCCGCTCCCCATTAAAAAAACACGGCCATAGGGAGCTTTGAAGTTATCTTAAATTCTTTATTGCAGTAGCTTATCTCTGTAACATATCTGTTAACGTGTTGAAAATATGTTACTAGTGAGTTCTAGTCACAAGAAATTTCTTGTTGGTCCGCATGATCTCTTCAATTCTAGATTTCTTGGTATCTATGAAGTTATGAAATTGATCAAGGTTTCGTTGAACTTGAAGAAATCTTGGCTACCTTTTCCCTTATTTTAGAAATTTCCATGATCCTTATAACCCTTCTGGTTGATTGAACTTTCTCTGTAGGGCCAAACTAGATGAAAATGGAAGGTTGCTTGATTTTGTCCGCAAGTTGGAGGCTGCTTGCATTGAAACTGTGGAATCCGGGAAAATGACCAAGGATCTTGCCATTTTGATCCATGGACCCAAGTAAGTTGCATTTTCCCCTCTCATATTTATGCAGACTTCTATTTTATTCCTCATCTTTGGCTTTGGGTCATAAAAGTAAAATCTAGCTCTATTTGAAGCTCACAACAAATAGATAGTTTTTCCAGTAGTTTATGTTGGATTGTGCTTAATTAGTTGACAACATAGGTTGCCCAAAAAATAACTTGTCATTAAATAATGGGCAAATTCCACCTCAATACCCTAACTATCGTTTTATTTCACCTCAATACCCTAACTATTTTTCGTGGCACCTCAATACCCTAGAATGGCATTTTCCGTCACTTTAGTACCCGCCGTCAACTTTCCATCCATTTTGGATGGAAAATGCTTGAAAAGTCCAAATTACCCCTCACTACCAGTCAAATTTTCAAAATATGCCATTGGTTTTCAATTTTTTTATTTATTATTTATTTCTTTTATAAAAAACATTTTTTATTTTATAAAAATTAGAATTTCTTTAAAAATATTAATTTTTTATTTCAAAAAAACAGTTTTTTATATAAATTCATATATTTCTTCAAAAATCAATTCAACACCCACACCTCCCCAACCCAGTCACCATCTTCATCTCTCTCCTCCATTCCCATGTCTCCAATTCCCAAATTTCCATTTTGATTATTTTGTTTACTTCCCTAAATAAATCTACTTAAATATAACTCTACCCCTATGATCTATCTATCTAATCCTTTTAACCCAAACACCAGATTCTCTCCACCACATCTAAACATAACCCTTTCTACCCTTTATCCTCTTCCCCGTGAGTGCATGTTTGCACAAGTAGTTTGGTTAATCTCACAGAAACAATAACCACAGAGTATAAAAACAAGTTCAGAGATTATTCAAAAAAAAAAAGTTTAGATGCTTCAGATCTGAACGCCGGCGCCCAGACGTGGAGAGGACAAATCGACCTCACGAGCTCCATCGAAGCTCCGATTCGCTACCACCCCTCTCTCTTCCCTCCTTTGATCCGACCAACAACGGCGACGCCACTCTCTCCTCCCTCGTGATTTGGCCTCCTCCCACGATGTCCCTTTCTCCCTCATTGTAGATCTGGTTTCGAGTGAGATGCGTAGAGATGTAGATGGGGTTTTGATATGGGTTGGAATGGACAGCGTATAAGGTTTTTAAGTCTTGTGATTCTTGTGTTAATTTGGGATTTGGGGAGGTAGAAATGAAGATGATCTGATTTGCAAGTTAGAGATGAACACGATGATGAAGATGAACTAAAAGTTGATTTTAATATTAGAAATGATAAATTAGTTGAAAAAAGAAAAAAAGTACTTAAATTCTATTACTAAAAGTTAAAAAAAAGAGTTAAAAAAATAATAAATGGATGGTAATTAAAAAATGATATTTTTATTTATTTTTAAAAATAAAAACTGATTTTTATAAAATAAAAATAATTTTCATAAATAAAAACTGAATTTATAAAAAATAAATTCAATTTTCGAAAAATAAAAATAATTTTCAAAAATAAAAAATAAATTTATAAAAAAAAACTGTTTTTTTGAAATAAAAAATTAATATATTTAAAGAAATTCTAATTTTTATAAAATAAAAAATGTTTTTTTATAAAAGAAATAAATAAAAAAATTTGAAAACCAATGGCATATTTTGAAAATTTGACTGGTAGTGAGGGGTATTTTGGACTTTTCAAGCATTTTCCATCCAAAATGGATGGAAAGTTGACGGCGGGTACTAAAGTGACGGAAAATGCCATTCTAGGGTATTGAGGTGCCACGAAAAATAGTTAGGGTATTGAGGTGAAATAAAACGATAGTTAGGGTATTGAGGTGGAATTTGCCCTTAAATAATAAATACTCAACAGAACAATAAATGGTCTCAACTGGAGGGAGCAGAGCATGATTCTCTATGTAGAGCCTAACGGTTAACCAGAAAATGTGTTCCTAAGCTAAAAATATTGAAGATGCATTACAATGATTCTTATGATTTGCAATTTGATGACTAAGAATGTGTAATGTGTATCTTATCTCTACAAGATCTTGTGGTTCTTGAGTTAGATATCTGCTAGTGTCATTTATTTCATGAATGATCATTTTTCCTTTTGAAGTTTGCGTTTCACATCAGGAGTAGGAGGATACTGCATTAGAGACAGGTTGTATATATTGATTTGCTTTTCTCAGAAATTGTTCCGTGTTTTAGCTTTATGGTGATGTGTCTCTTAGGTGGTATAAAGCATTTGTAGTTTCTTGGCTTCTTGACCCATAAAAATGTGGAGTGGTCATGTATATGAATTGGATAGTACATCAGAAATTATTTTAATGATAAACATTTTTTACCGCCATCTGTATATATCAGAGATTGTTCCGTGTTTTAGCTTTATGGTGATGTGTCTCTTAGGTGGTACAAAGCATTTGTAGTTTCTTGGCCCATAAAAATGTGGAGTGGTCATGTATATGAATTGGATAGTACATCAGAAATTATTTTAATGATAAACATTTTTTACCGCCATCTGTATATATCAAGGTTTGAACTCTGAGATTTATTATTCTCCATAACTGATTTGTGTGTTCTGATTAACACAGGGTCTCAAGGGAGCATTACTTGAACACTGAGGAATTCATTGATGCCGTGGGGAAGAACCTTACGACAAAACTTCAGGAGCCTGCACTTTCTTCAGTTCGTGTTTAATCTTTCTCAGTGTTCACATTCATAATTTCGTGCAAAGGACATTTTTTCGTACCGGGTTATATTACTGAGATAGTTTTTAGGAATACCATGTTAGATATAGCGGCCTCACCAGTGCAGTATCTATTAAATGAAGATTTTCTTCCCTAGTCCCGAAAGGTGAAGACAACTGATGGAGCTATGTCCTTTCATAGTCTGCATTTATACTGAACAGAGAGTGATCGTTACCTAAGCTTATTTGATCGGTGTTTGAATCTATTATCCAGGAGTGGCCGTAATAAATGTATGACATATTAGGAATGAATAAATTGTTGAGTGGTATTCATCCAATTCTTTAAGCTTGGTAGATGTAATTAGCGGTCAAGTTTGTTGATAAAATCTGTTAATCGAGTTGATAAGATATGTTGATTGTACTGACAAGCATGTCACAAAGTTTGAGAAAGTTTTTTTAACACAAATTTATAAAGTTTACTGATAAAAGCATATTAATGTGTAATGTGTTGTCGGAGTAGTCTAGTAGAATTTGACCTCCTCCAGATGTTTGAGGAGGCGTCAGGACAGGTAGTGAATCAGGCTAAATCATCCCTGTTCTTTAGTCATAATACGCTGGGGCATAGGCGGGAGGAAGGGGTGCAGATTCTGGGGCACCGGAGCTAGACTCCCCATCCCCATATTTGGGTGTTCCAAACATGATGGGACGGAATCGGAAGCAAGGCATGCAATATGTGCTGGATAGGGTCCTTCGACGGATCCAGAGATGGGACGGGAAGCTTCTAAACGGTGCTGGGAAGGAGGTATTAGTCAAGTCTGTCCTACATGCAATTCCCACCTACACGATAAATGTTATGAGAATACCTCAGGGGATACTGGATAAGATGAATGTGACCCTGACTCGATTCTGGTGGAAGTCGGCTGGACCAGAGGGGAAAGGGGTTATCTGGCAGTCTTGGACCAATATGTCGCGCCCAAAGGAGGAGGGAGGGTTGGGGTTCAAGAACTTGCATGATTTCAACTCCGCATTACTGGGTAAGAAGCTGTGGAAACTGGTGACGGAGGAAGACAGTTTAGTGGCTCGGGTATTGAAGGCTAAATACTATCCGAGATCCTCGGTGCTGGAAGTAGTCGGGAAACAGAATCAGTGTAAAGACCTGTTAAATTAATGGTCTAATTTCTCGGGTTTAAAACGACGAGGTTGAAAAGTGGAGCAAAAATTTTAAAACGAGTGAAAAAAAGAGAGAAGAGGGGTTCAGTTTTGGGCCAGCCAGGACCAGGCTTGGGCCGAACCAGCATCGGCCCAAATCGCACGCCAAGCCCACCATTGCGTAACCCTACGCGCACTGACATTCCATCGCGACGCTTCAGTGCTCACTTTTACGCACGAAGACCGAGACACGCTCCTCTCTCCTCTCGCTCGAGTTTCTCCGGCGTCATCGTCTTCTCTCGCTCAACCGAGCCTCGTCGGAGATCGCTCACCTCCTCCTCCCTCTTCTACTCCCTCCTCCACCCACGACTACCCTCGACATAACCCACAACCCAGAAAACCCCAACTCCTCTCCTCGTCCTTCGCTCCCTCCATTCCAGCGAAACCCAGCGTCGCCGTCAACTCCCTCGAGTTCCATCTCGCCGGAATCGAGCGGATCTGAGTCAGTAAGATGAATTCCGACCTCGATATGTCTTCCCCTCCCTTTTTCTTCTGGAAATCGAGTAAAAACAGTCACGGTTGGGGCCGAGCTTGGCCGGAAGGGCTCGCCGGAGTTCTTCGCTCCAGATCCGGAGTTCTCCACTCTGGCGAGCTCTCACAGCTCCAGATCTAACCAGAGAAACCCCAACCCCGCGCCAGGAACCTTCCCCACGACCTCCCGACGCTCCTGACGATGCTCGCCACCGTGAAGAACATCTCGAGCTTCCCGGCGCCGTCGCCGTCGCCGGAGGGAAGCCGGACTGAAACCCTAAACCGAGCTGCATCGTTGCCGGTTTTGGGCCTGGGCCAGAGTCGAGACAGACGGGCCTGAGACGGGACTTGGGCCTGGGTTTGAGCTGGGCCTCGGCCTGGACTGGCCGGGCTTGGGTCCGGGTCTGTACCGGATCTGGACTCGGGTCTGGACCGGGTCTGGGTCGGGCTCGGGTCAGGTCCGGGTCCTGGACCGGGTTCGGGTCGGACTCGGGCCGGACCGGGTCAAAACAGTTTTATTTAATATACTTCATTAAATATTTGGACTTAAAAATCAGATAAATACCTGGACATTTGGACAAAACAGACTATTGGATTTAATTATCTGATTTGAGGACCGTTACGGGTTGGACCGGAGCTGATACGTCCCTTTTTGTGTTAAACCAGGTCATTACCCCGAACGCGGAGCAGACCGGTGTGGACAGGACGTCAGCAGCTAGGAGGCGCAGCTGTCGACTCTTCAAGAGGTAGGGATTACCTCGAACCCGCTTTATTACGGTTTTACTAGAATGCATATAGGGAAACCTAATAAACCGGATAAAGAACTAGTATGCATATAGGAAACGAACCACTAGCGTAGACGTATCAAACTGTGAACATTTACGATTTATGTCTTGGGAATTGCTGTGCTGGTAGAATCGGGCCATGTCGCGTCCGTAGGACTTGTGTGCTGAATGTATCTGTGTATGTCTTTGCTGCTTGAACGGTTAATAAATGACGAACATGAAATCGAGTAGATTTGAGCTAGTGATATATGTTGAGGACTTGAGTGATTACTTCCTGTCTCGTTGATATGTTGAACTGAGATTGTCGGGGATTGGATACCGGTTAAGCCGATGGGGTTACCACGTGGATTGTGATGTCGGTAAGTGATGGTAAGTGCGGAATAGTTGTGAGTGTAATTAAGGGACAAAGCCTATTATACTCGGTGTTGCATGTTGTGAATGCGTGTGGGCAAGTGTGCCGTGTTTTGTGGTTGATGAATGGTGAATCCTTGGTTGTGAAATGGTCGGGTGAGTGATAGACCGACGTGATTGTGATTGTGAATGTGGTTGTGATTGTTCTGGTGACATTGGTTATGAGTTGTGCCCGAGAGGTGTATCGTACCTTCCGTCACGCCGCCGGTAAAGTGTGAGAGAAGTACTTCCGCAAGGTGTATCGTACCTTCCGGAGCGTGAACGTTAAAGTGTGAGGCTTGGTGTACGATGGTACACGAGAAAGGTGGTTTCCCTACCTTCCGACCGTGAGTCGGTAAAATGCTGTGTCCCGCGAAGAGGTGGTGTCCCTACCTTCCGACTAGCACTCGGTAAAACGCTGTGTTGAGCACCGCGAGAGATGAGGCCGCGAATAGGCGATTTCCCTGCCTTCCGTCGATCGGTAAAACGCTGCGTCCGCGATGAGGTCGACCGCCTATCCTGACTTTGTGTTAGGGAAGTTGCGTGCGCTTACGCCGGGCAGAGAGGGTTGCTCCCTAGACCGTGCGATGGTTACGAGTTGTGTGTTTGAGATTGCTTTGAATTGAATGCGTACTGCTGTGTTGTGATTATGAGTGTTTTCCTTGATATGAGTTGTGTGTGGCTGAGAATGTCTTGCTTTGATTGTTGTGAATTGTGCCGGTGAGTGGCGTTGACTATGTGCTGTGGAAACTGAGTGTTAGTAGTTCCTTGGTGTGGCCTCCGGGTAGGCGTTAGTGAGGAGTGGTGATGGAATAGTTGGATCTTGTGTGTTATGAAGAGAAGTGTTGAGGTTTAATTAGCTTAAGCGTCGTATCGTGTGTCAAACCTTTAATTATATTTCAAATTGTGGAAACGCATTTTGGTAAACCCGATATAAGGACGTTTTCATGGTTTTCCCTACTGAGCGTCAAGCTCACCCCTTACCGTGTTTTCTACAGGTAATGGCTTTGATTTGGAGTAAAGGACGTCGCGGAGCATGGGGCTAGCGAGGGTCCGGGTTATGTTATTTTATGTTTCGTAGTGACGTAACGGATATTTGGATTTATGTATTTTACTGAGCGTAGGACTCAGAAATTCTAATACCTTTGAACTATTTTATTTACCGTTATTGAATATTATGGTTTTAAATTGTTATTATTTAAATTTCACTAAGTCGCGTCTCGGATCCGGTCAATACCGGATTTGGGGCGTGACAATCAGAGCTATGTCTGGCAAAGTATCCTGTCTGCCCAAGAGATGGTCAGGAGTGGGGCTCGGAGGTCGATTGGGCCAGGAACGGGTATGTCAGTATGTGATCATCCTTGGCTCACAGGGGTGGAAGCACTAGTGCAGTCGTCGGGGCCCGGCGTGGAGGGGAAGCTGGTGTCGGATCTGATGAGGCCGAATGAGAGGCGTTGGGATGCAGAGCGGATTGGTACACTCTTCAGCCAGGAGGATCAGAGGGCTATACTGGCGGTTCCGATAAGTAGAACGGCAGTGAGGGACTCTTGTTATTGGGTGAGGGACTACTTGGGGCAATATACGGTCAGGTCGGCATATGGTATGAGTCAACAGGATCAGGCAACCTTCCAAGCCCAGCCAGAAATTTGGTCGGTTATTTGGAAGCTGGAGGTGATGCCGAAGGTCAAATCCTTCCTATGGAGCACTTGCTCAGGATGTTTGCAGGTGGCAGTTAACCTAAGGCGTAGGCATGTGGATATGGCAGCAACCTGTCCGGTTTTCTCTGGGGCGGAGGAATCGTCTCTCCACATTCTGGTTTAGTGCCTAGTGGCTGCAGAGTGCTGGGCGAAGTCGGGGTTAAAGCTACCTTAGGAGGCCCAGACGATGGTTGAATGGGTGCATGGTGCGCTGACCATAAACCCCCCGACAAGTGGGGGACTGATAGGATGTCTCCTGTGGGAAGTGTGGAAGGCTAGGAACAAAGTGGTATAGGAGAATGTAGATAAACCTGCAGCCAGTATTTATCAGACATCATTCCACCTACAGAAAGGGTGGATGGAAGCCAGGAAGTAGAAGCTACAGGCACAGGCGGCTCCCCGTCAGGCCAGGTTACAGGCTGCGGAAGTGTGGGAACACCCCGGTCAGGGCGAGTGGGCCATCAACACAGATGGTGCCTTGTTTGCAGCGGCAGACAAGGTGGGAACGAGATGGATCTGTAGGGACGATATGGGTCATCTCAGGGATGCCCAGTCGACATCATTTCACGGAGCCCAAAACCCGGGACTCGTAGAAGCCTTTGCGATCACGGAAGCATTAATGTGGCTCCAGCAGTACCCTCGCCAGAGGGCAGTGGTTCGGAGCGACTGCAAGGTCATAGTGGATATGATCAGACGAGGGGGGAATCTTCTCTCTCCTCTGGGAACGATCGTTACAGATTGTACTTCCCTTTTATCTACACTCGAGTGCGTGCAACTCGAATTTGTAAAACGGACAGCGAACAAAGCAGCTCACTGCTTGCCAGTGCGGCTTGTTCTAACCCTGTCTAGAATTGGCAAAGGGGTCATATCCCCGAACCTCTTCAAAATATCATATTTTCCGATCTTTAAATAAAATCTCATATTATCTCGAAAAAAAAAGTAGAATTTGACAAAAAAAAAATCATGACTGTGAATCCCTAAGGGGCTCTTTAGCTCTAACCTTAGAATTAGGGTTCTAGTTTCCAATAGGGCTGATCAACCTTATGGCTTTCTCGACCTTCTTGTCACATATGGGAGCGTCTATTACCATGCCACCACGTTCTTCTTCTATTTTTATCAAGTCTTAGATGGGTTGGAGATCCTCCCCATCCAAACCGGTGGCCCGTCCGTGCACGCCTTCGCAGGCGACCTGCAAAACAGTCTCGACTTCTCTCCCTTCGTCGCTTGAACCGCCCATGCTGCTGCTTCTCACCAAAAGAATAATCTCATTCATGGTGGTTCGTATTCTTCCGTCGTCTTTATCGGGGGATACATTCCAACCACCATCCAAATCAAAGCAGAATCGGAAGTCCTGTGTTGTGGGGAGTTCCCAATTAGTTCCAACTTCGACGTTATTGGTCACTCTCCCTCTAATCATGGATGAGGGTGGATTTGTTCCCCTATAATACACAATGGGGTTACCTCCGTTTTCTCTGTATGGGATGCCTCAGTCGAGCTTTGATCCTCATTACCACGGTCAAACTGTCTGGATGTCAACCGTCTCCTCCACCAGCCTCTCACTCCCATCATCAACCTCACGCCAACGTCGATGTCGTCTCTGATCACGGTCACTCTGGCCTCAATAGATGACCTTCAGGATGAATTGTTTTCTTGTTCCTTGACTGTGGACGATGATGCAGTTATTGAGGTCCCATTCACTCTGATTTCCCATAAGGCCCTTGTATACCGGTAGTTTAGTATGGTCAATAGACCACTCACTTATCGACCTTTGGATGGCTAGCAGTGAATAGTTGGCCGAAATACAAAATAATGAGCTCCCGCATCCTTGCCTCCCATGTGAACACTTGCGCCACTGTATTCTTAAGCGCCACCATCGCATTTATCCTGCGTCTATAGGAAGCAGTTGCCTGGAAAAATTTAGTGTTTCTATCCCCCTTCGCTAACCAGTGTTGTTTGGCCCTTTGGCACTAGAATGCCTCCTGAATAAATAACGTCTTTTCATATTGGATTTAGATGACTTCCCTCCGATGAACCCCAACCCGGTCGACCCTACCATTAAGCTCTACAATACGTAGTTGACACCATTTGATGTGGTTCACATTTTTTAAAAAGTGGAAAGGACCCCATTTATTCAGTGATAATCCTATATTTCTTGCACCACTCTTCCACATTTCGGATCCCGTGTCCACTACCATTGAAATCGAAATTTTGGAGTGGCACAATGAGTCACTTTCCGTGCCACGGATAACAGGATAGGCTAATGGTCCGAGGTAGTTGTACCTGTAGTACAGAAATCCAGGTCGGGTAGAGAATAGTAATATGAACTAAACATCAATGCCCTGTCTAGTCGGGACTGCATACGAAGATTGTGATTCCATCCTCGGAACCAATTACATTGATGGCCTGATATCAAAATATTAATAAGATCAAGCTCCTCAACAACTTGACAGAAGTCCTCCACTAGATTCTAGGGGTATGCACCACTACCCGTCGTCTCCTCCTGGTCCAAAATTCCATTAAAATCGCTCATAATCAGTTGGGTCAGGATGATTGGGTAACTGTCGTGATAAATCCTAGGCCCAATAGCAGTGTTCCTATCGTTCCTCGCCATAGATGCCTATAATACGAACATCCTCATAACCCAGTATTGACAATTCTACGTCAATGCAATGTCCGCCAGGTGCCCTCAGTGCCACATATACCCCGAGTACCTAAAATAAGGCCATATCCCTTTTCGTTTCCGAGACCGGAACACAAATATGGCCGTGGAATCCCAAGGACCGAGGTAGGAGCAAACATCTCTGGGTAGATAGTTTGGTCTATGATAGAAATAAAACATGGGACCGGTGATCTCGTAGAAGATGACGAAGGTGCTATTTGTGTGGTCGGGATCCCATCCCTTGACAATTCCATGCCAAAATGCTAAAGTCGGACTTGTCTAGGATAGGGTTAGGATTAGGGAGAACTCATGAACAAGGATCCATCCAACACTGGAATTGAGGCATTGGGTTCGGTTGGGATAATTTGTATGGAGAATGTTTCGCTACAAAGAGGGATTGAGAGATCGTTGTTATTGGGCTGGTCGGATGTGACTAGTTGAGGGTGGGAGTCAAGCACGCCGCACGTGGTGCGTCTCGTGATGGAGGAGCCGAGGGTGCAACCGGGGAAGGATGAGATCAGCGCCATTGAGACGGAGCAGATCCACCGGACCTAGACCGAAGAGTGAGGCCAACCTCGAGAAGGAGTAACCGTCTGTGATATCGGCGTAGAAACCCTAGCAGAGTGAGGCATGTCGTGCTACAACAGATTGTTGTATTGTGTTTGGTTATGCAAGGTTGATTCGTTCATGTTTAAGTTTTTGATATTTGATATCAAAATTTCATATTTGGGAACTTACTTATATAATTTTTGTCCCCTATTTCAAATAAATGAATCAACACATAAAGTTGTCAAAGTAACCTCTTGTGTGTAGGCTTATTTATTTTAAAATAACGAGATGTGTGTGTTCATTGTTTATGCAATCAACAGTCGTACCAAAGGAAGGTCATTGATTAGCCAAACAATAAATACACGTGTGTGAGTGGTATGTGACGATTGTAAAGTTTTCATGTAAATAATGTACCAGCCCAAAGTAAGGATGTTATTTGAGTGAATTTATTGCCAACGCTTGGTTTCTGCGTGTAAGAGTGCTACTTAAAAATTGATGTTTCTATCTAAAGATTAAATATTAATGTTGTGCTAGGTATCTTGGTTGTATGAGCCCATCACTTCAGTTGATTAAAAATTGTGTATCACATGAGAATTGTTTGCTTATTCTTAGCATGTTATAACATGATTTTCAATATATGAGCTTATGTGTTTAATATTTCTGTATTTCATAGTTACTGCATCTGCTGCTAATATTACTACCAACGAGAACTCAATTATTGTGCTTAACGACACAAACTTTAGGAGCTAGAAAGAGAATTTTGTTAGTTCTCGGTTGCATGGATTTCGACTATACGATAAGGTTAGAACAACCTGCTTCTCTTACGGAGGAAAGTTCAACTGAGGATAAAGTAAACTTTGAGAAGTGGGAATGTTCTAATCGCATAAGTCTGATGATGATCCAATGCAGTATTCCAGAAACATTCAGGGGCGGTATGCCCAATATGATCTCTATAAGGGATTTTCTTCAATAAATTGATAGTAGTTTTGCAAATATCGAAAAGGGTGAGACAAGAAAGCTTTTAGCTGACCTTGTCCAGATGAGGTATATAGGAAAATGAAACATAAGGGAGTACATTATGGAGATGTCTAACATCGCTTCAAAACTTAAGGCGCTGAAACTTGATCTGTTTGATGACTTGCTTGTGCATTTGGTACTCACATCTCTTCCTTCACATTGTGGTCAGTTTATAGTTAGATATAATACTCAAAAGGACAAATGAACTCTTAAAGAGCTCACTTCTCACTGTGTGCAAGAAGAAGATAGGTTGAAGCGGGAGAAGACTGAAATTTATCATGTTGCAACGACCTCAATAGGAAACAAATGTAAGAGGACTAAGGATAAAGAAATTATAGTGGGAAGTGCACTACCCAGGAAACAAAAGAATCAGGGTGAAGGATTTACCTGTTACTTTTGTGATAAAGTTTGGCATGTGAAAAAAGAATATCCCAAATATGTCGCATGACAAATACAGAAAGATAGACTTTTTACCTTTATCTGTTTTGAAGTTAATTTCACTTATGTACCTAGTAATAATTGGTGGGTGGATTCCGGTGCTACCACTCACACAAGTGTTTCCATGCAGGGTTGCATTTGGAGTCGATTGCCAAGTGATGATGAAAGATTCATCTATGTAAGAAATGACAAAGCAGTTCCGATTGAAGTCATCGTCACATTTAGAATATCTTTTGATACTTGTCATTTTTTTGAATTAAAAGAGACTTTTTTTTTAATTCGAAAATTTATTAATAAAAAAAACACATTCCAAGAAGGAATGAGCCTAAGAGGTTAGAGACCGGTTCAACGATTACATGGGAGCTCCAATAAGGGGAGCTAAAAGGAAAAGCCTTTTCCTAAGACAAACAAGCAAGATACTACTATCCAGCTTTCTTCTTGGCAACCAAAGCACGGATTTGAGTCCACGCATAAGTTCTAAGAGACGGCGCTGCAACGATAGACTGCATCTTTGACCTGATAAAGTGAAGATAATTAGGACTCTTCAAAGGAACTGTTTTCTTCTTCGGAGGACGACCTTATAGCTAGGCTTAAGGACACCGTCCTTCTAAGGACTGCCCTACTGGTCCGACAACTAGACGACCGTTCCAGAAGATGAACTAGGACCAATAGCTAGCTCCTCATGACCCAAAATAGGCTATAGGTCGAATCTACTTGGGTAAGGTTAGATTGGATAAGATCTAAACATATAGGGTCAGATTGGGTAGGACCTTGGGTTGCTTGACCCGCAAGCAATCCAACCGAACCAATTTGACGTTGAACTTCAACCTCCAGCGCCGATTCTCTCCAATTTCCACGAGATTTGAGTCGAGAATCACAATCACGGAAGGATTAACACAATCCATGGAGAGATCACTACAAATCCGATCTGGAATGAAAACGCATTGAAAATTTGAATCTGATTGCATAGCCGAAGATTTTCCCTTATTGTTGGAAGAAAGCTTAATGGTTGCTTCACCGAGGAACGACGTCGTCGATAGAGAAGGCACTAACATTGGGGGAGCCTTCTCAACCCCGTGTTCTAACGAAAATGAGCAAGTTTGAGTTCTCTATTTTGTAGGTTTCTCAGATTCGCTATGAAAAGTCTCTGTTGGAAGAACAAACACCGCCTGATTGTTGGAGGAAGCCATCACTGGTGAATCACGACCCAACAACGGTTTACATACCCCTTTAGACCCAAAAACCAATTTACTTGGCATGCTTGGGGCCATTCTCTGTTTTAAGTGGATGGCAGTTTCCAACTTCTAGTAAGAGCAACAAACAAGTGGTAACCATTTACCTTCAAGCCATTCATACACTCGATTGCCTGAAGCGCTGCCTCCTTCGACCGTAAACGCATAAAACCGTACATTTGTGCCTTACGATTTGGCCGGCCGAGCGCAACCGAGGAGATAAATTCTCCAAATGATCTAAAGGTATGCTTGAGCCAGTTTGTCATGGTACCATAAGGGAGATTACAGCCGAACAATTCCTCCTCTATAATATTTCTCCTTATCCTGGCTTTACCAAGCTTGATCTACAGCTCGTGATCACTGGCTAGAGAAACCACAACCTTCGATCCAGACTGATCAGAATCCTCAACGCCCTGCACGCCCTTCTTCTCGAGACCAGAACACCTCCGTCTGGGCCGTCGGACAATCATGTCTAGAGAAGCCTGGTTCGCAACATCCTTCGCTCCTCGATCAGTAGACATCTTTCCCGATGTTGCACCAACCTGACCAGAACGCCTACGTCTACGACTTCCATTGGCCAGGACGTCCGCCCCCGAGTGTTTAGATGTCTTTATAGAAACCTTCTGTAAGATCTCGCAGTATGAATCATCAGAAGATAATAGAAAAGAAAAAAAAAAGAGGAGAAGGACACCAGATCCTTCCTCCATCCCATTGCCAACTAATAATTCTTATTTCGGAGAGACCTCCGTTCACCGGTTATCAGAGAGCATCGCTTGAGGCTTCCAGTAGATGATTTATTAAAAGAGACTTTTTTAGTTTCGTCATTTAGACGAAACTTGGTTTCTGTTTCTGTTTTGGACAAATTGGTTATTCTTGGTCAATTGGAAACCATAAGTTTAGTTCCTATTTGGTTGCGAATGGTTTTTTGGTTGATAATATTTATATGTTAAATATGATTGGTTCAACTAACGAAACCTTGCAAGTAATACCAAGAGGTACAAAGCGCAAATTGTTAACTCTCGATTCCACCACCTTATGGAACAAGTGCTTAGGACATATCTCAAAGAAGAGAATGGAAAGGCTTGTGTTGGATGGAATTCTTGAAACATTTGATTGCATAGACCTTGGTGTATGTGCAAAGTGTATTAAAGGAAAACAGACAAATATAAGGAAGTTAAATGCCAATAGGAGCTCTGATGTTTTATAGCTGATACATACTGATATATGTGGCTCATTCCCTACAAACTCTTTGAAAGGACTGTTAGTCTTAGTGCCCATAGTTCAATCGTAAACATCCAAATGTATATATCATCATTAGTAATAAAATTAAAGCAGCTTTATATTACTTATGTGTTGGAGTAATATATTGATGCATGTTCTAACTTATGCCCACCATGTGAATAGAACCATAGATCGAGATAGATAACACTCGATGAGTCCCTAGTCGACAAAGGTTCACTAGAAGCGACTGGTATGAAAGATGACTTTTTATGGCTTACATTCTGTTGGTCATTGGAATGGGATTCTGGAGTCTGATCATAGATATCATGTGGGACATGATATTAGATGACCCGACATGAGTACGTGTCATAGATCAAGTCATGAACATATTCATTGTCGTAACTGGTCATGTATCCTTAGACCAAGGAGTCTTTGTGATTACTATGTAGTATACAATTGAGTTTGACCTGAGCCCAATGTTGCTTGTGACAGGGTTTTGATTGGCTTGGGGATGGACTGCATGAGTGACACGAAAGACGACTAAGGGATTTATCCCTCATACTGAGGTATGAGAAATATATCGGTTCTCGACCGCTTGATCGAGAGTCACTCAAACAAGAGCATGGACATGCACATGATACTGAGTACCATATATTCAATCATCTCACATATCAAGGAACAATGATTGAGAATAATAAGGATGACGGTTCTATGCCTTATCTCAATTAGGATATCTAGAGGTAAAATGATAGTGAAATAGACGATAGAAAGGTTAGAATTGACATGGTCGATTCGTTATGCAGTGTTTGGCAATACTAAAGTCTCGTTAGTTGCCACTTATGTAGGATCAAGTAAAATGTGATTTTACGTTGATCTACAGACATGCATAAGCAGAGGATGAAACTCATTAACACATTTATGGAGAATGGCCAAAATGGAAGTTGTCTCGGGACATGACCAAAACTAGGTTTTGGGTCATGTGCCCGTAAGTATTTAGGACATTACAGATCGAGACAAGGCTTGGAGTCCTGAGATTGATCGCGTCGGATAATATTGGACATATCCGGTATGGAAGGTGTGGAGGCGATGAGTGCGTCACATGACCTCATCGGGAATGACCACGAGCCATCACCTACAAGGCCCATAGGCGCCGCATGCCACCAAGAGCCCATGGAATTAATTAATTAAGCCTTAATTAATTAAGCCTTAATTAATTAAGTTCTAATTAAGCAAGAATGGATTAAGGTGTTGGTGATTCACCACCAACTCCCATCATTCTACACCATGCTTGTCCTATTTACACCATGCTCAATACCATGCTTGTCCTATTTACACCATGCTCAACACCATGCTTATTGTATACTATTATTTATTATGTTGATGGGATTTAATTGGTTTAAGTCATCCTTTTCAAATATAACAAACACAAGACACAAATAGGAAGCATAAACTTCTCTTCTTCTCTCTTGGGGGTTCGGCCAACATAGGAGTTTCTCTCCATTTGTGGTATTCTTGAGTCCTCGTAAGAATAAAAATGTGGCTTTGATTTCCAAGTGTATACGTAGGCGTTTTGGAGACTCAAGACCGATCATTCCTTACTCGGTGTTCTTGATTTGGTAAGGAAACCATGAATTTATTTATTCTCTTGTGTTTCAAACTTGGTATTTTTTTCATGGCATGGTCTCGTGAGTTATTTTTCGTTGCAATTATTTGTTGATACACTCCATCGAGTCCTAACATGGAAAACTGTCACGCTCCAAATCCGATTTTGACCGGACTCGAGACGTGAGTTAGGAATAATAAATAAACAGTAAATAAAGTAAAATTAAATGCAATTAAACTCCAAGTTTTTGTTATGACAGAACATGAGTCCAATGCTCAATCCAAAACGGTAAGTAAAACATAGTTTATAACGAAAGTGGAATGTACGTCTCCCTACTATAAACCACCCGGACCCTCCACGAGCTCCCGAGCCCTGAACGTCCTCTAAGCCTACTCAACAAGGAAACCTGTACAAACAGTAAACAAGAAGGGGGTGAGCTTACGCTCAGTAGGAAAAAAGTAGTAAATAAAAAAAGAACCCCCGCTTTGATAACAAAATTACCGAATAGTACGATTTATCCAAAAGACACCATACTGATCAACAAGAAATATCAAAATGAAATAAGATAATAACTCAGGGGAAACAACGGGGAGACAACTTATTCATCAATAGAACAACTAAGAACCCACTAGTACTGAAATATAGATAATTTAAACCACAGAACTCCAATCCACACAATAACCAACGCATCATAACGGAATGCCCCTCGTTCCAGAAGACACACATAACATCGGGGCTCCCGGAAACATTCCCATAAGGAACACATATCATCGGGACTCCCGGAAATGCCCCCAAGGGAACACAGATCATCCGGGTGGCACCAAGATGTATCGGGACATCAGACGACAGTATTGGTGGAGCGGGATGTGGAGAGCAGTTGCAGAGTTCATCTCGAGATGCCTCACTTGTCAGCAGGTAAAGGCCGAGCATCAGCGTCCCGCCGGTTTGCTTCAGCCATTACCGATCGCAGAGTGGAAGTGGGAGCACGTCACGATGGACTTCGTGAGTGGCTTACCGAGATCGTCGAGAGGGCACGACGCAGTTTGGGTTGTGGTCGATCGAATGACCAAGTCGGCACACTTCTTAGCCATGAGGATGAGTGACACGTTTGACACCTTGAGCCGATTGTATGTTCGGGAGATCATCCGTCTTCACGGGGTTCCGGTGTCCATTGTGTCCGACATGGATCCCTGTTTCACCTCTAGATTCTGGGAGAGCTTGCAGAGAGCATTGGGGACCGAGGTCTTACTCAGTAAGGCTTATCACCCGCAGACCGACGATCAGTCAGAGCGCACTATACAGATCTTAGATGATATGTTGCAAGCTTGTGCGTTAGACTTCCGATGATCATGGAAGGATCATCTACCCTTAGCTGAGTTTGCCTACAACAACAGTTACCAGGCCAGTATTGGGATGACACCTTTTGAGGCGTTGTATGGTAGACTGTGCAGATCGCCCGTGTGTTGGGCAGAGGTAGGAGACCGGAGTCTACTTGATACGGAGCTTGTCCAGGAGACGACCGAGAAGGTCGCGTTGATTCGGGAGCGGTTGAAGACCGCGCATAGCCGACATAAGAGTTATGCGGATATTAGACGCCGACCTCTTGAGTTTACAGTTGGTGATCACGTGTTTCTGAGGGTGAGCCCGAATAAGGGACTCTTGCGCTTCAACCGCGGCGGAGGCAAGTTGGCCCCACGGTTTATTGGACCTTTTGAGGTTCTGGGCAGAGTTGGAGCTGTTTTGGAAGTTTTTGATGGTTAAAAATGGAGGTTTTCGAGTTGTTTTCGTGTTTTCGGAGCTGGAGGAAGAAGAAGGGCGAGTCTGCCCAGACCCGTCACGGGTCCGTGATGGGTACCGTGACGTCATCCGTGACGGGTGGCCTCACGGATCCATGACCCGATCCGTGGCAGACCTTTTTTGAGCCCTTTTTGGGTGTTTTTCGTCTAATTCGAACTTTTAGCTTGAACCGTTTGTTTGGGAACTTTAACTTAGGTGTTTGCCCCTTAAACCTCTTTGTTTAGCCTTTAATTTCGGTATTATTTGTGATCCAAGACCTTGGACCCGAGCTCGACGAAGGAGGAGGCCTTGGGAACCACGTGAGAGGACGACGAGGAAGCTAGCCAAGACGTCAGCTGCTAGGAGTATTAAGCGTTGGAAGATTCAAGGTAGGGGAGAGTAGTAAACTCCACTCTTAATTTTAAGAATGCTAATAGTATGCTTATAGGATAATAATAACCGGAAAGGTCTTAGTTTGCATATAGGATATGATTCACTAGAATAGCCGCTTTCAATTATAATAATAACCGGAAGAGTCTTAGTATGCATATATGATGTGATTCACTAGTTAATCGCTTTCAATTCTTGGGAAATTGCCGTGCTGGTAGAATGGTCGTGATGAGCCTTAGGATTGATTGTGATTGTGTTCAATTGTCTCGAATGTCGATGCATGTTCCGTTCCTCGGTTAATATAAGAGTCATACCAAACTAGTTGAATTATGAGGATTGTAATGTGAATGGTTGATCTGTGTGATGATTGAATGAGTGAATGTGTGAATGTGATGTGATGGTGTCTAATGATATGATCGGGTGAGTGATAGACCGATGGGATATGTTCAGTAAGTCATGTCGATAAGCTTGGTTGATAATATGAGTTCTATGTGGCTGTTGTGGTAAGTTTGTTGTGTTTGGTAAACCGTGGTTGAACTATGATGCATGTTAGTCTCTTGATGTGTGTTCCCTGAGGAGTTGTGTTCCGGTACCCACACCGAGGGAGTATTCCAGTGTGGGGTAGTACTTAGACCGATGGTTTGTGTTCCGGTATGGTATCCACACCGAAGGAGTATTCCAGTGTGGGGTAGTACCTAGACCGATGTTTGTGTTCTGGTATGGTACCTACACCGAGGGAGTATTCCGGTGTGGGGTAGTACCTAGACCGATGTTTGTGTTCCGGCATGGTACCTACACCGAGGGAGTATTCCGGTGTGGGGTAGTACCTAGACCGATGGTTGTGTTCCGGCATGGTACCTACACCGAGGGGGTATGCCGGTGTGGGGTAGTACCTAGACCGATGGTTTGTGTTCCGGCATGGTACCTACACCGAGGGGGTATGCCGGTGTGGGGTAGTAGGTAATCACATTTATAGACGATTAGTCTCATTTTGGGTACTTATACTTGATACATGAAAAATAACAATCCTCGGACGTTTTTAAAAGCCTTCAAAGCTGAAGTTGAGAATCAACTAAGAAAGAAGATTAAGGCTGTCAAATCTGATCGTGGCAGTGAGTATTATGGTTGGTATGAAGGATCAGGTGAACAATGTCCATTTCTCTTTGCAAAATTCATAAAGAAAAACAAAATCATCCCACAATACACCATGCCAAGGCAACCTCGCATGAATGGTGTCACAGAGAGGTGTAATATAACTCTTAAGGACATGGTAAGAAGCATGGTTAGTCATTCTTTTCTAACTGAATCAATCTAGGGAGAGGCAATTAAGACTGCAACATACATACTGAATATAGTATCTAACAAAGATCTAGCTAAAACACCTTATGAACTATGGACGAGAAAAAGGCCTATTTATAGGCACTTACACATTTGGGGTTGTCCAATTGAGGCGAGGTCTTGTAGGCCATAAGAGAATAAAGGGATTTTTAATTTTATCATTCCTCAACTAAGTCCTTTTTCCAAACAGTAAATGCGAGATTTCTTGAGGATGTTGTGTTTGAGGAAGAGAGAATATTAGGAGTGTTTTCTTTGAAGATGAATTCGTTCATTTTTCAGATGTTTCTATTGGCAATGTTCAGCCTATTGACATTGTTCAAGAAATAATAGGATACAACAATGAGGACTCTCCTCTGCCGTTCTCTGCTCAAGTTCAAGAGGTTGTTCCAGAAGAGCAATCACAACAACCTCAAGAGGAAGTGTCACTTAAGCGATCCACTAAAGACACGAGGAGTGCAATCTCAAGTGATTATATTGTACTCCTTCAAGAACATGAGTTTGACATAGGGACGATGGAAGGCGATCCAATCAACTTCCAACAAGTCAAACAAAATGTTAACTGTCAAAGGTGGATCGATGCCATAAATGATGAGACAAAATTTGTGCATGACAATGTCGGTTGGAAACTCGTCAAGCTGCCTGAAGATGTGAAACCCATTGGTTGCAAATGGATACTTAAAACTAAGCGGTATTCGAAGGGAAACGTTGAGAGGTATAAAGCGCATCTAATTCGCATCTATATATTTGTTGGTATGTCGACTTCGAACTTGACTTATAATGAATATTATACATTTGTGCATGTAAAATATATTCTACGTCGATGAACCCAAAAAGGTGGAGGGTATAAGATCGTGAACAAGGTCGCACATAGAGGATTATTCATCTTCGAAAAGGTTGTGACCGCAATTTCGTATGAAGTAGACACCCTTTACTAAGAGATCCAGCCTGAACTTCCCAAGTTGTAGCCGAACTACATGAAATCCCTGCTTCTGTTGGGGAACTGCAAAAGGTTGATGATGTTGCGGATAACGACGCCGTCGACGAGGATACTGAAGATGACTGTGATGGTCATGGATACAACCATAACGAGAGGAGCGACTTAGATTAAATCTGTAACAGAACAACTTATCATCATTACTGTACAACAATATATTATTACTACCTTTTTTGTCATACTGTTAATTGTGTACCACATATTTTGGCGATGCAGGTGGTTATTGAAAGATGAAGCGGGAAATTGAGAAGATATCTGCCAATTTACCTGATGGATACTAACATCCGTCGGTAAGGCTTACCACCTTACCAACGGATAAAACCCCCAAGAACAGAGAGCAATTCCCCTGTTTTGATAACAAAAAATCCATTAAAATAACATATTTTTTGCATATTACTTAGTTCAATAATTGTTTTATAATATCAAAAACATATGTATGATGAATAATTTAATTATCAATATCATATATTTGAAATTGATATTTATTTAATTCTTTACCTACAGATATAAAGTATCTGTAGCTATAGCCTTAATCCAATCCTACAGATATTACTTCCGTAGCTGAAGGTTCATGTATCCGTAGCTAAAGGTGTTTGACCAAACTTCATCGACGTTGTTGACCACAAAGTTCGGGAGGTTTGAACCGTTCGATCACATGATTTTGGGCATACGGTGTTTACCATATTACCTACAACATGAATGGTGCTGATTACATAATATTACAACGAAACACGGACGTACTGATTGAAATGATCAGTTTCACAATATTCAGTGATTAGATACTGTACTATGAAATGCGAACGTGTTTAGTCCAAATTGGATATTTTCATATTACTACGTATCGTTATCAAATATATATGTGGCATACATGACCCGTGAATGTAACGTTTAATTATGAATACAACGAGGGTCGGGAAGGATGAAAGTTTTGTTGGTCAAAGCAGTCAATGGTTGTGTACCGACGGATGCGTATCCGTCGGCATGCAACACAAATTTCTCTAATTTTCGTTAAGTATTGTGGCCAAAACGACGTCGTGCCATTCAATACGGTTTACCGACGGATGTGTATCCGTAAGCAAGCATTCAACTACATAATGCCCCAAACCCTATTTTCCCCTCATTTCTGCGCCTCCTTCCCTCGATCTCTCTCTCCCTAAGACCTCGCTCTCTCTTCCTCATCGTCGACTCCGACCACATCGCCGACTCCGACCACCCTCATCGCCGACCCCATCTCTGACTCCGACCACCCTCATCGCCGACACCATCTCAGCTCAGATCTCTCTCTCAAACTCTCTAGTTTTCTTTCCCTCAGACCTCGTTCTCTCGAACCCTCAGACCCCATCGCAGACTCCGACCACCCTCATCGCGGACTCCGACCATCTCATCGTAGACTCCAAGCGTTGTCCTGTTCGAGCTCAGGCGTTCAAGCTCAGACCTCCACACCCTATCGGCGAAGCTCTGAGGCTACACTTTCAGTTCGTTTTCTCCTCATTTTTAGGGATTTAGGGTTTTTAGGGATTTAGCTGTTTTAACAATTTAGGGTTTTTAATATATTAAGGATTTAGGGTTTTTAGGGAAATAAATTTAGGGAAAGAGGGTTTTAATAAAATAAGGATTTAGGGTTTTAACATTAAATAGCTAAATCATTAGTTTGAAATAAATTTACACAAAATACAAATTCATTAACATAACTTGCATGGATATTCATTTGATAAACATTATATAACTTATTTGGAAGGCGTTTAATTTGAAATAAGAGTGATGGAGAAAGTTTACATGTATAGGCAAAAACTTGATTTGTTGATCTGCATGGAAGTAGATGTATCAATCTTTTCTTGTGCATAGTGTTGGGTTAGTGCTTATAATCAACCTTGATTTGTTGTGAAAATGCTGAAAAGTGGGAGAAAGATTGCAAAAAGGAGCCTGGATATTTATCGGGTCGAGTTTTAACTATATAAAGTAGTTCAAGTCTATGTCGAGCTTGAGGTGATATTTAGGGTTTAAGATCTAAAATTAATTCCAAACTTTTCGTTTTAATCTCCGAAAATCATATTTCGAAAAGGGTTTCAAAAATCACAAAAGGTTTCATGTTGATGCTGTTTTTCAATTTCGAACCTTCTTTCAAACCCAAAATCAAAACCAGGTTTTAAAATCAATTAATGACACAAATCGAAATTGCATAGTCTGATTTTGATTTTCAATTATAACTTCAAGGTTTCGTCAATTGAAATTATATGGAAAATGTTGCTTAGATAATGATTTTAGATACAATGTTTCTTTAACTGATATACCTATAATTTTTTGCTTATTTATGGCACATTGCTATGTGAGTTTGCAGGATGGGAAGGAAAAATAACACCCGGTTCTTCCCCCGACTCCATTTCCTGTTCAACCCTCATACACCTCAACATCCAATAGATTCGGGAGGCAATATCATCGCCTCTTCACAATCTACTGCTTGCGCACCTCCCAATTGGCCTCTAAGAGACTGCCGAACCCCTGCGAGTAGTGTGCGTGAGGCAGCCTCCACATCAAACAAACATCCGCTTGCACCGAGCATCAGGTGTCCTTAGGAAATAGTTGACGATGATGATGTGCTTGAAATGTTGGAGGGAGAGGAGTCTCATACTCAAAAGAAGGCAAAGATAGGCAAAAGAGGAATGGTTACGAACAAAAACCTCCACCGTCGCCTTAAGGAGATGGATGAGGGAGGGAAATTCAAATTGGGCCATGACGGGAAGGAAGTAACCGACACCCTTGACCGGGGGGATGTCGTGCGGGTCATTGGCGCCACCATTCGTACTTACATGCCAATGGACAACGCTAATTTTGACAGTTTGCCTGAAGATGATTAAGAGTTTCTGTTTCACCAGTTAACCGTAAGTATATTATTACATTTTTCTTATCATTACGATTTTTATTTAGGTTTCATAGTTTATATCTGATTGGTTGCCTTTACGCAGTGTATGTTTAAGTTCACCCCTGGGGATCACCACGAGGAGCTGCAAAAGTTCATCATGTCAACGGCCAGATGTCGTTTTAGGGAGTGGAAGTATGAGATACACAAGTGGGTCGTCAGATGGCAGAAGAAGCACCCAAGTGAAGAAGTGCCCACACCGTTCGAGTTTCAAGAACGTCCGGACCAGTTCGACTGGCTGTGCAAACACTTTGTATCTGAAAAATTCAAGGTAACAAATTTGATTGTAAAGCATAATTATCCTAGTTTTGTTTCTTAATTTTCAACCATAAATTTTGTTGCTTGCAAGCATTAGCTGGATATCTGTCTGTTTTGGTAGCTTTCTAGAGTTGGGTACTAAATGTTTTGGCATTTACAGTCACATATCTTACGCGTTCCACTTTTATGTTTGAGTTTTTAACATGTTCGTTATGGTAAATAACATTTGTCAAAAAATTGCAGCTATGAGCGACTGTGGGTCTGCAAATCGGAAAAAAACGTCCACGCTCACCACGGGGGTAGTATGACATTCAGGAAACGGGCCAAACTTTGGCTTGCGAGAAAATCCCTTCTCCCAAGTTGTGACGCATACATAGAGGCTTACACGAAGGAAAATGACAAGAACGAGCACAACAAACTACGAGTGGTAAATTTCTTTCCTTAGTTTTTTTATTACACTTAAGCATTTGTAGTTTTGTGAATACACTTATAGTTTACTAAACTGAATTTTTGTCGAGTCTCATGCAAACTTCCTGCTGTATTTTTCATTAGGAAGAAGCCAAATTAATTGTGGAAGTGGCCCGTGAGAAGTTGTGCGAGTCACAGATGACCGAGTGCGATGATTCATCCCCTACTATGTCGCACCATTGACTGTGGAGGAAGAGCTACCCATCATCCAACAAATCGCCAAGAAGCCTCAGAAGGGTAGATTCGGACCCGATTTCGGTTATATGGTGATCATCCCAACCGTGAGGGATAAGCACGACTGTCAATGCTCCAGTGCGAGGCCTGGAAGCTCCTCTGAGGAGCTAGAAGAGTTGAAGACTCGCATTGTTCAGCAAGAGGTCGTGTTCACGCAACATTTGAGGAGCAGCGCCAATTGATGATTGCCAAACAACGCAAATTGATGGAAGAGCAGCGCAAGGAAATGGATGCTAGGCTTCAGCAAATGATGGAAATGGTTACGTCCCAAGGTATATGCACGATTGGGTGCAGTATACTCGAAATGCTTTTTTTGTTTTGTTTTGGTTGTATTTTTGGCCGACAGATACAATGAATAATAATCGTTGGTAAAGTTTACAACTCTACCTACGGATGACATATGTACGTAAAGACACGAATCTAGGCCACGGATGCTATCCGCGGCAAAGGTTTTAGACTTTACATACGGATATCATTTGTAGGTAAAGTCTCAAACCTTACCCACGTATAGCTTCCGTGGCCAAGGTGTCTGTAGGTAAAGTCAAAAACGTAGCTACGGATAGCATTCATGGCTAAGGTATCCATAGGTAAAGTCACAAACTTTACCTACAGATGCAATCCGTGGCTAAGGTATCCGTAGGTAAAGCCAAAAAACCTCAACTACGGATACTATCCGTCGGAAAACTGGAAAACTTGACCTATAGATGATATCCGTAGGCATGGTTATAAACTTTGCCTGCGGATGAGATCCGTGGCTGAGGATATCCACCCCACAGACGGAAACTTGTATCCGTCTTTCAAATAGTACACCGACGAGACCTAGCCGACAGATGGATCCGTTGGCGAAGAACCCTACCGACGGATAGCCTAACATACGCTACGGATAAGATGCTGTCAAGACCCTTTCAGCAGTAGTGAAAGGGATATACACGGTTGCATTCAATCCCTTACTAACTTATGAGGGAACAAAACACTAATGGGAACCACCTTTAAAGAAACAAAGAAACCCAAACTAACGGTGTGATTCATATCCGGCAAAATGGATCAAAGGTCTAAGAAGAAAAGGAGGAGAAAATGATTAATGAGTCAGTGCGCAAAGAATCAGAGTTAGTAAGACAGGATCACATGCGACATTTGTGGCTTCCACAAAAAGACCACAAACATAGTTGATAACGACAAGAAAACATAGAAAAACTTTCGAGAAGAAAAAAGGATTTCTAAAGCGGGAGAGAAAAAAATCTTAACCTTTTCAATTCAAGGATGTAAAGTTTAATTGATTGTATAGAAGATTTTTTCAAAAGACCAATAAGATCTAAACATGCCAGCCCTCCCCTCCATTGTGTGTAATCAGTGGCTATGGTTATCATTATCAATTGTTTCCTCTGCACATTTGCAAATTTCGTTTAAGTCATGGGTTCTAGAAAAGCTCCTACAAGATTGGGGGTTTCATGAAAATATCGGTTATTATGGTGCTTAGGATGGTCACTTGTATAATGTATAAACATGGGAATTATGATGGGAAGGTAATATGTGGAAATGGGTGCTCTACTGTTCTTCAAGCAATGTACAAATTTCTCTAGCATTTTAAAACTGGTTTCATGTTGTGGAATCAGACATGGATAGTGTATAATAGCAATATTCCATTCTATGAGTACAATTGTGCCTTTTTCGTGCTCATTTCCTTTTAAATGTATCACAAGAAAGAATAGAAAACTACCGAGCTCTCTATATCTATACTGCAAAACACAGTTACAACAACAATGGCGTGAGACAAGGTAGCTCTCACTGAATTCCCCACAATGGGGTTAATAACGCAACACTTGTACACACTACTCTTACCTTATCTTGTTATCCACCAACGGCTAAAGTATGTGAATTTTCTCTATATTTTTAACTAAAAAAAACGTAAGGAGCTAGTCTCCTGAGACATATTGTTTCTGTGCATAATATTTCTTCTCACTCAGTCCCTTCTTTGCATTGCGTTTCTGCATCAGAATCACAAACACCAGAAATCTAGAGTCACAACCCAAACAAGCAAACATAACAAAGACATGTGATGGAGAGAAATTTCATTATTCAGTATGGCAAGAGAATAATGTAGGGAATACCGTGTAAGCGTCGTGATTGGCACTGATCCTCTGGGCTACTGAAGCAGTGGTTATACTTTTTGGACTTTCAAGCAATCGAAAAATTCCCATGCTCTTGGGAACTGAATACGGATCGGTTTCATCCTGCAGAATCCAAAATTATTTCAAAATAGAACAAGGTAAAGATAAACAAGGAAAAGCAACCAACAAGGACTGATGAGCTTACTGTCAAAGAAGGGTTGTTCTCAGCTATTGTCCCATGTACAACTAAGGAGATATTAAAAGTTGTAATCTGCCCATGCCAAGAAAACCGGTATCAGGTGACAAATATTAAGAATCAAATTATAAGTTTGAAATGTCGAATAAGAGCAAAGCTTCGCTGACATATAATAGGGTACAATCAGCAAATTAACTTGCATAATTGGAGAATCAATTAGAAATGAAACAAATTAGTACCACATCTTTTGTAATTTTCCACGGGGCACCAATGATGACTTCATCAACATAACGGCACGCAAGCACACTAAGGCTACGCTCATGTAGATGCATGATGGGATAGTGTACCCCCCTATGTTCACTGCATGATTATAAACTAAAGTCATTTCCTTTTTTCTCTTGGGAAAATAAATTGAACCTAAACATAAGGGTGCACCAGCACAAGTTCAAATGAATTATGATATAAGAATTAATGTACCTTACTGTCTGATCTGTGTGAATACCAACTAATAGAAAATCCCCAAGCTGCCTGGCTCTCTTGAGGATCTAGCAACACAGAAAGAACTACTCAGGGATTTGCAGACAGTAAGGTTTTTGACTCAACTTCCAAGTTATAATAAAGCTTTATCTGCCATTTCACATGGACAAAGAAAATTGACCAATTGAGCATATGCTTCAATACAACTTATAGTACATCAGCACTGTTTTAAGGATAGGAGTGCACAACTCCTGGCCATGTGAGTCAGATACAAAACCCCAATCGGTATATACAAGAAACTGACAAACTAGAGCAGAATTGTACCTCTACATGTCCGGCATGGAAAAGATCAAATGCCCCATCAATGTACACAACACGAGCATTGGGGCCAGGTCCCTGTCAATACTATTAATGGTAAAATAACCTTGAAGATGGAAGGAGGTCTGAATGTTAAGTTATAGGAAAGTAGAATACAAAATGTTTACAAGGGAAGAATGAACTAGATAGATCAAGTACCTTGAATATTAAATATTTGTGATAAACTTATATATGATATGCTGGTAAAGTCGTCTATAAATTTGTTAGAAATTGGGTTTCCCCAGCAGAACTGAAAGTTAGATCAACCAGAAACATTTTAGTCTAAGACTTGTAATACTTAAATGATTTATTTAAGATGTCAATTTTAGCAAGTTTACATGCAAAAAAAGGTTACATGAGCCATAGTATTGTGCAGTTTTATGCTCTGTGATATATTATTCACATGAATCAAAATGAAAATGAGACACAATTCTACCTTGCCATTTGAGAACTGCACAATACGTCGGGATGTTGGTAGAAACTGAGATACATTGGAACGCTTGGATTGGCTGTCCTTCCCATGCAAAGATGCACCATTTTGATCTCCACTAACTTTAGTGCTATTCATGAAAGAAAGTATCCTTCCTGCACTCAAATAAATCAATTCATATGAAATAGAACATAAACACTGAAGAAATACCCACAAATTTAGTTCACAAAACACAGTGTCTATGGAAGAGAGAGACGGCTAAATGAGAATGATTTTCCCCTACAAAAAGATTCTCAGATTAATCAAGTGGAGCATAGTACCTACAATATCTGTGCTGGATACACCTTCAGTGCGTTTTATCTGCTTATAGCGACCAACTTTTTTTGCCAATGCATAAGCATCAGTTCCATCTGGAAGCAGGCAAGGATCATCACCATGTATAATATAGTCAATTTTGTGCTCATTGAAGAGTCTCTTCATGAATTGTTCGGTAATTTCATAGGGAGCATTGCTGATGACTTCATCCACCCACTTAAGCCCGCTTACCAGTACCAACCTAAAATGAGAAGCAAATCAGGTCCAAACTGGTGCTGGGTTTATTGTAAACAAACTGATGATGAAAAAATCACCACACTAATCTTAATATATATGTTTTCACCAAAGGACTCATTTTATCATTCTCCTCTTATCAATGTCTATGCAAAACTAATATATAAGCATGCATATCTTGTAATTAAAACAGAAAGGAAATGTATAAAACCTCTCTTCCATGGATAAAACAGGAGGACCTTTATTGGCAATGATCTCCTCATCACTCACAACGCCAACCACCAATTCATCTCCCCAAGCCTTTGCTTGTCGCAATGCATTGGCATGGCCATAATGCATGAGATCAAAGCAACCATCCATGTAGACTCGTATGCGCTTCTTTTGACACTTTTTCTTATAGAAAACCCCAGAGTCCGACCACAAGTATGGTAAAGAGAACACGCCGGTTCCACCAAAATAGCTTGTGGACAGACCAAGCAGTGCAGCTGTGAGCATTAGGCCACCAAACAGATGAGGGTAGTAGTAAACTCCGTCCCACATCCATCTGCTGGTTTCATATTCCATGTTCTATCTCCTTGCACCAAAGAGGAAATACAAATCCTGCATATTAATTGGGTCTGATGCACTTAGTTCTTCTATTCATCCATAACAAAAAATTAAGAAAAAGAAAAACAAGTCTTCAATTTAACAAATCAATGAGTGCACATGAAAACCACAGCTGGAGATTCCAAGCAAAACCCACAAATTATGAAATAAAACTACAAACTTAAATTAGATCAATAACTAAATTGCGAATCTCACCCACCAAACACAATTGAATCAGAATATAAAACAAGCCAATGCAAGAAATGCAAACTAAAGTTAACCGAAACCAAATCAAATTAAAAGATATATAATAATTAACACCACATCAAATCTGAATCTAACACATCAAAATGACGATTGGTATTAAATAATGAGACAGAAAGAAAGAGCATTAAAAAAATGGTGGACCTGTGTATGAAGAAGCCTGTGAATTGGTGGGGGAAATGGAAATCGGGATCTGGGTATGGAGGAGAAACAGGTGGAAAGGGCAAGAGGACATGAAAGGAATGAGCTTTTCCGATGTCAGATCGAACCATTCATTGTCTCCTCTTTTTCCTCTCCGTCTGTCGTGAGAGAAAAAATATACAAGCCTAAGCCCAAGCCAACCCCAACACCACAAGAGACCTCACCTCACACTCAACCCCTCTCCGCAAATTATATACATCCCCACTTATTTATCTTTTTTTTTTTTGATAAAACTTATTTATCTTTTATTTTCCTTTCTATCAAATTGAAATTAAAATATCAATACTATATGTCAATTGTCAATTTGATATTAACTGGGCACGTGGCCCCAGGATAGTGGGTCGAATCAACCTGATGTGACGTCAAACTGTCAGGACCCTTTCAAGTCATATATGTTGAAGAGCACATGTATGTAAGGTAAATTATAGTGTTTTAAAGGTAAATTCGTTGGAAGGAGTTTAATGGGGATTCATATATTTGTTGGTGAATCAATGAATGACCATGTTTACAGACGAATTAATGCATAGAAAACTAACCTTCATATGATATCTTTGAGAATGATATACATCTTAGAGCATCCACACCTATTTTATAATGAAACGTTTTGTAAAGGTTAGAAAACAGAGTTATTCCTATATTTTATAGAAGGTTACACTGATTTTTTTGTACTATTTCATTTTTCATTTATTATTTATATGCCTATGTTTTCTAATAATTAAAAATTTAAATATGAGGTATAAGATTCTCGAGTAACTGACAAAGTGCATTATTGTCAATTAAAAAGACGTAGTAAGGCCAAAGGTCTTGAGCTTTAGAATACTATCTGAATACATCGTAACGAATCCGACTCGTAAGTTGATATGAATCCAATAACTAAAACTTGTCTAAATGACCAATTTTTTTTTTTTATCATATAACAAAGAGTATTAAATGGATAAATTGAAGATACAACGAAAATAGCTATAAAATAAAAGAGTAAGACTAGGATCTAGTCCGTAGACATCAAACACGAACTCCATGACAAATTGTCCGGCTATACCAGAGATAACGATGGTGAGGCCAGTGCCTCGATTTGATAGGTAGACGATACAACGTTGGTGGTTGTCACTTCCTGTCTCGAACTGAAAATGACTGAAGCAAAGGATCATGAGCTCTTTAGAGGATAATGGGCATCTAAGGAAGAACCCAGAAAGTGGGGGAGGTTGGGGGTCGGGCTGCTAGACAACTCACTTTCCGACATCCATCATGTCTTTTTTTGATCATCAAATTCATCAACATATGTATCTGTTACGTTCACATAATTGCAAACTTGAATGTAAGATGTACATTTGCGGAAATACGTTGAATATTAAATGAGATAATAGCATGCAAATTTAAAGAACAATATGGACTAATGACATGCATTAATGACATTTAATGCAAACCCACATTGCCCACATTACAACTTTTCATACACTTCATAAAGGTCGTGGCCTTGGGTCACCACTAATGTGTAATGGAGAGAGCCCACATACGCCGTCGCCACCGTCCGTTTGGGCCTCGGGTTGTGGGCTTTGGGCTTTACACGAAATCCTATCTTTTTGCATACAAGACTTAGCAGATTAATCTTCCCAACATTATATTAAGATTCATTATCTTGCTTCTGGTCAAGTTTTGAACAGACATGACATTTGGTTAAAGAGTCGCAATCTTTCCGAAGGGTCACATTGTTTACTAAAGGGTGTTGTGGGACAAAAATAATCACTTCATTTCGATTCTTCTTCTCCTCTGACATTCTACAATTTAAGTGCAAGTGGGTTCTAGGTCGCTAGACTCTACTAGTTGAAGTACTCACTAATGGTTTAAGTCTGTTTTATCTTGAGAGACACTTGCCCATTCCAACCTTCTGTTGGACTTGGACTTCCTACAACACAAGCAACCAATCCACGTTACCAAAATTTTAGAAACAAAAAGTATTATATGCCGTAAATTATTTGGGTCCCTAGGGCTTTCTTTTCTTGATGCCCCGCCCATGTCACCAATCGCATTCCATTATTCGAAAACCATGTCCCACTCCTTCGCCCCTTCCTAATGCACCCGACACCACGTCCATCACCCATGTGACGCTCCTCTTCGACCAGGCTATTGTCTCACACGCGAGCCCGAACCCTATGACACCTTGAAGCATTCCCCCAGCTCTTCCACTAGGCTTTATCAAGGCATCGCGTCCAAGTAGGAAGCCACAAAGAGCTTCTCCTCCTTCCGCTCCAGCCACTTACCGTGTTGATGTCGTGCACCCCTTGTCCCCTTTAGTTTTGACCACTCCTTATGTTGATGTTGTCACACCCCAAACCTGGTTTTGACCGGACTCGAGACGTGAATTTAAAATAATAAAGTAATTTTAATACCAAAATGGGTCTCCAATAACAATTTAAAAGATCCAAATAACAGTACGAGTCACAACTCGATAAAACCAAATAATAAAGGAGTTTAATGGCCAATAACAGTACGTCTCTAGACAATGCTAGCCTAAGACCCTCGCTAGCTCCCAAGCATCGAGAATCCCGCTATGCCACGTCCCGCTCAAAACCTGTAAAATAATAAAGTAAAGGGGTGAGCTTTCGCTCAGTAGGAAAAGTAGTTAAGGCGATGAGTATCCGCTCACCACCATGAGTAACCGTCCAATTAGGGCATACTAGCAAAGCACAACACTAATGACCTCCACGGGGAACACAACATCACCACTACACTCACATGACCACTATCACACTATACTCACATCACTTACCCAATCATCAAGCATACAATACACAGTAAAACAAACATACGTCCCGTACCGCAGTCCCCAAACTCCGCCGGATGTACACAGCCCGACTCTATCATATCATACCGGAACATATAGAGTCGGCCTAGATATCTTCCCGGAACCGCATCGGGGCACAGTCACAATACATCATACCGAAACACACAGCCTCGGCCTAGATGCCTTCACGGGAACCCGTCGGGGCACAATCACTATACTGCTCATGTAACCGTCAGCCTAGATACCCTACACTGGCATACCCCCTCGATGTAGGTATCGTACCGGAACCACACCCCGGGGGACCGCGCATACGTGGGACCACACCGTCGGCCTAGGTACTACCCTACACCGGCGGCCTAGGTACTACCCTACACCAGCGTACCCCCTCGGTGTAGGTACCATACCAGAATACAACTCCTCTTGGAACACACATCAAGAGAATAACACGCATCATAATGCCATAGTTCGACCACGGTATACCAACCGAGCCAACTTACCACAACACATCACATCGGTCTATCAATCACCCGATCATATCGCAACCATTGGTTCACGCCACATCAAGCATGACACACTTGCCCAAACATAGCAACAACATACTACACCGAGTATACCATATCATGATTCTCAATCTAACAACGGCTAAATCACACATCATGAATCTCAATCATAGATCACGGTATCACAATCAACACACAACCTAAGGGCTCGACATGGCCCGCATGTATTTCTACAGCACGGCAATTCCCAAACTTACGGCTCGATATAGCTCGTAAGATATCCCCCATTTCACTCGTTCCTCACATCCTAATCATGCAATTCTAACAATTAAATCAAGTATTCGTAACCTATATGCATACTAGTAACTTTCTGCAATTAAACCGATATTCGCTACTTTCCTTACCTCGATCGCTTTCCGAATGCTTAGTCACTTCACGAGGTCCAAAGGTCTCCCCCTCCGCCAAGCTCGGGTCCAAAGTCTAGGATCACAATTAAATACTAGAATCAAGAGTAATTCATAATTGGTCTAAAGAGGAAAAAATTTCCAATTAACCCAAAAAGAGCTCGGTTATAGATAACCGTCCCAATTACTCGAAATCCAACAAAATGGGCCCAAAAGGCCCAACTCTGGTCTGTCACGGTTTGGGTCACGGAGCCTTGACGGACTCTGTGACGGTTCGGGTCACCGAACCGTGAGGTTCCCCGTCACGGGTGACGTCACGGAACCGTGACGTGTGCCGTCACGGAGCTGTGACGCGTTCCGTCACGGTGCCCGTCACGGATCCGTGACGGGTCTGACACTGTTCCGCCTTCTTCTTCCTCCAGCTTCGGTGCTACGAATTTCTACCTCAAAAACACCATTGATGACCTCCCAAAACTCCAAAACAGACCCAATAACGTCTCTACTTCAAAACCCATGATGGGTATTCATCAAAACCACAACAATCCAATTAAAATCCATCATCTAACACCCTTTTCTCTCCGTAAATCATCATCCAACACCAAAGACATCAAAACCCACCCATGTTCATCCTTTCTCCTCAATACCCATGAACCAGAATCAACAAAAACGAAAAAGGATTAGAGATTCACCTTGGGAATGGAAAGGGGATGAAGGAAATGAGATTTGGGAGATGATTTGAGGTAGAAATGATCCAAAAGCCTCCTCATTTTCCTTGCTTCTTCTTCAAGCTTCCATGGGAGCTCCTTCTCTCTCTCTCCCTTGTAGAAATCGGCTAAGGCACAAATGTGCTGAAATTTCTGTCTAACTTAGCCTTTAACCTAGACTTGTAAGGACAAAATGCCCCTTTGTTCAATTTCCCCTTATGCCCACTCTTTAAGGGTAAAAGGGTCAAACCTACCCTCTTCCTGCTCCCCCAAGCCAACATGGACAAGTTTCCATGTGGGGACCACCTCTACTCAATTTAAATCTCAGCACTTTTAAATAATTTAATTAGTTTTAGTCCTTAATTTGACCGAGTTTGACCGACAGTTGACTTTTTCACAATTATAGCCATTTGAAAGGAAACGACCCAATTAAGCTAACCGTAATGACGGCTAAGCTTTTTGGGTCCCGAAAAGGTCTCAAATGACTCCTGGAGTCATCGGTTGACTTTTCCAACAAAAGTCAACTTTCGCCTAAAATCACCGGTTCGACCGGGATCGACCGGGTGCGATTCTTACAGATGTTGTGTGCCCCCCACGAGCGTTGTCCCGAAAAGCCTCTCATAAATGGACTTTGGCCATGCCTGGGAGTAGTGTCTCCGGATGTCCCGTTGCCCCGGCATAGCTCCCTTTAGAGCCTCGATGAAGAGTCAAGCTAGCTCGCCTGCCTCCGCTGCCCCCTCCAACCGGTGCATGTGGACTCCCTTCAAGATGTGGTGGTCTTTGTTCTGGTGGAGACAACACTGACCAACCCAAGTTCTCGCCCCCTCGCAGCTAGCCTTATCCCGTTTGACTCACCTCAAGAGCTGGAAAGGGTCTCGAGATCCTCCCTCCACCAAATTTGAGCTGAACGATCCCCTTGCTTAGAGCACAAATGAGGAGGGATCTTAGCCCCGATCAGAGATCCTCCTAGCCCTCTAAAAGGGCTTTAATACCCTCAAAATGTTCGAGGAAGAAGACATAGTGATTTTCATTTTGAGGGATCCAACGGTGTCCCACACTCATGCACATATGACATTTGACCTGGTGGGATGCTTGTTCACGACCCATACCTGTGATCGGGCCTCTATGGAAGGACTGATGGCGAAAGTTTGGTACCATGATGACCTGGTCATTATGGATAATCGGCTGGGGTGTATATGGGTTATGTTTCACCTCTCATGTGGAAAATGATAGAATCTGGAGAAAAGAACTCATGTCCTTCAAGAAGGCACATTTGATCTTAGAGGATCTCCGTCCAAGTATCAACCCGGCCATCTTGTCATTCTCTAGGATCCAGTGTTAGTCTTAGTGCCCGTAGTTCAATCCTAAATGTCCAAATGTATATATCATCGTTAGCAATAAAATTAAAGCGGCTTTATATTACTTATGTGTTGGAGTAATATATCGATGTGTGCTCTGATCTATGCCCACCATGCGAATAGAACCATAGATCGAGATAGATCACACTCGATGGGTCCCTAGTCAACAAAGCTTCACTAGAAGCGACTAGTATGAAAGATGGCTCTTTATGGCTTACGTTCTGTTAGTCATTGGAATGGGATTCCGGAGTCTGATCATAGATATCATGTGGGACATGATATTGGACGACCCGCCCTGAATATGTGCCATAGATTAAGTCATGAACATATTCAGTGTTGTAGCTTGTCATGTATCCTTAGACCAAGGAGTCTTTGTGATCGCTATGTAGTCAACAACTGAGTTTGACCTGAGCCTAACGTTGTCCGTAACAGGGCTTCCATAACGGCCAGGATTGGCTTGGGGACGGGCTACATGAGTGACACGAAAGACGGCTAAGGGATTTATCCCTCATACTAAGGTATGGGAAAGATATCGGTTCTCGGCCACTTGATCGAGAGTGACTGGAAGAATAGCATGGCCATGCACATGATACTGGGTATCATATCTTCAGTCATCTCACATATCAAGGAACGGTGATTGAGAATAATAAGGATGACGGCTCTATGCCTTATCTCAATCAGGATATCGGAGATAAAAGGATAATGACAGGGACGACGGAAAGGTTAGAATCGACAGGGTCGATTCGTTATGTAGTGTCAGGCAATACTAAAGTCTCGTTAGTTGCCACTTAAATAGGATCAAGTAAAATGGGATTTTACGTTGATCTATTGACATGCATAAACCTAAGGGTCACACCGGAGGGTGAAACTCATTGACACATTTATGGAGAATGGCCAAAAGGGAGTTGTCTCGGGACATGACCAAAACTGGGTTTTGGGTCATGTGCCCGTAAGTGAATAGGACTTTACGGATCGAGACAAGGCTTGGAGTCTTGGGATTGATCGCGTCGGATAATGTTGGACATTTCCGGTATGGAAGGCATGGAGGCGATGAGCGAATCACGGGACCTCGTTGGAAATGGTCACGGGCCATGTTCCAAGAGGCCCATGAAAGGCCCATGCAACCAAGGCCCATGGAACTAATTAATCAAGTCTTGATTAATTAGTACTAAGTAAGCAAGACAAGGATTAAGGTGTTGGTGATTCACCACCTAACCCAATCTTGTCTTGCCATACTTTGTCCTATTTACACCTTACTTGACACCATACTTGTCCCATGCCTTTAGTTGGACAAGTATGGGTTTTGTTATGTTTAAGTCATCTTTTTTCAACATAACAAACACAAGACAAGAATAGGAAACACATTTTCTCTCCCTCTTCCATGGCCATTTCGGGTTTGGCTAGTTTCCTCCTCCATTTTTGTGTTCTTGAGTCCTCAAAGAGAAGAACTACGTGGCTTTGATTCCCATGTGGATACGTAGGCGCTTGGAGACTCAAGCCAATCATTCGTTACCCGGTGTTCTTGTTTTGGTAAGAACTAGTGCTGAAATTTTCTCTTGTGAATCCATTCTTTGTTAGTTGTTTCATGGTTTTAATCGTCTCTTGGTTTTCATTGATTTTCCGCTGCGAGTTGGTTCATCTCCAACCTTACCTCGAGAC
This sequence comes from Erodium maritimum, assembly GCA_963921825.1. NCBI lineage: Eukaryota > Viridiplantae > Streptophyta > Magnoliopsida > Geraniales > Geraniaceae > Erodium > Erodium maritimum. The sequence continues at coordinate 18,624,411 of OY997593.1, read as the reverse complement.
CCAACAGTGGTATCAGAGCCGTGCTACCTTCGGGATTCACAAGACGGTGTTCAAAGTTTCGGTTTTGCTTGAAAGTTTCGTTTTTGGCATGTTGTTTTGCTAAATTGTTTGATAACATGTTTTAAATTATTGTTTATGGATTTGATGCATGTAAAATGAATTTTTGAAAATTATTTCAAATCTGGAAATTTTGAAAAAAAAATTTGATTTTTCGGGTCTCGGGAGCGGGACTCTCGGGGAGCCGAAACCGGGACCAAACGGGGCTCCGTTGGACGGAGCTAGGCCAAGCATGACCATTGGATGGTTGATATGCCAAGGCTAAACCGTTTTGTTAGTTATGACGAGTTTGGAACCGTCATGACGAACTCGAAGATCAAATGTTCAAAAGTTTCATTTTTGAACGGTTTCGATAAACCGAGCATCAAAAAAAAAATTTCGAAACTTGGCTATTAATTAAAACCGGAAAATCACATGATGTTTGATAACATGCTTGTTTGATAACACGATGTGTGATGTGATGTTGGCATGGTGTACATAATAGCCCCGAGCTCGATTTAATTATTTATCGCTTTTCACGGCCTGCGAGCCGTTAGAGTTAACGTGTAATTATTCTTTCAAGGTGTGGTCGTCGAACCACTTGTTTGTAATATTTATTTATTCCCGACCTGCGAGTCGTGTATTAAATTGTAATATTTTACTCAAGACGAAGAAAGGGCGAAAAGGTCATTTGGTGGCTTTTCGGGTGTTGGCATCGGCTTGGAGTCGGTGGAGCTCAAGAAGCTAGTGGGAGTTAGTTTAGGGGGCTATTATGTGCACATTTATCGCTTTATGCTTGGTTTAGTTTATGCATGATTAATTCTATGTGTTTTAGAATTGCATGCTTAACTTTATTTACCGAGCATATCACCTCACATGCAAAGATAAAATTGGAATTTTAATCCTTGTGTGTGAGCCCTTAGAATCGTCATTACATTGGATGTAGTTGACGGGTTCGAAGGAAGAATTACATTGGATGTAATTTGAGGCATCATTGCATTTGGAATGTAGTTGATGTGCTCATCGCATCTAGGATGTGCCAAAGTTTTAAACACAACCGGACAAGTAAAAGCGGGTCATGTCCGATACCTCCCAATTATCAACACCTTACTACCTCCCCGTCCTATGGGTGTCGTGCGCATTAGCGGAGCATCCATGGGAAAGCGGGGTAGTAGGTTTGGACGACATATGTGGGTGTCGTGCGCATTAGCGGAGCACCTACATAGTGACGGGCCATAGTTGAAAATTGGTGGACCCGACTACGATTCTCAGCCTGAGGTTGAGCTAGGGTAACAGATAGGGTAAGCCGTGTACATAAGTACATACCCTAGCCAAGAGTCACATTGGATGTGATTGGATGGAGTCCTACCTACATAGCTCGATTAAGTGGTGAGCATTAGTTCAGCTTAATCGAGTGAATAAAGGATCTTGGTTTCAGATTCTAAAGGTTTAGAATCGATTGTTGGTGTTTAAGCTTGATCTTCATAAAATTTATTCAGTTTACTGATTGAATTTTATCTGTTGTAGATCAAATGGCAAATTCAGCGAACATTAATAGTTTTTCATTAAAAACCATTCTTGACAGGGTCAAGCTAAATGGGACAAACTATTTGGACTGGTACAGAATTTTGAGGATAGTCCTCAAGTCTGAACGCAAAGAATATGTCCTTGACAAGGCTGTCTCTAAGACCATATCAGAGTTACATGAAGTGTCATTAATTGCTGAGAAGAATATATCAGGGATCTGGGATCCAAGGATATTCTGATGGTCAACAAGGGAATTGGAAGTGGCAAGGGCGGGGCCCATGCGCACTTGGCAGGAAAGATGAGACACCTGAGAATGTCTGCTTCTACTGCCAATAGCCTTGTCATGGGAACCGGGATTACAGGAAGTTCACGACTGATCTGAAGAAGGACAGTGGGACTGCGCCTTCATCAAATAGCGTGGATGATCTGAAGAAGGGCAGTAGGACTGCGCCTTCATCAGGAAACCTGGATGATCTAAGGAAGGGCGGTGGGACCGTGCCTTCATCCGGTATTAACTCTATAGAGCTACATCTCTCTACTTACAAATATTCATGGGTATTAGATACCAGGACTGAATCTCACACATGCACTTATATATGGTGGCTGAAAGTAGGAGAGGTTTGGAAAGTACGAAGTGGACCTCAGAGTTGTGGCAACTGCTGTAGGATCCATGAGTCTTGCTTTGCCAAGAGGCCTTGTCTTAGTATTGTATAATGTATATTGCATACCTACTCTTAGTAGGAATATTATATCTGTATCCGTGTTTGACAAGGAAGGATATAATGTTAATATTGGAAATTGAGTTTTCAATGTTCTATGCAATGATATGTTTTATACCAGTACTGACATGGTTGGAGGATTGTACATATTAGATATGGGTAACAATGCCTCAAGTTCTATATATTCCGTTAATACCAAGAGGTCTAAATCCAACGATTTAAACCTAACTCTGTTATGGTACTGTCATTTGGGTCGCATAAACAAGAAGCGCCTATCAACACTTCAGAAGTGCGGGCTTTCAGGTTCATTCGAATTCCATTCGATCGATAGGTGCAAGGTTTGTTTGATGGGCAAAATGACTAAAGTGCCCTTTATCGATCGCGATGAAAGGGCGGGTGAATTATTGGGGCTGATACACTCGAATGTGTGTAGACCAATAAGTTCACTTGCCATGAGGGGTTTTAGCTACTTTATCACATTTACTGATGATTACAGTAAATATGGTTATGTCTATTCGCTGAGACATAAGTCTGAAGCTTTTGATAAATTCAAAGAGTTTAAGACTAAAGTAGAAAACCAGCTCGACAAAGGTATTAAGGCACTTCGATTGGATTGAGGTGGAAAATACTTGACCACAGAGTTATTAGATCATATAAAAGAGAATGAGATCCTTTTGGAATGGACTCCTCCTGGGACACTGTAGTTGAAAGGTGTAGCCAAACGGAGAAATCGGACATTGTTAGACAATGGTCCGTTCCAAGATTAGTTGGACTGATCTCCCAATCTCTTTCAGGGGTTATGCTCTAGAGACGACCGCATTCATAGTGAATAGGGCTTCGACGAAGGGTGTGGAAGGGACACCATTTTTAAATGGTACGGGATGATGCCCGCTTTGTCCTTCCTAAAGATTTGTGGTTGCGAGGCTTATGTGAAACATTTGGTTTCGACTAAGCTCGAACCAAGATCTGAGATATGCACCTTCGTGTGGTATCCCAAAGCAACAAGGGGATACTACTTCTACAATCCCAGTGAGAACATGGTGTTCGTCGCTTGGGGTGGGGTCTTTATGGAAAAGGAGTTTTGTTTCCAAAGACGTCATTGGGAGGACTGTGCATCTCGAAGAAATTCAGGATGGTACAGATCTGTCTAAACCAATTGGCAACCCAGTAGAAAGGAGCCAGAGATTGTCGTAGAGTAAGAACCAATTCCTGTTACAATTCCGGAAGGTCCAAGGCGATTTGAAAGGATCAATCTTCCACCTCCAAGATATGGTATCCGGAGGTGACAATGAAGTCATGGTGGATCACGATGATCCAGCCACCTTTCAGGAAGTCGTGGATGGGCCCAACTCTGAGTTATGGCTGGGAGCCATGAGGGAGGAAATGCAATCCATGTCGGACAACCGAGTCTGGGAACCGGTTGATCCCATCAATGGTGTGAGGACCATAGGATGCAAATGGATCTTCAAGGTGAAGATGGACATGGACGGCAACCCTCTGACCTACAAAGCTCAACTGGTGGCGAAAGGTTATAGGCAGATCCAATGGATTGACTATGAGGAAACCTTCTCCTTAGTGGCTATGGTCAAAATCGATCCAAATTCTTCTTGACATAACTGCGTATCATAATTACGAGATATGGCAAGTGGATGTCAAAACCGCTTTCCTAAATGGAAATTTGACTGAGTACGTTTGTATGTCTCGGCCCAAAGGTTTTGACGATCCGAAGAATAAAGGAAAGATTTATAAGTTGTTGAAATCCATTTATGGATTGAAACGAACTTCTCGGAGTTGGATCCTTCGTTTTGATGAAGCTGTAATTGGATTTGGCTTAATCAAGAACGAGGATGAATCTTGCGTTTATAAGAAGGCTAGTGGGAGCAATATTACCTTTCTGGTTCTCATTGAAAACGACATCCCAACCTTGCACGAGACTAAAGCTTGGTTGAGGAAGTGTTTTTCAATAAAGGACTTAGGCGATGCTTCTCATATCTTAAGGATTAAGATATGTAGAGATCGCACCAAGAGGGTCTTGGATTTAAGTCAGGGAACCTATGTGAACAAGGCATTGAGTAGGTTCTTAATGCTCGATTCAAAGAAAGGACTCTTACCCACTAGTCATGGCATTCATCTCAGCAAGACTCAGTGTCCTAAGACACCTGATGAGCTGAAAAGGATGATGAGAATCCTATGCGCCTGGGGGCAGGATCGATCATATATGCCATGACATGTATGAGACCAGACGTCTCGTAAGCCTTATGTTGTACCAGTAGACATCATTCTAACCCGGGGGAAAGATGATGCTGAACTAGTCGTCGAAGGATGAGTAGACGCTAGTTTTCCAAGACAAATCCAGATGACTTTAGAAGTCAATCAGGATATGTGTTTACGCTGAATGGCAGAGCTTTAGCTGGGAAAGCGTAAAGCAAGATACCATTTCCGAATCTACGACAGAGGCCAAGTACATGGATGCTGCAGAGGCAGCTAAGGAGGCTATATGGATTTGGAAATTCATGGCAGGACTGGGTGTAATTAAAAACCCATCCAGTCCGGTGAATCCATTTTGCGACAACACAAGGGCCATTGCGCAAGCTAAAAGCCTAGATCGCATAACAAATCCAAACATGTACTGCGGCGTATCCACCTCATCAGATAAATATTGAACTGAGGTGAAGTGAAGATAACCGATATTGCAACAGATGATAACATAGCCAACCCTTTGACTAAGGCAGTGTCACTGCCTGAACATGTTAGACATGTAAAGTCGATGGGGACATATTGGAGTTTAGATTGGAACTAGGGCAAGTGGGAGATTGTTAGTCTTAGTGCCCGTAGTTCAATCCTAAATGTCCAAATGTATATATCATCGTTAGCAATAAAATTAAAGCGGCTTTATATTACTTATGTGTTGGAGTAATATATCGATGTGTGCTCTGATCTATGCCCACCATGCGAATAGAACCATAGATCGAGATAGATCACACTCGATGGGTCCCTAGTCAACAAAGCTTCACTAGAAGCGACTAGTATGAAAGATGGCTCTTTATGGCTTACGTTCTGTTAGTCATTGGAATGGGATTCCGGAGTCTGATCATAGATATCATGTGGGACATGATATTGGACGACCCGCCCTGAATATGTGCCATAGATTAAGTCATGAACATATTCAGTGTTGTAGCTTGTCATGTATCCTTAGACCAAGGAGTCTTTGTGATCGCTATGTAGTCAACAACTGAGTTTGACCTGAGCCTAACGTTGTCCGTAACAGGGCTTCCATAACGGCCAGGATTGGCTTGGGGACGGGCTACATGAGTGACACGAAAGACGGCTAAGGGATTTATCCCTCATACTAAGGTATGGGAAAGATATCGGTTCTCGGCCACTTGATCGAGAGTGACTGGAAGAATAGCATGGCCATGCACATGATACTGGGTATCATATCTTCAGTCATCTCACATATCAAGGAACGGTGATTGAGAATAATAAGGATGACGGCTCTATGCCTTATCTCAATCAGGATATCGGAGATAAAAGGATAATGACAGGGACGACGGAAAGGTTAGAATCGACAGGGTCGATTCGTTATGTAGTGTCAGGCAATACTAAAGTCTCGTTAGTTGCCACTTAAATAGGATCAAGTAAAATGGGATTTTACGTTGATCTATTGACATGCATAAACCTAAGGGTCACACCGGAGGGTGAAACTCATTGACACATTTATGGAGAATGGCCAAAAGGGAGTTGTCTCGGGACATGACCAAAACTGGGTTTTGGGTCATGTGCCCGTAAGTGAATAGGACTTTACGGATCGAGACAAGGCTTGGAGTCTTGGGATTGATCGCGTCGGATAATGTTGGACATTTCCGGTATGGAAGGCATGGAGGCGATGAGCGAATCACGGGACCTCGTTGGAAATGGTCACGGGCCATGTTCCAAGAGGCCCATGAAAGGCCCATGCAACCAAGGCCCATGGAACTAATTAATCAAGTCTTGATTAATTAGTACTAAGTAAGCAAGACAAGGATTAAGGTGTTGGTGATTCACCACCTAACCCAATCTTGTCTTGCCATACTTTGTCCTATTTACACCTTACTTGACACCATACTTGTCCCATGCCTTTAGTTGGACAAGTATGGGTTTTGTTATGTTTAAGTCATCTTTTTTCAACATAACAAACACAAGACAAGAATAGGAAACACATTTTCTCTCCCTCTTCCATGGCCATTTCGGGTTTGGCTAGTTTCCTCCTCCATTTTTGTGTTCTTGAGTCCTCAAAGAGAAGAACTACGTGGCTTTGATTCCCATGTGGATACGTAGGCGTCTTGGAGACTCAAGCCAATCATTCGTTACCCGGTGTTCTTGTTTTGGTAAGAACTAGTGCTGAAATTTTCTCTTGTGAATCCATTCTTTGTTAGTTGTTTCATGGTTTTAATCGTCTCTTGGTTTTCATTGATTTTCCGCTGCGAGTTGGTTCATCTCCAACCTTACCTCGAGACCCAACATCCAGATGTGGGCCCTTATATATGATCTCCCTTAGGACAACCTTATAGTTGAGACAAGCTTCCAGGTAGGAGATGCCCTAGGTGGATTCGTGGATGTCTGTACGGATCAAGAAATTCTCGTCGGGGCACCATGAGAGTACACTTCTAGAGAGACCTCACCACTCGCCTCTGACGAACGACTCTAGTTCTCGTCCCGGGTCATCAGACACCAGTTTGAGTTCGATTCCAATATGTGCGGCTCCTAGACTTTTTCTTCCATTGTGGATGTATAAGTCACCTGGGAGTGGAATGCCCACAGAGGTACCCTACTAACCCTCAGGTGATCCAGCGCTTTGACTTATCGTTCATGATGCTGATATTCTCCAACCTGCGAACAATGAATCGTATGGACTAGTCGGACCCCATTCCAACCAGGCTCCCCAATCGTCGCAGACCTCAACAAGGGATTGGGACCCATAATCTGGTCTTACCGGAGCCGAGATCTACCGTCTCGCCAAGCTTCGGCCCACTGGGATCACTGAACTGAAACCTGGCACATGCCATCTTTCCCATAACACCAACACATACTTAGAGCCAGAAGCACGTGCACCCTCGCCCTAATCCTCTACCTCCTACATCCTTGGGAGTAGGACCAAACGAAGTGACTACGACATAGGATCTCCTTCCCAACAAGTAGTTATTCCTATTTGGCGCAAGGAAATTTCATGTCACATTGCCTCTAGCCTCTGCATAGGCTGTTGGAGAGTCGGTGGGGGGTAACATCAACTTTTGCCTCCCAGATGTAAGGGTGCCCACCCCCTCCCAGCCTAAAAGAAGAGGAGTTTGGATGCCCCCATCCAAGCAAAGAAACCTGCTGGCCCAGAGATCATTGAGGCGAGATCTCAGAAGCGGCCTCCCTAGGGTCAATGAGTGTGCCCTCGAGCAACGAAGTGTGCGTGGGGACGCATACCTCGCCCTATCAATGTCGGTGTCAACTTGACCTCCTGTAATTTCCGTTTACTGGTGTTCTTCCTGGATGCTCGTTATTCTATCAAATGCCCCTTATCAATTACCACAAACATTTTTAGGCCGAATCAGAAATTGTCCACCACGAACTGTAGTCGACCAACCACCATCCTGGGAATTCCCTCACACTTTCTTCCCCTAGATTAGTCGAGTATATAAGCTATAGATTTAGTGTCCACAATCATTCATTCCGAACTTTGTCTCGCACCTTTATCTTATCTCATATCTATAGACTATACTCTTGTTATCTCTTATTGTTCTCATTAAAAATTCCACCTATATGCTAAGGAAACATAAATCATTCGTACCGACATCATGTTACAAAGACAAGACTCCAATTTAAATACTTTATTAAAATAACATAAAAATGCAAATCATAAATCAAATCTATCCACGCCGTATCGTATATTTTTGGGACAGAGCTATTGTGCACCACCACATGAGGGACGGAGACTATCAACATTTATTGCCAAGAAATTAAGTCCACTAAAGAAACAGACGGCACAACCATTTCCCTTGTCGCCTAAACGTACCTTAGACGCAAATGTGACCGCTTTGTGATTTGGATGTGTCTATGGTTGAATCCTTCTAGAAGTCAGCGTTACGTGTATGAGAAAATTCTTTTTCTTGTAATCTTACACGAAGCTACAATTTTGACTGCGAAGAACACAACATATATATATGCATGCTTTTCTAACATGAAACAGAAGATACATATTAATTTTCTTGTTAGCATCGAATTCAATTCGTAAAGAAAAAGAATCTACGTATCATTATTAGTTTGACCTCAAATTCTTTTTTTCAAGTTTTGCATATGAATCGACTACAGATTTATCACTATGCATGAGAAGCAAATGCTATTAGATGTGTACTGCCGGCTATATTGATCTCCCCGATGTGTTTTGTTTGTCCAACTTTGTCGTTTTGATGAAAATATTCTGACAATGAAAAGGCAACACACAATACCAAACTCAAAAATCATTTTTTTACTATTCTCGTAATAGTCCGGTCTTCGTCAATATTTTGAAACTAAGAGTGTGAAATTTTAGAGATTTTTTTGGCTAAAAGTAATAGTTTTAGTAGAATAGAAGCCGACTACATAAATCTGCGTCACAGAGTATACTTTCTGATCACTAAGAAAAAGAACGACATAAAACACATATTGTTCGAAGTTCTTTAAAGTGCTAGAATCGTCACTGATGGTATTGAAATGCCATATAGGCAGGAAGGAAGGGTGGGGAATGAGAATATGGTATTGGAAGTCCTGCTCCGAAACCTGACCAAGGACTGCATCAACAATAGGAGGCAAAGCTTTCACCAGGGACCCCTCCCAGAGTCAGTCCCTGAAGCCTGGGAACCCTATTATTCCTCTTGGCGGGGTTGTTTTCCATCCCTCGCATGATCATCCCGGGGAGTGTCAATCATGGTCCTCTTAACTCCAATGTTAGTAGTTCCTTCAATATCTCCAAGCCCGGATGAAACGTGCGTTGGAACTGCAGTGACCCGACCACCAAAGAGCTGGTCAGACACAAAAAATTTCTAGCCAAGATCCACCTTCCCGAGCTAGGTGCAGACCCAAGCCTCTGTATGATCAGATATAGTGCTCGGGGAGTCATACGGGCTCCGTCCCTGAGACGAGGAATCCTTAGATACAGTGCTCGACGGAACATTCCCTAAGCCGGGTAGTATGCTCGATGTTGATTCAGTCTAGTCTGTTGCGTACGGCTTCACCTGCTTATCCCGCTAAAACTCCAATAGAGAGGTGTCATACCTCAAGGTACCCTTCAGCTCCAAATCACAGTCTCGTACAACGTGCCCCATACGCCCACAGTTGGAGCAAAATATTCGGAGTTTAGTATAGGTGAGCTCGACCTTCACGGGATCCGGGAACTCCTTAAATCGCAGGACCAGGCTCTGCTTGAAAGGGCGCTCTAGTAGGTGCCAATATCGTACCCGTATAGTACCGCCCAACACATGCCCCACTGATCGCAGGGTACCATAACACAAGCCCCTAAGGCGTCCCCGATCGCTTCTCCGGTAGCTTTTGTTTGAACCAACAATGACAGCCCCAAGCATGGACCCAAAGCTGTATCCTATCTAACGTTGGGAGCTGTAAAGTCCGCCCCAGTTTAAAAGTTTTAAAACGTTAATTTTATCGACTTAAAGCGTCGTGCTTGGAAAGCGGATCAAAAGGTTGATCGAGTGCGTTTTTTTTAAATGTGAAGGGGTCGGACCGGGTCGGACCTAACCCGACCAGCAAAACCGGCCCGAGCCAGGCCAACCCGACCCAACGCTCTTCTCCTCGTTTGGGCCGTGCGGCCCATTCTTTTCCAAGGCCCGTTTAAGCCGTCCCGTGCTACTTAAGTACTTTTAGGGTTCTGAAACCCCATTGTGCTTTCTCCTCCTTCTCTCGCAGCCGTCCCACCTCGCTCCTCTATCTCTCCCAACTCTCGATCCCGACCTCCCCGCTCGACTTCCCTCCTCTCCGACCAGCCATCGCACGGCCGTCGTCCTCGCCACCGTAACCCTCTCCCTCGCCTTCTCCGTCAGCCCAAGCCGCCACCCTCTCCTCCTTTACCGTCCAAACTCGCCGGTACCAACCTCGTCGCCTGAGCTCCTCCATCTTCCCCACCCTTCCTCCTTCTCTCCACCCGCGCGTAGCCCGAGTCCCACCGTCTCCGTTCACGTCCAGATGCGAGGTGAGCTCGCTGGCGCGCTCACAGATCCGAGATCCTCGCCGGTCTCGTCTGGATCTGAGGCGGAATCCCCGCCGCGCCCGACACCGCAACTACCCTCTCGTCGCCGTCTTTTCCCACGGTGAGAAACACAAAACTGTGAGGCTTTGGCTGGCCGGAATCAAAACCCGAGCTTCCTCTTTTTTTCCTTTTTTTTCTTGTCCCGAACTTCTTTGGATCTGGAAAAAAAAAACCTCTTCGGATCTGGACGAGTTGAATCAGAAACCTGTGAAATTATAAGAAAAAGAAAGGAAATTGAAGTTTAAAATAAAAATAAGAATTTAATCAAAAAAAGGGTTTAAAATCAGTTTTGTTTTAAGACGGTTTTTGGACTTGATCGGGTTCTGGAACTGTGGGACAATTGAACGGTTTTGGAAACCCGAACGACTAAACTGGACGTTTATTTCGGACTTAGAACGGGACAAAAGCGGGAAACGTTGAATCGGACCTCGAAAATCGTACAGCGGGAGTCGTGTCTCGAAACACGTGCCTCGGGATCCGTGCCTCAGGAAACGTGCACCGGGTTCTGTGCTCGGGACTCGAGTACTCGAACCCGATTCGTCGTATAATCCCGCTTTTAGCCAACTCGAGTTTAAAAGACGACTGTTGAATTTAAATTGGACCGTTCGTAACTTTTAAATTAAATCTTGGAACCGTTTTTAATTGTGGCTTTCCGTGTAAAGTAAGAGTCCGGCTTCGATCGAAGAGAAGACTGGAGGGAGCGAGCCAGGACGTCAGTAGCTAGGAGACGTAGCTGTTGTTCTTCGGTTGAGGTAGGGAACATAGCGGATACCGGTTTAATTGCGGAAAGTTACTAGTATTCATGCTAGGATTAATAAAACTGGAACGATCGTTTATATCAATTAATAACCGGACGAGTCTTAGTAACATGTAGGATGTGATTCACTAGTGTAGCCGCTTTCATTACTTGGGAATTGTCGTGCTGGTAGATTGACCATGTTGAGCCGTAGGTTGTGTGTTGATTGATTTACCTGTGATTGTTTGAGATGCACGCTGTGTGACTTAGTGTCGGTAAGCTAATAGACAAGAATTAGTATATCCGCTGAGCATGTTGTTGCTATGTGTGGGCGAGTGTGCCGTGCTTGTGTTGACGTGAACCCTTGGATGTGATATGGTCGGGTGAGTGATAGACCGACGTGACGTGTTGTGGTACGATTGTTGGGCTTGGTAAGCCGTATTTAAGTATGACATTGCGATGTGTGATATTATCTTGATGTGTGTTCTGAGGAGTTGTTTCCGGTATGGTACCTACGACCGATGGGGTACGCCGGTGTAGGGTAGTACCTAGGCCGACGGTTACGTGATCAGTGCTTTACCCGAAGGAGTGCCGGGAAAGTTGTGTTGTCTGTTCGTTCCCCGAAGGAGTGCCGGGAAGATGTCTAGGCCGATGGAGATTCTGGTATGACATATTGAGATTGTGCCCCGTGTGTTTTCTGGGAAGATATCTAGGCCGATGTTGTGTGTTCTGGTGCGATATGATAGAGTCGGGCTGTGGACAGCCGGTGGAGTAGGGGACTGTGGTACGGGACGTGTATGCGATCTTACTGTTTGCTTCGCTGTTTGTTGATCTGTTAAGTGTTGTGGTTGTAGTTGTGCTTGTTCGTGTGAGTATGTTTGTGAGTGTGGTTTGGTCTTGAGTTGAGGATTGTGGTTACGAGTTCCGTTGGAAATTAGTTGTGTGCTGTACTAGTATGTCCTAATTGGACGGTTACCCGTGGTGGTGAGCGCTTGCTTATAACCTTAACTACTTTTCCTACAGAGCGAAAGCTCACCCCCTTACCTTGTTTTTTTTCAGGTCCTGAGCGGGTTGTGTACTAGGTGGATGCTCGATGCTTGGGAGCTTGCGAGGGTCCTAGGCTGGTAGTCTAGAGACGTACTGTTTCTCTTTTATTAAACTGTTTTACCGTTGTTTTTACCGAGCCGTTGACTCGTGGTTTTGTTAAAAGATTTAAATTTATTACTTGAGACTTGTTGGCTTTATTTTCGTTCAAAATTATTATTGTTTTAATTCACGTCTTGAGTCCGGTCAAAACCGGATTTGGGCGTGACAGGAGCTCTCGAGCACACAGATTCAGATCACCAAGAAGAAGGGGCCGTCCATCAAAACACCAGGGATCATTACCCTGGACCCATGAACGTGCCTCCGTTGACCGGAAATAGAAGCCGAAGAGTCCTGGCCGGAGGTCCTTGACGACGAGGCCAACTACTACCTGCCCCCACGCGGTGGTAATGATCCTGAAAAGGGTGTCCTTCCGAGGAGGCTTAGCCGTCCACAGTTTCCCCAACAGCCCCTACTACTGTCGGGAAATAATCGTGGAAGCAGCTGGAGAGAACGAGACCACAATCTCGACCTCCTCTTCATCCTCAATGGAACAACTCGACATCCCCTCTTGAAGCGCTTCCATGGTAACCTCCAACTCTCGTAAGGCCGGAGCAGGAGGTAATGAGGGCTCATCTAGCAAAAAATCCACCCTCCGACCACGACACATGGCATCCGGAGTAGTGAGGAGAGGATCGGGGTTCTATCACGATTAGGAAGACAGCGCCCCAAACTTAATGCCTTTATCTTCATCCTTGGGAGATCTGCCATTGGAGCATCCCCCGCGCCGGGTCCTGTTGAAGAGGGGGAGAGGGATCAACCTTAGGAATCTGAACGCATGGAGGAGATGACGAATGGATGATGGGCTGTGGCGGCGGAGGAATAGACAGCACATGGATACTTGCGGCCGAAGCAATGTCCTTAGGCTTCCCCGGACGTCCTCGTCGTGGCTTGGTAGAAGATTTTGGAGTGGAAGTACCCATAGAGAAGTGTACTAACGTCGTGGATGGTGAGAGGATCGCGCCAACCACCGGAGATGGAGGAAGCGTAGCAAGATACTCCGATTATGGTAGTTCACTATACCCACGGTGATGTGAATACCGTCACTAAAAGTGACTCTGTACTGCTTCCCATATACACAATGCTCACATAAATCAAGCTTCTCCATCTTTTCACCACCAAGAAAGCTACACCTGCTCAAAGTCTTAAGTCCACTCTCACCTACATGCCCAAGACGCATGTGCCATAACTGAGTGCGGACCAAGCTCTTATCATCAATAACCGTGGAGACCATAGCTCCACCCTCAACAATATTACCCTGAAGAAAATAGAGATTAGCATGCCTAATTTTTTATAATAGCAACATGTCACCATGATAAACGTTGAAATAGCCATTCTCACCACGTACATGTAACCTTGAGCTTCAAGTACCCCAAGAGAAATCAACCCTCTAACAAGATCCAGAATATGACGTACCTCGGTAAGCTGTCTACATGACTCATCTGCTAGATGGAATCTGATTGTACCAACACCTAACATTATGTAGGGTCGAGAATCACCCATATAATCTGAGCGACCCTCCAGCTCGCAATAGGTGGTGAACCAATCCCGAACCAGACACAAGTGATAAGAAGCCCCTGTATCCAACAACCAACCATAATACAAATGATCACTAGAACCTGCTGTCAAAGCATGCGCTAGGTCACCGTTGATTGTCCTTCAACTCTGAACAATCCTTCTTGTAATGGCCTTTACGTTTACACTTGTAACATTCAACTTTAGACACATCTCTTCCTCTCGATTGAGATTGACTTCTTCTATTGTTGTTGTTATAACTCTTGTTTGAATCCCCCCTTGTAGTTGAGAGAGCATGTGCTAGAACGTTCTCGATCAAAGCACTTTTCCTAGAAGCCTTTGCAAGTATAGACTAAACAATGTCACTATACAAAAACCTCTCCTTGTTCATCATAGTCAACTGATCAACAAACGACTCTCATTCCGGCAACAACAAAAAAGTCAAAAAGAATAAAGCCTTATGACTATTTTCAAACTTAGCTCCCAAGCTGACACAATCCAAGTACAAGCACTTAAACTAAGTGATTCGTTATTTCCAAAATAAACTTAGCCAAAGCTTTCGGAATTCAAGTTTCTAAAAGAGTTAGGCCATACAACAAAACATTGGGTTTTGCCCCCCTTGTAGGGGTATTTACCCAAGTCCCAACTCCAAGGCCGAGGCATGTGGTCGATCCAAATTTGAAACGAACGAACAACGACGAAGCCGTACGGGGCTATGATCGGTTAAGTCCAATATGACCTTGTACAATATGTGATGAATTAATTAATATAAATCCAATTATTGTTTGGTCTTCTTTCGCTCTGGGATCAACATTAAAACACTTTAAATGATTTTTATTTTCCCCAAGAATCTCTCATAAAGTGTGATTAAAGCTCGCAAGGAGAAAAATAATTAATTTTTCCTAAGAGGAAAAAAATGGTTACTTCTTGTAGCAAATATCTATATTTGATAGGTAAGTAAAACCTTAGACCGCCCCTTCTGAAAGTATAGTTACTTTATAGACCGACTAGTAGACACGATGTCCTTGAACTTTCACGTCGTTTATTTAAATGATGATATATTCTACACATATACCAACAAACACGATTTTTGGTTCACACTATTATGTTTATTGTGGTCATGATCATCTCCTAGTTTCGCAAGAGTTTAATATAACCAATTCTCATTAGTCTCCCTAGAAGCGAGCTCACTTTACTCTCACATAAGTGATTTATTTTTCTCAAGACTCTTGGTACATAAGCAATTCTAAAGCATATCTTTAACATGTTTCATATAATTCTTACCACATCATAAGAATTGAGATGAGGTTGACCTCCATAGTGACCTCACAAGATTTATGCAATTAGGTCGTCCCATATAGATCTTATCCCCAACATTTGGAGAGAGTTAGTTAACGAATCCTTATCGACACAGATATGATGTGTGGCACCAAAATCAAGCCACTAGTCCTTGGATTTGAGTCAATCATGTTGATTTATGATATCATTGACATTGATGTCAAATACATCTCGTGTAATGACTTTCACTATATTTGTTTAATTTGGCTTGGCCCCATTGGTAACCAACATTCAGGGAATTTGAGTCCTATCTTAGTACAGTTAAAGCACTTCCTTATAAACTTGGGCTTTTTAGCAACGACTCTTTCAATTCTCTTTCTTGATTTGCACCACGTTTGTCCTTCCCTCAAAAAGACCAACAACACAGAAAAACTTATTAGCATCATTTTTGTTTTCTTCTTCGAAGCTAAGTCTAACAATTAAGTCTTCTATGATCATTTCTTTTTGCTTGTGTATTAGGTAGTTATAGATTCCTTCTATCTGGGTGGTAGTTTTTTTAATGATCGCAATCACTTGGGAAGTTTATCAATCACCATAGTCTCAACTAGTATTCCTTGAATAATTAGTTGAGCTACTAAACCTGGCTGACTACGATTTTGGAATCAACGATTGCAAAATGAAGAAATTTGGCAACGGAGAATATTTTAGATCCATCATCTTCAGTTTTTTTACCTACGTTCCAAATAATTTTATAATTCCTTAGCAGCCTTTCTGTACTATACACGATATAATGCATTAAATAATCCATTCATTATGACATTCAGACACATGAAACTCAGATAATTCCATGTATCAACCGTTATTTTTGTGGTCGTATTGACTTCGTCTCCTCCAAGAATAAGGGGATCCCTTTTTAGTAGATGTGCCATGTTCATCAACGCCAGGAAGAACAACATGTTTTACTACCATGTCTTGAAGTCTTCTTCATAAAAAAATTATGTGTCTCGGTGAATTAATGGCACAAGCATCGTTTGACGATGAGCCTCACATTGGGGGAAGACCCAGCTAAACTATAGATAACCTCAATTTCAACGTTCTTTTTCGATTTGTCAACCATTTTTGAAATTTGAGGAATCAAATAATCACTAATGCAGTGAACAAACTATTCTCGTTATATCAGAAAATAATTTTAAAATAATTAATCGAACAAATTTCAATCGTTGAAAAACATGTTCAATTTTAATTTATTTGTTGAGGTGATCTTCTCTAAAATTCAAAGCAAAGTTTACCATTCAGAATTGGCACACTTCAATCAATTATATTTTTCTCTTTTGAGAAATGGATAGCTTCACCTTGATTGTGTGTTAAAACCAAAAGAATATTTTAATTGTTTGTGTTCTTGGTTGCTAGTTTTAATTTTGGTTCTTTGGTTGGTTGGAGCTATATTTTAGTCATAGTTGCTGTTATTACTGAGAGCACCCATAGTGTTGGGCGGGGAGATGGCGGTGAGCAGTCGGCGGCGTGGAGCAGGCAGTGAGCTGGCGGGGAGTTGATTTTTCAACGCTGGCAGAGACAAGAGACGTTGAGCTCGACGCCATCATTTACCACTGGCGTTGAGAGCCGTTACACCTCGTTGACTGCGCCGGTCGTTGGACCTCCACACACTAGCGACACATGGCAAGGCATTAGCAGCTGATGAATTCAATTTCCCCCCTTTATAAATAGAAAACCCCCATTTTTTCAAACACATCAACAAGCTTCTCTCAACCTACCACTCTATTCTTTCTCTACATTTCATATTTTTTTTGCTTTGCAATGGAATTTGATCTCAATGATTGGGGGATATGGCCACTGAGTTGGGTGGCGACATGTTTGAAACGACAACTCAACAACTCTTCCCTTCTAGCGGTGTATCCGGAGCGACAACCGAACAATCTCAAATGGTTATCGAATCCGACGTCGGCGAACAACCAAAAAAACTGACGCGAAGACTGTGGACCGTCGATGAGGATGAGCATCTTGTGCGCACTTGGATGCACCATTCCTACGATTCAATTCACGGGAGTGCGAAGCATAACATCAAGTATTGGGGGCCATCGCCGAAGAAGTCGCTGCTATGCGTGGAACAGATGATCCTAAGAGGAGCCAGGATCAGTGTAAAGACCACTAGGGCCAAGTGAATCCTAAAGTGACGAAGTTCCAAGGGTACTACATACGGTGTATGAATGACCACAAGAGCGGCTGTTCCGATGATGAAGTCACGACATTGGACGAGGAAATGTACTTGAAGAAAGAAAAAGCTCCATTTGTGTGAAAATGTTGGTGGAGGCTCGTTAGAGGCGAGCACAAGGGGACGGCTAAAATTTTTTCCGTCGACACAGGCGAGGGTAAAGGCAAAGGCACACCGACGAGTAATTTCGAGCCATCTACTGACTCAGGCAAGCGCACTCGTGAAGATACGCCTGGGGAGGACAGTGAGCGCACCACGGGGATGTCTGACTGCTCACCGATGTACAAGCGGCCTATGGGTTAGAAGGAGGCAAAATATGCGAAGCTCAAGGGTAAAGGCCCTGTAGCAACCAAGAAAGAGCTTGTCGAGCGTGTTGAGGCAGCCTATTTAGCTGCGAAGGAAGCAAACCAAGCGAAGTTGAAACTCATGGCCTTCAATCGATGGGTGCAAGAGGACGCCAAGGACAAGTTGACGGTGACCGCCCCTGAGCTTGAGGCCTACTTTGCGACCCTTGAGATGTTGCCCAATTTGATGCAGCAGTGTCGCCTCTTGAATTATCTACTTGTTTCCCCATTTTTGTTTTCTTTCATTAATGAATTGTAGTCCTTCCTATTAGGGGTGTCCATGGGCCGGGCCCCGGCCCCGTGGCCAAAATTTTGAACCGACTCGGAGTGACCGGGTTCAAAAAATTAAACCCACTCCCGACCTCGGGCCCAAAACAGGACTTTTGAACCCGCCTATCCGGATTATGGGCCGGTTCACCGGGTTGGACCAACCCATCTGAATTTGATAATAATTGATAACATTAACCGTAAGTAGTAGTACATAAACTTTCAAATATTTTTTTCATTATCCAAAAAAAGCGTTAAAAAGTTATTAAAGAGTGCTTAGAAGCTCTCAATTTGGTCACTTCTTAATGATGGAAAAACTTCATACGCTATTTAAACTTTATCAAAGGTTTAAGGATTACAAACGTCAAATAGGGAGTTCAAGTTGACCTAAAATAGATTACGATTACAAAAGATAAGTTCAACACAAAACTACGACATGTTCTATTACAAAATTGGTAATCATCTTCAAAATTTCAACCCATTAATCTTCATCTTTATATGTGAAAGTAATTAAAATTGTAAGAGTGTGACCTTAGACCTTGGACTTGTACCATATCCGAGTGGTCCGGGTTATGTAGGAAACCATGTAACGGATCCGTTACCCGGACCGCTCACTCCGGGTTTGGTATTTTTGAACCCGGGCCCGTTCCCGTAACCCATGGGGGCAAACCCACTGGAGGCGGGTTGGACGGGTGGACTGGGTTATGGGTCAATTTTGGACACCCCTACTTCCTATGCCTTGGTTTGCGTGAAATTATTGCAATGAACATGCAAAATGTCGAAAATTGCCTTCGGTTGCCGGCGGTCTTGTGCCTATAAATGCCACATCTTCCTTCAATTATTTTCACAACTCTTCACTACAATACCTCTCTTCCTCCACGAGCTCTTTTCCTTTAAACCCCTTGCTATCCTTCTTTCCTTTTCCGAAGGGAAAATGGCCGACAACGCAACAGCCAACCCATGGTGCCATGAGGAGGAGATGGTTTTGGTGATATGTTGGCTACACGAAGCCCGTCTGGGGTCAAATAATAGGTATTGGTGTCAGAAATGCACCAGCCGACACCCTGCGACGCACACAGAAGTAGTGTAGGGACCATTGGCAGAGACTCTCCCTGAAGATGCACCATTTCAATTTATGTTACCGTGAAACACTACTTGCTCGTCCTCCGGGACAAACCGAAGTTTTTCTTCGAACTGCAGCCGAGAATTGGTTTGATGCCCAACATGGCCACTACTTCACGAAGTTCTCGCTTTGGGAGATCGTTAAAGACCACCCGAAGTTCCTCCAATATGTTCACGAACTGTAAATCGTGAACATGCTATGTTGGCTTTCCCGTTTCGGTGATAATAACGTGTACTTTCCCGTTCACGAGCTTGTCGAGCTTGTTTGTGTTATTTTCTTCTTGTTTTCAATAAAACATATGTTTAATTATTATTTTAATTTCACTGCTGGCGGCTCCCCGCCTGTAAAAAATCCCCTACTGTAGGTTGCTTGCGTTTCCCGTAGGCGGTGAGCTGGCGGCGAACAAAAAAAATATTATTTTAATGCTCACCGCCAACACCTCCCCGCTAGTGCCGACAGTGAACGTTGTGGATGCTCTGAGATGGGTTTTTAGATATTCTACAGAAATATAGTCTTTACTCCAAGTTGTTAGTACATTTTAGAGGTTGCCTTATTAGTTTGGTGCTTCAACTGGTTATGTGTGTATGAGCATTTTGTGTTAAGGTCTTGTGGCACTGGTGTTTGTGGTCATTGTAACTAGAATTTGTATGATCCTTCCGTCTCTGTAGATAAAAACTTCTTTTTTGTCTTTCCTTTTCAATCTTTAAAGAAGTTGAGTATAAAATTTGTATTGTTGATCAAAAAAAAGGGAGGAATGACAAGCACTTTGCTCAGGCTTATGGAGAACTTCAAGTAGGCTCCAGCTGCTACCAGGCACTATAATTAGAGCAGGAATAGTGGTGCGGCCCTTATCGCGTCCCGCGACCCCGCCCGCATTTTTGCGGGACGCGAGCCGTCCCGTTGTGGGACGGCTTTTACGCGTCCCGCAACCCCGGGATGGGCCGAGTCCTGCGTCCGAGCGCCAGCCAATGGCTGGCCGCCACGTGTCTCGACCGTTGGGTGTAACCCTATAAATACCCCAAACCCCTTTCTCAAAGCACAAACCATACTACAAATTTCACTTCTACATTTCGATACAAAATGTCTGACGATGAGGGTCCATCATATGAGGAGTTGGCAGCCCAAATGCGGGTAGTTGAGCAACGAGTCCGACGAAGGATTGAGAGAGGCATATAGAGAGCAATGCCAAGGATCAACACTCTGAGGGAGAGTATCGACTGTGGGGAACCAATGCGACGAGACATTCACAGAGGTCGTGTCGAAGCCCATGACCAACTAATGAGGTATTATTTTTCCGATCAACCCATATATGAAGCGGATATGTTTAGGTGTCGGTTCCGTATGTGCAATCCACTTTTTCAACGGGTGATGGACAAGGTCAAGGAACACGACAATTACTTCGTTCAAAAGCATGATGCGGCCGGACGCTTGGGCTTATCACGGAACAGAAGTGCACCGCCGCCATATGAATACTTGCGTATGGGTGCTCGATCGATTCATTGGACGAAACTCTACAGCTTGGGGTAAGCACCATACTTGAATGTTTACGTAATTTTTGCAAGGCCATCATTGAGGTATTCGGACCCGAGTACGAGCGTACACCCACACCGGCTGACATGGAGCGCTTACTCCGAGAAGGGTACAACCGAGGGTTCCCCAAAATGGCTGAGAGTCTTGACTGCATGCATTGGGAGTGGAAAATTTTCCCAACCGCATCACAAGATGCCAATGGACGGGGAAGTCACCACGAGGTAAGTTCCGTTATGCTTGAAGCTGTAGCGTCCCGTGGTTTATGGATTTGACATTCTTTTTTCGGGATGGCTGGCTCGAACAATGACCTCAACAACAACCACTTATTCCAATACACTTACTATGGTCATGATCTTGCCGTGGAGTACGAGATCAACGGACATCAGTACGACCGACCTTATTACTTGGTGGACGACATTTACCCATCATGGGTACGACAAAGTGTCACAAGTCATCAGACCCACAAACAACTACAAAATGATCTTATTGAGCACTTATGTGGTCTATATGAAGCTAGTTTCAATATGAACAATTAGTCTTTTGTTCTTGATGCTCCTATTCGGGAATAAATAAAATTATCCGTTTTAATTTAATTTATTTTATATTCTCATTAATTATTTTTTCAGATTAATTTTTTCAATTTTATATAATATTAACTGTTTTGACAACTAATTAAATAATATAGTAAAATATCAATTAATTAACCAGTTAGTATCCAGTCAGCATCTATTAACAATCCAAGCCTTAATCCAATAAAACACAGTTTATTTTGAGTCATGAGTATCACTATTTTGTACAGTCAGCATCCAAGCTTCTAATCCAAACCTGTAACCCAAATCCTTCCATTATACATGCTCTTAGTCTTATGTCAAATCAAAATTGTTTTTATTGTTTTTTTGGTTTAGTTATTTTTTTAGTTCTATTTAGGTCTAAAAATAACCATTCACGCCTCAATTATATTTGGAGGACTAGGCGTAAGACTCTCTAGGAATGATCCTCTTTCTCACTATTCTGATTCAGACCGCAACTAAATTTCAATGAAATTGTTCCCTTCGTTAAAAAGAAACGTTTTAATTTAGCAAACTCCCTTACAATTTAAAAATGAAAATTTTTGGCGATCCAGGCAGCCTATAAGATGCTTGCCTCAAACGAAGGAGAATGAATAGCTATTTGGGCTTTAGCTTCATGAGCCCATTTATTTGAGTATATATCAATCGTTCAACTTCGAATTAGATTTTCTAAGTTAATAGTAGTGAATTGGGCAGAGCTGTATATCTTAACAGACCTACAACTATATGGATAATTCTATGCAACAAACTATAAACAAGGTTGAGGTATACAAAACTCAAATTTTTTATCACTAAGCATACCTTTCCAAGTGAGGATTATTATATACACACAAAATTTCTTGCTTCTTAAGTTTCTTTTGAGATATACAAAAATTTAGCAAAGCAAACTAAACACTAACCATATATAACAACAAGAAAAATTAAAGTTGATCAAGACCCTTAACAAGAAAAGGAAGAGCATCACCAACCAAAAAGCCTTCAAAATCATTGCTAAGAGCCCAATTAGCCAACACATGTGCGGCTTCATTGGACGACCTATCAACACTAACCCACGAGTACCTTTGGAGGCCACCAAGAACTCCGTTTATGACACTCTCACTTTCTTCATCGCCCTCTAACACAACCCGACCAAAGAGACCGTAGCTAGAGGCCGCAACGGAGGCGAGCCGAGCCGCACAGTCCGGGCCGGAGTAGAAGGGGCCGCAGCGGGCAGCCCAACCGCCCTTGAAAACTCCCTCGCTTGACCGCGCCACGCAGGCGGCGACGCCAGGGGACGATGGTGTGGCGGCGTAGTTGAGTTTGACCCAACCCTGCGGCGGAGGAGACCATGTTGTGTTGACTTTTGGGATGGTTGGAGTGGAGATGATGGGTTTGGGAGACGACCACAGTTGTGTTATGGAGAGCAAGGCCAAGAACACCAACTTCATGTCTGTCGTGCTGATTTGGCTTGCATGCCTTGCCACTTTTTTCATTTGATTCTGATTATATATATGGTTTCAAGTCTACAAGATTATTCAACAACTTTGTAATGATTAATAAACATACATATGAGAACTTGAATAGCTTAAAAATCAAGAAAACAAATTATTTGATTGGTGCGTAATATGTCAACTGGGGTTAGTTGGAGAGAGATCGAAACATGATGTCTTAACTTACGATGGTGATTCTTTATGTATAATATTATGGTGATGATGATTAAAACAAACAAATAAATTGCTATGACTTGATCAAACAATAGTCAACATTGATGGCCTTTTTCTTTAATCCCCAAATCTTGTTGCTTAACAAATAAACTTGGTTTCTTTACAACAAATTATCACAATTCAAACAAATAAATAAAAAAATTAAAAATAAAAATAAGAACTAGAATAAAATCATACGTACTGTGTAAAAACTATACAGTATTGCAATGAGCCCCCATTAAAATCATCCACAGAGCCCATTCTGTTAGACTGTTTCTTTCTGGACCAACTCTAATTATAAGAATAGAGTAAAAAAAAAGCGAGGAATCAACATTTGAATTGACTAGGTTTATATAAACCAATAAATAATAAATAATGATTTAATTTGGAAAATCATCTAAAAATATAAGGGAAAGTGCTTTATTTTTTTATGTCTTGGGGACAATTTATTATACAATGATAGGATACGTGAAAAACTAATCTATGCATTAGATAGTAATAGAAAGACCATACGTAGCTGTACCTTCAAAAGTTTTCTGTAAAGTAGCTTGGAACCAAGTCTGTAAAGCCAAAGAAGATGGGGCCTGGGCATTAAAAGCCTAAAGCTCATGAATCTTTCCCTTCTAGCAAAATGGTGGTGGAGGTTTGCTTTAGAAGAAAATTCTCTTTGGAAATTCACAATTTGTGCTAAATTGGGCTGGAATTATAATGAGTGGGACTTGTCTAACTTCTCAGAAATTGGAATGCCAAGCTTCACTTCTCATATCATTGCACTCTTAAGTGACCCAAGATTTGCAGACTTACTAGGGTCTAAAGGTTTTACATGGGAGCTTGGTAGGGGCAACAAAATTCATTTCTAGGAAGATATATGGTGGGGTGATGGTTCCTTCAGTACAATCTTCCCCAGACTCTACGCTCTTTCAAACTCCAAACATATGATCATTGCAGACCTTTGGGATGGAGTTGAATGAGACCTAAATTTCAGAAGAACTCCTAGAGGGAGAGAGGCTCAGCAATGGGGAGCTCTCTCTGTAATTCTAAGCTCCACACAACCTACACAATTGGAAGATAAGCTTTGCTGGAAAGCAGACAACAAAGGCTTCATTGTAAATAGATTCTATGAATTACTTGCACAACAAGGCAGCTTAAATGCAGACTAAACCTCAAAGCTACATGGAATTCCCCTAAAGATCTCGGCCTTCTCTTGGCTAGCTTGCCTTGAAGCAATACCCTCAAGGTGCTTCCCGGAAGCTAGATGTATGCCATTCCCCCTACAAGACCTCACATGTCCTCATTGCTCCTGGGATTTTGAAGATGGAGCTCACATACTACTTCATTGCCCAAAAGCTTGGAAAACTTGGAACCTCATCCTCAGCTGGTGGGGCTTATCTTGGGTCTGTCCTTTAACTATCAAACAACTTTTCAACTCTTGGCACAATTTACCCCCTCCAAAATTCAGAAGATGTTGGGGTGTAATCCTACAAGTCACAATATGACAGATCTGGTTGGCTATAAACACTCTGGTTTTTAACTTGATTGAAGAACCTGTAGAAACAATCTTCCATAGAGTGCTCAATAAAACCTTTTAGCTGGGAATGAGCCAACTTCTCCATCAACTATCATTTCTCACTCCTAGAATGGACCTCGAATCCCTGGCTCTTTGTTAAGAAATGATCTTCTGCCTACAACTCCTCTATCTTCAACTGGCTTTGGAGTTGGTCCTTTGTTCCCTTGACAATATTTCTCTGTTGGTGTTGGTTTTTGTTGCTTTTCCTGGTGGTCTGGGTGGGTTTTGGGGGGGTGTCTTGGGTGTAAGGCCTAGGTCTTTGGTGAGGTAGGAGTGTGGGTTTGCTATAGCATCCATTGGCCTTCCTCTGGGTGTGTGGGTAGTCTTAGGCCTCTCTCCCCTCCTCTCTTGTGTGTGGGTAGCTACGTTTAGGTTTTGGAGTGCCCTCTTCTCTTCTTTGTTTTTGCTTGCAGATCAAGTTACCTCTCAAGACTCCTTGGCTCTATTACTTTGCTGCCTTGTGGACCAAGGCAACCCCAACCTCATACCTCTTGATTCTGCAGAAGCTTTTATACCCAACTACATGTTGGACTTCGTTTTTCTGAGGAGTTAACTATCTCAGTACATTGGTGCTGGAACAGCTACAAACACAATGCTCTCAAGCCTCAAGCCTTCAAGCCTTCACTCTTATATGAAGATCACAGACACTGACACTTTATATTTCCGATCGAGTATATGCAAGCACATCCCTCTCAAGTCTGCATAATTCACACAAGCAACTCAATGCAATTGCACAACTACTTTCTCATCCCAATCTCAATTGATGCATCCCCCCTTTTGCACTACACTCACAAGGAGATCATTACATCTAACCGTACTTTTGTGTTTCCTTTTATTTGTCCTTACTTACCTTGTTTTTTCCTTTGTTCCCAATCTATAGCTGGCTTGGGTTCTTAGGCTTTGTATCTTTTAACTCAGAAGATAATTTAATTTGCTTTCGTTGGTAAAAAAAAAGGAGTCGTGACATACAAAATCAACATCAAATTTTTTGTTCTATTAGGGTTGAGAGATCTCAATCTTAATCGTTGTAGTCGTCATTATGGAATCGTTATCGTATACGTGTCCAACAATCATGAGATCGATCGTGAGTCTCTTCTTCTCTCTACTCATGGCAAGGATGGCGTATTGGCGACGGACCACGACCCTCTGTTGCGGTGATGTTCTCCTCCACGCATCCACAATCCGGTGTTGCTGTATCGGAAGGATGATGCATCGGTGACGATCTGCGACTCCCTATTGTGGTGATGCTTGCATTCTCCGTGTTAGCCTCTCATGTCTAGAGCGGGGACACGACCGACGATATAATTGGAAAAAATCAGACTTGCGAGGGTTGTTATGCAGCCACACCAAGACCTATGAGTAGTCAAGGATTCATGAGTTTTTACCGGAGGGATCCCTAAATCATACTTATCCTCCCTTACATAATGTCAAGTTCAAGTTCAGTCACTCTTATCACGACGAAAAGAGTCCTTGGAAAGCAGGGATCAAGCAGTGTATAGGCACTACTTTGAGCAGTTCTTGGCAGTTTGAGTCCTTTGGTTTTAATTTCTGTTTTAGTTCCTGTCTTAGCTTTAAGTCCTGTTTACCACAACCGTATCCCATTATAAGACCAATTTTCTTGTCTCAAAGTTTTTGGATCAATGACCTCTCGAGGGCCTTGGCCGTTGAAATGACTCTTTTATAATCTCAATACAGTTATCGTTTATTCTCAAAAAAGAACCTCTATACATTAATTAATGCCTTCCCCACGATTGCGTGTTCTCTCTAGAAAAGTCTAGCCATAAACCCTAACCTTTTTAGTCTCATATACCGATTGTGACTCCTGCAACTTTGATCACCACTCCGCCGACCTACCCACCAATAGAGCTCGCCACGTCTGGCATACCTGTCCCTCGGTGCCCTTGTTAATGTCCTCACGCCCTCCATCTGGATTCACTCGTTCGGTGAAAGAGAAGAAGCGAAAGCCAAAGGCTTCTCCTACCGTCTCTCCTTCACCGATCACTCCAATGGTTTTTCCATCGTCATCCCCTCCTTCCCCGAAATTCGTACCCATGCAATCCTCGACCTTGGTAGTTTTCTCCCTAAGGGATGACTCAGTGATCTCTAGTCCGATCAAACTGAAGCGTGGTTGGCCTTCGAAGGTATCCTCCTTCTCCTTGCCTCGTGATGCTGTATTGATGACCTTGGAAGGACCTTGTTCTGAGTGCTTAATGTCAATTAGGGATAGCAACCCTAGTTCGGGCGTGTCGAGTCATCACATGGTATCGCCGCCACTAGGAGGCCCTAGTCCCGTGAATCTGGGGGTGCTGCCACTAACCTTTGAAGGCCTTGATTCCGTGAGTCCAATGGTACTTAGGGTGTATGCTTTCCATAGGGAGCCGAGACCAACCATGGACACCCTCCAAAATCGGCCTCTCGGCTTGCTCCATACTTGAGGAGGAGACATAGAAATTGTGGTGACTTACACTCTGGAGAACCCTGACATCGTTGCTCGCCAGTAATATGGCATGGTTGGCTGACTGTTTTCCCCAAAGCCATCATGCAAGGACTTCATGTTTAAGTTCCTAACGCGTGCATGGGGACGATCGACGTCAGGATTGGTGGTGAAGGACCTAGAGCCTGGTACGTTCAAGTTCTACTTCAGCATTCAGAAAGCTCGGGCATGAGTTAAAAAAATGAATCATGGTGCTTCAATGGTTACCCACTTCTATTAGGGGACATTGTGAACCCCATGGCTCAGGATCTTCCCACACTAGACTAGATCTAGTTATGGTTGCATGCACGAGGTCTGTCGTCATCGGTCCAAACGAAGGCAACAAGAGAGGTCATCGAAATGAGTCTTGAGCGATGTGTGGACGTGTCTTGTGACCAATGGGGCCTATGTTGGGGCGGGACCGTCATGGTCTGGTTCTGGATGAAGCTTCATCGAAAGCTTTGTTGGTCAATGATCACGAGGTTTCAGGAACTTATGGAGCTAATTAAGGTCACCTTAACCTACGATCGGCTCCCAATATTCTGCTTCAATTCTGGATAGATCGGCCACCAGGTTCGTGACTGTGAGTTGAGATGTCGGGAATCCTACGGTTTGACTATTCCCTCCTCGAATACTAGTTTGAGAAGATGGAGAAGTCCTATGCTACGGACTAAGGGAAAGCACCAACCCATCCTCCTAGGTTCGAGCCATTGGCCTGGATACTCTACCTAACCCCACATCGTCTCGAGGAAGGGGGACAATTGTAACTCTAGATACCCTACCTAACCCTCAAGTAGGGGTGGAACAACGGGGGACATCCAGGGTGACGCTTATGGTAGGTTCGACTAGGCCTGCTCCATTTGGGACACTACCTGACCTGTTTAGGATACTCCATGTCCCATCTGTGATGTTGTGTACCCCATCCGCGACGCCGATATTGAAGATGGAAATTGTAGTAATGTTAGGTCTCGAGGTAGGGTTGGAGATGAACCAACTCGCAGCGGAAAATCAATAAAAACCAAGAGACGATTAAAACCATGAAACAACTAACAAAGAATGGATTCACAAGAGAAAAATTCAGCACTATCTCTTACCAAAACAAGACCACCGGTTAACGAATGATTGGCTTGAGTCTCCAAGACGCCTACGTATCCACATGGGAATCAAAGCCACGTAGTTCTTCTCTTTGAGGACTCAAGAACACAAAAATGGAGGTGGAAACTAGCCAAACCCGAAATGGCCATGGAAGAGGGAGAGAAAATGTGTTTCCTATTCTTGTCTTGTGTTTGTTATGTTGAAAAAAGATGACTTAAACATAACAAAACCCATACTTGTCCAACTAAAGGAATGGGACAAGTATGGTGTCAAGTAAGGTGTAAATAGGACAAAGTATGGCAAGACAAGATTGGGTTAGGTGGTGAATCACCAACACCTTAATCCTTGTCTTGCTTACTTAGTACTAATTAATCAAGACTTGATTAATTAGTTCCATGGGCCTTGGTTGCATGGGCCTTTCATGGGCCTCTTGGAACATGCCCCGTGGCCATTTCTAACGAGGTCCCGTGATTCGCTCATCGCCTCCAAGCCTTCCATACCGGAAATGTCCAACATTATCCGACGCGATCAATCCCAAGACTCCAAGCCTTGTCTCGATCCGTAAAGTCCTATTCACGTACGGGCACATGACCCAAAACCCAGTTTTGGTCATGTCCCGAGACAACTCCCTTTTGGCCATTCTCCATAAATGTGTCAATGAGTTTCATCCTCCGGTGTGACCCTTAGGTTTATGCATGTCAATAGATCAACGTAAAATCTCATTTTACTTGATCCTATTTAAGTGGCAGCTAACGATACTTTAGTATTGCCTGACATTGCATAACGAATCGACCCTGTCGATTCTAACCTTTCCGTCATCCCTGTCATTATCCTTTTATCTCCGATATCCTGATTGAGATAAGGCATAGAGCCGTCATCCTTATTATTCTCAATCACCGTTCCTTGATATGTGAGATGACTGAAGATATGATACCCAGTATCATGTGCATGGCCATGCTATTCTTTCAGTCACTCTCGATCAAGCGGCCGAGAACCGATATCTTTCCCATACCTCAGTATGAGGGATAAATCCCTTAGCCGCCTTTCGTGTCACTCATGTAGCCCGTCCCCAAGCCAATCCTGGCCGTTATGGAAGCCCTGTTACGGAAAACGTTAGGCTCAGGTCAAACTCAGTTGTTGACTACATAGCGATCACAAAGACTCCTTGGTCTAAGGATACATGACAAGCTACGACACTAAATATGTTCATGACTTAATCTATGTCACATATTCAGGGCGGGTCGTCCAATATCATGTCCCACATGATATCTATGATCAGACTCCGGAATCCCATTCCAATGACTAACAGAACGTAAGCCATAAAGAGCCATCTTTCATACTAGTCGTTTCTAGTGAAGCTTTGTTGACTAGGGACCCATCGAGTGTGATCTATCTCGATCTATGGTTCTATTTGCATGGTGGGCATAGATCAGAGCACACATCGATATATTACTCCAACACATAAGTAATATAAAGCCGCTTTAATTTTATTGCTAACGATGATATATACATTTGGACATTTAGGATTGAACTATGGGCACTAAGACTAACAATCTCCCACTTGCCTTAGTTCCAATCTAAACTCCAATATGTCCCCATCGACTTTACATGTCTAACATGTTCAGGCAGTGACACTGCCTTAGTCAAAGGGTTGGCTATGTTATCATCTGTTGCAATATATGTTATCTTCACTTCACCTCAGTTCAGTATTTCTCTGATGAGGTGGATACGCCGCAGTACATGTTTGGATTTGTTATGCGATCTGGGCTTTTAGCTTGCGCAATGGCCCTTGTGTTGTCGCAAAATGGATTCACCGGGCTGGATGGGTTTTTAATTACACCCAGCCCTGCCATGAATTTCCAAATCCACATAGCCTCCTTAGCTGCCTCTGCAACATCCATGTACTTGGCCTCTGTCGTAGATTCGACAATGGTATCTTGCTTTACGCTCTCCCAGCTAAAGCTCTGCCATTCAGCGTAAACACATATCCTGACTGACTTCTAAAGTCATCTGGATTTGTCTTGGAAAACTAGCGTCTACTCATCCTTCGACGACTAGTTCAGCATCATCTTTCCCCCGGGTTAGAATGATGTCTACTGGTACAACATAAGGCTTACGAGACGTCCGGTCTCATACATGTCATGGCATATATGATCGATCCTTCCCCTAGGCGCATAGGATTCTCATCATCATTTTCAGCTCATCAGCTGTCTTAGGACACCGAGTCTTGCTGAGATAAATGCCTTGACTAGTGGGTAAGAGTACTTTCTTTGAATCGAACATTAAGAACCTACTCAATGCCTTGTTCACATAGGTTCCCTGACTTAAATCCAAGACCCTCTTGGTGCGATCTCTACATATCTTAATCCCTAAGATATAAGAAGCATCGCCTAAGTCATTTATTGAAAAACACTTCCTCAACCAAGCTTTAGTCTCGTGCAAGGTTGGGATGTCGTTTTCAATGAGAACCAGAAAGGTAATCTTGCTCCCACTAGCCTTCTTATAAACGCAAGATTCATCCTCGTTCTTGATTAAGCCAAATCCAATTACAGCTTCATCGAAATGAAGGATCCAACTCCGAGAAGTTCGTTTCAATCCATAAATGGATTTCAACAACTTATAAATCTTTCCTTTATTCTTCGGATCGTCAAAACCTTTGGGCCGAGACATACAAACGTACTCAGTCAAATTTCCATTTAGGAAAGCGGTTTTGACATCCACTTGCCATATCTCGTAATTATAATACGCAGTTATGTCAAGAAGAATTTGGATCGATTTTGACCATAGCCACTAAGGAGAAGGTTTCCTCATAGTCAATCCATGCCTATAACCTTTCGCCACCAGTTGAGCTTTGTAGGTCAGAGGGTTGCCGTCCATGTCCATCTTCACCTTGAAGATCCATTTGCATCCGATGGTCCTCACACCATTGATGGGATCAACCGGTTCCCAGACTCGGTTGTCCGACATGGATTGCATTTCCTCCCTCATGGCTCCTAGCCATAACTCGGAGTTGGGCCCATCCACGACTTCCTAAAAGGTGGCTGGATAATTGTGATCCACCATGACTTCATTGTCACCTCCGGATGCCATATCTTGGAGGTGGAAGATTGATCTTTTCAAATCGCCTTGGACCTTCCGGAATTGTAACAGGAATTGGTTCTTACTCTACGACAATCTCTGGCTCCTTTCTACTGGGTTGCCAATTGGTTTAGAAAGATCTGTACCATCCTGAATTTCTTCGAGATGCACAGTCCTCCCAATGACGTCTTTGGAAACAAAACTCCTTTTCCATAAAGACCACACCCCATGCGACGAACACCATGTTCTCACTGGGATTGTAGAAGTAGTATCCCCTTGTTGCTTTGGGATACCACACGAAGGTGCATATCTCAGATCTTGGTTCGAGCTTAGTCGAAACCAAATGTTTCACATAAGCCTCGCAACCAAAAATCTTTAGGAAGGACAAAGCGGGCATCATCTCGTACCATTTTAAAATAGTATCCCTTCCACACCCTTCGTCGAAACCCGATTCACTATGAATGCGGTCGTCTCTAGAGCATAATCCCAGAAAGAGATTGGGAGATCAGTCCAACTAATAATGGAACGGATCATTGTCTAACAATGTCCGATTTCTCCGTTTGGCTACACCTTTCATCTACAGTGTCCCAGGAGGAGTCCATTCCAAAAGGATCCCATTCTCTTTTAGATGATCTAATAACTCTATGGTCAAGTATTTTCCACCTCGATCCAATCGAAGTGCCTTAATACCTTTGTCGAGCTGGTTTTCTACTTTAGTCTTAAACTCTTTGAATTTATCAAAAGCTTCAGACTTATGTCTCAGCGAATAGACATAACCATATTTACTGTAATCATCAGTAAATGTGATAAAGTAGCTAAAACCCCTCCTGGAAAGTGAACTTATTGGTCTACACACATTCGAGTGTATCAGCCCCAATAATTCATCCGCCCTTTCATCGCGATCGATAAAAGGGCACTTTAGTCATTTTGCCCATCAAATAAACCTTGCACCTATCGATCGAATGGAATTCGAATGAACCTGAAAGTCCGCACTTCTGAAGTGCTGATAGGTGCTTCTTGTTTATGCGACCTAAATGACAGTGCCTTAACAGAGTTAGGTTTAAATCGTTGTATTTAGACTTCTTGGTATTAACGAAATATATAGAACTTGAGGCATTGTTACCCATATCTAATATGTACAATCCTCTAACCAAGTCAGTACTGGTATAAAACATATCATTGCATAGAACATTGAAAACTCCATTTCCAATATTAACATTATATCCTTCCTTGTCAAACACGGATACAGATATAATATTCCTACTAAAAGTAGGTATGCAATATACATTATACAGTACTAAGACAAGGCCTCTTGGCAAAGCAAGACTCATGGATCCTACAGCAGTTGCCACAACTATGAGGTCCACTTCGTGCTTTCCAAACCTCTCCTACTTTCAGCCACCATATATAAGTGCATGTGTGAGATTCAGTCCTGGTATCTAATACCCATGAATCTTTGGAAGTAGAGAGATGTAGCTCTATAGATTTAATACCGGATGAAGGCACGGTCCCACCGCCCTTCCTTAGATCATCCAGGTTTCCTGATGAAGGCGCAGTCCTACTGCCCTTCTTCAGATCATCCACGCTATTTGATGAAGGCGCAGTCCCACTGCCCTTCTTCAGATCAGCCGTGAACTTCCTGTAATCCCGGTTCCAATGACCATGCTATTGGCAGTAGAAGCAGACATTCTCATGTGTCTCATCTTTCCTGCCAAGTGCACATGGGCCCCGCCCTTGCCACTTCCAATTCCCTTGTTGACCATCAGAATATCCTTGGATCCTAGATCCCTGATATATTCTTCTCAGCAGTTAATGACACTTCATGTAACTCTGATATGGTCTTAGAGACAGCCTTGTCAAGGACATATTCTTTGCGTTCAGACTTGAGGACTATCCTCAAAATTCTGTACCAGTCCAAATAGTTTGTCCCATTTAGTTTGACCCTGTCAAGAATGGTTTTTAATGACAAACTATTAATGTTCGCTGAATTTGCCATTTGATCTACAACAGATAAAATTCAATCAGTAAACTGAATAAATTTTATGAAGATCAAGCTTAAACACCAACAATCGATTCTATACCTTTAGAATCTAAAACCAAGATCCTTGATTCACTCGATCAAGCTGAACGAAGGCTCACCACTCAATCGAGCTATGTAGGTACGACCCCGTCCAATCACATCCAATGTGACTCTTGGCTAGGGTATGTACTTAAGTACACGGCTTACCCTATCTGATACCCTAGCTCAACCCTAGCTGAGAATCGTAGTCGGGTCCACCAATTTTCAACTATGACCCGCCACTATGTAGGTGCTTCACTAAGGCGCACGACACCCACATATGTCGTCCAAACCTACTACCCCGCTTTCCCATGGATGCTCCGCTAAGGCGCACGACACCCATAGGACGGGGAGGTAGTAAGGTGTTGAGAATTGGGAGGTATCGGACATGACCCGTTTTTACTTGTCCGGTTGTGTTTAAAACTTTGGCACATCCTAGATGCGATGAGCACATCAACTACATTCCAAATGCAATGATGCCTCAAATTACATCCAATGTAATTCTTCATTTGGGCCCGTCAACTACATCCAATGCAATGACGGTTCTAAGGGTTCACACACAAGGATTAAAATTCCAATTTTATCTTTGCATGTGAGGTGATATGCTCGGTAAATAAAGTTAAGCATGCAATGCTAAAACACATATAATTAGTCATGCATAAACTAAACCAAGCATAAAGCGATAAATGTGCACATAATAGCCCCCTAAACTAACTCCCACTAGCTTCTTGAGCTCCACCGACTCCAAGCCGATGCCAACACCCGAAAAGCCACCAAAAGACCTTTTCGCATTTTCTTCATCTTGAGTAAAAAATTACAATTTAATACACGACTCGCAGGTCGGGAATAAATAAATATTACAAACAAGTGGTTCGACGACCACACCTTGAAAGAATAATTACACGCTAACTCTAACGGCTCGCAGGCCGTGAAAAGCGATAAATAATTAAATCGAGCTCTTTATGTACACCATGCCAACATCACATCACACATCGTGTTATCAAACAAGAATGTTATAAAACATCATGTGATTTTCCGGTTTTAATTAATAGCCAAGTTTCGAAAATTTTTGATGCTCGGTTAATCGAAACCGTTCAAAAATGAAACTTTTGAACATTTGATCTTCGAGTTCGTCATGACGGTTCCAAACTCGTCATAACTAACAAAACAGTTTAGCCTTGGCATATCAACCATCCAATGGTCATGCTTGGCCTAGCTCCGTCCAACGGAGCCCCGTTCGGTCCCGGTTTCGGCTCCCCGAGATTCCCGCTCCCGAGACCCGAAAAATCAAAAAAAATTTCAAAATTTCTAGATTTGAAATAATTTTCAAAAATTCATTTTACATGCATTAAATCCATAAACAATAATTTAAAACATGTTATCAATCAATTTAGCAAAACAACATGCCAAAAACGAAACTTTCAAGCAAAACCGAAACTTTGAACACCGTCTTGTGAATCCCGAAGGTAGCACGGCTCTGATACCACTGTTAGGTCTCGAGGTAGGGTTGGAGATAAACCAACTCGCAGTGGAAAATCAATAAAAACCAAGAGACGATTAAAACCATGAAACAACTAACAAAGAATGGATTCACAAGAGAAAAATTCAGCACTATCTCTTACCAAAACAAGAACACCGGTTAACGAATGATTGGCTTGAGTCTCCAAGACGCCTACGTATCCACATGGGAATCAAAGCCACGTAGTTCTTCTCTTTGAGGACTCAAGAACACAAAAATGGAGGTGGAAACTAGCCAAACCCGAAATGGCCATGGAAGAGGGAGAGAAAATGTGTTTCCTATTCTTGTCTTGTGTTTGTTATGTTGAAAAAAGATGACTTAAACATAACAAAACCCATACTTGTCCAACTAAAGGCATGGGACAAGTATGGTGTCAAGTAAGGTGTAAATAGGACAAAGTATGGCAAGACAAGATTGGGTTAGGTGGTGAATCACCAACACCTTAATCCTTGTCTTGCTTACTTAGTACTAATTAATCAAGACTTGATTAATTAGTTCCATGGGCCTTGGTTGCATGGGACTTTCATGGGCCTCTTGGAACATGCCCCGTGGCCATTTCTAACGAGGTCCCGTGATTCGCTCATCGCCTCCAAGCCTTCCATACCGGAAATGTCCAACATTATCCGACGCGATCAATCCCAAGACTCCAAGCCTTGTCTCGATCCGTAAAGTCCTATTCACGTACGGGCACATGACCCAAAACCCAGTTTTGGTCATGTCCCGAGACAACTCCCTTTTGGCCATTCTCCATAAATGTGTCAATGAGTTTCATCCTCCGGTGTGACCCTTAGGTTTATGCATGTCAATAGATCAACGTAAAATCTCATTTTACTTGATCCTATTTAAGTGGCAGCTAACGATACTTTAGTATTGCCTGACATTGCATAACGAATCGACCCTGTCGATTCTAACCTTTCCGTCATCCCTGTCATTATCCTTTTATCTCCGATATCCTGATTGAGATAAGGCATAGAGCCGTCATCCTTATTATTCTCAATCACCGTTCCTTGATATGTGAGATGACTGAAGATATGATACCCAGTATCATGTGCATGGCCATGCTATTCTTTCAGTCACTCTCGATCAAGCGGCCGAGAACCGATATCTTTCCCATACCTCAGTATGAGGGATAAATCCCTTAGCCGCCTTTCGTGTCACTCATGTAGCCCGTCCCCAAGCCAATCCTGGCCGTTATGGAAGCCCTGTTACGGAAAACGTTAGGCTCAGGTCAAACTCAGTTGTTGACTACATAGCGATCACAAAGACTCCTTGGTCTAAGGATACATGACAAGCTACGACACTAAATATGTTCATGACTTAATCTATGTCACATATTCAGGGCGGGTCGTCCAATATCATGTCCCACATGATATCTATGATCAGACTCCGGAATCCCATTCCAATGACTAACAGAACGTAAGCCATAAAGAGCCATCTTTCATACTAGTCGCTTCTAGTGAAGCTTTGTTGACTAGGGACCCATCGAGTGTGATCTATCTCGATCTATGGTTCTATTCGCATGGTGGGCATAGATCAGAGCACACATCGATATATTACTCCAACACATAAGTAATATAAAGCCGCTTTAATTTTATTGCTAACGATGATATATACATTTGGACATTTAGGATTGAACTATGGGTACTAAGACTAACAAGTAAAACCTCCTAAAGATCAGGCGAGGATTGGGTAGAAATAGAGATAGAAAAAGGTTTGGCTCGGGGAAGAATATCGGGTATACCAACCAACATTCTGCCTAACACATAATTAGTAGGGATGAGTAATAACCGGATCACACTCACTCCACAATTAGGCAGGACAGGCACATGTTGAGACCAACTAAGGGACCTACCCCCTCCACCCTAATGGTTCACCATCCACAACCATCATAGGGAAACAGATGGAGACGTTAGCTCCCGAGAAGGCCGAGTAAGGAAGGAAGTGCCTCAGTCGTCAGTCACTGAACCGAAGAAGACCGCGATACGGAAAAAGACCTTGGGTCTGACCGATACTATATCTGTAGTGTTAGTCTTAGTGCCCGTAGTTCAATCCTAAATGTCCAAATGTATATATCATCGTTAGCAATAAAATTAAACCGGCTTTATATTACTTATGTGTTGGAGTAATATATCGATGTGTGCTCTGATCAATGCCCACCATGCGAATAGAACCATAGATCGAGATAGATCACACTCGATGGGTCCCTAGTCAACAAAGCTTCACTAGAAGCGACTAGTATGAAAGATGGCTCTTTATGGCTTACGTTCTGTTAGTCATTGGAATGGGATTCCGGAGTCTGATCATAGATATCATGTGGGACATGATATTGGACGACCCGCCCTGAATATGTGCCATAGATTAAGTCATGAACATATTCAGTGTTGTAGCTTGTCATGTATCCTTAGACCAAGGAGTCTTTGTGATCGCTATGTAGTCAACAACTGAGTTTGACCTGAGCCTAACGTTGTCCGTAACAGGGCTTCCATAACGGCCAGGATTGGCTTGGGGACGGGCTACATGAGTGACACGAAAGACGGCTAAGGGATTTATCCCTCATACTAAGGTATGGGAAAGATATCGGTTCTCGGCCACTTGATCGAGAGTGACTGGAAGAATAGCATGGCCATGCACATGATACTGGGTATCATATCTTCAGTCATCTCACATATCAAGGAACGGTGATTGAGAATAATAAGGATGACGGCTCTATGCCTTATCTCAATCAGGATATCGGAGATAAAAGGATAATGACAGGGATGACGGAAAGGTTAGAATCGACAGGGTCGATTCGTTATGCAGTGTCAGGCAATACTAAAGTCTCGTTAGTTGCCACTTAAATAGGATCAAGTAAAATGGGATTTTACGTTGATCTATTGACATGCATAAACCTAAGGGTCACACCGGAGGATGAAACTCATTGACACATTTATGGAGAATGGCCAAAAGGGAGTTGTCTCGGGACATGACCAAAACTGGGTTTTGGGTCATGTGCCCGTACGTGAATAGGACTTTACGGATCGAGACAAGGCTTGGAGTCTTGGGATTGATCGCGTCGGATAATGTTGGACATTTCCGGTATGGAAGGCTTGGAGGCGATGAGCGAATCACGGGACCTCGTTAGAAATGGCCACGGGCCATGTTCCAAGAGGCCCATGAAAGGCCCATGCAACCAAGGCCCATAGAACTAATTAATCAAGTCTTGATTAATTAGTACTAAGTAAGCAAGACAAGGATTAAGGTGTTGGTGATTCACCACCTAACCCAATCTTGTCTTGCCATACTTTGTCCTATTTACACCTTACTTGACACCATACTTGTCCCATGCCTTTAGTTGGACAAGTATGGGTTTTGTTATGTTTAAGTCATCTTTTTTCAACATAACAAACACAAGACAAGAATAGGAAACACATTTTCTCTCCCTCTTCCATGGCCATTTCGGGTTTGGCTAGTTTCCTCCTCCATTTTTGTGTTCTTGAGTCCTCAAAGAGAAGAACTACGTGGCTTTGATTCCCATGTGGATACGTAGGCGTCTTGGAGACTCAAGCCAATCATTCGTTACCCGGTGTTCTTGTTTTGGTAAGAACTAGTGCTGAATTTTTCTCTTGTGAATCCATTCTTTGTTAGTTGTTTCATGGTTTTAATCGTCTCTTGGTTTTCCTTGATTTTCCGCTGCGAGTTGGTTCATCTCCAACCCTACCTCGAGACCCAACAGTGGTATCAGAGCCGTGCTACCTTCGGGATTCACAAGACGGTGTTCAAAGTTTCGGTTTTGCTTGAAAGTTTCGTTTTTGGCATGTTGTTTTGCTAAATTGTTTGATAACATGTTTTAAATACTTGTTTATGGATTTAATGCATGTAAAATGAATTTTTGAAAATTATTTCAAATCTGGAAATTTTGAAAAAAATTTGATTTTTCGGGTCTCGGGAGCGGGACTCTCGGGGAGCCGAAACCGAGACCGAACGGGGATCCGTTGGACGGAGCTAGGCCAAGCATGACCATTGGATGGTTGATATGCCAAGGCTAAACCGTTTTTTTAGTTATGACGAGTTTGGAACCGTCATGACGAACTCGAAGATCAAATGTTCAAAAGTTTCATTTTTGAACGGTTTCGATAAACCGAGCATCAAAAAAAAAAATTTCGAAACTTGGCTATTAATTAAAACCGGAAAATCACATGATGTTTGATAACATGCTTGTTTGATAACACGATGTGTGATGTGATGTTGGCATGGTGTACATAATAGCCCCGAGCTCAATTTAATTATTTATCGCTTTTCACGGCCTGCGAGCCGTTAGAGTTAACGTGTAATTATTCTTTCAAGGTGTGGTCGTCGAACCACTTGTTTGTAATATTTATTTATTCCCGACCTGCGAGTCGTGTATTAAATTGTAATATTTTACTCAAGACGAAGAAAGGGCGAAAAGGTCATTTGGTGGCTTTTCGGGTGTTGGCATCGGCTTGGAGTCGGTGGAGCTCAAGAAGCTAGTGGGAGTTAGTTTAGGGGGCTATTATGTGCACATTTATCGCTTTATGCTTGGTTTAGTTTATGCATGATTAATTCTATGTGTTTTAGAATTGCATGCTTAACTTTATTTACCGAGCATATCACCTCACATGCAAAGATAAAATTGGAATTTTAATCCTTGTGTGTGAACCCTTAGAACCGTCATTGCATTGGATGCAGTTGACGGGTTCAAAGGAAGAATTACATTGGATGTAATTTGAGGCATCATTGCATTTGGAATGTAGTTGATGTGCTCATCGCATCTAGGATGTGCCAAAGTTTTGAACACAACTGGACAAGTAAAAGCGGGTCATGTCCGATACCTCCCAATCATCAACACCTTACTACCTCCCCGTCCTATGGGTGTCGTGCGCATTAGCGGAGCATCCATGGGGAAGCGGGGTAGTAGGTTTGGACGACATATGTGGGTGTCGTGCGCATTAGCGGAGCACCTACACAGTGACGAGCCATAGTTGAAAATTGGTGGACCCGACTACGATTCTCGGCCTGAGGTTGAGCTAGGGTAACAGATAGGGTAAGTCGTGTACATAAGTACATACCCTAGCCAAGAGTCACATTGGATGTGATTGGATGGAGTCCTACCTACATAGCTCGATTAAGTGGTGAGCATTAGTTCAGCTTAATCGAGTGAATCAAGGATCTTGGTTTCAGATTCTAAAGGTTTAGAATTGATTGTTGGTGTTTAAGCTTGATCTTCATAAAATTTATTCAGTTTACTGATTGAATTTTATCTGTTGTAGATCAAATGGCAAATTCAGCGAACATTAATAGTTTGTCATTAAAAACCATTCTTGACAGGGTCAAGCTAAATGGGACAAACTATTTGGACTGGTACAGAATTTTGAGGATAGTCCTCAAGTCTGAACGCAAAGAATATGTCCTTGACAAGGCTGTCTCTAAGACCATATCAGAGTTACATGAAGTGTCATTAACTGCTGAGAAGAATATCTCAGGGATCTAGGATCCAAGGATATTCTGATGGTCAACAAGGGAATTGGAAGTGGCAAGGGCTGGGCCCATGCGCACTTGGCAGGAAAGATGAGACACCTGAGAATGTCTGCTTCTACTGCCAACAGCCTGGTCATTGGAACCGGGATTACAGGAAGTTCACGGCTGATCTGAAGAAGGGCAGTGGGACTGCGCCTTCATCAAATAGCCTGGATGATCTGAAGAAGGGCAGTAGGACTGCGCCTTCATCAGGAAACCTGGATGATCTAAGGAAGGGCGGTGGGATCGTGCCTTCATTCGGTATTAACTCTATAGAGCTACATCTCTCTACTTCCAAAGATTCATGGGTATTAGATACCATGACTGAATCTCACACATGCACTAATATATGGTGGCTGAAAGTAGGAGAGATTTGGAAAGCACGAAATGGACCTCAGAGTTGTGGCAACTGCTGTAGGATCCATGAGTCTTGCTTTGCCAAGAGGCCTTGTCTTAGTATTGTATAATGTATATTGCATACCTACTTTTAGTAGGAATATTATATCTGTATCCGTGTTTGACAAGGAAGGATATAATGTTAATATTGGAAATGGAGTTTTCAATGTTCTATGCAATGATATGTTTTATACCAGTACTGACATGGTTGGAGGATTGTACATATTAGATATGGGTAACAATGCCTCAAGTTCTATATATTCCGTTAATACTAAGAGGTCTAAATCCAACGATTTAAACCTAACTCTGTTATGGTACTGTCATTTGGGTCGCATAAACAAGAAGCGCCTATCAGCACTTCAGAAGTGCGGGCTTTCAGGTTCATTCGAATTCCATTCGATCGATAGGTGCAAGGTTTGTTTGATGGGAAAAATGACTAAAGTGCCCTTTATCGATCGCGATGAAAGGGCGGGTGAATTATTGGGGCTGATACACTCGAATGTGTGTAGACCAATAAGTTCACTTGCCATGAGGGGTTTTAGCTACTTTATCACATTTACTGATGATTACAGTAAATATGGTTATGTCTATTCGCTGAGACATAAGTCTGAAGCTTTTGATAAATTCAAAGAGTTTAAGACTAAAGTAGAAAACCAGCTCGACAAAGGTATTAAGGCACTTCGATTGGATTGAGGTGGAAAATACTTGACCACAGAGTTATTAGATCATATAAAAGAGAATGAGATCCTTTTGGAATGGACTCCTCCTGGGACACTGTAGTTGAAAGGTGTAGCCAAACGGAGAAATCGGACATTGTTAGACAATGGTCCGTTCCAAGATTAGTTGGACTGATCTCCCAATCTCTTTCAGGGGTTATGCTCTAGAGACGACCGCATTCATAGTGAATAGGGCTTCGACGAAGGGTGTGGAAGGGACACCATTTTTAAATGGTACGGGATGATGCCCGCTTTGTCCTTCCTAAAGATTTGTGGTTGCGAGGCTTATGTGAAACATTTGGTTTCGACTAAGCTCGAACCAAGATCTGAGATATGCACCTTCGTGTGGTATCCCAAAGCAACAAGGGGATACTACTTCTACAATCCCAGTGAGAACATGGTGTTCGTCGCTTGGGGTGGGGTCTTTATGGAAAAGGAGTTTTGTTTCCAAAGACGTCATTGGGAGGACTGTGCATCTCGAAGAAATTCAGGATGGTACAGATCTGTCTAAACCAATTGGCAACCCAGTAGAAAGGAGCCAGAGATTGTCGTAGAGTAAGAACCAATTCCTGTTACAATTCCGGAAGGTCCAAGGCGATGTGAAAGGATCAATCTTCCACCTACAAGATATGGTATCCGGAGGTGACAATGAAGTCATGGTGGATCACGATGATCCAGCCACCTTTCAGGAAGTCGTGGATGGGCCCAACTCCGAGTTATGGCTGGGAGCCATGAGGGAGGAAATGCAATCCATGTCAGACAACCGAGTCTGGGAACCGGTTGATCCCATCAATGGTGTGAGGACCATAGGATGCAAATGGATCTTCAAGGTGAAGATGGACATGGACGGCAACCCTCTGACCTACAAAGCTCAACTGGTGGCGAAAGGTTATAGGCAGATCCAATGGATTGACTATGAGGAAACCTTCTCCTTAGTGGCTATGGTCAAAATCGATCCAAATTCTTCTTGACATAACTGCGTATCATAATTACGAGATATGGCAAGTGGATGTCAAAACCGCTTTCCTAAATGGAAATTTGACTGAGTACGTTTGTATGTCTCGGCCCAAAGGTTTTGACGATCCGAAGAATAAAGGAAAGATTTATAAGTTGTTGAAATCCATTTATGGATTGAAACGAACTTCTCAGAGTTGGATCCTTCGTTTTGATGAAGCTGTAATTGGATTTGGCTTAATCAAGAACGAGGATGAATCTTGCGTTTATAAGAAGGCTAGTGGGAGCAATATTACCTTTCTGGTTCTCATTGAAAACGACATCCCAACCTTGCACGAGACTAAAGCTTGGTTGAGGAAGTGTTTTTCAATAAAGGACTTAGGCGATGCTTCTCATATCTTAAGGATTAAGATATGTAGAGATCGCACCAAGAGGGTCTTGGATTTAAGTCAGGGAACCTATGTGAACAAGGCATTGAGTAGGTTCTTAATGCTCGATTCAAAGAAAGGATTCTTACCCACTAGTCATGGCATTCATCTCAGCAAGACTCAGTGTCCTAAGACACCTGATGAGCTGAAAAGGATGATGAGAATCCTATGCGCCTGGGGGCAGGATCGATCATATATGCCATGACATGTATGAGACCAGACGTCTCGTAAGCCTTATGTTGTACCAGTAGACATCATTCTAACCCGGGGGAAAGATGATGCTGAACTAGTCGTCGAAGGATGAGTAGACGCTAGTTTTCCAAGACAAATCCA
Organism: Erodium maritimum; assembly: GCA_963921825.1. Taxonomy (NCBI): domain Eukaryota; kingdom Viridiplantae; phylum Streptophyta; class Magnoliopsida; order Geraniales; family Geraniaceae; genus Erodium; species Erodium maritimum. Next base: position 18,581,317 of record OY997593.1, on the reverse strand, counting down.
GATGACTTTAGAAGTCAATCAGGATATGTGTTTACGCTGAATGGCAGAGCTTTAGCTGGGAAAGCGTATAGCAAGATACCATTGCCGAATCTACGACAGAGGCCAAGTACATGGATGTTGCAGAGGCAGCTAAGGAGGCTATGTGGATTTGGAAATTCATGGCAGGGCTGGGTGTAATTAAAAACCCATCCAGTCCGGTGAATCCATTTTGCGACAACACAAGGGCCATTGCGCAAGCTAAAAGCCTAGATCGCATAACAAATCCAAACATGTACTGCGGCGTATCCACCTCATCAGATAAATACTGAACTGAGGTGAAGTGAAGATAACCGATATTGCAACAGATGATAACATAGCCAACCCTTTGACTAAGGCAGTGTCACTGCCTGAACATGTTAGACATGTAAAGTCGATGGGGACATATTGGAGTTTAGATTGGAACTAGGGCAAGTGGGAGATTGTTAGTCTTAGTGCCCGTAGTTCAATCCTAAATGTCCAAATGTATATATCATCGTTAGCAATAAAATTAAACCGGCTTTATATTACTTATGTGTTGGAGTAATATATCGATGTGTGCTCTGATCAATGCCCACCATGCGAATAGAACCATAGATCGAGATAGATCACACTCGATGGGTCCCTAGTCAACAAAGCTTCACTAGAAGCGACTAGTATGAAAGATGGCTCTTTATGGCTTACGTTCTGTTAGTCATTGGAATGGGATTCCGGAGTCTGATCATAGATATCATGTGGGACATGATATTGGACGACCCGCCCTGAATATGTGCCATAGATTAAGTCATGAACATATTCAGTGTTGTAGCTTGTCATGTATCCTTAGACCAAGGAGTCTTTGTGATCGCTATGTAGTCAACAACTGAGTTTGACCTGAGCCTAACGTTGTCCGTAACAGGGCTTCCATAACGGCCAGGATTGGCTTGGGGACGGGCTACATGAGTGACACGAAAGACGGCTAAGGGATTTATCCCTCATACTAAGGTATGGGAAAGATATCGGTTCTCGGCCACTTGATCGAGAGTGACTGGAAGAATAGCATGGCCATGCACATGATACTGGGTATCATATCTTCAGTCATCTCACATATCAAGGAACGGTGATTGAGAATAATAAGGATGACGGCTCTATGCCTTATCTCAATCAGGATATCGGAGATAAAAGGATAATGACAGGGATGACGGAAAGGTTAGAATCGACAGGGTCGATTCGTTATGCAGTGTCAGGCAATACTAAAGTCTCGTTAGTTGCCACTTAAATAGGATCAAGTAAAATGGGATTTTACGTTGATCTATTGACATGCATAAACCTAAGGGTCACACCGGAGGATGAAACTCATTGACACATTTATGGAGAATGGCCAAAAGGGAGTTGTCTCGGGACATGACCAAAACTGGGTTTTGGGTCATGTGCCCGTACGTGAATAGGACTTTACGGATCGAGACAAGGCTTGGAGTCTTGGGATTGATCGCGTCGGATAATGTTGGACATTTCCGGTATGGAAGGCTTGGAGGCGATGAGCGAATCACGGGACCTCGTTAGAAATGGCCACGGGCCATGTTCCAAGAGGCCCATGAAAGGCCCATGCAACCAAGGCCCATAGAACTAATTAATCAAGTCTTGATTAATTAGTACTAAGTAAGCAAGACAAGGATTAAGGTGTTGGTGATTCACCACCTAACCCAATCTTGTCTTGCCATACTTTGTCCTATTTACACCTTACTTGACACCATACTTGTCCCATGCCTTTAGTTGGACAAGTATGGGTTTTGTTATGTTTAAGTCATCTTTTTTCAACATAACAAACACAAGACAAGAATAGGAAACACATTTTCTCTCCCTCTTCCATGGCCATTTCGGGTTTGGCTAGTTTCCTCCTCCATTTTTGTGTTCTTGAGTCCTCAAAGAGAAGAACTACGTGGCTTTGATTCCCATGTGGATACGTAGGCGTCTTGGAGACTCAAGCCAATCATTCGTTACCCGGTGTTCTTGTTTTGGTAAGAACTAGTGCTGAATTTTTCTCTTGTGAATCCATTCTTTGTTAGTTGTTTCATGGTTTTAATCGTCTCTTGGTTTTCCTTGATTTTCCGCTGCGAGTTGGTTCATCTCCAACCCTACCTCGAGACCCAACATGTAGAGGAGCCCTATGAGAATCGGGCACGATTTGGAAAACAACCTCGCTAGTGTAAATGAATGTTCCTTAGGGACGCGGGATGCTAGGGAGGAAAAATGTCCCGATGCCTCCACGGTTAGTCCCAACTAGTTGTTTCCTCCACTAACTGCTAAGATCCCTGGTCTACTACCATACCCCTCACAAGTAACAGATCCCTCTCAAGGATCAAGCAGTTGTCCAATAATCTAGTCTTTAACCGACCGAGTCATAATTGGTCACTAAAAGGCTTTCAAAATCTTTATTTTGGCGTTTACTATAAGATTTAATAGCGAGTTTGTTTTAGTTATAATTATATGATCATAAAGTTATAATTATTTATTGGAGTTGTCCATGTCACACACTCAATTTTTTCAATTTATGTGTTTCTCAGTCTAAGCTAACCAATTATTAGTATCTTTCCTTAAATTAATTGATTAAAAACTCAGTTCATTTTTCTTTTCAATATTAACTAGATAAAATATTTTAATAAAATATTTTTTAAATTTATGTCAGATGTGAAAATTTTAATGTATTACTATTTCTATTAATTATTTTTTGAGAATAAGAAGTAGATTTCTTTAAATAGAAAATAGAGTTATTACAATGGTCGGTACCCTTAAAGGGGTACTGATCCAATAACCCTCATAAACGAAACGATCCAATAGGAAGCGGTTATAGCAAGCATAACTAATTCAAGAAATGTAACTAAAACAGTAATTGAAACCAAAGCTAGAACATAATATATAACCAAAGGTGCCAACTGCCAAGAACCGCCCAAAGTAGAGCCTAAACGCTGCTTGGTCCCTACTTTCCAAGGACTCGTTTTGTCAAATGAACTATCGAACTTGAAAATGGCAATGTGGCTAGGAGTACCGGCTCGTCTCTAGGACTCCTCCCGGAATAAGTCCCTGGAGCCTAGGTTGTTTAACATCCCTTGTGGTGGGGCTGCTACCCTGCACTCGCCTGGTCTTCCCGCGGCTCCCCTGGTGTATCCCTCTTATGGCCCATCGGGCCCTACATCTTCCCAAATGGGAAAAACCCAGGGTGGCCTGTCTTTGAACACCTAGGGGGCTTATCTCTGAAGTTTGACTAGGACCTCGAGGGTAAGGCGCCACCCCGAACCGACCCTGATACCCAAGGAACGGGTTAAGTATCTAGTCCAGGGTCACAAGGGGCTCCTTCCATCGAGATGACTCAACCTTAGGTAGTGTGTCTGAGATCAATGGTGAAAATCTCGACGGTGGTGGATGTGCTTCTCTTCCCCAATCTATGGCATACGGTCTGTCCACCTTGGCAATCTTGAATTCCAGGATCGATTCATCAAAGTGGGCACCCTTGACACCCCCCAGTCATAGTCTCGAACCATATGACCGATCCTCCCATAATTAATGCGAAAGACGGGTAATCGTTCATATATCAGACTAACCCGTACTAGGTCTGGGTATTCCCGGAAGCACATGATTATTGTACACCGAAGAGGTCGGTGAATGTCCATCCAGAACTGAACTCTCATCGTCCCACCCCAATAGAGGTCTCATTGATCACATGGGGTTTCCACATGCTCTCCTAGTGTAGCTAGCACCTATAATCTCCCCAGTCGCCCTTGTCTTGACGAGGGGCGGTATCCCCATATCATGCACCCAAAGTTGAAGCCGGTCCAAACGTGGGACGTCTTGAGCCAAAGGGTCGGTGATCTCCACTAGTAGTGGTGCATGTCCGTGGAAGCACCATAGCTCGTTATGGCAAACCCAGACCCAAGCCTCCAGGGACACAAAATAGAATGTGAATGTGTCGGGCTCGAGATCCTTGACCACCACGTTGAAACCGATACGGCCTCATACACGTGTGATAATCGAGAACATCACCTCTTTCCAGAAAGGGTTAGGAGACGATAGACGGCCCACCATACTAAAGCGGAGCCGCTCCAACACATGAGGATCCGGTGGGTTGTACGACACCACAACCTCCATTGTCTCTTCCTCGGTAAGGTAATAAGCAGAAAAGGTGGTTTGGAGGTCCTCATCAATCACGACAGACCAGGAGGAGCCGGAACCCTAGCGAATGTGGTCATCGCCTTGGTCACGAAAGGTGGGGTCAGAACCCTAGTTAGAGGGGTTGTCGGTGCCAGAGGAGTAGGAGGCTCCGAAACTTAGTAGTAGTTTCCATCGTCGTAGTTATCAGAGGAAGCGGTAGGGTCATCTTCGGTGAACTCAAAGGAGCATGGGGAGCCCCCATGAAACCCGGCGAAACGGCTTGGCCGATCTGGCTGAGAGGCCGACCCCGTTTCACCTTTGTCGTGATTGAAGTCGATATGGTATCACCCGGCGAGTAAACCACCAACAATTAGTCCTTCAACAACGAGGTTGCAGGGGTTCAGTTGGGGATGGGAGTGTCGTAAACGGAGGTGGAGTTTTGGGCTGGCGTTTCTTCCTCTCCCTTATCGGTTTAACAAAACCAACATGTGGCTTTGGAGGCATGATAAAAGGAAGGGGAGCGAGGGAATCACCTGGGGATGGAGACTTTTTGGTGGCTGAGGGCGGCGACACAATAGACAAGGGAAGCTACGCAATCATGGCGGAAGGCTAAGACGATACTAGGATAACGGCACAAGTACCGAGCGGGAACTTTTTTCTCAGAAGTTAGCTTTTCTATTAATTTGATTATCAACATCAAATCAAAAAATTTAAATTAATTGAATGTTACAATAATTTTTTTGATAAATGATGGTTTTATTCAATAGCTTCGTAAATAACGGATTATAAAGCTGGGGGGGAAATTCCCCAATAACCTCCAAGAGACAAAAAACAACCCAAGATAAGAATCATCTCCTGCAAGTAGGAACAAAACATAAAGAAGGAGAGATCAACCAAAGAGAAAGGTTAGAGTCCTCCACTATAACACCAGACATCTTACAGATGCTGAAACTGTGAAGCTGAAGTTTGCAGAAAACTACATCAATAGACTCAAACTGTTGTCTGAAAACAGTGGAGTTCCTTTGTAACCAGATGTGCCAAAAACACAAATAGGCCACTTTTACCCAATTCTGCCACCAACTTCGACGACCGAGTCCTCTCCAAGAAAATAAAGATGATACACAATCTCCCAACATGATCCAAATAGTAGACCACCAAGAAAAAAACTTAGACCAAAGCAACCAAGAGTAGTCACAATGAAGAAAGAGATGGGAGGAGTCCTCAAAAACTCGGGAACAAAAGCTACACAACATGTCGTTAATGGAGATCCGGATTCCTCGTTCCTCTAGAAAAGTCTTGGTAGGGACGGCGTTATGAGCCAACAACCAGACCAAACAACTATACTTAGGCGGAAGATTCTTGATCTATAGAATTCCGGCCCAAGGAATAGGAGAAGGCTCAGAATCCGAAAGCAGGAGGAAGGCTGAAGATGTAGAAAAACCATCTTCCCTCTGGGACCAAACTACTTGATCCGAGGAATCCGGCCGGACACAAACCGATCTCAAAAACTCCATGAGCAAAGCCGAGTCGTCCCACTCATAGGTGAAGAGGAAGGAACGAAGATACTCATTGTGCCAAGAACCAGCAAACCACATCTAACTAATGCGCGGCCATTTACCCGTACAAATAAGGTAAAGCCGGGGAAAGCGATAACGAAGGGCCACTTCACCAACCCAAAAATCCTGCCAAAAACGAATGTGATCTCCACATCCAAGCCTCCAATGTAGACTCTGGTTCCCAAAACGACTCTTGAAAGACTGAACCTCTGATAGTGCCATAATATGACTTAATAAGAAAGATGAGTCGGGTTTGTCTAAAGCAATGAGGTCCCATTCAGCCATATCCCAACCAAACTTCGCACAAAACACCTACTTCCAAAGAGAGTCCTTCTCAGAGGCAAATCGCCAGACCACTTAGCCAACAAGCTATTATTTATCCTCTCCAGACCCCGAATACCTAGACCACCTTCGATCTTGGTTCTACAAACGGTAGACCAACGGACTTTGCAAAACACCTGAGGCCGAGCCCTGTTATGCCATAAGAACCGTCGTCTTCAAGCTTCCAATTCCCGAATGACACCCTTGGGGCTCTGAATAAGGACATAAAGAAGATAGGCAGCGCAGAAAGAGTGGATATAATCAGAACTAACCTTCTAGCAATGGAGAGGTCCTTAGTCTTCCAAAGAGCTAGGGAGTCCTTGAATTTTTGCACCACTGGATCCCAAAAGAAGACACGTCTCAGATTTGCTCCCAAGTTAAAACCAATATACTTGATAGGAAGTGATCCTACCAGGCAACCCAAAGAAGAAGCAACAGAGGCATGTGTGAGGGATCTAGCATTTAGGATAATTGCAGTGGACTTGTCAAAGTTGATTTTAAGCCCTAAGCTGAACTGGAAAGTGAGAAGAGTGCTCTTAAGCCTCAAAAGATCAGCCACTGAACCTCGAACAAAAATCAGGGTGTCGTCAGCGAAATGTAAGTGAGATATAATGGGTCCTGAAGAGCCTATCTGCACCCTAGAGAATTCCCCCAACTTGATTCCTTCCTCAAGAACCTGGTGCAACCACTATGCAGCAATCAAGAAGATAAAAGGGGAGAGGGGACAACCCTATCTGATCCCATTAGGTATAGGAAAATCATAGCTAGGGGATCCATTCACAAGAACAGCTATAGAGGCCATGAAGCAAGAGGACATCCAAGAACACCATTTCTGCCCGAAGTCCATAGCAACCAACACCTCTTCTATATAGTCCCAAATAACCTTTTCAAATTCCTTCTCAAAATCGAGTTTGAGAACAATCACTTCCTCACCAGAGTGTCGGACCGAACCAATGACTCCGAAGCGATCAGATCCCCATCGACTAATTGTCTACCTGCAACAAAATCTGATTGAGAGTTACTGATAACATCATTTAGAACTTTCCGGAGGCAATTAGAAAGCACTTTGGCAAGAATCTTGTAGGGGCCTAAGATGAGGCTAATGGGCCTAAAATCCTGGATCCTGTCAGCATTACGAATCTTGGGGATCAAGGTGAAGAAGGTGGAGTTAAAACCCTTCCCTATAGTCCCTGAAGCAAAGAAGTCAGAGAAAATCTGAAGCAAGCCATCTTTGATTATATCCCAGAAAACTTTGAAGAAGAGCATAAAACCCATCAAGCCTCGGGGCCTTTTCCGAACCACAATCACAGATAGCAGCATAAATTTCATCAGAAGAGAAAGGTTCCTCCAAAAAAAGAGGCTTGAAACCCAAACAAACGAGCAAAGGGGAGTCGAGGAAGAGGGACACAAACCCTAGGTGGCCTTGAGAAACAAAGGCTAAAATGCTCAGCTGCATGGTTCTTAATGTCAATAGGATCCGAAAGAGTAGCCAAGTCCGAACGAAGCTGCAGGATTATATTTCTAGAAGCCCTTAGATTAGCAATTATGTGATAAAAACGAGAGCATGCGGCTCCATGCTTATGCCACTTTAAGCGAGCCTTTTGACTCCAAATACGAGCCAAAACCTTTTGTTTACGGATTAGTGAAACCCGAAGTAAGGAGCGACAGAGGCACTCCGGACCCGACAAGTCTCGGTGGTCAAGAGCATCATCAAAGGAGTTAATTTCTGCTGCCAAGGACTCAACCTCCCAAAAACTTTTCGGTTCCATCTTTGCAGATCAACTCTCAAGCTCTTAAGCTTGAACCACAAAACATAACTGGCTGAACCTTGGCAACTATACGAACCCCAAAAGGACCGAACATCAGTAAGAAAATTCTTGTGCTTGGTCCAAGTGTTGATGAACCTCATGGGTTTAGGATCTCAATTGACGATAGTAGAAGAGAGCGTCACTGGTATGTGATCCGATAAAAAACGATGATGGCCATGCTGTGATAAATCACCAAAGAGTAAGAGATCGGCCGGCGCGTTCACAAACTGATCAAAACGAGACGCCTTCAACCCTCCTCCATACCAAGTAAACTTTTCTCCAGATAGATTAAGATCAACAAGCTCCATGTTCTGCAAAAATTCAGAAAACATGGCACAATCCAAGGAGGATGAGGAATAGTTCCGACGTTCCTCAAGATTCAGGACCGAGTTGAAATCCCCCCTGCTATTAGATTATCACCAAACAAAGCTCTGTCATGCAACATAAGTTCCCAAAGAGAGCGAAGACTCGATATAAAAGACGGACCGTAAACATTCAGAAGAGAAAAAGCAGAACATATCGTAAGATGCAAACCGAACCAAGCAAGAATAGTTCCAAACCGTCTAGAGGAAGATAGCTGGAACATTGAGGCTTTCCAGGCAAATAAAACACCACCAGACGTTCCCTCAGAGGGAATAAAACAGAACTCTCATCCAAAAATAGACCACAATCTCTTAAAAAACCAGCTGAAATATCACTGACCTTAGTCTCCTGCAACAATACGAAATCCGGGCGACGAAGAAGAAGCGCTCTCCGTATATCTCCTTCTGTGGGGAGAGTTTGCCCCTCTTACGTTATAGGAGAGGAGCTTCATTTCTTAATCGGAGGGAGGAGGAATGGAGGAGGCAACACGATACGTAGTGCTGCCACCAGAATTTTAGACAGGGTCTGAGAGGTCATCGTCCTCGAGGTGAAGCTGGCCTGAAATTTCAGCGTCCAGATTCTCATTTCTCTTGGACGTCTCCTCCAATGGCAAGAGCTTTGAAACCAAGCTTCTTCACATAGCTCCACCGATCGGGACCTAGAGAAATAGGCTTAAAGGGACCTGAAACACGAAAATTCTTATGGGCAGAAGACGCGCGCTTTTTCCCGGAAGCATAGGAGCTTGCTTGCGCACCATGCAAGCCAGGTACGAAGGGTTTCGAGGCTAAAGGGACTGTGGATATGTCACGCCCTAAATCCGGTTTTGACCGGACTCGATACGTGAACTAAAAATAATAATAGATAAAGCGAAAATTAAGGTAATAAATCTTAAAATAATAAACTGTAATTTCATAAATTCGATTAAAAGAGTAAACAACTCTTAATGAAACCGTAAAAATAGTAAATAGTTCAAAATCAACTGCACGTCTCTAGACCTACTAGACAAGACACTCGCCAGCTCCCAAGCTCAGTTCTGTCCTGCTAGCACAAATCCCGCTCAACACCTGAAACACAACAAGGTAAGGGGTGAGCTTTTGCCCAGTAGAGAAAGTAGTTAAGGTAATGAACATCGGGTCACCGCCACAAGTAACCGTCCAATTAGGACATACTAGTACAGCATACCGAACTGCTAACCCGGGGTTCATAGCCAAACTTACAACAAACTCAAACGGCTGCTTTCACTCAATAATACATTAACCGAACAGCACACACATCACACACAAGAGAAATCAACACACGTCCCGTACCACAATCACCGAACTCCATCATATCATACCGGAAAGTCATTGTATCATCTCGGATAGCCCCTCGGTCCAGAGGAGACACATGCGTCGGGGCGACCGGAAACGTTCTCTAGGAACGCATCTCATCGGGGGGCCCGGAAATGTCCACAAAGGACCATAGATCATCGGGGTAGAAACATGACCCGTAGGCCCAACCACGACCCGTAGGCCCAACACGACCCGTAGGCCCAATATGACCTGTCGGCCCGACCCGTCGGCCCAATCACAAACCGTCGGCCTAGATGTCCTACACCGGCATACCCCCTCGATGTAGGCATCGTACCAGAATAACACACCGGGGGACCGCGCATACGTGGGACCACATCGTCGGCCTAGGTACTACCCCACACCGGCACACCCCCCTCGGTGTAGGTACCGTACCGGAATACAACCCTCTTGGAATACACATCAAGATAATAACACGCATCGCAATGCCACAGATCAAGCACGGCTCAACAAGCCCAACAATCTTATCACAGTTACACCACACGTCGGTCTATCACTCACCCGACCATATCACAACCAAGAGTTCACATTATATCACTCATGGAACACTTGCCCACACATAGCAACTACATGTTACACTGAATATGCTATAGCTTGACTCTAAAACTTATCGACACTAAGTCACACAGCATGCATCCGAAACAAGATCAGGCATTTCAATCAGCACACAACCTAAGGCTCGACATGGCCATTCTACCAGCACGACAAATTCCCAGAATATTGAAAACGGCTAACACTAATGAATCACATCCTACATGTTACTAAGACTCGTCTGGTTATTATATAATATAAACGATTGTTCCAGTTCTATTATTACCTAGCATGCATACTAGTAACTTTTCGTAATTAGACCGGTATTCGCTACTTTCCCTACCTCAAGAAGAACCAACAACTATGTCTCTTAGCTACTGACGTCCAGGCCTACCTCCGGTCTTCTCCACGATCGAGGTCCAAGCCTGGGTTTAACAAAAAAGGACGGTAATCAATCCCGGTCCAGTCCGTAACAGTCCTCTAGTTTTGTCAGGTAAGTCCTTTAATCTACCGGTTAAGTCCTTTAAATTTAACTGAATTTAAGTCCTTTAAATCTCCATTTTAAATTATATTAATTAATTTATTAAATAAATTATTCTGCCCGACCCGGATCCAAAAACCGGATCCGAATCCGACCCTGACCCTGACCTGACCCAGAACCGACCCGGACCCCGATCTAGAACCGACCCAGACCCGGCTCCGACCCAAGTCCGGACCCGAGTCCAGACCCGGTCCAGGAACCTGGGCTTGGCCCAAGGCCTGGTCTGGCCCGAGATCCATCCTGGGCCCAAGGCCCGAGTCTCCTGGCCCACGTCGTCCTGGCCCAAGGCTTGTCATGGCCCAAAGCCCACTTCGTCTGGAAGCTCGAGTCCGAGCACGAGAAGGCGGCGACTGCTCGGCTCTGGCCGCCGCCGGCGGCGTCAGGGACACTCGAAGGGAGGGTAGAACTGGCCGGGACTCGCGCCAGGACTCCAGCATGACGGTGGTAGGACGACGGTGGTTGGAACGCGGTCCAACGCCCCGTGTTTTAGATCTGGCGAGACGAGGGTTTCGCCGACGTCGATTCCGGCTGAATCCGACCAAAACGCACTGGCAAGCTCACGATTTCCTGGAAAGACGGTCGGAGAGGGTGAAATTGGCAGGGACGATGGTTCACCGTCTCTGATTTCTGCTGTTGCAGGCGGGGTGATTCTCGGACGGAAAATGGGCGACAACGATTAGCTTCGATTCAGCGAGGAAGAAGAGAGTGAGGGGTTTTCTGGTGGCGAGGGGGAGTCGTGGGTGGAAGGGACAGGTCAGGCGAGGGGTTGGGTCTCTGGCGTGGTTCGGACGAGCGACAGAGAGGCGAGAGAGAAGAGGACGACGTCTTCTTGGGATTCATGCGCTCACTGAAGAAGGAGACGAGCGAGTTGGGGTTGAGGGGGATGGGCCTCGCGCGCGCATTGGGCTTGGGCTTGGTCATGCTGATCGGGCCAAGTCTGGCCCAGCCCAAAGTCCTCCTTTACTTTTTTTTTCATGTTTCATTCGTTCCAACACTGAACCCGTTTTTCAACTTCGACGTTCCAACTGATAAATTTAAATATTTAAATCCTCTAAATGGGGCGGTCTTTACAGTCTACCCCCCTTAAAAGAATTTCATTCTCTAAATTTAAAACGAACGTAATCCACTTGACCTTGACTCAGGGAACGTCTGATTAAAACTCCCAGCTTATTACCCCTCAAGCACACGGAAACACTTAAACCAGTTAGTCGATACCGGAATCCTCTGTCGGTAGAGACGTCGCACCGACACACGCAGCTTGGTCGAGATATCCTATACCGGAACCGTCCGTCGGTATAAGTATCAGACCGGAACAATTCTCACATCGCCCATAAAACGGATCCAACACACCGACACTTCTCCTCAACTACTCACTTCAATTAAAAAAGTATTACGCACACAACAACCCGTAAAATAGGCCCACGTCCCACCACTCACGATAACACAAGGAAACAACACGTAATCTCAATCAAATTACAAGTCGTTCCTTCCAAAGTCACCACGAAACTGAAGACACCACAAATACCAATTCCTCAGGGTCCGATGGGTTTGGATACCTCGTGCGTACCTTATCCTCGCGCTTCCGCGTCGAATCTGCGCGGTTCTCAATCGTTCACAATTCACGTGACCCCTCTGTCGCCTCTCTAGCAACTCGGGACCACAAGGGTCAACTGTAAATCCTCAAGTGTGCCCTGCTTGGGCAATTGACCCGACCTACCATCCAACGCTTCGTATGGTGCCATAATGTTACTGGCCTGAAAGCGTTGTGGTAGTCGTACTCGGCGATTTGTTTCCGGAAACCTCATGAGGTACTCTCACTTCTATCGTACACTGCACACATTCGTCGAACCACAACATACTTAGTCGGGGTGTTAAGACGCCAGGACCGCACCAAGGTTCTACTCTTAGACCCCCACGTCTCATCAAGTGTAAAGAAAACAGAAGAATGCGATGCCTATGGATTATGGGCCCACCACGCTTCTGGTGCGTCACTCTGATTTCATGGTCACTCAGCCATCTCCCCTGGCTGTTCTGGCTGCGTACTGATATTTCCGCGGTCCTCCGCCGCACCTCCAGCTAGCGTGCCAAGGTACATTATTCTAACTTCCGTCCCGACATTCGCACTTGACCGAACTCGGGGCGCGAACAAAGAAATAACAGATTAACGACTTACACGGTGTAACGTTCAAAAGTTGTTACCATAACCAACAACAATAAAACCAAACGAGTCAAAACAAGTCTTAAAAAAACAAGCACGTCTCTAAAGTCAAAACAAAGTAGCTCCGGAGCTCTCGCTAGCCCCACGCTTCGCGATGTCCTCTAATCCAACACGTGCTCGAAACCATGAGCGATCTCATGATCGGGGTCCTGCCTATCCGCATCGGGAATCAGCAACCGCACACACTCTGCCCTGCGGTGCCTATGTTCCTCCTCTCGGGGGTGGTGGAAGTGCCACCTGATGCACGACGCTCTACCTTGGAGCTCTATGTGTCTGAGCCAGACGCTGCTGAAACCGCGCCGACTGCCCAGTCTGCGACTATTGTGGTCGCGGGGTGACACCTCCAAAAGTCGATCGGGACACCGGGAGATGAAGTGATCTGGCTGACCACACTGCTGGGAAAGAAGTGGCCCGGTACTCGACCTCTCCTCAGGTCTACCTACTGGACGGTCCACTGGTCCGCTGCTCCCCGGACAGTCTCGAGCCAAGTGACCCGGCCGTCCACACCCGTAGCACGTGCGCCCTCTCATGGAAGGTCCGATAGAAGTCACCGACGCGACATGTCGAGGTCCTCTCAACTGAACTTGAGACTGAAACGATCACGAGGTCCTCTGCCTTCTCGGATCTCGAGACTCGGACGACCTCAGTGAGCTGCTCGATCTAGGCCTGACCTCCCGAGTCCTCGCTGTCTCGCGGAATCGTCGCTCCACGGTCAAAGCCTGCTCCACCAGATCAGAAAAAATCTGGGTCCCTAAAAACAGCAACTCGATCCGCGATCTCAGGGCGAAGCCCTCCCTCGAAACATCGACACCTGAGGGCCTCAGTTCGGACCATCTCTTGAGAAAAACGGGACAATGAGGTGAACCTCGCCTCGTACTCGAACACTGATAGTCCCTCCTGTTGCAGTTCCAGAAACTGCTGACGCCTATCGTCTAGTACCGACAGTGGAACGTACTGCCCAAGAAAACGTTGTCTGAACAGCGCATGGTCATCTGCCACTTGCGCATGCTCGCGCCGCCACCAGTGGTAGGCCTCTCTCTGGGCAAAGGCTGCTACCAATCCCTGAACAGTGTGGGTCAGCTCCTCCAGAGCTGCCGTCTAGGCTGTGTCAGCCCTCTCGTGCCCCTCAGCGGGCGCACCCTGGGCACTAGTCGCCCCAGCCGACCCAGCGGTCGATGGTCGTCCTCGGCCTCTAGCGGGCCGTCTCCTGGTAACTCGCGGATCGTAACAACGGGCCATGTCGTAAATCCTCTGCACGGATAACGCACAAGCTCAGTTCTCAACCCGAAAAGAAAGACACGCTCAGAATAACTAATGCTACACACGGTCCTCACAAAACTACTCAAACTAATAATATACTTAATATAGTAGTCACCCAATAGCACACAACAGAGAAGTTCGCCTACTAGTGCGTCACATAGATCATATATACAAGCAGCGATTACACACAATTTCACACTCAGCATCATATTCACACATAAGTCATACAGACACCGTTCACACCACACCGCAATTCCATAAATTACAACATACACTTAGTTTCGATTTCTTAACACGTCATCTTTCTAACATAACATTCGTGTTGATCTCTCGTCGTTACAACCCGATTCAGGCGTCCCCGAATTACGTTGTAACCACTCGACATCCCTCCATTCACGTCCAGCTACAGTGGCCCCTATAGCTGAATCGTGATGGTACATACACTTCAGTTTCTATAGAAAATCGGGCATGACCGGTTCGTAAATTAAGCTAGCCATCCGTTTAAGCGGGACTTCCAATAGACAACCACACCAGCACACATTCCATAAACCAATCACCTAAGAATTCAGCATATATATCATAAGTACACAACTCGGTCTAGGTAATTACTCGATTACCACCCGGCCACGTCAACATTCCAATCCACCCAATCATTCACTCAACGGCCGACCAAGGCGGCAATCCAATAACGATCAGTTCACCAATACACACATGTCATAACCAGCTCGAGCATCGCTCGTTAACCAACCTCGATCTCAACCGATCGGCATCATGGATCCACTATGGTGTACAACAAACAGTGGAATAAAGTACAAATCAAGTAAGGTAAAACATAAACAACGCACTTTAATAATCGAGACTCTTGTCGTTCCGACTCTACGCATAGGATATTTCCGACTTGCATCACCGAGCACTACGACTTTAGCCACCTAACCCTAACTCTACCCACCTAAATGACGTACGATCCGAGGTTTTGAAAAGCATTTCAAATTGGAACCAGGCTCTGATACCAAATTGTCACGTCCCAAATCCAGTTTTGACCGGACTCGAGACGTGAACTAAAAATAATAATAGATAAAGCGAAAATTAAGGTAATAAATCTTAAAATAATAAACTGTAATTTCATAAATTCGATTAAAAGAGTCAACAGCTCTTAATGAAACCGTAAAAAAAATTAAATAGTTCAAAATCAACTACACGTCTCTAGACCTACTAGACAAGACCCTCGCCAGCTCTCAAGCTCAGCTGTGTCCTGCTAGAACAAATTTCGCTCAACACCTGAAACACAACAAGGTAAGGGGTGAGCTTTCACCCAGTAGAGAAAGTAGTTAAGGTAATGAACATCGGCTCACCACCACGAGTAACCGTCCAATTAGGGCATACTAGTACAACATACCAAACTGCCAACCCGGGGTTCATAGCCAAACTTACAACAAACTCAAACGACCGCTTTCACCCAATAATACATTAACCGAACAGCACACACATCACACACAAGAGCAATCAACACACGTCCCGTACCGCAGTCCCCGAACTCCATCATATCATACCGGAAAGTCATCGTATCATCTCGTATAGCCCCTCGGTCCAGAGGAGACACATGCGTCGGGGCGACCGGAAACGTTCTCTAGGAACGCATCTCATTGGGGGGGGGGGGGGGGCGGAAATGTCCCCAAAGGACCATAGATCATCGGGGTAGAAACATGACTTGTAGGCCCAACCACGACCCGTAGGCCCAACACGACCCGTAGGCCCAATATGACCCGTCGGCCCAATCACAAACCATCGGCCTAGCTGTCCTACACCGGAATACCCCCTCGATGTAGGCATCGTACCAGAATAACACACCGGGGGATCACGCATACGTGGGACCACATCGTCGGCCTAGGTACTACCCCACACCGGCACACCCCCCTCGGTGTAGGTACCGTACCGGAATACAACTCTCTTGGAATACACATCAAGATAATAACACCCATCGCAATGCCACAGATCAAGCACGGCTCAACAAGCCCAACAATCTTATCACAGTTACACCACACGTCGGTCTATCACTCACCCGACCATATCACAACCAAGAGTTCACATTATATCACTCATGGCACACTTGCCCACACATAACAACTACATGTTACACTGAATATGCTATAGCTTGACTCTTAAACTTATCGACACTAAGTCACACAGCATGCATCTGAAAGAAGATCAGACATTTCAATCAGCACACAACCTAAGGCTCGACATGGCCATTCTACCAGCACGACAAATTCCCAGAATATTGAAAACGGCTAACACTAATGAATCACATCCTACATGTTACTAAGACTCGTCCGGTTATTATATAATATAAACGATCGTTCCATTTTTATTATTACCTAGCATGCATACTAGTAACTTTCCGTAATTAGACTGGTATTCGCTACTTTCCCTACCTCAACAAGAACCAACAACTATGTCTCCTAGCTGCTGACGTCCAGGCCTACCTCCGGTCTTCTCCACGATCGAGATCCAAGCCTGGGTTTAACAAAAAAAGGACGGTAATCAATCCCGGTCCAGTCCGTAACAGTCCTCTAGTTTTGTCAGGTAAGTCCTTTAATCTACCGGTTAAGTCCTTTAAATTTAACTGAATTTAAGTCCTTTAAATCTCCATTTTAAATTATATTAATTAATTTATTAAATAAATTATTCTGCCCGACCCGGTTCTGACCTGGATCCGACCCTAACCCGGACCTGACCCAGAACCGACCCGGATCTTGACCTGACCCAGACCCGGCTCCGACCCAAATCCGGACCCCAGTCCAGGAACCTGGGCCTGGCCCGAGGCCTGGTTTGACCCACGTTTTCCTGGCCCAAGGCTTGTCGTGGCCCAAACCCCACTTCGTCTGGAAGCTCGAGTCCGAGCACGAGAAGGGGCGGCGAGGGCTCGGCTCCGGCCGCCGGCGGCAGCGTCAGGGACACTCGAAGGGAGGGTAGAACTGGACGAGACTCGCGTAATGACTCCGGCGTGACGGTGGCAGGGACGATGGTGGTTGGAACGCGGTCCAACGCCCCGTGTCTCAGATCTGGCGAGACGAGGGTTTCGCCGACGCCGATTCCGGCTGAATCCGACCAAAACGCACTCGCAAGCTCACGATTTCCAGGAAAGGACGGTCGGAGAAGGTGAAATTGGCCAGGACGATGGCTCACCGTCTCTGATTTCTGTTGTTGCAGGCATGGTGATGCTCGAACGGAAAAGGGGCAACGACGATTAGCTTCGATTCAGCGAGGAAGAAGAGAGTGAGGGGTTTTTTGGTGGCGAGGGGGAGTCGTGGGTGGAAGGGACATGTCCGACGAGGGGTTAGGTCTCCGGCGTGGTTCGGACGAACGAGAGAGAGGCGAGAGAGAAGAGGACGACGTGTTCTTGGGATTCATGCGCTCGCTGAAGAAGGAGACGAGCGAGTTAGGGTTGAGGGGGATGGGCCTCGCGCGCGCGCTAGGCTTGGGCTTGGTCATGTTGATCGGGCCCAAGTCTGGCCCAGCCCAAGTCCTCTACTTTTTTTTCCTGTTTCATTCGTTCCAAAACTTAACCCGTTTTTCAACTTTGACGTTCCAACTGATAAATTTAAATATTTAAATCCTCTAAATGGGGCGGTCTTTACAGGGTAAGCCCAAAGCTGAGTCAGGGATAATTGTTTGATCTCCAGATCCTTTTTTTTTTTGATAAATGATGGTTTTATTAATAATCTTTTTACCCCCAAGACGGGGAAAAAGAGAGGGGACCGCAAAAAAGCTATCCCAAAAAACCTGCAAAAGAGACTCTACCACAAACGGTAAGAGAATCTTCCTTAAAAAACGTAAAGAAAAAAATGAAAGAAGAGGACAATAGCCAAATACAAAGAAATACTAATCGATAGAAGGTGGAACATCGTCCTTGAACTCTATCTGCAGCAAAGTCCCTGTATTGACAAAATGTCTCCAAGCCTCTGTTTTACGCTGAGCCTCGAGCTTCTGAGTTTCACTCATACAGAGTGAACGAGTCGTCACTGTAAACGTCTGTTGAGGTTTCTTCCTTCTTTTCCCTTTGCCTTTCTTAACAGTTTCATGTGACAATACAGGAAATTCCTGATCGAAAATTGAGTGTAGAGAGAGGGAGGGAGTCGGGGACACGACCGACAAAGGTTGAACATTCTCGAACCCGACACTAACTTCCAGCTTGTCTGGCGCTGAAGGAACAGTAGGCAACGAACACGAAGAAGCGATTCCATCTGTCTTTGAATTAAGGCTAGTGGCAAGCCCAATAGATGCACCACCAGTAACAGGCCCATGAAGCATAGACCCTTGCTGATGTGGTAAATACTGAGCCGACCCAAACGACCCAACTTGAGCAGTCGCAGGCCTCATTACGTCTTCGACGATGTCTTCTTCTCCACGCGTGAAATCAGCGACAGAAGATCGGATTGCTTCATCTCCACGCGTGATTTCAGCAACAGGAGATTCGATAGCTTCCTTGTTTGAAACGCCCGAAATTGTCGCAACTAGTTCAACAGCAATCACGGGGGAAATATCCGATTGAGCCCAGATGTCAGCCGAGGAAATCGTAGGGGAGATCGAATCACAAACGACAATCACGGGATGTGGAGTTTCTGGTCTCATCTGGCTGTCACCCACGCCGTCGATGACCGTCTCCGGAGAGGAGGACGGACCTCCAACGATCACTGGAGCGATGCTCTGTTTTTGGGTGATTGAAACAGAGCAAGGCACTTGTAGGTTCTTCTCCCGTCGACGACGAGCTGCAGCAACAAGCAAGGTAAAACCATTGATTTTGAATCCATGTAAACCTTCTATGGCCTGAGAAACTTCGGATTTGGATTCATAACGGATGAAACTGAAGAAACGACCTCCACGGTTACGTTTGGGTACGGATGCGTGAACGATGTTTCCATAAGACCCGAAATCGCTCCGAACCCATTCAACTGAAGATTGGGAAGGGAGGTTGCTAACAAAGATCTCGGTTTCTCGTTCCTTACCTAAACTCTCCACAAAATTTCGATGAACTTGTGAGTCTGACGCTGTCACAATCCTTGTCCTCGTAGTCTTGGAAACCTTGATTGGATAACGGAGATCTATCCAAATCAGCATTTGAATTTTGAGAGTGATCGGTACGCGCGAGTGAGTTGGGACTCGCCGTAGCTGAAGTGGATTTCGAAGAAGCAGTGGGTTGAGGACGTGGCGCTTTGGACAAAGGGTCGGCGCTGGACGGGACAAGTTCAACCCAAAGACTGAAAATATCCTCATTTAAGCGAAACGAGATGGAGCTAGGAGCTAGACGTGTTTTGCCATGAATGAGAACAAAGAAGCCCTCAAAATCCTTTAGAAGAACTTGAAGAACCATGTCCAAAGAATATTACCCATTTGAACTACGATTCGGGCTTGGCCGGTTATGCAGTATCCTTGCATTGATCTGGTTCCTTCCCGGTCCCAAAGGCTAAGAAACACAAACTTTTGAGTCATGGATGAAAGATGATCGAGAAAACCCAGGACTGCTTATGATTCATCCGAGTGGGGTAAAGTCACACTGATATTGTTCATTGGTTTTGACCCGCAACCTCGAAAATGTTTCAATTGTTAATGTTGACCCGTAACGTAATATTTTAAGAGTGCAGAGTCTAAAAATTCAAGGCTAAAATCAGAACAAGACAAGCGAAAGTCTCATGAATCTCTCCGATCACAGTCTTGTAGCTGACAAATTACATATATTAAGTATCTTATCCGCAATTACCTCAGTGACTTACAAACATTTGTCCTTACTCTCTTTATTAACATTTAAGTTTAGCCGCCTCTCAATCATACTCATACATCTGAAGTTAGCAGCCTGGACACACCACTTCTATTGTCCTCTACACCTTCCCCACCCTCCGATCATCTGACTTCTCACACAACACACATCTTAAGACCCATCTAACGGCTACAATTTCAGGAACATGTAAACCACAATCGCACCCAATCAGCGCATGTGCCCCAGTCTTCCCCTATTTCAAAGTCTCCTCCACGCTATAAGAACCGATCTCAATCCAATCTCATCTCATCCCAACAGAGTCTCAGGTCTAATTGAGAGCAAAAAGAAAACAAAAAACAAGAAATGGAGAGATCTGGTGTCTGTGGCATGGTGGTGGTGGTGCTGTGCCTAGCAGGTGGTGCGGTCGGGCAGCAATGTGGCCGGCAAGCTGGCGGAAAGACCTGCGCAGGCAACATATGCTGTAGCCAGTACGGCTACTGTGGCACCTCCGACGACTACTGCTCGCCTTCCAAGGGATGCCAGAGTAACTGCGGCGGCGGCGGCGGCGGTGGAGGAGGCGGCGAGGGGGCCTCCAATGTGCGGTCTACATACCATTACTACAACCCGGAGCAGCATGGGTGGGACTTGAACGCAGTCAGCGCATACTGCTCCACGTGGGACGCCGGCAAGCCCTTGTCGTGGCGCAAGAAGTACGGGTGGACAGCCTTCTGCGGCCCGGTCGGTCCTCGGGGCCAAGCCTCTTGCGGCAAGTGCCTCCGGGTAAGATATAATCATGAAACTAATTAGAACCTTATTATGTCCAAAAAGATCGATATCAGTGATTGATGAATATTATTGTGCAGGTGACGAACACATGGACAGGAGCTCAGGCGACGGTGAGGATCGTGGATCAGTGCAGTAACGGAGGGTTGGATCTGGACGTGGGAGTGTTCCAGAGATTGGACACCAACGGAAGAGGATATGCGCAGGGACACATGATTGTCAACTACCAGTTTGTTAATTGTGGAAACGAGTTAGAGTTGGGCGACCCTATTTCTTCCATCCTTGAGTATCCTAATTGATTGGATGTTTGTTTTCCTTGATACCCTTTGTTTGATGTTAATTAATAAACATGATGGAGTTTGGTCTTTGCATCCTTGGGACTGAAGAACGAGATTAATAAATATATTTTTGTTTTATGTCTTTGTGGAAAACATTTTATTATTGTAATTTATCATAAGAAAAAATAAAATAGTTTTTTTTAACTAATAAATATGAGGAAGTGCATTACGGCAGAATGAACCAATACATTGGAGGGTAAAAAAGCCCTAGGCTACAGAATAATGTCCGAGATAACCGTAGCTAATTCGACGCTTATGGACCCGTAGAAATATACTATTTTGTTTCGTAGACAAAACTTAAGGACATTCCCTTACCAGTATTTCAAATAAACAAGCTACAAAACTAGAAGTCCAACAATCCAAAAGGAAATAAACATCCACCCTAATGCAAGAATAATAAGATCCAAACAAGAGAAAAGCATGTGCTATGTATAGTGCTTTCCCGAGACTTTCCAGCACCGGTCATCCTGGGTCTTTGAGGATAGGCCCTCCTCGAGCCTTCCCCACCCCCCTCCGGGTCTCCTCATTGGTTCGGGCGAGGCTGTTGAGCCCCGCCTATTGATCTTCAGTCTCCTCCTCGTCCATTAGTCGGTGGCCCGGTGGAATCAGGCTAGAAAGCTCCAGTGCCTTCTTCATGCTAATGGTCCGAGTATACTGTTACCCCACCTTCCCTTTTTCATTGGACTTCATGGCCTTGGACCTAATAGGACCTACACCTCCAGGCTGATCTGCGACTCCTTCTACTCCCCTGTCCTCGGGTCCACCCCTCTAGTAAATAAATTAGGAAAGATAATATTCCCATCCTCCGTCACGTTAGCCAAGTCACCAGCACCCGAAGTTCCAGCTACCTATCTTGGATGCGCCCCCTGCATTTTTGGAACTACCCACTTATGATCATTCTTAGCCAAGTCGTCGGACTCTTAATGGAATCCCTCATCCCCTCCCAAGGTCGGGAACCCCGGTGGAGGTAACAAGGGAACTCTGACGGTTCTTGCCCCACTCCCCCCTTCAAAGTCCCTAATCGGATCAAAGGATAGGGAGGTGAGGAGATCGTCCACCGAAGGTACCCATATATGTCACGCCCCAAATCCGGTATTGACCGGACCCGAGACGTGACTTAGTGAAATTTAATAAAACAGTTCAAAAGTAATAATTATCTGAAAAGATGAATAACATAATTCAATAAAAGTTCGAAACTCTGAGTCATGCGCTCAGTTAAATACAGAAGTCCAAAAAAACATAACGGTACGTCTCTACGAAACATAAAACAAAGGGAAAAAAAACCCAAACCCTCGCTAGCCCCATGCTCCGCGATGTCCTCTACTCCAAGTCAAAGCTAAAACCTGTAGAAAACACGGTAAGGGGTGAGCTTGACGCTCAGTAGGGAAAAAAACCAAGGAAGCCATCTCAAAACAGATTTACTTGAAAGTTATTCCACAAATTAATGGTGATTAAAAAGTTTGATACAACGCCGAGACACTAAAGACAATTAAAAGACAAAACCCCTTTTTAACCTGACGCTCACCCAACCAACCATACCAAGTTTAACTCAATACCAACCACTGTACCAAGGCACACACCGCAGGTAACAATCCAAGTGAGAGATCCATAACCATAAACACAACAACACTCGTTCAATCCAAAACATTAATAAAACACACAACTCGTAACCATCGCATGGTCTCGGGAGCAACCCGCTCGGCCCGGCGCAGCCGCACGCAACTTCCCCAACACAAACTCGGGATAGGCGGTCGACCTCATCGCGGAACACAGCGTTTACCAATCGACGGAAGGCATGGAAATCGCCTCTTCGCGGTCTGGTCTCTCGCGGTGCTCAACACAGCGTTTTACCGAGTGCTAGTCGGAAGGTAGGGAAACCACCTCTTCGCGGGACACAACGTTTTACCTACTCAAGGTCGGAAGGTAGGGAAACCACCTTTCTCGTGTAACCAAAGTACACACAAGCCTCACACTTTACCGATCGCGCGCCGGAAGGTACGACACACCTTGCGGAAGTACGTCTCTCACACTTTACCGGCCGCGCCTCGGAAGGTACGACACACCTCTCGGGCACAACTCAACAAGGCATCACCAGAACAATCACAATCACACTCATAGTCATAATCACGTTCTCAACAAACTTGCACAACCGTCACGCACTTACCATCACTTACCGATACCCCACTCAACGTGGTAACCCCACCGGCTTAACCGGTATTCAATCCCCAACATCCCCAGTTCAACATATCTGATAAATAGGAAATAGCCATTCAAACACTAACATGCATCATCAAGTGCAACTTTACTCGTTTTCATGTTCGTTATTTATTACCCGTTCAAGCATCACAGAGCACACAAGCAGATACATTCAGCAAACAAGCCTACGGGCGCGACATGGCCCGATTCTACCAGCACGGCAATTTCCCAATACAGTAATCTTAAATGTCCACAGTTTATACGTCTATGCTAGTTATTCACATCCTACATGCATACTAGTTCTTTAACCGGTTATTAAGTTTCCCTATATGCATTCTAGTACATCCGTAATAAAGTAGGGTTTCGAGGTAATTCCCTACCTTTCAGTCTCTATCTGGATCGCCTAGCTACTGATGTCTGTGCCTACTCCGGTCTTCTTCGTGCTCGGGGTAAAAGCCTGGTTTCAACACAAAAAGGAACGGTCATCAGTCCCGGTCCAATCTGTAGCGGTCCTCGAATTTTATCAGATAAGTCCTCTTTAATTATTGGTTCAGTCCTCTAATTCATCTGATTTTATTTCTTTAAAAGTCTGATAAGTCCTTGAATTTATTTGATTGAAGTCCGAAAATCTAATTAATTAATTTAATTAAAAAGTCCTGACCCGGATCCAACCCGAGTCTGAAACCCGGACCCGAATCCGAACCGGATCCGACCCAGACCTGACCCAAGCCCGACCCAGACCCGGATCCAGACCCAGTTCAAGATCCGGACCCGAGCCCAGTCCATGCCCAGGCCGAGGCCCAGATCAAGCCTAGGCCCCGCTCAGATCTTCGTCCAGGCCTGAGGCCCGACTGAGCTGGAGCCCAAATCCTCGCCTAAGGCCCAAGCCCATCACAGAAGAGACAAGCTAGGGTCAAGGTCTTGTCCTGAAGGCGGCGGCCGGCGACGAGGAAAGCTCGAGGGAAGGGCCGACGATGGCGGCAGGGAGTGGCGGCAGAGCTTCGATTCGCCATGGCAAGAGGTGGAGGCGGTCGTTGGTGCGACTCTACGGCCTCACTACTCCAGATCTGGTGGCGCGTGGGAGATTTTCCGGCGTTGGAGCAGATCTGGAGTTCGGGGAGCTCCGGCCGCGTTGCTCCGGCCAAAAAGAGCTCGTGCTCGCGCGAAAAACAGAGGAGGGACTGACAGGGAGGTTGAGACAAGCCTGAGGGACGACTCACCAGCGCGGATTTCTCGTTGTCGGTGCGGTGAGGCTCGGAACAAAGACGGCGACGACGGAGATCTCTCCGACTCGATGAGGAAGAAGGAAGGGAGAAGGTGAAAGGGGGTTTTCAAGCACGGGTTCGCGGTGACGGTGTTCCGGTGTAGTTGTCGTGTCGGCGTGGGTAGGTTTCGAAGCCGGAGAGACGTTGCCGACGTGAGAGGTCGAGGGAGAGAGAGTGAGCGAGAGGAAGGAGAGAGAGAGAACGAGGGAGATGTGATGCCTCGGGAAGCGCGAGCGGCGCTGAAGAAAGCGAGTAGGGTTTGTGGGGGAAACGGGCCTGGCCTGGTTTGGTTTGGGCTTGAGCGCGTGTGATCCGGGCCTGGGCCTGGTCCGGCTGAATGGCCCAAGTCTGGCCTGGTCCAGGCTTGTTCCTCCTTCTCCTTTTTTTTTTGTTTTTCCTTTTTTTTTTGAATTCGATCCAAAAATTTTAACTCGTTCTCCAACCCTCGATGTTTCAACCAATAATTTAAATTAATATATTCCCCGGTCTTTACAATATATCTATAGGGGTCCAATAAACCGTCTTGAGGAGCCGGTCCACATCCAATTCCTTCGGAACACGAATAGAATCGTCGTACCTGATTTCCTCGCGACCAATACCCGACTGATGAGCCGTTCATGCATTAATACGGTGGCTTAATCTACCACACCGAGCACAATACCCCGGTAGCCGTTTGTATTATAGGCCAATTAGAGAGGATTATATGTGTCCCAAAAAATGAAGGTGAATCCGTCTTCATAACGACTTATCCACATCAAAGCTAACCCGCAGCCATAAAAAATCATCTATACGACGAATAGTAGGGATAGGAGTAGATGGTACCTCAACACCAATGGCCGAAGTGAGGAGGGCGCAAACTAGGGCATTACAGGCACCCCCGGGAACATTTGTTGCTCGTACACCTATCTCCATACCCACAAACGGAATGGTGTTGAGTTGCATGCATGGAAGTAACGGCGCCAATATCAGCGGGTATCCAATAAACCCCCAAGGACCCTTGTGACGGCTATCTTCCAGTGATTTCTGAGACGGAAACTGAAATGCCACCGCTTCCTTAATAAGACATTGCACTTATAGCACGTCCACCCTACAATTTTGGATCATTACCACATAGAGAGTATTAAGGTTATGGCGTCCCACACCTGGAACCTTACCTGTAAGAGAAAATTGGTACCGTCCATCGACAACAGCAAGGACGGCTTCCACCGGGATCTCCAAGACCTCGTCTTCATCCTCCTAGTCAGGCACGGGAGTACGGATGTCTGAACCAGATCCGGTGGATATTTAAAGCGCCCGCCATGGATTGACCGCAACAATCTCCGAGTTGGCCTGTGGAGTGGCGAAAATGTCCCTGTTCGGCTCTCGGGGCCTTGAAATGGCCTTCCCCGTCTATGCATGTGGCAATTAGAGATCTGTCCAGGCCGGTGCACGAGGTTACCTAAGGATTCAAGGGCAAGGGGGCTCGTGCATATTCCCCGATGGGCTCAGTGCCTGTTGTTGAAGGTCTCGTGAGTGGTTGAGCTGCGGGGGGGCGGCGAGAGCCATAGCAACCGGAGAAAAGGAAATTAGAGGGTGTTCAATGTCAAGTAAAGACGGGGGATTGAGTTACAGCCGTGGAGATCTGTTCCAACACAAGCTACAACCATGGAAATGGTGGACTGCGTAGTTGGGAAAAGGAGAGGAGGAAATGGTTTTTTCAACCCTAAGTCTCCCAGACTACACGTGGGAAGTCTACAATCTACCTCTCAGAGCTCACAAGAGCATGGTACATCGTAGAGACAGTCGTGGATGCGGCTTTGGAGCTGAGGAAGAAGATGAAGCCGAACTTCTTTTCAGAGGAGGAATGCTTAGACGGAAGGCAAGCACGGTTGACAAAACCATAAGGCGAGAACAGAGTGAAGAGCTGGTCTTGAATACAATCATAAGGAAGATTGCACACAAAAACACTGGAGTAGGTTAAAGGAGGCTTGGGAGGGGAGGGGTCGGGAGATTTCATTTGAAAGTTAACTTTTTTTGATCGATGAATTGGAGGTTGTTCTATTATCCTTGGAAACAAATGTTATGGGGAAGGATTGCATGGATGATGATTTTTGTCACCATTTCTTGTTTCTATGGCAGTTCGATAGATGACTTTGCTGAGCATCATACTCTCATCTGCTGATACAACCTTGATGGAAGTTGTGAAGTGATTTTTAAAACCTATATGACCAAATGATCAATTTCGTGCACCTACAATCAGTATCACAACACAAGTGGATGATTCTAGTCTTTCAATTTTGACATCATTTGATCGATGGTGCAATGTGGGTTCGTTTGCTCTGAAATGAGGATCAGTAGTGTGACTATAAAAGTAAAAGATGTCTTGGTGGAGTATCTGCTTTGATGATCATGGTGTTTGTCTGAATGTGGATACAAAATCTAATGAATTACATGTACAATTACAACCTTATCCTGCCCCCACAAGTTTCTCAGCTACCACTACAGAGCAAAAGCAAGTCTCAAGGTCCCATTACTAAGCTTTGTGGATGAAGATTTGTCATTCACTGCAACTGCTATCCTCTGTGGAACCGTTGCTTTCCTGAAAAAACAAGCACAATGAACATGAGTTCCTACTAATCAGTGTTTTTGTTTGTCAATGCTCGTTACTAGTAATGCCCTTACTGTTGAGGTGGTACAAGTAGAAGAAGCACTGAAATATCCTTCAAAGAAACTCTTGTTCTCCTTAAGAAGCTCTTTCCACACTACAGTTTCAAATTAAGAACTCAGAACAGAGAAGTAAGAGGGACAGAGAGAGAGAGAGCTCAGAAGAGAGAAACAGACCTGTAAGAGTGACGATTGGGTCAATATCAGCATTCTTTTCAAGGGCTTTCACACACTCATCTCTCCCCATGTTGAACACCAAGCAGTTCTCTATCAAATTCTGAACCTACAAAACCCACAACTAAGTCTTTGTTGTTGCCAAAAACAGAGGACCAAGCTTCTTACCATTCTGATATAGCTCTGTGGTTGGCATTGCAAGCAAGGTAGCTGATGATCATGCTGTTCTTGGCACATTGTTGCTTCTACTATCAACTCTCAACAAGGTATTGGACAACTTAAGAGCTCAAGATATTTTGTTGAGTTGAGATATTACTTATATGCATATATATATATATATATGTGAGTGTATATATAGTACAGATATTTGATGGTTTGTGAGATATTTGTGTGGTGACATGGTAGTTTTATCCGGAGATATCCAAGCGAAGGGCCAAAAGTGCAAGAGAAATCCAAAAAACCAGGGCTCATCTCATCTTCAACTGTATGATATGACATTAATGCCCATACATCCTTGTGGGTATGTATGCAACACATTTACGTACACATGCCATTGGTATTGTCGTCAAGATTCCTACCGTGGCCAAACCAAACCATTTATGCCTTTGGTTTTCAAGTCTATTTCGGTCCCATGCATTTCAATCCTTAACTGGGATCTTATTACCCTTTACTATGCCCATATCAGTCAGGGAAATATTCATACGTTTCTTTCTTCCATTTTATGTTAAATTGTCCTTAAATGTCTTATTCTAAAAGTAAAGCATACACCAGTGATTATCTCTAATTTGTTTACAATTAAGTATCAATAATGACAAGAACTAATAATTATGTAGGTGGTGACACAAGTGGATTTTACGATGGTGTCTCCGACAAGGGAGCGGACGATCATCGACCAAGGCTCTAGGGTTGGCAGCATAGATAGGCCCGCCCAGATGTGGGTGCTTGGTAAGCACTGGCCCTCGCCCCAGCCACAACAATGGCACAAGAAGGATGGCTTAACGTTCTTGTCAGTCTTACATCACAACGTAAAGGATTTGGACAGCGATGCAAGTGGATTCCACGACGTTGTCTCTAACGAGTGGGTGGAGGATCATCGAACAAGGGTCTAGGGATAGGAACAGAGGTAGGCTCGTCCAGATATGGGTGATTGGCATCGGTCCTCACCCCAGGCAGAAGGTGTGTCTGGAGGAAGATAGCTCTTCCGCTCCGGCTATGGTGGCACAAGGAGGACAGTTGGACGATCCTCTTAGTTTGACAGCGACGATGCGGGAGATCTGGCCGGCAACGGTTGCTCTTCCCGTAGGTACCTCGCACTGAGCCTTATACGGACATGGATACAGGAAAAACTAAAGATGGTCACTGGATCTCAGAGGATCGTGCCAGATCTAGGTATTCCCTTGGGTGGGGTGGAAGGACTCGATGAGGCTCGACTAATTGATTGTCAGGGGACGGAGTCTGAAGGCTATGTGCACTCCGATGGAGTGTCAGGGAAACCGAAGGAGGTGGCAAACACCCCCGCATGATCTAATGTGTTCTAGAAGGATCGGTGAGGGGTCTGTAGGTATCATCTTCTACACCAAGTACCATCACAGTACTTGCCTACCATATCGGGAGCCAGCATCTCTACATTTTGGTGTCCCTTACTGGTAATCTGAGGGGGGACGAGGAGGTTCAAGTGGCAGTTTTTCAAATGGGTCCATCGAAATCTCTGGGGTCGGACGGGCTCAACCCCAAATTCTTTCAGCACTATTGGGAAACACTACGACCAGAGGCCATCGAGTTCGGCCATCTCCACGGGGCATATAGATAGAGGCATTAACAAGACTACTCTAGTGTTGATTCCCAAGAAGTTAGCGACCATGAAAGTTACAGATCTCCACCCTATTGCTCTTTGCAACATAGTTTTCATAATCCTGTAAAAGGTCTTGGCGAACCGCATCAAGCCTTTGTTAGACCCGATCACTTCTATGTCCCAGGGAGCATTCGTCTCTGGTCGTGCAATTCAGTACGCTATCTTCATCTCGTACGAGATTATCCATGCACTTCGACGATGGACCCAGGGCTCTAATGGGTTCATGGCACTTAAACTCGATATGAGTAAGGTATATGACCGCGTGGAGTGGTCCTTTATTCTAGCTATAATGAAAGCTTTTGATTTTGGGCCGAGCTGGAGATCACTAGTAATTGCGTGTACGCGTTCTATTCAGTATACGGTCAGCTCAGACGGGAAGAACATTGCTCCGTTCACAGCAAGCCGGGGTATCCGTCAGGGATATCAACTGTCGCCTTACTTGTTCTTATTTTGTATGGAGGGGTTGTCCTGTATGCTTGCACAGGCAGAAAGGGAAGGGAACCTGCACGGTGTCTCGGTCGCCAGAGGGGCCCCAGTTATCTCACATATCTTTTTCGCAGATGATTGTTATATTTTTTGCAGGGCGAACAACAAGGAGGCCGATCATTTGCATCAGTTTCTTACGGAATTTGGGGATATGTCAGGGCAAGTAAACAACAAGGCCAAATCGTCTATCTTTTTCAACTTTAATACATCCCCGACTGATCGAGCCATATGTTGTGCAACTCTAAGCATCCAGGAAATCTCCCAACCATCGATGTACTTGGGAGTCCGAAATATATTGGGAAGACGCAAGGGGAAGAGGCTTAAGTTTTTCTACGACCGGCTTGTGATAAAGATTGGAACGTGGGATGGTTAATTGTTATCAACATGGGGCAAGGAGGTAACGGTCCGTTCAGTTTTGCAGGCAATGCCGATTTATGCTATGAGTGTGTTCCTTCTTCCACAAGAGTATATTAAACATATACATGTTGCCCTAGCTCGGTATGGGTGGAAGGGTACTCCTCATGGGAAGAAACTGATCATTTGGAAAGACTTGATAAAGCTTTGTAATCCTAAGGATGAAGGTGGTATGGCTTTTAGGGATATGTGGGACATGAATATCGCCTTGTTGGCAAAGATGGGCTGGAAATTCCTCACTCAACCGACCAGTTTGGTGGCCTGAGTTTTCAAAGCCCGGTATTATCCGACAGGTGACTTCCTCAGTGCAGGTGGGGGATGTAATCCGAGCCATATATGGACGGGGGTCTGGGCTTCTCAAAACATTCTTCGCCAGGGCCTACGTCGAACAATTGGGGATGATCGGTCAACTCTAGTTGAAGGCATCACATGGTTAATGGGGAACAACCCTATCATACCACTCCATACATCCCTTGCTCTTGATTTGCTGGTTTCGGACCTGGTTACACCACAATGGGATGCGTGGGACAAACCTAAACTCCATCAAAATTTCCCCACATGGATAGTGGAGGATATTCTATAGGTGATGGTATACTGGGGGTCACGACTTGCACAAGTATCTGGGACCTAGACACTCAACCCCGCATAAAAATCTTTCTGTTGAGGGCTCTCTCAGGGTCACTCCAGGTAGCGGCGAATCTCCGGACCAAACATGTCCCAATTTTGAAAATTTTCCCTGCTTGTCAGGTCAGGGGAGAAACTACTTCGCATCTTATCTTACATTGTCCCTCTGCTCAGGCCGTTTGGGCCCTGGTCGACCTACAAGTTTCGATCCTTCCACACTATTCTTTGTTGGACTGGTTGACTCGGATTCTCGCATTACCCAATATGGATACAAAGTGCAGGGTGACAATGACACTATGGGAGTTATGGAAAGCCGGGAATGAAATCGCTTGGGACCATGTCTACACGCCACCCCAAAACATCATAGCCATTGTATTGAGCAACCAACACATCTGGGTTGAGGCGCACATGGGCTTGGAGAAACTACATGCCCCTGCCCGAAGCAGGAAAATTGGTTGCACCCCACCTCCTCCGACGTGGGTTACAATCAACATGGATGGCACTACTTTTGCTGACTCAGGACAGATCGGTTAGGGATGGCTCTATAGGTCGGATTAGGGACGGGTACTAGATGGAAGGAGTGGTACGGGTCAAGGACAATTAGGGCTGAGTTTGCGGAGGCACTGGCAATCTGGCTTGCCCTCTAGTGGATACGGGATCCGTCTCGTCCTAAGGTGATCGTGCGTAGTGATGCACAATATGTGGTGCACCTGATCTAGGGGAAACACCAAGTTTTCTCCCCCTTGGGCGACTAGTTGATGATTGTCAATATATATTATCTCTTCTCGAGGATGTTAAACTTGATTATATTCCTAGGACATCGAACGGCGCAGTCCATTGGTTAGCCCGGAAGGCCCGTTCTGTGTCTGTCCAATCGTGGTCCGGTTTTACTATTCTGGACGCACTAGGTTGTATTCTACATCAGTTCAGATAAATACATCGTTACCTCGTTTCAAAAAAAAATCAATATGAAAATATATCTAGAAAGATTGAGATAAAAATTAAACAACCTTACAACAAGATATCTAAAACATCTCCATAACGTCATCACCAAGCAAACTTTCTTAAGTTGTCGGGATAGACTCTTGGCTCTAGGGGAAGTACTCTTGTGATTAAAACCATCCATTACCGAACAAAAAAATGAAGATTGAGATAGATGAGAGTAGTAGAATGGGAGAATTGTTGTAGGTGTGTGAAAAATGAAGACGAGTGTGTTGTTTAAATAGGAAAAAGAATTGTTGCTGCCAACGGCCGGCACTGCTCCCGAGACAGTCAGCATTGACTACTGACGGGCAACGATCACATGCGTTGGTTGATAGTGTTGTCAATAACGTAAGCAAAAATGTTATCCGCCAGCGTAATTATGTCGGCTTTCCGCCGCCCTTTCTATCTTTTTAACCGACGATTCTTCTCCGCCAACAGTTTTCTCTCATCTATCGGCCACCGATTACGGGAGCTCTTATAAAGCTAGTTTGACCTCTCTTGGGAAATAAGGAGACGCATTTACGCTTTTCTTGGGCTTGAAAGCAAAATGTACATGGCCCCGTCCATCTCAATTCTAACATAAGTTTCCCAACGTTTGGTTGTGATCCAGCCCAAAAAAACACGTCTCCACAATGAAACGATCCGTTTTACCCCCTTCACATGTTTTTCCTCATAATACAAAAGATCACTGGATTGGCGCTGGTCGCAACTTAACTTCCCGCCATTTTTCCGGTAACCAGCTTGTCCTTTACCACAGGATCTCTGTCTTTATCCAGCACCTGTTCTGCAGAACTGTACCAGAAATTTGTAATATTTTTATTAGATTCTGTTTCATAGAAAAATCGACAAAAGCACAATCAGATGTGATTATCTTCATGAAGCATTGGGTCCTTGTAGTTGTACCTTGGGTTTTTTTCACCAAGTCGAAGAATGCATTGGATAAAAAGATTTGAGAATTTATTAGAGATTCTTTGTAGTTGGTGTTTTTGTTGAAGCTGATTAACTCAATCAACACAACATATCCGGCACCTTGTTCATATCATCGAATCTAAAACCTAGGTCTCAATACTGATATCAACCACACAACAAACCCAAAAAGCACATACACTGCAAATCCAAGTTTGAAGAAACAAAAGTGACCAAATCAATCAGACAAGGCGGAGAACAGTAACAAAAAATAGTCTGCTGCCGGGAATCGAACCCGGAAATTCATATTCATATGATTCGGAATTTACCAAGTGCTACAGCAGATTCTTATCAACAGTACTTGGAACAATTTAACTAATACTATTCGGTATTATATGTTTGCAAAAAATGTTCCTAAGATATGTCATATGTTTGCAAAAATTATTCCTCTACTATAAGAAATTGAATTATATATGTAAAGACAAAAACAACATCTAGTATAAGCAATTTAATATTTGAGAGATTTTCGGCAAACATATAATACTCAAAGGACATCTTTAAAATTTTGGGTGGGACGTGACCCATTTTGGACGGAACATACATATTTTCATTGACTGTGCAAATTAAGAAACGTGAAGGGTATAGAGTGCTAGGGTTTTTTGTTCACGGACAGAAACTGTAAAAATCTAATACCCAAGGGTCGTTTTTTGCAATAATCCCGGTAAGTAAAGGTGAATTGAAAGGGGATAACTCAATATTTAGCAGTTAAATTCAATGAAGGCGAGAGTTGAGGATCGTCTTCCATTTCAAGACAAGTGAAGGGAGCAAGCTTATTAGACAATCGACCGTCTACACAACCCAACGGTAATTACAATTGAACCCATACAGTGGACAGTTGACCTTGGCTAGACTTGAATGCTTCTCTTAAAAACAAGTCGGCCACCTTTCCTTGTGGTTGGTGCGATAAGATGAAACTCATATTAGCGGATTAAGACAACCTCAGACTCAGTCGTCAACTATTCTTGGTTGTCTTAGTAAAGGGTTATTGCACGCTTCTATTCTTATTTTGGGGTACTTATCTGTATTTCCTTGATGTCACCATTAAGAGTGTTTAATACTCTAGACTAAGTCTGAGGGAGTTTGAAACTACAGGCTTAGCTGTAACGGTAAGGAAAAGGAAAACCACCACATGACGGACTAAAGGTATTGGTTTCTCTATTGAAATATCTTCCAGGAGAAACTCCACAAACTATTTATCATGAACGTGTATCTTTCAAGAACTGACTATTGACTTTTTAGTCGATCAATTTGACATTGTAGACTTAAGGTAATTATGCAAACTAACATATTCCATTAGAAATGATAGAAAACGTTAGGAAAAACTCTAAAAACTAACTGTCATATGACTATTGAACTCAAAAACTAAATGTAAACTTGTTAATTTTTTGAGTTTTTCCTAACGTTTTCTATCATTTTTAACGGAAAATATTAGTTTGTGTAATTACCTTTAGTGTATACTGTCAAATTCATCGACTTATAAGTCAACAGTCAGTTCTTGAACGATACAAGTAGATGATAGTTAGTTCCTGATTTTATCTCTATCTCACGCGTGACATTTTCAGTCAGACATGCACATATGGGACCTCAAATTTACATCAACAACCCTTTTCCAAGTTGCTTGGTATAGCTTATGTCCAAGGGATACCAAACCACCTACTGAATCATAACGAAACTTTTGACCAAAACCGGCCTAGAATTACCCATACAAGTCCGTGTTTCATGTGACTTACAAGCATAATATGTTACATTAAATTAATCAAGTCTGGTGGTCTGATTTTGAACCATGCTATATATTCGTACAAGTTATTCAACACTAACCGATATAGACTCAAGGCTCCTGGTTGTATCTCTGTCTGCAGGTCCAAAATGCAGAGCAAAGCATTATCTTACTCTCCTTCAAGTCCATTTCTCAAGCCAACAAGCCTTGTGACTCAAAATCCAACCTGCCTTAGGCCAATCCGACTTGTTAGCTCTTCGTCTTTGTTTCCAGTCAACCTCAGTTCCATTTGCAGGAAGAGATCATCATCACCTCCGGTTTCGGGTTGGAGACATGCCAGATTGAAGGTCAGGGCTTGTGCTGCGGTTCCTGAGAGTGGTGCTGATTCTGGTAGTCTGGTCCAGACATTGCAGCTTGGGTCTCTGTTTGGGTTTTGGTACCTTGTGAATATTTATTTCAACATATACAACAAACAGGTCCTCAAAGTCTTCCCTTTCCCAGCAACAGTCACTGCTTTTCAATTTGGGTGTGGGACTGTGACTGTGTTGCTCATGTGGGCACTTAATCTCTACAAGAAGCCAAAGATTAGACGCTCCCAGGTAATTAATTCAATCACTATATATCTCAAGTTTCCATACACTTATTTGTATCGTGAATCTTCCTCACAATCGCTTCTCAGATTGCACCAATCATGTTTCTGGCTTTGGCGCACGCAACAGGCACTTTCTTGACCAACGTTAGTATCGGGAGAGTTGCACTGTCCTTCACTCACACCATAAAAGCTATGGAGCCCTTCTTTACAGTTGTTCTTGCAGTCCTGTTCCTGGGAGATGTACGACGGTTAGAATATAAGGAAACATGGTTCCTAATCTATTTTGATGTTTGTTAACTTGGGTTTATCTTTCGTTGTATTTCATACTATGACCTTTATCTTTTTTGCACGGACTATCGTGTGTCGTTAAAATTAACAGGGACGTTAGTTTTGAATGGGAAAAGACATAAATGCCCTTAATAAAAGTCAATAACCTAAAGTTGGGCTTGACCTTTTTCTTCTGCACTTCCCATCCATGACTTTTTTCATTTTTTGCACAGAATAACATTTTCTCTTGAGGGCATTTTGGACTTTTTCCATTCAAAACTAATGTCCATGTTAATTTTGACGACAAACGATAGTCCGTGCAAAACATGTCAAGGTTATAGTTGAGAAATGCAACGAAAGGTAAACTCAGGTTAAGATCACGAAAACAAAGCTCAAAATAAGTTAAGAGTCATGGTTCCTCGTAGAATATAAAACTATAATCAGATTCAATCATCAGTTTGAACTTTTACTTAGATTGGTCCTTGAATATCTACATATTCGCCCAAACCTCTACTTTCGTCTTCTTTTTGTGAAGCTAAACATGAAAATTGACCTTTTCAAGTTTTCTTGTGTCCCCAGAAACCCAATTTGTGGGTTGTTTCTTCCCTTGTAGCAATTGCTGGAGGAGTAGCACTAGCTTCATTTTCTGAGTCGTCCTTTAACTGGTAAGTCA
Organism: Erodium maritimum; assembly: GCA_963921825.1. Classification (NCBI taxonomy): domain Eukaryota; kingdom Viridiplantae; phylum Streptophyta; class Magnoliopsida; order Geraniales; family Geraniaceae; genus Erodium; species Erodium maritimum. The sequence goes on along the minus strand of OY997593.1, from coordinate 18,545,501 downwards.
TCGCTGCGAAGATGGTTCTTCTCTTGGAAAAAAGAAACTAAAAAGACTTGATCATTCCTTATGGAAACAGGATTGGATTCTACAGTGCTATGGCGTCGAATCTGACTAGTCAATCGCGTAATGTATTTAGCAAGAAGTTCATGGTCAATAAAGAGGTATGTATGGCACAATTCAAATAAGTGCATAATTTATATTCTGATGATATGCCATTGAACAGGATTGTTTGGACGATATCAATCTCTTCTCTGTGTTAACGATCATTTCCTTCATCCTATTGGCTCCGATGGCTGTTTTTAGTGAAGGGGTTAAGTTCAGTCCTTGGTATCTGCGGAATGCTGTGAGTATACTCAGACCGATCGTTACAAATATGACTGTTTCTTTTTTATGTAGTAATGTTGTTGTATAAGGTCACAGGCTAGTCAAGGTTTGAATCTCCGAGAGCTGTGTGTGAGATCTATTGTGGCTGGGATCTGCTTCAATAGTTACCAGCAGGTACATAATATTAAATCCATGCATTCTTTCAATCTCTCTTCAAATATATCTATAAGGTTATAAATATATATGATAACAGAACTTGATCTTCAACCTATAATTTGTTAACCCAAAACTCATACACGTGGGTATGTCAAGAATTTAAATATGATACTATTGTTTAGTCAACTTAAAATTTGGTAGCCAAAATCTCTTGTATATTGCTCGCACGTTATACACTTGAGAAAGGGTGTCTAAAAAATGTGGGTATGTCAAGAATTTATGTATGATCCCATTGTTTAGTCTTCGACATTATACCCACAAGAGAACGACCTTTCTACCTCTCCTCGTGCATACACGTGGTGTTAACGGGTCATATATTTTTTTTTAGAATAAAGGATAGTTGTATTAGTATGATAAAAGAGTCATTACAGCGGTACCGACTCTTGGGGGCCCGTGATCCAAAAACTTTGGGACAAGAGAACCAGTCCTAAAAGAAACAGATGTGGTAAATCAGACGCAAGACTAAAACAGGAATTGAAACCAAAATTAGAACATAAATAAAATACAAATGGTCAAACTGTCAAGAACCGCTCAAAGTAGTGCTTAAACGCTAGATGATCCCTGCTCTTCAAGGACTCTTTTTGCCGTGATGTGGGCTACCAAACTTGAACTTGACAGTCTGATCAGGAGGTACGGCCTTGACCAGGGACCCCTCTCAGAGTAAGTCCCCAATGCTAGTGGTACCTAACATCCTTCATGCGAGAATGCTTCCCAACCCTCGTCTGGTCTTCATGCGGCTCCCCCACGGTATCACTCTTCTGGCCCAGCGGTCTAAGGGATCGTGCTAAGGGCCTGGCAGCTTACCAAATGGGACATACCTAGGGGGCTATCTCTGAAGACCCAAGGAGACCTAACTCTAAAAAGTGTCCAGGTCCCCGAGGGAAAGGCTTAACCCTGGACCGACCCTAAGACCAAAGGTACAAGTTAGGCATCATGTCCGAGGCTATAAGGGGGGCCTTCCCTCGAGAAAACTTTGCCTTAGGTATCGTGTTTGAGGTTAATGGTGTGAACCCCGGTGGTGGCGGCGGTGTATGCATAACCCAATCAGTGGCGTATGTCTTTTTCAGCTTGAGGGGCTTGAACTCAAGGATCAAGTCAGCAAACCAGGGTATTTGTGGCACCTCCCATTCACAATCCCGGACCATATGTCTGATTCTACCACAGTTGAAACATAACACCGGAAGGCGCTCATAGGTTAGGTTGATTCTTATCGAATCCAGAAACTCACGAAAGCGTATGATCATGGTCCGTCGAAGAGCACGGTGGAGGTTCATCCAAAATACAACCCGCATTGTTCAACCCCAGCATATATATCCTATTGATCACAGGGGGCATCCACATACTCTCCAAGCCTAGCCTCTATCACTTCCCTAGTAGCCCTGGTTCGGACAGGTGGTGGAACACCTCGAGCATGCACCCACAATTAGATGTGATCCAAGCGCGGTAGGTCCCAAGCCACCAGGTCAACTATCTCCCTAAGCACCAGTGGGTGACCATGGAAGCACCATGGTTCATTACCCTAAACCCAAGCCCTAGCCTCATGGGACGCGAATTAGAACGCGAAGTTCCCCGGTTCCAAGTCTTTTACCACCAAACTTGTAACTGAGCGCCCCTATGCTCGTGTGATGATCAACAACAGGACCTCCTTCCGGGAGGTGGAAAAATCCAGACGACCCACCATTCCATATCGTAGGCGGTCGAGTACCTAAGGATCCACCAGAGTGTAGGGAACCACAACATCCATCTCTTCCTCCTCGGATAGACAACATGCACAGAAGGTGGCTTGAAGGTCCCTCATCGGCGATGGAGGAGTAGGCGAGGCCGGAACCCTAGCGTGGATGATGTCCGTCGGGGCCACCGGAATAGGTGGAGCCGGAACCCTAGAGGTCACATCAATCCCCAACCCAGGGTCGTCAGGTGTTAGAGGGGGTCCCGTTAGCACTTATGGCCGAGGTTGGCCGAGGGACTTTAAAGGATGGCCTCTCTTCATCTTTTTCGAAGATGTGTTCGGTGGGGCGACTCCCGATGAAAAAACCATCAGCGCTTGATTAGCCACCAATGAAGAATTCGGAAGCCTTCATCCCGTACTTCTTCCTCACCCTAACTGGTCATACGAAACCAGAAGGAGCCTTCGGGGGCATAATAAAAATAGTGGGGTAGTGCTTACCAACCAGTGGTGCAGGGGATGACTCACGAGCTAAAGGCGACGGCACGACAAACACTGAGGCAGACGGCGGCACAAACATAAGATTAGGGCTAGAGAAAACTATGGAGAAAGGCGCGTGACTCGAAACAAAACAAAAAGCTTTGTTTAATGGTCTCATGTATATTTTGTAAAACATAGTTTTTTTTCATATAGCAGAAAATTGTTCCGATCTTATATATTTGTTGCATTTTGTTTCTAAAAGAATACAAATTCAAAACATATATCAAAGAATGAGGTTATGATTTGTAAAAAGTAAAAAAAACACATGACACTTTCTTTATAATTATTCTTTTTTATATTCGATAGAAAAATAACAATATCATGTGTGTCATCGGATCGGAACTATTGCAGATATCATTTACCATATTACAAAAGGTATCTCCGGTGACCCATTCGGTAGGAAACTGCGTGAAACGAGTGGTAGTCATTATAGCCTCCATCATCATCTTCCAAACTCCGATTTCGCTTGTAAACTCCCTTGGTATATATTAGTTCAATAACTCCTGATTTTGTTGTGTACGATGTTATAATTCTGACACTGTCGTTATAAGTACTTGTGGGTATCCCTACAGGTATGGCTCTTGCTCTTATCGGAATGTTCTTGTACACGAGGGCAAAACGCATAAAGTCGGAGGCGAAGGCTGCTTGACCTCACCATCATCAAAAATAGGCAATTTGTCTGTAAATTAACCATAATTGTAAGCTACTACTACTCTGTATGGTCCTAATTTCATTTCTAAGTCACGGGATGTATTCTCTGGGTCTATGTACGATGAATGATACAAATAAACTGTAGAATCACATTAGAATCGAGCATGAATACAATAATTGAACGATTTCTCATACACTTCAACATATATACGCACCCTTGAATCGGAACCTTTTAACAAAGAATCATACTATTTCAATTTTTTTTAGGAAGGTACTATTTTATTAATATTCGAAAAGAGCCTATAAAGAGAATGAGCCTTTATAAAGTCTCTTTCAACAAACTTTATAACAGATCGATGTTGTCACGGATGGCTTTTAAAAAACATGATATAAACTAAAATTTGATATTGTCAAGAACCGCTCAAGATAGTGTATATGTGTTGCTTGATCGTATGAGGGAGACTCTTTACATCGTGAGGAGAACGATCGAACTTAATCTCAAAATTACCAAGGGGAGGATAGGCTTTCATCATGGACCTCAAGCCATGGTTGTCTATCATCCTCCTAATGAGGTTGTTTACCATCATTTGCCTGATCTTCTCGGGGTTCTCCAATCGACCATATTTTCGTACCTAGTGCCCCGGATGGGGTAATCCATGAAGTGCATATCGACTTACCCGTCGAGCAATGACCCTCTTTTCGAGGGACCCTCATTCTCTCCCCAATCCCTTCCACTCTACTCCATGAGTTAGTTAAACTGTTCTGGGTTACTATCGGACCTCTCCCTCGAGGTGAGGGGTCCTTAGGTATAATGTTCGAGGTCAAGTGAGGAAATACAGGTGGAATAGATGGTGTATGTGCCTCACTCTTCCAATCAGTAGCATAATTTTGCCCCTAGAAATAGCAACTGGATAAGAGTTATAATTACGGTTCAGACTAAGGTTTAGGTCTCAAGTTTCGAGAGAACAAAAAAAAACATGGTTTAATAAACTTTAAAGATTAAATTTGAAATTTTATCAAATTTAAAATACAATGAAGAACAGAAAAAGATCGTCTAAAAAAGAAATAAAACACAACAAACGCCGCAGCAATTAGCTGAGACTGAATACAAAGTGACATTTGTACATGTCACGCATAATGTGTCCCCATCCAGACCTATTACAGAAACAAAACCAAGAAGCGCAAATTCGAGGTCCAAGCAACTTAAACGACAACGTACTCTAAATGACCATTTAGCCCTCACCTAAAAATCATTGAGACCCCTCTGCGCCAGCATCTCAATCCAATCCATCTCCTTTGGCCTCGGCTTCAGGCTCCTGATCTCCGGCAGCTTCAGGCCGAAGTCCAAACTGCTTCCGCTCTCGCCCTCCATAGACCCGCCGCAGCACGGCGGCTCCAGCATCGACACGAACATTCCCGAGTCGAACACGGCGTCGTCAGCGTCGTAACTGGCCCAGTCGGTGCCGGAGGTGTAGTCAGAGCTCTCGTACGGGTACGGCATCATGTTGGCGTCGACCGTCTCGGCCACTGCCGGAGACTTCGTCTTCCGGCCGACGGCGGTGGAGCCTGACGATGACGTCACACTCCTGATGTAGCTCTGCAGGAGCTGGCCCTTTCGGCCGTTATTGCGATTGGGCCTGCGGGCCCGCTTTGCATTTTGGCGCCTTTTAGTGGCGTTCCAGTGGTTCTTGATGGTATTTTCGGGCCTTCCGGGAAGGCTTTTGGCGATCTCGGCCCAATGGTTTCCGATCTGCTTGTGGATTCGGATTAATATCATGTCCTCATCTTCACTCCATGAATCTTTCTGTGTATGTCAAGTCAAAAAAATATGAAATAATTGACCCAAAATAAAATATAAAATATTTATGTGATAATACAACATTGCCAACACTAACTTATCTTTTATTTGTGAAAATTGAAAGTTATTCAATAGAATTATTGACAAACTTAAATTAAAATGAATGCGAAATATTGGGTCACTAGATATAAATTAACCCAGAACAAATCAAAATATTTTTCTTAGACAAAACGTGTACTATGGAAATTTGTAATTGTAAGTTGAGTTCCCTTTCGGTTTTTTTCCTTTCACTTGAGAATTCAATGGATTGCAAATGTGGACTCACAAAGCATAAATAAGGAGAGCCCTTTAAGAACAAGAAATGATGTGTAAGCTATAAATTAAGAGAACAAATTAAAATACACATTTGACTGTGGAAGTTGCAAACATAAGCAATCTACACTTCAAAAATCACATTTTAAAATACATTTAGTTTTGAATGATGTTTAAAATTAAGAAGTTATGTTCACATTATTCACTAATATGGTCATTTAAAGAATTAATGACTTTCCTATTGTTTTTTTCAACCTCGGTAACGTAAAATTCGATAAGATTAACAACCATAATGTAACGCTGTCATTGACAAATCACCCCAAATAAAAGAATCTAAAATTTATAAAACCACGCCAACAGACATATTAAAATAAAAGAGTAACGACAAAACATACATGAGGACAAGCAAAATATAATTTAAGACGATGCCCATAAGAAAAGCAATGCATCGAATTTAACCACCCGATAATAAAAGCAATACACAAATAAAAATAAACCGTAACGCCTACATTCAAAGACAAATCAAAGGAGAAAAATAAAATAAAACCGACAAAGAGAAACGACCAAAACGCGTATCATTACTTTTACTACCATATTTACATATGTATATATGTATATATATGCATTGGTAATGGAAATGAATATGAATAATAATAAATGATATTAAAAACAAAATGGAGAAAAGGTAGAGAGAAAAGAAAGAAATAAACCTTAATGTCCGGCTTGAGATGGTTGTGCCATCTCTCCCTACATTGTTTCCCTACCCTTCCATTCATCTTCTCAGCTATCTGCGCCCATTTCCTTGTCCCATGCACTTGCACTAGCTCAATCAACTTTCTGCAAAAAATCAATCCCATTATTTCATTTATTTATTTCATTACGAATCGAAAACAATAATATCGTTCGTTAACTGCATCGGGAATAACAACAAATCATGAACTATACGTCCTAACTAATTAACCAATGAACTGTCATGTTTACTGATCGCTTAACAAAATCGAGAAAAATTGCAATATACATGTACCTTTAATTTATTTTTACATTAGTTAAATCTAGTGACATAAGTGGGTAGAAGAGATGGTTACCGGTCTTCTTGAGGACTCCACTGTCCTTTGATGATGTTGGTGTGCTTAAACCCTCTGCCGCTCTTTTTCACGGTTCTATTCTTCCTGCCGTCTCCGGTCACCGGCGCCGGCGGGATCAGTTGATCGGTGAGAGGGTAGCTGAATCCGTGCATGACCAAATGATTGGGCTTGGAAGCGGCGAGCGAAGAGGGTTGTATGTCGAAATGATGGAAGGAGGTGGGACCGGGCTGGAGGAAGTTGTGAAACATGGGGAGGGAGATCTCGTCGGAGGGTTGGTAGGCGCTGCCGGAGCCCAGCAGGGTCGACAGGAAAGAGAGCTCGTTCTGGTTCTGGTTCTGGTTGTGGGTCTCCATGCAGCCAAATATTGACACCAAATTGGCTTCAGATTTCACAAGATTGTGAACTGCCTTGCCTCATTTGGGACTATTTATAGTCACATATGGGCCGACTCGGGCCTCGTAGTTTCTTCACAACTGTCAATCGCAAACCAGGCCCAACTATCAATACGGCCCATATCAGCTCCTACTACTCTGAAGCCATTTCCGTGAAAAAGTGCTTGATAAAAGTATTGGGATAATCGCAAGTATATACAAGTGAACTATTTTTTTTATATAAAGGATGACGAATAATTATTTTTGTCGGTAAATTTGTTAGTTTTTACGGATTTTAATCATATGACAGTCACATAACATCAAAAAAAATATTAATAACAATGTTATTTTTTACATTATATGTATTCTGTTATTTATTACCTTCATGTATATATATTTCAAATGTATAATCTTCATGTATCACATCTATAAGAGTACTTTCAATTGCAAAAGAAAATTAGTTTTGGTGATGGATTTACAGGCAAAAAATAGTATATACAAATAAAAGTTGTTCACCCTGCTTATATATTGATAATGTTTGATAGTTTATGCTCGTTAATTTTTGGGCAAACTTCCGGAGGTCAGGAGACACGTGGAGGGATCATGGCCGTTAAAGTTCGATCATCACGTTTATGATGAGGATTTTGATGGTGGCGATGGAGCAGAATTGGTGGGGACGGTGTAGAGGTCAGGCGGGTCATGCCTTGCCTTCCTTGCGTGTTTAATGTGTCAGTAACTAATTACCATAAAAGTAATATTAGGATTTTTAATTAGAATTATTATGGCTTTGAATGGTATTTATAGTCAAAGTGGTCAACTAAGTGATTTATATTGCCATACAGGTCTCTTCAAAGAAAATAAAACATTACTAATTGGCTTCAACCAAAATTGGAATTTTGGATATTTTTGTGTAATTTATTTGTCACTCTTTCTACTTTTCCAATTTTGTATTGTCCTATAATTATACTATGATTAATTGTTTAAGTACATGTCTTTTTTCATCTGAAATACAATATCAGAGTATTTGATTAGTGATAAGAATTAAATATTTACCATAATTATATGTCGCATATTCTTATCTCCATATAATTGAATTTGTTTTATAACTGATTGTTTAAAACCCTTTTGAGTAAATGAATTTCTATTCAAACTATGGTCAAGCTCTTTTCTCCCTGAAGTTACTGCATAGTTTTGAAGGAAAAGAGAGGAATCAACTGAATTAAACACTTTCGTTAATTTAGTTGGGTGTTAAAGACAATTTATTTATATGCTTTTATGTTTTGTAATTAAAAACCTGATCATTAAACTTAGCTTATTATTGGGATTCCAGGTGCCTTAAAAATCTATAATAAGGGAAGAAATTGATTCAGCCAAATAGTGAAGAAATGATTTATCTCTTTATATTTATTAATGTTGGTATAGGGAAAGGCTGACCAAGTGGGTTACATGGCTGATTAGGTTTAGTTGATGATTAGACATTCCACAATGGAATTAGACCGAGTCTAATTAGACGAAAAGTAGGGAAAAAGTGAGCCGATTTGTGAAAAAAGGTGGGCTACAAATTTATTTAAATTATTTGATGTCACGTGGCGATTCTCCATAAAAGAATCGGACATTAAAACCCTATAGAAGGTCAACAAATCTCTAGACTCTCTTCACGGTCGGAGCTCACGATTTAAATTGACGCGTAGAAAACCCACTGTGGAAGGTCTTAGGAATAAACGTGTAGATCATTTGGGATGAGTCTCTCTTACCTTTAAAACAAATGGTATCAGTTGACTTCTCATTTGTAAAAGGTTCAAATTATGATCAAGCCTTATGTGAATTAGATGATATGGAGAATGGTATTTGTAAATTGTGATGTGTTCCGATGAAAATGATGCGGATATTCTCTTAGCAGATGAACAAAACATTCTTAAGCAAACCTCCGATATTGCCTTTTCCAGTTTAAAGGGGTGAAGTCTGAAGTTCTATTAACACTGTCATTGTAACTATAAATATGTTACGAGTGTCACATTCTTACAAGGCAGCTACATAGGTACAACATAAACACCTCTTGTGTGACACTAACTGTACCAAAATAAAACCATTTTTCACTGCTTTGGTCATCCAAAATAAGTCAACACTGTCACTGCAAGTCAGCTTCTTCCCCTATCAGACTCTTTAACTTCAAAAACCTGCAACAAGACAGAAACAATCATTATTGTCTACTAACAGGCACCGGCTTGATGAAAGGATAGGATACTACCTCGTTCCATCATTTGCTCGTGAAAACTGCGTCCTGGCTGCACTTCAAACCTATCTGAGCTGCGATCACGGTCGCGGTTCTGATTGCCCCAACCTGAACCCCCCTTGGGACTAGGACTGCGACCACGATTGCTACATGATACAACACATTCAAACGTAAAAGTGAGCTTCTTCAACACATAGGACTCCAACTTCAGTATTAGAAACATAATCTATCCTAGACAACAGTTAATACCAAATATGAGTTGAAATGGTACCTGTCACGGGATTCAGAGTTATACCCATGGCCCCCACTTGAAGAAGACCAACTACTCCTTCCACCGCTCCTTCCACCTCCAAAATCACTATGACCACCACGACCCCCAGAATCAGAACCCCAGCGCCTGAACCCGCCACCCATCCCACCGCCTCGAGAAGCCAGATCACGTACTTCGGGAGGGACTTTCTGGTTAGCCCCTTCCAAAATCTTGATAAGGTTCGAAGCATGCTTTGCATCTTGATCACCAAGAAATGTATAAGCCAACCCAGTCGCACCTGCCCTTCCTGTCCGCCCAATCCTGTGAACATAATCCTCTATTCCCGTAGGGAAATCATAGTTGACCACCACCCTATCACGTATACCAATATATGCAACTGTTAGATACTATTTTCCCTTCTTTGTAACTAAAACTACTGATAAACCATTTCAAAAAAGATAGTGGAAATCTGCATGAGATCATGTGACAGACAGAATAATACTTGTATTAGAACAGCAACAACCCTGTTGTATTGACACTTCTAATACAACACCAATGCCTACTTGGCCGTGCAGTTAAGTGCTTGGTACTCTTCAGCCAAATCTTGGTTCTAACCCTGGAGGGGTAGGCATTACTAATACACACTTAAAGCAAGAAGACAGATTAAAATATAGTAACCAAGTCAATTTAAACTACATGATATTCCATCCGAACCAAAGCAAGCAAGCATCTTGCTTTCCTAAAATGAAAGACCCATAATGTGTCCACTTTCAATTTTAGTTACTGAAGAAAGAATAACAAAGAACAACATGGGTGTCAATCAATAAATATTAAATCCTAAATCTTTGTATAAAAATAATCAAACAGGACACTCTTTTAGAAAAGATGGATTATGTTTTATTATATATACTCTCTTCATCCCTAAACTACTCTCCTTAAGTTGGTGTTCTTCAGGTGGGGGCCAAGGGTCATAACATGTGTCTCATTTCCATTTTGGTAAATTGATTAAGCATGGAATATTACCAATAATATACCAGTTATAACTTGTATAGTAAGCACAACACAAGGAGTAAAAGGTGAACGGCTAAGCACTAAAATTTAAATACTTATTTGTGACAGGGAGAGTACTAGATAGATATCAAACTAATTGACTACCAAGAGCAACCATCATGAAATGTAATGCCCAAAAGATGGAAAGTTCCTTTGACCTTGATAACAACACTACACTAGAGAAAAATACAATCAACCAATAAAATAAATGAAGTTAGACTCTCCTACCTTATGTCTTTAACATCTAATCCTCGAGCTGCAACATCAGTGGCTACAAGAACTGGAGTCCTTCCACTGCGGAACTGACTCAACACATGATCCCTCTCATCTTGAGATTTGTCTCCATGAATAGCAGCAGCTCCGAATGTGTTGGTAAGATTACGGGCAAGTATATCACACATCTTTTTAGTTGAACAGAAAATGATTATCTTTGATCCAGGCTCTTGAGACCGCAATATCTGCTCCAGGCGTTTGTGCTTCTGTGGGGGTGCCACTGTTTCAACTATCTACACAATGTAATAACACATTTTGTGTATCAGTTACAAATATTAACCCCAAAGCTAAACTGCTGGTATAATACCTGAGTGATGGATTTGTTTGCAACAAGCTCATCAACATTGCCAATGTTAACCTGAACAGGATTATTAAGTAGATCTGCTGCAATTTTTCGAACTTCTTTGGGCCATGTTGCAGTGAACATGAGGGTTTGGCGACGAACAGGCACCTCACTCACAATCTTGCGTATTTGGGGTTCAAACCCCATGTCTAACATGCGGTCAGCTTCATCCAGCACAAGGTAAGAAACCTGACCAAGACTGACCTTCCTCATCTGAAGAATATCATTAAGGCGGCCAGGAGTAGCAACAACAATTTCAGCTCCTCTTTCAAGCTCCCTCAGCTGGGGACCCTTTGGTGCTCCTCCATACAAACACTTCAAGCATAAGCATAAAATAGACCCATATCAGTGGCATTACGACGCATGCCCATACAGGGGGGTGTAAAGTACCTACTAATTAACTATTATTAATTGTTTTACTTGAAATCTAAACAAAGGCATACAGTACGACAGCAAAATATCGAACAAAATTAATTAATCTGGTGAAAATCGATCAGTAAAATAGTATGCTAGCAATTCCTGGTTTAAATAAAGTTAGAAAAGGCATACTGTGCAAGAAATTCTGGCTGCCTTCCCAAATTTGGCAGCTTCATTTTGAATCTGCGTTGCCAATTCCCTTGTTGGTGATAGCACTAGAACAGTTGGACCCATCTGGGGGTTATTACGTCTCTGCCTTAGATGAACAAATCCTGGAATCAAGTAACCCAGGGTCTTCCCCGAACCTGTTTTAGCAACAGCCACGACATCCCGATTTTGGAGCATAATCGGCCATGACTGCGCCTGTATAGGTGTTGGAGCAGAGAACCCAGCACTGTGTACCTGGAAAAGGCAACAATAAAAAACAGTAATGCCCCCATAAGCTGAGGTAGTAGACTTCAACCTTTCTGGTGGACTTTCATATTGAAGAAGCAATGTATCCTGCCCAAGAGCAGGCAGCCCACGCTTGCTGGGGCAAGAGGAGACCTACTGTTCAGACCAAGTGACAACCTGAATATTCACCAATATCATCCCGGACACAAACTTGGGTGATTCAGGAGCCCTTTCCAAGAAAGTGGTCAACCTTAAAAAGGCACTCCAAATTTTATGCAAGGCCCCAACAAAGGGCAGCATAGCATACAACATTAGCTCCACCCAGAGCAAATAACGCACCCACGACCATGAAGTACAGGTAACAAAAAATTGAATGAGTCTGGAGCCCAACACCGGGCATCCACGAATCACAAAACTTAGCAGCTGGAGCAAGAGATCTACTACTGTTCAAACCAAGTGATAAACTGAATAATCACCAATATCAGCTCAGACACAAATTTGGGTGATTTGGGCGACCTTTTCTAAAAAATGATCCACCTCATAAAGGCACTCCAAATTGTATGCAAGGCCCCAACAGAGGGCAGCACAGTGTACGACATTAGCTCCACCAGAGCGAATATCGCACCTGCGACAACAAAGTACAGGTAGCAAAAAATTGAATATGAGTCTGAGGGTCAACCTCCATGAATCACAAAACTTTGCACATGAAACTCATAGGTTTTGCAAAAATTAGAAAATCTACAAACCACCCAGATTCGGTAAAGGGTAGTACAATTTCCTGATAAATAGAAATACACACCTCTCTTAGAATCTCCGAAGGAAAGCCAGTTTCTTGAAAAGATGTAAAAGGTGGGGGCACTTCATTTCCCTGATAAAAATCATTAAGAAGTGAAAATACATTGCATATAATGACATTTAAGGAAACATCAACCTAGAAGTATAAGTAACAAAATACAGCCCAGAGGTTAGATATCTAATGGAACATTGAGATAAGGGAGAGGGAAAGAAAGATGTCACTCAGCCCATTCGTCAATTCACATTCTCAGAAAATATGGTAAAAGTAGAAGCACTGAGTGAACAAATACTGGAAAAACAAACCCCCAAAAAAATCATTGATACTTACACTAACAGTTATTTCATGTTGACGGCAATAAGATTCAGCAGACAACCCACTTCCGGCACATGATAGGCCACTCCCTCTAGCAGAAGACACTCCAGTCTCAGCACTGACTGTCCCGTTCATCACACTGTGAGAATGATCTGTTGCAGGTCCTGTACTCTAGTATTGGGGAAAAAAATTATCAGTATAGTACAGTACTATCCATCCAGACAGTAATGACTGCCCAACATTTCAGCTACTTATCAAATAGGACAATGCCTTGAGTAGCCATGGAAAGAAAAGACATACCAGCACAAGAATTAACAACCAATTCTATAACCTAAAGAGACTACCCCAGAATATGTTAAATAACAGTGATCAGTTTTTATAAGTAAACTTAACTGAACCACATACCTGATGGCTTGCTGTTTCTGTCTGAAAGTTTGATCCACCTTCGTTATCTCTGCCATTCTCATCATTTTTCTTGTCAGGACTATTGCCACGATGTTGAACTTCCACAGTAGAACTTATAGGTACAGACAAAGGTTTTGGAGGCTCAGCAGAATTTGTAGGCCTCTGATACTGAGTGACGTTGGTCTCAGGATTCCAATAGTATAGGTAACCTGTTTTACCATCAACAAGACCTCTCCATGGTTTTGGTAGAGTAGGATCCTCTGGAGCATATCGTGGACCAGCAGTGGAAGCCATAGTGGAGGTTCAGCTGCACAAAAGTGAATGATAAAGAAGAGCAAAGTGATACTTCTCTTTGAGAACAAGTCCAAGAAGAAACCCTATATGACAAGCACAACTATTTTACCAAATTACATTTTACAGGTTATGGGTGAACACAAATAATAGATATCCACGATTATGTCGATGTAGGTATATCATTTTGTGTCAAAGTTTTGGCAACAGTGCAAAAAAAACAGCTTATATTATGGGAAAAAATGGTAAGCACACTAATCACAAATATATAGGTAGCATCACAATACACAAACAAAAAAACACACAATGCCATAGGTCATTTTTTTCATGGGTAATTTCTCTATTGCATGAATTCCTAAGCTGATGGTAACAAACCTGGCTTGAACTAAAAAACAGAAACAACTGGGTATTTAACCAAATATAAACCCTAACTCCATGATCAGATCTTATGTAATGCAAGTTAATGAAAAAATAAGCATCATAACAAACAATGCAGTTACAAGCGCATGAAAACAAACACCAAACTGTAAACACAAACCCCAAACAGTCCAGGCAAAGGACTCGGAAACACTAAAACCCTATTATTTAACATCCCATAATGCGATAAACAAGACAAGATAAATTCATTTCCAGGTCCAAACCAGAGTCGTATCTAACAGGCAAAGACACATTCTTTCCTTTTAGCGACCATTTCTCGCTACACCGATGAAAGCAAAACTGAGATAAACCCTAAAATGGTAGCAGAGGATCAAATTCTACCTGACGACGTCGCTTCGGTGGGAGTCAACGATAAGCTTGAGATGAAGAAATGCTCCGATCCTGTGGCCTACCTCGATTCTCTCTTCGCCTCTCGCCAAGCAGAAACCAGGCTTCTGAAGAAGAGAAGCAGAGAGAGAGGTATGAAACGCGTGTACGCACTGCTACTTATTGCAAAATGGGTCTGGGGTTGTTATGGTCTTTTCACCCTGGTTGAGGCGTGACCTTGACCGTCACCAGCCCAACAATCTATATGCTTCTTTTCTTTTTCCTTTTTGGAAATGATATATTTTCGACTAGTCACTGAATATTAAAGACATACATCACTATATGAGAGTTAGAGTCTAGGGATACAATCCGGTATAATCTAAGATAAAGGACGCATGTTCCCTTCCTGATAATTTGGGAGGTGATATGACGTACGTGAATAAAACAAAAACAATTCTACAAACAACTATAGTATGGGATGATAACTAAAAATGTGCACACTAAATCGAGACATGGGAGCTAAATACCAATGATGGTAGTTGTCCTGTCTTGCAGGGGGGTCTAAAGTGATCGCCCCATGAAACATGGCTCTTTTAAATGGGGTGCATCCGATCTATCGACGACAAAGAAGGAGGTCGGGTATGTTTCGTGGCATAAGCGACCCATCCCCCAGTCGTCCTCATTCTATCCGGGGAGTTCGTGACGCAAAAAGGATGATCCCTTTCAGGCTACTATGGGATTGGCAAGCTGCTTACCGGACTACGGGAATCACATCCTATATTTGGCAAGGCTGATTCATCTAAGATGGAGAGAGACGGTATCCAGTGAATAGAAAATATGGGCAACAAGTGGGCATGGGTATTTATCGGCGGTTGGGGAGATTCAGAGGTCGACGGAGCCCCACGATTGTCCATAGCCAAAACCGGTGGAAGCTGGAATTGTCGGCGACAAGGTGTAGGCGTAAGGGAGGAGGGATATTGGGACTGGGACGATGTGGTCGGAGTTAATGTCTCGCCAATTGCAAGCTGGGCCGGCCAAAACAAATCCAAGGCCAACAAAACTCGATCCGAGAAATCATCCAAGGGCCAACCCATTACAAATGAAGTTGAGAAAAAGGCTCAGGAGAGCTGAAACAAAAGTATTTCTTCCCTCCCCGGCGAGCTCTACTCCGGTAAGGACTAAATCAGTAGGATTTTGTCACACGATGGTGAGGCATGCTCCGGGATATCTAGTACCTGTCGGAGGTCGCATTTCTCGGTGAAACCCGGTCATCCTGAGCTCTGGTGAGGTCGAAACTGGGGTATCTGGTCCCCACGGTCGATTCGAGGTTACCTTGGTGAGAGGGAGACAGTTCCGGCAATGAGGAGGATCCCAATGAACAGAGCAAGTCGGCAACATACGATGGGCGACTCTTCCTTACAAGGACAAACCCGACGGAGCGTCTATGATGTCAGCTAGAGGAAATCCGACCTCCACAGCTGAGAGTGAGGTAGCTCCGGTGATGGGGGTGTTGTTCTAATGTTGAGTGTCTGATGATGTCCCGTTGTTGACCGGATTGCGGGCTTTACTAATCCTTTTAGTGAGATTGAAGCAGATGAAAATGGGAGATCCAGCCTCCAACAAACAAAGGACATGGGCGACGAGGGTCCTGGTATTGTTTCGGCCTATGAACAAAATCTTAGGAAAACGAACTCTGGCGACCATCCGTTTCCTTAGACGGTGAAGTCTGTCTTTTCCGGCTATGAAGTCGAGGCATAGAGGGAGGGGAGAGGGATATGGTCTTTGGGCGGTATGACTAGGGTAGCATGGCTACCAGATCTGGCTCTCCCTAACGGAATAAATGTTGTTCTAGGGTGGGGAGCTCGGCCCCTACAATTCTTGGTAGCTCACGGGGTGAAAGAAGCCGGCGGCGAACAACGGGGGAACGAGCATGTCGCAGTACGGTGAGAGACAAGGGGAAAGTCGGGTGATAGAGAAGAAGCAGAAGTTGAGAGAGGACGAAGCGGATGAAACAACGTACGAGCCAGGCACACCTCCATCGACAACCCCCAAGGCCAGAGCCCGGATGGTTGTCGGTGGTGGCGACGCCAAGACAAGAGGAACGCGCCTCCATTAGGGTTTCATTGGAGAGAGAGAGCTTTTATCTATATGCTTCTTAAATACTTCTTTTGTTCTATATGTGATGTTTTGTCATTGGTCTTCTTTTATTTCTCGTCTTTTTGTCTATGTATTTGATTTTTTTTTTAAACATAACGATATAGGATTTTATTAATAATTCCGATCAATTGTTACAGAAGAGGGTCAAGGACCCTAGGTACTAAATTATGTTCGAGATCCCTGTAGGGTTTCCGGCGTTCTTGGACCCGTAGAAACGTCTAATTTCCATGTTAGAAAACAAAACTAAAGCGTACAAAGAACTAAAACAAGAGTAAAACACGGAAAACAGTTAACCAATCTAGAATCGAAGTTCCCTAAGGATCCTTGAAAGGAGCTGCACATGTGACTATTCGAACGCCTTAGGATTGATCCTGTTTTCCGGATCTTTCGATGCTTTGCACGGAAAGAACCAATCGGTATGTCGTTTTGAAATTCTTGGATAACCTGTCATGGGGTATTGTGGAATCGTACGTTGTCTTACCGTCTCACCCCTAAGATCCCAATTCCATCTAACATTCGTTGCGTAAAAGGCTTCAATGAAAGGTGGAAGACGAAGCTCGTACCTAACGGGTGCTCAGGGATTTCCCTAGCCTCATCCCGATGACCATGGCTCTTACCATGAGAAGGATGAACTTAACGGTGTTGGAGATTGGAGAAGCTTCCATGGAGGAGGGAAAATAGGGTCGGTTAGTCTCTTAGACTCTCTTTAGTCTCTTAGAATTTTATTTGTATTCGACGTAGTTTCATTTGATATAAGTTTTTGTGTGACATTGTTAGACCATGTACAACGGGCCAACCTATGACACGACTCGCGACCCACTATTTAGTGCGGATTTCGCGGTTCTGAGCCACTAAATAGTGGATCGGGTTCGTGGTTCGCGACCCGCGACTTACTAACGTGGGTTGCTGGTTCGCGACTCACTTACGTGGGTCGTTGGTTCCCGACTCACGGGTACGGTGCCAAGAAATGGTTGGCTGCCCCGTGGCCAAGTCGGAAACAAAATGATCGTTGTCCTCCAACGGTCATAAACGGGTATATTTATTTAAATACAAAAAATCGTATTTTAACCAAAAATAATCAAAAACTTCCCATATATAAATTCACCCTTCCCATTCATCAAAACACCAACATTTCTCTCAAATTTCTTTCTCAAAATCCCAAATTTCTCTCACAAATTCCGATTAAAAAAATGTTTGACGATGAGTCTTCTTCTATAGAGGAGTTGGAAGCCAACATTCGTGCAGTGGAGCAACGAATCCAGCGATGGGTTGACAGAATGATAGAGAGAGAAATGCCCAGGATCAACGCACTAAGATAAAGGATCGAAAGTAGGGAACCTTCCCGATGAGATTAACAGAGGTCATCTCGAACCCTAATGAATCGGGAATGACTAAGCATCAAAACCTTCTTTTTACGTGCATCAGTACACAGTCCTCAAGCAATAGATAAAACGGTTAAGTATCGGTCGAATCCACAGGGAGTAGAGGTGTCACTATTATTTTTCTAAAACCTAGGGACGTGGGCTGTCACTCACTTCCACATCCCCGAAAGGGGAAATAAAAGGCAGGAAAAGAAAAGTGTTGTTTAAGTTTAGGCATAAGTAAAATATGTACACACTACCACCTAAGACACATAACTTTTGATTCACACAAGGAGTCGGTCACGAGTACAAGTAAATATGACTTCCAATTAATGCATGGTTTGGTTAACGATGGTGTAATCAAATAATGATTTCCTTCCTATGTATGCGGTATCGTGAAATTAACCGCATACTAGTCACGGGGAGAGGGTACAAGACCATTGTCCGGACCGATATGCGAACCACCAATCATCGGAAAGCAATAAAATACGGTGTAGTTCTATGATCTTACGTGAAACTCGATCAATCCTCGAACGAGAGATATCGACAACGAATGCATGTCATGTTAGTCTTAGTGCCCGTAGTTCAATCCTAAATGTCCAAATGTATATATCATCGTTAGCAATAAAATTAAAGCGGCTTTATATTACTTATGTGTTGGAGTAATATATCGATGTGTGCTCTGATCTATGCCCACCATGCGAATAGAACCATAGATCGAGATAGATCACACTCGATGGGTCCCTAGTCAACAAAGCTTCACTAGAAGCGACTAGTATGAAAGATGGCTCTTTATGGCTTACGTTCTGTTAGTCATTGGAATGGGATTCCGGAGTCTGGTCATAGATATCATGTGGGACATGATATTGGACGACCCGCCCTGAATATGTGCCATAGATTAAGTCATGAACATATTCAGTGTTGTAGCTTGTCATGTATCCTTAGACCAAGGAGTCTTTGTGATCGCTATGTAGTCAAGAACTGAGTTTGACCTGAGCCTAACGTTGTCCGTAACAGGGCTTCCATAACGGACAGGATTGGCTTGGGGACGGGCTACATGAGTGACACGAAAGACGGCTAAGGGATTTATCCCTCATACTAAGGTATGGGAAAGATATCGGTTCTCGGCCACTTGATCGAGAGTGACTGGAAGAATAGCATGGCCATGCACATGATATTGGGTATCATATCTTCAGTCATCTCACATATCAAGGAACGGTGATTGAGAATAATAAGGATGACGGCTCTATGCCTTATCTCAATCAGGATATCGGAGATAAAAGGATAATGACAGGGACGACGGAAAGGTTAGAATCGACAGGGTCAATTCGTTATGTAGTGTCAGGCAATACTAAAGTCTCGTTAGTTGCCACTTAAATAGGATCAAGTAAAATGGGATTTTACGTTGATCTATTGACATGCATAAACCTAAGGGTCACACCGGAGGATGAAACTCATTGACACATTTATGGAGAATGGCCAAAAGGGAGTTGTCTCGGGACATGACCAAAACTGGGTTTTGGGTCATGTGCCCGTAAGTGAATAGGACTTTACGGATCGAGACAAGGCTTGGAGTCTTGGGATTGATCGCGTCGGATAATGTTGGACATTTCCGGTATGGAAGGCATGAAAGGCCCATGCAACCAAGGCCCATGGAACTAATTAATCAAGTCTTGATTAATTAGTACTAAGTAAGCAAGACAAGGATTAAGGTGTTGGTGATTCACCACCTAACCCAATCTTGTCTTGCCATACTTTGTCCTATTTACACTTTACTTGACACCATACTTGTCCCATGCCTTTAGTTGGACAAGTATGAGTTTTGTTATGTTTAAGTCATCTTTTTTCAACATAACAAACACAAGACAAGAATAGGAAACACATTTTCTCTCCCTCTTCCATGGCCATTTCGGGTTTGGCTAGTTTCCACCTCCATTTTTGTGTTCTTGAGTCCTCAAAGAGAAGAACTACGTGGCTTTGATTCCCATGTGGATACGTAGGCGTCTTGGAGACTCAAGCCAATCATTCGTTAACCGGTGTTCTTGTTTTGGTAAGAAATAGTGCTGAATTTTTCTCTTGTGAATCCATTCTTTGTTAGTTGTTTCATGGTTTAATCGTCTCTTGGTTTTCATTGATTTTCCGCTGCGAGTTGGTTCATCTCCAACCCTACCTCGAGACCCAACATGTCACTCTCGCTACCAGCTACCACAAGTAGAGATAGCTATACCACGTGGAGAATTGACTCAGCTACGCCTAGTTCACTTCCTAATTCTCAAATGACATCAATAACGATGAACACCAAAAATCAAGTAGAACTAAATAGAGTATCGAATCACGATACTCTGGTACTACACAAGCATGAGAGGACTCTAAATAAAATGTCGAATCTACTTAGCTACGCATAGTTCAATCAACCTGACGACCAAATGAATCGATCATCAAGGAGAACTAAATAGAGCAACGAATCACGAAGCTCTAGTAATACAGAAACGTAAGTAAACTCTAAATCAATAAACGAATCTACTTAGCTACGCCTAGTTCACTTCTTGAAAACTGAACACCACCGATCGAGATGGTTTTGGTAATCAAGTCGAACTACATAGAACATCGAATCAACGATATTCCATTAATACACAAGCATAAGCAAAGTCTATAAACGTGAAATCTCGTCTCACACTAGATCGAATCATGGATTGCTCCAAACATCGATCTACATAGCGCACACAACAATTAGGAAAAATCCCCAAATCGTTCGGCCAACTTGAAACACACAAGAGTATCGAGAAAACACAACCTAGCATATTCCTATTTCGTCAATAAGAAATCGAGACATAAGCATGTCGGAAATCCTAGATAAGTTCACTAAATGGCTAAAGTTTGCATTTTTACGAACTCTAGCCTAGAACTTGATATACACCCGAAAGACGAAATAGCTAGCACACGAAATCGAGTTCAAAATCATGACAAATTGAACACAAAGCACGAAAATCATGCATAAACATCAAATAGCTTAACTATAGACGAATACTCATACAAGCAATTGGATGTTAATTAAGCTCAAAAACCCAAATCATGCCAAAAACACCACCAAACTCAAATTAACCACAAACTCATGCATCAATTTAAAGTAAATCAACATTTACACACACCCATGACCAAATATTGGAATCCAAGGTCATGGAACCGTAATCCTGCTCAAGCATACAAAAAAAAACCCCGAGATTTACAACAAAATAGAGAAGAGTAGAGATTAGAATCGGGATTGGGTTGAGAAACCCAATCGAAAACTCATCTAGCTTGCAAACCCACCATGTCCAACTCTCCAAAGCTTCAACACATGAAAATGGAGAAGTTGGAGATGGTGGGAGGCCCATGGACGCTTGAAACCTCCTTGGATCGTCTTAGTTATGGCCTTTGGTGGTAGAAATTTCTCTCAAGATGATCGGCAAGGTAGCGGAGCATGACGATTACTTCGTTCAGAAGAGTAACGCTATCGGACGCTTGGGGTTATCGACGCACCAAAAATGCATCGCCGCGATACAAATGCTAGCGTATGGGTGCTCGACCAATTCATTGGACAAATCCCTAGGACTTGGGATAAGTATCATACTCCATTGTGTACGCCGGATTTGTAAGGTCATTGTTGAGGTTTTCATGGATGAGTACAAGCGTAAACCAACAACGGAAGACTTGACCCGATTACTCGAATTGGGGTACAAACGAGGGTTCCCCAGCATGATTGGGAGTCTTGATCGCATGCATTGGGATTGGAAGAATTTCCCATTCTCATTGCAAGGAACCTATGCCCGGGGAGATCACCACGGAGATCCAGCTGTTATGTTGGAAGTTGTAGCGTCTCGTGATTTATGGATTTGACATTCGTTTTTCGGGATGATTGGCTCGAACAATGACATCAACGTCCTCAAAGTCGGCCACTTATTCAACGACGCTTTTTCAGGTTGTGACTTTATCATGGAGTACAAGATAAATAGGAATCGCTACGATCGACCTTATTATTTGGTTGACGGTATTTGCCCATCATGGAGTCTGTTTGTGAAGTCGATTCGCCATCCCACTACACGTAAACACAAATTGTTTGCTAAAGTTGAAGAAGGTTGTCATAAAGATATTGAACATCCTTTTGGAGTCTTCCAAGCATGGTGACACATAATTTCCTGTCCCGCTCGTGTTTGGAGCATGACGACTTTGGCTGATATCATGCACACTTGTATCATTCTACACAACATGATTATAGAGGATGGACCCGACCGGTATAAAGAAGGAGATGAAGACTTGTATTACAACACCCCTTCAGAAATACCAGATTGAACACCGCTTGAATGATGGCACCATGAAGGGCCCTTGTCCTCCCAACAACGCTTGAACGCTCGACTTAGTGTGACAAATGATTTGACCCACCGGCAGCTCCAAAGGGACTTTGTTGAGCACATATGGGGTAAGTTTGGTGCATATTACCGTTCAAATGATGAGTGACAAAGTTTTTTTCTCTATAAGAATTGTCTTGTCAATGTGTTTTGGGTTGTATTATTCGAGGATGAATAAAATTAGAAGTTTCATTCATTTAGTTTATTTATTTACTTATTAATTATTTTTATTAAATTTATTTTAATTTTATTTAATATTTACTATTTTAAATCAGAATTTATTAAATTCAGCAAAATATCAATTAAGCATCCAGTCAGCATCCACTCAGAACATAAGTCTCAACACGAGTCTCACCACTGTAGAACGCATTTATTAAGGGGTTCAGACTCACTACTTTATACAGTTAACATATGAGTCCCTAATGTGAGTCTCTTCATTGTACATGCTCTTACACTTTTTTTTATTATTCAGTTTTTTTCTTTCTATTTGAGTACCTTCATTTTACTTTATGATGATTCATTTCCTTCTTCAACTTAATTAATATAAAAGTATTTGGATTTTTCAAAATCAATACTTGAGATATTAAAACTTTACATATTGTTTCCAAATCGAATTGAGGGTGGGACTTAATGTTGCTCTACTTTCTATTGATGTTCATATGGGTTCAACTGTTGTGGTGAGGATTACCTGGAGACTTTATGTTGATGATGTTTTGGAAGATTGATTTGATGATATAAAGATAACAACTCTCCAACACTCGCTATAAAAGTGACGAAATCGGTTGATAATCCAATTTTATAGTTTGCAGAAACTAACATTGAAGGTCACGTAGAATCACCCAACCTATGCACTGAAATTAGTTTTGGGTAGCCTATGAATTCGTGACTTTGGAAAGACCAGAACTAAGAATGTTGGAAAACCTTTACAGTTAAGTAAGAAGTGTGTTAAGATCGGTTTATTTTTTTGAAGTTTCTTTTAAATAAAGTTGAATCAATTCAATTGCAATGATAATCTTATTTTGTTTTATTCATTTGTCCCAAATCATTAAGAATAATTACACTCATATACATTAGAGTACTAAGCACCTTATGCTTGTTTTTTTTTATCAACAATGCATAAAATAAAAACCTAGCATTTTAAGAAAAAAAGAAGGGCAACGAACCAAGAAGATCAAAGTACAAACAAGGAAGGAGCATTCCATCATAGAAGCTCACCCTAAGAAGGGATTACACGAAGAATGGGTCTAACAAAGCCTGCACCCAAAATTTTCCAACACGAAACAAACTAAAAGTGATCTGGGACTATGATTTACCACCATGAAGAGAAAAAAATGAATAAAGCCTCGGGATCGTTGGCCTAAAACCAGGCCCAACCAAACAAGAGAAAACCCTAAGAAGCCAACCCGACCAGTCTAAGACTAAGTCGCTACAACCACGGTGACAAGCTCAACCAGCGAACTCAACCCAAGCCCCGCCAGAACAACAGTCAAACCCTTATACTTGTTTCATCCAACATTGTTTACCATCATTTAGGTGATGTTTTGATTTTTAAAACTTTATTAAGAAAATATTTATTATTATTCTGGGTTAATTACTAAAAGTGTATTGTCTACTCGCAAAAAATACATTTTTTATAAACCATGAATGTATTAAACTTTGAATTTCAATAGACAATACAAAGAAAGCGATTCGACCCAAAAGGGGGATTTGCTGGAGGCCTTCAAAAAAGACTAAAAACAAAAACTAAACCCAAAGCCACAAAAATGAACAAAGGAAAAAACAAACAGAATAGAAAACCTAGACACAGACAAAACACACCCACCCAAATAAAAAAACACACAACGACACCAATTAAGAGGGTGTTGACCAGACCAGAGGCAACATCTCTTTCTCACCACAAACGTCGCCGTAATTAGGGACGTCCAAAATGGACCCGGAACTCGGTTCAATCGGTCAAATCGGCCCACCCCGGCCCTATAGGGTTTCCCCCAATGGGTTACGGGGGCGGTAGTGGATTGGAATTAGAGGCCCTAGTGACAATTGGGTCAGGGCATGGATTGAAAAAAAATTATTGGGGCCCGGCCCCAACCGGTACGGTATGATGTTTAAATATGTGATGAAATTTCAATAGGGTATGACATTTTTTCATCGTTAAGAAGGGACCAAATTTAGAGTTTTTAAACACACTTTGATCACTTCTTAATGATTTATTGTCCAATGAAAAAAGATTAAAAAAATTGTGTGTTAGTCGGGTGAATGATGCAAATTTGAAGCTCTTAATTATAGGCTTGAAATCTATTCCGGTTGGACCGGTGCAAACCGGTGGCCCGCCCCATAATTGGAACGGGTGGGTTCTATATGGCTTAATGGGCCTGGGTCGGGATGGGTTTTAATTTGAGCAATCCGTTCATCCCGGGTTGGGTTATAAACACGTCAACATGACCGGCCCCCGACCCATGGTCAGCCCTAGTCGTAACCTAGGTCATCTGTACTTCCAAGATCCAACTTGCCCAAGACCTTCTGACCCAACTGTTCAAGCATCCCGTCACTCGAGGGCAGCCATATCCAACCAGATTTCTTTGCAAAATACCAAGCTCTTCTCCTATTATCTCTTGACTTGTTGCGGGATCGAGATTTAGGTTGAACACTTAGAACATAAAGCTGGAGGCTTTTTGGATCTCTGGCCTATCCTTCCCCTAAATAAGCCCTTCGAGTTGGAAACTCCAGATCACACAACATCGTAATCCACCGGGCTTACTAAATCTGGTACCACAAGAGACGTGTCAAGATTAAGTCCATCATATCCCCTCCCCCCATGTTGTTGTCAACACCCTTGGAATCCTGAACACCAAGGGAGGGATAACCCTGAGCCGACCTTGTAGGAATAACACTCACTTCCTCTATCGAACCACCTGGTCCCAACTGTGACAATCGAACTGGTGAACCTGGATACCGACACATACAAAAATACGTTTATGTATTATCCACGTGCGAAAAAATACATTACGCAATGTCCACGTCCCTAATTTTAACGCAATATTCTAAACTTTGTAAGTAAATGAACATAGTAAAAAAATAATATATTTTAAAAATGTGGATGATACATAATGTAGTTTTGCGGAAATGGACAATACATAGGGTTGTTTTTAGCAATTAACTATATTGTTTTTATATATTTATAATAAGACTTGTGAATAAAATTTTATTCTAAAACAACAAAATGTTGTAAATAAATAATACATATTTTTGTGTTTACAAAAGCCATACGGCAAGACCCCCCACCATCACTCGACGCCTCTACTCTTGTCGGGCTTTTATGTCCCTCTCGACCTCCCCGCCACATATGAAGCCTCATGTAGTCATGCCCCCAAGACCCTCCTCAGCTTTTATTAAGCCAAAGAGGGATCGGAAATCTCTCCAACCAAAACTGAATCCATAGTCGTGTATGTCATCTCCGACAACCT
This sequence comes from Erodium maritimum, assembly GCA_963921825.1. Classification (NCBI taxonomy): domain Eukaryota; kingdom Viridiplantae; phylum Streptophyta; class Magnoliopsida; order Geraniales; family Geraniaceae; genus Erodium; species Erodium maritimum. Next base: position 18,519,670 of record OY997593.1, on the reverse strand, counting down.
GTAAGTTAGCCGCTAGCCTTCCTTCGATTTCTGAGCAAACTACATTGATGCTACTTACTAGCGGTGTAACCAAGTTTGTGGTCGTTCGTACACTATCGTCGTCCCAGATGGAGGTCGCACGAAAACTACTGTAACTGCCCTTCAAACCAAAACGGGCCCGAAAACCTCGCGCTCTAAGGAAATTTCAACCACTCCCGTCACCGCCTCCAAATGCATCTCTCCTTCCGATCACATCTGGTAGTGCTCATGTTCCTCTAGAGCTCGTGGTGGGGTTACCTCCGCCTCATTATATGGGATGCCTCAGTTAGAGTTTGATCCTCGGTATCATGAGTAAGCACCCTCAGCGTCGGAGGCTCTTCTACCAACCTCTCCTTCCCATCATCGATGTTGTCCCTGGCCACGACCACTCCTCCGGCGATAGTAGATGATCTGTAGGATGAATTGCCGGGGTGCACATTGGTCGTGGACGAGGACGCCGTTATTGAGGTCTCGTTCACTCCCATTGCTCCATAAGCCCTTGCATGCAGATGTTTTGGTATGGTCGGCAACTTTCTTACAAGTCGACCATACAAGAAGACTATCATGTTGAAGGTGGTCATTAAAGCTTGGGGCAAGTTTGCAGCAGGGCTTGTGATCAAGGATATGAAGGCGAAAACTTTCGAATTCTACTTCGATTTTCAAGAAGTGAATGAGTGGGTTCGACAAGGCAAACCCTAGAGCTTCGGTAAGTCCTTGCTAGTGTTAGGGGATATCGATGATCCTATAGAAGTGTTAATCCACCGGCTAGATCAGATCCAATTATGGGTCTAGGATAGGGGCATCTCGCCTTTGGTCATGACCCGAGCTATATGGACCCTGATCGGCAACACCCTAGGAGAATGTGTACAGGTCCCATGTGATCAATGGGGGTTCTACTAGGGAGGAAAAGTCTCGGTCTGGTTCTGGATGCCCTTGGATCGGTCGCTCCGACACTCAATGGTGCTCTGCCTTTAGGAATTCCGACAACCGATAAGGGTAAGTCCTACCTATTAGAGATTGATGATCTTTTGTTTCAACATGTGGTCATATAAGGCATGTAGTTCGGGAGTGTAATAGGGAGACTCTTGGAGTTCCCATATTGATCTGTGTCTAGCTGTGGAAAAAATAGATATGTTGTAACAAAATTTTACAACCGACAGGGTCAAAGCCCCACACCAAATGTTAGAGTGACCTCTAGGTTTTGAGCATGTGACGTCAAACATCTTACCTACCGTCCCACAACATCTAGGGATGAGATCCTTAGTAAAACCAAACATCTTTACCTAACCCACATGTAAGAAAATATGAAATACTTAGGATCGAGTTGTTGGTTCTATGGCGGTGGCCTTACACCCATTAGTGGATGCTCTGGTCGGGAATGTGGCCAGGAAGATGGCATCTACAGACGAACCACTCGAAGATCAAGCGAGAGCTGGTAAACAGCCTCGCCAGACCCAATGATTGGTGAGAAGATATTTCGAGGCCTTAGGGAGAGAGGGGACGCCGAATCTAGGTTGGATTCCTCTACCTTCTGTTGAGATTTTTGTTCGATCGCATTCCTCACAAGAAACGAGTCATTTCCATATGATCAAGCAATGCTTAGGCACCATCTTAGGCAGAGTTCTTCAACTAGTTATGTCTTTACAATTCTTCTTTATTGTAATTGAAGTCCTCATTTCAAAACCAAATTTGTCGTCGGCAATTGTTTTAGAGCTTATAAACGAGAGACCGAGGTCGCCTATGTTTTTTTATTGGCTCTTTTCTTTGGATTAATAATATAAGAATCTTTTTCGCTCAAAAATAAGCCACATGGCAAACCTTCATTAGACGATGGAAAAGAGGCACCCTCTCGCTTTGAGCGCTAGTTGAATTGTCACCGCCCACAGTTAAGGGATGACCGTAACTGTTACCACTCTATACTTGGATGTTGATGCGGCGCCATCCAAGTGCCCCTGATGGAGACAGTTCAATATAATTATATAATACTCTTAAAAGAGAGGAACTTACATTTACATTTGGAATATTCGTAATCTCTGTAATGACGTATTCGGATACCCTCATCCCAAACAAGAGGATTGTTTTTAGAAGACATGGTTCTCTGTGCATGCATCAACTTCTCCTTGTTAGGGTGAAAGGGTCACTTTTCCAAAGTTGTTATTAGTTAACTCTTAGGCTATCCACAATGGCGTAGAAACGGCGCGTCGTTTGGGCGTCGAATCTAAGGTGCCGTTGAAAAAAGGTGTCGAATCTGAGTGGTTGTGTCTAGTCTGCGAAAGCGCAAATTCGACGTCGAGGGTCTTGTAGACTCAGCGACCCGTCGAATCGACGGATACGGGGCCCAACTGTATCGTGACCAGCGAACCAGCGTGTGCCGCGTGGCACGAATCTGCGATAAATAGACCACCCGCTTCATCTTCAAACCCTACTTCTCTCAACCCGTTTCTTCGACTTCTAATAATCATCGTCAAAATTCCATACCTTCCGACGTCCTCTCCCTAAACTGTCGACGTTGCCGACGTTTCTACCACCCCATATTATCCAGAAACGTCGCGAAGGTGTCTCCGTGGAAGCTACTTCTCTCAACCCGTTTCTCCACCGGCCTTACTTCGTCACTGTCTCCTCTCCTTTTCCAGTTTATTTGCCGCCCGAATCACCTCTCATGGCATATGGCACTCCTCTCCTAGGCTCTTCCTCGGTGCCAAGGTCGAGCTCGAGCCATCATACCACGGTCAGCCGGAACCGGGAACTCAAATTCCGTCCATGGTCTTGTACGCACGGATGAACGTCGTCCCGCCGACAATGATACGCATGTATCGGAAATGGAGTCGGCCCAAGGAATCTGCCTTGGTGTGTACATGGCTCAAATATGCGGTGAAGGTGGTGAGGAATCCGACGATGTGTTCTGGGATGCCATACGGGAGGTACTAGCCCACGTGACACGGCAATCCCTCACGATTGAACGGTCCGCCGCGCATTGCCAGCATCATTGGATCGACATCAATCGGAAGGTGAAGAGCTTCAATGAGTGATGGTCGGAGATGAAACACATTTAACAACCCGCTTGGACCGACGAGCAGGTGATGGACATGGCTGAGGTGGTGTACCACGAGAGATACAGCCACGAGTTCGTCTGGCGGCATTGGTGGATTCTCGTGCGGGATCATCCAAGTTGGATGTAGTCATAGGCACAACCGTAATCAAAGATAGCAAGTGATTCGACCCACAATGGGTCGGAAAAAATAAGTCCCAAACCTTTGGCAATAGAGGTTTGCGGACCCGCTGACCGAAGAAGCTGAAAGTGTGGTTGGAGCTATGGAAAGAATAGCCCTCACAGACCATTACTCGAAGGCTCCTCATCACACAATACAAGTTCAACCTCTGGCAATAAAGGATGGCGGAGGAAGGGACAGTGGAGGACCTGTAATTCTTTTTGGATGTGTAATGTGCAGGACAACTTTAAATTGTCTCTTAGTTCTCGATAATCATAAATGACGAGTGACGTTGGTTACCTCACGGCATTGCTTCAACACAACAATTTGAAGTAATGACATACGGAAATCTCCATCCCTTGCCATCTTTGATTATGAAATACCGAGAAAACAACTTGAAGTTGGCTGTCATATTACGTCCCCAAACCGATTACTCGAGTCCGGGAAGCTGATTTGCGATAGGCAATAGTAGTTAGTTTGCACGTGTAATGTGATGACATCGATTTGAACATATAAATAAATGTATTTTGGCCGGGTCGGGTCTTCTTGCATTTTGATAAACACATCGATTTAAACCTGTTTTTGATTTTAATTCTACGCAATAGACTGGGAATAGACCGAATCGGTCTATTCCCATTGTGACACGATTCCAAATAGACCCACGAATCGAGTCTAATTCATTCGTAGACCGGACTCGAGTAATCGGTCCAACTTCATTGTGGATAATCTTACTAGTGCAAAGTTTCTATAACTCTATTATGTCTTACTGTCCAAAAAATGCAAATGTCAATGAGAAATGAACATGATATCAAAGTTGTTACCTTAGATAGATAAAGCTTGTTCATCGACTCTTCATACAAATCCCATACAAGATTATTTTAAAGAGAACAAAAGGATCCAAAACAGATAGTTATCTCCAAAAGTTGTTTCTCTTCTCATCACATGCCTTTTGTCATCACACCCTTAACTACGTCCAGAATGCGGAAGTAGTCATAGAAGAGAGAAGATTGTTTACCCTCGAGTCCATCTCTGTGGTGCCGGTTGCTACCAGCAAGATTGTTACACGGGCTCCCACCCACAACCAGATCGAATCCGCCAAAAGAACTCATCAACTGCTCCAACCTGTCCCCATTCAGCGTCTGCACATCCGCTATGTCAATCAAATTCCCCTTCTGGTTCGTTTGCTCCCACCAATCTCTCACAATGTTCCTATTCTGCTTCGAGATATCTACTGAAACAACATTCTTTAGAGGAATGCCAAGCCGGTGGAGAGCCACTTCTGCACCACCAATCCCAGAGAAAAGAGAGAGCATATTGATGCCTCCTGGGAACATTTCTTTCAAGACTGAGAGATGGTAAGCCACTGTGTCCACCTGAAATACACAGATACTATAAGCAATTTGACAGACAAAGTTTTAGGGATAATTGCAAAGAGGAAGAAAATTTCAGGTGTAAATTTCAAGTAGGAATGACAAAAATACCCATACCCAATGGGTACCCATTTTTTTTGCTTATTCGGGTCAAATTCGGGTTTGGATAATTTCGGGTTCGGGTTGGTATGGGTTTAAGTTAATAGGGTTCGGGTACCCATATTACCCGAAACCTAAAACAGAGCATTCTGATTTCTGAAATCGTACGCTTCCCTGAGCGCGCTCCTGTTGCAACGCATCCACTTTGCCTTCGGCTCAAGCTTTCTTCGTTGCTCTTCTTGTCCTCTATGCTGGTACCTTCTTCTCCTCCTTTTGATTCATAAAATCACGATACAGATTGCTTTGTGTTTGGTTGCTGAGAACAGGTTTTTTTTCATCTGCTGTGGTTGCTGAGAAAATGGTTTTGATTCCTCTTTGAGCTAATTTTGTGGGTTATGTCAGGTTTGTTTTTCTCTCTCTAGAAAATTCCCCACTTCCTGTGATAATTTCTAAGGGTTTATTTTCATTATTTGAATTTTACGCACTTCTGCAAAAATTGAGCTCAAGTTCATCCTTTGACATTGCAAATTCAGTCCAAGTTCCATGAATTTTATTTTCAACTTTTGATTGTTATTTTTTCCATTGAGTAACTTTGCAAATTCACTCCAAGTTCCATGGCAGTGGTAACAGAAGCATATATAGATGATTTATGATGTATCTTATGTCCACTCTGAGTAGGGTCATAATTTGAATATGTTGGTAAATTTTATGCTCTTACTCCCTTACCAATTTTATATTTGCTTATCTTTTTTTTTCCTTTCATGTTTGATTTTCTTTTGAAGGGCATTTTACTGCCATGAGCTAGTGGTACTTTAATCATGCCCATCTGTGTGTGTGCTACAACAGGAGGTATTGTAAACCTTTTAGTGATTTATTACTCATGGACTGTAGAAAATAAATTAGAAAAATGATGTTATATGTCAAAAGTAAAGCTGAAACCTGGTAATTTCTACAGGAAACATATTTAGAATGTTTGCAAATTTGTGTATCGCTTACTTAAGAATGTTGCTTTGTTTCTTTCTTTCTAAAAGAGGGAAAAGGCAGAAGATATTTAGACAAATGAATGAAATGCAAACTTTTTATAATCATCCATTACCAGTACGTAGCTACTTATTACTCTCTCCATTTGAATATAGAGGGAAGATATAAAGTGATGTTATGTGTGCTCAAAATATTTTTAATGTGTTCTAAAGACTTGTACGTGTTATTGCAAATACTTGTAGGGTATGTTTTTGCAATTATGAAAGAAGATGACAAAAACACAATTTTAGGGTATGTTTTTGCAATTATGAAAGAAGATGACAAAAAGATAACTTTAGGGTATGTTTTTACAACTATCAAACAAGATGACTAAAATATAAGTTTAGGGTATGTTTTTGCAATTATGAAAGAAGATGACAAAAACACAAGTTTAGTGTATGTTTTTGCAATTGTCAAACAAGTTGACTAAGAGATAACTTTAGGGTATGTTTTTGCAATTATGAAAGATGACTAAAATATAACTTTAGGGTATGTTTTTGCAATTATCAGACAAGATGGCTAAAACACAAGTTTAGGGTATGTTTTTGCAATTGTCAAACAAGATAATTAAAAGATAGCTTTAGGGTATGTTTTTGCAATTAAGAAAGAAGATGATTAAAATACAACTTTAGGGTATGTTTTTGCAATTATCAAAGAAGATGACAAAAAGATAACTTTAGGGTATGTTTTTGCAATTATCAAACAAGATGGCTAAAAGATAATTTTAGGGTATGTTTTACAATTATCAAACAAGATGACTAAAACATAAGTTTAGGGTATATTTTTGCAATAATCAAACAAGATACAAGTTTAAGGTATGAGTTTTGTAAGCTATGTATTAATATGGGCGAAATGGGTATTCGTGGGTACCCAAATGGGTATTGGGTAGAATTGGGTAAGGCTAAGATGGGTAAATAATGGGTATTGGGCGGATATGGGGATTTAGCAATAACAAATGGGTATAAATAGGTATTATGATATTCGCCCATACCCGCCCATTTGCCATCTCTAATTTCAAGTGTTTTAGGGATAATTACAAAGAGGAAGAAAATTAAGAGGAATGAAAATTCTTGATCTTTTACTCACTTTTCTATATTTCAAGTGTAAAAATCATCATTTTGAGACAAATTTACACAGTGCAACAAAAGGGCAAGTCCAAGGCACTTTTTTGCAATTATCAAAGAAGAGGGCTGCGATTTGCAAAAGGTGAATGCTTCAGGGTACTTTTTTTTGCAATTATCCTAATTTTTACATCTGCCAACAGTTCACAAATGAATGTATATGTGACAATCATTATGTAAGTCAACTAGCGCACCTACATATCATGGCATTACTGAAAATCAACTATATTTTGCAGCTAATTAGTCTAACCCTACTACTGAATGAAAAATATGTAAAGGAGAGAGATTGGTACCTGGAACGAATTGCCAAGAGATTTATATCTATCGGTTCTACTTATTCCACCTCCCCTTGTGTGGTTCTTAGGAAAACCCAGAAGCATCTCAACTTCATCAGGCTCCAGCGGTGCAAGCTTATTTCTTCCAACCCACACCAGATTCCACTTCCTGCATTCATTAAGAACGTATTTCTGGACGTGCAAAGGAGGTTCGCCATCCCAGTCTTCAAGAGCCATCCGAATCCTATCTGTGAGCTTAGCACTGGCAATGCAAGTCTGTAAGCAATTTAACTTTGTTCTTGTGTCCCAAGAGGGCCACCACCTCCTAGTTAAAGGCAATGCATCATGTATGGTGCGAGGAGGAAGCGGAACAAGAGGATATCTATTTACAACCGGCAGATTGTGAACATAACCTCTTTTCCTTGCAGCAGCACAGAAATATTTAGAGTCTACAAATTCAGGTTCAACGTCATACAAGAATCGCGAGATGGTTTTCCAAACACCTTTGGGAGCAAGCGCCACATTCTCATAGTAGAAGAATGGGGGTCCGATGGCTGCCTCCGGAAGTGAACGGTTAATTACAGGGCACAATTCCCCAGGGATCCCAAACCCAGTCATTGGATTTGGGAGACGGATTGTCTCCTCATCTTCATTCAATCCGCTTATCTTCTTCCTCTTCAACAAGTCACCATTACGATGTTTTTTTCTCTTAGAACCGAGGTATGATGTTGGCTGTGAAGTAGAATGAGCATAGAAATAATAGTTATAGCTCCCCATTTATCATTAAGAAGAATATCTAAAGGGATTTCTACCAAAATATGTAGCAGGGGACAAGATATCACCTTTACTTCTGGTAGATCTACCATATGAGCATCTGCTGCCTTCGCCAATCGAGCAGCGCCTATAAAATCTGCTAACTCGTCTACAGATGAGTCTGGCCCTGAAATCTCAAGAGTTTCTAATAAGCAAGCAGCAATTGCTATATCAACAGGAAACTAAAGAATGTAACTACCATGCAGGACTTAGAGAAAGTTAATACTAAAAGAAATTATCATGGTCTGATCTGACCCCAAGATACGTAGGTAGACGTGAAGACAGATTTTCCCTAGATGTGAATTAGGGAACTGTAACTTAGTCGATTTCAATTGATTAGAGGACCACATACAAGCTACAACATGCCCCAATTAACTAATGGTTTAGCATTTGACTCTTCTCAGTCTCTATTTCTTTCCTTTATTTTTTTTGTAAATCTAATCGTAATACTACACCTATCTTCAGTCTTCACTATAACTTAGTCGTGAAGACAGATTTTCCCTAGATGTGAATTAGGGAACTGTAACTTAGTCGATTTCAATTGATTAGAGGACCACATACAAGCTACATGCCCCAATTAACTAATGGTTTAGCATTTGACTCTTCTTAGTCTCTAATTCTTTCCTCTATTTTTTTTGTAAATCTAATAGTAATACTACACCTATCTTCAGTCTTCACTACAACTGTTGCATATTTTATGATTTCCAAATTTTCTGTCTCTAAAGACAAGTAAGTTAAGAGCTCATTAGATGGATGCCATAATTATACTACAGTTAAAAAGTATTTCATCTTCACAAACAAATAAGCATTCATCTCATATAACCAACATAACAAATACTATACGCACCACATCTCTGTATGGCAATTGTAGCCTCAACCATTGTGAAACCCATATCCACTAGAAACAATAACTTATGATTTGTTTCAGATGACATATCTATAATTTCCTGCACAATATGTCAAATAGAAATCGTCAACTTACTCAGACAAAAACAAATTGAAATGAGATCTTGAATATAATAAATAACTAGTTCTTAGTTCTTATAGCTTCGGCTTTCAGGTATATGCCGGTCAAAAAGTTATGAGTTGGGACCTTAAACCTGGTAACAGTTTCTGTTATCCAACAGGATATAGATTTGAATACAGAGTCTAGGACTTTGTCTATCAAAACCTCAAGGTATGGTGAGTTACTTTACAACAAAGTAACCACCAACAGTAATAGTTGACTCGGGTGAATGTCAGCGTTAACATTTCATTTCACCATTATTAAGTATTCACCTCATAACACCCCAAAATTGAGTTGCTTAGTAAACCATCCAAGAAATAAAAAGCACCTGGTTACCTCTTTGATTTTCCGAATATCAGTTGATGATGCATGGAACTCCTGCATGAGCAGAACATAAGAAATATAATTTTCAGCTAAAAATACCAAATAACTAGCAGTGTAAGAGGGAAGGGGGGAGCAGGGGTTCGGAATCTAAATATAAGATTCATTCTTACAATCAACAAATAAGGTAGCAAAAGTTTATCACCTCATTCTCAGAAAAGCTATCTATATCCGAGGAATCCTCGAAACTGCCATAGTCTGAAGAGCAACGATCAGAACCAACGGTGTGCTGTTCTGTTGGTATGTCAGAGTCAATAGGTTGCTCTTGTTCGGGAGAATTTTCAATGGCCTGAAAAGGTCCAATAAAACGAGTTGTGCGAAAACTATTTACTTAGCAATGGAAAAATAGCATCGAGAAACACATAGATTGATTCAAGTAATTAAAGAAATAGTATTTAACACTATCACAGTGTCAAACCTGCGTCATTCCCACAATGAACCGCCCTCAAAGGAAAAAGTACTTAGTGCCCATCATATAGTCATTACATAAAAAAGCATACATCATCTCAGACATATGATATCTCACCCTTGAACCCAAAAGTTACACATTGATAGAGATACCAAATAATGAATTTATTTGCCTTACGAGGACTTAACAGCAGACCACATTTATTAACCAGGAAAAGGAACGCTGCCACAGAATGAATTATATTAAAATGAAGAAAGTAGGTACAATCGTCAAAGAGTATAACAATGCCTTTAGATGACATAGTTGTGGGCATATGTCGTAGCAATGGGTTGTCTACTCTAAACAGCCTGATTTCCAGCGGCATAAGTGATAATGGGTGACTTCTCTAGCTACAACATATATATATATATATATATACATGTATATATATATATTCTTTTCCTGTTAACTAAAAAATCTAAAGAGACAAACTTACTATTATGCATTAAACTACTGGGTACAGCAAAGCACACCATCCCATATTACCCCTGGTCCAAGACAATAGTATGGAAAAAGGAAGCATCTACGCATGAGGCATGCATTAACTTACCTGATAAGTTAGGAGAGTGTTAAGTATTGACTCACCATCTCCTTCTCCTGGGAAGTTAATGAAACTGAATTTTAGACTCAGCATGCAAAAGATGGGAAAAAAATACACTTACTATACAAATTAATCAAATCATGTACCGTTTTCTTCCATTGCTCTGGCAATCATTTTCTCAGAAAACCCCATCTCTAAGAAATCACGTACCATGGAATTGGAAGGACCTGCCGTGCAGCTTGCCTTCAGCAAGAACCACTAGGTTAATTGTTATACTATAACAAATATCACATATGATTGCTCGTGTATGATGACAGTGGGAGGAAAAACTAGAAATAACATAAATATCTCTTGGTTGATAAGCAGTATAAACTTATCATCGTGAACCATCATTGTTCACCCATAAATTTTTACCTTTAACAATCTTTTGAGCAGTGAACTAAAGTTATTCCAAGACCATAGAAGAGTAAATACTACAATGGTTTGATCTATAGTGTGTACCTCCCCGTAGCCAGCGGTTTCTTCTCCACCAGGCAGTGATAAGCTTGAAGTAGAAGATACGGCATAGTTAGCAATTTCCAGCTCATCATCTGTAGTCCAGTCAATATCATTCTCTCCACTAGGAACATTCCCATCCTACATGCAAGGGCAGAGGAAGAACAACGATAAGGAATGATAATTACCATATACAAAATCAATGCTACAGCAACCGCACCTTTTTTGTTGATCAATCAAGCACACAAATAATGTTCAATTCAGAAATGAAAGAAGACGTGAAATTCGAGGTTAGTGGAATAAGAGAGGAAAAGGTACCATGTCTCAGTATCCAAAAGTTTGGCCCAACTGAAGGCTTCCAAAGCTGTTGCAAAAAATACCTAACAAGATATATTTTAGTCAAAAGTGATGAATATAGTCCACATATAGACTTCCGTACACATTTAAAACATAAAACGGTCAAGACAAATACAAGTTTGATACAAGCCTACTTTAATTAATTGAGATGTATAAATGGAGCCTCTATCACTCTGTTGGAATCAGTGTCATTGATGGAACTGATAAATCAGACTGCACATTTGTAAGAGCAGCTGGCTATAAAAAATCAGCTGGGCATCAACCTTCCAATTGGACAAATCTGAATATAAATTGAGCGAAAATATAAATTGAGAGAAGACAAATCTGAACCTCAACTTTGTAAGAGCAGGTGGCTGTACAAATTCAATTGGACATCAACCTTCTTAGTTCAAGACTAAGTAAAAATACAAATAGAGAGTAGGCAGAACTGAACCTCAAATTTTGTCTCCATTGGTTCCCTATGGTTTTTTTTATTAACTAGAATCAATCTCCCAATTACTATTTGCAATTCCATATGGTAATTTTCTTTGACCTATGTTGTGTCATGGAGAAGTAAGAGACCCAATATTAGCAGCTGAGAGATGCATTATCAAAACTACATTTTTTCATGATAAGTAGCTACAATGGCCATTAGGTAATACATGCTTAGGAGAAGCAAAGAAACAAAACTTCTTCCAGAACAGCATGCACAGAGAAAACCTTTAAGAAACAATCAACCCCCATAATACTTTAAAAGTCTAAACATCAATTTGCATACAACAACAATTCCAGAACTCTTTGATCCACTCCTCTGATCCAAAGCAATTTGCATGCTAATTAAAACTAACAAAAATACTTCCCCCAAAATTACAGCCCTCCGGACTCTGAATAACCCCCGAATAGAGTTTAGAGAATCTAATATCTTAATTTACTATAAACACAAACAGAACAACCAAACAAATTTTCAGTCAACCAAGTATCATACGAGAAAAATCTCGATCCTCCACCAAAACCAACGAGACCAAACAAAATAAAAAATCACTTTTTACCTCCGTCAATTGATAATACACACCAAATCTCTCGTGATTTTCCAAATTTTCTCCTTCACCGATAATGTACCTCCTTCAAAAACCTCCCTTTCGACGGCTTCTTCAAACTAATCAAACAAGCCCCGAAATCGAATCCCGATAAAATCAACCATAAACAGATCAGAAGCCACCGGAGAAAAGGAAGTAGCTGACGAGGAGGATACAGTCAGCTACATGGAGATGGAATATAGGGAGAAACTGCGCGAGACGAGAAAGAATCGTCGATATAACTCTCAGAGAGCGAAAGAGGAGAGACTCTGCCTCTGCTGCGGGAATCGAATTTAGGGGAAGCGGTTATGATAAATAAATCAAAATTAAAGTGAGAATCACTCGCCACTCTGGATTATACTCGCTCGTCGCGGTTCTGGTGTGGCAGCTTTTTCCGTTTCCCATGATACTACGGTACTGATCAACGGTCAGATACCGTCTTATCTTAGAGGGCATGTTTGAACCGTCTGATTAGTTGGATGTGACTCTACCTTTAAGTTTATATATACACAAATAAATTTAAGAGTTGAGCGAGTGAAATGAATATGTACTCTAGCCAATGTGGTTTTGGAAAATATGAGTTGGTGTTTGAATAATGGACCCTCAATGGCAGGGTTGTAATTAATGGTGCAAAATGAGGAATTTTATTGTAACACAAGGGGTAATGACAGAAAAAGTAACTTGAATTATTAACTTTTTGCAACTTGTAGTTCTTATATTTTATAATAGTAATAAAATATACATTGGAAAAAGAATATAAAAAGCTCTCTTCTACCCAAGGTGAGGTTCCTTCTACCCTACTTGGGGTTTGTCGCTGTCGTCATCGTTGTTCTTTGCCTCCATCAGTCGCTCTCTCAGCCCGCCTGACACGAGCGTCGTCGCCTTCTGCTCCGTCCGTTCTGCTTCCCGGACGTCTCTCAGGTACCGAATCCGATCTTTTGATAGGATAACCTGTTTTGTTTGATTGAATACCAGAGCCTGCTCCGCTTCCCTATTCCGATCTGGCCTTCCTCCCCACTGCTCGTGATTCGATGCATCCTTCAATAGCCACTGTGGTCCTCCTGTCGCCGTTCTCCGGGATAGGGGCTCCATGCGTCGTCCTCCATCTGCATCAGCCTCCCGCCCCAGAGCCACCTATCGCCGGCATAGGTCCGCTCCCTCGATGGATCTGGGATCCGGGAGGAAGGACGATAAGTCGGGGTCTGTCTCCACGGCACCCGAAGTCGGGACCCTCAATCTCGAACAAACCGTTGCGGGTCGAATCGTTGCTCTCGTCTTCCTCACTACTTCGAAAGATCCGGGCGAATCAAGACAAAGAATTGACGACACCAGATCGCTCCAATGGCACAGGGCCTAGAAGAACTAGCAACACAGATTTGGTAGTTTGCTCTTTCGATCGTGTGCTAATTTTTTATCTTGTTTTCGATCGAATAAATTATTGGTTATTCACTGTGTTAGGTCGAATAACCTTTTGGCTCAATAAGTTTAGGACTTTGGTTTGTTATTTCTTAACGTTGGATCGAGGTACACTTGAGTTCGGATCTGCGAATCAAAGCAGACTATATGTATGGAACCATGTGCGCCCGACGGGCTACGACCGGTTGGGACAAAAAGATGGTATCCGGGACTGTTATGTCCCTACTTGTAATCATGATATGAAATCGTAATACAACTACCTCTTTCCCGTTTCAAAAAATATATACATTGGAATCAGTCTTGCGACAATATTATGTTTAGCATGGTGGGTCATCTGGTATCTTTCAATCCGTTATATAAGAAAGTTCGTTTATCAATCATCATGTGTGTATGAGATTTCTCGGTCATGGGTCTAGTGGTTAAGAACTTCGAACCGGACACATTTGCAATCTATTTTGTATCCCAAGAGGCAAGGGTCTGGATTCGTCGTAATTAGTCGCGGTGCTTCCACGGTCACCCGCTACTGCTCGGTGGGATCATCGACCCAATGAGAGCTCCCTCAACTAAATCGCCTCTAGTTATGGGTCCACGCTCGGGGAATCCTACCCTCTGTCCCGAACGAGGGCTAATGGAAAAGTAATAGGGGCTACACTAGAGAGTACGTGGATGCCCTATGTGATCAATGAGGTTTGTCTTGGGGTGGTACGGTGAGAGTCCGTTTCTGCATGGACATTCATCGACCTTTCCGGCGTACCATGATCATGCCTTTCAAGATTTCCCGTACCCAATGAGAGTCACCTTGACATATGAACGAATGCCGACATTCTACTTCAACTGCGGGAGGCTCGGTCATATGCTCCGAGATTGTGAATGGGAGGTGCCCCGGATGCTCCGCTTTGATGAGTCGATCCTAGAGTTCAAGTCCGCCAAGGCGGACAAATCGTACGTCATGGATTGGGAAAAGGAAGCACCTCCACCATCGTCAGGGTTTGCAGCATTGGCCTCGGACACGCTACCTAAGACCGGGTCGTCTCGGGGGAAGGAACCCCTGCTAACCCCAAACACGGTATCCAACTCGTTTCTTGGGTTTCAAGGCCGCTCCAAGGGAACGCCTTACCCTCGAGGTCCCGGTCAGTCTTTAGTGGTAGACATCCCTAGGTCTTCAAAGATAAGCCTCCCTGGGTTTGTCCCATTTGGGAAGCTGCAAGGCTCACATGGCCAAAAGAGGGATACATCGAGGGAGCCGCGGGAGGATCAAGCGAGGGCGTGGAAGCAGCCCCGCCACGAAGGATGTTAGGGACCTCGGGCATCAAAGACCTACTTGGTGAGGTGTCCCTGGTTTGAGTCGTACCTCCCTCTCAGACTATCAAGTTCAAGTTTGATTGCTTACACTATGACGAAATGAGTCATTGGAAAGCAGGGACCAAACATCGTTTAGGCACTACTTGGAGCGGTTCTTGGTAGTTTGGAACTTTTGGATTTTATTTATGTTTTAGTTTTGGTTTCATTTCTTGTTTTAGTTATGTTTGCTGGTTGCCACAACCGTTTCCTATAGGACTGATTTTCTTGTCTAAGGGTTATTGGATCCGGATCCCGTTACAGCCTATTGCCGTTGTAATGACTCTATCTTTATATTAATACAACTATTCCTTATTCTAAAAAAGGCATAGATTTCATATAATTATACCTATTATAAGATTTTCTATATGGCATTTTAATTTTCTAAATTTCTGTCAAGAAGAGCCATTCTGATTCATATGTACTTATGGGGAATCGGTATAGGAACATCGAGATCGTACATGGGACCTCCTGTGTCGGTTGGGACATGATAATCGGACAAAAGACTGGCTCCTTATGGTGGACTTTACAATATACTCCATCTGGATGAGAAACAGGGAGGGTGGTCATACCCTATACACCTCATTCAAAGTTTTATACATGTATTGATAGACATTAGTATGGAGGACCTGTGTATGGTGGGGTACCAATTCACCTGGGCTAAGGAGAAAGACCCCACCGCCCGATTGGTAATCAGACTGGATAGAGGACTTATGTCCCCACCCCATAAGCACAGTTTCCCCAGGCACGACTTCGGATAATGGGGTACACTACCTCTGCCCATATGTCATTGGTGCTCGGTTTAACATATGAACAAAGAGACCTAGTGGAGAGACAATTTCGTTTTGAGAATGGATGGACTGAGGTACTCGATTATGGCAGACTAATTCAGCAGGAATGGGCCCAACCGACGAGTCGACATATCAAGACGGCTATAGAGGAAATTGGTATGTATCTTGATATTTAGGGCCAGACGATTTACAGGGATACGATCAATACAATCCTTAGATGCCAACAACAGTTGTTGAAACTGAATGATCAGCGTGATAGGTCGGGGATCAAACTGCGTTTGGTGATTCAAAAGAAATATGAGAATGCTCTATCTAGATAGGGTACGTTTTGGAAACAACGTTCCAAACAACACTGATTAGTATATGGGGACAGAAACACAAAGTTCTTTCAGGTTGCATCAACCAAGAGACAGAGGCGAAACAATGTCCGAACCTTGGAAACTGATGATGGTACAGAAGTGACATGGGATACGGGAATGCAGGAAATGCTGATTTAGTACTTTGAACAGATTTTTACAATAGGACCTGAATGGATGCGTGAGATTCCTATTGAAGTTCCTATATTGATCACTAAGGACCATAATACCATATTGGGTAAGGGGGTGTCGAATGAGGAAGTCCGAACAACCGTCTTCCAAATGGGACTGACCAAGGCTCCTGAACCGGATGGCCTCAGCCCCAATTTCTATCAGCACTATTGGTCTGTTATCAACAAGGAGGTGGTGGCGTTTGTCCGGGAGGTAGTGGAAACCGGAAACATAGACCCAAATATCAGTCACACGACATTAATTCTTACCCCAAAGAATAAAGACCCAAAGAGGATTGTGGACCTGCGACCCATAGCTCTCTATAATGTTATTTTCAGGGTCTTATCCAAGGTGCTTGTTAATCGTATGAAGTCGTTACTTGATCCCTTGATATCGGTGAATCGAAGGGCGTTTGTGTTTGGCGGGCAATCCAGGATGATGTTTTCATACCTTATGAGATCATGCATTCTCTTCGGAGACGTACTCAAAGCCCGAACAAATTTATGACGCTCCAACTTGGCATGAGCAAGGTGTATGACCGGGTGGAATGGTCCTTTATACTATATATGATGGGGCATTCGGTTTTGGCCCCTGATGGAGGAGCTTGGTGTTAACTTGCATACGGTCTATCTAGTACACGATTATGTCAAGGGGACGACGGACAAAAGCTTTCACGGCAGGTCGAGGAATCCAACAATGGGACCCACTCTCCCCCCACCTCTTCTTGTTTTGTATGGAAGGATTGTCCCGTTTGCTGTCCCAAGTAGAAAGAGGGAAAGATCCATGGAGTCTTGATGTCTAGAGGGGCGCCTGTCATCTTTCATATTTTTTTATTGATTATTGTTACATCTTTTGTCGAGCAGATAGATAGGGTGGTGAGTATCTGCAGGGTATCCTCTAGACATTTGGGGAGATATCGGGACAGGTTATAAACAAGCAAAAATTGTCCATATTTTCAGCTCCAACACTACCCCGGCTAACAGACTCCTTTATTGTATTACTTTGGAGATTCAGAAGATATCGCAGGCATCCACGTACTTGGGTGTACCAAATATGCTTGGTCGGAAAAAGGGGCAGAGCATCCAATTTGTGTACGATCGTATCTTGACTAAGATAAAATCATGGGATGAGCAAATGATTTCAGCAAGAGAAAAGGAAGTAGTGATCAAATCAGTCCTTCAATCTATGCCATGAGTGTATTCCTCCTTACATGGTCCTCTATGTCTAAGATCCACGTGGCATTGGTAGGTATTGGTGGGGGGTACCCCATAGGCTGGGAAGCCGATTATTTAGTATGATTCAGCGAAATTGTGTCGTTCGAAGGAGGTGGGTGGAATGAGATTTAGGGATATGTACGATATGAACCTCGCCATACTGGAAAAGATGGCCTAGAAGTTCGTGTCCAACTCGAACATTTTGGTGGCCAAAGTTTTCAAATCCAGGTACTTCAGGACAGGGGACTTTCTCACAATAGAGGCTAGACTCAACCCGAATCAGCTATGGTCTGAACTAATGGCTACCTAGAGTTTATGAAAGGAAGGGCTTTAGAGAACGATCGAGGATGGACGATAAACCAGAGTGGAAGGGATACTGTCTCTATTGGGTAATGTATCGAGTATACCAGAAAGGACGTTGGAAAACAAGGAAATGATAGTATGTGAACTCTTATGTCGGGACGGAGAATGAGACACCACAAAATTTGAAAGCCTCCTACCTCCAGCTATTGTGGATGAGGTTCTCCAAGTCCCGACTCCGAACCACAGGACCCCAGATAGATGGTACTGGACGAGGGATACCAAAGGCCGATATAGTTTTGGGAAGGGTATCGGCTCTTGGCCCGTCTAAATGGCCGGTGGGTGCCCAATCAAAGAGCTTCGGTATGGATGACCATCTAGGATCTGGATATACATCCACATAAAAGGTATTTATGTGGAGAGCTTTGTCAGGTACGCTATAAAATGATTGAAAATAGTTATGGACATCCCGGAAATGGAAACTAAAAGTAGGATTGCTATGACAGCATGAGAAATATGGAAAACAAGAAATGGTATTGTTTGGGAACAGACACCTCAGACAGCAGTGGCTCTGGATGCCACGGTCTGAAGCCACGTCCAGAGTTGGAGAGGGGCCCACCGGATTGTCGATGCACCCCTGGTCCCAACTAAGAGCCCCCCTATAAAGGGATGGAAGCCGCCACCATCACCACCACCAACCTGGTTGTCCCTGAATGTGGATGGGGCGGTTTTCTCTAATACTCATCAATTGGGTTGGGGTATAATCTATAAGGATGAGAGGGTAACGATTGTAGAAGGCCGAAGTGGTGTCCTCCCGAGGAGATCGGATTCGAAAATGGCGGAAGAAGTGACGATTCAACATGCCTTATCTTGTGTACGGGATTCAGGGCGGTCGAGGGTCATAGTTCGTAGCGACGCCCAATTTGTAGTGAAGATGATATTAGGGTGTACCCCTCTTTTCTCATCGGTGGGTCGCATCATTGAAGAATGTCGGTCCATTATTTCTTCGCTCGAGGATGTTAAACTCGTGTTTATTCCTAGAACTATGAATGAGGCTGCTCACTAGCTAGCACGAGAGGCACGTTATATGTCTGTTCGTATGTGGTCTGGAGTTACAATTCCAAATGCACTGCTATGTATCTTGAATCAATTGAAATAAAGTCTCCTAGTCTCATCGTTTCAAAAAAAAAAATTCTAAAATTCACATACTCAATATATGATTTTTAACATTACTTTTGTGTCCTTTTAAAGTAACATGGTAATTTTGAAAGAGTGCCGTCCATACGAATATTTTAGTTAAGGTAGTTATGTGAAAATCGAGTATAGATTTTTTTAACGAAAGGTGCAATTTTATTTATTATGTAAAAGAATGATACAACAAAGTGCATCAGGGAACAAGTTCCCTGACCACTAAAGAACAGACGTTAAACGAGTCTTGTTAGTTAGCCAATGAGATGCTACATTCACAGTTATTTTAACAAATTCGAGAGCTATAACATCTTTTTGAAGAAGCATATGTCGAATATCCCGAATGATCATCCACTCTGTAGAGACATGAATCTCTAGACTGGAAAATAAAATTTGGTATCGTTGAAAACCGCTCAAGATGGTGCATAAACGATGCTTGATCCTATGGGGGATGACTCTTTTCGTCGTGAGGAGAACGATCAAACCTAATATCAACAGTAGAAACACGAGGATATACGTGTTTCAAGGTTTCCATCTGGTAAATGTCCCTGAATATCTGCTCACTAGTCTTTGACCTTGCAAAAAATAAACACAGAGAAAATAAAACAGAACTAATAGATTAACCTGTTATAGAATCGAGAGAGAGATTGAGGTGTTGGGTCTCTTGGTAAGGTATGAGATGAACGAACTCGTAACGGAAAAACAATTAACACAAAGAGACCATTAAAACCATGAAACATCTACCAAAGATTAGAATCATAAGAAAAAAAATCAGCATTTTCATACAAAATGAAGAACACCGAGTAAGGAATGATTTGTCTTGAGTCTCCAAGACGCCTACATATCCTCCAAGGAATCAAAGCCACATATTTCTAAGCTTAGAGGACTCATGAACACAAAAATGGAGGAGAAACTATCCTTGGCCAAAATTACAAGGGAGATGAGGGAGAAGTTGTTCTTTCTTTTGTGTGTTCTGTCTTATTATGTTGAAAGGACGACTCTTAAGTCATCTCATCTCATCAACATAATAGAATAATAGTAAATAGGACAAAGGATGGTGTAAAGTAGATAGAATTTAGTGGTAAGTTGGTGGATTGAATCACCAACTACCTGATCTAACTAGTTTAGTTAGAACCATTTAGTTAAGACTTAACTAGTTGGTTTCATGGGCCTTTGGTGGCATGTGCCGCCCATGGGCCTCGCGGGTGATGGCCCGTGGCCATTCCCGAAGAGGTCCCGAGACGCGCTCATCGCCTCCACACCTTCCATACCGGATATGTCCAACATTATCCGACGCAATCAATCTCAAGACTCCAAGTCTTGTCTCGATCCGTAAACTCCCAATTACTTACGGGGACATGACCCAAAACCCAATTTTGGTCATGTCCCTTAACAACTTCCCTCTTGGCCATTCTCCAAAATGTGTTAATGAGTTTCATCCTCTGGTGTGACCCTTAGGTTTATGCATTTCAATAGATCAACGTAAAATCTCATTTTACTTGATCCTATATAAGTGTCCACTAACGAGAATTTAGTATTGCCTAACACTACATAACGAATCGATCATGTCGATTCTAACCTTTCCGTTGTCTATGTCACTATCCTTTTATCACCGATATTGTGATTAAGATAAGGCATAGAGCTGTCATCCTTATTATTCTCAATCATTGTTCCCTGATATGTGAGATGACTAAATATATGATACATAGTATCATGTGCATGACCATTCTATTATTTCAGTCACTCTCGATCAAACGGATGAGAATCAATATCTTTCACATACCTCAGTATGAAGGATAAGACCCCATCAGGGGAACCTCCCAAGATGGGAACACGTTCTGGTCCACTGTGACCAGAAGATTCGTCAAAGCCGGGAGATTCAACTCCCAAGATTGGTCAGTGCAAGCCGTCAAGAGCCATTGGAATATAAGTGCGCCAAGAGTGAGTTGGTATATCACACTGATGAGGAAGGAGAAGGCCAAAGATCATAGCGGCTGGAACGATGAAAGGTACAGGGAGCGGGTCATGGAACTCTATCGAATCCACACCGTAGGCAGACATGAGTCGAATATTTTCAAGCTCACCATTGGATTGAGCCGTTGGACACGATGATAAGTTCTGGGCAAGGGAAGGCGTTACCGGGTGTGTACGACGACGCATGAACGAGTCCAACAGTTTCATCATAACCCCACCCAGTTCACTTCCCACCGACGATGAAAATGTTACACACCTCGGTGTTGACGACCAACCATCTAAAGGCCCAAGTTCCTCTATGGCACAAGTTCCCTAATTGTCACAAGTTCCCAATTGGCAGGAGTTCCCCAATTGCCACTCCTCGTGAACAAGAGCGCCCAATTGGCAACAAAGTCGCGAAGAGGAGGGGGAAGGGTCTCTCAAAGAAAGCAACGACCATCGCCCAAGTAGACAATGCAAGGTGTGAGAAGGAGAAGCTTACCGTAACTCTAGACGCCAAAATCGATAAATATATACAGAAAATTAAAGAGATGTAAGGCGTGAACGTGGATGACTTGATCTAGGAACAACAGGTGAATCACGCGAAAATGTTGTCTATATATTTCACACAAGTTGAGAAGCTTCAAAGGCAAATTGACGCTATTATTAAATAATTTTATGTATTTTATTTAGTATTATTATTAATGAATGTATTATTTTATTTAGTTCAAGTTTAATTTGTCTTTTACTTAATTTTTAATTTATTTATTTATTAATTTATGTATTTTATTTCAATTTTATTTAGTATTTTGTTAATTAAATATGAATTTAACAAATTCAACAAAAGCGTAATTAATTATCTAGTCAACATTTCTGCAAAGCATGATCCACATACCCGCTCCCCTTGATGTGAAACACTCAGTTTTAGGGGGGAAGGAGCACAATCCATCATAGTCAACATATGAATCTACTCCCTGCTCCCTACTTCCCGCTCCCCTTGATGTACATGCTCTAAATAACATAAGATTGATTGAAATGTAAGGATCTAAATAATATATACTTGGCAGAAGAATATCGAGTGTTTTCATATGAAGATCGATTAAGGCATAAAGAATACTCTTGGGCAATTAATGGTATTTTCTTGTAATTGATGTTAAAAATGCATTTATTGGAATGATTGTTTAGAGCATCTCCAACGGTCATTGGAGGACCGCTGTTTACGCGTCGTCACAGGCGTTGTAACGGCTAGCTGTAACGATTAGCCAACACAGTAGCCTTGTATGGCGTACCCATGCAGTGGGTCGCCTCAGGTATCTACAACGACTTGACTAACTGGAGCAGGCCCAACGGCTAGTCGACATACCAACCACACGCCGACGCGTGGCAACGTAGAATTAAAAAAAACAAATTTTCCTATAAATACACTTTGACCACTACTTAACAAAGACACCTTTTTCTCTTCTACACACACTCTATTCGCTTCTCTTCTCTTCTCTTTATTCTTTCTACATCGTTTCACAATGGTCGACCTAAGGAACCTCGATTTCATAATGGTACGCGGGTTTGTAGCAATGTCGTATGTTTAATTATCGTTCGTAATATGTTTAATTATTGTTCTTAGTTTAATTAACATATGCAGTTTAAATTTGATATGAATAAAATAACTAATTTTATTTAAAACAATTTTGAAAATATGAAAAATACAAATTATTGTTCCAAATAATTATTAATTGTTTATCATTAAAAAAGTAATTATATGAGGTAATTATTTAGAAGAGAAAAACTCAAAATGTACTCCACACCTTCTCTAAACAATTAAACAAATTAGGGTTAAATATCGAAACTTACTCTTAAGTATTGGTCACGAACACTACACTTCCCACGTTTTCAAAATGAACACTACACTACCTTTAAGTATTGGTCACGCGATTTTGTTAGTAAAAATGGATGGAATTTTCCATTCTGTTAGTCATATGACTTCAAGTGTCATATAATGGATGGTAAAATGACGTTCCCCCTTAGTTATATGACCTCTACACATTTTATAAGGAACATTACCATTGTACCCTCGTTATTGTTCCTTATAAAATGTATAGAGGTCAAATACTTAAGGGCAAAAAAATGTCATTTTACCATTCATTATATGACATTTGAGGTCATATGACTAACGGAATGGAAAATTCCGTCCATTTTTACTAACAAAATCGTGTAACCAATACTTAAAGGTAGTGTAGTGTTCAATTTGAAAACGTGGGTAGTATAGTGTTCGTGACCAATACTTAAGAGTAAGTTTCGACATTTAACCCAACAAATTATAATAATATGAAGCAATATTAAGAGCTCTGCTAGGGTTTCTGCGCCGTCTTACCGCGCCTCACCCCAGCCCAGCTTACACCCCTTTCGACGTAGTTTCGGCCCTTCGTCTCCGCTACCATGACGTTCTCCCCGTTCCTCTACCTCTCGTGTGGCTGCTAGACCGGGATTAAAGGACCCCCCCTCTCTGCGAGACAACCTACCCTAGCGGTCTCATCCCGCCTCTGCCCCCTCTCATCCTTCTCAAAGGAACGCCCAGGCTCGGCCTGCTTCTCCGACGTTACCGACAATCTTTTCTCTCCCCGTGCGAACCCCAGTGGTGGACCCCCACCGACCTACTCCCTTGCTTCCACCTTCCGGGGATACCCGAATACATCGGGCCCTCCCACCAATCCCCTTGATTTAGGCTCATTCAACTCCTACGATCCAGGACGGGTCGCGCAGGTGGGATCCAGGGCCGGGTCTCCTTCCGCCACCACATCGACCTTTACAAACACCGTCGCTATCGCCGTCTAAGCATCGTGTGGCGGTCTCCATAGTGACGTGTGTTCCAAGGAAACCCATCTAGGGTTTGCTTTTAGGTCTCTACAGCCCAAGACTGATGGACATATGCAACCCAAAACCGATGAGCATTTACAACCCATTAGTGGTGGGCCCTCGGCACCCGCTGCGGTGAATGTAGAGGGAACTGGAGCAATCAAGAGGTTAGTTGCTGGAGCACCTCGGGAGGAGCAGGTCAGTTCGGGGAAGCAGTCCCGCCAGGAGAAATGAGTGGTACGTCGTGCATCAGGGACTGGCTCTAGTAGGGGTCCATGTACGATGTGCTGCCTCCCCCCTTCACCATTACCATCGAGGTCCCTCAGGATCTCCGGTATCCCATTCCCCTTCTCCGTCTTCTGTCATGACACATGAGGCATCCAAGCTCAGTGCTAGCTGGCCCATCCAATACTGTAAAACCCGATTCGTTGAAAAGTGTAGTAAAGTGCAAATTGAAACGTCGAGGTGTGAAAGTGTAACAATTAAAGTTTGAGAAGGAAAAATCAAAAAAAGAAGAGAAAAGGCAGACTTTGGACCCGATTGGGATTGGGCCAGTTCGGCCCAATCATTGAACTGCGCAGGCCCAAGAGCAAGCCCGACCCAGTTGGACGCAAGGTCCAGCCCGGCTCCGCTTTATAAGCTCACCAAACCCTAGTTTCGCGGATTGTTCATCGTCTTCAGCTCTCTCGCGTTTTCCCTTCTCGCGAAATCGCTCGGAATCGCCATCACCACGTCGCCGGCCATCTTCACCGAGCTCCTCAGCCGCTTCTTCTTCCTTCTACTCCCTCTTCTCCAGCCGTAGCAAAACCCGAGCTCGGAAACACAAGAACCCAGAGCCCCTCGGTTCGAATCGAGCGCCGCCGCTCCTTCTCGTCCCGATCTCCTCCTATAGCGACCCCCACCGGGAACCTGCCTCTCTGACGACGCCGTGGCAAGCTGGGCTAGGGCGAGGTTGGCCGGAAACCCTCGCCGGCGACCTCGAGTCGTCAGATCTGGACGAAGGGCGAGCCTTGGTCCTCGCCTGAACCACCGCAGCCACGACCTCGGGCTCGACGTGAACCTGCCGCCGTCCTCCGTCTCTCTCTCGTCGTCGCCGCACCTCACCAGCCATCGTAGAAGACCGCCGGAGCAACCCGTGCTCACCGGCGTCACGTCCAGCTCCGGCCGACCTCACCAGGCCAAGTTGGGCCAAGCTTCGGTTTTGGGCCAGAAGAGAGCTTGGGCCTAAGAGAAGGACCAGGCCAGCTTGGGCCAGAAAGGAACTGGGCCGAGAGACCTTGGGCCTGTAGGAAGGATCGGGCCAGCCAGACCAGAAGACGGGCCTTGGCCCATTGGGGACTCGGGCCTTGGGGCCAGTTGGACTTCAAGACCGGATCTGGACCGGGTTCGGGTTCGGATCCGGGTCGACCAGGACTTTAATGGAAACCGTTTTTAAAATCAGATTTAATTAACCAGTTTAACGAACTCAAGACGGGACTTCGCCCGAGATCAAGGGCTTGGACCCGAGCTAGAGGAGCAAAGATCACGCCGGGACCCGAGTGAAGAGCGGAGCGGTGACCACCGGGCTCCATCAAAGTGTTGAGAGGAAGACCTCGAGGTAGGGAAAGCCTTAACCTCTCGTTTATGATGCTTAGTATGCATGCGAGGTTAATAAAATTGGAAAAGGTCCTAGATATGCATATAGGATGCGAATAACCAGCTTAATCGTCTTTCAATTGCTAATAACCGGAAGAGTCTAGTGGTGACCGATTAGGATGCCAATCACTAGTGTAATTCGCTTTCAATACTTGGGATATGATTGTCTGGTAGAGGAGCCTTGGAAAAGCCCTCGGATTAGTTGCGTGATAGGATCACATGCTTGGTTGTTGATTGCTTAGTGGATAGGCTAAAGAGTCTAATGAAACTAGTGAAATTGCATGCTTGAATGCTCTTTTGAAGGCTTTATGATTTAGTTGATCATACTCGTATTTGCTCGTTGATTGTATTCGGTTGATTACTTGATTTACTTGATTGGTTGTTGGGGGTATCGAGTATGACTGGTTGTACCGAGCGGTGCAATCAGGTGATCGATGCCCCGGTGGTTCGAAACTGGTAAGGGAACGGTAAGTTGGGATTGTGTATTTGGTGTGCTATGGTTGTGTGATTCGTGTACTTTGTGTTGTGGTGAATTGGTGATGGTTGAACCGTGATCCGTGTACTTTGTGTTGTGGTGAATTGGTGATGGTTGAGCCGTGTGTGGACTTGGATTGGTGGTTGTTGAGCTTGTATTACTTCATATTTCGGTTGAGTGCGCTATTCAATTATTAACTGCTTATCATTAAATTGCCCACGTGTGCGCTTCCTATGGGAGTATGGACCTGGGTTCCCGATGATCTAAAATCCCTTGGAGACGTTTCTGAGACTTCCGACGATATGTCCCCTGAAGGGTGTTTCCGATAGTCTCAATGATATGCGTCTCCTCTGGATTTGAGGGAAAATCCGAGAGGACACATAAGATGTGGATCGGAGGGTGGTGACTTCATGTGCCACGGCATTGATCGGTTATTCTATTACCTGTGATTGTTAAGAGCTATATGTTAACTTTACTGATGATTTTACTTGTAATATTCTGAGCTACTCTGTTGACTGTGTTGGTGAATTATGGATCTTGTGGACATTGCTGTTGATTCCTTGGAGTTTAAGGTTTACCTTGTTATGTGTTTTCCCAACTGAGCGTAAGCTCACCCCTATGTTTTACTGTTGTGTCTACATGCTTGCTTGAGGAGTAGAAGCTTGGGTGCTTCTCGGTGTGGGTACATGATAGAGACTTCGTACTTTACATTTTTATGTTTTGAACCAAACTGTGGAGGATTATTATTACACCCCTAGAGGGTTATTTATGTTTGAACTACATTTTGTGAATTCGAGTTACTTATTGGAGCTTTCTGGAACTTGAGTTAAATTGTTATTTCCTTTATTTTTATTTTACTAGTCATGCCTCGAGTCCGGACAAGAATCGGATTTGGGGCGTGACAAATACCGTCAGCGACGATTATAGTATGAAAAGAACTGTAACATCATCGTGTCTATTGTCTGTTCTTGTTCTTCGTAGTCAGGGAGTTATTCCTGATACACTTAGATGCACTTGATTTAAATTAATGAATCGTACATTCAGTCAAAAAAAACAATTAAACAAATTATTACCATTGAAAATGCCCCTAAAGCTTTCGAGAGTTTCTACTTTGGATTGTGGAATGTTGCTTGCTCCCTCACCATTTAATATCTAAAAAGCATGTTTCTTGTGGAGTGAACTTACTATCGTGCTCTTTCAGATTAATTATAAATGAAAAGGGTGTGGAAATGTAAATTGCCTCTTTGATTCAGTTCATGCACCAAATTTTCTTATCGATCTTGATTTTGGAGGATGGTCAATGTTACTTTTTCTGACATGAAATCTTAACCATTCACGTGTAAAATGCATTTATTTGCAACTATCTTTGATGATATCATACCATCTCCAATAACATTCATTTAAGGGAAAATGACAATGAGAATTCATTTTGTTATGAGGAAAATTACATGAATTCTAGTTTAATTATCAGTTTTTTAATGATCAAATTTCATAAAAAGAAAACTCGAAGTCTTAGTTGTTCTCCTTTTTAGTCGTCTTAGTGATGAGCTCATCGTCTTTTATCGCCACTCTATGAAAATCCCAACTTTTCATTATCGTTTTTTATCACCACTCTATGAATATCCCAACTTTTCATTAATTTTGTGCTTATGTAGTATTCCTCTAGTCTATTATCTCATAATTTTTGCCTTCTCATGAAATTCGTAAAGTCGACACGCGTGAGAAAAGTTACAAAGTAGCCTCTATCACCCATTTCTTCCTCACCATCTCTACTTCCGGCAAAAGAGTCTATCCCCAATCATCCGGCGCCGATCACCCTACCCTTCGCCACGATCCTCAACCCTCCATCTTGAACCTCACACGAGATCACTAGACCCAAACGAGCGGCTCGTACCGTCAAGATGTCAACAACAACGACTACTCTTGTAACGGTTGTACGTCCATAATTGCCACTACCACCACCCCTAGCCATTCCACTGCCACCACCCTCAGCCGCTCCTCCCCTGTCGGTGGTTGTTCAGATGCCATTCCAATTGGGCGTCTCTTCTCAAGCCACTCTTCCGAGAGTACGTGATAGAGGCCATCAAAAACTTGCTCCTCTGAGGAATCCTCATCAATAATCACCAGTTATGCAACTGCCTGGTAGTGCAATGGTTAGGGGTCTCCCCTCGCCTCGCCTCTTATGGATTTCTATCAACTAAAGGCTTACGATCCTTTCTATCGACTCCTGTATGAGCCCTCCCCAGGCCTCATTATCGTCGACAGAATCTCAGGGTGTGTTTGCTGGGATGTGGCGTTGATAACTGCCTCATTCCCGTCAGTCGATGAGATTGGGCTCCCTGGCGGCATGCTCCCTACTGCTGGATGAAGACACGATCATCAAGGCCTCTATGTCCCAGACGTTTCGCCCATCCCTAATGTGTATGCAATATGGTATGGAAGTCGGTTCCTTTCCCCCGCCCGATCAAGGAAGATTTTATGCTCTAGGTGATCATCAAGGCATGAGGAACCTTAGACGAGGGGTTGGTCGTTAAGGACCTCTCTCCGGGGTGTATGTCTTCTACTTTTCCTCTCACACGACGATGGAACGAGTCCGTCACTCCGAACCACGTCAGGGTGACCCTTACCGGGTCTGGGAACTCTTGAAACTGCATGATCATGGCTCGACGCAGAGGATGGTGAGGGTCCATCCAGAATCGAACCCACACTGTTCCTCCAAACATAGACCCCATTGATCACAAGGGTTATCCATGTACTCTCCCAGCGTAACCCTTATCACTTCCGCGGTAGCCATGGTCCAAATAGGGGTGGTACTCCTCGAGCATGCACCCATAATTGGATACGGTCCAACCGTGGGAAGTCCCAAGCCATCGGGTCGACCATCTCCCCGAGCAGAAGTGGGTGACCATGGAAGTACCATAGTTCATTACTTTGAACCCATTCCCTAACCTCTTGGGACGCTAAGTAAAACGCAAAGGTCCCCGATTTTAGGTATTTGACCACCAAACCTGTAGCCGAGTGACCCCATGCACGCGTGATGATCGATAACATGGACTCCTTCCTGGGGGGGGGGGGTGTTCGGGGAAGCCAAACGACCCACATTCCATATTTGAGGCGAGCAAGTACCTGAGGGTCCGCCGGAGTATAAGGAACCACAATCCACATCTCTTCCTCCTCGGAGAGACAACATGCAAAGAAGATGGCCTCAAGATCCCCTATCGACGACGAAGGAATAGATGGAGCCGGAACTCTAGCGTGTGTGGCGTCTATTGGGGCCGTCGGAATAGGTGGAACGGGAACCCTAGCGGTCACATCAATCCCCAAACCATGGTCGTTAGGGGTTAGAGGTGTCCTC
The DNA here is from genome assembly GCA_963921825.1 of Erodium maritimum. Taxonomy (NCBI): domain Eukaryota; kingdom Viridiplantae; phylum Streptophyta; class Magnoliopsida; order Geraniales; family Geraniaceae; genus Erodium; species Erodium maritimum. Next base: position 18,490,420 of record OY997593.1, on the reverse strand, counting down.
GTTGGTACATGTGACTGATGGGCTTTAGAGGACGATCTCTTTCACCTTCGTCGGGGTCGTGTCTGGTAGTGCCACTCCCAAAGAGAAACCCACCAACGCCTGATCAACCACTAATGGAGGACTCGGAGGGAGATGCGAATTTGATGATCGCGGAGGCGTGGTTGGAGAGGATCACGAGGAAGCTTTCAACACTCGCTTATTCCTCACCCGAATCAGACGTACGAACCCAGAAGGAGGCTTCGAGGGCATGATAAGAGGAATGGGATAATGCTTCCCAACTGGTGGTGGAGGGGACGCATCACGAGCCAAAAACAATGACACGATAGACGAGGAGATATGAAACGGAACAAACATGACAAAGAAGATAAGATTAGGACTAGAGTTGATTCTAAAGAAAGGGCACACGCTCACAACTCGAGGCGTGAGAGCTCCCCCTAATTGTTTTATGTCACGTATTTTTAATTTCAGTACCATCCGGAAACAAAAACCCTCTACGAGAAGCTCTCTACAACAACAAACCATGGCCCCAAAGTTAGCCGCCACCCCTCTTACAGCCCTCTTCGGTGACGGCCACGACCTGGAATGTGGTTGTTTCCGGCGATGGCTTTTTCTATTCAACCATTATCTTTCTCCTACCACCCTCCCCACTTTCTTTCCATCCTCTCCTTCTCGCTCCTCGACCTCTCCGATCTGCACATGTTAGTGTTTCCGGAGATCAAGTTGTGCCGGAGTTTGACCTTCGTGCTGCTCCTTGCTTGGTTTCGGGTTTGGTCAGATCTCGTTTCGAGTTCAGTATCCTCTCGTCTCGCCAACATGGTGGTATTCCCTCCAGGTTATGACGGTGTGATGTTGTGGGTAAATCTTGTGCCAGTGGTCGGACGGTGGTGGTCGTCTTCTTCCTCGCTCTGGTTGGTTGCGGTTCCAGATCTTGACTCCTTGTCATTAGGTCTGACTAGTTGGAGTCGAGGAGAGTCGTCTCCGGCATCCATTTCAATCTCGCCAAAAGCTTATATGTTTTATTTATTTATGTTTTCGTATTCTTGTTGATTTAGGTTTTGATTTTAGTTTGGTCGGATTAGGTTTATCCCAAATAACTGTACTTGTTGCAGCTCGGTGTGCATTGGTTGCATGTTTGTGTCTACCAGTTGCATTTTGGTGTGCCCGTTATGTGACACTTATGGTGTGCACTTTGTTGCACTTTTGGCGTGTACGGTTTAGTTGCACGTTTTGGGCGCATTATGTCGCGTCACAGGTTTTGTTTAGGGGTCGATAATATTATAGTCTACCTTGTCTGGAGTCTATAATATTTACTGTTGTGCTTATACGATCAACGGTTATAAATTGTTTGTATGTCTTCATCGAGTGATATATAAAATCCAACAATACTCATTTACTCGTAAAAAAATTTCAATACCATCCTCAAACGTACAGTCGGCCCTATTGGACTCCCGCAATTTAGAGCATGTACAATGGAAAGACCCTTAGTGAGTCCCAAGTCCTGAGTCCCTTGTGCTGATTGGAAAAAATCGTGGGACTTGGGACTTAGAATAGTGGATTTTTGCAATGAGAGACTCACAGTTTCAGTGGATGCTGACTGGATGTTGAATTGTTAATTAATTGATATTTTGCTGTTTTATTTAATTCTTTACCAGAAACCGTTTAAATTATATAAAATATAAACAAATGTGAAAAAATAATAATGACAATAAAACTTTTATTACAGAAGTATTCTAAATAAATTGGTTTAATGAATTAAACAACAACAATCACTTACGAAAATGAATTAAAAAAAATATAATAAATGAATTAAAAAAATACCATAAATAAAAAATTAGTTTGCGATTACTTGAGCTCGAACCCGGTTGATTGTATGTCGTGAAAGCGGAGTTCTCACGAGGGTCTGTTAGAATTTCTTGCAAATCCCGTGCTAGTTCGTCGGGGGTGAATCCTACTTCGTCACAAGCTGATTGTGCACGGGACCCTGCGCCGCCCGACATTTTTCACGAGAATATTGGGAATGAGATAGTAGAATGTGGGAATGAGAGAGTGAAATAGGAAGATGAGTGTGAAAAAAATGAGGTTGGGGTTGGGGTACGGATATTTATAGGGTTTAAATTGTAGTAGATTTAATTAAAAAAAAAGTTACCGTTTCCGACCGTTTGAAAACGGTCTGATTTTTTTTTTTCTGACGCAAGGACATGTGGCGCCACATCATTGGACAGGAGCCGGGCAAGGGACGAGGGGCGAGGGACGCGGCTCGACCCGCGTTTCCGGGATGAGGGGCGAGGGCTGCGCCCCGACCCGCGTTTTTGCGGGACGCGGGCTGCGTAAAAGCCGTCCCACAATGAGACGGCAAGCGTCCCGCGGCCGCAAAAACGCGAGCCGAACCTCAGGACCGACCCGTTGTTTATGCTCTTATAATCCCGTTTAATCCCGTTAATCCGTACAGAAAACCCCGTTTATGACAAATTGAAAGACTTATTCATATATTAGGAGAACAGACAAGACAGATTCGTGCCATTCAAAAATAGCGGCTCGATCTCGTCCCTCCTGCTTCCGTCGGATTCTTCTTCCTAAATCTAAACAGGTAGGTAAATCCATCTCCTCTTTCGCTATTCCCGTTCCAGAGCTCCATGTCCGAATCGTTAGTTTCCGCAGTAGATCTCATTTGATACTTATTGGTAGATCTACGAATTTGACATTGCTTCGTATTTTTTTCCTAAAAAATTTCATACTTTATCGATGTATTCTGCTTCGAATGCTTGTTCTATAGATCTGACAGTAGATTGTTAACTTTCACGGAAAATTCATTGATTCGAGAAGCTTTATGTTGATCTTAAGCGGATCGGTTGAATTTGGTATTGGCTTTAATCGAGCTCGGTTTGCGGTTTTCAGATCGTTGTTCTAGATCGCAGAACGATTATATTGACATTTCTCTGTTTCGTTATATGTAAAACAAGCTCGAATCGCTATTAATGAGTTTCGTTATTTTACATGCATAGAACATTGTGACAATTTTGCAAGCTCGAATAGAACATTGTGATACCTTTCTTAGATAATGGGTCAAAATCCGTTTTAGAGCTATGTGAAGACAATTTTGCATTTCTGTTTTCATATACTGTCATTATTCTCTCCATACAGCCGACTAGAGTAGAGCAGCCATGGGATTGAGCTTCGCGAAGCTGTTCAGTAGGCTCTTCGCCAAGAAGGAGATGCGTATTCTGATGGTTGGTCTCGATGCTGCTGGTAAGACCACTATTTTGTACAAGCTCAAGCTTGGAGAGATCGTCACAACAATTCCAACCATTGGTGAGTCCCAATTCTAGATGCTTATTCATTTGTGCTCGCTAGTTTAATCCATCATCCATCACTACTTGTAAACTAGTTAATTTCCATGTTTGTCAAAGTCACCCTGACATTTTCTTCTCTACTATTCATTTGGGTTCCCTGATGTTGCTATTAGTCATGTATGTTTATTTTCATATGTGTGAAACGTTATATAAGTGATATTATAACTTCATAAGAATTTATGTAGCCATACATATGGATAGACAGGATCATACCTAACTAGTTATTCAGCTTCCACATGTGTTAGATGTTTCAAAAGTTGTCATCAACTAGCTGCATTATGTACACAAATTTTGTCACATTCGCAAAGTAACTGGGGAAATAGTTTACACAAGGGATTATCATTAATGTTAGTTAACTTGTTCCGATGATATTAGATGTTAATGTTAGTTGACCTCTTTTTTTTTTTTTTTAAAAAAAAGGTGTTAATGTTATATTTCCACATTTCCACATTTCCACAAATAGACTCAAACTTTCATAGTGATTTCTGTTCAGTCTTCTTGATCTATCTTACTTCTATTTTCAGATATCAAAATGATTGTTTGTATATTATACTTTATACATTATGTCCAGTTTATGATTTTTGGTGCTTGTTTCCCCTTAATGATTGGTTGTTGCTTATCATATGTAATTTTTCTGTTATCTGTTACATGTAGGATTTAATGTTGAGACAGTGGAATATAAGAACATTAGCTTTACTGTATGGGATGTTGGTGGTCAGGACAAGGTATGAAGGCCCATCCACTTAAACTCACTACTTTTAATAATTGACCTACTGCTGGTTACTGCATTTGTTGAAGTTATATTGTTTTGGATACTCCGCATTGTAAATACTTCATCTCTAATATGTGGAGACAAGCCTGGTTTATTTCAAATGTAATTTCGTATTTACCAGTGATTGAAGCATCCTATAGTCATTGTATATAAGTATGAAATACTCACACTTTTACTTGTATGATGAAGAACAAGATAGTAATAGTTAGGGAAATATTATTTGTATCTAATGTGTTTGAAACATAACACTGAATACATATCCACACGTGTGTGACTGTGTTTCTTAAGCCCTCAAGTTTGAAGGCAAAAATCCTGTGGAGCTATAAGTGCTAGTTGCGCTGTAGACTAGATGCAATTCTCAAGTTCACAGTAGTGTTTTTAGCATTTATGCTTCTTAAACAGAATCAAGTGACATATAAATTTGCTTGTGGAGTCAAAGTTGATAGGCTAAATGTTACCTTAGTTTGTGCTCATTGTAGTGAGCCTAAAGCAATATATGTTCTGTTTGACCTAGACTCAGAATTAATGGATGATTAAAAGGAATTTTATTATGCATTTTGTGTTTTTTGTTGTCATTAAGGTATCCGGTAATAGAACTTTCATGGTGTCTTCTAGGTGTATCACACTCTTTGATGACTGTACTAATTTTGTTCATGCATAGATCCGTCCATTGTGGAGGCACTACTTCCAGAACACACAAGGTCTTATCTTTGTGGTGGATAGCAATGATCGCGATCGTGTTGTCGAGGCAAGAGATGAGTTGCATAGGATGTTGAATGAGGTATTTTCTTATTTAACTAAATAAGTAATTCGTCTCGACCCAGTTAACTTTTGTATACTAAAATATTTTGGTGGCAGAGGAATTTAATTGCAATAATATTTAGTTATTGTGTTGGAATACATGAATTATATCATGTTATTTACCTTGTAGATTGTGCTAATTTAGCCTGTGCTACTAGCTGTACTTTTTTTATTTTTACAAGTTGACTGCTATTTTGGTTTTGCTTTTATTATTTCTGTGTTCTCTCAGTGAAGCTAGAGCAATTATTAAAAGATTCAGCTGATATTTTGTTGGTATAGTTTGTAAGTTTATTTTTAACTTTGTCACAGGATGAATTAAGAGATGCTGTGTTGCTTGTATTCGCCAACAAACAAGATCTACCTAATGCAATGAATGCTGCAGAAATAACGGACAAGCTCGGTCTTCATTCTCTCCGCCAACGTCACTGGTAATTTATCTTTCTGGTTTTGTATCGTTATAACGCCTCACCCTTTTTGCAAATATTTGGACATATGCCAGAACCTGACCAAAAATTCAAGAACTGAGGCTGTATTTGTATTGGGAAATATAATATTCTATGCTTGAAAATATAGGATATTTGTTTTATGCTAGTATGACTTAAAATTTGAACTTTATGCTTTACAAATATTGTAGGACAAAAATACCCTTATTACATTTAGTCTTAACTCCAAAATAAACTGCATTTTGGAGGGTTCAGACCATTGTTGTCCAAGATAAAAACGTAGTAACTCAACCACCTGGGCTAAATTATTTATATGCATTAGTGCCATTAATTATTTATTAGTCCACTTTATTATATTGGTGCACCCTTAAACTCCCGAAAGGCAAATGCATCCTTAGCATATAATCAAAATTTTGAAACCATGCCATCAATCAATATCTGTGTTAATCACCAGTAATTTCATCTCCCCGTACCTTTTTTTTTCTACCGACGAACAGAATGATTCCTCCACAGTATTCAAAACACATCCGAGCTAAGCTGAATCCTCGTAATACACCAAAATAAAAAATAAAACTCCAATAAATGAATTATATTATTTTCATTCTTTATTTGTAGTTGAAAATTAAAGACAGAATTGTAGTCACCATCATGCTACTTATCTGTCAATTTTTTATGCACAGAAACTATTGACTAATCTATTTGGCTACCAAGACAATTATGAAAGAAAATACAGAATTTTTCTTGGAATTCAATACGTTACAACTTTGTATGCTACATGAAAAAAAATTGAATAACTAATTAACCATGTATGAGTTCACCATAAACATTGTGATGAGTTCACTGAATAGAACCACAAGTTCAAAATACAATTCAACAATGCTACCAAATTTTAAACGCAAAATAATTATATTCACGTGATTGATTACCGGGATGCCAAGGTTACCGAAGGAATGACCAATACTGGCAAAATTGCATAGCTTGACGGCGACCTCAGTGGTGTATAAAAGTAAAAGACGGTTTACTTTATTTATATTACCTGAGTATTAAGGTTCGCCGGCGGAAGGAAAAGTGCGGGGAGATGGAAATATTGATGATTTACACAAATATTGGTTGATGGCATGGTTTCAAGTTTTTGATGGTATGTTAGGATAAATTTGTCTTTCGATTGTTTGATGGTGCCCAATATAAATAAAGTGGACTAATAAATGATAAAAGGTTTTAACACGTGTAAGTAATTTAGCACATGTGGTTAAGTTATTGTGTTTTTTTCTTCTCAAAATGCATTTTATTTTGGGGTTTAGACTAAATGTAACAAGGGTAACTTTGTCCTAAGTATTTGAAAAACATAGATTTCAAAGTGTAAATCATGCAGACATATAAAACAAACATCCTGTATTCTTAAGCATAGAAAATCAAATATCCCTTTGTATTTAAGTGTTCCATTTCTCCTAATTACCCTTCCCTAGGCTGGCTAGCTATGGATCACCCATTTTATCACTTGTCTAATTTGTGTTGCATCTAAATATGGTGAATCACCCTTGAAGTTCAGCAAGTTTCTTACTAGTTAAAGTTCTCAAGGGAGAAAGACGATTTGTTCGTGAAATTCACTTTTCATCACTTGGAATTGGGTCTACATAAAAGATAAAACATCATCTTCGTAAAAAATCTTGACTTTTGCTGATGTGGTGTTCTGATTGATTCAGGTACATCCAGAGCACATGTGCAACTTCTGGAGAAGGTCTATATGAGGGTCTGGATTGGCTTTCCAACAATATTGCTAGCAAGGCAAGTACATGAAAACAGTAATAATGCAACTAATATAGGATTGTTATTGGAAAAAATGTTACCCTGAGATGGTGTCGTCAAGTTTTTGGTAGGCAATTGCAATTGCATGCCTGAGAGTTGGAACCATCAGCCTAATATTTATTTTTGGGGTAATTGCAAAAAGGACTATGTGGTTTGCACTGTTTACAAGTTGGTACTATGAACAATTTTTATTTTGCATCGTAAATAACACCATAATCTAAAGAAAAGTCGCCAATATCCTTTTAAATAACAATTTATAACTCAAATAATTAGAAATAAAATTGTCATTATTTTTTTATTCAAGAAAAGTATATATATTTTAGAAGGTAAGTGTAGATTTTGTTTGTTTGTAATTTTTTCATTTAAGGGCAAAATAAAATGGTGAAGTCACTTGATCAAATTTACCCTTTTCCGTTACGCATAACTGACAGTGCAAAAAAAAAAAATATTGTTCACGGTACTAACTTGCAATGGTTTTTATATGGCGGTACCTGAGTAAGATTAGAGTTTGATCCCGAGTCCATGGACAGCTGTCATAACCCTATAAGACCTTGCTGATTGAATTGCTATGTTCATTATTGGCTGATACATTTAATTTACTGTTTCTTGATAAAGCTTTCTTTCTCTCTTCAGGCATGAGGCAATTGGATTTTTGGATGTTTTGTCTTTCTGGCTTGTCAGCGGTCGGTTCCCTGTGTTTGAGTAAATGTTTTAATGGCAATGGCTGACTAGGTTTACCTTAATATGTTGCTGTCATGTATTTGTATGGCTTTAGTTAATGCGTATAGATTAGCAGGAAACATCACTGTATGAAATTACCATAATAAGGGCGCCACTTATGTTTTTACTAATATTTGAGCAACTATTTGTCATCCTTATTGGTTTTAGCATTGCTCACTAGTTCGAGTTCAGTTTGGGGACGAGGTTGGATCCAAAGCATGAATATAGAGAGGTTAAAGCATGATGAATATGTTATAACTGTATATCTTCAATGCTTTGAGTGCAATTTCAGATTTTCCTAACGAGTTTTCACTAGAAATGCGGGTCAAGTTTGGAAGTGTATCCCAAGTTACCAACTTATGTTGTGTATCTGTATTCGGTCCTTTCTCTAATTCTTTCTACTCGGTGAGTCTCTTTCAAGAAGAGCTCAAGAATTTATTGCTCTCTTTCAGTCTATTTCGTACTTGATACATTAATCTTTAATACTTATTTTAGAATTAAAAATCATCTGTTGCTCCTTTATTTCTAGGTAAATTCCTTGATCCCGAAAAGTTCTCATACACCTTAATTAGTCGTCAAACCGGACTTTAAGGTTTCCCTTTTGTGTTGAGATTTTCAAGATGTTTATTATATAACAACGAAGCTTAATATAATAATGGTCCTTTAGTCCGCGTTTTCTCTCGGTCTCAAGTGTTAAGGTTCTGTCGTCACTTGTGCCATGTGGAGGAAGGTACCGACGAGTTCGGTTGTTCTGTGGTTGTTTGTCCGGCGTTTTTGCTCGGTTGAAGACCCTGCAGCGTCACGAGTACAGTAGAGTCACGAAGGAGATTTGGGAGAAGATCGTGACTGATGTGTTTCGTGTGGATGGAAGAGATAGAGGATAGGCTAAAAGGGGTGGTGATAGACAGCGATGATGAAGGGGAGACGGTGATTCCGGAGGAGGTTATGAATCTGGAGGATGAGAAATATAGGATTGGACTGGCAGTCAGGGTGTTTACGGGGAAGAGGTATAGGGACGAGATATTTCGAACCGTGATGAAAAACGCATGGAATATAAAAGATGCACTGACCTAAACCCTAGCGCCAGACATAACCAGATTTTTCTTCAAATCGGAAAGAGATAGGAAGAAGGTGCTGGAGATGGAACCTTGACACTTTAACAAAGCATTGGTGGCGATGGAGAAATTCTCACAGGTAGTGGAGGCTTGTATCTACACGCAAAAAGGTGGTGACTGTTTTGTTTTGGTGATTCTGAATTGTGGCAGAGCATTACACAAGTTTTCAGTGTTGATCTTATGATGTTGAGAGAGAGTCTATTGTGGGTTCACAATTCAAGGCACAAGAACACTATGTTGAGGGACGAAAGAAAGGGGAAGGCGCCGACGGTCTCACCGACGGTGGCTCCGACAGTCCAGAGACCCAAATCAGTTGTGGTCATCCCAAACGGAAGCTCTACAATACGAGTTCTTCTCCAGATTTGAGGGGTGTTGCTAGTAAGGTTTCCTCATTGATTCATCAAATAGAAAACTCCCAATCAAGACCTGTGAATTTGGAGAAAGCCGGAGTTGAAGTTGAGGATGAATCTCAGTCTCAACCCAGCCTTCAAAAGGTGTTTATTTGCAACATACCGCCCGGAAGAAACAAGTTTTGGCTGAAAAATCTGCTGGGTCCGACGACTGTATCTTCATGTTTTGTTTGCAAACGATCGAATAGAAATGGCAAATTTTTTTGGCTTTGCAAAGATGTTCTATGGGAAGGCTTTGGAAGCGATTAAGACACTTAATGGATCGGTGCATGAAGGTTACAAGATCCTGGTAGATACAACATTTTCCCGACCTACTGCAGGCCAAAAGAAAGAATCAGGTCCTAAATTGGTTCAAAAATGGGTTCCTAAAGCTCAACACAATCTTGCTCGTGGAATTTCTGTTGAAGGGAATCGAGATATGGCTTTGTCAGGTATACTTGTAATGGCACACAATAATTGGAATGTCTCGCAGCATATTTCGTTGCTTCAATCTTTGGGTTTAGAGGATATAGTTCTACGTTCTTTTGGTAATAGAATTTTTCTCTTAACCGTTATTAATTCGTCTCTAAGAGATGCTTTAGAACTTGAAAAATGGGTAAGCTTGAAGCCTTGGTTTGAAGTGTTGAGTAACTCCAGAATTCTGGTCACCCTGGGGAGATTTTTTCAGTGGGTGAAGGTCGAAGGTATACCCTTTCATGGCCGAACCGATGACTCTGTTCTGGCTATGGGAAGAACTTTGGGAACTGTTTTATTTCATATCTGTGACACTGATCCAGCCTCAGCCTCTTTTGAAAGTGTTTTCATTCTGGTTCATAGAAATTCGAAAATTATATCTATGGATGCATCGTTTCAGTTAGAAAATTCTAGTTTTCCTATAGCTATTTCAGGTGTGTTAATTCTTGATGTGCCAGAACGTTTTTTTCGATAACAAACTTGCCGGAGACGTCATCAGATAAGGATTGGGCTAATCAGGGCAATCATGAAGATCCTGCAGATAAGTCCTTATCTCGAGTTTCAAATTCCAATTCCGGTTTTTCAGTTGCGTTAATTGAGGAAAAGGAAGTTGAATCCACGATTCCTACCAAATCTTTAGTGCCAGAAGGGCCTCAGGCCCATATAATTTTGGCTCAGCCTAGTTCGAAAGAGTTCGCCCCCCCTTCTGCGATTAAAAAAAAGAGACATTCAAAAGCCAAGGCAGTGGTCGCTTATCAGGTCCCAGTTCTCTCTCAAATCAGCCCCCGAAGTCGTGAACGTGAAACACGAAAGAGTGAATGGGACTACGTGAAACATGTGGGTATCAAAGCCATTAAATCTGATGCTTCTGTGTTAAAACAGATTGACTTGGAAGTAGCTGAACGTCTTGATCTGGATTCGGGTGAAGATGATTATTATGTTGATGTTTGTGAGGACGAGGAACTGGAAGTCCTAAACTCCGTTCCTCCATCTTTAACCCTCAATTGACTCCATACAAAAAAGACGGATCAGTTGTGCATTCAGGCGTATAAGACCTGATTTTGTTTTCTTTCAAGAGTCAAAGGTTGAGTCTTTCACTCCTGCTCACTTGAGGAGTTGTGGTTTTGTGGGAGTTTGGATTCGTGCGTTCTCACCCTCCGAAGTGCCTCGGGGGGATGGGGGTTCATTATCAGTTTGGAGACCGTCTATTCCATGTGACAGTTTTGATTCAGTTGAGGCTTCCTTTCTTAAACTGCAGCATCTTATTTTTAGCCTTCTTCGTTTTACGGGACTGATTCGCTTGGAAGCATCTTTTTTGAAGTGGCAAGGAAACCCGAGGAGGTGTTTGGTGTGAAGTTTTATTATTTTTTCTTGAGATTGTTGTCTGCTGGTTCTCTTGTGTTGCAGGCATTTGATGTTAGTTTTTTTATTTTCAGTTTCTTGTTTTTGTTCTCTCAGAATCGACCACAGTGGTCTAGTATTCTGCTTTTCATTGTACTACACTCAAGTATAATGAAATTTTAATCTCGCTTATCAAAAAAATAAAGAGGTGGTGACTGTTTCATTGGAAGAGAGGGGGAGGACATGGACAAATAAGCCAAGTTTGAATGCAGTACCGGGTACTCACTCCAGTGGGAGCACGACATGAGTGGAGGCCCTCGGCACAGGGCAAGAGGAGCATGGTGGTTCGGGGAAGGTAGGAATGGCAAGGGGTCACGAGGAGGTACAAATCAACAGAGCCTTACACTCGCTGAAGAAGTCACTGGGAAATGGGGCACTAGAGTAGGGTGCAGGAATTCTGGCAACTGATATGGAGATGGAGAACATGAAACGTTATAAAGTTAAAACCTGCAAAGTGCTAAGGAAGGTGCAAGATGGACAGCTGAGGGTAAGGGGCGGAGAGGAGTAGGGTAGTGTGCTAGGAAAAAGGAGGAATGGGGTGGATGCAGTCGATCTGAACTTAGATCCTGGAAAGGAATTTTCTGCTCTAGGAGAGGAAGAGACGAATGAAGTGGCGAGGGTTGTAAAGCAACCCCGCCAGGACCAATGATAATGTTGGCTTGGAACTGCCGGGGGCTTGGGAACCCCTGGAATTAACAGTTCCTGATCGAGCTAGTTGCTTACAAGAAACCCGAGATCATATTCCTATCTGAGACGAAATGTCGGAGGGATGTGATAGATATTCTGAAAAGCAGTTTGGAGATGGAGGGAGCTTTTTATGAGGAGGGCACGGGAAAGAAAGGAGGATTTGCGTTTATGTGGAAGAACAACGAAGATGGGACACTACAGACATACTCGAAAAACCATATTGATATGATCATACAAAATGGGGACGGTCACAAGGTTAGAGTTACGGGCCTGTATGGTGAACCGATGAGGGACAGGAGGTGGGAAACATGGGATTTGATCCGAGCATTGGCGGGGCGTCTTAATTTACCATGGGTCATGTTGGGTGATTTCAATAATACCTTGTCGGATGCTGACAAGAAGGGAGGCAGAAGGTACCCGAGACACCTTATGCAGGGATACCGTAGGGCCCTGGAGGATGGAGGGCTAAGGGACGTAGACATCGAAGGGTATCAGTACACATGGGAGACGAGAAGAGGTAGCACCCATAGAACGAAGATCCATCTAGACAGAACAACAGTAAATACAGCTTGAGAGAGCTTATACTCGGACACCCGTTTATTAAATGGAGGATTGTCGCCATCGGATCACGTCCCAATACTGGTTATAGGCGCCCACAAGGTCATGGAGAGGAGATCGAGAGTATTCAGATTCGAGGAATCTTGGTGTAGGAAAGAAGGGTGCGAGGAACTAATACGTGGAGTGTGGAACAATGGGGGCGAGCTGCCACTCGGAGATAGATTGTCAATGATGGCAGAAGAGCTGAGCAGGTGGGCAAGCTCTTCATCCGAACCGTTGAGCAGGGAAATTAAAGCCTATAGAAGTGAAATGGATTGGCTGAGAGGGAACTGGGACAGAGAAAGTGGAGAAAGGGTATGCGAGTTGCGTAGGAAGCTTACAAGGTCTACTACTTCAAAGAGACGATCAATGGAGACAAAGAGCGAAACAAAACTGGTATAAGAACGGAGATCGAAAAACAAGGTACTTCCATGCCAAATGCTCAAAACGAAGACGTAGGAACTGGATACAGAATTTAAAAGACAAAAGCGGGGAGATAAGGGAGTGGGGCTCAGGACTGGAGGGAGTCATACATGAATATTTTATGGAGCTCTTCACATCGGAACACCAAGATCAAGACGAGGTTAGTGAATTAATTCTTGTGTCCATTATGCCCGAACAGAATGCGGTTCTTTTAAAACCGGTTGACATGGAGGAGGTGAGGAAAGCAATGTTTAGCATGATGCGATGAAAGCTCCAGGACCTGACGGTTTCAACCCGAGTTTTTATCAGAGATATTGGCTGGTAGTGGGGGAGCAGATTTTTCAGATGGTTCGGGACTGTTTTGAGAGGGGGAAGCTTCCGCATGGCATTAATGATACTAATATTGTGCTGATCCCAAAAACACAGAGGCCGGAGAGAATGGAGGAGTTCATACCGATAGCTTTATGTAACATGTGCTATAAAGTAATCACGAAGGTGATGGTTCAGAGAATGAAGGGGTGCATGCAGGATATATTCTCTGAGTCTCAGAGTGCTTTCTTGCAGGGTCGGTTGATTACAGACAATATAATCATCTCAGGAGAAGTGTTACATACGCAGAGAAATAAAATGCAGGGTAGACAAGGATTAATGGCCATGAAGGTAGACATGACAAAGGCGTATGACAGGGTGATTGGGATTTTTTGGAGAAGGTGCTCACGCGAATGGGGTTTGGGGAGTCTTGGGTGAGCTTAGTTATGGAATGTGTCAGAACGCCAAAGCTCTGGGTGACAGCAGAAGGAAGAAGAATATGTCTGATTACCCCGAAGAGGGGAATTAGACAAGGGGACCCCCTGTCCTCTTATCTGTTCATTACGTGTGCTGAAGGCCTCTCGAGATTAATCGGTCATCACGAGACCCAGAGTAGGGTACACGGCCACAGGGTGGTGCGTGGTGCCCCCTCCATAACACATTTATTCTTCGCAGATGATAGTTTTATGTTTGGAAGAGCGTCAGTGGAGGAGGCGGCCAATTGGAAAGATCTGTTTGGGAAATATGAGAGAGCTTCGGGTCAGAAAGTAAATGTGCAGAAATCATCCATATCGTTTAGCCCGAATACTAATATGCAGGTGAGAATATCAATTGGGGAAGAATTGGGGATGCCGGTAGTGGAGGACGTGGGAACTTATTTGGGGGTGCCAGCTGTTGTAGGTCGGAGCAAATATCGGGCGTTCAAACATATCAAGGAGAGAGTTCAGAAGAGGCTGAGCAACTTGGACGAACTGTTACTGAGCAAAGCAGGTAAATAGATACTATTGAAGTCAGTAATACAGGCACTACCAACGTATACAATGAGTGTGTATGAGTTACCCAAAAAGCTTATACGTGAAATAGAAGTGGAGATAAACCGGTACTGGTGGAAACAAAACAACAACGCAGGGGCCGGGATTAGATGGAGAAGTTGGTCGAAACTATGTGACCATAAAATGACGGGTGGACTAAGCTTTAAGCACCTTGGAGAATTTAACGTGGCTCTTCTGGGTAAACATGGATGACGGTTGATCCAGAACCCGGAGAGCCTGGTTGCTCGGTTGCTGAAAGCAAGGTACCATCCACTGTGTGATTTCCTGCAGGCCAACGCCCAGGCAGGGGCAAGTCCAATCTGGAGGAGCATTGTCAGGGCGCATGACTTATTAAATAAGGGGATGAAGATATGTATTGGAGATGGGGAGGATACGTGGTTGACGGAGCCATGGATAGCCTCAGAGACGGGTTTTCTGGGGGAGGTCCCGAGGAGAATGGAAGGATGGAAAGTGTGCAGGTTGTTCCGACCGGGCGTGACATAATGGAATACTAAACTGATACGAGAATCGTTCTCGGAAGAGGATGTTGAGGCGATACTAAGAGTCCCGTTGAGCGTCTTTCTGGAGAAAGATAGTTGGTATTTGTGCAAGAAAAAGGGACGGGCAATACTCAATCCGTAAGGCTTACAGAGAACTCCAAACAAAAGATAGAAATGAGGAGCAGCCAGTAGAAGACAGTTTCTGGAAGGATCTGTGGAGGCTGCGAGTCCCACCTAAGATCGGTCATTTTCTTTTCCGTGGGCCCTTAGATCTATTACCTGTAGCTACCAAACTGAGGGAGACGAGGGTACCTGTACAAGTGAATTGCTTACACTGAGGCGGAAACTTGTGTCCATGTCCTATTTCGCTGTCCTAAAGCGTTGGAGGTCTGAAGCAGTGTGCCTAATGTCCGGTTAGGTGTTGGTGATTCGTCAAAGGAAATTTTGAGAGCTTGCTGGGCAGGGTGTAGCAGGGAGGAAGCAGAACTAACAGGGTGTCTGTGTTGGGAATTATGGAAAGCTCGTAACTCGAAGGTGTGGAAGGACAAGACCTTGTCGAGTGAAGCGATTTATGGGGCGGCGACATCATTGTTAATCTCGTCGAGGGAAGCCAATGCCATAGGCTTGTCCGGCCACGAGAGAAGGACAGAGGGACGAAAGAGATGGGTTCGGCCGGACGGTACTCTCCTAAAAGTGAATGTGAATGGTGCCACGTTGGGGCAGGGAGGCGGAAGTGGGGGAATGGTTTGCAGGAACAACGAGGGTCAGGTGGTGGGGTGGAGATGCTGCGAATGCCTGGGAGTGAGAGACCCGGAGGTCGTCGAAACATTGTCCGTCCGTGAGAGACCCGGAGGTCGTCGAAGCATTGTCCGTCCGTGAGGCATTAACCTGGATTCGCAGGGAAGGTTGGAGAGAAGGGATGGTGGAGTCGGATTGCCAGAACGTAATTATGGCTGTAAACAACCCGGAGAACATTCTAGGCCCAACGGGGGGGGGGGGGGAGGGGTATTATTAACGATTGTAAAAGA
The DNA here is from genome assembly GCA_963921825.1 of Erodium maritimum. Lineage (NCBI taxonomy): Eukaryota > Viridiplantae > Streptophyta > Magnoliopsida > Geraniales > Geraniaceae > Erodium > Erodium maritimum. The sequence goes on along the minus strand of OY997593.1, from coordinate 18,474,574 downwards.
CTTCTCCAGGAGCTACCAGGTTTTAATCTTGCTTACATTCAAAGGGAGGCGAATCAGGTGGCAAATGAGTTGGCAAGAAATGCAAATGAATGGGTAGATTCGGAATTTGACTGTAATACATTGCCAGAATATTTAACTGGCTTGTTAACCTTTGATCGTTCGCAATAAAATACCAATTGATCTTCAAAAAAAACGAAGCTTACATACTTCTACATTCTAATGCTAGACGTCAATTGTTTAGAGATGTTGACTTAATTGTTCGGAAAAAGGATCAAAACTTAATTATTCGGTACCAATATTTCCTTATTTACAGCGAGGCTTTCAGTTATGTGCTGTGTCTGTCTTTTCCTTCCATATTTATAGAACAGACAAGGCGTGGTTAAGACACAACTTGTCGTGCTTTGCATTAATCACCTCACAGTGAAGCAGAAACAAACAGTAGCCTAACTCTATCATTTGGCAAGAACTGAGTGTGCAATTCACCCTTCACAACAACCCGACTTCATAAAAGTGCTTCTAAACTATAGTGACAGTCCATGTGCCGGTACATGACACCCCATGGATAAGAGATATTAATGTTGTATTGATGGAAAATGTACGGACTAGAGATCATGTTATTGAATTCAACAGTTTAGTTTAATCCAATTAGGTTAAAAGCACTTACACTGGGTCCTATCAGCTGTTAATTTTCGAAAAAGTTGGTCGAATATTCGAAAAACAATAGTTATTATTAGGCCTATTGTGTGAGTCTTGAATGAATTATCGATTAATTTGTATACGCTGATACTATGCAGAATAAACGTATATGGACCCATTAAATCGTTGATTATCGAATCGCATGCTGACAATTAGCGAGGCTTGTACAAAACAATTAAAGGCAAAAGTTAATTTTGACTGTTAGATAATGACCAACGATCTAGTTCTACTTCACCAACACTCCGATTCAGCTCTTGTTCGTTACCTCCGGCGAATTCTTATGTCCCGACTCTCCGATAACAACAACTATAGCGGAAACGTAAAACACGCAGATTCTTCTCCGTGCTTGTGAGTCGTTTTCCAGCCATCCAAACCAAATTCTTTGGCCGATATTCCTACAGTTCTTTTGGGAAGCCATATTTAACAGACCGCTTTCATCCATTGTTGTAGAATCTTTTTGGGAGGAAGAGTACGTCATGTCCCTGGTGCATCGAACATACCCGCACTCTACCATGTTCCCGGTCTCCACCACGTTCTCGTTCCCAGTCTATCCCACATTCTCGGGGTCAAGCTCTTGAAAGGACATAATTCGATGCTCGTTTTGGGAATGAGTCGCCTTCTATCAGTCATACAAATGCGGACCCCTCAGCTCCGGCTAGACAATTGCAGGCCGAGCCAACCCAACAATCCCAAATCTACGCATTTAGAGGAGGAATTCCTTGTGAGTGCATGGTTGAATAACTCAGGGGAGAATTCAGAAAAGCGAAGGAGGAGAAAGTAAAAAAATTATTGTTTCCTTTCAATCTAAGTATTTTCGAATTAAATTATAGTTTTCTTGTTCGATGGTATTTTGGTAAATTGTCATTATTTTAGACCTGCAGTAGTCTGAATCGGTCTATTATCGTTACACCATGAGACACCTTAATTAAGAAAATTTATGGTTTTTTTATTGTAAACTGGTACTTCTCATTAATTCATCAGATTATTGGATCATTGGACAGAATATCCCGGAGAACTATGGGCATTTCCGTGATTTGCCAATCAACAGTACACAAGTCACTAGCATTATGAGCTAAACAATGGGCTTCTCTATTAGCCTCCCTACGAGTAAACATAATTTAAAAATTCAAAAAGACCTGTAACTTAGCTCCACATTCTAGTACCACCAACCCCATCGGAGACAACATCACTCCTCGACCATTTATAGCTTAAACAGCACTTAGAAAATCATATTCTATTGTGCCTAAATGTCATCCGGCCTCATAGATCCAAGAGAGCGCTTCATTAATACACATCAACTCAACAAACGCCGGGTTCTGAATACCTGAGAATCCAACACATCTTGCAGTTAACGCCTATCCCAAGTCATTACTACAAATCATACCTCTTCCTCCTAAACCCGCGTCCAAAACCGGCCCATCAACGTTAATTTTAAACGTGTCCCTAGACGGTCTTGACCAAACTCGGACCCTCCCTGTTTCCCCCAAGCCGCCCCTTTCGGTTTCGGCCTCGTCTCCTTCCAGTCACGGGGTAGAGACTCGACTCCTCGCCATATATCCTCCACACCCACCACCTCCTGCCTCCACACCCGTGCGTTCTTTGTCCTCCAAATCTCCCACCATAAGACTACGACCATCTCCACCAAACCCCCCTGCCCAAGAGTCCAACAATGGATTAGACACTCCTGAGGATCCACCACAGGCACTTGGAACACCAATCCCATCGTTTCTGTGCACTTATATAACACATGGCTCTCATTTTCGAATCTCCCACACCGACCACAATCCGAGCTCACCGGTACAAATCTGGAATATAAATTACAATCTGTGGGTAATTACCCCGACAATACCCTCCAAGCGTGATGCTTCACCTTCAGAAGTACCTCCAACGCCCACAACATACGCCAGAACAAGTCTCGGTCTTGCTCCCTCCACCGACCAACCTAACCCTGGAATAAACGATAGGTTTCTCTAACTCGAAACACACCGTCCATATTTCCCCACCAATACCAACCATATTCGATGGGTCGTTGCAGTGCTCTAATAGACCGAGAGATTTAATCAAATTTAATAAAGAAATCATCATCAATTTAATCAATGTTAAAACGAATCTTACTGAGAATGACATGACATGTACACAAAGTGAGTGAACATGTATATGACTAACAATAACAAGTTTCAATCAATCAAATCCTCCAAACAATAACAAAGCCAGCTGCTGCTAAATAACTCTGTGTATTATGCTTTGGTTGGTTGCTGGTTGCTTGTGACAGATCAAATCATAAGTGTATGCATCGCTTTCGGATTGGATTAAGTCTGGGTGGTCACTTCAATATTAGTTGATACACACTTTGAGAGTGAGAGCTGTCTCTGCCGCAACTATTCTCGGTTGACAGCACCAGTAGGCAAGAACAAACCTGATCCACTCCACGACCACGAAACTTTAAAAGAAAAGGATAATGATAAGTTTTAATGAATTTAATTCTGTTAAATTTATTTTGAGACATGGAAACTATTCTTACATAATATGAATTTAAATATAAAACAATTGAAGATTTGAAAAATAAAAATAGTACTTGTAAAAAGAAACTAGTTATGAAAATTTAAAAGTTTGAAAAGTATTTTTTTAATTCATTTCAAATTTTGAAATGAAAGTTATTTTTTAAATCCGAAGTGTTTTTACAATTAAATTATATTGAAAAAAATGAAAAATAAAGAACAAACAGAATAAGCGTGGTCTTCTTCCAAATATGTATTTTTTTTCCGTCTTTCGATAGTGTTCCGTCCTCTCTCACAGTCCAACCATCATGTCGACACGCTTCAACCCTCGACACCTTACTTTTTCTTCGGCGTCCTTCTCAACGTCCAATTTTTACCAGACCCTTGCGTTGGTGCCCCTCGGACGCCCACCGTGAGAGCCTACTCCCTCTATTTTCACCTCCCATGTCGCTTTCCACCGTCCGATCTCCACGAGATCTCCTGCGACCTCGCCATCGCTGCACGTTTGGGAGAAAATAAAGGAGGGGACCCGGGGAGGTCGTCGGGAAGCCTTGCTCGATCTGAGATGGACAGATCAGGACCCATCGGAGAGACGGCCCGTGGGGCCATTTCTCCGGGCATATCTTGGCAACCGAACTTTGGGTGCGACCCGGACACCAAGGTTTGTTCCCCCGCCATGTTGGGAATCGAGTTGTTCAAAATACTACCAACCAATAGGTCCGAACTCCTGTCAGGGTACATATAAATTAGCATCGATGGGGGCAGAAAGCTCAGCCATGTAGAGGGAGGTCAGGACTCCTCATGGCGGTCAATCGGCCACCAGAGCTCAGTGGCACTCCCTCCGCTCCCGCGAATATGTGCTTGGGATACTCCACGTTGCTAATCCTTCTCCCCACGGGCGAAGGCTGGACCTTGCGAACAAGACATTCATCCTCGAGTGTTTATCCAGGTGGACACACGACCAAACCCACGATAGATGTATGACCTCGATGGGCAGGAGCCGCGTGACCAGTTTGGCAGCCAGCTGCTCGAGCGCCCATCGGGTCCTACGGTCGGGAGCGACACTCTCATGTCGGGGTGTGCCTCGGACCCTACTCGATGTCGATCCCAATAACGATCCTTGGACCCTAACCAAGAGAAGGAATGAGACCCATAACTAAGCGGGGAAAAACGCCGACTTCATGGCCCATCCCATTGGCTCGTTCTCTGATAGGCTTTACTTGGGCCAACACAAGAGGGCACACGTTAATCCACCTTGGCTGGTGATGAGGGTAGGCCTTGGAGGGCAGGAAACGAGGGATGCAAAGCAGCATCGCCAAACGCAATGATCCCGTTAGGGCCTTACGAGGTGTTATAGAGGAGGTACACACCGTCACACTGGGATATAGAAGTTCTTGATCCCAAGCCTCCTCATCTTCTTAAGGATCTCCTCGGCTACCTAGCATCGTCCTCATCTCCCCCGAGGGTATCCATCGAGGGATCAACGTGTGTTTTAGGCAACGCATGTCCACCTAAGTCGAGCTAGGAAGAGCAGTCATAGTGATTTTTGTGCATCCTTGAGAGAATAGGGAACCGCCCCCTACATCGTTACTTGGAATAGCCTAACAACTTAAGTACAAGGTAAGCATTTCGGGATTGTCCGAAACTATGTCTCACCCTCGTTTCTAGTTTTCGCTATATTTCCTTTTTCCATTTTGTCGTTTGTCATTTTGATCAATAAAAGTACCATATAATGGTAAAAAGTATCGTCTTATTCCTTTCATAGTAGGGTCTATTAGACCCATATTTTCTGAAAAGAGAAATGAAAATGACTTAAATTTAACTCAATTAGGCCCCGTGGGTTTAGTACCATTGTGGGTGTTCTCACTGATGCATCTTTGTTCGATGAAAATGGTTAATTTATTTGGTTTTTTCGGCGACTTCAACACTATTTTCGCAGATAATAGGTCAGCTTTAATGACTCCGAGCCTTTGCATTCCACCCACGCATATTTCTCTACAGACATTTATAACTCTAGTGACCGAGCCATGTCGACGAGATTCCACACAGATATGGAATCTCCCACACTCTCTGTCCATCACGATTTTGCCTCTACATCTCCTTCGAGTCTCTCTCCTTTTGCAAACTACCAAACACCCCCCCCAAACCCGTGAATCTAGACAATTGAATAAGTCGCATTATCGAGCATCCAAGCATATTTGGATTAGTAACGGACTGCGTAGAGGAGGCTGACTCACCGCCGAGGATCCACACTAAAGATTAGTTCTTGAATGTTTCAGTATAACCGACAATGCCTCTATCACAATTAGAAGATTATGTGTAGAATGATCTATAGGTGATTCATTCTCCCACGATTCTTCTTCAGGTTACGTTTAAATATTAGTAAAGTTATTCCTTTGGCTAAAAAAAGACAGCTCGCTAATTCATGCGAACAATTTTGGAAAATTTCTTCTCCGTAGAGGGTTGAGAGTAAAAAGGGAATAAAAATTAGGTTAGTCAGTTGGAGGTAAAATGATTAAAGATAGGAGAGTGAAAAAAATATAATCCACCAATAGGAATACAATAGATATAAGAGTAGTTGCAGTGGGGTCAAATATGGTCGCCGAATCTGTTGTAATCCCCCCAAAATTGGGGAGAATCCCCGAAAAACGTCGTTTGTCAGTAGGATTCAGTGAGCCTAGAATGCTTTTCGGTGAACCAGTAGATGCTAACAGTATGAAAATTCAACACATATGGGCCCATGCAATTGTTAACGGACGAACCGAAGCGTGCCAAATGGCAGGGAAATAGTTGTGTCATTTAAGACAAAAATTAATTTGTACTTTAAATAACGGCCAACGGTTTCGTTCTTCTTCACCAACATTCGAACATGAAACTCTCTGGTTGTTCATCTCCAATGTTCATTTTCGTTGCACCAGAATCTCTAGCGGTAGAAACGAAAATCACAACAATTATCCGTTGTGTTTGTGATTCGTTTTCGACAATCTACAACTGATTCTCCGACTTGATAGTAATGTATAATCCTTGGGAAGCCTACTATTGTATACTCGTCGCCTAACATCTTTTCCGGTCATCCATCTCAGTTTCTCCGACTTCACAGATAACATACCTAACAACCCGAACATACCACACATGATTACTTGCGGGTGGGATTACGTCCCCGATTCACAACTATATTTCTGCGATATGGAGGAATTGTTTCGGGAGGAAGAATACGTCCTTTCTTCGGTGCAACCGTCATTCCCGGCCTCCCCCATGTACCACTGCTCCACCCTATACCCAGGGTCCTCCCCTTTCCTGAACTGCACGACGTTTCAAGTATCAACAACTTTCCTGGGATCAAGCTTGGGGACAACCAATAATGGGATGCCTGTATCGGGAATCAGCCGCCTACCTCCGGTCATATGAGTCCTTTTCCCTTGAACCCGCTTAAAGAATCACAAGTCAAGCCAACCCCACGAACTCGGATGTACTGTAAGTGGAATCGGGCGGATAAGGAAGCCCTAGTCAGTGCATGACAAAACTACTCAGAGGACTCGGAGCACGAAGTCGACCAGACGGACCGTCAATTCTTGGGTAACATTAGGAAGGAACTCGCCATTATTACCCAGAAAACTCCGACGATAGAGCCCCAACTAAAAACTGCAAACAACACTTGCACTAACAGAATGGTCAAGATGTTTTAGGGGTGTTGGTCGAAGTTCAAGAACATATATATACCATATCGGTCGTTCTGACGACCAGATCATGGCTGATGTCGAGTTTGAGTACGTCGACAAGTACAAGCATGTCTTCGCATGGAAGCATTGGTGGAACATCGTGCGAGAGAAGCCTTGCAGAAAGCATTGTTTTGAGAACGAGCTCTCTACGACCACCGGTTGGTTCATCGGTACCGGTAGAGGTCGCACCCCCAGAAAACTTTCCCTGAGCACCCTAATATTTAAGGTGAACATTCTCGATGTCGTCGTTAAAGAGTCCGTGGGCGACTATCTAAGACACATACGTGGTCGTTGTCCTAAGAGCCAGAAGGTAGTATCCTCCACTGGTGGAAAAAAAAACCATTTAGGATAGTTTAAGTTAGTTAATCCGAAATACGAGACCTAAGATGCAAATCAAGTGCGACTAGTCAAGTTTATTTATTTGAGTTAGCCGAATAATAAAAAGCTCTTCGCATCTCACTTTTTCTTCACGTCACAAATTTGAATTCTAATGAACATACTTATTTGAGACCATGTGTAGATAGTAGTAAATTAAACTAAAATATGATTTTTCTATATCTCCCATAGTCTGGGTGACCGACCATATAGTTTAGTGACTATTAAATCAAACCAAGATTATACGTGCTTACAGAGAACTTACGGTAAAGACAGAGGTAAAAAATATTAAACTCTTCATAATTATATGTCAGGAAGAAAATTGAGTAATCAAGAACCAAAATGCTATATTATTTCTATTTTTATACACTCAAGTTAAATAAAAAAAATAGGTGACTGCAACATAAATTTTTATCTTTTTGTTGAGAAATGGAGTTACAGGTGGATTTATATACTCGCCATATTATCTTGTTATAGAAAGCAAAAGCTCATCGACGAGAGTCATTATTAGCCATTATATGGGGTTTCCAAAAACGATAATACTTCCACTCAACTTTCGCATCAAGTCTACATATCTTTAGCGTGATAGGTACATTACAATGTGCAATTTAAGGACTCCTTTTCTTTTTCTTACAAATTTATTAATTAAAGGCAGGGAATCAGAATATAAACTGGAGTCTTGACTCCTATCCAACCCAATATAAATCGGAGTCTTGACCCGATCATTTTTATGTCTCAAGGAAACTTTCGTCTCCACCAGTGAAATTCAGGACGATATCTTTATCTTATCCGAGATTATTCATGCACATTGCTTTCGGACTCAGGGCCCTAACAGTTTCATGACCATTAAGCTTGATATGAGTATACTGCAGAGCGTATGGAGTATTGGAGTGGTCTTTTATCATAGCCATAATAGGAGTATTTGGTTTCGCCCCAAGCTAGAGATCTCTGATGATTGCGTGTATGCGATCTATCTAGTATACGATAAGCTCAGATGGTAAGAACACTGTCCCGTTCACGACGGGCAAGGGTATCCGCCAGGGCGACCCGCTATCACCTTACTTGTTTTATTTTGTATGGAGGGATTGTTCCGTATGCTGGTTCAGGCAGAAAGGGAAGGGAATCTGCATGGGGTCTCGGTTGCCAGGGGGCCCCGATTATCTCACATATTTTCTTCGCAAATGACTGTTATATATTCTACAGAGCGAACATCAAAGAGGCCGATCATTTACATCACCTGCTTACGACTTTTGGGGATATGTCAGAGCATGTCATCAATAAGGCCAAGTCATCCATTTTCTTCAGTTACAATACATCTCCAGCTGACCGAGCTACCTGCTGTGCAACTCTTGGCATCCGAGAAATATCGCAACCATCGATGTACTTGGGGTCCCCAACATGTTGGGGAGACGCAAGGGGCAGAGCCTCAAATTTGTCTGTGACCGGTTTGTGACGAAGATTGGTACGCTGGGCGGTCAAATTTTATCAGTAGGTGGCAAGGAGGTAATGGTTCGTTCAGTACTACAAGCTATGTTGACATATGCTATGAGTGTGTTCCTTTTTCCAAAGGAATCCTTACATCATATACATGTTTCATTAGCCCGATATTGGTGGATGGGTACTCCTTGTGGGAAGAAGCCGATTATCTGGAAAGATTACGCAAAATTGTGTCAGCCCAAGGAGGAAGGTGGTATGAACTATTGGGAAATGCGGGACATGAATCTCGCTCTACTGGCAAATATCCGGTAGGGGATTTCTTTAGTGCAGGTGGGGGTCGTAACCTAAGCCACATATGGACGGGGTTGCGGGCTACCCAAAACCTCTTGCGTTAGGGCCTACGCCGGACAATCGGGGATGGTCGCTCCACTCTAGTGGAAGACATCCCATGGCTAATGGTGAATGCCCCTACCATTCCGGTTCATACATCCACCATGACATATTTACTGGTATCGGATCTAGTTACTCCACATGGAGATGCATGGGATGAACAGATGCTCCATCAAAATTTCACTCACGGGATAGTGGATGATATATCGCAGGTACCTGGCCCCTTAGCTCACCATGCTGACAAATGGTTTTGGACGCACAATGTGCGTGGAGTATACACTATTAAAGAAGGTACATGGTTCTCTCTCGGGACAACGGACGATGGCGTCATTCTGGGGGGGGGGGGGGGGGGGGGGGGGGGTCACGACTTGGACATGCATTTGGGATCTTGATATTCAACCATGTATCAAAAAATTTCTATGGCGGGCACTCTCGGGGACACTTCAGGTAGCAGAAAATGCCACACCCCAAATCCGGTTTTGACCGGACTCGAAACGTGAGCTAAAAACAATAATAATTCAAGCAAGTTTAAACGAAATGAAACTCCAATAAGTTGTTTAAAGTCAGCAACACCGAGTTAACGCTCGAAAACCCAGTAATAAAGAGTTTAATACAAAAAGGGAAAGTACGTCTCTATAGGATCCCAAAACTAGGACTCTCGCCAAGCTTCCCAGCTCTGAGACGTCATCTATACCAACTCACGATCGAAACCTGTAAAACAGTAATGAAAGGGGTGAGCTTTCGCTCAGTAGGAAAAAGTAGTTAAGGCGATGAGCTATCCGCTCACCACCACGGGTAACTATCCAATTAGGGCATACTAGTAAGCACAATAACTACAAATCAATTAAACAAGTAACCCACGACAATGCTTGACCCCCACTCGGGTGCAACCCGTAAATCAACCTCGACACTAAACCGAACTCATACACTTCTTCTCAACTATGCTCTTAGCACCCGTCACCTAACAATTCTCGATGGACAACGACCATGGTTATCTCACAACCGACCACACGTGCGAACTCGCACGACAATACACTGAACTCAGGTATAACTGTATTTCAAATCACAGAAGATCACATAACAAGCATAAGTAATCACAACAATCAAAACAGCTCAACACACAGAGTAATATCATTAGCAACCACTTCCACCTGTGGTATTCTAGAGCAATGCGCCGGCTTCCGTGGCCCGGCTCACCATATCGTACCGAACTCGACATCGGCCTAGATATCTTCCCGGAATATACAGCATCGGGGTACAACTCATAATATAGCGGACCGGAATCCTCCGTCGGTCGGGTATATCTTCCCATAGCACGGGGCACAAATCACATCACAAATACCATACCAGAACACTCATCGGTATAAACATTGCTCTGGAACACCCTCCTCGGCTCTAGATCCCCTGTACCGTAAGCGCACATACAGCACATGTATCGCACCAGAACCAATCCTCAGCCTGGATATCCTATACCGGAACCCTCCACGGTATAGATATCATATCGGAAGCCTCAGTCTAGATATCTATATCGGAACCATCCATCGATATAGATATCGGACTGGAACACACCGCCTCGTAACATATCGTGCCGCAACAACATCAGCCACGATATCGGACCGGAACAACATCCTCAAACATATCATATCGAACATATCACACCGGCATACCATACCGAACAGTCTTATCGAACATACCACATCGGTCTATCAATCACCCGATCATATCACAAGACGATGATTCCCACTACATTCACCATATTCTCATAGCATATCATATTCCTTAATTTAACAACGGACATAACACATATCACACATTACAAGCTACTAGTCACAACAAACACAACCAACACTCTATCCTACGAGCCCAACCAGGGACCCACATGCGATACTACATCACAACAATTCCCACACCTACGGCACGACCTGGCCGCAAGTGGTTCCATCTTTATATGACTACGCTAGTTATTCACATCCTACATGTGATTCTATATTTATTCCAGTTGTTCATATCCTATATGCATACTAGTAACTTTCCGCAATTAAACCGGTATTCGCTACTTTTCCCTACCTCAACCGCTATCCAAACGCGAACGATTACGAGTCACCTAGTAGCCTCCTCCGTCGTGCTCGGGAACAACGTCTAAGATTACAAGTAATACGAGAATTAATAATAACTCAAGGGTGGTTCAAAGAGAGAAATAACCAAACTAACCCCCAATTACTCAATCTTGTCTAAATGGGCCCGAAAGGCCCATATTGCCCGGAATATGGAAAACGTCCCTCGGACCTCCGAAAATTCACCTTTTTGTTTCTATCATTCCTAATTAAATTTACTTGTTCCAACGCACTTGACAAAATCAAATTCCGATGTCCGAGTGTTCTAAAACCGCAATTAAAGTTTCTAAACTACAATTTCCGAATTTCCACGAATCACTTCCATAATTCGTTCCGGGTGTGAATTATCGATCCCGGGATCACCCAAGACCACCCGAACACGACCCACCCGCTCCTCGGCCGAGTGGGCCCCACGGCCACACGTGGGTGGTCGGACCGGACCGCCACCGTGTGGCCGATCACGGTTCCGTGCCTTCCCTCCGGCCATGGCCGGTTATACCCCCCGGTGACCGGACTCCAGTGACCGGACGGAGCTCCGGCGAAACTCCGGTCGCCGGAAAAATACCCCATTTCTCCAAAAAGTTCCTAACAAGCTCTATATTCTCCAAAACTCCATTGTTAGGTTCTAAAACCTTAAAATTAACCTCAACAACTCCAAAAACTTCAACCCAAAATGGGTTTCATCCAAATAATAACAAAGCCAATTGTTTTCCAACAAACTCTTCCACTTTCTCTCCACAATCATCTATTTAACCATCAAAACCCCAAACCCATAACACCCAAGTCTTGTTCAAGCAATTTCTACCAAAACCCATAACTAGAAATTTAACAAAAGGGAAGTTAAGTGCATGATTACCTTAGAGAATGGGTAGATGATGAAGAAAATGGAAGAAAATGAAGGTTTTGGGGGTAGAAATCAAGTGAAAGGAGGCACTTTTCTTCTCTTCTTCCTCTTTCTTCTTCTTCTTCAAGCTATGGAGGTTTCAAGCTTTCTCTCTCTTTCTATAGAATTCGGCCAAGGTGAGAAAATGTGCTGAAATTTGCCCAAAAGTGGTCCTGATCCTAAATGTATAAATGTCCCCTTCGTCCTTTAACACCCCTCTCTCTCTTTTGTCCACAAGTGGGGACCATATGGTCTTTTCTCACCCTTTTCTTCCCCTCCAAGCCATCATGGACATGTGGGGTCCCCCTCTACCATAAATATCTCAGCTCAAATTAAATTAATTCGTTAAGACCCCTAATTCGACCTAGTTTGACCCGGGTTTGACTTTTTCGCAATAGTAGCCATTTGGAAGGAAATGACCCAAATAAGCTAACCGTAACGATGACTAAGTTTTTTGGGTCCCGGAAAGGTCCCGAATGACTCCTGGAGTCATCGGTTGACTTTTCCGGCAGAAAGTCAACTTTCCCCAAATTTCACCGGTTCGACCGGTGTCGACCGGGGGCGGTTCTTACAGAAAATCTTCGAACAAAACATGTTCTTATTTCAGAAATTTGCCCTATATGTCAGATCACAGAGGAAATTACCTCATATCTTCTTCTGCACCACCCTCTACTCAGGCCGTTTGGGCCCTAGCCAGTTTACATGTTCCGATCCTCTCCTATTACTCTCTACTGGATTGGTTGATTTTGGGTTTTGCGCTACCAGATATGGAGACAAAGTGTATGGTGACGATGACCTTATGAGAATTATGGAAAGCCAGGAATGGAATTGTTTGGGCCCATGTTCCACGGCTCCCCAGAGTATTATAGCCACGATACTGAGTAATCAGCACAACTGGATTGAGATACACACGAGGAGGAAAAGGCTACAGGTACCCGCCTGGAGCAGACAGTTTGGTTGGACCCCACCTCCTCCGATGTGGGTCATAATCAACGTGGATGGTGCTACTTTTACTGATTCCGGTCAGATTGGCTGGGGATGGATATGCAGGTCAGACCGGGGACAAGTGATTGATGGTCGAAGTGGTACGGGTCAAGGTCAATTGGGGTTGAGTTCGTGGAGGCACTGGCAATTTGGCAGGCCCTCCAGTGGGTGAGGGACTAGCCCCACCGGAGGGTGATTGTGCGTAGTGACGCACAGTACGTGGTGCGCTTGATCCAGTGGAAACACCAGGTTTTCTCCCCATTATGTCGATTAGTTGATGACTATCGGTTTATGTTAGCTTTTCTCGTGGATGTTAAACTCGAGTATATCTCTAGGGACAACGAATGGGGCAGCCCACTGTGTCTGTCCGGTCGTGATCCGATTTTCATATCCCAGATGTACTTGGTTGTATTTTGAACCAATTCAGATAAATACATCTTTTCCTCGACTCAAAAATAATCTAAAGGAAGAAAAAAAAGCCCATATAAAAAAATAGAATATTAATTATGCACATGTATATGGCAACGTAAATTTAATAAAAATAACGACATGGATGTTAACACATACATATATATGTATACACACATCCATCAAAACACGTATATGATGATCAAGTCAAGCATATGGTTATTGTAAAGACTTTAGTTTCTTCCAGAATAAAAATAATAATAAAATTATTCCAAATAAAAAGACACGAATTAAAGGGAGTTAGGTTTAAACTTAAAGAGCTGTCTCGTAATATATTTCACTATGATCCTGAAAATTATCTTACATGACTTGCCCTCTATATATAAACTCCGAACCCACCTTCATCTCTTCTTATTTATCATTATCTTCTTCAACTCCTCTCTCTCCCTCCTATTTTCTTCCACTTCTGGTTCACTTTCTCTCCATATCTAAGAAACCAACACAAAAGAAAAGAAAGAAAATGGATAAAAAAGCAAGCAATTCTGAAGACGTAGAGGTGAGAAAAGGGCCGTGGACCATGGAAGAGGACTTGATTCTCATCAACTATATCGCTAATCACGGTGAAGGTGTTTGGAACTCTCTTGCTAAAGCCGCCGGTGAGATTTTTTAACTACTTTTAACTTGTTAAGTCTAAATTATGTATATATATTTGTATAACATGTATTAATATATAGGTTTGAAACGTACCGGGAAGAGTTGCCGGCTACGATGGCTGAATTATTTGAGGCCGGACGTCCGGCGAGGTAACATCTCGCCGGAGGAACAGCTGTTGATCATGGAGTTGCATGCCAAGTGGGGAAACAGGTACGTACGTATCAAATAAATATGTTAGATTTGACACCTTTTTTTTTATCGAAAAATAAAAAAAAGGATCCAACTTAGCTTACCTTAAAGACTGTAATAAATTGATTGTGTAAGAGGACAGTTCTGTCAAGAGTGTCTCTATTTGTACGATGATCTGGAGGTGGAGCCATACATGTATGTTTTATCAACGTGGCCGAAACAAAGATGAACAATCCTTCCGATGATATGTTTTATCTAATTTCCATGGCCGACAATCTTGGAGAATGATAGAATTAATTTCCTTTGTTTTTGCTTTCCAATTGCCTGGTCTGATCTCCTTCCTCTTCCTCTTACTACAGTTTTTTTTTTGTATTTCAAAATAAATAAGTATGTGTTAAATATGCTGAGTATTATTGATTTTAATTAAAAAACATATTCAAGATTTTATTAATAATATATATTAAAGATTTTCTTCTACCAATTTAAGTTGTTTTGTTCCTTAAAAAAAAAAGTTTCTTTTACTTAAATATGTCTATAACATAAATGTTGAGATTCAATCAATTATTTGATATATATTTAGATAACTCTGTATCTTAATATGCTGATTCTAATATTTCTTCCTTGCAAAAATCTTAATCTGTTAAATTTTAAGAACCTTTTAGAGACTAAGAGATAAACGTGTACTTTCTTGGTTTCACTAATCATATGTAAGGTTAATCTATTTGGTTTGCCAAAAACGGTAACGAAATCCAAAGCTTTGGAGTGTTTTCAGTTCCTCAAAGCACCTTAATTAAGACGGTGGCACTATTATTAACGTTGTTACAGCTAACAGCTGGTTGATTAGACTTGCACGTGACGACAAACTATGGAATAAAAACTTTCTATTTAGAGCAGAACCTAGTCCAACAAGGTCACATGTTAAAACCCACCCTCTTCTCCCTTTCACATCCACAGTCCACACAACTCTAAATAATAACCTCTTTTCCATCTGGGCCCCTCCCACTCCATTTCACGTAGAATATTGATTAACGAGTGATTTTACCGGTTTGACAAGTCTATGTTTTGTTTTAAAACAATTAAAAACATTTTTGTATTTAGGCACGTGCTCATTATTGCATTGTGCTCTAGATAGATAACCTAGACTCCCCAGGACCACGGAATCAAGGTATAGCAACGTGACTAGGTAGATAGCTTCGTTATGGAGAACGGAACAAGGACATGAGGGCATGGATTATATACATAATAAATGCATATTGCATTTAACTTGAACTTCATGTCAAATATACGTATACATGTGTAGCACACGCATTCCACTTTTTTGAGGTCTTCTTTATTATTGATTATTTTATGATAGTTTTATAGGAAAAGAGTTTAATTTCATGACATGTCTTAAGAATCTTAAAATTTTAAATGTAAAAACACTACTACATACATAAGCATCAAGCATGCATGCGTGTTATGAATTCAACTGTCGATTAATATTTTTTTGTTAATTGGTGTATTAAGGTGGTCGAAGATTGCTAAACATCTACCGGGAAGAACCGACAACGAGATAAAGAATTTTTGGAGGACGAGGATCCAGAAGCACATGAAGCAAGCGGAGGGTAGCTTTGCCGGTCAGAGTTGCGAGCAAGCCAGCACGAGCACAAGTCAGGTCTATGGAACCGCGGACACAATGGAGTCCTCTTACTCTCCGTCCTACAGTCACCACCATCACGTTGCCATGGACCATACATCTTCACTACCAATGTCGACACCGACCAATCAGCTACATGACAGTTATTGGAGCATGGACGATCTCTGGTCCATGCAGTTACTTAATGCGGAATAAACATCAAACGAAGAACATTTGAAAACATGAAATTTAGGTTTGTTTATAATATTTGTTCGAACTACTCGTTCGTACAACATAAACATATCTAGATAGTCATGCTAATTGATTAACTAGCTAATACGTATCATGAAAAAAGGGTTGCAATAACGTTTGATATCAATAATAATATACATAGAAGCGAGTTCATATATACTTTGTGACTGACATACAAGGTCTATAAAGCATATTTATTGGAATTACATCCGGTATTTTCCTTTCACACATAGTGTTAAACTTAAAAAAAGAAAGATAATTTGATAATCTATTTGTACAAAAAAATCTCCATTTGTGTCGTAATAGTTACACTAATAAATACATTATTCAACGAGAGAAGTGATTGATAGATGGTTTTCAATTTGTATAGTTGTGTTGGATTATTGATGTTAACACGTATATGATGAATGAATAAAGTGGGATTAATTTGTCTTTTATGCCCTATTTCCATTAAAGAATAATCTTTTGAGCTGTACTTTCCATGAAGGATTTAGTTGAAAAAGACATGTATATTATATGCGAATCTTTTGTTAGGTCCAATCTCTTTGGATTAACATGCTAATGATAATATGTCACCGCCCAATCATTACTTGTCAGAGTCACACTCATTTCATAACATGCTTATGTACATGTAATTAAGATGATCATGCATACACACATAACATATAACCATACATACCGAACCCGGGTGATCTAGAAAGCGACACGTATATCACAAAGTGTTGTATGGTTCTCTACCAATGGGAGGTTTCGTATTTCATTCATATCCATATTTGTGCATGACCGCTCAAGTTCGTCTCCGACCCGAACCTAACTCTTTGAATAGCCCCAAGGAAAGTCTTCATGTGCCAATCCTCCAATCCCCATTCTCGTCTACTTATCCTAACACGTTGCTTCACGTGTCCTCTCGTTGTTATAGTCGAAACTAGATTATATACGAATATTACGTTAGATGAATATGAGAGACTTATTTGGGGTATACCAAACCTAAACTTTACCGGTCAGAGCGAGAAATGTAACGTAGCGAACATAGCGAACATGGGAGGAAGATTGGGAGAGAAGTTATGGACTCACTTCGTAGAATTTGCGACACCTTTTTATGGAAAAGATTGATATGAGACGTAAGTTGTGGCTTGGTGGACTTGCTTTTTATTTATTACCTCTGTCACAAAGCCGATACATATCTTTTGAGAGGGTACTTTTGGGCCACTTGTTTTTTTTTCTTCCAAGTAAAATAAATGGAATTGGTTTCGTTATCAATCACATGCGCAACATGACATTAACATGAAAGTATCCGAAGGGAGAACAAGGAGTTAAATTGGCTTGTAAAGAGATGTGGAAATTTCACGTGTCGGGTCGGCCATATCGTGGACTGTGCTACTCATCTCACACCTTGCATCTATGTCGTTTTTGTTTAATTAATATTTTTTGTGCATTTTAGATAGTTGGATTTGGATTGCTCGTCAATTTTTTTAAATTGGTTATAAAAAAATGTTATTCCCACTTAAATTTAGAATTTATGAAATAAGAAAATGAAATCTTGGTCCATTAAGCAAGTAAAAAACAAAACAAAATCAGAATACTCTCTGCTAGGGTTTGAGACCTCTCAACCTCAGCCTCCCCTATGATGCTGCCGCCTTCTTCAATGAAGTTGTCGTCATGCTCTAGGGCGCCACCGGGAGTTCGAACATCCATTGCTCTTGTCCTGGAAGCTCTAGCCGGATTTCGAGCATCGGCGACTGCACCGCAACCCGTTGTTGTAGCAGTCGTCGTGCACCCTGCAAGTGAAGGAAAAGTTCTCCCTCGTGCCACATGTCTTGGTTCAAGCTCCCTCTCCCGGCTAATGTCCGGTTCCTCTCCGCTGTCCTGGCGCACATTCTCACACGTTGGTCCCATCCCTCCTCATCCTATGGGCCTTCACTGCTATTGGTTCGGTCTCCTTTCACGGCGTAGGTTCGACCTCCCTCCTCTGCCGCCTCTACAACCGTCAGTGAAGCCGTCGTCACTGTATCCGCCTCCTTGGCCTCCACCGAGGCTTTTCTCTCGATCTCTACCCCAGTTCTGGGGGTAAGATGATCACCTGGTCGTCTGCTTCCATGACCTTGCTCTAGGTTTCCCGCCGGGCGGCGTGTCCCGGTGTTTGTCGTCTGCTTCTCCAACGCAGATGCCGCCGCCTCTACAACTGCCAGTGAAACCGCTATCACTGGATCCACCGCCTTGGCCTCCTCCGCGACTTCCTCCTCGATCTCGGTTTGATTGGCTCTGGTTTATTTTATCGTTCATGTTCTGGTTTGCAGGGTTAATGATCACTAAGCGACTATTCACAACTTTTTCCAAAGAAATCAGGGACTCTTCCCACGAGGAATCTCTAATTCATCTACCATCGTTGCTCGGACGGACATAGGTTCGGGTTTATAACGAAAGAAACGTGTCCCCTCAAGGAGACCCGACGACTTACATGCCCTCCCTTGAGCAATGTTCGTCATCACATCTACCACTGTCACTCTGACGTCCACCAGTTCGGGTTTTCAACAGAAGAAATGTGTCGCCTTCGGGGTACCCAGCGGTCTACAGGCCCTACCTTGAGTAGTGTTCGTCAATTGGTTTTAGTTTCTGCTTTAGTTAGCCTTAATGGCGATCCGTTCAACAACGTCCTAGACGTTTACATAGTTACGAGAGTTATTGTATTTGTCCCGTCAAGGCCCTCAAATATGTACTAACCCTTTGTAAAGAAATGAAAGTTGCATTTACTAAAAAAAAGAATTTATGAAATAAGATATTTGTAGTCCAAGACCGAGAGGTGGCTTAAAAAAAGGAAAATAATAATAATAATAATAATAATAATAATAATAATAATAATAATAATAATAATAATAATTGCTTTCAATCGGCGTTTGGTTAACTGTCAGCGCTTTTAGCCGATTGATACGAAAAGTGAAAAAAAAAGCTCTTGTTGTTTCCTTTTAGCCTCGTGACTGCAAAAATACTCCTTTCAACCGGTTGATACGAAAATTTATTATTTTTTATTTTTTTTCAGCCTCTATTTTTTAGCCTCTTGACTGCAGATGCTCTAATAACATAAACCACTGAAGTAATAGTAGTTTGAAGCCCTACGGGACCCTCCTCTTCTCACACTTATCATCACCAACTATCTTTCGGGCTTTGGCTTTGGGGGTTGGAAGTAGGGGCATGTCTCGATCTCCCTATCTCCTTTGACTTTCTCTCCCCTTCCCTCTCAAATCTTGCCGAGCCTCGACCGGAGAGAACCACTGTGCCCCTTTGTTACCGTTGTCAAGCCTCAACCTTCAAACTTCTATTGTTGTCGACCTCTTTCTCGATGTGGATCTCGACTCTTTGCAGGTTTTAGGTCCTCTCTTCCCGTGCACGCCTTCCCCGCCTTTGGTGGTCCGACTTGTCTCTTCCGTCCGGAGTTTTTCGTAGCAAGTCGTGGCAGGTCCAACCTCGTATCCTCACCAAAGGACGTCGTTGAACAGGTTCTCTCTCCAAGTGGGCTGGTTTTGTGGCCGCCATCATGTGGGCTGTTTGTGTGGCCGCCTCCACGTGGCCTTGGACAACTTCACCATCTTTTAAGTGCCCCCAATCTGCTCTACCATCGTTCTTATAATGCCTTGAACTTTAATTATTTCCACCTGGCGTCGTCATCACCCCAGGCTAAGTAGATCCCTGCCCGTCGATGTTTGCCTTTCAATATTGACAAAGACCCTAACCCTCGGGGGCCAGGGCCCAATAGGGGCGGAAATTTGTTGGGCCCAGAAACAAACGAGTCGTTTCGGTCTCTTTACCTTATTTTGGGATCCGTCATCCAACAAGCCAAGACTACCACCCTTTGGAGTATTTAGAACCTTGGGCTTGCGTAATTGAGGGGATCGATTGTTGTAGTGTAGTTTCTATCTTTTGTTACAGAAGTTTCTTGAGTAGCCTAGGACGTTAAGACACCTGTGGTAAATGGGAGTTTAAGACTATAATCTTGGTTGTAAGGGAATTATCTCAATTTGTATTTCGGCTTTTTTGAAAACGATTAATAAAACATAACATTTTCAAAGAATAGAAACAATTTTTGAAGTCTATACTGTATTGCCTTATATGCTCAATATATATATATAAGATAGTTTAAACTAAAACACACTACTTAAACTAAAACACAATAATTAAAAACACTACTTAAACTAAATGACAGAATAAACTGTATGACATATCACTATATGACATAATACTATATGGCATATTAGACTATAAGACAACTATAATAAGACAGATTATTCTAACATGCAAATGACTAATTAAATATCATGCAAATAATAATAAAATAACTATAATGCAAATACTAATGGATACTAATTAAAACAACTAGAAACGTAAATGACATATTACTTATATGACAAACTAACTATATGACAAGATACTAAATGACAGAATAACTAAATATGTGTTAGTAAGATAGCAAAACTAAACACACAGCAAAATGAAAACATACTAACAATAACTATATGATCTAACTAACATGCAAATATTAATAACACATTAATTAAATATGCAATAAACAACTATATGATAAAAAAAATAACTACTTAGAATACAAATACTATTAAAAAGAGATTACATATAATATTAAAACGAAATTTAAAATAAGAACAAAATTAAAACAAGAACATAAAATTAAAACTAAAATAATTAAACTAGTACATAAATGAAAACTTAATAACTTAATTAAAACAAGAACACAAATATACTTGAAATGAAACAAGGTTTTGATTAAAATACTAAAGGTACTTACATGATAATACTTAACGAAAGTAAATGAAAGCTTGCAAGTAAAAACTGCTGGAAAATGTAAGGAGAGTACAAGGCTTAAGGGTAGGAGAGTTTTCAGAGCAAATTTTCGTGTGAAATTGTAGGTGTCCTCCCAAGCTGCTGAGTTCTTCTTTTATAGTAAAAATTTGCTTGCTTCTATTGCTTCACGGGATAAGAACCATGGCTGGTAGGGAGCAAGCTTGCAAGTGAACAATGACAATTGTTCTTGCATTATTTAACTTTTACTATTCCCTTTCGTCTTTTTGCAATGCATTTGATTTGTAGTTTTTTGTCTTCAAGCACCTAAATAATGGTGCCATGTGCTGCTGGTTTTGAGTGCCTTCCATGCTGGCTGCTGACATATTCCATGCTGGCTGCTGACGTGGAAGTCTACGTGGAAATTCGATTTTTTTTACGGTTGAACCGTATATATTACAAACTTAGTACAATAAATAGTAAAACGGAATACAATAAAAAATTTTGAATTTATTTGCTAGAAGTCTTCATCTTCGTCTTTGTCTGCAAGGTTCACCGTTGGAGCTTGAGAAATTCCTGGTTCAGACCCTTCTTCAGAAGATGCTTTTGATGAAGTGTTGATGCTTTAGAGAATCTGTTGTAGGGCACTTTCATACTTTTGTTCTGTCTTTGCAGAGGCGAGGAGAGCATTCGCTCTTGATTTTTGTGTCAAGAAAAGAGTATGTTGTTGGCCGACAGTTTGTTGTTGAGCAGTTATGTCTTCAGTCTGTCTGGTCTTCAAGATCTATTCCCTGACTGCGTTTGTTTCAAGGGATTTGGGAATGTTGAAATTGGACCACCATTTTATTCGGAATCTCCTTTGGATGACTGGTATGTTGCCGTCTTTGTTGTGCTCCAATGTCCATGATAAGACCCAAGGCAGAAAGAAGTGGATAGAGAACAGGCATAGAGCATGGAACCTGTCTTCTTCTTGGGAAGGGTTGTATGTTTTGTGGAATAATTGGTAGGCTTCTTCTACATTCGGGAGAAGGTATTCTCGGGTCGAGCCAAAAATCTTCCACCACTGAGCGAACCAATTAGGTAATTTTGAGGGGTTTATTGACTTGTGGTTGAAGTAAATCAACCAGGAATGAGATAATTTTATGTTTTGGATGTAAAATGTATTGTACCAGGCAGTAATGTAGTCCCAATACGAGTATAAGCGGCAATGGGATAGTGTGGTTTTGAAGGTGGAAGGAAAAGCTTTATAGGATGATAAAGAGATGCCCCAATCTGTAATGCTAAGGATTGTATTTTGGCCGTAGAGTAGGATGGGAGGCCACTTTTGTCCAAGATATAGTGTTTGAATTCTACTGACTTCGTATCCTCAAGGATACTCTGGTAATAAGCAGGGGGTTTTGAAAGGTCACTAGGGGTGAAGAACCATCCATTTGGTAGGAGTTTGGAAATGGTTATGAACGGGTTGGGGTCCAAGAATCCTGGTTCTACTGTAAGGACTGGGAGTGTGATGGGTTTGTCTATGTAAGAGGACGTTTGGGGATTTGACTTGGTTGGAGCCACTACCCGAGAACTGTTTTGAGGGATAAAAATATTTTTTGAGAAAGAGGTTTCTCCTTTTTCAAAATTTGAAACCTTTTGAGAACACTGCTGAGGGGGAGAAATAATCTCCTTCTCAGGTTTTGGGATAAGAGGTTTACCTGTCTCCGGCGGAGCTGCAAGAGCTTGGAGCGCTTTGAGTAAGCTGGGGTCATCAGATAAAGCCTTTAACCATCGCTGTAATTTTGAGTCTTCTGTAATATTGGATGAAGATGATGGCTCAATGTTTTGTTTCATGGTTTCGGCATAGGTTATTATGGGTTTTTTTGCGGACAAATTTTGCGTGGGTACGACTTCCTTCTTTTTCTTAGGCATTGGGTTCTTTGAACTGGGATCTGTTTTGCAAGAATTCACGGGTCAGGAAATCTGGTAGGGAATTTGTATCTCCTTTTATGAACTCAATGTCAAAATCAAAAGCACTTAAAATAGCTTGCCATCTTGCGAAAATTTGTTTGGAAGCGATATTTTGAACATCCTTTTGTAAAATTTCTTTTGCAGATTTACAATCAATACGAAGAAGAAATTTTGTAAAAGACCAGACTGGAACTTTGAAATGCACAGAACAATACTCAAAATTTCTTTTCTAATGGTGGAATAATTTGCTTGTGTATCATTCGAATGTCCTGAAGTGTACGCAATGACTGATTCTTTCCCATCCTTGTTTTGCTTTAATACCCCCCCCCCCCCCCCCCCCCCCCCCCCCCATATCCTATATCACTAGCATCAGTTTCTACAATCTTAGGGAGGCCAGGATAAGCTAAATGTAAACAAGGGATGGTAATGACTTGTTGTTTGATTTGCTGGACAATCTTAGTATGTCTATCGGTCCATGGTTCTGGGTTTTTCTTTAGCCTATTGTGCAAAGGTTTTGCCATCCTATTAATGTTAGGACAAAAATCTAAGACATAGTTTAAACTTCCAAGAAACCTTTGAAGCTGAGTTTTATCAAGAATCCTGTCTGGAAACTTGTTTGCAAATTGTAAGGACCGCTCGATGGGTGTTATTGTTCCACAACAAATGTTGTGGCCTAAAAAACGAACTGTAGTCCTAAAAAGAGAAATCTTTTTTGCTGATACTACAAGACCGCTTTTCTTTATTGCAAAGAAGAAGGTCTTGAGATGTTTTACATGTTGGTCAAAAGACGTAGAGAAAATGAGCACATCATCAATATAAACAATACAAAAATCAGAGTAAGGATTAAAGATGTCACTCATAATTCGTTGGAATTCTGAAGGAGCATTTTTTAATCCAGTAGGCATGACATTCCACTCGTACTGTCCAAAGGGAACTGTAAATGCTGTTTTGTATCTGTCTTTTGGGTCGATTTGAATTTGCCAAAATCCTGATTTCAAATCAAATTTAGAAAAAATAAAGGAAGAATGAAGTTTTTGTAAAAGATCCTTTTTGTTTGGAATTGGATAACGAATCCATTTTAAGGATTTGTTTAAAGGCTTATAATTGATGACTAATCGAGGCGTTCCTCGCTCGATTTCAGAGGCTTTGTTGACATAAAAGGCAACACAAGACCAAGGAGACCTAGATTTTGAGATTAATCCTTTGCTCTCAAGATCTTGGATCTCCGTTCTACAAAAACGTTCCAGATCAGCATTCATCTGAATTGGACTCGCCTTCGTAGGTATGAACTTATCATTAAAATCGGGTTCATGTGGGAGATCGACGACATGGTGTTTTCTATCCCAAAAAGCATTTGGTAGGTCTAAACAATTTTTTTGTTCAAAAAGATTTTGGAATTCTAATATCTGCTTTTTTGTTGAATCACTCTGTAAAAATTGATCTAGTTTTTTTGTAGTGAACTTCATTTTTCAGATGTAAGACATCTGCTTGTTTTCCAGATATACGAATATTAATATCATTATTATAAATGGTTTCTGCTTTTATAATGTTTAGACTCCTAGTTTTGGGTTGTTCTAGAAAAGGAAAAACGAGTTTTGAAAACTTTGACTTAAAGCTAATACCATGAAGATTGACTTGGTATGGTGTAATCATGTTGATAAATGGTGTCCCTAGGATTACAGTATGGTGGATGTCTGGACATAAAAGAAAGATAGTTTTGAGAGAAAATCCGTTAGTAAAGATAGAGACATTAGTTTTTCCAACGATCTGAAGCCTGGAATCGTTGGCTGTATTGAGCCTTTCTTTTGTCTCTTCTTGGAATCGAAGAGGCACGATACCAGGTTTTATGACATTCTGGTCTGCACCAGTGTCAAAGAGGGCAATGGTGTCTATGGTAGAATTGTCAGGGAAGACTATAGTGATTTTAATAAAATATTTCCGAGAGGTAACTTCTTTGAGGACACAAATGAAGTCCTCAGGAACTTCCTCGAGCCCCTCATTTTTAGGAGGAAGAAATGTTTCATCTTCCTCGTGGTCAAAGTCTTAGTTTTGAACATGAGATATAAGAAGTTGGATTTTTCCCGAGTCTTCCTTTTGTTTGTCTTGTAGGTCATTTATAGTGGTTTTAGGGGTTGGTACCTTCTTTCTCCTATTAAGGATAGTGGTAAGGTCATAGAGGTTGGTACTAGAAGATGGTGTGGCTAGGTTTTGGGTTTTGGCTATTGGCTTGGCTTCTGGGGAGGTTTTGAGCTGGCTTAAGTATTGTTTTTTCAGGGTGGGATCGTCAATATTGCCTAGCATGTCTAGTATTAAAGACTTATCACTTGTAAGCATGCAACAATGCTTAATGGGCTCTTCTTCTGACTCTGTGTTAGAGGAGCTGGTTATGAGTTCGTCTATTATAGGTTCTATATTATCTAAAGGGGAGATAGAGCTTCCCTCAGAGTCTGAAACCTCTAGAAGGAGAGCAGAAATCCTATCTTTGATTTCTTCTGCGGTGTCTAGCTCGCGAATTCTTTTTGAGATTTTGCAGAATCTCGAGATGTGGCCCTTTTTACCACAACGATAACACGTCACGTCCTTTGAGTATGGATTTGGAGCTTCGGCTTTTCTATAGGGTTTTGCAAAAAAATTCTTATAAGGCTTCTTGTAATATGCGGGCTTTTCAAAAGAAATTCTCTTGTGGGTTTGCTTATGCTTTCTATAAGGTCTAGATGATGTTGGTTCCTTGCTACAAGTCTTATTACATGTATTTTTTTTTTGGGAATGAGGAGTCAAACTGTCTATAAAAAGAGCCGACCTCTTTCTTTGATTGTTTTAGTTCCCATTTGAGATGTTTTTGTTGTTTTAAATCTTGACAAATTTGAAGGCCTTGTTTGTGAGTGGTACTAATTAACTCTCCGTAAGTAAGTTGGTCATAGGGTATTATATGGCTACCATAGGTTTCTCTAATCTTATTCCTAACCTTCTCTCCTAAGAGGATAGGGAGACCAGCAAAGAATTTCTCTTTCCAAAAAGGCTGGTTAGAATCTTCTCGAAGCATAACCCTTGAGAGGAAAGTGGATTTGTACCATTGAAAATCTCCTAGTTTCTTACATCGGAGATTCGACAAGAGATCTGCATTCTTGTCGTTGAGGTGAGAGGAGTCTCCTATAAAATGTAGGGATATGGTGAGGATAAGGGTGGACACTGCATCTTGGGTTGTTTCTCCTAGGCTAGTGAGTATGGGTAGTCCCTCGTTATCAGTTTGGATACTATCGAGGATGTTTGTGTGTTCTTGAGAGGTCAGATAATGATCCCACCAACCTTTTAGTTGGCCAGAGAATCCTGCTATTAGGAGCTCTGCGACGGTTCTATCTGAGGTTTCTTGTTGGGTCTTGTAAGCATTAGAAGCCATGGTCATTTGTTGTAATAGATTGAGGATTTGGTACTCAGACATTCCATCCAAGTTCCACTCATAGATGAATGAGGCTGTGTAGTTTGGTTGGGAAATTCTATGAGGTTGGGTTCCTATATTTGTCTCATCATATTCTTTTGGTGCTAGGGTTGTAGGGAGAATATGTGAGGGGGGGCCTAGGAGGTTCAGAGGTCAGCCTATCTGACTCTTCAGAATCGGATGGGTTAACTAGGTCTAGAACTTGACACCTATAGGTTTGTTATGTATCTTGAATAATATTGTGAGAGGTAAAAGACTTTTCTAGTTTACTAAGTTGGTCCGTGATGGCTTTAAGGAACTCACTCCTACTTGAGCTAAGTTCTTGTTTGGCAGGTTTTGAAACTTGGAAGGGTTTAAACATAGGCATTTTCATGTTTTTTGGAGGATAAGAAGAAACTATAGTAGTTTCAGCACTACGTTTTTCTATCCTATTTAATTGTTTTGCGATGGTAGAGAGGGATATATTTGTATAATTATTTTGATTTAGAACAC
Organism: Erodium maritimum; assembly: GCA_963921825.1. Taxonomy (NCBI): domain Eukaryota; kingdom Viridiplantae; phylum Streptophyta; class Magnoliopsida; order Geraniales; family Geraniaceae; genus Erodium; species Erodium maritimum. Next base: position 18,447,694 of record OY997593.1, on the reverse strand, counting down.
TCTTAAGGTCCTCATTCGTATCTCCTCTAGTATTTTTTAGAGGCGAGGCCTCAACTTTATGAGTCGTACCTTTAATGACATACTCGAATTTCCTAAGTGGTGGGTGTTCTGACTCGACAGGTCCATCAGACGTTTCCCAGATAGGTAATCTTCTCTTAGTATTAACAGGAAGGATATTTTTGAAAGGGTATGATATATTATTTTGAGATGCATATATTTCAAACCACTCAAAAAATAATATATGAACTCTGTTTTGTAATATGAAGTCGTAAAAAGACTGTTGAATATTAGTTTTTTGATGTTTAAAAATTTGGAAAAACCATATGCGTTTTTCATTGTTGTGTGGTGCATAAAAATATGATTTCAAAAAGGTTTTGTCAAGCTCAAAGTCACTTTCTAAGACATTTATTTCATTTCAATGTTTTCGGTTATAACGGATGCGGTCGGGGAATCAGGTGCGGGCATGTAAACAGGCTGGGCGATTTGGGTGGTACAATCTACATTTCTTATTGAGGCATGTTGTGGTATTTCAGTGGGGGAAGATTGGTAATCTTGGGGTATGAAGATAGTGGGTCTAAAATGGGTTGGGTCGCTAGATCTATAGGGATATCCTAGGTCTGAGGGAACTCTAGAGATCCTATCCGAACGGACTGAATTTGAACGTGATATATCAGAGAAGCGGGAGCTAGTACTAGGCCTTGATCTGTCAAAGCTTATTGCTACCTTTCCATCTTGGTATTGAGTTATGTTGCTAATTTGTGTGTTTGGTTGGGGAACTATGGGGCTTTGTCCTATGGGATTGGTTGCTCCGTCAAGGATCCATTCCCGAGGGAGTGATACTTCGCTCCATTGGATGGGTTTGGGTACTACAGCGTGGGATTTGGAGAGGTCGGTTTCTAAAAGGAGGGTTTGACCGTTTATCCTACGATGTTTATAATTTGTGTTAAAAGAAGTCATCATAGCTTTGTAATGGACTTTGTAGATTAAAGCAACGAGAATAGATCCTTCCATCATTTTATAATTATGTAATTTTAATTGAAGAACCAAAGATTTTAAAAGATGTGCATCGTTAAGAGAGACTGTTAGATCTGGGTAACAGTCAAAGGAAACTGGTCCTTTGCATAGACTTGATTCGACAGTTCCCAGTAGGGAATCATCGAAGTTAACAAACCTGGCATCCCTTAAGGCGGCCAGAACAGAGGTATTTAGTCCCTCAAGTGTGAGGGGTTTCAAAGCGACTTGCACAAGGCCTATATGGATGTATATATAATTATTTTGTTTATGAGATTCCAAAGTAGTTCTCGAAAAAAGGGTAATATTTTCGAGAGACTTTGAAAGCTGAATGTCTCGTTCCTCTGTTTTGATGGAAAAACTAGTTCTGAAAATATCCAGTGTACTAGTTTTGTATATTTGGGTTTTGCTAACTTTTGGGATATCCCAATCATCTAACGATTTGTCAAAATTTTCAGAGCTTTGTTGAGTAGATTCATAAGTAATTTCCTCACTTTGTATTATATTTTTATTTTTCTTAGAGGATGAAGAAGAAGAACCTACGGATGTGGATGAAAGGTTTCTACAGAAAATAGAGTCCATAACTATAACTTTGGGTAACTAAACCTGTAATGTGCCAAGAATTTGTGTGTGAACAGTTGCTACAGTGGGTAGATTAACAAACGGACCTAAAGCCGACACTATATATATATATAATCTAGTTTTTGTGAACAAACTATTGGTTGTAATGCTAAATGAGAACCAACATGATAAGATAAGGTTAAGTTAAAGAATAGATGAGATGAAAGACATTATTAGTGATATTAGCGGATAATTATTTCGATTTGTATATTTATTTTAGACATTTTATAGATAGGAAGAAAAATATTCACATAATTTAGTGATATTTATAATTTCAATTTCCACCTCTCGCCTCAAAACGCAAGTTCAAGCCGACATCAAACACGAATCGGTTTATTCCAATCAAATTAAATTAAAATAATTCATAATTAAGGGTCTAATCTGTTTTGATTTTTACGATTTGTTCGGTCAAATATTTATAATATCATTTGTCTTTATGTAGATGATATTACCTTCATGGTTCTAACAAATAAATGGTGGAGCAGTTCAAAAATAAAATGATGGAGAGGTTTGAAATGACTTATTTGAGAGAACTCGATTATTTTCTTGATTTGGAAGTAACTCAGGAAGAAAGAATCTTTATGTCACATGAGAATTATGTTAGTGACATGTTGAAAAGATTCAAGATGGCAAACTGTAAGCAAGTCTGAACACCCATGAACAAGCACAAGAAACTGATGCTTGATGGTGGAAGTGAAGCATGTGACTCTTTTTATAAGATCATATTTTTATTAAAAAGAGGACTCATTTCTGTTATAAATTATAGAATGGGCTATAAATATGTGGTCTCTTAGAGTTCCTCTCAAGATCACTACCTTTTGCTGGTTGGCATGTCTTGAGGCCATTCCTACTAAATGCTTCCTAGAGCATAGAAGGCTATAATTTTCCTTGGACCAATTAATTGTGTTCAATTCGAACTTTGAAGATGACTCACATATCCTCTTGCTTTTTCAAGGGCCTGGCAAGTCTGGAGTGTAATAATCCATTGGTGTGAATTAACATGAGTAATTCCTAGCTCTGTAACGGATCTATTAGCTTCATGGAGATACATGCTCAATCATAAGTTTAAATCATCCTGAGGAAATCTAGTAAAATTGATCTATTGGTAAATTTAGTTGGCTAGGAATGACATATTATTCAATGGAGTTTGTAGTTCTGCTCAGGAAATCTTCAGCAAAATAGTTCATCAAGCATATGTATTGGAATGGTCCAAGTTTCAAAAGACCAATTTTTCTTCTCATTTCATATGTGGTCTACTTCTCTAAAGGCATACTTTTCTTAGGTTTAAAGTGCGATTCATTTCAGTAGAGGAGATGGTTTCTCTAATAGATTTTGGTCGATTTAGTTTGGCTGTATCAGTGAGTTTTGGCGGGTTTTTGGGCTCATTCATTCTATCATGAGGTAGTTGCTTGTTCTGCAAGTTATAGTAGGGTTAAGGTTCTGTAACTCCCTTTGTAGTTCATGGTAACTAAGGAGAGTTCACTTGGGTTGTGTTGTAGTTGGGTGTTTCTTGTTCTACAAGTCTTACTAGGGTTAAGGTTCTGTAATTCCTTATGTAGATCATGGTGGCTTTGTAATGTTCATTTTGGTCGTGTTGTAGTTGGGTTTTAGGGTTCAGATGGTCCACTTTCTGTAGGCCTAGTTGTTGGTGTGGTGTTGTGGTTATTTTCAGTTTCTTACCCTGTAGTTTGGGTCTCTGGTTGGGTGTTTTTTCTTATACTTGTATCTCTTGTACCTCAAAAGGCTTTTACCTCAAAAGAGGTCTTATTATTACTCATTGATGCTTTGTTGATTAAAAAAAACTATTCTTTCAATATTTAAAAAAAATCTAATTTTGTGCCACATGGCATGCTCCTATTGGTTAAAGATAAAGGAGTTGGAAACATCCCATTCAAACATTAAGAATTGGGATGGACCAATTCCTATCTTTTGGCCCTGCATCGTTACCATTTTCGGCTCTGATTGTAAAATCTGAATGGAACCGTAGGAAGAATCCTATAATGCACATGTTCTTACTAGAAATAACGAGTAAACATATTAAAAGTTGTTAGAACAATAGTAAAAAGAAAAGCCCATATGTTACGGGATTTAAACACAAGGAAAAATTATTACATTAAAGGTAGACTTGATAAATCCAACCAAGAAAATAAAATACAACACATAATGCAATAGTGAAGAAAGACCTAGAATTTATTTATTGGTTGATGCCATGACAAACCCTAACACGTGTTGTGCACTCTTGTCTTCATAAATGATTTTTCTTCAACACTAGTATATCAACATGTACAAAATACCATATCCTAAGCCTCCTAGAGTGGTTTTGAACGCGCACCACGCGCGACGATCTTAGGGCTTCATCGTCAAAATTGCGTCGCAGTCGGGTTCGTCTTTATCGTGTGCCGACGTTTCCCCTACGTTCTCGGAGTCTTCTATACAATCAGGGTGGAGGTTCGCTAGAGATTTCTCTTTTTTTAGGGGGAATCAAAGGTCGACAGTCGGCGGCCAACAAGGGCTCCGCGCGGAGCGTCTTTTCTGGTCGGTATAGTTTTCTATTTCGTGGTTCTTATGTTGTTGAAGGAATCCTTGTTGTGGATTCATAGTTTAGGTTCTGGAAGAGGGACCGACAAGTTCAAAAAGAAGGAAAGAAAGAGTGAAGTGAAATTATTGCCCCACTCTAAACAATCGGCGATGACGAAACCTTCACAACAGATAAAATCCCAAATAGTGACTCCGTTGGGAAGCTCTCACTCTCAATCGAAGGGGGTTTTGACTCAAACAGTAACCAGCGTTCTACCTGAAATTAATGAACAGAAGAAAAAGGGACTCAATGATTTTGAGTACAGAGATGTGGTGATCGAAGGGACTAGAGTTTCAGTCCCACGTTTACAAGCGTTAATCAAGACCTACGAAGGTTCGTCCTTAATACCTCCAAAAACAGACATTCAATATTCATTCTCAGTTCCTCCAAAAGTTGTGTGTGAATCTGATAGAATGAGTTGTAGTGCGACTAAGAAGCACATCAACGTGTTGATTTGGTTCTAAGACACGGAGCTTAGGATCGTTAGTCCTAAGCCGAACAAATGAGGGGCGAATTTAAACGTTTGATGGAGCCAAAGGCGAAACTGTCGCGAGTGATCGTTAGTCCTAAGCCGAACAAATGAGGGGCGAATTTTGGCTTTGTGAATGTGAATTCAGTTGATGATTCCTCGACCTTGTTAGAGGATTATAATGGAGGTATTTTGAGGGTCATAAGTTGTTCGTTTTCTTAGCTTGGCCGGAGACAATGAGGAAAAGGATAGGAAAGAACGCAGTTAATCAAGTCTGGAGACCGAAAGTTAACAAGAAGGAGGAGCCGATTGTTACAAATTTATTATAAAAAAGAAGAAAAACAAGCCCAGTACTCTGTGAGGATGAAGATAATAGAAAACATCAGTCAAGAACAAGGTTAACCGTTAAAATAAGCCCCAAACTTTGGAATAAGGGGATGAAAGGGGTTGTGGGGATTGCAGCTTCTGATCTACAGGTGGAAGTGTTGAAAAAGAAACTGGGTAAGTTGCATTTGGATGATGTTGAGATTCGTTCTCTAGGTAATAGAGCGTTCTTGTTTCACTCCGAGGAGCACCAATTTCAAGTGGATCTTTTGGCATCGAAATGGAACTGGAGTCATGATCTCTTTATTCATTTTTGTGAGGCCAAACTGGTGTTGCTTAATCTAGGTAATCTTGTATGGATTAAGATATTAGGAGTTCCTGTAAGAGGATGGTCTTTAGACTCCTTTGTTACGATCGAAAATAGATATGGAAAGGTGATCTATTTTTTAAGAGATGAGAACGCAGATGAGATGGATGCAAATTATATACTACTTCGATCAAATTCAGAAAAAGGTTATAGACGAGGTTATTTTAGTAGTACATAATCAGGAATACTCGGTGTTAATACAAAGTGTTCAATCGTGCGAGGTACCGTCTCAGAGGAACTCAGATTATAAGAACCTGTGTGACGAACACAAGAATGTTACTTTATCTGGAAAACCTCTAGAACTGTGTTTTGGTGATCAGGTGACTTTTCCTCCGATTTCACAATAGAAGAGTAAGGGGAAATCTCAATTGAAAGCGCATAATTTAAAACATGAGGGTAGGGGTTTGATTGTTAGTTTCGCAAGACTCGGGGGCTTCCAGCTCTAAAGGGCGTTGTTTGAACAAAAAAATCTCTCCAGTATGTAGAACCTATGCAGCCAAACCGCGATCAATTAGTAGAGAAAGAAAGTCGAGAGCTGATCGTTGGAATTTACTTAAAGCCCTAAGCCGCAAGGCCCTCATTTTAGATGACACATTGGTAGATCAGATTGATGATTTGGCATCGGTGGAGGGAGAACGTGTTGATCTAGAAGGGAGTGAATCCGATTACTATTATTCGAGTGGCGGAGAGTCTTTATCCATGCAAGATAAAGCCTGACATCTGAATGGTTTGGGGTGTAGTGTTCTTATCCAGGCAGTTGCGTGGTTTTTACCGAAATCGGCCATAAGTTCGATGCAGGAGTGGTGAAACGGGCTTCCAGGTGTATTCTGTTTTTCAGCTTTGTTGTGCAGGTTCCCCGATCCCGTATTTGGTTTGTTTTGATTGTTTTGTGTCTTTTGAGAAGGTTTGTTTGATCCCCGATTCGGGTTGTATCATTCTTTCCCTGTTTTCCACCTTGGAAGACGAGATTTCTAATAAAATTTTCGCCTATAAAAAGAAATAACATATCCTCTATCTCTTCCGAAACTAAAGCGACCCAAGCACATTTCCCAAACCAATAAAAAACGTATCTCAATGCTTATTATTAGCTCCCAATCAGTTTTCTTGCCATCATTAGTTGGAATCCGATTAACCGATCTTGGTCTACGAGGGCCACATGTATTTGTACAACTTATCTTTAGAGCATGTACAACAGAAATGCCCTGAGTTAGGCCCTGGGTCTGAGGTCCTTGTGCTGACTGGACAAAAGTGAGGCCCTTGGGCTGCAGAATAGTGAGTGTTTTGCAATGGAGAGGCCCTCTGAGGCCCTGTGTTGACTGGATTATTAATTGATATTTTGCTGTTTTATTTAATTCTTTATCAGAAACCGTTTAAATTATTTATAATTTAAACAATTTTGGATAAAAATAGTTAATGACATTAATTAATTAATTAATTTAACACGAATAAAAATTAATTTTTAATTTTATTCAACCCCTTTTAATACAACCCCAAAAAATACATTTTCAAGAATCATCCCCTGTTGGGTCGACATCCGGTGGTGGTTGTTGTCGTCGAAGATCATTAATTTCACCTTGAAGGCTTGCCATGACTTCTCGCAGTCGGGCCTTGCACCACTTATGCTCTGCCATATCCTCTTCGGTGAAGGATGAGGTATCCTTGTCCAACATGGACCTGTAGGTGGCGAAGTTTGCTTCCCACTGTTGGGTTAATGTGTGTATCATGCGGGTCCTTTCTGCATGGCATTCTTCCCCTGTACGTTTAACCTTCAGCCGTGAACGTTCCATCTCGGTGAAGGCAGACATTTGGGCCGTGAGGACGGTCGCCTTGTATGAGGCCTTCACTGTCTTCTTTCCTTGTGGTCGGGTTCGGCGAGGGGGACTTGGGGCGGCCTCAGGGGATGGGGGTGTGTCGTTGAGAGGGACCTCAGTCCCCTCGTAGTTGTCGGAAGCTCCCCATTCTGGTTGTTGGGACTCACCACTAAGAGGTGTGTAATCGTCCCCTGTGCTTGTGGGTGGGGTTGAGCTATAAGCCCAGACTCACCCAACCGTTGTCGTTGTTGGCGGACAATACTCATTGTGCCTTCCTCGGCAGCGAACTTTGTATTTCCCTCGAGCTTCTTCACCCAATGATCTAGGTCGAACTTTAGTGGGTGGTCACCCACTTCCGGTGCTTCCGCCCACATCTCCTTCGCACGTCTCATGTGCTCCTCGTCGTTGTAGCCGCTCGCATACTCGTCCTAGGAGGACTTCAAATACCCGAGGAACCTCCTTGTCTGCGAGGAGCCTCTGGCCCAACGTTTCTTGAGAGCTTGCCAGTTGCGATCTTGGAGACTTGCCTTCGAGTTGTACTTCCTCTGAATAGTGCACCAGAATGTGTTTCCGGCTTGAGAGTTGCCCTTGATGGAGTCTTTTGTAGTACTCAACCAACAGTCTATGAGTTGGTTGTCTTCAGCCTTGCTGAATGTTCGCCCATCCGACTGTGGTGCTCGGGGTCGGGGTCGTCGTTGGGAAGGTCCGGCAGAAGATGGTTGGGGGACGACTACGTCAGGTAGTGGGTGTGCGGGGTAGTTGTAGAGTTGGGGTGACATCTGGAACCCTTGTCCTTGTGGGTTCATTCCAAACGGTGGCGTCTGGAACCCTTGTGGGTTCATACCAAATTGTGGTGGCATCTGGAACCCTGGCGCCATTTGAAATTGTTGGGGACGGAATTGCCCTAAACAATAAATTAATACAATAAATGAATTAAAAAATTATAATAAGTACATTAATTAAACAAATACAATGAAGTAATTACAGAAATTCAATAAATACATTAAATAAATACAATAAATTAATTAAAAAAATTACATTACATAAAAAATAAGTTTGCACTTACCTGAGCTCGATCCCGGTTGCAAGTGTGGCGGGAAAGCGGAGTTGTCCTGAGGGTCCGCTAGAATGTCTTGCAAATTCTGTGCCAGTTCGTCGGCGCTGAATCCGACTTCGTCACCAGCTGAGTGTGGACGGGACCCTACGTCGAGCGACATTTTTCACGAGAATAATTGAAATGAGAAAGGAGAATGTGGGAATGGGAGAGTGAAATTGGGGAGTGAAAGTGGAGAATGGTGTGGAAAGAATGAGGTTGGGTTGAGGTATTTATAGGGTTTTAAATTTGTTGATTTTTAATTTTAAAAAAAAAAGTAGCCGTTACCGACCGTTGTCAAAGAGTCGGCTGGGGAGGCCACGTGTCGGCACGGGAGTGGGCCAGCGCGACCGAGGAGCGAGGAGCGGGGAGCGCGAGGCCGGCCAGCGATCGAGGAGCGAACCCGGGGGCGCGTGTTTTAGGGCCGCGGACCGCGAGAAATGAGGCACACAACGGGACGGTCCGAGGTCTGCGGACCGCGCGCGCGCGGGTCGGTGGCGAGGGCCGGCCAGTTGTACATGCTCTTAGAAGTGGTCCATAAAGCTCTTTGTTCTTGGTGTAAAATTAAAGAAAATCAGTAATGCAATTGAGCAAAAAAAATTGAAAATAAACGATGAACAAAATTAAAGAGCATCAACTTCAGAAAATTAGAAAAAATAATAATGAAAAGAAATAAATTTGAATGATAGATTTTGAAAATTTAAATGTTATACAAGGGTATTATAATATTTTATCTTTTTTGTGTTTTACGATTATCTGGATGATATAATTTTAAAACTTTAATAGTAATTGGGGTGTATTTTGAACTTTATATGTTTTTAGATGAAAAACTAACTCTATTGAGTGAAGTAAAATCCATTAAAAAAAACTTCCATGTGCAATTTTAAATATAAATGTTGTTATTATGAAACATATTTATAATTAAAAGTAGCTTTTTTTTAATTAGTTTTTTTCTTATGAGCGCTGCTAGGGTTTTCTCTGTTATGGCTCCCTTCGAGCTGCCTCTAGCCATCGTATCGTTGGCACCCTCCATTCATCAACAACGTGTCTCCCGATCTTGTTCGAGTCCCCTTGTGCAACTCTGATGGTTGTCGTTTGGCTCACCTTGACTTCAATCGACCTCACCGCCTCGGAGCCCCTCGACTTCCCCGTATAGGACCATCTCCCCTAACAAACCCTCGTCGTCTCTGAAGTCGCCTTCGGCGCGTCCATCTCCTTGGCCCTTATCGATGCACCCTCCTCGACCCCTCTCTATATTCTGGATTAGGCTAATCGATGGGATATTTTTTGTTTTATTTGATTTCTTATTTACATAGTCAATAACTAGTGAGCAGAGATTCATGTTTTATTTGATTTCTTATTTACATAGTCAATAACTAGTGAGCAGAGATTCATGGACTTTTACCGGGAGGGAACCTTAATTCACATATATCCTTCAATTACTACATAATACCGTGGCTTCAAGGACCTACTTAGGGAGGGGCCCCTAATTAAATACGGTTCTACTTATGTTACTGATGAGGTCAGGTTTGGTCGCAATCAACCAGACGAAGAGATTCTTTTCCATGGGATCAAGCAGCGTTCAGATGCACCCTTGAACAATCCTCATCAGTATTGTCAGCCTCGTAGTTTACCTTTCTACTTGCTTTTGTGGCTTTTACAAACCGTGTTGTACGGTCATCCTGTCTTAGAATTATTTTTTGTGGACCTTCTAGGGCCCAAACCTACAACGACTCTTTTATAAATTAATGGAATCCGTACCTTTCGTGTTAAATAGAAAGGTAACTGTTTATACCTACATAGAAGGAAAAGAGAATATCCCGATCTAGATTTAACGCACAGCTTCGGGGTTTATATTTAATAATCAACGATGAAGCATGCTTCCGCTTCAGGATCGAGTATAATCCTTAAGAACAACTACTGAGATAAAAATATTTAAATTAAATACCTGAAAAAGAAACATAAAGACAAATTGGGCATTTGGTCTAGTGGTATGATTCTCGCTTTGGGTGCGAGAGGTCCCGAGTTCGATTCTCGGAATGCCCCTTATTTTTATGTATTCATGTTAACTCATCTTTGGTACGGTCAATAGAGAAATGCCACTGCTGCCCCTTATCTTATCTATCTTTTTTCCCGCAATTTATCCCCTCACACATACACATTACACAATACACACACATTCTTCAACCGAATCAATGGCGTCCTCGACTCTCTCCACCTTCTCCGTCCGCTCCCTCTACTGTCCCGCGCCCACCTCTTCCCCTCCTCCTGCGCGCCAATCCTCCCTCCGCTTCCCGCTCACATTCCCCGCCACCACCTCCCACCGCTCAGCCCACGTCCGCCCCTTGTCCGCCGTCGCCGAGAAGATCGAGAACATCGCCACCGAGCTCTCCGGCCTCACCCTCCAGGAGGCCCGCGTCCTCGTCGACCTCCTCCAAGACCGGCTCGGCGTTTCCGCCGCCTCCTTCGCCCCGGCTGCCGTGGCCGTCGCCGCCCCCGGCGCGGCAGAAGCGGCCCCCGTTGAGGAGGAGAAGACGGAGTTCGATGTGACCATTGATGAAGTGCCGACCAGTGCGAGGATTGCGGTTATCAAGGCGGTGAGGGCGTTGACGAATCTGGGGCTGAAAGAGGCCAAGGATCTGATTGAAGGACTGCCGAAGAAGTTCAAGGAAGGCGCGTCCAAGGATGAGGCTGATGAGGCGAAGAAGCAGCTCGAAGCGGCCGGAGCGAAGGTGAGCATTGCTTAGATTCTGGAACCGAATTGAAATTCGTATTGCAAGTGGTATTAGATGAGAGCTTGTGTTTGTTAGCTGAGTATAGTGAACTTCAATTTCTAAAATTGTATTGAAATTCATGCCTTTTTTAATTGTATTCGATTATTTATGTTCTTGCTGATATGATGGTGTTTGATCTTTGATGAAATGCCAGGATTGGAACACCTTGTTAGTTATGGATAGATTTTTTGAGAATCTAATTTGGAATTGTTGCTCGTAACCTCTAACGGAACATCGTGTCAATTTAACTTAGTAATAACTAATAATCTAATAGCTGCTTTCTGTCGCATTTTTTTCGAACAAAATGTGCAATTTATGAAACTTCGAAATCACCTGTAATGAGTGCGTCAAGTAATATCCCTTGACCATTAAAGCATAACGACATACAGCGTAAACTGTTAGACGAGTTAGTTCATAAACGATAAAAACTGAATCCAATATTATTAGTGAATAACCAAATCACATACAGAATAAAATAACAAGCAAAGTATATAAAATATAAAGTCGATACGTAATCGAAACAATAACCTCAATCGATACTCGAAGAGGGAACTGGTATGTCGAGGCCTGCGAACCAGTTTCCTTAAGACTTTTTATTGCCCCGTCTGAGCAAGTCTCCCAAGATACAACGACAACGTAAACGAACTCGAAACCGTGTATGAGAAGTAGCACCGAGTAGAAAGAAATCAGTTGCTCTATTCTTGGAGAAGGAGAGAAAATGGGTAGGTAAATTTCGTATCTAATTCGTCTCTACTACGTGTCTAATTTTTCACTACGAATAATGAACTAGAACAGAGCTTATATAGGAAAAGGGGGGAGAGTTTTTGGAAACGAGTTTTATGGAAACACAATTTTCGGAAATATCAATTTTTTGGTAAGTAGACAATTTCGAAAAATAATATATTAAACTCGAATTTAATAAATTCTGGAAACTAAGAATAATTTCAGAATTATTATAAGATTCGATATAATATAAAATTTGGAAATTTCATTAATTGCATATCAATTTCCAAAACTGAAAAAGATATCAATTTCATATTTTGCATATTATGAAAATTGGAAATTAATTGTTGAGATTTCAATACGGGCCGAAGCAAACCGAAACTGGCGCCACAGGCCCAAATCCGCTAAGCATTCGCGTCCCGCACAGAGCCTTTCACCTGAGCAATTCAAACATGCTAAGAAGCCCATGCTATATAAACACAAGGAAAGTTTGACAATCTTTCCATGTGGGACTACACAGGAATTGTGCATTTTCCATTTGCAATTTTCTCAACAACTAAGTTCAACGGGTGATTTTTGAGCTTTAATTTCTCATTCACCTCTTGTCCCTTTAGACCTCATAATATCTCGTTGGAAAGGCCTCACTTCCTAGAATACGAAACTAATATTTCTATAGTTCTAGGATGACCCGATCCGATAGATAATTGAGCGTCTAGTTGACCATTTCCATTAGTCTAAACTCACTTTTGTCCAACAATCCCCCACATGAATAGAAATTAACGCGAGAGGAAAGCGATAGGATGGTGACTTCTCATAGTTGATATCTGGATAGGATAGGTAGGAAACACCCTTGAACCTTCCCTTGTGAAGATGTATTTACTTTACTGACTGACTAGTAGACACGATGTCCTTGAACTATTATGTCGTTTATGTAAATGAAGATACATCCCACACAGACACCAACAAACACAGTTTTTTCGGTTCTCATGGTTATGTCCGTAAGTCATGGACATCTCTTGGTTCTACAAGAGTTTAAGACAACTAAGCCCCATTAGTTTCCCTTGAGGCGACTCCACCTCACTCTCACATAGGTGATTTCTTTGCTCATATTTTTGAAGCACAATGAATCATTAAAAGCATAGCTTAACCTTAACACGTTTTAAATCACTGTTTACATCATAGGAATTGACCCGGGGTGACCCCCACTGTGACCACACAAGGTTTATGCAATTAGGTTGTCCCATTGAACCTAGATCTTGGGATCTCCAGTCAACTAGGTTGGGTTTTCCTTCACATAACGCCATAATTGATTACGGGCTTTAGTCACATTCCTTTGGATGTTGTAACACTAGATCTCCATTTAACCCTTTGGTTAGCGGATCCGCAATGTTATCTTTTGATCTTGCAAAATCAATAGTGATAACTATAATTGAGATCAATTGTTTAATCAGATTTGTGCCCTATTGATTGCTGCTTGATTATTACAACGCACACAAACCTTGAGCACACGCTTTAGCCAGTCTAGATTATCCTCCAAGAATTTTCGTAGCCACTTGGCTTCTTCACTTGGTTTTATCCAAGGCACAAACTCAGATTCCATGACGGATCTGGTTACGATCGTTTGTCTTAAGGATATCCACGCCTCTACTGCTTCTACTAGAGTAAGGACATATCCACTCATGCTTTTTGAATTCTTAATATCAAATATTCAACTAGCATCAGAGTATCCTTCAAGAACAATAGGTTCTCTCTTATAGTGCAGTCCATAGTCACACGAGTGTATCATACGTATCCAGTTACTCTTATGATAGTTTTCCATTGGTCTTTTCCTGGATTACTCGTGAGTCTGCTCAATGTACTTACCATAACTGCATGTTAGGTCTAGTACAACTCATGAGATACATAGTCAATGCTTTCACCTTTATTTTAGACAGGTGTTCACTAATGTCTATAGGTGTTCTGACATTACAAGTATCATTCTTACTGAATTTACTCAGTATCTTGTCTATGTAGTGTGATTGGGTTAACATGACACCATTAGATGGGCGTTTGATTTGGATGCCCAAAATCATATATGCGAGTACCATTTCTTTTATGTCAAACTTAGAGTTTAACACGGTTTTGGTACCCTTTACCATCTAATCACTACCCCCCCATGATTAGAATGTCATCCACGTACAGACATAGGATCACATATCCCTCATTTGTGGTCTTGACATCTATCATTTGTCACACTTGTTTATCTAGCAGTTATTGGCTAACATGACATCATCAAACCTTTTAGTCCATTGCTTGAGTGATAACTATAGTCCAATAAGATACATCCCACTATTTTTAAGACCGATTGTCATCTTATTTAATAATGGAGCCAATAACTTAGCAAGACACCCCCACATTTTCAAGTAATTATTGGAAGGTTTTCTCCTTTTCCATAATTCGTGTAGAGTCTTGTCTAATTTCTTAAGGGGTACTTTATTCAAAGGTAGTTAGCTAACAAAATAGCTTCCCCTCCCCCCCATATGTCAAGTGACAACCCATATTTGATTTGATCAAAAGGTTCGTCATGTGAATAATTAGTTTGACATAAATTCCACATTTAGTCCATTGGAATTTTAGGATGTGTTCCGATATTATTTACTCTTACGCAGCGCTACGTGGTAAACGTGTCCAATTTTCCATGTCATACATATAATGACACAATGAGATAATTATAAGAAGCGTCCCCCTTACATTATTCATTTTTTTGGACTTAACGTGTTTGGAAACATATTCGTTTCCCACAAATATCCATCCTTAGTCAAAACTAATTTTTCACCCTCATAAATTGTCCTAAAGCCTTGTACGCTTCAAGTCGTTTCGAGGTTCTTCATATACTTGGAAGTCATATTGAAATTTGAGCAATTCCATATAGTGAATCTCAATTTCAAATAATTTCACGTTGTTTCACTAAGAAACTATTTCAATTAACAATTTTTTAACATTTGGACGTATTCCAATATGTTTAAATTGATTTATCATATTTCAATTGTCAAGAATTGAAACTATTCAAATTGGTCATTTGTTCTTTACATGAAGCAAAATTAACTTGATCTTGAACCCTAAATTTAATCGTTGTAACGTGTTTCGCATTGAAACAGAAATTGATTAATAGGTCAATGATCAAATTAATCTTCTCAATGATAAATCGACACATTCGATTGAACTTGTACTAAGGAAGCCGAATCGATTAACTGACTTTAATCGTTTGCACGTGTTTGATCAAGAATTTGGAAAATAAAACTATTCAATTTCTCTTTTCTTGTTCTTGTATAGGTTTGTTTCATTTTTGAAATCAATTGAACCTTTCCAATTTGTCATTTCTTAATAATAACATGATCAAATTCACTATTTAGATCCACATCGATCTTTTATATGGTTCAGACCAATTGAACTGTTTAACTCAAACTTCGATTGAGCTTAAACATCGATTGAGTCGTCTTTACGTGTTTTAAAGAAACAAGATCGATTCAATCTATTTTATCAACTATAGAATTTGAACAAATGGTTCACCACTTAAACCCGAAGTTCATAAGTAGATAGAACGACATCATTTGTCCATCACATTCTAAAGTGAAAGCAAGTTGTTCGTACGTGTTCTTTAAAGAACATAATCAATTGAACTTAAATTCTAACACAGAATTTTTAGTTCCAACTTACTCGTTGTAACATTTTTCCACAAAACAGGAATCAATTAATTTACTTTCCAAATCTTGGATGTTTTAATTAATTGAAACCATTCAGTTTGTCAATTTCCATCGAGTGTCTTTTAGTGGTTGAAAGCACGTTCGATTTTAATTTATTCGTACATGTTCTACTTTAAGAACCGAATCAGATTTTTATTTTACGGATCTCACGAATCCATTTGTTCGATCGTCTTTATGTGTTTCCAAGAAACAAGATCGATCACAAATACCGTTCTTCTAAGGAAATGTTTTAAATTCCCTTTAGGAGACTAGGAAACCGTTTAGGAAATAAATCCAATTGGTTTCCTTCATGAATGTAGAGAAAACCGTTTAGGAATTTTATTCCAAGTTCGTGTCTCTCATTTTTTTCACAAAGAAACTGTATAATTTGTCAGAAAATTTCCAATCGTTGGAAAATTTAATCTGTTCGTACGTGTTCTAAGCTAGAACCGAATCAGATGAAAAGTTAATATGTTCGTACATGTTCTAACTAGAACCGAATCAGACGACACCCAAATTGGTGTAACAAGATCGTCTTTACGTGTTTCTAGGAAACAAGATCGATCACAAGAATTATTCTGGTATACAGAATAAGGAGTAGAAGAGAGTGTTTTTTTTTCAATCTGTCAAGCCGGATTGGATCTGACACACGGATGACCCAACAACCGAACCCGTGGCCTTAACCCGGACCGTACCTGACCCGCACCAGAAACCCAACCCTGCCCCGCGAGCTGCCTGATCCGCGCACAACCTGTATACTGTGGGCCGCAACAAAAACAAATTGATGCTCCACACATAATGCCGCCATCATTTTTTTCCCTTGCGTTCTGCTGCCCACAAATATCAAAATGTGGCGCTAACTCCTCACATGATTCCAATAACCTTTTTTTTGTTTGTTTCCAACCTTCAGTCAAAATATAACCTGCAACAGAGACTTTTGCAATAACACATAGTGATTCAAGCTTTAAAATAAAGATTATAAAATCACAACATAAGTTTTTCAACTTATAATACACCAAATAAAATAAAAACAATACTTGATTTTCATTAATAACCAGTAATTGACCTCAACCTGTGATATTAAAAGACAACACCAATATTAAGGGGAAGAGAAATCGTGTTCTAAACCGATTTAACCAATATCAGAAAAGATTAACCTGATTTAAAATTTTCTGATTTTCATACTGTTCTTCAAAATTAGATAAAACCTGTTTGGATTGTTCAAACTTAGTTTGAATCAAAACTCCGACAAGGATGACCTGTTCTTCGTCTATGGAACTTGCAAAACATAAAAAGTCTTAAGATTGTTAGACGGGTTAGTACATAAACGATAAAAACAGATAAAAACTGAATCCAATATTATTAGTGAATAACCAAATCACATACAGAATAAAATAACAAGCAAAGTATATAAAATATAAATTCGATACGTAATCGAAACAATAACCTCAATCGATACTCGAAGAGGGAACTGGTATGTCGAGGCCTGCGAACCAGTTTCCTTAAGACTTTTTATTGCCCCGTCTGAGCAAGTCTCCCAAGATACAACGACAACGTAAACGAACTCGAAACCGTGTATGAGAAGTAGCACCGAGTAGAAAGAAATCAGTTGCTCTATTCTTGGAGAAGGAGAGAAAATGGGTAGGTAAATTTCGTATTTAATTCGTCTCTACTACGTGTCTAATTTTTCACTACGAATAATGAACTAGAACAGAGCTTATATAGGAAAAGGGGCGGAGTTTTTGGAAACGAGTTTTATGGAAACACAATTTTTGGAAATATCAATTTTTGGGAAATAGACAATTTCGAAAAATAATATATTAAATTCGAATTGAATAAATTCTGAAAACTAAGAATAATTTCAGAATTATTATAAGATTCGATATAATATAAAATTTGGAAATTTCTTTAATTGCATATCAATTTCCAAAACTGAAAAAGATATCAATTTCATATTTTGCATATTCTGAAAATTGGAAATTAATTGTTGAGATTTCAATACGGGCCGAAGCAAACCGAAACTGGCGCCACAGGCCCAAATCCGCTAAGCATTCGTGTCCCGCACAGAGCCTTTCACCTGAGCAATTCAAACATGCTAAGAAGCCCATGCTATATAAACACAAGGAAAGTTTGACAATCTTTTCATGTGGGACTACACAGGAATTGTGCATTTTCCATTTGCAATTTTCTCAACAACTAAGTTCAACGGGTGATCTTTGAGCTTTAATTTCTGATTCACCTCTTGTCCGTTTAGACCTCACAATATCTCGTTGGAAAGGCCTCACTTCCTAGAATACGAAACTAATATTTCCATAGTTCTAGGATGACCTGATCCGATAGATAATTGAGCGTCAAGTTGACCATTTCCATTAGTCTAAACTCACTTTTGTCCAACATAAACGTTCGTGGTTCTTTTAAGGGATAACGTCGATTCCTAGCTCAGTCAGAAAGGTTATTTGTATATTCTAACTGTGCTTCACCTTCCTTTTGTGACAGATCCTAACACAAAAGTGATACACGTTTACAAAAAGTACCAATCACGTGTAAAATAATTATGATAAAGGGGGCTAGGATTTGTAACAAAATACCATCTTTATGCTACTTTTTGTAACAAAATACCACATTTGTGTTAAGATCTGTCACAAAAGGTGGAGCACGGTTAGAATGTGCGAATGACCTTTCTCACTGGGCTATGAAATGACGCTTTCCCTCATTTTAACAATATAACCGTTATGAACGATATTGAAAAGCCACATAGGCAAGATGAAGGAAAGGTGGGGGGTTGGAAAAAGAAACTGGAAGACTTGTTCAAGGTAGTGCCTTAACGCTGCATCTAGGGGAAAAGCGACCGAACTTGAATTGCATCAGTTGTAGGAGGCAAGGCTTCAAACAGGGACTCCTCCTAAAGCCAGTCCTTGAAGCCAAAGGATCCAAACATTCCTCCTAGCGAGTCTGCTTACCATCCCTCGCCAGATCATCCTAGGGTTCACCAGTAGACCCTCTTTTCACTCCTTCAGTATCAGCTCCAACTCCAAGTCCAACTCTATCTTTATGCCCAGACGGACCTGAAACTTCAGTTTCTTGGCTACCAGAGAGTTGGCCGGCCACAAATTTTTCCAGCCAAGATTGATATTCTTGGCCTGAACATTTCCCTGAGGTCCTGTACCCTTAGGTACAATGCTCAAGGATACAATTGGGTCCCTTCCCCGAGGCAAGGTGCACTTAGGTACAATTCTTGGGGATATAGGTCTGACCCTTAAAGCTTAGCTCCGAGACCCTTGAATCCCCCAATCGGTCGTATTTGGCTTGGCGCTTCGGTCCTTCTAGAATTCCAACATGGATGAGTCGAATCGTGGGCCACCAACAATCTACCGATTGCACTACTAGACCACATGTCCGATCAGTCATAGTTGTAGCAAAAGTAAGATACTTTCGTGTAGGTGAGCGAGACTCAAACCGGGTCTGGAAATTCCTTGAATCCCAAAAATAGAAGATGGCGCAAGGGACGCTCCACGAGCTGCCAAAATCTCACTTTCACTCTTCCTCCCCAATAGAGGTCCCAGTGATCACACGGGACCTCGACACAAAGCCCAAGAGTCGAGCCAATTGTTTCCTCGGTCGCTCGGGTCCGCACTAGTGGATGGAGACCATAGGCGTGAACCCATAGCTGGAGTCGATCCAAGGCATGGGGATCCCTAGCATCGGGTACAAATCACTGAGGAGCAGCGGACGGCCATCAAAGCACCAAGGTTCGTTGCTTCAGACAAATGCACGAGCCTCCTCCGACTCTAAGTAGAAGCCAAAAACCCCGGGACTTATTTATTGGATTACCAGGCCCTCCGCGGATCTGCCCCATGCCTTCGTGATGATCCGGAGCAGAACCTTTAATTTTTTTTTCACTTATTTTATTTTAATAATAAATGACAAAAACATCTTCAGTTTATGTAAATCTAAAAAATATGTCAATGTTTCGATAAGTTTTACTCATTTTTCCGAATTAAACAAAGGGTAACTCGATGTTATAACCATGACCTTTCGTTTATTACCAAATCATAACCCAAGAAAAGGCCGGTTCTCATATCATAACGTTGACCGCAACTTTTGTCATTTTCCGTTCTCAAGTTTAACGGTCGTTTAGTGAGTAACAGGAAAAGTTGTTAGGTTAGGGTTATGATTTGAGAATAAACGAAAGGTCTACGTTATGACATCAAGTTTTCTCATATCATTTCAGGAATGTTTTAGAGGCATTTGACAAGTATGTGCCTGATATTTTACGGAATCAGTTACACTTAATAGATTTTAATACATTTTGAGAATTAATTTGTCAAACTTATTATTATGTAATAAAGTTGATAGGTATGAGTTATGATTTGAGAATTGACCAAAGTTCAACCAGACTACATAGGTTTTCCCATTAAACAATAATCATAATTCACATAGTCAAACTAGAGTTAAATGCATTATTTTTTTTCCTTATTTTATCATATACAAGAACGAAATAAAGTGAACCCAGTCATTGTATTCTCTACGCTATCTCGAGTCGTGTACCCTTCCTTAGATTGTGTTCTAGCCCTAACCCTAGTCTCTGCCATGCCGACTGCTCCGTCGTCTTCATCCTCCTCGCCTACCGCGCCATCGCTACTTGTCTCGATGTGTCCCTCCATCACCTGAGAGAAATGTTCCCAAGCCCCTCATAATACCCTCGAGACCTCCATCGGAATTCATCCTCCTGAAACTGGTCAAGAAGAAACGCAACCCTGAAACGTCTTCTCCCGTGTCCCCGATCATGCCGCTGCCACCATCGGCCCTAATCCTCCCACCTGGCCTGCCATTAGTATCGGATACGGAGGTGGTGGTTTTCTCTCCAAGGCTTAGAGGCAAAACGAGATCGGCCTGCTAAGCCTTTCAGCACAAGCTATCGTCACTATCTGGCACACCGTCTCCAACCTTCGATGGTCCTATTTTAAGGATTAAGGTGGCATCTAGGGTTCCGGCCCAGCCCATCCTAGTGTCCCTTACGGACTTGTTGGCCCCACTGTCGTCGATGGGTGTCCTCAAGGATCACTTTTCTACATGCTCCCTCAACGAGGAAGAAGAGATGAAGGTTCTGGTGTCGTATACTCCGACGGACCCCCTTATTATGTCCCGAATTTAGTTTGCCATGGTGAGGAAACTTCTATCTCCCAACACGCCCCGAAAGGACTTCATGCTCACGATCATCACGCGAGCATACAGACTGTCGACCTCGGGCTTGGTGGTCAATGACCTAGAACCAATGAATTTTTCCTTCTACTACACGTCCCAAGAGTCGAGGACCTGGGTTTGTAATAACGAATTGTGGTGCTTCAATGACCATCCACTGCTGCTTGGAGACATCGTGGATCCGATGGCTCGGGACCTTCCTAAGTTGGATTGTATCCAACTTTGGGTGCATGCTCATGGAATTCCTCCACCCATCTGGACCAAGGCCACCAGAGAAGTCATATGTGCCACACTAGGGAAATGTGTGGACATTCCCTGTGACCAATAGGGTCTGTGTTGGGGAAGGCCGGTTAAGGTCCAATTATGGATGGACCTCTATCGACCCCTCCGCTGCACCATGATTATGAGGTTAAGGGATTATCCGGAGCTAGTAAGGGTTGCCCTAACCCATGAACGTCTCCCATCCTTTTACTTCAATTATGGTCGAATCGGTCATATGGTGCGTAATTGTGAATAGGAGGTACCAAGGACCCCGAAGTTGGATGACTTGATTTTGGAGTTTAAAGCGGGAAAGTTGGAGAAGATGTATGCCACAGAATGGGGTACGGGTGTACCACCACCACCAGCAGGGTTCGCACCACTAACCTCGGACATGCTACCTAAGGCATGACCGTATCAGGGAAAAGGGGCACTTGTAGCCCTGGACACGGTACCTAACCCTCATCTAGGGGTTAAGGGCCGAATCGGGGTGGGTCCATACCCTTGAGGGGTCAAGTATGCTTTAGAGAAATGCCTCCCTAGGTCTATCCCATTGTGAAGTTGTCTTGTCCATCTAGAATGTTGTCGGGCTCATGGGCCAAAAGAGAGATACCGTAGGGGAGCCGCGTGAAGACTAAGAAAGCCACCAAATGACCTTTTCGCCCTTTCTTCGTCTTGAGTAAAAAACTACAATTTAATACACGACTCGAAGGTCGGGAATAAATAAATATTACAAACAAGTGGTTCGACGACCACACCTTGAAAGAATAATTACACGTTAACTCTAACGGCTCGCAGGCCGTGAAAAGCGATAAATAATTAAATCGAGCTCGGGGCTATTATGTACACCATGCCAACATCACATCACACATCGTGTTATCAAACAAGCATGTTATCAAACATCATGTGATTTTCCGGTTTTAATTAATAGCCAAGTTTCGAAATTTTTTGATGCTCGGTTTATCGAAACCGTTCAAAAATGAAACTTTTGAACATTTGATCTTCGAGTTCGTCATGACGGTTCCAAACTCGTCATAACTAACAAAACGGTTTAGCCTTGGCATATCAACCATCCAATGGTCATGCTTGGCCTAGCTCCGTCCAACGGAGCTCCGTTCGGTCTCGGTTTCGGCTCCCCGAGAGTCCCGCTCCCGAGACCCGAAAAATCAAACTTTTTTCAAAATTTCCAGATTTGAAATAATTTTCAAAAATTCATTTTACATGCATTAAATCCATAAACAATAATTTAAAACATGTTATCAATCAATTTAGCAAAACAACATGCCAAAAACGAAACTTTCAAGCAAAACCGAAACTTTGAACACCGTCTTGTGAATCCCGAAGGTAGCACGGCTCTGATACCACTGTTGGGTCTCGAGGTAGGGTTGGAGATGAACCAACTCGCAGCGGAAAATCAATAAAAACCAAGAGAAGATTAAAACCATGAAACAACTAACAAAGAATGGATTCACAAGAGAAAAATTCAGCACTATCTCTTACCAAAACAAGAACACCGGTTAACGAATGATTGGCTTGAGTCTCCAAGACGCCTACGTATCCACATGGGAATCAAAGCCACGTAGTTCTTCTCTTTGAGGACTCAAGAAAACAAAAATGGAGGTGGAAACTAGCCAAACCCGAAATGGCAAGGAAGAGGGAGAGAAAATGTGTTTCATATTCTTGTCTTGTGTTTGTTATGTTGAAAAAAGATGACTTAAACATAACAAAACCCATACTTGTCCAACTAAAGGCATGGGACAAGTATGGTGTCAAGTAAGGTGTAAATAGGACAAAGTATGGCAAGACAAGATTGGGTTAGGTGGTGAATCACCAACACCTTAATCCTTGTCTTGCTTACTTAGTACTAATTAATCAAGACTTGATTAATTAGTTCCATGGGCCTTGGTTGCATGGGCCTTTCATGGGCCTCTTGGAACATGGCCCGTGGCCATTTCTAACGAGGTCCCGTGATTCGCTCATCGCCTCCAAGCCTTCCATACCGGAAATGTCCAACATTATCCGACGCGATCAATCCCAAGACTCCAAGCCTTGTCTCGATCCGTAAAGTCCTATTCACGTACGGGCACATGACCCAAAACCCAGTTTTGGTCATGTCCCGAGACAACTCCCTTTTGGCCATTCTCCATAAATGTGTCAATGAGTTTCATCCTCCGGTGTGACCCTTAGGTTTATGCATGTCAATAGATCAACGTAAAATCCCATTTTACTTGATCCTATTTAAGTGGCAACTAACGAGACTTTAGTATTGCCTGACACTGCATAACGAATCGACCCTGTCGATTCTAACCTTTCCGTCATCCCTGTCATTATCCTTTTATCTCCGATATCCTGATTGAGATAAGGCATAGAGCCGTCATCCTTATTATTCTCAATCACCGTTCCTTGATATGTGAGATGACTGAAGATATGATACCCATTATCATGTGCATGGCCATGCTATTCTTTCAGTCACTCTCGATCAAGCGGCCGAGAACCGATATCTTTCCCATACCTCAGTATGAGGGATAAATCCCTTAGCCGCCTTTCGTGTCACTCATGTAGCCCGTCCCCAAGCCAATCCTGGCCGTTATGGAAGCCCTGTTACGGACAACGTTAGGCTCAGGTCAAACTCAGTTGTTGACTACATAGCGATCACAAAGACTCCTTGGTCTAAGGATACATGACAAGCTACGGCACTGAATATGTTCATGACTTAATCTATGGCACATATTCAGGGCGGGTCGTCCAATATCATGTCCCACATGATATCTATGATCAGACTCCGAAATCCCATTCCAATGACTAACAGAACGTAAGCCATAAAGAGCCATCTTTCATACTAGTCGCTTCTAGTGAAGCTTTGTTGACTGGGGACCCATCGAGTGTGATCTATCTCGATCTATGGTTCTATTCGCATGGTGGGCATAGATCAGAGCACACATCGATATATTACTCCAACATATAAGTAATATAAAGCCGTTTTAATTTTATTGCTAACGATGATATATACATTTGGACATTTAGGATTGAACTATGGGCACTAAGACTAACACAAGCCTCGCCTCCCGTCCAGACTGTCAAGTTCAAGTTCAGTCGTCCACCTCACGACGAAAAAAGTCCTCAGGAAAGCAGGGATCAAGCAGTGCTTAAACACCATTCAGGTTAACAGTAATCTTGTCTTAGAGTTTTTTGGTCAAAGACCTTGTAGGGCTTTGACCATTGTATAATGACTCTTTTATAATTTAATATATGCATATTTCGTTAAAAAAAAGAACGAAATAAAGTTAGAATTACATTTCTAAAGTCATTGAATTTATATTTTTTGAAAGGGAGAAATTATATTCATAAAAACAAAGCTACCCAAAGGCTACGTAATCTTGTTCCGTAACTCGAGGGTCTACGGGATTGACTCCCTGGTTCACACCAAGACCTTTCTCCTTTTCCCTCCTCGCCTTTTCCTCTTTACGGCCTTCAAACTAGCGATTGCGTACACGCTGGGAGTGTAATCAGGATTGGCTTGTCAACAACAACAAAAGTGAGAATATCCATTTCATTTGTAGGGGTACGGGGTCCTCACCCTTCTTGTTCCACTGCTGAAGTCGTCGATAGCATCTAACTCTTGGTCGAATTGGTGCTTCCGACAAGGGCTATTCTTAACAAGGTTCCCCTATTGTTTCAAATGAAATAATGCTCATACCTTTGCATGTAATCCCTTTTCGCATCACCCATAATTTGATTATCCGATCGACATATTTGATAAATGTGTCTGAACATGGAACCAACAACCTTGAAATTACCTCACTTTCTGGTTGATCATGCTCTAGTGATTCTTGTCATCCTTCCCGCTTCGCTAAACCCCGTCTTGTAACCCGGGCATGGCGGTAACATCCGTCTTCATGTTTTCCCAAAAACGTGAAGAAGTCTAGTCCATCCCAAGGGTCGGATCCTCCGAGTAGTTCATCCACTCACTCACAAGGGCGATCTTCTCAACATGCATCCATATAACCTTCTTCTTCCGTTTTCGGTTGATGGGTGGCTCCAAACATGGCGAGCCCTGGAGCAGGAGACATCCTCACTCGTATGTTGGTCAGTCAAATGAGGCCCGAGATGGGGAAGAAATAATGCACCGGGGACGGTACGCACGCATACTCCCATAATGATTCCTCGTAAAAGGAATAAGAATATAATTGAGAGTCGAGAACATAGTCCCTCTCACGCCCGTCATTAAGCAATGAAGGCATATTGGGGTTGGGGTATGCTACTATGGCATAAACTGTTTTGTTGGGTAAGAAGAAGGAGATTTTTTCAAACAAATAGGACGAGTCAAATTTTGATACAACATAAGAGGGAGGAGATTCAACTACAGAAAGTGAAGAGGGAGAATCATGTGCGAAAATGACAAAAGGAGATTCGAGAGCAACTGAGGCAGAAGTAGATACAGGGTGGTGTGAGAGTGAGGACGAAATTACTGGATATTTATGAGTCAAAAATCAAAAAATTTAATCGTCGATGCCTTTAGCTAAATCTAATAAGCTGGCAAACCCCATTGTGGTTACTCTTTCAGTGTGTACTTATCTATTTAAACAATTATCCATCAGCTATTTTGCATAAGTCAAAGAAATACAGAAGTCCAAACTTCACGTGTAAAAAAAAGAAAAGAAGGGTTGACACGTGTCGACAACATCTAGTAGAACCGTTGACACCAACTATGCGGTTCACCGTTGATGTCGGTGTTAACGCTCAATAAAAATCCTAACTCAGCACTTGATAACACAACGATAACGTTAGTTAACATTTCCACTCGAGGAACGAGATTTTGTGTTGACATGCTCCTCGATCCAATCCAAGTGGATACCCTTCCGTACCTCCTTCAGTCTGGGACGGTTGAGATGTGGACAACGTCTAATTGAAGGAGTAGCCTACCATCTCTTCTCTCTTAAGAAACCTCAACACCCTTCCTCTTCTTGCCTTAACGAGTGCTCGTCCCCCTTCTTCGGGCGAGCAAGCTACCCCTTGGCCTACTAATCCGGTTGATGCTAGGGAGTCCTTGGGGACTTCCGAAAGCAAGTCAAACAGGTGGACCGATATGTATTGACTTTGACTACGAAGAGTCAGACACGGTCTCTGTGGCAGATTTGTATGATGGTCTAGACCAAGATCTCATTTCTTCCTCATATTCGACCCCTTCGCCGCTCCAAATTGACTTTTTATGATATCCTCTCTCAAATAGATGTCTTTTCAGGGTTTTTGTAAAGACCGCCCCGGTTAAAAGAATTAGTATTTAAAATTGTTCGATTTGAAACGTCGTTGGTTGGAAAACGGGTTGATTCTTGGAACAAATGCAAAAGAAAAAGAAAAGAAAAACAAAAAAAAAGGGAAAAGAAGCAAACTTGGGCCAGGCTGATTTAAGCCCAGCACGCTGAGCCCAAGCCAGCACCGGGCCCAAGTCCACTACCCCCTCAACCCTAACTGTTCACCTTGTTCTTCACGCAGCCGCGCACGCCTCTCGAGACAACCCTCAGTAGCTCTCCCTCTCTCTCTTTCTCTCTCTCACTGTCTCTCTCTCTCTCTCTCTCTCTCTCTCTCGCAATGCCGTCGTCGCCTCACCGTGCTCTCCTCCGCGTGTGAATCGAGCCACGCCGTCAACTGAAACGAGAACTGGACGCCGAGAAATTCTCCCCGTGGTTCTTCACTCCGGGGTTCGAACCACGCCGCGCCGGCGACGGAGGAAACGACACGGGTTCGTGCCTCCTCTTTGCCCCGTTCATCTTCTCCGACAATCCCCACCTGAAAACCCTCTGAGCCGAGCTTCGTTGGAACGAAGGTGGTCGGACGCCATCGCTGCTCGCACGCCGGCGAGAGCTCGAGCTCTCGCCAGGTCTGAGACGGAGGGCGTTGGACCGCGCGTCAGCCACCACCTCACCTTCCTGGCCACGCCGAAGTCCTGGCGCCCTTCCCATCTACCATTACTCCTCCTCCGAGCTGCCCTGCCGCCGTCCGCTGCCATGTCGAGGCCGGAACCCTCGCCGGAGTAACCCTCGAGCCATGCTAGACCTCGACCAGTCTGAGCCTTGGGTCAGGACGGGCCTTGGGCTAGGACAGGACTTGGGCCAGGACACGGGTCTCGGACCAGGCTGGGTCTTGGGCCAGACCGGATCCCGATTTGGCCTTGGGCCAGGCCAGGCCCAGGTCCCTGGTTTGGGTTATAGACTTGGGTCTGGACCGGGCCTGAGTCGGGCCTGGACCCGGGTCTGAGTCGGGTCTGGGGCCAGGTCCGGGTCGGGTCTGGGTCAGGTCTGGGTCGGGTCTAGGTCAAGTCCGTTTCTGGGTTCTGGACCAGGTCGGATTCGGGTCCGGTTTTCGGATTCGGGTCGGATCTGGGTCGGACGGATTAATTAATTATTTAATTAATTTCAATGATTTAAATTTGAGAATTTAAAGGACTAAATTGATAAAATAGAGGACTGATTCGGACTGTACCGGGACTGATTATCACCTTTACTTGTTTTTAAATCAGACTTTGACTTCGCCCGAGAAGACCGGAGGTAGGCCCGGACGTCAACAACTAGGAGACGTAGATGTTTATTCTGTTGAGGTAGGGAACGTAGCGAATACTGTTTTAATTACGGAAAGTTACTAGTATGCATGTTAGGTAATAATAATAACCGGAAAGGTCCTAGTTGGCATATAGGATGTGATTCACTAGAATAACCGCTTTCAATTATATAATAACCAGACGAGTCTTAGTTCGCATGTAGGATGTGAGTCACTAGTTTAACCGCTTTCAATACCTGGGAAATTGTCGTGCTGGTAGAATGGCCATGTCGAGCCTTAGGGTGCGTGTTGATTGAGATGCTTGATGAGTGTTGTAACCGCTGTTTGAGAGTCTTAATAAGATTACTCGGTGCAGTATGTTGTGTTATGTGTGGGCAAGTGTGCCGTGTTTAATGTGATGTGAACCTTTGGTTGTGATATGATCGGGTGAGTGATAGACCGATTTGTGTGTTATGGTGAGTTGGCTCGGTCGGTATACTGTGGTTGAATTATGGCATTGTGATGCGTGAGACCTTCTTGATGCGTGTTCCAAGATGAGGTAAGCCAGTTTGATACCTACACCAAGGGAGTATGCCGGTGTAGGGTAACTAGGCCAAGGTCCGGGAAGGCGACGACCGAGGTATGAGCCAGTCCGGTATGCGTGAGGCCCTGATTCTACGTGATAGGAAGACGTCCGACTGAGGGATTTCTGGTCTGGGATGTTACCCCGATTATACGTGACGGGAAGATATCGGGACCGATGTTGTGTGTTCCGGTACGATATAAATGGGACGGGCTATGATAGCCGGTAATTTCGGGAACGGTTGTACTAAAAGTTGTGTTTATCTGCCGTGTGCTTTGTGCGTGCTGGTTGGCTCTGTGCGTTGTTGTATATGTGATTGTGGTCTTGTGAGACTGTTTAGTGACTCGAGATGTTGTTATACCTGAATTCTATGTTTTGCCGTGCGAGTTCACATGTGTGGTCGGTTGTGAGATAACCGTGAGTGTTGTCCTTTGAGAATTGTCAGGTGCTGAGTGCCAAGAGCAAAATTGAGATGAGAGTTTGTTTTCGGTTCAGTGTTGAGTTTGATTTACGGGTTGTGCCGAGTGAAGGTCAGGAGTTGCCTTGGGTTGATTGCTTTTTGGTGGTTAGTTATGTCTTGCTAGTATGCCCTAATTGGACTGTTACTCGTGGCATTGAACTGTTGTTCATGACCTTAACTACTTTTCCTACTGAGCAAAAGCTCACCCCTTTACTTTGTTGATTTACAGGTTTTGAGCGGGACTTGGACTAGCGGGATTCTCGGAGCTAGGAAGCTAGTGAGAGTCTTAGCTACTGTTTTCTAGAGACGTACAGTTGTTACTATTCCTAAACTGTTTTCTTTTACCGAGCTGTTGACTCATATGGTTATTTGGAGATTTAAACTGTTATTTGAGACCCGTTTTCGTTATTAAATTTTTTATTGATTTACTATTTTAGTTCACGTCTCGGATCCGGTCAAAACCGGATTTGGGCGTGACAGCTTTCCTCGCCATTAAATAATAACCGCTTAGGGGAGAGTATTACCCATATTGTAACTCAATTTACAGAATGTTTGGGGCTTCGCTATAGATATTCATCCGAGAAAGACTTTAAAAAAATTAAAGCAGTGCTGAGTCCTCACTATAACAACTATATTTTACGTCCAATCAGGATCGCTTAATTATAATTCTTTAGAGCATGTACAACGCAAAGGCTTGGGTTAGGGGCTCGTATGCTGGCTGTGCAAAACAGTGGTTTCCAACCCCTAAATTTAACTGTGTTCCACAGTAGTGAGAACCAAATAGGGCTTGGGTTGGGGCTCAAGTTGTGAGTGGATGCTAAATTGATATTTTGCTGAATTTATTAAATTCTTTAATAAAACAATAAATGTTATATAAAATTGAAATAAATTTGACAAAAATAATTAATAATAACATAAATTAAAATAATTTGAAACTTAGAATTTTATTCATCCCCGAATAATACCATCAAGTACACAAGTGTTGCACATAAAAGTATTTCTTACTCGTCGTCGGAATGGTAATGCGCTCCAAACCGACCCCATATGTGCTCAATAAGGTCATCTTGTAGGTGCCAGTGGGTCCGATCATTTGTGACGCTGAGTCGAGTAGCCAAGCGTTGTTGGTATTGCAAGGTCCCTCCTTGGTGTCATCATTCCGGTGGTGTCCAACGTGGTATTTTTGGAGGGGCGTCGTACAACAACTCGTCATCTCATGCTTCATATCGGTCGCGTTCATCCTCTACAATCATGTTGTGTAGAATGATACAAGTGTGCATGATATCAACCAAAGTATACTTGCTCCAAACACGAGCGGGATGAGAAATGATGTGTCACTGTGCTTGGAGGACTCCAAAAGCTAGTTCAATATCTTTCCGACAACCTGCTTGAACTTTAGCAAACAACTTTTGTTTTTGAGTATAAGGATGGCAAATAGACGTCACGAACCGACTCAGTGATCGGTAAATGTCATCCACCAAATAATAAGGTCGGTCGTAACGATGACCGTTGATCTCATACTCCACGGAAAGTTCACGACCATGATAAGCGTCGTGGAATAAGTGGCTTTAGGTGAGGACGTTGATGTTGTTGTTCGAGCAAGCCATCCCGGAAAATGAATGTCAAATCCATAAATCACGGGACGCTACAACTTCCAGCATAACGATGGAATCCCCTTGGTGATCTCCCCGACCATGGGCTTCTTGTCATGCAGTTGGGCAATTCTTCCACTCCCAATGCATGCAGTCAATACTCCCAACCATGTCGGGGAACCCTCGGTTGTACCCCGATTCGAGTAATCGGGTCAAGTCCTCCATCGTTGGTGTACGATCGTACTCAACCCCGAATACCTCGACAACTGTCTTGCAAAAGTGGCTTACACATTCGAGTATGGTACTTACCCCAATTCGTACGTATTCGTCCAACGAATTGGCCGAGCACCGATACGCAAGCATCCGTATCGCGGGGGTGCATTTTTGGTGCGTTGATAACCCTAAGCGTCTTACAGCATCCCGCTTCTCAATGTCGTAATCTTCATGCTCCGCTACCTTGTCCCTCACCCGTTGAAAAAGTGGTCGACACATGCGGAATCAACGCCTAAACATATCGGCCCCATACGTGGGCTGATCGGCAAAATAATCCTTCATTAGGCGGTCGTGGGCTTTTAGACGATCTCTTCTAATCTCTTGTCGAGAAGATTCCCCACGTTTGATCCCTGCCTCCGTGCGTTGATCTTTGGCAGTACTCTCTCTATGCCTCTCTTAACCCTTCGCTGGAGTCGTTTTCCCACTAAACGCACTTGTGCTACCAACTCCTCATATGATGGACTCTTCTCGTGAGACATTTTTTTATCGAAATTTAGGAGAGAAAATTTAGAGAATATTGTTGGTGGTATTGAAGAATGAGGGGGTGTATTTATAGCTGAAATTTCTGAATATTATGTATTTTTTTAAAGTTACTTTTACCGATCGTTGGCAACGGTCCGAATTTTTTTTTCTCGGCTTAGCCACGTGTCGCCGCCTCATTGGCTGGCTCGGAACCGACGATCAGCAAACCAACGACCTGCAACAACGATGGGCGAGTTGCGGGCCGCGACCACGACCCGCAATTTAACGGTTCGTGGCCATAGAAAATGTGTTGCACAATGTGCAATCCAAAATACGAACCATTAAATTGTGAGTCACCGATCGCAGTTCGAAACTTAGTTCAATGCACTTTACGTGCTCTTTGACTATACTGTTTTTGATGTTTATACTTTTGTCATTACTTTGTATGGTTCGTGTAGTTTACAAAAGTTTCTCCCTTGCTAAGAAAGACTAACATTGATGACCCGACAAACGAGTCAGGCTTAAGTAGTAATAAACGCCAAACCTTCTGCATATACTGGTCGCTTAAAACAATCAATATTTATTAGGTTTTATAGCATTAGTACGGACATTTCGTCCAAAAAATACGTGAGTCCAAATTTCACGTACAAAAATTGAAAAGGCCGACACATGTCGACACCCTACTACGCAGCCGTCTGCGCCTCAACGTGAAAACAGGATAAAGCTGTAGGAACAGCCAAGGACATGCTCTATTCATACCACCATCATCATCTTCGCCTCAGATCTTTGGACACGTGCCCACCCCTCAAAGCGTTACGAGATATGATTGGCTTGTGCTCATCGGATCCCAAAGGAGGCTCATCTCCTCGCGAGTAGAAAACATTTATCTACTCTCGAGAGTGGGTAATAATGTTAACGAAACCGTTTTTGTACAAATATTTCACCGCATCAATCGTACGGTACCTGTCCCCTCTTATAGCTGCAAAGCAGCACCGAATTTTTTCATTCCTCGTGCTCCTGAAATTTTCGCTGAGGTTCTGTCATCTTCTCCTCTATTTCCTCTGATCTAGAAATGGCTGAGACCAAAACCTAGCTGCTCTCCGTCTCTATCCGTTCAAGGTAATTTCTTTCTCCCTCCGATGCTATATTTTTGTTTATAAATCTTGTTCACTGTAGTCTTAGTTCATGTAATTTGTATGCGAGCTTGTTTTCGGCGAGCTAAACCCTTAACATGAGTTGATTCCCAAGTTTTTTTTTCTGATTCCATGGTTTTGTTCTTCTGGTTTTCTGTTTCATCCGTTAGATTGTGGTGGAGACCGAGATGTTGTCTGTAGAGGGGAGTTTCGCTTACCGGACTGCGGTGGATTTTCAGGGTTCTGATTCTGGAGGTGGTGTTGAAGGTTCTGAGATTGATGGGGTTCAATCACTGTTGAATATGGGAGGAGGAAGAGTGGAAGAGCTTTCTGTTGGAGATGAATGTGGGGTTTCTGAGAATGAGAGGGGTTCTGTTTTGGGGGCTGAGGGTACTGCTGGTAATTTGAGGTGTTTTCATGGTGTTGCTCCATCTGCAAAAGATGGGAATATGAAAGATTTAGGCCATGAAGGGCATGGTTTCAGTGTTGGTGACTTTGTGTGGGGTAAAATCAAGACTTACCCATGGTGGCCTGGGCAGATATATGATCCTTCTGCTGCTTCAGAGTCTGCAGCAGAGCACTATGAGAAGGGGAAGTTCCTTGTGGCTTTTTCAGATAACACATTTGCTTGGTGCAATCCTTCTCAGTTGAAGCCTTTTGAGGAAGATTATTATGAGATGTTGAAGCAAAGTAAGACGATGACCTTCCACAGTTGTGTGCATAGAGCTCTGAGTGATATTGGTAAGCTTTTGGAGTTGAAGATGACTTGCAGGTGTGTGAGGAATGGAAATCAAGGTAGGGCGTTAGCAGAAAATACTGGAATCAAGGAAGGAGTCTTTGTGCCTGATATGTTCTTCAATACTGAGTTCGAACCTGCTGATTTCGTTTGGAATCTAAAATTGGTTGCACGGGTTGCTTCCTCTGCCACAATTTTAGACTCATTGATCTTGAAGACTGGTCTCTCAGCTTTCTATCGCTCAAAAGGGTATTATCAGGTACCTGAGTATCATGAACCAGAACTGATCCCGGGTCTTGAAGACAAGATGGAAGATAAGTTGAGTGATGTAGTCCTCAACTATGGGTTTCTTCAAGTTCCAGCTCAAGGACTCTCTGGAATTGGCAAAAGCAACCTAGCAGTTTGCCCGAGTCTCCCAGAGAATCAGAACAACACTGCTGAAACCATTGCTAAAGAAGGAGACTGTATTGATACTTTGATAGCTATATCAAGGATGAAAGGGTCTGCGGTTCCAGAGAGCAAAATTTCAAGTGGCAATGGTGGGGGAGGGGACCAAAAGGGAACTAAGAAGAGAGCAAGGAAGACAAAAGGTGTTGTTGGCAATGTAGCTATGGAGAATGCTCATTTTGCAACAGAGAAAGAGGTGGATGATAAGTCCAAAGAGCAGAATAGGAAAGGCTATGGATTGAGGGATCGGAAGAAAAGCAAGTATCTATCACCTCCTTATGCACACCCAACTCAGACCAACATTACTGGTATGAAGCATGGCTCATTGAGTAGCTCAAGTCCCCATCCTATGAGCATTATGCTATCAGCTAAAGACGTGCTGTCTGAGATTCGGGCTAGAGCTCTTTCAGTATATCAGGACGACAAAGAAACTCATGATCAAGTCACAAAATTTCTAGGCATGTACAGAAGCTCAACATATCAGCTTTCTGGATCCCACTTTGATACGTATGTGGAGGAGCAGAATCAGCAGACTCGAGGAAGCTCTCAAAAGCAGCCTGGTAGGAAGAGAAAATCAATGAGCTCAGAGCCTGAATTTCTGAGTAAAGATCTGAATCAGAGCAGCTCCTTTGCTCCACAGCCAGAGAGGAGGAGGAGGATTGGGCAAGGTATGTCAAAATGTAGTGGATCCACAACACTCATGGCTACATTTGGTCCTGCATGCTCATTGCCTACAAAAAATCAGCTGATTGCAGCATACAAGAACTTTGGAAATCTAGATGAAAATGAGACAGATGTGTACTACAACAATTTCTGTGCTCGTGTTGCGTTCGTGAAGAGCTCGGATGCTGAGAAGGCACTGGAGAGTTCACAGGAAGCCAGCCCCTTCGGAACTGCAAAAGTCAGTTTCAAGCTGCACTACCCTCATGAGAATTCACAATCCAAAGCACCCTCCATTGACAAGCAGGCTGGTAATGGTGAGGCCTCACAGTCACAGCTGAAACTCATCCAGGAAAAACTTGAGAGAATGAGTAAGATGGTGGATCAGTCGGATGGGGAAATGTCTGAAACTCTGAAATCTAAGCTGGAGGATGAGATGAGAGTCCTAAGCTTCATGGGTTAGTATTGACAAGAACATCAACACATCTTTTTTGTTTCCCTATACATATATAGGTGAAAATGACTTTTGTCTGAAACCTTTGTGCTTACTGATATGGTGGAGTGGAGCATAACATTACTCTTTGCAAGATTGACTGCTCTCTCCACATTTTGCATTGCTGACTAGTTTTTTTGCATATCTGTTTCAAGTATATGTAACCTTGGAGTTGAGAAACAAGAGTATTTTGGCGCATTGTGTAGATTCAATTGAATATTATCATGTAGCTTTGAATCGGTTGAGGGAGTGGTGGTGTGGCACCATTAATTAAGGTCATGACTCATGATTTAAGGTATGGTAACAGTATAAAAATGAACCATACAGTAAAGAAACCCTTCTTTGTTCCCTAATTGGCCTTGAGCTGCGGGGACTGAGCTCCGGCGAAAGAAACCCTCCCAAAACCGAAATGACCAATTTGGTAAAGCTCATACCAAACCTTGTCTGCTTCAAATTGAGATTGTATTTCCAACTTTACCCCCTCCCTCGACCTCTCTTCCCCACCCCTCTCCACCAACACGCACTCTCTCCCAATTTTCTGGCACTTTCTCTTGTTTTTCCCGAGACCCAAACACCTCCTCCCGACCTTCCAAGGGGCCTTCACCAGCGCGAGCGTCAGCAGGTTCACCACTGCGCAGGGGCAGCAGCAGAGCGCCACGCAGTCCGCTATCATCCCGGCCGTCATGGCCTTCAACTGCTTCCCCGAACATCCCAGCAGATCGCCGCCGTCTTCCGCCGCGTCCCTCCCCTTCCCGTTGCTGGTTCTCGACGATGAAGTATCGTTTGTACGCGAGAATCGAGCCGGGATTGCGTCCTCCATTCGATCAGAATGAAAACCACCTGAAGTAAAATGATAAGCAAATGAAATCGCCACCACCGCTTGATCAAGCAAATCAAATCATTGACCGTGGAAAGAGAGCGCGTAGGAAGACGTATTTGGTTCAAAATCTGAGGGTATTAATGACAATGGTGAGAAAGACAGAACTAGCCTTCGGCAGTCATGTCTGATCAATTAGATTTCATTGTAAAAGAGAAGTAATGGGAAGGGTAAAAACGTAAATAAAAAGGAACAGAGAGAGAGGTTTTGTGGTCGAAAATGGAAAATGAATGAGACTGGACAAGACAAGCAGGAAGGGCAAGACCATGGAACAGTTGCCATTTATGGGTCTATATGAAAACAGAAGCATTAATTAATACCCCGTCTCCTTTGCAATTGAGCTTTATAAAAATTGCTTCTTAATTAGCATAAGATTAGATGGCAATTAGTAGAGCAAAGCAAGAATGGAGGTTGAATGTACATTGGAGATGGAGAGTGAGTACTGAGTACCTCAAAGCTCTTCAACTTCCGAACTGTGTAGTGTGTAGGAAGAGACTAATCTATATATATATGAGTAAAACTTGCATGCAAAAGAGCAGCTTGTAGAGTTGAAAATGCAAGGTTTGGCGATCCGATCTGGGGAGGAGAGAATCTTGGGTTAATTTATAGTATAGTGAAGGCTTAGGCTTAGGCTTGGGGTATATTAAAAAAAAAGGAGGAGGTTAACTAACGCTGAATAGAAAATGAATGGGAATCAGTGCCCCCATTAATGGACTGTTCCGTGTGATTGTAGCTAAAACAGAATTTACTTCATTTCTGGAAATGTACGTACCCAGGTGGCTGCTGACGATAACGCAGCCGTGGATTCATGAGTCCCGATGACCCTATAGGGAACGGGGAATTGTCTCTTCCATCCTATTTTTTTCAACTCCGTTTCTGATCCGGATTAAGCCCAGAGTCATGGAGTCTGGGCCCAAAACAGGTGAGGATCGACCCACGAAGACTGGGCCCAGTTATGCACGAAACCCTAAAGAACGGGTCTCTTATGTCTGGTTCCTCCTATAAAGCATGTTCACAAATCCTTAACCGGAAGAGCAAGGCTTTCTTTTTTGTTATTGTTTGTGGGAGGTGATGAGCAATGCTCTATTCTGACAGCTCTTGTATGAGAGGAGTTTTGAAAAGCTCCTCCATGAGCAGATACAGCACGAATCTGAGCCCTCCCTTCGTATTCTTTTTGTTTCAACACCTTATCTGTTGCTGCTTTATCTCGAGCAACTTTTTTTTTTTATCAACAAATGTTTTATTAGGGGACCAGGTTTTCAAACCGAAAACAAGTTCAAGGGGTTACCCTCTTAGAACCAAGAGCATCAAAACCTCAAGGGGCTACAAACACAACCAACCAGATGAAAACTAACAAGTGTCTAACATGAATCCTATACCCAGATCAAACAATGAAGAAAACCAAACTACTCTCAGAGCTTCGAAAACTACTGAGAAATATGAAATGAACTATTGACAACTTAGAACACCAATCTGACCAAACTAACAACCAACCGAAGGGCTTAGGACTTTTACCTAAGAAATTTACCAGCCTTGAAGAACACAAGTGCCAAACAGAGGCTATACAGACCAAGTAAGAACAGAAAAAAAAAAAAAAAAGCAAAGAGAAGACCAAGAAACCCACACCTTCAAATCACCAACTCCTTAACTCGGACCTAGCAAACTAGTGTGGATAAAACCAATCAGTCCTTCGTTACTCGTGGGTAACTCTCCTCTCGACAACACGAAGAGGAGAACCAAAAGGAGGAGGACCGACCTCAAAATTGAAGCCGAGTGATCTTTAACCCACAAGGTCCCTAACCCCAAATCCTAGGGATGGAAAAAAACCTGGCCCCGACGGGGACCCGGTGTCCCCGACCCGATCGAGACGGGTTCGGGCGGGGTTTTTCTGATTCGGGGTGGGGAAAACCCGGTCAACGGGGATTTTGACCTGGGTCGGGGCGGGGACGGGTTGGTATTCCCCGACCTGAACCCGTCCCGGTATGTTATTATAGTAAAAAAATATGATTTGGAACAAAGAACCTTCGTATCCTAGTGGTAGAACTCTCTCTTTACCTTCTATAGGCCCAAGTTTGAATCATATCAATGCAATTTTTTTCATATTTGTTGAAATGTTTCAACACAAAACAAAGGACTTTGTGAGGTTCAAAACAGATACCTTGCCTTGCAAGAAGGAGCATGATACCACTGCTTATTTCTTTCATTATATACATATGATTATTACCAAATACGTAAAAAAGAGTTCCTGATCTCACATCGCCCAAATTGCAATTGGTAAGCTTCTTACTTCTCTCTATATTGGACTCATTTGTTTATAGTTAGTCAAAACTTGTTTATTGCAATTATTTTGGCTATAAACGAGTGCAATATTTTAATCAAGAAAATGTAGTTGATTTAAAATGTTGCTTTGTTCCAAATACATAAATTTTGGTTTGTGTTTTAATTCTGAATTTTTTGTGTGAAACTACTTCTTTCTATCGGGGCGGGGCGGGTTTCCCCGACCCCATCAGGGTGAAGGCGGGGCGGGGCAAGGCCGGGGACGGGGCATGGATTTCAATATCTGTAAAGACCGCTCCGGCTTAAATCGGGTTAAGCTTTAAAGTTTATTCGTTTGAAGCGTCGTGGTTGAAAGTCGGTTCGAGTTTTCTAATCGGGCTCGAAATAAATAGCTTTTAAAAAAAAAGGATTTGGGCTGGACCGGGCGGGCCAGGCCCTATCCAGACCCGGCCCAAGTTGCTGACCCGGCCCAAGCCCGGAGTATAAAAAGCCCTTTAGAGGGTTTCAGTTCAAACTTCACCTCCTTCTCGCGCACCCGACCCTCCAAACCCTCTCTCCTCTCTCTCCCAACTCCCGATCCCTCCCTCTTTCTCTGGTTCTCTCAGCTCCGGCCGCCCTCACTCGCCCTTCTCTCCCTTCCTCGTCCTCTCCATCCCGACTACAGACCGTCGCCGACCTCCCCTCTCCCTCTTCTTCCACGCTCAACCCAAGCTCGCCGGCCACCCCCGTCCCCGACCATCTCCTCTCCTCTCACGGCCGCCGCCGTCGTTATCGTCTTCGAGCTTCCCTTTCCCCTCCACGCCCGTGCACCGCCGGTGCCATCCTCGCCCCAACGTCGCCGGCCTCCCTTCGCGTTTTCTCCCTTGAGCGTAGCCGAGCTCTCAACCACCCTCACGCTCGTCTCTGACCACCACCGTCGCCCGTCACCGTCGCCTTTTCCCCCCCACGGTGAGCTTCACCCCGTGAGACCTCGGCGGGTTTAGTCACCGCTGATGGTCGGTCGGATTCTAACCGAACCTTTCCCCTTCCTTTTGTTTTGTTTCTTCGTTTTTCTGTTGAATCTGATGATTGTTGATCGGAACCCTAATGGATCTAGACATCATGGAAACAGAAACCTCTTTGGATCTGGGTTGTTTGGAAGCAAAAGAAAAGGAGATTTAATCAAAGAAATTAAAAAGAAAAGATTTTGGTTGAAACGAAAAATAATCAGTTTTTAAATAATCTGGGTTAAATTGAAAAAGAGTTAAAAGAACAGATTTAATTTAAAGCGACTTTGGACTTGTATTCGAACCCGGAACGTTTGATCAAACTTGGTACCTTGGACGAAAATTTTGGACTGTTAATCGGACTTGGAACGGAACGCAAAACCGGACCTCGAAAACCATGCCTCGGGAATCGTGCCACAAAACCGTGCCTCGAGAAACGTGCACTAGCATCTGTGTTCGGGGCTCGAGTGCTCGAACCCGATTCTTCGTAATTCCTCTTTTAACCCGCTCGAGTCTAAAAGACAACTTTTGAACTTAAATCGAAACCGTCGTAACCTTTTAAATTAAATTGTGAATCCAGCTTTAATTGTAGCTTTTTGTGTAAAGTAGAGTCCAGCTTCGATCGAAGCGATGACCGGAGGTAGCGAACCAAGAAGTCAGCAGCTAGGAGACGTAGCTGTCGGTTCGTCTTTAGGTAGGGAACGTAGCGGATACCGGTTTAATTGCGGAAAGTTACTAGTCTGCATGCTAGGATTAATAAAACTGGAACGAGTATTTATATCAGCTAATGACCGGACGAGTCGTAGTAACATGTAGGATGTGACTCACTAGTTAACTGCTTTCGATATTTGGGAAATTGCTGTGCCGGTAGATCGGCCAAGTCGAGCCGTAGGTTGCGTGCTGTTCGAATTGCCTGTTATTGTTTGAGATGCCTGATGTGTGACTTAGGGTCGGTATGTTTAATAGCCAAGTTTTAGTATATCTGTTGAGCATGTTGTTGCTATGTATGGGCGAGTGTGTCGTGCTTGTGTTGATGTGAACCCTTGGATGTGACATGGTCGGGTGAGTGATAGACCGACGTGATGTATTGTAGTACGATTGTTGGGCTTGGTAAGCCGTGTTTTATTGTAATATTATCTCGATGTGTGTTCTGAGGAGTTGTTTCCGGTATGGTACCTACGACCGATGGGGTACGACGGTTTAGGGTAGTACCTAGGCCGATGAGTGGTCTCAAGTATGCGCGGTCCCCCGTGTAGTGGTTCTGGTACGATGGCCTACATCGAGGGGGTATTCCAATGTGGGACATCTAGGCCGACGGTTACGTGATCCGTGCTTTGCCCGAAGGAGTTCCGGGAAAGTTGTATTACCTGTCCTTTCCCCGAAGGAGTTCCGGGAAAGAGGTCTAGGCCGATGGAGATTCTGGTATGACTTATCGAGATTGTGCCCCGTGTTTTTGCCGGGAAGATATCTAGGCCGATGATGTTCCTGTACGATATTATGG
Source organism: Erodium maritimum (assembly GCA_963921825.1). NCBI lineage: Eukaryota > Viridiplantae > Streptophyta > Magnoliopsida > Geraniales > Geraniaceae > Erodium > Erodium maritimum. The sequence continues at coordinate 18,407,730 of OY997593.1, read as the reverse complement.
TGTCGGGCTGTGGACAGCCGACCGAGTAGGGGACTGCGGTACGAGACGTGTTGCACTTTTACAGTCTACTTTATGTTAATGACGTGTTAGTTGGTGTGCTGGTTGCTGTTTGTGATGTTTGGTTGTTTATGGTTGTGAGCGTGGGTTGGTCTTGAGTTGAGGATTATGGTTACGAGTTCCGTTGGAAATTAGTTGTGTGCTGTATTAGTATGCCCTAATTGGACGGTTACCCGTGGTGGTGAGCGCTTGCTTATAACCTTAACTACTTTTCCTACTAAGCGAAGGCTCACCCCTTACTTTGTTGTTTTTAGGTTCTAAGTTGGAAGTGTACTAGCTGGATGCTTGATGCCTGAGAGCTTACGAGGGTCCTAGGCTAGATAGTCTATAGACGTACCGTTAGCTGTTGAAATGTTTTACCGTGGTTTTTACTGAGCCGTGACTCGTGGTGTTTGTTAAAAGTTTTAAAATTATGAATTGAGACATGCTGACTTTATTTTCGATTCAAAATTATTATTATTTTAGTTCACGTCTCGAGTCCGGTCAAAACCGGATTTGGGGCGTGACAACTTGGTATCAGAGCCTGGTTTCATTTGAAAATGTTTTCAAACATCGGACTGTACGCCAATTAGGTGGGTAGAGTTAGGATGTTGAGTTTCGGTGTGTTTGTTACGCAATTCGATATGTCCTAAGCGTATAAACGAGACGAAGAGAGTCTCGGTTTGGTTGTTGATTGAACTGTTGTGCTTTGTGGTTCTTGTTTATCTGTGCAAGTTGTGTTTTGAGTGCCCGCTTAAGCAGATGGTTGGGGTAATTTACGAACGGGTCATGCCCGATTTTCTGCAGAAACTGAAGTGTTTGTACCATCACAGTTTAGCTATAGGGGCCACTATGGCTGGACGTGAATGGGGGGATGTCAAGTGGTTACAACGTAGTTCGGGGACGCCTAAATCGGATTGTAACGACACGACATCGACATGAATGTTTTGGTGAAAATTGATCGTGCTAAGAACTTAATTCCAAATTGATGGTTGCCTAATGTGAACTGTGCGTGTGATTTAATTTGTGAGTTGTTCGTGTGTTTAAATTTGTGAACTGTTTGACTTGGGTGTAAACTCGCTTAATGTCTGATTGATTGGTGTGACGCACTAGTGTGCGGACTTCTCTGATTGGGTGTTAATGTGTGACCTTGCTTTTACTACTAAGTCTACTATTATTACTAGTATTGCATTTGTGGGTCGTGTGTGGCGCTAGTTATTCTAGGTGCGTTGTTCTTCCCAAGTTACGAAGCTGAGTCTGTGCGTTATCCGTGTAGAGGATTTACGACATGGCCCGTCGTTACGCTCCGCGAGGTACCAGGAGACGACCCGCTAGAGGCTGAGGACGATCATCGACCGCTAGGTCAGCAGGGGCGACCAGTGCCCAGGGTGCGCCCGCCGAGGGGCACGAGAGGGCTGAGACAACCCAGGCGACAGCTCTTGAGGACCTGACTCGCACTGTTCAGAGATTGGTAGACCAGGCCTTGACTGTGGGGCGGCGCTTTCGTGAGTTATCCAGAGTACGAGAGGTCAGGCCGAGGCCGACCAGTTTCCTGAGGCCATCCGGGTCTCGAGATCCGAGGAGGCTGAGGACCTCGGGATTGTCCCGACCTCAGACCCAGTTGAGAGGGCGCTTGTGTTTTCGTTGTGGACAGCAGGGCCACATGGTTTGAGATTGTCCGAGGGACATACCTGAGGGTAGACAGAGTGTTGGCCACTACTATGCCACTACTCAGCAGTTGGGGCCATCGCCTCAGTTCCAGCAGCGTCAGGCTCATACGCAGAGGGCTCCGTGGCAGGCAATGAGCGCGCCAACATCGAGGCAAAGAGCTGCGGTGCAGGTGGCACTTCTACCACCTCCGAGAGGCGGACCTCCGTTGCGACAGGGTCGGGTGTATGATGTCGTCGACTCACGGACAGAGAGACAAGACTCCGTTCGTGGGACTGTTTGTGATTTTGAGCACGCTACGGAGTAGAGGACATTGAGGAGCGTGGGACTAGCGAGAATCCGGGAGTTGCCTTGTTTTGACTTTAGAATTGTGCTTTCTTTTTGAGACTTGTGTTTGACTCGTTTTGGTTTGTTGCTTTTGGTTATTGTTGCAACTTTTGAGTTTGCATTCCGTTTAAGTCGTTTTCTGTTAGTTCTGAGTTCTCGCCCCGAGTTTAACCAAGTAACATTGAGATCATAGTGGCGCAGCGGAAGCGTGGTGGACTAGTTTAAGCAAAGAGAGTGGTTGGGGAGAAGTGTCGGTGTATTGGATCTGTTTGAACTCGTCGTGAGTTGGGTTCCGGGCTCATTCATATACCGATGGACTATTCCGGTATGAGATGTCTCGACCAAGACTAGTGTAGCGGTGTGACGTCTCTACCGACGGAGGATTCCGGTATCGACTGACTGGCTTAAGTGTTTCCGGGAGCTTGAGGAGTGATGACTGAGAGTTTTACTCGGACATTCCCTGAGATTGGTTTAAGTGGAGCACGTTCGTTTTGAATTTCGAGGACGAAATTCTTATAAGGGATGTAGACTGTAAAGACCGTTCCGTCTTCAATCGGGTTAAGCTTTAAAGTTCGTTCGTTTGAAGCGTCGTGGTTGAAAGTCGGTTCGAGTTTTCTAATCGGGCTCGAAATAAAAAGCTTTTAAAAAAAAAGGATTTGGGCTGGACCAGGCGGGCCAGGCCCGATCCAGACCCGGCCCAAGTTGCTGACCCGACCCATGTTTCTGACCCGGCCCAAGCCCGGGGTATAAAAGACCCTTTTTAGGGTTTCAGTTCAGACTTCACCTCCTTCTCACGCAGCAGACCCTCCGAACCCTTTCTCCTCTCTCTCCCAACTACCGATCCCGTCCTCACTCTCTGGTTCTCTCAGCTCCGGCCGCCATCGCCGGCCGCCCTCACTCGCCCCTCTCTCCCTTCCTCGTCATCTCCGCCCCGAGTACAGACCGTCGCCGACCTCCTCTCTCCCTCTTCTTCCACGCTCAACCCGAGCTCGCCGGCCTCTCGCGTCCCCGACCTTCTCCTCTCCTCTCACGGCCGCCGCCGTCGTTATCATCTCCAAGATTCCCTTTCCCCTCCACGCCCGTGCACCGCCGGTGCCATCCTCACCCCAACGTCGCTGACCTCCCTTCGGGTTTTCTCCCTTGAGCGTAGCCGAGCTCTCAACCGCCCTCACGCTCGTCTCTGACCACCACCGTCGCCCGTCACCGTCGCCTTTTCCCCCCCACGGTGAGCTTCACCCCGTGAGACCTCGGCGGGTTTAGTCACCGCCGATGGTCGGTGGATTCTAACCGAACCTTTCCCCTTCTTTTTGTTTTGTTTCTTCGTTTTTCTGTTGAATCTGATGATTGTTGATCGGAACCCTTATGGATCTAGACATCATGGAACCAGAAACCTCTTTGGATCTGGGTTGTTTGGAAGCAAAAGAAAAGGAGATTTAATTAAAGCAATTAAAAAGAAAAGATTTTGGTTGAAACGAAAAATAATCAGTTTTTAAATAATCTGGGTTAAATTGAAAAAGGGTTAAAAGAACAGATTTAATTTAAAGCGACTTTGGACTTGTATTCGAACCCGGAACGTTTGATCGAACTTGGTACCTTGGACAAAAATTTTGGACTTGTGTGCTGTACTAGTATGCCCTAATTGGACTGTTACCCGTGGTGGTGAGCGCTTGCTTATAACCTTAACTACTTTTCCTACTGAGCGAAGTCTCACCCCTTACTTGTTGTTTTCAGGTTCTAAGCGGGAAGTGTACTAGCTGGATGCTCGATGCTTGGGAGCTTACGAGGGTCCTAGGCTAGATAGTCTAGAGACGTACCGTTAGCTGTTGAAATGTTTTACCGTGGTTTTTACCGAGCTGTGACTCGTGGTGTTTGTTAAAAGTTTTAAAATTATGAATTGAGACATGTTGGCTTTATTTTCGATTCAAAATTATTATTGTTTTAGTTCACGTCTCGAGTCTGGTCAAAACCGGATTTGGGGCGTGACAATATCGGGGCGGGGTCGGGTATCACTAAACCCGCCCTAAACCCGCCTCGTTGCCATCCCTACCAAATCCCCTAAGTTTGGACCCTAAAGTCGCGGCCAGCAACAAGAAAACGACGGGTCCGACCTCTCTGAGAAGAACAGAGGGACAAAGGAGAAGAGGGACAGAAGACCAAAACTGGAAGAAAGCCCGAGAAGAAGTGAGTTACCAGCAGCCGCACCACCAAATCCAAGTGGGAGCTGTCGCCCCTATGTAATCTCCTCCTCTGTATGAAATCTTCATAACCAAAGGCACCAGGCCAAACCCTTCGCCGAACGTCAACGCGCTCCGACGAGGCTCGGAACCCCATTAACCGATAGAAGAGGAAGATGAAACAGAGGAAATGGGGCTGGAGAACACACAGAGGCGAGAAGTCATCACCTATGAGCAAATCTAAGGCGAGGAGACCAAATCTACGACTATCCCCGCTTGAATCAATGGAGAAGAGACTCCCACTTATAGATCTGGAGAAACCGAGCTTCCTAAGTCGGTGAAAGAGCAGTCGGAGTTGATCTGGACTCACGAACCCCAAACCTTGATCAGCCGGTGGCGAATCGATGATCTGGACGAACGTGAAAGGACCTCCCACTCCCGAGCAGTACAAGGTAAAAAGTGCGAGGTCAGAGAGGTAAAAGTGGTTCAGACGAAAGAGAAAATAAGGGGGAAACCGGTGAAGTAGAAGAAGGAAAGAAAGGCCGAGCCACCAGCGTCGTCCTTGGCCCCGGAGGAGACCAGTTCAAACGTCGATGACGACGGGATGAGCGGCTTAGGGTTGTAACAGGTAGAGAGGGGAGAGGTTCTCAACCTTTGGAAAGGACTAAATTATCATCTATCTCGAGCAACCTTAATAAATGTTTTGCATAAGATTGTTGTTGTATCAGCTTGAGTGAGGTGTACATACTTATTTGAACATCACTGAGCTCTTTTTGTCTATCAATAACTAATCACTAGTAATTAACTCAATCAAACAAGATAAATGAGTAGGTAAGCACGGAAAATTTGAGCATCATATCATAGTGTAGTAGCTAAGAAAGGTAGTAATAAAAAGGAGATTGAATACTTTGACCATCCCATAACACACACTCCACAATTTCCGTTCTACAATCTGATCGGATCTTTCCTCTCTTTTTGCAACAATTAGTGATGTGTACGCATCTAGTTAAGAAAAGTATCTTTCTCTACTCTATACATCCATAGGGTCTCACAGTTCTAATGGTGTTCAATCAGATATGTTTGGAGAGTCCTTTCCTTAGAATTCTTCATCCCTTTCTTTTCTACCTATCACCTTCCTCCTTTACAATCATAATGTGTAGAATGATATAATTGTGAATGATGTCAGACAACATAGACTTGTCCTATATACGAGTCGACATGAAATTATGTGTCATCGTTCTTGGTGAATTATAAAACTTGTTCAACATCCTTTCAAGCGCTTTCACGGGCTTTAGCAAGCAGTTTGTGTTTCTTTTGGACATGATGACGAATAGTTTACACAAATCGACTCCAAGTTGGGTAAGTGTCGTTTACCAAATAATAAGATCGGTTGTAATGATTCATGTTCACCTCGTAGCCCATCTTATAGTCAAGGTCAATTGTATCGATTCTCGGCGTTCAACGGGTTGATGTCATTATTTAAATTAGTCGCACCAAAATATGCATGCAAAATCCACAGATCACACAATAATACAACTTCTAGCAATATCGTTGTACTACCATGACGATCTCCCCGTTCGTAGGTCCCTTATATCGCAGTTGGGCAGTTCTTCCACTCCCAATGCATGTAGTCAAGACTCTCAATCATACCCGGGAACCCTCGCATGTATCCTGATTCTAGCAACCAGGTTAAGTTCAGTGCGTCAGGAGTCCCCTCTTACTCCTCCATGAATAAAACAATAACAACGTTGTAAAACTATCGCACATTCAAGTATGGTGCTTGCACACATTCACATTCCTTTCTCTCACGATCTGCCGAGCACCCGTACGCTAACAGTTGTATTGCGATTGTGCATTTTTGTTGCATAAAACAAATGGGTCGCCTAAATGCGTCATTCTTTTGGACGAAGAAGTTGTCATACGTCGTAACCGTTTCAATAACCCGAGTGAACAAGGGCTTGCTCATCCTAAACTTGTGCCTAAAGACCCTAGGGCCATAAATAGAACTCGGCATCAAAATAGTTACACATCAGTTGTTCATGGCCATCAACATGACCTCGAGTCATCTATCTTCGGGAAGATTGTCTTTGTTCAACCATTTGTCTCAATGCCTCCACCCGAGTCTGCATTTTTGCACTCATATGCAACGTCCTTCGTCGAACTTATGCCTCCATTTTACGTCCGGGATTCAAATTCATCCATAGCTTGACAGATCATTGGAAATGTTAGAAACAAGGACATGAATTTGATGGGGTCTAGGACCCCGATGTTCGAACATACATTAACCAATCGATTTCCCAACATCGAAACCCGACTTGGTGGTCAAAAGCCGCCAAAGCGAGGAAAAAAAATAGTGCAATGAGTGGACATGGCTACAAATATATCAGAGTCAAAAAATTTGAGAGGGAAAACTACGATGGCGGAATTCGTGGTACATGCCGACAAACATTGCTCCAAGAAAATGAAAGGTATCGAGATCATACTCGAAAATTTTATTCAACTAACATCCCTCGATAAAAACATGTGCTATACATGAACTCGAAAAGTTAGATCATGTACAACGTTGGATTTTATTGCAAGTTCTGAATCTTATTTGTTGTATTGGAATCTGAGCTAATAGAAAACTATGTCTAAAAATTATATTTCTCACAATGTCTGGATCTTACAGGGATCTTTGTTTGCTAACTGAATAATTAAAATTAATCCTATATTTTAGTAAATAATAAAATGAACCATTATGAAATAACTTTATTTCAAATTCAAAAGTACGACAAATACAATGGAAATTAAATAACTATTCTGATTTGTAGTCCACTCCAAAACGATTCCATATGTGTTTAACTAGATCCATTTAGAGTTTCTGGTGGATTTTATCACATTTAAGTTGTCATCGAACAACCATGTATTGTCTGTAACAGAGTGAACCGCCCTTGATCCATTTATGTGGTGGTGTCCGATCACATATATTCTTAAGGACCTCTTCATAGAAGCCTTTAGCTTTAGTTTCGACTTGTGAGTGTAAACTATGATATGTGGACAACAACAAAATATTGTATTCATAAAAAAAAATTCTTGTTTGTAAAAATAATTTAATAGTTGTTGGTAAAACGAACGCCATTTTTTTGCCCCCATCAGTATCGCATGTAGTAGGACTCATCTTTGGAGAGACAAAAGGAAAAGCAATGTTTTGATTAGTTAAGAGATGTAGGGGGGGGGGGGGGGGTCGTTAGAGGGGTGGTGTTATGACTGAGTCAAGCTATAAATCAAGTACTTGACCTAACTGTTAAACATGTTCTTAGCTATCTTCATTAATTGTTACAACATCCACAAGGTGCGACTTGTGCACGCGACTCGTGGTTTAGTGAGTAGTGAACCATAAGTCGCTCGTTGTATCGTGCGACGTGTGTGGTTTCGGCTGACTAAACCACAGGTCGCAACTCGCGGTTCACAAACTTGAATCGTGAGTCACGACTTGCAAGTCGACGGGGGAGGGGGGGTGTAATAAAGAAGCGATACGTGGCACTTCGGTGGAAAAAAATCAGACCGTTGGTCAACAATCTGAAACAATTATATATACAAGATAGGTATTAAATACAAACGGCACCTTATCGTGCAAACTACGGACCAATCTGAGTCACATGATGCGCGCGTGTTGACACCATCAGTGCGCGCAAGATACTGACATGTGGCGCTCTTCTACTGATACACGCACAAAGAACTGATATGCTACCTAACAAGGTGTTGGTATCTACTTACAAAGTGCTGATACCTACATACAGAGTGTTGGTACCATATGCAAAGTGTCGGTACCTTACCTGTAATTGTACTAGTACCTTACCTCCACAAGTGCTGATACCATGCATATACGGGATGATGGTAACTTGTGCACTGCACGCATGGTCAACACGCGCTACAGTGCGGTCAAAGTTCACATTATTTACGAAATTTCCACTGCACGTGGCAAGATCTTGGTCTTCTAATCTCGCGAATCTTGCGACTCAGCTTAATCCTTAGTTTGCACAATAAGGATACCATCCATATATATATTTAATTAAATAAAATCAGAAATTAAATTTTTCCCATCTATGAATTCCCACCATCTCATTCATCAAATAACCAACATTTTCTACTCATTCTTCAATTTTCTGTCCAAAAATTGACCTTCTACAAAGTCAGTTCCTTCGAGCTATGGATGAGTACGAAGCCAACGATCATGTAATGGGGGAACGAATCTGGCGAAGGGCTGAGAGAGAGATACAAAGAGCAATACCAAGGATCGAAGCAATGAGGCGAAGAGTCCAAAGTGGGGAACCTTCTCGAAGAAGATTAATCGGTGTCGTGCCGAAGGCCACAAGCGCCTGATGCAGGATTATTTTGTCGAGAACCCTAACTATGGGCCCGAGATGTTTAGGTGTCGATTTTGTATGAGCAGACCACTTTTCATTTGGGTGATGCACAAGTTAACAAATCATGACGATACTTCGTTCAAAAAGCCGAACACTTTCAGACACATGGGGTCATCAAAGTACCAAAAATGAACCGTCGTGATACGAATGCTAGCGTACGGGTGCTCGACTGATTCATTAGATGAATTCCTCCAACATGGTGTAAGTACCATACTTGAATGTGTAAGCCGGCTTTGAAAGACTGTTGTTGAGGTTTTTATGAATGAGTACGAGCGTAAACCAACTACGGAGGACTTGACCCGATTACTGAAATCTGGATACAAGCGAGAGTTCCTCGGCATGATTGGGAGTGTAAGAATTGCCCAACAGCGACGCAAGGCCGCTTTGGCCGTGGAGATCACCACGGCCGTCTAACCATAATGCAGGCAGCTATAGCTTCCCGTGATTTGTGGATTTGGCATTCGTATTTTAGAATGGTTGGCTAGAACAATGACATCAACGTTCTCAACACCGAACACTTATTCAAATATTCCCTTGTCGGGCGTGACTTTGCCTTGGACTTCGAGATCAACGGGCATCGCGAAGACCGACCTAATTATTTGGTTGACGGTATTCACCCACCATGAAGTCAGTTGGTGAAGTTCATTCGCCATCCCGCTACACGCAAACACAAACTGCTTGTTAAAGTTCAAGAAGGTTGCTGGAAAGATGTTGAACGAGCTTTTGAAGTCCTCCAAACACGGTGGCTTATAATTTCCCGGTTTGCTCGTCTTTGGAGCAAGAGTGATATGGTTGATATCATGCACGCCTATATAATTCTACACAACATGATTGTAGAGGATGAACGCTACCGTTACGAACAAGGAGATGAAGATTTGTATTACGAAGTCCCTTTGGAAATACCTGATTGGACTACACCCGAATGATGGCACTTGGGAGGGATCTGGTCCTATGAACAGCACGTGACGGCTCGAAACAAGGTGAGAAATGATAATACACACTGGCAATTCTAAGATGACCTTGTTGAGCTCACGTGGAATTGCTTCGGGGTGAATTACCAATAAGACGACGAGTGACAAGTTTTTTTCTTTGTAAGAATTGTCTTGTCAATGTGTTTTGGGTTGTATTATTCGGAGAGGAATAAAATTTGATGTTTCATTTTATTTAGTTATTTTATTTTATTATTGATTCTTATTTTTTATTATTAATTATTTTTTGTCAAATTAATTTTAATGTTTTTTAGTGTTTACTATTTTAAATCAAAACTTGATAAATTCAGTAAAATATTAATTCTACATCCAATCATCATTCACTCAGAATCATAAACCTCACAATAAACCTCGCCAATGTGGAACACAATTTATCACTGAGGTTCAGATTTACTATTATATCCGTTCAATATTATAAACTTAAACTTCAAGCCTTTACACCATACATGCTCTTATGTATTATGCTATGGTGTCGTGTGTATTGCGTGGTCTCAGTATATTTGATTTTCGAGATTAAATTAGTTGTAATTTTAACTTTCTAAAAATAATAAAAAAATGGTGTCGGTATATTTAATTTCCGATATTTTTTTGAGCGAAAGGTGCAATTGTATTAACTTTATATTAGGACATTGATGTGCGATAGGGAACATGCTCCCAGTCCATTATTAAGGTCAGATAGAACGAACAATGGCTCACTGAACCTTTTACCACTATAACCGTCGCAGACGGTTTTTGAAAAAGACATTTAGGTAAGGACAAAATACGAAGAGGGGGAAGGGGTGCTGGAAATCTAGGATCTCAACAACGATGATGGTGGGAGGCAAAGCATCTACGTGAGACCCATCCCAGGGCCAGTTCCCAATGCTTCTCTTGCCTCTCATTCCTCCTGGCGGGGCTGCTTCCCCGCCCTGACCTGTTCCTCCCGAGGTGCTCTAGCAGCCGACCTCTTGATTGCTCCAGTTCCCTCATCATTTAACGTAGTGGGTGCCGGGACTGCATCTTCCTTTCTCCCTAGACATTCACACGGTGCACCACCTACCTTACCAGAGGACGATGGTGGGGCCCCCAAGACTGAGCTAGCACGGGATTGAACGGATTCCAGGCGGATCATACCTCGAGGCTCCAAGCCAGGAGGCGCGAAGCTTGAAGTAACCCGGGGTGCTCTATCTAGGATCAATGTGGGGTCGTAGGGGTTACGCCAGTGGGATTAGGTGACCGATCACCCTCTCCCCAATCTGACGCATAGGCCTTAATCTTCTTGTCCCTCTGATACACCAGCATAGAGGACCCAAATATTGGGGGGGCCTTTGACCGCTCATGTGCACTCCTTCAAGTCATTGTTGAGTCTACCATGGTTGTAGCAGAAGCTCGGAAGCTTTGAATATGTGAGTTCAATGTGGATTGGGTCAGGGAATTCCTTGAACCAAAGTATCAGTCCCCTCTAGAGTGGCCTCTCAATAAGATGCCAGAAGCGAACCTTTACAGTGCCACCCCAGCACATGCCCCACTTATCACATGAGACCTCCACACATGCCCCCAGAGCGTCCCCGATAGAGGTACTTGTCTATCTTGTCCTCACCAGAGGAGGCAGTCCCCTGGCGTACGCCCACAATTGTACTCAGTCAAGGACACGGGTCTAGATCACCGAGCAGTAGAGCCTGGCCGTCGAAGCACCAGGGCTCATTACCTGGGACCCACACCCGAGCCTTAGGGGACTCGAAGTAGAAGCCAAAGAGCCCTGGCCCTAAGTCCTTAATCACTAGCCCCTCAGCCGCCTTCCCCTAGACATTCCAAGGGGTCTTTGAAGACCATAACTTTCCCAGCATCCCCCATTGTTGGCGGGCAATGGTTGTCGATGTTTCCCCGGAGGACAGGACAAACACCTCGACATCCGCCTCCTTTTCCAATGAACATGACAAAAGACCGTCCTGTAGACCTTGAAGCTCCGATATCAAGTCAGCCGAGGGTGGAGTAAACTCCTTAGTGGTCAAGTGCTTCGACCGATCTTGCATCATTCCTTTTGGCGTTACAAGGCACATTGGGATAAGCGGGATCTTATCCTTATCGGGGAGGCATTGTCCCAACCCTAGAGCCACCACTGCCGACCTAGGGAGTTCCTCCATCGGGGCATTTCCTTTGGTATGGTCTCGTTGCAGCGGCGGTGCCCTATGAGGGTTATAGATCGACGTATTTATGGCTTTAACCCATGCACCCGTAGTGGGAGGAAGGGCAAGCTCGTGACATGATGGCGAGGAAACCCTACCCATTGCACCGCCTTGGAGAGGATCCGACGACGGCGGAACCCTAATAACTGCGCCACCCTGTTGGGGAACCGTCATAGCGAGGTCGTGACTGGTATGGGGGGCCAACGAACAAGGGTTCAGAGGAGGGAGGGCTAGAAGACCCTTACTTGCAGAGGAAGTAACCATGGTTCGTTTGGTAACAGGCCTCCCACGTCTAGGTTTCACGATTGGAGCCGGGGAGGCTGGCCCCATTGAGAAGGAGATCCCATCCGAAGCTTCTCTTGGAGGAGGGAGAGCCGAAATCACCACCACATACGATGAGGCAGGGGAAGCCCTGGTCGGCTTGGGTTTTCTCCGCGACGACTCTTCAGCCCCACACCGTGAGTAGTCTGCAGGGGACAAGGTAAACCCAGGAGAGCAACACCATCAGGAGCGGCGATAGGAAGCACGGTGAGAACCACCGTAGAAAGTATGTCAACAGCGACAGGGGTAGAGGAATGCACCATAGCTTCGTGCGGCTAAGGCTAGAAGAGAGTCTCAAAGCTGAGAGAGAATAATGACTATTAATTTCCAAGATTAAATTTGCGTAACTTTAACTAAAAATAATAAACAAATAATAAAGACATGTAGAACAACTCTCCCAGCCAAACTTTGATGCTTTGACTACCACAGGTTGAGGGAATCCTTAAACTTGTCTAACACCAGGTCCCAAAACATTGACCTTATCGGATTCAAACCTAGACTGAACTCCAAATATTTCAGAGGCAAAGAACCAACCAGACACCCAAAGCCGATTCCACATATGCAAGGGTTAACTCTAAATTGTTTAAAATTACAGCTTCTGACTTATGAAAGTTTACCTTAAGACTATAAGTGTTCTGAAATCAGCTAGAATGTTCTTCAACCTCCTCAATTCTGCCACTTCCCCTTTGACAAACATGATTGTATCATCTGCGAACTGCAAATGAAAAATAGTAGGTCCTGCAAATGATAACACACACCGACAACTCCACGACGACCTTGTTGAGTACATATGGAATTACTTCGTGGCGAATTACCGTTCAGACGACGAATGACAAAGTTTTTTTCTCTATAAGAATTGTCTTGTCAATGTGTTTTGCGTTTTATTATTCGGGGATGAATAAAATTTGAAGTTTCAATTCATTTAGTTATTTTATCTTATTATTAAATATAATTTTCAAATTAATTTTAGTTCTCTTTAGTATTTACTGTTTTGAATCGGAATTTAATAAATTCAGCAAAACAGTAATTAAACATCCAGTCATCATTCACTTAAAACCATAAACCTCATCAACGTGGAACACAATTTATCTATAAGGTTCAGACTTATTATGTGCGGTCAATATTATAAACCTTAAACCACTTATGTACTATATTCAGGTGTCGTAGTCCATGTCGCGTGGTCTCTATTTCTTGGATTAAACGGTTGTTACTTCAACTTTCTAAAAATAATAAAAAGATGGTTTCTTTTTGCTAACTACACTTGGGTAATCATGATGACAGAAAACATGTTGTATTTGTTCAACATGCTTGAGAGCAGGCCATGGTGGCATGTTCACAGCTGGGTGTTCTATTTCAATTGCATTTCCACCACTGTTGATCACCGAAATCGCCTCTGCAAGTGATGATGAACCCCTTCAAGGAATTTGTGAGGCTGAGGCTCAAGCTCATATAAGACTATGAAACACCCAACATCGCTAATATACTAAGATAGTCTGTTATCTTTTGGATTGAATTGATCAATGGAAAGGACTCAAAATAGAAAGAATTAATTTTTCAGTTTCTATTAATACAAACAAATAGCAGTCACAACATATCATAAACTCTATATCAGATTATTCTTCGGCTTCACCATTGATGAACCAATGGGTAAAAGTCATAGACGAGGCCTTCTTCATCGCCCGAACCGGGAACGTCCATGTCCACAAACATGTGTAGAACCCTCTTGTTCTTCATCCTCTCGTCCTTCGTCATCATCTCTGCGCAATCCAATATGGTCAACACCATGTAGTGCTCCACTGGAACGCCAATCTTCTCGAGCATATCCCACACAACTTCTCTGCTCAGCCGATCCCTTACCGCCTGAACAATGTACTCTTTCTTGGCACACTTTGTTTCCACCAGAAAACACTCGCCGGTCTCGTCGTCGAAAGGGATGTGTGTGATGCAAACTTGAAACTTGATGCTGAACAGAGCAGGGTACCAACTTGGCAATTCGTATTCTGAACCCTCCATCTCCATGGGGTAAGCTTCGCATTTAGAATCGAGTGATTCATAGAAAACTGGGATCTCCTCAACCCTCTCCATGAAAGAAGCCATCACAACACAACAGTAGCACTACTCAGGTTCAGGTTGCCTTTTGTAGGGCAAGGTTGCTTGATTTGCAAGCTACTTCGCGTTACAACTTGTCACTACTCGGGTGTAGCCTTATATAAAGGGATGAGTTATGGCTTGATTGTCAAGCTACTCTTGGTTTCTTGACTCCCAAGTTAACCATAAGTTTCCTATTTCTTTTTTTTAATGTATAAGTTTCCTGTTTCTGAGTCTTAAAATTGAGGGGAAATGACAGCTGTTTTAGATAGATAGAAAAAAAATAGGCTCGTATTGCTGTGCTCTCCCATCTCTTATTATACGGTATATTTCAAGCTTCTAGAATTGAATTTATTTGTTAAGTACAAGTAAAAACATGTATGTAAAGATCCCAGTGCTGTAGGTACCCGAAAAACACTAATTGCTGTTTGCCTGTTTATACACCTCAAAAAAGAAAAATATGTGCTTTGGGGAATGACACGTATCCTTTTTTTAAGTAGAAAGGTACGCATTCATTCAATTAACTAAACCATACAACACCAACATCAAGGGATACATCCGATACAAGTCGAGATAACGACCGGAGTCCCACGCTTGAAACAAAACAGGAAATCCGACACACTTAACTGAAAAATAAAAGATTTTTGTAACATATGGTAGAATAGATTGGACAATTGAAGATACACATGTTAACGCAATACCAAAGAGCTAAATACCCCAAAGGGTAATTGTCTTGGCTTGCTGGATGACGGGTCCTAAACCACAGTTAAAGAGGCTAGAGAGACGTGCGTGTTTATGGCCCCAACGGGTTTCCACCCCCCGTTGGGCCCTAACTCCTGAGGGTCAAGATCTTTATCGATGTTGATAGTCAGATATCGATGGCCGGGATCTCCTCTGCCTGAAGGTGATAACGACATCGGATATTATTGAAAAATGTCCAAGGCATCATGGAATCGACGATAAACAGATCACGTACACTTCAAAATTAGATTGACGAGGGAAAACAGAAACGTCTGAATACAAGAAGCCTAATTATAGAGAGCGGGAGCCACAGAGGGGTGGTGAAATTTCCAAGGAGTGAAACATGTTAACTATTTGCTTTCGACTATATTACAGCGTAATCTCGTAAAAGTACCATTCATTCATATACTTTTCGTTTAATTATATTAACAGTTAAACTTTTAATTTTTTAATAGCAAAAATACTTTATTTTTAAATAAAATCAATAGTGTGTTTTTACTAAATTATTATCTTAAACTAAGAATAAAATTATGGAATGAGATTTCTACCTAACTTTGAATCTAAGCATTCATTTTCTTATAAACTCTTATTAATTTTTTTCGGCCCCTAGGGTTATATGCTATCTCTCCTTCCAGTCGCCCCTCATCTTCCTTCTTCTCTCCGATCTCTACTAGATTCACTGCTCCACATATCTTCATGGTCCCCACACCACCAACACCCCATGAAACACTGGCCATGTCAACCATCGATCATGTGTGACCTTGCGTGATCCCCAAAGTTGTTCCTCATGTGCTTCAGGCGGTAGGAGAGCCTCGATATATGCCACAGGCGTCGAGCCAGTAGCATATCAAGCCTCTTTCCTATCAAAAGAATGCAAAATGCTTGATCTCAATTCCATTTCGGTCGCTCTCTTTCCATCCCCGAAGCATCCCGTGACCACCACACAAAGCGGATCGTACCTAACGCCCCTCCCTCGATCGTGTACCTATCACCGTCAACACCATCAACGGGACTCGTTGTCCCCATAACTTCCAGTCGACTAGGAGCCACGACAATGGCGCTGATCCCCAAAGCCCCCTCTCAATCACAAGGGATGATGCTGCCTCCGGACGCATGCATGACTCCTGTCCCGGTGGACCTGCTACCAGTACCAAGTATGGAGGCGCTTCCCATGAGCGTTGGTCATCCCTTGAGGCCAACCTTGGACGGGGAGCCAGGAACCGACGCTGATCAAGGAGTCTGGATCACACCCTGAGCCAATCTCGCCAAGAAACCGTCTTGGTAGATACCCGGATCTCACAAGCCAGATAGGTCACCAATGGAATCCCTCCTGCAACTTTAAGATAGCTTTGAAATCCATCGAACGAGGAAGACGCCATCATCATCGGAGAGCTTTGAATCATAATGAAGATGACTCACAAGACTCTGAAGATGATGACCAACCAGATTTTTATCAAAACCCAAGGCCAAGGAGACAATACAACTATGATAGAGGCAGAGAAGAAGATGATAGGCATGGAAACAGAGATGTCAAGCTCAGTGCTCCAACTTTCACAGGGAAGGTCAATCCAGAAGCTTATCTTGATTGAGAGAGAAGTATGGAGTATATATTCGAATACTACAACTACTCGGAACAAAGGAAAGTATCCCTAGTTGCTGCCCAACTTACTAAAGGTGCTTTGGCTTGGTGGGACAAAGATGTGTCCGAGAGAATGAAGCATAGACATGGTCAGATTGCAACTTAGGTTGACATGAGATTCATCATGAGGAAGAGATATGTTCCAACCTATTATTACCGAAGCCTACAACAAAAATTTAGAAAGCTCTCTCAAGGAAATAAATATGTGGAAGAATATTTTGAAGAGTTCGAAAATTAAGGAACATGTTAGAATCTGAAGATTCAGAGGAGTCTCTAATGGCGCAATTCCTAGATGGTCTTCATGATAGAATTGCAAGGAAGGTGGAGAGACAAACCTACCATGACTTGAAATAATTATTTCACCTTCCTACTCAATCTGAACAGAACATTAAGAGGGAGACAACTTCTATTAATCGAAACAAGAATTCTTGGGCATCCCAACCACCAAAAGCTAGACAAAGGAAAGCCCGAAGAGATGCACCATAAATTCAAAGGGAAGCTAACAGAATCATCAAAAGGAACCAAACCAGAGCAAGGTAAGGATTTAATTTAAAGAACTCGTGACATTACTTGTTTTAAATGTGAGAATGTCCAAACCAGCGAGTGATGATCCTCAAAGCTAATGGAGAATACAAGTCTCAAGATGAGGAAGACGAAAGAGTAGAATTCGAAGAAGATATTATCGATTATGCAGAATATGGGGAGCTACTAGTCATAAGGAGAGCTCTAAGCTCGCTTTTTGATCCTAAGACTATTAAACGAGAGAACATCTTTCACTCGCGATGCAACATAAATTCTAAGGTATGTAGCTTGATCATTGATGGAGACTCATGTACTAACATGGCCAACAAGAATTTGGTTGATAAGCTAGGTCTCCAAAGGACAAAGCACCCTCTACCATACCGACTGAAATGGCTCAATGATGCCTCCGAGCTCAAGATCTTCAAAAATGTCACCGTACCTTTCAATATAGGCAAATAGGCAGATCAAGCTGTGTGTGATGTAGTTCCTATGCAAGCTGGTCACCTTCTTGTAGCTCAGATCAAAGGAGACTACATCAAAGGAGATAGAACGAAACACATTTCTCCTAAGTTCTTCTTTACTCATGAACTTCAGAAAAAGAAAGATATCGATGTTTGTCAAATTCGTTCTTGTCACAATCTTGCAGATTTATTCACTAAAGCACTTCCTACAACTTCTTTTGAAAAATTGGTCTATAAGATCGGCATGAGAAAACTCCTCGATTTATGAGGATATGTTTTAATCAGAGGGAGAAATACGTGTTACACTCTTTTTCCCTTGCTTTAGGTTTTATCCCAATGGGTTTTCCAAACAAGGTTTTTAATGAGGTAACTTCTATACGTATTGTACAAATTATGTGATCTCTTTCCTTCTAGGGTTTTTCCCACCGGGTTTTTCCTAGAAAGGTTTTGACGAGGTATAATAATATTTGTACATGTTATCCAAAGAGGGAGTGTTATGAATATTTGTATTGGATGACCACTTCATTACATGGAAGATTCTAGATTGGAGTTATAAGACTTTTGTATATTGAATTTCCTTATTTATGTATAGATTAATGTAGGTCATTAAGGTTATGTCTCCATGTTATGAGCCTATAAATAGAAGCTATTGTAAAGGATGAAATATAATTAATAATATTCTACTTCTACTCTCTTCATATTCTCTTGTTTTCTCTAAAAAAATTCTTCCATTTAAAAGATTGTTCTTACTTTCACAACAATGGTTACTTTATTGAGTTTATTATGTTTTATAGTTTCGTATTCCACTGAATGCTACTTTTTCATTTTGACTATTAAGGTAATTTGTTGTTTATTATTTTAGTTGTGTAAATATGCACATGGTTGTGACAGGATCGAGCCAAAGTTTGATCCTCGGGTCGAGTCTAGGTGGCACTGATCTATTGATGCTCAAACCGTGTTGTCACGCCCCAATTTCAGCGAACCGAACTCGGGACGCGAACATTTAAAACATGAAACACTTGAAACCTGTTTTGAATAAAAACTCTGATATTTCCATTTAGTTATCAAAAATAATAATATTTACAATACAAAAACGTCCCAACAAGTGGACAAGGTACAGTATCCGTCACTAGACTCAACAAAATAAAGACCAGACTCCGCTCCTAGCTCCACAAGCTTCAAGAGCTAACCTAGTCCATTCGGTGATCAGTACCTGTAGGAAAAGCAGCTAGGGGTGAGCGTTCGCTCACCACCACGGATAACAGACTGACTATGGCATAATTAGTAGATAAAGCCAGAAACACCTAAACCAAACCCAACACCGGGACTACAGTCCCCAACTCAAGTACTCAACTGACCCACAACCCGTTACCTTCCTCAACAGACTCAACACTCGATAAAGTAATGTAGGCCCGACATAACTATCGACGACCTCCTCCAACGAAACGACAGACGGACTACACAACACCAAACAAGATCACAAAGGATCGCACACCAGTTGCTCGGTAATCAATCTCAATCAGGTCCAGGATCGACCTATCGCAATTCCTCGACACGAAGTCGGATCAGGCTGTCGACCTATCGCAATTCATCGACACTAAGTCGGATCAGGCTGTCGACCTATCGCAATTCATCGACACTAAGTCGGATCAGGTTGTCGACCTTTCGAACTCACAACTTCAGGTAACCACAGTCACAATCACAGGCAAGTTCAATCACACAGGCACTCAAGGCCACTCAAGACACCTCAACAGTCAAGACTCGGGTTCAACAACCCCACGGACACTCAGTGCCACTCAAGACACACCAACGGTCAAGACTCGGGTTCAACAACCCCACGGGCACTCACGGCCACTCAAGACACACCAACGGTCAAACTTGGGTTCAACGACCCCACGACACTCACGGCCACCCCAAAACACCAACAGTAAAACACGGGCACTCATGGCCACCCAAGACACCAATTTAAATACACGGGCTCTCATGGCCACCCAAGACACCAATTTAAATACACGGGCTCTCATGGCCACCCAAGACATCAACAATCAAATACGGGCTCTCATGGCCACCCAAGACACCAATTAAACAGTCAACCTCCGGGCATGGTCATATGCCTCCAGTAATTCAAATATCGCTAAGTTCTCTGTTCCTACGACACTACTAAGTGTCACATGCTTTTCTCTTAAACGCTACAATCCCGTATCATGCTTTTCTAACATTTAAATAAATCTACTCAACCCACGACACCCTGGTGTCACATGCAAATCTACTGTTAACTTTCCCTAATCAGGGCCAAGATCCGGCTACTTTTCCCTACCTCGTAAATAACTCCAAAAGCGCTCCAATAAAACTCGATGTAAACCCAATCATTCGCCGAGCTTCCCTTTGCCTCGGTCCGCAGCACGATCTAAAAGAGCACAATTTTAAAGCACTTTTAAACTAGTACGGATAAACCGAAATTCAATGAACTTAACGCCCAAACGTAACCCCGACAATGTCGATCACTCCCAAACCTCCCAATTACTCGACATTGTCGATAAAGGACCCGTAAAGGCCCGATTCGCCCGACATGGCGAATCTGCCCGGGTTTTGTAAATTGCCTTCCGGGGCTCCAAAAGCCCCCGTTTTCATTTCTACGGTCTTAGAATACTTCAAGGGACCCAATGTACTTGACGGAATCGAATTCCGACTTTCGATTCAATTAATTAACGTTTAAAGTTTCTAAAACCCGTTAATTACAACTTTTCCAATTTAATTCCAATTTTCGATTCGGTTAAGGATAAATGGTCTGTGGAACGTTTTAAACCACCCGAATATTAAAACCCGAGCAACCGAGCACGTGGGCCCCACCCAACCTACTTGGCCGTGCCCTAGGGTTCAAGGGGGGGGGGGGGGGGGCTCGGCCACCATGTGGTGGCTGGTACCAGCTCCGGCCAGCCACCCCATGGCCGGCCGGCCACCACACACGGTGGCCGGAGCTCCTCCCGAGCCTCCGGTCACCGGAAAACGTGTCATTACACCTCCAAACACCTCTAAAATGTCTCCAACACCTCCCCAACCTCAATACAACCCTAACCCAATCATATTAACGAAACCCTAGCTTTTGAAAATAAATGAAACGACGATCGGTTTAGTACAAACTGTAGAGGAAGACGAGGGAAAAACGTTTTCTTCTTGCTTTGAATCGATCCAAGGGTTGGATGAACTTCCAAAACCCTGGCTTTAACCTTCTCTCTTCTTCTCCTTCTCCTTCTCTCTCTAACTCTCTTCTTCTCTCTTTCTATTTCAAAACAACTAACTCTTTTTCCTTTTTTTTCTTTTGTATAAGTGTGGCCGGCCACCCCTAGTGTCCCCTCTAGTTTCCCCCCAAAACTAACACCACCACAATTAGGACAAGTGTCAAGGTGGGTCCCACACCTTTTGGAAAATATATACTTGATATTTTCCAATTAGATTCGCGAAAAACAGACGTTTCGGGCCCCGAACGGGCACTTTTCCCAAGAAATTACGAAACTTGACGGGCTACGAGGAAACGGCTCAACTAAGACCGCTGTGATGACGGCTAAGCTTTTTGGATCCAAAAAGGTCCTCGAATGGACCAAAACGTCGTTCGGTTGACTTTTCCAGCGAAAAGTCAACATTTCCCAAATTGAACAGAAAGTTGCCCTGAGTCCCCTGGAACTCATTTAGGTCGCTAACGGGGTCAACTTAAGTTTGGTATGACCCTCGAGGTCAATTTAGGTTAAGTTAAGTGTTTGTGTTAAAAAATTTAAATTTTCCAGTTTTTCGCAGGTTTGACTGGCGTTGACCAGAAGTGGTTATTACACGTGTACCCAACGCCCTCACCATGAAGATCCAAACATCTCGAGGCTTCCACCTAACTGGTGACAACAAATGACCTGGCGTGATTCAAGCATTTCTATCAACTGATCGAGGAAGACAAAGCACGATGCGAGTATATTATTAGCTTGTTACGCGAAAAAACTGATGAGATTCCTCAACCCGTTGATGATCCAATACATGTGCTTACAGATAAGCTTGTGCGGTACCACCTTGTTTAGGATGATCCTTAACCTATGACTACATATGAGCTTGTGTGGTTCTAACACTTTGTTCAAATGGTAGAGGAAGACAAAGCAAGATATGAGTGTATTATTACAAGCATGCGTGCTAGTACTATTGATTAAGTCTTTTCTATCGTGACTGTGTATTTTTGTTTTCCAACTATGACTCAAATAATTGTGTACAAGCACTTCCATGTTTCGAGAACCTATATATGATGAAGTTATTATATGTACCATTTTTATGAGTATAGTTTTCCAACTATGACTCAATTAATTGTGTACAAGCACTTCTATGTTTCGAGAACCTATATATGATGAAGTTATTATATGTACCGTTTTTTTATAAGTATTGACTGCTTTATACAGGTTTTGGGTGTTGCTTAAATATGTACAAGAAAAGAAATCAGAAAACAGCTCCCATTTTGGCATAAATCAAGATATTACTCTACCAATGGATACAAAAACTTGGGAGGCGTATACATTATCCGTCGGACAAATGGAATCTTTACAGACACATGAATCATATGTCGGTGAAATAAGTTCGTCTTACCAACGGACACAGCTTTTTAAGAGACGGGTATTTTATTTGTTGGTCAGGTGATACCTTTACCGACAGATAGAGCATCCATCGATGAAATAGACTCGTCTTACCGATAGATATAATATATTGAGAGGCGGGTGTTTTATCCGTCGTTTAGGTGACGTCTTTACCGACGGATATAACATCTATCACCAAACGTTACCAACAAATACATTTAATGTGTCAGATTATTGAAATTTTGCAATAATGTGTGTCACTTAGTAGAATTAGTCTATCCCAACTCACCTTCTCCATAATTACGGAAAAAAACTCAAAACCCTAGTCGTCGTCGCCGCCGTCGACATCGACTCTCTCCTCTTTTTTTCTCTTGTTTCTTATAAACTTTTTATTTTTTATTTCTCCTATACAGTTGTCTCGTTCTGCGTCCGGATTTAGGGTCGACATAATCGAGTTTCGGCGTTGGATGAAGTCGATTTATAGGCTGCTCGTTTGGGTGAAGTCGTGTTATGAGCCAACCTTGCAAGAGAGGCTGTTTTATGGGCGAACCTTAAGGGGGACGCTGGTGTTTGCGCCAGCGCATGATCCACCTTACCGATCACATCTAAACACAATCCCATCTTTGGGAGGGACATCTCGAATGATTATGGCGAATCAAGATGGTGGACTGACAAGACCAAAATGCCCTACCGCAAAAGCTTTGAGTTTCACAAGAACTGCATCACAGGTTCGGTAGTTTTATGTATTCGTTTATGTATTTATTTGGTTTTTGTTTCTTTTTCTTGCCACGATGGAAAGTAGATTACTTTTGTAGGTCCATGAACGCCGATATACCTACAAATGTTCCGGACTATATTCTAAACGCTAAGGTCTATGATCCTAATTTTTTTTATAGTAAATTAGAATCATTATGATAAATAAAACACTTTTATATATATATATATATATATATATATATATATATATATGGAGGCTTTCACGTGCTAACCCATCTTAAAATGCGAACCTGCGAACTCAACAACAACATGACACGTGTCGTGCTTAGAAATGCTCATCTTTTTTTCCCCACCAAGTTTATTAATTTAATTTTTCCCGCTTCGTTTCAACTCCGATTTAATTTTTTTTGCGCCAATATTCTTATTTTTTCAAGAGCTTTCTAACAAGTAGTGGATTGCATATATTTTGATGTGTTTTTGAATACGTGTGTGGATGTGTGAATATGAGTGCGAAAAGTGTGATGTATTTTACAAATTTAGTGTATATGGTTTGCGGATTTAGTGTATATGGTTTGCGAATTTAGTATATGTGGTTTGAGAATATAGTATATTCGCAAACCACATATACTATATTCTCAAACCACATATACTATATCCTCAAACCAACTTATCTCATATTCTCAAACCACATCACACTTTTCGCAAACCATGTATGTCATATTCGCAAACTATATATACTATATTCTCAAACCACATATACTATATTCGCAAACCACATATATCATATTCTCAAACCACATCACACTTTTCGCAAACCACATACTATATTCTCAAACCATAAACACTAAATTCTCAAACCACATATACTATATTCGCAAACCACATATATCATATTCTCAAACCACATCACACTTTTCGCAAATCATATATGTCATATTCGCAAACCACATATGATAAATAAAACACTTATATATATATAGGAGAGCAATCAGGTGCGAACCATGAGTTACGGTGCGAACATGCGAACTCAACCCGATTGCGCCATGTGTCGCGCTCAGAAAATGCCCTTTTTTTTATAATCAAGTTTATTAATTCGATTTTTCCCGTTTCGTTTCAACTCCGATTTCATTTTTTCTTGCGCCAATATTCTTATTTTTTCAAGAGCTTTCTAACAAGTAGTGGATTGCATATATTTTGATGTGTTTTTGAATAAGTGTGTGGATGTGTGAATATGAGTGCGAAAAGTGTGATGTGTTTTGCAAATTTAGTGTATATGGTTTGCGGATTTAGTGTATATGGTTTGCGGATTTAGTGTATATAGTTTGCGAAGTTAGTGTGTTTTGCAAATTTAGTGTATATGGTTTGCGGATTTAGTGTATATGGTTTGCGAATTTAGTGTATATGATTTGCGAATTTAGTGTAATTTTCACACTAAATTTGCTTGCTTTATATATTGTATACTGTTAAGTATTTCTTTGGGTGACAAGGGTTCAATTATTATTAACCATGGAGAATGTAAGTGAATTGATGCATACCCACATAATGTATTACATATTCAGAATTTGGTTCTTCCATGAATGATGAAGAGCTTCTTCACTTTTCAATTTCTGGTACTTGATAATTGAGTAAGTTATCTCTCAATTTTGATTACTGTTTGCACAAGAAAGTTTATTAATAAGTTTCAGTGTTTGCATTAAGAAATTATGTTTGGTTCTATTTTAGTTTCATGCAGTGATCCTTATTATTAGCAGTTATATTATAGTTATTGTAAGTTATAATTGTAGTTATGATGTAGTTATGTTGAAGCATTGTATAACTGCTAATATATATAAATATACATCCTCTTTGTCATTATATGACAAGGGATTACACTACATTATATCATCTAACACTTCTGGATTATTGATTTAGACTCTATATCCCATTTTTCCCATTATTGCTCAATCTATAATGTTGGATACATTCAGGTGGCCAAGACCAAGATTATTGCATACAAAAGTGTGAAAATTACACTAAATTCGCAAACCATATACACTAAATCCGCAAACCATATACACTAAATTTGCAAAACACACTAAATTCGCAAACCATATACACTAAATCCGCAAAACATATACTAAATTCGCAAACCATATACACTAAATTTACAAAAACACATCACACTTTTCGCACTCATATTCACACATCCACACACGTATTCAAAAACACATCAAAATATATGCAATCCACTACTTGTTAGAAAGCTCTTGAAAAAATAAGAATATTGGCGCAAAAAAAAAAATTAAATCGGAGTTGAAACGAAGCGGGAAAAATTAAATTAATAAACTTGGTGGGGAAAAAAAGATGAGCATTTCTAAGCGCGACACGTGTCATGTTGTTGTTGAGTTCGTAGGTTCGCATTTTAAGACCCTCCTTATTGTGCAAACTACGAACCAATCTAAGCCACAGGATGCGGTCAAAGTGACGTCAGCAGAGCGCGCGCGATGCTGACACGTGGCAGATGCGCGCGCGCCTCTGCCCGTGCGCGTGAGCTTGTTGACCACGCGCGCGCACGGTGCTAATAGTTTGGCGCGCACAGTGCTAATAGGCCAACCTATTAGCACTGTGCGCCCAAACTATTAGCACCGTGCGCGCCACGTGTCAGCACTGTGGGCGCGCATCAGCAGCGCGCGCGCCCACGTGTCAGCATTTGGTGAGTTCGTAGTTTGCACAATAAGGGGTGGTTTTTACCTGATACCAATCCTATATATATATATATATATATATATATATATATATATATATATATATATATATATCTTCGCTTTATAAAAAAACCTCACCTTCTCCGTATGTAATGTATCTTCAAACATTTTTCTTTTTCATGTATCCCATTCCCCATGCTCTTGAAGTACATTATGACACGTGTTAATTACAGACAGGTAGTGGTCACGTGCAGAGAGGTGACATTTGTGAGTCTAGTCGCGTGAATGTAATGAAGTCTCGTATTAATTTAGTACAATCCTTTTGAATGGCAACGCATACTGAATTTTGTTGTTTTGAAAAAAACGCATGCTGAATATTCAATTCTTACCAATACATCATCAAAAATAAGATGAACAATCAAACTAGGATATGAATACGTGGAATTTAACTCATTAATTGATGGTTTAGCTTTACCGGTGTTCTATACATTCAATGGATATTCTCTCAAGTCTCAACTTCTATGAGACCGAACTTTCTAGAATGATGGCTTTAGAGAGATGTAGTTAGGTGAGCATCAAGCAGGGCCGGTGATGCGAGTGCATTTTAACACATAAAGGGCCACATTATATCGAGTTATATAGGCTTTTTAGTCCCGTTTCTTATATTATATTTAGGTTTAGTATGAATAATTGTTTTTCTCGGTGTGTTCGGTGTTTTGATGGGAAACCGACATATTATGGGTGTTTCGTGCACGTAGATCGCCAAGAGGGTCGATTTTGTTCGTTCTGAAATATATTGATGATTGGTCTTGTTTTGTAGGTATTGATAAGAGGATTTTTTTGGTGCAAGAACGAGATCGATCGGAGTTCAAACGAAGCCGGAGCGAGCAAAATAACGAAAAGAGGATAAAAATGGAGCAGCAAACGAAAAACTGACACGTGTCCTGTCCAAGCCCAGCCGCCGACTCCTTTGCGCGACACGTGGCGACATCTCTTTCTGGCCCCGCCTGCGCACGCGTGGCGCCTCTCCACGCGGCCACGTGGCGTCGCCGGTCCCGCCTCTACGTGCGTGACTTCCCTTGCTGCTGACACTTGTCCCGGCCAGCCGCCACTCTCCCAGATCGCGACACGTTGCGCCCCTTCTCAGTCGCCATTCGAACGCAAGCCGACACTTGTCCCAACCGCTCCACCTTTCCCAGCACAGCACCTGTCCCCTCCTGGTTGGCTGAATTTCTAAGGCAACACTCATTTTTTTATGCTCAGCTGCAACACAAAAAAAAGGGCTTCTTCTCCATTTGGATAGAGAGCACTGAGAACACGAGAGAGGAGATAATTTCATTTTCTTGTACAGTTTTTATTTCTTTTTTTTTATAGAGTTTGTAAGAGAGAATATTATATTGAATCAATAGTTGAGGATCTATATTTTGTGGGTAGAGAATCAAATTGATATTTTTTTGGGTGTTGATTTTTGGAGACAAGCTCCATTGTTGGCTACACAAGTGGGTTTCTTTTGGTGGATTTTCAAGAGCATCAAGGCTAGAGATTGGAATAGGGGAAGAACAAGCTTTGGACAACTAATTCGGTGATTGTATCTCAACTTTCATCCTAATTATGAGTTTATTTGTTTTTTTTCTTTTCATCCTTGTATTTTTCTCACCATGAACAACTAAACCCTCAATTTCTAGGGTTATAGGGGATTATAGTAGTGATTTCTATATTTTGCATGCTTCGATTGTGGTGTTGTTGATTTGTATTAGTGTCTATGATTGATTTGTGCTTAATGCTTTACCTCCCGTGTAGGCTTGGTAATTGTTTCGAATTAGGATTCGTCGCTCGAAAGAGGAGGATTCTAATTAAGTCAAAAATTGATCATAGGTTGTATTTAAATTCTAGCTAGAACTAGCGGGGTTAATACAATTGCAATAGCTATAGACTTGGTTGGTCGAAAGTTAGAAGTTGTCATAGAGCTTAACGCCTTGGGTCTTCCTACATCGTGATTCAAAAGAACTCGGTGGTTAGATTCCATTAGGGTTCGAATCGTTCGAAAGAAGTTAGGACTAGAGTCGAGACAACTCGTTGCCTCTAAAATAAATCGACATCGCTACAATCGAACGTGTTCAATTTTATGGAATGAACTCGATAAACCCGTGCCCTTGATCTCTCTTCACTTGATTCAAGATAAGAAAACTCTCTGTTAAATTCTGTATTTTCTTTTTAGTCGTTATAGGTTTATTTTCAAAACATAAAAACTCGATTTTTACTGAAACAGTTTAGCTACAAGCTTTGAATAGTGAGTGATTGTCTATTGCTCCTTTGGGCTCGATACTCCGGACTTCAAATCCGATTACTACTTGACGGCTGGTGCACTTGTCGTGCTCAAGTTTGCGCTTAAACCCGCAGGGCGTCAAGTTTTATGCCGGCCTAATGATTATTTGGGCCTAAAGCGAGAACTTGATCGATAACTGCTTTTCTTATGAAAGAATATAATAGTAAAATAAGTAAACTCGCTCATATAAAAACATTATACTAGATGAAATTAAGTAGATGAGCTTCAACGTTTGTTTATAACACTATAAAATCTCAAATAGATAGTGGATATTAGTTTCTAACAATACACCCTCGATGGATAAGATTTATTGTCTAGAATTTTATACAAAAATCCAAATATTTAAGGATTCACATTTATCCTTAAATAAGATATATTCATGTCATGTTTGAATGTGATAGGTTCATAGTAATTTTTAAAAATTGCACTAAATTATCTAGAATATATGTGACATTGTGTATGACTAGTTATTTTCATTATCTTCTAGAAATTTCCACACTTAAAATAATTTTTAAATACTAATATGCGTTTTAACTATGATCAATCGAGTATAACCAAAAATAAGAAACTCTTCAGAACATAGAATAATAATGCTATGTAATAGATATGTGAGAACTTTCAAGAACTAAGGATATCGTTATTGAAACCCACCGTTTAACAAGAAAAAAACAATATAGGACAAACCCAGCACATTCTCCCGGTTACCGCATGATATATGTGCAAATTCATTTAATTGTTGTTGCTCTCTAAAGATTAAAATCACTTATAAAAAAACTCATATTTATTAATCTTCTTGATTTTGGACTAAGGAACCATAAATAAATCATCATTCAAGTTCATGTCCTCTCGTATTTGCTCTCCATTGAGCATCTTCATGTCAACGGAAGGGAAGCATCTCCATCTCCAACGAGTGAATCATTTTCCTATAGTCTGGACAATACAATTTCATGTGATAGTATATATATGTATAAACTCAACTCTACTTATTATCTTGATTAATCATGAAATGAAACTTTCGTAATAACTCTTTTATTGCAATAAGTTTGGAAGAGTTTCTCTTTAGCTTGACAACTTACTTTCTCATATTATTTTGGTTTAAGAAATTTCGTAAGAAGTTGATAACTTGCTTCAAACAAATACTGTAGTGTGTATATAAATATTACACTTTTTGTTTGTTCCATTCTTTTGTTTGATCCCTATTTTTAGTTCACTAATCACTGATAAATTGAATTTGAATGTTTTATTTCGTTAACGATGGTTTTCACTGCTAAAATAGATTCATAGAGTTGTTAGAACGTTTAACAATCAAGAAAAATTGTCTTCCTTTTGGATGAGAATTGTTTTTTTTTTTCTAAAAAAATTGATCCGAGATCAAAATTTAATTTCAAAATTATAAGTCTAATATTTTAGTTTGATTTGATTTGATCAAATGGTAACAAATCCTTAATTTTTTGGAGTGTTTTTCGATCTAAAGCCTTAAACGGTTGATTATTTAATTTTATGAATATTTTTCGATCTGAGGCCTTAAGCGGTTGTTTAACTCGCTTAAAGCTTGAGACGGCCCTGGCATCAAATATAATTGGTTAGTACCATCAGCCATGAATTAATACTGCTTCTTTCATAACAATATGCATTTTGTTGTAATAATCAAGTTTGATCGGAACCAACGCCAAGACACCAATGGCCCAAGAATAATACGAAGGTTGGTGTCCACGAGTTGGTTACCAAGCAAGACAAGAAATAACACTTAGAAATTGGAGAGTAGAGAAATGATTATATTCATTGAGAGCTTTTACAAGAAGTGTTGGATTGTGTTGGAATAACTAATACAAGGGGTTGACACCTCTATTTATAGGAATACAAAGCTCATGAGACATTGCCACATAATATACTAACATGCAATTAGTGATGGCATGCTAATTGTGGTGGCCACATGTGGCATTTTGCTTGCCACCTCACAACACTCCCACTTGGACACCGAAATACGCTTCAAGATCAGGTTGCCTCGTTAAAAACCTCCTCAGGAAAACCCGGTGGGACAAAACCTGTAAGGAAAAGAGTGCAACGCACAAAATGTGCTTGAAGCTGTGCTCGATACTGCCTCGTTAAAAACCTTTCCAAGAAAACCCTGTGGGACAAAACTTGGATAAGGGAAAAAGAGTGCAGCGCATAAAATTTATCTCCCCTGACTTCAGGCAGGCTACTTTGGTTGCTTGCTAAGGCAACGCATACCGATTCTGTAAACTAGCTTCTCAAAGGTAGAAGTCGACAAGGCTTTAGTAAATAAATCTGCAAGGCTTTCGCATGAACGAATCTGCTTGACGTCTATTTCATTACTCTTCTAGAGCTCATGAGTATAAAAGAACTTTGGAGAGATATCTTGATCCTATCTCCTTTGATATAGCCTCCTCTGACTTGAGCAATACAAGCTGCATAATTGGAGGAGAACTTGGTGGAGAAATGCCAATCGAGCATAACACATACTTGATAACAGATCGCAAGAACACACATTCTCGGCTAGCTTCATGTAGTGCCACAATTTCTGAGTGATTTGAGGACGTCGCAACCAAAGTTTGCTTCGTAGAGCGCCAGGAAATTGCTGGTTCACTGCAGGTGAAAACATATCCTGTCTGGGATCGAGCTTTGTGAGGATCTGATAAATAACTTGCGTCTGCATATCCAATCAGACCAGCGCTCCCCCTGGACTTAGAATACATAAGTCCCAAATCTCTAGTGCCGCCCATATAACGAAGTATATGCTTGATACCGTTCCAATTTCGTCGAGTGGGTTCTTAACTGAACTTGGCAAGTACATTTACTGCGAACGCTATGTCAGGTCGCGCACATTGTGCCAAATACAACAAACCCCCGATAGCATTTAGATATGGTACTTCAGGACCAAGTATCTTTTCATCTACTTCTTTGGGACGGTGTGGATCCTTCTTCCGATCTAAGGATCGGACGACCATTGGAGTACTGAGTGGATGAGCATTTTCAATGCTAAAGCGCTTCAGGAACTTTTCAACATATGCAGACTGATGGATCAAAATACCATCAGACATGTGCTCGAGCTGCAGGCCGAGACAGTGTCTAGTTCTGCCTAAATCTTTCATTTCGAATTCTCTTTTCAGGTACTCAACAGCTTTGAGGATCTCTTCAGGAGTCCCAATCAGATTTATGTCATCGACATATACTGCTATAATAACGAAACCAGAGTTCGTCTTCTTGATGAACACACATGGACATATGGCATCATTCTTATAGCCTTCTCTACTAAGGTACTCGCTTAAGCGATGGTACCACATCCTACCAGATTGCTTCAATCCATACAGAGACTTTTGTAACTTTATGGAACACAGATCTCTAGGGGTATCTACCATTGCTTCAGGCAATCTCAATCCATCGGGGAGTTTCATATAGATATTAGTGCCCATATTACCATACAGGTAAGCAGTGACCACGTCCATCATGCACATATCAAATCCTTCAGAGACTGAAAGACTGATCAAATACCTGAAAGTGATCATATCCATTACTGGGGAATATGTCTCATCAAAATCGACTCCCGGTCGTTGAGAGAATCCTTGAGCCACAAGTCTAGCCTTATATCGGGCGACCTCATTTTTCTCATTTCGTTTCCGGGTAAATACCCACATGTAACCAACAGGTTTCACATCTTTGGGTGTCTTGGAAACGGGCCCAAAGACTTGGCGTTTTGCCAACGATGACAATTCTGCCCGAATTGCTTCTTCCCACATAGGCCAATCATCTCTGTGACGACATTCGTCAATGCTTCGGGGCTCAAAATCAAACTCATTGAATATCTCATTAGCCACTGTGAAAGCAAAGACTTCATCAACAATAATATTAGAGTTTTCCGACGCCTCTGGGTCGACCGACTCTATTTCTGGGTCGACCGGGGGCACTTCTGGGCCATCCGGCGGCACTTTTGGGCCGACCATAAGCACTTCTTGGTCGCTCGGCGGCACTTCTGGGCCGGTGGAAAACACTTCCCGGTCGCTCGGCGGCACTTCCGGGTTGGTCGAAAATATTTCTTGGTCGCCCGGTTCTGCTGGAACCGGCTCTAGGAGTTCTTCTACTTCTGGTAATGAGGCTCTTTCATCCCTTCTATTATTTTGACATTTCTGCTTCCGGGGAACGATGTCTTTTGATCCAACTAGTCTCCCACACTTCAGGCGTGCACTAAAGGAGTCGATAGCTGTCTTTGCAGTATCACCAGTGATCGTAATTCTAGCTGGTACATTGATGACATCTATATAAGACCTCATCATCTTTGACGTGTCAGCAAATGCATCGGGCATTTGATTTGCAACATTCTGCAGATGAAGTATCTTCTGGACTTCCGTCTCACACTTTGGCGTGTGTGGGTCAAGATGAGACAGGGAACTTACTTTCCAATCAAGTTCAGGCCTAACTTCAGGAGGCTTATCTTTCTCACCCAATGGTGGAAACGACGTCTCATCAAAATGACAGTCTGCAAATCTTGTAGTAAACATGTCACCAATCAAGGGCTCATGATACCTGACTATCGATGGTGAATCGAAACCAACATAAACACCCAATCGCCGTTGGGGTCCCATTTTCGTGCGTTTAGGAGGTGCGATCGCCACTTGCACGGTGCAACCAAAGGTTCGCAGATGGGATATATCAGGTTCATGACCACACACAGTTGCATAGGAGAATATTGGTGATATGTACTTGGCCTCAACTGAATTAAAGATGCAGCATGTAATACAGCATGTCCCCAAGCAGAAACAGGTAATTGTGATTGCATCAGTAGCGTACGTGCAATTACCTGTATACATTTGATAAACGATTCTGCTAAACCATTTTGGGTATGGACATGTGCAACGGGATGCTCAACCTCAATCCCTATACACATGCAATAATCATCAAACGTCCCTGACGTGAACTCACCAGCATTATCAAGGCGAATAAATTTAATCGGATGATCAGGAAAGTGTGCCCTCAGCTTAATTATTTGTGCGAACAGTTTAGCGAATGCAACATTTCGCGTTGACAACAAACATACATGAGACCATCTACTAGATGTGTATATCAGGACCATGAGATAACTGAATGGTCCACTAGCTGGATGTATAGGGCCACATATATCTCCCTGAATCCTTCGCAAGAAAGATGGACATTCAACATTAATCTTGGTTAGCGATTGTAAAGACCTGAGCTTTTATTTCGATAATTTGTCGTTGGGAACGTCGTTGAGTTGGGGAGCGAGTCGATTATTGGATCGATTTCAAAAAAAAATAAGCAAAAAGAAAATCAAAAAAAGAAAGGAAAAGGTTTTGGGTTGGGCCAGGTCAGACCCACGCCTTGGGCCGGAGCAGACCGAGCCCACACTTCAGAGCGCAGGCCCAACCGGCCCAAACCACGCACGATAAAACCCTAACGGACGCCTCTTCATCTCCCATTTCGTGCACGCATCCCAAAGCTTCTCTCTCTCTCATCTCGCCTCTCCTCTCTATCGCGAACCAGAGACACCTCGTCGCGCCCCTTCTTCTACGACCATCCACCTCCTCCGAGCTTCTTCTCCACCTCCTTCTCCTTCTTCTCCATCTCCGGCTTCAACCCGTGACCAAGCCCAACACCAGAAGCCTCCCCTCTTCCCTTCTCTTCCCTCTAATCGAGACAAACCGCCGTCGTTCTTCTCATTTGAACCTCGCCGCACCTGATTCGAGCAACCTAGTGAAGGTGAGGCCTTTTTCCGAGCGAATTCACCTTCCCCGTCACTCAGTGCCTGAGACCCGCGAGCTTTTAAGCTCGTTTTGGATCAAGTTCGACCGGAGAGGCTCGCCGGAGTTCCCTACCTCCAGATCTGGAGTTCTCGCGTCGGCGAGCTCCTCGGGCCGTTAGAGCTGGACGGAGAGGCCGTCCCTTGACCTGACAACCTCCCTTCTTCGTACCCGGCTTCCTGACACCGTCGCTGACACCGAGGGTTCACTCTGAGCCTCCCCCGTCGTCGCCCTCACTCCACTGGAAACCTACCCTCCGCCTTGACGCCATCACAGCTCAGACCAGAGATTCGGGCCTTGGGCCTGACCAGAGACACAGTTGCAGACGGGACTTTAGGGCCAGGACTAGGCCCAGTTGGGTCTGGACTAGGTCTGGAGCCGGTCCGGGTCGGGTCGGGTCTGGACCCGGGTTGGGGTCAGGCTCGGGTCGGTCCGAGTCCGGTCTCGGATCCGGGTTCGGGTCGGTCGGGTTTGACAGAACGTTTTAATTAATTTAATTACTATTTGGACTAAAATCAGATAATCCTTGGACCTATCAATTAAATTGAAAGACGAACTGTTAATTTAGAGGACTGATCTATCGGGACCTGGACTGATATTGGACTTTAACTGTTAAAACCCAGACTTGGACTTCGTCCGAGAACTTGGACTTCGCCCGAGAAGACCGGAGTTAGGCCAGGTCGTCAGTAGCTAGGAGACGTAGCTGTTGTGTTCGCCTTGAGGTAGGGAAAAGCACTAAATTCATTTGATGATTTAAATAACGCTAATCGTATGCCTTATGATAATTAATAACCGGAAAGGTCCTAGATTGCATATAGGATGTGATTCACTAGAATAACCGTATTTCAATTATAACAATAACCAAACGAGTCTTAGTATGCATATAGGATGCGATTCACTAGTTAACCGCTTTCAATATCTTGGGAAATTGTCGTGCTGGTAGAATGGTCATGTCGAGCCCTATGATTGCTTGTTGACTGTATTTACCGATGTTTGTTCGTTTTAAGGTCGATGCATGCTCCGTCCTTAGGTTAATTTAAGAGTCACACTAAACTAGAGGAATTAAGATTAATTATATATGAATGAAATGAATGCGATGTGATTGGTTGAATGAATTAAATGAATGTGATGTGCTTGGTTGAATGGTTGTTTGAATGTGAATTAGTTGTACCTAAGGATATGATCGGGTGAGTGATAGACCGATGATACGTGGTTTGTAAGTTATGCCGGTAAGCTTGGTTGCTAGTCTGAGTTGTGTGTTTTGCCCTGTCGGGAATTGAGTGCCTTTGTTGTTTACTTACCGAGCGGGTATGCCGGTCCGTTCTGTTTATATTGTTGTCCATCCCGATGCTACGTGATCCGTGTCACGCCCCAAATTCAGTAGAACCGAACCCGGAACGCGAACGTTTAAGGCAATAAAACATTTTCAAGCCTTTTAAATAAATCACTTTAAAACCATTGTTTAGTTAAACAAAATAATTTACAACTCAAAAGTACGTCCCAACAAGCGGACAAAATACAAGGTGTACGTCGCTAGACTCAAAAAGGAAACCCGGACTCCCGTCCTAGCTCTTCAAGCTTCGAGAGCTCACCTAGTTCGTCTCGCGACCAGTACCTGTAGGAAAAGCAGCTAGGGGTGAGCGTTAGCTCACCACCACGGATAACAGACTGACTACGGCATACTAGCAGACAATGCCGGTAACACCAACAACAACCCAAACACCGGGGACTACTATCCCTAAACTCAAGTAACCCGAATGACGCACGACTATTATGTAGACCCGACCCAATGATTACGACTTCCTCCAAAGACACGAAAGATAACCACGCGACACCCACGATCACAAAGGATCGCACACCAAACAAGATCGCAAAGGATCACACTCCAGCTACTCAGTCCCCACGCACTTTGCCGATCCCTGTCAGGCCAGGCGGTCGACCTGTCGCACTTTTCCCGACACAAAGTCGGATCAGGCTGTCGACCTGTCACCCCCACGCACGCACGGCCAGGACCCCTTTTTCTCTCAGGCGGGCCCCCTACCTCGTCTGAACATGCATACGCATGCGATCACAGGACCCCCGTTATTATGAAGCGGGCCCCCAACCTCAGGTAACCGCAATCACAATCACAAACAAAGTTCAACAAACAGCAACAACACCGGTCTAACACTTCGCATGCACTCATGGCCACCCAAGACACACCAACAGTAAAGACACGGGCTCAACAACCCCACGGGCACTCACGGCCACCCAAAACACACCAACTGTAAAGACACGGGCTCAACAACCCCACGGGCACTCATGGCCACCCAAGATACCAACGGTAAAAACACGGGTTCAACAACCCCACGGGCACTCAAGGCCACCCAAGACACAAACAGTAAAGTACGGGCTCTCATGGCCACCCAAGACACAAACGAAACAATCAACCTCCGGTCATAACCAAATGCCTCCAGTAATTCTAATATCGAAAGTTCACTGCTCCTACGACACTACTAAGTGTCACATGCATTTCTATTGTTCGATACGTTCCCGTATCATACGACACCACCCGGTGTTGCCTGCCTTTCTGGTATTCGATAAACTTACTTAACCCACGACACCCAAGTGTCACATGCATTTCTACTGTTAACTTTCCCTAGTCAGGGCCGAGATCCGGCTACTTTTCCCTACCTCGTATGCTTTCTCCAAAAGCTCATAATCAAGCTCCGGCGTGATCCCGATCACTCGCCTAGCTTTCCCTTTCCTCTGTCTGCGGCACGATCTAATAAGAACACAATTTTAAATACTTTTAAGCTTGCAGGCATAAACTGAATTTTAATAAACTTGACGCCCAAAAGTAACCCCGACAATGTCGATCACTCCCAAACTTCCCAATTACTCGACATTGTCGATAATGGACCCGATAAAGCCCGATTCGCCCGACATGGCGAATCTGCCCGGGATTGGAAAACGTCCTTCCGGGGCTCCGAAAATTCCCGTTTTCGTTTCTACGGTCTTAGAATAATTCAAGGGTTCATATGCACTGGACGGAATCAAATTCCGACTTCCGAGTAATTTAATTCGCGTTTAAAGTTTCTAAACCCGTCAATTACAACTTTTACAATTTAAATCCAAATTTCGATCCGGGTGTAGATTAATGACTTGGGGAACGTCCTAAACCACCCGAACACGAAACCCGAACACCCGAGCACGTGGGCCCCACCCGACCAACCTTGTTCGTGGGTGGCTAAGGCCATTTGGGGCCGGTCCACCATGGTGGTGGCCGGTCCTAGCTCCGGCCAGCCACCCCATGGCCGGCCAGGCACTATACACGGTGGTTGGAGCTCCCCCGAGCCTCCGGTCACCGGAAAACGTTCATCTCTTCGCTCCAAAACACCTCCAACGAACCCCACACCTCAACTCATCCATATTCAACCCATTTCAAACCAAACCCTAACTTTTAAACTTAACAACATGAAAATCGGTTAGATGCTCACCGTAGAGAATGACAGTGTGAGCTTGAATCTTCTATCGTTGAGATGATCCAACGGCTTGATGATCGAGAAACGTCACAAATCCCCCAAGCCTCTTCTCTTTTTCTCTCCCTTTCTTCTCTCTTCTTTTCTCTCTCTAAAACCTATTTTTCTCTTTTTTTGATGTATGGCCGAACCCCCCTATAGGTGTAGTCTTCCTTGTCTTGTCCCAAAACCTAACACCACCATTTGTTTGACAAGTGCCAATTGGGTCCCACACCTTTTTGGAAAAATATCTTCTAGATATTTTCCAATCAGATTCGCGAAATTCGGACGTTTCGGGCCTCGAACGGGCACTTTTTCCAAGAAATTACGAAACTTCACGGGCTACAAGGAAACGGCTCAAATAAGACCGCTGCGATGACGGCTAAGCTTTTTGGATCCAAAACGGACCTCGAATGGACCAAAACGTCGCTCGGTTGACTTTTCCAGCAAAAAGTCAACCTTTCCCAAATTGGTCAGGAAGTTGCCCTGAGTCCCCCGGAACTCACTTTGGTCGATATCGGGGTCAACTTAAGTCCGGTATGACCCTCTGGGTCAAAATTAAGTTCATTTAAGTGTCTGTCCAAAAAATTTAAATTTTCCTGTTTTTCGCCGATTTGACTAGCGTTGACCGGGAGTGGTTCTTACAATCCGGGAAGACTTAGATCGAGAGATATTCCGGTATGGTGCATTACCGTCTTATCTTCTGCTACGTGATCTGGAAATACTGGTTTCACCCCGATGCTACGTGATATTATTGTCTTACCCGATGCTTCGTGTTCTGGAAGGACTGGTTCCACCCCGATGCTTCGTGTTCCGGGAAGACTGAGGCCGACGGATGTTTCGGCACTATAATTTATTGTCTTATTCCGATGCTGCATGTTCCGGAGAAACTCAATTTGTCCCGATGAATTATG
Source organism: Erodium maritimum (assembly GCA_963921825.1). Lineage (NCBI taxonomy): Eukaryota > Viridiplantae > Streptophyta > Magnoliopsida > Geraniales > Geraniaceae > Erodium > Erodium maritimum. The sequence goes on along the minus strand of OY997593.1, from coordinate 18,369,680 downwards.
GTCCTTTGGGGACATTTTCAGGAACTTCCGACAACGTGCGTTCCTAGAGAACTTTTCCGGAAAGTCCGATGATAGTGCTTCCTCCTGATCGAGGGGCACTCTGACGTGATGTACCAGTCAGTGTACGGATCAGAGTCGTGGAACTTGATGTTAGAATATTTCAGTATTGTGTACCTCTTACATTGATTCCTTTAATAAATTTGTTTCTTCCTATTGATATCCTCGAGTTTTATCTTCGCTAAAGTATTACATTCGTTGGTTCCGTTTCTTTCCTTAAGGGTTATCTTCGTTAAGGCGTTGGAACTTTTATTGATCTATATTTACCACATCTTTCGACAAACTGTTCTAGCGTCTAACTTTGATTTCTTGCACTAATTGATTTTATACTTTAATGGGGTTATTTTACTTTACTGTTTTTCCTACTGAGCGTAAGCTCACCCCTCTGCTTGTTTACTGTTTGTACAGGTTTCCTTCTTGAGTAGTTCTAAAGGTGATCTCAAGGCTCGGGAGCTTTTGGGGATTTGGGACTTGAGTCAGAGACGTACTGACTGTTTATTTACTTTTGTCATTAATTGTCAAACTGAGCTGTTGACTCTTGTTTTTGGTGTTATTAAATTTACAACTTTTCGTATTATTGGTTCCTTTTAATTGCTATTTATTCTTTACTTTTAGTTCACGTCTCGAGTCCGGTCAAAACCGGATTTGGGGCGTGACAGCGATGGTCGGAGCACTAATTTTCCTTGCGAACAAGCTGTACATGATATCCCATTGGACATTAGGATCTTCTAGTCCTTTAAAGAATGTCCACATGAGCTCTCAATGATTCTACGCATCATCGTCGATCCCGGATGACCAAGACGATTGTGCCAAAGCATAAAAGCATTTGGATTAATGAACTTCTGGTTCATTGTAGCGTAGGTCTCAATTGGCCTTATGGTTGTATAATACAAACCTGATGATAGGGCCTTTAATTTTTAATGTACATGCTTTTCGCCATTTTTATCACTTCTAGTGATACAGAGAAACTCAGTTTCATTATCATTTTGGTCTTGACATGATATCCGTTGTTACGAATGTCCTTAAAGCTAAGTAGAATTCTTCTGGATCTACTTGCATACAGAACATTAGGTACTCAACATTGTTCCATTTTCTAACAACAAGGTAGCTCTTCCGGAGCCCTCTATGAAATTTTCAGTACCTATTATTGTACTAATATTCGCTTCAACTAAGGTTAGACAAGAAAAATATTTCTTGTTTGTTAAGATTGTGTGCGTCGTCGCGCAATCAACAATACACAAGTCTCCATCATTTCTGCAAGCACGTACAAGATCCATATCATTTCATAAACAAAAAGTATTACATCAGTTTGTAAACTTAAGAAAGGATTACAAAAACATCATATACACACATTACATTTAACCAAAAGAAAGGGGAATACTGAAAAACACAAGTTAAGCCATATTCCAAACATGGTCCACATTTCCGTCATCATCCTTAAAGAAATCGGAGACTGTAAGCTTGGTCGGAGCATCTTCAGGGCTCGCATGATCAATAAAGTTTGTCTCAACGATCTTATCCTTTCCCTTGATTGATTCTTGGTACAACTTCACTAAATGGCTTGGTACATGACATACACGTGACCAATAATAAGCCCCTCCACATCGATAACACTTAGTTTCAGCATTTTTGGGAGTCTGGTTTTGAGTGCTCTTTCCTTTATCATATCGGTTCCGCTTCTGGGGATACACCGCGTTATCTCTTCCATAAGGTTGGAAATTTCTATGCCCATAACCGTGACTACGACCACGACCATGTCCACGACCTCGACCTCGACCTCGACCTCTAAAGGGTCCTCGGCTTTGTCTGTGTCCCGAGCTACCATCATATATTGTCACATTCGCTTATGGGGATGGAGAACTGCCTACAGGGCGAGTTTGATGGTTCCTCATTAATAGCTCGTTATTTTGCTCAGCAACGAGTAGACACGCGATCAGGTATGTGAACTTTTGAAAAGAATTCGCTCGATATTGCTGCTGCAGGAGCATATTCGAGGGGTGGAATGTGGAGAACGTTTTCTCAAGCATAGACTCGTCAGTTATCTTTTCACCACAACTGCGAAGCTTGGAAACAATTCTAAACATGGCCGAATTATACTCATTTACAAACTTAAAGTCCTTTAACCTGATGTTAGACCAATCATATAAGGCACGAGGGAGTGCTATTGCTTTCATATGCTCAAACCTCTCCTTGAGCTGAACCCATAAACTAAAGGGATCCTCATCAGCCAAATACTCAATCTTTAGGTCTTTGTGCATATGATGACGGATTAAGATTGTGGCCAAGGCTTTGTTTTTAACAGATTCGTTGTTCTCTTCTTTTATAGTGTCTCCAAGATTCTGAGATCTTAAGTGGAGAGTCGTATCCAACGCCCATTCATAATCATTCTTCCCGTCCAATTTGAGGGGTGTATAATTGAGCTTTGTCAAGTTATCCATCCTACATATTGATCAAAATAACTGTATGTCAGGATTATACTCGACTTCAGGTCGTTAGTATTTTATTTTGGAAATTCTGGTCCAATATGCATTAGGTCGTTGGTAATGTGTATTTGAAACTTCTGGTCCAATATGTATCGGATCTCTAGTACTATGTATTTGGAACTTCTGGTCCAACATGCCTCAATTTACTGGTGTTTGGAACTTCGGGTCCAACATACCATTACATTTATAAGCTTCAGGCTATAAATCAAGTTGCAAGTTACATGCAAGTAGTTTCTGCATCTTGGAACTTCAGGCCCAAGTGCTTCGGTTTCAACAAGTTTTAAATTCGATTTTTTGATGATAAGAACACAAATAATGAGCACCAAATTTCTGATGTGAAAGTTTCAATATAGATTGGCGATCACAGAGCATACTTATATGAACGTCATAACTAAATATGCACAAATAAGTATGAATCAAGCATAAAAGAAAGTGCTGAATTTTCTGCACAGTTTTGGTCCGACCAGCCACTTCCAAGAGCCCCATCGGAGATTCATCCAAGGTCAGATGAAGCTGATTCTTGGAGTGAATGTTCTTCACATACGGCTCTTCAAAGTGACCGGTGGAATTTTTATTTTGACGGTTCGTTTTAGAGATATACGAGCTGCAAGTTGAGCCACTTACACAAGATCGTGCTGATAACGTGTTGTAATAATCAAGTTTGATCGGAACCAACGCCAAGACACCAATGGCCCAAGAATAATACGAAGGTTGGTGTCCACGGGTTGGTTACCAAGAAAGACAAGAAATAACACATAGAAATTGGAGAGTAGAGAAAAGATTCTATTCATTGAGAGCCTTTACAAGAAGTGGTGGATTGTGTTGGAACAACTAATACAAGAGGTTGACACCTCTATTTATAGGAATACAAAGCTCATGAACATAATCTACTAACATGCAATTAGTGGTGGCATGCTAATTGTGGAGGCCACATGTGGCATTTTGCTCTTTCTTTTTTTGATCAGCAATAGCATTTTTAAATTGAATCCTCTTATGAGGGGTAAGAGGATACATGGAGGAGAAGTTAAAGATGTTAACCAAGAACAACGAATAAACCCAAATGACCAAACCAGACAATACAAGAACCCACCCCGACATTACAAGAACCCACCCCAAAGATTTGTAACCAAACAATTAAACATCAAGAGGATGACTTGGGGGCCACGCAACGCAACAGCAGCAGCAACCCAAGACTTGCAGATGCAGAGATCCTTCTGCATAAAAGTCAGCTAACAACAAAACCAAAAACCCCACCCAACTTGGAAGGAATCGGGCCACCTAATCTTGTAGAAGATGACTTGGGGGCCACGTAACACAGGCACAGCAACCGCCCAACAAAAACCCAACGGCATCCACTATGAACTAGACTTGCCTATGTTGATTGCTTATAACTGATAGTTGCAATGCTAAAACAAGAGTTGCATGGCTTAAGCACATCAACCCAAAAAAGGAACTGAATTGTCATCAACAGATAACAGAAAGAAGGAAACCAGCAACCAAAGTGTTGAAATTGGAGAAGTTTTGGAGCATCAGAGCTAGCTTGGGCCTCAAGAAACCCGAAACCACCTAGCTTGGCAGCCAAGGGACTGAGTGAAGGACCTGCAAATGAACCGAAACAAACAAGGGAATGGGGAGAAGGAAAACAAAAAGAGAAGCACTCAAACCTAAAGGGAAGCTAACCCACACTCAAAAACCAGCAACAAGAGAAGGGGGAGGAAAGACTAGCTACCCACACACAAGAACAGAGGAAGAGAAAAAAAAAAGACCTTACATAACTCACCAAAGCTCACCCAAACTACCCCAAACCCTTCCCAAACCCTATAACCCATCAATGCACCAGAGCAGGAAGGCAACTCCTCTTGGAGCAGCAATAGGACCTTGGAGCTGCTCTCTAGCTTTGGAAAGAAAAGAAGGAACCAGATTTTGCCCATTCCAAACTATAAGTTTGATGTTGCACCTTTGTAAAAATGTCCTCAGCAGAGAGATATTCCCCTTTGAAGAATGCTAAGTTCCTAGCTAACCAGATCTGCCAAGCACAAACTTAAATAACTTTGAGCCAAGTATTTTTGTATTTAGATGGAAGAATGGAGACCCAAGAAGCCATCAAATCTTTCATTGAACCTGCAATTGCCCAACTAGCTCCCCACCACTTTAACACCAACCACCACACCAGCCATGCTTTTGGACAATGTAGAAGGGCATGATCTGTGTCTTCAAAATCCCAATTACAAATATGGCAGGTTATTTGATCCAACACTAAGGGCATCCCTCTTTTCTCCAGGAAACACTTAGTAGGAATTGAGTCAAGGCATGCTAGCCAACAGAAAGCTGTGATCTTAGGAGGGATTGAAACAGACCAGAGAAACTTGGACCAAGATTGAGCAACTGAAGTGCTATTTCCAAAATGCTGCAGCTTTGAATATAGTTTACTCACTGTGAAGCCTTTTGCATCCCAAACCCAACAAAGCTTATCTTCTAGATCAGATAAATGAACAGTTGTCAAGATATTACTCAGAATGACCCATTCATCTTCAGCCCTACCCCTAGGAGTTGATCTGAGTCTTAAATCCCAACCATCTTCAACTTTTGCTTCTGCAACCAACATCCTTTTTTATGTAGCCTTTAGATAGAGCCTAGGAAAGAGGTATTTGAAGGCCACTTCTCCCCACCAATTATCTTCCCAGAAGAGGATCCTGTGACCTGATTCCATATTCCAAGTCAGCCTAGAAGCCCCAAATAATTCAGCAAAATGATGATCTGAATTGAGGTCTAAAATATGTTTCATAAAGCTAGCTGCTCCAACTTCTGGAAAATGTCCTAGATCCCATTCCTGAGCATTCCACCCATACTTTCCACAGATGACCAATTTCCATAGGGATTTCCTTTCTAAGGCAAACCTCCACCACCATTTTGCCAAAAATGCTGAATTCATCAAAGATAAATCCCTTATTCCTAGTCCTCCTTCAGACTTGGGCTTGCACACTTGTTTCCAACTAACTTTACAAAAGGCCTTAGCTGAAGGTTTACCATGCCACAGAAATCTTCTTTTCCAACTAATCATAGCTTTGATCACAGCTTTGGGGGCCTTTAATATAGAAAAAAAAGTATAGAGGCAGGGCTCCTAATGTACTTTTAAGAAAGGTTATTCTTCCCCCAAATGATAACAACTTTGCTTGCCAAAGTCCCAAGGCAGCCTTGAATTTGTCAATAATTGGATCCCAAGTAGATATTCTTTTAGGATTAGCTCCTAGAGGAAAGCCAAGATAGATAATAGGGAGGACACCTTCTGCACAAGGTAAAATCTGCATAATTGCCTCACTTTCTTCTTCTGATAGGTTCAAGGGGAGTACTAGAGATTTTTCATAATTCACTTTGAGTCCAGAAGCTAGATGAAACATTGACAAGGTGTCTTTTAGAGTAAGGGCATTTTCAATGGAAGCCTGGACAAAGAAGATTGCATCATCTGCAAATTGCATATGTGAAATGGAAGGTCCTTGAGCTTGTATTTGGACTCCTTGAAATAAATTTTGTTGCAGCCCAACCTTCATTAATTGGTTTAGACCTTCAGCTACAAGTACAAATAATAAGGGGGAGAGTGCACATCCTTGCCTTAGGCCTCTACTCATAATGAAATCAAGGCTAGGAGAGCCATTTACCAAGACTGAAATGCTTGCTTTGAAGCAAGAAATCATCCACAATCTCCAAACTATACCAAAGCCCATCCTGGTCAAAAGATTGAGAATATAATACCAGCTAACTTTATCAAAAGCTTTCTCAAAGTCAGCTTTGAAGATGATTGCCTTGATCTTTGCCTGCTTGATATAATGGACTGTCTCTGAAGCTACTAATATGCCATCAATAATTTGCCTTCCCTTGATAAACCCTGTTTGCTCATCTCCCACTAAGGTACTTATAACCACACTGAGTCTGAGAGACAATAATTTAGAGAGGATTTTATAAGGCCCTCCCATTAGACTGATTGGCCTAAACTCATCAAAGGTAATTGGAGCTTTGTTTTTTGGGATGAGAGTAATAAATGAGGAATTCAAGCCCTTGCCAAGTTGACCTGTTTGATAAAAATAGGAGAGAAAAAGCATGAGCTCTTCCTTGATGATGAGCCAGCAGACCTGAAACAACTTGAGAGTAAAGCCATCTGGTCCTGAGGCCTTATCTCCACTACAAGCCATGATAGCTTGGAGAATTTCCTCCTTTGAGAAGGGTCTTTCCAACCAAATGCTTTGTTCTGATGATAGAGAGGAGAAGGGCAATGTAGTGAGGTCAACACTGTTTGTGGTTTCTGCTGTGAACCTCTTTTGAAAATGATCTTTGGCTGCTTGCTTAACTTCAGAGGGATCAGCAACAAAGGTATCATCAACTAAGATTTGTGTTACTTTAGACATAGACCCTTGGTAATTGGCTACTTTATGAAAGTATTTAGAACCTCTATCACCCTCATTGATCCATTTTCTCCTGGCTTTTTGACTCCAAAGCTTGGAGAGCAGCTTATATTTTTGGATTAATTCTGCTTTTACAACCCCTCTATTGTTGCATTCACTGGTGGAGAGGGATCTTGATTCCACAATTGTATCAAAAAGATCTAAAGACTTGGTCAGCAGAGCAATTTGGGTGTCTAAATTCCCAAAGATTTGAGTATTCCATAACTTGAGATCAGCCCTTAACAATTTAAGCTTCATCCATAAAACATAAAAGGGGATACCTGAAACCTTATAAGACTTCCAGCACTTCTCAACCATAGGAAGAAATCTTTTGTCTTCAAACCAGACATTTAAGAATCTGAATGGCCTAGGCCCCCAATCAACCACCTTGTCAGCAAGAGTGACTGGTCTATGATCAGAAATGCTTCTAGACAAGCAGATTTGGGACACAGAATTGTGCACTGATAAGAAGCTCAATGAGACAAAAAATCTATCAATTCTTGAGGCTTGTGAACCAGATCCAAACCAGGTATATTTTACCCCCATTCAATGGTAAATTTATAAGGCTGAGACTGTCTATAAGTTGTTGAAGATTTGTCATATCACTTCTTGAGCCAATTTTTGAGGACATTTCTTCTGCATCAAGAATTGCATTGAAGTCACCACCCAGGACTAACAATGTCTCAGAAGGGATAAGAGATAGGATACTCTGCAGCTCTAACCAAAGGATCCTCCTTTGTCTTTTAGAATTTGGGCCATATACATTCACCACACAATAATCTTTGTTGTTCACCAGATTTGTCCCATACCAGATAATAGCCCCTTGAATCTGTTGAATATCAGTCATAGAAAATTCTTTGATTTTCCAAAGAGATATAATGCCCCCAGAATTACCAATGGACTCCAAAGCAGTAAAATCCCATCCCCCACCCAGGCCACAAAGTGAGTGAAAATTTGATGGTATTGTTTCCAATTTTGATTCTTGTAGTAGTAAAAACTGTGGACTTTCCTTGTGCACCAAGGCACTTAAACTTCTCCTCTTTTGTTTAGAGGAGATGCCTCTCACATTCCATGAGAGGAACTTCTTGTGCTCAAAATGTGGGGAGATTGATGAGCTGGTTGCTCACCACCAGATCAGGATCATCAGAAGGTAAAGCTTCCCCTTCCTCTGCAGACTCTCCCTTTGAAGCTTCAGAAAAGTTGTGTTTTCTTTCTATGGAGCACAACTGCTCTATAATAAGTTCTTCAGCAACCTTGGCCTTCAAACCAATTTTTTTTTTCATAGGACCAAGCTCTCTTGGCTCCTTGAAGAGCGTGCACTTCTTGCTGCTCAGAACTGAGTAAAATTGGGTCTTTTATCTTGGATCTAGTAATGTATCCATGAGGTTGCTTATTGTTAATAACTTTCTTTTTATTTTTGGATGAAAACTTGGCCTTTGGGGTTTGGAGAGGGTCTTCCTTGGATAAACACATAAAATCAGCAATTTCTTTGACTTGGTTTTGCTGCAGCTGAGATTAAGAAGGGGAGTTGCAAATGGGGGGGAGATTGAAATACATTTCCACTTTGAATATCTTCCAAATTTGGAAAGAGGATATTAGATGTAGGAAGGGACAAGTGACCAACATCCCTTTCTACCCTTTGCTTTGCAGAAGCATTTAATGAAACAAGCAAATCTTGGGCCACTCCCTTCATTAAATGGGAGTCTGACTTTGTACTATCTAATAATAAAGTATTGATATCAGTCTTTTCCGAGGATTTAGCCATTGTTAATGATAAATCTTCTTCCTCCAAACCTTCATTAGGTTGAAACTGAACTGGGGCAAGAGATACCATCTGGATAGTTTCTAGTTTCTCCAAAGACAACAATTGAGCAGTAGATAAGGCCTTGTCAGAGCTGAACTGAGTCTGCACAGTGCCGGTGTCACGCCCCAAATCCGGTTCTTTCCCGGACTCGAGGCATGACTAGTAAAATAAGAGTAAAGGAGATAACACTTTAAAACAAGTTCCGGAAAATTCCAATAAACAACTATAATCCAACAAAATGTAATTCAAAACATGAGTAACCATCTAGGGGTGTAATAATAATCCTCCACGGTTTGGTTCAAAACATGAAAATGACAAGTGCGAAGTCTCTATCATGTACCCCCGCCGAGAAGCGCCCAAGCTTCTACTCCTCAATCAAGCCTGTAGACACGACAGTAAATCATAGGGGTGAGCTCACGCTCAGTAGGGAAAACGCATAACATAGTGAACCTTAAACTCAAAGAATCAACGGCAATGCTCACAAAGTCCATAATTCACCAACACAGTCCACGAGGTAATTCATAACGTTACAAATAAACTCATTGGTAAGATTAACATAAGGCTCTTAACAATTGTAGACAAAAGGTAAACCAATCAATGTCGTGGTACATGAAGTCACCACCCTCCGATCCACATCATATGTGTCCTCTCGGATTTTCCCTCAAATCCAGAGGAGACGCATATCATTGAGACTATCGGAAACACCCTTCAGGGCACATATCGTCGAAAGTCTCAGAAACGTCTCCAAGGGATTTTAGATCATCAGGACCCAGGGCCATACTCCCATAGGAAGCGCACACGTGGGCAATTTAATGATAAGCAGTTAATAATTGAATAACGCACTCAACCGAAATATGAAGTAATACAAGCTCAACTGCCCTCAATCCAAGTCCACACACGGCTCAACCATCACCAATTCACCACAACACATAGTACACAAATCACGCAACCATAGCACACCAAACACACACATTCCAACTTACCGTTCACTTACCAGTTTCGAACCACCGGGGCATCGATCACCTGATTGCACCTCATTGTAACAACTTGACAACTTGACATCTGATTCAGGCGTCCCCGAACCTCATTGTAACAACTTGACATCAAACATCACGCTTGACTACAGTGGCGCCCCTGAGTCAACCCGTGATGGTGTAAACATTTTAATTCTACTGAAAATTCGGCATGACCCATTCGTACTTCCCTTAACCCTCCGCTTAAGCGGGACAACCACAATCACAAATTCACAAGGCACAAGTCCACAGAGTTCTCATGCTCTTTCAAGACATCACACAGTCAAAATAACGGAGTTCTCATGCTCCCAAGGTACACAACGCAATCAATAACCGGAGTTCTCGTGCTCCCAATTACTACGGGGTACTCGTGCCCCAAACTCGCCACACACGGGCCTACGGGATTCTCGTGTCCCAAATTCGCCACCTCATCGGGCATAGGGGATACTCGTGTCCCAAAATCGCCACCTCAGCGGGCATAGGGGATACTCGTGTCCCAAAATCAACAATCAACCACGCTCGCAACTTACTGAGTCCTCAACTCGTAAGCCAGCCAAAGAATGCTCGCAACCTCCCCAAGGCCAGCCAAAGACACCAACCTTAGTACACAGGCTCTCATGGCCACCCAAACACAAACAACCACACGGCTCTCACGGCCACTCAAACCAAAGGCAAGACACGGTTTCGACGACCCACTCATAATTCTCATACAATGGGATATGGGGTTCTCGTGCCCCACCCAAACTCTCAATAACAGCATACATGGAGTACTCATGCTCCAGCTCAACATTCAATCACAATTCAACACTTGAACAGGACCAAAACCACAACTTGAAATTTTTTCGAAGTAATACGCCAAAAGGGCAAACGCCACTAACTGTTGGCTCACACCATCATGTGTGCATAGCGGGTCGGTCATTGACCGTCAATCCAATTCCGATCTCAACCATTCGGCCTCACCGATCATTAGGGAGAGGATACCAATCAAGTAATGCAAACATTGTAGTGCAAGATTTCAATTAGGACAACCCTTAAAGCAACTCGAGACTCACACTTCCTAACTCTACCCACCTAATTGACTTCGGTCCGAGGTTTGAAAATCAGTTCAAAAGACACCTGTTTCAAATGAAACCAGGCTCTGATACCAAATTGTCACGCCCCAAATCTGGTTCTTTCCCGGACTCGAGGCATGACTAGTAAAATAAGAGTAAAGGAGATAACACTTTAAAACAAGTTCCGGAAAATTCCAATAAACAACTATAATCCAACAAAATGTAATTCAAAACATGAGTAACCATCTAGGGGTGTAATAATAATCCTCCACAGTTTGGTTCAAAACATGAAAATGACAAGTGTGAAGTCTCTATCATGTACCCCCGCCGAGAAGCGCCCAAGCTTCTACTCCTCAATCAAGCCTGTAGACACGACAGTAAATCATAGGGGTGAGCTCACGCTCAGTAGGGAAAACGCATAACATAGTGAACCTTAAACTCAAAGAATCAACGACAATGCTCACAAAGTCCATAATTCACCAACACAGTCCACGAGGTAATTCATAACGTTACAAATAAACTCATTGGTAAGATTAACATAAGGCTCTTAACAATTGTAGACAAAAGGTAAACCAATCAATGTCGTGGTACATGAAGTCACCACCCTCCGATCCACATCATATGTGTCCTCTCGGATTTTCCCTCCAATCCAGAGGAGACGCATATCATTAAGACTATCGGAAACACCCTTCAGGGCACATATCGTCGAAAGTCTCAGAAACGTCTCCAAGGGATTTTAGATCATCGGGACCCAAGGCCATACTCCCATAGGAAGCGCACACGTGGGCAATTTAATGATAAGCAGTTAATAATTGAATAACGCACTCAACCGAAATATGAAGTAATACAAGCTCAACTGCCACCAATCCAAGTCCACACACGGCTCAACCATCACCAATTCACCACAACACATAGTACACAAATCACGCAACCATAGCACACCAAACACACACATTCCAACTTACCGTTCACTTACCAGTTTCGAACCACCGGGGCATCGATCACCTGATTACACCGCTCGGCACAACCAGTCATACTCGATACCCCCAACAACCAATCAAGTAAATCAAGTCATCATTCAAATACAATCAACGAGCAAGTACGAGTATGATCAACTAAATCATAAAGCCTTCAAGAGAGCATTCAAGCATGCAATTCCACTAGTTTCATTAGACTCTTTAGCCTATCCACTAAGCAATCAACAACCAAGCATGTGATCCTATCACGCAACTAATCAGAGGGCTTTGCCAAGGCTCCTCTACCAGACAATCATATCCCAAGTATTTAAGCGAATTACACTAGTGATTGGCATCCTAATCGGTCACCACTAGACTCTACGGTTATTAGCAATTGAAAGACGATTAAGCTAGTTATTCGCATCCTATATGCATATCTAGGACCTTTTCCAATTTTATTAACCTCGCATGCATACTAAGCATCATAAACGAGAGGTTAAGGCTTTCCCTACCTCAAGGTCCTCCTCTTCAAAGCTTTGGTGAAGTCCGGTGATCACCACTTCGCTCTTCCCTCGGGTCTCGGTGTGATCCTTGCTCCCCTAGCTCGATCCCCAAAGTCTTGGACACAAAGAAACACTAATTAGGCTCCACTTAAAAAAAAGAAAGACCCCCAACACCCTTCCAAAGTTCAGCTCAAAACCAAGATGTAAAACCTTCGAAAACCCCCAAGAAACCCTCACTCTGGTGGGTCACGGACCTGGTCACGGATCCGTGATGGCAACCCTCACGGTCACCGTTACGGAGCCGTGACGAGTGCCGTCACGGACTCCCTCACGGAGCCGTGACGTCGCCCGTCACGGGATCCGTCACGGATCCGTGGCGCACCAGGGCAGTTTCGCCCTTCTTCAACCTCCAGCTCCAAAACTCCGAAAAATCACCTTCAAACCCAGAAATTTCCCCTTTTCATCCCCCAAAACAGTCCAAATCCATCAATACTCCTCTACCCATGGTAGGAATCAATACACAAACAAGTTTCCAAAGAATTAATCAAATCAAACCCACTTCAAAATCTCCAACAACCATTGATTTCTCAACAAAAACTTCACCAAACCCTTCATCAACACCATCTCCCATCATTTCTACTCAAACCCAACATCATCTAGCAACTTTCACCCAAATCCCAAGAAAATAGATGAAGAGGAATGAGGATTTGAGAGTTCCATTACCTCAAGGATGTGGAGATGAAGGAGATGCTAGTGTTTTTGAGGGTGGAAGGCTAGAGGAAGACTCCAAAAGGCTCCTTCTTCTTTGATTTTTCCTTCAAGCTTCCATGAGAGCTCTTCTTCCTTGCCTCTCCTCCAAATTTCGGCTACCACAAGCAAAAATGAAATGATTTTGCTTCTCCAATCCAATATAATACCTAGATGTAGTAAATGACCAAAAGCCCTTGAGCTAGAAACCCATGTAGAAGCTTTTGGGAGGGTAAAAGGGACAATGACTATCCTTTTTCTCTCCTTCAACCACAAATAGACATGTGTCCCCCCCTAGGTCATTTAAATTTCCAAATTAATTTCCAGCACTTTTAAAATTGAAGCTTTAGTCGATATAAAGTCTCGTTTTGACCAAAAATGACTTTATCCAATATTATACTCAAACGAAAGGGTTTTCTCCCCTGAAGCCAACCGTGATAATGGCTACTTCGTTTGGTTTCCGGAAAAGTCCCGAGTGACTTCCGGAGTCACCGGTTCGACCGGAAGCGGGTCTTACAATCTACCCCCCTTAAGGACATTTCGTCCCCGAAATTAAAAGTAAGGTACCTCAATGTCGAACAGGTGGGGATACTTCACGCGGATCTCATCCTCGCGCTCCCAAGTGGATCCTGCCCCCTGATGTCCCCACTGTACTAGTACCAACGAAATCGTCTTGTTCCGCAGGATCTTCTCCTTCGTACCCAAAATATCAACGGGCTGCTCCTCAAAGGTGACATCATCTGCTATCTCGATGTCTGACCACTCAATGATGTGCGAAGGGTCTGCTATGTACTTCCGCAGTTGGGACACATGGAAAACGTTATGCACGTTCCCAAGCTGCGGTGGCAAGGCCAACCGATAAGCTACGGCTCCGATCTTCTCTAACACATCAAATGGCCCGATGTAACGCGGTGCCAGCTTGCCCCCGCTGCGGTTAAACCGCACAAGACCCTTCTTCGGGCTCACCCTCAGAAACACATGCTCACCGACCATGAACTCAAGTGGTCTACGACGCCTGTCTGCGTAGCTCTTCTGTCGACTCTGTGCGGTCTTTAGCCGCTCTCTAATCAACGTGACCTTCTCGGTCGTCTCCCTGATTATGTCTGGCCCGAGTAAGCTCCGGTCACCAACCTCAGCCCAACACACCGGCGATCTGCAAGGTCTGCCATACAAGGCCTCAAATGGCGCCATACCGATACTAGACTGGTAACTGTTGTTGTAGGCAAACTCTGCCAACGGCAAATGATCCTCCCATGACCCTAAAAAGTCAAGCACACATGCCCGAAGCATGTCCTCTAGAATCTGAATGGTGCGCTCTGACTGTCCATCTGTCTCAGGATGGTAAGTTGTACTCAACAGTACTTCAGTGCCCAAGGCCTTCTGTATACTCTTCCAGAACCTGGATGTGAAACGGGGGTCTCTATCCGATACCACTGATACTGGTACACCGTGCAGACGAATAATCTCTCTGACATACAAGCGAGCCAACATGTCCACAGAATCCGTCATACTCATACCCAAAAAGTGGGCCGACTTGGTCAGTCGATCAACCACCACCCAAACAGCGTCATGCCCCTTCGACGATCTGGGCAATCCACACACGAAATCCATAGTCACGTGCTCCCACTTCCACTCAGAGATCGGTAAAGGCTGTAGCAAGCCTGCGGGACGCATGTGCTCGGCCTTTACCTGTTGGCAGGTAAGGCATCTAGAAACGAAATCTGCAACCGCTCTGTCAACCTCTAGGATAGTATCAAAGATAGGAAGAACATTCTCACACTCAACATTCTCTTCAATTAAACCTCTGCCAACTTCTAAATTGGTAACAACCTCAGCAGGCACTTCACCAACTTCCTCATTAAAAACAACATTAACTCCTTTGCCAACAACCAGAGCTACTTCAGCATTTAACTCTGTTGTTTTCTGAGGTTCAGGAGAATGTGGAGACAAAGTATTAGGAATTTCAGAGCTTTCTTCAAGGGTTGGAGTGACCTGATCTCCAAGTTGAGAGGAGATGGAATTGGAATTGTCAGCGCAAGTTGGTGTGGTAATTGGAGGGACTGAATGAGTATCCACAACAGAAATCCAAACTCTAAAGATTTTTTTCCCCAGAGTTAGTTGAGCTTCATCAGAGACAGGCCCCAACTCAAAGGTGTGAATCAAAACGAAAGCCACATCTATTAACACTCCTGCTTCAGAAATAGGATGAGTATATAGACAAGGGTTCCTTGTCCAGCTAATGCAGCTTGGAAGGTCTCCTTGCACCAGCCTTGGAATGGGATACCCTGAATAGAGAACCATCTAAAGCATCCTCCTTTAGAGATCAAGTGACTGTGGTCATGGATTAATGTAAACCATTTTTGTAGCCAAGATACATCAACAGCTCCTCTCCAAATTGATCATCTGGGCAGTGCACTAGGGCCATTCTATTGCCAAGATATTTCAGCTGAACTTGATAAACTCCTTGTATGGCCATTTCTCTCATGATAGATTCAACAGTCAGATTGAGATGAATTATAGTCAAGGTTGAATGTTTAGTAAGATTAGCTTGTGTAGCTACAATAGAACCACAGTGTAAAAAGTCTTGATATGTGCACTTTTGGACTTCATTACTAACCTCCATAGCAAATTTGTTCTGTAAACCTTTGGTCTTTTCCAAGCTAGGCTTATCCCAAGCCTTTGTAACAAACAATTTGTGATTGTGAATAAAGAAACCATTGAATCTTGAGATTGCTTCTTCCAGACTTTGAAGGTTATGAAAATATACAAAACCATACCATCTCCCTTTAGTATTTGGACCCTGAGCAACAAGGGCTTTCTTAAAACCATGAATTTGTCCAAATAAATTCTGTAGCCAAATGGAGGGGGAATTAGGTGGGATGTTATAGATGAAAGCTGAGAAAGGTCTTGAGAACACAGCAGGATCCTCCACTCTTTTCCTTTTGAAATAGTATTGCCTTCTACTTGAGGAAGATAGTTGTTGGTGATAGTAATCTGAATGAGGCATCCAATCCTTCTGAGCTAGCCTTTCCTTTGGGATAAAATGATCTGAAGCGTTGTGCAATCGCTTAACAGACTTCCTTTTGGTCCAGAGCTTAAGTCTCTGTCTTTGGGATGGGCAAGACGAATGGAGCCCTTCCTGGCTCAACATAGGCGTCTCCTCAGGACCTGAGGGCAAAGACTGGAAGAATTTATCATAGAACATCTTTCTTCCACCAAGCAATTTAGTACAGCCTCCAGGGGAGAATTCTTGGGTACGATATGAAGATGAAGAAGCCGACTCAACTCTACTTCTTCTTTTCTCCAAACGGTTCTGCTTCTTGGGAAAACCTGGTGGCGGCCCAATGGTAGAAGAGGAAGCTTCCTTAAAAGCATTAGGCTTATGAAGACCCTTGGCATTAACTTCTTCAGTAGGAGATGCAGGTGGTAGAGGCCGGCCAGAGAGTTCTTCAATTGAAAGACCCATGATTCAAAACTCCGGTGGTCCGATGGCTATACCATCATGGACACTACACCGGGAAGAAGACCAAACAAGAGATTGAGCTAAGAACACCAAGAACACCAAGAACACCAAGAACAAGTTGCAGATACACTATTCTAATGTTGAACAAGCACTGTAGCAGTTGAGAGCGTTTTCGTTGCTGTTTTTGCCATTTGTTGCCACACATATTATATATACCTGCATGGTTAACATCACAAATAATGAAACAAATAGTATTCTACACTTATATAATATACTGATATCACCTACAGGCCATCATAGTACCTGTCTACAAGTTTATTTCAACTTTGCGCCTCCCAAATCTTATGATAATTTTCCACCCAAAATATGTTTTGTAGAGATTTTATTTTTGTAATGTTTGTTTTAACATTTTTCAAGTAAATTAATTAAAATGATACGTTTTCACATCTATTATACTCGTATATAATATCTCCGCTAGTTGCTCAGTCACATCATTGTTACATAGACTAATTAGAGATGTATAAAATATTTTTCCATAAATATAAATGAAAAGTATATATATATATAGGAGAGCAATCAGGTGCGAACCATGAATTACGGTGCGAACATGCGAACTCAACCAGATTGCGCCATGTGTCGCACTCAGAAAATGCCCCCTTTTTGTTATAATCAAGTTTATTAATTCGATTTTTCCCGTTTCGTTTCAACTCCGATTTCATTTTTTCTTGCGCCAATATTCTTATTTTTTCAAGAGCTTTCTAACAAGTAGTGGATTGCATATATTTTGATGTGTTTTCGAATACGTGTGTGGATGTGTGAATATGAGTGTGAAAAGTGTGATGTGTTTTGCAAATTTAGTGTATATGGTTTGCGGATTTAGTTTAAATGGTTTGCGGATTTAGTGTATATGGTTTGCAGATTTAGTGTATATGGTTTGCGAATTTAGTGTGTTTTGCAAATTTAGTGTACATGGTTTGCGGATTTAGTGTATATGGTTTGCGGATATAGTGTATATGGTTTGCGGATTTAGTGTACATGGTTTGCGAATTTAGTGTCTTTTGCAAATTTAGTGTATATGGTTTGCGGATTTAGTGTATATGGTTTGCGAATTTAGTGTAACTTTCACACTTTTGTATGCAATAACCTTGGTCTTGGCCACCTGAATGTATCCAACATTATAGATTGAGCAATAATAGGCATAAATGGGATATGGAGTCTAAATCAATAATCTAGAAGTGTTAGATGATATAATGTAGTGTAATCCCTTGTATATTTATATATATTAGCAATTATATAATACTTCAACATAACTACATCATAACTACAATTATAACTTACAATAACTATAATATAACTGCTAATAATAAGGATCACTGCTCTTGAAATCTCTAATAGCAAGCCTTTTTTCTTGGACAACAACTACTTTCAGCAACCCCACAGACTCCTCCATCATGTTATACCAAAATCTACATAGTCATATTTCTTATGTATTTTATATTCTCAAACCACATATACTAAATTCTCAAACCACATACACTAAATCCGCAAACCATATACACTAAATCCGCAAACCATATACACTAAATTTGCAAAACACACTAAATTCGCAAACCATATATACTAAATTCGCAAACCATATACACTAAATCCGCAAACCATATACACTAAATCCGCAAACCATATACACTAAATTTGCAAAACACATCACACTTTTCGCACTCATATTCACACATCCACACACGTATTCAAAAACACATCAAAATATATGCAATCCACTACTTGTTAGAAAGCTCTTGAAAAAATAAGAATATTGGCGCAAAAAAGAATTAAATCGGAGTTGAAACGAAGCGGGAAAAATTAATTTAATAAACTTGGTGGAGAAAAAAAAGATGAGTATTTCTAAGCGCGACACGTGTCATGTTGTTGTTAAGTTCGCAGGTTCGCATTTTAAGAGAGGTTCGCACCTGAATGCCTCTATATATATATATATATATATATATCTAAAATTTAGTGATAAGATATTAAGAAGAAAACCCTACACAATCGATGTGGGATTGTGAATTTGTGATTGCCAAGAGTAGCAAAGACAAGAACATGTTCCTACATCATTTATGATGAGATATAAATAAAATGAGCCTAAACCGAAATATAGTTAGGTTTTTGTTTTTATTTTTATTTTAAAACCTGTAGTTAGGTTTGTTGGTAAAGAAACAAACTAACAAAGGAGCATAGACATTAGACAACAAGGACGTGTATGCATATGAATGACGTGTCCTTTGCCTACCTTCATAACTAACAACCATAACCTCAAAAAGTCTTTACTTACACCAATTAAAGCATATCTTCATTAATTGCTTACCCATTTAGATCACACACATGCACTCATCGCCAACTACATTGACAAGTCCATTTAATGGTACACATGCCTCCTTTTACAACATTTCCCCCTCTACCATCTTAGTATGGTACTTCTTCTACTCTGCCTAATTTTAGAGTTTTCATTACATTGCATAAATCTCTTTTCTAGAAGCTAATATTCCACCTGTGTCTTTAAATACACATTAATCAATTTCCACAACTATCACGTTTTAACAATTTTCTCCCCTGTAATTATGGTTGTACAAGGAATACATTGTATCATCTTTTTTTTTTTGACAAAACGCGTGTACTATGGGATAATTTTTTAGGGTTACATGTCAGTATGGATGGTGTCATAACGATGTAAAAAGAAATAACATTTACATCCGTTAACATTCTGGGATTCTCTTTCTGTGACGCAATGTCTTGTTGTATAGATGGTCGTCTGATTGTCTATTTGTATACAATTTACCCAACTGTTTGAAATAATTGTTTACTTTAGGCCAACGGTCCTTCAACAACCTGTTGTCACAGTATCGTGATCTCCGAGGCGCCATTGTATCCACATGATATTTGTTGCCAAAAACCGTGCTAATCTTGTTGTTTCCTTAGAATGAGTCGAATGAGTTTTTTAACCAACAAACTAATAAACATCAATCTTCTTCTGTTGTTCAATACATCCTCCAATCACCACGAGTATGTCCACCATAGCCACCTCTATTACCACTGTTGCGTCCACCATGGTCGGCTCCAGCGTGTCCCGATTTCAGCTGGGAATGCAATGTGCTCTATCGGCCATGTTTATGTACTATTATGCGTGCAACACGACAATCCCGAAACCCCGAGTCCACTACTACTCGTCCGCTCTGCGTTTGATTTTATGGTACATATGATCGCCACAAGTCTAAGAACGAAAACTCAATGCCCATGCGAGAAGGAAATGGATTCCTTTGAACTAGTCTATCGACGATTATAGGTCAGAGATGGGGGAAATGAGCACCCATACAATGAAAACTCAGTATCGCAACATTTTCGCTCTGTTGTGATTTAAGAAATTTAGATTGTTGTTGTTGCGACCATGAGTTGGAAAGGAAAAATGTGTCGTCCTCTTCAGATGATTTTGGCGTGTCGTTCAGACTAAGACATCGATCGAAATCACTGGAAGTTGAGAATTCGATGTTCGACAAGTTTGTGAATGAGAGACGATTGTTCGAAAACAAATAGAAGAGAATTTGTAGCTGGGGGTAAGAAAATTTGTTATATTGCCGAGGGAAGTCAATCTAAGAAGTTTACTAAGAGACAAAACATTATTCCTAAAAATTATTTAATGATTTTTCTTTTGTTTTTTTGGGGCGTCACAAGAACTCACATGGCTGTGACCAGGAAACGATCGATTCTTCATGTAAGGTTACAAGGAGCTCGAACAAGACGTGACAAGACGAGTTGATTATAGTGTGTCAGCATTTTACAAAGTCATCGATATTTACGATTTGTTTCACCGCAACTATCGACATTGTCACTTAACAAAACTTTGGCTCGATGAAAACGACACAATCGTCTAATTTACCAACTATGCTAAGAGCAGGAACAACGGGTCGCTCCCGCTCCCCGCTCCGCGCGCGCCGGGAACGCCGGCCGCTGGCCGGTCCGCTGCAGACGCGAAAATTCGCGTTCTCGCTCCCGCTCCCCTGTGCCTGGCCGAGCGCGCTGGACGCGCCCTCGCGCCCTGGCCTGCGCTGGCAGGCTCCGGTGCCGCCACGTGTCCCGACCGTTGGCAACGGTCAACTCCAACGGCTATTTTTTTAATTCAAAAATCAGATAAAATGAACCCTATAAATACCCAACCTCATTCCTCATTTTTGTCAAACCATTCTCTACTTACTCTTTCATTCTCACTTCCTACTCGCTATTTTTGAAAATGTCCGACGACGAGGTTATGTCCGACGCTGAGGAGATGTCGTACGAGGAGCTGGCTTCCCGGATGCCGACGTATGAGGAGATGGCAGCCCCCAACTGCCGACATATGAGGAGATTAGGGCCCAAATGCAGCCAGTTGAGCGACGATTCCGACGGATGATGGAGAGGCAGATGCAGACAGTAATGCCAAGGGTCCATAGGGCCATTCGCGGGGAACCAATGCGCCGAGAGATTAACAGAGGTCGTTCGGCAGCCCACATCCAATTGATGGCGAACTATTTTGACGAATAACCCCTATACGGCCCTGACATGTTCAGGCGTCGGTTCCGTATGTGCAAACCGCTTTTCCAATGGATTATGAACGCGGTGAAGGCTCACGACGACTACTTCGAACAAAAGCCCGACGCTGCCTCACGGCCGAGGTTATCAACGGAACAGAAGTGCACCGCCGCTATACGGATGCTTGCGTATGGGTCCTCGACCGATTCATTGGACGAAACTCTGCGCATGGGGGTAAGCACCATACTTGAATGTTTACGTAAGTTTTGCAAGGCCGTCATTGAGGTATTCGGAGCCGAGTATGAGCGTACACCCACACCGGCTGACATGGACCGATTACTCCGAGAAGGGTACAACCGAGGGTTTCCCGGAATGGCGGGGAGTCTTGACTGTATGCATTGGAAGTGGAAGAACTGCCCAACCGAAGAGCAGGGAGCCCATGGACGGGGAGGTCACCACGGGGGAAAGACGATTATGCTTGAAGTTATAGCGTCCCGTGATTTATGGATTTGGCATGCATTTTTCGGGATGGCTGGATCGAACAACGACGTCAACGTCCTCAACCACAACCACCTATTCCAAGACGCTTACTACGATCGTGAGCTGGCTGTGGAGTACTACATCAACGTCCATCGGTACGACCGACCTTATTACTTGGTGGACGACATTTACCCAACATGGGCACGGTTCGTGAAGACTATTCGGCATCCCTACGAGCTCAAAGAGAAGTTGTTTGCTAGATGCCAAGAAGGTGCTCGGAAAGATATTGAAAGGGCTTTTGGAGCACTTCAAGCAAGGTGGCACATCATCTCCCGTCCCGCTCGTAGTTGGAGCAAACACACTTTGGCTGATATCATGCACACTTGCATAATTCTACACAACATGATTGTAGAGGATGAGCGCGACCGGTACGAGTATGGGGAGGAGGAGTTGTTGTGGGCGTAACCTCCAGAAATGCCGAATTGGACACCACCGGAACGATGGCACCACGGAGGGCCATTGGAATACCAGGGACTTGTGAATGCTCAACAAAGTGTCCTAGATCCCGAGATCCACAATCAACTACAACAAGATCTTATGGAGCACTTATGGGATCGATTTGGAGCTGGTTTCCATGACGACGAGTAGTCGTTTGTGCTCTTGGAGCTGTTTTTTTTGTTGTATTAAAAGGGGTTGAATAAAATTAGAAGTTCATTTATATTCGTGTTGAATTTAGTAATTATTGATTGTCATTAATTATTTATTTCCAAAATTGTTTAAATTATGACTAAATTAAACGGTTTCTGATAACGGATTAAATAAAACAGGAAAATATCAAATAATAATCCAGTCAGCACTGTTCTGCACTCCCAGGACCTCAAGGTCCTTTATGTTGCAAAACACCCACTTTTCTGCACTCCCACTCCCTGACTTTTGTCCAGTCTGCACTCCCACTCCCTGACCAAGGTCCTTTCTGTTGTTCATGCTCTAACCGGCGTTGAGACCGCTCCACACACTCTTGTAACGTGGAAGATGCCTAGTAACGAGATGGTAATAGATAGTTGAGATTCGGATTACCAGAAAGAGCGAGCATTGCACGAGTAAGCCCAAAGTGCGTGTACGATCAATAAGTTTCTTACCAGTAAAGCCGTCCAGTCATTAATCGCACGCGCTCTCAGTGCGTCTACGCTGAGCTTCCCTAACTTGATGCCTTTCTCTCCCGAGCTCCATTCGTATATAAACCGATTTATCCCGACTTTCCAGCGAAACCAAATCCTCTGGCTCTCTCTTTCCTCTTTTTGTTTCTCTCTCTAGAGTTCTGCCAAATGCAGCACCAATCGCGGCCCGAAGACCTCTCAGTGAGCCCCAGCTTCAACAGATACTCCTCATCAGCTCATCTCGCCGACGGAGCCGCTGCTAGAGTCCACCGTGAGGATTCGTTGGCGGATCTATCTCATGACTTCGCCGCGGGAGAAGACTGTGAAGTTACGGAGGAAGAGTTCGAGTTCGAGTTCGCCTCGCTCCCCGCGAATCCCGATCTAGAATTATTCATCGACGGCGGCAGGATCCGTCCGATTTACCCCGTTTTCAACAGCGATCTCCTCCTGGATCACTTGGGAGATGCGGTGGAAGAGGAGGACAAGTCTGAGGAGTCGATTGGCATTCCGCTCCAGAAGCTCTTCCTCCATAACAAACACGATCCCCCGTCATCCTCTTCGTCCTCTGAGGTGGACGAGCTGGAGAGCGTCACGCCGGGGACGTACTGCGTCTGGACTCCGAAAATGGTGGAGCCGTCGCCAGGGCGGTGCGAGAAGAGCAATTCCACCGGATCTTCTTCGACGGCGAAGCAACCGAGGCAGTGGAGGTTACGCGATTTGCTCAAGAGGAGCAACAGCGAAGGGCGCAAGGACTCTGCTCTCGTGTTCCTGACTCCCGCTCCTACGTCCTCCAAGTCGGCGAAGAAAAGCGCAGAGAAAGGAAGAAATTCGAAGGGAAAAAAAGGTCCGGCGGAACCTGCCGGGAAGGAGAAAGGAGCGGCGGCCGGAGAGAATAAGATGGTGTCGGCGCACGAGAAGTTTTATGTGAGAAATAGGAAGATGATGGAAGAAGATAGGAGAAGAACTTATTTGCCTTACCGGAAAGACCTGGTTGGGTTCTTCTCCAATGTCAACGGCTTGGGCAGGAAATTCCCTCCATCCTAATTCACCAACTTCCTTCTTGTATATACTAATTTAAGAATATAGAATCTGTTAACAAAACTATTATTATACAATTATAGTTTGTTTATCCATTTCTGAGTTGAATTTTTTATTAAACTATCTCAAATGATATCAGAATTCGCCTTCATGATCTATTTATTGTTTTATATTTAAACTTTCATATGATTAGTTTGGTTTGAGCTTTGGCGATCGGCCATTTTGCTCCAACCAGATACTTATGAAGGCCTGTTTGGTCAGTTTCCAATAATAAAAATCAAAATGAACGGAGATTTGTGGGTCCCACCGAAATCAGTTTGGGCCTTATTTTTTTTTGAGGAAGGGCGTTAGAGTATGTACAACAGAAAGGACCTTGGTCAGGGAGTAGGAGTGCAGACTTTGTGCTGACTGGACAAAAGTCAGGGAGTGGAAGTTCAGAAAAGTGGGCGTTTTGCAACAGAAAGGACCTTGAGGTTCTGGGAGTGCAGAACAGTACTGACTGGATTATTTGTTATTTTCCTGTTTTATTTAATTCGTTATCAGAAACCGTTTAAATTGTTTATAATTTAAACAATTTTGGAAATAAATAATTAAGGACAATCAATAATTAATAAATAAATTCAACACGAATATAAATGAACTTCTAATTTTATTCAACCCCTTTTAATACAACCCAAAACAAACCAGCTCCAAGAGCACAAACGACTACTCGTCGTCGTCATGGAAACCAGCTCCAAAGCGATCCCATAAGTGCTCCATAAGATCGTGTTGTAGTTGATGGTGGATCTCAGTATTTATGACACTTTGTTGAGCATCCACTCGTAGCTGGTATGGCAATGGCCCTGGTCCGTGGTGCCATCGTTCCGGTGGTGTCCAATTCGGCATTTCTAGAGGTTGCGCCCACAACAACTCCTCCTCCCCATACTCGTACCGCTCGCGTTCATCCTCTACAATCATGTTGTGTAGAATTATGCAAGTGTGCATGATATCAGCCAAAGTGTGTTTGCTCCAACTACGAGCGGGACGGGAGATGATGTGCCACCTTGCTTGAAGTACTCCAAAAGCCCTTTCAATATCTTTCCGAGCACCTTCTTGGCATCTAGCAAACAACTTCTCTTTGGGCTCGTAGGGATGCCGAATAGTCTTCACGAACCGTGCCCATGCTGGGTAAATGCCGTCCACCAAGTAATAAGGTCGGTCGTACCGATGGCCGTTGATCTCGTACTCAACAGCAAGTTCTTGGCCGTAGTAAGCGTCTTGGAATAAGTGGCTGTGGTTGAGGACGTTGATGTCGTTGTTCGATCCAGCCATCCCGAAAAATGCATGCCAAATCCATAAATCACGGGACGCTACAGCTTCAAGCATAATCGTCTTCTCCCCGTGGTGACTTCCCCGTCCATGGGCTCCCTGCGATTCGGTTGGGCAGTTCTTCCACTTCCAATGCATACAGTCAAGACTCCCCGCCATTCCGGGAAACCCTCGGCTGTACCCTTCTCGGAGTAAGCGGTCCATGTCCGTCGGTGTCGGTGTACGCTCGTACTCGGCTCCGAATACCTTAATGACGGCCTTGCAAAACCTACGTAAACATTCAAGTATGGTGCTTACCCCAATGCGCAGAGTTTCGTCCAATGAATCGGCCGAGGACCCATACGCAAGCATCCGTATAGCGGCGGTGCA
Organism: Erodium maritimum; assembly: GCA_963921825.1. Lineage (NCBI taxonomy): Eukaryota > Viridiplantae > Streptophyta > Magnoliopsida > Geraniales > Geraniaceae > Erodium > Erodium maritimum. The sequence goes on along the minus strand of OY997593.1, from coordinate 18,344,260 downwards.
CTTCTGCTCCGTTGATAAGCCCGGCCGTGAGGCAGCGTCGGGCCTCCATCCAATGAAGTAAGGGTCTTGAGCCTTCACCGCGTTCATAATCCGTTTGAAAAGTGGTCTGCACATACGGAACCGACGCCTGAACATTTCAGGGCCATAAAGGGGTTGTTCGACAAAATAGTTCGCCATCAACTGCATGTGGGCTTCCGCACGATTTCTATTAATCTCTCGGCGCATTGGTTCCCCACGCATGGCCCTCTGGACCCTTGGCATTACTGCCTGCATCTGCCTCTCCATCATCCGCCGGAAACGTCGCACAGTTGGCTGCATTTGGGCTGCCATCTCCTCATATGTCGGCAGTTGGGCTGCCATCTCCGCATGCGTCGGCATCCGGGGAGCCAGCTCCTCGTACGTCATCTCCTCAGCGTCGGACATAACCTCGTCATCGGACATTTTCGAAAATAACGAGTAGGAAGTGAGAATGAAAGAGTGAAAATAGAGAATGGTGTGACAAAAATGAGAAATGGGGTTGGGTATTTATAGGGATAATTTTATCTGATTTTTGAATTAAAAATAAATAAATAAATAGCCGTTGGTGTGACCGTTGCCAACGGTCGGGACACGTGGCGCCACCAGGAGCTGCCAGCGCAGGCCAGGGAGCGAGGGCGCGTCCAGCGCGCTCGACCAGCCATCGGGGAGCGGGAGCGGGAGATCGGGGAGCGGGAGCGGGAGATCGGGGAGCGGGAGCGCGGAAAAGGGGAGCGGGAACGCGAATTTTCGCGTCTGCAGCGGACCGGCCAGCGGGGAGCGTTCCCGGCGCGCACGGGGCGGGGAGCAGGCGCGACCCGTTGTCCTTGCTCTTATTTATTCCCAACGAACCAAGTTATCTATTTTCTAGCTAGTATAAATGTGGAAGAGTAAGAGTAGAACCAGAGCAACCTGAATAAACAAACACTCAAGTCTCGTCCCAGTTTTAGTTCCGCTGACGAGAAAGGTCAACCCTCTGTTGACTTCCATGTATTCCAATCAGAATCCTCCACGTATGCTCTCAGGCAGAGACCGAATCCGAATGATCCGGAACACTTTGCCGAGACGATATTTCCACGTGGCATGAAACAAGCGTACAGTGCTCCCGTGGAAGTGGGACCCACGAGGCTGGACTCTTACCTTCACTCTGTGGTTTCTCTCATCCTCTAACCCGAGAACCAGCTGAGCTGGAGACCTTTCACTACACCAGACGAACAAAGTTTCGGCATGAATTTGACCTCTTGATTCTCGATATTCTTCTCTTTACTCCATTTATCTCCGAGATGTGTTCTCTCCTGCAGTCCTGCAGCAGATTCTCCGATCAATTGCCGTTTCTCGGCAACTTCTCGGTGTTGTCGTCTTCTGGAAGAGACCTATGCGCCGCCGGAGGAGGATCCAGGGTTTTTTACCCGAAGAAGATCTGGTTCCGTGGCGGATCCGCTAGGGTTTTTGCAATGTTGAGCAGTTCCTCTTCGTTCAAGATGAATTTGAACGAGTACATGGTTACTCTCGACAGACCGCTCGGAATCAGGTTGGCGCTCTCGGCGGATGGGAAAATCTTCGTTCACGCTCTCAAAAAAGGGGTAAGGATATTTGTTCCTGGTATGTTGTTGACGGATGATTAGAGTGTTGGTGGCTGAAAATGGTCTGCTTAATTTGCAGGGTAATGCGGAGAGGTCCAGAATTATAATGGTGGGCGACACCTTGAAGAAGGCTGCCGATTCTTCTGCCGGTCAGCTTGCGGAGGTCAAAGATTTTGCTGATGCACGGTATTTGTATTTTCATCCGTAATTAAATTATAATTAGCCAATTTGATACTAATTTGATTGGAAATGGGTTTGTTTATGATCCAGTTGGGCTCCTTGGATTCATGTTTAAGATCATGTTATACATATCATTAGCTAGCTGCTATGGTTACATTCTCATTCATACTGCAGTTCTTCATCACAATTTGCTTATGTTTTGGTAGTTTGGATTCTTTATTTCTTATACTTTCCAGTTTTTGGTTTGTTTAGGGTGATATTGTCTGAGAAAACGGGACCTGTAAGTTTTGTACTCGAGAGACCCTTCTCTCCTTTTCCAATTCAGGATCTCCATCTCTCTACTGATCTTGATGTCTTATTCAATAGAGGCCGAGTTCCTATTGCCACCTGGAACAAAAATCTATTGGCATCAAGTTTGGAAACACCTACCGAGGGAAGTGGAAGTTCTGGTTTTGCTACGTTTTCCTCCAAGTTCCTGAAACCACCGGGGTGGAATGTTCTTTACAATTCAAATGGGCAGGTTCACCCACACTTGCAGAAGAATGTTCTTGCTTCATCTGTCAATATTGTTTGTATTTTTTCTGAGGAAGAGTCTGGAGATGGAGAATGGGGACATGGGAGCTTCCCCCTTGAGGAATATATTAAGGCCCTAGATCGATCTAAGGAGGAGTTGTACTATAATCACTCTCTTGGTATGCGATATAGTAAGGTGTGATGCTTACCATTTGTTTTTATACTTGGATCATATGCTATATAGTAGTGTTGCTGCAGGACAGGATAGTGTAATCTTTAATTAGTTAAGATTTTCTAATTATATGCTCATTTTTTTTTCAGAAGATGCTTATATTCTTATATAAACATTCCGTTTTGAAGACTGAACATTTACCATTTATCTTGTTAGATAACAGAGCAGATATATGTCGGATCATGTATACAAACTGAAGCTGATGTACAGACTTTGTCAAATGTTGCAGTAAGTGCTGCTACTCTTTTATTTAAGCATATTCATACATTATGCATATTTGATAATATCTTTATTTGGTCATGGGTTCACCATTATTCATTTCAGTAGGTACATACCAGAGAACATGTTCAACAAAATATAATAAAAAACATCTTCCAAAGTCAATGTTTAACTATCATAGAGTTTGCATCAGGGTGTCACTGCTGTGCTCAATTTCCAGAGTGGAACTGAAGCTGCAAATTGGGGAATTAATATCAACTCAATCAATGAGGCATGTCAAACATCTAATATCCTTATGATCAACTACCCGATAAGGTAAAAAGAAGGATCTCAACTCATATATTGTCTGTTGGTGGATATACCTCTGTGATAGTTATCATATATGTTCTCGTTCAGTTTTTCATACTATTGATATAGGATGTATGTGTGTGAAATCATATAATATCAACTTGGATGTCGGAGTTATGGTTTGGGTTGATGAATGATGTCAAGTATATTCCGTTGCATTCATATTTTAACCAATAGTATGATAGTATCAACTTCGAAAGTTAACTAGCAAATTACGAGCATATATTAGAACGTAAGGCTTGCATCTGTTACAGCATCTAGGCAGTCACACAGGCTATTTTTTTTTTGCAGGGATGCAGATTCATTTGATATGAGGAAAAAACTACCTTTTTGTGTCGGCCTCCTATTACGCCTATTGAAGAAGAATCATAGGGTTTTTGTTACCTGCACGGCTGGTTTAGACCGTTCTCCAGCTTGCGTAATTGGATACCTGCATTGGATGACTGATACTTCCCTTCATGCTGCGTACAGTTTTGTCACTGGATTGCATTCCTGCAGGCCTGACAGGTTCTCTCTCTATTCTTCCCGTTGGAAGACGTGCTCTTCTGAGATTAGTTATACAAGGAACACTTGGCTTTGAGTTCCTTATGAGTATTGCAGCCATACTTCCAGTGTCTAATTTCACAACTAGCTTTAAAGAATAGACCTTCCCCTCTTTTTTCTCTGTATTTAATGGATGTCTGAGTCTATGTCCCTTTTTCTCTCTAAGCAAATAAGTCGAAATGCCAATTAATGAGAAGCTTAATGCAGGCCAGCAATTGCTTGGGCGACATGGGATCTCATAGCTATGGTAGAAAATGGCACACATGATGGACCTGCAACACATGCAGTTACTTTCGTGTGGTATGGTCAGGAGGTAACTGATGACTGAGGTCATAATGCCACTTGATTTGTTTTTTATGTCATTACTTTAAAATTTGAAAAAAAAAAATCATGTAAATCAATCTTTCTTGTCGTTGGATTGGGCCATGACCAATTCTGTACAGTTAGAAGCATACAAAGTTTTGGCCATTTCAGCAGAATATTTATTAACTAGGAGGTTTTTCATTGAGGCATAATTTTAACCACCTTATATCACAGGGAGAGGAGGTTCTGTTGGTTGGAGATTTTACTGGAAACTGGAAAGAACCAGTTAGAGCAGTCCACAAGGGTGGATCAAGATATGAAGTTGAAGTTAGACTTACACAAGGAAAGTAAGTTCGGACATTTTAGATCTGTGCTTTCTACCAATCTGCCTTTGCGCCACATGGTTGATTTCATTTTTTGAAATTTCACGATGCTCGATATTTTGTATTTAGAATGTTGTTTTCGTCATTTATAGAAGTAATATATGCAGACTAGTTATCTGTTCATTGTTGTGATGTTGTTGTGTAGTTGAGGGGTTAATTTATAGGTCTCTACACTCAGCAATAGATCACGCAATTTTGACATATATACATAATGTATTTCTAGAAGATAGAGTTGAACAAATTTTCTTTCTACATTGTGATATTTTTCTTTAATCAGGTACTACTATAAGTACATTACCAACGGTCAATGGCGGCATTCTACAGTTTCTCCTACAGAAAGGGATGAAAAGGGAAATGTTAACAATGTAATTGTGATTGGTGATACTGCCAATGTCAGGCCTTCCATTCAGCAACCAATGAAGGTCAGATAATTGTTTTTTGGTTTGCATTTCTCTATATAATCAGAAATATGTGCAATCCTTGGTCTTTTCTTCAACACTGTTCATTACATAATCTCCATATAATGAATGTTAAGTATTGGAGTGTAATGCTTCCTAATATTTTTTATTAAAAAATTGAACTATTAATTGTGGTCCGTTTTGCAGCGTGATGCATGCCCTCTTCTCCCTCATTGCTTTACTTTATACTTTACAAGGAATGCATAGTTTTGATGATTATTTTACTTTGTAATATTTTAGGATGCCAATGTTCTGAAAGTGATTGAGAGGCCATTGACAGAAAATGAGAGGTTTATGCTTGCTAAAGCAGCTCGGTGCATAGCCTTCTCCATATGTCCAATCAGGCTATCTCCCAAGTAGTGGAAGATTCAACGTTATACCCATGAGCTGTTTAGCTGAAATTATGCCGCAGAGTCAAAATATCCAATTATATATACAAGGCATAATATCAATGCTAGCTCTGAGGTTTGAGTCTCAAGGTATTACCATTGAGATTGTCATCATCCGAATTTCTTTATATGCGAATACAAGCAGTACGAGAGGAATTCACGTGTAAATTACAATATGATGTAGCTATTGAGGCTGCTCCACTTCTGTACAAGATTTCTTGCATCAGTTCTAAACAATAATACTTATTTTGTGTATCATCTTGAAATTCTTGGTATCAAATTAAGAGCTCTGTGTCTTTCCCTGAAGCAATATCAGTCATTTCTGTTCTTTGATATTATTGTTTCTAAGTATGGTTCACCAACTATATCACGACAATTAAAGCTCTACATGATGTTTTTGATAGTTTTATTGTACGCCAAATTAGTCTTGAGATATTCTAGATTTTCCTCTCATTGTGTTATGTTTTGCTTTAGTGCTCTTTTATGCTAGCCGTTGAAAACATTGGTCTCTGCAATCTGTACACCAAACGTAGGCAGTTACGCCAGTAAGGTACAACTTCATTTTTACTTGATAATGAACTTGTACTAACATTGGTCCTTCAATATCTTGCAGTCTCAACTCCTGGCACTGTAAAGCTTTGCTGATAGAAAGTTTGGTCGCTGGATTTTTTAGGATTCTCTCTTCAAGCAAAGACCGATTCCTCTAAATCTAACATTAGAAACTTCATAAAAAGGTATGAGAGTTAAATCAATCCAGGAATAGAAAAATCCATTTTGTTAACAAGCTCAGATTCCTGTTGCTCTTCTTAAGCTTAGGATTAGCTTTCAGAAAGCTTGCTATACCAGTTGTAGGTAGTAACATGCTTTTTTTAGTTGAAAGCATAGGTAGCATGATGATCCAAGCAATGAATAGGAATATCTTTCAGCATGTTGGCAAATACTTAGCTGTGTGATTAAGGCCAATATCCCTGAACACTGAGGATAATGCTTAATCCATTCCTGTGGGTATGTACGCTAACATGTCCCGAGCTTTGACGCTACAAGTGTGGCATGAGTGTGGTCATAGTTGTTGTTATGCTTTGTATTGGGTCCTAGTTGGCATGATTTCCTTATGTCTTATGGGACACTTGTGCCAGATGTGGAGAGGATGTTGACATAGTTTCTTCATACATGGAACGCGTTAGGCAACTTGACTTCTCTGCATTGAAAACCTTGTAGTTGCACACAATATATAATACAAGCCCCAGAATTGTGATGAAAAAATCCATCTCTCATGCTACCTTTCTCTCAGATACATACCACTTAGAATTCAAAATGATGAGGAAGCTTCATTGTGCAGGAAAATGGATGTTTGATTTGAGTGTTGCTTTTGCTGAGAAAGTGTCCACAAAATCAATGTTTTTGCAGTTTGATCTCTCTCACACACTCATTCTCAAAGTTACTCTTTTACCTCTTCTTCTGGGGTGAGTGTATATATGAATTTCAGATTATTTTTCTTGGCCCAAATTTGAGCAACCATCTTCCTTTACCTGGTATGACATATGTCTTGCTTGTTCTCTTCCATCGGTTAATGATTTGTATGAACTCTGATATGAATAAAGGAGTTATGAGTTTTTCACATGTTCGTACCCTAATATTGCTGATTCTTTTTATCTTTAAAGATGTTTTTATTTTGGTTCTATTTGTTCTAATTCGACATCATACTTGAGTTTTGTTCAAATTAGGACAAAATATCCATATCTATTGCAATAGAATTACAAAGTATGAAAGTTTATTTCATCTTAGCTTCAAGTTTATTTATTTTGTTCCAATTTAGTCCTAAAACATCCATATTTATATCAGATGAGTCCCAATGTATGATAGTTTATTACAGTAAAACATTAAATTAATTTGTTCTAATTTGGTATTACAGATGATAGAAAGGACTAAGGAGGAGTAATTAATCAAGTTTTAGATGTTCTAGGGATGAATTGCAACAACAACAAAAAATACAAAATTGGAATTAAAACAAAATGCCATACATTTGAGAACAAAACGAAACGTATCCTTGTCATGATTTTTGTAGGTGTGTGAAATGTGAATGGTCCTGATCATGGGACAAGACACGCTCATTGTCAGAAGAGCACTCACTATAGATTCAGAAGCAGGCCACAGTTGCAGTTGGTGTATGGAGAAATTGAACCACAAGAGCCTTTTTTAAGGATAGGACCTTATCCCAGACTCACTCCCTCAGCACCTTTCATGTCCACTTTTGACATCCTCCATTCAATTCCATCCCTAACTTCATCTCCAATTTTTCCATACACGCGTCCACTCCCAAATGGTAACACGTGTAACACAATGTCTGGTTCAAAAATGCATCTAGTCTTACAGATTGATTGGTGAAAATATAACTTAAATGTACTCTTAAGTCCAAAATGATTCAGTAAAAGAAGTTTCACGTTCATAAGTGTCTCAACTAAAGGATTTTAATTCCACATCAACATATGCACAGCTACACGTAACATGTACAATTTGTTACGAAACATAAAGACGTTTAAACCGTTAACTAGCTGTTGCATACAATAGCGTTAAGTAAAACATTGATAGTTTTGTAGGTATAGGTAGATTTGTGGAGAAACGGAGATGCTGAATATAGTGTTGTTGTTGAATCTGGAGCGTCGAAACCTCATCTTTGATGGTAGAAGGTGAGGTTGAGTGGGGTTTGGCTTTCGCAATCAAGTTGGGGTTGTGAGTATTTATATAAATGGTGGGGGCGCTAAGTAGCGGTGCACAATGTCGATCAACACTTGGAGTCTCACCTCCTCCTCCGTTGGTGTTGGTGTTGGTGTTGCCCCTTCCTCCATTGCCAAGAGATCCGCTTCTGCATTGCGTCCTTGCGCTTTTGCCAAGCTCAACAACTCTTCTTCTTCCTCTTCCAATCCCAACTCTGTCCCTAGACTCATCCGCAACGAGCCCGTCTTTGCTGCTCCCGCTCCCATTATCAAACCTACTTTGGTACGTCCACTATTGATACTTCATGCATGTTGAAACTTAGCTACTTAATTGCATTTTCATTGTAACAGAGTTGTCACATAATTTACAAAGCTTAATTATATATATATATATATTCTCAGATTTTATTACAATCATTTGAACACCATCATTTTATTACAAGGTCGTGAATTGTTTAGGATTAATTAATATAGATGTAAAGTTGTGGTGACATTTCCACTTATATCGGACATGGATAGAATGTGATAGTTACGTTCCTATTTATTATTTGCACATGAATTTCCACATCCTTCCTTATACATACTGTCAAGTTCAACCAACTAATAATGGTTCGCCTTCAAAGGGTCTTTATCATTTGCTTGCCCTGTTTCTTGGTCTTTTAATTTGAGTGAATCAATAAACTTAGAATGTGGGTAAGTAAGGTTTTAATAGTAATTAATTAGTTTGGAATGGAAATAATGAAAATGCAGAGAGAGGAGATGGCAGCAGTGAACGCAGCAGCATCAGGATCAGCAGTGACCGCAGAGGACCCTGTGGAGAGGGTCAAATCTGGCTTCATCAAATTTCACAAGGAAAAATACGTGTACGTTTCAATTTACACGACTAAAATTAACGATCCAAGTCATTAATTCTCATTTTTGACTAATAATTCTCTTCATCTTGCAGCCAGAAGCCAGATCTGTTCGGTGAACTTGCCAAAGGCCAAGCTCCTAAGGTACGTATTTATTTCATTTTCACACAAAACCATAATACCAATATATATGTGTGAGTTTGAAGGGGTAAAATGGTAAATTGGGGTGCAGTACATGGTGTTTGCATGCTCAGACTCAAGAGTGTGCCCATCTCACATCCTGGATTTCCAGCCCGGGGAGGCTTTCGTGGTCCGCAACATTGCCAATATGGTCCCTGCTTACGACATCGTACGTAACTAATTAATCAATGTAATGCTAATTATATATCTATCATCAGCTTAATTATTTGGATTAATTTTGTGTGGTAACGAACAGGTAAGGTACTCGGGCGTTGGAGCTGCGGTTGAATACGCTGTCTTGCATCTCAAGGTATCTATCTCAAATCCCGTTTCTTTTCTTTTTAAATAAGTGATTAATTAAATGGATAAACACAGGTGGAGAATATAGTAGTGATCGGGCACAGCGCCTGTGGAGGGATCAAAGGGCTCATGTCTATCCCTGATGACGGCACCACCTCCACGTACAATCATTTCATTATTAATTAATTATAATGCGTGTTTATTGAAATAATAATAATAGAGAAATTAATGGTATATATATATGGGTTGTTTGTTGCAGTGACTTCATAGAGGACTGGGTGAAGATCTGCTTACCGGCCAAGGCCAAGGTGAAGGCTGCACTCAACGGCGCTCCTTTCTCGGACCAATGCGCCACCTGTGAGAAGGTCACTACTTTTATTAATTTATCATCAAATATAATCAATTAATCTACCACCAATTAAATGAAATTAATTGATAATTACAGGAGGCAGTGAATGTGTCACTGGGGAACTTGCTGACGTATCCATTCGTGAGGGAAGGATTGGTAAACAAAACATTGGCATTGAAGGGTGGTTACTACGACTTCGTCAACGGCACATTCGAGCTCTGGGGTCTTGATTTCGGCCTCTCTCCTTCCCTATCTGTATGATACTATTAGCTACCTACAAGTGTACTTATTTGTATTACAATTACTATCACTACGTACTTACCACTCTATATATATATTGAGAAAATCGCCCTTGCGGCTCCTTTGTACTTATAGTTCGAGCTGGTGTCAATTATTGCTTTAGTTTCGGATCCAACGGTTGCGATTTGTTGTTTTGTTAGGTAAAAGACGTGGCCACCATACTGCACTGGAAGCTCTAGCTAGGAATAGGATCAAACTTGCATATCATTTCGAGTCATGATCATCCCTTCCTGCAATAAGATGTGGCTTCATCTCTACCTCTTCATTATATATATGCGCTTCCAAACAAAGAACGTTTGGGTTTTGTTATACATATATATGTATGTAGACAGAACAAGTCCTCTATCTATTATGCACAACCAACTCTTCCTAATCACATTAACATGAATATGCTACTTAGTTCTAGCTTCAACATGAATATGCTAATATCACTGCCGCAAATAAGTACTTGGGTGACGGATTGGATCCGTCACCTAAGAGGACGTATCCGCTACCCAAGTTCTTAGGTGACGGATGCATCCGTCAGCCAAGATCCGTCGGCCAAGTATTTTAGGTGACGGATCCAATCCGTCAGCCAAGTGTATCCGTCACCCAAGTGCAATAATAGATTAATTAAAAAAAAATTATCTAACCAGAACTGCCCAACCCAAGACCCGCCAAGCGCTCGACCCAACCCACCACGTGGGTGTCCAGACCCGCCACGTCACTGCCCGACCCACCACGCGCGCGTCCAGAACCGCCCGACCCACCACGCCTCCGCCAGACCGCGCGCACGCCGTGAGGTTCGAACTTCAGACCTCATGGCACCAAAGGCTGTGCCTTTTACCAACTCAACTAGAGAGTTTTTATGTTATATGAATGTTTAGAAAATATATATACACTATTTTTCGTTTTTATTAAATTAAATAGCTTTATATAATTAAATTAAATAGCTTCTGTTATCAATGTACCTAGTACCTATTGTCAACTAATTATTTATAGCAAGTTAATTTTATCATGTGCGCTACATTGTTTATATTTATATAAGGATAAATTACAAATATCTACCCTTACCTTATCACGTTTATTTGATACCTATCCCTAACTTTTTTTTAACTGATACCTACCCAGATGTTTAGTTATATGACAAATAGACCCTTTTTCTGTTAACTTTTTCTAAAATGACGAAAACGCCCTTAGTGATTTTTAAAATATTTTTTATAAATAAAAATGAAGTGATTTAGTAAGTAAATATATATCTATATATATATATATAACAAAAGTGATTTTTTAAATAATTTTTTAAAAACAATTATTGAAGTGTGGTTGAGGGTATTTTCGTCATTTTAGAAAAATGTTAACAGAAAAATGGGCTATTTGTCATATAACTACACATCGGGATAGGTATCAGTTAAAAAAAGTTAGAGGTAGGTATCAGATAAACGTGACAAGTTAGGGGTAGGTATTAGTAATTTACCCTTTATATAATACTAAGACAAGGATAACACAAATTTTCTTGATCGTTTTCACGATTCAAAGTACAAAATATTGTTTTTTTGTGATCAAATACATTATATAACTTTTCTTACAACAATATCAATCTAATGATTATAACCTTGTGAGTTATGGACACCGGTCGCTCAATGTCGGGTTTCAATTTGATGCCCAAGTTCAAAGATAAAATTAAAATAGTGGAAATAATTATATATATATATATTGAACGATGGATATATGCATCCGTCGATGAAAAAGCTGGCCGATGGATATATGCATCCGTCGGCCAGCAGAAGTTGACTTACATTGACCAAAACCCCAAAACCCGTAATTTTTCCCGACTATCGTAGTATTGATAATTGAACGATATAAGTACTTAGCATGCCTCATATACAACATAAGATCGTATAGTACTCATACATATCACATACAAAAAATGAACGAGACAACGTCATACGTTATACTACCGTAAGGCTAAATATGTTCATGCACATAGTGGAATTGACGATTTCAATCAATACATGTCGGTATCTCGCATATTATATAATCAAGACCGCTCATCTCGTATGTACTATCCAAACTAGTATACGTATGTAAAAAAAACTATCATCGAACGGTTAATTTATCTTGAATATTGTGGTCAATTTTTTTTTTTGTAAAATAGTCAACCCACTTGGTTGACGGATAGAGCATGCGTGGCTAAAGTTTTCTCACTTGGTTGACTGATCCAGCATGCGTGGCTAAACTTTTCTCACTTGGGTGACGGATCCAGCTTGCGTGGCTAAAGTTTTCTCACTTGGCTGACGGATAGTAGTTACCTTATCTCACTTGGGTGACGGATCCAGCTATGCGTCGGCCAGGTTTGTCACTTGGCTGACGGATACAGGATCCGTGACCTAAGTTGTTCCACTTGGCTGACAGATTGCTGTATCCGTGGCTAGAGTGCGAAAACTTAGGTGACGGATCCATTTTATCCGTCACCCAAGTGGATTTCTGCAGTAGTGTATCATTCAACATGTTTTGTGCAATTAAAGTATCACACAACTGTAAAGGTTATTGATTGTCTATGAACATTTGTAAGCTGAAACAAAGAGGATGATGATAGTAACATTAGAGTGATTTGAATCCCCCGATAAGTTGATATGGGGTTTTCATTCGGATAATAAACACATGACTTTTTTTCTCTCTTTAGAAAAGAAACGCTCTCAAAACCCTAAGTCGCCGAGCCCCTTTCTCCTTCAGCCGCCTCCGGTGGCTCACTTGGCTCCGGCCAGGTGAGTCACCCGCTTCTTCCTTTTCTTCCTGTCTTCTCCCTCCCTCCGGTGGCGCCGTGGTGGTTAGCTTTTTCTTCCTTTTCCGACGTTTTGGGCCAGATCTAGCAGTGGGACACGCTTCCCTTCTCCTCGGATGGGGATCGTCGTAGTTTAGGCCCGTCGCCGTTGAGTTGGGTCAAGTTTCCTCACCTCCGGTTGCTCCGGCTTCTTCTTCCTCCCCTCCGGTGAACCTCGGCGTCGAGTCGCCGCCTCCGGTAGATGAGTCTTTCCAGATCCGGTGTGGGACGAGCTTCTCACTGCGTGGATCCTCGCGGATCTGGCTTGGGCTCCTCCCTGCCAGCTCGGTTGGTCGCTTGTTTGGCGAGGTTTCACCTTCGATTTGAACCCCCTCTGGGTCAGATCCGTTGATTCCGAGCTTCACCTCTCCCAAGACCTTCGGCTCCTCCGCCGCTCCGGTTTGTGGAGGTTAGATCTGACAGTCCTTCAGTCGTTGCTCGGGTTTGGTGGAATCATTGGTCCTCCTCGTTTGGGCGTTACTCGGGGTTGGCCGGGTGCGCCATGAGGGATGACTTCGAGTGGATGTTGCTGCTCACTGGATGATGGTCTGTTGCATGAGGTATACTCTGCCCTTCCTTGTTGTTTAGCCCTCCCCTCCCTCGTTTCCTTAGTTCCCTGAGTTTTTGGCTTCTCTTCTTCTCGAACTCGTTAGTTCGAGCTCGCCGGTTCAAGGCGTTGACCGCCGGCGAGGTGTTAGGGTGGTGTTTTTGCCCTCCTCCGAAGTCATTGGCTTAGGGCTCTTTGGTCTCTTGGGTTTGGCTCAGCCAGATTTAGGTGTTGGCCACCGACAAATAACTCCTCACACCCTCTCTTTTGAGGGATGTTGGATTATTAAAGCTTGGGGTTGTGCTTACAATTTAAGGGTACGGTTTGGAGTCTTCCTGCTTGCTGTTTTTTGCTTTTGGAATCCGTTTCTTCTTCTGGGCTTCTTGTTAGATTTTGGTTGAGGCTTGTCTGTTTCCTTCTTCTTTGTAAGATCATAAATTGATCATCTTAGACTTAAGCTAACTATGTTTTAGTTGAGCTTTGGTTGTAATCTTGTTCTTGGGTCTTTGGGAGGGCTGAGTTTTCAGGCTCCTGACCTTCGTTTCCTACTTGGGAAGGATGGTCTTTAAATGAAAAAATTGCTGATAAAAAAAAAATGGGGTTTTCATCTTTATTTATAGAACAGAAATGAAGATCCTTGCCTACAGTTCAGGCACTTGATTTATCAAAATTAGGAGGTCAATATTGAGCTTGACTTATTCAGGAACCGAAAAAGAAAACTGCTAACAAAATTAAAGGGATTTCTAACATTCTCTCGCCTACTTTTTGCTCTTCTTGATCTCTTCAGTACCAATTATACTCCTCATCTTGTGAAACTTTCTCTTGCTTAGGACTTTGTCACTATATATGCTTTATGTTCTAAGCAAGCATATCTGATCTTAATAATGTTTTTTCTCAATACATTCCCCATTGAAATGGTACCTTGTACCTTTATGCTTGCCCTGATCATGATAAACTCGATTCTTGTTTAACATGATTGTTGATATATTACTAATGAGCAAGCTCAACTTCTTTTTCTTGATGTTCATCATGTTTAACAAAAGGTTTCTTAGCCATAGCGCTTAACAGGTTGCAGTTATAGCAACAATGTATTCAACCTCACATGAGGATAAGGCCGATGTTTTCTGTTTTTGTGAGAGTCAGAAAATCAAGATCGAACCCATATAGAATATGAATTTGTTGGTTCTCTTCTTATCATCCACATTGTTGGATTATGAGTTTTGAAAACATAACGGTAAACAAAACAAAAATTGTCACATAGCCCAAATTCTGAATTGCGTGCATCAACGAGTAGCTAATCTTAAAATATAAAGTAAATTGCATTATTAGGAAAACTTCTTCTACAACTCTATTATAACGTTGCAAAATTTGTTCATACCATCGCTGAAAAACTATTGCGACGAAGCGGGCGTCACAGAATGTGCGTCGCACGCTTTCCGCCAAAATACATCTTCAACGACAGTATACTATACTGTCGCTGAAGTTAGTATCTTTAACGACTGTATGGATAAGGTCGCTGGAGACTATGTACTACGAAGACATCATACTATCTTTATGTTTGGTTTCGTGCCCTAAGACAAGCTACAATCTATATACAAAGTCATTTGTGATTAATAACGATGGCAACACATTTTCATTATCATTTGATGTAATGTTAACAATGTGATATACTACTCTTTCTAAGGTAGTGGGGAGCAGCTCTCCAATAGTAGAATTCTTAGGAATAAAGGAGTGAGTCTACTCATTAGTGCCTAGTCTAAACCGATAGTTGGAGATATTGTGATAGTTGATTGGATGATCATGTTTTACTGATCATGCATATAAAGATATGAGTAAACATCAAAGATGTTAAAGAGTTCGGCATTGGATTACCCACATTTGAGAATACTCCATAGAACAACAAGAACATGAGTATCTCTCAAATTACCAAGATATGTCTTTAGTCTTACGACCATGAAATCACTATAGTACCTATATGTATGGACTCATGTCTTAACACAATCAAACGTTACTTTTGACAAGATGAAAATACAAGTTGTGCTCGGATATGGATACATATATATGAGTATTTTCATAGGGACTTGTCACTTATGTTTATAACATGAGTCAGATGCTATCGAGCCCATTGATGAGTAAAAGATTGTAAAATGAAGTATGACCATGCAAGTGAATAAAGAGTTGTAAATTACAATCCAAACTCAAAATGAAGAAACAAAAGACAGTATTACACTACAAACAAGGATGATGTTTCTATTCCTTGTATTCAATCATACCATCACCAAATGACAGAAGATAAGAATACTATAGTAATAAGTTCTGATAAAAAGAAAAGTCGAGTTATCCAAGATAATACTAAACTATTTGAAACAATATAAAATCCATACAAATTAAAAAGGTCACTAAACAATGTCATTTACTAGACCATCCTCTATCCTTGGGTTCAGTTGTAAAGGAATCAAGTCACTCTTGTACAGTTGCAGAATTTTGGTGACCTGGTTATGTTGCTCATCCAGAAGCGCCTGTTGTGCTGCTTGTGCTACCTATCGGGCCGCATGTTCGGTATCTATAGCGGTCTATCTTTTTGCTAGTCGATCCTCCTAATTCTTTAAACATCGTTCCACCTCCGTCTTCACTTGAATCTGTGCCTACACCTGCTCCTGGATCTCTTGAGAGATCTCCATAGAAGTGGCCACGCCCGAGTTTTGGTACATATCACGGTAACCACTTTTGGTGCCACGGATAGATGTATCATTGGAAGTATACGTTGAAGCAGAACATAACAATCATGAGTTTTTAGTCCATAAAACTTCTTATCCTTCATGTTGACCTTTTTTTAGTCTTCCTGCATAGCCCGATGGATAACATATTACTGCAATCTATTGTAGCACTTCCTCACACTTATCTGCCCTTACCCTATAGTTTGTATACGACACAACAGTCTTTAACCCGCTCACATTTGGTCATAGATCATTGTGCACACCATTTTGTTTCCACATTTCCTTGCTTTCAAATCATCTTTGGTGTTTCCAGAAAAATTTAACAACATCCTAAGAATATTGTCACATACATCTTTTTCGATGTATATCATGTCTAATGAGTGTCTTGTCGCTAATGTATGCCAACATGGGAGAACCTAGAGAAATCGACCTATGTGTCCAACACGACCTCGTTTTATTCTTTGAAAACTTTAGATGCAATGATTGAGTGGGGTACTGTTCATTCATAACGCACTGTATACTTCATCACTTGAACGTGCGGGCTTGTAGACATTCATCTCTCTTTCCATCGAAAATTTTCTTGTCACTATGGTGCTTATGATTTAGTGCCAAGTCTTTCTGTGCCCCGTAGGTAATATGCCCTAAAATTTTGCTTAAGTGAAGTAGCAAGATGTTGTCCAAGATGCTACTTGTTGTTAGACACTAAGATGTCTTACACGATGTTAAAACATGTGCACAAACATATTGCATTCAAACAGTATGGAGATATGAATGATAAAAACAAACAAGCACACAAAGGTCTCTATGTGCTTTTAGGTGTGTTGTAGTTTGTTTTGATCTCATTGTTTGGACTGTATAATTCTTGGTTCTAGTTTGCTCCTGTGCAAATTGTCTTTGCCTTATTTTGGGAGCAAGGTCTTATAAAATTTATCTGATAAAAAACTATTAATTTAATATATATAAGTTATTTGAGATAGATATCTATTAAATGTTTGAGAATATGTGAACATAATTAACTCATTGTGAAGACAAAGAGAGGAAAATGAAAAATAACAAATATGAGGGAATCTTGAAAGTCCCTTTTAAGTTATGCTTGGGAAAATCAGAAGTACATCTAGGGATGACAATATGTCCCGAACCCGATGCCCCTGATTCGATCGGGGCGGGTTCGGAACGGGGAACGGGAAAAGTTTCGGAGATTTTAGTCAGGGACGGGGCGACCACTCCCCGCCCCGCCCCGAAGACATTTATGTATTCGAAAAAACATAATATAAATATATTTATAATATTATATGACTATTTTCTAATAACCTATTCTTTAAAAATCTGTGTCTAACTTTACTCTGAAGTTCATTTCTCTTCCACATCTCACCTTTACTTTCCCAACTCTGAAACTTGCTTCTCTGAACTCTAAATTATGAACTCGCCGGAGACTTAACGAACTCGTCGAAGACCACGTGCTTTGCGGGCGACCTAGCTGACTCGGCGTCCGTTTCTCTGTTTCCTCAATCATGTACTCATGTGATTTTTCATTCAAATGTTGATTTATTTTATGGGAATGAACGTAGGTTTGATATTTCTGAGAACTGAGAAATATGTGTACAGAGATGGGGTTCTCAAGTTTGGGGTTTTTATTTTGATTCTGAAAAAAAGTTTACTAGATTTGAGTTTTTGGAAATATATTTAGGTATTGCATGTTAGAATTATGGGAAAAAGGTTTCTAAGTTCTAACGAGGAAGAAAACTCCATGGTTCATTACGGGGAAAAGGTTTCATGATTTTGGTTTTGTTGTCAATCATGTTCTACTTTTATGGTTACTACATGAACAAAGATAGAGATAGTATCAATTGTATGATGGATCTCATTTTGTAGCCTCTCAGTGTGTTGTGCTAATTAACTCGCTTCTTGTTGTTTTATCCTATTTTTAGTGTTGGTATTGTATACATATCATGTATATACATATCTTGGCAGCAGTGTGTGCGGGGTAAGTTCGAGGATTCGGGGATTCCCCGACGGATTCGGGGCCACTTCGGGGCGGGGAAATGCTGGTTCGGGGCGGGTTCGGGGAACGGGGCTAGCGAACAGGGTGGGGAATTGCCATGCCTAAGTATATTGTTTTTATATATCATAAGTTAAACAAAAAAAATTGAACTTTTAGAATGCGTGTATAAATATTTTTTAACCATACATACACACTTAGTGGAGGATCTAGCCTTATTTCACTGTCAACTTTTTTGGGTTTCTAGAAGGTCATGAATCATGATGGTTGAGCAAGTAGTCACATATAATAGTGGGCCTTTTTAAGGGCCATTGTCTTTCAACCTCTGACCAAACACAATTCTACTTGCACTTGGCATCTTCCTCCTCATTCTTTGAATGGCCAATATACAATGCATGCAACTTACACTCTACTTTCTAATATTTTAGGATAAATATAGCATATTTAATATTTATATATTTTTACAAATAAATAAATAAATAACAATTCTAATTACTGTTCCATTATTATAATAAATTTTAATTTATTCTTATCTACAGGGTAAGATTCTTAACCCTTCACCGAATCTTGACTCCATGTTATCAACAGAGAGACCAAAGATAAAAACAAATCCGGGAGCCGTTAAATGGGGGAAAGGACAGAAAAAGAGAGATAAAAGGAAGAGGACGACGCGTATAGGCCAAGGTGAAAGATGGCGCGAAGCTCAATGCCCAATTTTGGAGGATAGCTTGGGTGTTGCTGTGGCGTCTCGGAAACGCACTGCTCGGAACGGCACCGATCTCCGGTATTCGTTTTATGATCGACTGGGAAATTCTCTGGACCTCAACACCTTCTTCAGCTGATCACTGGTTTTAGGCTCTTTCTCTGAGACAGCACAAAACCCAGATTCAGAGATCTGGATATTTACTTGATAATCTCGTTAACAATCTCGTTACTGTAAGTAAGCGCACTCCAACTGTTCGTTCTTATGTTTTGAGAGTTACTGAATCTGGGTTTTTGTTTGGTTGTTCATTATTAGTTTGGTATTATTTTCAATTTCCCTTTTTGGTCATGGGTAGACTTTTTGCTTGGTTCCTGGAGTTTTTGCCTTATCCAATGATATATGGGTATATATGTTAATGCTTTGCTCTTTTGTTTGGTCCTTGGCCTTTGGGTTGTTTGTATCAGCAGGTATTGATTCTTAGGTTGGCCCTCAGGGAATGTTTCAATGGGTGGGTTACATCCACTCGAATATTTATTAAATTGAATGGCCATAACATTTCATATAAAATGATAGTGACCCATTGTTATTGCCCTATAGATCTTACTAATCTTGTCCAAAAGGATACCCATAAGTACACAATTTCCATTATACAAGAAGAGAACAAGGGCTGGCAAGTTATGTGAAAAGCCCCCTTTTTTATGCTGAACTTCTTTTTGCTGTCTATTTAATCCAGAATTTGGACTTTCTTTTGTTCCTGGAGGGATTCAATTCATTTTTGGTGGCTTGGGCTGCTGATTTATATTTCCGTCTATTTTTGTTATCTAGTTGAAGAACTACGATGGCAACCAGCATAGCTGCAGGAGGCAGCACACTTCACTACGGGGCAACCTCTTTTGTCAGACAAGGTTGTAGACAAACTTCTTGGCTTTCAGGTGTAACATTCAACGGATGCATACAGAGAGAGGTTTCCTGGTATGTTTTAAGAAGTTTGGTCCTTGTATTTCATTTCCATGTATATTTGTTGTGTTTCTTTGTCTTCTGAGTAACAAGACTTCAAGGCTTTAAGAGAAAAAAGGATTTCATTCATAGAATTAACAGTGTTCTTGTAAGTTAATAAATTTGTCCACATTTTCAGTCGTTCATTTGCTTTTTTGTTTTCAACACCATGACAAATGTGAAAACAATTTTTATAAGGTTTTACCATATTGCTTTTGAAGGAATATGCTGCCAGACATTCTCAGTTTTCACATTATTTTACATTTCACAGTAGTCATGAGAGAATCAGTTACTTCAAATTGTCCTGTCAGAACAAATTCTGAACCAAATCCGTGATTATGTTCAATCTAGCAGGTCATATAAGTTCTCGCATATCCAGGGATGTAATTTTCCACACCAATTAAGTATTGAGAACTGGAGGCCCCTTAGATCAGTGAAATCTGTCACTGCAGCATACTCGAGGGACAGTTCCACAAAGTGTTTCGATTTTGCTGTCATTGGCAGTGGTGTTGCCGGTCTTCGCTATGCCCTTGAAGTTGCAAAAATTGGATCTGTTGCTATAATTACCAAGGCTGAGCCCCACGAGAGCAACACAAACTATGCTCAAGGTGGTGTTAGTGCTGTTCTCTGCCCTTTGGATTCTGTGGAGAGTCACATGAAAGATACCATAGTAGCGGGAGCTTACCTATGTGATGAGGAGACAGTAAGAGTAAGTTTCAAAACTACTATTTATTCCTTATACCACTATTTTCCAAGCCTGGTCTCTGATGTATGGTTACTTCTGCTCTATGCATCACGTGTTTCACAACCTTGTCATTTTGAGTAAATGGATGGACCGAGAATCACATTATGTTCCTCTATGATTGATTTCGGTAATCACTGTTTGAGTAGTTGTGAAGTTGGAAAATTGCAAAATTTCACATAAGACTTTCCTCAACTTTTGTTATTTGGTTCAGGTTGTCTGTACAGAAGGACCTGACAGAATCAGAGAACTGATTGCTATGGGTGCATCATTTGATCATGGGGAGGATGGAAACTTGCATCTGGCAAGGGAAGGGGGTCACTCTCACCACAGAATTGTCCATGCTGCTGATATGACCGGGAAGGAGATTGAGCGTGCTTTATTGGATGCTGTTGTAAATGATCCTAACATCTCTGTCTTTGAGCACCATTTTGCAATAGATTTGCTGACATCACAGGTTCACTCTTCAACTATTTCTGTCTTGCAACTTTTTTTTAGCTATAGTAGTTGTTTTACAAACTCAGTAACACTTATATGAATGTGTATTATGGGTTTTGCAGGACGGTTCTGACACAATTTGCCATGGGGTTGACACTTTAAATACTGAAACACAAGAGGTAAAAAAAACATCTGCTTCTTTTTAATTCCTTTGAAAAGTTAATTTACACATTATATTCCTGCATTGTGTTTTCTTATTTTCTGTTAATTATAATCAGGTGGTACGGTTTCTTTCGAAGGTGACTTTACTTGCTTCAGGTGGGGCCGGACATGTTTATCCAAATACTACAAATCCTCCTGTATGACTATTTTCTGGCTTAACCCCTGTTTCCTTGTTTGCTCTTCATGATATCTGTTCTGCCAAACTATTTGAATTTGTGATTGTTAAGCATCTCTTTAGATCTAAATAATCATATTTTATGAAAATAAATCTCTCTCTCTCCTTCACACACACACAATAAATTTTATTAATTCTTTACTTGTCTGCATTGCTATATTTGATTACTCCTTGTGATCATGCATGTAATGCTTTGTTATCTAAATCATTTTGTATAGGTAGCTACTGGAGATGGAATTGCGATGGCACATCGAGCTGAAGCAGTAATTTCCAACATGGAGTAAGTAGATTATATTCAACTATTGTCAGAACATAAAATACAATTTATACTGGCATATGGAGTGAGTTGGGTCACATGTACAACAGCTTAATGGAAATATGAGAGATCATTTGTAACACTTACAAGCTCAACATTTAGGATTCTGTCAAGTCATGAAAAAAGGAAATTAAGTTCTTCTATTCTATATTAGTTCCATTTTCATACACAGCAAAACATCGCTTGACAAGGGATTCAATGTCAACTGCCGTGGATAAATGCTCTATGAACTGGTTTAACTTTGCGAAAGCTTGTTTTTGTTTGGATTAGATTAATTATTCTGACTTTGTTTTTCGTTGCTCAGGTTTGTGCAGTTCCACCCAACTGCCTTAGCTGATGAAGGCCTTCCTAATAAACCAACCAAGGCTCGAGAAAATGCATTTCTCATAACTGAAGCTGTGAGAGGAGATGGAGGCATCCTGTACAATCTAGACATGGAGAGGTTCATGCCCATGTATGACGAGCGGGCAGAGCTTGCTCCTAGGGATGTAGTGGCAAGAAGCATTGATGACCAGCTTAAGACGCGTAATGAAAAGTACGCGCTGCTCGATATAAGTCACAGGCCCAAAGAAAAAATTCTCTCCCACTTCCCCAACATAGCTGCAGAGTGCCTCAGGCATGGGCTTGACATAACTCGCCGGCCCATTCCCGTTGTCCCTGCTGCTCATTACATGTGTGGTGGCGTCCGAGCTGGGCTTCAGGGAGAGACCAATGTCATGGGCCTGTACGTGGCAGGAGAGGTTGCGTGCACTGGGCTGCATGGAGCAAACCGGTTAGCTAGCAACTCACTGCTTGAGGCTCTAGTTTTTGCACGCCGAGCTGTTCAGCCCTCAATAGACCACATGAAGAGCTCTAGCCTTGCAGCCAATAATTGGGCCCGACCAGTTGTGCCCATTTCACTTGGGAGCAATGTACTGCAGAAAATTGTAACAACGACAAGGGAAGTGAGGAAGGAACTCCAAGCAATTATGTGGAAGTATGTGGGGATCGTTCGATCAACAACAAGGTTACTAACCGCAGAAGAGAGGATTGGGAAGTTGGAGGCCCAATGGGAAGAGTACTTGTTTGAGAAAGGGTGGGAGCCCACAATGGTTTGCCTGGAAGCCTGTGAAATGAGGAACCTCTTCTGCTGTGCGAAGCTGGTGGTGAGCAGCGCTCTTGCTAGGCACGAGAGTCGTGGGCTTCATTACACTACTGATTTTCCCAATTTGGAGGAAAGCATGAGGCTGCCAACCGTTATCTTCCCGTCCATGCAGAAGAGTACATGGAGTTCACGACAGTTACACAACCCAGGTAAATGTTAGGGAATACAGAGCAAACCACAACTAGTCTGTATAAGGTGCTATATTTAGTTTAAATCTCAATATTTGCATTGAAAAACCTTGAGCAAGAACTGAAATGTGCTTTGGGTAGCATTTCGGGAGCTATATAGAAGTTACATCGCATTGTATTTTTTTCCCCTTCCCTTGACTCATACACTTTGTTACTCCTGATTCAGTACATTGAGTAAAGAAGATGAGGTTATCTGTCTCTTTACACAGTTTGCAGACTACTTGTGACTTTTGCAAAAAACTGTTCGGACAAAGACATTTGATTTCCGATGTTTGGTACCCATTGAGTTTGGTGGCAAAGCACATCAAATTGAAAAACACTCGAGGCAACTCGATTTCAAATGTTTCAGTTTCACCAAAATCTTGATTTTGTAGGAAATTATCATGAAAGGATAATCTCACTTAGCTACATGCGCCATTCTTAACTAACTACCCTAAGTTTAAAAAGTATGTGATAACCCCTATGAATTTTTAGATTTCCTTATCACTATATCAGGAGTTTCATGCTCAACGTAGGTTCTACATATATAACTTGATTTTAGCAAATTAGATATTCGAGAAACAACATTAGTCACCATGTTTTATAATGTTGCCGTTGGTGTCCATGAGTACTTCCAGTGATCTGGTCTGCCTCCTCCGCCCCCGTCCTGCATCCTTCAACAGCTCAGCCAACCTCTCCTTTTCATCATCCACATCTGGATTTGCAGTTCCAAGCCTCTCTTCTCTCATACAAACCACATGCTCCAGTATCTCTATGGCATCATCCAACCTCCCTATTGCATCATATGTAGCAGCAAGATTGCTATATATGCCTAGTGTTTCTGAGTGATATGGTCCATACTCCACTTCCAGTATGCTCCTTGCTTCTTCGAACAGCTCTACAGCCTCGCTCACAGCGTAACGCTGCACACATGCGAGACCCATTTGATTCAGAGTGATTGCAAAGAAGGCGGATTTCTTCTCTCCACTTGCCCTCAACTTTGTTATGGCACTCTGCAATGTGCTGTAAGATTCTGAATAATTCCCCATCATATAGTACATGACACCCATCTGGGCCACAACTCCTGCAACTGTGCTTTGCTGTCCTGACTTGTTCCCATACAGCCTCAAAGCCTTCTTTAGCAACTTCATAGCTTGTTCCAATTCATTCATGGATTGATATATGGCTGAAACATCGATCAACCCGCTTGCAATCTCTTCTGAGGGGATCCCCGGGTTGGCCTTCTGATAAATTCTGAGTGCATTCTCACAGAAGGACTTGGACTCTCTGAACTTCCCTGTCTTGTAATGCAAGTCAGCCAGCCTGACAAAAACTGAGGCAACCGTTGGATGGCTCTCTCCGTTAGCTGACTTGAACCCGGTGAGTGCTTTCTGGTAAGCAAGAAGAGCTTCATCATACCGAGCCAAACATAAGTAGGCATCTCCAATGCTGCAATCGATCGAAGCCACATCCAGTTCATTACCATTTGATGACATGGTCATGCTTGCCAAGACATAATGCTCGAGAGCTGATTCATAATCTCCTTTAGAGTCACAGATAAGTCCCATAAGTCTTCTATCCGCAGCTTCTTCAAGAGACTCATTGCCCATGTGGCTGTGAATGCCAAGAGCCGTCTGACATAGCTTCTCAGCCTCATCAAATTGCAATGCCTGAACATGAGCTTCTGCTAAGTACCTACATGTCTCACCAACTCTCGGGTCGGTCTTTCCCAATGCCTGCCTTTGGATCTCCAGACCAGCTGTGTACAATAGTATTGAATTCTCAATCTGACCCAGAACTGCATAAGTATCACCCAACTGCATACATCCGGCAAATTTGGCTAAGGCGTGGTCTTGACCAGCTTCCAGGACTGGGACTTGGATGGACCTCTCAAGAACAGGAATGGCCTCACTGTGCTTCCCCAAGCTGCAGTATATTGCTGCCAAAACATGCAGGCACATCACTTGCTCCAAATTGGCTTCATCATTTGCACATTTCTCGAACGATTTTGTAGCGCGAAGCGCTAGTCCAAGAGCTTTCCGGGGATTCCCCATCATCTTCCTAGTCCTCTTAAGCAACAATGATCCAAGCTCTGCATCCCCAATTGCACAATTTTTGTTGCTTCTTCGTGTCTCTGGACAAGAATTGTTCTTGAGCCTTGATTTAGCAACACTTTGAGTCCTGCTCTTGTTTCCAGATCCTTTCTCCTTATCCGGAGGTGAGCAAATGCTTCCATTGCTTTGTTGTGGATTCTCCTGCTCCTCAATGTCCCCAACAAGGTGGCGCAACTCGGAATCAATCCTTGACTCGTCCCCATAGGACCCGTAACTCGATTGTGACTGATCAGAGCTTTGCATCTCACAGACGTTGTGGTATAGCTGCTCAATGGAGGTGTCCACCACCCCATCAAATGCTAGATCAACTGAATCACTATGCTGACTCTCTGGACTCAATGCACTTCTCGGAGACCCTCTCGAATTACAATCTTCCTTATAAGCTGTGTAGTCACCGTTAAATGCATCCATAACCACCCCTGGCATTGCACTGAAAATCAAATCCAAACCACTATACCCATATAAGCAAACTCTCGAATGCACAATCCCATATATGATTTTTCAAAAATATTCATCATAACCTCAAAGCATCAAATGATAGAAATCATCACTCTATCCAATACAAGTAGTCACACAAAAGCAAAAGCATTACATAATTGAACAGAAAAGCAGACGATTTGCTAACAAATGCTCCATCTTACATACAACACAGCACCATATAAGACATACCCAGATGAAAAAAATGATTTTTATAAACAATCTTCACTTACAGACACCAGAGGACTATGAAATTGGAGCTGGGGCTTAATGGGTCAAGATCCAATCATCGAAAATGTTGCATAGAGACATTTGCAACAACAGTCCAGAGAAATTGAACAAGAAATGGCATGAATTCAGTGGTTGCTTACCCGGAAAATAAACTTTTTTTAATGGAAATTAACAAGCGTTGACAATGAATGTGTACCTGAGTTGACAGAGAAGCCCGAAGTTTCCTCTGGGTGTCACGTACAGCTACAGAGATCATACATGTATGATAGCTCTGTTTTTCTGTGGAGTTCGCATACATGAAACTGAATTGAGGAAGAAGAGGACAGAACATGGGTTGTTGTGCAAATACAGGAGAAATGGGAGGGCAAAACGGGAATAAAAGGAGAAATACAGGTAATATATGTATAGGTGTGGGGTTGCAGAAAGTTGGAATGTCGAAGCAATGAGGAACGCGACTTCTCTCCCACCTCCTCCATTCTTTTTTTAAATTGATTTTAATTTCTGTACAAAGTCAGCCGCTGTGACATGGCAAATTGGCTGGAATAACGGCTCTTCAACGCAAAAACGGTCAGGTAACATTAAGGTTACTGGCTGTGGGTGAATAACTCATCAAGGAGTTGCCACGTGGTATCGGAGGAGGTTTAGCTCTGCTTATGATTGGTCGGTGACTTGGTTTTGGGGTCTTGAAGATCACAAGATCGGGCTCTTTTATTGTTGTATTGTTTTAAGCCGGAAAAATCATTATTACGTAATTTTAAACTTAGGTGAGACCTGCCCCACCTTCTTAAAATTT
This sequence comes from Erodium maritimum, assembly GCA_963921825.1. Lineage (NCBI taxonomy): Eukaryota > Viridiplantae > Streptophyta > Magnoliopsida > Geraniales > Geraniaceae > Erodium > Erodium maritimum. Next base: position 18,317,816 of record OY997593.1, on the reverse strand, counting down.
TGAAATATCCGCATTAGGTGTGAGCACGAAAATAGACGAACAAACTTAAACATGTATAAAAACAGAAATTAAAATGGGCTTTTGCGTCGTACGGTTTTCTGATCGTAAACTGACCAATGTTGACATATTTTCCGTGTTTAGGGTTTTGGGAGAGAGCTTCCTCTGACAGAGTAGTGGCATGAAGATAAGGTTATGGTTATGGTCATGGTCATAACTTATGCTATGATTATGTTTTTTTTATACATCTTCTCTCATGCATATATTTTTTTTTGGGTCATGCAAGGTTTTTTCCTACGAGGGTTCATTTTCAACCGCTTTTAATGATTACGACGTTGGTTTCCTCTGGTCATCAACGAAGCGTCTCCCGATCTTATTCGGTTCCCTCTCTACCATTTCGATGGTTGTCATCTAGTTCACATCGGCGTCAATGGACCTCACCGCCTCGGAACTCCGCGGTCTCACCGGCGTCTCTGAAGTCGTCGCCGCCGTTTCTAAAGCCACATCCGCCGTCTTTGATACCTTCGTCGCTTTTTATGAAGCCGCAACCTGCGCGTCCTCATCCCTGGCCTCCACTACCGTGTCCTCCGCGACCCCTCTCTCGATTATGGATTTGGCTAATCGAGTGGGTCTTTTTTCTTTTTACTAATTTCGTGTTTACGGGGTCAATGCCCAGTGATCAGATAATCATGGATTTTTCCATGGAGGGAACCTCGATTCACATAAATCCTCCCTTTGAAACCGATGAAAGCAGGTTCAGTCACACTCTACAAAGTATGCAACGTTTAGGCAATACCTTGAGCAGTCATAGTCAATTTCAAAATATGTTAGTTTTAAGTTGTCTATATGGCTTTGCATCTAATACCGTCTCTAACGGTCATATTGTTAAAAGAATAACGAACAATTATGTTCCAGGTCTATTCTTAGTGGTCAGAGGATGCTTTCCTGATGCACTCGCTTGTAATTGAAATCTATTTTAATGATTATGCACATTTTAGTAAAAAAAAACTGATCGAATAATGATGGAGTTTATTTTTAAACTTATATAGAGTTTTAACTTGATGTATGTAGTTTTTTTTTTGATAAGCTAATAATTTATTAAACAAGTGTTCTACCAATCAGTAGAACAATGAGAGAAAAATCCACAAAAGGAAAAAGCTTTTTCTCCAACCAAAACAGCTATACAAAGCTAAACAGAAAACAGAGAAACCAAGCAACAAAGCACCAAAAAGAAACGCCCTACAAGCTTATTTCCTACCCGGATCAAGCAAATAAAGCGATTAGAAATCGGGACAGGGGTTAAATGTGAAGACCGCCTCGGTTTAAAAAGAATTTAATTATTTAAAAGTATTCGTCGGAACGTCGAGGTTGAACATCGGGTCGGTTGTTGGCAACGTCGTGGTGGGAAGAAAACGGATCATTTTTTTTAAGAGCTTTTGCAAAAAAAAAAAATAATAAGAGAAAAGAAAAAAAGAAAAAAAAAGGTAAAGGGCTGACCCGACCAGACCCACAGGCCCGGCCAAGCCAACCCGCCCAGCCCTCTTGGGCCGCGAGACCTATACATTTGTCAGAAGCCCAATTGTCACTCGGGCCCGCTCGTTATAAGGCAAAATCTAGATTCTGCTGAACGGTTTTTTGGGAAACGTGGAACGACTAAACCGAACAGTAAATCGGGCGTAGAACTGGATAAAAGTGGAACGTTGAATCGGGCCCTCGGGAATCGTTCCTCGAAACTCGCACCTTGGGAATCGTGCCTCGAGATCCGTGCATTGGGACTCGTGCACCGGGTTCTGTGCTCGGGGCTCGAGTGCTTGAGTACTCGAACCCGATTCGTCGTTTAATCCCGCTTTTAGCCCGCTCGAGTTTAAAAGACAACTGTTGAACTTAAATCGAAACCGTCGTAACTTTTAATTAAACTGTGGAACCGTTTTTGATTATGACTTCCGTGTTAATTTAGAGTCCGACTTCGGTCGAAGAGAAAACTGGAGGTAGCGAGCCAAGACGTCAGCAGCTAGGAGACGTAGCTATCGGTTCGCCTTGAGGTAGGGAAAGTAGCGGATACCGGTTTAATTGCGGAAAGTTACTAGTATGCATACTAGGATTAATAAAACTGGAACAAGTATTTATATCAGATAAGAATCGGACGAGTTGTAGTAACTTGTAGGACGTGATTCAACAGTTAACTGCTTTATCTGCTTTCGATACTTGGGAATTGTCGTGCTGGTAGATCGGCCATGTCGAGCCGTAGGTTGTGTGTTGTTTTGGAATTGACTGTTATTGTTTGAGATGCATGTCGTGTGAGTCGGTGTCGTTAGGGTTAATAGACAAGATTAGTATATCCGCTGAGCATGTTGTTGTTATGTGTGGGCGAGTGTGTCGTGCTTGTGTTGATGTGAACCCTTGGATGTGATATGGTCGGGTGAGTGATAGACCAACGTGACGTGTTGTGGTACTTTTGTTGGGCTTGGTAAGCCGTGTTTAATTATGGTAATTGTGATATTATCTCGATGTGTGTTCCGAGGAGGTGTTTCCGGTACGGTACCTACGACCGAGGGGGTATGCCGATGTAGGGTAGTACCTAGGCCGACGGTGTGGTCCCATGCATGCGCGGTCCCCCGGGTAGTGGTTCCGGTACGATGGCTTACATCGAGGGGGTATTCCGGTGTAGGACATCTAGGCCGACGATTACGTGTTCTGCGCTTTGCCCGAAGGAGTTCCGGGAAAGTTGTATTACATGTCCTTTGCCCGAAGGAGTTCCGAGAAAGAGGTCTAGGCCGATGGAGATTCCGGTATGACTTATTGAGATTGTGCCCCGGTTGTTTGACGGGAAGATATCTAGGCCGATGATGTTCCGTTACGATATGATGGTGTCGGGCTGTGGACAGCCGACAGAGTAGGGGACTGCGGTACGGGATGTGTTGCACTTTTACAGTTTACTTTATGTTCGACGACTTGTTAATTCATATGATGGTTGCTGTTTGTGCTATTTGGGTGATTGTGTTTGTAAGTGTGGTTTGGTCTTGAGTTGAGGATTGTGGTTACGTGATCCGTTGGGAATTAGCTGGGTGTTGTACTAGTATGCCTTAATTAGACGGTTACCCGTGGTGGTGAGCCTGTGCATATAACCTTAACTACTTTTCCTACTGAGCGAAAGCTCACCCCTTACTTTGTTGTTTTCAGGTTCTAAGCGGGAAGTGTACTAGCTGGATGCTCGATGCTTGGGAGCTTACGAGGGTCCTAGGCTAGATAGTCTAGAGACGTACAACGTTTTGAAATATTTATTGTCTTTTTGGTTTACTTAAAAGTTATTGTTTCGTTTATTCAAATTTATGAATCGCAGAGTATTATTTTTAAGCCTTTCAATTTTACTTTTATTTAAATTTATTACTATTTTAGTTCACGTCTCGAGTCCGGTCAAAACCGGATTTGGGGCGTGACATTAAAGCTTTTCCTGTCGGTTCAGGGTAAACCTCGGCCTTACTACTCTCGACGTCCTCCAACATACAATGCAGATTTATCTGATTGAGCATCAAGGAGCCAAAGTCAACTGCCTTTTTCCCAACTTTCGTGGAATAACTCCTCTCGCCCGAGCTATTCTTTTTAACGATATTGACCGTGAAGCTCCCCGCATTTCTTTTATCAGCAGAAGTCTTGGCCCTTGTCTGATAATAAACTACGGGAGGAGCAGGAGCAATTTTCTTTGACTGACCCTTTTTTGGACGTCCACGCCTCTTTGGTTCACCCCCTGGAGTTGGGGGTTTAGACAAAGCATCCTTCCAAGGGCTGCCTTGAACCCCAACAGTCGGACTTGAAACATCCCGAGAGTCAACAGTCGGATTTAAAGGGCTGAGCCCATGGACTTGGGTCGCCAAAATAGGATCAGACTCCAGCAATTGGGCCTCCTCACCATGTTGATGACCTTCAGGGTCGGCCCTACTGGTCGCACAAAGCCCAAACACATCCGCATCCTGCATATCATCCTCACGCATCTGAGCTTCTGAAGATTCGCTATCAAAATCCGTTGATTGAGAATCCTCCGCCAAATCCGCTGATGAATTTTAGGGGATAACTTTCCCAATCTGCACAGACTCCGGCGCGAAATCGTGATTGTGCTCTGTTCCGGCGACCGAAACCGATTTGAGGCATTTCAGAGCAACGAGTAGAACATGGTCGTTTAGGTTGAGTCCGTTGAAGGTTTGCACAGCCTGAGCAGCAACCTCCGCCGTGGAAAATGATACGATCCCCAAAAAAATTCCCTTTATGTTTGCACGGGTCAAAACAGAGCATGAGAGAATTTCTCCGAACGATCCAAAGCTATTGTGAATCTATTCCTTAGTCGTAGTGTACGTTAAATGGCAGATGAAAACCTCAGTCGAGCTCAACTGACCTAGGTGCGCGTCATCCAAGGATGCTGAATCTTTTGCTTCCTGAAAACGGGTCTCAGTCTCACCGAGAACACCAGGCACTTCATCTTCCACACCAACCGGCGACACTCTCACAGATTTCCGGGACTTTAGCGGTTGCTTCGAATGCGTATCAGAAACGGATCACTTCGGCTTTGCAGATGCACCTAAATTCTTCTACTTGTCGGACGCAAGTTTGCTCTTGACCGGACGTGAGCCACCCTTTCTCTTCTCGATTGATACGGACATCTCAATATCGACATAGTCTCGATAAAGAGAAACCAATCCCGAACAGAACAACAGAAAAGAGAGAGGAGCCATTTTCACAAAGTCCCCCCTCTGGTGTATCACAACACCGACCAAACAAAGGCTACAACAGATCGTCCCTCCTCTAGTGCAGCACAACACCGGCCAACAACAAAAGCTGCAGCAGAAAAACTCGCCGACCTGACCCCCCTTCCAGCCGAGGAATAAAGCTCGACAAAGCACTGACCGGATCCGGTGATATGCAACTCAACTCCGTCAGCTGCGATTACGTTCCCACAACCCCGAAACTCGGATCGTGCTGAAAATGACGCTCACCGGACTGAAGATGAAACAGAGGGGAGACAACCGATACTCTACTCCGGCGAACACAAACCAAATCTCTGAATCGGACCAGAACAAGGTTCACGAGTTACCTCACGAAGCTTGTCGACTAAGGAAGAGATCGATCGTTGCTTCAATCACGATCCATGGCCAGGAAGCTTCACTGAGGAAGAGACGCGCCTGTTACAAGACCAGAACCGGCCACCGTGAGCGCCACTCGTACGCCGCCTGAGGAGGCGACGATAGCTACAGGTTTCAGAAAGGAAACCTAAAGTCGTGCACGTTACAGAATTATTTGTGTTTCACTTTTTGATGTATGTAGTTGATTTATGTTTAGACTTTGTAATATGATTTCTAAGGAACCTCATTTATGAGTTGTGTAAGGGTGATTTCAACTTCAACAAGGAAAGTTATAACAAGTCATATTATGAAAAAGTCTAAAAGATTCGTAGAAAAAGGTTTATCTCTCTTGCATTTTTTTACGGCTGTTATACGTCTCCATGTCTTCATGGTCTTTTTCGGATGCTCGTCCTCTTCTTCCTTTCGTACAGATGCAGCCACCAGTGATATGGCCTCATCTGCTCGTAGAACATTTTCGATAAAGCCTCTCAGGCCTCGTCGTAATTTTTTCTTCCCACTCATCCCCTCTCCATTCACCATCTCTTAGCCGTTGTCATGCGAGACTTGTGGATTTGGCATGCATTTCTTTGGCATGACGGGTTCGAAAAACAACTTAAGTGTGCTTAACCATTATGGTTGTTCTCGAACGTCCTCAATGGTTAGCAACCATCGGTACAATTCACAGTAAATGGTCACCAATACAACCTTCCTTATTATCTTTCTGATGGTATTTACCCTTCTTAGCCGGTTTTTGTGAAAAAAATCCTATTGGCTTAGCTTCCGAAGCACAAGAAATTTGTTGAAGTCCAAGAAGCCTGCAGGAAGGATGTGGAACGAGCATTTGGGGTCCACCAATTATCACTCGGCCTAGTCGAAATTGAAAACTCTACTCCTTCGGCCTAGTCATGAATGCATGTGTTATCATGCACAATATGATTGTCGAGGCAGAACGTCATACATATGATGGCTACATTGAACAAATAGATGAAGATGGGCCCAATGAACCAAGATTAGCGCAAGAAAGCTTTGTTTCGGCCGATGTCATAGTAGCAAACACTCAAATGATGCACGATCAACGTGCTCTTCATGCATTAAAAGCAGACCTCATCGAACACATTTGGAATAAGTTTGACGATGAAGAATAATTATCTTCCATTCTAATTTACTTCGATTTTTATGTTGTGTTTTAATTATTTTCAATGAAATGTCATTTTCATTTAATTTACTTAATTTATATTTCCTTTCAAATAATTTTTTATGCTATCAACCTCACCTATCAACCCGTTGATAAATCATAGACTGTAGATGATTTTCTTCTAGCCTGGCTGAAAGAAAAGAGAAAAACAATTTTGATATTTTATGTATTTTTTTTATCATTAAAGCATATATTAAATGAAACCTCTCATGAGGGAAAAGAGAAGTACAAGAAGTCTGGCTATGGACCACCAAAATCCCAAGAAGTAGGCAACCTTGTTTTAGGGCACAACCGAAACCAAAGATTACCCACCAAGAGAGTATAACGAACAAGAAGAAACAACCCACCAAGAAATACCACCCCGCTTCACGCAGGAAGCCAACAAACATAAAAAAACAGGTATAATACCCAAATATAACAACCATGAAGCGCAAATTGAGAAAAAAGGATCTAAAAATATCCAGATTTGACCAACTAGAAGCACAAATAAAGAAGACTTCTAGCGGCAAAGCCAACGAACCGATAAAAACTTAACCCTACCTTTGTCGAAGCTGAACAACTCTTTGAACCCAAAACGGGAACAAACCCGATGAAAACACACTCGAACTCCCTTTCCCCCGCTCACTTATTCGAATGGCTTCTAAGATGGCAGTAAAGCCTCAACACTCGCCGATAGCCACACCTTCAACCGACGTGCTCGAATCACACTGAGAACGAGAAGTGTCACGCCCCAAATCCGGTCTTGACCGGACTCGAGACGCGAACTAAGGACAATAATTAAATAATAAGAAAAGGAGATTTAATAAAGAAAATTCCATGAAAACTTAAATGAAATCCAAAGTCAAGAGTCAACAGCTCTATAAACAGAAGAACAAAAAATATCATAGATACAAAGGCAGTACGTCTCTAGAAAGATATAAAATTCCCAAAACCTCAAGGAGCTCTCGAGCCTTGAGACCACCTCTAGATTTACTCATCAAGGAAACTTGTACAACAGGAAACAGAAAGGGGGTGAGCTTACGCTTAGTAGGAAAAAGTGGTACAGTAAGAGAAACCTCCGCTTGGCAATAAAACACAGTTTGTACAATTATCCAAAGCTTCCGATTAGTACGATTAAGTAAAAGGACGTCATAATCAAAGATCAACAAGAATTGCAATGCTTAATAAGACAGTAACTCAAGGAGATCAAAGGAAAGAAAGTTTATTCTTTAATAAAAACAACTAATGAAGGCAAGTATAACATCACATAGATAACTTAAACCACAATACTCCAATCCACAGTTTGTCAATGTATCATATCGGATTGCCCCTCGGCCCAAAGGAGGCACATATCGTCGATGCCACCGGAAACATCCCTAAGGGAACACATATCATCGGAGCTCTCGGAAATGTCCCCAAAGGACCATAGATCATCGGTGTGAAGTAAGATGTCCTCCCAGAAACGCTCCCGCAGGAACGCATACCCTCGGGGTGAAACATCCAGTAAACAATCCCCTCAGGGTAAACAACCTCACGTCATACCGGAATTCCCTTCGGTCTGGACGTCTTCCCGGGAATCACATCGGGGTACAAATACAACCCATTGGTCTAGGTACTACCCTACACCGGCATACGCCCTCGACGTAGGTACCATACCAGAACACAAGCCATCAGCCTAGGTACTACCCCACATCGGTATACCCCCTCGGTGTAGGTACCATACCGGAATACAAATCCTCTTGGATCACACATTAAGAGAATAACATGCAACATAATGTCCTAGTTTAACCACGTCTTACCAATCACAACAATCTTACCACAACAAGCCACAAGGAATTCATAATAACAATCACGCTTACCATCATGACTTACCAACCACGTTCCATCGGTCTATCACTCACCCAATCATACCATTTGGCACAATCAATTCACAATCAACAATCACTCAATCAATCATAATACGAATCAACCATTCACATACAATCATCATAATTCTTCTAGTTTAGTATGACTCTTATGTTAACCTAAAGACGAAACATGCATCGATACTAAGGACGAACAATCATCAATCGGTACATTCAACAAGCAATCCTAAGGCTCGACATGACCATTCTACCAGCACGACAATTTCCCAAATTATTGAAAGCGGTTGACTAGTGAATCACATCCTATATGCATGCTAAGACTCGTCCGATTATTATTGTAATTGAAAAGCAGTTATTCTAGTGAATCACATCCTACATGCAAACTAGGACCTTTCCGGTTATTATTATCCTATAGCATACTATTAGCGTTCTTTAAATTAAGAGAGGAGTTTAGTACTTTTCCCTACCTTTGAATTCTCCAACGCTTAATACTCCTAGCTGCTGACGTCCGGGCTAGCTTCCTCCTCCTCTTCTCACGTGGTCCCCAAAGCCTTCTCCTTCGTCGAGCTCAAATCCAAGGTCTTGAATCACAATCTACACCAAAGTTAAAGGCTAAACAAGATGGTTTAAAAGACCAACATCTAAGCTAAAAACCCCCAAGCTTAACAGTTCAAAAGAAAGATCGAATTGGATAAAAACACCCAAAAAGGACACAAAACAGGTCTGCCACGGATCGGGTCACGGATCTGTGAGGCCACCCGTCACGGATGACGTCACGGAACCGTGACGCGTGCCGTCACGACCTCCGTCACGGAGCCGTGACGTCTCCCGTCACGGTACCCATCACGGATCCGTGACGGGTCTGGGCAGACTCGCCCTTCTTCAACCTCCAGCTCCCTTTTCACGAAAAACACAGCAAAATCTTCATTTTTAACTTCTAAAAACTCCAAAATCAGTACCAAAGTCATCCAAACTCAAATACCCACAAAGTTTTCATCAATCCATAATTACCCAAAGGATTTCCCATTCAAAAACAACTCAAAACCCATAGATTTCTACACTAACCAATCATCCACTACACTAAAACACCATCTATCAACAAGGAAATAAAAAGGGTAAATTACAAATGCATACCCTTAAGTATGCCCGTTTAACCGATGCATACCCTTAAGTTTGAACTTAACCGATGCATACCCTAACGTTTCATTTATTAACAAAAAAAACCCTTCCGTCAGTTGTTTCCGTCTGTTTACTGTTCATTTTTCATAAATACCCAAAATGCCCTCAACCCTATTTATTAAGAAAATAATTATATAAAGAATAGTTTTAAAAAAAGTAAAAAAAAATCTAATACAAAACCTATTCTAACCCTAACCTCATATCCATCTCTGCCGCACCCTCACCTCATCTTATCTCTATCTCCTTCTCACCTCACCTCATCTCCATCTCTGCTTCAAATCATCCCCCCTCATCTCCATCTCACCTCACCTCATCTCCATCTCTGTTTCAACTCATCTCCATCTCAACTGAGAGCCACCTATCTTTTTTGACGAGGGTTTCCTCCGGCCGTCCACGGGTGCAAGGCTTGCAACGGTGGCGAACTCGGCCTGTGCTCCGGTGAGCGAGACTAGCGTCTCCGGCGTTTATCCATGCAAGACCACACCCCCTTGCCATTGCTTCTCTACATCCTCATCTCCATCCTGCGAGATCTGAAGAACTTGCGATTTTGAAGATGGTGGTGGGGATAAATCTGAAGGTGTGAAGTTGAAGGTTGGGCTTGTCCACGTTTTTCTACAAATTTCGATTTTGTTTTTTGATTTTGAGATGGGTGTAGATGGGTTCAGATTGTGCAAATATTGTATTTTATTTTTGTAATTTTTGGAGAAGGTTTCGATTTTTCCATTTCTGAAAATGGGTGTAGATGATTTCGATTGTTCTTCTGGAAATGGGTTGAGTTGAGTGATTGTTTGGAAAAATAATAATTGTTAAGCTGAATAATTGTTGAGTTTAATGCTGCAGAACCCAACCAAGAAGAAGAGAGGACTGGATCTAATTTCGAACGAAGAAGAAGATGAATAGTAAAATAAAATATAAAAATAAAAATAAAAAGTAAATATAAATAATTTTAGAATGAATTTTGATTTCAAAAAAAATAAAATACATACCCTTTAATAAGAACTTATTTTCAAATTACAACAAATTGATTTTTTTTTAAAGTAAAAATGATTTTTGAAATGAAAATGTGGTTTTTAAATTGATTTTAAAAAAATTTAAAAAGAAAGATAAAACAAATAAAGAAAAAGAATTAAAAATAAAGAATAAAGAAAAAAACAAAATAGTTAAAAGAAAAGTAATGGCAGGATGTGTAATATTGATAGGTAGTTGGGGATAGTTTGGGTATTTTTGGGAAAATGAACAGTAAACTGACGGATCTGACTGACGGAAGGGGTTTTCTGTTAATAAATGAAACGTTAGGGTATGCATCGGTTAAGTTCAAACTTAAGGTTATGCATCGGTTAAACGGGCATACTTAAGGGTATGCATTTGTAATTTACCCAAATAAAAATCTAACTAGTTTAAGCCAAACCCATGAATTGAATTTAATTGAAAATGGAGTTTAAGAGGTTCCTTACCTTTGTAATGAGGATGTGAAGACCGCCTCGTTAAAAAAGTTTTATTTTATTTAATTTTTGTTCGATCGGGACATCAAGGTTGATTTTTTTGGTCGGTGTTGGTTCGTCGTGGTTTGAAAGCGGATCGAAGTTGGGTGCTTTTGAAAAAAAAAGAAAAAAAAGAGAAAAGAAAAAAAAAAAAAAAGAAGAAGAGAACCGGGTCGGGCGGACCAGACCCGACCATCAGACCCGGCCAGCCAGGCCCGCCCTATCAGCCTTTTTCTTGTTGGGCCGTGGATGCCTAGGCCCGTCTGAGGCCCAAGTGCTGCCAATCCCGCGTATTTAAACGCGTTTTAGGGTTTTAACCCTCAATCTCTCTTCTTCGTCTTCACGCATAGCCGCCCGACCTCCCTCTCTCTCTACTTCCCTCCTCTCCGACCAGCCACCTCGCCGGCCACGTTCGCGTCATCCCCGCCACCGTTCTCCCTCTTAGCAACCCAAGCCGACCATCGAGTTCCTTCTCCCTCGCCTTTCTTCTTCTCCCCATGCCCGAGCCCCTCGAACACAACCTTCTCCTTCGTCTTCTCCTCGCGCATAACCCGATCTCATCGTCGTCGCCGTGAACGACCAGAGCCAAGTCGGCGGCGCGCTCGACAGATCTGGGACGGAGTCGCCGTGTCCGTCCAGATCCGAGGCGAGGTTCGCCGTGCTCCGCCGCTCCCACACCCGTAACCACCGCCGCCGCCGCCGCCGCCATTTTCTGTTTCCTACGGTGAGCGTTACACCGTGAGGCCCCGACCGGTTTGTCACCGCCGGTGGTCGGAATCTGACCGACACCTCCTTCTTTCCCTTTCTGTTTTCCTTTTGGTTCTTTAATCGAACTCTTCGTTTAGATCTGGATCGTGCTTGTGAGTTCTGGACTTGTCGAGGCCGAAACAGAAATCATTTTTGAATCTGGGCGTTTGTGAACTCGAAAAATCAGTGAAATCAAAAGAAAAGGGAATAATGGAAAAAGGATTTAAAAAGTGTTTGAAAAACAAAAACTGATTTTTTTTTTTAAAAGACGATTTTGGACTTTGAATCGAATCTGTGAACGAATCTGGAACGTTGAGACTTTTGAACGAGTTTGGAACCGAACGATTAAACTGGACGAATAAATCGGACTTAGAACGGGACTGAAAGTGGGAACGTTGAATCCTACACCTCGGGATTCGTGCATCGGAACTCGTGCCTCGGGATCCGTGCATTGGGATCTGTGCCTTGGAAAACGTGCACCGGGTTCTATGCTCAGAGCTCGGGTGCTCGAACCCGTTTCGTCGTGTAATCCCGCTTTTAGCCCGCTCGAGTTTAAAAGACAACTGTTGAACTAAATTAGTATTGGTCGTAACTTTAATTTAATTTTTGGCTTTCTGTGTATTTTAGAGTCCGGCTTTGATCGAAGAGAAGGCCGGAGGTAGCGAGCAAGGACGTCAGCAGCTAGGAGACGTCTTGAGGTAGGGAAAGTAGCGGATACCGCTTAAATTACGGAAAGTTACTAGTATGCATGCTTAGGAATTAATAATAAACGGAAAGATCCTAGTTGGCATATAGGATGTGATTCACTAGAATACTCGCTTTCAATTACTAAATATCGGACGAGTCTAGTAACATGTAGGTTGACATCTCTTGATTTGATCTGATTGTGAGGAACGAGTGAACTGAGGGATAGCTTACGTGCCATGTCGAGCCGTAAGTTTGGGATTGCTGTGCTGGAAGATGGGCCATGTCGAGCCCTAGGATTGCGTGTTGTGTGCTATAACCACTGTGTGGGAGTCTAATTAAGATTATGCTCGGTGTTGCATGATGTGATTGTGTGTGGGCAAGTGTGCCATGTTTGATAATGTGAACCCTGGTTGTGATATGACCGGGTGAGTGATAGACCGGTCGTGTGCTATGTTGAGATGGTCCGGTTGGTATACCGAGACCATTAGTGGCTTTGTGCTGTGTGTTATACTTTGGTTGTGTGTTCCAAGAGACGGCGTAGCCGGAGTAATACCTATACTGAGGGATAGTTCCAGTGTGGCGTATAGGGGCCAAGGATGGCGTGTTTGATACCCGAGTCTCGGTGAAGGGAGGACTTATGACCGAGGTATGTGCCGGTCCATTGCGTATGGTAAGTATTGCCCGAGTCTGTGTGAGGGGAAGAGTATGGCCCTTAGTCTACGTGACAGGAAGACATCCGACTAAGGGATTTCCGGTCTGGGATGTTACCCCGAGTCTACGTGACGGGAAGATGTCGGGACCGAGGCTTCGTGATCCGGTACGATATAAACAGAACGGGCGGTGATAGCCGGCGACGTTGGAATTGATTATACTATGTTTAGGGTGGGTCTGCTGTGTGTGTTGTTTGGCTTTGCGTGTTGTCTGCTGTGTGTGCTGTGCGTATTGTTTGGCTTTGTGCGTTGACTGTTGTGTGTGTCGTGCGTGCTGTTTGGCCTTGTGCTTTGGGTTAAGGGTGACTATGGTCTTGTGAGAGTGTTTGGTGACTCGAGGTGCTATTATACCTGATTGTGAGTGGTCGTGCGAGTTCACACGTGTGATCGGTTGTGAGATAGCCGTGGGTGTTGTTCGTTGAGAATTGCTAGTGATGAGTGTCAAGAGCTAGTTGTGGAAAGTGGTATGAGTTCAGTTCGTTGTGAGTTGGTTTACGGGTTGTGCCTGAGTGAAGGCCAAGTGTTGTCTTGGAGTAATCGCTTAACTTGTTTCTAATAGTTGTGTTTTACTAGTATGCCCTAATTGGACGGTTATCCGTGGTGATGAACTGTGGTTTCGAACCTTAACTACTTTTCCTACTGAGCGTAAGCTCACCCCCTTACTTTGTTGTGTTTCAGGTGTTGAGCGGGATTTGTACTAGCAGGATTCTCGGAGCTAGGGAGCTGACGGAGATTCGGGCTAGTGTCTAGAGACGTATAGTTTTATTACTGTTTTGACTTGTTTTATTATCGAGCGGTTGACTCGTTGAATCTTCGAAACTTTAAATTGCTTTTGAGACTCGTTTATTTATCCTAGTTACTTTACTATTATTTTATCTTAAGTCGCGTCTCGAATTCGGTCAAAACCGGATTTGGGGCGTGACAGAGGAGATGAAGATGAATAGGAGATTTTGGAGAAGAGATGAAGTAGAAATGGTCCAAAAAAAGCTTCCTTTTCTCCCCTTCTTCTTCCTCAACCCAAGTTGTTCTTCCTTCTCTCTCTCCCTTGCACTATTCGGCTGCACAAGTGAATAATAGGCTGAATTGATTGCTTCAAATGCTTTAAAAGACCTAAAAAGATGAAAGTCCAAAAAGCCCCTTGGTCCACTTTTCCCAATTTGGCTTAAGAGAGGGTAAAAGGGTCCTTTGACACTCAATTCTTCTCCTCCAAGCCACTAAGGACAAGTGTCCTAGTGGGAACCACTTAGCCCTTCGGAAAATCCAGCACAATTAAATTAATCGGGATTTAGTCGATAAAAAGTCCCAGTTTGACCAAAAGTTGACTCATCCAAAATTGCAGTCAAACGAAAGGAAATGGTCCAACTAAGCTAACAGTGATGACGACTAAGCCTTTTGGGCCCCGGAAAGGTCTTGAACGACTCCCGGAGTCATCGGTTGACTTTTTTGGCCGAAAGTCAAAACTTCGCCAGAAATCATCGGGGGCGGTTCTTACAAGAAGAATTGAAGACCAATTGATGAGAGAGGGAGGTGAGGAAGTGAGAGGAAACTTGAATAAAGAGGGAAAAGAGGATACTAGACGATGAGCTCAAACACAGGTCTCTGATACCCAATTTGGGTCAACACCAAGAAAAGGCCCAAAGGGGGAGGACCGGTATTTCTACCGAGAACGAGCTCAGACCTCCAAGTAAACAGCAACACAAAGTCATCACGTTCTGGGGATCCGAGGCTAGAACTCGGCCTTAGCGTTCCGATATCGAAACCGCTAACCCCTCGTTGGCTTACACCAAGCGAGGACCCGAAGGGGAAAACCTGTAATTATACCGAGCACGAGCCAACCTCAACCCGATCAAATTTGACACTAAAAACAACAAAGAATTGCAACGCCACACCAAAGACCTCACCTCCACAAGAGCCAAAAGCACCGGAAACCACACCGAGAAACCCACTATCATGTGCAAACCAAGCAGGCAGCAGCACCATCATCACTTCCGGGGATCCGAAACTGGAACTAGAGTTGAGCATTCCGAAACCGTGACTGGTAACCCCTCACCGGCCAACACCAAGCGAGGAACCAAAGGGAAAGGCCTGTAATAATACTGAGCACGAACCAACTCAAATCCAGACAGATCTGACGCCAACAAAAAACTGGACGAAACCTAATTTGTTGATTTTCCGATGAAAACCCGACCACTTAAAGCCAACACCTGAAGAACCAGCATAATAAACGGACCTACCTATAAGCCTCCTCTTTTCAGTAAACAACACTATTAATGACTACGAATGCTCCTGTAAAATGATATTTAAAGTACCATCTCATTGGGTATAATTATTCAACCGGATCAAACACAATGGCCTCAATCACAATTATATTTGTTACTCCTATCATATTCGAATCATTTGTCCATCGTGCATGATTGAGATTGTATGTTTGAAGTGAAACAACAAAACTGTAGAAAGTCAAATGGAAGATAAAATACCAAAACGAACATACTATATGAAATGGTGGGACCCAATTAAGCTATTGAATCACCACCACTACCAGGGTTGTATATGTGTGCATGCTGAGAAAAAGAAGCTTGCAACATATATTCTACTTGTAGGTATGGCAACATAATGGGAGGAATCATATATTCTCTGTAAGTCAACAACTCAAGCTGCATGGCTATGTCAAACGATACCATCTTATTTATTCTTAATACTATAAATACATTCCCTTCTCCTCATCACCTCATTGCAAAGCAATTCTTTCATCACTTCTACTCTCTCTGCTCTATGTATTTGTTTACTAATGGATTATAGAAACGAGTCTCCAGAAACGTTAAGGTTCTCTCTCCATCTCAAAATTACAGCTTTGTCTAAAATAACTATAAATATATCGTTCGTGTGCAGAAACAAGTGTGAAGCATGCTTCAGGCAGTTCATAAGAAAGGAGCATCTGGTGGAGCACATGAAAACCTCGTACCACTCCGTTCATGAACCCAGATGTGGTGTTTGCAACAAACACTGTACATCTTTAGAATCTCTAAGGGACCATCTTACCGGTAATTAGTTATATGTTTATATAGTAGCAATACATACATACCATTATGTTTTTTTATGAGAGAAGTTGTATAAAAGCTCTCCCGAAATGAGAAGGAAGAAATCTGTAAGATACAAACTTGAAATACGAAACAGAAAAACATCAAACTGAAACATACCAATTATATATACGTGAGTAAACAATCTGACACAAACATGTGGAAACTTGGAATGTTATTTTTATTAGAGTACACATGATATCTCATCAGACAACGTAAGGTTTCTCCTTACACTCCTCTTGCTAACCACTAGGGCGATGCATGATCATTCGTCAGCAAAGGCAACGTAGAATTCCTTATACAACCCCAAGTGGCCGGTCAACGGAAACAAAGGTCAATTGTATACTTGGGGGACATACAAAATTATATTTTGTCGTTGGCCACAAATAGTTACGATGGATTGTCCAAATAAATACTCCTTGACATGTTCGCTATGTATCACGGGTTAAAAATGTAAAAATCTACCCAAATTATTTTAAGTATTAACCACGTGAGGAGAAATCTAATAGATACCCCTCTTATCCTAAAAACTGTGTGAACCAATCCTAGCCACACACCCTTTAGATCCAACATTCACCATAATGCCACATCATCACCCCAATTCCACCATAACTCACGCCAATTTCTTCCTATCTCACACAAGCAAGGGCATAATTGTAATAGCATGGTGCCATGTGGACAAGTGTCCATTTTTTTGTTCAACAATTCATTAATTTAATCATTCCCGCTTCGTTTCACCTCCGATTAGCTTCAAACTTGCGCCAATATTTTTCTTTTTCCAAGGGCTTTAAATCAAGATCAGTCATGAATATATTTTGAGCCACGAAATTAAAATTTATATTGGGGTGATAAAAACAATGTTTAGTGTTGATAAATCTTCACTAATAATTTTTTATATCGGGGTATCAAACTAGTGCTAAGTAGTGTTTAGTGTTGATAAAACTAGTGCTTAGTGTTCATAAAAAAACATGTGATGATGTGATAAAAATCATGTTCGATTTTGGAAAATGAGGTGATAAAACTAGTGTTCAGTGTTGATAAATCCAGTGTATAGTGTTGATAAACCCAGTGTATAGTGTTGATAAAAATTACCCATACTTAAATTTTTTTAAAAATCAACCCCGAAATAAGGGTGATAACCTAGAGTTTAGTGTTGATAAAAAAAACATGTGATGGGATGATAAAAACACATGTAATTTAATGATAAACATAGTGCTTAGTGTTGATAAAACTAGTGCTTAATGTTCATAAAAAACATGTGATGATGTGATAAAAATCATGTTCGATTTTGGAAAATGAGGTGATAAACTAGTTTTCAGTGTTGATAAATCCAGTGTATAGTGTTGATAAACCCAGTGTATAGTGTTGATAAAAATTACCCAGACTTAACTTTTTTTTTAAATCAGCCCCGAAATAAGGGTGATGACCTAGAGTTTAGTGTTGATAAAAAAAAACATGTATTTTAATGATAAACATAGTGTTTAGTGTTGATAAAACTAGTGCTTAGTGTTCATAAAAAACATGTGATGATGTGATAAAAATCATGTTCGATTTTGAAAAATGAGGTGATAAAACTAGTGTTCAGTGTTGATAAACCCAGTGTGTATAGTGTTGATAAACTCAGTGTATAGTGTTGATAAAAATTACCCAGATTTAACTTTTTTTAAAATCAGCCCCGAAATAAGGGTGATAACCTAGAGTTTAGTGTTGATAAAAAAAAAGTGATGAGATGATAAAAACACATGTAACTTAATGATAAACATAGTGTTTAGTGTTAGTGTTCATAAAAAATCATGTGATGATGTGATAAAAATCATGTTCGATTTTGGAAAATGAGGTGATAAATCCAGTGTATAGTGTTGATAAATTCAGTGTGTAGTGTTGATAAACCCAGTGTATAGTGTTGATAAAAATTACCCAGACTTAACTTTTTTTTTAAAAATCAACCCCGAAAATAATTTTTTTTCGTGCTTCAAAATATATTCATGATTGATCTTGATAGAAAGCCCTTGAAAAAACAAAACTAATGGCGCAAGTTTGAAGCCAATCGGAGTTCAAACGAAGCGGGAAAAATTAAATTAGTGAATTGGTAAAAAAAAATGATAGTTTTACTAAAAAGCCCTTACTACTTAATAAAAAGTGCTGTTTTTTTGCAGTCAACAAGTCAACAAATCAATTGCATCTCGTCCATCCATTCTTAAAATGAATGGTTTGGATTGGTTCACACAGTTTTTACGTTAAGGAGTGGTTTCTATTTGATTTCTTCTCTTAACGACGTAGGGTATAAATTTAAGTATATATTTTTATATTTTTAAATTTATGAAAACATATAAATAATACGTGATCAATTCATAAAACATATAATAAAATTATATAAATAACCTGTGACCAATACTTAAGATACTTGATTTGGACGTTTCAAAAAAAAACTTGATTTGGTGTTCTTACACTTAATTAGCTAATTTACTAGTTCGTAACCAATATTTTAGGATAAATTTTTACATTTAGCCCTTGTATCAATGTAGTGATCGATGGTTAATTAACGAAATATATAAATAAATTCATTGTCTTTTTCCTTTTAAGTGATATCGGGATAACATAAGGTTTTTATCTTAACGTTAGAGTATAATTAAAGTATAATTGGACCTTCATTTTCAATATCAGTTTGACCTTCTTATTTCTTTCTTTTTTCTGGAAAAATGTAAATTTTATTGCCAGTAGTTCAACCTGATTACATAAATATGTGGACGAGTCCTTAAAGTCGAGATTATAGTTCGAGAACTCTACTAGAAACAGGTGTACCACGTCTATAAGTCATAGAAACATAATTTATTTACCATCATATATAGGTATCAATAAAACATAATTGTTGGGAATAAATAAACAGACATATAAGGAGCTAGAAAACTTACTGAGCGGTTGCCTTGAGTTGTTAATGGGACAATTTGGGTTGTCCCTATCTGTGAAAGAGAGTCGGGGGGACCCGGCCCATGCTGGTGTGATGTGTGATTCCAACCCCCACCTGACACCCCGTCCAGTGGATCAAATTTATTGGCGAGCCTACTTAGCAAACCTCACCTTGTGAATCATCTTTCCCCTGCCTCTACTCGGTGACGGCCAGCCACGTGTTGTCGTTGAATTAATCCCCAACTGCATCTTGTACCGTGGTAGGGGATGACCTCACCGATCTCTAGTGCTCCAAATCCCCATCAACACGTGTACTGAGACCCCCACAGACCCAACCGCCACCCTCGTAAATTTGGGGTGAGGGTGATCAAACCTCCTTGTGCGTCGCTCTTCGAACCATTACCGCGAATATCGTTGTTACCTTGTCGAAGCCTTCCCCGTATCCTCTACCGACATATAAGAGGAGTTGTCGTCCTTCGCTCACCAGGCCGCATAGAAGTTACGTCCTGGTCGACGATAATGCTATAAGGACAGAGGGGAGGGTATTGAGAATGAATGGTGGCTAGACGAAGGTGCTCGGTTTTGATAGAAAACCCTAAAAACCTCATCTTTTGTATGAAAGAGAAAGGTAGAGAGGATCACAATAAATATAAGCTTAAATTAGCCAGTGGTTGAGTTAGTTTTTAGAGATAAATATAGTTCCTAGCTATATTATTTAATTTAACTTCACGTCTTATTTATGTTTCACTATTCTTTTCAATTCCTAACTATGACTTTAAAAAAAATTGTAAATCTTAGCATAAAGGTGAAAGATAACGTTATTTTCGAGCTCTCGTCTTTATCTCATTTGCACGTCTTAATTATGGTTGACCTTAATTTTCATAAACTATAGAAAATGTATACATTTTCAAGGGCATTTTAGAGGTTGGGTACTCAAACAAACGTATCCGCAAAGTCAGACGCATTTTGTCACTTTTACGTTAGGATCTACAATTTTTTGAAAAATTATTAGGAATTGAAACGAAAAGTAAAATACGGTTAGAGCGTAAAATTAAGATAAAATATATGATTATGAACTATATTTATCCCTAGTCCTTATAATATCGTAACAAAAGTTAGTACCTTGCGAACACAAACGGACATGCCGGTTCTAATATAATACATTTGATATAATTTCCTTTAACACACAACATGCTATATTACTTATACAAACGCATTTTTTTAAAAAAAAAAAGTTGTTCGTAATTTTCACAAAGAAGTGTTTGCACCTAATGTGCTCCCCATATATACCGTATTGGTTAAATATGAAATTGACACGACAATACTCAAAAATTAATTTGCTTGTATATGGAAATGAATTGCAGGTTCATTGCCCAAACCAGAATGCAAAAATGTATTCAATATCCGAGGATGCATACTCTGCCTAACCATTCTTGATAGCCCCAATGCTCTTCTACATCACCGACAAAGATGCCAGCTCTCTGCTGTCACCATTAATGTATGTATATACCTTGAGTGTTCTCTTAGTTCTAAAATAATCTCTCTCTTTTTGTAAAATTTAAGAATTCATTATTTAATGATGAATTTCCTCATGGATGAAGATAATAGATAATATATAATTGTATACTCTTTTTTCTAAAACGGGCAAACAGAGATGTACATTATTGTCCATAAAAAAATTACAAAGTAAGACCGACGGTCTTGAATACCAGAATATTGTCCAAGCCTCCCGTAGGCGACCCAATTCTCTTGATCCCGTAAAACTAGTCTACTTTTCATCGTAGACACAAATTGAGGACAACCTCTTACCACACTTTCAACATTATTAAAACTAAAACTAGAAGTCCAACTAGAAAGCCAACAAAAGTAATCCAAACTAAAAACAGACTCGCAATAAAAACAGGAAAATATGGTGTGTTGCTCTTCTTGCTTTCCCGATGTGTCCCAGCACCGGCCACCCTAGGTCTCGGAGGATAGGCCCATGTCGGACCTTTCCCCCCTCCCTTGGGCCTCTCATGAGTCTTGGCGAGGCTGCTGCTGACCCCTCGCTTGTTGGTCATCACTATCCTCCTAATCCCTTAGTTGACGGGTAGGTGGGATGGTCCTCGATACCTCTAGTGACTTTTCATCTTCCCAATCTGGTATAGGGATCCGGGACCCCGATGTTGTTTGGGCTAGAGACCAGGATACCAGTCTAGGTCCCCCGGTGAGAGCGAGAGAGATGACCAGTCCCAGGACAGAGAACGCCCGTGAGTGTTCCTTGGTTTAGAAAAGGTTCCTCCCGCATCTGCATGTCGTAGGAAAAGGCGAGGCCATGCCGGATCTTAGGTTTCCCAACGATCTGAGGACGTTGGGGAGTCCATATCGCTCTCGGAGATCCTTGCAGCAAGAAGAGAGAGGGATCCTCCGATACAGTTCAAATCTAGGGCACTAGGTGGGAGACATCTGTGGATAGAGGCTCATGGATGAGGTCCTCCCCGATGGTAAGAGCATAGCAAGGTCTGGGTTCACCTCGGGTTGCAGACATGGAGGCATTTGCGATGGAGGAGTGGTCATGGAGAACGACAACGAGATTGTTTGGGTGAAGAAGGGAGAAAATAGGTAGTCTTTATTTGACCTAGTTAGTCTTTAAGACTATTTATGATTGTATACTTAATACATCCTAATTTTTACACATATTATTGAGCTACATTGATTAATTTATTAACAACTTATCAGTACATGGGTTAGAAAATATGAAATTATCATTCTTGACTTTGTAACGCGGTTTTTTGGTTTTCTTGACTTCGCTCACCTTATTAACTCACAATAGCGCTATCCATTTTTAAAGTAGCTCACAACATATCCCACAAATCTTCCGTCATCTTTGACATATCGTATTACTATCTTATGTGTGTATATATCCCGAAGTGTAAACTAATAACATCAAGCAAGCAATACAAGTTTCTATCATTTTACATTCCCCAAATTAACAATATGTTCCTTCTTAAAATGTTTCAGGGATTGTTGTCACGATTCGCGAATATGCGAGTTCATGATGATTTGAGGATTGACAATGGTGTGAGAGTGGTGGCATTAGCTTGCAAAATGGTAGGCGGAGGAACAGAGGCGGATCTAGAAAGTTATTTTAAGGTATGCCACCAATAATGATTAAATGTAAAAAAAATCAAAATCGGTTTAAGAAGTGTTAGCGTTTGATTGATTTTCCAAATGACATAAATTTCTCATACGGACTCTAATTTGGACCCGTAAAATATCAAATCGAATGGAATTCAGATATCTACAATTTTCATGAAGGAACTTCAGCTAGAAAATGCAGTTCATGAACTCATACACGTCGTGCAAGTCGAATAGTCAACCATACGTTGCTTGGTCCGCCATGGGCCGAGCGCTCTGGGTAAAA
This sequence comes from Erodium maritimum, assembly GCA_963921825.1. NCBI lineage: Eukaryota > Viridiplantae > Streptophyta > Magnoliopsida > Geraniales > Geraniaceae > Erodium > Erodium maritimum. The sequence continues at coordinate 18,295,478 of OY997593.1, read as the reverse complement.
TATATAATCAGTCATACGGCGTGTATGATAACGTAAATGATATAATATGAGACATGGTTTCTTTAAAAAATGATAAATACTTACAAATACATATTATTAAACTGTTACGTCTTATATCTAAAATTTTCAAATACAACCTACAAAAAGCTTTGAATATGGTTGTTGGAAAGTGTAATAGATATTTGTAGTGTAAAAAGAGCATTTTCAAGTAATTTGAGATTATGCACGCATCAGATCTTCAAATGACCATAACTTCTTCATACGAATTCCGATTTAGGCCCGTAAAATATAAAATCGAAGATATCTGAAAGCTCTACAACTACATATAATTTTCTCGGGGCAGGGTATGCCATGGCATACCCTAAACCCCCCTAAATCCGCCCCTGCGGAGGAAGTGATGGTTCTTTGGACCTGTGCGCTAGGGTTTGCCTTGTGGATCAGTATGAAAACATCCTCTTCCACTCTTATGTCAAACCTCTCATCTCAGTCACTAACTACAGGTATCTACTTATTAATTCCACATATAATTTTATTTGATTTCAATAAAAAATTATCAAACAAGAAGAAATCGTCGAGCATATGTGGCTCCTACTTGTACATTTGAACTGGGACCGAACCTAAGAGATTGAAGATATACTCCGTACAAATAATGTCCAACTCAATAACTTACTGGGGAAACTATGGTTCCGAACTTATTTTGAGTTTTGTTTTCGCGATCTTAAACTGGGTTTATCTTTCGTTGCATTTCTCAACTATGACCTTTACAATTTTTGCACGAATTAACGTTTATCGTCAAAATTAACAGCGACGTTAGCTTTGGATGGGAAAAGTCCAAAATGTCCTCAACAAAAAAATGTTATTCCGTGCAAAAAATGGAAAGGTCATAGTTGGGAAATGCAAAAAAAAGTCAAACCCAACTTTGGATTATTGACTTTTGTTGAGGGCATGTTGAAGTATAAACCCACATCGGGAAAATATAAGGATAAAATGCTACTTATAAAGACTAGGGCCACACCCAACTAACAAGGTTGACATTTTAGTTGTGGAAGCCCGACCCGATATAAGTGGCCCGTTTTAAAATAAAAACAAAAATTTACATGGTATCAGAGCTGGTTCGGCCCACGGCCCATTTTCCACCTCCGCCCTGTGGTCTCCGGTCCATACGCAGATGTCCAGCCCACAACGAAAGTGTGAGGATTAATTTACCCCTTGATATACATCTTAGTGTCCAATCTGTGGCCCACGTGTAGATGCCCAGTCATACACGTGAAGGGGAGTGGTCACACCCAACTAACAAGGTTGACCTTTTAGTTGTGAAAGCCTGACCCGATATAAGTGGCCCGTTTTAAACTAAAAACAAAGATTTACATGACATTTCTATTCTTTCCCATCCAAAACTAACGTGCTGACACACGATAGCCCGTGCAAAAAAATGTAAAGGTCTTAGTTGAGAAATACAGCGAAAGGTAAACACAGGTTAGGATTGCGAAAACAAAGCTTAAAATAAGTTAGGAACTCTGTTTTCCCTAACTTAAACGCATAACTAGGTATGAATCTCCGGAGCTGATACTGGATGGAATGCCGTTGAGGCAGGCGCAACAAAAAATTTGGGATTTCCTTTGCAACGGAGAACCGATGTGGAAGGTTCGTCCCAGCGGAAGAGCTAGGGTTCTTGTGGGTCACAGCTTGGACCATGATCTTGGCCGTTTGTAAATAGATTACCCTCCAACAATGTTAAGGTACGTAATTTTATCCAAAAAAATGTGAATTTGGTGAGATATTTTGCGTTAATGACTAAATATATCTAGACAACCATACTAATGAATACATATGATGGGAGGAGAAATCTATTGAGAACCACTCTTAACATAGGAACCATGAGAACTAATCCCACCCACACACATTTAAGATCCAACATTCACCATGATGCCACATCATCACCCCAATCCAACCCCCATCCACGCCAATTTCATCTATTCTCAAACAAGCAAGGGCATAATTGTAATAGCATCGTGCCATGTGGACAATTGTACATTTTTTTTCCACCAATTCACTAATTTAATATTTCCCGATTCGTTTGAACTCCGATTAACTTCAAACTTGTGCCAATATTTTTCTGCTTTCAAGGGCTTTAAATCAAGATCAGTCATGAATATATTTTGAAGCACGAAAATAAAAATTTATATCAAGGTGATAAAAATAATGTTGAGCGTTGATAAATCTTCACTAATAAATGTTTTATATCGGAGTACCAAACTAGTGCTAAATGTTGATAAAAAACATATAATGAGGTGATAAGAAACAAATAATGAGGTGATAAAAACTATTTTCAATTTCGATAATAAGTGTTATACACTAGAGTTTAACGTTGATAAAAAAAACTTGTGATGAGGTGATAAAAAACACGTAACTCAATGATAAATCTAGTGTTCAATGTTGATAAAACTGGTGTTCATAAAAAGCATGTGATGAGATGATAAAAATCGTGATCAGTTTTGGAGAATGGGGTGATAAAACCAGTGTAAAGTGTTGATAAAAACAGGGTAAAGTGTTGATAAAAACAGAGCAAAGTGTTGATAAAAATTATCCATATATAATTCCATTAAAAACTAGCCCCGCAATATATTTTTTTCGTGCTTCAAAAAAACATGTGATGGGGGTGATAAAACACACGTAATTTGAATGATAAACCTATTGTTTAGTGTTGATAAAACTAGTGTTCATAAAAAGCACGCGATGAGGTGATAAAATCATGATCAGTTTTGGAAAATGAGGTGATAAAACCAAGGTAAAGTGTTGATAAAACCAATGTAAAAGTGTTGATAAATCCAGAGCAACGTGTTGATAAAAATTACCCAGATTTTTTTTTACAAAAAAAAACAACTCCGAAATAATTTTTTTTCGTGCTTCAAAATATATTCTTGACTGATCTTGAATGAAAGCCCTTTAAAAAACAAAACTAATGGCGCAAGTTTGAAGCCAATCGGAGTTCAAACGAAGCGGGAAAAATTAAATTAGTGAATCGGTTAAAAAAAATTATATAATAGTTTTACTAAAAAGCCCTTACCACTTACTAAAAAGTGTTGCAAGTCAACAAGTCAACAAGTCAACTGCATCTCATCCATCCATTCCTAAAATGAATGACTTAGATTGGTTCTCGCGGTTACTACGTTAAATATGGTTCTCACCAGATTTCTCCTCCATATGATGGTGTAGGGATACAGCGAAATATCCTCAACCAGTGAAATCAAATAAGCTTGCAACTCACCCTGACACAAACGTATCTCGGGTACGTAACATACGCTTAATATATTTTTGTGACCTTTTAATTTGTTTTTGTTTTTTTTTGCTTTGACTAACAAGAAATTTGTATATATATACGAACGGATCAGATATGACATTAAAGGAGGAAGTCAACAGCTGTACGAGGAAGCAGTGGCCACGATGAGGCTCTACACGAGAATGAGATCGCAAGCTCATAAAAGAGAAGACTGTCCTTTGGCTTCGGATCCTCAAAATAGGAAGAATTTTTCATCTTGGAGACAGAATGAGCTCGAGAGAATGAGTTCCAAGGAACTGCTTGCAATATCCAAGTCCGATTATTACTGTTGGTGCTTGGATTCCATCTATGTCTGATAAATATACCCGAGAATAATGAAGTGAAGTTAGTAATAATGGGGAGCATACTAAGACTATTATAACTAATATAATCCAGTCCAAATTGAATTTCTCTATGATTGTATACCTAAAAATAACAATAAAGAGATACAAACTCGACCTTTATACTAGGTGGTGCAGTATGCAGTAACTATTTTTCTTCTATATGCGTGGCATAGTTTTATGTGACGCCCCGCAAGTTCTCGTCTCGGAGCGCCCGACAACTTGGACTCGGGAACGTCCCGACCACTCGATCCAAGCTAAGCCGTCGGATTGATGCGCAGCAGAATTGAACATCAACTCGAGGTAAACCAAAGAAATGGATCAACAAGCTTTATGGAATTGAATTAGAACATGGACATGGGTCAAGAACTCAAGTATATGGCAAAGCCAAAGTTTTGTATTAAATATAGAACACTTGTACAAGGGTACGTACGGCTAAAGAGATGAAAGGGTCGGATGATATTAACATATGAACAATTTATCCTATTTATACTACCCGTGTACAAGCCTTAGTGGCCAAGTAAACAACTAAACTTCATGGACAAGGTGACATGCTTTAATTGCTTGATCCATAAGAACACACCACCTCCTCCTTAGTTGTAATATGAGTCACCATGCATTTAAGATCACTTCCCTTAACTGATAAGGAAGTTGAACCGTGTGTGAAGCATGGTCTCCACGGGTTGGGTTGATGATGTCTTGTGCTAAGCTTAGCAAAAGCTTGTGTTTCCATGTAGGGGCACAAGTACACACCATGGCACCTAGTACGAGGTCGTGCCGCTACGGACACGACGAGTAGCACGCCAAAAAAAAAAATGTCACGACCCCGTTGAAGCGCCTAAAATTTTGTCCACGCTCGTTGGAATCGTCCAGCTCCATCCGGCCCGAAGCACGGCGTAACGGGGTCGTGACATTTAGCTGTTTTTCTTTCAAATGTTAATATACATATGTATATGTGAGCAATAAAGGTAAAATCTATTAAGAATTAGTAAATTAAGAATGATGAGAACCTATTTAGGTCATACACACCTAAAATTTAGCATTTACCCTCTATAGTACCGCATCAAACAAAAAATTCTCATTCTCATTCACATAAGCAAGGACATAATTGTAAATCACACATGAATCAAACACCAAAACATGCTTAGTTTTAACCTTCAACTCGTACACTATATGTTATGCAAAATCAACGAGTTTCTCAACTGATCAGGTTGAAAGCAGGTAAAAAACTCCTCTTTCCTTCCTTCGATCATCATAGAACAATTCGAAGTTCAAAGATCAAAATATTTGCATCCTTCCAAAATCTAAAATACATGCTCTTTTTACAATATAAACTAATATGTCAGGATCTCATCTTTCTTCTTCAAAGCCAATGCACAGATTTTAGTCCATGCATCAGACCCCTAAGGCAGAGATGTATCTTGAAGACTTTTACCATTTCGTACTTGCTCAATCTGTTTCCCAACATCGACAGGGCTAACAAGTCTCTACCGATCCAAAGAACGACCCATTTGTTTACACTACAAGGTATAAAAATCCAAGAGTTTGGGAGGCCGAATGTCCCATTTCGGTGGTTTGAGTAGGACCTACTTCCAAGGAATAACACCCCCGAGGGATCACCAATCTCACTCATAACAACCTTATCCTGAATCGAGTCATTGATAACCTAAACCGGATAATTTGTTTCTTGAATCGGGTCATGGGTCGGGCTATGGGTTGTTTGAATCGGGTTATGGGTCGGACTATGTGTTGTCTGAATCAGTTCATGGATTGCTTGACCCACAAGCAACCCTTCCAACCCACAATGACCATGGGCTTCCTCCACCGAAGACTTCTGAATTTCCACGCTACTCTGACCGAGAACCATGACCTACTCTTAGGCCTAATTAACAAAAACAAGATTGCAACCACAGATCGAATTGGATTTGTGATTTGAATTCGAATCTGATTGATCTCCCAATGATTTCTCCCTAGAAAATCTTGCAGTCAGATCACTAGAGGAAGACGCCGACGAATGAACCTCAACCAATTCCATAGAGGACGACGCCGACGACTGAACCACGACCTTAGATGACCAAGGGACCTAAACAATCTGATCATCATTCTCTACCACTCGAACCATGCTCTATTCTACTGTTTTAAACTCAAGGGCATGACAGGAGCTCCGACACGCTACTGAAGGTTGATCACACACATCCTTTTCGTCAGAGGATTTCACCGCCAAAGATACACGGTCCTTCCAGGAGCCAGAAGCAAGGAGAGCCATGATCTTTTTCTCGCCTCCGACGAATAGTCTGGAATTTCGGGGCCTGGCAAGAACTACAAATAGATGATACTCGTTCGCCTTAAATACATTCATGCTCGCAATGGCTTGTGTAGTCGCCTCCTTCGATTTGAAACGCACGAAACCCATGATTTCTCTAAAGGGGCTTAAGGTGTTTCGAAGTCAATCCTCCGTGGTTCCATAAGGTAAATTACAGACAAAGAGTTCATTGTCTAAAGTGTTAGTCTTCCTTACTTGCCTCATATGCCTGGGCACAGCGCGCTTGAAAGTATCTACCTGCCCTGTTTCCAGCTTATCACCATTTGGAATGTTGGGAGTAGCCTGCTTCACAGGCAACTTCTCCTTGTCGACCTCCACTAGCACCGGTATCTAAACATCACTCTTGATCGAATGGATCTTGGTTTTAAGCTCATAATGATGGATCTCTCCCTTCTTGACCCTCTTAACCTTGATTGATCCATTACTGCAACGTGCAATGATGTTGTAGTACTCATTGTAGCTAGATAGAAAAGAGGAGGAGAAGGTCGAGAAGGATACTGGCTTCATGTTTTTGGAGAGTCCAATCTGAACCTGCAAGCCTTGAATTGCTTGCTTTGTTTGTACGTGAGTTATAAATAAAATCAACAATTGATGGCCAACGAAATTGAGTCGCTGGCCTGGAAATAACACGAACCGTCTCGGGTATGAGGCTTACCTTTCTGGCTCGATACCTTGAATCTGACTTGAGATGGCCACACTCTATCCAAACTGAATCTGGTTCCTTACGAAGCTCTGGCTACCAACGTCAATAATCGGTGGCTGAGAATCTGGCGTCCCATTCCGGCAACGACCCTCACCAACGGCGAAGAGGATCCCATTCAAAACGAGGCCCCGATTGATACACTGAGACCACAAGACTTTGGCTCGGGCTCGACGATTTCCACCAACGTGGGGTAGGTTGAGACCATGTTGTCCAGGTGATGCTCAGGTTGACAACGATGGCCAAAAACACACAGACGAAGGCCGTAGATGAGGGCGTGTGAGGGAGCGCGTTCCCCTAGAGTCGGTGTATCAAAAATATATTCACAATGTGTGGTAGTTTGCTTCGAAAATAATAACTTGATTCTTATCTATAATTTTATTTTCAAGAACCGCATTTCTAGCGGCCAATACACTATTTTATTTTATTTTTAATTTTCACACACTCTTCATCTATATTGGTGATGGTAGTACTCATTACTTTAATTCGTGAATATTAGCTTGTCAATACCTTCTTCCCATGTCCACTAGCCTCAGGATCTATCCACTATAGAATTTTCGCCACCTATTACTTTGCAAACTTACAACCAAACCAGATTATTACTTCAACCTCACCGAAACACAAATTTGTGGAACCTTAGTTTTTCAGTTTTCACTTCAAGAACTCAACAGTTTGGGGGTACACACAAATACATACAAGGGGAAGCTGGGAACGCGCGGCGCGTGTAAACGAAATTAGGCGATCCCCGATTCCTCTCAAGGGTTGTCTTCGGCGGCGCTGCTCCGGTCTCACCAAGGCGGAGCTGGCCCTGAAGCGGTTCGATAACATCTCTTGGGGAAGCTGTATGTTGCTGAAGGAATCAATTTTGTGGATCCACAACTTGGCGCGAAAGAAGGTCTCAGAGGGTTCAAAGCTGTTGGATATGGAGCGTTCCTCTGAACCGATTTATCATGAGAAATTGGTGGAAGGAAAAGTGCTCCAAGTGCCTAAGCTGGCTTCGATGATCTGTAGGTTGGAAGACTCTGCACAAGTGTCAATCCAAATCTCTATGAGTCGACGGGAAGAAATCGTGTCAAGGACAAAGTTTCGATTGGAAGGAGGTGCGACAGGGTCGGCTTCCAAGAATTCCCCGCGTTCGATTACCTCTGTAGAGGGTGGGAGGTTATCGGGTGTAAGAAACGCCCACAGGCGATCCCGGTCGAACCAGTGATTTTTAGCAAAAGTTGACTTTCCGCCGGAAAAGTCAACGGATGACTCCGAGAGTCATTCGGGACCTTTCGGGACCCAAATATCTTAGTCGTCGTTACAGTTAGCTTAGTTGGATCATTTCCTTTCAAATGACACTTTTTGTGAAAAATTCAAACTCGGGTCAAACTAGGTCGATTTTGGATTATTAACGAATAAAATAATAAGAGCTGAGATATTTTGGGGTAGGAGTGGTTCCCACATGGACACATGTCCATGTTAGCTTGGAGGGGAAGAAAAGTGGGTTAAAAGACCAATTGGTCCCTACATATGGACAAAATAGAGAGAGATGGGCTAAAGGACGAAATGGACTTTTCCACTTAGAGGATAAGACCACATGGGACCAATTTTTCTGCTCATTTCTTCTTGTTGGCCGAAACATATATAGAGAGAGAGAGAGTTCAAAACTCCATTGAAGCTCCATTGAAGCTTGAAGAAGAAGCAAGAGAAAGGAAGCTCTTTTTGGCCATTTATACACCAAATCTTCTCAAATTTACTTCATCTTATTCATCTCTTCATTTCCTAGAGGTTGTCATGCTTTATTTCCTCTTTTGATGAAATTGATGTTGTGGGTTTGAGTAGAGATGACTTGAACTAGTGGGTTTTGGGTGTTGGAAGGTTTAAATGTTGATTTGTGAAGAAGAAGTGGAGTTTGATGATGGAAATCACTTGGTTTGAGTAACCCACTTGGGTCTTGAAACTTTGGATGATTTGAGGTGAAAATTGAAGTTCTAAAGCTTAAAAATAGTAATATGGAGAACCTAGAACTAGTTAGGAGCTTGTTGGAGAAATTAGATATTTTTCCGGCGACCGGAGGCTCGCCAGAGCTCCGGTCGGTCGCTGGAATCCTGCCACCGGAGGAGGGGATGACCGGCCATGACCGGCCACCCTTAGAACCGAGACGGCCATGGTCGACCACCCATAAACTGTGATCGGCCGGTCCGGTTTGGCCACACACGGCCATGTGTGGCCGTGGGGCCCACATGGCCGGGTTTTGGTGGTTTCGTAAATGGGACGGTTGTGGATGAACCTCGGGACGATGTTTTCACACTCCGAACGAATTATGCATGTGATTCATGAAACTTCAGGAAAAACACTTAGAAACTTTAAATGTGAATTTAGAACGCTCGGACCTCGGAATTTAATTCCGTCAAGTGCTTTGGATCATGTAAATTAATTATGTTGGATAGACACAAATAGGGAAACTTTCGGAGTCCCGAGGGACGGTTTCTCGATTCCAGGCAAAATGGGCCTTCCGAGCCCATTTTGCCAAGTTGAGCAGTTGGGATTAGTTTGGGTATTTCCCTCTTTAATCCACATTTGAATTAGCATTAATTCTTGTATTGCTTGTAATCTTAGACATTGGACCCGAGTTTGGCGGAGGAGGAGATTTTTGGACCCCGTGAAGTGACGAGGAGGAAGCTAGCCAGGTCGTCCGCTGCTGGATTGGATTGCTTTTGAGGTAGGGAGAGTAGCGAATACCGATTTAATTGCGGAAAGTTACTAGTATGCATATAGGTTGTAATTAATTGACCTAATTGTTAGAATTGTATGATTAGGATGTGAGGAACGAGTGAAATAAGTGATAGCTTACGAGCCATGTCGAGCCGTAAGTTTGGGAATTGTCGTGTTGTAGAAATGCATGTGGGCCATGTCGAGCCCTTAGGTTTGTGTGTTGATTGGAATGTCATGATCTATGATTGTGATGCTTGATGTGTGGTTTATCCGTTGTTAGGTTGAGAATCATGATAGGGTATACTCGGTGTAGTATGTTGCTATGTTTGGGCAAGTGTGCCATGCTTGATATGACGTGAACTATTGCTTGTGGTATGGTCGGGTGATTGATAGACCGATTTGATGTGTTTCGGTAATATTGTTTAGTAATGATATATCGTGTGTTCCGATATGATACCTATACCGACGGAGATTCCGGTATAGGATATCCAGACTGGAGATGTGTTAGCATGATAGATTGGCATGATAGGTTAGTATGATATGTTGGTTGATATGTTTGACATGATACGTTGTTGTGACATGTGCTTGATGAGCGGATTATGTGGTAAGGTGCGCCTGCCTTCCGATCGGGTGTCGGTAAAATGAGCTGTGATTTCGTGATGAGGTACGCCTGCCTTCCGACCGGGTGCCGGTAAAATGAGTTGTGGTTATGTGGTAAGGTGCGCCTGCCTTCCGACTAGGTGTCGGTAAAACGTGCTATGGTTTCGTGTTAAGGTGCGCCCCCCTTCTGACTATATGTCGGTAAAACGTGATATGATTCTGTGATAAGGTGCGCCTGCCTTCCGACTAGGTGTCGGTGAAATGTGCTATATTGGTGTGATCCGGCGTAGTATGGGAGACTCAATGTGTGTATTGTTAATGACTTGTTGCGTGGTTGCTATTGCTTTGCCTGTGTATTTGTATTGGCTGAACGATGTGAGTTGTGCCCTGTGTTGTGGGAAGATACCCTATCGTAGGAGGATTCCGGTCCAGTATGTCATGAGTTGTACACCGTTGGGAAGATGTCTAGGCCGATGTTAACTTCGGTACTGTGTAGTTGAGTCGGGCTATGGGAAGCCGGCGCATTGTTCTGGGATACCATAGGTGGTAGTGATTGTTTATATTGCTATGTGTTTTGATCTGTGTTAACTGTTGTAACTGCTTATGCATGCTAGGTGATCTTCTTGATCTAAGATACAGTTTTACCTGAGTTTAGTGTATTACCGTGCGGGTCGCACGCGTGGTCGGTTGTGAGATAACCGTGGTTGTTGTCTATTGAGACTTGAGTGAACGATAGTGGTCAAGGGCATAGATGAGAAAAGTGGTTTTAAGATCGGTTCAGCGTCGAGGCTAATTTACAGGTTGTATCCGAGTGGGGACTAAGCGGTGTCTTGGATTTTCTGTTTAACTGTTCTTAGTTAATGTGCTTACTAGTATGCCCTAATTGGACGGTTACTCGTGGTGGTGAGCGGATACTCATCACCTTAACTACTTTCCTACTGAGCGAAAGCTCACCCCTTTACTTTGTTGTTCCACAGGTTTTGAGCGGGAGTTGGTCTAACAGGATTCTCGGAGCCTGGGAGCTAGTGAGGGTCTTAGGCTAGTGTGGTCTAGAGACGTACATTCTATTTTTTTTTGCACGAAACATTTTGGTTATTACTAGATTTTCGACCTGTGGACTTGTATCGTCAGAATTGATACTTTAAAAATGTTATTGGAGATTTATTTCTTTTAAAGTTTCACTTGTATTTATTATTTTTTTAGTTCACGTCTCGAGTCCGGTCAAAACCGGATTTGGGGTGTGACATCGGGCAATACACCGGTGAAGCCATTGGAGCTGTGCAAAATTTTCATTTGCAACCTTCCTCCGGATACGAATCGTTTGAAGCTGAGAAATTGGTTAGAAGAAATTACTCCGGTGTTCAGGGTGTTTGTATGTAAGAGACGCAATGCAGGGGGGAGATTTTTTTGTTTTGTTTTGGTTCGATCCAAAGAGGAGGTGACTGTGTTTTCGAAGGCTTGCAATGGTGTTATATGGGAGGGACACTAGATTTTCATGTCCATAGCTTGGCCGGAAAGAATGAACAAACTGCTTTGTTGATAAACAGTGGAACAAGTGTGGAGACCGAAGGTTATGGGGTTGAGGGAGCAAGCTAAATTTACAGAGAGCCCTAACTTGGTTCCAAAGATTAGTAGCACTAGGTCCAATTATCTTTCTCCTTAGATGGAAGCTAGTGTGTTGGGAGTAGCAAAGGAGGACTTTTCAGTTGTTGAACTGCGTGGTCGGATCAACAAGGAAGCTACTCTAGACATTCAATTTCGATATCTGGGCAATATAGTTTTGTTGTGCCTTTCGTCTGATCAGGAAATTCTGTCAGGTATTTTGAATTTCAATTGGAATTGGTGCTCTGCTGATTTCTTACTGTTTGATCGAGCCCAGTATTGGCTGAGTAGGGAAGGCGGCTTCTCTTGGGTAAAAGTCTTGGGTATCCCGATTTTGGGTTGGTGTATGTCCACATTCAGAGATATTGGAAGCTCAATTGGAACCTTTGTGTTGTCCTTACGTGATGAGACTTCAATGATGCTTGACAATAGTTTTTTTTCTGTTAAAAATGGTCTCATCTGCGGCATCGTTCTCTCGTGTTTTTGAGTTGGATGGTAACCAATATCATATCGAGGTGATCAAGGTTGAGTCTGGTGTTGTTCCTGCAAGGTAGCCGGAGAGAGTGGTTATTAACAAGTCTTCAGAGTATAGGGATGCTTTGATTTCGCATGCTAGCTCAGAATTCCCGCCTCCTAAAGCTGTTATGAAGGGCAAAGGTATATTGCGATTATCAATACCGGCGAGCAAGGTTTCTGAGACGCTAAGTCAGAGTCCAAGTCCATCTGCACTCTTGCGTGGGCCTCAAACTTCTTGGTCCGAAGGTTCAGTAAGTCGTAACTTACTTAAGCCTAGCAAACCTAACTATGTTTAACGATCTTAAGTTGTTCGAGGGGTTTCTCTTGGCAAAGAAAACGCTGATCGTGAGAAAAGGTGGAAAATTATCAAAGCTAGTCAGAAAGCGCTTGCTGGTCACCTTGACGCGGTAGATCAGATTGAAGCTCCAGATTTCGAGCTTGGAGATTCGGTTGAGACGGAGTTTCAAGATGACTTCGATGATTTTGGCTCGAGTGAGGAGGTAGAAGAGGGGGATTCTCTCCCTTCTTCTTTACCTTTTTAACCTTAAATCAATGGTGAAATTCATCTCCTGGAATGTGATGGGGATGAATGTCGTCCAGAAGAGACGTAGTATCAGGGTGAATTTGGCTAGGCAAATTCCCGACATGGTTTTGTTTTGGGAAACAAAGAGAGAAGACATGCCTCCTTCTCTTGGAGTTTATGGGGCATGGTTGTCTCTTGGTGGTCGGTGTTGTGGGTGGTGTCGGGATCGGTACAGTCAATTTGTGAGGGTTGGGCCTTGAGGCTGAGATTATGGGTAGCTCGATTTGGTTGAAAGTATGTTATTTAACTTGCTTGCATCTGTGGTTGCAGCGAAATAATGTGGTTTTTAGGAACTATTCTCTGTCAGTGGTTGAGGTTTTTGAGAAGTTGAAGTCTCATGCTTTCAGTATTGCTCGTTTGACAAATGACCTTCATCTTGACGTTTCGTTCGAGCGGTGGACCAATACCCCTTGTTTGTGTATCCAGAGCAGACGCAGGAGGTTTGTTGCAGGGGGGGGGGTAATCAGTTTTATGGTTTTGTGTTTTGGTTAGCCGTTCCTTTGTTGTTTTACGTTGGTTTCATTTACTTGGTTGTAGCCTCTTTGAGGTTTTTTGAGCGGGTTTCCACCTTGGAATCCTGACGTAATAAATTCATCGCCTATAAAAAAAAACTCAACAGTTTAGGGCAAAATAGAACTTACGTATACCTAGAACTTACTTTATCAGTAGTTTACAACAGAAAACTATTTTTCAAATTTTAGCAATTTTGAAACTCAATTTCTCAATTCGATCAAAATATTGGGTTTTCTTAAGTGTTCATTGCATTTTTCCATCCTAAGTCCTAATTACATGTCTCTTTGTTAATGGAATTACATTACATATATGTCATCTAAAGTTAGGGGAAATTATATTGAACTACCTCAACCTATTTCACTCTACTGTTACAGTTGAACCCTAAGCTCTCCTCTTCTCTTTTGGCCGCCGTCGGCGGTTTACCGTACCTTCGGGTCAGGTGAATTTTCGGCAGTCTCTCCCTTCCCTTTTCTCTATCTCCCCCTGCCTTTTCTTCTTTTGTTTTTATAGTTAATTTCGTTTGTCTTCACCTCCGGCGTCATCTTCCTGGGCTTGGGACGTGTTACCGTGAAGTCCCCTCCGTGGCCGTGGTTCCGTGCGTGTGTCGCCGGCGTGCCGAGAGTTGTTGTGCGGGTTTCGTCTGGTGTGTTTGGTCTCATCTCCGGCGTGACTCTTGAAGTCCGGGTTTCGTTCGGTGAGTTTGGTCTCGTCTCCGGCGTGAACCTTCAAGTCCAGATCTGATCGTGGTCGAGCTGCGGCTGTCTGGTGCTCAGCGTGGTTCCTTCTCCGGCACGCTCGTCTTTCGTCTACTCCGTTCATCCGGCGTCGTTTGTTGTGGCGGCTTCATGCTCGGGACGGGTCAGTGGTGCTGTGGTGGCGTTGGTCGGTCGTGGCGCGTCAGGTTCCGGCAGGACCTTGTCCGCTGGTGTGGAATCGTCGTGCCGGAGGTGTGTCAGGTGTAACGACTGCTACGGCGCGTCTCGGGTGCGGCACGTCTCGGGTTCAGATGTTCGGTGCCGGGTAGGGTTTTTTCTTCGGGTCGGGTTCGACCAACCGGGTCAGCCTATCTGGTGTGGGCTGGGTATGATGGGTTAGGTTGGGTCTGGACCTCTCTGGTCTGGGCTTGCTGATCTGGGCCAGTCTGGTCTGGGCCTGCTAGTCTGGGCCAGTCTGGTCTGGGCCTACCAGTCTGGGCCTTCAGGTCTGGGCTGGGCCTGGTCACGCCTCAAATCCGATATTAACCGGACCCGAGACTTGACTTAGTGAAATTAAATAAAAGCAGTTTAAAAGTAATGAATATTTTATAAAAGGGGGATAATATAAACCAACATGACCAAAACCCTGAGTCCTACGCTCAGTCACATACAGAGTTCGAAAATGACGACATGTCTCTAAGAACCATACATAAAATAAACCCGGGACTCCGCTAGCTCCCAAGCTCTACGTAACCCTCTACTCCGAATCACAGCTAAAACCTGTAGTAAAACAAGGTAAAGGGTGAGCTTGACGCTCAGTAGGGAAAAGCCAAGAAATCCACTTAGTTACAGACTTACAAGAAAGCCTTTCCAAAATCTCAAGTTTTATTCCAAAGTTTAAAGTTTAATAAAAACGTTGATAAATCGATACTACACTTAAACCATTTCCAAGGCAACACCCATTTCACTCAGTCACTCACTAGACTAACAATCCCCACTTTAACTCCACACTAACCACTACACCGAGGCAACACCGAAGGAACAACCAAGGAAAACTACCAGTCACAAGCACAGCAGCACTCACAAGAACAGTCACACTCATTCAAAATTCAAGGCATTCTCAATCACAACAATTCACACAACTGCACGGTTTCGGGAGCAACCCGCTCGGCTCGGCAAAGCCACACGCAACTTTCCCTAACACACAGTCGGGAGAAGCGGTCGACCTTATCGCGGACACAGGCCCAACCTCTTCGCGGTACAACCTTATCGCGGGAACACATTGTTTTACCGATACACGGAAGGCAGGGAAAACGCCTCTTCGCGGAACAACCCCATCGCGGAGCACACACCCAGCCTCTTCGAGGTACAACCTCATCGCGGAACACAGTGTTTTACCGAGTGCTATTCGGAAGGTAGGGAAATCACCTCTTCGCAGGACACAACGTTTTACCGACTCTAGGTTGGAAGGTAGGGAAGCCACCTTTATCATGTAACCAATCACAACCACAATCACAATCACAATCATGCTCACACCACTATCACACACTTACCATCACTTACCGACACCACACTCAACGTGGTAACCCCACCGGCTTAACCGGCATCCATTCCCCAATGCCCACAATTCAACTTATCAAATAAACAGAGTCAACCAATCACGTCACTAATATGCATCTCTAAGTTCTCCTCTACATGTTTTCATGTTCGTTATTTATTAACCGTTCAAACAACACCGAGTACACAATCAACACAATCAGCAAACAATCCTACAGGCATGACATGGCCCGGTTCTACCAGCACGACATACCAACACCTACGACACGACATGGCTCGTTGGTCGTTCGCAGTTTATAAGGTCACTCTAGTTAATCACATCCTATATGCATACTAGTTATTTATCCGGTTATTAGGTTTCCCTATATGCATTCTAGCACGTCTATAATTAAGTAAGGTTCCGAGGTATTCCCTACCTCTCAGTCTCTATCTGGATCGCCTAGCTGCTGACGTCCGGGCCTTCTCCGGTCTTCTCCACGCTCGGGGTAAAAGCCTGGTTTTAACAAAAATGGACAATGATTAGTTATCAATTAAGTCCTTTAATTTATCCGTTAAGTCCTTGAATTTATCTGATTTAAGTCTCATTAATTAATTAATCAAATTATTTAAATCTGTCCGACCCGAACTCGGCCCGAATCCGGAAACCGGATCCGAACTGACCCGGATCGGAGTCCAGACCCGGTCCTGACCCGAGCCCGACCAAGACCCGGACCTAGACCCGACCCAGACCCGGATCCAGACTCGAGTCCAGACCCGAGTCCAGGCCCGAGGCCCAAATCAAGACCAGGCCCGAGGCCCACGTCTCTTGTCTGGCCCAAGGACGGTCAGAGAAGAGAAGGGAGCTAGGGTTTGCTCCGTTCTGACGGCGGTGGCCGGCAGCGAGGGACGCTCGGGGAAAGAAGGTTTGGTTCCCGACCAGCCACCGACGGAGACGCCGGCGACCAAGGCCTCAAGGGCACACCGAGGCTCAGCAGGGAAGGAAAAAGGGGCGGCTGGAGGCGGCGGAGCTCGTAGCTCGGACCACTGCCTTGGCAGTGACGACGGCCGGCGAGAGTTTGTCTCGCTTCAAATCCGGATAGACGCGTTCTCGTCTCAGATCTGGCGAGCGCGACGGCGCGATTCTCGGTTCTGGACGCGCACGGCGAGGGTTTGTCGTGGGTGGGGAAAGATGGTGAAGACGAGAGCTCGGAGCTCCGGTGAAGGACGATAGAAGAAGAGGGAGCGAGAGGATCTGAGAAGAAGGAGCGAGAGAGAAACGATGACCTCCTCGGTTCGCGTACGTGAATCTGAGGAAACGAAGCGACGCGCTAGGGTTAGGGAAAAGGCTTTGGGCCCTGGCGTGTTGGGCCTGGCACGCTGACCGGGCTTGGTCCGGCTCGGCCCAATTGCTTGGGTCTGGTCTGGCCCAAGCCTAATCCCTCTCTTCTTTTTTATTTATTTTTTTTTTTTGAAATCGATCCCAAAAATTAACCCGTTCTCCAACCCGCAACGTTCCAAACAATAATTTAAAATATTAAATTCTCCGGTCTTTACAGTCTACCCCCCTTAAAGGAATTTCATCCCTGAAATTTAAAACAGACGTACCTCAAGGGTCGAACAGGTGGGGATACTTCGCCCGGGGTGCGGCATGTCTCGGGTTCAAATGTTCGGTGCCGGGTAGGGTTTTTTCTTCGGGTCGGGTTCGACCAACCGGTCGGCCTGTCTGGTGTGGGCCGGGTATGGTGGGTTGGGTTGGGTTTGGACCTCTCTGGTATGGGCTTGCTGATTTGGGCCAGTCTGGTCTGGGTCTGCTAGTCTGGGCCAGTCTGGTCTGGGCCTGCTGGTCTGGGCCTAGTCCGGGTGCGTTTCTTGCCTGTTTTTCGGGTCAGATCGTGGTGACTTTCGGGTGACTTCGTCCAGTTTCATCGCGGGAGCCGTTTTCGATTTCGGATTCGTTGTGCTTTTGGCGTCTTCACTCTTCGTCACGGTTGGTATGGTTCTTGCCTCTCTTTTGGCTTTTTCTGTAGCTTGTGGGATTTCTGCTCAACCTTAGATTTAGGCTCCTCCGATTTCCTTTGTACCCCTGCCTTGCTTACGGGGCCCGTCATCCTTTAAGTATTGGCCTATGACGGGTTGTACTGGGCCTTTAGGCCTTGGAAATCGAGTTGTCCTTCTTTCTTAGGGTATTGAGTTTCAGTGTCTTTGCACTAATTTATCTCTGTCGGTATGCGATGTTGGTCGGCGGCGTGTCGGTATCCTTTAACTCACTGAGTTGGGATGCCGATGAGATACAGTTTCTCCTCTAGTTCAGGTTAGGTCTCTGGTGTTTGCTTTGGAGGACGGCTAGCTTTCTCGAGCTTCATGGTTGACATATCTGGGTTTTAGACCTTTTTTAGTGCTTCTTGATGGCTATATTTGGGTGTGAGTCTCCTTTTTTAGCCGTCTTTTTCTGTTTTTTGTTCTTTTCCTTTTGGGTCTGCGTACCCGTTCACTTCAGGGTCTGCGTACCCATTCACTTCAGGGTCTGAGTACCCGTGCTCTTCAGGGTCTGCGTACCCACTCACTTCAGGGTCTGCGTACCCACTCACTTCAGGGTCTGCGTACCCATTCATCTTCAGGGTCTGCGTACCCGCTCATCTTCATTCATGGTCTGCGTACCCATTCATAGCTACCTGGGTTGTAGCAGTTGTTGTGGTCTTTTTTGTAGGTGAGGCTGTAGCTAGACTCCCTCCGTTGTACTCATCTTCCTCTTTCAGAGAGATTTACTTTTTTATATATATATATAAAATATTGCTGGAAAAAAAACACTACATATATATAACAGTTCTTTTCTTGTATAAAGCGAGAAGAATTTACATTATCGGATTATCATTGTCTTTTCGGGTTGACATTCGAAATGATAGTGATGCATATATATGGGGATGTATCTCACACAACAATTATAAGGTTGCGAAGCAATATATGGACCACAGATGAGTATATAGAATCATCCCCACGACCCATTCATCGGTCGTTTCTCCTCTTGCTACTTTTTTACTCCTACTTTCTTCCGGAATATTCAAGTTCAGCACCAATGCGAATGTGCACGAATCTATGTATTACCTCGGGTCCCAATTTTGAGTCAAAAAAGCAATTACTAACATTCCCATTCTTTTCTAAAAGCCTAAAATAATTTTTCGTACCATTATTCATTCCTAAAGTTGAGAAAGATCAACCTTCTTTCTTTGTTGTTCTTCCACCCATTTTTGTCAGCCTTGCACGAATATAGAATTGAGATTTGCACGATTTTTTGATTCTGAATCAAGATGCATTGTTGATCTAGATTATTATAGTCACCAAAAATCATTGGTAACAAGTTGCAGTATAACTTATTTCTATCTGGATATAAATCCTACTAAGCAAAATCATTCGAATTTGTTTGTTAGTTTATATTTTGAGTTACAATACATGTATAATGATCATCTATATAAATTCACATAACAACATACAGCCTTTTAACTGTTATACGAGGATAAAATTGAGCCCATAACTTTTATATTTTAAGTTTTGGAGTTTGGTCTCATGAAAACCGTGATTGAATTTATGGAAAACTCTAGACATAATTATTTGTTGCCATCTTTTTGCATGCATATATACAGTAGAGATATATATGAAGAATATATAGGGTAGGGCCAGAGAACATGTGGCAGAGACATGCATTGAGTGTAGCGTATGGGAGGAGTCCAAAACTCGGTCAATAATATGGACGTGATGAGTTCATATAAATCATCTTTTTGCCCAAATGTTGACATCAATAAAATTCTATTCTCTACTTATATAAAGGGAAGCCCTATTCTTCACTTCCTCGCAACCAACCCTCGACTCATCGATCAATCTCGAGAGTTATCGATTGATATATCATCATCATCGTCATGTCAGAAACTCAAAGGTGTGCTAATTATGTATTGATACTCAACTATACGAATAATAATTTGTATTGTTTATACATATATATATGTGTGTGTTGAGTAACTAATATTATAATATAACATGTAGGAACAAATGTGGTGCATGTTATAAGCAATACAATAGGAAGGATCACCTGGTGGATCACATGAGAACCTCCTACCACTCACTCCATGAGCCCAAGTGCGGAGTCTGCAACAAACACTGCAGGTCTTTTGAATCTCTAAGGGAGCACCTTATTGGTAATAATTATATATGAATCTACTCTCCAATAGATAATAGATATGTTGGTTTAACACAAAATAAATAAATAAATAAATAACTAAATAGTTGATTATACTTGTTTATATTAATTATACAGGGATATTGCCAAAAGCAGCCTGCAACAGCATATTCAGCAACCGCGGATGCGACCTCTGCCTCGCAATCTTCAGTAGCCCTAATGCTCTAATGGCTCACCGCAGAAAATGTCAACTTCCTCCCATCAACTTTGTAAGTGTATTTTACAAGTATATATGTATATTCATCGTCTGATAAAAAAAAATGTTGATACAAACGAGCTTATAGGCCAGTGCTTGACTCATACAAAGGTATGTAGTTTGGTCTTTACATGTACTCATTTTCTTCATCTGAAAATATTTAATTTACATTTGTATTCGCTAATAAAAAGAAGGGTCACCCCCAACTTATAATAACCATTGGGATAATATTATTTTGTACTAAACATTGGATCATGAGGATAATGCAAAACGGTCTGAAATGTAATCGACAGATGAAATATACATGTTTTTCTTATACATGAAAATCGTACTCTAACCTAGTCTAAGGATTGGAACCTAAACATGTTGTTGACGATGTTGATATTTTATATACAGGGACTAGTTTCACGGTTGGCTAATATTGGGATGATAGACAAGTTGAAATCGGATGGTCCAAAAGTAGTGGCTCTTGCTTGCAAGATGGTGGGAGGAGGGAGTGACGGGTCCATGGACCTTTGTGCTAGGGTTTGTCTCATTGATGAACATGAAAACATCATCTTCCACACCTACGTCAAGCCCCCGGTTCCAATAACCAATTATAGGTATAATATATAGTTTATACATTAATTAATGAATCCAACATATATGTGTATAATTTTGAGCTTGTTTTAAGGTACGAAAGCACGGGGGTTCGACCAGAAATGCTAAGGGATGCAATGCCACTATGGCAAGTGAAGACGAAGATCGAAAGCTTTGTATGCAACGGTGAGCCAATATGGAAGATTCGACCTGGTAATTACCATAAAGCCAGGATCCTAGTAGGTCATGGCCTCGATCACGACCTTGCCTCTTTACAAATCGACTATCCACCATCCATGCTCAGGTACGTATACTAAATATTTATAACTATTATAGTTAAATGGTTGTTTCAGTTCTCACACTCGTTATAATTAATTTGATGTCGATTGTGTATATTTTCAGGGACGCAGCAAAATATCCTCCTCTGGTGAAATCAAACAAGATTTGTGACTCGCTCAAAGAACTAACCAAAACATATCTTGGGTGAGTATCTTTCCTTTAGGATCAATATTATTACATGTGAGGCAGGGTCAGCTTTTTAAATGAAATACGTACTAATTTCATAAACATGATTTCTATTGTGATCCAGTCATACAAAACCTTCCTTCACTTAGGATCCGAACACTTTTAAAAGCTTTAAAAAACACACAACCAGTGTTAAACTTAAAAACAACAACAACAACAAAAACTTATTTTGGTCGCGTGCACAACACATGGCCTGAAAACTTTACAAAAAGCCAAAGTTGCACCTCCAATAAAATCTCAGAAGGGCCACGTCATCTCCAGTGATTTCACCGACAAGACTCTTGGGCTTGGTTGTGTTTGTGCTCGCGAAGCTAGGTCGTTAGATTTAAAAAAACTCAGGAGGTATGGTCCTGTCTAGATCGTCGGATTTGAGGAAATCGATACTTGTATGCAAACCAACCTGTTAATTTATTTATCTGATTGTTTTTTTTTTTGAATCGTGAATATAGGCATTTTATTAATCATGACAATGAATCGTAAACATAAATTGGGTCCTGACCCTGAACTCCAGTATATGTTCGAAATCCACGTAGGGATTCCAACGTATTTGGACCCGTATTAGCACTTTAGTAGTCTACTTTGTATCGCAAATAAAAAAAAACATAAATAAACACAAACACAAACATAAGAAACTAAAGGGACTGTGATGCCAGTTCTTCTGAAACACGTAACTTTCATAGTGGGGCGTTTTGGTATCGCTAGCCCATCGTCTTGAGTCTCCGGGATCATCTGAGATGTCCCTCCATGTGATAAGACTTGGTTTAAATGTGATAAGGACAACGGAGCATGCTCCGGATGTGATTTCATCGATACTTCTGGCTTCTGTAGATCATCATCGGATCGACCCACAAAGGTCTGCCCAGACTCGAGGTGCCCGAGTTTGGGTGTCGTGGAGACAGACCCCATCCTATGGCCGCTCCTCCCGGATCGCAAATCCATCTTCTTTATTGCTCCGAAATTCGTATCTGATATTCACCGAAAAAGGGGAGCATCTGAAGGCCTCTTCGCTTGAGAGGATGATGGTCCGAGGGAGGTGGATCAACGGAGACGTCGACGAGAACAACCATAGTGGCTAATAGTAGATGGCGGCGGTGTAAGGAGAAAGAGGACGGAACCGTAGCGGCTAGGATTTTTCCCTTGTGTGGAAACATTTTTCACGTTTTTATTTATCTTATTGTTACTATTAGAGTTTGAAAACATTTCTCCAGTTAAAGACTTGTTATCCGATAAACTTGTTTTAAGTTTTCAATTCTACTTTGATGTTTACCTGATTGTTACTATTACATATAAACAACAAAAACCAAACCTGATTAAATCAACAAACGTTTTCAGATATGACATGTACCAGATGGGAGGGGTGCGGAATCCATACGAGGATTGTGTGGCGGCCATGCGAATTTACATGAGACTGAAGTCGCAAGTTCATGCTCCGCAACAACACGGCTACGTTAACGTGGGTTTCGGGTCGCAGAAGCAAGCCGAGCTGGAGAAGATGACCCCTCAAGAGTTGCTCACTATCTCCACTTCTGATTACTACTGCTGGTGCTTGGACTCTTAATAATGGCCATGATCAACAATCTCAATTGAGCATTATGAGTGACTATATATATACACATATATAATCATTGTAATAATAAAGTTACACATATGCCTAGAAATATAGAATGGAGATCATATATCACTTCCATTCTATATGCCTATGTCTTGTTTGTACTGAAATTTATCTCTTAATAAAGTACAATAAGGAAATTTCCTATCTGGGATTGAGCATTTTGGATCCATGGCTGCTCCTAATCGAAGCCTGAATTGAACAGAGGACTGAGAACCATTAAGATTTGGGAAATGCCTTGGTGAGCAGTTTGTTTAGGTGTCAGCAGAGTTCTGTTTAAGAAACTGGAGGTCTTTCATTTGCAGCTGAACAGCTTCTTTGGGCAATGCCTTGGGCTCAGGATAGAATGCATCCTCACCTCCTTGGGCTACTTTTGCTGCCTTGTCCTTGATCATTCTTTGTATCTCTGCCCGCTCCACTGATGGGAAAACAGCGCAAAGCATCGTGCATAGTAGCCTCTCGTCATCCTCTTCTATCGGGTCCCTCCCGAAGCAGCACACATAAGTTGCTTCTAGAGCCTTCTCTGCTCGACCCTCCATGGGGATGTTTGGTGTCGCGGAGTTGAGCTTGGCCCGTCTCTGCACTTTGGAAATCCTTTTCAGTACATACATGCTAATGCAATATCCTTTAGGACTGTAGATAACACTTAAAAGGAATAACATCATCATCAAAACCAAGTATCTGTTTCACGTGCAATTGAATACGTGTATTAAGAATCAGCATTAGAAGTAATGCAACGGAAAAGATTGGATGAGATGAACCAACCTCTTTAGCCTCATTAATCATGGAAATGAATTTCTGCTCCTCGAATTCAATATCATTGGAAAGTCGAAGATTTGCTACTCCTTCCAAAATCTCCTCTGACTTGAGAAGACCAGCGCCCACGGCTGCTAGCCAACAGCTCATCAGAACGTATAAAGGGTCTCCTGCCTAAAAACATTCAAATGCCAAACTCAACTTCACAACTCAATACCATTTAGCACCTCGGAAACTTAAATATGAAAGCTAATCATAACCATTGGATTACAATTTTAACAGCTAAAATTAAGTTTAAAACTTTCAGAAGTACAGAACTTTCCAATGTTAAGTCAAGTTTCCAAAGTTCTTAACAGTTGAAAACTTCAACCCAATTGCTGGTTTTCAGATTTCATTCCAATCTTTGGCTTTCGCCTTAAGAACTTCAGGAT
Organism: Erodium maritimum; assembly: GCA_963921825.1. NCBI lineage: Eukaryota > Viridiplantae > Streptophyta > Magnoliopsida > Geraniales > Geraniaceae > Erodium > Erodium maritimum. The sequence goes on along the minus strand of OY997593.1, from coordinate 18,271,726 downwards.
CATATAAATATAGGGACATAAAGTATGCATCACAAAGTTTTTATTTTGTCTCAATTCACCCCAATAAGCAAAGCAACATGAAATGCAAGCTATAAATGATAATTTGTCTGAACAAGAACACTAATGAAGATGATCCAGGTGTTTAATTCAGAGAAAACAAAGAGAACAAACTTGGAACCTTATAAATAAAGCATTCAAAATTACAGCTAAATTCAAACAATGTTGATGTCTGAAAACTAGAGCCCCAAAATATTGAAAACATAAACTTGAATTCTACTGAAACGAAACAGAAATCTATATGTATCACAGAAGAGAGAATTCTAATTACCCGTCCTCGTCGCTCTTGAAACTCATAGAAAGCTCTGGAATCATTGACAGTGCACTTCTTTCCCACGCGCCTCCGGAACTCGGCAAAATCGACGGTGTCGGTGCCGACGCCTCCTTCGTCGCTGAGGATCCTGGCTATGAGGCCGATTACCGGAAGAGAACCGATGACTTTGTTGGCGAAACTGGACAAGGAGTTTGGGTTGTCCATGAAAGCTCGGACCCCATTGGAGCTGGGCCTCCTGGCTTGTCCGCGTGACCGGCGGAAGTAGACCCCAGACGGCCAAATAGGCTTGCAGAACGAAGAAGATAGCGTGGTGGTGGTGGCTGATGAAGATGACACGACCACCATCGTTGATGCTCCGCCGCTACACTGGATTTGGAGGTTGTTCTCGTTTTGGTTCGTTTACTGGCTTATGTTATCCACTGGAAATGATTTTCTGCTCCTCAGGTGCATCGTCAATGGTGTACCCTAGGCCCAGCCCATTTACTTCTCGGGCTAACCTAAAGCTACAATGCGAAAGGAAGGCCCAAGAGCACTGCTTCTGTTACAGAAAAGCCCATTGAAGCACAAGTGCTGAAGAGCATGCGAAGCCATAGACGGTCGTTAACTCGGGAATCCAAATTGCGCCTCGAGAATCATACAGGGGTGAGTTGGATCCGTGACCCTTATCTAAGGCAGCCCAATCGGAGCCCGACCCAACCCAGCTCCATTTTTGTTCAATCAGTCAAAAGGATTTTATTTTGCCATATTGAAAATAGTGGCAAAATGGTAATAGTGGATATAGTCAACTAAATATTTTGACTTGATCCATTTTCATACTCCTACCCCAAGGAACACAAATCACAAGACATTTTGCAACATCCACGTAGCCGTTATGAACAAAAAAAAGGTTCAAAACTTAAGGTGCATTGACCGTCAAGTGCATAAAAATAACAAAACTTAGAGAAGCAGAGAGAGATAGGAGGTCGTGTTCCAGAGAAAAACCATGTGGGCGCATGGATATTGATGATGATAAAAGAGAGAGCTTGAGCTTGAGCTTGAGCTTCTTAGTGATAAAACCCACAGAGAAGAGACGACTCTGTTTTACTCTGTTTCAGTGACTACCAGACCCAGTTGGGGTTGTGTGTAGAAAGAGAGGGAGAGAGAGATGAAGGAGGAGAAGAATGAGAGTGGGTATGTGAGAGCGGACCAGATAGATCTGAAGAGGCTTGACGAGCAGCTGCAGAAGCATCTGAGCAAGGCATGGGGCTTGGAGAAGAGGGAAGCAGAGGAGAGGGACAAGAACACCAACATTAACAGGACGACGAGGCATGACTGGGAGATTGATCCTTCCAAGCTCTTTATCAAAGCTGTCATAGCTCGCGGCACCTTCGGCACCGTTCATCGCGGTGTTTACGACGGCCTAGATGTTGCCGGTATTTACCTTTCATTTCAGGCTTCTTTGGTCTTAAAGGTGCCATTTTTATGCATTCATTTGACATAGTCCTCTTTTGGTCTTAATGTTTTGATTCATTTTAATCTAATCGAAATGGGTTTTTGGTATTCATTTTAATCTTATTATTTACTCCTACTGCTTTGGCTTATTGAATGTAAGAAGATTGATTTTCTAATAGATTATAGAAGAGGTATGGTTTATGTTTACTTTTACTTTTGAGCTGTGTTTTGGGTGTGTTGACAATGTTGAAACTTAACCCACTGCTTCAAAGCTCCTTATCCTTTCTGTCTCCAAAACTTCATATACACCCTCAAATGTTGGTTTAGTTGTCTAGTCTTTGTGCTCATTTCTGATTCTAGCTCTAGTTTTTCATTCTATCCAAACATAAACACCAATTCTCCTTCTTGGAGAAAGCTCTCTCCTTGTCCTTGTGTGGATTGATTGGCCCTCCAAGACACAACCACATGATATCCGTGATTCACGGGAATGGGTTGGATTGGCAGTTAGCTGCAGTAACTTCCATGATGTTCTTCTTCTCCTTTTCTCAACTTTCATGTGCCCTTGTTATTGATGATTTGGACTCATCCCTTATTTTACTTTTTGGAGGATAAATGTGATATGCAAGTCGATTTTAATCTTGTTTTTTTTTTCTGGTTGGATAGATGCAACCTGCCAAATGGATGAACCATCTCATGAAACTCCTATCCAATTAATTGTGGGCCATCTGTAAATCCTCCTATCCACAATGCATTCCTAATTATGAGGGTTAGCTTAGTTGAGATTTATTTTGAAGTTCATGTCGGGTTTTGGTTGTTTAACTGTGTATGTACTCTTTCTTGGGATATTAATTATCTGTTAAGTTCCTCCAGTGTCTACTTTGTTAGGTGTTTGGATCTTTATCTGATGGTTAGGATCCAAATTATGGAGATGGTATAAATATTACCCTTCAAAAAGATAACTTCTTTGGACGTATACATCTGTTCAAGCCTAATATTACCCATACTCTCTTTTTTTTCTGTCAAATCTTTTTGGCCTCTGAATTGTCATTTCCTTGTTCTCATGAGCAGTTAAGCTTCTTGATTGGGGAGAAGAGGGCCACAGGTCGGATGCTGAAATAGCCTCGCTTAGAGCGGCATTTACTCAGGAAGTAGCTGTTTGGCACAAGCTTGAGCATCCTAATGTAACAAAGGTGATTTTCCATGGCTAATGTCGTACTACCTTTATGTTCATGAGCAGTGATTAAAGTAGCTTGTAGTGTCCTTTTTATTTTGATTGTGTGATAACATTTAACTGATTAGAAGGGCAAAAAGAAGGTCGCAATCACAGGGAGAGTGTGATCCTCAAAAGCGAGAAGATATTTTCATGTAGACAATGATGTTAGTATCACTAATAACCAAAAAAAACATAGCATGAGACTGTAGTCAAAGATCCAACTACCTTATCCATATTCATCTCAAAATGCTATGAAGTTCTTCTATTCAGTCCTTTTCATTCGGAGTCTGTTCCTCAGTTTAAGGCCTAGGAGTAAAAGGGCAACTCGATCTGATAGTTGGGTTTTACTCTTGCGTCTATATACTTCAACATCTATGAGTTCATGACTTACTGGTTGGTTTGACAATGGACAATAAAAGCTGTTACAGTTGGGAGGACTGTGATTGTGAAGTGTAATCATATTTATATGGAAGATCTCCACATTGATATTTCATATCATTATTTCAGTTTATAGGGGCTACAATGGGCACATCAGATCTAAACATACAGACCGATAATGGGCATATTGGCATGCCAAGCAACATGTGTTGTGTTATTGTGGAGTATTGTCCTGGAGGTGCTCTTAAATCTTACCTCATAAAGAACCGGAGAAGGAAGCTTGCTTTCAAAGTAGTTCTCCAACTGGCACTGGATCTTGCACGAGGGTCAAATTCTTACACCCATCTCTCGTGTTTATGTTTCATGAACAATATCATCTGACTCTGTCATGTTTTACTTTACAGGTTGAGCTATCTTCATTCAGAGAAGATTGTCCACAGAGATGTTAAAACCGAAAACATGCTTCTGGACAAGACAAGGACTGTGAAAATAGCAGACTTTGGGGTTGCTCGCATGGAGGCTTCTAATCCTCATGACATGACTGGAGAGACTGGAACACTTGGTTACATGGCTCCTGAGGTTCTCAATGGCAACCCGTATAATAGGAAATGTGATGTGTACAGCTTTGGGATTTGCTTGTGGGAGATATACTGCTGTGACATGCCTTACCCTGATCTCAGTTTCTCAGAAGTCACTTCAGCAGTCGTCCGCCAGGTACATAACATTTGTTTCTGCTCCAAGAAATATAGTACAAGCATCACATTTTCTTTAGCAATTATAGTTCTTGTATGTTTTGGAATGTAGCTTTTTTGGGGTAATTGCAAATAGTTACCAACGTGAATTGTGGTTACCCTCGTAAACTTTTTTTGCACTTGACTACCTAATGTCTTGTCAACTTTTGCACAAACATACAAAATGGATATTAGTGCAAAAGTGGACAAAACACAAGGTAGTTAAGTGCAAAAAAAAGTTTATAAGGGTAACAATCTGCAACTTCACTATTTATATGGGCAAGTATTTGTATGTGTGGCAATGCAGAATCTGAGACCAGAGATACCTCGTTGCTGTCCGAGCTCTCTTGCCAATGTAATGAAGCGATGCTGGGATGCTAACCCTGATAAGAGACCAGAGATGGATGAGGTAGTGACATTGTTGGAAGCCATAGACACATCGAGAGGTGGAGGTATGATCCCCCACGACCAGCCTCAGGGTTGTCTATGTTTTCGAAGGTATCGGGGGCCATAACCCATCCATCAAGTTGAGAGTTGTCAGCATTCTTGATATCCAATTTGTATTTAGTTCATTAGGATTTGGGAGATTTAAGAGCCTGAGGGTATACAGAAACTTGGAGGCTTCTATAAAGCCTTCTTGTTATGGATATGAGACTACTTGTGTCATGTGCTTCTGTAAATCTTTTCTTGATCTTCTTATTCCTTTTATCCTATTTAGAAGATGAAAGAAAAAGAAAGAGGTGTATATCAGATTGATGTAAGTTTGAGTATGGTTCCTTCCAAAACCATTTCTCTAAGATGAGCTTTGATACTGAATGAATATGAGCACTGACGATCTGCAGAATTAGGGCAATTGCCTAAGATCCTGTGTGTAAATTTGCATTAGAATTGTTCAAGTAAATATTCATGCCTTTCCAAAAAAAAAGTAAATATTCATGTGACAGAAATAATGATGTTCATGATGATTTGATATTTAAGGTCAGCACTGACTGAAAAAAATACATTCTCAGTTGATTCTGAGATTGAACTTTCTGAACATGAAAGACTGCACAACTACTGATACATATGATTTAAGGGACTCATCCCCATATAGTCAATGAATTCTTGTTTGCATGACACTAGAGAGGTCTAACCAGCAATCTTGTAGCTTGGATTTACCAGATTCTCAAGGCCAGACACCACCTGAATTGACTCTATGACATCCCCAACCTTGAGATCTGCCAAATAGTCCTCATTTTCAGTGACATAACCGAACACTGCATAGCGACCGTCCAATATGTTGGCATTGCTAGGAGTCAGTTCACTTTCCTTCAGTAGCCAAAATACTTGGCTTGATGCAGAATTGTTCTCAAATTCCTGTCAGTTTCAGATGAACACCAAGCCAATCAACATCTAATGCCTTTTGGAGAGAGCACATTTATAAATGAACAAAAGCAACAATTTAAACTCAAGTTCTCACATCTCTGGCCATGGCCATTGTTCCAAATGCATTGAAAGGAAGCTTTGTTTGAGCCTTGTATAGACCGAGATCCTATTCAAACAACACATGCCAAATGTAACTTCTGATATCTGAACAAACATAAAGATATTGCAACACTAGATTTTGAGAGAGGAGAGAGGTTCCATACTTCCAAAGTTGAACCATAAACAGGTGCTTTCTCCCCTTCCACTGTAAGCTCTAGTGGTATTGTTCGGGTCTTTCCTGTGCTAGGGTCAATGAAACCCTCTGCAGGCCCCTCAGGATCTCCAGTCTGAACCACAAAGCCATCAGCTGCAGCAAAAATGAAGGAAATTTATAAATCGGGCTAAGCTAACTATAGTCTATGAGCTACGTAAATTTATCATCTCCATTATGAACATCGGAGGTGAAGGTATCAAAATTAATTATCAGTTGGTCAGAAGTAATTTATTTGATTTTTCAGGCACTATTAAATGCAAAAAGAAGTACTATGGGTAGGTGATGTGGAATCAAGATATCCAACTCCCTCCAAACCACTATATGCAAACTACCATGTATTTCATTTGTTCCATAGACAAGTTTAGGGGGTTTTGAGAGTCATGCCGCATTCTGTTGGGTCAATGAACTAATCTGGACTAGATCCAAAATTGATATTTTGGTTCACCGTAGGAGAACCCCATTCAACACTTCAGTATGGAAACAGGCAAACATAGTAAGGTCATCTATGGAGTACGGAAAAAGAAGCCAGTTGCAGAATCAGAAGTGCTTAATTTGAGTTGCAGTACCTCTCTGGATCTCCATACCATCATAGAAGTGCCTTTCCACCAAGTCTACGAAATTCCCTGCAGTTACTGGGGCGTTGTAGCCATCTAAAACTATATGAAACACACACTCGTCCAGGTTGGGATTGTCCTTAACCTTGACCTTCATATCTACAGCTGCCCTCCCCTTCAATAGAGGCATGGTTTGGTATTCTTCTGGCACTTCATACGGAAAGTTGTCCACCATATCCTCTTCAACACTGCAGAAATCCAATGCCCCAGGAAGATCTCAGCTGCAGTCAATGACAAGGGTATATATGAGCATTCTTTTTCTTAATCACATTCACTTCCATCAGTCCTTACCAAGTTTTTAAGTTAATCAGGGGAAATCCCAAAGAGGGTCGGATTTTGTATTAACCTAGGGAGTCGCTATGCTTAAAAATGTGCTCTAATTTCATAAATAATCTTTCTTCTTCGATTACAGTTATACTGGAAGAAACTTTCTAGCAAGGTCTTAGGGAATTTCAGAACTTTAGGGCCTAAATCTTCTAAGAATAAAATTGTAAACCTATTACTATTCCGCCTATTTCTTCAATTTCAAGTTTTCGTGGAGGTGAGGTTTTCAAGTTACATAAAAATACAGTATTTCACGTGCTAGTAGTAGAGATTCTTCAATGGTACTTACCTTCCAACATACTGGAGCAGTTCCTTCTGTTTAGGTGCTATTGCATCTCTTTTCCTGTCCTCTGTGATCTGCTGAAGCTCCTCCAATCCAACTTCCAACTTGTCAAGCAGTTCCACGCCATGGTCTTTCTTTGATTCAGCTAACCCTGATATGATTAATGTTTTACCCATCTTGAGGGCTCGCGATGCCTGCCTTGCATTCTACATGTCACACAAAGATCATCTCAGTTTTGACAAGGTCCATTGGAGTTAAGATTTAGGAGTAGCAATGCCCATCATATGAACAAATAAAATTCATTGGAAGTCTTACTCTCTCCACGGAATCGAGTGCCTTCATTCCAGAAACCTTAAGACTCTCAGTAATGTCCTCAAGAGGCTTCTGGACTTCCCTAATAGCTTTGTTGTTAATAGGCAGGGCATATCTTAGTAATGCTCCTGGATCCTTAATGGGCGGTCCAGAGATCAATACAGACACATCGGGCAACACTGGGGTCATGGCATATGCATTAGCAGATGAGTCTAATGCAGGCACCCCTGTAACCAACCCCAATGCCAGAGCAATTGAAATGGCACATTCCTTGAAGGAAAATGATTTCCCTCTCTGTTGAAAAAAGATAAGTCATCACCATATACTAAACAATCTCTCCAATACAAAAAAAAAAAAGATAAACTTTCCGACGAAATATTGGTACAATAACCTAGCTTCAATAGTGGGCAAGAACACACTCATGCATCAAATTGTCTGACAATCAACACACTCGTAGATAAAACAATAATTTAGCTGAAAAAATGTTGCACTAGATATCCAAAATTGAGAATTGAAGAACATTAGCTCAAATGAAAACAGACCCAAATGCAGTGAAGATATAAGCAGTTCAAGAGCTCCACCACACGCGATTGTCCAGTGGAAATAAAGATTCGCAGAAGTGAATACAGATCCAAATATATACCTGTTTATACTGGAGCTGAGGCTGCAGAGGATCATTTTGGGAGGAAGACCCGGTTACGCAGCGCCGAAACCCGGTATTAACGTTGTTGTGGTGTCGGAGCAAGATACTGGGGAAGCGAAATTGGCTGGTAATGGTGGGTAACTTATGTGGGGCGTTGAGTTTGGAGGTGTGTAGGGAGCAAAAGCATGATACAGTGGCTGTGGCCGCCATGAAAATTGCAAGAACTCAGAGAAGCAACAATGGCATTAACATCTGACTGAGGAGTTTTGTCGAGAAACACACAAAAATGACCACACCAATAAGGATTTAGATGGAGATAAGGTCTTGTGCAGGTCCAGGTTTTCTTTTTTTGGGTAGGAAATTACTCTATTGGATCGTCCCACGCCTTGGATAAGATCACATTTCTATGGATTTTTCCTTTCTATTGGATCCGTACAGTAGTAAAATAGTAATACAAAACAAAAACGAGGCAACAGAATCTCACCGGAAGACGTTTTTTTTAAACGGGTAACTGGGAAAGTGCATTATTGTATAAAGAAAATCAAACAAGGTAGGACGTAACCGTCCAGGGTTTCAGATATTTGTCCGGACCGACCGTAGCAAGCCCAACGCTCATGGACTCATAACGATAGCCTACTTGACATCGTAGACAAAAACTGGGGATATCCCCTTACCGACGTCTCAAAACAACGAGACATAAAGTAAAAAGTCCTACCCAAAACAGAAATAAAAGTGTTCCAACGATAAATATAATAAATGAAAAGCGAACGGGAATATTGAGTTGTTGTTGCAAGATGCCTGAGACCTCCCAGCACTAGTTGTCTCGGGTCTGTAGGTATAGGCCAGCATCGGCCAAACCCACCCCTGCTGGGTCGGATCATTCCTGCATAGGAGGTTGCCCTGCCTCCGTCTGCTTCACCTGGTCCTCCTCTGCGCTGTCCGGCCTGTAAGGTTCTGGCGGGAGACTCGAGTGATCCAGCGACTTCTTCGGCCCAGGAGCTCTAGCATACAGCTTCCCACTCCTTGTCTTCAGGCTTTTCTTCATTTCCTTCCTCCGGATGGGACCTACTTTCCCAAATGCCTCCTTAGGGTCTTTCTCCTTCCCTGCTTGAATGTCGAGGGCATCTGCAAGACCATCTGGGCCGAGAGAAATCCCATCAGAGTGGACGTTAGCCAGGTTATCAGGCTTTGTAAAACCCGGCGGCCCTCCACATGCTTTTAGGGATCCTCTCTGCATAATATGGACCACCCTTTTCGGGGTAGTCTTAGCTATTGTCACGGCCCGAAAGCTTTCCCCTTTGCTTTTTACGACCCGTGATGGCACTTAGGCTAATTGGCGGCTCCTCGTGCAATCCTAAGTCAGCCAAGATCCCCAAAGACTTGCAACACCCTTGCAAGACAAATTAAAGCAACCCGAAAGATGGTTAAGGGCAAGAAAGGGTTCAAGAGAGCACTTGTGCAAATGAGAGCTTTATACAAAGTGTTTTGAATACAAAAGCTTGGATGGTTAGGCCAAAATGAGCCAACACCTATTTATAAGGTAGCCAACCCTTTTCTAGACATTTCTATACAATTCTCTTCTAGATCCTTCTACACAAGTCTACTTAACTATGGATATTTACAAGTCAAGAAACATCAAGCAACTTCTAGACCCTTCCATGATGTTCTCCATGATCCATAGTCTTTGAGCTGCTTCTACATGTTTCTAGAGAGTTCCACACGAGTCTAGACCATTCAACATGATTCTAGAGTCTTCCGCACGATTCCGGAGGGTTTTAGCATGTGTAGAATGTCGTAGAAACTTCTGGAACCTTCCGGAACCTGACATTCTCCCCCGCTCAATCCGGCGACGTCCTCGTCGCGTTACCTTGGCGAAACTCATTGATCTTGTCTTCAAATTGCCAAAGGCTCGATGCGGGTTCCCAACTATTCTCGCTTTCGGGAAGTCCCTTCCATTGGATGAAGTACTCTGTGTATGCTGGCACTCCCCTTCTTGAAACCATTCGTTTGTCAAGCACCTTTTCTACTTGCTTATCATATGAAGCAAATGTGGCTGGAGGTGCTCGGTTGCTTATGCCTCGGTCCGGATCCTCCTTGTCTTCGTGATAAGGCTTAAGGTTGCTCACGTGGAAGACCGGATGAATCCTAAGTTGAGGTGGCAGCTCAACTTTGTAGGCCACGTTGCCTACCTTCTTAAGTATGGGAAATGGTCTGTCATACCTTCAGAGCAGCCCCTTGTGCAAGGTCTGAGTGGTCTTTATTTGGTTGGTTTGGAACTTGACCATCACTAGGTCACCAACTCGGAACTCCCTTGGGTGTCGTCGCTTGTCGGCCCATTTCTTCATCTTCTTCTTGGCCTTCTCGAGATAAGACTGTGCCACGTCGGTTTGGGCATGCCAAGACTTAGCCGTTTGAAAGGCAGCTGGACTCGCCCATGTGTAGCCCAACTCCAAGGTGTAAGAAGTCAACGGTTGCTGCCCATTCACCATCTCAAAGGGGCTCTTGCTCGTTGCCTCGCTTCGCTGCAAGTTATATGAAAATTGCGCAATATCAAGGATTTTGGCCCAATCCATTTGGTTTGCGCTCACATAGTGCCTCAAGTATATCTCCAACAATCCATTCACCCTCTCCGTTTGGCCATCGGTTTGGGGATGGAAGCTGGTTGAGAAGCACAACTCGGTCCCCATGAGGCGAAACAGCTCCCTCCAAAACTTTCCCGTGAAGCGAGGGTCCCGATCACTTATGATTGAACGTGGCAGCCCCCAATATTTCACCACGTGCTTAAAGAAAAGCTTGGCTGCCACTTCTGCTTTGCAATCCTTGGGTACAGGTATGAAGGTAGCATACTTGGAGAATCGGTCCACGACCACCAAGATCATCCCGCATCCCTCCGACTTTGGAAGCCCGACAATAAAATCCATGCTAATACTTTCCCAAGGACGAGATGGTGTGGGCAAAGGTTCGAGCATACCTGCGGGAAGTTGGTTCTCCGTCTTGTCTTGTTGGCATACTAGACAAGTCTTCACATATTGCTCCACTTCGTCCCGCATTTGCGGCCAATAGTACTTCGCCTCAAGTAAGGCCCTTGTCCTTCGCTGCCCCGGATGACCAGCATACTTAGTGTCATGACACTCATTGATCAAGTTCCTCTGTAGGTTTCCCCACCTTGGAACAAAGATGCGCCTCTTCTTTGTAAGGAGTAGGCCATCCTCGACCCAAAACCGTCGGGTCTTCCCCTTCTCCACGAGTTCCATAAGTTGGCAAGCTATGCCATCATGCTTGAGTCCCTCCTTGATCATACCCATAAGCTCCCCGTCGAGCTTAACGATAGCCGCGAACTCCACTTTCCGGCTAAGGGCATCCGCAACCAAGTTTGCCTTGCCCGGCTTGTACTCAAGGACATAGTCAAACTCTGCTAGGAAATCTTGCCAACGCGCTTGCTTGGGGGACAACTTCTTTTGGTATTGGAAATAACTCGTGGCCACGTTGTCCGTCTTTACCACGAACTTGCTGCCTAATAAGTAATGTCGCTAAGTCCTAAGGCAATGGACAATGGCCGACATCTCCTTCTCTTGCACCGTATATCGTCTCTCGGTGTCGTTGAGCTTCCGGCTCTCGTATGCAATAGGATGTCGTTCTTGCATGAGTACCCCGCAAATAGCATAATTAGATGCGTCTGTGTGCACCTCGAACACCTTGGTATAGTCCGGTAGTGCCATAATCGGCTCCTCCATAACGGCCTCCTTTAGTTTGTCAAAGGCACTTTGGCACTTGTCTGTCCACTCTCATGGCTTATTCTTCTTGAGCATTTCGGTTAGGGGTGTCGTAATAGAAGAATAGCCCTTGATGAACCGTCTATAATAGTTAGTAAGACCCAAGAAAGAACGTAACTCCGTTACCTTTATTGGCGGCTCCCATTCCTTGATTGCCTTGACCTTGGCGGGATCCATCCGGAGTTGTCCATCCTTAATGTAGTGCCCCAAGAACTGGACTTCTTGTTCAGCAAATGAACACTTCTCCTTCTTCACATAGAGCTCATTGTCCCGCAACGTCTTGAACACGGTCCGTAAATGCTCTACGTGCTCCTCCAAGGTATTGCTATAGATGACAATGTCATCCAAGTACACCACCACGAACCGGTCTAAGAATGGATGAAAGATCTTGTTCATGAGGGTGCAAAAGGTTGCGGGGGCGTTCGTGAGCCCAAATGGCATAACAAGGAACTCATATGAGCCATACCGAGTCACGCACGTTGTCTTGGCCACATCTCCTTCCGCGATCCTCACTTGATAGTACCCCGACCGCAAATCAAGCTTGGTAAAGTACCTCGCTTGGCCAAGTTGATCAAATAAATCGGCAATCAAAGGGATAGGGTACTTTTTCTTGATTGTTACCTTGTTGAGCGCCCTGTAGTCTATGCACATCCGCAAGGAGCCATCCTTCTTCTTTTGGAATAGCACCGGTGCGCCAAAAGGGGCTTTGGACGGACGAATAAACCCGGCATCCACCAACTCCTTGAGTTGCTTCCTCAACTCTTCCAACTCTGGTGGTGCCATACGATAAGGAGCCCTTGCTGGTTATTTGGCTCCTGGCTCCAACTCGATTTTGTGATCGACCTCCCTCCGAGGAGGTAATCTCTTTGGCAGTTCGGGCGGCATAACATCTTGGAATTCCACCAAGACTTTCTCAATTGGCCTTGGCACCGTGCTAAGGACCTTGGAAACCTTCTTCTCCTTAAGGACAGCCAAGTAGGTTGGTTCCCCCTTCTTGATGCCTTTCTCCACTTGCATCGCGGATAGCACCATGCTACCCATCTTGCCTTGAGGAGTAGGTGCTGGCCTTCCGGGTACAACGGAAGGCTTCTCCCCTGAGAGTATCACCAGCACATCCTCAAGTGGGATAGGGAACGCGCGATATCGCCTTAATAACTCCATGCCAAAGACAATATCATAGTCATCCATTTTAACCATAGTAAGACTAACCTCTCCGGCCCATGTGCCAAGCCGCACTTATTGCTCTGGGACGACTCCTTCCACGGGTATTGGTGGCGCGTTCACCGTCTTGAGTGTTTCCGCACTATCTTGCACCTTGAGGCATAGGCGCTCGACTTCCTTCCTTTGAATGAAGTTGTGAGATGCTCCAGTATCGATCATGATGGTGGCTGCCTTGCCATTGATCACCCCTTGTACATAGAGGAGGGTCCTCCCACTCGGCATCTCCTGCTCCTTCGGGACTTGTCTTGCCGCCTTCTTTGCCAATGCCCCCTAGGAAAAGACTTCTCATGTTGGCTTGCTCGTCCGGTGCTTCCTCATCCTCGTGAATGGCGTTTAGTCTCCCACGTTTTGGGCATTCCTTCGCCCAATGTGGCACATTGCAAATGTAGCATTCAAGGTTGGGAAAACGGTCTCGCTTCTCCCCACCTTGGCTTTGCTTTGATGGTGGAATCCATCTACTCTTTTGGGCTGGTGCCTTAGACGCTCCCCCACTCTTGGCTTGACTCGTACTTGAGGTACTGCGGGTGTTATTAGGTGCACTCGAACCCGTACCTGGTCTGGAGTGGCTTGGTCTTGATGTTTCGCCCCATCCACTTGGTTGATACTCCGTCAAAGTCTCCGCGACGGTCAGGGCGGTGCTAATGTCATGCACACCACGCCGCTCAAGTTCCAGCCGTACCCATGGCTTAAGCCCCGCTGTAAAGTTAAACATCAAGTCCTCCTCCCCCATATTAGGGATTTGGAACATAAGATCCGAGAAATCCTTGACATAGTTTCGAATCGAAGTCGTATGTCTAAGGTTTCGCATCCGCGCGTGGGCTTCAAGGGTAGCGTTAGACGGGCAAAATTGTCTCTTAAGTTCATTCTTAAAAGCATCCCAACTAGCAAAAGGAGGATTACCTTGTGGTGCTTCGGTGTGCTTCCGCCTCCACCATGTTGCTGCCGTATCATTGAGGTAGAGCACAATGGTGCGCAACTTAGTCCTATCGTCCTCCACGACCACGGCCTCAAAGTACTGCTCCATGTGCCAGAGGAAGTTATCAATCTCCTTAGCATCTCACTGCCCCGGGTATGGTTTTGGTTTCAGTGCATCCACCCGTTGTGGTACTTCTTGGACAATGACGTTCCCGGTTGACCTAGACGTCGCACGTATATAAGTGGCCAACTCGGCGCGCAACTCCTCCACGTCTTTCCTCAATTTAGCGATCTGCCCTTCCAAGCTAATCCGGTTTTGAGTGACTGCCTCCATAGTTTTGGCCTCGGAAATACCCCGCTCTCGAGCTTGCTCATCCTTGGCATCGGCAAGGGACTCATCAAACCGTTTGGTTATGGAGTTGTGGACTCCCTCAAACACCTTCTGGAGGGACTTGAAGTCACCCTCTAGATCGTCAACTCTTTGTTGCTCTCCACCCATGCTATCCCGAAGATCGGCCATATCCTTCTCTTGGGCTGCTAGCATGTCTCTTGACCTGGCACGAGCCCTTATGACAAGGGGTTGTGTCTCCTCCCTCATATTCACACTTCCTTCGCCACCTTCCGTAGACATCGTTGCTTCCTCTTGATCGTTCCACTCGACAACCAGGTTCTGATACCACTTTGTCACGGCCCGAAAGCTTTCCCCTTTGCTTTTTACGACCCGTGATGGCACTTAGGCTAATTGGCGCCTCCTCGTGCAATCCTAAGTCAGCCAAGATCCCCAAAGACTTGCAACACCCTTGCAAGACAAACTAAAGCAACCCGAAAGATGGTTAAGGGCAAGAAAGGGTTCAAGAGAGCACTTGTGCAAATGAGAGCTTTATACAAAGTGTTTTGAATACAAAAGCTTGGATGGTTAGGCCAAAATGAGCCAACACCTATTTATAGGGTAGCCAACCCTTTTCTAGACATTTCTATACAATTCTCTTCTAGATCCTTCTACACAAGTCTAATTAACTATGGATATTTACAAGTCAAGAAACATCAAGCAACTTCTAGACCCTTCCATGATGTTCTCCATGCTCCATAGTCTTTGAGCTGCTTCTACATGTTTCTAGAGAGTTCCACACGAGTCTAGACCATTCAACATGATTCTAGAGTCTTCCGCACGATTCCAGAGGGTTTTAGCATGTGTAGAACGTCGTAGAAACTTCTGGAACCTTCCGGAACCTGACACTTAGCTAGGTTGTCAGACTTCGAGTAACAGTCTGCAACAGATATTCTGTCCCCCGATGAGGCCTCCCTGGATCTACCAATAGGGTTCATTGAGAGCCATGTCAGGAGGTCATCGACTTCCGATGGTTCCATGGGACGAGGTGGGTGCCACACCGTCTTCAACAGTCGGTCCACGTCTAGTTGGCGCGGTACCTTGATGGAGTTGTCATACCGGACCTCCTCCCAACCTATCCCTGGCAAAATGGCCGTACAACCATCAGCCGGTGTGTCATCCTCCTGCACTGACGACAAAAGTCCAACAGCTTCTCGTATTGCAGCTCGATCACTGAGGAGGTCGTGTTACCAGGAAAACGAAGACGGAGACATCTCCGTAATGGCTGGTTCACTTCCATACGAACCCACATCCATAGAAAATGATCCTCACGCCGAACAAAAGGTAAGGGGGCGACATAACCTGAGTGCCCATGGAGGAGGCAACTAGGTCGTAGACCTGCGGTGTTCGGGCGCCTCCCGGGACGTTCAGAGCTTTGACCCCGATCTCGATATGACTGAAATCGATATCGTTAGCCTGCATGTAAGGCCGAAGGGGTTCCAGGAGCAGCGGGAAACCTTTGAAGGTCTATGGCCCCTGGTGGCGAATATTCTCCATTGTCGCCTCAGACAGGAAATGGAATCCCGTGACCTCCGGCGACAGGTACTCAACTTGAATGCCATCCATCTTCCATTTCTGTGGCATTAAGGCGCAGAAGACATTCTGATTGTGGGACCTCGTCCCTGCGACCCGAGCCGCCAGCGAGAATAGGTACGTGCCTTTCTTGACCGTCGGGATTGCCTCCAGCGGAACCACCACTTCGTCGTCCTCATCCTCCCAGTCTGGAACCGGAGAGATACGTCTAGGAGGCTTCTCCCCCTGGCGAACGCCAAATCTGGGATCAGGCGCTGGACGGTCCATCGAGGACGAGGCAGGAACGGCCGGCGGGCGATACTTGTGAATAGACACCGGCGATGACGGCCGGGGCTGGTGCACCTGGTCGGGATGCGCTCCAATGGCAGCAGCTAAGAGCCGACACGGGGGGGGGGGGGGGGGGGGGCGACTGGGGATCATAGAGGACGAGAGCTCTGTTCTCCATTGAACCCGACTTGTCCTTCAAAGGTGGGAGCTCGCTGCCGGCGAGACTCCAGATCTCAATCGAGGAGTGGGTGGGATTGGCAACCGATGGAGAGGAGAAGTTAACGTCGGGAAGGAACCCCGTCGGGGGTGGCTGAGGAGCGTCGGGGCAGATATGGTGATTGGGACCCATGGCGTAGGTGCGACAGAGGTGCTCGCGGTGGGGTGGCGAGCAGAGGGACACCGGCGTTGGCAACAGTGCAGGGGAAACCTGCGGCGGAAATGACGATTCCAAACGATGTAGGACCGGCAGAACAAGGTTGGAAGGGCAACATTAAGGCGCAGACTGTAAAGACCGCCCTGGTTAAAAGAGTTAATATTTAAATTTGTTCGTTTGAAATGTCGTTGGTTGGAAAATGGGTTGAATTTTGGGCCAAATGCAAAAGAAAAAGAAAAAAAGGAGATGAAGTAGACTTGGGCCGGGCCAGGCTTAGGCCCAGTCAGCAGGACCGAGCCCAAGGCAGCACCGTGCGCGCGCAAGCCCACAAGACGGCCCAAGCCCAACTCGGGCTAACCCTAGCACTGTTCCTCTTCCTTCTTCGTTTCGAGAACGCCTCCCGAGGACCTCCATCGCTCTCCTCTCTCAGTTCTCTCCTCTCTCGCTCTCGCACTCTCGTTCTCTCCCTCTCTCTCCTTCTCTCACCCGACGCCGCCTTCACTAAGCTCTGCTCCGTGTACGAATCAAACGACGCCGACAGCTAAACCGGGACGCCGCCGCCGGAAACTTCTCCCCGTGGTTCTTCTCTCCTGGGTTCGAACCACGCCGCGTCGGCGACGGAGGAAACGACACGGGCTCATGCCTCCTTCGTCCCATTCAGCTTCTCCGACAACTTCCGCCTGAAACCCCCCCCCCCCCTCTCGCGGCGACACTGGTTTGGGACGAGTTCAGCCGGAACGACGCCGGCGAACCTTCGCTTTCGCCATATCTGAGACGGAGGAGGTCTCTAGCTGCGCGCCAACGACCGACGTCCTCGTCCAGGTCAGGCCGGCGCTCTACCGTCACTCCCGAGCATCGTCGTGCGTTCTCCGGGCTTCCCTAACGTCATCGCCGCCGTCGGGACTGGCCGGAACCCTATCCATCGCCCTTCTTCGTCTCCAGCTCAGACAAGAACCAAGACCTTGGGCCTTGGGCCAGGACCGCCCTCGAGCCAGGCTGGGCCTTGGGCCAGGCCAGGTCAGGTCTCGGCCCAGGTTGAGCCCGGGTCTAGTCAGGACCGGGTCTGGACCTGGGTCTGGGTCGGGTTTGGGGCCGGGTCCAGGTCAGGCTTGGGTCAGGGTCGGGTCTGGGTTCTGGACCGGGTCTGATCCGGGTCGGATTCGGGTCCAGTTTTTGGATTTGGGTCGGATCCAGGTCGGACAGTTTATTTAATTAATTTAAATAATTTAAAATGGAGAATTTAAAGGACTAAATTGATAAATTAGAGGACTGATTTGAACTGTATTGGGACTCATTACCACCTTGACTTGTTAAAATCAGACTTTGACCCCGATCGTGGAGAAGACTGGAGGTAACGAGCCAAGACGTCAGCAGCTAGGAGTTGATCGTTGACTGCTTCAAGGTAGAGAAAGTAGCGAATACCGGTTTAATTACGAAAAGTTACTAGTATGCATGTTAGGTAATAATAATAACCGGAGAGGTCCTAGTTGGCATATAGGATGTGATTCACTAGAATAACCGCTTCCAATTACATAATAACCGGACGAGTCTTAGTGTGCATGTAGGATGTGATTCACTAGAACAACTGCTTTCAATTCTTGGGAAATTGTCGTCCTGGTAGAATGGCCATGTTGAGCCTTAGGTTGTTTGCTGATTGAAATGTCTGATCTTTGATTGAGATGCATGAGGTGTGACTAAGTGTCGATAAGATTAAGAATCATGTTATGTTATACTCGGTGGGCATGTTGTGACTATGTGTGGGCAAGTGCGTCGTGTTTGATGTGATGTGAATCCTTGGTTGTGATATGATCGGATGAGTGATAGACCGATTTGTGTGTTATGGTGAGTTGGCTCGGTTGGTGTACCGGGGTCGAACTATGGCCTGTGATGCGTGTTGTTCTCTTGCTTTGTGTTCCAAGAGAAGGTGGGTCCGACATGATACCTACACTGAGATAGTATGCCGGTGTAAAGTATTGAGGACGATGACGGTTTAACCATTACCCCGATGCTATGTGGTCCGGGAAGGCGTACGACCTAGGTATGTGTCGGTCCAGTATGTGTGAGGCCCTGATTCTACGTGACAGGAAGACGTCCGATAGAAGGGTTTCCGGTTTGAGATGTTACCCCGATTCTACGTGACGGGAAGATGTCGGGATCGATGCTTTGTGTTCCGGTACGATATAAATGGGACAGGCTGTGATAGCCGGTGATGTTAAGGACGGTTGTACCAAGTTATGTGTTGTTTTGCTGTGTTTGTTGTGTGTGCTGATTGGCTCTGTGTATTGTAATATTTGTGACTTTGGTCTTACGAGGGTGATTGGCGGTTGGTACGGGTTTCGTGGGCGTTATTGACAGCTGTGCTTTGCTAGTATGCCCTAATTGGACGGTTACTCGTGGTATTGAACTGAAGTTCATAACCTTAACTGTCACGCCCCAAATCCGGTATTGACCGGACCCGAGACGTGACTTAGGGAAAATTTAATAACAGTTTAAAACAAATAATTTAAGTCTGAAAGTGGGAGAATCATATAAATCAGCAGAGTTTCAAACTTGAGTCCTACGCTCAATGAGTACATAAGTCCAAAGTAAATGGTACGCCTCAACAAACATAAGAATAAATCTAAGCCCGGACCCTCGCTAGCCCCATACTCCGCGATGTCCTCTACTCCATGTCAAAACCACTACCTGTAGAAAACACAGTAAAACGGGGGGTGAGCTTGACGCTCAGTAGGGAAAACCATAAATGCCTTCTTATCACGGAATTACCAAAACTCCAATCCACAGTTTAAAAGTATTAAAAAGGGTTCAAACACGATACAACACTTAAGTCAAAATAACGTCAACACTTCACGTTAAACTCCGACACTCAACCCCAACTATACCAACATCAATTCTGTAATAACGCCCAGCCTGAGGCCACACCAAGGAACAACCAACACCCAAATCCTCAGTACAAAGTCGATAGCACTCAATGGCACAATCACAGCAATCAAGCAAGGCAACCTCAAACACATAAACTCGAAACCTAATGCACGGTCTCGGGAGCAACCCGCTCGGCCCGGCGTAGCCGCACACAACTTTCCCCTAACACACAGTCAGGAGGGGCGGTCGACCCCATCGCGGCACATAACGTTTTATCGATCGACGGAAGGCAGGGAAATCGCCTCTTCGCGGCCTGGAACCTCGCGGCACACAACACAACGTTTTACCGAGTGCTAGTCGGAAGGTAGGGAAACCACCTTTCTTGTGTAACATAGTACACCAAGCCTCACACTTTACCGATCGCGCTCCGGAAGGTACGACTCACCTTGCGGAAGTACTTCTCTCACATTTTACCGGCGGCGTAACGGAAGGTACGACACACATCTTGGGCACCACTCAATACCAAGTTCACAGAACAATCACACTCACAATCACAATCATGGTTCAACAATGAATACAGCCATCAAGCACTTACCATCACTTACCGATACCACTCTCCACGTGGCCACCCCACCGGCTAAACCGGTATCCCTCAGCATCCCCAATCCAACATATCAACGAAACAGAAGAATAACCACTCAAATCATCAACACGTATTGCTAGTTCAATTCTACTCGTTTTCATGTTCGTTAATTATTATCCGTTCAATCAACACGACAACAGGCAGATTCACATAGCAAACATTCCTACAGGCACGACATGGCCCGATTCTACCAGCACGGCAACTTCCCAAGACAGAATCGTAAAGGTTCACAGTTCAATCGTCTACGCTAGTTGATCTCATCCGACATGCATACTAGTTCTTTATCTGTTTATTAGGTTTCGCTATATGCCTTCTAGAACAACCGTAAATGAGCGGGTTTCGAGGTAATCCCTACCTTGGTCTCTATCTGGGTCGCCAAGCTGCTGACGTCCTGGCCAACTCCGGTCTTCTCCGTACTCAGGGTAAAGGCCTGGTTTAACACAAAAGGGACGGTATCAGTCCCGGTCCCACCCATAACGGTCCTCAAATTTAATAAATTAAGTCCAGTAATTTATTTTGTCCAAACATCCTTTAGAAGTCCGATCAGTTGTCCGAAAGTCCAGGTATTATCTGATTTTAAGTCAAAGTTATTAATTAATTTATTAATTAACTGGTCTGACCCAGATCCGACCCGAGTCTGAAACCCGGACCCGAATCCGACACGGATCTGACCCGTCCAAGTCAACCGGCCCGGACCTGACCCGAGCCCGACCCAGACCCAAACTCAAACCCGACTTAGGACCCGGATCTCAGATCCAGTCCGGGCCCGAGGCCGGAACCAGGTTCAGGCCCGAGGCCCAAATCAAGTTCGGCCCAAGGTCCAGACCGGAGCTAAGGCCCAAAGCCCAAGCCGAGTACCGTCCCTGACCCTAGCCCAGCTCGCTCAGGTCTGGTGAGGCGTCTAGGGTTTCGGTACGATTCCGGCGGCGGAGGTCGAGGGTGGGTTTTCGACGGTGGGGGACGCGTCAGGGCACGGAGAGGCGCGAGGGAAGGGCGGCAGAGCCATTTCCGAGCTCCTCTGCTCCAAATCTGATGGCGTAGACACTTCGCCGGCGAGGAAAAACAGATCTGGAACCTCGAGACTCCGGCGACACTTTTCCAGCCAAGAACAACCACGTCGAGCTCGCGCAGGTACATAGAACGGGGAAAGGGAGTGAGGGGAAGATGGATCTGGGCGAGAAAGCGACCTACCGTCACTGAAGTGAAGACGAGGAAGAAGAAGCCTCGAAACTCGTGCGCAACAAATGAAGCTGAAGCGGCGCTGGAGACGGGTTTTGCGGCTAGGGTTTGCTGCGTGGACCTTGGGCCAGCTTCGGTGCGCGCGGGTGCAATGGGCCCGGTCTGGCTCGGCCCAAAGTCGAGTCTGATCAGGCCCAAGCCTGATCTCTTTTCCCTTTTTTTTCGCCTTCGTTCCAATAATTCGATTCGCTTTCCAATTCTGCCGCTTTAAAACCGTAAATTAGACACTTAAATTATCAGGACTTTACATTAACTACTTTTCCTACTGAGCGAAAGCTCAGCCCCTTACCTTGTTGTTTTTCAGGTGTTGAGCGGGATCAGTACTAGCAGGATTCTCGGAGCTTGGGAGCTGGCGAGGGTTTTGGCTAGTGTCTAGAGACGTACAGTTTTCATTGTTGCTTTGAACTCTTTTATTACGCGTTTTTACCGAGCTGTTGACTCGTGTGAATTTTCGGAACTTTAAATTGCTACTTGAGACCCTCTTTATTTATTAAACTGCGTTATTAATTATCGTTTTAAGTTCGCGTTTCGAGTCCGATCAAAACCTGATTTGGGGCGTGACACAAACGACATTCGGATTGTGGGACCTCCCCCCTGCGACCCGATCTGCCAGCGATGTAAAGACCGGGGATTTTAATGTTTTAAATTACTTTTGGAACGTCGAGGGTTGGAGAACGAGTTGAATCTTGGTTCAATTTCAAAAAAAAGAAATCAAAAAAAAAGGAGAAGAAGGGAAATGGGCCTGAGTCAGGCAGACCTAGGCCTCGGGCCGGATCAGTGTGCCAGGCCCAATACGCCAGGGCCCAAGTCCGTGAGCACTAATCCTAGCATCAGAGACACGCATCCTCATTTCCCTTCGTGTTTCCCGAGGAACTCCATTGTCCTCGTTCTCTCCTTCTCACTTAGTTCCCCCTCGTCCTCGCTCTCTCTCTGCGCGAACCTCGCCGGAGCTCCTCCTCCTCCCTCTTCTTCTTCTACTCCCTGCCACGACCGCCCTCATCCCCATAAAAACCCCAGGTGCCCTACTCTTCCTCTCCCTTCTCCTCAACTTGAATCGCACCAGAGCCGTCGTGCCATCGAGCTCGCTGCGCCTTTAACGGACCAGATCTGTGACGGTGAGGCCTCCTACGACCTCGATTCACCTCCCACTTCCTCCCTTCTTTGGAAATCGAGCATGGGTAGGCTCGATTTGGTCCGAGCTTGGCCGGAAGGGCAGGACCGGAGTCTCGAGCTTCAGATCCGAGCTCCAACGCCGGCGAAGCCTCCTCGCCGTCAGATCTGGACGGGGAAACTTTGAACGCTCGCCAAAAACCCCTCCCTCGTCATCCTGAACTCTTGACGTCGTCGCCACCGTGGAGAAATCATCCCGAGCTCCTAACGCTGCCGCCGTCGCCGGGGCCGGAACCCTAGCTCGTCGTCCCGTCTCCATCTCAGGCCAGAGTCACGAGTCTCGGGCTTGGGCCAGGACGAGACCAAGCGTCGGGCTTGGGCTCGGATCAGGGCCGACTGGGCCTGGACGCGAGTTTGGGTCGGGCATGGACTTAGGTCTGGGCCGGACCTAGACTCAGGCCTGGACTTAGGTTTGGGCCGGACCTAGACTCGGGCCTGTGTCGGGTCTGGACCCGGGTCTGGGTCTGGCTCGGGTCAGGTTCGGGTCTGGGCGTGGATCCGGGTCGGATTCGGGTCTGGGTTTCGGACTCGGTCGGATCCGGGTCAGGGCATTTAATTAAATAAATTAATTAACTTTTGGATTAAAACCAGATAAAATTCAAGGACCTATCGGACTTTTAAAGGACTTAAATCAGATAAATTAGAGGACTGAACCGTTAAATAAAGATGACTTATCTGATAAATTTCGAGGACCGTTACGGAATGGACCGGGACTGAGGACCGTCCCTCTTGTGTAAAACCAGGCTTTTACCCCGAGCGCGGAGAAGACCGGAGTAGGCCAGGACGTCAGCAGCTAGGCGATCCAGATAGAGACTGAGAGGTAGGGATTACCTCGAAACCCGATTTATTACGGTTGTACTAGAATGCATATAGGAAAACCTATTAACTGGATAAAGAACTAGTATGCATGTAGGATGTGAATAACTAACGTAGATGTTTAAACTGTGAACGTTACGATTACTGTCTTGGGAATTGCTGTGCTGGTAGAACCGGGCCATGTCGTGCCTGTAGGATTCTTTGCTGAGTGTATCTGCTTGCGTGATCTGTGTTGTTTGAACGGTTAATAAATAACAAACATGAAAACGAGTAGAGTTGAACTATTGATGCATATCGGCGACTTGAATGGTTATTCCTGGTTATTTGATTTGTTGAACTGTGGACTTGGGGAATGGATACCGGTTAAGCCGGTGGGGTTACCACGTTGAGTGTGGTGTCGGTAAGTGATGGTAAGTGCATGATGGTTACGAGGGTAAATTGAGAAGCTTGATATGTTATTTTTTCGGTGAAGCATGTGTTGCTAAGTTTTGGGCAATTGTGCCATGTGTGAGTGTGATCGTGATTGTGGTCGTGGTATGGTGGTTACCTGTGAGTGTGATTGTGATTGTGATTGTGGTACAGTGGTTACCCGAGAAAGGTGGTTTCCCTACCTTCCGACCGTGAGTCGGTAAAACGCTGTGTCCCGCGAAGAGGTGGTTTCCCTACCTTCCGACTAGCACTCGGTAAAACGCTATGTCCACGATGTGTTTCACGAAGAGGTGATTTCCATGCCTTCTGTGTGTCGGTAAAACGTTGTGTCCGCGATGTGTTACGCGAAGAGTGTGTTCCGCGATGAGGTCGACCGCCTCTCCCGACTGTGTGTTAGGGGAAAGTTGCGTGCGGCTACGTCGGGCCGAGCGGGTTGCTCCCGAGATCGTGTATTGGTTACGAGTTGTGTGTTTGAGAATGCCTTGGTTTTGATTGAGTGCTGCTTTGAATTTGAATGAGTATTGTTGTGTTGTGGCTATGAGTGTTTTCTTTGTTATGAGTTGTGTGTGACCGCGGATGATTTGATGTTGGGTTGTTCGATGATGAGTTCATGTGTGTGGCTTACATGCAAATTGGAGCGTCGTCTTTGTGGTTATCCGTGAGTCGGTAGTGAAGGGGTTCTGGACGAGGATATTCGGGATAGTTTGTGGTCGAGTAAAGTGAAGTTCGTTTAATTTGGGTTACTTGCTCTCGTTGTCACCTTCTCCTTTTAATCGTTAAAATGTTAGTTTGGAAACGTACTTGGGTGTTCATTTGGATGGTTACCTGCGACGTGTACCTTGGTAGAGTGGTTGGTGTTGAGTTAACGTTGGTTCGGTTGGTTTGGTGAGCCTCCGGTTAAAAAGGGGCTTTGTCTTTTAATCGTCTTAAGTGTCACGTCGTTGCATCAAACTTTTTAATCACCTTTAATTTGTGGAATAGCTTTCTGGTAAACCTGTTTTGAGATGGCTTCCGTGGTTTTTCCCTACTGAGCGTCAAGCTCACACCCTTACCGTGTTTTCTGCAGGCTTTAGCTTTGATTTGGAGTAGAGGCTATCGCGAATCTTGGGGCTAGCGAGAGTCGTGGTTTTATTTTATTTATTAGAGACGTACGTTGTATTTTGAGACTTGTATTGAATCGTTTGTGTAAGAACTGCCCCCGGTTGATCCCGGTCAAACCGGTGATTTCTAGCCAAGTTTGACTTTTGGCCGGAAAAGTCAATCAATGACTCAGGAAGTCATTCGGGACCTTTTCGGGGCCCAAAAATCTTATCCTTCATCACGATTAGCTTAGTTAGGCCATTTCCTTCAGTTTGACTGTAATATTGTGACGGTCAACTCTTGGTCAAACTCGGACTTTTTATCGGATTTTGTCGATTAAAATTGGACTGCTGGAATTTTATTTAAGTGAAAGTGACCCCACTTGACACTTGGCATTTTTGGCTTGGAGGAGGAAAAATGGGCTTCCATTGGCCATTATACCCTCCCAACTTACCTTTAAAAGGATAAGACCTTAAGGGCCTTTAAGTAAATGAACCCAATAGGTTATTTTAAGCAAAGGGAGCACACATTTCAGCTCATATTTTGCTAGTGCAGCCGAAAATCAGCTAAGGAAGAGAAGGGAGTAGAGCTCATTACTTGAGAAGGAAGAAAGAAGGAAAAACAATCAACTTGGACCTTGTTCTCTACCATTTCTTCTCCTTTTCCCTTCCAACTTCACCATCTTCTCATCCTCAAGGTATGGATGCCCTTAACTTTCCATTTCATCCACTTTTCAATTTGGGTTTTTGTGGGTATTTGACTTGAAGTTGAAGAACTAGCTATTTTGATTGTTGTTTGGAGAAGAATTAGTGAAGTTAGGTTGTTTTTGGTTGAAGCTTTGATGAACCCATTGAGGGTGTTGATGATTGGAGACTTTTGATGAACATTTTGGAGTTAGGAGGAGTTGGAAATGTGGTTTTTGGTCTGATTTTCATGGAACTCGAGCTGGGGAAGAAAGGGGGAGGTTCTGGACTGGTTCGTTACGGAACGTGACCCGAACCGGGCCATGTGCCGGCACGGCAGGCCGCACGGAACAGGCCAGGTATCGGCACGGTACGCGGCGCGGAACGGGCGTGAGTCCGGCACGGTACCTCACACGGTCCGTGTCTGACTCCGGGCAGGTGCGTCGCACGGACCGTGCTAGTTACCGGGCCGGTCTGTGATACGGTCCGTGCCAGGTTCTGGCACGCCCTGTGATACGTTCCGGACCGCATTCCGGATCAGTTTTCCAGAACCAAAACCCTTCCTTTTGAGTCCATTTCGATTCCTAGATCATTCCTTCGGCTTTGTTTCTATTCTTGAGGAATGTTCTGTATTTTAAGTTGAGTAACACTCCGTTGGGTTACTAATTTTGGTATTGTTGTGGTCCAAGACCGTGAGACCGAGAGGGGAAGAGGACTTGGACCCGTGAGAGGATGAAGAGTGCACTAGCCGGACATCCGCAACGAGAAGGTTGTTAGAGGAAGACCGCAAGGTAGGGAAAGTACTAACTCCTCGTGCATTTCAATACCTAGTATGCCTATTAGGATAATAAAATCGGAAAGGTCCTAGAATTGCATATAGGATGCGAATAACTAGAATAATCGTCTTTCAATTACTAATAACCGGACGTGTCTAGTATGCATGCGTAGGATGTGAATAACTAGTGTAACTCGCTTTCAATACTTGGGAATTGCTTTACTGGTAGAGAGGTCGTGATGAGCCCTCGGATTAGTTGTGTTTGCCTCACATGCCTTGATTGCCTAGTTTGGATAAGCTAAGAGCCTAATACAACTAGATTATTTGAATGTCGAACTTGGATGCATTGAATGCTTATTTGATCGAATGCTTGGATGAATGATTGTATGAATTTTGAGTGTAATTGATTGTGCTAAATGGTACATGATCAGGTGAATGATAGACCGATGGAGTGCGATTGGTAAGTGTAGCGGTAAGTGTAAGGTTATGTTAATACTTGTGAAGTGTGGTGATGGGAGAGTGAGTGCTAAGCTTGGTTGGTCCATGATTATTTAGTGTGTTATCCTCTTGTGAGTCTTTAAGTTGAGTTCTATATCGGTATGGCACCCACGCTGCGGGTGGGGTACTGTCTGTAAGGTACCCACACCAAAGGGAATACTGGTGTGGGGTAGTAGTACCTCAGTCGATGATTTGGTATGGTACCTACACCGAAGGGAATGCCGGTGTGGGGTAGTATCATAGTCGGCGTATTGGACCCTGCGGGGCATTGATTATTGGACCCTGCGGGGCATTGACTATTGGACCCTGCAGGGCATTGGTTACTAGACCCTGCGGGGCAATTGGACGGTTTACCCTGCGGGGAATGGCTACTGGTTGATTCACCCGAGCGTATGCGTCCTGCGGGAGCATTACCTTGGTTCTTGATGATTCATGGTCCCTTGGAGACGTTTCCGAGTGTCCCGACGAATGCGTTCTCATATGGACGTTTCCGGTATTCTCGACGTTATACGTCTTTGTGATGTCATGCGTCTCCTCCGGACCGAGGGAAAATCCGATATGACACAAAGAGTATTGTGGATCGGAGGGTGGTGACTTCATGTCCCACGGCATTACTTAAACGCTCTATCTTCTATTGATTGCTAAAGAAATGCATTACCTCCCTTATTTTCTATGATTATTGTTAACTCTTTGAAAGTGTTAAACACTCAGTTTACTCCCGTATGTCAATATACTCTCAGTTCTTCGTACTTTTGAGACTCGAACTAAAATCGTGAATTTCTATTTGTTAAGCTAAAAGGGCTACCCTTGTTATGCATTTTCCCTACTGAGCGTAAGCTCATCCCTACCTGTTTATGACTGTTTTACAAGTTTGCGTGATGATTAGTGGACTCGAGGCTCGGGAGCTTCTATGGGTCCGGGTGCTTGTTCTCCAGAGACGTTTGGTCGTATTTTTGGTCATGAACCTTTTGTTAAAGGATTTACTATGAGTTTTATGAATCTTTTGTTAAAGGATTTATTATGAGTTTTATTTGAGATTTTTGGATTGAACCTAACTTGGCGAGTTTATTGAAATTGTTATGTTTTTATTGTTAAACTTTAAGTTATCTTCGAGTCACGTCTCGAGTCCGGTCAACACCGGATTTGGGGCGTGACAGTTTGACTTTATTATTGTTGGATATTGGAGCAACTTTTTGAACCCCTACATCTCTGAAATTACTTTTACTTGTTTTTATTTAATTTTCACTAAGTCGCGTCTCGGGTCCGGTCACTACCGGATTTGGGCGTGACAAGCGAGAACAGGTATGTGGGTATTCGGCGAGTACCCGCCCAGAACCTAGACGCGTGATTTGAGCTTGAAACCTCCTAGTGGAAGATTATGTACAACGCATTGACCGGTAGATCGAACCGCGAATCGTGATCCGCTACTTAACAGGTCGGTATCGCGAGTTGCGCGTTGTGGAGCGCGTTTCTTGCGCTGCTGACCCACTAAATAACGGGTCAAGGTCGCGGCTCGCAAACCGCTATAGCATATCGCTGGTTCGCGCATCGTGAGTCGCACGCCAGTGAACCAACGTTGGCCATGGGGAAAAAAATCCGACTGTTCGCAACGGTCGGCAACAGCAATGATTTTTTATTATTATTTGAATTAAATCCGAATTAAACTACAAAAATCAAATTTCTTCCACCCACAAATACTCCCACTCTCATTCATCAAACCACCAACAATTCTCATATTTCTCTCAAAAATTTCTCTGCTTTCACTCTCAAATTCTAAACTTTCTTCTCCAAAAACCCGATCGAAAATTTCCGACAAGAAACTCCGTGTGTCTTCACTGGAGGCCGAAGAATATAGGTCGGAGGCAGTCAACCCCAATGATTTTCAATTCACCACCGATCAATTAGACAGCTTCCGAAACATGTTGAACATGAACATATATGTCCCCCAACTCATTCGTACAACTTGATTACAACACAAGCACTTTCAGCCTGCACATGTCTCCCTCAAATCTAAAAACAACATAAAGATCATTGGCATAATTCGATAAAATAGGTGAAGAAAGTTAACACCATCGGACCAACGATCAAACCAATAGCGGTTGAAGCCATATATACCAACGGGAATGTGGAGCATCATTTTCCAAACACATATGGTGGGGGCTAGTCAAAGATGACGCAAAGTGGCGTCATCATATCGGGACAGTTTGAGGACGGACTTGGTTTCGTTTTTATGTATTTTGGATTACTTTTTTGAATATCATAATGTAACTCCGTTGCATTTATTTTAAATAATTAATTTCAAAATCGATTTTTCCTGTAATTCTGCAACCTTGTACGAATAAACTCCAACAAAGACTATTACCATTACCATTATGGGACAAATACTTAATAGCCTCAATTTGGCATGAGAGAAACTGAAAATTGACAATTTCTTGAGACTGATAGTCCATGTGGATGCTCTCATAAAGACTTTACTCTTTCAACTAGGTATGAACTTCATCATATCTGTCCAAGTCAATTCTATAAATATTTAATATAAACTTATAAATAGCTAGGTTCAAACAAAATAAATGTTTTAAACAAATATGAGTTTAAACTTAATTTTAGCTTTAGAATAAGACTAAATTCATTTAATAAATTTACACCTAATTTCAACTTAAGGCTGAATTCACTTAATAAACTAATTGAGTTTCAAAATTCGTTTGAGTATGAGCAGAACTCAAACCGGACAAAAAAAATTGGAACCAAAATTTTAAACAAACTTAGCTAATCTAGAGCCCTACTCGAAATCTTAAACTTGAGGAAATAGTCTAGGAAGCTAAAAGGTCAAAATTATATTCATTCTAGAGCAATAACAGGTATCATTGTAGCTAATTGATACAATTCTACTCACAAAAAGTTGACTACCAAGTTTTTGTTCAACGCATTGCTTGTGACTGGAGAATTTTGGTTTTAATCACCTCATGGATGACTGTGTACATACATCTGAAACTTGAGCTACTGCAAAACTGTATCTTCCTCTGATCAGAGTACACTCTAAACATGAGCATTTGGAAAACCTGCCAATGAAACTCTTTCCTAGAAGTGCTCTCCAGCTGCTTTAGCTGCCTCCTTGTCCCCATCTTCATCCGGATTTGATCTGCAGTAGGTTGCATAGAGCCCAAGTTGCAACATACCAGCTATAGCACCAAGGCCATTGCTTATCTGTAGAGTTAATGGATACAAAACAGTTCGTGTCAGGAAATTATCTATTCATGCTTTATGGAGTTTTTGCATTATCATGTCTTACATATTGTACTAGAAGTTGAATTTACCAGTATGTAGACATCTAGCTTGATCAAGGCATAAATGGTCCAGATGATTCCATTCAAACAGTTTGTGAATGAGAGCCAGAATGGCATGTACTTCACGCTCTTCGTTTTGATGACCTTTCCCTGTTAAAACAACGTTCAGGGGCAGGGGTTGAAACTTACACAGTAAATATCATCACTGAATCAAGAAGTTCTAAATAGATGATCATGCATTTCATAATGTTGCCCGATTTGGAAGACGTACCATGACAGTAAGAGGTGAAGCGTACATGCAAATATTGAAAACCACACACATTATCCCAACTATCATGGATCTGTGGGTATGCCCATGAGCTCCCAACAATGTCGCAGTGACCACAACAGTCATAAAAACAACTTCTCCAGTAAGGACCATAGCCACCTTTTTCTGCAACCACAGCAACAAGGTGCAAAGTTAGGCTGAATCAAATCACCATAACCACAATAACATATCATCATCACACGTCGCCATTTGAAACTTTCAGAAACTAACCACAGATGCAGTATAGTTGTGCAGTGACTAAACCCTGTGAAGAAACACTAAGCAGCCTAATTACATGCATTGGAACAGAATGATCACTGCATATCCAGAAACTCGAATGAATTCAATTGAAGTTCCTCTAGAAAGTATAGATTCACCATTACAGAAACATACCCGCCCTTTTCCATCAGAGTAAGTGCAAAAAATGCCCAAGTAGATAATCTCCAAAACTAGCCCAACACCATTGATGGTGATTACCAGAAGGCTATCTGGATGAACAAAGGGCATACCATAGAACACCCAAATCATGCAGTTCAGAACAGTAGCCAGGTAAGGATCTGGCTTGAATCCCTCAACATCCTTATTCTTAATGATCTTCTGAAATGTGGGCCTGCAAACGTAATTTCAACTTCATTTCAACAAATAACATATTAAGAGAAGGTATGCATTCAAAATTGGACTAAGCTAACAAACCTGAGATATTAATCGCATGAAATAGTCCATGAACAAAATTTTCATTCATTTATCTCACGTTGCTGAAGTCAAATTTGTGTTAATACCATAACTAAGTCAATGCAATAATTTTTTGCCAAGCATTATATATAAAGCTACTGATGCGAAAATCTAAGGTTTCAATTTCCTAATTTGATGCACACATAAACATGAAACCTAGACCAATCAGGAGCATATCCATTACAATTTGTAACAGCTAGAGTGAATCAGACATAGTTAATTAGTAATTACCATGGTGAGATGAACAGGAGAAAGGAAACGACATTTCCTGTCCACATAAACAAACAGGTAGCAATTAGATCAAGCAAAACAGCTTTGGATCCATGATGGAAACAAAAACACATCCAAAAACCATTGTAATAAGTGAAATTAACTATATACAGCATTCACAGCACTTTTACAGTCAAGTATCAACCAATTTAGTTCGGGATTACTCGCCTACACATGTATAATCAAAATCAGGAAACAATGTACAAATATGCTACCATCCATTTTTATCGGCAATTAACTTCCAGAAACCTCAGATTATTCAATTATAGATGATCAAAATCAGAAAGCAAATCACAGTTCTATTTTCTGTCCATTTTTCTCGAAAAACAAACAGGAGAAAACAAATAATCTCCACAGCAACAGAGCAATTACAAATTCCTTACTCCAAAGATTGAAGAAAACATAAACGAAGCACAGACTCAGAGCAAGAACATCATCATTATAGAGGATGAATCGTACAAAAAAAAGCACATGCATACCGATTATGCCGACGATTTGGCGAGCAGCGTGAGCGCTAACCATCTGGAACAAACTCAAGTGAATGAGACAAAGAAGATTAGAGAGAGAGGGAGAGAGATGATCTAGAGAGAGGTGGAATGTGAGAGGAGAGACATGTATTTATAGCAGAGACGATAGAGTGAGTGAGAGAGCAATGAAATTGTAAATGTGCCGAATAATTACTTACAAGAGTTCCTCATCATCAGATTTATTTCGATAATATCTTCTCTGAGTCGCCGACATTGCTCGTCGCTGCAAATTAATCGGACTCAGTGCCCTTTTCTCTCTCTAGAATCCACACACACTTTCTCTCTCTCTCCAAAATGCGTTGCTGTTTTGCATGGAGTGAACGAGCCGTTCGAACCGTGGAGTTTGTTGCAACCTTTACGTATTTGACCTCACTTTTCCTCTTAATTCCCGAAACTGCCACTACCTGAGTATCAGTATCAGTACTGGTTGGTCCTTATCTTTAATCTAGTTAGCTTCTAGGACCACCCAAGCTTTTTTCCATGGCCCGTCAGCACATAACAATCTTCACACCATTAAAACCGTTGCGGGTGACTTTGGAGAGACAATAACCGATTTGTTTATTTATTTATTTGAGTGTGTACATTTTGTCCCACTTTTATGTCACCAAATATACGAACATCATCATTTATACAAAGTCCCACAATTTTTTTTTGGAAGATATACATATAGTTGAGCGCAGAGAGAGAAACCTAATTATCTCTGCGCGCAGCCCCTTCCCCCACTCCCCTCCTTTATAGCAGCCACCATTCTCCACCATTGAACTCCCTGTTCCAAAGTTCTCCATTACCTTCCGGGGTCCAATCGAAGCCCCTGTTTCCAAAGCTCTCCACACACCTCCTTGAGGTCCATTCTACCTGTTGAAAGTTGATCCAAATTCAAGCTATTTTGTGGCTTGGTTGCCAAGCAACTAATTTAGGGAATTGTCTTAGCTTGATTAGCAAGTAATCAATTTAGGGAATTTATGCCCTGTTTCCCAAACTGGGTCTTAATTGTGTAGAGATTTTTATTTCCCTATTTTGTATGAAGTATCTCTACACCACTCCTATAAATACCACCTGTAAGCTGCCATGAGGGATAAGTTGAATCAGTGTAAATCCCCGGCGTTGTGTAAACATTCTCCCTATAGTGAAGTTTTGCTGGTTGGCGCCCGTGGTTTTTTCCTCTCCGTTGTTTGGAGGGGTTTTCCATGTTATATCGTTGTGTTCTCCGTTTTTGGTTTTGATCGCTATTTCGTTTTATTGCCTATCGTTTTATAACAAGTGGTATCAGAGTCTGGTTGTTCAATCTAGGTTTTCTGACGATATGGCATCATTGAAATTCGATCTACCGTTGTTGGACTACACCACACGATTTTCTCTGTGGCAAGTAAAGATGCGGGCCGTTCTAGCTCATCCTGACCTTGATGATGCGCTAGATGGATTCAACAAGAAGGATCCGAAGACGTGGACCGATGAAGAGAAGCGTAAGGATCGTAAAGCTCTATCTCTGATTCATCTTCATCTATCAAATAATATTTTGCAGGAAGTACTGCTGGAGAAAACTGCAGCAGCGCTTTGGCTCAAACTGGAATCGATCTGCATGTCCAAGGATCTGACCAGTAAGTTGCACGTGAAGATGAAGTTGTTCACACACAAGCTGCAAGATGGTGGTTCTCTACTCGATCACCTAGCGGTCTTTAAGGAGATCGTTTCTGATTTGCAGTCCATGGAGGTAAAGTATGATGATGAAGATCTAGGTTTACTACTCTTATGTTCATTGCCTAGTTCTTTTGCAAATTTCCGAGATACCATATTATTGAGCCGCGATGAACTAACTCTTGCGGAAGTTTATGAGGCCCTTCAACAGAGGGAAAAGATGAAACTTATGGTACAGGGAGAAGGATCATCATCCTCCAAGGGAGAAGCTCTGCAGGTACGTGGGAGGACCGAGTAGAGGAACAACAACTATGGAAATAAAAATAAGAGCAATAACAGGAGAGGCCGTTCTAAGTCCAAAGGAGGTGACAAGTTCTGCAAGTATTGTAAGAAAACCAATCACACCATTGAAGATTGTTATAAGCTTCAGAATAAGGAGAAAAGAAACGGTACGTACAAACCGAAAAACAATTCTGATGGTGATGGTAAGGCCTCCGTTGTTTCCAACGATAATTCTGATAGTGATTGCTTAGTTGTGTTTGCTGGATGTGTTTCTGCTTATGATGAATGGATTCTTGATACTGCTTGTTCATTTCATATCTGTTGTAACAAAGACTGGTTCAGTTCTTATAAGTCTTTGCAGAGTGGAGATGTGGTGCGTATGGGAGATGACAACCCACGTGAGATTGTGGGCATAGGCTCCGTTAAGTTCAAGATGCATGACGGCATGATACGCACATTGACAGATGTGAGACACGTACCAACCATGGCGAGAAACCTCATCTCTCTCAGCACTCTTGACGATGAAGGGTACAAGTACTCCGGCTCACAGAAAATTCTAAAGGTATCAAAAGGCTCTCTCGTTCACATGATAGGTGATATGAACTCTGCAAGATTATATGTTCTTAGAGGTAGCACTTTAAATGATTCTGCTACTGCTGCTGTTATTTCTTATGAACCTAGTAAAACTAATTTGTGGCACAAACGCCTTGGACATATGAGTGAACAAGGCATGACAGAGTTGATCAAGAGAGATTTACTTGATGGCTGCAACATGAGTAAGTTGGAGTTTTGTGAGCACTGCATTTTTGGTAAGCACAAGAGAGTTAAATTCAATTCTTCCGTTCATACCACTAAAGGGATATTAGATTATGTGCATGTTGATGTTTGGGGTCCTTCGCGTAAAACTTATCTTGGTGGTGCAAATTACATGCTTACTATTATTGATGATTACTCTAGAAAAGTGTGGCCTTATTTTCTAAAACATAAATCTGATGTGTTTGACACTTTTAAGAAGTGGAGAGTTATGGTGGAGAAGCAAACCGAGAAGAAGGTAAAAGTGCTTCGTACTGACAATGGCATGGAGTTTTGTTTAAATGATTTTGACAACTATTGTAGCAATGAAGGCATTGTAAGGCACCACACCATCCCGTCCATGCCTCAACAGAATGGTGTGGCTGAGCGCATGAACCGAACCATCATCTCTAAGGCTCGGTGCATGCTTTCTAATGCTCGTATGAGCAGACGTTTTTGGGCTGAAGCAGCCTCCACCGCCTGCTACTTAATAAACAGATCTCCAAGCATTCCACTTGATAAGAAAACTCCCATTGAGGTATGGTCTGGCTCACCTGCTGATTATTCAATATTGAGAGTTTTTGGTTGCACTGCTTATGCACACGTTGATAATGGAAAGTTAGAGCCTAGAGCTGTCAAGTGTGTGTTTCTTGGTTATGGCTCAGGAGTAAAGGCATATAAGATATGGAATCCTGAAACTAAAAGAATTTTGCTGAGCAGAAATGTTGTTTTTAATGAGGCTGTCATGTTCAATGATAGTGCCTCTGTGGATGCCTCTGATGTTCTTGATGTTACTAAATTTTCTGATGATGAGCAACAGAGGATAAGCGTGCAGGTGGAGCACCTGGACGACAAAGTAAATGAGGTTGTTGAAGATAATGAAAATGATGACATTGGTGTTCAGCTTACACCACCTGTTTTGCAGCAAACAAATAATTCCATTGCTGCTGATAGACCGAGGAGAAACAAAGGTCCTCGCCCTCGTTTAATTGAACATTGTAACGTTGTTCACTATGCTTTGAGTTGTGTTGAACAGGTGGAGCATGATTATGATAGCCCTGGTGATATGATGAAGCTAGTTCCTGTTGCTAAGTTTGAGCTTTGCTCAAGCTTAGTTGGTATAATTGTTTAGCCCTAGTGGCTGTTTGGCGCCGAAAGTATTTTTTCTTTGTTCGTTCAGGGAGATGTCTACCGTTTCATGCTATAAGGAGGAATTTGTCTCAAGGTGGAGTTTGTTGAAAGTTGATCCAAATTCAAGCTATTTTTTGGCTTGGTTGCCAAGCAACTAATTTAGGGAATTGTCTTAGCTTGATTAGCAAGTAATCAATTTAGGGAATTTATGCCCTGTTTCCCAAACTGGGTCTTAATTGTGTAGAGATTTTTATTTCCCTATTTTGTATGAAGTATCTCTACACCACTCCTATAAATACCACCTGTAAGCTGTCATGAGGGATAAGTTGAATCAGTGTAAATCCCCGGCGTTGTGTAAACATTCTCCCTATAGTGAAGTTTTGCTGGTTGGCGCCCGTGGTTTTTTCCTCTCCGTTGTTTGGAGGGGTTTTCCATGTTATATCGTTGTGTTCTCCGTTTTTGGTTTTGATCGCTATTTCGTTTTATTGCCTATCGTTTTATAACACTACCGTCGTCGTTCTTTTGATCGGAGTCGGTTTTATTTTCTCTTATCTTTTTGCAGACGGACTACTTCCGAAGGTCGCCGCCTATCGTTCAATCCGTGCCACGGCCTCTCCCTCGCTTCGCGCCACCGATCATGCGTCGTCGGACCGGTCCCGCCCTCGAGCCAGTAGCCACAGTGGCCCCCCTGACGCTCTCCGGAATACGGGCTCCATGCGCCGTTTTCCATCTGCAGCGGCCTACCGCCCCAGGGTCACCCCTCGCCGGCATGGGCCTGCTTCCTAGATGGATCTGGGATGCAGGAGGAGGAACGGGAGTTCGGGACCTACTTCACAGGCACCCAACTTCGGGACTCTCAACCCCGAACAAGTTTTTGGAGCAGGGAGATCTCTGGAATTCTGCACTAAAGACAAATTCTCCAGTAGGTTCCGCTGTTTTAGTTCGAATAATCATGTGGCTCAATAAGTTTAGGAATTTGGTTTATTATTTTTTTGTAACGTTGGATCGAGGAACTCCTAAGTTCGGATCCGCGAATCAAAGCGGACTATATGTATGGAACCATGTGCGCCCGACGGGCTACGGCCGGTTGGGACAAAAGCTGGTATCCGGGACTGTTATGTCCCTCCTTGTAAGCACGATTTTATCGTAATACTACTTCTTTCCCGTTTAAAAAACAAATTTTTTTGAGTAAAAAGGCATGTATTTTTTCAAGCAAATTAAATTATATAATATCGATAGTCAAGGGATAAACCCGATACAAGTCAAAAAGACGGTCGGAATCTCCCTTTTAGAAACAGGTGATATGACACACGTGGTTGAGAATAAAACTAATTCTACACAAACAATTAGAAGAGCTCCGGCAACTGAAGGTATGTTCAATAACACGAGACCAAGGAACTAAGTCAGGAGGGAGGGAGGTTGTCTTGGGTTGATGGGATTATCACCCCAAGGTACATGACCCCCATATAGGACCAAGGAAAAGTTAGGAGGTAAACTGGACGGGGGTAACATGTTGGTCGTCCATTACATTATGGTCAATGTCCATTAAAATAAAAGTTCTCTTCTTGGAGCTAGTCGCTGCTTCGTTTGACCGGATTTTATTTTCTCTAGCAAGGGTTTTTATAGCCGTTATCTTCCTTGGGCCTCTCTTGATCAGTTTTTTTTTTTGCGGTTCTTTCTTTGACTTGCTCTCCGTCGGAATAAACCGTTTCGGACATGTTCGAGACTCTTACCCTATAGCTCGAATGCCCATTTAATCCATGTGGCAACCTAAGGATTCTATCTTTATTCTCATATAGGTGTGCATCTATCACCTTTTTTTTACTCAACTCTGATGGATATGTTCGAGACTATGTCCAGCCCTTATTTTCTAGTTTTCATAATAAATTTTCGGTTTATGCTAAAAATTATTCATGCTTATAGTCAACTTTAAAAATATAAATTATATATACATAAAAGATTAATAATAAAGATTTCAGATAAAAACCTAAAAATCGAGTCAATGTTATAAAAAAATATATGTCTAAGTCCCGCTTAAATAGTCTTCTTAGCGGACTTTTACAACACTTCACAAAATTGTTCAATCCGCATATAACCGACCGATTTGTTAAAATTGATCATGTGTTATAAAAATCAACGCTTAGACGTCACCTAGACAATCGCCTAGACCGATTCTCACAACACTTACGGTAAATCAGACTCCACTAGGAAAAATATGACAAATAAATCTCAAAACCATAAACAGCCCCTTCAATTGATCTCTAGCTTCTGGCTATTTCTTTATGTTACAGAAACCGTATAATTGTTTTTTTTAAAACGGAAGATCGAGATTTTATTATTTGAAATGTAGTAAGATAGACATGAGTGCATCCAGAATAGTGAATCCGGACCACGAGAGGACAGACAAAGAACGGGCTTCCCGAGCTAGCCAGTGGGCTGCTCCGTTCGCTGACCTAGAGATATACTCAAGTTTAACATCCTCGAGAGTAGCTAGAAGGGTCCGACAGACGTCCACCAGTCGGCCCAACGGGGAGAATACCTGATGTGACCCTTGGATTAGGTGCACCAGGTACTGGGCATCGCTCTGTATAATGAACTTGGAAGAGTGTGATGCTTGGATCTATTCCATGGCTTGCCATATCGCCATGGCCTCAGAGTATTCAGGGCCCAACATACCGCTCCCACACCCATTTCTCCCTTCCAGGACCCCACCCGTCTCTGTTCGACAAATCCAGCCCCAGCCAAACTGCCCTGAATCCGCAAAAGTCGCTCCATCCACCCAAATCCGGTTTTGACCGAACTCGAGACGTGAACTCAAAAGTAATTAATTAATAAAAGTAAGAAGGAATTAAATGAAATAAACCTCAATTTTTTAGTTCCAAAATAACAATTCTGATAAATATAACATGAGTCAACCGCTCAAATCCGAACTATTTAAAACATAGTTTAGTAAAGAAAAAGGGGTACGTCTCTAACACATAACACCACCCGGACCCTCAACGAGCTCCCGAGCCCTGAGACGTCCTCCAGGCCTACTCATCAATGAAACCTGTAAAACAGTAAACACGAAGGGGGTGAGCTTACGCTCAGTAGGAAAAAGTAGTAAAGTAAAAAGAACCACCGCTTTGACAACAAAATCCCGATTAGTACAATTATCCAAAAGACACCATAATTAGAGATCAACAGAATTGCAACACTTAATAAAATAGTAACTCAAAGGGGATCAACGGGGAGACAACTTATTCACCAATAGATTAACTAAAGAAACACACGAGTACCAAAAAAATAGATAATTTAAGCCACTAGACTCCGATCCACACACAAACCAACACATCACACCGGAATGCCCCTCGGTCAAGATGTCCTCCCGGAAATGCCCCCGAATGGGACACATATCATCGGGCTCTCGGAAATGTCCCCGAAGGGACACATATCATCGGGGTGAAACAAGTCTCTCCGGAACACGTAGCATCGGAGTGAGACAACAGTATACCATGCCGGAATATCCCTCGGCCTAGGTCTTCCCGGGACACGTAGCATTGGGGTGGAACAGTCTCTTCGGAACACGTAGCATCGGAGTGAGACAACAATATACCATGCTGGAATATCCCTCGGCCTAGGTCTTCCCGGAACACGTAGCATCGGGGTGAAACAACAAGATAAGCATATCGGATCGGCACCTCCCTCGGTCGGATAGCCTCCCGGAAATACACCTCGGGGCAAGTAAACCACAATGCACACAATACCAAACAAACACATTACACCGAACTCATATTATCAACCAAGCTTACCGACATGACTTACCAAGCATGTCCAATCGGTCTATCATTCACCCGATCACATCACCAGACACAATCATATCACATTCAACACAGTCACTCAACCAATCAAGTCACAGAGAAACCATTCATATCATACTCATCATAAATCATCTAATTTAATAAGACTCTTATATTAATCAAAGAATGGAACATGCATCGACAATTGAGGACACTCAACCATCATCAATACAAGCAATCACGCAATCCTAAGGCTCGACATGGCCATTCTACCAGCACGGCAATTTCCCAATAAATGAAAGCGGTTAAGCTAGTGAATCACATCATATATGCATACTAAGACTCTTCTGGTTATTATCGTAATTGAAAGCGGTTATTCTAGTGAATCACATCCTATATGGGAACTAGGACCTTTCCGGTTATTATTATCCTATAGGCATACTATTAGCATTCTTTAAATTAAGAGTGGAGTTTACTACTCTTCCCTACCTCGAAAATAGACCAAACCTAGCTGCTGACGACCTGGCTAGCTTCCTCCTCGTCCTCTCACGCGGTCTAAAGGCCTTCTCCTTCGTCGAGCTCGGGTTCAAGGTCTTGGATCACAATTAATACTATAATTAAAGGTTAACCAAGGGTAGTTTAAGAGGCAAACATCTAAGTTAAAAAAAAACCCAACCGTTTGGTTCAAAATAACCTTTCGAAATAAACGAAAAACACCCAAAAGGACTCAAAAGGACCAAAACTGGTCTGCCACGGATCGGGTCACGGAGCCGTGAGGCTCGCCGTCACGGATGATGTCACGGACCCGTGACGTGTGCCGTCACGGTCTCCCTCACGGAGACGTGCCGTCACGGTCTCCCTCACGGAGACGTGACGTCTCCCGTCACGGTGCCCGTCACAGATCCGTGACGGCTCAGACCTGTTTCGTCCTTCTTCTTCCTACAGCCTCCTTTCCACGAAATTACAGTCCAAAAACCCCATTTTTATCAACTCCAAACCTCCAAATCAGTCCCAAACTTCAAAACTCCAATACCCATATGGGTTTTCATCAAAACAACAACAAATCAAAGGATTTCTACTTAAATCAATCATCTACTTCTCCAAAAACATCATCTAACCACATAGAACTCAAAACCTAGCTAGTTTAAGCAATTTCCATGAAAACACATAACTTGAAATGAATTAAAATGAGATTGTGAGAGTTTACTTACCTTTAGAATGATGAGATGATGAAGAAGATGGACTTTTTGAGAAGATTGGGTGAAGAAATGGCTTGAAATGAGGTCCTTTTCCCTTGCTTCTTCTTCAAGCCTCAATGGAAGCTATTCTTCTTCCCCTCTCTAGCA
Source organism: Erodium maritimum (assembly GCA_963921825.1). Taxonomy (NCBI): domain Eukaryota; kingdom Viridiplantae; phylum Streptophyta; class Magnoliopsida; order Geraniales; family Geraniaceae; genus Erodium; species Erodium maritimum. The sequence continues at coordinate 18,231,038 of OY997593.1, read as the reverse complement.
AATTTCGGCCAACACACTAGAAATGACAAGAAATGGTCCAAAATTGAGTCATTTAACCTAAGGGTGGAATTCCCAAAATGCCCCCTTGCTCTTATCCATTCAATGCCAACTCATGAGGGCTAAAAGGGTCCTTTTTGTAAAACCCAACTTATTTCTAGAAGGGTATTATTGTGAAATGTGAAACGTTGGAGTAGGAATTTACAACCAGTGTTTTTGAAAAAGAAAAATTAAAAAAAAGGAGAAAATAAGATAAATTGGACTGAGTTGGGGAATTGGGCCAGCTTGGGCCCAATTCAGTTAAGCGCGCGCCCAGGCCCACGAGCACGAAGCTCCAGCCCAGACCCACGTGTTCCTAACCCTAGACCGCGTCCCCTCGTTTCCCCACTTCTGCGCATGATCTTCGAGACACCAGCTCCTTCTCTCTCTCTCGCACACCCTCGCTCCCTCTCGACATTTCGCCGCCGGCGACTCTGCTTCCGGGTTAAATCTGAGCCACTTCTGCACGAGGACGATACCGAAGCTCCAAATCCTCTCCATCTCTCCTTTCTCCGTCAGATCTGAGCCCCCCCTCACTCGCGAACCCGCGCCGCCGTCATTTCTCGCAGAAGAACCAGACGCAACGCTGAAGTCTCGCCTCGCCGTATGCCCCCGTTCACGCTCCGGGTCGTGTCGTGCCCGTGAAGGAGGTCTCAGCTCAGACCCACAGCGTGCCGACCCCGTTCTCCTCCCCCGACGACCTTCCCTCATCTGAAAGACGCGCGCACGAGGCACCTCTTCGCCAGAGCTCCTCGCGGCGGTTTCTACTCTCGTGCCGGAGAGTTTAACCCAGATCCACGATAAGATTCGACGCCCAACCACCGTCGCCTCCCTCTGAGCTCGTCTTCGACGCCACTGGAGTAGAGCCGCCACCACCATCACAAGACAGGCCAACCCTAGCCACGTCTCAGGCTTGGGTTTGGGCCAGCCGGTCGTTTGGGCCTTGGGCCGGGCAGAACCAAGGACGGGCCAGGCCCAGGGTCTAGGTCCGGGTCAGGACGGGTTTGAGCCGGGTCCGGGTTTAGACCGGGTTTGGATCCGGGTCGGTTTCCGGATTCGGGCCGGGTTTCGGGTCGGACTTGGGTTGGCCGGGTCGAACCGGTTTACAGATTTAAATATTTTAAAATCAAATCTGACTATTTAATTAATTAGACTTAAAATTTGTTTACTTAAGGACGTTTGAGACGACTCCGAGGACTTTGGACACTTGAGAACTGATTGGACCTTTTGTCTGTAAACCCAGACACCTACTTGGACTTGCCCGAGAACTTGGACTTCGCCCGAGAAGCAGCTAAGAGTATTGTTAGAGGAAGACCGTGAGGTAGGGAAAGTACTAAACTCCTCGTGCAATTTAATACTTTAGTGTGCCTATTAGGTTAATAAAATCGGAAAGGTCCTAGAGTTGCATATAGGATGCGAATAACTAGAATAATCGTCTTTCAATTATTGATAACCGGACGTGTCTAGTATGCATGCATAGGATGTGAATAACTAGTTTAAATCGCTTTCAACACTTGGAAATTGCCATGCTGGTAGAAAGGCCGAGGTGAGCCATAGGATTGTTTGTGGTTGCCTCACATGCTTTGTCTGCTAGGCTTTAGGATAAACTAAGAGTCTAACGAAACTAGATAAATTGAATGCTTGAATGATTGAATGATTGAATGAATAATTGAATGAATCTTGAATGATTGAATGATTGAATGAATGATTGAGTGTAATTGATTGTGCCAATTGGTATGATCGGGTGAGTGATAGACCGATGGAACGAGGTTGGTAAGTATGCCGGTAAGTGTAACTGTGGGTATGAATCCCTTGTGGAGTGTATTCGTGAATCCGTGGATTTTTAAGTTTGGTTGCATGATATGTTAGCATATTAGTCTCTTGTGTGTGTTTTGAGATGATTTGGTGATCCGGTATGGTACCCACACCGTAGAGGATTCCGGTGTGGGGTAGTATCATAGCCGATGGATGGTTTACCCTGCGGGGAATGATTATTGGTGATCCGGTATGGTACCCACACCATAAAGGATTCCGGTGTGGGGTAGTATCATAGCCGATGGATGGTTTACCCTGTGGGGCCTTGGTTATTGGACCTTGTGGGGCATTGGTTGTTGGATCCTGCGGGGCATTGGTTGTTGGACCCTGCGAGGCATTGTTTGGTTGACCCTGCGGGGCAATTGGATGGTTTACCCTGCGGGGAATTGTTACTTGTTGATTCACCCGAGTGTATGCGTCCTGCAGGAGCATTACCTTGGTTCCCGATGACATATGGTCCTTTGGGGGCATTTCCGAGAATCCCGACGATATGTGTCCCTCAGGGATGTTACCGGTAGCCCGATGTATGTGCCTCCTCTGGACCGAGGGAAAATTTGACATGACACGAGTACCCTTGTGGATCGAAATATGGGATCCGACATGACACAAGAACCTATTCGTGGATTGGAGTATTGAGGATTCGAGCTGTTGGTGTGATATTTACTTGCTCCCATTTTAGTAGTTATCAATTATTTACAGCACTTTTCATTTATTCTCTTAAAGTTACCGTTGTCCTTAAGAATGTAATATTGTTCTTATCTTTGCCTATTTTATAGCATCCTTTTGAGTAATAGTATTAATTGCAAGATGTGTCGTCGTGCTAAAGCAATTTTATTATTAAATTAGAGGTTAAACTGTTTATGATTTTCCCTACTGAGCGTAAGCTCACTCCCTGTTATTTTATCTAATGTTTTTACATGCATGCTTGATGATTAGTGGACTCGAGGCTCGGGAGCTTCTGGATAGTCAGGCTGTTTAGCTTAGAGACGTGTTGGTCATCTGTACGGAACCTCATATTTTACGTACTCTATTTAGAGCCTTGACTCTTATTTATGATTTTGAACATATTACTTGAGTATTTGATCGGAACCTATTTGAGCAGTAAATCGGTTTTATTATTATTTTGTTACTATTTAATTGTCAACTTAAGTCACGTCTTGAGTCCGGCCAAAACCGGATTTGGGGTGTGACACTTTTAGCCTCCCTTCTTCCCCTCCAAGCTAACATGGACAAGTGTCCATGCAGGGACCACTTCTTATTTAATTAATTCCAGCAACTCCAAATTAATTAACTTTAGTCGATAAAAAGTCGTCGTTTGACCGAAAGTTGACTTTTTCACAAATACAGTCATTTGAAAGGAAACGGCCCAACTAAGCTAACCGTAACGACGGATAAGCTTTGTTGGCCCCGGAAAGGTCCTGAATGACTCCCGAAGTCATCGGTTGACTTTTCTGACCGAAAGTCAAACTTCGTCAAAAATCGCCAGTTCGACCGGGACCGACTGGCTTGTTTGCATGTAGTGGAGGCTAACGATGGGTTTAGGGCGACCATTTTGTGCTTCTGACCAGCTACACTGGTTGCTTAGGATCGTGGCAAGTATATCATGTGGTTTGGAGATAGTCTGATCTCAGACCCTAGCATTCCTCGCTTTCCATAGTTCCCACAGGAAAAGACAGGCTTTACTTTTTACCTGCATATCGGGTAGTAGTATCAAGGCACATAGTCAGTCATGCAGCGTACCAGACGGAGGGATAGGAACCCATAGGCCTGCTATATCCCAAACAGACCTTGCGAAAGGATAATGGAGAAGGAGATGATCCGTAGTCTCCTGGTCGTGCTGACACATCTGACATGTGTCTAGAATCGGGACAAATTTTGTTCGAAGATTGACTGCGACCTGTAGGGTACCAGAGAGAGCTCGTCATAGGAACACTTAGATTCGCGGTTGAATGTCCAAATCCCATATGCCCGTCCAAACTGTCGTCCCTGTCGAGACATGCCAGCGGCCATTCTCCCGGAATAACGCCCTCTAGCCTTCCTTGACCGAATACAGTCCCCGAATATTGAACTTCCAGGACCATTTGTCTTCATGCAGGGGAGGGGCGGGGCACCTGTAATATGTCTTCTACAATAGTCGGAGGGAGGTTCTGTTGAAGTTTCGGAACGTCCCACAGATGATTATCCGTGGCCAGATCCGACATCCGCATAGCCAGAGTGATACAAGTATGGAGTGGGATGACCGGGTTATTCCCCAGTAGCCAGGGAGAGCACTCCACCATAGTTGAGCAGCCGTCCCCAATAGTCCGAATCAACCACTGTCGAAGTAAACCCTGTGTTGCACGAAGCCCCGTCCAGATCTGACTAGGGCTATTTCCACCTTCAACTGAGAGGAAGTCACCCTTCGGGAAGTACCTCGCCTTTAGAACGCGAGCAACCAAACTGTCCGACTGGGTTAGCAACTTCCACCCCATTTTTTCCAGCAATGCAATGTTCATATCTCTCATATCCCGGAAGCCCATTCCCCCATCCTCCTTTGGTCTACACAATTTCGTCCAATCTTGCCATATTATCGGTTTGGTGCCTCTGTGGGTACCCGTCCACCAATACCGAGCTAGCGCGACATGTATCTTGTTGATGGATTCCCTTGGTAACAAGAAGACGCTCATAGCATAAATCGGCATAGCTTGGAGTACTGACCGTATCATTACCTCCTTTCCCCGGCAGATAGAATTTGACCATCCCAGGTTCCAATTTTGGCAACAATCTGTTCACATAGAAACTGAAGACTCTGGCCTTTTCGTCGTCCCAGCATTGGGGACCCCAAGGTACTTTGTCGGGCCTGAGATTTCCTGTATCCCTAAAATACCACAACAAGCCAATCTATTTTCCATGGTCGTATTTGTACTGAAGAAAATAGACGACTTGCCCTTGTTGATGACTTGACCTGATAGTCGGCCGAAGGTATGCATAATCTGGTTCAGATGTGTCGCCTCCTCTAAGTCAGCCCTGCAGATAATGTAGCAATCATCTGCAAAAAAGATATGAGAGACTAGCGGGGCTCCTCTGGCCACCGAGGCCCCGTGGAGTGTACCGGCCCTCTCCGCTTGATCGAGCATGCGGGACAGACCCTCCATACAAAATAGGAAGACGTATGGGGATAATGGGTCACCTTGTCAAACCCCCCTCCCAACTGTGAACAGAGGCGTATGCTTCCCATCTGAGCTCACTGTATACTGGATAGAGCGCATACAAGCTAAGACCAGAGACCGTCAACCTATATCAAAACCAAAAGCACCCATCATAGATAACAAAAATGACCATTCCATTCTGTCGTAAGCCTTACTCATGTCCAGTTTCAAAGCCATGTAGCCCCTCTGTCCTTGCGTTCTACGCCTAAGAGTATGTATAAGTTCATACGAGATAATCCCATCATCCTGGATATGCCGTCCTAGCACGAACGCTCCCTGATTCGTGGAGATAATCGGATCCAGTAGTGGTTTTAACCAGTTCGCCAACACTTTAGACAAGATTATAAAGATGACGTTGCAGAGGGCTATCGGGCGTAGCTCTGTGATCTTCTTCGCCCCTGGTATCTTTGGAATCAAGACCAAATTGGTCTTGTTGACGTCTTGGTCAATGGTGCCCGTTGCTACTACAGTTCGGAAAAATTCGATAACTTCTGGCGCCAACGTGTCCCAGAGATGTTGAAAATTTTTCGGGTTGAGGCCATCGGGACCCGGAGACTTCGATGGTCCCATCTGGAACACTGCCTGGCGCACCTCCGCGTCCGTTACCCTTTTGGTCAGCTGTAAATTTTGAGCCGGGTTGATCATATGGGGAACTGGCATAGGGAGATCATAGTCCTCAATATCACCTGTTGTAAAGATATCGGAAAAATATGAGTGAATCAGTTTACTCATTCCCGTGTGCCACTGCAGTTCCACCCCTGCGCCGTCAACCAGTGATTTCAGCTTGTTTTTTGCCTGCCTTTTCGTAGCCGATCTTTGAAAGAATTTCATGTTTCTGTCCCCTTCTCCGAGCCAGTGTTGTTTTTCTCGTTGGCGCCAGATTTTTTCTTGCTTTGCCAGGGCCCGGTTATACTGTTTCTAGAGCGCCAGGCGGAGTTTAATTCCCTATCTATCAGATCGTCCATTTAACTCACCCAATCTCCTCTGAAGATACCGGATCTGATTGATGTTATCGCGGAAAACTGTATGTCCCCAGTCATCCAAAGAGTGTCCAATATCCTTTAAATGGTACTTTATGTGGCGGTTTCCCGGCTGTCCCCATTCAGTTTGGACCAGGGTACCACACTCAGGATGCTCCAACCACATATTTTCGAAGTGAAATTGTCGAGGCCGGCGTTCCACTGGTTCCTTTTGGATCTGCAGTAAAATGGGCATATGGTCCGAGGTCGACACCCCTAAATTCTGCAGAGACACATCCCGAACACGGGTTCTAGCCTGGGGGGAAATGAAGGCCCTGTCCAGTTGGCTTTCAACCTGCGTCTCCGGATCATGTCCACATGACCACGTGAACTGATAGCCTTGTAACGATATTTCCTCCACTCCAATGTCCGAGATAGCATGTTGAAACCCCTGCGTGAGACCTAAAGGGTACACCTGACCTCCTCTTTTTTTCCGAAGGCCGAAGAATATCGTTGAAGTCCCCCATTAGTACCTAATCCGACGGGGCCGGGATCGTAGCCAAATGACGTAGATTATCCCAAGTCTTGTGTCTGTTCTCCCATGCCGGATCCCCATAAATACCTGTAAAGCGTAAGGGTGGCTCCTGGCCAATACGAACCACTGTATCTATATGGGATTGTTGGACCGATAGTATGTCCACTATACATTTCTCAGACCACAATAGCATAACCCCCCTTTGTTCGACGGGGGGCGAATACCCGGGGCTGCCGGTGGAACAATACCCAGGATCCCTGTGCCGCCATGAAATCTAGGGCTGGGCAAGTTTAACCGTTTTCACCGAAACCGGCCGGCACCGACACCGAAATCACCGGCGCCGGGAAAGATTCCGGGCGGCGTCGGCGATGAAAACACAAAACCGATGATGTGTCGGCCGGTGCCCGGTTATATAAAGCTATAACCGCCGGTTAACCGACGAAACCGGCACCGGCAGCTCGAGCGTTCTACACCTGCAATTCCATACGGCAGCGTGTCTTAGGGTTGTAGTTGCAGAACTTGTGTGATGAAGACGATGGATGATGGGATAAGTTGGGTTGGGCTGGGTAATATCGTTTTGGGCTTTAGTGATTTCATTGGAATTAGGGCCCAAAATACAGTTGAGCACCTATTCAATTCAAACCCTAATTTACTGTCCTCTATAAATATGACATGTACCTCACCTGACAACCATATCTCTCAATACTACACAAAAAAAAAATCTTATGCCGCCTCTCTCTGTTTCTCTCATCTCAATTTCATGTTCACAGACAAAAGTTTGTTCCCAAGCCTTTTGTTTTTGTAAATCTATTCTTTTTCATCTAGTATTCTCACGTCATCTCTATTTTTTTTTCTTATATCCATCGTTAAATAAATTTGTTGGCTTACTTTTGATTTTTAAATCTATTCTGAGATAGATTTGAGTTCTTTATATGCATGTTTGCTAGATCTGTCTTTCGTTTTTATTTTTATATCGTTGTCATTTCGATTTATGCATTCGTATGTACTTGTTCATCTATTCGTTTTAGTATTTTGGATCGGTGATGTAATTGAAACTGAGATCCATACGTTTTTTTATTCTGATTTTGTGTATTGGATCTATTATTTTTTTTTGTGATTTTATCAAGTTTTATGAATATATATTCATTTATTAATTTCATTTATTTGTACTAGTTACTTATTTCATCAATTTGTTCAGGTATTTATATTGCTATTCATATATACTGTATTCACACTTTCAATTTTCTGATCTAAAATGAAACAATGATGTATCTAATTAAATAAAAAATAATAAATAAGGAATTGAATTAATAATAAAGGACCTGGGCTGAAAATAGACATAAAAATAGTTTGGCTTTGAGCTTTAAACTGTTAGACGGGACCTCATTAAAACTAAAAAAATTGGGCCTGAATCAGAAGCCTAATGGGCCCGGTCGAATCGGTTATTAACCGGGGCCGTCGGTGAAATTAACCGTCGGTTTCAGACCCCATTTTTCGGTTGTCGGTGCCGGCGTCGGTGACCTCCAGTCGACCACCGGAGGTCCCGGTTTCGGTGGTCGGAATTACCGCCGGTGCCGGTTACCTGACCGTGCCCACCCCTAATGAAATCCTAATGTCCGACGAAGAATAGCCATTTTAGACCTAGAGTTCCGAGCATCGACATGACGAGTCTCGGTAAGAAAAACTAGGTGCGGTTTGAAACGGGTTACCAAATCTTTCAATTGACGTCGGCTATGATCTGTTCCCAAACCCCGACAATTCCAGGCTAAGAAAATCGACATTCAAAATCACAAATCAGGGCTACCCTAACAAAACAGATCGGACCAGGTACCTGAGGACGTCTGGAAGACGACGGTCAGAAAGACGGGAGCACCGCAGTACTTCCTTAGGCAGTTCGGATCACCCAAACAGCTCCGACGCCTCGGGAGACGACACAGCCGGAGTAGGCCGGAGATCGGGAGGGAGAAACGTGAACCGAGACGACAACAAGTTCGAGTTAACAACCGGGTCAGGCAGCAACTATCGATGAGGACTACCGGATCAGGCGACCGAGTAGAGCAGCAACCAGACGAAAACCGACTCCGATGAACGGCGACGGTGGAAGGAAACCCTAGGGTTGGACATAGAGCTTTTTTGGCAAAAATAACCGTATAATTGTTTATTAACGAGGCAACTCTAATAAATAATTTTTATAATCATATCATCAACTTGAACCGTCAAATAATAGTAAGAAATTGAATATGTAATTTTACGTTCACACCAAAACTTGGTTGAGGGAGAGATCTTCATTCATCAAAATCGATCAAGTTAACACTAGTTTATCAAAAAAGATGAAGTAACGCCCAAAAATGAAGTAAAACTTGATAGCGTGCAGGAATTCATGTATTCCGGGAAGCGAGTTGCACGCCGGACGGCATCGGAGTTGATTTGTAATAGCAAGCATATAAAATTAACTGCGCCGCACCGGATAATGCTCCTAGACCATTCCCAATCTACAAAAACCAAAATTATCAGCACCACGATATGCTTATCAAAATCTTACCTTCTTTTTTTCATCTCATCGGTCGTACCAAAATGTAGAGATCGAACTCGATAAGACCATAAGTAACCCAAATCACGCCATTGAGAAAGTTGGCCAAAGACAGATAAAATGGCATGTACTCCACACTTTTTGTCCTTACAACCTTCCCCTAAAAAAATTAAGTCACAAGAGCATGTGAGAGTGTTCAACAAATTTCATTAAGAAAATATATCATCAATTTAATTTTGTCCAAAAAAAGACATTATAGTGACTAAAATATATTGAAATAAAATCACCAAATCTCAAATCACAATAAGAATGTAAATAAATGTCATGTTTATAGCAAAAATATTAAGCATACCATGATAGTGAGAGGGGAAGCGTACATTAAGACTCCGAAAACGACACAGAGGATCCCAACAACTGCAGACCTCTTAACATGGGTGTGAAGGAGCAGCAGCGTGCACGTCACCACAACAGCCATAGCCACCACCTCTATCAAGACCCACGTCAAGATCTTCATCTGAAACAACAATCAATCAAGGGTAGCCGATCATCAAGGCCTACACCCGCACGTACTCGATTAAATCTTACCCGGCCTTTCCTGTCCGCATATACGAAGAAGAGAGTAGAATAAACGGCCTCGATGGCGAGTCCAGTGCCGTTGATGGTCACGACCAGCAGGCTATCGGGGTGCACCATCGGCAAGCCGTAGAAAACCCACAGCAAGCAGTTCATTATGGTGGCCAGGTACGGGTCGGGCCTGAACTCCTCCACTGATTTTTTCTTCACGATTTCATAAAAAGTTGGTCTGTAATTTTCATAATTAATTTGCACATTCCTTAATCAATAACTAATATATTAAAATGTGAACATTTTGGAGATGGAGAATTAGATTACGCTGGGGAGGCAAATAAGAAGAAGGATACGACATTTCCTACATTAAAAAAAAGAAACAAAATTAGGCACAAAAATAAATTTAAATATGTTTTATGTGAACAGGAACAATGCGTACTAAAATGAACTGTAACGACTAACATACCGATAACACCTACAATGTTGTGAGCTTCAGTTTTGCTGATCATCTTGGGCTTCTGCGCTGTATGGAGAGGAGCAAAGAGAGGAAGATTACAATGTTAATTTGGGATTTTAATTTTCTTATGTTATTAAATTAGCATTTATATTTAGAAATATGAATTAAAGGGGAGTATAAATTTGTGAGAAATAAAGCGTGTGGGGTTTGAAAAGGAATCTTTCCATATACTGAAATCTGAGAGTTGGTAGGAATTGAATGCCCGGTGCATTTTGAGCAAACCCATTTCTTGTTGATACGAAAATAGCAACTGAACTGCTTTTCATGCTTTTTGGGAAACAACGCATATGTGTAGTGTCCATTTAAAAAACATGAGTTTCGGGATTTGGGGGTCTTCTATTCAAATGGTTAATGTTCAAGTTGAAGTGGGATAATTTACTACGCAGTTAACCTTTCAACTTGATTTTATTGATTTCTTGAGTGCTTCTTCAACTTTGAATGGAGATTTTGACCTCGGGGAGCATTCCTCCACCTCTTGCATCTAGAGGCTTCATTTTTTTTCAATCTTAATTAATAAAATTATACTCCCGTTCTTTTGATTGAAGGGGAACCATGGGTCTTAACCCCTTTTGAACTTTTTTTTTAATCAGCAGATTTTTTGTTTTTATAAAAACCAAACAGCTACAAATTGTAGCTGTAGGTAAGGGCGAAGCCCTCATAACAACATTACAAATAGGAGACTAGCTCACACAGCTCAGCCTCAAACAGAAACCCAACAATGGGAATCAAAACTAACCAAAGGTCTCAGTACCAAATACAGTATTTCAGCAACCTAATACAACAAACTACAAACAACACAACTAAACGGGCCAAGCCCAACCAAAAAAAATAAACATGCCCAAAGGGCAACAGAAGGCAAAACAGCCCAAACCAACATAAACCTAATAAACAACCAAAGAGAAAACGAAGAGACGACCTTCCCCGCCTCGAGCCCCACGCGCCACCGAGCCAAACCAAACCTGAACCGAACCCTGCAAATCTTCGCATCGAACAAGGCAAAGATGCGAAAACGAAGAAGATGTTAGTCTTAGTGCCCGTAGTTCAATCCTAAATGTCCAAATGTACATATCATCGTTAGCAATAAAATTAAAGCGGCTTTATATTACTTATGTGTTGGAGTAATATATCGACGTGTGCTCTGATCTATGCCAACCATGCGAATGAACCATAGATCGAGATAGATCACACTCGATGGGTCCCTAGTCAACAAAGCTTCACTATAAGCGACTAGTATGAAAGATGGCTCTTTATGGCTTACGTTCTGTTAGTCATTGGAATGGGATTCCGGAGTCTGATCATAGATATCATGTGGGACATGATATTGGACGACCCGCCCTGAATATGTGCCATAGATTAAGTCATGAACATATTCAGTGTTGTAACTTGTCATGTATCCTTAGACCAAGGAGTCTTTGTGATCGCTATGTAGTCAACAACTGAGTTTGACCTGAGCCTAACGTTGTCCGTAACAGGGCTTCCATAACGGCCAGGATTGGCTTGAGGACGGGCTACATGAGTGACACGAAAGACGGCTAAGGGATTTATCCCTCATACTAAGGTATGGGAAAGATATCGGTTCTCGGCCGCTTGATCGAGAGTGACTGGAAGAATAGCATGGCCATGCACATGATACTGGGTATCATATCTTCAGTCATCTCACATATCAAGGAACAGTGATTGAGAATAATAAGGATGACGGCTCTATGCCTTATCTCAATCAGGATATCGGAGATAAAAGGATAATGACAGGGACGATGGAAAGGTTAGAATCGACAGGGTCGATTCGTTATGTAGTGTCAAGCAATACTAAAGTCTCGTTAGTTGCCACTTAAATAGGATCAAGTAAAATGGGATTTTACGTTGATCTATTGACATGCATAAACCTAAGGGTCACACCAGAGGATGAAACTCATTGACACATTTATGGAGAATGGTCAAAAGGGAGTTGTCTCGGGACATGACCAAAACTGGATTTTGGGTCATGTGCCCGTAAGTGAATAGGACTTTACGGATCGAGACAAGGCTTGGAGTCTTGGGATTGATCGCGTCGGATAATGTTGGACATTTCCGGTATGGAAGGCATGGAGGCGATGAGCGAATCACGGGACCTCGTTGGAAATGGCCACGGGCCATGTTCCAAGAGGCCCATGAAAGGCCCATGCATCCAAGGCCCATGGAATTAATTAATCAAGTCTTGATTAATTAGTACTAAGTAAGCAAGACAAGGATTAAGGTGTTGGTGATTCACCACCTAACCCAATCTTGTCTTGCCATACTTTGTCCTATTTACACCTTACTTGACACCATACTTGTCCCATGCCTTTAGTTGGACAAGTATGAGTTTTTTTATGTTTAAGTCATCTTTTTTCAACATAACAAACACAAGACAATAATAGGAAACACATTTTCTCTCCCTCTTCCATGGCCATTTCGGGTTTGGCTAGTTTCCACCTCCATTTTTGTGTTCTTGAGTCCTCAAAGAGAAGAACTACGTCGCTTTGATTCTCATGTGGATACGTAAGCATCTTGGAGACTCAAGTCAATCATTCGTTAACCGGTGTTCTTGTTTTGGTAAGAGATAGTGCTGAATTTTTCTCTTGTGAATCCATTCTTTGTTAGTTGTTTCATGGTTTTAATCGTCTCTTGGTTTTTATTGATTTTCCGCTGCGAGTTGGTTCATCTCCAACCCTACCTCGAGACCCAACAGAAGAACCGAAGCATACCCAGAGAAGCACCCCCAACACACCACCGAGTAGCATCCACACCCGCCAACTCCGTCCCACACAACTTCCGGGACCAAGTCTTCAACACCCGATGAAAACCAAACTTCCTCCACCCATTAACACCATCCAACACCCAGAATCCACAAAAGGAAACCGGGACAACAACCCCTCACCCTAATAAACCCGTCTAATCCCCCAAATCCCTACCCACCATTCATCTTCCACACGCCGTTAAGCACAAACTCAACATCGGCCAACACCAATAGTTGAGCCTCATCCATAGAAATGAAAATGAGGAAGGGAAGAAAGAGATGGGGGGAAAGAGGGAACAATCGGTCGAAAATGATAAGGGATGCAGTTATGGTCAGATCTGTGACTCTCAGATCTCAACGAGATCTCGACAGTGGCCAGCACCAAACCATCGACCCGTGGGGAGAGCCCCGTTCAGGAGAGTGAGGTGAAACAGATCTGACCCGGAAGGAGTAAAGGAGTGCAGATAGAGATCTTACCGAGGTTGTTTACAAGGCCCAAGAGCATAGGGATGAAGAGGAGTTTCTCCCGCAAACCCAACTCGCCAAGACGAAGAGGAGAAGAACACACACAGCTCCAAGTCTTTCACATCAGGCCAAACCTATCCTAAACCCCTCGCCGCTCCGACGAGGCCCGGGAACCTCCGAGAAACAGATGAGAAAGAGTGGATCTGGAGCATAGATCCCCTGCCACGAGAGAAGCCAGCCGAGAGAGACGGAGAGCCAAACAAAGAACCCAGAAACTCGCCATCTACAAACAGTAGAAAAGTGACTCACACCAGATCTAGAGTTGAAGTCGTCGGTGGAGACAAAACCCAGAGGAAAACAAGCCGAAGGAAGGGGAAGCGAGAGACGGGAGAAAGGAAGAGGAAGGGGAGAAGGGAGAGAAGGAGAAGACGGAGCACCGCCGGTGACTCCCATGGTCGTGGCCACGGAAATCACCGGCGAGAGCAACACAAAGCGAGGGCGGCTCTAGGTCTAGATCTGAAAGTTCTAGAGAGAGGGAGGAGCACCTATCTCTAGAAGTTGTGTTGTGTATAAAATATAAGTGAGTTGTTTCGCCCCCCTTGAGCTTTGTTTGACGATCTTAGTTCCCCCCTTGAGCTTTGTTTGATGATCTTAGTTGAGTTTGACCTTTTCTTGCTCTTCCCAATCTGACTTTTCCATACTTTTTTCAAAAAACTAACAACTTCCGTCTATTTTAACGATTCCGTTAGTTTTTTGGACATGTGTTGGTCACATGCACAGTAACATTTTTCTAACGGAATCGTCAAAATAGACGGAAAATATTAGTTTGTGCAAAAAATGAAAAGATCACAGTTGGGAAGTGCAAGGAAAGGTCAAACCCAGTTAAGATCGCCAAAACAAACCTCAAAGGAGGTTAGGACCCATGGTTACCCCTTTAATGTATTACTTAGAGAAATTTTCGTTTGCTGCATTACTTATAGAAAATGGTTGAAATAATTCAATTAAAGGATTTTCTTGCCGTATGATATTTTGTTCTAAATGATCTCGTACCTCATATAGCTTAGTAAGCACAACTTCAAAAGAATGAAACGTGATGACAAAATGGTATACACTTGATTATGATTCAATATTTGCATCTGATTTGGACGAGGTGCTTTGATTTTATTTTATTTTTATCAGTACTTTTTTGTTTTATAAACCAAGCCTTTTAAAGCAAAAGACAAGGCAAGAGGAAACCCCTCAACAAAGGAGGCTTACAAACAAAGGAAACCCCAAACGAGGTTCCTACCGCAAATAGACTTGCCAAGTAAGTAACCTAAACACAACAAATGATGGGTCTAACAATCCTATACCCAAATTTTTCAATTATGAATCAAACCGAACAGAAGCCAACAAGGGCTGAACAAAACGAACAACGGCTAACCCCTACCCGGAGAGAACAGAAAAACTATATAGGTCTGTGGTACCTAGATATGCCAACCGTTGAGCACTAATCACAAAACACTAACAAGTCTAATACCTAGATATAACTAACATGAAGCTCAAAAAGAAACACCTCTAACGTCCGTCAGCTTCCAACCATTGCACCTCCAAACCTACTTGTACAGTAATGCACTCAAAAGTAGCCATACTTGAGAGGAACACCATATCTCATCGGGGCCACCAACTCAAAGAGTTGAATGGCCACCGACACGCCAACGGCCAACACGAACACGACAAAGATAGACCAACAGTAAAAACCACCGACAACTTTATACCCCTAGAACCTGAAACCGACAGACTTTCAACAAAGACCCGAAGACCAAACAACGCGACGGAGATCAACACCTTATGACCGACGAGCCCCTACTCACATAGTAGGGAAACAGTGGAGGCTGAGCAGAAAACGTATCTAAGGATTTGTGCCTCACAAATAACGACATGAAAGGGGCAATAAACAATAAAAAGCATACCCAATAACAAAGGCTATGTTTTTTAGTTTGGGGCCCAGTCTGGCCTTACCACTGTTCCGGTGGCCCTTGAACCTGCTCTTTTGGACCTGGGTAGTAAGCTTAGTCGAGCGCACGATGGACCCATAGCAATTGGTGTTTCAAAGGACTCATTTTCAGGTGACGGGGATCAGGGAAGTCATTGGAAAGATGCCTTGAATAAACCTCTGATATCCAGGGGTCGAGTCTTCAAGAAATATAATGCTTCTGGTACCGTGACCTATTTTACACCTACGACGTGATCCATGAGTCGGGAAATGGCTCGTTAAGCCGCCCCCTCGGCTTTGGATATGTGAAATCAAGAGGCTCTTAAGCCAACTAAGGTCGTTGTCTCGGGAGTCAAGGATAATAACATTTAATGTTGCGTTTTCTTTGACTCGGTTTTTATGTATTTTTATTTTAGGGGATTACCTTTCTTTTTTTTAAAAGGTATTTTCCTTTAAGCTCTATTGTCGGGAGCTCCTCTGTAATCGTAAATCTAATTTTTAGAAGCTATCTTGTTTGGAAGGATTCTTTCTTTCAATAAATTTCTAAGATGATAAAAAAAAAAACAGAGAAGCACGACCCTTGTCTCCTGAAGCGCGGCGACGGTCGCCACAACGAACCAAATAGACACGGCACGAGAAAATTTGTGCTGATTAACAACCGAAAAAATTGAGAAGCAGCGACCCACACCCATAATTAGATAGTAAAGTCTGAGAGAAACGTTAGATGGAGGGAACTGGCCGGAGAGAGATCCGGGGCAAACCACCAACGAGAGAGGCCACCATTTCCAGTTCCGACTACGGCCAAGACCCAACCTGAAACGAAAACACACGTCAGAAAACGAGCAGATCTGAAATAACCTCCATATCTGAGACCCTGCAGCAGCGCGAACTCGAACCCAAGAGCTCAATCGACTGCGTTGAAGACTTCAACAGCAGGCGTGGGCGCGGTGGAGACAACAACGGGAAAGCGAGAGAACGGCGAAAGAAGGGTTGGAGAGGCGAAACACGAGCTGAAATAAAAGGAGGAAAGGGGGAAATAGGTTGGGATAAGAGGAGAGAATGGGGGAGAGCATGAGAGAGACCTTTGCCGATAACAATCGCTGCTGTCACCGGCAAGGATGAAGGGTGGCAGCTTGTAAGGACCTTTAGGGTTAGGAGGAGTCTTTGATAGAGTTTTGGATAAGTGGTGCTTTGATGATAGTTAAGTGATCGACATAAGACCGTTATAAAGGTTTCAGTCCTCGATTGAAGTCAAGACAACTATAATGTATCGTACACGATATATGTAAGTTGTGATTTCCAGACAAATATGTTGAAACAGAATTTTGATGAATATGGGGAATCTGTGAGCGTAATCAGGAGCAGGATTTTTTTTCTCTTTCTTCAATTCTGGCTAGCGAGGAAAATATTTTTTAGGATTCGGAGGTCAGGAATACAGAACCTACCCATTGCAATCCCTAGTAACATGTGCCTCTATTTGGCATTGGATAAATAGCTTTCCTGGCTCTTCCACAAAATTAGGCCAGGCGTGTACAAGAGAGGGAGAGGGAGAGAGAGCTTAACACGTTGCAATTAAAATACCCCGCTAAAGAACGGCTTATCTAAATCAGCTACCACCCTATAATAATTAATAACAGATACAGAGATGTATAAAGCATGTTAATATAGCCCACACACCTTCATCACCTTTCTTCATCTTCTTCCCTTTCTCCTTTTTTTGTTTCTTTTCTTTTCCTTTATACATAACTCCCTTTGTATATGTATATGAACCCTGCTCTCTCAATTACAACACACCATCCATCACTCTTTCCGAGAAATGAACTGAAAACCCTGCAGCACATGTTCATCGGTTCCGGTCCATGGAAACTCCAAGCACGCATCTGAGTTAGCAAATCAGCGGTACTTTCCTATATACATGCACATCAGTTGGGGAGTGAGAGCAACCTTCTTCTAGTGATACAAATATGCCCTACACTTGACCGGCAAAACTGTGGCTTCCAACTACACATGCCAACTGATGCCGCCTTCTCCACCAAAATTGTATAAAATGCAAGATTGTTTATTCTGGTTCTTTCCTCTTCTTGCCTGACTTTCTAGTTATCCTACTGGTCTTCTCTGCTGGATCCGGACTGTGAAGAGGCTTCCCCTCTTCCGTACTGCTGGGCTTCATACTATCATTTGGATCAGGACATTGCATTGTCTTCTCATAAATAATGGCAGCATCTAGAGAACATATGCGCAGGGCAAGGGAAGACATGGTCGAAGTCTTGGCAGCTGCTGTGAGCGATGACCAATACCACCACTCATTCCTCAAGTATTCTGCCCTTATCATGTTTTCCAATACTATTGTCGCTTGAACCATCTGAAAACAACACAAGGAATTTC
This sequence comes from Erodium maritimum, assembly GCA_963921825.1. NCBI lineage: Eukaryota > Viridiplantae > Streptophyta > Magnoliopsida > Geraniales > Geraniaceae > Erodium > Erodium maritimum. The sequence goes on along the minus strand of OY997593.1, from coordinate 18,213,311 downwards.
ATTCTTGAATAACCACATAAGGACATACAAGGATAAAATACTAGTTTAGTTTGAAAGGGATAGACTGGTTGTTCACTATGATTGAGTTAATCCCATCTATTTACCGTTCAGTAATATGAGTATATGATTAAAGGAAATTGAAGTTGATATCATTAACATTAAGACTAATTTTTGGAACAAAACCTCGGATATGATTATACTATGGAAGGAAATTCAATATTGATACCATTAGGCCTGCTTTTGGAGCAAGAACACTTCAAAAAAAAACCTATGCTTTATGTTTAAACTAGTACACGTGTTTTGTATTTGACACTACAAAACAGGTTAAATACTTTGGTGTGGTAAGCAACAAAATTATACTCTAATAAAATTCATATATGTTATAGTATCTCATAAAATGAATGAAAAACTCAACTACAGAAAATCTAGAATAAAAAGTTCTCACACAAAGAAACAAAGGGGGGAATTGCCGAAACGTGCCCTCATGAATTAGCCACGGACAGGAAACCATCTTTTGAAAAAATAACCTTCAAGCCATCCTTATGAACAGGACACATAAAAAACCTAAAATCTGTTAGTTTTTTAGCAAAACAAAGTAATTAAAATAAAATATTAATTTTAAGTAAATAAAGTCTTTGAAAAAATGAAATTTTAATGAGATGATGACATCATGCTCACACCACCATCCCATCTCCGATTTGCAGATCTGGCCATGGTGTATCGGCCCCGTCTTCCTCTGCATTCTCCTTTTGGTCTGACGCGCAAGTGCCTTGATCTGGCCAGTCCGTCATCCCTCCCCCAGAGTTGAGCCCTACCAGGTTCGTCTCAATATACAGACCTGAATAAGGTACATATCTTCCCTAGCACCTTGCATCCAGCGAGCTCGGCGTCCACCACTGACCTCAAGCTGACCACAAGTATCAGAGTACAAACCTCAAGCTGACCACAAGTATCAGAGTACAAATCTCTTCCAGGCCACGCCGCTGACGTCAAGTTTTAAGTACAAATTGTCCAGGTCATGAATTTATGGTACTGATTGGAGGCCCGGAGCTGCTCCAAGGAAGGGACGGAGGCGGAGATGCTGGAGGCTGAGGACGGCTCCCCTGATTGGAGGCCCAGAGCTGCTCCAAGGAAGGGACGGAGGCGGAGATGCTGGAGGTTGAGGACGGCTCCCCCAGTCTGTCGCCTTGCAGATAGATCTAAACAAAGTGCAAATCTTCTCCAGTGCCTCGCATCTAGCGAGCTCAGCGTCTGTCGTTGACCTCATGTTGTCCCAGCCACGAGCCTGCCTAAGGTCCGAGGTTGAAGATGGCTAACGTTGGCATGACATCAGCTTCCTCATCTTTATTTTATAAAATTAATTTTTTGTAAATACTCATTACTTTATTTATTATTCGAGGGGTACATACGTCATTTACAAAAATAGAATATTCCATCCAATTCCGTCAATTTTAACGGAATATTCTGTCTATAGAAGGCCCTCTATGGCACGTTTTTGTTCATTAGGCAGTTTTCCGCTTGTGCACAATTCATAAGGGCACATTTCTGTAATTCCCCCAAGAAACAATATATTCTATTCATCTGTTTAAACTACAAGAATATCAAAAGAAAATTGGAATTTACTGCCACCTCTGGTGTTTCAATTCCAGGTATCGTGATGCGACAAACAAGAAAATGCAACTTCCCTCCATGACTGTGTGTCTTAAATCTTGGCAAGTTCCAATGCACCCATTGAGTTAAAGCCCAGGTTAAAGAATATGATAATATAAGCCCAATAAGAAAGAATATGGAAGAAGTAAATGAGATAATCAGATTCATAAGGAGCTAGAAGACTGATTTTCTCTAAATTTTAGCAACATATGTAAGTATATTTTCCTTGACGAGTGGGGAGGAAGGAGGGCATAAAGCTAGCAGCACTTCTGGTACAAGACCTGTATTATCTGCCTCTAACTTTCTATAATGATCACCATTACTTACTTGGCCCAGTAGTCAAGCGCTTGGGTCCTTGGTCAGGTGGCCAAGGTTCTAGTCCCGATAATAGTTTATAATTCACTCAAAGCATAACTATCTATATTGATTGATATACTGACTTATCAATAAGAAACGAGGGAGTGATTCTAACCTCATATATTGTCTCTGCAGATTTAACAAATGCACGCCAGGCACATCTCCTTCCTGGGGATGCTTTAGACGGTCTCAGAGCTTCTTCAGGGAGAGCCGCATCCATGTCTAGTAAATTAGCTTTGAGCCATTTCGAAATATGTGAAATCTTGCCAATTAAGGGCCTCAACGAAGATTGGGGTACTACAGAGCAGCGATGGAAACCCATCCGTTGATGATGTTCCAAAGAGAATTTCCTTTGTCCAGAACATCCGAAAGCCTGTTGATTGTTTTCAAGTATGGAGGAGGTATGAGTGATACAATCATGACCTGTAGTGGCTATATTACCATTTTCAGGTGGAAAACCTTGTTTCCCAATAGGCTTTAACTGAGTACCTGAAATGTCATACATGAATGGAGAATCGTCTATACAAGGAGATACTGATGGGATAAAAGACGGAACTCCATTGGTACTTAGCAGACCAATTTCTTGTACAAGTTCCTTATTGGAACTGTTTGTCACAAACTTCGAACGAATCTCATCAAAGCTGTAAGGACATGCCAACTCATTATCAGTGAACTTAATCAACCCACCTTTTGAAGCTTTAAGTATGCCCATTTCATCTGCACAATCGTCTCGAACGATCTCAGATATTAGAACCCCATTTCCTATAATGGACCCATTTGCATCTTTGCCCTTCTTAGGAGCTGGTGAACCTGAACTGCTCTTACAATCACTATGCCCCTCCAGTTCCATATTGGTGGAGAAAGATATGTGGCAAGAAGAGCAGTGATATCTAGTGGGCCAAATAAGCTCCAAGCATTCACATCGATAGATTTTCTCACCAATTTTACCTTTTGCTTTCTTTCCACGTTTCTTGAAGACATCAACATCATTAGTTTCTGCATAATGATATGGACCATACTTTTTCTCCAAAAGAGTTGCTGCCTTGGTAACAAAAGAAGAAAATGTCGTATTTTCATCATATGTGGACATTGACAAAGCTGAAGGGTGATCCAGACCTTTGTTACTAGTTTGTTGAGAGTCTGAGAATCTTATCTTCTGCCAATTCAAAATGGAATCTTTAAGTTCCCTTTCTTTCGGGTCATTATCCTTGAAATAACGTATGAGTTCCTTAATTTCTGTGTCAGTTTGATAGCAACCCCATGGTGAACAGTTGTCCATGGGCATTGCAGTATTTGAATATGGACACTGAGCTTTTGATCCCTCTGCACTCAAATAACTATCCACACCAGATAAAACAGAATTCCACTGAACAGAACCAATATGCTTTCTCTTGCGCTGAATCGCTGAACTTCCGTCTACAATAACTTGAGGATCCCCACCCAGCGAGGTAGAAGCCCAATACATTCGACCATTAGAATCAATTCCTAGAAATTCCCTACGGACAGATGATTTCAGAAGCTCTGATACAACATCGGTAAGTGAATCCTCCAAGAGCAAAATGTCACTTCTGACTGAGTTCAGCTCAAGCTGATAGGCTTGTGAGTCATTGAGCATCAAAGGAGGAACATGCGTATTTACCTGATTGCTCATCATCCCCGATTGAAGACAGTTTTCTCCCTGCTCTGATCTTGGCTGGGTAGGTCTACCCATACCTTGTTCCAGCTTTCCCTGTGAAGGAGTTTCTCTACATGAGCCATCCTTCTCTGATAGCAAGGATTTCGATGAAGCTGACTCATTCCTTATACGGGATTGATCACCAGTATCAGCATGCATATGGGCAACAGTATTATCTTGCACATCACCATCAACAATGACATGGCGATGTTCTGAGTGGTCTTCAGTAATTTCAGCATCCACCATTTGACTTCTACAAGTACTAGTTTTCTCAGTACCGTCGCGCCCAGATCCCTCTTTGTTGCTTTCTAACGGTGCCATATCATCAGAAACAATAGTTAAGTGGCTAGAACTGTCACCCGAAATTTTAGTCTGCCCGACAGACTTGACATGGTTTGTAGCTGGACTGACATGCCCTTCCTTCATGCCAGCTTCTCTAGCGAAGTTAAAAGTACTTGTGTCCTTCGCAGCTCTAGCACAAAGTATTTCTTCCTTGGATTTTAGATTTCTCCATTCTACAGATGAAGAACGCAGTCTCTGCTGCAGCTCAGCTGATGTTTCTACACACTGCTCAAGGTGTTGGCGGAGTAGGGAAGAGCAGAGCAAGTCATCACATAGAAACTTAAGCAAGGATGTTCTCTGCAACCACAGCAGAATAACCTCATTAACTAGACAAAATGATCAAATACAAGTACCAGGAAAAAAAAACTGTTTGCCTTATACAAATACAGATTAGGTGTTCTTCACTAAAATGAATAAACATCAACCAGTGGGACACTGCAAATTAGAAATGCATAAGAAACAAAGCTCTATTGTAGGTTCTTTCTTTTACCATCAAGAAGGGTTGCAGAACTAAAAAGCAGTCAAATGTGCATATCTATTTAGAGGCAACATAGAAGATGACTCATGAACATCATGTCACTGCAAACGTAGTAGCATGGCCACGCACCCTATGAACACGGGCATTTCCTCCGACTCACACAACCCTCTGTATCCATGGAGTTTAATAGCTGTAAAAACACAAAAAAAATGTAACATAGCTTCACTAACAAACCTCTTCCACAGTGAACTCCCAGTACTCTTTCTGTTCTATCACATCTCCCAATCGTGCCAGTGATTCTAAGTAAACACGAGTGACTTTTCCTTGATATTTTTTCCCTCGGTGCAGGACTATGATCCGGCTGCGTTCAGATGCATCTTTGACCATACGTTTGCCAGCACATGAAGGACAATACCAGTTTCCTTCAGGAATTCTTGCAAGTGGAGGATTCAAGCAGTAAGTGTGATACTCTGCATCGCAAGTATCACACAATAGAACACTGTCATCGTCTTTATCAATACCGCATACTTTACAGACTCCTTCCTCCCATGGGGCTTTTGGCATCTCATTTGTAGAAGCAGCAATACCTGTAATTTCTTTCTTCATTTCGACACTTAAGGAATCAAACTTAGCATACTCCACAAATTTCTCTACAAGAGTGACAACCTGCACCGAAGAAGTTATTTAACAGATTATACATGTAATTTAAGACATAAGATATTGATGCTTTATGTGATACCCTTTTCTACTCTGAAGTCGTCATGACTGAATAACTGGAACTATATCATGAATGTGGACAAATTAAATAAGGGATAATTGTTCAAAACTACCCTAAAGTTTCGTCCACAAATGAGTTGATGCACAAAGTTTTGTCCACGCTTTGTGGGCGCACTGAAGTTTTGTCCACGCTTTGTGGGTGCATTTAAGTTTTGCCCACGCTTTTGTGGGTGCATTTAAGTTTTGTCCACACTTTGTGGGTGCATTGAAGTTTGGGTTAATTACCTTTTGTACCCCTTTTCTATTGGTAACATCCTTTTGTACCCCTACGTTTTGTAACATTCAATAACTGTCCCTCCGTTTTGGTAACTGTCATTTAGTACCCTTTATGAATTGGTCACAGATCATTTAATACCCCTTATGTATTGATAACAGAACATTTAATACCCCTTATGAATTGGTCACAGATCATCAGAATGGCATAAACTTGACCAAAATTTTGCCCAGAGCGTTACCAATACATCAGGGTACTAAAGGAGTGTTACCAATACATAAGGGGTACTAAAGGTAATTAACCCTTGAAGTTTTGTCCACGCTTGTATTCAATCCGGGAAGCACTGCCCAGACCATCATTCTGAACATCCCTATTACGTCAAAACTAAAAAAGTCGTGGACAAAACTTCAGGGTAGCCACACAGCGTGGACGAAACTGTGTGCATCAACTCGTTTGTGGACGAAACTTTAGGGTAGTTTTGGACAATTATCCCATTAAATAATTAGGCACTTGACAAGCAAAAATAAACTGGGCACAGATCAGATTACAGACCTCCTTTCCATACATGGACTCAAAATTCTGAGATAATATCTCGGCCAATTCCACCAAATCAGGTTGATCTGAGTAAGCAGCACGCACAATACTCCACAGCTGCCAGGGAAAACAACATTTTAAATACAGTTCATGGACTGGCACAAAACACTAAATTAAGTACAGCCAACAGAAAGAAAAGAACATACAAAACAGTGAATGAAACATATATCAACCACAGATTACAAGAATCGAATTGAAAAATACAGAGGGCTAACAACATATACATGTATGTAAACAGAATTTGAAATGTGAAACATATAAAGCAAGGGATTTCCTTCCGTATATCTGCTGATATAAAGAGCATAAAAATTGAATGATGGGAACTCATCAAACAAGCCAGCCAATACTTCGCATGCAAAATCCAAGTGCGCTAATCCAACATGTACCAACATTAAACTGGAAGTGTATATGTGGTAACGAAAATCATGGAGGCAACGAACACAAAAAGAAGATCAAAACCGTGAAAATTCAAGAAGCACCGAAGAGGAGAAAGAGAACATAATGCATCTAAACGTCTTCTTAATAAGACCAAAATATGATAAAAAGCACACCTCTCGAACATCTTCAAGGAAAGCTTCATGGGATCCACAATAAGCCCCAACTGCTAATCTCAAATCAATAGTCCTAAAGTCCAAAGGACGGGACATCATGCCTGGAGATCCAAGAAATCCTTCATCATCATTGTCACTAGAATTTATGGGTTTTCTTCCAAGCAAATTGCAGAAAACTTTAGCATCATCAGCTGCAGCGGCATTGCGCAATACAATCCGACATTGCTTCATAATAATGTCAGATACAGAGATTACTGTATTTTTCTTTTTTCTCTTTTCTGGCTTTTGCAGCAAACCTTCACTACATACATTTGCTAGCACTGAAAGTACTGCTTTCTGTTCAATAAGAAAAAGAAAAGCATTGTATTCAAAAACAGACTTAACATTATGAAATAACCAACAGGCAACAAGACAGGAATTGTAGCTTGATTTGCAAGGTAGGGGCTTGCAACTGTGAAGGTAAGACGACAAACAATTTCAGGATATGGCCTTTGTGTCAAACTAAACCCTTCAAAAATCATATATTAAGATATAAGAAAATGTCAAGGCAAATGGAAATATTTGACAGGTATTATTCCACTTCTTCACTAGCCTTATAAGTTGCATTGTTTGCCAAAGGAATTAAAGATGCTGGCACATTCAATTTCTCATGTCCTATACATTTTCATTCAATTATTGCCGGAATGAAGATTTGGCCATTTATCAGGGAAAATATTACTGAAACAAAAATAATAAAAACACAGTATAAAAAGTAGCAAAATGTATCTTGTTTTAAGAACAATATTAGAAATAAATAATTTGATGAAATGTACTTTGATTCTATAAACATTTTTACAAAAAATCAACACAATCATGCATTTTTTCACATCCATGTAAAAAACAAGAACCGGGGAACAACAGGGTAATCACTCCCTATTTGCAAACACCATAAGTTAAGATCATCAATTAGACACTTTAGGAAGGTAAAACTAAGAGAAGTTTGTAGATAACCCAACAATGAATATAGCAACACCAAGGTATAAATATCTTAAACAGGATGCTGCTGAATGAATGTCATAATCCTTACAGTAAGATTTCGTTCTTACATTGACTTGCAGATTAATGCCCTACTAAATTTAACTTTTATTCAACAAGGAAATAATCTGGCAGAGTTCACTTGTGGAAAGATGTATGAGCATAAGAACACAAGCACTAGACAGACCAAATCAACAACTATGGAGCATAATAATCAAAATAATCCCAGATTGTTTTCAAAACGTACAAGATATCATTATAACATGCAGAAAATGACAGGTTCGAAGAGTGGCACCTTTGTAGGTCCTGATGCATTGCCCTTATAAACCTCTTTGCTGATTGAGTGTTCCAATATTTCCTTAGCCCACTCTGGAGGACCTTTCTCTAAAGCTTCATAAACACACTTTCTGATTCTGGTTCCCACATTTGTGGGCAGCTTTCTAACAGGCTCCAGCACTTCTGCCCACTCTGGGAGAATGACATCATTTGCCACACTCTTTTCGCAAGCACCACTAGTATCAGACCCTTCGTCGTCTATAGTGAGTACATTTTCTTTACTCGGAGAACCAAAAAATTTCTTTGAAGCTTCTGCAAGCAACTGAAAATAAAAGAACAAAGATTAATTAGCATTTCACATTTTCTAGCATATTGGTTACAAATACAATGCAATATAGAAATTCGCATTATTAAAATGCACATCAAAAAGATAAAACAATTCTGCAGCTGCAAGACATCATCATACTAAATAAAAAGAGAGCAACTATGGAAGACAATAAAGAATATCTGGCTCTAAAGAATTTACCAGTACTTGAAGAAATCATAGTTAAAGTTTAAAGAAAGACCAAAGCATTTACATTATAATAGGAATAGCCATCACAGGACCTCTTTGAAGGAGGGAAACAAATAAGAAAATAAAGTACTTGTTTGAATTTCTAGACCAAAGAACGACTCACACGCTTGATCAGGAAAAAAGAACATTGACATAACAACATAACCGAGAAGGATAAAGGGGATGATCAGATGTTCGAAGTTCCTGCTATCATTACACTAACCACCTTATAATGCTACCAATATCATCCTAAGCTAACAAGAATTAAAATGCCCTATTGACTTCCAACTTGGATATTAAGCACTAATAACCAAGTCAAAAAACACATAATCTAAAACCTCTCCTTAAAAGGTGATGACTTCCAACTTACATCGGTATTGGAATCCACCATTTTTAAAACATTATATACCAATCTCCTCAAGAAAGTGGAGAAGTCATAGTAAAACAGAACCCCATGAAAGCAAACTTCTGAGTGGGTTAAGATGCCCAATTGCTCCACACAGTTGTTAAAGTTAAATAATCTGAAACTTATGTAGTAGACTTAAGCAAACTAGGAATTTAACAAGGTAGGCAGTCAACTTGCTATTGATTTTAATTTAAAACAAATGTTACTATGTTATGTAGATAGGGTTGCAATAGGTTGAAAGTCCGCCATCTATCTCAAAACACACACCATGATGACTTTAAAACACCAACTTTTGATCAAAATACCTGGAAAACATTAAAAGTAAAGATGAAAATGACCACATTATACCTGAATAACAACTAATAGAAAAACAGCAATGTAATTGAAAGGTGAATTAACTGTATAAATTCATAGTTAAAGAAGACAAGTAGCCGGCTGACAAGTACTCAAGGCCTGTATATCGCATCATATCAAAACACAACATTAGAACAAAGAGAAGATCTTACAAGTGCATCTGCTTCCATCCCAGCTACTCCAGTAAGTGAGCCGCATAGCAATCCACCATCACCTTGCAAGCAGCGAAACACTTTTACACTTTCACGAGCTATAATTTCTGCAGAGTCAAGGACGCCGTCCATCGATAGGACAGCCAATATATATCTCCTAGCTAATTCAGGCCATGTAAGTTCATTAATAGGTAGCATATTAAGCTTAGTTCTTCTTGAAGGGAAAGAGCTATCTGCATCTCTCTTCCTTCCACGTTTTGTTTTTGACTCCCCAGCATCAAAAGTCGGATCTACAAGTGCAGCAACCTTGGATTGAAGCTCTGGTATCAGTACTTTTAGCAAGGCGTTGTGAGCCTTTGTCAAAGCTTTGCCAGAGTATCCGCCATAACTAAACGATGTCATTCTACATTGTGCAGTTTCCTTCATTTTTCCAGTATCCATTTGTATTAACTCATGTGGATCTCCTCTAGAAGCTACTGTCCCAAACTCAGGGTTGGTGGATACAGCTTGTCCATTTGTACCACCAACATCATGAAAGTTTAAAGACTGATTTCCCTGGACTCCGTTCCTGAGTTTCTCTACAACATTGGATCTATCAGACCATGGGTTGATGAGTTCTTCTTCAAGTTCCTCCAACGACAAAGGTTCATTTAAGCCTAATATTTCATGGAAACGTAGCAACAACTCCCATACCTAGACGGTAAAAGTAAACACAAGGGATGATGCAACACAATCTAGCAATTAATATTTAGCTGTTACATCTATAATATTGTAATAAACAGTGATCCTTAGGTAGCATAGTCATACCTGATAAACATCACCAACAAGTTGGGGAGGAAGTCTCGAGCCCAAAGGCTTTCCAGGAGGATGAGAACGAGGATAATCCGTACGCTGGTCTTTAGCCAACTTCACCTTTTTGCCTCCTCCATATAAACCACACCCCTTATTACTCTGATGTCCACCATTTCTATTAACCATCAAGAAGCCATTTCCAACCGTTAGTGATGATGGAAATGTACTTCTTTCTTTCAGACATTTATATTGTGAACAGCCACTGACACCTGGAAGCTGTTCTATGATTTCTTGCACAAATTCTGCGTCCAGACCAAATCTATCCTGGTTCAGCCATTTTTCAAGATCGGAGAACACAGAATCCAGCTCTTTGTCACCCTGGAGTATGGATGGAATTCTGACAGAACATTGTGAACTGCAAAATTTGGCCACTGAACTGAAACTCGCTTTCTTGTCCTTATCCATTGTGTAAGAGTATGGTGGGTACATTTCACTATTGGTATGCTGGCATATAAACTGCAGCTTGCCTGCCTGCTTACAAATTTCAGAGCAAGCAGAAATGAATTTCTGAGACAAACTTCTCCAGGCTAAAGCTGGTGAGGATTCTTCGACTGAAATCTCACCGATCACATCTTTCGCACTCGGGTCATGAGATGATAAAAGATTTCCAGATCCATCATGGCCAGAGCTTCCCTCAAACTGTACGCTACTTGGCATCTCATCAGTACAAGGTTCACTGACACTACCTCCAAGACATGATAAAACCTCATTCTCCAGAGGGGGAGAAGGGTCTACTAGCATCATCTGAATACTTCCATCATTATCATAATGTACCCTATAAAAAGTTGTATCATCATCGCTCTGATCGACACAATGGATGGTATTTGACGGAACGAGTACTGTCGACCCAATTGGAACGAACCATGTGGAGCATGAATGCCGCCAGACCTTGAAAACAGGTCCAGAATCACCACCATCTAACACTTCGCACAAGAACAAAGACCCGGTCATTTTATCATGCCAACATGATCTATAACCTACAGGCCAGACTAAGTTGACATCATGATATGAAGGTCTTTCATCAACTGTCCCCAGGGAGAGAATAAAGAAATCTTTGAACTGAAGTGGAAATCCATCCTGAAAAATATCGTACACAAGAACAAGGCAAGATGGTCAATCTTACAGAACAGTAATTGCAGACACTTGTATCTATTACAGACTACAGCAATGTAATTTCAACACATTAACTGGAAAATAAGCATGAAATGAAGCATAACGAAATTGGGAACTCACATTAGCTTGCTGAGACTCGATGACAATTTTCTCTTGCGTGCCAGCTTCTGTAGGTTTTACAGCATTCAGAAGTTTACTCGTACAACTTCCCATAATTTGACCATCAGAAGAGGGATCCTCGTAATAGCCAACTTTTATGATTTCCTTATTCTCAGCAGAACCATTTGAATCTGAAAATCTTGTTAACTTTCTTCTCTTGGGTAGATGCAACCTATCCAGTGTAGATGTAGATCTGCCAACTGCGGGTGACGGAGAACTACAGTTCGACATTAGCCCAAGATAGCATGCAACTTCCGACATTGAATCAAATGTCTTTCCATCTGGAGCACAGTATATTGCATATAGTCCACAACTGCCAATGGACTGTTTAAATTCCACATGCCAACCATCTCCCAGTACACCTCGCCTCTCTGAAATGAAATCTCTAAGCGCCTGCAAAATCTCACCTGGATTCTGCTGTGGAAGCATAACACCAAGGTTACTCCTAAGCTTTCCAAATGGGTAGCCTACCTCCTCAAAACTTTTAGCCTGTGCTTGATGCACTATGCCATGGAAAGCAACTGTGACTCCTTGTGTCATAATCCCAGAAGCTTTTTGAAAGCCATATGCATTCCCCGCATAAAAAAAGTTTGAATATGTAACTGGGCCACCAAATGGATTGCCACCAAAAGAATTATCACCCGAAGTGTGCTTTCTAAAACCAAAATAAATGTCACTGAGTAACTACAACTGATGTGTTTGATTTCAACCAAATCAAACAAGATGATAAATAAGATGTTTTTTTGTGTGGATCAGATGATAAATATATAGATATCAAAAGAATAGTACAACAGGATGTAACACGCACGAAAGAATAATTAAATATATGTCACTCTCTACGTACTTATGATAGCACTGGGATGAAAAATTCCTATACATGGAAGCTATTGAATTACCAGACAACGCAGATAGACACGAAAGGCGTGGAAATCAAAGCAACAAACATCATTATTCATAAATGGGAACAGCATGAACTACACTACAATTACCTACAAAAATTCCTTTACATGCTAGTAATTGAATTACCAGACAACAAAACTATGCACATAGTTACAAAATGTAGAAAAATGTAAAATGAGTTCAAATTGAGATTATGAAATGTCGTCAAGAAAATGCACCTCTGCAATGAACTTGCATGCAAACAATTAATGCCACGCCAGAAAATTGAGACTAGATTGAACTTTGAAGAACTTAGAACCCAGAGTTAGAAATCTACAGAGCGCAGCAAAAAAAAATCTAAGAAATGCTCGAAATCACATACCTAAAATCCAGCAAGTCTTCAGTGCCCTCGCCGTCACTCGGTGGCGAAGAGTTAATATCCAGAATATGCTTGGACTTAACACCGAGCGGCCACCGCTTACTCGTGACTCCAGTACTCGAGCACTCCACGCAAACCCACTCCCAAATTCCCTGCTGGCTCTCCTGCATTCCCGTGCAGTTCAAGTGGAAGCCACGCTCGCAACCGTCGCAGACAATTACCTCGCCTTTGACCTCGGGCCGCCCACAGGCACCGCAGACGAAGGTGCGCCCCTCACCGGGCACGGCCACCGCGGGACCAGGAGGCGGCTGGAGGTTGTAATGGAAGCTCCTAACGACGTCGACGGAGTCAAGGTCGGCGGAGAGGGTTTCGGCCTGGGGAGGGGAGGGGATCTCATTGAGATCGATGCCTAGAGGAACGGAACGAGGCTCGGGGCTGCGGTTGGTGTTGGCGCCCCTGAGGTGGAGGAGGTGCTCGGCGGTCGAATCGTTGAGTTCCATCATCCGAGTAGGGGGAGCGAGCTGGAGTTCGGTGAGTCAGGCTGTTGCGACGGTAACATTGTTCGGTATGGTGCTTCGATGGCTATTGAGGAATGTATGGATCGTAGGGTTTGGAATCTAGAGAGATAAAACAGAGGTTTTGAGCTTTGGTTTCGAGTTTTAGGGAGAGAGGGAGATGGGACCGGGAAGAAATGAACCGTATCGAAGCCGAGAAGGAGGAAGAAGAAGAAGAAGAAGAACTCGACTTCTTTGAACAGTGGGTATAAATTGGAATTGGATAAAAGGGAAAGGGTATTTGAGGCGCCTGTACTCTCGGACCCGTACTCGCCTATCGCAGATGACACGCAGCACATGCAACCTATTTGGGGAGTTCCTAACACGGAGTAGGGATTTTGTTTTGGAAAGTGGGGTAGGGTTTTGCTCCTATGTCCGGCCTACAAAGTACACGTCTTCGGGTAGCCTATAGGCCCCGTTTGGCTAAGGAGTAAATATCTTATTATTTTTTTAAAGAATGACTAGAAATAATATTATTCGTACAAGTCAAACCATACAAGTACGGGTTAAAAGGTCAGGAGAAATAATATGGTCATAGTCTTTTGTAGATATTCGCTCATAAATCCGTAAAAATAGTATAGTTTTCATTATAAACAAATGCAACTATCCATACATTTTACTCTGTGCTAGGGAATTAAACGATTCAAAACAAAACAGTAAACCAGAAAGTATCCAAAGTAATGCAAAACATGAAATAAGCAGAAACAGTAGAAACAAACGGGTCTCTGTGGTGTAATCTCGCTCCCCCAAGCCAAAAGCACTGGCCTGGTCCCGAGCCGTGAGAGGTAGGCCACTGAGCACCAACGGGACTCATGGGGCCTGACGGAGCTTTTTCGCAGCCCTCGCCATCTCCAAGCCCTCCTCAACCTCCTCTTCATCCCGAAGCTAATACCGTGTAGGCAGTTATTCTGTTGACTCTAGGGCCCTATTCAGTTGGGAGGCACGATTGTAAACCTGTTATGTCTTGGTTCCACTCTTGGTCTTCAACATCTTCATCCGCTTGGGACCCACTCCAACCTCAATATCCTAAGGCTCCTTTTGCTTTTCCCTCGAGAAGATGCTTCCATCACCATATGGGGGCCCTCCCGGGAAGGTGACAGTGACTGTGTGAGGAACACACTAATTCCGCTCGTGTTCCCCTCCTCAGCCGCTTGACCGTCCTCCTAATCCAGGTTAGCCAAGTCACGGGTATTCGCGATCTCGCTTTTCCCATCTGAAAATCCTGGTGAGCCCCCTAAAAAAATAGAGGTGACACTCGGGGCCCTCCTTAGCCAAGTCACAAGTTTTCGATATCTCCTCCCTTCTAGCAGATAATAGCGTCGGAAACCCCGACGAGGGCGGAAGCTGCCTTTCTCGTGGGTTACTCAGCCTTTCTGGCTCTAGAGTAAGAGAGGTCAACAAATCCTCCACCCGAGGACCCAGGAGATACTTTGGTGTTACCCATTGTGTTTGGAGCAACCAATCTGTAACCACCCCCAACTATACCCGAATTGAGTCATCAAAACGAACCTCATCTCGGTCAACCCCCTGGACACGGGTCTGACAAGCCTGGATCTGATGCGTAAGCCTACCCTATTGGGTACAAGACCTCAAAAGCCTTTCGTACTAGAGCCCTGGCGTGGTGTAATGCCGATGCTCTGGGAATTACAATCGGATCCTCTATCAGAGCGGTTTGTCCATATCTAGTCTGACTCCGAACTAGAGTAAGTCATCTCAAGCCTTTGAGGTGGGTATGGGAGCCTCGACCACCTCCGTGCCCAACGTATTCGCTAACAAGGATCTGATGGGATCGTTCCAAGCATCCCCCGGAACGTTGTATGCTCGGACGCCGATCTCCATATACCGGAATGGGATTGAATCCGGTTGCATGCACGAGAAGAACGGGAGCAGGATCAACGGCTACCCACCGAACGCCCAAACGGGTTTGTGTCGGATCCGATCGAGGGTCATTTTCGACAAGAAACAGAACGAGACGACTTCCTTGGAGAGGACATCTACCTCAATACCAATAAGTTGTCACCGTTGAAGTGTAAGAACCGC
Source organism: Erodium maritimum (assembly GCA_963921825.1). NCBI lineage: Eukaryota > Viridiplantae > Streptophyta > Magnoliopsida > Geraniales > Geraniaceae > Erodium > Erodium maritimum. Next base: position 18,197,942 of record OY997593.1, on the reverse strand, counting down.
CCTCGGTCGATCCCGGTCGAACCGATGATTTTTGGCGAAGTTTGACTCTCGGTTGGAAAAGTCAACCGATGACTCCGGGAGTCATTTGGGACCTTTCCGGGACCGGAAAAGCTTATCCGTCATTACGGTTAGCTTAGTTGGCTTGTTTCCTTTCAAAATGACTGTCCTTGTAAAAAGTCAACTTTCGGTCAACCGGAGACCAATTATCGACTAAACCTACCTTAATTTGTTGTGCTGGAAATAATTAAGGGCAAAGTGGTCCCTACATGGACACTTTTCCATGTTAGCTTGGAAGAGAAGAAAAGGGTGCGAAATGACCCAAACACCCCTGAAACTAAGGCATGAAAGGCAAGGAAGCAAGGGGCATCTTGGGCAATTCGAGGGTAGGTTAAAGCCCTCATTTCGGTCACTTTTCAGCCATAACTTAGTGTTGGCCGAAATTCACCAAATGGGAAAGAAGAAGGGGAGTTTTGGAAGCTTGAAGAAGAAGAAAGGAGGGAAAATGGTGTCTTGAACCCATTCTCAACCCAAATCCTCCCAAAATCTCTTGTTTCTTCACCTATTCTCCATTCTCAAGGTAAATCCCCAACCCTTTTTCGTTTTTGTTGATTATGGTTCATGGGTTTTGAAGGGAAATGATGAACTTGGTTGGGGGTTTGAAGTTTTGATGTTGGATGATGTTTTTTTTGGAGATAAAAGGAAGTAAGATGATGGTTTTAATTTGGATTTGTGTAGTTTTGATGAAGACCCATGATGGGTATTGAGTTATTGACGTTTTTGGAACTGATTTGGAGGTTTGGGATGGTCAAAAATGGAGTTTTGGGGTGTATTTTCGTGAAAATCGAAGCCGGAGGAAGAAAAGGCGTCACAGTTAGACCCGTCACGGATCCGTGACGGGGACCGTGACGGAGGACGTCACGGCTCCGTGAGGAGAACCGTGACGGCGCAAGCATCGGATCCGTGACCAGATCCGTTACGGAGCCCGTCAAGGCTCCGTGACCCGAACCGTGACAGACCTGAAATGGGCCTTTGGGGCCCATTTTGTTGGATTTCGAGTAACTGGGACGGTTATTTATAACCGAGTCCTTTTGGGGTTAATTGGGAATGTTTTCCTCTTAAAACCTTTGTGAATTACTCTTGATTCGAGTTTTTAATTGTGATCCAAGTCCTTGGACCCATGCTTGACGGAGGAGGAGGCCTTTGGACCGCGTGAAAGGACGAGGAGGAAGCTAGCCAGGTCGTCAGCTGCTAGGATTGGGTTGCTTTCGAGGTAGGGAAGAGTAGTAAACTCCAATTTTAATTTAAAGAATGCTAATAGTATTCCTATAGGATAATAATAACCGGAAGAGTCTAGTTTGCATATAGGATGTGATTTACTAGAATAACCGCTTTCAATTATGGGAATTGTCGTGCTGGTAGAATGGTCATGTCGAGCCTTAGGATTGATTGTTTATTGTGCTTGATTGTAATATTTAGTCCTTAAACGTTGATGCATATGATCTTCTTTGATTACTTTAAGAGTCATAACATGCCTTATGAATTATGATGAATGTGATATGAATGGTTGTTCGTGATATGATTGGTTGAATGAGTGTGATGAATGTGATGAATGTAATATTGAATGTTGACTTGTGTTATGATCGGGTGAGTGATAGACCGATGTGGTGTGTTCGGTAAGTACGTTGGTAAGCTATAGCGATGCGACAGGATTGGTGTGGTACGTTGAATTGATATGGTTGGTGTTGCACGATGTGGTGTATTGTTGCTTGCCTTGATGCTTAGTGTTCCGGGAAGACATCTAGACCGAGGAGTATTCCGGTACGATGTATGTGGTTTCACCCTGATGCTTAGTGTTCCGGGAAGATATCCGACCGAGGTGTATGCCGGTCCGGTATGTTTATTATGTGGCTTTACCCCGATGCTTTGTGTTCCGGGAAGACATCCAGACCGAGGGACATTCCGGTATGATGTATATTGTTTCACCCCGATGCTCTGTGTTCCGGGAAGACATCTAGACCGAGGGACATTCTCGTACGATGTATATTATTTCACCCCGATGCTCTGTGTTCCGGGAAGACATCTAGACCGAGGGATATTCTGGTATGATGTATCCGTTTCACCCCGAGGTTTTGTGTTCCAGGAAGATATGTTTAGCTTGTGTGTGGATCGGTTCTCGTGGTATGATTATCTCACTCTTCGGTTGTCATGGGTACCCGTCTTGAGTTGTATGGCATCGGATCTGAGTAACGTTCGTAGTGGTCTTAGTAGTTTGATTGTACCATTGTTCGTGTGTTCCTTTCGTTGGGTGCCCTTATCGATATTATTGCGTTCATGTTAGTTTCTATTTATATTATCAGTTTTGGTAAGTTTTACTAGTCGAGGAATTTTTGTTACGGAGCAGAAGTCTTTTTTTTTCCTTTACTACTTTTTCCTACTGAGCGTAAGCTCACCCCCTCTGTTTTTACTGTTTTACAGGTTTTGCTGTTGAGTAGACTTAGAGGACGTCTCAGGGCTCGGGAGCTCATTGAGGGTCCGGATTGATTTATTTATTAGAGGCGTACTTCCAGTTTCAGATTAATTATTGTCCTTACTCTATTTGGTTATTGAATTTTGAACTCGGATTTTCATACTTTTATTCAGAGATTCTTGCTAATTTAACTTTGGTTTTACTATTGTTTATCATATTCTTAGTTCACTGTCTCGAGTCCGGTCAAAACCGGATTTTGGGCGTGACATGAAGCATGACCTCGCACAAGACTTTGGGGTTGCAACTGATCCCAGCCATGATTTTTCCCACCAACGAAAACTGGTACCATCCATCAGACATAGTCAGGATCGCCTCGGTCGGCACCACTATCACGCCGTCCTCATTGTCGTCGTCATCCAAAGAAACTCCCTATAAGTGGTCGGAAATGGCTTCTGTGAGGGGATAGTAGGTGGTAGTAGTTGGCCTGATTTGGTGGAAGGCGTCAGCACTGTCGTCGGGGGGTTGGGAGTGGGGCATGCAACCGATTGTTTCTCCCTGATTATGAGGGCCAATTGCATGTGTAGTTTGTGACGGCTCTTGGAGAGGGCTCTAACGGGAGGCGAAGAGAAGGTTAGATCCCTGTCGTGGTGGCGAGACTCGGTTGGGTTGGGGCCCCGGTCTGTGGCGGTGGACCTTGACGCAAGGGGGGCGATGGTAGAGGAACCCTCTTTTTGCGATGAAAGTGTGGCCCCGTGGTTGGGCATCGGAGCAACGAGACAGGATTGCCTAGCATGCGAGTCGAGGAGGATGAGCTGGTAGACATTATTATTGAAAATTCAGAAATGGCGGTTGAAAGAGGCATGAAAAGGGAGAAAAAACCTTAAGTCTCTGAGACTCTCATTTTAACCTAATGTTATTAATCATAGAAAATGATAAGGAAAAGTATAACAAATAAATATCTAGTGTACTAATATGCACAGTGAACAAATATGAATGGAATATATTTATGTAGTAGAAAAAACTATATTCTAGGAGATTGAACATAGTGGTATCTTGATTACATCTTTAGGGATTAGTTTATGGAAAAAATGTGAAACTTTTTTTTTAACGAAACGATGTATTTCATTAATTCAAATCATGAGCCAAATTTTTTTAAATAGATTCTGGCATACAATTAGGATTTAGATCTAAAATAGCCCATTCTTGAGTATTGTTAGCCAAAATATAGACAATCTGGTTAGCTTCGACATAGCTAACCTTGAACCCGCTAACAGCTCAACATGCTACTACAATCTTCAACTAAACATCTAAATGAGGATGGCAACTTCTCTGAACCATTGATGGCGAGGACCACCCCTAAACAATATGTCTCTATCTCCCCGACATCACATTCCAGTTGCCGAATCCATTGGAAGGCCTCCCTTAATGCTAAATCCTCTATCACTTCCGGGTCTCTGACCCTTGGGAAGACAACACAACTGAGTTTCAAATGATATTGTCCCCCACCACCTCGTGCATATAAATCCAAATCATCGGTGTTGATCTTAACCCTACTAGTCGCGGGACGTTGCCACTTTCGAACACCATCCATGGCTCCTGACGAGCCCTAAGGCCTGACTACTTGTGCATCCTTCCAACTATGAACTACTCCAAGAGTTCATAGTTGTCTGGAAGACCACCTCTCCTAAAACATTCTTATTGTTCCAAACTCTCTGGTTTCTCACCTTCCGCAACTCCTAATATCTCATCCCCACTTAGGCCGCCAGCTTCTTGTTACTGGAGTCCTTACAAAGTTCCAACCAGGAACGCACCGACGACTAGACTTGATTGTACCCCTGGAAGACGAACCCATAGATCCCGAGATACTCGATGAAGACATATTCCAAACTCTCCGACTCCCCACATTCCGTAGATAAGCCTTGAACTTAAACTCTATGCATGTTGAGATTCTGATAAGTGGGGAGATTTCCTGAGATTCCCCTCCAAATGAGATGTTGAACTTTTGGGGGGATGTGTAGGAACCAAACCCATTTTCAAAATTCATCTTTGTCGGTCTGATTTCATCGACCATGTTTAGCCTGAATCTCCCTGAAATCCAACCTGATTGCATAAAGTCCATCCCTTATATCCTTCCAGAACCACTGGTCATCCTTTACTTCCAAACTCAAGGGAACCCGAAGAATAGCCTTCGAGTCCCTTTAACAAAAAGACTGGATATCCATTCCCCATTCTATTCCCTCCTCCACTGAATCATGAGTCTGATGATCAAATGTTTTAATTACCAACTTAATCTCCCTACGCAAACTTCTACGGACCAAATCTTGACCGCCCAACAAACTTCGCCATACTGGGCTCATTTTTCCCCTTATCTCGGCATGTACAAAATCAGTCAAAAGATAATACTTTGCCTTCACTGATAAACCATAGTCGGAATTACCTTCTTACTAACTTTTTTGAGACGCCTCCGTTTTTTACCTTTATCCACAACCCTAAAATCGAAACTTGTACAAAGATATGGGCAAAGATAAGTTAAGACATGTCATATCTTGTCATCATTGTTTAAATAAATATATATTCAAATTGAATAAAAAAGTACATTTGGAAGTCAGCTGGGACTGGGATAATATTTTGTCTAATTTTCTCGATAGAAGTGGATTATTAAGATAGGAGGACGGATATATCATTTGATCATTTGGTTGTCATCCTTACATAAAATTAAGGGATAATTGTCCAAACATGCTCTAAAGTTTCATCCACAAATGAAATAGGGCACAACATTTCGTCCACGTTGTGTGGCTACCCTTATGAATCGTCCACGCACTTCTGTCAGTAAAATTAACATAATATTCGAATTTGTAGCCTCACGTGCTATTATGTGCTTGTATCTGAATTTGTTTTGGAGAAATTTCCCTAACCATCCTTAGCCACTAATTTTGCAAGTATGAAGTGACTAAAGTACCCTTACTCTCTTTATTCTCCCCCCCACCACAAGATATCTCACTCTCTTTATGCAAAACTCGTGAATCTAAAGAAGAACAAAGAGTTGTTGCGACTCTTGGAGGAGAAGGAGAGACGCGAGTCGACCGGAGGTGCAGTCGAGTCAACCGGCGGTGGAGTGGAGGCGAAGCTGACAGCGGCGGAGTGGAGGCGAAGCTGACAGCGGCGGAGTGGAGGCGAGGCTGACAACGACGGAGAGTAGAGGAGCATTGAACGCGCGAGGGTCGCGTTGAGTTCATGGGTATTTCTCTCGACTCGACCTTTTGTTTATGTGGAGTACCAGTCATCATTCATACATCATGGTCGAAGGACAACCCTGAACGGCGTTATGCTGCTTGTGGGAGTTGTTTTTGATATTCCATATTCAAAAAAAGTAGGGTTTCTTATGAAATGTGCTTATTTAGGTATTAGGGTTCTTCATTCTGCCATGTATTTGTTTGACTATTTTAGGGTTTATGAAGTTTGTAAATTTGTGTACAGGGAGAACCCAAATATGAATATTTTGACTGGGTGGAGCCTAAGGACCCTCATATATTAGTAGAAAGATTCAAAATCCCGGAGAGAAACATCTTGGAGTTGGAGAAAGTGAAGACTAATCTGGAGGAGGAACTTACAAGAATGAAATTGAAGATAAATGAAGCAAAACAAAAGCTGAAACTGAAGAACATGAAATTGAAGCAGAAATTGGAAAGTGCAAAGAAAATTAGCAGTAGGATTTCACAGTAGTTAGTCATATCTTATGTTGTTTTTGTTTTGTGTGTGGATGACAATGTAAAACACTTTGTAATTTCAGTTGAATGTTTATTTCGAATGCCCAAAGGAAATGACTTCACTTGAATGTTTATTGTGAATGGCGAAAGGGATTTGAATTATCTAGGTTATTGATTTGTTATTGTGAATGTCTAGTTATGAATTGTCCACACCAAAAAATGGACCAGCCTTTATCCCACAAACCTAAATAAGGCACTTAAGTTTTGCCCACACGTAGATAATGCATTAAGGTTTTTCACACATAACTATATAATGCATGAATAAGGTTTTGCCCATAGAAAAAAAATAAACTAAGGTTTTGGCCACAGAACTGAATAATGCACTATTGTTATGCCCACAGAAGAAAAAAATGCACTATAGTTTTGTCCACAAGACAAAATAATGCACTAAGGTTTTGCCCACATAACTATATAATGCATGAACAAGGTTTTTCCCACATAACTGAATAATGCACTACTGTTTTTCCCACAGAACTGAATAATGCACTAATGTTTTGCTCACACAACTAAATAATGCACTACAGTTTTGCGCACACCTCAAAAAAATGCACTAATGTTTTGCCCACACAACTAAAAAATGCAATAGTGAAAGAATATAATGTAGTCCATGGTGAAAGAATATGCCATTCCTAGTCATCCATCCTGTACAAAAGAACCCATTTCATTTCCATTCACAAAAGCTGTTCTGACGTCATCATAGTTCACATCATCAGCTCACGTAGTAGTTGATAACTTATTTGAACAAATAACTTATCAACTACCGAGTTTGCAAATTACATACTTGTAAACTCCAAAAAACTAACAAAAGTATTACACCCAAAAGTATTACATCCAGTAGTTCAAAAGTATCAACATCCAATTTCCAAAGTTATCCTAAAGTCATGTCAGCTCGTAGGACGACGATGATGACGGACATAAACTTGGCCCCCAAACCTGTTTCGCCCGTACATTTCCATTTGAGGCTGCACCAACAAATATCATGGTTAATATCTACAGAATAAACCATGACACCATCAAATCAGAAACAAACAACTGAAAAATCAAGGTTCTAACAGGATTAGCTGCACGAGTGGAATTGAGTTCTTCTTGGGCAATACCAACTCCAACTACCCCAAAGCTGTTTCGCCCGTACATTTCCATTTCAGGCTGTACCAACAAATATCAAGGTTAAAATGTACACAATAAACCACGAAACCATCAAATCAGAGACAAACAACTGAAAAATCAAACAAGGTACTAACAGGATTAGCTTCACGATTGACATTGAGTTCTTCTTAGGCAATACCATCACCAACTGGTCTGGAGGTCTACTGTAAAATAAAACATCAAACCAACTGGTTATGAAACCAGACAATGAACACGTTGTAACACGATCATGTCATGAAGTGTAATACCTCAACTTCAGCATCTCGGAGTATGTCCATGGTCCTCTGCTTCTTTGTCTTTAGCCTTGCTAGGGCTGCATTCCTACTTCTTTCAATACGGGCCAGTACATAGAGCTTTTGGGGATGTCCTCTTCTTACTAGGACCAACACCAGTGTTTCGGCTACCACCAGCTGTGTTTTGGGCAACAACATCCCTTTTGTTTCTCATATATAATCTGTCTTTCTCTCTACGTTGTTCAATAGGATCAACATCAACAACCCTCAGCCTAGGACAAATTCTTCTGTTATGCTCATATTCCCCGTAGTGGCCACATACTTGCTGCCCTGCATCCTTGACAGACTTAAAGGGATTTTTTTTTTCATTTGCTCCCCTCGCCCTCTTCTTCTTGGGCCTTCACGGTGCTTTCATGACAATTGGTGGGTGTGGAGGGGGCCTGGAGCTGACAACCCAATCCCTCTCACTGCCTAAAAGGAATATCTGCCCCCGGTAGATGCTCTTGTATGCGGCAATTATGAAATACTTATGCACATAGGCTTCCGGCATGTCAGTGGTCCACCTAATTGCTGCAATTGCATGAGGACAGGGGATGCTAGACAACTGTCAGTTTCCGCACCCAAAAAATATGAAGTTAGTGTTAGGTCCCAAGGAATCAATCTAGAGGGGGGTGAATAGATTGATTACAAAATATAGAAACTTAAAAATAAATTCGGAAATTTAAACAACAAGCAAAGATAGCAAGATAGAGAAAGTCAACACAAGATATACGTTGTTCACAACTCTCCTTAGAGTTGCTACGTCCACACTAAAGAACTCACTTAGAGTTCGGCCTTTTACTAACTTATAGTAAATGTTACAAAGTCTCACAAGAACTAAATATGCAAGTTACAACACCAAATGGGAAGCAAGAACAAATCTTGCACCACTACAACACTTTGCAAGAACAAATCTTGCACCACTACAACACTTTGCAAGAACAAATCTTGCAACCAACTACAACACCCTTTTCTAGTCTACAAGGCCAATTAGAATAGAAGATATTGAGGTCAACTCACCAAGAGTCAACAATACAATGTGTTTAATCTTATATAGAATAAACACAATGCCTCAATTACAATCAAGATATAAAGATAAAGTACGAAGAAGCTATATATGATTTCCAGATATGCAAGGCTTAGTTCAAGATGGTTTTGAGAGAAGATGATTTCAAAATGGTTTACAAAGAGAGCATAACACGTTCAAGAAGAGATATAACAATAAGAATATATGTTTTTCAAAGATCAAAAGATATGAAACTTTAGTTCATGACTTTGAAAACAAATTCTAGAACAAAGAAGAATAGAGCTCTCAAGATGACTTTTCTCTCAAAGATGAAGAAAAACTTTGAGCTGAAATTTTTGTAGAGAATGAGTAGAAGTATTGTGTCTTTTAAAATGAAAAAACAAATGAGGGCTTTTATAGACAAAAACTTGGCACTTGATAATTAAAAAAAAAGAGTTGTTGGAAGAAATACTTGAGTCCAAAGTCAAGTGGCATATCTTGACAAGAAATGTGCTCAACACATTTCAAGATTGAAATGATGACTTTTATCTTTTCAAAATCAATTTGAATGAATAAAAAAGGATTAAATAATCAAGAGAAATCAGATTTTTGAATAAAGGAAGAGAGATTGAGTGATGAGCTAGCCAAAACATATCTTAATGATCATACTTACAAGAATCCTATTGGTAGGACTTGAACCCTTTCAAAGTAGACATTTTGAATCTTCCATATCATTCTTTGATCATCATTGAAGGTCTGAAAATGTCCTTGGAGATTTAAATTTCGTTCACAACTTCATTGGACACAAGTAGATGATAAGCATGCTTGCTGCCAGAAATTTCAGCTTTGGCCTTTACTTGTTAAAATGAGCGTAACTTTTTCCAAAAAAATCCAAATCAAGTAAGGTCAATTGGGTTAGAAAATAGACTCATATATATTTCCAATGGTATAACATAAGTCTATTATTACCTGGTAGATAATTCCAGTTTATTCAAGAAAGACAGCCAAGAAAATCTGCTTTACCGGTTCTGGCAAATTTGATGTCTACTCACTTTTCTGCCCAATACTCTCTGATGGAGTATGAAAATGGAGAACCAGTTTGTTCATTAAAAAGTAGACTCATATAGGTTTCTAAAACATCAAACAAATTGTAATTTGATAAATAAATGAATTTGATATGATTTTTCAAAGTTACCTCAAATGCAACCAAAGTTGCTGTCCTGAAAAATCCGAAAATCACATGTATCAAAAATATAAGAACTTTTGTAAAATGAGTTTGGTTTGAAAAAATAAACATATGATATAATTATTTGATCTTGAATAAATATATGCATACTCTTCATCATCAAAACACATAGATTATTATGTTGACACAATGTCACAACAGTTAGAACATCAATTCAACTCACAGATAGTAATCAAGTAATCCAAAACTAAGTTAGATGAGATACCTGCAACTGCATGTGTGGGAAATAAGGTTGACGAAAAATGACCAATTTTTTGAGCCGTTAGGTATCACCCATTCCACCTCAAACATTGGACCTCCACTAGGCCGTCCACGACAGCTGGCAGCCAATTCCTTGTTCGTTTCGAGGATCAACTGGATCTTAGGGCAGATGGTACCATTGTAGCTGTCGAGGGCAGTACCCCTCTCATAGAACATGTCCATTAGTTTCTTTCTTATCCACTCCAGCATAGGAATGACATACAGCTCCCGAGCTGGTAGTATCCAAGTATTGAAGCTCTCAGATAGGCTATTGACTTGGACTATGGATTTTGCTCGGTCGGAGAAGAATGCTTTGACCCACTCCTAAGGTCGTCGTGCAGCTAACCTACCTGCTGCTGCAGGGTTGCTTTGTCTAAGCTTCTCCAACCTCCTCTCATAATCCCTTGTTGTTCTACTCCATGACAGTTTGTACTATTTTTCCTTCAGCTCCTCACATTTATGCCCATCCTTTTGGAAATTGTTTGCCATGTGCCTCATGCACCATATGTGCTCAACATTGCCAATTTCATTCAATGCTTGAACAAGGCCCTACAGATGCAAATTTTAAATTGTGGTTAATATCTGTCTCAACCATTCTCATAACCTCAAATTACAAGTAATTAGAAAGAAAGAGGTACCTTTTGTTTATCAGTTATAAAGACCCAACCCCTTTCATTATCATGGCCAAAGTCGATGAACATTTCTTCAAGAAACCATTTCCAATAAGCTTTGTTTTCAATTTCCACAACGGCAAAGCATATAGGGAAGAACTGCTCACTGGCGTCGTATCCAATGGCCACAAGTATTTGACCCCCATAATCTCCCTTCAGGAAAATATATGCAAGTACATTAAAAATAGAAAATAAATTCAACTACATACATAAATGCAAGTACATTAAAAATTGAAAATAAATTGAACTACATACATAAATGCAAGCACATAAAAGTTTACTACCTTGAGATGACAACCATCCATCATAACGTATGGACGACATCCCTTTATAAAACCCCGTCGTTGTGCCTCAAAGCGTATGTAAACACGTTGAAACCTCTCAACATGGTTATTGTCATACTTGGTGACCACCTTACATCTACTGTCGGGGTTTGTAACTTCCAATGTTGCACAGTAGTCGTGTATGCGCTGAAATTGTGCCTCAACTTCTCCATGTATCAATCTTCGAGCCACCCTTATTGCCTTATATGCTTGGGAACCGGTTATCGCAATCTGCAACTCATTGTCAATTTCAGCTACCAGCTCCTTCCTTGTAACAGTGGGATGCCTTCGCATGTAAGGAAAGAATAGAGCATCTAGAAACGTCGACTTCACAGATCGATTGGTCTTCAATGTAGGGAAGTCATGATCGGGAAACATGTATCGGATTGCAAAATAGCCTCCAATCCTTGACTTCGATGCATACACCTTGAATCGACAATTTTTGGCCAGACAAACTATTGAAATCTTCTTGGGCTCATTTCTTAAAAATAGAAACTCTATCTTTCTCTGAGCAGCGTACCCCATCAGTGCCAAACGGTACACTTCAGCGTTCTTGAACGGCTTTCCTATAGTTAGGGAACAATCGATGTACTCATCATTACCATCATATATTGGTATGTCTTCTCTAATATCTTCATCACCATCGTCCGTCATTTTCCAAACAACAGCTGCTTCCGCATCAGCTTCTTGAAACTGCTCATCCCCAACAGCTCTACGCTCATGGGTACACTGATCCTCATTTTCCAAATCTGTCTCGTCACCAGAAACATCAGTAATATTTGTTGCTTCATCATCTTCAGGGTCGGATTGATCATCTTCATGACCGGATTGATATTCATCAGCTGAGTAATAGAATGTATTGGGAAGAAATCATCCGATTTTCCTGCTTAAAAAACATAAGGTTAAGAAAATCATATTAAAACTCAAATCTTAAAAAAGAAATGAAAACTGAATTTTAATTTAATTGAGCATATTCAAACCTTTTGGAGTGTTTTTAATGTCTTGTTCAAATTCTTCATCCGATTTCTCATCATCCACAGATCCATAGACTAAATGTTCCTCACTTCTATGCTCTACGCTTTCATTCACAGATGGACCGGAATCATCATCCACCAGCCCCCTACTCACCATATTAATGGTGTCATTAATCTTCTGTTTAGCTGCATTACTCATCACCCATGAATAATCAGTAGGATCTAATCTGTTCTTATACACTCCAGCATCTCCCTTGTCATTTCCAGCAGAACCACTCTTCTCATTCCCACCATCAGCACTCTTTTTAGTTGCACCATCAGTTTCAGTCTCATTTTCCTTCTCATTTCCACCACCATCGGTTCCAATCTCATTATCATTTCCACCAGCACCTCCTTTCTCATTCTTCTCACTTTGATCTACACCATCATCTTCACATTCTGCACCATCATCTTCACATTCTGAACTGCTACAGGTTTTCTGGATGTAGATTTCTTCTCTTGACTCGATACACAACTTCTCAGCTTCCAACCACGTCATCGGCCTCTCTCGGGTCTGCCCCTTCTCCCGCTTCGGAGGAAGGATGATATTCACAGCTACATCCTTGGAACTGCCACTGATATAAGTTGGAATCACTTCTCCTTCTCCATGGATACTCAGCATAACATCTATTTCTTCTTCCACCAGCTTCTCCCTCCCATTTTTAAGTGATAGTTCAGGCAAGTGGTACTCCAGGTCATACGTACAGTCATAATCAAGACCGAGTATCAAATTTGTCATACTAAACCAACCTACTACATCACCATCTAATGTAAACACTTTCTTCTTTCCCCATGCATAATGATAATGAGGTTCTTCGACAAACTCTCCCCCGTAGTTGATTTCAAATATCCTAGGAAATGGTTCACCTCTGGGTGGTGTATTTTCCATCTGTCAAAAGCATAAAGTATAATTATAAAATCATACAACTTCACAATTTCAGTGGTTGAAACTAATGAGTACCTACGCCTAATGTGGACAATACATATAGGCACCTAAATGAAATGTGGACAATACATATGGGCACCTAAATGAAATGTGGACAATACATATGGGCACCTAAATGAAATATGGACAATACATATGGGCACTTAAATGAAATGTTGACAAAACATAATTAAACTACCCTAATGCACTAAATGGACCCTTACTAGATTCACTTAAATTTCTGGAAACATAACAATTAAAATTATAATTTATGGAAACATAATTTCTGGGTAAAGCTGAAATGTGGACATAACATCAGAAAATCTAAACCCTAAAACCTTATAAAAAAAGAAGGGAAAAGGAAAAACAAAAAATAATAATACAAAGGGCTGGACCCGACCAGACCCGCAGGCCCGGCCAAGCTTAGCCCGCCCCTCTTCCCTTGGGCCGCGAGGCCCGTTCGTGCGCAGAGGCCCATTTGTGCAGCTCAGGCCCAGCTTTATAAGCCTGAGATTCTAGGGTTCAGCATTTGCCTCTCCCTTCTTCACGCAGCCAAACCCTCCCAACCTCTCAGCTCCCTCATCTAGATCCTGGCCGCCGCGATGGTTCGCCGGCCACTCTCCGGGCTCGCTCTCTCGCCTCTCCTCCACTCTGTCCAGACCTAGCCACCGCCGTCGCCCCCTTCATCTCCGACCCTCTCGCCGCCGTCCACACAACTCCCTCCTCTGTTGCGTCTCCGCTCAGATCTGAACGCCGTACCGAGCTCTCTCGCCCTTCTCTCACCAAGACCCATCTCCCTCTCCTTTTTCTCCGTTCAGACGGGCTCCCCGAGCCTCCTCACCGACCCTCTCTCGGTCCTCTCACTCTCCCTGGTCGAGTTCTCCGTCCAGCGCCGTCATACTTTCAGATCTGAGACGGAATCGCGCCGTTCAGATCTGAGGCGAGAAGACCCAAGACCGCAACCGTGTTCCACCTCCCCGCGTCGTCCTTCCCCTTTTACGGTGAGACCTCGGCCGGCAACATCTCGCCGTTATCGGTCGGAATCTGGCCAAAACTCCTCCCTTTTGTCTTTTTCTTCCCGTGCGTTTGGATCTGGACTTTGGGTGGAATCGAAATTAAGGAAACCAAAAGGAAAAGAATTTTAAAATGAAAAATCAGTTTTAAGTAAAAGGATTTAAATGGAAAGGGTTTTAAAATAAAAGAAATTAAAATCAATTTTGAATTAAGACGGTTTTGGACTGTTGAACGGATGTGGAACCGGACGAATAAACTGGACGTTTAATCGGACTTAGAACGGGACTGAAAGTAGAAACGTTGAATCGAACACCTCGGGAATCGTGCATCGAAAATTGTGCCTCGGGAATCATGTCTCGAAACCCATGCATTGGGAATCGTGCCTCGGGAAACGTGCACCGGGTTCTATGCTCGGGGCTCAAGTGGTCGAACACGATTCGTCGTATATCCCGCTTTTGACCCGTTCGAGTTTAAAAGCCAACGTGTTGAACTTATTTTGGACTGTACCAGATCTGATTGTAGGTTCGACCTGTTAAAATCAGACTTGGACTTCGCCCGAGAAGACCGGAGTTAGGCCAGGACGTCAGCAGCTAGGAGACGTAGCTGTCGGTTCTTCTTGAGGTAGGGAACGTAGCGGATACTGGTTTAATTGCGGAAAGTTACTAGTATGCATGGTAGGAATAATAAAACTGGAAAGAACGTTTATATCAGATAATAACCGGACGAGTCTTAGTAACATGTAGGATGTGATTCACTAGTGTAGCCGCTTTCAATACTTGGGAATTGCTGTGGTGGTAGATTGGTCATGTCGAGCCGTAGATTGTGTGTTGATTGAATTGCCTGTGATTGTTTGAGATAACGTTATGTGACTTAGTGTCGATAAGTTTAAGAGTCAAGAATTAGTATATCTGGTGAACATGTTGTTGTTATGTGTGGGCAATTGTGTCGTGTTTGTATGATGTGAATCTTTGGTTGTGTTATGGTCCGGTGAATGATAGACTGACGTGACGTGTTGTGGTACGATTGTTGGGCTTGGTAAGCCGTGTTGACTGTTGGATTGTGATGCGTGATATTATCTTGTTGTTTGTTCTGAGGAGTTGTTTCCTGTATGGTACCTACGACCGAGGGGGTACGCCGGTGTAGGGTAGTACCTAGGCCGACGGTGTGGTCCCACGTATGCGCGGTCCCCCGGGTAGTGGTTCTGGTACAATACATACATCGAGGGGGTAGTTCGATGTGGGATATCTAGGCCGACAGTTACGTGATCAGTGCTTTACCCGAAGGAGTGCCGGGAAAGTTGTGTTGTCTGTTCGTTCCTCGAAGGAGTGCCGGGAAGATGTCTAGCCCGATAGAGATTCCAGTATGACGTATTGAGATTGTGCCCCGTGTGTTTGCCGGGAAGATATGTAGGCCGATGTTGTATGTTCCGGGACGATATGATAGAGTCGGGCTGTGGACAGCCGGCGGAGTAGGGGACTGCGGTACGGGACTTTTATGTGTTTAAATTGTTTACCCTGTGCTTGATGACCTGTTCAGTGATGTGGTTGCAATTTGTACGTGTTCGTTTGAGTATTTTTGTGTGTGTGTGGTTTGGTCTTGAGTTGAGGATTGTGGTTACGAGTTCCGTTGGAAATTAGTTGTGTGCTGTACTAGTATGCCCTAATTGGACGGTTACCCGTGGTGGTGAGCGCTTGCTTATAACCTTAACTACTTTTCCTACTGAGCGAAAGCTCACCACCTTACGTTGTTGTTTTTCAGGTTCTAAGCGGGATGTGTACTAGTTGGATGCTCGATGCTTGGGAGCTTACGAGGGTCCTAGGATAGATAGTCTAGAGACGTACAACGTTTTGAACTATTTATTGTCCTTACGGTTTGCTTACGTGTTGTTGACTCTTATATTCAAATTTATGAATCGCAGATTATTATTTTAAAATTATGAATCGAGACTTGTTGGCTTTATTTTCGATAAAAATGATTACTGTTTTAGCTCATGTCTCGAGTCCGGTCAAAACCGAATTTGGGGCGTGACAATACATATGGGCACTTAAATGAAATGTGGACAAAACATAATTAAACTACCCTAATGCACTAAATGGACCCTTACTAGATTCACTGAAATTTCTAGAAACATAACAATTAAAATTATAATTTCTGGAAACATAATTTCTGGGTAAAGCTGAAATGTGGACATAACATCAGAAAATCGAAACCCTAAAACCTTGAAATAATATACAGCCCTAAAACCCTAAGTTTGTTAGTTCAAAATCACTACCTACTACGGTTTATGCATGTAAATCGAAACACTAGACCCAATCAAAACAGGGAATATATACAAATATATGGAATAGGGAGCAAAGGTACCTTCCAAGACGATTAGGAGTTTCTGAAGTCGAAGTGAGTTCATGGAGTTGGCCGTGGAGTTCGTCGTCGACTTCGCCGTCTTCTGGGTGGGTCTTCCGGGAAAACACGATGGACTTCGCCTTCAGTCCAGTTCGCCGGCCGTCGACTTTTCCGTCAGTCGCCTTCGTCGTGTAGTTGCTCTTCGAGCTCGCCGTCACTCTCCTTCGCAAGGTTCGGGAAAGGGACAGAACTTTGAGAGAGAGAGCGAGAGTACTGACAGACGAAATAAATGAGAGAGAGATTGAAATGTCGTGGGATATATTAATCTCATTTAGAGAGAGAAGGCCAAAGGACAAGGGCGTTTAGGTCATTGGACATAAAACGGTAAGAAAAGTCTTGAGGGTATATCAGTCTTTTAGCTCATTCTTATTTTTGAATTTCAAACCATAAGGGCAAAAATGTCAATTCAACTTCTTCTGTTACATTTTACTAACAGAAGTGTGTGGACGATTCATAAGAGTAGCCACACAACATGGACGAAACGTTATGCACTATTTCATTTGTACACGAAACGTTAGTGCATGTTTGGACAATTATACCTCAAATTAATATAAATTGAACAAAAACCAAGTCCGGACAATGATATATGAAAACAAATATTCCGTACTTCATATATAATCAACTTAATGGTGTAAAATTTCCTACCTAATGAACCATTTATCCCCTTTTATCCCTTGCCGATCAGTCCTCGACTATTGTGAAATCAGGTTCGTCGGGCTTGGCCAACTTTGACCTCTTGGCGCCGGAAGTCCTCCTTGCATTGGCAGCGCCAGGTGCTGAGCTCTCATTGGCGTCCTCGTATTCAGTATCGTCACTATAGTTACTTTCTTGGTCTGACAAGAGCATGTAGCTATAGGTCTCTTCCGCAGCCTTAGCCTTCTTCCTCTTCTTATACCTCCTCCAAGCGGCCTGCAGGAAGCATCCACCCCAAGTCCTCCATTGGTGGGAGTAATACCTGAAAGCATGCTGAAGCCTCCTGCTGTGGAGCCGCTTGAACTGGTTCGCCACGTACTTCAGATCTTGAGCCTGAAGCGCGAAAGCTTCCACCTCACAGAGGGCTCTGACGGTCCTGGTTGATAAAGGCATGTTTGGGCTAGCGGCAGGCATCAGCGCCCAAGTCAGCAGTTCCTCCCCGCAGAAGTCACCGGGCCTGAGGGTGATGGAGTGGAAGAACCCTGCCCGTCCCCCGTTTGTCGTCGAGCTCTCCAGCCGTCCTCTGATGATGAAAAGCATCTCGTCCACAGGCTGGCCCTCTTGAAATATGATGGTTCCCTCCGTGCACAAAGACGACACAAGGCACTCGCACATTGCATCTAGAAGTTGGTCATCCATTTGGGAGAAGAACGGCACCTGTTCAATGAATCAGTTAAGCTCTCATTATATCTATGTTAACATCCAGCAAGTATTGTCTGAATTGGGGAAGAGTAATAACAAGTAAAAAATGGAAATAAGAGGAGGGATAATTGCAAAAATAAAATAAAAATACCTTGAGGTATTCACTTTTTACAAATCTTTACCATCTTCTTAAATAAAGGTAAAAATGTGTTCTTAACTTCTATGGCATTTTGTGTAAATTTGTTTCAAAATTAATAAGTAAAAAAGAAAAAAAATATTACCTTTAATTTTCTTCCTTTTCTTAGATACAAAGAGGAGAGAGGAACATAATTAAAGGAGATTCAAATTTTATTTTGAAGGGTAAAATCATAATTTTAAAACAAATTTATACAAAAGGCAAATTGAGGGCATTTTTTTACAATTATCAAAGAAAAAGGTTAAGATTTCAAAAAGTGAATACCTTATGATATTTTTTTTAAAATTACCCAATAAGAGGATTAGGAAACAAATAACCCAGAGAAACAGAGTGCAAAAGAAATGACAAATGGAACTCATGATATACATATTATACACCAATCTGACGCAAAAGAAGTCACAAGTCCATATCAACTATTTCGTAACTCTATATTTGCACCAGTATTCATGGTGATTAAATATAAACACAAAGTAGGATAGTGAAGCAAACTTACACGCCGAACAAGGGAAAGGCAAAGATGCTGTTGAATTTGGCGACGGAGGTCTGGGGGTAACTCTTGTAATATACTCTCAGCATTAACTCCCCTTGTAGCAAGCCATTTGTACTGAACAAATTTACGGACTCGTTCTCGCAGGTCTGGAGGTAGCTGACGGTGCCTCATCCACTCTTCAGTATCTCTTTTCTTGATCCTCCATTCTTCGAGTCTTATTGTCAAAGATTGCAAGTAAGTCTTCAATGAAGACAAAGTCCAAGTTAGCTCATTACAGTACTGCAATAACTACATTACAGTAGTTGCATTATTCATGAATACGACAACAATTAGTGTATTAAATTATCAACCTAAGACACATATCAATGCAGAAAGTCTGTATAAATCATTGCATAAACTATACCTTTCATTTGACAGAGAAGTACAACATAAGAAATTTCCTGTATATGCACTTGACCTAATTGTGAAAACCAAGCTACTACTGGTAAACCTTGATTGAGATAGCGCTTGAGTAGAAGTGTCATATATATATTCCAACCTCTGCTGAAAATATGACTTGACAGAAGATTTTGTTACAACCCTTAGAATAATACCCAGACTGTCATTACCAACCATGGCCTTGATAAGACCCACAAACACGCCCTAAACTTAGTATTTTCAAGCATTTGCATTACTGATCTACCATATCTAACCAAGTAGCATATGGGAAAATGTGAAGTGAAAGATTGGGAATAAAATAACTCTAAAAAGATTAAACTAAGGGTACTTGAGTTTGGATATCAGAGCCCCCTTTTGGAGCTCATGAATCTGATCCCGAAACTCAACTGCAATGTAGACATTAGTCATCCAAAGTTTGAAGGTATAATCCTTTTGTCTAACTATCACTTTCTTTCCCCCTGGCTACCTTAAGACTAGAGAAGAGACTTCTATTTTCATTTCCGCGACTATTTGTATGTTGACCAAAGGTTTACTCCAGCCATCTTTGATTGTAGAACAAAAGTTCCACAAACTTGAAAATTGTGCATTACTAATACAACAAATAAGAACAATGCGGTCACACCAAAAGAGATTGCACCTGCATCTTGCCAATCAACTGTGCGAATAGAACTAAACCAACGATGTTTATAAGAATGCAAAATGTAGTCTCGCCAATGTATGTGCTTGTCGCAAGATTCTGCCCATAGGAACTGGATAGAGATTTAAGACGTCAGCATGAATACTAAGAACAAACAATCTAAGCATGAGATTAAGGTAGCTTTTGATTTGAAAAGATAAGTAATTACACATCTTACACTAGAAAATAATTCAGAGTACCATAATGCACAGCTGTATGCATAACTAGATATATAAAATCAAGTTGCTCTGGTAGATCTAAATTCAGAAGTTTGAAACTCATACCTTAGGTTTCGTAAACCCCACCAAAGACTATACAACCACTTGTTTATAAAAGCTTGTTCAGGAACGCCGCTAGTTATAGCATCTGCAAACATTCCAAACTTAAATCTGATGTTTTTGGTCTTCGGATCACAGTTAGTAACAACCTTGGTGACATTCAGCCAATATTTCCGGTCGGCTTGATCCTGACTAGCACAATCAAGAAAACTAGGGAGGCAAGTTACTACTCTACGGCTGGTCTCAAGTGTGCACTCCATTTCCCAGCAATGGAACTCCCGCCCTACAGCTACAAGATACCACACAGCTCCTGTTAACTGCAACCATAGTAAATGGAGACAGCCAAATGAGTTGCAGTAACTAAAGGATTTGGAAGGGGAAAAAACACTGAGAGGTGATCTGGATGCTGACATGACTAGCAAGTATGTAAAGAAGGAGATTGTAAACAGCTCCAGCCCAAGCAGTAGTGGCAATAACACCAGTACTTCTTACAATTTGCTGATTCAAAGGATAGATGACAAACACTCTAGGGATATATTGAAAAAGAACGATAAGCGCAAGAGTGTTGTTGGCGTGATCAACCCTTGAGTTTCTTGTCGCTGGAATTACCAGCCAGGTAACCATCTAAAAAGCATAAGAGCACAAAACAACTCAGCTCTGAAAATAGAATATATAGTAATGTATACAATCACGAAGCTGCAGGATACAAACGCACGAGAAACGTCCAATCCTTGGGTATAATTCGTATCATTTCTCTTCCTACTAATAGACCTAAACGCTTTCTATGGGACATACTGGGAGATTCAGCAATCCCTGAACGGCATTTTCATGTCAGTTGGTTTGATCATGCTGCTGATGGCTAATGTATGTATTATCGATTAAACCCAGTATCAGCATTGAACTGTTGTTTCTAAAACCTTACACAAGAGCCTTATGACAATAACATTGGAGTATCACTAAAGAGCCCAAATTCGAAAAATACTTAACAAAACAATTTGGGACTTGCCTGAGGTAAGGGAAGCGTGGCAGCAAGATCGATGATGAAATCGCTCTTGAGGTAGCGAATCGCAATCTCCTTGGGGTCCATGACGAGATCGCCTCTGCCGAAAACCCTAGATTTGGGGGAAACGAAAGCGGTCCTGAACTTGACGACCATATGCAGGAGATAGAAGAGGTCGGCAAAGGTTCGGAAGACGGTGATGAGGACGGCGGGTTTGGTGTCCCTCTCGAGGCAGGCGGGCCCTCCGATCCTGGGGACGTAGAAGTAGAGCGGGTCTATGAAGAGGGCGATGAGGCAGGAGGCGAGAAAGACATAGTTCCAGAGGTTGACGATGTCGCTGGTGGGGTCCAGAATCTGGTGGCGCCATAGGATCTGGTAAGGGTGGGCCTCGTCGGAGGGAGCTCGGTCGGCGATTAATCGCCGGAACTTGCGGAGCTTAGAAGCCGGCGTGGAGATTAGTCTATTCATCTTCCATGCCGGATTCCGGGGTTAAGCGGAGAGAGAGAAAAAAGTCAACGAAAGGAAAGAGGTTTGAAGTAATGGCGGTCGGAGGAGACTGAATTGAGGCACGGAGAGGGAGAGAAGGAGGTTCAGGCAGATACGGAAGATTAGGACTCCGGCCATTTTTTGGACCCTTGGAGATTTTTGCGGGAAACTGAAGAAAATGTTGGACTTGGAGCTGGCTCAGACCATATAGGCTGCGCTTTTTTTAACTTTTCAATTTACATACATCTCTCTCGCTTGTTTATTTGTATAATTTTATGGTTAATTTTGATCTTAATATCCTAAATCTTTTATATTTTATTTAAAATACTATAAAAAATATTGTATCATTTTAATATTTTAAATTTTTATTAATTCATTTAAAGTATTTAATTTTTTTTATTATTTCAATACTCTAAATTTTTATTTATTACATTTTAATACTCACGGTTAACTTCAGTCTAAATTTGGTTGTTAGTGAGGGGCAGTATAGTCATTTTACCTATTTTGGATAAAAACTCAGATGTAAAGTTAACGGTGGGTACTAAAATGAAATTAATGAAAGTTAGGGTACTACGGTGGCACAAAAAATATTTAAGTTACTCTATAAATGAAATATGAAAGATTTAGGGTATTGAGGTGGAATTATCCCTAAATTCTAACTTAATTGGTCAGATAATTTAGGGAGCGGAAAGATTTTTGTACAGATTTCTTAACTTGTGAACTCGGGATCAAATAGATGTATTTTGACATCATTTAGATATTATTTGAAAATTGATTAAATATACAATTGACCTTAGCTTTTATTTGGATCGTCCTCAATTTTTTAAGCCCCAAATCAAAGTAGTAAAAAACGTTGGGAGTAAATTGAATGGTTAGAATACTCAAAGACAGATCTTTGTTGTCGTCCCTCTACTCTTTCCTAACCACTCAAGAGACACCATTGGTTTCTTTGTTTCCAATGTCTCATCTACGTCTCCGACGTATTCTCGTTGAGCAACAATTTAAAAATCTAGATTGATGCTAGATTTAGGTGTCGACGGAGGACAACAACTCCGTCGGAAGATAGACGGGAATATTTGGATTGAGGTTAAATCTGGTGTTAATGGAGGACATCAAATTTGAAGGTGGACGAGATTCCGGTTATAGTTAGGTAACTGGAGTAGAGAGACGTATTGACGATAAAACGGTGCCCCACAACAAGTTGGAGAAGTATCAACATATTCAAACCATATTTTTTCAGTTCGCGGGTTGTAAAAACAGTGCCCCACAACAGGTCGAACCGCGACCTGCGAACCGTATGCTTACGGTTCGGTGCGCCAACTTGTCACGCCCCAAATCCGGTTTTGACCGGACTCGAGACGTGAATTTAAAATAACAAATAATAAAAGGCAATTCTGAAAGAAATAAGTTCCACCGATAAAAATAATCCGGTAAAAGTGAGTCAACAGTTCATAAATCCTATAATAAAATGTTTAGTTCAAAATAAACAGTACGTCTCTAGATAACGCTAGCCTAGGACTCTCGCTAGCTCCCAAGCATCGAGCATCCCGCTAGACCACATCCCGCTCAAACCACAACAAGGTAAAGGGGGTGAGCTTTCGCTCAGTAGGAAAAGTAGTTAAGGTTATGAGAAAACGTTCACCACCACGAGTAACCGTCCAATTAAGGCATACTAGTATAGCACACAACTAACCACAACACGGAACTCGTAACCACAATCCTCAGTCACAAGACTATAACCACGCCCACAAACATACTCATACGACCAATAACACACTGCACTCACATCACTTAACCGGTCATCAAGCATACAATAAACAGTAAACTAACACACGTCCCGTACCGCAATCCCCGACTCCGCCGACTGTCCACAGCCCGACTCTATCATATCACACCAGAACACACAACATCGGCCTAGATATCTTCCCGGAAATCCGTCGGGGCACAATCGCAATACATCATACCGGAATCACCATCGGCCTAGATGTCTTCCCGGAAATCCGTCGGGGAATAAACACGACACTAGTGCCAAATCACAAATCGTCGACCTAGATGCCCTACACCGACATACACCCTCGATGTAGGTATCGTACCGGAATAACACACCTGGGGACCGCGCATACGTGGGACCACACCGTCGGCCTAGGTACCACCCTACACTGGCGTACCCCTCGGTGTAGGTACCATACCGGAATACAACTCCTCTTGGAACACACATCAAGATAATATCACGCATCATAATGCCACAGATAAATCACGGCTTACCAAGCCACCAGCTTACCACAATACAACACGTCGATCTATCAATCACCCGACCATATCACACCCATTAGTTCACTTCATAACACGCATGACACACTTGCCCAAACATAACAACACGTTACACCGAGCATAACATAACATGATTCTCAATATAACAACGGCTAAAACACACATCATGCATCTCAATCATAGATCATGGCATTTCACTCAACACACAACCCTAAGGGCTCGACATGGCCCGCATGCATTTCTACAGCACAACAATCCCAAACTTACGGCTCGACATGACTCCTAAGTTATCCCACATTTCACTCTTTCCTCACCTCAAGCATGCATTTCTATCATTATAATAATTATTCGCAACTTATATGCATACTAGTATATTTCCGCAATTAAACCGGTATTCGCTACTTTCCCTACCTCAAAAGCGATCTAATCCTAGCAGTGGACGACCTGGCTAGTTTCCTCTGTCTCTCTTCACGAGGTCCAAAGGTCTCCTCCTCCGTCGAGCTCGGGTCCAAAGTTTTAGATCACAAAGAATACTCAAATTAAAGCTAATTCAGATTCGGTTTAACGAGAAAACACTAAAATAAGCCCGAAAGTTCAAACATAGGCCGAAAGGGAAATGGGCCGGAATGAGGCCCAATCTGGGTGGCCCACAGGCTCGGAACCCGACCCGGCCCGTGAATCATACTGGCCCGGTACCCGACCCGGCCCATGCAGCACACCGGCCCGAAACCAGGCACGGTCCATGCGGCGTGCCGTGCCGGAACCTGGCCTGGTCCGTGCCCCTCAGAGGGCCGGAGCCAAGCCCTCTCCGCGTCCCTTCCGTGTCAGATCAGGGCAGACCCCCTTCTTCTTCTTCCCCAACTTCGTTTTCCACGAATTTTCTTCACAAAACTCCATTGATGAACATCTAAACCTCCAAACCAGACCTCATAGCTTCGGCACTTCAATACCCATCATGGGTCTTCACCAAAACTCCACAAAACCAATTAAAACCCATCATCTAACACCCTTTTTCTCCAAAATCATCATCCAACAACAAAACCTTAAACACTCAACCAAGTTCATCATTTTTCCTCAAACCCCAAGAACCAAAATCACTAAAAACGAAAAGGGATTAGATATTCGACATGGTAATGAAGAATAGATGAAGAAGGTGATTTGAGGTAGTAATGGGCAAAAAGTCTTCTCTTTTCCTTTGCTTCTTCTTCAAGCTTCCATGGGAGCTCTTCCTTTGCTCTCCCTCTACCAATTTCGGCCAGCACTAAGTTATGACTGAAAAAGTGTCCCAAATGAGGCTTTAACCTACCCTTGAATTGTCTAAAAAGCCCTCTTGCTTCTTTGCCTTCCATGCCCAAGATTTTAGGGGTAAAAGAGTCTTTAAACCTTGTTTCTTCTCACCCAAGCCACAATGGACACATGTCCATGTGAGAACCATTTCTAACCCAATTAAATCTCAGCACAATTGATTAATTAGTTTTAGTCCTTAATTAAGCGGAGTTTGACCCGAGTTTGACCGACAATTGACCTTTTCACAATTACAGTCATTTGAAAAGAAACGGCCCAATTAAGCTAACCATAACGACGACTAAGCTTTTTGGGTCCCGAAAAGGTCCCGAATGACTCCCGGGGTCGTCGGTTGACTTTTCCAGTAAAAAGTCAACTTTCGCT
Source organism: Erodium maritimum (assembly GCA_963921825.1). Classification (NCBI taxonomy): domain Eukaryota; kingdom Viridiplantae; phylum Streptophyta; class Magnoliopsida; order Geraniales; family Geraniaceae; genus Erodium; species Erodium maritimum. The sequence continues at coordinate 18,172,614 of OY997593.1, read as the reverse complement.
TAAAACCTCTAGTTCAACCGGGATCGACCGGGGGCGGTTCTTACATCCGGTTTTGACCGGACTCGAGACGTGAACTAAAATATAATAATAAATAAAGCAAAATTTAACGAAATAAATCTCTAAACATAATTCCAAAACCAACAGTGCCCGTAACGCGAGTCAAAAGCTCGAAAACCAAGTAAATGAGAGTTTACTACAAAAAGGAAAGTACGTCTCTATAAGATCCCAAGACTAGGACTCTCGCCAAGCTCCCCAACTCTAAGACGTACTGTAAACCAACTCACGATCGAAACCTGTAAAACAGTAATGAAGGGGGTGAGCTTTCGCTCAATAGGAAAAAGTAGTTAAGGGGATGAACTATCCGCTCACCACCACGAGTAACCGTCCAATTATGGCATACTAGAAAAGCACGACAACTAACGACATCCACAAGAATCACATAATCACAATCGAACTCACATAACTATAACCACACTTGATCATATCACTCACTCAATCATCAAGAAAACAGCACACTGTAAAACGACCAAGAGTCCCGTACAGCAGTCCCCCCCGTCACCGGCTTCCATAGCATGGCTCAACCATATCGTACTGGAATACACAGCAGCGGCCTAGATATCTTCCCAGATCACACAGCATCGGGGTATAACTCATAATAAACATACCGGACCGGCACACACCTCGATCGGATATCTTCCCGGATCACACAGTATCGGGGTACAAATCACACCACCCTCGGCCTAGATATCCTATACCGTAATCCTCCGTCGGTATATACATCATGCCGGAACCCTTAGCCTCGGGGGACCGCGTACGTGGGACACCATCATCGGCCTAGATATCCTACATCGGAATCCTCAACGGTATAGATATCATACAGGAACACCTCGCCTCGGAACATATCGTATCGGATCCCACCCACAAATATCTCAAACATGTCACAAGGCCACAGTTCAAACTAACAGCATACCATACCGAACAATCTTACCGAACACACCACATCGGTCTATCATTCACCCGATCATATCACAAGGTAATAACTCACACTAACATTCACCACATTTTCGTAGCATATCATGATCCTTAATTTAACACCGAAACATATCACAGACGAATTATGATAATCTACCAATCATCAACAACGCAATTAGCACGCAATCCTACGGGCCCAACCAGGGACCCACATGTGATACTACAACACAACAATTCCCATACCTACGAGCACGACATGGCCCGCAAGTGGTTCCATATTATAAAAGACTACCCTAGTTATTCACATCCTACATGTGATTCTACAATTATTCAATTACTTAACCTATATGCAATTCTAGTAACTTTCGGTAATTAAACCTGTCACGCCTCAAATCCGGTCTTTGACCAGACTCGAGACGTGAATTAAAATAAAATAGAACAACAATAATAAAAGAAGACCAATAAAGTAAAACCCGAAATTTAGTTCCAAAACACAATAAAATATCACTAGCCAGGTGTTCAAACCGAGTAAATAAACACATTATAGTTCGAAAACGGAAAGTACGTCTCTACTACAGAAGCACCCCAGACTCTCAACGAGCTCCTGAGCTTTGAGACGTCCTCTACACCGACTCACGATCGAGACCTGTAAAACAGTAAAAACAGAGGGGGTGAGCTTACGCTCAGTAGGAAAAAGTAGTAAAGGGAAAAGGACTTTCGTTACGTTACCAGGAATACCCGATCGAAAACTCTTACTCATAACTGACAACCAATTAAAAAACAACAAAAACATAACAACATCGATAAAAGCACTAGACTGAGAGACGTACGAACAACGGAACAAGATGCTACTAAGACTGTTACAGGCGCTACTCGGATCCAATAACACACGAACATAAAGCAAGTATTCAAGACAATTCGATCACCACGCACAACCCAATAAATATATCATACCAGAATACCCCCTCGGTCTAGATATCTTCCCGGAAACGCATATCGGGGTAAAGCAAATAATATATCATACCGGAAACGCACATCGGCCTAGATATCTTCCCAGAAACACACCTCGGGGTACACAACCATACGTCATACCGGAAACGCACATGGACCTAGACGTCTTCCCGGAAATGCACATCGGGGTAAACACGTACATCATACCGGAAACGCACATCGGCCTAGAGGTCTTCCCAGAAACACACCTCGGGGTACACAAACAAAACCACACAATAGCATGCCAAACACAATACAACGAACTCACATACCAACAAACTTAACTGCACAACTTACCGCGCATAGCACATCGGTCTATCATTCACCCGATCATATCACAAGACAACAGTTCAATTCACTTTCATCACATTTATTCGATCAATCATATCAAGAACAACATTCGTATCACATTCATATAACATGCTATGACTCTTAAAGTAATCATGGAAAATAATATGCATCAACGTTTAAGGACTAATAACCACAATCAAGCACAATCAACAATCAACCCTAAGGCTTGACATGACCCTTCTATAGCACGACAATTCCCATAATTGAAAGCGGTTATTCTAGTGAATCACATCCTATATGCAAACTAAGACTCTTTCGGTTATTAATTATCTTATATGCATATTATTAGCATTCTTTAAATAAAGCGGTGATGACTACTCTTCCTTACCTCTAAAGCAATCCAATCCAGCAGCGGACGACCTGACTAGCTTCCTCCTTGTCACTTCACGAGGTCCAAAAGTCTCCTCCTTCGTCAAGCTCGGGACCAAAGTCTTGGATCACAAATAAATACTCGAATCAAGAGTAAGTCACGAAAGGTTTAAAGAGGAAAACATTCCCAGTTAACCCCAAAAGGACTAGGTTATAGCTAACCGTCCCAATTACTCTAAATTCAACAAAATGGGCCCAAAAGGCCCAACTCAGGTCTGTCACGGTTCGGGTCACAGAGCCTTGACGGGCTCCGTAACGGATCGGGTCACGGACCCGTGGTCTGCACCGCCGCGGTTCTCCTCGCGGAGCCGTGACTAGCACCGTCACGGTCTCCCTCACGGAGCCGTGGCGTTCCCCGTCATGGTGCCCGTCAAGGATCTGTGACGGGTCTGACACTGTTCCGTCTTCTTCTTCCTCCAGCTTCGGTTTTCACGAAAATAAACCCCAAAACTCCATTTTTGACCTTCCCAAACCTCCAAATCAGTCCCTAAAACGTATCTACTTCAATACCCATGATGGGTCTTCATCAAAACCACAACAAACCAAATTAAATCCATCATCTAACACCATTTTCTCTCCAAAAAAACATTATCCAACACCCAAAACCTCAAAACCCGACCAAGTTCATCATTCTTCTTCAAAACCCATGAACCAAAATCAAAAAAATGAAAAAGGGTTGGAAATTTACCTTGAGAATGGAGAATAAGTGAAGAAACAAGTGATTTTGGGAAGATTTGGGTAGAAAACCACTTCAAGACCCTCTTTTTCCTCCTTTCTTCCTCCTCAAGCTTCCATGGCCCTTCTCTCTCTCTAAATTCGGCCAACACTGAAAAATGGGTGAAAAGTTTCTCAAATGAGGGCTTTAACCTACTCTTGAATTGTCCAATATACCCCCTTGCTTCTTTGCCTTTCATGCCCAAGCTTGTAAGGGTAAAAAGGTCTTTTGTACCTTGTTTCTTCTCACCCAAGCCACTATGGACACATGTACATGTGGGGACCACCTAAACCCAATTTAAAATCTCAACACAATTAATCAAATCTTTAAGTCTTAAGGTTTGACCGAATTTGACCCCGGGTTGACTTTTTCACAATTACAGCCATTTGAAAGGAAACGGCCAAATTAAGTTAACCGTAATGACGACTAAGCTTTTTGGGCCCCGGAAAGGTCCCAAATGACTCTCGGAGTCATATGTTGACTTTTCCGGCAAAAAGTCAACTTTCGCCGAAAATCGCCGGTTCGACCGGGATCGATCGGAGGCGGTTCTTATAGTCTATCCCCCTTAAAATAATTTCGTCCTCGAAATTTAAAACGGTCGTACCTCAAGGGTCGAACAGGTTGGGGTACTTCGCACGAGCCTCATCCTCGCGCTCCTAGGTCGACTCTGCTTCGTGGTGCCGCCACTGCACCCGTACCAGTGGGATAGTCTTGCCACGCAAGACTTGCTCTCGGGTATCTAGAATCCGGACTGGCTGCACCTCATACAAGACATCCTCAGCTACCTCGATGTCCGTCCACTCAATAACGTGGGAGGGGTCTGTAGTGCACTTTGGCAGTTGGGAAACGTGGAAGACGTTATGCACGTTCCCAAGATGCGGTGGCAACACAAGATGGTAAGCAACGGCTCCCACTCCGCCCAAAACTTCAAAAGGTCCGATAAAACGCGGGCCAACTTGCCTCCGCCGCGGTTGAAACGCACTAGCCCCTTCTTCGGGCTCACCTTCAAGAACACATGATCTCCAACAATGAACTCAAGGGGTCGACGCCGTCTATCAGCATAACTCTTCTGTCGGCTCTTCGTGGTCTTCAACCGCTCCCGAATCAACACGACCTTCTCGGTCGTCTCCCGGACAAGATCCGGACCAAGTAAGCTCTTGTCTCCCACCTCTGCCCAACACACGGGTGATCTGCACGGCCTACCATACAACGTCTCAAACGGTGTCATCCCGATACTGGCCTGGAAGTTGTAGGCGAACTCGGCTAAAGGTAAGTGATCCTCCCACGACCCTCGAAAGTCCAACACACATGCCCGCAGCATATCCTCTAAGATCTGTATCGTGCGCTCTGACTGCCCATTCGTCTGTGGGTGATACGTAATACTAAGTAGGACTTCGGTCTCCAAGGCTCTCTACAAGCTCCCCCAGAATCTGGAAGTGAATCGAGGATCCCTGTCGGACACAACAGACACTGGTACCCCGTGAAGTCGGATAATCTCTCGAACGTACAAAAGGCTCAGTGTGTCAACCGTGTCGGTCATCCTCATGGCTAAAAAGTGTGCCGACTTGGTCAGTCGTTCGACCACTACCCAAACAGCGTCGTGCCCTCTTTGTGACCTCGGAAGTCCACACACGAAGTCCATTGTGACGTGCTCCCACTTCCACTATGCGATTGGCAGTGGTTGTAGTAAAACGGCGGGACGCTGATGCTCGACCTACACTTGTTGACAAGTAAGGCATCTCGAAACGAACTCTGCGACTGCTATACGCATCCCGCTCCACCAGAACTGTCGTCTGATGTCCCTATACATCTTGGTGCCAGCGGGTCGCCCGACGAGGATCGAGGAGAGGCCGCGTGTCGATGAGAGGACATGCTACCACTACGGCCGACTATGACACATCTCGATTGTGTGCCCCGACCGACTTGGAGGAGGGTCAGTGCGGCAACCACAGTAGACGCAGCCCAGCCAGGTACCTTCGTTTCGCCCACGCCAGGCTCAGGCTCCGAGAGCCCCACGGCAGGTAACGGGTGCGCCAGCACAGAGGCATCAACAGAGGGCTCCACAGCAGACGACCCTTCCACCACCCCCGAGAGGAGGACCTCGGGCTCAGTAGGTTCGGGTGTATGCTGTCACCGACTCTCGAGCTGAGGGGTGTTACTCCGGCCATGAGGCTACTCAGGGTACGTTCTTGCTTTACAATTATTGGGCGTCTTTCTTATTTGATACTGAAGCATCACATTTTTTCATCTCTTCTTATTTTCTGGTATGTTAAACTGGTATTCACTACTTTTCCCTACCTCAACCGCTATCCAAACGCAAGAAATCAACGAGTCGCCTAGTAGCCTCCTCTGCCGTGCACGGGAACGACGTCTAAGATCACAAAGCAATACGAGAATTAATACTAATTCAAGTGTGGTTTAAAGCGAAAAATACCTAAAATAGCCCTCAATTGTTCAACTTGTCAAAATGAGTCCAGAATGGCCCATTTTTCCCGGGATCGGGAAAACATCCCTCGGGGCTCCGAAAATTTCCCTTTTCGTTTCTATCGTTCCTAATTAAATTTACTTGTTCCACGCACTTGACGGAATCAAATTCCGATGTCCGAGCGTTCTAAACCCGCAATTAAAGTTTCTAAACTACAATTTCCGAAATTTGACGAATCACTTCCATAATTCGTTCCGGGTGTGAATTATCGATCCGGAGTGCACCCAAGACCACCCGAACACGATAACCCGCACTCCGGGCCGAGTGGGCCCCACGGCCACACGTGGGCCGTGGGTGGCCGGACCGGACCGTCACCGGGTGGCCGGTCACGGCTCCGTGCCTTCCTTCCGGCCATGGCCGGTTCTAGCCCTCCAGGTGACCGGAACTCCGGCGAACCTCCGGTCGTCGGAAAAATACCTCTTTTCTCCCAACAAGTTCCTAGCAAGCTCTAGATTCTCCACAACTCAATTGTTAAGCTCCAAAACTTCAAATTAACCCCAATCACTCCAAAGGTTCAAGACCTATGGTGGGTTTCATCAAACAACAAAAAACTAATGGAATTTCATCATCAATATCCACTTTTCTCCCTAACTCATCCACTTAAACATTAAGAACCTCAAATCCCTAAGACCCAAGCCTATTTCATGCCTTTTCTATCAAACCCATAACCCCAAACTTCATCAAAACGGGTTTTCAATGTGTACTCACCTTAGGAATGAAGATGGGATGAGAGTGAGTGTGTTTTGGAGAAGATTAGTGTTGGAAATCACCCAAAGGAGCTCCATTTTCCTCCCTTTCTTCTTCTTCTTCTTCAAGCAATGGAGGTTTCAATGAAGTTTTTTTTCTCTCTCTAGCAAGGTGGTTTGGCCAAGGGGTAGAAATTATGCTGAAATGTTGCCCCATGTGGTCTTATCCTAAAGGTAGAATTGTCCCTTTCGTCCTTTAGCCCATTTCTCTCGCTCTTTTGTCCACAAGTGGGGACCAAATGGTCTTTTCTCACCCTTTTCTTCCCCTCCAAGCCATCATGGACAAGTGTCCATGTGGGGTCCACCTCTACCCAAAATATCTCAGCTCAAATTAAATTAATTCGCTAAGACCTCTAATTCGACCTAGTTTGACCCGGTTTGACTTTTTCGCAAAAGTAGTCATTTGAAAGGAAATGACCCAACTAAGCTAACCGTAATGACGGCTAAACTTTTTGGGTCCCGGAAAGGTCCTGAATGACTCCCGGAGTCATCGGTTGACTTTTTCGTGAAAAGTCAACTTTCCCCAAACTTCACCGGTTCGACCAGGGGCGGTTCTTACACCGCACCAACATTATCACACCAAGTATGAGGGGGATGAGCTAAACAAACACCAAGCTCACCAAGTTCATAAACGAACACCATTCGTGACTTACAATGCAGACATGTATCACTGAGAAGTACCGCGACATCAGGCCACATTCATGGTAGAGCAGGATGTGGAGAACGGGTGCGGAGGACGTATCGAGGCGTGTCATTTGACAGCGTCCCGCAAGGACTAGTACTACCACTATGATTGCACGATGGAAGTGAGAGCACCTCATGATGAAGTCCGGAAACTGTATGCCGAGTGCGGCTAACACAAAGCTCTTAGGCCAGTAACAAGATGGCACTGTACGAAGCATGGAATGGTAGGTCGAGTCAATTGCCCATGCAGAGCAAAGATGAGGGTTAAGAGTTGACTCTTTTTGGTCCTGAGTGGTTCGAGAGACGATTGAGGGGTCGCGCGGATCGTGAACGGGTGAGGACCGCGTAGAGTCGACTTGGGTGCGCGAGGATGAGATTCGCGCGAAGTACCCAAATATTTTTGAACTTTGAAGAACGTTCAGTTTGAATTTCGCGGACGAAATTTCTTTAAGGAGGGTAGATTGTAAGAACTGCCCCCGGTCGACACCGGTCAAACCGGTGAAATGTGGTAAAAGTTGACTTTCCGTCAGAAAAGTCAACCGATGACTCCAAGAGTCATTCAAGACCTTTCCGGGACCCAAAAAACTTAGACGTCGTTACAGTTAGCTTAGTTGGGTCTTTTCCCTTCTAATGACATCTTTTATGAAAAAGTCAACCGCGAGTCAAATGAGGTCAAATTAGAGGTTAATCGGATTATTTTGTGCTGGAAATTATTAAGGGTCAAAGTGGACCCCACATGGAGACTTGTCAATGGTTGTTTGGAGGAGAAGAAATGAGTCTAAAAAGATCCATTTTCCCTTGTTTGTGCCAAAAGAGAAGGAAGGGAGCTAGGGGCATTTTGGTCCATTCTAAAGTAGGTTAAAGGGGCAAGTGAGAGCATATTTCAGCCCATTTGTTAGTGTTGGCCGAAATTACCAAGAGAGGAGAGAGAGAGAGACACCATTGAAGCTTGAAGAAGAAGAAAGGAGAAAAGGGAGGGTTTTGACTTGGTTTTCACCTCAAAGCTTCTCGAAAACCTCTTATTCTTCTTCCTTTCTCCATTTCCTTAGGTAAGCACTCTCTTAAATCTCTTTTCAGTGAAATTGAGTTATGGGTTTGATAGGGAAAAGCTTGAACATGGATGTATTTCTATGGGCTTAAGACTATTGTAGTTAGATGTTTGTTTTGTGAAGAAATGTGAAGGTTTTTGATAGAAATCTTATGGGTTTGGTTGTTTTTGATGAAACCCAACTTAGGTATTGTAGTGTTGAAGTTATAGGGACTGTTTTGGAGGTTTGGGAGGTCATCAATGGAGTTTGGAGGTGGGAAATTCGTAGGGACGAAGTTGAGGGAAGAAGAGGAAGGAGATCCTCTGAGAGGCACGGAATGGGTCTCTGACCGGCCCTCTGAGCGGCACGGAACGGATCCCATACCGGGCCGGTGAGCCGCACGGACCGAGCCGAATACCAGGCCTGTGTGTCACGCCCCAAATCCGGTTTTGACCGGATTCGAGACGTGATCTAGGAAAATATAATAAAGATAATAATAAAGTAAATTTAAACGAAATTAAATTCCAAATCTTAGTTCCAAATAATAACTCCAAAAGTTAAGAGTCAAACGCTCAAACCAACCAAGTAACGGAAAACACAGTTTGATACAAAAATGGGAAGTACGTCTCTAATACATATAACCACCCGAATCCTCACGGAGCTCCCGAGCCCTGGGACAACCTCTAGGTCTACTCATCAACGAAAACTGTAAAGACAATAAACACGAAGGGGGGTGAGCTTACGCTCAGTAGGAAAAAAGTAGTAAAGGGAAAGGAGCCCCGCGTTGTTTCCAAAATTCTCGATTAGTACAATTACCAAAAGACAACACAATTAGATATCAACATGAATAACAATACTTAATAAAGTAACGACTCAAAAGGAGATCAACGGGGAGACAATTTATTCACCAATAGAAACCAACTAAAGAAGCACACGAGTACCGAAATTTATATAAATAAACCAAAAGACTCCGATCCACACACCAACACACATATCGTACCGAAATACACCTCGGCCTAGATATCTTCCAGGAACTCACATCATCGGGGTGGAACAAGTCTTCCTGGAACACGTAGCATCGGGTTAAGACAACAATATACCATACCGGAATGTCCCTCGACCTAGGTCTTCCTGGAACACGTAGCATCGGGGTGAAACAAGTCTTTCCGGAACACGTAGCATCGGGTTAAGACAACAATATACCACACCGGAATGTCCCTCGGCCTAGGTCTTCCCATAACACGTAGCATCGGGGTGAAACAATAATGTAAACATATCGGACCGGCATACCCCTCGGTCGGATATCCTCCCGGAAACACCCTCGGGGCAAGTATACATCAATGAAACACAATATCAAACAAAACACAATACCACAAACTCATGTTATCAACCAACTTACCGACCTAACTTACCAACCATGTCCCATCGGTCTATCATTCATCCGATCACATCACAAGGTACAATTTTATCACATTCAACACATTCACTCAAACAATCATGTCACGAACAACATTTATATCACAAACACCTTAATTCAATTAGTATAATAAGACTCTTATAATCACCAAATAATGGAGCATGCATCGACATTTGAGGACTAATGATCACATACCAACACAACCACAATCAATCCTAAGTCTCGACATGACCATTCTACCAGCACGACAATTCCCATAATTGAAAGCGATTAATCTAGTGAATCACATCCTATATGCAAACCAAGACTCTTCCGGTTATTATAGTAATTGAAATCAGTTATTCTAGTGAATCACATCCTATATGCAAACTAGGACCTTTCCGGTTATTATCATCCTATGTGCATACTATTAGCATTCAATAAAATAAAAGCAGAATCTTACTACTCTTCCCTACCTCGAAAGCAAACAAATTCTAGCAGCGGACGACCTGGCTAGCTTCCTCCTCGTCCTCTCACGCGGTCCAAAGGCCTCCTCCTCCGTCGAGCTTGGGTCCAAGGTCTTGGATCACAATTAAACACTCAAATCAAGAGTAATTCACAAAAGGTTTAAAGAGGAAAACATTCCCAATTTACCCCCTAAAGGACTCAGTTATAAATAACCATCCCAATTACTCGAAATCCGACAAGATGGGCCCAAAAGGCCCAATTCAGATCTGTCACGGTTTGGGTCACGGAGCCTTGACGGGCTCCGTAACGGATCTGGTCACGGATCTGCGGTTTGACCCGTCACGGTTCTCCTCACGGGGCCGTGACTGGCGCCGTCACGGTCTCCCTCACGGAGCCATGACGTCCTCCGTCACGGTCCCCGTCACGGATCCGTGACGGGTCTGACTGTGACGTCTTCTTCTTCCTCCAGCTTCTTCTTTCCCGAAAATAAACCTTCCAAACTCCATTTTTATCCATCAAAAACCTCCATAACAGCTCCAAAACCCTCAATACTCCAACACCCATTATGGGTCTTCAACAAAACACCAAACAACAATTGATTTATAACAAAAATAACCTCTTAACTCCAAAATTGGATCACCTAAGCATCAAACATCAAAACCCAATGAAACCCACTCATTTCCAAGTTCTTCCTTCCAAAACCATGATTCAATTCTCAATGAAAGCAAAAATAGATGAAGGATTTACCTTAAGAGTGGAATGGGGATGAAGAAGATGATGATTTGGAGAGTTTTTGGGAAGAAATCAAGGTCAAGACTCAACTTTTTCTCTTTTCCTCTTCTTCAAGCTTCAAACCTTCTTCTCCTCTTTCTCTCTCTATTTCTCTATTATTTCAGCCAGCACAATAAAATGACTAAGTTTTTGCTCCCAAAATATTTTAAAACCTAGAAGTTGTAAAGTTCAAAAAGCTCTTTAGCTCTTATCCACTCAAGAGGGTTAAAAGGGTCCTTTTAGACCATTTTCTTCCCTTCCAAGCTAATATGGACAAGTGTCCATGTAGGGACCACTTTGTCCTTAATTAAATCCAGCACCTCAATTTTAATTAACCTTACTCGATAAAAAGTCTCTGTTTGACCGAAAATTGACCTTTTCACAATTACAGTCATTTGAAAGGAAACGACCCAACTAAGCTAACCGTAATGACGGCTAAGATTTTTGGGCCCCTGAAAGGTCCCGAATGACTCCCGAAGTCATCGGTTGACTTTTTCGGCCGAAAGTCAAACTTCGCCAAAAATCACCGGTTCGACCGGGATCGGCCGGGGGCGGTTCTTACACTGTGGGTCGCACGGACTGGGCCTTGTTCCGGCCCAGTTTACCTTCGGTCCGGGTTTTAATTGATGGGGGTATTTGGGAACGTTTTCTCTCTAAACCGTCTCTGAATTATTGTTTAATTCTCGTATTACTTGTGATCTTAGACGTCGTTCCAGAGCACGGCGGAGGAGGCTACTAGGCATCTCGCTTGGCTTGCGTTTGGATAGCGATTGAGGTAGGGAAAAGTAGCGAATACCGTTTTAATTGCGGAAAGTTACTAGTATGCATATAGGTTATAAATTCTCAATATAATATAGGATCACGTGTGGAATATGAATAAGTAGCGTAATTATATAAATATGGAACCACTTGCGGCCATGTCGTGCCGTAGGTGTGGGAATTGTTGTGATGTAGTATCATATGTGGGTCCCTGGTTGGGCTCGTAGGATTGTGTGTTGGTTGCTCTTGGTTGTGATTAGTAGAGTTGACATGATTAATATGTGGTTTGTTCCGTGTTAAATTAATGATCATGACATGTTATGAGAACGTGGTGAACGTTGTTGTGAACTATTGTTGTGATATGTGTGAGACCTTGAATATGATCGGGTGACTGATAGACCGATGTGGTGTGTTAGGTAAGATTATTCGGTAAGGTATGTTGGTATGATATGTTTGGTATGACGTGAACTATTGCTCAGTTTATGTGACGAGGTGCGCCTGCCTTCCGACTAGGTGTCGGTAAAATGTGCTCAGTTTATGTGATGAGGTGCGCCTGCCTTCCGACCAGGTGTCGGTAAAATGTGCTCAGTTTATGTGATGAGGTGCGCCTGCCTTCCGACTAGGTGTCGGTAGAATGTGCTCAGTTTATGTGATGAGGTGTGCCTGCCTTCCGACTAGGTGTCGGTAGAATGTGCTCAGTTTATGCGATGAGGTGTGCTTGCCTTCCGACTAGGTGTCGATAAATTGTGCTATATCTGTGTGCTCCCTATTGATGTGTGCTCCTTACCGCTGTGTGATTACTTTTGTCTTACTATGTATATTTGCTCTGTGATTCCTTTGAACTGTGGGTTGGGAGTGAACATTGAGAAATCGCCGATGAGTGTTCCGGCTTGGTGTATGTGATGTGATTTGTACCCCGAGGGTGTATTCCGAGAAGATATCTAGGCTGATGTCGAGTTCGGTACAATATGGTGGGCCGGGCCATGGAGGCCGACGCATTGCCCTGGAATACCATAGGTGGCAGTGATTGTTAATGATATTACGTTGTGTGTTGATCTATGTTGACTGTTGTGATTGCTTATGGATACTATGTGATCTGCTATGAATTAGAAATACAGTTATACCTGAGTTTGGTGCATTGCCGTGCGAGTGCGCACGTGTGGTCGGTTTTGAGATAACCATGGTCGTTGTCCATTGGGAACTGATTGAGGGGCAATGGTTAAGTGCATAGTTGAGAAGAAATGTATGAGTTCGGTTCAGTGTCGAGTTTGATTTTCAGGTTGTACCCGAGTGGGGTCAAGCATTGTCCTGGTTTACTTGGTTAACTGTTTCGTTAGTTATTGTGCTTACTAGTATGCCCTAATTGGACGGTTACTCGTGGTGGTGAACAGATAGCTCATCCCCTTAACTACTTTTTCCTACTGAGCGAAAGCTCACCCCCCCCCCCTTCATTACTGTTTTACAGGTTTCGATCGTGAGTTGGTCTAGAGGACGTCTCAGAGTTGGGGAGTTCGGCGAGAGTCCCTGTCTTTGGGTTGTCTAGTGACGTACTTTCTTTATGTACCGAATTTCGTTTTATCGTGGTTTTCGAGCGTTGACTCGGTGTTGATGACTTTAAACAACTTATTTACTCGAATTATGAGCATTTGACTCTCATTACGTTCAGGTTTTACCGGTTTAAATTGTTATTGGTTATTTACTTCGTTCGTTATTGCTTTATTTATTATATATTTTAGTTCACGTCTCGAGTCCGGTCAAAACCGGATTTGGGGCGTGACATGTGGTGTATCTCTCTACGAATCCGGCTTTTCATGCTCGTACCAGGCATGTTGAGGTCGATTTCCACTTTGTTCGGCAGCTTGTCCTACAACGACGACTGACAATGTCTCCTCTATCTACTTCAGACCAGATTGCTGACATATTGACGAAGCCATTGCCCAAGCCACAGTTTCACAATTTTCGTGACAAGCTTCGTCTCATCTCTGCCCCGACTTCAGCTTGTGGGGGCGTGTCAAGTAGCGATAAGAGTTCAACGATTTGAACTTGCTATCTCTAATATTGATAGGTCTTATCTCTAGTATTGATATAGTTGTAGTCTCCTACTTACATACAACTACCGCATGTATATATAGAGTGTACTGTTACAGAAATATACATCATTTATTCCATACAATTCTCTGTTATTGACTATGTAAAACTTGACATGATTAGCGTTAAGAAGTACAACCAAAGGTTGAGAGTAAAATGAAAACACTACACGTGCACCTCACCTGAACAGTCAACTAACGACATCCTTATCTAAATTTTAGGCAGATTTTGATGGTTATTGTATAACAAAAGATCGAATACAATTAGGATGTATAAATGATGTGTAGTTCAAGGAGGTTAAGTTCCAGTGTAACTAAAATATAGTTAGCTAGTTAATAAAAGGTGACTGGTTTTACATTATTTGGGCTGTGGGGATAGAAATAGGCACATGTGATGTCAGCATCAAATATGGGCAATCGAAGTAATGGTGCCAAAATCATGTCCACCACCATGCATGCTATCTTCTACTCCCTTTTCTACCAAACAATTTATTTTAGTAACGATTGTAGGATCCAAATTGGAATGTGACCCATTTTGATGGTTATTGCAACCCATCAAGATCATTCAACTCAACTTGTTCCAAAAGATGTTGCCAAACAAAAAAGCACAGTTTCTCGACACACACCTTATAATTTTGGGATCATTTTGTTTCCTAACTTTTACAAACATTTCATTATCAGATCCTAACCCAGACTAACATTTGGTCTCAATTCCTAACATAATAGGTTTGGAATTTCTCAGAAACTATAAAAAGTCGTATAAACTCACGATTCCGTCAACTCATCCAAGCGTTGTCGTTGTTGGCGTACATTACCCATGGTGCCTTCCTCGACGTTGAACTTATCCTCGTTCTCAAGCAACCGAACCCAATGCTCAACGAGTTGACGGAATCGTGAGTTTGGACGGCTTTTTATAGTTTCTGAGAAATTCCAAACCTATCATGTTAGGAATTGAGACCAAACGTTGGCCTGGGTTAGTGATGCAGTGCATATTGAAGATATCTTGGCGAATCGGCTAGAAAACCCGAAAATGCAACAGTTTCCGAAATTAGCGAAACCTTAGCATTTTTCGGGTCGAAACGAGCCCCTGAGCAAAAGGCATGGCTTTGCCATGAGCTAAGACGTTTTTCGGCCATCCGAGATCGTTTAGAGGGGCGAAACTGATATTTTAGGGTTCGGTTCATTATTTCCTGTTTTTCATGTTTCCTTTATTTTCGAATTAGGGTTTGGGTAATAATTTCCTTATTGTATTAGGACTTTGGGTACTAGTTTCTCTATTTAAGCACTTGTTATTCTCCATTGTAATTCAGATTTTGATGAAATAAACCAAAAACGAGTTCTACTCAACTTCTATCTTATTCGGTATTCACTTTGAATCAACGAATTCGGTAAAGAATTCTTCCTTTCCGCTCCGCACTCTGCATCAGTTAGGATCTGATAATAAAACGTTTGTAAAGGTTAGGAAATAGAGTTTTCCCTATAATTTTTCATGTAATCTCTTCTCATACTTTGAAAAGATGTCAACTTCGAAGGTTACTGTAACATTTTTTCCTTATTAATTCCAGAGGATTAAATTAACAAAGCAATGGGTATCAATCAAAACCCAGAACTTGTTTTGGCATTTGGCACCATTCCTATTTCCTGTATCTCCTCTCAATCTCTTTGGGTTCTGTTTGAACACTTGTTTTCTTCCTCTCCCTGGTTTTCATATGATGCTGACTCCTTCCCTCGTCTTCAGGTCTCTTGTTGTCTTTAAACGATTTATATTTTGAATCGATTAACTTAACACAACATTATAATTTGTCCATACGGGAAACGGATGTCCTTGAATAAAAAAATACATTTGATATACTCTCGATGTATGTCTTTTGATAGTTAATCACAATTCTTCTAATTCATATGGTTTTAATAAGGATCAACTTTGTATTTGATTCTTTGGGGGTTCTAGAGAGAGAGGCTCCTCCCTCTCTCTAGAAACCTCCTTCTTCTTCGCTTCGTACCAGCCGAGCACCGCCTCCCTCCACCGCCGGTGATCTCCTCTCATGGAGGTTGCCGGCGGTGCCCCTTGTCTTCCCCCGTCCTTCCTTTGCTTCCTTCTTCTTCTAGCCACCCTTTCCCCTCTTTCCCCCTTTCATCCCTATCCTCTCAGGCCGTGAAGTTCAGATCTATAGGTTGCTTCACCTCACGCCGGTAGATCGACCCCAGATCTGTTGTGGGAGCCGTTTCTTTGGCCTCTTTGGTAAGATCGGAGTGGATCTAGGGTTTTCTCACTACTGGCTCTTTGGGGTGAAAGGGGAAGAGAAGAGAGGCTCAGATCTGTTCGTGGGAGAGCTTTCCCCTACCTCTCAGTGGGGATTGTTGCAGAGTCGGTCCTCCCTTTTCTCCGATCTACTGGTGAAGCTCATCTCGGCCCATGCTTGCCCTCGTCTCCTCTCTCTGGTAGCGGTTGTGGCTTGTTTTCGTCGGAGCTGGCAAAGTGGTTGGAGGCCCTTTGGCCTGAATCTCGGCCAGGCTGGATTTCGGCTGAAAAGCCGGTCCTTTCCTCGGATTCGCTCCTTGGACCCTCGTCTGGTGTTGGCCGGCGAGGGATGGACTGATTTCTAGTCAGGTCTGTGGATTTCAGGCGGGGTTAGCGTGACTAAGAGGTATTTCTCCTTCTTCCTTGGGTTGATCGGATCCTTTCCTTTTTCTGGCTCTCACTCCTCCGATCCTCTGCCTTCGCTTCTTCTCGGCCGTTGTTGGGTCGAGCTCGCCGGTTTCGGTGTTGGCCGCCGGCGAGTTCTTGGGTGATGTTTCCCCACTCCAGAAGGCAGGGGCTCGGCCAGGTAGTGCCATTTTGGGTTAGGGTTTCCTTTCCTTCAAGGTAAAGGGGTTGTATCCTCTGGTTCTGGCATGAGTTTTTTCTTCTGTTCTTCTGTTTTGCGCTTCAAGGTTGAAGGCTTTGCTGCTTCAACAAGTTCATCTCTTCACCCCCTGCGTGGGTTCATCTAATTAACCCTGCGTGGGTTCATTTCTCTACCCCTGCGTGGGTTCTTTTCATTACCCCTGCGTGAGTTCATCTCTTTACCCTTGCGTGGGTTCATTTCAACTCCCCAGTGTGGGATTTCATACCCCTGTGTGAGTTTCTTTCACCTCCCCTGTGTGGGATTTCATACCCCAGCGTGGGTCTGTGTTCATGAGGTTCCGATTAGAGAGGAACTCTCACTCCTTGTACTTCACACCTGCTCAAAGAGCAGGATTTATATTATGTTTTTGCTGATAAAAAAAAATAAGGATTTACTTTCCACCTTGTAAGTTTATGTCATGAGTAAAGGAAGCATTTGGTTCTTTTAAAAGTTTACTCCAAACCAGACAAGGAAATGGCTTCAAGATTAGTAGAAAGAGACTCAACTTTACATATGCTCTCAATGCAGATCTTGTTCATAGATTTTATTCTGTTTACTTATTCTAATTACAGTCACAGATGGTAACCTAACATGAATTGGTTTTTGTTCTTTCCTTGAATTAATAGTCAAAAAAGCAATATTTATAAGGAATATTAGTATTTATTATAACAAAAATAAGTTAAGTGCATCTGTATAGGAAAATGGTTAGAATTTACTTCTATTTTTTGTTCTTTTCTCTTCATTCTCATATGCTAACATAATAATAACTTTAATTTTAGTCCAAGATTCGAGTAAGGCCGCATTAAATATGTCATTTAAACCTTTAAACATAAAGGTCGAACTTTTGGTCACAACAACTTAGAAGGTTTTTAATGTTCACAGTGACAAGTTAACTGCACCACTTCCTAATTAGAAGCTAGGGTATGGTCCTACCTGAGGAATCCAAGATTTAATTGCTGGGAAAATTGTTGAGCAAGGTCTAATTCTGTCCCAAAAAGAGTTGATGACAATTCAACACATTGATTCAAGCACATGAGTTTTATGTATACATGTCAATTTCCAATGATAAGTTCTTTGATTGTCTTCAGTTGAAAAGTCTACTATTAACTTAAACTTTCTTGTAGAAAGTAAAACCAAAGACACCTTAATTTTTCCATTTCATGAATAAATGGCAGCCCCATGAGGAATAAACAGAGTAAACAATTTATGTTCTTTCAGAATCTTTCAAGTCTATCTTCTCTCTCTTACAGGTTTCAGCAGAGCAAAGATATCAAAACTCCAAAACCCTTCAGTGTCCACTTCACATGAGAATAGAAAATCCATAATATTCTATTCTGTGATACTGTAGCTCCAATTCCAACCACCCTTTTCCTCGTTTTTCATCACCCTTCTCTTTAATTTTATTCCATTTTTGTTGTGTTTCGTGTTTGAGTTTCACTTGTCGACATTGATGGCTATGGAGTGGGAACCGATTTGTTCAGCGGCATCAATTTTGAGATCATACAATATTTAAAAATACAATCTTTTTGCTTTCACTTCCTTGAATTTTCTTCGACTCAGCTTGGACTGGGTGGTAAGCTGATTAGGAACCCATATCTGGTTCTGGGTCGTATTTAAGTGCTCTCCTCTCCTCTGCTTGCTTTGCCAAATGGGTTTTCAGTGAGTTCTGGGAGCACCCATTTGATGGATCTTGAAGGCGTAACCCGTGGGAGCCCAATCAAGGTGAGTGCATGTGTCAATGAGCTTGTGTGTGTTTTGTTGGAGGACCCTTGTCAGAAAAATCCCAGCTTGGTTTTGTTCTGAATCATGGTTTATTGTTTTGTGTATTGTTGCAGAGAGAATCATGGAGGACAGTTCTAACTCTGGCTTACCAGAGCCTGGGTGTGGTTTATGGGGATTTAAGCACCTCTCCCCTGTACGTGTATAAGAGCACTTTCGCCGAGGACATTGAGCATTCGGAGACCAATGAGGAGATTTATGGGGTGCTCTCTTTTGTTTTCTGGACTCTGACCCTTGTTCCATTGGTCAAGTATGTGTTTATTGTGCTCAGAGCTAATGATAATGGTGAAGGTGGGACTTTTGCTTTGTATTCACTGCTGTGCCGCCATGCCCGCCTGAGCTCCTTGCCCAATTGCCAGCATGCCGACGAGGAGCTATCTGAGTACAGCCAAGATGGGATTGAAGCAAATGAAAAGAGATTTCCTGGCTGGAGATTGAAATCTGCATTGGAGAAATGTAAATTTCTGCAGAAGGTATTGCTCATTTTGGCCTTGATTGGTACCTGCATGGTCATTGGGGATGGAGTGCTCACACCTGCAATTTCAGGTACATCGAATCGGGATATCTGTGTCTTTGTTTGAAATCAGAATCTGGGTTTTGTGTATTACTGAGAGAATTGTTCATTCATGTAGTTTTCTCAGCAGTGTCTGGATTGGAGCTTTCCATGTCCAGAGAGCATCACCAATGTAAGTTACTTTCTTCACTTTGTCATTATGTTGTCATATTTAGGTGATTTCATTTCAGTGATCAATAAAGTGGTCTGCATATAAGGGGTGTGTGGTAGGCTAGATCATCTTGTTGGGTGAGCATCTGATTATTGTCAGCTAACCATATATGTGCTCCAATTCAGATGAACAGTTTATTTTCCCTAATTCCGCTATTGATGTGTAAAAAGAGGAAGCTGGCAATGGATATGTGATGGATAATTAGCAACTGTTGGACAATGAGTGACACTTACCATTTATGGCTAGTCTCCTTGTGTTGCTTCAAGCATGTTCATAGAATTAGTTTAGCATCTCTATCCTATTCATGCTTGCAAATCTCGTGTGTACTGTGTCACGTAGGTGGGGCTTGAATGTTGATTAAACTGTCACAAAAATGAAGTTAGTGGAAAAGGGGAGGATACCTAATACCAGTGCTTTTATCAAAGGGAAATCACCATCAGAATAATATATTATATTTTGGTCTATAATGGGGAGGTTGAGTAGATAACTTCTACTTGCAATAAGATTAACAATCCATATGTAGCTGAGAAAGAAACTCAAAATCATTAACTAAGCGATATAAGTATTTAAAGTTTAGTTAACCTATAAGGTGAAGGAGGAAAGCAGTTTGGTTCAGATAAGACTGATAGAATAGTCAGCTTATCTATCCATTGGGCCAGTCAAATTATGTTAAAACCATGACTAGGATCACTTTTGAGGTATATGTGTTCATAACAATTGCATCAACTCCTTATCTCACTTGTTACTTTCCAAATCATTCTCATCACTCTGGCATTTTTGTGGTGTGTGTGATGTCTACTGGGACACTTAGTCAGGTTGTAGCAAAGTAACCTAATTGATTTGACTCTGAGGGTCCATATGATGTCATTTTCCAATATCAGCTTGGAGCAACCAAACAGACCTACTCTTGCTTGTTGCTCATCTTCTAAATATTGTATTCTTCTTCCAAAATCTAGTTCGTGCTATACCATATCACGAACATATACACAAGATCGAAGTGGGGCGTATTCACACCCATGCTCATGCTTTAGTTGGCAATTGGCATGAAGGAATCTAATATGTTGAATAACAAAATGGTATCATTGCTACACTAAAAAGATTGATTTTGTATTCTCAAATGAACTGATTCTGCAGATGTTGAAGTCCCAATTGTGTGTATCATACTCATATTTCTCTTTGCCCTTCAACATTATGGGACTCACCGGGTGGGGTTCCTGTTTGCACCTGTGGTGATCACATGGCTTTTGTGCATAAGTGCCATTGGTGTGTATAATATCTTCCATTGGAATCCCCATGTTTATCAAGCACTCTCTCCATACTATATGTACAAATTTCTGAAGAAGACTCAAAGAAGAGGTTGGATGTCCTTGGGAGGAATTCTCTTATGTATTACAGGTAGATGAATTTATACAAGAACCAACTTCGCTCACCCTATTACCTTTTCTTTTATAAAACTAAATCTGGTATATTACAGGTTCAGAAGCTATGTTTGCTGATCTTGGCCACTTCTCACAGCTCTCGATTCAGGTACTGAGTTAAATGATTCTCAAAATGCTCCCAAGTTTTCTTTTCATGAAAACATGTCTACAATATTTAATGTACCAATTAGGAAATAAAATCGTGTAAAATCATATATGCGGATTTACTTCTTTTTTTACCTCACACCTGCTTCCAAGCAGGTGACCCACTGAGATCCGAACTGCTGACCTTAACGAGGTGAGAGAGCTTATTGACCACTATGCCAACCCCAAGTGGAGTTGGATTGACTTTTCTAGTAGAACTGTCAACTGTGATGATAGTTAAACCAACTCCTCTAAAAGAAAGATACTTTCTTGCAGATTGCTTTCAGTTTTGTGGTTTACCCATCATTGATCCTAGCATATATGGGGCAGGCTGCTTATCTTTCTAAGCATCACATTATTCAAAGTGATTACCGGATTGGATTCTATGTATCTGTACCAGGTAACGTGCATGGTAATTCGTAACTGATTCAATTAGTTCTTCAAAGTTCAGGTTCATCTAATTAATGCTATGTTGATACTGGTTCAGAGAAAATAAGATGGCCTGTTCTAGCAATAGCCATACTTGCAGCAGTGGTAGGAAGCCAAGCCATCATCACCGGAACTTTTTCAATCATCAAACAATGTTCTGCTTTAGGTTGCTTCCCTAGGGTCAAAATCATCCACACATCATCTAAAATGCATGGCCAGATTTACATCCCGGAGATAAACTGGACTTTGATGTTGTTATCCTTGGCAGTTACAGTAGGTTTTAGAGATACAAAACATATCAGCAATGCATCAGGTAAAAGCTGTGTTTAAGATTGAACAATCACTTTTTTTTATCTACTAAATCAGGTGCATTAAAGGCATCTAGACCTGGCTTAATGCATAAGGGAGCACCTAACATTTTTTTATTCTTAAAAAACTTTCTAAGATTGATGTATCAAGCATGAGCTCCCCTGTGTAGAAGAGAGCTCTAAATATTTGTCTGCCCCACCTTAGGAGAGGCCCAGCAAGGGCTGGATAGAGAGAAGTCTAACTAAAGTTGAGAAGAAAAAAATGAGTAAGGTGCCGCTGTTGGGACTTGAACCTAGGTCTAACATCGCCTTTTTCCCTCTTGACAGGTTTAGCAGTTATTACCGTTATGCTCGTAACAACCTGTTTAATGTCCCTGGTTATAGTCTTGTGCTGGCACAAAAGTGTCTCCCTAGCAATCTGCTTCATGCTCTTCTTCGGGTCCATAGAAGCGCTCTACTTCTCAGCATCGCTCATCAAGTTCCTGGAGGGGGCGTGGGTCCCGATCGCCCTCTCACTGATATTCCTAGTCATCATGTATGTTTGGCACTACGGCACGTTACAGAAATATGACTTTGATGTTCAAAATAAAGTGTCCATCAATTGGCTCCTCGGTTTGGGCTCCAGTCTAGGGATTGTGAGGGTCCGAGGCATTGGGCTTATACACACACAGCTTGTTTCTGGCATACCAGCCATCTTCTCCCATTTTGTGACCAACCTCCCAGCTTTCCACCAGGTGGTAGTCTTCCTCTGTGTCAAGTCTGTGCCAGTGCCACATGTGAGGCCCGGGGAGAGGTTCTTGGTGGGGAGAGTGGGCCCCAAGGAATACAGGCTGTACCGGTGCATAGCAAGGTATGGGTACCGCGATGTTCACATGGATGATCTTCAGTTTGAGAAAGATCTTGTGTGTAGTATTGCAGAGTTTATCCGGTCAGAGAGGCCAGAAAGTTGTAGTGTAGGAACAGAAGAATCAGATGTTGACGAAAGAATGACAGTAGTGGGTACTTCATCTTCAACTTCAGAAGGGATAAGAAAGTGTGAAGATGACATGAGCCCTGGCAATTCGGAGCTGATGTTGAAGGCATCACCAGAGAGGGTAAGGAAGAGAGTGAGGTTTGTTCTGCCAGAGAGTGCCGGAGTTGACATGGAGGCAAGAGAGGAGCTGCAAGAGCTCATGGAGGCAAGGGAGGCAGGAATGGCGTTCATACTGGGGCACTGTTATGTGAGAGCCAAGAGTGGATCGAGCTTGATGAAGAAGATTGTGATCAACATTGGGTATGATTTCTTGAGGAGGAACTCGAGGGGGCCTACATATGCACTGAGCATACCTCATGCATCGACTCTGGAGGTAGGAATGATCTACCTTGTTTAGTTTTTGACAGTAGAGTGTAATATTGGGTACAAGAGAAATCACATTGTCTGAGGGCTATACTGTATATTCTGCTTGTAAGCTTTCTCTTGGAAATGCTTTGAGTTTGAGTTTTGGCTTTGTAGATCAAGTGTAAGGTACATAACAGTGTATTTGTAGGAATAAAAGTGTGTAGCTGAGGAAGCTCAAGTTTAGTATCTGAAGTAGGTACCTTTTCAGTCGATTGCTTTCTTGGGATGAAACAGTAGCAACACTAACAGTCAAATGGTCAGGGCTCATTAATAAAAGAATCTCAAAGTGGGTTTGTTTTGCTCCCTTTTTGGTGGGCTATGAACTATGGTCTGGTTTAGCTGCCACAGCTCCTGCAAGGATCAACAAGGCCCCAGAATACCCAGAGTGAGACTGAGTCCATGTGCTGACATCTCATGATATTGATTGTCCATTTCCTATGGATATCTCAAAACAGATTGGGACCATTCAATTTTACAAAGAAAAAGAAGATTAAATTAGCTGAAAGGTAATTGAGCATATCAATAAAAAAAAGACTACTTTGCCAGAATCAATACAGCTCTTTCTTTTTCTTTTTTGAAAGTAATTCCTACATGGTTGTAAGTAAATTTCAATGCAAACTACTATTGTGGACACCTTGGTGGTTGATTGTGAAACAACTCACCCAAATTCAACTGATCATTGATTGCATTTAAAATTGCAAAAACAGAAGTACAAGTTTTCTTCTTCTTCTAGTTTTGGCTTTGAAGATGGGCACAGGGAAAGAGGAAGCAATGGCCCCACAACAAAGACTGGTACATGCAGTTCTTTTGAATCAAAAGTTCATTTCACAACAGTGCTTTCTGTACCCCACAAAAAAGAGAACCTCCACAGCACAAAAAGATAATATGTATGCAATACCATTTCAGAAAGAAAAGAAAAAAAGTATTCTAATGCATCAAAAGGGAAGAAAAAAAGCAAAAGCAATTGGATCCTTGTTTCAGATGTCTACAAGCATTAGAATAGTTGAGAAAAAGGAGAAGTTGGGAATCAATTACCCTAAAATGTCAATCAGTCACCAAGACAGATACAGAGGTTTGGCTGAACAACAAAGTACCTAGGCCCGGGAACAAGATATCATTATTCATACACATGTAAGAATATAACAAATCATTCCAAAATATGAATAGAAACAGCATACAAGTATTTCAATTGCCATTCAGAAACTAATTGCCCTTTGAGGAAGGTGGTTTCATGTATTAGTAGTAGTAAAGGAGAAGAGTACATCAACCATATGTTCACCCAGCTGTCACATATTTTGAATTGACAACAACAACAAAAATTATAGTTGAGGAAAAGTTAAACAGAAGGCATAACAATGCTTGAACTGATCTTGTTAACAACACATAAGGTAATACCTTATGTCTCTTGTGTTTTCTTCAACCATGGTAACTCCATGTTAAGCGAAGAAGGTAAACCCATTTGACCATCCGAAGAACTTGAAAATTTTCCCTTCTTAGACCATTGCCAGATCTTGGAAACAGAATAGCTCTCACCCTTTGTAACACTACTAATCTTCTTCCCCTCTACACTATCATCAGCAGAAGGATTTGAACTGTTCTCTCTTCCCATGACAAGATTATTATCACGGCCTCCTCGTTCAGGGTGAAATGCAACCCTTAGGTTTGATTCATTGAGCACATATTGATATGAACCCATTGAAAAGCATCTTCTTGCATCTAAATTACTGCTGCTTGTCTCCCCCTCTGCTTCCACAGCTTCAGCATTCAATCTTCTGAACTTGCCTAGTCTTACTGGGAAAATCCCCTTCTTATCAACAACAATTTCCTCAATTTCCACTGTTTTCTGACGGGTTTCTCCATTACCAGCAACCCCATTTTCCTCTCTTAAATCATCAAAATCATACATTGGATTCTCCATTGAAAACCCGGGAGCAAAAAGGGCTCCACGGCAAAGAGGGCAAGTTGAATTTGATAGAAGCCAAGTGTCTATACAGTTGATATGGAAAGCATGACTACAAGTAGGCAGCAATCTCAGTTTGTCTTTCTCAGAAAACTCGCACAGACAAACAGCACAATCAAAAGGTTCCTTCAGACCCACTATCTCCTTGTAATGGAAAACAGGAAGAGCATCAATAAAAGCTTGATCCAGTCCGGAGTCATGAAGATGAAAGAGCTGTTGCAGCTGCCTCTGGAGAGCATCAGAGGTAGACATTTCAGGTAACCTATTAGACTGAGATGAGGATGATGGGTGCTTTATGAGGAATCTAACAAGCAGGTGCAAGAGACCAGAAATGAAGAACAGCACAGCTAATATTACGATAATGAAAAGAACAGCTGGGCTGATTCTAGAGCCAGATGGTGAAGGAGATGATAGTTCTCTGTGGAAAGGAGTAGTATCAAGATATGGAGGAGGTGGGTAGGTCAAAAAACCATCTTTTTCCCTGATTTGATGCTGAATCCAAGACATCTTCAAATGGGTATGCTCCATTAACCTATGCCCTCTGCTCTCTAACATCACACGAATCATATGATTACACACAAAAACCATGCTCTGACTAGCTCCAGCATCAGACCCAAATCCAGCCCATTTCCTTCTAAAAAATTCTATAGAATCCAAATCAGCTAAACCCCCCAAAAAATTCTCTTACCCACTCCTCAGATTTGTGAGACAAGATGGGTACACCAAAAATAGCAGCAGCAGTTGGTTGTGTGTGATAGTACTACAAGAAGCAAGTATCATTTTTCTATTGCACACATACTTTCCTCAGATGAAACCCCAAATCAAAGATTGAACAATTATGAGAGAGAAGCTTCACATATACAATACCGATTTATAAATGAATAAAAAATTGAAACTCACCCAAGTGATTCTGAAGAAAACACCATATATGTATTTCCAAAAAGCCCTCAGAAATTGACAAACCCTACAAATCTCCAGTCCTGTTCTATACGGAGGAAGAACAGGGGTGGAGAGAAAAGCAAGTGTTGGCTCTTTCCGAGGGAAGTGAAGAGGACAGGCAGTGGACCATATAGTATAGTTCGGTTCCAACAGAAAGGGGTGGCAAACAAAATTTTGATTGGGGCGCACGCGCCAAGAAGGCGTGTGGCATCATGTGGTCAACTGCTACCGAGTAGTGACAAAAGCAACTCTCAAGGTTCGAGGTGAGCCCCCCTCTGGGCTGGGCCTCCGATCCAACTCATATTGACTGTATATTTCAGAACCCCAAAATCTTCATTACTTATAATAATAATCAATTAAATTTAGGAGGAGAGAAATATAATATTGATCACAAAAACAATAACATTTGATGGGATAAGATTTCCTTGAATTGCTGCCGTTTCTATCTCTATTTCTCTCTGAGAGAGAATTGGGCGGAGCCGCCGCTTGATCTTTGCTCCCTAGGAGATCAATCATTGATTTGGAGTTCATCTAAGCATGGAGAAGCTATGTATGAGGTCCAGATTGTGGTTGGTAAGTTGCTAGGCTGTTGTGGTGTGGTATTATCGCAGGGTGCGATTGTGTACATGTGGCGGTCGTGCGCGATCGAGAAAGTGTCGCTCGTCTCAGATCGGTGTGGTGGAACGGGGGTAAGTCCTTTTGTTTTGTTTTTGTTGGTTGAATCTCTGAAATTTTCTGGGTTTTGGGGTCAATCGACGGTGTTGCATTCAATTCCGACTGGGAAACCGAATCGGTTGCCCCACTTCCGATGGCGTTGTTATGGAGTGGTTGGTGTGTTCGCGTGCCGGAAAAGACGAGGCTAAGTGAGGTGGTGTTCCGATGGAACACGGGGCTGGGATCGGAGTTCATCGACACGAAAGAGGAACCGGTGAAGGAGGGTGATGCTTTACTACTCCTCATCATCTCATCGGATTCAACCTCGGCGACGGAGGAATCGCTGGAGAAGATGGGGTGGCGGCGAAGAAAGGGTAAGGAGCCAACGACAACTAGGGTTTCTTCGGACTCGGCACTGCCACAGGTTGTGGGCTTCTGTTGGACGCGCGTAAGGCTTGAAGGTCTGGGCCTATGTGGGGGCCGCGTGCTGGGACTGGACCGGGTCTGGCTGGGCGTTGGATGGATCGCGTGAGGGTGAGCCGGATATTGGTCGTGGGGCCAGGAACGGGTCGCGGGCAGATGTACTCGGGTCGGGTGACCTGAAGCAAAGTAAATGGGATGGGGCAAGTCTCACCGGGTTGACCTGAACGGGTCGAGTAAAGGTCTCGGGGCAAGTTATGGCTCGAGTCCTACCCAATTCTCGACGGGCTCTCGCACCTGTGGGGAGCCGATGGGGGATGGTGCATCATACATAGCAGCGGGGGGGGGGGGGGGGGGGGGGGGGGGCTTCAAGCACCCTCGCCTCGTCCAACGGGGTATAGGGAGGGGTCAGTCGGCTGCACCGCCTCCCTAGACGTAAGGTGGTAACGGTTCCACCAAAAGTCGACAAGATTCTCCCCTACCAGTTCGGGGTCAGCACACCCGCGTTTAGGAGCCCTACCAGTATCAGTTAAGAGAGAACGACGCACGCTGACTTCCCGGGGGAGTTATCGGTCCACCACTGCGAAACCTACACTTGATATGCTCGATCAGTGTGCTTTGGTTGGATTATGCTGTATCGATGTCTATGGATGCTACAACAGTTCTCCTCTCCAATCGTCCCCACGTCCAAGAGAAAAATTTACTATTCAGTTATTTTTTTCAATTATAATGTAGTTCACTTTGGTTTTCAGGTGTTAGCATTTCTGCAAACATCTTAAAGTTATAATATCTCCATTTCTGTTCAAAAAAAAAATATCGATCATAATACGTAATATATAATTTCAGTTACCTATGAATTTGGTTGAACTCCATATAACGCCTGAAAGAAAAGGAGAGGAAAAATGCGCTCACATCAATGTGATCTATTTTAGTTGTTGTTATCGTAACCAACGTATGACGATTTCTCGAAAGCTTTTCATATGGGGTGTGGCTTTTCTTTGTCGGGGTGACATATTTCTCATCGTCATGGTAGTGCAACCTCTTGGTGTATAAGTGATGCGATTCTTTGTGATTGGTTTGATTTAGCTCCTCGATGTCGCGGTGGTGTGTTAGAACTCTAAAGGTCAAAGAAACAAACTACAACGTTTCACCCTCAATCCACCCTATTAGGAAGTTGTTAAGAAGAGGAGAGGATTTTCTATAAATAAGAAGTTGAGAGGAACAGAGAGGTGTCGTGTGAGTAAATCGTAGAGATAAAGAGTGGAGCGAGAGCACAACTAATGTATCACCCATTAATTCTTTAATAAAGTGTGGTTTTAGGTCAAGATCACTTCAGATCCTGACAAGGTAGTATCAAAGCTCATGATCCACGACTATGACGAGAGCTACAAACCTAGAGGAAACGACAACAAAGGTGGTGGATGTCAGAATTTAGCAATTGCACGCACCGATACAAGGATTGTCGGATCAAATGCAGACAATGGAGGCGATGGCGGAACGTACCAAAGTGCAACTAAACGAGATCTTGAGAACAATTCGATCCATGAAAACAATGCTCTAAAATTGGATGAGAATGGTGGACATCGTACAACACAGGGCCACCACTAGCCCCAACGGAGCCACCCAGACGCGAGCCCATACGACTAGTATCACCGTACGAGTCAAGGTGTGGAGAGAAAACATGGCAGGAACACCGGAAGATCAAGAGCGAGTCGTGAAAGAACGATTCGTGAGCTCTGTGCTTGAGTTGTTTGTGGTCGGTCTGTGCAACAACGAATACAATCAAGTATTTGATGGCTTCGTAGATTTGTTCAAAGACGACCAATTGCACATCGAGAGGGATTCGATCTTGTTCTTGGTAGCAGGACACAAAGATGTGCCAGAAAGACCAAACATGCAGAACAACGAGCAATGTGAGCTTGGTCCAAGGTTGGAAATTGGCGATGCAACCATCTTGTTCGATGAAGTGGTAGGAAAAATGGAGGTTAAGAGGTGTCTCCAGGTTTGGAGTGCTCATGGTGATAAATGTGATCGAGGTGGAGGTACATGCAACATTGTCTTGTTTTGATATTCATAAATTAACTATATTGTGTCTTGAATTTATATGTTGGCAAACTGGTATTGGCACTTAGTGGAGCAACAGATTCAATTTAGTGGGTATGGAGAAATTAATGTTGAAGAAAATGAGATCAAAAGGGAATGTAAAATGGAAGTAGCTTATGTCTAGGAGGATCTTGAAATATGAAGAAGTTTAGTTGGTGCATTAGAGGGGTGGGTTGAGAAAAGGCTGATGGTGACAAGGATTGGACCGTATGAAACCCGAAATGAGATGAGAAACGTGGCCTATACGACCAAGCTATCGGAAGGATAGAAGATCTGCCCTACCAAGAAGCCATCGTGGTCCAAAAGCTTGTTCAGAGGTTGGAGTCCCTACCGGAAGGCGCGATTGGGAGATACATCGCAACTCCGAGCATGTTCCCTGACCGGACATTTAATTTGAGGCTTGAGAACAGGCCTCAACCGAGAAAGGAGCATTGTTAGTTGTCTAAAGGACAGAGAACCAAATGACAGCGTTTTGTCCACTCTGTTAGAAAAAGGAAGGATTGTCTATAACTAGAAACTAAGAGAAGTGGAGAAGTGTCAAATTTGTGAGTAAATCTAGAGGAGTGTGGCTTAGCTATGGAGGGAGAGCACAACCAGTGCATCCTTATTGATTCGTCAATAAAGTGTGGTTTTAGGTCAGAATCACTTTAGATCCTAACATGGTGGAAATGGTGTGGTCCTTGCAGATCATCCCCAATTTTGCGAATATGAAAGGGTAGATCGTGGACGAGATGGGGAGACATCTGCTCCGCTGGTGGTGGTGGATTTAGATTCCTGTGTTTTGGTTCCAATACTTAGAGAAGGCGCGACTAGGAGATACATCGCAACTCCGAGCATGTTCCCTGACCGAACATTTGATCTAAGGCTTGAGAACAAGCCTCGGCTGAGGAGGGAGCATTGTTAGTTGTCTAAAAGACAAAGAACCAAACAACATCGTCTTATCCACTCTGTTAGGAAGTTGTTAGTTGTCAATCCAATTCTGTTAGAAGAATATACGATTGTCTATAAATAAGAAGCAAAGAGAAGAAGGGAGATGTCCAATTTGTGAATAAATCGTATAGAGGGTATGGAGCAAGAGCACAACTAGTGTATCATCATTGATTCTTCTTCAATAAAGTGGGGTTTTAGGTTAGAATCACTTCAGATCCTGACATGGTGGTGATGGTATTGTCCTTGCAGATCGTCCCCGTTCTCGCAAATATGAATGGGCAGGGCAGACCGTAGACGAAATGGGGAGACATCTGCTCTGTTGGTAGTAGTTGATTTAGATTCCCGCGTTTTGGTTCCAACACCTCGAGTAGTGGTGACAATGGGTTGATGTTGTGATGCATCGATATCTCTCTCCGAGCTAGGGTTAGAAGCGTCGTATGTAACTTAGAGCTGCAGCTCGTTGCGGTGGTGGTTGAGTGCCTCATTCATCGTTCATGTATGACAAGGGTTAGTAAGATCGTTGTTGCTAGTGCACCGAAGAGAGATGGAAGACACCTCCGAGAAGGGCGACGACATTAGGTCAGACGTCTCGTTAGGGGATGTAGATTATCTAGTCCCGTTCTTGGTGCGATATTATCTTGAGGCATAAGGATGCAATGTTACCCTAATACACTTTGAATCCAAGAAAGCAAAACGCTAGGTTTTTGTGGATTAGGTGTTGACTTTCGCTGGAAGGGGATATCAAGTCTGTCGTTATCGATGGGGTTACGATGTTACATGCACACAACAAGAAAGTGACCAAATAAGCTGATGGATAAGGATATGGTAACAAAGAAACAAGCGAGGGGTGAGAACCACCTTCGCCTACATCAAGAATAACAGCAAGGATGACTAGTTGGGTTGATACTGCCCACTCACCACATCACGGGTGGAACCGACGCCACCAGGTATCGGTTCGACTCCCGCCAGGTTGGTTAGTTTATAATAAACACATAATTCATGAGACCCTCACGCCTACCGAGGGAGGACGCCAGACCTGTTAACTAGGATGAGAGTATAATCCAGTTGCAGCTAACCAGTTGTGTAAGGAATGATAAGTCAAGCCTCTTACCCGATCAGTCATTGGATATCCCTAAAATGGTTGTCACTCCTCCGATAACACTCGCGTCATGGAAGATCTTTGGATTTTGACTGACAAGCTCCCCATTTATATTTTTCGTTTTTATCATAATATTGTTGTTTCTGCTTTTAATATGTAGCGTTTATATAGTCTCTGGACAGTTTATTTAGCAGCAATATACATTCCCTTTTCAGAAAGAAAATTTGAACCCCATGTAAAAGCAGGGATGCAAAAACAACTGGAAGGATTAATAAAACGTTTTATGTTGTAACTTATAGTAGGAATAAGTTTGATCTCAACACATTTTCCGATTTAATTCAACATAAAATATAAAAATAGAATAAAGAGATCCTATTGACGGGTTATCGTATTTATCGGGAATGATTAGCCGCACCAAGGATGACTTCATTTGAATTTATGAAACTTGGGACTATATATTTGGTTTGGGAGACAAGCATAGCTTTTCCCTGTTATTTGGTAGCATGAAAATGCAAATATTGTATCATCTGATTGAACAAAAGAGAAGTAGCTATGTTTCAGAAACAGTACTGGATCTTTCTTCTTCCTCTTTAATGGTGTTGATCATGGTAGCAACCTGCTTTATGTCCGGCCTGGTCTCTGCACAACGGTTGACACATTTGAGAGCCACCTGCAGCAAATTCACCATCCTCTCTTCACTTGCTCCTTCCATTACCAGAGACTTATCAAACACTTCAGCAGTCCATTCTTCTCTGACCACTGAGTGAACCCAGTTGGCCAGCTCTAACCCACATTTCTGGACCACCTTTCCTGTCAATAGCTCCAGAAGAATCACACCCAACCCACAAATGTCCCATCCCAACCCACTTGCTGGTGCTTGTCCCGCGCCTTCTTCCATAAATTGATCCCCAGCTATTAGGCCATATTCGCTTATGCATGGCTCCATCTCGCTGTTGAACAATATGTTGCTTGATTTCAGGTTTCCATGAGCAATCCCGTCTTCACGCAGCTCCTGGTGCGCAAACGCCAAGGCTCCAGCAATTCTGGCTGCAGTGCACAGTCTGCTGGCCCAGTCGAATGTTTGTGTTCCTGAGGTTATTCAAATTTGAAACCATAAGTTCAGTACCATATAGGTTTGTTGCGGATAATTAAGATTACCATGAAGGAGCTTGTAGAGGCTTCCGTTGTGCTGATACTCATAGACCAAGAGCTTCTCAAGTTTAGAGGAGTAGAAGGCCAAGGCTGGCAACAGATCCGGGTGTTTCACCTGATCTATTCTCTGCATCCTCTCCTTGAACTCAATGCTTGATATGGCCCAATCCTTGATCCTTTTCACAGCCAGCGTCATTCCTGTCTCACAGCTCACCTTGTAGAGGGTACCGTGCTTTCCCCTGCCTACCAACTCTGCTGGAGCTCTCAGCAAATCCTCAAACTTCAAACCATTCACTGCTGGACTCGTGAGGACTACCAGTGATGACGAGACTACACTCTGCTCAACAGAGAATTCTGACTTGCTCATCTCTGCTGTGTTGAACTCGCTTGATACAGCACTAGGCATATTTGTACTATCTTCAGTTGCACCGCCTGGAACTGGAACTGGAACCTTCTTCTCTGCTTCAACCTTCACCTCTTTCTTCTTCCGCTTGCAGAGGCTATAAATGATCAAAATGAGCAAAAGCAAACCCAATAATGCGTACCCAAAGAACATAAGAATCTGATTTCTGGAGAGGGCTTTTGATTTCTTTGCTGGACATTTTGTTGACAGTGGATACCCAGACAATTCAGGATTGCCCAAGAAGCTACTTGCACTGAATTTGCCATCTACTTCTGGAATGCAACCACTGAAATTGTTGAAGGAGACATTGAACCCAAAAAGATTGGAGAAATCAAATGGGGGTATTTCACCACTGAGCTGGTTGTGCTGAGCATAGAACAGATTCAGACCTGTGATCCGGGCAATATTTGGCAACTGGCCAGAGAAATTGTTGTTTGAAATATCAATACTTTTCAGGTTACTTAGCCTGGAAAGTGAGTCGGGAAGACTCCCCGAGAATTGGTTCCTACCTACATGCAAGCGAGCAAGACCCTTACAGTTTGCAATCTCAGCTGGAATCACTCCAGAAACTTGATTGCCACGAATATCAAGAGTGTTGAGAGATTTTGCAAGAGATTGATCCCTGCAAAGAGAACCGGCATCAAGAGTGCCATTAAGATTCAATCTACTAAGAAGCAATTTTGTCACGGAAGCATTTTTAGTATCACATTTTATATGATTCCACCCATCTGTGCAAGGATCTAAAATTGAGTTCCAACCTAAAGGGTCTGGGCTACTACTATTGGCAAGTGTATTCAGCAGGGTTATCAATGTGTTTCTAACCCCTACATCCACAGAACTTGTGGTGTGGATGAAGAGGAAAAGTACAATGAAGAGTACCCCAATAGGAATACGATTCATTTCGGATGATCTGAGCTCTGATGCAAACAGGACTTGTAGCTAACAAGGCTTTTCAATGGATGTACCGCTGCAGAGGAGAGTATTCCAATGTTAAATGATTGCTGGAAGTAGCTAGAATATTATTTGGCTGATTCTACAATGAGAATTTGTATTCTTCTGCCACTTTGTTCAGCAATAAGTTCAAAGTCATAAGGCCGGCTGTTTCAAAACAATTTAATATGGTTTCACCAAGAAAAGCTAGCACATACAAGTAGTTAAAAACTGTTATGTGATGTCAGCTTCAGAGGGATTAACAATGATCTTTCTACAAAGTTCATATATTGATCTCAATGGGAGACTGTTACAACCCAATCCAAGCCAAAACACTTAAGTTGATGGATGGAGGCCTCAATATGCTTATCGAGTGGTTGCTAAACAACATTCTTCCTATGTGGGACACTCACATGTGGACCAAGGATCAGATGCTTATTGGGGCGCCATAGAAATGTCCTAGACTCTAGAGCAGAATCACAAACCCGAACCAGATGAACTCCAACCCAATGGAATAATTACTACAAAAGATTATGTGGCCATCAGGTCATCTTGTATTTTAATTAACTCGCTTCGGTATCATCTAGGCCTGAGCTAGCTGTTGGTAGGAAATTCCATATTTCCGAACTGTCAAGGGTACAATGCAAAGTTTTATTTGTCTTTTCTTTTCCAGTCCCACCTGCTCATGCACCAAAGCTACAAGTATTTGTCATGGAAAATTAATCTACTTTGTCTTTCAGTTTGCAGATTTGTTCAAACAATTGAAACTTTTCAAGCCACCAAATTTAATTCAATCGAGTTCAAGGGATTTTTCAAAATTTTAACAACAATCTTGCATTAGAAAATTGTATGTTTGTTATCAGAATAAACACAACTAGCAACCAAGATGAACTCTGACCTGAATTGACATATTTTGATCGCATTACATCATCTCGATCTCATTGTCACAATGTCACCGGCATGTCTTCACGTAAATATCTGGAGTCAACAATACAAAAAAGGTCATTACTTTTAGTGTCACTGTATGAAACTGACCTTTCAACAATTGCAGATTAACATCCATCTGTAGCTAGTGTGTACCCACCAGACTTACCTTGAGTCCATGAGACAGAATTACAAACTCCAAACCATTTCCTTGAGGGGTTGATGAGGAAACCCATACAATGAACCCACGGAAAAAATAAAAGTTGGAAGTGTAATTTTATGGTACCGATTCTAACCCATCTGATGGCTCTAGCCAGTGCAAATTCATCCCACAAGAGTCCCATTTAGATATTATGCTCACAGTTGCATAAGTATAATCAACAACCCTAAAATAGTGATTCAGATTTCAGAACAACAATAATAGGTAATAGCCAATGTGCCTTTGTTTGAACCCTTTACTGTGAGCATAGATTAGTCAAGATTTTACTTGTGCATGATTTTAAGGACACAATCAGTTCATTACTATTGGCCCACTCCAAATAGTGTTTATCAGAGACCGTTTAACATCCACATATAGGGTAACATCAATCATTACTCTTGCAGATCCCTCACAAATGTTGCCTCGAACCCCCCATCACAATACCATCAAATTTGGTTGTAAGGAATATCAAATAAGATAACTTCATATGTAAAACATGACTGTCTGAGCAAAGAGCAGAATACTGATGACATGCAACAAAGATTAACCTGATATTGGCACATCTGATATCTCATTTTTACATTCCATCTTCTTGTTCACATTGAATTAGCATTTCATCCTGCAAAAACCTGGATATACAATTTGTAAACTGCAAGGATGCCACCCTTAACAAAAATGACCTTGTCCAACTACTACCCCCTTCCATTGAAAGGTTTAAGAAGCACCTGCAGCACAATACCTATCATCCACTAGATTAACTTACATGTGAAACAGTTCAAGAAGCAAGCTCACATGGGAACATATGAACCCAGAAGGGCCAATATCATGACATTGACTGTGGACAAGGCCCCCTCTTAAATGCATAGATCAGATATGACAATCACTTAAGTTTTCCATCTCCTTTCTGAGGATATGTAAAGGAATCTGCATCTACCAAACTCAATAACTAGAACAGAGGAAACTTAAGTACCAATCACAACTGATCACAAATGATCCAATGGGGTATAATGCAATCGTCAATGACTCAATCTCATTGTACATTCTTTGAAGCATAACAATCTCAAATTTGTCTGAAGACAACGCAAGTTCTTTAACTAGCAGCAAATGGCGCCCCTTGATTGAAATTCAACAGCATCATCACTGCCTCAACCATAATATACAAGTTTAATCCCATGTCAACTATAAGAACTTTGTTGAAAACATTACAAGTTAAAAGGGAATCAGCCCACATAAATTTATAAATACAGAAACCACTAATGGACAGTGAGCATCGTTCTTTAATAAGCATACACCGACCACCAGAAAATGCTTCACTGAGTCATTTGTGCTGTCATTCACAATTTAGGTTGAATTCATTTTGGACTGAAATAGATAGCTTCACATAACACATCTGAGATTTTGCAATAGTTAACAATTCATCGTATACCGAGAATGGGCATATAATATACAAGACTTGAGAAGACAATAAATTTTTATATATGAATTGTAGATTGACAGCCTTATCATTAAAATGTATATTGTTGACAAGAATTATTGCCCATCATTGTGAATAGAAACACAAAGGGAAAGTTAAACAAGAGCCAATTCGTAACATGAAACCTATTCAAACACTATTTAGTCACTAGAATTTCTCCCCATAGTAATACGCACTCCCAACCATTAGTATTACGGTAGCACCTTGTACAACCACACGAGCCCTCATTAACTTCTGACCTAACTGAGAATTGCCTTGTCTGAAACTGATTAATCCAGCTGTGAGAACCCCTGCCGTTATAAGTGCACCTGAAATATTCAAAACCAAAGAGATGTTGGCCATGGAGATATTAAATCTACTTCCAACTATGAAAATTCTTCGCATACAATTGGAATATTGGATGGTGGTTATACAAACAAAGTTCAGTTCTAGAAGCGCTCCTCCCGTTTATGGCTTCGAATTATCTGTATATTGTTAATGGGCATAACGACAGCATATTTATGGGTTTGGGAAACATAGAAATAACAAGGAAGTTGTCCTTGGTAATCTGTGCACCATTACCATCACCTTAAAACACCTTCATGTACATCTTACAGCCATAATATCTGTCATGGGTAATGTAGCATTTCAACCTATGGAAACAGTAACTTCAATCAACTACATCACTCCCACACTACACATTACCACTATTACCACCATCAGCACAGTAACGCACTCCTCACCTATAGCAGGTTCATTTTTTTAGGAGCAAAAACTATAAACACCATAAAAGTTATGGGATTGGCTTACAATTGAAAATCGTTATGTTTTCATAGGGCACAGCTTGAATTCGGATCCAAATCATTCCCCTTTCAATCTTGGAAACCTAAACTCAATTTCAAGAGACGCGTCCCAACTTCTATCGAAGCTAAAATGAACCAATAATGTCACTCCTAGATCAATTCATTCACATAACATGTTTGTTCTACAAATTCAAGAGTCACGAACAACTGAGAACAACACTACCCAAGTGTTCGCTATGTCAATTTTCTAGGCAACCAAACGGAAGAAAGAAGAAAAGTCGAAGGAAAACGATAAGAGATCGGAAGAGTATTACCGATGGGAACAAAGGGGTTCTTGATCGGCTTCTTCTGCTCAAACAGCTTATCGAATTCGGCGTCGGTGCTGCTCATCTTCTCCGTTTTCCCAAAATCGGCGTCGAGAGCAATAGTAATTTCAGGTACTGAGGAGAACACGAGACCACAGCAATTGAACACGTCGCTCCTATTGTGAATGGCTCTCACAAAGACTTTTAAAGGCGGTGCTTTTTGAATTAAACCCTCGATTTAATTTGGGTAACATTCGGTGGGGTAGAATTTTTCTAACATTGTTTTTTTTAAAACAGATAACCGGAGAAGTACATTAATGACAAAAGGTAATCAAACATGGTAAGGCGTAACCGTTCAGAGTTCCAGATATATGTTCGGGCCGACCGTAGCAAGCTTCGCGCTCATGACTCATAAAAATAGCCTACTTGATATCATAGGCAACAACTTAGGACTTCCATTTACCAACGTCTCAGAACAACGAGACATGAAATGAAAAATCCTAATTAAATAAAAACGACCAGAAATGTAGAGCTGTGAATGCGGGCTTCCCGAGACCTCCCAACACTGGCTGTCCCGGGTCTGTGGGTATAGGCCAACAACGGCCAGAACCACCCCATCGGGTCTTCTCATTCCTGCATAGGAGGCTGCCCTACCTCCGCTTGATGATTCTAGTCCTCCACGATCTTGTCCAGCTCAAGGTCCCTTGGTGAGGCGCCACGGGTCTGCAGCGGCTCGGGATAGTCGCGGTGGTTACGGCTGATCTCTGCATGTGCCGGCGAGGGGCCATCCACTCCAGTGCCATGGCGTGCTCCGGTGGCTGGAGTTCGTATGGGACGAGTGCACATGCGCCGGCCGAGCCCGGTTTGTCCTTCGGCAGCGAATCCACGCGGAGTTCGAGATTTTGGTGTCATGCCGACAGAGAAGTAGATCTGGCGGCGGTCGACATAGATAAAACGACGTCAAAGAGAAGGCCCGATGAGAATGGCTTCACAATGACGGGTTGGTGGGGGTGGACGGAACCCATCGAGGAGGGTCGGAGGAGGTTCGCGATTCGAGGAGAATATCGAGCAGGGAGGAGAAGCAACCGGTGAGAGACGATGGGTATTGTTGAAAAAACGGGTGAAGGAGAAGGTTGTTGAAAAAAAACTCTAGCTAAGGTAGTGTTGAACCACAATTAAGGGTAATGGTGGACCCAATCAAGGGTATCCGAGAGCTTGGAAGCAAGGAGCTTCAATGATGAAAAGGGGGAGGAGGCTGCGCAAAGAGAGCCTCTACTAGGGCGGCGCTGAGTTACGTAGTTGTGCGTCTTTTTCTAACATTGCTATTTTCATTACCTGTACAAAATTTGCCTTCGGTTAGATGTCAAATTTGTTTTTATTTTCCCTTTTTTAGGGCTAATCTAAACACGGACCGGACCAAAAATCGATTGGTACTGACTAGCGTCAATACTAGCAATATCAAATTTTGAATATTTCCTAGATAGTTTTGAGGTTGAAAACAAAAAAACAGTTCTAACACGTTGCACACGTTTTATCCTAGGTTTGTTTCACCTATGTGGTGCCACCTTCGGAAAAGGCTCGCGATGACTCGAATGTGGATGTCAGAACGGAGATAGAGGGACCTCAGCGACGCATGGAACGGTAGCTCTCCCATCCAAGACTGGATCTTTAGCTCCGGAGACGAAGAAGCTGTTCTTTGGAGGTTCATGGACAGACTTAATCGGTTGAGGCACCATAACCGAATATGGCGTAACTCGTCGGACTCATAAACAAGATGGTCGTTAGACTCACGAAGACTCGACACCATTAGGGATGACCTAACCTATGGTTGTCGGTGCTCTGTCTGGACTGAAAGGTTTTGAGACTGAAAGGTTTTGACCCATACCGTCCGGTCACCCAAACGGCGAGACTCGAGCCAGATCCGGGACCCCAAGTGCATGCATGGCTACCGGGCCGGCCTCAGATCATAGTGACCCCTCCTCTCCCTCGACCGGACCCTTTTTTCGTTCCTACCTCTCCGACGAGAGGCACCCTAAAGGCCACTTCGAACCGTCTAGGGCTTTTTTCTTTGGTGGATGAAGATGATGAGGACGTTTTTGTCATGGTCCCGCTCGAAGCTATTTCAACCATGTCTGATGGTCAGTATCGACTATCCTTGGTGGACAGGTTAGTCACCGATATCACCTATAAACCAATGACGCTATGTGGGGTCATGCTGAAGCATTGACAAGTCAATAACATGGAGGTGAAGGTCCTTTCGAAAGACGTGGTATCTTTCTGGTTTCCATCGGAGGCGACCCTCAATCGGATCCAACATAAAGGTTTGTGGACCTTCAGTGGGTACCCACTAATTATCCTCCCTTTTGTGTCGTGCATGCAACCGGACAATATCTCGTTCTGGTAGATGAAGATCGGATTCCAAGCATATAACGTTTCAGGGGATGCCCAAAATGATCCCATCCGATCCCTACTTGCAAATACGTTGGGGCAAGAGATTCCTGAGGCCCCCATCCCAACTCCAAAGGCTTGAGATGATTTTTTGTGGTTCAGGGTTAGTCTGGACGTGGACAGACCACTTTGGAGGAAGATCCGTTTGTAATTTCCGGGCCATCGAAAGTCCACTATGGTGGGGCTACAATATGAACGGCTCTCGTGATTTTGTACCCAGTATGGAAGACTTACCCACCGAATTCAGGCATGCACTTCTCAAATCTGGGGAATCATCCGAGAGGAGGTACGTTTTGATGATTCCTTACGGGCTCAATCAAGAATGGATACGGACAAGTTGTTGCAGACCCAATGAGGACAACCACAATACCATTCGGAACCCCGGGTGTGGGAGTTGTTCATATCCCTTACCCTGGAAGCGGAGCAACAGGAAAATTGTAAGAACCGCCCCGGTCGATCCTGGTCGAACCGGTGGTTTTTGGCGAAAGTTGACTTTCCGCTGGAAAAGTCAACCGATGACTCCGGGAGTCATTCGGGACCTTTCCGGGACCCAAAAATCTTAGTTGTCGTTACAGTTAGCTTAGTTGGGTCGTTTCCTTTCAAATGGTTACTATTGCAAAAAAAGTCAAACCTGGGTCAAACTAGATCGAATTTGGAGTATTAACGAATAAATATAATATGAGCTGAGATATTTTGGGTAGGAGTGGACCCCACATGGACACGTGTCCATGGTAGCTTGGAGGGGAAGAAAAGTGGGAGAAAAGACCAATTGGTCCCCACGTATGGACAAAAGAGAGAGAGAGGGGCTAGAGGACGAAAGAGACATTTCCACTTAGAGGATAAGACCACATGGAGCAATTTTTTTCAGCATTTCTACACCTTGGCCAAAACCTACATGCTAGAGAGAGAAAGTGAAGAACTCCATTGAAGCTCTATTGCTTGAAGAAGAAGAAATGGAGGAAAATGGAGCTCCTTTGGGTGATTTCCAACAATGATTCTCCAAAACATCATTTTCCTTCTCTTTTCTCATTCCTAAGGTAAATCTTCAAACCAAATTCATTTTTATGAAGTTTGGGTTTTGGGGTTTTCTAGAAAAGGCATGAAATGGACTTGGGTCTTAGAGATTTAAGGTTCTTAATGTTCAATTAGATAACTTTTGGAGAAAGTGATGATTAATGATGAAGTTTAATTGGTTTTTGGTGGTTTTGATGAAACCCACTTTGGGTCTTGAAACTTTGGAGTGTTTAAGGTAGATCTTGAAGCTTTAGAGCTTAACTTTGGAGTTGTGGAGAACTTAGAACTAGTTAGGAACTTGTTGGGAGAAAGGAAGTATTTTTCCGGCGACAGGAGGTTCGCCACAGCTCCGGCCGGTCGCCGGAATCCGGCCACTGGTGAGGGAAATGACCGGCCATGGTTCGGCCACCCTTGGAACCATGACCGACCCGGTCCGGTCTGGCCACCCACGGCCCATGTGTGGCCGTGGGGCCCACATGGCCGGGGTGTGGTTGTGAAACGCTTGGACGGTCTTGGGTGAACCCCGGGATGATAATTTCACACCCGGGACGAATTATGGAAGTGATTCATGACATTTCGAGAAAAGCGATTAGAAACTTTAATTGCGATTTTGGAAAGCTCGGACCCCGGAAGTTGATTCCGTCAAGTGCGTTGGAACAAGTAAATTTAATTAGGATTGTTAGAAATGAAAAGGGAAATTTTTGGAGTGCTGAGGGACGTTTTCCCGATTCCAGGCAAAATGGGCCTTCGGGGCCCATTTTGACAAGTTGAGCAATTGGGGTTAGTTTGGGTATTTATCTATTTAAACCACTCTTGAATTACGCTTAATTCTCGTATTAATTTGTGATCCTAGACGTTGGAACCGAGCACCGCGGAGGAGGCTACTAGGCGTTTCGAAGTGACTAAGCGCTTGGATAACGACTGAGGTAGGGGAAAGTAGCGAATACCGGTTTAATTGCGGAAAGTTACTAGTATGCATATAGGTTGCGAATACTCGATATAATTGTTAGAATTGCATGTAGGATGTGAGTAACGAGTGAAATGAGGGATAGCTTACGAGCCATGTCGTGCCGTAAGTTTGGGAATTGTCGTGCTGTAGAATTGCATGTGGGCCATGTCGTGCCCTTAGGATTGTGTGTTGATTGTTGTGCTATGATTGATGTCTTGTGATGCTTGATGTGTTGTTTATCCGTTGTTAGATCGAGGGTCATGATATGACATGTTCGGTATGATAGGTTGGTAATATATATTAGTATGATATGTCTGGTATGAAATGGTTGTTCTGACGTGAACTATTGTCGTGTGATATGATCGGGTGATTGATAGACTGATGTGGTGTGTTCGGTAAGATTGTTCGGTATGGTATGTCGGTATGATATGTTTGGGTATAATAGGTTGAGGATGATGTTCCGGTCTGGTACCTATATCGATGGATGGTTCCGATATAGGATATCTAGACCGAGGCTTACGGTAGGATATTTATACCGAAGAGGATTCCGATATAATATCCTAACCGACAGTGTGCTAAGGTTTTGTGATAAGGTGCGTCTGCTTTCCAACTAGGTGTCGGTAAAATGTGATATTGCCCGTGATGAGGTGCGCCTGCCTTCCGACTAAGTGTCGGTAAAATGTCTTATGGTTTCGTGTTAAGGTGCACTTGCCTTCCGACTAGATGTCGGTAAAATGTGTTATGATTCCGTGATAAGGTGCGCCTGCCTTCCGACTAGGTGTCGGTAAAATGTGCTATAGTGGTGTGATCCGGCGTATTATGGGAGACTCAATATGTGTGTATTGCTAATGATTTGCTGCGTGGTTGCTATCGCTTTACCAGTGTGTGTGTGTATTGACTGAACGATATGAGTTGTACCCCGTGCTGCGGGAAGATACCCGACCGTAGGAGGATTCCGGTCCAGTATGTTATGAGTTGTACCCCGATGGGAAGATGCCTAGGCCGATGTCAATTTTGGTACGATGTGGTCGAGCCGGGCTATGGGAAGCCGACACATTGTTCTGGGATACCATAGGTGGCAATGATTGTTGATATTACTCTATGTGTTGATCTGTGTTGACTGATGTGACTGTTTATGCATGCTATGTGATCTTCTTGATTTGAATTACAACTTTACCTGAGTTTAGTGTATTGCCGTGCGGGTTCACACGTGTGGTCGGTTGTGAGATAACCGTGGTCGTTGCCCATTGAGACTTAAGTGGATGATAGTGGTCAAGGGCATAGTTGAGAAAAGTGGTATTAAGTTCGGTTCAGCATCGAGGCTGATTTACGGGTTGCACCCGAGTGGGGACTAAGCGTTGTCTTGAAATTTATGTTTAACTGTTTTATAGTTATTGTGTTTACTAGTATGCCCTAATTAGACGGTTACTCGTGGTGGTGAACGGACAACTCATCGCCTTAACTACTTTTTCCTACTGAGCAAAAGCTCACCCCTTTATTCTACTGTTCTACAGGTTTTGAGCGGGATTTGGTCTAGCGGGATTCTCAGAGCTTGGGAGTTAACGAGAGTCTTATTCTAGTATGGTCTAGAGACATACTTTTCTACTATTACTAAACATCTGTATTACTTGGTTTCCGAGTTGTTGACTCGTTTTGTCAGATTTGTTGTTTTGGATTATCGTTTTGGAACTTATTTCTTTTAAAATTGTTTTTATTTATTATCTTTCTTAGTTCACGCCTCGAGTCCGGTCAAAACCGGATTTGGGGCGTGACAAAAATCCAAAGGGAAGACAGCTTCTTTCCCCGCCGGGTTTCCTGTCACACCCCAAATGCGGTTTAACCGAACTCGAGACGTGGACTGAAATAAAATAAAAACAATAATAAAATTAAATTGAATGGCTTGAAATCCCAAATAGTTCATAATAAAAAAAACCGGTGCTACGAGTCAAACGCTCCAATACAGATAAATAAAATATAGTTTAGTTCAAAAACAGGAAGTACGTCGCTACTAGAATAAAAGAAGGTACGTCTCTAATAAATAAATGCATCCCAGACTCCCACGGAGCTCCCGAGCTCTGAGATGTCCTCTACACCGACTCACCATCGAGACCTGTAAAACAGTAAAAATAGAGGGGGTGAGCTTTCGCTCACTAGGAAAAAGTAGTAAAGTGAAGGAACGCCAACTCCGTTATTAGAAATACTCGATCAGTAACTCTTACTAAAATTGGAAAAGTGAATTGGAACCGACGGGAACACAACAATATCGGTAATGGCACCATATTAGATAAACAACAAGCACGGGACTTTATACCGCTAAAACCTCTACGAACGCTACTCAGATTCGATAACACACAACAAAGAAAAACACCATAACAATCCGATCACCACGCACAACTCAACAAATACATCATACCGGAATATACCCTCGGTCTAGATGTCTTCCCAGACACACAGCATCGGGGTGAAGCAAATACATCATACCGGAATACCCATCGTCTAGATGTATTCCCAGACACACAACATCGGGGTGAAGCAAATACATCATACTGGAATACCCATCGGTCTGGATGTCTTTCCGGACACACAGCATCGGGGTGAAGCAATACATCATACCGGAATGTCCCTCGGTCTAGATGTCTTCCCAGACACACAGCATCGGGGTGAAACAACATACATCATACTAGAATATCCCTCGGTCTAAATGTCTTCCCGGACACACAGCATCGGGGTGA
The DNA here is from genome assembly GCA_963921825.1 of Erodium maritimum. Classification (NCBI taxonomy): domain Eukaryota; kingdom Viridiplantae; phylum Streptophyta; class Magnoliopsida; order Geraniales; family Geraniaceae; genus Erodium; species Erodium maritimum. Next base: position 18,128,310 of record OY997593.1, on the reverse strand, counting down.
AAAAACATACATCATACCGGAATATCCCTCGGTCTAGATGTCTTCCCGGAATACACATCGGGGCAAATCTCAATGCACACATACCGGACCGGCACACACCTCGGTCGGGTATCTTCTCGTCACTCGGGGTACACGTCACAATACACAATGTCACACAGCCACACTACACCGAATTTATCGTACCAACGAAGCTTATCGTAACAACTTACCAAGGACACCGTATCGGTCTATCATTCACCCGATCATATCATAAGACAACAATCATATCACATTCATCTCATTCATTCAACCAATCATATCACGAAACAAACATTCATATTTCAGTCATCATAATTCACACGGTATACTATGATTCTTAACTTAACTAAGAGTGCATTATGCAACGACATTTAAGGACGAACAACCATAATCAAACATAACCAACACGCAATCCTAAGGCTCGACATGACCATTCTACAGCACGGCAATTCCCATAATTGAAAGCGATTATTCTAGTAAATCACATCCTATATGAAAACTAAGACTCTTCCGGTTATTATCATCCTATATGCATACTATTAGCATTCTTTAAATTAAAAGCGGAATTTACTACTCTTCCCTACCTCAAGAGCTCTCTAAAGCTTAATCACACAACCGGCGAGTAGTCTCCTCCTCCGAGCTCGAGAATAAGGTCTAGGAACATAAGGTAATACTAGAATTAAAGACTAAACAAGGGTGGTTTAAGATGCAAACCCTCAAGTTAAAACCCCAAACAAATGGTTCAAGATAAACTTTCGAATTAAATGAAAAACACCCAAAAAGGACTCAAAAGGGCCAAAACTGATCTGCCACGGTTCGGGTCACGGAGCCGTGAGGCTCCCCATCACGGATGACGTCACGGAGCCGTGATGTCTCCCGTCACAGTGCCCGTCACGGATCCGTGATGGCCCAGACCTGTTTCGTCCTTCTTCTTCCTCTAGCCTCCTTTCCACGAAATCAACACCAAATACTCCATTTTTAACATCACCAAACCTCAAAATCAGTCACCACAACCCTCAAACTTCAATACCCATAATGGGTTTCCTCCAAACATCAACAATTAAATTATTTCTAAACAAAACTTCCATTAAACTTCAACAAAACAATCATCTAACTACACATGAATCAAAATCTATCTAGTTCAAGAAAAACTCATGGAAACCCATAACTTTAAATTGATTGAAAGTAGAAGTTAAGAGGTTACTTACCTTGAGGATGAATAGATGATGAAGATGGTGGAGGTTTTGAGAAGATTTGATGAAGAAATGACATCAAGCTTCCTCCTTTCCTCCATTTCTTCTTCTTCAAGCTAAGAAACTTCTCACTTCTCTCTTCCCTTTGGGAATTTCGGCCAACACAAGAAACAATGGCTGAAATGTGCTCCCAATTTGCTTTAAAACCTAATTTAGTAAAAGTTCATAATGCCCCTTAGGTCCAATTCTTCTATTTTGGCTTATGTGAGGGTAAATGGGTCAATAAAGGCCAATTTCTTCTCCTCCAAGCCACCATGGACACATGTCCATGTGGGGACCACCTTGTCCTTAATTACTTCCAGCATCTCTAATTTAATTAAATTTAGTTGATAATTAGTCTACGTTTGACCAAAAATTGACTTTTTCGTAAAAACAGTCATTTGAAAGGAAACGACCCAACTAGGCTAACAGTAATGACGGATAAGCTTTTTGGGTCCCGGAAAGGTCCTGAATGACTCCCGGAGTCATCGGTTGACTTTTCCGACCGAAAGTCAAACTTTGCCAAAAATCGCCGGTTCGACCGGGATCGACCGGGGGCGGTTCTTACATTTCCCTTCACTCCCAATTGGGGGAGGGGTTGAGGTACCGAAGACTGGTGATATGGATAAGGAGGGTCTCAAAGGGACACCTCTAATTTTTTAGGGGGCACATCCCGGATCGTCATATTCGACGAGCGAGATCACGAAGATTCGTGACCTAGTTAATCTGGATCAAGAATTCGGACGGAGATGGTGGTGGGGGAACTCAACATTTCCATTGGAACTCGCACACAGTCACTATCGCCTTCTCCGGACGGCCCCTATCAGATGACGGTAACAGCTGCTCGAGGTGGAAAATTGAAGGAGCCTCGGGAGATGGGAGGGGGACTGGGCCCCAAGTGGATGAAGATGCAAAGACCAAAAGCAGGGCCAAGATAGGTCATGTTTATAGTCGGCCATCCCAGTTCAAGCTTAAGAGGGCATTGGAAGCAACATATCATCTGCTAGCACGTTTCCAACTCCGGGACGAGGAAGAGACTAAGGAAGGTTCAGATTTGGCGAGGGTTGCTAAGTAGCCCCACCAGGCTCCAGGAGATTGCTTGGACTCCGGGGGGGTAGATGGAAGGTGGCCTACCCCTCACGACCCGGGACCGATATTGAAGATCTTCTCTTGGGGGCACATGATTACACCAAAGGCCCCAATTTATTATTTTTACTACTTTTGTTTCATTGTTGGTTTTAAGTACTGCTTTGGATTATGTTTTTGTTATGTTTTATTTTTATCAACTCAGAATTTTATTAGAGGGACTGACTTTCTAAACAGGAATCTCAAGGTCAAAAGACCAGAAACAACAATTACAGAGGAGATCCCGACAATGGAGCTTAAAGGAAAATCCTTTAAAACCATGAAGAATAGTCGAATTGTTTTTGAAAAAAACAAAACAAACAAGCCAAGTAGGAACGCAATCCACAAGTAAACAACCAAAGACAAAAAAGCTAGAGATTACACCTCGTACAACTTCACAATTATTGAAAGCTAAACCTACGAGCCACACCACCTAAACATGTTTTAAGGGAGACGAAACGGAGCAAGTGATCTCGATTCTTGAAACAGAACCATCAAGATCTGTTCCGACTAAGGACCCATCCACTGTCCCACAAAACTCCATACCGCCATCACTATCTTCTACACTGGAGACGGACCAAACATAACCCTCTCCACCACACAGAGCAGATAAGAAAAGATGTCCACCACACATCTCGATGCGTGGACCACTTCAGACCAAAACAAGATGACGACACAAGACCATCATTTGGAACCAAACAAGCCCCAACATTCCCACATAGAGTTTCCATGGGAGCAGAGTCAACCACCACACAATTTGGACACCAGACCGTACGATCGAACTCTGGCGGACCAAAACCTTCGCTAAACCCATGCTCTCACATCACTTCGATAGAAACTCCCTATGCGACCGACAACAAGTACAATAGAAACCATTTCCATTGCCGAGGAAGCGGTGATGCACCACCATTGCTGTCACCAGGAGCACGACCTTGCCTAAACATCAACAACGTAGACCCTACTATAGCAAAAGCTGTCCACCAGAGACACCATTTCCAAACCCGAAATGATGTCAACCATAACATAAACGACGAGAAGCAACCGGGAACAACGTTCGAACACCATTGTTTGGCCCTGCAACTACTCTTCCATTTGAACGGGATGGAGTCGCGATGGCTGTGTACGATGGTTCTCTACCCCAAACAAAAATACTACCGGTAGACTAAAAAAACCCACCACCCAAAGTATAATGAATGGATCGTCGTCGCCTAACACTGGACAATGAGACCCCACGAACCATAATAGGAGTAGTTAGGCAATCAGACGGGTAAGAGATGTACCGACCAACGACAGAGAAGGAGGGATGAGCTCTTGGTCACCAAGAGCCAAACACGACCAAACCTGCAACCCGATCCAACTCTATGGGAGAATCGCACAGCTATAGCAACAGACCGAGGCTCCTTTTGAGATGGAAAACCAAGGACGGCCACTAGTGACTTTACGATGACTGAAGGAGCATCAAAGAGCAGCCAGCAACAACAGAAAAGGAGGCGGCGCACCAGACCTTGGGAGCTTTTTAGGGTTTTCAGTATATTCTAAAACGTTAATTTTTTGTTTTTATTATGTTGCTTTCGATTATTTCAGTTTTTAGCATAAGGTATGACGTATGGATCTATTTCATTATATAGGAGGTAAATTAGGTTATTTCTACGGGTTCATGCGCGCCATATGTCCTACGAGAGACTCAGACTTATTTTGTTTCCAGTACTTTTTAGTCCTATTTTATTGTTTGACATGTACTAGTAATACAATTCCTAAATTCCTTTTGAATTTCGGAAAAAACCTCTATCTCAAAACTTGAGACCTAAACCCTAGCCGCAACTATGGTGCTTTCCTTTGACCCCGTCGTTGTCGTGCCGTCTGCAGTGGCTCCACCTATCGCTACTGGTGCTGCTACGCTTGAGGCTCGTGCCGTCCTTGTGGTCATTGGCTCGGTGCTGTCCAATCCCTCACAGACTGTGTCCGGTGTAGGGGATAAGACTCGCCGAAGGAGAAGACCCAAACCACTCGGTTCGATTTCTTCTCACTTGTTTCCCTCTCCTTCTGCTCCGACAATGATCCCGACCCTCTCGACTGAGTTGGTGCCCATCTCTATGGGGGTAATCTTCCCTTAGCTTGCGTCGAAACCGAGGCGGAGACGTCTAATGAGGTGGGCCATAGTTGCTTCGTCTCCAAGGAACCCACTCAGTCTCGGCCTGATATCTCGCTCTCTGGTGCTCTCTCGAAAATGCCTCTCCGCTGCTAAGGCCTGGTCAACCAGAGTAGAGTACACCTCTGTCCTCAAAACAATAATCCGATCTGCAATGGCAGGGAGGAGCCCACGCTCGAACCGTCTGCAACGATTGTCCTCAGTATGCACCATCTCGGGTGCGAAGCGGGACTAGGATAAGAACCTCGCCGCATACTCAGATACTTTCATCCCACTCTGCCGCAGCTCCATGAACTGCTGGCATCTGTCATCTCGAACTGACCGCGGAAAGTACTGCTCTAGGAACAGTTGACTGAAAAGCTGAAAATCCTCACCAACTCTGGTCTGCACAGACTGCCACCAGTAAAAAGCCTCGCCCTCAAGCTGGAAGGTGGAGAAACAGACTCTCAGACGTCCCTCAGAAATACCAGATGTGTCAAGGTTGCGAGTGATCCGCTCCAACCATAGAACTGCTGCCTAGGAGTCTGCACTCCCAGAAAATGTCGGTGTACCCAATCGACGGAAATCACGAAGTGCCGGGGCCGTGTAGCTATCCATCTGACCTGGCCTCTCGACGGCGATTGCCTCAGTAGTAGGCACGGGCTCTAACACCGGTGATGCGGTCTCCTGCTGAGCACTGAGTGCTGCTAGCACTGCGCGTACCACCTCATCAATAGGGGTAGCCTAAGTCGGCTCTGCGACATGGGTATCTCTCGCTGGTGACCCTGACGGTCCATCCTCAAAGCTCTGGTGCTTTGTGGGACCAGCACCCTGGGCACTTGCTGCCCCTGCCAGTCCAACGGCTGGTGACTGGCCCTGCCCCACAGCTGGGCGGTTCTTGGTACCCCTCGGAACGTAAACACGAGACATCACGAAGGATCGATGCAGTAATACGTACAATTCAAACTCGGTTTAATACTAACGAAACGATTTAAGCAAAAGGGACGTTCTCGTGCGTCTCGACGGATCCTAATTGGATCAAGGGTAAGTAGATAAGTCATATATAGTACTTATATAGACAAAGAAGTCCGCACCTCGTGCGTCTCACACATCAACCAAATAATGCAACCAACTCCCACAAGAGGCAAAGTTCACACACAATCACACCCATCACTAGGGGTTCAAAGCACAAAGCAAACTGTTGGAAAGAATAAGTCCTTAGTCTCTTTATCATAAGTTTATCATGTCGATCTCGCGTCGTTACAACTCGATTCAGGCGTCCCCGAACCTCGTTGTAACCACTCGACATCCAACCATCACGTTCGACTACAGTGGCGCCCCTGAGTCAACCCATGATAGTGCAACCATTTAGTTCTACGGAAAATTCGGCATGACCTATTTGTATTTTCCACTTACCAATCAATTTTCATAAGTATTCGATACAAAGAGTTCTCATACGCTGCAAGGTACACAACCCAATTCAAGAATACTTGAGTTCTACTCTTTTCTCAACAGTCATCCCAATTGGATCATCTTTTCAACTTTGATTCTTTAAACAATTCCCAACATCATAATCGGGTCAACACTCAACAATTTCAAAATTTTAACAATCCAATCCTTCAATAAGTCCACCCTTCGGTCAATCACCACCCTGACAAGTAATAATCCAAATAATCCAACCTCATCAACATCTCAACCAATTAACCCTTCAACCCTAACAAACATGAAACGACCAACACGGTGGTAACACACTTAAACAGATGATTTACTCAACAATCAACATATAACGGTTCGATCATTGCTCGTTAACCCAATACCGATCTCAACCGTTCGGTTTCACCGATCACCGCATCTTACAGTCAATAAGGTAAGGATACCACCCAAGCGATGTAACCATCGTAATGAAAAGATTCAAATTTTAACAACCATTGAAATAAGTAAGACTCGAGTCGTTCCCACTTTATGCATCAATGTTTTTAACTTGCATCACTGAGTACACGACTTAGACCTCATAACTCTACCCACCTAGTTGACGTCGGTCCGAGGTTTTGAAAACAAGTTAAAAATTTACAACCTGTTTCAAATGAAACCAGGCTCTGATACCAAATTGTCACGCCCCAAATCCGGTTTCGACCGGACTCGAGACGTGACTAGAATTAATAAAAGAAAAGCGATAAATAATAGACATAAACCTTTAAATATCAAGTAAACCTCCTCAAATAATCAGTAAAAAGTTCAAAATCTCCAGTGAGTCACAGCTCAACATACAGTGTAAGATATAGAATGTTTAGTACAAAAGACCAACATAAATCTATGACAATCCCCAAGACAAAATGAAGCTCCCAAGCCTCGAACTCTCTAGACATCGGGTACTCCTGTAAAACAGTAAGAGAAACAAAGGGGGTGAGCTTGCGCTCAGTAGGGAATAACCTTAACAACTCAACCTTTATATCATTACTTAACCGCTTAAACAGATAACGCAAATAACGATTTACTACGATTAGCAATGAAAATACAATTAAACAGAATAGATCACAATAGTACCGTACTCTTAAAGATAACAGTAACTTAAAGGATTCCATAAAGAGTACTATAACGAATCATAATGATTATAATGGGAGCAATTGATATTACGCCAATCACTTGCTTTCTCAAGCCTTCGATCCAAGGGTAGATTCTGGGATCACATCGGTTCCCATAATTCCGATCCACCAGAGTACCCATATCATATCAGATTTTCCCTCGGTCCAGAGGAGGCACATACACCGGGGCACCGGAAACCATCCCATAGGGACGCTCATCGTCGGGATTCTCGGAAATGCCTCCAAAGGACCATAAGTCATAGGGAACCAAGGTAGTGCTCCCGTAGGACGCATACACATGGGTGAAGCCACAGTAACCATTTCTTATAGAGTAATCCGACCAACTATCCCGAGAAGTCCATCTCAAATAACCAATGCCCTCATGCTCCAAAAATGAATGCCCCGTAGGGTCCAATAACCAATGCCCTCCGGCTCCAATCATTCCCGTAAACCGTTCCCACACCGGACTCCTCAACGGTGTGGGTGCCATACCCAATCACCATTAATCACTTCCGTAAACCATCCCCACACCAGGCTCCTCAACGGTGGGGTTACCATACCCGACAATATTCTAAGACTAAGAATAAGGGAGACACAAAATAACAAGTCAACCAACCAACGTTCATCAAACCAAACGTTCACCATAACACACCCAAGACAACCATTTACTCCTTCCACTTACCGTATACTTACCTATCACGAACCATCGGTCCATCGATCACCTGATCATGCCCCTTTGGCACAACCAGTCATACTCGATCATCCGTTCAAACAAACAATTAATCACCACTCAATCAATAAACAAATCATTCAAGCATTCAAGTTCAATCATTCAAACATTCAAGCATGCGTTCGATCTAGTTTCGTTAGACTCTTGATTATCCTAATAACTAGCAACCAAGCATGTGAACCTAGCACAACAACTAATCCGAGGGCTCATCATGGCCTCTCTACCAGTAAATCAATTCCCAAGTATTGAAAGCGAGTTACACTAGTTATTCTCATCCTAAACATGCATACTAGACTCATCCAATTATTAGTAATTGAAATACGATTATTCTAGTTATTCGCATCCTATATGCAGTTCTAGGACCTTTCCAATTCTATTAACCTAATAGGCATACTAAGCGTTAAATAAGAAATTAAGACTTTCCCTACCTTGTGGTCTTCCTCTAACAAATCTCTGCTGTAATGCTTGCTTAACCTCTCCTCTGTTCTTCACACGGGTACCGAAAAGTCCTTCGATCCTCGAGCTCGAAACCAAGGTCTTTGGAACACAAGAAAACTCCAATCAAGATCTAACTAAGCAACAAATAAAGACTCAAACCCACTCCAAGGAACCAGTTCACAACAAAGATCGAAAATGACGAAAAACACCCCAAAAGGACCCAAAACTGGTCTGCCACGGAAGAAGTCACGGAGCCGTGAAACCCAAGGTTTTCCAACAAAAACTCACCAAAGCTTCTTAGCAATATCATCTAACACCATTCCAATCAAAACCAACAATTTCTAGTAAACCCAAGCCAAAACCCAAGAGATGAAAGTGCTTGGAATGGAAAGTTGAGGATACACATACCTCTAGTAAGTTGAGAAGATGAAGGTGGGAGGGTTTTGGAGAAGAATTGATGAACAACTTGGAGCAAGGAGCTCCCTTTTCCCTTTCTTCTTCTTCTTCTTCTTCTTCTTCTTCTTCTTCTTCTTCTTCTTCTTCTTCTTCTTCTTCTTCTTCTTCTTCTTCTTCTTCTTCTTCTTCTTCTTCTTCTTCTTCTTCTTCTTCTTCTTCTTCTTCTTCTTCTTCTTCTTCTTCAAGACACCTTGTTCTTCCTCCTCTCCATTTCTCTCTCTAAATTTCGGCTACACCAACAAATATGAGCTGAAATTGGTCTTCCAATTCCATATAAGACCTAGATTTGGTTAAAGACTAAAAGCCCCCTTAGATCTGATCCCCTTTAAAGGCTTTTAGGAGGGTATAGTGGTCCAAGACCACTCATTTCCTCTCCTCTTATGCTTTATGGACAAGTGTCCAAGTAGGGACCACAAATATCCAAATTAAAATCCAGCACAATAATTAACTAGGTCTTAGTCGATAAAAAGTCCAAATTTGACCATAGTTGACTTTCCCCAATATTATACTCAAACGAAAGGAAACGGCCCAATTAAGCCAACCGTGATGACGACTAAACATTTTGGGCCCCGAAAAAGCCTCGAATGACCTTCTAAGTCATCGGTTGACTTTTCCGGCAGAAAGTCAAACTTGTCTTAAAAGTCACCGGTTCGACCGGGATCGACCGGGAGCGATTCTTACAACTTGTGACCGGCCAGCTACCGAGTGGGTCGGCCCCTGAAGTTCCAATGCCTGTCTCTAGGGAACCTGATGCTGTGGGAGCTGCTGTAACTCGAGTGCTCAAGAGGTCTGCCGCTGGAGAGCCTCGAGATGATCAGATGAGGGCTGAGAAATAGTCATGCCAGGAGGGATGTTAGACCACCTGAGCAACAAGGACTGGCACTGGGAGGGGTCCCTGGTCGATGCTTTGCCTCCTACCACTATTGTTGAAGTCCTTGGCCAGTTTTCGGAGCAGGAGTTCCAGTACCACCTTCTCATCCCTCGTATTCTATCATTGCCTCTATGACATCCAAATACCGTCTATGACGGTTGCAGTGAAAAAAAGAATAAGTGAGCCATTGCTCTTTCGTCTGTCCTTAGTGGTCATGGAGTATGTTCCTTGACGCACATCGATGTTCTGATATATCATTTATAAAATTGCACCTTTCTCTAAAAAAAAAGTAATACAATTCCTCGTCACCCGTTTAAAAAAAACAATAACTAGGTGAATGCGCATTTTAAAAAATATTGTTGAATGAGAGATTAATTATGCTTCGTGTATGATCGAGAAACTCGATCTTTAACCAAGGTCAAATTTTCTTTTCTCTCTGCAGAAGCGAAACCCTACTGTTTTCGCTTCTCCTTCGCGTCACCTCCGCCAGCGGCCATTGTGGCTCCGACCACGAGGGCTTTCGGTAGAGCTTTTCCCCATCGCTGCTGCACCCAACCTCTTCCCGTTTCTATCGACCCCGTCCGTCCGCCCCGAGCCTCCACCGGAACATAGACGACCTCGTACCGCCACCACCCCTCTCCGGCCATCTTTACCCTCCGCTTAAGTCACTGCCCTTCCTCCTCGCCGGGCAGCACTCGAGCCGATCAAATATGCTGGAAAAATGCCGCTCCGACACACCCCCATCCCATGCCGACCACCACCGATGTTGGCATCTCTGTTGACGATCGCGACCGACCCATCGACCCTCCGATCTATGCCCCCAGTCCTCACTTGCACAATAACTGCACTTTTTCTCCGTCCGAGCACAGCTGCCGCCGTCCTTGTCGTGTTCCTCTATCGTTTCCGGATCTATGATTCAATCGGGCGAGCCGCAGGTGGTTAATCTCCTCATCATCATCGATTGAGGTAACATAAAGTCGAAAAGACTATGCTGAACCCCCAGGTTATACTGAACACTCGGGGTTATTTACGAACCGACCTCCACAGTTTATCCACGTGGAGAAGGTTTTGTAGCATCAATGGAATTGGGATCCAGGACCTATCCACCATGACCCGAGACCGACGTTTCTTGGCCGTCCCGGGAGGAGAAATGAAGCAAATCATTTTTTATGTTTTAGGTTGGGTTCAAATTTAGTTTCAATTTTGTATTGCAAGGATTGTTTTAGTTCGATTTTTTGTTGCTGTTTTGTTTTTGACTTTTGGTTCAATTAGTTGGAACATCTGGTAAGAGGTTGTCCTCAGTTTGTATCTACGAAAAAAAGTAGTATCTTCAATGGAACCATGAGCGCTGGGTCGCCTACTGGAGGCTCTGACAATATTCTGGTATCCAGGGCCGTTAGGCCCTACTTTGTAACCGTTCAATTGGTATAATACCCTCCTCTGTTTGTCCGTTTCAGAAAAAAATTATGTTTCGTGTTAGGATCGTCTTTTAAGCCATATGGCCACACAACATAGCAAACATAAAAACTGTATACATTACCAGCGAAGAGATTAGAGTTTTGAGATGTTCACGTTATGATAATTTTCCTTTTTTGTGTGTGTGTCTAGTGACCTGACAAAAACAACTTGAGATTTTGATGTTGGTTTTTTGTTGCTAATCTTCGGCAATAACATAGTTGTACAAGGGGAGGTGTTTGCATTACGTACACTAGCCTTTTAGACGGTTCTGATTGTCAGTAGGTTTGTAAAACGACTGAATTGGAGAAAACCTTAGAGCATTCACAACGGGCCGACCCTCGGGCCCGACCCGCGCGTTTGCGGTCCGCGGGACGCGGGCCGTCCCATTGTGGGACGGCTTTTATGCGGCCCGCGGCCCGCAAACACGCGGGCCGGGCCTCAGTTCTCGCCCCTCGTCCCTCACACGCGGGCCGGGGGCGCGTCCCTCGCCCTCGTCTCTCGCTCGGCTCCCGTCTAGTGTCCCTGCGTCAGAACGGTCGGCAACAACTCTTTTTTTTAATGAGGAGTTGTTGTACGAGCAACCTTCAGAAATGCCGAATTGGACACCACCGGAACGATGACACCGAAGAGGGCCATTGGCATACCAGCAACTAGTGGATTGTCAACAAAGTGTCACAAATCATCAGACCCATAGGCAACTACAAAATGATCTTATGGAGCACTTATGGGGTCAATATGAAGCTGGTTTCCATGACGACGAGTAGTCGTTTGTACTCTTGGAGCTGGTTTTTGGGTTGTATTAAAAGAAGATTAAAGTGCACTTATTTTTTTAATTGTCATTAATTATTTTTTTCACATATGTTTATATTTTAAATAATTTAAACGGTTTCTGGTGAAGAATTAAACAAAACAGCAAAATATCAATTAATTAACAACTCAACATCCAGTTAGCACAAGGGCCTCAGTCCTAGGGACTCACCAAGGGTCTCTCCTTGCAAAACACCCACTATTCTGAGTCCTAATCCCTCACTTTTGTCCAGTCAGCATAAGAAACTCAGCCTTAGGACCTCACCAAGGGCCTTTCCATTGTACATGCTCTTAAACCCATGGTTGTAAACGGCGCTAGGCGCCAGTCGGGCGGCGAGGACCCTTAGGCGCTAGGCGGGGACTAGTCGGGGCCTAGGCGGATTTCATTATTTTATTATTTTTAATTATTAATACATATATATTGTATAATAATACAGTTTTATATTTTAATTTTTCATTATTAATGATAAAATTACTTAAGAAGTATATGATTTTCTTTGCCAAACTAAAATTTTAAACAATCATATTATTTTGGTCTAATGAAATTTGAATTAAAACTGATAAAAATATAATCTTATACTTGGTCTATCTTATTTTTATTGTAGTTGCAGCCTCCTAATTTAATCCAAAATATAGATTGTATTTGTAATTTTCAAATTCATTTGGATTTTAAAATATTTGCTTTGCAATTCTAATAATAATAATAAAGTAATGCTATCCACTTCCCAATACACATACACGGTTAGAAATCAAATTAAAGTTTTGTATATAATAAATAAATATTATTATATTATTTAAAAAACAAAAGAAGGCTAAGACTTCATCTTTCCCAGCTTATCTTTAACACATCTCGAAACCTTTTTACCTTTTCATTAATGTTTCTCTCTTTATCCCATGTATCATCATTCTCAATGGGTCTCTCACTTGTTCATTTCATTTGCTTCACAGAACGTTTTCTCTCCTTCTTCATCTCTTTTAACTTTCTAATGTTTTCATATTTCATTTGGCTGATTCGCGTTTCTTCGAAAACCGTCAACATGAAGGAGGAGAGCTGATTAGAACAGATTGGCCTTGCACCGCCTCGGCCCGACTCGCTCCGCCTCGGTCAGACTCGCTCCGCCTCGGCCCGACTCGCTCCGCCTAGCCCGCCTGGAAGCTGAAAAGTCGTCCGGACGACTACCCCAAGTCGTGGCGTTTCGAAAGATTTTGGCGCCTAGTCGCCTAGGCGCCCGCCATTTACAACCTTGCTTAAACCTAAGGCTAAAGATTCAATTATTATATGATAAATATTGTGTGGTCTCTTTTTTAGTAGAATCCTAAATTAATATGGTTTAAGGGCTTAACCTTCTTCCAACAACCTTACAAATCAATGACTCATTTTTAGGATCCCACTTACAGACAAATGTGTTGACAAAGAAGACTTAATAAGCATTTGAGAAGGATCAGAGTTACTTTGAATGTACTAAATCAAACTTTTTGAGCCACAAGGCCAAGAAGCCAGCAAAAAGTTGAAGAAATCTGAGGAGCATAGAGAAGAGAGGAGATGGGGATGGAGGGTTTGGTGGGCTCACTTCCATTTGTAGCAATGGTGATGCTAGAGTTCGGTGAGATAGTTATGGTGACACTGAGCAAAGCAGCCATGACTAGTGGCATGAGCAGCTTTGTTTATGGTGTCTACTATAACTCCCTCGGCACCTTCATCCTCTTCCCCATCTTCATCTTTCACAGGCAGAGGTTCATCTCCTCTCTCTCTCCCACTTCCTTTTCCCCATTAACTCTCAAGATCGCTCCTTTTTCTTGTTGCAGAAATGGAGGAGCTCCTCTTACTCTCCCTCTTCTATCCAAGTTCTTCCTTCTTGGCCTACTTGGGTAATCAGATCAACACTTTCTTAGGGCCTGATTGGTTATGCTGAGAACCAGATTTCAGTAGTTGAAGATGGGTTTATCTGTTTGCAGGATCTGTCTTGTGCAGGTTTTTGGGTATGCTGGTATCAGATATAGCTCTCCAACACTTGCTGCAGCTATGGGCAACCTTATTCCAGGCCTTACTTTCTTCCTTGCTGTCATTTTCAGGTAGGAACCTGTAGCCATTCACGACTATACTTATTGAAGCTGTCCCTTTCTATTTTAGATATTATTTTGGGCCTCTGAGAGGTTCATGTTTGGTGGCCATTTTGCTTTCTTGAATAATTAATGGTTGGTAGGATTAGGAAGCTAACATCAACAATAGGTTTTGGTCTCTTCTCTCAAGCATTTGCAAGATCCTCTACCAATCGATTAATTGATGTCCTTAGGCGTTTCTATTGATCATGATTTAGTTGGTTTCTAGGATGGAAAAGCTTGCTCCAAGAAGCACAGCAAGTCAGGCTAAAGTGTTGGGCACCATGGTATCAATCTCAGGAGCATTCATAGTGACACTTTACAAGGGTCCACCAATTCATACATCACAAAACTCTAACTGGGTTTTTGGAGGTCTTCTCCTTACAGTCACTGAAATCTCCTACTCTACATGGAATGTTGCTCAGGTAATCAACATTTAACATGTCAAAGACGGTTTATCCCATGAATGAGATCGTTGGGGGTTCATTTGTAGGAGCAACATCATAAACTCATTTTGGCATCGATTTCAGGCAGTTGTTGTGAAGAAGCACCCAGAAAAGATGTCACTCATCTTCTTTTCCTGCTTGTTTGGAACTATTCAATGTGCGGTTGTGTCTCTAATTGCAGAACATAACATAAGTTCTTGGACACTCCATTCTTGGATTGAAGTCATTGCTGTTGCCTATGGGGTATGCATGATATTTCATATTTGTAATGAACTAGTACTTAGTTTCCAGGTTTTGCTTCCATTGATAACTAGCTCAAGTGCCCAGTTTCGGCTTGATTTCAGGCTGTATTAGGGACTGTGTTGCGAACCAGCATTTACCCTTGGGTTCTGCAGAAGAAAGGGCCTGTCTTTGTAGCCCTTTTCAAGCCTCTTGGGACTGCCATTGCAGTGGTTTTGGGGGTTGTGTTCTTGGGCGAGACACCTCATGCTGGAAGGTGAAAAAAACAGATCGATCAAAGCTTCATCAAATGAGCCTTCTTATACTTTTAATGCTGATTCAGTGAGCATTCTATTCATTGTTTTCAGTTTTTTCCCCTTGTTATTTGATTAGTGTTCATATTGTGCAGTTTGATTGGAGCAATTGTGATTTCTGCTGGATTCTATGCTGTGATGTGGGGAGAGGACAAAGAAAGAGATGATGCATTGGAATCATCCTCCACAAAGACACCACTCTTGCAAAGCACCACATGATAGAAGAGGAATTTTTTGTTGTTGTAAGATTGCATTGACAACGGGTCAGTTTAAACCTCTCTTTATGACATTTTGTCGGCCTAAAACTTGGACGATAATCAAATCATAGCCAATGATTATATCGAGCTAGATACGGTACATAATTGAAGCTAAATCAAGTTGAGAATGGCCAGAAAGATGAGTAATCATACTCTCAAAAGTGTACATGATGCATCCACAATAAAGATTTCTTTTCGAAAACACAAGATGGATGAATCTTATATCAGTGCTCGACTTTGCAGAATCTGCAGATCATATGAGAAACAAAACCCATCATGTTGTAGTTACACTAGTAAGAGAACATTATAAGCTATGATGTCAGTATTGTCATCTGAGAAACAATGCTTAAAACACCATTTACTGGAGAACAAAATGCTTCCTAGAAAGACAATTTTCTGCTTGTGTATGAAAAGATTCTCGGGATAATTGTCCAAAACTACCCTAAAGTTTCGTCCACAAACAAGTTGATGCACAAAGTTTCGTCCACGCTGTGTGGCTACCCTAAAGTTTTGTCCACGCTTTTGTGGGTGCATTGAAGTTTTGTCCACGCTTCTATTCAATCCGGGAAGCACTGCCCAGAGGCCCCAGACCATCATTCCGAACATCCCTATTACGTCAAAACTAAAAATGTCGTGGACAAAATTTCAGGGTAGCCACACAACGTGGACGAAACTTTGTGCATCAACTCGTTTGTTGACGAAACTTTAGGGTAGTTTTGGACAATTATCCCAAGATTCTCTAAAACAAATGAATTATCTTTTGTTTGATTCCTTATGAGTCAATTCTGCAAATATTTATTATTATTGGAGCTGATAGGAAAAGCAAGTTGGTCATAGTTTATTCAGTCACAGTGTTTGAAATAGAAAAATAAATCTGCAAGTTGATAGTGATGCAACCAACTACGAAAGGTGGGGGAAAAAAAGAAAGGGGAGAGTATTAGATATTTTCAAGGAGAAAAGCTTCTCTTTCTCTGTGTCTTAACTGTAAAAGGAACTGATATGCAGGTGGCTATGAAGGAGTTTCTGCTGGGTTTACTCCCCTTTGCACTTATGGTGACTCTAGAGGTTGCTTCTATGGTTTCACTGACCATATGCAAGTCAGCCATGACCAATGGTTTGAGCAGCTTTGTCTACACAGTTTACCATAATGCCCTTGGTACCTTCATCTTTTTCCCTTTCTTTGTCTACCACAGGCACAGGTATATTCTTCTTCCAGATTCAATTTTGCTGTACTTTCTTCTTGTTTCTATGCTATAACTTGACAGAACCCATTTAATTGCACATGATGCAGAAACAAGGGACCTTCTCTCACTCCCTCTCTTCTGGCTAGGTTCTTCCTCCTTGGCCTCCTTGGGTACATATTACTTATGACTGGTGTTAAGAGCTAATCATTTCTATTCATTCAGTATAGTAATTGATTGTTGAGAATGTAATTGCAGGATTTCAATGGTGCCTGTTTTTGGGAATATGGGTATCAAATATGGCTCTCCAACTCTTGCCGCGGCTTTGGGCAACCTTATCCCAGGGTTTACATTCTTGATTGCAGTCCTTTTCAGGTAGGACCTGGGATCTTATATTAGTAGATACTCAATAACCATTATTGGTGGAGTATAGGTGTGTTACGTTTTGTTTTTGATATTTTTGGGTTAGTGGTTGGGTTTGGTGAACATGTTACTGGGTCCTCAAACGGTCAATTTTCCTATTGGTGATAGTGACCTATGCAAGTATGCATCATGTAGATGCATTTACAGCTCGAACGTTTGCCTATCAGCAACTGAGTTATTGTGTTTCTTCTCCGTCTATACATTCTTGGTCCACGAGCAGAGTGTTGACCTGTATTTACTGGTTCCAAATCATCAATGAGTTTGTCAACCGATTGGCTGCAACAATGATGTTTCAATTTCTAATTTGCTGTGTGTATATGTTAAGTAAAAACCTTTTATTTTCTTGACATTGATCTTTTTCTAGGATGGAAAAGGTTGCTCTAAGAAGTAGGGTGAGCCAAGCCAAAATCATAGGCACCACAGTGTCGGTATCGGGGGCCTTCATAGTGACATTTTACAAGGGCCCTCCAATTCTGGCGGCTCTATCACAAAACTCTAACTGGGTTCTCGGAGGTGTACTACTGGCAATCACTTGCCTCTCGTCTTCTACCTGGGGTGTGCTGCAGGTACTTGTTCAGCCATTATGAGTGAGGGATATTCTAGCAGAAACTAATGAACATTGGCATCTTTCTCAGACAGTGGTTCTTAAGGATCATCCAGACAAAACGACACTGGTCTTTTTCTCGTGCTTGTTTGGATCCATCCAGTGTGCAGTCATTTCCGCGTTTGTAGAAAGTAACTTGAGTGCTTGGACACTTAGCTCTCGCATTCAAGTGATTGCAGTTCTCTATGGGGTAAGATGCGTACACTTGTTCCTGGTCTTTTTCCTTGAAAGTTGACGCGTTTTGCTTGTGTTCAGACAATTGTGGATACAGTGCTGCGCAACAGCATTGTAGCTTGGGTTCTGCACAAGAAAGGGGCTGTCTATGCAGCCCTTTTCAACCCTCTTGGGACTGCTATTGCTGTGATCCTGGAAGTGATCTTTCTGGGCGTGACGCCTCATGTTGGCAGGTAACAACTTGTTTGGAAATAGTGAAGCACAATAAGGAGTTGATGTGTATGCAATGTTGTGCAGTTTGGTTGGAGCACTTGTGGTTACTGCGGGATTTTATGCAGTGATATGGGGACAGGACAAAGAAAAAGACACTGCAAATGGCAAGGTTTCCACATCAGAATCGTCCACACAAAAGACTCCACTCTTGCAAACTGCATGATGGAAGACAAAACAATGTGCATAATCTGCTCATAACTATAATTGAATTTGAAACAACTTGTACTGAGACTCTATGGAACTTGTATTGTAAGGTTCCAAGATTTAACTTACATAGTTACATTACACCCGTCTGGGCCAATAATTTGATAATACCCTCACTTTACATACATGCCAGAACAGTCAAACTTGAAATCAGGGGTATATTAGTCTTTTTCCTGCTGTTTTGGACGGAAAGTAATTACAATTGCGATATGCAAAAACGATATATAAGTATTTCCTAGTAGTCTAGTAGATGATACTCACATATTCTACATAGTTATCTTCATAGAAGCAATATGCAAAAACGATATAATTCAGGATGTTTTATGGAGTTTTTCCTAACAGATAATACTCACATAGTCAATATAGCCGTCTTAATAGAACCAATTGATTTTTGTATTGAATATATTGCCAGAAAAGATATTTCTTTTTACCCAAAAATAGATGAACCAGTTTTGATTGCTTCATCACAACCTAACTCACCTCTTCAGCTCTGTCTCCATGGAAAAAATCTAACTGGGTTCGAGAAGATCTCCATGCAATTACTCTCTATCAGGTAAAATTACTAATCCGGATTCCTTGCACACAGATTGTCTTACTGCTTTATATTATGAGTCAACCAGAATCTCATGCCCAAATCATAATTTTTCTTCTTCTCCTAATTAGTGTTCCTTGGATGGTTACAATAATCTGCAATAAATATTATTTAATGCAATCATGTGAAGGCAGGCCAAAGAAAAGCACATGGTGGACTGGATGTAAAATAACCGTGTTCCAAGAGTTTTGCAGAGAGAGGTGAAGAAGAGAGAGATGGACAGGAGGTTGTGGTACAAGGAAGTTGTGCCATTCATGGGAATGGTTTCAGTGGAGTGCACTAATGTAGGCTTAAACACCCTTTTCAAGGCGGCTACACAGAGAGGGATGAACTACTTTGTCTTCATCCTCTACTCCTATCTCACTGCTACTCTTGTTCTCCTCCCCTTGCCCTTCATCTTTCTCAGGTAATCTCTTCTCCAATTATATATTTGCAACTGAAACTGAAACTGGTGTGTATGTATTTGCAGGAAAGCAGACTTGCCTCCATTGAAGCTCTCTATCCTCCTCAGGATCTTCCTTCTTGGCATGCTCGGGTACTGATTTTACCCTTTTCATCTCATAGCAGTAGGATTCAAGAAAACAATTGATTATGAAACCCACTTGACAGATTCTAGGGTTGACCAGGTTATCTGCTCAAATGATTGGGTATAAGGGCATAGCATACAGCTCTCCCACTCTTTCTTCAGCCATCAGCAACCTCACAGCTGCTTTCACTTTCATATTAGCCATCCTCTTCAGGTTCTTCTTCTTCACTGCAAAACTTCATGGCTAATGGTAATACAATCAGCACCTTTTCACTCTTTGGTTGCATCTGGTGCTGTAAAGGATGGAAAAGCTAACTCTGAGAAGCTGGAGCACTCGAGCTAAAGTTGTGGGCACAATAGTGTCAATATCAGGCGCTTTGATTGTGGTTCTATACAAGGGCCCAACAATTTTATCCACAGAATCTTTAGGATCATCACAGACAAATTGGGTCATTGGTGGTCTCTTACTTGTTATACAGTATCTTCTATTTTCCTTCTGGTACATCTTTCAGGTAATGTTTTCATTTCATAACATACCCAAACACAATATGCAAAAGTTTCTGCCTTTCTGATGTATATATATATATATGCACATGATTTGGCAGACCCAAGTTATGAAGATGTACCCTGCAGAGCTAGTTGTAGCTTTCTTTTACAACCTAAGTCTAGTCATTATAGCAGCACCTATGTGCTTGTTATCAGAAAGAAACGTCGATTCTTGGAGACTAAGAGCTGATATTGCAACTGTGGCCATTGTATACTCTGTAAGATACGGATACGAAACATTTATGTGCATTATAACCATGTTTGATGTCCAGTCTGTTGTGGAATGACATGCATTTCTCTAATTTAGGGATTTTTGGGGTCCTCATACGCTACTGTGCTTCACTCATGGGGTTTGCGCTTGAAAGGGCCAGTCTACATAGCTAGTTTTAGGCCATTGTCAATTGCAATTGCAGCTGCTATGGGCGTTATGTTCCTCGGGGATGCTCTCACCATCGGCAGGTATGTAATAACAAGCCGTGAGCCTTTTCTTTTTTTTCCATATGTTGGCTGATTTTTGCTTCCTGCAACTTTCTTGAACATTGCAGTGTTGTGGGAGCTATAACTATAGCAGCTGGGTTTTATGCCGTGCTATGGGGAAAAGCTAAAGAGGAGGCTAGGAATGAGGAACATGGATTTGGTAGCAAAATATCATCATCATCCAGTTCCAAGACCCCTTTGTTGCAAAGCCAAAATGTAGATGTGAATATTTTGCAAATAGTTGAAAGCCAATCAGTGTCACAAACATGAAATCATTAAATTTACTTGAAGTGTATCATCACTGAACCCATAACATGAAATGAAGTTTACAATCAGATGGCATGATATACAATTTCCACCAGTGGCAGTGCAATAACTTTGTTATTTCACATGCTCTTTCAGCTTGCATCCCCTGTGCAGGATCGGCCTTTTGTGCTTACTTGGCACGCAAATCATTTCACTTTCTCGGCCTTGTGATTGTTGATAGAGGTTATTGATCAGATACTTGGATTTACAGGTGTAGCATACTTGTGATAAGTTCAAGCTCTGATCCATCTTTGTCAAGGGTTTTAACAGTCTTGTAGTCCCCAGTTCCTCAGTTCTGGCAATTGTTTCTGTTACAGCATTTTGTCATGGCTCTGCACAAGAAAGGATCTTGGTATATAACCCTTTTCAAGCCAGTTGATGTTCCCAGGTAATAGTACTATAACCTGGTTTCACCACTTGCTGGGGAGGACCTACCAGAAACACATATTTCAACTGAGTCTTGATATTTAATTGATTACTGTTGGATTGAAGTAATGGAGATTCTATTTGATACTTGTGCTGTTTTGTATAGGAGCATGGTGATTGGCTTGGTGAATTCATGATGCGATGTGAGGGTAGGCCAAGGAAAAAGACATGAAGACTATTTTATAACCACTTGATGGCTATGGAACTTTTGAAAGGTTAGCAAAGGAGAACCAGAGGAAAGTTATCCAGAACTGTTACAAAAGAATAAACAGATTCATTTGACAGTACAAGCTATGATTTTTCTTTCATATCAGCTACCAAATAGAAAACCCAGTGACAAACTATTTTGAGAGAGAGATGACAAGGACATATTGGTACAGGGATGTTTTTCCATTTTCAGCCATGGTTGCAGCGGAGTGCACAAACGTAGGCTTAAACACCTTGTTTAAAGCAGCATCTTCAAAAGGGATGAGCAACTATGTATTCATCTTCTACTCATATGCCATAGCTACTCTTCTTCTTCTCCCTTTGGCCATCATCTCTCACAAGTATGCATATCTTAGCTCCTTCTGATTTACTTCTACATCTGCTAATTAGCTGCATTTGCCATTGGTATTTACAGAAAGACTTTACAGCTGCCTCCATTTAACTTCTCTATCCTCAGCAAGATCTTCCTCCTCGGGATGATCGGGTACCCAATTAAACTTATTTACTCTCACCCTTCAGATATCGAATTCGATTATGTAACTATTACTTCATTGGTGGTCTAACAGGTTATCAGCTGAGATGATGAGTTACAAAGGCATAGAATACAGTTCTCCTACTCTAGCTTCCGCCCTCAGCAATCTCACTGCAGCGTTTACCTTCATACTGGCCATCATCTTCAGGTATACAAAACTTCATGGCTATCAATTTTAACAGCAACTCTAGTGTTGGGTGAACAAACTATTTGCCCTGCATTTTCTTGTGTGCTTCTGTCTCGAAACAGGATGGAAAGGATAAACCTGAGAAGCTGGAGCACTGGCGCTAAAATTCTGGGCACCTTAGTCTCAATATCTGGTGCATTAGTAGTGATACTGTACAAAGGCAAAGCTATTATGTTCACATCATCTCCAACAAACTGGGTTATTGGAGGTCTTTTTCTTGCTACTGAGTATCTTCTATTTTCCATATGGAACATTCTTCAGGTACTTCTCCTTTTGATAAACCATCAATCTGTCACAATATGCAAGAGCTTTTGATATGCATCCATGGTTTGACAGACCCAAGTCCTGAGGACCTACCCGGCTGAACTAATTGTAGTCTTCCTATACAACTTATGGGCAACCATTTTATCAGCGCCAATCTGCTTGATAGCGGAAAGAAAGGCGAGTGCTTGGAGATTAAGACCGGATATAGCATTAGTTGCCTATGTATACTCGGTAAGTAACTCACATTTATCACATGTATATCACAAAGCATATATGTGATATGTCCTGTCATGGAGTTGTATAGGGATTTTTCGGGTCATCGTTTAGTACTGTGGTTCACTCATGGGGTCTGCACTTGAAAGGGCCTGTCTACGTAGCAAGTTTCAAGCCATTGTCAATTGCCATTGCAGCTGCTATGGGGATCATCTTCCTTGGGGATGATCTCTACCTTGGCAGGTATCAAATTTTTAGTTCCTCCCATCTATTGATAGTAATTTAGATACACTAGGTTCAAATTATGACTTGTCTAATGTTGCAGTGTTATGGGAGTAATACTGATATCGGTTGGGTTTTATGGTGTGCTTTGGGGGAAAGCTAAAGAAGAAGATAGGAGTGAGGAATGTGGGCTCAGTAGCATTGCATCCTCATCCAGTTTTAAGACCCATTTGTTATATGAACATAAAGTTGAAGAAACATAGATATTATAGCAACATCTCAGATGAATGAATTATGAAATGATAAAATGCTACGTACAGTAACGAAAAATCTCTTGGAGATCGCCTCTTTCCTGTTCAATAACAATATGCAACGCTAATGTTGAGTTGATGGCATTCTTCTCACACAACTAATGTGTAATAGCTATATTTGCACTAGTATACTGCTAGCAGATAAATACCGGTAGTTGGAGATTAAAATATGATGGAGCTTCGTTGGGAATGATGCGCTTCGAAAGTAACTACACATAAATCATAGATATTGTCGGTAATACGCTGAAGTAGTTGCGCTCCACACATCCGATTAGACCCCGTTGGAGAAGGCCAACCACGAGACTCTTATATTCGAGATGCTTCGAGGCTCGAGCTATGAACCACAACTAGAATGTTCAATATTTTTATTTTCTATCATTGTACTCGGTTTCGAACACGTTCCTTTCATTTTGTACTCAGAAAAGTACCCCGCAATGTTTGAAATAAATGCAACCTTTTAATTTTATCTTGTGTGACCGATTCTCCATGTGATCACATGCACCGATTCTACCATATTCAATGATTTGACCGATTCTCTCCCTTTGGATAATATTTGGGAATTTCAAAAATCAAACCCTACAATTCGGCCTCCCCTATTTAAAGCCATCCCAAACATAAAATCGGGACCGACTCTTTATTTTCAAAACTCTCACCAAAACAGAATCGACAACAACTTCTTTTTTCTTCCACATAGAATTGTTAATGGCTCCAAGTTGGACCGATATGGAGGAGAGGCGAATGGTGGTTGCGTGGATGCTTCACTCTTACGCTACCAGATAGTATTGACACCTTCTGTACGAGGACAAGAAATCCATGGATTCGGCTCCATTTCCTCGGTCCGAGAAGTGGATCAAAGATCACTGGAAAAAGAACAACGTCTGTGTAAAGCGATTCGAGTTGGCGTTCTTGAAGGCCCTACATGAGCTTGGTCCAACCGTCACCGATACTGAGGTGCTCCACGAGGCCGACTATACGTATGGCCGTAATGTTGTTCTCCCCTTCAACAAGCATGAGTGTTGGGAGGTTGTTCGTGAATGTCTAAATGGCGCGAGAGGAAAGGGTTCGCCAACCTCTAGTTCTCATCCATTCGGGTTGGTCGGTGGTGTTTTTTGTTGGTTCTCGAGTATTTTTCTTCTATTTAACGGGTTTGCGTTGTAGTGTCCTTGGCTCGTTTTTGGAAACAATAATATTACCTTTATCATAATTTTTTTAAAAAAATTCTTAACATTTGACTCGGAATAGACCGAATCGGTCTATTCCCACTATGACTGAAAAAAATAGACCCATGAATCGGGTCCATTCTCCACTAATTTCCGAAAAACAAGACAAAAGACAAAAAACAAAAGGGGAAGCCTAAAAACAAAACTAGGTGTCTCACCGAGACAAACGAATAATGGCTCAAGGTGAACAATTGGATCCTTTTATCTCAAATAGACTAAGTAATTCGTGCCCCTCCACTAAAAAAAAAGTAAATCGGCCCTGAGTGTTCCCTTGGATGAGCATTCGCCGGACGCAGTGAGAACATGCAGAACCTGGAAGGAAATCAAACTACCCCAAAGCACCTGAAAACACAACCAAAAATAGATGGCACCAAACCCGAACAAATCAGCTCCGTTGCCGAATACACCACTCCAGCCGGCTAATCTAATACGAGAAGGAAAGCAAGACCTCAACGACTTAGATTGCAACAATATACAAAAAGAATGGTTCATACTCTTCCCAAAAACAACATCACTACTCCCCATAACCTTATTGAACATGGCAGCGTTCCTCAACAACCATAAGTGCAAAAAAGTAATACAACACACCCGAATCCAAAATTTTCAAAAATGATGACATCCCATACTTTTCCACATTACAAAAGCCTGTGCTACAGCTTTAGGCATAACCCAAAGAAGTCCCGCCAAACAAACACACGACCCCAAATCCACCAAGTGACATAACTGTGTAATAAAATATTATTAGTGGTTTCGATGATCACTTTGCACAGTGAACAAAACAACTGATTAATAGTAAAAAAAACATACCCCTTCTTTCCAAAAAAACTATTGTGGGAAGAGCATTCTGAACTGCCATCCATAAAAGAACACAACGTTTAGGAGGAACTCCAGCCACCCATAACACAGAAACCCAAGGGTCTACCCCAATAGACTCCAGAGAATCATATAGATGTGAGGCTACCACACAGTTTTCCAAAAATGAAAATAAAGCATTCATCTCGTCCTTTTCTCTATTACCACGACTTCTTCTGAAGTCAACCGACCAACCCTACTCAGCCTAATAATCAGCCACACAACTCTCTTTGCTAACAGTCCTGCAAAAGTCATCGGGAACTGAACCCTTAGAGGCATATCCCCAATCCACACGTCCTCCAAAAAAGAAATAGAACCTCCTATTCCCAAACTCCACAAAAATCCCTATTTACCAAACATCCTACAAAAAAAAGAGTCACTAGCAAGAGCCAAAATATGGTTAAAGAGGTAATAATTTCCATTATTATCCAAACGGGATAGGTCCCACTCATAAACCGACCACCCCATTGTTAAACAAATCAAAACCTTCCACAAGGAACGTTTAGCAGCAGTGAAACGCCACCACTACTTAAGCAATAAAGCAACATTCATCTCTTCCAACATGTGAAGACCAAGACCTCCCAAATACTTGAGCCTACAAACAATATCCATTTAACCTTATTTAAGACCCGACCATCACCTCCATTCCTCCATAAAAATCTCCTCTTGATAGCCTTAATGGATTTAATAATACCATTCAGGGCTTTTAACAGAGACATAAAAAATAAAGGCAAACCTGACAAAATAGACAATGGATTTAATAATATCATTCAGGGCTTTTAACAGAGACATAAAAATTAAAGACCAACCAGACAAAATAGACTGAATTAAGGTAATCCTTCCAACCATGGACAAATATTTAGCATGCCAAACCGCTAAATCATAATTCTACTTACTTATCACCAGGTCCCAAGTAAGTAACTTCTTTGGAGAAACACCCAAAGAAAAACCCAAATACTTCATAAGAAAGGATCCAGAATCACACCCCAACATAAGGCTAGCATTCAACAAAATAGCTTTGGATTTGGATAAATTTACCTTAAGACCCGAAACTAGCTAAAATCCTTCTAAGCCAGCTTTTGGCAACCCCAAATCGTCAAGGGAACCACGAATAAAGAGTAAGGTATCGTCAGCGAACTGTAAATGGGAGATACTAAAACCCAAGTTCCCAATATCCACTCCTCTGAAATAACCAACCTCTTTACCATCTCCAAGAACTGAAGTTCAACAACAATTAAAAATAAGAAGGGCGATAAGGGACAAACTTGACGAACTCATTCACCATCTCAAAATCCATACTAGGAACTCCACTAACCAAAACGGAGAGATAAGTTCGAAGACAACAAGAAATCCATCTCCTCCACCGCCTACCAAAATTCATCTGAACAAAGGCCTCTTCCAAATACCCCCACTGAACTAAATCATAAGTGTTCTCAAAATTAAACTTAAGTATCGCTAATCAAATCAGAAATTACCCCTCTCAAAGAGAAGAGAACCACTTCTTGATTTCACTAGATGGCTACACCAAGAGAAGGGGATGAACACTAAGAATTTATCACCGCAACCAACCTTCAAGACAAGACTTTTTTCTTCTTCTTGTCTCTCTCACTTGTTGAAGCTGGCACCACTCATCCAAATGAAGAAAAAACCTTACTGTTCACCTCACCAACATAAGATAAGTAGGATTAAAAGTGGGTCTAAATGATGGGCCTTAAGATAATGGACTTTGGAGCAAAAAAACAACAGTTGAGTGGGTAACTTCGAGGTTAGAGATTGTTTTTAGCCGTGGCCTTTGACCCTTGCTAATCACTCCTTACTTTAAGATAACACCAATAATAAGGAACAGTATGGAACTTAATTTGTCAAAAAAATATTAGCTGATCCGATCTGTTGGAAGAATTGGTCTTGACATCGAGTTTGTTTCAATCAAATCGTAACACAATAATACGACACGTGATTTTGCTGGGAGCCATCGACGGGTAACCATTTCCCATGCACCCACGTGCATATCTCAAATTGTCATTTTTTTTCATTTCTCTCTCTAGCTTATCTTTACCTATGTCTCCTGTCTTCTATGATCGATCTGATCCATGTATAATTAATTTCAACTTCATCCAAACTCAATTGAATTTGAATCCACCGCTGTATTGTTTGTTCTCTTCAAACAATTTTGTTGCAAAATCACGACGAAGATCTTGTTTATTGTTTATTAGAAATCGGGAATGAGCATCATCCCACGTACCAAATCTTCTTGGAAAAATCAAGTATTTCTCGAAACAGCAACATGATAAAAAATTGCAGCTTCTTTTACATATATATTCACTAAGACCTTCTTAAATCGATATTGTTGAAACCATGTTATATTATCATAAAATGGTAAATGGATATATAACAGTTGTAAGAGATTTATTTTTAAAAAATTTAGTGAGGCTAGGTTTTGATTACTAAAATATCATTAATTTTTTCAGAAAAAGTCACGTATGATATTAATTTTTGTTTAACATAAGTGGAAATTTTACTAATAGGACTACTTAAACAAATAAATTGGGAAAAGAAATGAATTGATAGAGAGGGAGAGACGTAGTCCCAAAACAGAATGCCCACGACGCTAGTTTTATAAGTGAAATTTTGGGCGAATCCAGGTTAATGTGAAGGAGGTGCTCCTTTTTGTCGATGATAGCTAAGCTCTGGCTGACTTCGATCTTTTCTTGTCTCGACCTACCAACACCCGTGGTGTCTGTTGAACACTCCGATCTCTTAGTGAAGATTGTATTGGGCGGCTGGGGGGGGGGGGGGGGGTACTTGAAGTCCAGGAAAAGGGGATCCAGTGGGTTATAGTGAACCGACTTTGGTAGAGCGGGTATGCGTCCCGCCACACATCTCGTTGTTAATTCACACTCTCATTGACCTTGGCGAGGTTGATTCGTAGACCTCGCCTCTGTGACCTCGCGCGAAGTCATTTCAATCATCTGGGGGTGTCCAAGCTCCTCTTTTTTGGAGTCGGAATGGATGTGGCCACTTGTGTATTAGGAAGGCTGAAGCGTGTCGAGACCCATCGAGGTTACCTGGCGCTCATGGTGGGTGTTGAGTGTGTCGCCCCTGTAGGATCTGGGACCCAAACAAGAAGACCCTTGGTTAGGCAGTAGATCATATGGTGCACCAAACTCGCTTGGTCCGATTCCATGGGCGGACGGGAGAGCTGAGGTGTACTAGGGTGTTAGGTAGGAGATCATGTGTTGTAGGTGGGGCTAGATATCCTAGCGAAGCAAATCCCGGGGAAACCTCATATCGAGACGGTAGAAGTGTTGGCTTGAGGAGCGGAGTGTAGGGCCATTATGTGGGTTAAAGGATCCGATGAGGGTCCCTAGGGAGCGGATGATCAAGATCACATATGATCTGGCCAATCTTTACGAATCCCCGCCAGTAGGTGTGAGATCTCCTTAACCATGAGGGACATGCCGAAGAAAAGTGGCCCTAAATTGGGATAAGTGTTCCGCTTGGGGCAGATTGTATCCTGGTATCCGATACATCCACAATAAAAGTATAATCCTGGGATTTTTTTTCATATTGTAGTCAGACTATGGTTGGTGTGGCATGCTCGGGGATTAAAAGTCGATTAGAGCGTCAGAGGGGTGTGTCCAGATCCTTCTAGAATCTGACCCTCAAAGTTCCTCCCCAAGAGATTCTGACCGATTATGTCTTGGCCTCCACAAAGCTCCCAAATTCTCGTTCCACCTGGAGTCATGTTTCCGCCGTGAGACCGTCACAGGAATGGTCGGATACTCGGGTCCACATTTGGAGTCGAGAGAACAGAAAGGTGTCCGAGTTACTATGTGGATGGAAATCCTCGAGGATCAGAGGCGCCTGCGTAAATGACCATGGCTCCAATCGACTAATCTGATCCTTCTCTACCTGAGACGTGAAATAGAAGCCGATGATCTCCCAACCAACATCCTTAATCACCAATCCCTATTGGTGCTAGACCTTCATCATTATCCCTACATGGACGGTAGATAAAGTGACGGGATATGATTAAATGTCCAACTAAGACCAATGTCGTGTCGCCACCAGTTTGGGCAGCCATCGGTTCCCAAGGGATTCATATAATCCGATCTTCCTCTTCGTCCATCTATAGGACGCACAAACTTTACCGGAGAGCGAGGAGATCTTCCATCGGTGGATGTGGTTGGAGGTCTGTTGTGGTTATAGCCGATCCTTGGGGGAGGTAATCGGTGCATAGATCCTTGGCCGCCAAAGGCACGACAAATCCAATCGTCATAGTAGGATATTCACTATCTCGCGCCTCTTATGGTATGGGCCTATGTACGGTTGGGCCGTCGCGACACCTCCACCCAATTTGTAGGAGCCGTCCAGACTAGTCCCGGCATCACTCTCTTTCAAACCGCCAACCGACCAACCCATCTTCCGGGCAAAATCCGCCGGCATCGACAACTGTGGCGGTCCCAAATTTCCTTAACTGGCCATTTCCGGATTGGGGCCCAAAGTAAGGATAAATGGTCGGTTAACCTACCATTTACACCCCTAGCCGGCAGTAATCCCTTAGTATCCTTTTTCTACATGAACAATATGTGATTAAACAGTAGTTTAAATTTTTCTTGTATGGTATCACTTAAAACATAATAAATAAACGTTTCACATATTGTAAAGATAAACATGACTTGGTGACAATAATTCTTAAATCAAGTACAATTGACTATTCTGTAGACACGAAATAACCTAACCGTTTACAATTGCCTAACATGACCAACCTTCACCAAAATAATCCTATACAAATATAAATCATTACAAATTCATTATAAATAAACGTACCTAAACGCAGTGGTTGAGAATAAAACAAAATGGTTAATCCAAACAAAAAACCAAATATATAATTTAAAAAATAATTATACAGACATATCATGGAGAACGAAAATGAAGTAAATAGTGGCGGCTATAATAGTCTTTTCAGCGACTTCAAATAATGTGAATAAAGTTAAGAAATTCAATTATGTACTAGTACACTATTCCAAAACCACACGCTGCTCCCTTTTTTATAAATAGCACTTAGAATTCAGAAAGATATAGTAGTTGCATATACATGCTTTATAGAGTGATATCATCGTCCATGAAGGCTCTATTGAACAGTTTCATCCATAAGGACCTCCATGGAGTTGTGGCCAACATGACTCTCCTCGACCGATTCCTCTTCCTTGTAATTATAACCTTAATCTTCTTCTTCCACCCTTAATCATTTTTTTAACCTATCTATACATGTTATAATTTTATGTATTTGGTATGTATGCAGATTGTTCACTCTATAGACAAGGTAGGGATATGGCACAGGCTGCCGGTGATCTTGGGGCTGTTTTATCTGGCTATCCGGCGACGCCTTCACCAGAAGTACAACTTGCTGAACGTGGGAACATCTCCGACGACCGGCGTCAGGTTTAACCCTGCCGACTATCCGTACCGGACGGCCGACGGTTCCTACAATGATCCAATGGACAAGGGTGCCGGAGCAGAGGGCTCTTTCTTTGGGAGGAACATGCACCCTCGTCATGACAATGACACTAGGGTATAAACAATCACCGCTGACCATTTCTATCCACTAGCTTATTTATATATCACTTGCATCACTACAGTATCTCACATGCACAAGTTTTCTATGTAAAAATATGTCGTTATATTAATTTAAACCATACCCTATGTGTATATTTTCAAAACCAGCTAATCCTTATATTATTATTAAAAACCATTATCTTATTATTGATCTGGATGTTAAATTAAATGGATCAGTCTCTGTACAAAAAAAATACTATTTTCTTCTCAATTGGGATTATCTCATTTTTTTTATATATAATTCACATCCAAAACTGAAAACGGGGTTGACCATGAGGGTAGGGTTTGCTCAAGTTAATAGTTGAAAGCCCAATTATAGTTATATTCTAACAAATATTTAATAGTAAAAATATATTTAAAATTTTGTGTACTAATAATTATTGTATTTAATATATTTTATTAAATATGAGATTATTATCTTGCCATCAGCTGGACTCGTTTGACTTAATAATTGAACAGGTGATGAAGCCGGATCCGATGGTGGTTGCGCAAAAACTTTTGTCCCGGAGGGAGTTGAAGGACACCGGAAAGCAATTCAACATGATAGCTGCTTCTTGGATTCAGTTTATGGTACATGATTGGGTTGATCATATGGAGGAGACCAACCAGGTCTCTCGTCTACGTTCTATCTTATACTCTTAAGTTCGTACAAATTTCAATGATTATTTGG
Organism: Erodium maritimum; assembly: GCA_963921825.1. Taxonomy (NCBI): domain Eukaryota; kingdom Viridiplantae; phylum Streptophyta; class Magnoliopsida; order Geraniales; family Geraniaceae; genus Erodium; species Erodium maritimum. Next base: position 18,097,100 of record OY997593.1, on the reverse strand, counting down.
CGTTAATAATAAGGTATACAACATGTGCAGATCGAATTGAGTGCCCCGAGAGAAGTAGCCAGCCAATGTCCTCTGACTTCATTTAGGTTCTACAAGACAGCAAAATATCCCACCGGCTCTCCCGACATCAAGGAAGGCTCCCGCAACGTCCGCACACCTTGGTGGTAAGTCCGTTTTAAATACAAATATTACTTGGGAAATTTGAAAAAAATATGCTTCATAATAGTAGGTATTTTATTTTTATGTTAACATAATCTAAAATTGAAAAAATATGTCCTTCAAAAGTTTTAAGACAAAAATAACCTTTTTTTAATTAATACAAAATTCATAATTTCATTATTCTCTATTTTCATCTTCCATTCACATCTACTTTCAAAATATATCCAGGTTTATTTAACTTATTCAAATATATTTTCGAAATATATATTATAATTTTATATAAAAAAGAATTTATTCAATTTTATTAATTATTAAAATCAGATTTTAATTTATTTTTTCAAAAAATAAGATTTTTTTATAACTATTTTAAAAGAATAATTAATTAATAAATAAATTTAATAATTAATAAAATTGAACCAAATTATATATTTTATGAAATCTAAAATATTTTTGAAAAAAGCATGTTGTAAATTAAAATCAATAATATATATATCAAAATTATTATTTTTTTACAAAATTTACTTTAATTTTTAAAATTATATTTTAATTTATGTTTTTGAAAAAATCATATTATTTTGATAAATATTTTTAGAATATAATTCTAATTTATAATGTTAATTTTTTAAAAATAATTTACACTTCATGAAAAAAATATTTTAATCAAATTTTATTAATTATTAAATTAAAATTTAATTTTAAAAAGTATTTTATTCAAATTAATTAATTGTTAAAATAAGATTATTTTGATATATGTATTTATATAATTTAAGTTTAAAAAACTATTTAAAAAAAAAACTTAGATGTTATAAACAATATATTTTATTCAGTTATACTAATTATTATATTCAAATTTTAATTTTTTATAAAAATTTATCAAAACAATCTTATTTTTTGAATTTTTTATAATTTTAAATATGATTTTAATAACTAATATATTGAATAAAATATTTTTTATGTAAAATATTTATATATATTTCGAAAATATATTCAAATAAAATAATTAAACATCAATTTACTTTTAAAGGATTGGTGAAGAAGATGAGAAATAAGGATGGTAAGATAAAGAGTTTTGTATAAATTAGAAGTTATTTTTGTCCTAAAAAGTTTGAAAAGCATAATTTTCCAATTTTGAATTATATTAGCATAAAAATAAAATAGATGATATTATGAAGCATATTTTTTTCAAATTTCCCTATTACTTACAATACAAACTACAATATGTCTCTAAGGGAACACTATGTTGGGTGGTTAGTATAAAAACGAAAAACCAGATACAAATATTATAGGAATTATAATTTTTTTTACCGAAATGATACTAGGAACAGTAAATAGGAAAGAGGGTTTAGACGAGACGTGATAATACCTTTACTCTAAGACTTTTGACGGCCCTGTAATGACAGCGGTCTCTCAGAATGCAACATCTAACGTCGATGAACACAATTCCGATTGATCTGTCACCAAAACGAGAATGAGAGTACAAGTATCTGAGAGATAATTGATTATGTTTTCTGTATGTAAAATCCAAAAAATGGTGTGTAGTTTTATAACCCAAAACAAGAGGGTAAAAAGGGAAAACTGTGGGTTGACACTCTCATGATTTTCTCAAGAGTTGGGTGTGAGACAACTCAAAAAGAAAAAGAATACACCAAGAACTAGTTTTAACAAATTTTCAAATCAATTATCACATTTTCAGAAAATATTTTCAACACTCCGACAATAAAACTTCTTTAATTTTTTTTCTTCATCTTTTAGTTGTGCCCTCTTCACTATTTCTGTGATGCAACCTATTATCGTAAAAAAGAATTGGTATCCCTCCTCTCACTGAAAAATCTAGCTCCGCCCATTGACCATTGTGTATGGTGATAGGGATGCAAGTAGCATATACGGAAGCAACCAGGAGAGGTCGGGAAAAGTGAGGACCCTCAAAGATGGGAAGCTCAAGATTTCAGAGCAAGGCCTTCTCCTCCAGGACCCTAATAACGACACTCCCATCTCCGGCGACATCCGCAACAGTTGGGCCGGTGTTTCTGTCCTCCAGTCCCTCTTCATCCACGAGCACAACGCCGTTTGTGATGCCCTCAAGGTACTTTCTAATCATTCAAATTATGGAGTGCTTAATTAACTTCATCTCATCATTTTGTGCGGTCATTTATAGAAGGACAATCCGGAGTTGAACGATGAACAGCTCTACCGCTATGGAAAGCTAGTCACCTCAGCCGTTATCGCTAAGATCCATACCATCGATTGGACCGTGGAGCTCCTTAAAACTGATACACTGCTCGCAGGGATGCGTACCAACTGGTAATATAAATATATATCATTCAATTATAACTTAAACACATGTTTATAACCTAATCATTATAGGCTAAAACCTTATCTAATTCAAAACTGTCTAGTTGACACAGAATTTTTTAGACATTAGATTTTAAAGTTTTTTAAATTTATTTCAGGTATGGATTGTTAGGGAAGAAGTTCAAAGATGCATATGGTCACGTCGGGGGAGCAAGCTTAGGAGGCTTGGTAGGCCTAAAAAAGTCTGATAATCATGGGGTGACCTATTCGTTGACAGAAGAATTTGTTAGTGTTTATCGGATGCATGCACTTTTGCCAGATAACCTCAGCTTGAGAGACACCTCTAGAGCCCCTGGCCTGAACAAATCTCCACCGTTGATTAAAGAGTACGTAAGATATGGTTTGATTTCATTATTTTCAATATGAGTTCCTAAAGGAGGAGCTGATTTTCTATGCGGACATTTTCAGGGTTCCTATGGCAAAAATGATTGGGAGTGAAGGAGAGAAGAGTTTGTTGGAGATAGGGTTCACGACCCAATTTGTTTCCATGGGCCACCAAGCATGTGGGGCACTAGAGTTGTGGAACTACCCTGTATGGGCTAGGGACCTTATTGTACAAAATCTTGATGGTACTAATAGGCCGGACCACGTTGACCTAGCCGCTTTGGAAGGTATTTTAAATTACATGAACCATACCATCAGTCGATAATCATCGTACCATTTACGTTTACTTGAGTTGTGATGATCTGGTTGGTGTTTTCGACGTGATGCAGTTTATAGGGATAGGGAGAGGAACGTCCCAAGATATAATGAGTTTCGGAGGAGTTTATTGTTGATACCCATCTCAACATGGAAAGACCTAACGGACGATAAGGAAGCAGTCAAAACACTTGAGGAAGTGTACGGTGACGATGTAGAGGAGCTTGATCTTTTGGTAGGTCTAATGGCAGAGAAGAAGATTAGTGGATTTGCCATCAGCGAAACTGCTTTTATCGTGTTTCTTCTTATGGCTTCAAGGTAAATTAAACCGAGTATAGATCCGACCCGAGTTGTGAAATAACCAACTTGGGCTATGTTTAACTTAAAGTATTGGGCTGTTGTTACAGGAGGCTTGAAGCGGATAGGTTCTTCACATCCGATTTCAATGAAAAGACGTACACGAAAAAAGGACTTAAGTGGGTGAATACTACAGAGTGCTTGAAGGACGTAATAGACCGACATTATCCTGAAATGACAAGCACATGGATGAACTCAGCAAGTGCATTCTCTGTGTGGGACTCGCTTCCGAACGCTCATAATCCCATACCTCTCTATTTGCGCATACCCAAATGATTCGCCTGAATTACTCGTTGTTTGGTTTCATCATTGTTGGTTCTATTTGACTACTTTCAGTCTCACGTACTGTGATGTATTTATTTTTCGAAACTTCTATTTAATTGTTTTTCTCGACTTAGTTATCCTTAATAATACCATGAAAGTTAGGTTACTATTTGCTCAAGTAAATTATATCCGATTGTTAGAGCATGTGCAAGGTTGTAATTTTCACTGTTGGGGTCGCAATCGAAACCGCATTGCTATAGCCCATCCGCAAATTTGGTTTCAATATTGCACCTCTTTTTTCTTAGTCTGGTGTCTGGTTGAGAACCCCAATGAGTACATGTCGCGTGGAGCCTGGGTTCAAAAATAATTGACAACTGGCTTCAGCCAATAGTCTTGTTTTTTTTGTTCTTTTTAAAGAATAACTAGGTACGGGCACCATGCGATGCGCGGTGAAAGTCGTAAAAATGTGTGAGGAAAGCTCCATATTGTCGAAGATAGTGGAAACGGTGTACGATTATATGTAACACGGTAAACATGGGATGGACGATAAAAAAACAGTTGTGGTGGTAATGAGAAGGTCGTGCGACATTCGTTTTTAGGAGACACATTTTGAAAATTATCGACAGTCATATACTGATCTCATATACAAAAATAAACATGTTAACTTCTTTTTGGAAAATAATTATTTAATAAGTTAATAGATTGAAAATTCTATTTTTATATACAATAGTAAACTTATTTTACATATACAAGACATATTTCATAGAAGGACAAAATCTGTCACGCCCCAAATACGGTTTTGATTGGACTCGAGACGTGAACTAGGAATAATAAAACGACGATAAGTAAAGTGAAATCAAAAGCAATTAAATATCAAGTTTTTCTCCTAAAATATAATTTAGATAAGACTAACGTGAGTCCACCGCTCAAATACAGATAAGACATGTTTAATGCAAAAAAAATGATAAAGTACGTCTCTAACATGTCAATCCTGAACCCTCAACGAGCTCCCGAGCTCCGAGACATCCCCTAGGCCTACTCAGCACTGAAACCTGTAAACGACAGTAACATAAAGAGGGTGAGCTTACGCTCAGTAGGAAAAAATAGTAAAGTGAAAGGATCCCCGTTTTACAAAAAAATCACTATAATGAATCTATAAGTACAAGGCTTAACACAATTAGTAACTCAAAAGAAATTAACGGGAGAAAAGCTTAGCCACAAATAGAAATAACTAACGAACGATCCACGGAAAAAATATAACTTAATCAACAAAGAAACAACTAAAGAGACACACGAGTATCGAAAGATAAATAATCAAAACTGCAAGACTCCGATCCACATATGGATCAATACATCATAATGGAAAGCCCTTCGATCCAGAGGGTACACATACATCGGAACTCCCGGAAACACCTCGCAGGACACTTACATCGGGGCTCCCGGAAATGTCCCCAAAGGATCATAGGTCATCGGGGTGCAGCAAAAAAAATAAAGCATATCATACCGGAAAGCCCCTCAATCCAGAGGGCACACATACATCGGTACTCCCGGAAACATCCCCGCGGGACGCATACATCGGGGCTCCCGGAAATGTCCCCAAAGGATCATAGGTCATCGGGGTGCAGCGAATAACATAGCATAACATATCATACCGGAAACGCACATCGGCCTAGATATCTTCCCGGAACCTCCCTCGGGGTACACAATAACATGTCATACCGGAAACGCACATCGGCCTAGACATCTTCCCGGAAACGCACATCGGCCTAGACATCTTCCCGGAAACGCACATCGGGGACAACAACCATACATCATACCGGAAATGCACATCGGCCTAGATGTCTTCCCAGAAACACACATCGGGGATACGATCATATACCATACCGGAAACGCACATCGGCCTAGGTATCGTCCCGGAAACACGCCTCGGGGTGCACAAACAATGCCACACAACGACATATCAAACATAATATAACAACCCACAATATCGACCAAGCTTACCACAACCCGTCACATAGAACTCATACCAATAATCACGCTTACCCGCGTAGCTTACCAACCACGTTCATCGGTCTATCACTCACCCGACCATACCATTTGGCACAAACAGTTTACATTCAAACATTCATTCAATCAATCATTCAAACATTCGTTCAATCAATCACAATCATCACAATTTATGTAGTTTAGTTTGCCTCTTATTTTAACCTAAGGACGGAGCATGCATCGACCTTAAAACGAACAAACAACAATGATAAATTCAGCAAGCAGTCCTAAGGCTCGTCATGGCCATTCTACCAGCACGATACACCAACACCTACGGCACGACATGGCTCGTAGGTCGTTCGCACAGTATAAGACTAACCTAGTCAATACCGTCCTACATGCATACTAAGACTCGTCCGTTTATTGTTAAAATTGAATTACTGTTATTCTAGTGAATCACATCCTATAAGCAAACTAGGACCTTTCCGGTTATTAATTATCCTATAGGCATGCTATTAGCAGTTCTTAAATCAGGAGTGGAGTTTACGGCTTTTCCCAACGTCAAGAAGATCCAACAACTACGTCTCCTAGCTACTGACGTCCGGGCCTAACTCCGGTCTTCTCAGGCGAAGTCCAAGTCTGGGTTCCGGTCTTCTCGGGCGAAGTGCAAGTCTGAGTTTAACAGGTAAACGTCCAATCAGTCCCGGTAGTCCAAAGGTCCTCAGAATTGTCCAAATTGCCTTTAATTAACCATTTTAAAGTCAAATAAATTAATTTGATTTTTAAATAATTAAAACTTTAAAACCGGTCTGACTCGGATCCGACCCAAGTCCGACCCGGATCCAAGCCCAACCCGGATCTAGACCCGGATTCGAATCCTGATCTGGACTTGACCTAGGATCGGCCCGAACCCGGCTCCAGACCTGGCTCCGACCCAGGTCCGGACCCGAATCCAAACCCGGTTCAAGAACCTGGGCCTGACCCGAGGCCTGGTCCGACCCGAACCCATCCTGGGCCCAAGGCCCGCTCCGTCTGTCCGAGGCTGGCTCAGGGCCCACTCCGTTTGTCCGAGTTCTCGTGCACGGGAGAGAGAGGGAGCTAGGGTTTGCTCTGGCAAAATCTTCGCCTTCTCGTGGTGGGGGACGGTGGTGGCCGGGAGCTCGAAGGAGGGGAGAGAGGTGGCCGAGAGGCGTCAGGGCCCTGTCGCCCACGGTGGCGCCATCAGGGAAACTGGAGGAAGACGACGGTGCTAGAGAAACGATTCCCCTTGCTGCTCCGGCAACCGGCACACTTCAGGTCTCACGCCCCTTCAGACTCGCCTCGAGCTCGGAAGACCTTAACGATAGCGCACCAGAGAGCGAAAGCGAGAGCTTCGGGGATATGGATCTGACGAGTCCTCCGACATCGAGTCACAGAGAGGGAGCGAGAGGGAGTGAGACTGGTGATGGAGCTCGTACGGAGGGAGGAGAGTCGGGGAAGAAGAAGAAGGAGCCGTCGCGCGCTTACCCGCTGAGATATCCGGCGAGCGACGACGACTGCGACCGAAATCGAGAGGAAATGGAGAGAGAGGCGTGAGAGGCTCGCCTCGGGGCGAGTGCTCGAAATGAGGAAGAGGAACCGTCTCTTTAGGGTTAGGGAAGGACTGATTCGGACTTGCGCCGGCTTGGGCCGGCTTGGGCTTGGCTTGGTCTGACTGATCGACCATGCCTAGCCCGGCTGGCCCAGTCTGCTCTTTTTTTCTTTTCTTTTTGTAATAACCACTCCCGGTCAACGCCAGTCAAACCAGCGAAAAACGGGAAAATTTAAATTTTTTGGCCAGGTACTTAAATGAACCTAAATTTGACCCCGAGGGTCATACCGGACTTAAGTTGACCCCGTTATCGACCAGAGTGAGTTCTGGGGACTCAGGGAAACTTTCTGATCGATTTGGGAAATGTTGACTTTTCGTTGGAAAAGTCAACCGAGCGACGTTTTGGTCCATTCGAGGACCGTTTTGGATCCAAAAAGCTTAGCCGTTGTCGCAGCGGTCTTAGTTGAGCCGTTTCCTTGTAGCCCGTGAAGTTTCATAATTTCTTGGAAAAAGTGCCGGTTCGGGGCCCGAAACGTCCGAATTTCGCGAATCTGATTAGAAAATATTTAGTAGATATTTTCCTAAAAAGGTGTGGGACGCACCTTGCCACTTGTCAGACAAGTGGTGGTGTTAGGTTTTGGGACAAGACAAGACAAGACTTTGATGGTTAGTTTTGCCTTTAAAGGGGTAGTTGTTATTTTTTTTTAATAAAACAAAAGGGAAAAAAGATGACTACACGTCCATTTCAAAAAAAGAAGAAGAAAAGGGTTAGTTTTAGAAAGAGAAAGAAGAGAGAAGAAAGGGAGAGAAGGAAGAGGAAGCTTGGGTTGTTTTGGCCACTATTCACGAGCATCGAGCCATGGGTTCGTCTCAACGATAGTAGATTCGGGTTCACCTCGTCTTCCTCTACGGTAAGCACCTAATCAATCTTCGATTTGTAAATTTCAAATGTTAGGGTTTTGTTAAAATGAGTAGTTTATGGTGGAAATGAGGTGTGGGGATGGTTGGAGACGTTTTGGAGTCGTTTTGGAGGTGAAGGAGCACGTTTTTCGGTGACCGGGAGCTCGGGAGGAGCTTCGGCCACCACCATGGTGGCCGGGTGAGGCCCACGGCCATGGCTGGCCGGGTGAGGCCCACTTGCTCGGGTTTTATGTTCGGGTGGTTTAGAACGTTCCCCGGACCATTTATCCACAACCGAATCGAATTTTGAATTAAAATGCGAAAGTTGTAATTATCGGGTTTAGAAACTTTAAACGTTAATTAATTGACTCGGAAGTCGGAAGTCGGATGTCGGAATTCGATTCCGTCGAGTGCCTAGGAACCTTTGAATTATTCTAAGACCGTAGGAATGAAAACGGGAATTTTCGGAGCCCCGGAAGGGCGTTTTCAAAACCCGGGCAGATTCGCCATGTCGGGCGAATCAGGCCTTTACGGGTCCTTTATCGACAATGTCGAGTATTTGGGAAGTTTGGGCGTTAAGGTTATCGATTTTCAGTTTATTCCTGCGAGTTTAAAAGTGTCTTAAATTTGTGTTCTTTTAGATCGTGCTGCAGACCGAGGGAAAGGAAAGCTAGGCGAGTGACTGAGATCACGCCGGAGCTTGTTGGTTAACTTTTGGAGAATATATACGAGGTAGGGAAAAGTAGCCGGATCTCGGCCCTGACTAGGGAAAGTTAACAGTAGAATTGCATGTGACACCGGGGTGTCGTGGGTTAAGTAGGTTTATCGAATATTAGAAAGGCATGATACGGGAACGTAGCGAATATTAGAAAAGCATGTGATACTTAGTAGTGTCGTAGGAACGGAGAACTTATCGATATTAGAATTACTGGAGGCATATGACCATGCCCGGAGGTTGATTGTGAACTTATCGATATTAGGAGTACTGGAGGCATATGACCATGCCCGGAGGTTGATTGTGAAACTGTCGATATTAGGACTGTTGGAGGCATTGGTTATGTCGGAGGTTGATTGTGTATTTTGTGTCTTCGGTGGCCATGAGTGCCCGTGGGGTTGTTGAACCCGTGTCTTTACTGGTGGTGTGTCTTGGGTGGCCATGAGTGCCCGTGGGGTTGTTGAACCCGTGTCTTTACTGTTGGTGTGTCTTGGGTGGCCATGAGTGCCCGTGGGGTTGTTGCGCCCGTGAGTTACTGTTTGGCGTGTCTTGGGAGACCATGAGTGCCCGTGGGGTTGTTGAGCCCGTGAGTTACTGTTTGGTGTGTCTTGGGAGGCCATGAGTGCCCGTGGGGTTGTTGAGCCCGTGAGTTACTGTTTGGTGTGTCTTAGGAGGCCGTGAGTGCCCGTGGGGTTGTTGAGCCCGTGAGTTACTGTTGGTGTGTCTTGGGAGGCCGTGAGTGCCCGTGGGGTTGTTGAGCCCGTGAGTTACTGTTGGTGTGTCTTGGGAGGCCGTGAGTGCCTGTGGGATTGTTGAGTCCGTGTTTTACTGTTGGTGTCTTGTGTGGCCATGAGTGCCTGTGGAGTGTTGAATCTGTGTTGTTGCTGTTTGTTGAACTTGCTTGTGATTGTGATTGTGGTTACGTGAGTGAGAGAGGTTACTGAGACAGGTCGACCGCCTGGCCCGACTTTGTGTCGGGGAAGCGCGTGAGTGAGAGAGGTTACTGAGACAGGTCGACCGCCTGACCTGAGTCGTTCGCCAAAGTGCGTGAGTGAGAGAGGTTACTGAGACAGGCCGACCGCCTAGCCTGAGTGGTTCGGCAAAGCGCGTGAGTGAGAGAGGTTACTGAGACAGGTCGACCGCCTGGCCTGAGTGGTTCGGCAAAGCGCGTGAGTGAGAGAGGTTACTGAGACAGGTCGACCGCCTGGCCTGAGTGGTTCGGCAAAGCGCGTGAGTGAGGGAGGTTACTGAGCAGCTGGCTTGCGATCCTTTGTGATCTGGTTTGGTGTGCGATCCTTTGTGATCTTGGGTGTTGCGTGGTTGTTGTCGTGTCTTTGGAGGAGGTCATCAATCGTTGAGTCGGGTCTACTTTACGTGTTCGAGCGTTGAGTCGGTTGAGGAAAGTAACTGTGGGTGTGTGTCAGTCGGAGTACTTGTGTTGGGGATAGCGATCCCCGGCGTTGAGTTTGTTGTTGGTGTTGCCGGCATTGTCTTCTAATTATGCCGTAGTCAGTCTGTTATCCGTGGTGGTGAGCGAACACTCACCCCTAGCTGCTTTTCCTACAGGTACTGATCACAGGACGGATTAGGTGAGCTCTCGAAGCTTGTGGAGCTAGGAGCGGAGTCCGGGTTTTATCTTTTGAGTCTAGTGACGGATACCTTGTACTTTGTCCATTTGTTGGGACGTTTTTGAGTTGTAAATATTATTTTGATTAATTAAATGACGATTTTAAAGTGTTGTTTCAAAACAGGTTTCAAAGGTTTTATTATTTAAATGTTCGCGTCCCGAGTTCGGTTTACTGAAATTGAGGAGTGACACTTTTTTTTTATTATTTATTTTCTTCTTGATTTTCCTTTCTTTTCCCCTTTTTTTTACTTCGACTCAAATTTCAACTCGTTCTCCAAACAAACAACGTTCCAATCACTAAATTAACGAAATAAAAACTTCGGTCTTTACAAAATCAACTTTTAGATTTGAAATAATCTACCTGAGTGCTAAAGCCTATTGTTGTTATGATTGCATCAAAGCACGTAAGTAATCATGACGCTTCAGTGATTGGAATATCAGTCGGCTCCCTTTAAAATCTCTTGAATAATGTGTATAAATTGTGAAGCTTTGGGAACACGGTCATTGTTGACATTGACATTGATATAAAGGTTTGTTTTGTAGACGGTGACAATTTGCATCAAGTCTAGACCTATTCATGTCGGTTTAATTGGAGGAAATATGGGTAGCTACAATCGGTTGATCTGAGGCACACAATCTATTGGATCAAATGAAATGAATCCTTGCAGAAAAGGTTGTATCAAAATTTCCTTTCTCTCATCTTATTTTACAATTTAATAATTATATTCCAAAATCATAATCTAAGTAGTCAAGAAAATTGATATGTCAATGATAAATCCTAGTGGACTATGTCAGACAAACTACAAAAACGGAGGGATATACTTTCTATCATAATCACAGAATCTAACAATCAAGAGATATAATGATATTCAACACAGATTTAAATCGTGCTTCACATTATACAAAAATAATAATTGGTCGCTAAACTAAAACTCAAGTCCAGTAACACACGGACTGAACCTGATCAATCAAACTCTAAAAAGAGTACCTGGCATTGACGAAAATAAACATACAACATGAAGGCCTCGTCGGAAAAGTAATGATTTGGTAAAATGTATGAATCCCACTAAAGGTTAGAGCAATTGTATCAAGTTCTTTAGTTTTAATTGCAATGTCCATCTCTACGAATAATAATGCAATATCAAATATAAGCGAGATTGTGTAATGTGTAAGTATTAATATTTTTCAGAGGTAATTAAAAAGAAAATAAACTACATAACTAGATGTTTTACAATTTGATACGTTCTGCTGGGGTTTCGGCACCGTCTCACCGCGCCTCACCGATGCATGCGAAAAGCGTACAGATTTGATGTGCCCCGTTTTCTGTACCTATTGCAGATTGATCTGGCACTGGATCACACTGTATCAGATCATCTCTCATGAGCAACCCTCGCCATCTCTGAAGCCGCCACCAGCGCGTCCATCTCCCTGGCATCCACCGCCGCACCTTCTCTCGATTCTTGATCAGGCTAATCGAGCGGTTTTTTTTTATTTTCACTGGTTTCGTTTTTACAGCACGCAGAGTGTTAGAGATTTTTCCTGGGAGGGAACCCTGATTCGCGTATATCCTCCCAATACAACTGATGCAATCCTTTGCTCGAGCTTTGTAGCGGGACTTCCAGTATCATCTTCTCACCCCCACCAAACCTACATGCCTTTATGGCGGCCTATTGGCATCTCAGAGACTGTCAATGACGGTCTTCTTAGTATTTTCAAAACCGTCAGTGACGGTTATATTTCTAAAAAGAACTGCGAACAATACATTATTTGTCTGTTTTTCTCTAGTGGCCAGGAGCTTGTTTGACGCACACTTATGTCATAATTTCTTATTAATAAAATTGTACTTTTTTTTAATAAAAAAAGTTCCAAAGGTATACTAATATAATGTTTTATTCAGACATTTGTATAAATAATCACATTAGCATGGAATTCTTTGCTTACAAGGACATCTTGATGTTAAAATATTGAGACGCTCTGCCATAAGCTGAAGTGAACTTATTATCCCATGCTTGGGAAGAATCTGCTTAAGTAAAAAACATATCCCTCTAATTGTAGGTTATGATTACATGACGAATTTGTCGACGCTGTAATAAACTACCCGTTCTTCTCGATTCCTGAAAAGACTTTTGGTTCCAAAGAAATAAATATAACCGAATTCACTCAAACAACATTTCTACATTTCAATGGACACCCGCATAGCTAAATTATTCTCGTACAAGTCAAGTCATTGATTTATAATATGGCTGGCTAACGAACCCCTATAACTAACAACATAAACAACACATTTACCTTTTCCACTAAATAGCAATAGTGGTTTCTTAATTCAAAGCTCTATATTTATTGAATATAAGCAATGCAATCTAACTCGGACACCACGAAGTTTAATGGCACCATTAAAAATTTAAAAATGAACACTTTTGTAATTGACGCTTACGGCAAATAGGGAAGAACTCACAACAAACAGAAGGAAAAAAAATATACATGGTCGAACGTTTAATAGCCAATAAAAGACAAAATAATTCATAGAAAAAACTTACTTTGAGGTTAAAATCTACAAACAAACTTGAGGCCAGCAGAAACATATTGTGCACTGACAACTTCTAATTCCTAATCAAAGCACTGAGTCATATTGAACTAAAATTAGTTATAGTTGATAAGCATATAATCACAGACTTACGGTACCTTAAGTACCTTAAAATATGGTTGAAACTTTTTCATAGTTTGGGAGAAATAGAATTTACATATCTATAAATTAAAGAATCTCCATATGATTTACTTAGCTCAACTACGTATATTGATGGATTTATATTAAAAACCTGTCAACAACCAAAGATATGGGTAGATGAGTTCATCATTTTGTTCTTGAATCATGATACACTCCAAAATGGAGTGTATGAGAAAATGTAGAGAAATGAGAGTTCCTGTGTTAGAGAAATGAAGAGAGATGGAGAAGGAATAGAGAGAGAAGAGAAGAGAGAAAAGAGAGATATTTTCAATTGAGGTTTATTGCATGCGTTCTTCATTTCATCAGCTCCCTTTTGTACAGAAGAGACAAGCTTAGAGATGTACAACAATTCTTAGATACTGACCAATACAAAAAGCCCATTATAATAAATAAAATCCAACTAATTTTTATAGCCCATTATAATAACAAGCCCAACCCATTTTAATAGTCCAATTCCAAATGTGACTTGTAACAAATCAACACATAATTTTTTTTTTCTTTAGCCTAAACTCTCTTATGAAATTGTTTTGGATACCACTACATTAGCCTAAACTCTTGTGCCCCTAACAGTTGAATTACCTTTCAAGATATCAGTACACGTTTCTCAATAAACATCATTCATTATAACTTCATCAAAATAAGTGCCCTACCAAGGCACATCATCCAATGAACAATAGAACATAGGCAAAATAAGAAATGCAGTAGTAATCATCCGTTGTTAGTATTAGTTTAAAAAATGGATGCAACAAAAAATGGATTAATATAACATAGTTGTTATATAAAAACCCAAATTCTTTGCAATTAACATTCCATATGTTTTCAGCAAATGTATAACTATTGCCTTGTAAATACACCAATAAGCCTCAATTCTTATGTTATATCAAGGACGATCCATCAAACCTATCCAGGGATATAAGCAATCTAGTCACGTGCACAAAAATTTTTAACAAGAGCACACAACAAAATGCTCATTAAGAAACTCAGTGAATCAAAATCCAAAGAATCTGCTATAAGGAAGATATAACAGCCACATGTAACATAAGTAACTACAATCAACATATAAAAATTCATGATCTATGTGTCTAATCTGTATGAAATATTTGGGGTTTGGATTGGGAGCGAATCCAAGTAGGGTACCCACATGGGATCTTATAGTGTTGAAATTTAATAGGGCTTTAGGTTTATGGCGGACGAAGAACCTAAAATACGAATTAAATCTATATTGGAAGCGCTCCCTTTATTTTACATGTCTCTTTTTAGAGATCCTAAGGCGATGGTTAGGGAGCTTGAGGCTTGGAGAAGACGTTTCCTATGGACGAATCCGGTTACAGGAAAGTTGTTTTGCAAAGTGAAGTGGCAAACAGTGTGTTTGCCAAAAAAGTTGTGGGGACTATGTATCAGATGCTTGGAGTAAATGAATATTAGCTTATTAGCTATGTGGTGGTAGCGTTTTGCAACTGAATCAGACCCTTTGAGGAAAAGAGTGACTTGCATGAAGGCATAGTGGAAGTTGGAGGAATAGGACATTAAGAAGGTGGATAAGCCAGGTAATTTGTTTCTTTTTAAACATATTGTAGCCTTGGTTGGTTCACCGGAGTTTGGTTCCTTGTTCGGTAATCAAGGGGTTCACTTGAGGGTTGGTAATGGTGTTTTAGTGAGTTTTTGGGATGACGTTTGGTTGGGAACGATTACCCTTAGGTATCATTTTCCTTGGTTATATATTACTTCTCCCAATAAGTTAGTTAGAGTGAATTTCTTTTGGCAGAACGGTGTATGGAAGGTGGGGTTTGGAAGGGAACTATGGGTTCACGAGGACTCTTCATCTTTGGAGTTGATGGGTCTTTTGGCAGATATGAGGTTCAACTTGATTTGGAGGATATTCTGGTTTGTGTTCGGTCGGGAAGTGTGTTCTCTGTTTCAAAGAGCTATGAGGCGTTGGAGTTAGATGGAATTGAGCCTCGCAGTGGGGAGTGGGGCTGCTATTATATGGATTCCGAACGTTCTGCCCAAGTTCAAATTTTTAATGTGGTTGGCTGCTCGTAGGGCCCTAGCAACGATGGATTTTCTGGAAAGTTGGGGGTACCTATTTCTCTTAGCAAAATGTTTTGTTTTATATGTAAACGAGAATTTGAATCAGTTGAACATATGTTGTTACATTGTGATATTTCATAGTTTATGAGGGGAAAGATTCGTTCTTAATGGAGTGCAATTTGACATATGCCGGGTAATGTGGGTGACCTTATTCTCGGTTGGAAGGGGCTTGAAAGTTTTTCCTAGTGGCAATTGGGTGAGAACGGGATATGTGGTAATGTGGCACATTTGGTTATTGTGTAATGGTGTGGCTTTCAACGCCAAAATGTTGTCGATTGAGGTGGTAGTAAATGAGATCATGAATCACTCTTTCGGAATCATATGGAATGCGGTTTTGCTTCGACGCCTAACTCACTTCGAGAAGGGGAGTAGCCAGTCGGGTAATTTCTTGATTGGTCATAAACAAAGTATGGCTTGTTTAGGGGTTTAAGGTGGCAGAGTATTGTTTTCTAGGTAGTTGTTTGGTATCGTGAATGGTTAGGTGATAACTCTATTTTCGCTTTTGTTTTGTTAGAGAAATATGCCTCTTTTTGTTTTTATTTTGTTTTGGCGTGGTTCGGTGGCTGTGGTAAGTACTATGTTGTGGAGGGTGGTGGGCAGTTGGTTGGCGTTTGTTGGTGTGTGTTATAGTTGGTGCTTTTTATGTGTTCGAAGGGGTAGAGTGGATGTGTTTTGACTGTTATTTTCCGGTTGGAGTGATGAGGAGGTGATTGCTTTTATCTTGAGCTAGAGCAGAATTATGGGGTCTGAGATGATTTTTATTGGAAGAAGTTGTTGGAGGATCTGGTAGTGGGCGATGTGGTGTGAGCAGGAAGGTCAGATATGTAGGTTGAGCTGAGGGCTGTGTTAAGAACGCACGAGAGGCATAGGATGTGGCTAAGATGGCGTCACCAGAGCGCACTAGATGCGTACACGTGGCCTTTCCGAACACACCTTTGACCGCACAGTAGCGCGTGTTGACCACACTCGCAGCGTGCATGGTACCAGTACTCCGTAGTTAAAAGGTACCAGCACCCGTGTATGCAAGGTACCAACATTGTGCTATGTAAGGTAACAATACCATTACGTGTAAGGTACCAACACTTTACATGATATCATCACTATGTATGTGGGTGTTAGCACTCTGTATGTAGGTATCAATACCGTGTTAGGTAAGGTACCAATTCTTGGTGCACGCATATGAAGAGGAGCGCCATGTGTCAACACCTTGCACGCTTTGATGTCGTCACCACGCGCGTATCCTACGGCTCATATTGGTTTGTAGTTTGCAAAATAAGATGCGTTTTGTATTTGATACCTATCATACATATATTATTAAAATATAATTTTTATATATTTTAAAACTAAAAAATAATCAATTACTGAATTTTTGAAAAATAAATAAAATAACTAATGAATTCAATGAATTACAAAAATAATTTAAATAAATGAAAATTAGAAATAATTTGAAAAGATAAATGATTTTTTGAAAATTATGAAGTATTAAATAAATAAATATAAATGTAAAAATAATTATTAAAGATAAATGATTTTGATGGTAAAATTTAAAACTCAATGAAGGTCAATATTGATATTTCATAATTTGAATGACAGTATTTTGAAATTTTGATTGTAAGTGAGGGGTATTTCGAATTTTTTTTGGACGGAAAGTTAACACCGTTGACTTCTTTACTCTTAATTGAAAGTTAAGGTACCAGTTTGTGGTTTTTAAAAATTAAGTGTATTCTTTTGAAATTTGCATATAGGTAAGCATAACGTATTGACATTATCCTCAAAAACATAAAACACAAGTATGTATAGTAGATCAATTATACTAAGTGGGCCGAAAAGAGTTACTCCATAAACTAAATTGAGGTTGTTATAACTCTTCTCTTTCATGAGAAATGAATCACATACCACGCACCCGATGTCTTCAATAATGTGCATGCACGTCACCTACATGCATGGTTGGATCTTCTTGGAAAGGCTCCATTTAAGAGGCGTTTGACTCTTGTCAAGTTGCTCCACTCTGCGCGTTAAGCCATAGACTCCTTCTTTGTCTTCGCCTCTAAAATGGGGGTTGTCTCATATGGAGGGAATGTTCTTGTTGATACCCTGTGGTTTTACATTAAAAAAGGGGGGCATGGTAATTGGATCTATCATCAAATAATTAATTGGGGTTTAGTTCGAATATCGTACTCAAAGGTGAAAAATAGCCTAGCATTTGTTATCTCATTCGTATTAATTGTTTCTTTTCAAGGGAATTGATTGAGTTGATGTGAAAACACTTGTAAACATAAACAAAACAAAAGCAAGTGGAAACAAAGTTTAAAATAAGAGAGAATCAACATAGGATCATAAGTTTATAATAATTTATTCGTATTTCATAGTAATAAATAAGAGTAATTTTGCAATAGTAGTGATATGTAGCGGAAATGACTATCTCAAATGGTCCTAGTCGGGTGGGCTTCCCTTTTAGGACCTCTAGAGTATATAAAGAAGGTCTAAACAGTCCTAGGGGAAGAGAAAATATCATTAGTCTAGCATGAGCTTTAATACCACATGGGCATCACTCCAGATTATAGCCTAAGTCTGTTTGCAAGCTTGGATCCATCTAAGCGCTTCCTTGATAGTCAAGGCTTTGACCAGAGATGGATCAAGAACACCCGGGACCATTTGGTTGAGTAGGTCTTAGATGCATCCCCTTACATCTTAAAATACAAGTCCTCATCTATTCTAGAGTGGCAGTGATGATCGTTCCATCGACTTGGACCGAGAACTAATTAGTCGAAGAAGATTGTGAAGACCGCCTCGATAAAAAGATTTAATTTATTTAATTTAATTCGATCGAAACGTCGAGGTTGAAAATTGGGTCGATTGTTGGTAACGACGGGGTTGAAAGTCGATTTTAATTCTTAATTCGTATTAAAAATAATTAAATAAATAAACAAGAAAAAAGAATAGCAAACAAAAAAATAATAATAATAAGTTGGACCGGGCAGACTCGCCCAAACCCGCAGGCCCGAGCAGGCCAGACTCGACCCTTTCTTCTTCGCGATTTGGGCCGTGCGGCCCGTTCTTTGCCCGAGGCCCACTTCTGGCTCCAGCCCAAGCTGTGACTTGGCTTTAAAAGCCCGAGTTTAGGGTTTTCATCCCCCATCTTCTTCTGCCTCCTTCTTTAGATCGCGCAGCCCTCTCCCGAGTTCTCTCTCTCCACCGTCCCCACCACCTTCTCCGGCCAGGCAGCGGCGGTGCTCTCCCCGTCTCAGACCCTCTCTTCCCCGGCTCCGTTCTCTCTCTTAGTCAACGCCGACCCGCTCTCCGCCGTTCGACCCCGAGCCCCTCCTCTCTCTTCACGCCATCGCCGGCGTCATCCCCGACCTCCCTTTCCCTTCGCCGCCGTCGCCGAGCCCGACCTCCCTTCTCCTTGGGTCCGTCCAGATCTGACACGGGCGAGAAACCGCCGTGTTCCGCCGACGTCGTCTCTTTTCCCCACGGTGAGATTCTCACTCTTGGGGTTTGGTCGCCGACGATATCGTCGCCGGTGTTCGGCCGGTGCCAAAACCGAGCTCCTCTCCCTTCTTTCTTTTCTTGGTCTTTGTGGTTTGTTCCCGAGTGTGCTCATCTCTGGGCAAATCTGTCAAATCTGGACTTGAACCTTTGAGAATGGAAAAGATCAGAAAAGGATTTTGAAAAGAAATTAAAAGAAAAGAGTTCTTTTTGGATCTGTTTCGGTTGGAAACAAAATCATTTGAAGTTGAAAAGAAAATTAATTTGAAACGAAAATCAGTTTTTAAAAGAAAAAAAAGGAAAGAAATCAGTTTTTGAGATTTGAAGGAAAAATAAGATAAAACTGGATCTGGTTTAATTTAACAGGTTTTAAAACGAAAAACAGTGAAATCAAAAAGGGTTTGAAATCAGTTTTGTTTTAAGACGGTTTTAGACTTTGGAACGAACTTGGAACGTTAAACTGTATCTTTAAACCGAACTTGAACGGGACAAAAGCGGGAACGTTGAATCGGACCTCGACACCCGTACCTCGGGAATCGTGCCTCAAAACTCGTGCATCGGGTTCTGTGCTCGGGTGCTCGAGCCCGACTCGTCGTAACCTCGCTTTTAGCCTGCTCGAGTTTAAAAGACAACTTTTGAACTTAAATCGAAACTGTCGTAACCTTTAAATTAATTTGGGAACCGCTTTTAATTGTGGCTTTCGTTTTAAATTAGAGTCCGGCTTCGATCAAAGAGAAGACCGGAGTTAAACCCAGACGCGGACTTCGCCCTAGAAGACGGTGTTGGCCCGGTCGTCAACAGCTAGGAGACGCTGATGTGGTATCGTCTTGAGGTAGGGAAAGTAGCGAATACCGGTTTAATTACAGAAAGTTACTAGTATGCATGCTAGGTAATAATAATAAAATCGGAAAGATCGTAGCTTGGCATGTAGGATGCGAACAACTAGCGTAGATGTATGAACTGTGAACATTTACGTTTTCTGTCTTGGGAGTTGCCGTACTGGTAGATTGGCCATGTCGAGCCATAGGTTGTGTGTTGATTGAAATGCCTGTTTTTGGTTGAGATGTCTGCTGTATGACCTAGGGTCCATAAGTTTAAAAATCAAGAACTAGTATACTCGGTGTAACATGTTGTTGTTATGTATGGGCAAGTGTGTCGTGGTTGTGTTGATCTGAGCCCTTGGTTGTGTGATGGTCGGGTGAGTGATAGACCGACGTGCCGTGTACTTGTGGTAAGACTGTTGGGCTTGGTGAGCCGTGTTTGATCTGTGGCATTTCGATGCGTGATTGTTATTTTGTTGTGTGTTCCTTGAGGATGGTATTCCGGTTGCGTTTGGGGCCTATGGGTTGTTGTTTGGGGCCGAAGGGTCGGGCCGACGGGCCATAATATGGTTGGGGCCTACGGGTCGTGTTGCATAGGGCCGACGGGTCGGAGCCGACATGCCACATCATATCATTTTGCATAGGGCCTACGGGTCGGAGCCGACGGGCCACATCATATCATATTGCATAGAGCCGACTGGCCAAATCATATCATAGTGGGCCTACAGGTCGTGGTTGGGCCTACGGGTCGTGTTGGGCCTACGGGTCGTGATGGGCACTGGGTGCCGTGTTTCAACCTCGATGATCTAGGGTCCTTTGAAGACGTTTCCGAGAGTCTCGACGATATGTGTCCTTATAGGGATGTTTTCGGCACTCTCGACGTTATACGTCTTGTGACGTTATGCGTCTCATCTAGATCGAGAGGTAGTCCGATGGGCGTTTGACCTACCGTTTTGGTATTGATGGTATTGGGATGTGTACAGTCGGTGGAGTTCGGGTATTGCGATGCGGGACGTGTGCATTATTGGTTTGTGGGTCGGTTGTGTTTGCCGTTGTTATTGTGGATTGTGTGAAAGTCGTCTTTAAGAGTATTGTAAGATTGGCTATGAACCCCGGTTTGGTATTTAGTCGTGCTGTACTAGTATGCCCTAATTGGACGGTTACTCGTGGTGGTGGGCCGATGATCATTACCTTAACTACTTTCTCTACTAGGCGAAAGCTCATCCCTTACATTGTTGATTTTCAGGTGTTGAGCGGGATTTGTACTAGCAGGACATAGCTGAGCTTGGGAGCTTGCGCGGGTCTTGCCTAGTAGGTCTAGTGACGTGCATTTATTTTGAACCGAATTTTGTATACTGGGTTTTTTGAGCTGTTAACTTTGTCAATTGTTTTATTATTACTTTTGAAATTTTATCTTTCGCAATTTTACCGTGTTTATTAATGATTTTAAGCTCACGTTTCAAGTCCGGTCAAAACCGGATTTGGGACGTGACAATTGGTATCAGAGCCAGGTTGCAATTTGAAATGATTTTTCAAACCTCGGACCGTACGTCAGTTAGGTGGGTAGAGTTAGGTGGTTCAAGTCGTAGTGCTCAGTGACGCGAGTCGGAAATATCCTGTGCGTAGAGTCGAAACGGCAAGAGCCTCGTTTGTTAAGTGTGTTGTTTAAGCTTTACCGTAATCGGTTTGAACCTAATTTGTCGTGTGTTGTACACCTCAGTGGATCCGTGATGTCGATCGGTTGAGATCGAGGTTGCTTAACGATCGATGCTCGAAACTGGTCATTGCGTGTGTGTATTGATGAAACGATTATTTGTAGGGTGCCGCCCTGGTCGGCAGTTGTTTGATTGGTAAGTGTCATGGACTTTGGGTGAACTTGTGTGAATTGTGAATATTGTGAAGTTGAACAGTTTTACAAGTTTGGATTTGACCAGGTGGTAAGTGTGAAATTATTGATACCGCAGTGTAAAAGTTGAGATAAATTGTTGGGTGTTATACTGGTGATTGAGTGTTGTGTGCAGGTAATGTTTGGTTGTCCCGCATAAGCGGATGGTTAACTTAATTTACGAACGGGTCATGCCCGATTTTTTGCAGAAACTGAAGTGTATGTACCATCACGATTCAGCTATAAGGGCCACTGTAGCTGGACGTGAATGGGGGGATATCGAGTGGTTACAACGTAGTTCTGGGACGCCGGAACCAGGATGTAACGACGAGAGATCAACACCAATGTTATGTTAGAAAGAGGACGTGTTAAGAAAGTGAAACTAAGTGTTAGTAGTAAATCTTGAGGTCGCTTGAAATTTAAGTGGTAGTCTGTGTGAGGTGTAACTGCTGTTTTGATTGGCTGGTATGTGTGACGCACTAATGTGCGAACTTCTCTGATTGGGTGTCATTGTGTGACTATATTACTACTACTATACTTAGTATATTTTAGTACGAGTGTGTCTGTTTGAACCGTGTGTGCACGTTAGTTTGTTAAGCGCGCCGTTCTTTAAAAATAAGAATCTCATCGTGGGCGTTACCGTGTGGAGGTTACTTGCGTCGTGGCACCTCGGGGTAGGAAAGGTAAGCCGTTGAGGGCACAACTGCCCGGGTTACTCCCACTGGGAGGTTAAGAGGAACAACACCAACAGGTCCCGACCTACAACGGGACGGGATACCAGAGATGAGGTACGAGGCCAGGATTACAGCGTGGACTGTTTACACAAAGTTTGGGTGGCCGTCGAGGCGAATGGATGCAAGAGGTTCAAGAGAGGGCCCCGAGCTCGGAGTTTGGGTCAAATTCTCAACATGATGAATCGAGTGTAATACTGAGATTGTGGATACAACGATAACAGTGGAACGAGGTCGCTTGGGTCCGTGTATTTACACGGTCGGCAGCCGAGACATCGGAGACGAGTGAACGAGCGGCGGAAGGCAACAACAACACTAGTAGGCCGTCAGCCCGGTCAGGAGAGGTGACCGAATGACGATGAGATCATAGTGGCGCATCGGAAGTGTAGTGGGCCCATAACCCACAGGCAGCGCATTCTTCGGTTTTCTTTATACGTGAGGAGAAGTGGGAGTCTAAGAGTAGAACCTTGATGTGGTTCTGGCGTCTTGATATCCCGACTGAGTACGTTGTGGTTTGACGAGTGTGTGCAATGTATGGTAGAAGTGGGAGTACCTCACGAGGTATCCGGAAACAAATCGCCGAGTACGACTATCACAGAGCTCTCAGGCCAGTAACACTATGGCACCGCACGAAGCGTTGGATGGTAGGTCGGGAATTTGCCCAAGCAGGGCACACTTGAGGTTTAATAGTGACCAGTGTGGTCCAGAGTTGCTCGGGAAGTGACTGAAGGGTCGCGTGATCATGGATGATTAAAAACCGCGCAGAGTTGACACGGAAGCGCGAGGATGAGATACGCGCGAGGTATTCAAGCTGTTCGGAGCCTGAAGGACTAGTACTTGTAGCATCTTCAGTTTCGTGGTACTGTGGGTGTTTCGACTTGTAAACCGTTTGGAGTTCAATGGCTATCGTCTGAGTAACAGGGCGTGAACTTCTTTTGTTTGTTGGGAGCGCGATACTTGGTTAAACGAGTGAGTAGCCGAGGAGGAGTGTCCGTGTGTTGGATCCGTTTTAAGTGCAATGTGAGTTTTGTTCTGGATTGACACCTATACCGACGGACGGTTCCGGTATAGGACGTCTCGACCAGGTTGCGTGGGCCGGTGTGGCGTCTCTATTGACGGAGGTTTCCAGTATCGATTAACGGGTTTAAGTGTTTTTCGTGTGCTCAAGGGAGGATGGACCGGGAGTTTTAATCGGACGTTCCCTGAGTTAGAGTCAGGTGGAGTGTGTTCGTTTTAAATTTCGAGGACGAAATTCTTTTAAGGGGGGTAGATTGTGAAGACCGCCTCGATAAAAAGATTTAATTTATTTAATTTAATTCGATCGAAACGTCGAGGTTGAAAATTGGGTCGATTGTTGGTAACGACGGGGTTGAAAGTCGATTTTAATTCTTAATTCGTTTTAAAAATAATTAAATAAGTAAACAAGAAAAAAGAATAGCAAAAAAAAATAAAATAATAATAAGTTGGACCGGGCAGACCCGCCCAAACCCGCAGGCCCGAGCAGGCCAGACCCGACCCTCTCTTCTTCGCGATTTGGGCCGTGCGGCCCATTCTTTTCCCGAGGCCCACTTCTGGCTCCAGCCCAAGCTGTGACTTGGCTTTAAAAGCCCGAGTTTAGGGTTTTCATCCCCCATCTTCTTCTGCCTCCTTCTTCAGATCGCGCAGCCTTCTCCCGAGTTCTCTCTCTCCACTGTCCCCACCACCTTCTCCGGCCAGGCAGCGGCGGTGCTCTCCCCGTCTCAGATCCTCTCTTCCCCGACTCCGTTCTCTCTCTCTGTCAAAGCCGACCCGCTCGCCGCCGTTCGAGCCCGAGCCCCTCCTCTCTCTTCACGCCATCGCCGGCGTCATCCCCGACCTCCCTTTCCCTTCGCCGCCGTCGCCGATCCCGACCTCCCTTCTCCTCAGGTCCGTCCAGATCTGACACGGGAGAGAAACCGCCGTGTTCCGCCGACGTCGTCTCTTTTCACCATGGTGAGATTCTCACTCTTGGGGTTTGGTCGCCGGCTATATCGTCGCCGGCGATATCGTCGCCGGTGATCGGCCGGTGCCAAAACCGAGCTCCTCTCCCTTCTTTCTTTTCTTGGTCTTTGTGGTTTGTTCCCGAGCGTGCTCATCTCTGGGTAAATCATTCAAATCTGAACTTGAACCTTTGAGAATGGAAAAGATCAGAAAAGGATTTTGAAAAGAAATTACAAGAAAAGAGTTCTTTTTGGATCTGTTTCGGTTGGAAACAAAATCATTTGAAGTTGAAAAGAAAATTAATTTGAAACGAAAATCAGTTTTTAAAAGGAAAAAAAGGAAAGAAATCAGTTTTTGAGATTTGAAGGAAAAATAAGATAAAACTGGATCTGGTTTAATTTAACAGGTTTTAAAACGAAAAACAGTGAAATCAAAAAGGGTTTGAAATCAGTTTTGTTTTAAGACGGTTTTAGACTTTGGAACGAACTTGGAACGAACTTGGAACGTTAAACTGTATCTTTAAACCGAACTTGAACGGGACAAAAGCGGGAACGTTGAATCGGACCTCGACACCCGTACCTCGGGAATCGTGCCTCGAAACTCGTGCATCGGGTTCTGTGCTCGGGTTCTGTGCTCGGGTGCTCGAGCCCGACTCGTCGTAACCTCGCTTTTAGCCCGCTCGAGTTTAAAAGACAACTTTTGAACTTAAATCGAAACTGTCGTAACCTTTAAATTAATTTGGGAACCGCTTTTAATTGTGGCTTTCGTTTTAAATTAGAGTCCGGCTTCGATCAAAGAGAAGACCGGAGTTAAACCCAGACGCGGACTTCGCCCTAGAAGACGGTGTTGGCCCGGTCGTCAACAGCTAGGAGACGCTGATGTGGTATCGTCTTGAGGTAGGGAAAGTAGCGAATACCGGTTTAATTACGGAAAGTTACTAGTATGCATGCTAGGTAATAATAATAAAATCGGAAAGATCGTAGCTTGGCATGTAGGATGCGAACAACTAGCGTAGATGTATGAACTGTGAACATTTACGTTTTCTGTCTTGGGAGTTGCCGTACTGGTAGATTGGCCATGTCGAGCCATAGGTTGTGTGTTGATTGAAATGCCTGTTTTTGGTTGAGATGTCTGCTGTATGACCTAGGGTCCATAAGTTTAAGAATCAAGAACTAGTATACTCGGTGTAACATGTTGTTGTTATGTATGGGCAAGTGTGTCGTGGTTGTGTTGATCTGAACCCTTGGTTGTGTGATGGTCGGGTGAGTGATATACCGACGTGCCGTGTACTTGTTGTAAGACTGTCGGGCTTGGTGAGCCGTGTTTGATATGTGGCATTTCGATGCGTGATTGTTATTTTTTTATGTGTTCCTTGAGGATGGTATTCTGGTTGCGTTTGGGGCCCACGGGTCGTTGTTTGGGGCCGACGGGCAATAATATGGTTGGGGCCTACGGGTCTTGTTGCATAGGGCCGACAGGTCGGAGCCGACGGGCCACATCATATCATATTGCAAAGGGCCGACGGGTCGTAGCCGACGGGCCAAATAATATCATAGTGGGCCTACGGGTCGTGGTTGGGCCTAAGGGTCGTGTTGGGCCTACGGGTCGTGATGGGCACTGGGTGCCGTGTTTCAACCTCGATGATCTAGGGTCCTTTGGAGACGTTTCCGAGAGTCTCAACGATATGTGTCCTTATAGGGATGTTTCCGGCACTCTCGATGTTATACATTTCCTCTGGATCGAGAGGTAGTCCGATGGGCGTTTGACCTACCGTTTTGGTATTGATGGTGGCTGTGTACAGTCGGTGGAGTTCGGGTATTGCGATGCGGGACGTGTGCAATATTGGTTTGTGGGTCGGTTGTGTTTGCCGTTGTTATTGTGGATTGTGTGAAAGTCGTCTTTAAGAGTATTGTAAGATTGGCTGTGAACCCCGGTTTGGTATTTAGTCGTGCTGTACTAGTATGCCCTAATTGGACGGTTACTCGTGGTGGTGAGCCGATGCTCATTACCTTAACTACTTTCTCTACTGGGCGAAAGCTCATCCCTTACATTGTTGATTTTCATGTGTTGAGCGTGATTTGTACTAGTAGGACATAGCTGAGCTTGGGAGCTTGCGCGGGTCTTGTCTAGTAGGTCTAGTGACGTGCGTTTATTTTGAACCGAATTTTGTATACTGGGTTTTGTGAGCTGTTAACTTTGTCAATTGTTTTGTTATCACTTTTGAAATTTTATCTTTCGCAATTTTACCGTGTTTATTTATGATTTTAAGCTCACGTCCAGAGTCCGGTCAAAACCGGATTTGGAGCGTGACAAAGATACTTTTGACGGAGGTTATTCGAGATATGAAGATGAGGCATGTTGACTTTGTCTCAACGACGGTACTTATATAAGGGTATGAGATTATATAACATGGATTCAGCAAAACCATTAGTACTCCTTTAGCTGCATATTTCAAACTCTCAAGTATGTTATCTTCTATCGTTACATATTAAAGGGGATACATGGCGAAGGTTTCTTATACGAGTGCGGTTGGTAGTCATATGTATGACATTATTTGCACGCATCCTGATATTGCTTATCCAGTTAGTGTTGTTAATATGTTCATAGCGAACTAGCATTGGCAAGAAGTGAAGTGGATCTTGAAGTATCCTCAGGGTACACTGGATACTGGTTTTGTTTACAAGAGATCGTCTATTTTGATTTTATTGAGGTATGTTGACTCAAATTATGCTAGAGATATAGACAAACGCCGATCTACTACAAGGTATTGTTTTATATCAAAAGGGGTTCCTATATCTTGGAGGTCCATGTTATAGTCAATGGTTCTATTGTCTATGATAGAGACGGTAAAATAGGCTATATAACTTCAAGGATTAGTTCGAGATCTGGGTGTTTCTCATAGGGATGACATAGCCAAAGTGTCATACATTTAACAAGGAATCATATATTTCACTCTAGGCCCAAGCATGTAAATGTGAGGTTTCATTTCATCCGATATATTATTAAGGATAAAATGGTGATGTTGGAAAAGGTAGATATCAAGGAGAATGTCGTTGATATATTGACAAGGCGGTATCAATGATCAAATTACAACATGGTCTCAACTTGATCAATATTTCCTTCATGTTAATGACCCACATGAAGGACTCTTCAAGGTAAGTCTTTACAGCCCAATAAAGGATGACGAGCAGGTGGAGCTCGTAAGGATTTACCACCAAAATGAAGATTGTAACTAGTTTTGTTCATAACTGAATGAGGCCCTTAACTAAGGCCTGTAATTTTGTGCCCACATTCAAACCCACTAGATCATGTTGGCTTTAAGGGAACAAATAAACTTTTTGTTCCAAAGGAGAAAGGTGACCTTATTTTTTGGTAGAGATAAGAAATTGTCAATCTCCCAAGAAGGAGTTCAATGTCTCAAATATGCTCTCAAACTAGTTAAAGTGGCAGTTGGACTGAAAGTGAATTATGAAAAATCTCAGTAGATTTCTACGAATTTATCCCAAGAGGAGGAAGAAGGCATCTCAAATATCCCGCTTTATCCAAAAAGCTCATTGCCAATAACTTATTTGGGTTTTCCTTTAGGATTAGATCCCAAGATGAAAGTTCTTGGGCTGCAATTATACAAAAATTCAAAAATACCCTTGGTCTTTGGGAAGCAAAATTACTATCTTTTGGTAAAAGGATCACTCTCCTCAAATCCACATTAGGATCCCTCTCTCTATATTTTTTCTCAATTATCAAAGCTCCAAAAGGTGTGATCAAAGCAATGGTTAGTTGGCAAAAAAGATTTTTATGGCATGACACATCTACAGCTACAAACTTCTGCAAAACTGATTGGAAAAATGTGTGCAAAACCAAGGAGAAGGAGGTTTGGGAATTAAAAATTTGAAATACATGAATATTGCTCTTATGGTAAAATGGTGGTGGAGATTTGCCGTTGAAAGAAATTCACTTAGAAATTAGTTATATGCTCCCAAATTGCATGGGATCTGATGCAGAGTGCGGAGTGAAAAGGAAGAATTCTTTTATTTCATCAAATCTGAATTACAATGGAGAATAACAAGTGCTTAAATAGAGAAACTAATGCCCAAAGTCCTAATACAATAAGGAAATTATTACCCAAACCCTAATTTGAAAATAAAGAAAATATGAAAAAACAGGAAATAATGAACCAGACCCTAAAATATCAGTTTCGCCCCTCTAAACGATCTCGGATGGCTGAAAAACGTCGTAGCACATGGAAAAGCCATGAGTTTTGCTCAGTGGCCCGTTTCGACCCGAAAAATGCTAAGGTTTTGTCAATTTCGGACACTGCTGCATTTTTGGGTTTTCTAGCCGATTCGCCAAGACATCTTCAATATGCACTGCATCAGGATCCTAATGAATGGGACCTCTCTTATTACACTAAGGTGGGGAGATGTTGTTTTATGTCTCATATTGTTGAACTAATCAAGGATCGAAAATTTTCAGATTTTTTTAGAATCAAAAGCCTGTATTGGAGACTTCGTAGTGGTGTAAGAATTTATTTCTGGGATGATATCTAGTGGAAACAATCACCTCTTAAACATCTATTCCCAAGGATCTATTTACTTTCTCAAACTAAAAAGATCAGAGTTGCAGAAGCATGGAATGGAGTAGAGTGAGATTTGGATCTAAGGAGAGATCTTAGAGGGTGGGAGGAACTTGAATGGACCCTGTTATGTAATATTCTTCCAGGTATAATTCTTCATCAGAGAGAAGACATTCTAAATTGGGTATCGGATCAAAATGGATTTACAGTAAAAAAAAAAGCTCTATAGCTTACTTGCTCATCAAGGCACTCAATCTGTGAACAACTCTAGTTGGACAAAGAACCTTTGGTCCCTAGGAATACCTCCCAAAATTTCAGCATTTTTCTGGTTGACCTGTCTTGATGTAATACCTTCAAAGTGTTTTTTGGATAGTAAAGGGTTGAAACTTTCTCTGCAAGAAATTATTTGTCCTATTTGTACATGAGATTTTTAGATGGGGGACATGTTCTTCTTCACTATAAGAGAGCTTGGCAAGTTTGGGGACTTCTATTGCAGTGGCGGGGCTTAATGTGGGTAATTCCTTCTAATATTAAACAATTGATAGCTGCATGACCTTCACTTTTTCCATCTCGAAACAAAAAGGCTTGGGGAAGACTCCCTCTTTTAGCTTGCTGGCAGATCAGGTTGGCCATAAATCTATTTATCTTTCAAGGAAAACTTATTGCAGCATATGAGATTTTTATGAATATAGTCTCTCTGTCTTATAGCAGGAACATTATGCATACAAACATAACAATTGCTTCTTCTCATTCCAGATGTGGAAAGCTAATCCACTTTTTGTATTGGTTGGCAAGGTCCCCTATTATTATTGCTTAATGTGGAACCGGTTTGTGGGGTGGGTTTGGGTGGTTTGGGAAGTATTGGTGAGATATGGTAAGGAGCTACTTGGTTATGTCTGGTGATCTTTTCTATTATACTTCTGGTCTTGTGTTTTTCTTGTGGGTGTATCTTATGTGGTTGTGTGAGGGTAGCACATTTTTTTAGGTTCAAGTGGTCAGTCGATTGTTCTACTCAATCACTAATCTGGTTATTTTGGATTTCTTTTGGTGCCTCATCTCTATTTTCAGGGGGGTACAATGGTTGATTTTTGGGATTAGTAGTTCATTCTCTGTTTTGCTTGAGTTGCAAACAAAGACTCTTCTCACCTATTTTGCTGATCCAATATTTCCAAAGTTTGAAGTTGGTGAAACAGCCATACACATCTTCTGTTTCCTAATTATAGACCTGAAAAGTTGTTGTTCCTTGCTGAGATTATGATTTGTCTGGTACACAAGCACAACATGTCCTTCTACATTGAATCTTATGCAAATTTATAGTTTGATATTCTTGTGGAAAATTATCAAATCATTCCCTTATTTCATTGGAAGCTGATACAATCAGTAAGAACCATTTCTGCAGATTGATTTCAATAGTTTATAGCATGTCCTTTCTCTTATTGACGGATTTTCATTTTAGATCTCTTGATCTTCACTCTTTCATTGTTGAATCTATGTGTATACTGTATTTTTTTACTTTTGCTTTACATTTACTCCCCTTATCAAATAGTTGCGTCTATGTTTGGGTTTTGTGGTTCTTAGTGTAACCTATTTATAACTCCTCTTTCACCTCAAAAGATGTTTCAATCTAAATTCGTTTTGCTAATAAAAAAAAGACAAACCAAGATTCTTGGTGTGTGGGTTTACTTCTTCTCTTTGAGTTCTTATTGGGGAGATCAAAACCATCTTTGGTGTGTTATTGTAAGTCATGAACAAGACACTTGTTTCTTGGTGTGTTGTGCTCAGGCCCAATCCGTTCTTTTGGCAAATTAGGTCATCGCCTAAGGCCATAAATTTTGAAAGGTCTCATGTTTCCAAACTAATTTGGGCTTAATAATTTAATCTCGTTTTTCCTTTAAACCCCCCCCCCCCCCCACCCCCCCCCCCCCCCCCCCCAATCGGAAC
This sequence comes from Erodium maritimum, assembly GCA_963921825.1. NCBI lineage: Eukaryota > Viridiplantae > Streptophyta > Magnoliopsida > Geraniales > Geraniaceae > Erodium > Erodium maritimum. The sequence goes on along the minus strand of OY997593.1, from coordinate 18,066,316 downwards.
TTTTTAAGTAAACTATAATTGTAGCTAGACCTTCACGATGATTTTTTTTCATGTGCACTTCTATGAATAGATTTTACAAATGTTTGTACTTCCCCAACCCTAGAACAAAGTTTTTTCTTCCTAATACATAGAGCAATATTTTCTCCAAACAACCCAAGTAATCTCTCTTTCTTCATATTTTATTTTGGTGCGTTTTGTGTTTATGTTGCAGAGAATGTGTCAATGGAAGAGATTTTCATAACCTTGCGACAAAACTGCACTCTGTCGAGGTTGTACAATAGAGATTGACCATTTTTTTTTATTATAACAAGCTTGACTAGTTTTTTTTATCAGCAAGAAATATTATAAAACTCACCTATTCCAGAGATTGGAAAGACGGGCCAATTACAAATCTGAGGACCAAACTATTTCAACCCAGATAGAAGAAACACACGAGAACTGGAATACAAGCACAACCTCATACAAACCAAACAAGGGAGAACAAAAGTTTGAAAACCTAATATGATAATCATCTCAGCGCAATACAAAACGACTAAAAAAGTGAGTGTAAAACCCATATATAGTAACCATGAAGCACAAAGAAAAATCGGTCTACAACCTAGATATTGCAACCTTGAAGTGCATAAAGCAAGCCACCCTCCACTAAAAGCCCAAAACTTTACCCGAGCTTGAGGAAAAAGTTGTATCTCATCGACACCCAAACTCAGCGAGTTCATGGGCACCGACACGCCGACGACCAACATCGCAATTCCACAGAGATAATCCAGAGAAAGATCCTCGGAACTCAAACCCAGATAAACAGGACTCCACGGCTTGTAAGGCCAAAAGATCCAGTATAATCCGTCAAAGGCCAACACCTAAAGAATGACGAGCCCCTCCAACAAAGGGTGAGGATATTACGAAAATCGCGACAATCCCAAATCCAGGGTAGAGCAGATATCCAACAAGCCACAAATAAAATAAAAGGTGATACGAAGATTACCATCCGCGACGATGAGGGACAAATCCAGACACACAATGAATCCGAAAACAGAAACGCTTCCCACATTAGATCTGGAACAAGCCTCCTGAAGTCACCTCGAAAGGAACTGGAGAACAACACACCACCTCGAGAAGATGCTCCCCGACGCGGACCCACCGTACCCGACCCGGGCCCTTCTCAGCCCGACTCGGACCCGCCTGCGCCCAACCCAAGTCGTCAGCGCTGACCCAGCCCCAATAGAACCCAGGCCCGACAATTCCCAATCCGGGCCCAACAGCTCCCGACCCGGATCAAACTAATCCTGACCCGCACCAACCCGCACCAGATCTGCCGAGGAGACGGGGTCTCGTTGGATGAGGGGGAGAGTCAGAAACTGACTCCTTTGAGGCTGTTAGTGGAGAACCAGTGCCGGAGGACCAAACGAATAAACCATTAGTGGGTGTAGCCTGTCGGAGCCGGAGAAAAGCAGCCGAAAGAAGAAACCAGGTTGGAGGAAAGAAAGAAGAAGGAGGGGAAATGGAGGTTACCACCGAAGACGCTCAAGACCGGAGACTTCGACGCCGCCGGTGGGGAGAGTGGGAAACAAGAGGGAAGAGAACTGTTTTTTTATTGGCAAAGTATATAGAAAATTTTATAAACCCTCTTTTGAGGAGAAAAAAGATTACAAGGTTTAGCTACAAACCTTAAAAAAAATTCAAGACGCTCAAACTCGTCTTTTAAGGGAACATAACAACAATCAAGATAAGACAGCAACAAAGAAAGGGTACACACACCTTGAAGAACACCTGCAATCAACCCCAACTACCGGGCAAGATCACACTGAAACAAAGAAAGGGTACAACGACCAAGAAAAGAACACAAAAATAATCAAGATAAGACAACAAAAAAGAAAGGATACACACACCCTGAAGAACACCTACATGCAAACCCAACTATCGGGCAAGATCAGATTGAAACAAAGAAGGGGTACACAGACCTAGAATTGAACCACAAAAAGGTAGGGCTTCCAGTAGCGTAGAAAATGAACCGATAAACACTTAAGCCTACCCTTGTCCGTGCTGAACAAATCCCTTTTCTCCCTCAATCAAACGATTGAGTTCTAAGAAGACACAAAGGACATAACCCTCGTCGGCGGCCAACACCTTCAACCGACGAGCTCGAACTACTCTGGGAACGATAAGAAGCGAAGACCAATCGCTAAGAGAGGGGGGAGAGAAAGAGAGAAATCAACAACACAGGGAGTCAAAAGAAGATACCAGACGGTGGAGCTCGAACTCACTCCACCATAATCCATTTCCGGTCAACACTGAGAAAAGGCCCAAAGAAGGGGAGGACTAGTATTTCTACCGAGTACGAGCTCAGACCTTCAAGCAAGCAGGTGCGCCAAACGATCCAGAGATCCGACGATGAAACTCGTGCTGAGCGTTCTGATACCGAGATCGGTAACCCCTCTTCGGTCAACACCAAACGAGGACCCAAAGGGGAAGGCCTGTAATTATACCGAGCATGAGCCAACATCTACCCAGACTGAACTGTGTTGCGGAGAGGAGCAATGCTACACCAAAGACCGAACTGAACAAGCTAAGACTATCAGCAGCACCAAGGGAACAGAAACCGGGAACATAGGCTGTCGAGCTAAGTGTTCCGATACTGTGACCGGTAACCCCTTTCCAGTCAACAGCAAGCTAGGACTCGAAGGGGAATCCCTGTAATTATACTGAGCACGAACCGTCCCCAGCTCGGAAATAACTATTGGGTTTTCGTCATCTCAATACCCTAACTTTATTTTGTGGCACCTCAATACCCTAGAATGTCAATTTGTGTCACTTTAGTACCCAAGGCCTGACGGAGTTAGAAATTGGACGGAAACAAGCGCACGTGTCCCGCACGTGGGTACTTACTCACGCGAAAAGACAAAACTGCCCTCGACTCACCCAGAAGACCCCTCAGTTGACTCTCAGCTCTCACTCTCAGTCCCACCTCTTGAACTCTCACTCTCAGACGACGACGAACACGAAGACGACCATGACGCGAGGAAGAAGAAGGTTGGGCGCGCGTTTCATCGAAGAAGAAGTTGAAGCTTGGAGCAGAAATGAGGAAAGTAAGTTTTCTGACTTTATTTAGGGTTTTTGATATTGAAATTTAGGGTTTCTTTTTCCAGTTTGACAGACTTAGGGTTTGAGTGTTTGTGTTTTTATTGCGACTCCGTGCAGAAATCTGTGAGTGGAGCTCGTGGGGGTGGAAAAGCACCACGAAATCCACGATAAAGGTATGTCCACGATTACTTTAGTAACCCACTCTTCTTCTTCTCCTACAAAACCCCCAACAACAATTATAAATATGTACAGAACCCCCCAAAATTAAGCATACAAGTACACAATATCTGGAAATTGCAATTTCATACCCTGAACTGTACATTCAGCATTCTCACTAGCTATTTCAAAAGATAGTACCTCATCTCTGTCATCGTCTCCTACACAACCCCCAACAACAGTTATAAATATGTACAGAACCCCCAAAATTAAGCATACAAGTACACAATATATGGAAATTGCAATTTCATACCCTGAACTTTACCTTCAGCATTCTCAGTAGCTATTTCAAAAGATAGTACCTCATCTCTGTCATCGTCTCCTGCAACAAACAAACATGTGTAATGAACATCTACAAAACCCAAAAACATTGCAGACAAGTACACAATATATGGAAATTGCAAATGAATACCCAGAATTGGCCCTTCAGCATTCTCAGGACCTGTTTCATCAGCAGGTACATCATCTGTGTCATCATCTCCTGCAAAATACGTACATATGTAAAACACTTCTACAAAACCACAAAAAAAAATCACACAACTACATCATATATGACAATTGCATATAATACCATAAATTGGCCCTTCAAAATGCTCATCATCTGGTTCATCACCAGATACAGCATCTGTGTTATCATCTCCTGCCACAAACAAATTAAACAAATTTTATCAAAAACTAAAAAATCCCCTAACAATTTATACAACTACAGAATATACAAAAATTTCAATTGAATACCAAAATCTCTCCCATCAACATTATCATCATCTGTTCCATCACTGAAAAACTCATCTGTGTCATAATCTGGCCATCGTACAAACTCATCCGTTCAACCCCAAAAATTCAACATTCCTTAACACTATAATTGACCTTGCAAATTAGATAAATTCATAAATTCCTTACCAAAATGGCCAGATGAACCTTCCTCTGCCTCCTCATTGTCATTCTCATCAGGAATCTGCTGAATGATCCTCCTTCCCTCCAACATGCACCATTTGTCTAGCTTGTGCCCAAGTTTTAACATACGCTTAAGTTCAACCTTCGAGAAATATTCATTCTCGTCTTCATATAATTTTTGTCCCTTCCTGGGCTTCATTACTTGCAAACCAATCGTACTATTCTTGGTTGCCTCACTAACTCTTATAATCACCCCACTAGGAGACACCACATGTAGTGGTGGAATACCATCTATTACATACAACCTACGAGCTGCCCTACTACCTTTATAGTTCTTCAACCATCTACCTACACACTTATCATTTTCCATATTCCTGACTACATTTCCCCTTTTCACCTTAAAATGCAGGGTATTTGTGGGCTCAGATCTTGTTGCGAGCACTAGGGAAGTCAACTTGTAAAAACTGCATTCATCTTCAGCCACCACAAATACCCTAACAGACCCTCCCTCATACCTATTCTGAGGCCCTACAAATTTTCCCCTATAATTAATTTCTACACATATGCGTGGAGTCCCATATGGGTCTAGATTTGGGGGTGGATATCGTGGATTTCGTGGTGTTTTTCCACCCCCACGAGCTCCACTCACAGATTTCTGCACGGAGTCGCAATAAAAACACAAACACTCAAACCCTAAGTCTGTCAAACTGAAAAAAAGAAACCCTAAATTTCAAAATCAAAAACCCTAAATAAAGTCAGAAAACTTACTTTCCCCATTTCTGCTCCAAGCTTCAACTTCTTCTCCGATGAAACGCGCGCCCAACCTTCTTCTTCCTCGTGTCGTGGTTGTCTTCGTGTTCGTCATCGTCTGAGAGTGAGAGTTCGAGAGGTGGGACTGAGAGTGAGAGCTGAGAGTGCGGGACACGTGCGCTCGTTTCCGTCCAATTTCTAACTCCGTCAGGCCTTGGGTACTAAAGTGACACAAATTGACATTCTAGGGTATTGAGGTGCCACAAAATAAAGTTAGGGTATTGAGATGACGAAAACCCAATAGTTAGAGTATTGAGGTGAAAATTGCCCTATATAAGCCATTCTTTATACTTTTTACTAAAATGGCCATTCTTTATACTTTTGCCTAATGCCCGAAATTCATACGGCCGACATTGGTTGTGCTACAACACGGTAAAGAGAAGCTAGTGAGAAAGTGGTGGATAATGATCATTATTTTTTTTAGGGTAAAATTCACCTTAATACCCTAACTATCGTTTTTTTCACCTCAATACCCTAACTATTTTTAGTGGCACCTCTATACCCCTAGAATGACATTTTCCGTCACTTTAGTACCCGCCGTCAACTTTCCATCCATTTTGGATAGAAAATGCTTGAAAAGTCCAAAATACCCCTGACTAATAGTCAATTTTTCAAAATATGACATTGGTTTTCAAAATTTCTTTTTATTTATTTGTTTATTTTATAAAAATTAGAATTTCTTTAGAAATATTAATTTTTTTATTTTATAAAATCATTTTATATTTAAAATATATAATTGATAGCTCAAAAAAAATATTTTATTTCAAAAAATTAATATATTATATATAAAAAATCATATTTTAGATAAAAAAAATCATATTTTATTTTAAAAAAATATATTTTTATTTATATAAATCATATTTTATTTTCAAAAATCAGTTTTATTCTAAAAAATCATTTTATTTTAAAAATATGTTTTATAAATTCAGTTTTTATTTATGATTTTATTTTTTTATAAATTCAGTTTTCTATTTATGAAAAATATTTTTATTTTCAAAAAATTAAATTTTAATTTATAAAATACATAAAAATCATTTTTTTTAAAAATACAGAAAAATCAGTTTTTTACGTAATTAATATTTAATTATATTTGTTTTTTTTTATTTTCATTTTTTCCTTTTTCTATCCAAATTCACCCTCTCTCTCCTCATCTTCTTCTCTCTCTCCTGAAATTAAAAACCATTATGAAGGGCCTTTGATGAAGGAGGTCTGTCTGTCCCTTTTCTTCTACAGCTTGCTTCACCAACTGAAACCTTTTTTTCTATTCTTTTCTGGGTTTGCTCATAATTTTCTCGAGAAAAAAAAATAGCAGAACCAAAGAGAAAGAGTGGAGGAAGATATTGTAGAGCCATGTCAGGCTTGTATAGACCATATTAGAAGTTCTTGAGAATCATTGTTCTCAATTTTTCTTTTCAAACTCATAGCCCACATCAACCCCATGACGAGGCTCGCCAAGCTCCTCCACTACCGCGGTCATCTCCGGCCAGCGATCTCAGACCCACGACCCTCGAACCTCGGGTGCCTTCCAGCTCCGACGAAGTCCGATCTAGGGAAGGCGTTGTAACATCGTCCGAATTCATTTGGGGTCACAGAAGGGTTGACAAAACCTGCTCATTTCGGGTCCGATCTAGGGAAGTTGATTTGGGAATTTTAGAGTGAGAAATTGAAAAAGTTAAATAGGTATGAGGAAGATGAGGAGAGAGAGGGTGAATCAGGGTAGAAAAAGGAAAAAATGAAAATAAAAAACAAATAAAATAAAATATTAATTAAATAAAAAAACTGATTTTTTTGTATTTTATAAATTTAAATTTAAAATTTTGAAAATAAAAATATTTTTCATAAATAAAAAAATGATTTTTGTATAATAAAACCGATTTTTTAAAATAAAACTGATTTTTTAAAAATCAATAATGATTACTGATTTTTGAAAATAAAATATGATTTTTATAAATAAAAACACATTTTTTAAAATAAAATATGATTTTTATAAATACAATATGATTTATATAAATAAAATATGATTTTTTATATTATATATGATTTTTTGAAATAAAATATGTTTTTTTGAACTAAAAAAATATTTTTTAAATATAAACTGATTTTATAAAATAAAAAATTAATAATTTTAAAGAAATTCTAATTTTTATAAAATAAATAAAAAGAAATTTTGACAACCACTGGCATATTTAGTGAGGGGTAATTTGGACTTTTCAAGCAGTTTCCATCCAAAATGGATGGAAAGTTGACGGCGGGTACTAAAGTGATGGAAAATGCCATTTTAGGGTATTGAGGTGCCACTAAAAATAGTTAGGGTATTGAGGTAAAAAAAAGATAGTTAGGGTATTGAGGTGAAAATTACCCTTCTTTTTATTACTAGTACATAAGCATACATTTTCGTCTCAATACATGAGTTGGGAATAAATGTAATTCAGTCGACCATATCTATTTCTAACCTATATATAGTCAGGTTAAATAAATGAATATGAATCAATATTTTGATTTGTTACCGACCCAATTAAATTGGGTCCGCAATGAATTCAATAAACATTCATTACCAATCCTATTATTAGACTTTTAAAAAAAAACTATTATTAATGGGTATTGAATTTGTATTGCTTTTAATACACTACACAGAAAAATCACTTACCGAACTCAATTAAATAATTAGGTGGTAATAAAAGTTTTAGGGATAATTCCATTTTAGTACCCTAAAACTTTAGGATTTCATTTTTAGTACCTTAAATGTTTTGTGCCACTTCGGTACCCTAAATCTTTGTTTATTCCAGTTTAGTACCCGTCGTTAACTTTCCATTCATTTTTGGATGGAAAAACGGCATGTGTCTTGCACATGACCCTATCTTTTATAATAATACCAAAACTACCCTAAGGTAGTTTAAAAAAATTGATTTTTTGAAAAATAAAAATGATTTTTTTATAAATAAAAACTGACTTTTGATTTTTATTTTCATATATAAATTAATTTTAAATAAAAACTTATTTTTTAAAACAGTAAATTGATTTTTTTAAATTAAAATATAATTTTTATTAAAAAAACCTGATTTTTATATATAAAAATTTAAATAAAATGGAATTTTTTTTGAAATTTTGATGTAACATGAGGGGTATTTTGGACATTTTATGTTCATTGGATGGAAAGTTAACAGCATTGGATGGAAAATCATATGTTGGGTACTAAACTGGAGTAAACAAAGATTTAGGGTACTGAAGCGGCACAAAAATACATTTAGGGTACTAAAAACAAAATCCGAAAATTTTTGGGTGTTAAAATGGTATTATCCCATATTTTTATTATGGACCCAGTCATTTTAAGCCGGTAATGTAGTTTCACTATTGACTCATTCGTCCTGAATCGGCAGTGAAAGTTGTATTACCAGTTCACTTATTTCACTGAGTTTGGGTAAGTGAATTTTTTGTGTAGTGTGTTGAAAGCAAGACTCACGGGCATGGTTGGTTTTTCTCTCATGTGTATGCTATGGGTTCTTGAAATGAAAGGACAAGAAATAGTTAGTTTGGTTGAGTGGCAACCAAAGGACAATTAACTATTCTCTTGATGTTGGTCTTGGTATTCTTGATAACAGTGATTGACTTGTCTCTTGATTGTGACCGTCAATGTCATAGTAGCAAAAGAAAAGAGGCTCACAACCTCATTGTTGATTTCTTTGGGTTATTTTTTAGTAATAAGAAATTGAAATTCTTTTTTGGGTGGATTATCATATATTTGTTTATTGAGAAATAAGGAATACATTTGTAATTTTCATATTATTTCTTGGATAATATAAATAGGTTGGTCATTGTCCTTTGAAGGTAAGAAAATTATTAAATCATGTAGAATTAGTGTTTTCGGTTTATGTTTTATTTTTTGATTAGCGCGGACTTTTATTTAAAGAATCTCATATCCAAGAAAGATCAAGATTAAAAATACAAACGATTGCAAATGATCTCTCAAACGAGCTAGAGGGCCAAATATCACAGGCAAATAGGGGGAACCCGATCGTCAAGTCCATGCGGTGTGTAGAAGCGTCCACACAAGCCTTCCTAGTATAGGAGTAGTGTATCAAGAGAGTATTTAGTAGAACGTAAGTTTATTAAGAATAATCCTACAAGCTACAAGGATACAAGAGAGCCTTCCAATCTGACCCCTCTCGTAGTACAAGTCTAAGAGTTGAATGCTTATACATGATAACTACTAGTCCTATATATAAAGGCGTGTGGTCGGCCAAGGATCCTCAAAGAGAAACGCTTTCCTCAAGATGGCTTTGCCGAACAAGAGAACTTACCTTTTTACATTTAAGGAATAACTGGAAAGGGGAAAGTCAAGGAGTCGAGTGAAGAAGGATTCAGATCTATGGCGTGCGGGCCAAGTCGTGTAGCCGACACTAAATCGTCGCTACGCGGGCCAAGGATGGTCCCAGGCACGCGATTGTCTCGTAGGTTGGAGGCTTCCGCGCGGTACAAATCCTACTGGGATGGGACAAAGGCCTGGTCTTCGCTGGCTGCGGGGAATCGGTCCTCTCCATGCTCCTTGTTCACTTCCAGAAGGGACGAGGCATGCCAATGCGGTCTTGATGGGTTGCACCGAGGCGTGTCTCAGTTAGTAGACAGTATTGAGGCCAAGTCTGGCCTTGAGTGGCGCCGCGGTTTGGAACCCAATGAGGGAACCTCTCTGAGGCGTCGCAGTCTCCCCCTCTTATTCCGCAAGCGTCCTCGCAACAGAGGGCACTTGTAAGTCAGATAGAAATAGCCAATCTCCGACTATCGGAGGACTAGTCTCTTAGGTCCTCGCAGGCGGGAATCCTTTCCCCTTCCGAGCGCATCTCATACGTCGGGAACGGTGTCGTCATCTTCTTGGCCACGTGCTGAGAGTGCTCAGGGTTGCAACGGGTGAATCGGGGTTCGAAGAAGGTGGCTCTGAGGTCTCTAACGTCTCAATCAAGAAAAGCTTTGCGAATAACGGCATGATGTACGTCATGTGTTCGTCCAAGGTTTTCCATCCCATCCTAGTCTCAACATCGTCGGTTGGCACTACGTAGAAGACTATGTAGCTCATCAATTAACTAATAATGGTCAATGCGGTAACGATTCCTTCAGCCTTTACGTACCCGAAGTTCACCATTTTGAATTGAGTGTCGTCGGGTCGCATGTGCAAACGTAGGTGGTCTGCTTTCTTCTTGCTGATGAAGTTGTGGTCTGTGTTTCTTGTTGGTTTTTGGCCCTAGGCCAATCTTAATCTTGGACAACATTATCATTTATTAATACAATGGCACTACTATTATCATTTGTTAAATGTTAATAGCGTGAATAATCGACTCTTTCTAAGATCATCAAGTATGTGACTTGATAGTAAAACTCTTAGAACAAAAAGAGTATTATTCTAATGCTCTCTAGTGTTATGATATACTAAGACTAGTACGATTTTGATTGATGATCATGTTTTAATGATCATTCATATTGGATATGAAGTCAAATCATAGAAGTCGTTTGGTGAAATGGTATTGGATGACCCACTGTGAGAATACTACATAAAAACTGTCAGGAGTATTTCTCAGTACCGTAATATGGCTTAAGTCCTTTGACCCTGTAGTCATCATAGATTTTTATACAGGTGGTTGTGTGTCTAGACACAATTCAACGTTGTCTTTATCCGGACAACGATAAAAAATGTTGTTGGATGTATAATTATCTATGTGACATATGTGAGTGACTGATAAGTGATTTGTCCTTCATGTAAATATGAGACATATATCATTTGGCCCCCTTGATAAGTAAGACTGTGAAGACCGCTCCGGTTAAATTCTTAAACGTTTAAATTTTAACTTGATACGTCGTGTTGGAGAACGGATTGAATTATTGGAACTTTTGCAAACAAAAAAAGGAAAAGAAAAGAAAAGAAAATAAATTAAAAAAGAAGAAGAAAGAAGAGAGGGATTAGGCCTGGGCCAGCCAGACCCAAGCAAGTGGGCCGAGCCGGACCAAGCCCGGTCAGCGTGCTAGGCCCAACACGCCAGGGCCCAAAGCCCTTTTCCTAACCCTAGCTCAACCCTTCGCCTCCTCACTCTCTCTCACGAACCCCGAGGCGAGCTTCTTCCTCCTCTTGTCTCTCTCTCTCTCTCTCGATCTCCTATCTCTCACCTTTGCACATCTCGTTGGAGATCTGTTATCGCTCATCCTCCTCCTTCTTCTTCTTCTGCTCCCACCCACGACCGTCCCTCAACGCCACACAACGCCAGAAATCCAGAAACCCCCTCCTTTCCCTTCTTCCTCCCCAAATCGAACCAAACCCTCGCCGCCATCTTCGATTCGAGCCTCGCCGCGCTTGCAACCGTAGAAATCAGCGACGGTGAGCCTTTTCCCGAGCTGATTCACCCCCCCCCCCCCCCGTCACCCATTGCCTGAGAATCGCGAGCTTTCGAGCTCGTTTTGGGCCGAGCTTCACCGGAGAGGCACGCCGGAGCTCTCGAGCTCCAGATCTGGTGCTCTCACGCCGGCGAGCTTCTCACGCCACGAGATCTGGACGGAGAGGCCTGGAATTCGCACCGGCATCCTCCCCTCGTCTCTCCGAGTCCCCTGACTCCTTTGTCGCCGTCGAGAACCCACCCCGAGTCACCTGACGCCGCCGTCGCCGGAGTTGAACCCAACCCTAGTTCGCCGCCTTATTTCCAACTGAGGCCAGAGTAACGAGCCTTGGGCTTGGGCCAGACAAGGGACGTGGGCCTCGGGCCTGGTCTGGATCTGGGCCGGACCTGGACTTGGGTCTGGGTCGGGTTTGGATCCGGGTCTGGGCCAGACTCGGGTCATGACCGGGTCTGAACTCGGATCCGGGTCAGTTCGTATCCGGTTTCCGGGTCGAGTCGGACTCGTGTCGGGGCCGGGTCATGACAGATTATTTAATGATTAATTTAATTTAATTTAAAGAATTAAATGGATTTAAATCAGATAATTCAAAGGACTAAACTGTTAAAGGATTGAACTGTGATAAGATTAGAGGAATGTTCCAACTGGACCGGGACTGATTATGACTTTACCTGTTAAACCCAGACTTTGGCTTCGCCCGAGAAGACCGGAGGTAGGCCTGGACGTCAACAGCTAGGAGACGTAGTTGTTGGTTCTTCTTGAGGTAGGGAAAAGCACTAAACTCCTCAAGTAATTTAAGAACATTAATAGTATGCCTATAGGATAATTAATAACCGGAAAGGTCCTTGTTTGCTTATAGGATGTGATTCACTAGAATAACCGCTTTTCAATTATAATAATAACCGGACGAGTCTTAGTATGCATATAGGATGTGAATCACTAGATTACTCGCTTTCAATATCTTGGGAAATTGTCGTGCTGGTAGAAGGCCATGCCGAGCCTTAGGATTGGTTGTTGATTGTATTTACTGATAGAAAGAGAAAAGTGATGAAAACCTAAGAATAAGAGTAATGCAAGGACTTACGAAATTATTTGTGTTGTGTTTTTACCTCATACTATGGGAAGATGCCCGACCGAGGTGTATGCCAGTCCGGTATGTTGTTGTGTGACTTGTTTGAAATTGTGCCTCCTGTGGGAGATGATTGAATTATGTGAATTGACTCTGTGAGACGCACAAGTGTGCGGACTTCTATGCTTATATGAAGTTTGTTATATGACTATCCTAAGTTTAATTTTACTATTGGTCCGAGTGAGACCCTTGTGAAACGCGTGTGAACGTTGTTGCTTTAAGCGAATTGATTTATTCGAAATCTGAGAAACTGAACATGTGCGTTATCCATGCAGAGGATACACGACATGAGACCTGCTTACACACAGAGAGGCACTAGAGTTCACCCAGCTAAGGGCCGGGGACGGCCACCTACCACTGATCAAGCAGGGGCATCGGGCGCCCAGGGTGGTGCTTCTGCAGAGCACCAGAGAGAAGAGGTCGGGCTGTCAGGGTTACCGCCCAGCATTCCTCCAGTCGCAGCACCGACTCAGGTGACCCCTCAAAAGGTGGTGGTTCGCGCGGTTCTGGCAGCGATCAGCGCTCAGCATGGGACTACATCATCAGTATCAGAGACCGTGCCTGCTGCTACCACAGCCGCGGTTGAGACGCCGGGCCAGAGTGACCGCCATACGACCCAGGCTCTCAGAGACTTCCGTAGGCTAGGCACGCCAGTCTATTCCGGGGGGTCAGACCCCGAGGCAGCCGCGGGTTGGTTGAGCGGATTACCCGCAACCTTGATACTTCTTGGGTATCCGATGGTCGTCTGAGGGTATCTTTCGCGACCTTTCATCTTGAAGGGGAGGCGTACTGCTGGTGGCAACATGTGCAGACGAGGGTTGGAGATGACTTCCAGCTGTTCAGCAGATTGTTCCTGGAGCAGTATTTCCCTCGATCTGTTCCAGATGACAAGCACCAACAGTTCTTGGAACTGCGTCAGAGAGGGTTGACCAACTCTGAGTATGAGGCGAGGTTCACATATTTGTCTTGCTTCACACCAGAGATGGTGCAGACCGAGGAGAGCCGCTACAGGCGCTTTGAGGGAGGACTCATCCCGTCTATCGCGGATCGAGCCATTGCTTTCAGGTCGGAGGACTACTCTACACTAGTGGACCAGGCACTAGCTATGGAGAGGCACTTTCGGGAGACCGCCATAGCGCGGGAGACCAGGCAGCGGCCGAGTGACTTCTTGAGGCCGTCCGAGGGCCGCGATTCTAGGAGGCAGAGGACCTCGGGATTCTTTCGGCCACAGTCCCAGTCCGGTGGGATGCGATAGGTAGGAGTAGTAGCGTCTGTTGGACCTGCTCCGTTGACCCAGTTCTGCCCCTCGTGAAGGCAGTCGAGGCATCTGGGCCGAGGCTGCCCATTGAGTGGTGGATCTGCAGACCGCTCCGCAGGTCGTTCGACGAGAGCCGAGGAGAGGTCGCGTCCCACTGAGAGGACATGCTATCACTATGGCAGATTGGGACACATCTCAACCGTGTGCCCTGACCGGTTTGGAGGAGGACCAGTGCAGCGACCACAACAGGCGCAGTCAGGCCAGGTACCTCCATTATGCCAACGTCAGGCTCAGGCTACGAGAGCCCCACGGCAGGCAGTAGGAGCGCCAGCCCAGAGACAACAGCCGAGGGCCCCACTGCAGTAGAACCTTCCACCACCTCCGAGAGGCGGACCTCCGGTACAGCAGGGTCGGGTGTACACCGTCACCGACTCCAGGGCTGAGGGACATTCCTCCGGCCATGAGGCTACGCAGGGTACGTGTTTTCTTTACAATTCGTGGGCATCTTTTCTGTTTGATACTAGAGCATCTCATTCTTTCATATCTACTTCTTTTGCTCGTATGTCGGGGTTGAGGGTGGAGTTTCTGAGTAGATCGTTGTGTCTTGATACCCCTGTTACGGGAGAGGTAGTTTTGAGTACGGTTTGTCGAGACTGTGAGATCCGAGTGACGGATTGTCCATTCTACGGTGACTTGCTTATGCTGGACATGACTGCTTTCGATGTGATTCTGGGGATGGATTGGATGACGAGGTACCAGGCGTCGATCGATTGTCATCGTCGACAGGTGACCGTAGTGTCGGGTGACACGGTCGTTACCTGTGTTCTGGGCAGTAGGAGCGGAGTACTCCTGTCTGCGTTGACCATCGGTGATGTGACGGAGACTGTACCGAGTAGAGAGCTACCGAGAGTGGTATGCGAGTTCCCGGAAGTCTTTCCGGAAGAGCTGTCAGGATTGCCGCCGGTGCGCGAGGTGGAGTTCAGGATCGACTTGATCCCAGGTACGACACTGATCTCTATGGCCCCGTATCGGTTTGCACCAACTGAGTTGGTCGAGCTAAAGCGACAACTCGAGGAGCTTCGGGAGAAGGGATTCATCCGACCGAGTGCTTCGGCGTGGGGAGCACCCGCCCTTTTCGTGAAGAAGAAGGGTGGAGCGTTGAGGATGTCCATCGATTACCGGAAGCTGAACCGGGTTACGTTGAAGAACCGTTATCTGATGTCGAGGATCGATGACCTGTTTGATCAGTTGAGAGGAGCGAAGTGCTTCTCGAAGATTGACCTTCGATCAGGGTACTACCAGTTGAGGGTTCGGGATAAAGATGTGGAGAAGACCGCGTTTAGGACTCGATATGGACACTATGAGTTCTTAGTGATGCCGTTCGGGTAGACGAACGCACCTGCAGCGTTGATGGATCTGATGAACGGGAACTTCCGACATTACCTGGATTAGTTTGGCGTGGTATTCGTAGATGACATACTGATTTATTCGCCTAGTGAAGAGGCACATGAGGAGCATTTGAGGACGGTGTTGACTTTGTTGCGTACGCATCAGTTGTACGGCAACTTGGAGAAGTGCGAGTTCTGGCTCGCCGAGGTGAAGTTCATCGGACATGTTGTGTCCCGAGAGGGTATTCTAGTCGATCTGACGAAGATCAAAGTAGTGTCTTCGAGATCCGCAACTTCCTAGGCTTGACGGGGTATTACAGAAGGTTCGTCCAGGACTTTTCACGACTAGCAGCGCCGATGACCGCCTTGACTCGCAAGAGAGTTGAGTTTGAGTGGACTAATGAGTGCGAGCACTCCTTTACCGAGCTGAAGGCTCGTTTGACCACCGCGCCCGTGTTGATAGTGCCAGAGCGCGGGGTCAGTTATGACGTGTATTGTGACGCTTCTTGCGAGTGACTGGGATGTGTGCTGATGCAGTCCGGGAAGGTAGTTTCTTATGGCTCGAGACAATTGAAGATACATGAGCGCAACTACCCGACCTATGATCTTGAGTTGCCAGCAGTGGTTTTTGCTCTGAAGAGCTGGAGGCATTATTTGTATGGTGAGCGCTTCCGTGTGTTTTCGGATCACAAGAGCCTCAAGTACATCTTCTCCCAACACGATTTGAACATGCGCCAGAGGCGATGGATGGAGTTGTTGGAGGAGTACGACTTCGAGCTACTTTACCATCCGGGTAAGGCGAACGTTGTCGTCGATGCCCTGAGTAGGAAGTCGACTCACAGTGTTGCTAGTATATCAGTCCGGGAGTGGGACATGATGGAGGAGCTGAGCATGTTTCGGCTCGAGCCCGATGAGATCACTGATGGCGTTGCCATGTGTCTGTTGGTGGCGCAACCCACTCTTATTGCCCATGTGCTGGAGGCACAGGCAGGTGATGCCGAGGCGGTAGAGACCCGAGAGAGGATTACCAGCGGTGCTAACGCTGAGGGCTGAGAGCAGAGTGCCGATCAGGGTCTGCGATACCGAGGGAGACTGTTTGTGCCTCGTGGTTGTCGAGATGATGTGCTGAGAGAGTCTCATCATTCCCGTCTTGCGGTACACCCGGGTGGCACCAAGATGTACCGAGATATTAGACAACAGTTCTGGTGGAGCGGGATGCGTAGAGCTGTTGCAGAGTTTGTTTCGAGGTGCCTCACTTGTCAGCAAGTGAAGGAAAAACATCAGCGTCCCACTGGCTTGTTACAGCCGTTACCGATCACAGAGTGGAAGTGGGAGCACGTCACGATGGACTTCGTGAGTGGCTTGCTAAGATCGCCAAGAGTGCACAACGTAATTTGGGTAGTGGTCGACCGACTGACCAAGTCGGCACACTTCTCTGCCACGAGGATGACGGATCCAATCGATACTTTGAGCCGGTTATATGTTCGAGAGATTATACGTCTTCACGGGGTGCCGGTGTCGATTGTGTCCGATCGAGATCCGCGTTTCACCTCCAGATTTTGGTAGAGCCTGCAGAGGGAGTTGGGGACCGAGGTCTTGCTTAGTACGACTTATCACCCGCAGACCTACGGTCAGTCAGAGCGCACTATACAAATATTAGAGAATATGTTGCGAGCATGTGTGTTGGACTTCCGAGGATCATGGGAGGAACACTTAGCGCTAGTGGATTTTTCCTACAGCAACAGCTTCCGGGCCAGTATTGGGATGGCACCGTTTGAGGCGTTGTATGGTAGACCGTGCAGATCGCCCGTGTGTTGGGCAGAGGTGGGGGACCATAGTCTACTCGGTCCGGAGATTGTCCAGGAGACGACCGAGAAGGTCGCACTGATTCGGGATCGGTTGAAGACTTATGTCCAGAAGAGTTATGCAGATAGACGTCGCAGGCCTCTTGAGTTTTCGGTTGGTGATCACGTATTTCTGAGGGTGAGCCCGAAGAAGGGTCTATTTCGGTTCAACCGCGGAGGAGGCAAGTTGGCCCTGCGGTTTATCAGACCTTTTGAGATCTTGGGCAGAGTTGGAGCCGTAACTTAACGCCTTGAACTGCCACCGCAGCTTGGGAACGTGCATAACGTGTTCCAAGTCTCCCAACTAAGGAAGTACACTGCGGCCCCTCCCACGTGATTGAGTCGATAGATATCGAAGTGGCGGTGGATGTTTCGTATGAGGAGCAACCAGTTAGGATTTTGGATAGGCGAGATAAGGCCTTGCGTGGCAGGACTATCCCACTGGTACGTGTACATTAGAAGCACCACAGAGCAGAGTTGACCTGGGAGCGCGAGGACGATGTTTGTGCGAAGTACCTCAACCTATTCGACCCTTGAGGTACGTCCGGTTTAAATTTCGGGGACGAAATTCTTTTAAAGGGGGTAGACTGTGAATATCGCTCTAGTTAAATTCTTAAACGTTTAAATTTTAACTTGATACTTCGTGTTGGAGAACGGATTGAATTATTGGAACTTGTGCAAAAAAAGGGAAAAGAAAAGAAAATAAAAAATAAAAAAAGAAAGAAGAGAGGGATTAGGCCTCGGCCAGCCAGACCCAAGCAAGTGGGCCATGCCGGACCAAGCCCAGTCAGCGTGCCAGGCCCAACACGCCAGGGCTCAAAGCCATTTTCCTAACCCCAGCTCGACCCTTCACCTCCTCACTCTATCGCACGAACCCCGAGGCGAGCTTCTTCCTCCTCTCGTCTCTCTCTCTCTCTCTCGATCTCCTCTCTCTCACCTTCGCACAGCTCACCGGAGCTCCGTTATCGCTCCTCCTCGTTCTTCTTCTGCTTCCACCACGACCGTCCATCAACGCCACACAACTCCAGAAACCCCCTCCTTTCCCTTCTTCCTCCCCAAATCGAACCAAACCCTCGCCGCCATCTTCGAGTCGAGCCTCGTCGCGCCTGCAACCGTAGAAATCAGCAACGGTGAGCCTTTTCCCAAGCTGATTCACATCCCCCGTCACCCCTTGCATGAGAATCGCGAGCTTTCGATCTCGTTTTGGACCGAGCTTGACCGGAGAGGCACGCCAGCGAGCTTCTCACGCCACGAGATCTGGACGGAGAGGCCTGGAATTCGCACCAGCATCCTCCCCTAGTCTCTCCAAGCCCCCTAACGCCTTTGCCGCAGTCGGAACCCACCCCGAGTAACCTGATGCTGCCGTCGCCGGAGTTGAACCCAACCCTAGTTCGCCGCCTCATTTCCAGCTCAGGCCAGAGTCACGAGCCTTGGGCTTGGGCCAGGACGAGACCGAACCCTGGGCTGGGCCAGACAAGGGACGTGGGCCTCGGGCCTGGTCTGGATCTGGGTCGGACCTGGACTTGGGTATGGGTCGGGTCTGGATCCGTGTCTGGGCCGGACTCGGGTCAGGACCGGGTCTGGACTCGGATCCAGGTCAGTTCGGATCCTGTTTCCGGGTCGGGTCGGACTCGTGTGGGGGCCGGGTCATGACAGATTATTTAATGATTAATTTAATTTAATTTAAAGAATTAAATGGATTTAAATCAGATAATTCAAAGGACTAAACTGTTAAAGGACTGAATTGATAAGATTAAAGGAATGTTCTAACTGGACTGGGACTGATTATGACTTTACCTGTTAAACCCAGACTTTGGCTTCGCCCGAGAAGACCAGAGGTAGGCCCGGACGTCAGCAACTAGGAGACGTAGCTGTTGGTTCTTCTTGAGGTAGGGAAAAGCACTAAACTCCTCGAGTAATTTAAGAACATTAATAGTATGCCTATAGGATAATTAATAACCGGAAAGGTCCTTGTTTTCTTATAGGATGTGATTCACTAGAATAACCGCTTTTCAATTATAATAATAACCGGACGAGTCTTAGTATGCATATAGGATGTCATTCACTAGTTTACTTGCTTTCAATATCTTGGGAAATTTCCGTGCTGGTAGAATGGCCATGTTGAGCCTTAGGATTGCTTGTTGATTGTATTTACTGATGTTTGTTCGCCTTAAGGTCGATGCATGTTCCGTTCTTAGGATAAGATAAGAGTCAAACTAGACTAACTGAACTTTGATGATCGTAATGTGAATGGTTGATCCTTGTTAGGATTGATTGATTGAGCGAATGTTTGAATGTGAATTGGTTGTGCCTAAGGATATGATCGGGTGAGTGATAGACCGATGATACGTGGTTGGTAAGTTATGATGGTAAGCTTGGTTTGATATTGTGTGTGACTGTATTGGGTGTGTTATGCTTTGGTGTGTTGTGATTGTGAACCCCGAGGTGGACATACCGGGAAGATACATAGTCTGATGTGCGGTTCTGGTATGGTATACAGTTATATACCCCGATGTGCATTTCCGGGAAGACGTCTAGGCCGATGTGCGTTTCCAGTATGGCGTGTGATTGTTTACCCCGAGGGAGTAGTTCTGAGAAGATATCTAGGCCGATGTGCGTTTCCGGTAAGATATGTTACTTGTTGCACCTCGATGATCGATGGTCCTTTGGAGACATTCTCGGGACCTCCGACGATACGCATTCTTAGGGAATGCTTCGGGAAGTCCTGACGGCATGTGTCTCCTCTGGACCGAGGGGAAATCTGATATGATGTACCAGTCAGTGTACGGATCAGAGTCGTGGGTTTGATATTTATTATTTTGGTATTTGTATGCTTCTTTAATTTAATCAGTTCCTTTTTACATTCGTTACCTTTCCGTTGATATCCTTGAGTGTTACTTTCTTTAAAGCATTGGAACTCTTATTGATCTATATTCACGGCACCTTTTGGTTAATCGTATTAATTATAAACTTCGAATAATTGTAATAATTGGTTTTATTGATAAAACGATGATTCTTTTATTTTACTACTTTTTCCTACTGAGCGTAAGCTCATCCCCCTTCTTGTTTATTGTTCGTACAAGTTTCCTTATTGAGTAGTTCTAGAAGTGGTCTCAAGGCTCAGGAGCTCCTTGGGAGTTGGGATTTGTCCTAGAGACATATTGGTTCATATGAACTTTATTTCCTGTTAATTTCAGAGTTGTTGACTCTTGACTTTGGTTTTAGTTAAATTGCAATTGTGGAGTTTGCATTATTAAATCTTTTCTTTTATTTATTTATTTATCGCTTTTAGTTCACGTCTTGAGTCCGGTCAAAACCGGAATTGGGGCCTGACAAAGACTATGGAAATGCATGACCATGCGAATTAATAATGAGTTATCACTTGTAGTCTACTTGAGATCAAGAAACAAGTGA
Source organism: Erodium maritimum (assembly GCA_963921825.1). NCBI lineage: Eukaryota > Viridiplantae > Streptophyta > Magnoliopsida > Geraniales > Geraniaceae > Erodium > Erodium maritimum. The sequence continues at coordinate 18,045,913 of OY997593.1, read as the reverse complement.
TCGAATAAAATAAGGATGACAGTCCTATGCCTTATATTCAATGTAGATATCGATGACAAAGGGATTAAGATATTAGCGGTAAAAGGTTAAATCGGATTGACGACCATCGTACAACTTTGGGAAGTCATAATGCCCTGGTAGAGGCCAATTATGGCATGTGGACGAAATGAGGATTTCGGGTTCACTGCCAAACGTTGTATAAGCCTATAAGGTCACACATAACAACAAGCCCAAAAAAGAATTTGAAAAGTGAACTTCCCTTTTTAATTTAGGGAAGGATCGAAAAAGGGGAAGTCAAGGAGTCGCGTGAAGTAGGATCCAGATCTCTGGCGTCCAGGCCAAGTTGCGTAGCCAGCCCTAGGCCGACGTTGCGCAAGCCGAGGATGTTCCGAGGCGCGCGGTTGCTCGATATTTGGCGGCTTTCATGCAATACTGATCCTGGTGGAATGGGCCGAAGGCTTTGTCTTGACTGGTTGTGGGTACGTGGTCCTCTACGTGCTCCTCACTTGCTTCTGGAAGGGACTAGGCAGGCCAGTGCAGTCCAGATGGGCTGCATCGAGGCTTGTCTTGGTTGGTGGACAGTGCCGAGGCCCTTTCCGACGTTGATTGGCGCCACAGTTTGGAACCCAATGAGGGAACCTCTCCGAGGCGTCACAAAAAGCCCTAACATAAAAGAGCACTAAAAGTCCAAAATAATATATTACTAATAAAGCGGAATGAACCCTCGTTGGTAACTCATTCTTCACTTTCCGATGTCAAATTCGGATTGTCAGGCGCCTTCGTTTTAGCAGACCAAGTTGAGCATTACACCAAGACCAATATCAATTTATTGTTGCTTGTTTTCCGGATCCCTTTCATCTGTTGAACATCAAGTTGAGCATGTTTTCCATTTATTTTATACGTTTTATTTACTAGTTAGGTCTTTATTCACATATTGGGTATTTATAATTATCGGCTCTGTCTTGAGATGTGTATTCAGATTATAGATTACTTGTGCTTGTTGTGGATTATATTGTACCGATTCTTTTCTACAATTCGATTAATTTTCAAAAATGCATATTGTTTATTCACAAGATTTACTATAAATTTAACCAAAACTAGAAGTGTTAGCATCTCTTGATTAAGAATCCAATCCCCGTCAATTTAACTATTTAGGTACAAATCGAAAATCTTCCCCGTACACCAATTAGAGGAAGAGGAAGAGCAGTCACCCAATCAAGTTAACTAACCACCCAACTCATCGTAGGTTCAACAGAAAAACTTATGAATGGTGTGCTATGAACTAACAGAAGGATTGAGAACAAGTCCTACACGTGCATTTCCTTGTAAGCATTGCTGTCATTACTGACTCTGTCATAATTATTATTATTATAACTATTTTGGTCTGCGTTGGTGAGATTTGTCTTGTTGTTGGGTTTGTTTCTATACTATTTTAATTATTATAAGAGTTTTTATATCCGTAAACTCTGATGGAATAACGTATTTGAACTGTGATATAGTTAAGATTGATTAAGAAGCAATGTTATTTGGACCTCTAATATATCTTTTATAATATAAAAAAGTTAGTGAAATATTAAAATAATGAGCCACGCATAAAATACAAATCAATCTTCTATAGTGCAACATATTGTTGATATCATTAGAACCAGTAATAAGTTTGTTTGAACAGTACTTATAAGTTGTGTTTGAATATGTTCAAATATATATTATAAACAATTTATATATATACATCTCAACAATATTGACAGTGATACTGCGAGTTTAAGTTACACGGTAGTCGTCTCATCATATGATTTGAACACTTGCTTTCTTGACTTTTTAAAAACACGTAATAAGATTTTGTTTCTAAAATAGGCAATAATAATTCTTTCCTCATCTCACGTAAGAGTTATCAACAATATAGTTTGGTCCACTCTGATAAACAATTCAATCAGATAAGTTTATGTACTAAAAAAATCAAATCTTTTTCTAGCGATTACCAAGAAGTCCTAATTCATTTTTTAAAATATTTTATCAGCAATTACCTAATATTTTATGGGATCGATAATTGTGAGTTGATGGGCATATTTAATTATAACAACCAGTCAGAAGATTCGTCCAGAAATAAACGGAAAACCTCCCTGTTAGGGTTTTGACGCCCGCAGGACAGGCGCAACGCCTCTGTCGCTCTCGGCTTATGTCCGACACCACGGTATTGGCTCCCCTCCGCCTCCAACATCATGTCTCCAGTCTCATCTCTGGCCCCTCATGCGGCTGCTAGGGTTTCCTTGGCCTTAGCACGCCGCTGTCGCTCTCGGCCTATGTTTGTCTCCTCTCTCCCCCCTCTAGTCTCCACGGTGTTGGCTCCCCACCGCCACCAACACTGTGTCTCCGGCCCCCCTCTGGAACTCCGGTGGGCGCAGCCTGTTCCTACTCAGCATAAACAGTCATCCCCGTCTCGGATCCTCTTTTCTGGGCAGCCCCCGCCGCCTCTGCAACCGCCAGTGAAGCCGCCATCGCTGATTCCGCCTCCTTGGCCTCCACCGTGGCCTCTTTCCCGCTCTCTATCCCATATCTTGGGTAAGATGATCACCTGGTTTTATTCTACCCAAGGATTCTGGGACTTTTACCAGGAGGGATCCCTGAATCACATCTATCATCGCTGCTCTGACGTTCAGAGGTTCGGTTTTACAACGGAAGAAACGTGTCACCTTTCGGGGGACCCAACGGTCTACAACCCATACCTTGAGCAGTGTTCGTCAAGCGTGTCCTCTCCTCATCACTGACGACCACAGATTCGGTTCTACATCAGAAGAAGAGTGTCGTCTTCGGGGGACCCATCGGTCTATAGGCCCTTCCTTGAGCAGTGTTTGTCAGTCGGTCTTAGTCTTTAATTTTGTTCTACTTTATGTCTTAGTTAACCTTAATGGAACCTCTATTTTATTTCATGTCTTATTTAGTTTTCACGGCATTTCAGTCAAGAACGTCCTAAACGTTTACGTAGTTTAAGAGTTATTGTGTTTGTCTCGTCAAAGCCCTCAAGAATGTACTAGCTCTCTTTAAAGGAATACAGGTTGCACTTACTAAAAAAAAACTATAACAACCAAACTCAAGTAATTAAGATATGTCTTTTTCTCAATTAAAAACAATTTATTAATAAAGTTCGGGGACCTGAAATTGCATTAGAGATCAGGCCTAAAAGGAGCTTTACCAGATAGATGAAGAGTATGTTGCAATCAAGAGACTAGTATTATCAGAGACAAAATAGTAACAAGTTAATTAATCAATGAGCGAAGATCAGGCCGCCATTGATTAAAAGGTGGCATCTGAGCAGAGGTTTGTCCATAAAACTTGAGAAAAAACACTTGCGTGTTCCTCGAGAACCAAATATGCCAACAACGAGGAGAAATCTAATAGAAACTCATTTTATCCTAAAAACTGTGTGAACCAATCATAGCCATACACTCTTCAGATCCAACATTCACTATAATGCCACATCATCACCTCAATCCCACCAAAACAAAGATATTGAAGCAAGTTTGAAGCCAATCGGATTTCAAACAAAGCGCGAAAAATTAAATCATGTTTATTTTTGAAAAATGAGGTGATAAACCTAGTGTCCAGTGTTGATAAAACCAATGTAAAGTGTTGATAAAAATTACCGAGATTTAAAAAAAATTAAATCAGCCCCAAAATATTTATTTTTTTCGTACTTCAAAATATATTCATGACTAATCTTGATAGAAAGCCCTTGAAAAAACAAAAATATTGGCGCAAGTTTGAAGCCAATCGGATTTCAAACGAAGCAGAAAAATTAAACTTGTGAATTGGTAAAAAAATTAATATGACTGTTTTACCAAAAAGCTCCTACAACTAACCAAAAAAGTGTTGTTTTTTCAGTCAACAAGTCAAAAACTCAATTGCATCTCATCCATCCATTCTTAAATTGGATGACTTGGATTGGTTCACACGGTTTTTTACGCTAAGAGGTGGTTTCTATTTGATTTCTTTGCCAACAACTAATACTATAAATAGTTCTTCGTACCACGTGATATATATAATCGGGAGAGATTTGTGAAGCACAGTAATCTGAAAGAGATTTGACTAACTCATCTTATCAGCCAGGGCCGGCCAACAAATTTTGAGGACTAAAACGAACTTTAATACAAGGTTTTTTTCTTGAAAAGTTTACGGTATTCCTATAATTTATTAACATAATATATAAAATGACACAATCATAAACTCTACAATCTCTTTTTTGTATATTAAATCACCATCTAAACTTCAATCAAGTTAAGAAAACATACAAGCGATCCCAAACAAAAACAGATTCGTTCAACATTCTTGTTAACTCAAATAGTTAATACGATAAACAATTGTCTATTTAACAAAACAAAATGACGAAAATAAATGTCTAAGACATTTTATAAAAAAACCAATTTTAATGATTGTCTTTAATTTGAAGTAACATTACAGGTTACGTCAATGACCTTTATACTTAATGGCGAAATTGTAATACACATAACATAACATGCTCAATAATTAACCAAATACATAATAGGAACTTCACACTAAATTGACATACAACTTAAAAGTTTTAGACAGTATAATTTTTTGCTCTGTTAGGGTTTTGCTCTCTCTCGCCACAAAAGTAAAGCTATGGCTATTGTCATGGCCTTTGTCATGGCTTAGGCCATGTTTTTGCTCTTCTCTTCCACGCACTCTCTCATGCACCTTCCTTTAAAGTCTTGTGCAGGTTTTCTTTGCTAGGGTTTCTCTCGAACCGTCTCTAGAAAATGCAACGTTGGCTCCCTCCCGCCACCAACGGAGCATCTCTCGATCTGATTCGGTGCCTCCTCTGCAACTCCGGTGGTTGGCGTCTGGATCACCTCGGCATCAAACCCTAACGTCGTCTCTGTTTTCGTCGGCGTCTTTGAAGTCGTCGCAGCCGCCGCCTCGGAAGTCGCTACCGATATCCCTGCCACCTCCACAGGCATACCCTCCTCCTTGGCCTCCACCACTTCCTCTGAATCCGACGGTGTCTCTGAAACCGCCGCAGCCGCCGCCTCAAAAGTCCACGCCGCTGTCTCTGCAACCACCACACCCTCCTCCTTGGCCTCCACCACCGCACCCTTTACCCACATGATTCAGGGATGATTGCTGGAAGGGACCCCTGAATCAAGCCAGTCCTTCCTTCAATATTAATGATCACATGTTCGGTTTTATAGCAGAAGAAAATCATCACCCTTGGGAGACCCAGCGGTATCCAGGCCCTACCTTGAGCAGTGTAGATCAGTACTTTTTAATTTATACTTTACTGATGTAGTCCTGGCCTATGGATTGGGCTGGGACTTCCAGTATCATTTGCTCACACCCCACCTTTCTTTCATGCCTTTATGGCGGCCGTCGAGCCATCCTGACATCGGATTTCAAAATCGTCAGTGACGGTTATATGGATAAAAAGAATGATGAACTTTATGTTCGATGTATGTTCTTTTCCAATGGTCAGGGAGCCTGTTCCCTAATGCGCATCTACGTTCTGATCTAATATCAATAAAATTTGCATCTTTTAGTCAAAAATTTAACCAAATACATATAATTGAACCCTTAACAATTTCTTGTAGAATTTGAGGCCTTAGTTTCTTCAATTCTCAATCAATAAAAACACACATAAGAATTTAAGCAGTAAAAGAAGAAACGTGATACTTATACCAAAACCAATCAAACCTATCGTTACCTTTAAAAAGCACAATTAATTGACTGAGTTGAGAATCTGAGAGCCTCCATGAGAAAAAAATAGAGAATTTGACAATTTCTAGAATTTGTTTTTGAAGATTTATGGTTTCAGATAAGTGCTGGAAAAAGTGAAAATCCAGGCATTATTGATGCTGATGAAATAAACAAAAAATAAAATAAAAAATAAACAAGAAAAAAAAATACTAAATGTCATGGGCATTATCACTGAACTAAAAATCAAAATCAATGCTGATGAATTCCATAAAAATGAATATTTTGGACTTATATGATAGAAATTTCCGGAATAAATAACCACAATAAGATTAGTGTAGTGTAGTATAAATAACCATATTTTGGAATAGAAGCAGAACATTCATTTAGGGGAAATGGTAAAATCAAGCCACAGACCTCTACATTTATTTCTCAATTTTCATTTATACATAAAAAGGTTAAATTAGAATGGAACAATGTTACATTTATTGGACTGATATTAGTTAAAATATATTACCAAAAATATGGGGCGTTGGTTTTGTTGTGGCCTTAAGCCACTGCTTAAGTGGCTTAAAGGCTAAGTCGACCCTGTTATCAGCAGTGACTGAGTATGGTATTTAATCATAGAATATTGATCATTTTGTTCGTGATAATAAAAACAAAAAATATAACACATCATATCGACCCGGATGCTTTATCGCTAAGGGGATCTGGTTGAGCCCGTAATCGATGCATATGCTTGCTTCTGTAGGCAAGGCCATACCCACAACGATGATCCGGCTATTAGCCAACATGACCGTACTCTTCCCACCGCTCCCCTACCCTCAAATGGGGACTACGACCTTATTTGAGGCTCGAAAGAATTCATATCCTATAACTGACCTGAGAAACCAAGATCCCTCGTTATCGGCTCCAGTTCGGCCGAATTGTCCCAACAATCGAAAAATGAATCGAGTCATCTCACTAATAGTTGGTATGAATCATGTTTGTATATTTATTTATCTTCACTATATATACATGAATATTCTAATTCAAAACAATATACAAGATGAGGATAATATCTATTCACATACAAATGCAATACATTTGAATGTATTTGAATAGATATATTGACACGCCCCCGTAGTCAGAATGAGAGGATCACGAGCATTCAGACTAGTACGAAATTCAACGAAAAAGACGTGAAGCAATCCCTTAGTAAAGATGTCTGCTATCTGGAAGCGAGTCGAAACATATAGAACACGAATATGACCACAAGCAACCTTTTCTCGAAAAAAATTGAATGGCAAGCTCAATGTTCTTAGTACGCTGGTGTTGGATAGGATTTCCGGTTAGGTGGATGGTGCCCAAGATACTGGACAATGAAATTCCATGAGAAGGTTACGAATCCAGCAAGATTCTGACACAACTTGAGAAATACCACAATATTCATCCTCAATACTAGATCGCGATACTATAGGCTTCCGTTTAGAAGACCATGAGATAAGATTGTCTCTAAGAAAAAGCGCAATACCCAAATGTGGATCGTCGTGTGTCTGAGCAGTCTATCTAGTCTACATCCATGTAGGCAACCAGATCCTAGAACGGAGCGGCATGCAGATGAAGGCTAATGTGTAAGGTCCCCTAAATGTAGTGAATGATACGCTTAATGGTTCCCATGTGTCCAATATTGGGATCATGGATGTGGAGACACACTTGTTGAACAACATACGCAATATCGGGTCGGGTAAAAGTGAGGTATATATTGTAACGCCGCAAGACTCCGATATAATGATGGATTGGAAAATGGCTCACCAGCCAAGGCCCACAACTTGCCCTTGGAATCAACCGGAGTGGACGACAGAGAGCATGAATTCATACCAGCTCAATGAATGATTTCCTCGGCATACTTTCGCTGGGACATGAATAAACCATCAGTATGACGAGTGACCGCGATGACCAAAAAGTAAGACAGAGGACCAAGATCGGTCGTGACAAACTCGGAAGCTAAAAGCTCCATGATAGATAGGTGAATTGAGTCACTAGAGGTAGTGAGGCTAAAGTCATCCACATAGAGCAAAAGAAATGTCGTGTCAGACCCGCAACGATATATAAAACGGGAATGATCTGACATGTTGTGGGAGATTTTGATAGTGGCCACATAATCAGTGAATTGTTGATACATGCCCGAGGATCCTTCTTAAGACCATAGAGTGACTTCCGAATGAGGTAAACATAATTCAAATGCGTAGTACTGCGAAAACCCTAGGGTTGATGCATATAGACAGTTTTGGAAAGATCTCCATGAATAAAGGCATTCTTGACGTCTAGTTGGTGAATAGGCACTGATCGGGAAATAGCAGTGCTGAAAATAGTTCAGATGGTAGTCGATTTAACCAAGGGGATAAACGTTTCAGTGCAATACGCGCCAACCTCTTAAGACCTCCCATCACCTACAAGACGAGCTTTATAAAGCTCAAAAGAACCGTCAGAACGAACTTTATGAAGAAAAAGCCACATAGACCTAACAATATTAGCAGTACGAGGACGAGGTACAAGCTCCCATGTATTATTTTTAATCAAAGATTCATACCCGTCATGCATGGCACAGTGCCAATATGGGCCAAGTAGAGCATCTTTGGTTGATTTTGAAAATAGGGATGAAAAAGTTGAAGTGGTGAGGTTGAACAATGTGCGAGGTTTAATGATCCCAGATCTTGACCGAGTTTGAATTGGGTGAACAGGTGTTGGGGGGGTTACAATCATGTTAGTCACGGGTGGGTAGATGTCGGTGCAGCCGTGTCCGGTAACAGAGGTGAAGACTTTATGGTATAAAGTACTCTGATCTTGTTAAGGTCAAGGCCCAGGCTGTCTCTCACTTTGGAGCTCGTTTTTTCTCTGATTTATCGACTCGTCATGAGTTTCCCGCCTTACCTTATTCGAAAATTTTCTCCGAGAACTCTGAGTTGTTGGAATCTCCTTTCATTGAGGGTAAGGTTCTTGAGGCCTTGCCTGCCTGCTCTGGAGACAAGGTTCCAGGTCAAACGATTTTTTCTAGTCTTCTTTTGGGTATCATGGTCAGTTATTACAGCTGATTTTATGGGCTTCCTCCACTTATTCCACTCTTCGTTCCAACTGAGTTGATGGGTGAATTCGAGCTTTATTGTTCTTATTCCAAAGGTCCCTTTGCCTAGGACCTTCTCTTAGTAAAGACCGATCAACCTCACGACTGCTTCTTATAAGATCTTGGCTAAGATCTTATATGGGCGCCTGAGGAGGGTGATTGGTGATCTCATTAGTAGTACTCAAGTCGCGTGTATCCAGGGGTGGTAGTTGACAAATAGTTTTCTCGTTGCTATGGAGGTTTTGGGGTTGTGCGTCGTTCGCGTCCACCAGCTGTGGTGGTAAAGCTTGATTTTGAGAAGGCTTTTGACAGGGTCGACTGGTTTCATCTAACTCAGGTGCTTCGGAGTATGGGTTTTGGGGGGAAGTGGATTATATGGATCTCTTTGTGTTTACATAGTTACTCTTATATTTTGCTCAACGGGTCTCCATCTGAGCAGTTAAGGGTTTTACAGGGACTCAGGTAGGGGTGTTGTCACGCCCCAATTTCAGTAAACCGAACTCAGGACGCGGACCTTTAAAACAATAAAACATTTTGAAACCTTTTACATAAATTACTTTAAAATCACCACTTGTTCATCAAAATTAATCATTTACAACTTAAAGGCACGTCCCAACAAATGGACAAAAAGCAAGGTATACGTCGCTAGACTCAAAATAAACCCAGGATCCCGCTCCTAGCTCTTCAAGCTTCAGAAGCTCACCTAGTCCAACCTGCGACCGGTACCTGTAGGAAAAGCAGCTAGGGGTGAGCGTTCGCTCACCACCACGGATAACAGACTGACTACGGCATACTTAGCAGACAATGCAGGTAACACCAACAACCAACTCAACACCGGGGGGTCACTATCCCCAAACTCAAGTAACCCGACCGACACCCACACACTGATACTTTCCTCAACCGACTCAACACTCGAACTCGTAATGTGGACCTGACACAACGATTGACGACCTCCTCCAAAGAAACGACAGGCAACCACGCAACACCCAAGATCACAAAGGATCGCACACCAAACAAGATCACAAAGGATCGCATACCAGACAAGATCACAAAGGATCGCATTCCTGTCAGCTGCTCAGTGCCGGTTGCTAACCGGCTGGGCTCGAGCCTGCCCCACGCGCTTTGCCGATCCCTGTCAGGCTCTAGGCGGTCGACCTGTTGGAAATAAACCGAGCTACTTTTCCGATAGCTAGTCGGAAGGGGAGCTGCCCTTTCCATCGCCTAAAAACGCTCACAACCTGACGAGACTCGAACTCGGGTCAGGCTAGCCAAAGAACGCTCGCAACTTACCGAGACTCGAACTCGTAAGCCATCCAAATTCCACACCACTTCCCGACACAAAGTCGGGTCACTAACCTCGGGCAAACACAATCACAATCACAAGCAAGGTTCAACAAACAACAACAAGACCAGTTCAACACTCCACAGGCACTCATGGCCACCCAAGACACCAACAGTAAAACACGGACTCAACAACCCCACGGGCACTCACGACCTCCCAAGACACACCAATCGTAACTCACGGGCCCAACAACCCCACGGGCACTCACGGCCTCCCAAGACATACCAACAGTAAAACACGGGCTCTCATGGCCTCCCAAGACACCCCAACAGTAACTCACGGGCTCAACAACCCCACGGGCACTCAAGTCCACCCAAGACACTCCGACAATAACTCACGGGCTCAACAACCCCACGGGCAATCATGTCCACCCAAGACACACCAACAGTAACTCACGGGCTCAACAACCCCACGGGCACTCACAGCCTCCCAAGACACACCAACCGTAACTCACGGGCTCAAAAACCCCACGGGCACTCAAGGCCACCCAAGACACACCAACAGTAAAGACACGGGTTCAACAACCCCACGAGCACTCATGGCCACCCAAGACACAACTGTAACACGGGCTCTCGCCTACCTCGTACGCTTTATCCAAAAGCGCAAAATTAAGCTTCGGCGTGATCTCGGTCACTCGCCTAGCTTTCCCTTTCCTTTGTCAGCGGCACGATCTAACAAGAACACAATTTTAAACGCTTTTAAGCTTGCAGGCATAAGCTGAATTTTAATAAACTTGACGCCCAAAAGTAACCCCGACAATGTCGACCACTCCCAAACTCCCCACTTACTCGACATTGTCGATATTGGACCCAGAATGGCCCGATTCGCCCAACATGGCGAATCTGCCCGGGTTTTGGAAACGCCCTTCCGAGGCTCCGAAAATTCCCGTTTTTGTTTCTACGGTCTTAGAATAATTCAAGGGTTCCTATGCACTTGACGGAATCGAATTCCGACTTCCGAGTCATTTAATTTGCGTTTCAAGTTTCTAAAACCCGTAAATTACAATTTTTCCAATTTAATTCCAATTTCGATCCGGTTGTGGATAAATGATCCGAGGAACGTCCTAAACCACCCGAACACAAAACCCGATCACCCGAGCACGTGGGCCCCACCCGGCCAAGCTTGGCCGTGGGTGGCTAGGGTTCCTTGGGGCCCGGCCCACCATGGTGGTGGCCGGCCCTAGCTCCGGCCAGCCACCCCACATGGTGGCCAGAGCTCCCCCCGAGCTCCCGGTCACCGGAAAACGTGCCTCTCCCCTCCAAAACATCTCCAAAACGTCTCCAACAATCCCCAAGCCTCAATACAACCCTAAACTACTAGTTTTAAACAAACCCTAACTTTTAGAACTTGACAAAACGAAGATCGGTTTGGTGATTACCTTAGAGGAAGACGAGGAGAGTTTGATTCTTCGAACTTTGAGACGATCCAAGGGTTAGATGACGTGAATAGTGCCTCCAAACCCTAGCGTTCTCCCTTTTCTCCCTTCTTCTCCTTCTCCTTCTCTCCCTTAACTTTTCTCTTTTTTTCTATTTTTCCCCCTTTTTTTGCTAGATGGCCGAACCCCCCCCCCCCCCCCCCCTTAAAGTCCTCCTCTCATTTCCCCCCCAAAACCTAACACCACTACTTGTTTGACAAGTGTCAAGGTGGGTCCCACACCTTTTTGGAAAATATCTTTTTCCAAGAAATTACGAAACTTCACGGGCTATAAGGGAACGGCTCAACTAAGACCGCTGCGACGACGGCTAAGCTTTTTGGATCCAAAACGGTCCTCGAATGGACCAAAACGTCGCTCGGTTGACTTTTCCAACGAGAAGTCAATATTTCCCAAATTGATCAGAAAGTTGCCCTGAGTCCCCTGGAACTCACTTTGGTCAATAATGGGGTCAACTTAAGTCCGGTATGACCCTCGGGGTCAAATTTAGGTTCAATCAAGTGTCTGCTGAAAAATTTAAATTTTCCTGTTTTTCGCAGATTTGACTGGCGTTGACCGGGAGTGGTTATTACAGGTGTCCATTGTCTCCCTATTTATTTTTTTATTGCAGATGAGGGTTTTCACCAGGTCTTTGAGCTTGGAATCATACAAGGGTTGTATAGTGGTATCAGTGTTGGTCTATTTATTCGGGTTTCTCTCCTTCATTTTGCGGATGATAACCTAATGTTTTAGGAGGCTGTTGTAGAGCAGCTTCATGTAGTTAGGTGCATTTTGCATACCTTCGAGTTGACATCTGGTCTTCGGATCAACTTTGCCAAATCTGTCTTGGTTGTTTTTCTATGGATGATACAACGGCGCACATTCTTCCGTTCACCTACCTTAGCTTTCCTCTTAGGGCGCAGCGTAGGTTTACTTCCTTTTGGACTCTAATGGTAGAGAGGTATAGGGACCGTCTTACGGTGTGGCGGACCTGGTTTATTTTCTTTGGGGGGGCGTCACACGCTAGTTCGTGTGACCCTTGCTAACATGGTGATCTTCTTCATAACCCTGTTTTGAGCCCATATGAATGTGGTTCGTTTATTGGAGAGGCTTCAGCAGAGGTTCTTATGGTTTTCGAGAAGGGAGAAGAGGTGTATCTCCAAGGTTCTATGGGAGGTTGTTTGCAGATCTAAGGATGTAAGAAGGTTTGTGTTCGATCTCTTTCAGAGATTAACATTAGCCTTCTCCTGAAGTGGTGGTAGCGCTTTGCTACTAAGGGTCCTGTTGTTTGGAGGCGTGTGTTATGTGATTGTTTTGGTTCGAGTGAGACTGAGTCGTATCTTGGATCGCGTTCGTTACCTCCTCGTTCTTCCTCGTTGTTTTTTAGGCATGTGGTTCGGTTTGATCGGGACCCCGGGTTCGGGAGAGTTTTCGGTCTTCACACCTTCAGGTGGGAGGTTAGATCTGGGACTACAGTCCGTTTCTGGGAGGATCCTTGGCTCTTCAATACTGCGTTAGCGTCTCGTTTTCCGAGGCTTTACAGAGTGGTTGAGGGTCATCATAGGTCGGTTGCTTCTTTTTTCGTGGAGGGGGAGTGGGGCATCTTGTTTAGTAGTGAGCTCCAGGTTCGGGATGTTGAGGCATTGGAAGAGATTAGGGCTCGTCTGGTTAGGCTTTGTTTGGTTCGCGAGCATGCAGATGTGCTAGTTTGGTCTTGGGATCAGAAGGTTTTTCTACGGATAGAGCTTTTCAGGTCTTTACTGGGTGGGTGGTCCTTGTTGTTGTGCCTTGGGCATCCGTGATTTGGTTTGCCCCGGTTCCGCCCAAGGTCCATACGTTTTTTTGGTTGTTTGCTCAGGAAGGGGTTCCTACTATTTCCTTTTTGGTGGATAGAGGGGTTTTGGTGCCAATTAGTAGGTGGCGGTGTGTGTTTTGTGGCACAGGATGTGAGAATGTTGGTCATCTGTTTGTGGCATGTTCGTGGACCTGGAGGGTCTGGTCGCTGATCATGGCCTGGTGGGGTGTAGTGGGTGTTTTTCCGTTGTCCACTACTCTTTTTCTTGAGTCTTGGCCCTCTATGGTGGCGTCAAAGAGGTTGCGGTCAGAGTTGATTGGCGTAGGGCTTTTGGGGTTATGGGTTATGGGTTATGGGTTATCTGGATGGAGGGCAATCGTCGTGTTTTCTTTAGATATGTTGTTGCCGAGCCAACCATCCTTCTTTCTAGGGTTCAGCAAGGGTCTTTTTCCAACCTGAGGACAGCTGGTCAGCAGGTTAGCTTTCTTGAGTGCATCGAGAATCCAGTGGCGGTGTTGACTAGGAGCGTCTGAGGATTGGTTTGCCATGTTTGATGAGTCCAACACTTTGTCCCTCGGTCATCTTCGATGGTTTTCTCACGTCAGGTCTGGCGAGTGCTTGTTCAGGGGTCGTCTTGGGGGTGCTTTACCTTGGTGGGGTTTAGTGAGTAATTGTTCCGGAGTTGCATTTTGGGGCCAATCTGCCCATTTTCGGGTGGAGGGGCGCGAATCACTTAGCCTTTTGAGGCTAGAGGATCCACCCATTCGGTCTCCTATGATATTGTTCACTAGTCCGATCAAGGTTGTCCCAGCGGTCCCTGAGGCACTGTTCGCTAGTCTGTCGGGTTTGTGATTGTTGTGGTGGACTGGGGTGGTTGTTCTCTCTTGTACTCCTTTTTTTGTCTTTTGGGTTGGTTTGTTGTTGAACTTTTGTTTGGTGGATGTGGTTTCTATCCCAGTACCCAGACCTTGTTTTCTAATGCACTTATTTCTCTGTGAAAAAAATGAATGGTCGTTGGTTTTTGACGTTTTAATGTGGGTTCAAGTTCACTCCTAAAATACATATTGATTTTAGGAGGGGAAATCCATTGAAAACCACCCCTTAAGTTAAGAATCTTGAGAACCAATCCAAACCATTCATTTGATAAATGGACGCATGAGATGCAAAATTGGTATACGTTGACTTTATAAATAAAACACAACACATTTAGGCAAGTGACAGGGACATGTTTTTTTTTGGTAAAATCGGAATAGTACTTTTTTTTCTTGACAAATTCATCAATTTTCTCATTCCCGCTTCTTTTGAATTCTGATTGGCTTATTTTTTGCGTCAATATATTTCTTTATCCAAGGGATATCTATTGAGACCATCTTTGATTATATTTTGAAACACGTAAAATCAATCGACAAGCAACATTATGAGTTGATACATCTTACATGATAAATGTTTTGTATCAGGGTGATAAAAATACATGTAAATTAACCATCGACGGAACTTGTCCGATGAGCCTAAACGTTGATAATTATCATTTTTTTAAAACTCGATAATTATCATTAGCGGCAAAAAATGATTCATCACCGATCAATTGTGTTAGTCGACAATGAAAGATTCTGCAAGAAAAATATGTCTTGATTTGGTTGACATGATTCCCAATTTAAGGACGGTTCTTATTAGATTTTATCTCTGTGGTCTAGAACCTACTATTGTCATATCTTATGTCCGATAGAAATGAAATCAAAATAAAGTTTATTTAATAAATATCGTAGTTTGTGGCCTTCCATCAACCGGTGGTTTTGACGCGTGCTAATTGAGCTGTGAGCAAGTTGCGTGGATGGCCTAATAACACATTTGCAAATGATCCACCTATGAATATTATCACGTTTCTTTCTGTTGACCCGTCCAAGAGTGCAGCTCGGTTTTCTGTTTGGTCTGTCCTAGTGTCTAGATAACTTGATGTATTATATTAGTTGGACCCTCTCCTCATCACAAGGGTAAGTTTTTGTTAATTTGTAAGAGATGAAGTTCGGTTTCCAATTTGATCTGGTCCTGATTGGGCCCTCTACCTATATGCTTAAAAGCTTTTAAGTAGAAACACGTTTAACTGCAGTATGCCTAACTAGATTCACAAATATGTATATATTTTTTTTTAGCGAAAGTTGCAATTTTATAAATATTTATATCAGAATATCGATGTGCGTTAGGGAATATGCTTCCGAGCCATTAAGGTCAGACAGAAAGAGCAATGACTCACTGAACCTTTTTCCATTAGAAGCGTCACAAACGGTATTTAAAAGCCATATAGGCAAGGACAGAATACGAAAAAGGGGAAGGGGGTGCCGGAAATCAGAGATCTCAGCATCGGTGATGGTGGGAGAAAAAACATTTTCATGGGACCCCTCCTAACGCCAGTCCCTGATGCTCATCCAACCTCTCCAAGGATCGAATGTTGTGCCCGAAACGACACTGTGGTGACGATGAAGGAAGCCGAGCACACACCCACGTTCCTTACCACCACCGTACCCGGAGTCCAAAGAGAAGCCGGAGGCGAGAGAAGGTGGGGAGGCGTGGCCCGTCGAACCCTCGGAGGCCCTAGCGAAGACACAGCCCTAGTCATCGCACTGCCTGGAATAGAAACTAGAGCAAGGTCATGGTTCGCCCAGGAACTCGACCATTTAGGTTCGGAGGAAGAGGGACGAAGTCGTTGCTTGGGAATGAAGTAACCCAGGGTCGCCGCAAAAAACATCTCCGCCTCGGTTCCACGATCGGAGGGAGAGGAGACTGTCCTTAGGAGCCGAAAGCCACGACCGACATCATCATCGGTGGAGAGAGAGAAGGAGGCCGAACTTGTGGTGTGGTCGTTCTTCAGTAGTGGTTCTTATACTCCGTAACGGAAACGGTATTTGAGGGACAAGACCACACGAGGGGGGCAGTATCGACAGCCACAGTAGCACCATGCATAGAAGGAGGCCCGACAGGGGTCACGTCGACATCGAGGACATGGAAAAACACCATAGCTAGCGGCGCGGTGGCTAGCGGCGGCTCCTTAGCAGAGAAAACTCTCGCAGGGCCTAAAAGGGATGTGCAGAGGAGAGGGTGGATAGAGAAGAGAAGAGGAGAAGAACCATGGAATAAGCCATGACAAAAACCCTAGCAGAGCCTTTTGTTCCACATATATGTATATTGTTAAATAGTTATACATTCACCTTAAATTTTATATATAAGGATCCAAACAAAACAAATATCGGGCACGATATATAAACAAACTCAATATCCGGGTATTCGATAAAGGTATCTGTCGTTGCACAATCGAACAAAATAGTTAAAAATAATAACCTAGCAATTAGATGCAAAACAAAAACAGCATGCCATACTATTGTATGGAACTGAATGAAGAACCATGTAAATAAAAAGCACGACAACACACTTACAAACAAGTCGATCGGTGGTTTGTGTTGTAGGAAAACCGAGTCCAGTAAAAGGTTGTTTCCTTGAGATAAAATTGCCCCCTTTACAGAACTAAAGGTTGGTATGGGCAAGTGTCTTCCAAGATAAAACGGAGCTAAACCACTAGTGAGTGCTTGAACTAGTGGGGTCTGGCGACCTAAGACTGTAGAATGTCATAGGAGAAGAAGAATTGAAAATGAAGTGATTATTTATGTCCCCACAACACTCTTTAAATTACGACTCTTTAACCAATGGTCATGTCTGATTAAAACTTGACCAGATTCAAGATAATAAATCTTGACACAATGTTGGGAAGATTAATTTGTTGAGTCAAACCTAGAGTCCATGCCTGGTCCGGACCGTACTACGACACGTGTGGGCTCTATCTATTACATATTAGCGGTGACTCAAGGCCACGACCATAACTCCAATTATAAATCTTTATAAAGTGTATAGAAAGTGTAATGTGGACAAATATGGGATTGCATTAAATATCACTAATGCATGCCATTAATCTTTATTTTTCTTTAACTTTTGCATGCTATTATTTCACTCAATATTCAACGTATTGTCATAAATATACATCTTACGTTCAAGTTCGTAATGATGTAAACGTAACGGATATATTGTCGAAATTGATGATCGAAACGAGACGGGATGGATGTCGAAAAATAAGTAGTCCAACAACTATTTTAAATACCCATATGATAAACTAATTTAGAGAAACACGTGAAACCCCGCATTTCAAATACAAATAGTATTTTTCAGTCATATTAATATAATCAAGGGATAACGCCGAATCCTAACTGTGTTGGAAAGGTGGTTTTCACGTCCTAACTGTGGCCACCTTTTTGTGACATGTCCTATACCAAAGGTCACTTTTTGTCACATGTCTTATACAAAAGGTGGTTTTTTGACAAAACATGAAAAATGACAGCAAAAAAAGTGTTTTTTTTTTTGTAAATTCATACCCCTACCTCTTGTAGGGCACTGATAAACACAAAATATACAAAAATTAAGAGGAAAAACCATTGAATGTGAACGTTATACCACTTTTTTGGTGTCATTTTTCATGTTTTGTCAAAAAAAAACCCACCTTTGGTATAGGACATGTCACAAAAAGGTGGCCACAGTTAAGACGTGAAAACCACCTTTCCAAAACAGTTAGGATTCGGCGTTATCCCTATAATCAAATAAGAAATGTATGCTCTCCCTCTCGTCCTTGAGAAAATAACCTTAGCCCTAACCCTAGCTGCTATGAAGCTCTCCCCTACTACCGCCGCTTCAGCGCCGCCTGCAGCTACTGTCGGAATCGTAGTCCTATGTTCATCAGTCCCATCCGGTCGCAACCCTTGCAGACCACGCTTGGTGTGGGGGACATATAACGATAGGACTGGATCCCCATACCACACCCTTCGCCTTCCCTCTCCCTCGCCGTCCCTCCTGCGATCTCGTCGGCTGTCACGCCCCAAATTAGGTTTTGACCGGAGTCGAGACGTGAACCAAAATATAACCATAAATAAAGTTAGTTTAAATGAAATAAATTCCGACAATGGTTCAAACTCATAAATCCTAACAATAAGAGTCAAATGCTCGAGTACCACAATAAAACGAAGTTTAATACAAAAGAAGGTACGTCACTAAACAACCCAAAATAAGGACTCTCGCCAGGCTCCCCAGCTCTGAGATGTCCTCTAAACCGACTCACGATCAAAACCTGTACAACAGTAGAAAAGAGGGATGAGCTTTCGCTCAATAGGAAAAAGTAGTTAAGGGGATGAGGTATCCGCTCACCACCATGGGTAACTGTCCAATTAGGGCATACTAGTAAGCACAATAACTACTAATCAATTAAACAAGTAACCCAAGATAACGCTTGACCCTCGCTCGGGTGCAACCCGTAAATCAACCTCGACAATGAACCGAACTCATACAATTCTTCTCAACTATGCTCTTAGCACCCGTCACCTAACAATTCTCAATGGACAACGCCCACGGTTATCTCACAACCGACCACACGTGCGAACTCGCACGGCAATACACTGAACTCAGGTATAACTGTATTTCAAATTCACAGAAGATCACATAGCATGCATAAGCAATCACAACAGTCAACACAGATCAGCACACAGAGTAATATCATTAGCAATCACTGCCAACTATGGTATTCCCGAGAAATGTGTCGGCCTCTCAAGCCCGACTTATCACGTCGTCCGAACTCGACATCGGCCTGGACATCTTCCCGGAACACATCATCGGGGTACAACTCAAAATATAGCGGACCAGAATCCTCTGTCGGTCGGGTATATCTTTCCATGGCATGGGGTACAAATCACATCACACATACCATCCCGGGGTACGGTATAAACATTGCTCTGGAATACCCTCCTCGGCTCTAGATCCTCTGTACCGTAATCGCACATGCAACACATGTATCGCGCCGGAACCAATCCTCGGCCTGGATATCCTCTACCAGAATCCTCCACGGTATAGATATCATACCGGAAGCCTCGGTCTAGATATCTATATCGGAACCATCCATCGATATAGTTATCGGACCGAAACACACCGCCTCAGAAAATATCGTGCCAGAACCGGCACATCATCAGACACGATATCGGACCGGAACAACATCCTCAAGCACATCACGCCGAACATATCACACCGGCATACCATACCGAACAATCTTACTGAACACATCACATCGGTCTATCAATCACCTGATCATATCACAAAGTCTCACACATATCGTAAACAATAATTCACACCAACATTCACCACGTTCTCATAGCATATCATGATCCTGGATTCAACCACAGACATACCACATATCAAACATTACATGCTACTGGTTACAACAAACACAACCAACACACAATCCTACGAGCCCAACCAGGGACCCACATGTGATACTACAGCACAACAATTCCCACATTTACGAGCACGACCTGGCCAGCAAGTTCTTCTATCTTTATATGACTACGCTAGTTATTCACATCCTACATACGATTCTATATTATATCGATTGTTCATAACCTATATGCATACCAGTAACTTTCCGCAATTAAACCGGTATTCGCTACACTTTTCCCTACCTCAACCGCTATCCAAACGCAAGAAATCGACGAGTCGCCTAGTATCATCCTCCGCCGTGTTCGGGACCAACGTCTAAGATCACAAAGTAATACGAGAATTAATACTAATTCAAGTGAGGTTTAAAGAGAGAAATACCCAACTAGCCCCCAATTGCTCAACTTGACAAAATGGGCCCGAAAGGCCCATTTTGCCCGGAATATGGAAAACGTCTCTCGGGACTCCGAAAATTTCCCATTTTGTTTCTATCATTCCTAATTAAGTTTACTTGTTCCAACGCACTTAACGGAATCAAATTCCGATGTCCGAGTGTTCTAATTTCGCAATTAAAGTTTCTAATCTCGTTTCCTGAAATTTCACGAATCACTTCCATAATTCGTTCCGGGTGTGAAATATCGATCCGGGGTTAACCCAAGACCACCCGAACATGACACACCCGTTTCCTGGCCGAGTGGGCCCCACGGCCACACGTGGGCCGTGGGTGGCCGGACCGGACTACCACGGCTCCGTCCCCTTCCCTCCGGCCATGGCCGGTCATTCCCCCCCCCCTCCCCCCCCCCCCTCCCCCCCCCCCCCCCCCCCCGCGTTGACCAGCCGGAGCTCCGACGAACCTCCGGTCGCCGGAAAAATGGCCCTTTTCTGCAAAAAGTTCCTAACAAGCTCTAGATTCTCCAAAACTCCATTGTTAGGTTCTAAAACCTTAAAATTTACCTCTACAACTCCAAAAACTTCAACCCAAAGTGGGTTTCATCCAAATAACAACAAAACCAATTTATTTCAAACAACTCTTCCACTTTCTCTCCACAAAATCTCCATTTAACCATCAAAACTCCAAACCCATCAAACCCAAGTCTTGCTCATGTAGTTTCTACCAAACCCACAACTAGAAATTTTAAAACAGGGAAGTTAAGTGCTTGAATACCTTAGAGAATAGGTAGATGATGAAGAAAATGGAAGAAAATGAGGTTTTTGGGGTAGAAATCAAGTGAAAGGAGACACTTTTCTTCTCTTCTTCTCATTTCTTCTTCTTCAAGCTATGGAGGCTTCACACCCTCTCACTCTCTCTCTAAAGTTTCGGTCAAGGTGAAGAAATTGTGCTGAAAATTTGCCCCATGTGGTCTTGTCCTAAAGGTAGAAATGTCTCTTTCGTCCTTTAGCCCATCTCTCTCTCTTTTGTCCACAAGTGGGGACCAAATGGACTTTTCTCACCCTTTTCTTCCCCTCCAAGCCATCATGGACATGTGTTCATGTGGGTTCCACCTCTACCCAAAATATCTAAGCTCAAATTAAATTAATTCGTTAAGACCCCTAATTCGACCTAGTTTGACCCGGGTTTGACTTTTTCGCAAAAGTAGTCATTTGAAAGGAAATGACCCAACTAAGCTAACGACGGCTAAGCTTTTTGGGTCCCGGAAAGGTCCTGAATGACTCCGGAGTCATCGGTTGACTTTTCCAGTACAAAGTCAACTTTCCCCAAATTTTTCCTGTTCGACCGGGGGCGGTTCTTACAATCTACCCCCCTTAAAGAAATTTCGTCCGCGAAATTTAAAACGAACGTACCTCAGGGTCGAATAGGCTAGGGTACTTCGCACGAACCTCATCCTCGCACTCCCAGGTCAACTCCGCTCCGTGGTGCCGTAACTGCACCCGTACCAGTCGGATAGTCTTGCCACGCATACCTGCTCCCGTGTATCCAGAATCCTGACCGGCTGCTCCTTGTACGAAACATTCTCCGCTACCTCGATGTACGTCCACTCAATGACGTGGGAGGGGTCCGCAGTGTACTTCCGCAGTTGGGAAACGTGGAACACGTTATGAACATTCCCAAGCTGTGTTGAAAATGCAAGACGGTAACCAACATCTCCTACTTTGCCCTAAACCTCAAAAGGTCCGACATACCGCGGGGCCAACTTGCCTCCGCCGCGGTTGAACCGCACTAGCCCCTTCTTCGGCTCACCCTCAGAAACACATGATCACCAACAGTGAACTCGAGAGGCCGGCGCCGTCTATCAGCGTAATTCTTCTGTCGGATCTGCGCGGTCCTCAACTGCTCCCGAATCATCGCGACCTTCTCGGTCGTCTCTCAGATAAGATCCGGACCAAGCAAACTCTTATCTCCCACTTCTGCCCAACATACGGGCGATCTACACGACCTACCATACAACGCTTTGAGCGGTGCCATCCTAATACTGGCCTGGAAGTTGTTGTTGTAGGCAAACTCGGCCAACGGTAAGTGGTCCTCCCATGACCCTTGGAAGTCTAACACGCATGCTCATCGCATATCCTCTAAATTCTGAATCGTGTGCTCTAACTGGCCGTCCGTCTGTGGGTGGTACGTTGTACTGAGCAAGACCTCGGTCCATAGTGCTCTCTACAAACTCTCCCAAAACTTGCAAGTGAATCCAGGATCTCTATCGGACACAACCGACACTGGAACCCCGTGAAGACGGATAATCTCACGGATATACAGACAACTCACAACGTCAACGGTATCGGTCATCCTCATGGCTAGGAAGTGCGCCGACTTGGTCAGTCGGTCGACCACTACCCAAACTGCACCGTGCCCTCTCGACGATCTTGGTAAGCCGCACACGAAGTCCATCGTGACGTGCTCCGACTTCCACTGTGCGATCGGCAATGGCTATAACAAACCAGCGGGACGCAGATGCTCGGCCTTCACTTGCTAACAAGTAAGGCACCTCGAGACGAGCTACGCAACTGCTCTCCGCATCCCGCTCCACCAAAACTGTCGCCTGACATCCCGATACATCTTGGTGTCACCCGGGTGCACAGCAAGACATGAATGATGCGACTCTCTCAACACATCGTCTCTACAGCTGCGCGGCACGAACAACCCTCTCCCATCCTTCTGCATCAACACCACTGGTAATCCTCTCCCGGATCTCCGCTGCCTCGGCATCCTCAGCCTGCGCCTCTAACACTCAAGCAATTAATGTGGGCTGAGCCACTAGCGAACACATGGCCACGCCATCAACAATCTCATCCAACTCAAGCCCAAACGTGCTCAACTCCCCCATCATGTCCCACTATCGGACTGATATACCAGCAAGGCAATGAATCGACTTCCTACTCAGGGCATCGGCAACAACGTTCGCCTTACCCGGATGGTAGAGTAGCTCGAAGTCGTACTCCTCAAGTAACTCCATCCACCGCCTCTGGCCCATATTCAGGTCTCGTTGGGAGAAGATGTACTTGAGACTCTTGTGATCCGAGAACACCTGAAATATCTCGCCATACAAGTAATGTCGCCAGCTCTTCAGCGCGAAAACGACCGCTGCCAACTCCAAGTGATGGGTAGGGTAGTTGCGCTCATGTGTCTTCAACTGCCTGGAGCCATAGGCAACTACCTTCCCTGACTACATCAACACACACCCGAGTCCCTCACCGTACGCATCACAGTAAACATCATATCCAATCCCACGCTCTGGCACTATCAACACGGGAGCGGTAGTCAGACGAGCCTACAGCTCGGAGAAGGAGAGCTCACAATCCTCAGTCCACATAAACTCGACTCCCTTGCGCGTCAGGGCAGTCATCGGCGTGGCCAGGTGTGAGAAATCCTGGACGAACCGCCGGTAATAACCTGCCAAACCTAAGAAGTTGCGGATCTCAAAAACACTCGTGGGTCGTGCCCACTTCGAAACCGCATTGATCTTCACCGGATCGACCACTATACCCTCCCGAGACATGACGTGCCAGAGGAATTTCACCTCGGCGAGCCAAAACTCGCACTTCTCCAGGTTGTCGTACAACTGGTGGGTGCGCAACAAAGTCAGAACTGTCCTCAGATGCTGCACGTGCGCCTCCTCACTCGGCGAGTAGATCAAAATATCATCCACGAACACCACCATGAACTGGTCTAAGTACGGTCGGAAGATACCTTTCATCAGATCCATGAACGCTGCAAGCGCGTTCGTTAGCCCAAACGGCATCACCGGGAACTCATAGTGACCATACCGTGTACGAAAGGCGGTCTTCGCCACATCCTCCTCCCAAACTCGTAGCTGGTAGTATCCGGATCGCAGATCGATCTTCGAGAAACACTTCGCCCATCTCAACTGATCGAACAAGTCATCGATCCTCGGCATCGGGTAGCGGTTCTTCACCGTGACCCGGTTCAACTTCCGGTAGTCGATACACATCCTCAACGATCCACCCTTCTTCTTCACGAAGAGTGCGGGCGCTCCCCACGGCGAAATGCTCGGACGGATAAACCCCTTCTCTCGAAGCTCCTCGAATTGTCGCTTCAACTCGACCAAGTCGGTTGGTACAAACCGGTACGAAGCCATCGATATCGGCGCCGTTCCCGGTATCAGGTCGATCCTGAACTCAACCTCGCGTACAGACGGTAATTCTGACAACTCCTTCGGAAAGACCTCCGAGAACTCACACACTACTCGCGGAAACTCTATGCTCTGCACGGTCGCCACTTCATCTCCCACGATCAATGCTGACAGGAGAACTCCGCTCCTACTGCCCATGACACAAGTGATGATCGTGTCGCCCGATACCACCGTCACCTGTCGTCGATAGCAGTCGATTGACGCCCGGTACCTCGCAAGCCAGTCCATCCTCAAGATCACATCAAACGCCTTCATGTTCAACACAAGAAGATCACCAAGAAAAGGGCAGTCAGCTACTCTAATCTCAAATGCACGGCACACACTACTCAAAACCACATCACATTAACCGGGGTGTCAAGACACAAGGGTCGACTCAAGGGCTCTACTCTTAGTCCCAACATATCAGCAAAGGTAGAAGAAATAAAGGAATGTGATGCCCCAATATCGAATAGAAAAGACGCCCAAGAATTGTAAAGCAAGCACATACCCTGGGTGGTCTCATGACCGGAGTGACATCCCTCAGCTCGGGAATCTGCAACCGCATACGCTCTGCTCTGCGGTGCCTGAGGTCCTCTCCTCGGGGGTGGTGGAAGGGCCATATGTTGTGGGGCTCTCTGATGCTGGCGCTCGCTGTCTGTCGTGGAGCTCTCGGTGCCTAAGCCTGACCCTAATGGAACTGAGGCGACTGACTGGTCTGCGACTTCTACGGTCACGGGGCCGACATCCCTCCGAACCGATAAGGGAACCTAGCAGAGAAATGCCCTGGTCGTCCGCAATGGTAGCATCCCGACTGTACGGCACTTGGCCTCCCCTCAGGTCTCGCCTGACTGCTCACTGGGTGAGGTGCGGGTCCACTGCTCCTGGCACAGTCTCGGGCTAGATGGACTGGCTGTCGCACGAATGACACAACTACTCTGACAAGGCAGGTCCAACGGATGCCACTGATCCGGTCTGTCGCATCCCGCCAGAGTATTCATGTGGCCGGAAAGATCCGGAGGTCCTCTGCCTCCTCGGATCACAGACCTTAGACGGTCTGAAGAACCCGCTCGGTCTCGGCCTGCTCTCCCGGATCCTGGATGTCTTCCGGAAGTGTCGCTCCACTACCAGTGCCTGATCTACTAGCTCTGAGTACACCTGGGTCCTCAAGGATGTGACCCGATCCACAATCGCGGGGCGTAGTCCCCCCTCAAACCGTCTACAGCGACGAGCATCGGTTAGCACCATCTCTGGTGCAAAGTGGGACAAGGTGGTGAATCTCGCCTCGTACTCAGATACCGTCATCCCACCCTGACGCAGTTCCAAGAACTGATGGTGCCCGTCCTCCTGGGCTGACTGCGGTAACTACTGCTCCAGGTACCGTTCTCTAAACAACTGAACCGTCCCTCAGCTGTAACGTTCTGAACGATACCCTCGTGTGCTCATCCTCAATACCTGAAGTATCCAGGTTCCGGACAATCTGTCCCAGCCATCTCCCGGCTGCGTCGGGGTCTGGCTCCCCGGTAAAGGTGGGTGTACCCAACCTCAGAAATTCTCTCAGCATCTGGGCGGTGTAGCCCGCTGCCTGACTGGGCCCCACAGTAGTAGCTGCAGTGGCAGCATGCACAATCTCTGGTGCCGGGGCAGCAGCCTCCCTCTGGGCGATAATCACCGCCAAGTCCTGAACAGTGCGAACCAAATCCTCCAGGACTGTCGCCTGGGTCGGCTCTGTGACCGGCGGAACTCTGGGCGGAAGCCCTGATGGTCCGGCGTCATCTCTCTCGTGCCCCTCAATGGATGTAACTTAGGGACTCGTTGCCCCTACCGACTCAATGGCAGGTGGTTGCCCTCGACGTCCAACTGGCCGACTCCTAGTGCCTCGGGGTACGTAGGTAGGCGTCATGTCGTAAATATCTGCTGCACGGATAAACGCACATGTTCAGTTCTTAAATTCGCATAAAGCGACGCGCTTAAAACACTAGCGTTCACACACGTTTCACAAGGTCACACTCAAACCAACAACATGCCTAATCTTAGTGTAGTCACACTAGTTTTATACAACCAGGGAGACCCGCACACTTGTGCGTCCCACAAAGTCAACCACACAGTTCAGCAGTTTCAAACAAAATCACACAGTTCACATCACGCAGTAATTCCACAAATGTCTCAGCATCAACTTAATTCCACAGGTTCTCAACACTTTTCTTTTTCTAACATAACATTCATGTCGACATCATGTCGTTACAACCCGATTCAGGCATCCCCAAATTACGTTGTAACCACTTGATATCCCCCCATCACGTTCGATTACATGAGCTCCTATAGTCGCATCGTGATGGTACAAACACTTCAGTTTTTGCAGAAATTTGGGCATGACCCGTTTGAAAATTCTATTAACCATTCGCTTACGCGGGACATTTAATTTACATCATGCACAAGCATTCAACATAATCATAGAACACATCAAGTTATCGTAGCTATACACCTCGGGTTTCGGTAATTTCGCCATCACCACCCGCCCAAGTCAACACCCAGCAATTAAATAACACAATCATTGACACCAACCATGAATGGTTCACCCAAATCACACAGCACCAGAAAAGACACTTCACTAACCCGAGACTCTCTTCGTCTCGATTCTACGAGTAGGACATTTTCGATTTGCGTCACCGACACACCGAAACCTAACGACTTAACTTTACCCACCTAGTTGACGTACGGTCCGAAGTTTTAAAAAAACCAGGCTCTGATACCTAATTGTCACGCCTCAAATCCGGTTTTGACCGGACTCGAGACGTGAACCAAAATATAACCATAAATAAAGTAAGTTTAAATGAAATAAACTACGACAATGGTTCAAACTCATAAATCCTGACAATAAGAGTCAAATGCTCGAGTACCACAATAAAACGAAGTTTAATACAAAAGAATGTATGTCACTAAACAACCCAAATATAAGGACTCTCGCCAGGCTCCCCAGCTCTGAGATGTCCTCTAAACCGACTCACGATCAAAACCTGTACAACAGTAAAAAGAGGGATGAGCTTTCGCTCAGTAGGAAAAAGTAGTTAAGGGGATGAGCTATACGCTCACCACTACGGGTAACCGTCCAATTCCGTCACGTCCAAGTAACCCAAGATAACGCTTGACCCTCGCTCGGGTGCAACCCGTAAATCAACATCGACACTGAACCGAACTCATACATTTCTTCTCAACTATGCTCTTAGCACCCGTCACCTAACATTTCTCAATGGACAACGCCCAAGGTTATCTCACAACCCGACCACACGTACGAACTCGCACGACAATACACTGAATTCAGGTAGTCCGATCGCCGTGGGACCCCGAGTCTCTTCTCTGCCAATGTCGGCTGGGCCTTTTAATCCGCGAGGTATGCCTCATTCTCTACAACTCGATGAATCGGGACATGGAATTGAGGTGCCTTACGACCCACGCCACACCGCGACCCTCTCCGGCCGAATCCTAGCCTGTCTCCCGGGGCTCACCACGACCTTGCTCTGGTGGCTGGGATGGACGGCACGCAGTCTGAAGTTGCGCCTTCGAAGTCGGCACCCTCTCGCTTCATGGAGGCGGGGATGGTCTGGGACGTGACGGAATGTGCGGCCTTCTCCTCGGTCACAATAGTAAGGACCCGATCCCAACACCTGGTCCGCGACCACTATGGGGTACGACGGAATACAGTGGAAGCCTCTTCCACATTTGTTCGTCGGGGCTGGGTACGGAGGCGGAGTATCGTTTGGATACCATGTGGCGAAGTCGTTCCTAATCCTGCTTATGGGGCTGGTGTCCCTCAACCCCGTGAATCGAGAATGGAGGCGTCACAACGCAGGGAGACCACTGTCTGAGGGAGAGTCCGGACATCGGCCTCAACACGGTACCCTCGTACTCACCTCCCAACGTATCAGAGAGGTCTGCTTCGGTACAATGCAGCGAGAGGACCGCGTTCCTGCGTCAAACGGTCGGTGGTTCATCATTCCTGTCTGGCAGGGGTGGCGCCACAGTCCTATGGTGAATCTGGTGGAGTTGGTGATGTGTTGGGTTGGGAGCGGGAGACTGAGGACCCAACCCTGGTGACAATGAGCCTGATACCTGAGCCCCACGCCTTCTTTCTTTGCCCATGGGGCGTCAAAATACCTTTTATGACGGTTCTGGTATTCCAAGGTTCAGTGAACTAGTTTTTTCCATACTGGCCTTTTATGGTTGGGGAGCTTGTTCCTCGAGGCATTTCGATGTAATCGCTCTTAAGAAGTTATAATATTGCAATTTTTCGTTCAAAAAAAAGATCAATAAGCTGAAATATAAACCCAACTAGGGTTCTCGCACCAAAACATTTTTTTTAGCGAAAGGTGCAGATTTCATTGATTAAAATATGGGATGACAGCAAGGTGCATCAGAGACTCTCTGACCACAAGAACATGGCAAGAACACTTAAGAATGTTCGCTATTCTTTTCACAGTAGAACCGTGTGTGACGGTTTTGAATCAACGCTCGATGGGCAAGGACAAAATACGGTTGGGGGAATGGGGTACCGGAGTTCAGAGACCTCGACGGTAATGGTGAAGGTGGGAGGCAAAGCATCGACTAGGGACCCCTCCCAGGGCCAGTCCCCGATGTTTAGACATAGCCTCATCCTCCCCGACGGGGCTTCTTCACGCCTGTGACATACCACCCCAACCAGATGCAGACAGATCCTTTCTCCGCATTTCAACAGCTATGCGTCCCCCAGCCCGGGTCACCTGTACGTCGACAGCTCATCCGCCGCCTATCCCACCGCTTCCTAGGGACGAGGAACCAGTGGTGGACTCCGCAGAGAGCTTGTTCCCACCATCCGGCCACTGGATCTTCGTGTGTACAAAAGCCGGGGTGGGGGGCTGGGCCACCCACGGGTGCCTGGCTTTCCCGACGGAGCACAAAGACCTGGTTAGGTACCGGATCCATTGTTACGCCAGGTGCCCTCCCCCGAAGTGATCCAGCAATAGGTAGCTGGTTCATTATCAGCGGGATCGGGTCAGGATCCTCCCGTTCCTCGTCTAGGGCAGCTCCCCCTCCACCAGACGCCCTATGGGGTCGTGGCCGCACCCCCGAGACCCGGAAGCCATCTCTCATATGGGTAGGAGCGGGATTAACCCCATCAGGGGGAACTCACACCATTTTCCTCTGCCAAGTCCAACTACGACGAGTAGCCTTGGAAGAGGTCTCAACCATGATATTCCGCTCCTCATACCGACCGCGAACCAGATATTGGCGATGAGTCCTAACCCTCATGAACTTAGTGTATGTCGTGCACTTTGTCACCTCCACCGTTGTACACACTCTCGGGGTTTCTGGTGGGAACCAAGCCCTAGCCCTTAAATCACCCACCTCAGGTAGTAGATGCGGCGTGTGACGCCGTGGCGACAATGACGGTGGTGGAACCCTAGCTCGGCCGGCAAGCGCCCTAGGCACCAGAGCAAGGTCATGGTGACAGCGAGCCTTAAGAGGCATGCTAGGGTTCGGCCCCCGAGGAGAGGACAGGTACCTTGGAGGCGAAGTCAACGATATAGCACCCGGGGAGTTAGTGGGCGATCCTCGCGGAGCATAAAACCCTGGCGGTCCCAGCGGATCCGAACCTCGGGCCTTGGAGGTTGCCGACAGAGGAGGCCAGGGCGAGGTATGCGGGAGAGAAGAAGGTGGGTGTGGTAGGGACTGCAGATCAGACAAAAGAGGGATTCTAGACGACGCCGACATTAAATGCATGGTGATCGGGGTAGGGGTCACAAATTGCACAAGAGGTGCGGGAAGAGGGAGAGACGGCGAGGGTTGTGGAAAAGCCAATCATTCCTACTTGTAGTTAAACCCCGCACCTGGCGTGGTCTGTGAGGTCAATTGGATGAGAAAAGTAAACATATGGACGACGAATTCGACAAGCCCAGACGACGCAGCAACAGCAACAACGACATACATGAGTTCCACAGCAGCGATATAGACTAGGCTAGGACAAAGATAGACTCTTAGGTCAAGAGAGAAAACCTCACACGAAAACATTTAAGACCCTAACTTAGAACATAAATAGTTGAAAACAAATAGCCACGTTGAGAAAAAATAACTTGATTAAGCACAGATAACGTTTGACTTTGGAGATCCCAAATGAAAGAATAGTAGAGCAAAGAATAGTAGAGCCATACTATTCCAACTGACGGACTCCCGATTGATAAGATATGTTCATACGTACAATTATTATTGTTCACACGATCAAATAATGAAAAATAAGATTGACTTTATATATGTGAGTTACGTCTAGTTAGGACCAAAATAAGATAAAGAGTAGCTTTGAGTGCCTCTAATTTGTACGATAAGTGTGGGAATGAACTTATTCAAGTTTAGCATTCCTGATCGACTACCTCATCTAACGACAAAAATAAACAAACAAGTTGCAGAAAAAACAAACTTGCCATAAATGAGTAGGATTTGACGACCCAAATAAAATAAATAGTAAACGCCGCCCTATGTCTAGTAATTCGAATTCTTTTAAAAGGAAATGAGAACTCTATCAAAAGAAAAGGTCACACCTTACGCTAAGAGTAGTAAGGAGTGATCAAAGCACCTTACACTTTAACCATTAACCTACAAAAAGTAAATTGAACTGAGCTACGACCAATTTCATTATAACACAGAGGCACACAAAAAATTACCACATCTCCTAAAGTATCTATATCTAAAAAAGACCTAATGTCTTCCACAACATGCCCTTCTAAAACATCAAACCATCGATTGCGGGCAATCGAAATTACATTTGAGGCATCCGACTCCACTTCCCTAACTTGCCACTACTTATTCAAGCACCACTGAAGGCCCTCTCTCAAGACCACGCACTGAGCAAGATGAGGGGAGAAAAGTTCTGCTTGAAAACGTGTCCTCGCTCCAATGACCTCCCCAAGATGATTCCTAACCACTAAAGCCCAAACTGATTCCTCTTGGACGAACCCCAACATCCACATTCAACTAGAAAATTCCAAAAGTAGGAGTAGTCCAACGCAAGGTCAGACCACATAATTGGCCACCCACCCGACCCTGCCTATCCTTGACGGAAGAGGAATGTAACTCCTTGATCCAGCCCTGGAAAACCGCCGCCAGCTGATCAGGGTCCCTCTCAAACTCCCCGTGAAGAACCTGGTTCTTCTCGCTCCAAATCATGTAGGCGGTCATAGCCAAGGATGCCAGGTCCTCATCTGAAAGCCTCTTTACTAGAAATAGCAAGACATCAGAACTGGATAAGGACCTGACATAATCAACTCATACATCAAAGAGAAAAGCGCACCACACTACGGCCGCTGGCCTGCACTCAAAGAACACATGAGACATAGTCTCATCCCCCCCCCCCCCCCCCCCCAAGCATACCCACAGACCTAGGTCCAAAGGATACCTTTCTTGGTCAATCCGGATCCCGATCCCACGGTCAATGTACCATGTAAAAGCGCCACAGAAAAGCGCGGACCTTTAGTGGGGCTTGAAGACCCTAGATCCTAATCCACCAACTATGAATAAAGCCATTGAGGTTGCCTTCCGTCGAGCCAACCCTATCACCAATCTCCGCCTGGTATTCGGATTTCACCGTGTAGGCCCCCTTCCTCTCCAACCCCAAGCCCAAGTGGCTTCCACCCGAGATCTCCCCCTTGGAATCAGAAGAATGGCCTCACGGTCGATCGACCAAAAGAAAGCATCAATCTTCGCTTTATCCCATGAACTAGGGTTGTGCATATATTTGACTGTCACCGAAAATCGACCGTCACCGACCGTTCCCATCACCAGAATCACTCGAACCAGTGTTACAGGCGACGATTACGATTAAAAAAATACCAATCCGGTAGTATTTTGGGTGGGTACGATTTTTTCTTCGAAACCGGTGAAAAACTGACCTACCGACTTTAGGTGTATATAAAAATGTTTATATTTTGTTTTACTAACTTTATGGTTATAGAATTACAAGGTGTATATATTTTGTTTTACTAACTTTAGGTGTATATAAAAATGTTTATATTTTGTTTTACTAACTTTATGTTGACACTAGTATTCGATTAATAGCCTAACAGAGGTAAAATGTAGAAGATTAGTTTACTTTTATTCATAAATTTGCCTATAAACAATCGTGCAGTAAATTGGTTGTTCAAGTTAAATTTTAGAGTAATGAAAGGAATATGCTCTAATACTTTGTTGTTCATGTGAGGTAAACACTATTCATTCGTGATTGTTCTAATGTATTTATTTCGAGATGGTTAATATTTGTAGCTACACCAGTACTCGACTTAGACTTCCTAACTCTACCCACTTAAAAGACGTTGGTCCGAGGTTTTGAAAACAGTTCGAAAATTACAACCTGTTTCAAATGAAACCAGGCTCTGATACCAAATTGTTACGCCCCAAATCCGGTTTTGACCGGATTCGAGACGCGACTCAAGTTAAAATAAATTAACTAATAAACGATCGATAAAAGTGCTCGAATCTCATAAAAACTCCATCAAAATGATCTAAGTAAATGTTCGAAATCCTCCATGAGTCACAGCTCGTAGTACAAAGTAAGGTATAAAATGTTTAACAGAAAAGAGCAACGAATCCCAAAAGGACCTGAAGCTCCCAAGCCTCGCCCACTCTAGACATCTGGTACTCCTGTAAAACAGTAAGAGAAACAAAGGGGATGAGCTTACGCTCAGTAGGAAAAATCTCAATAACTCCACCTTTAGATCAATCCTTAAACTATTCAAACGGATAGACAAAAGCATAATAATAAGATTACCAAAGTAGTACGAATGAATAAAATATATAATCAAAGCAATATCACACTCTTGAAGATAACCGTAATTTGAACGAGTTCATGAAAAGTTCCATAACGAAAAGATAAGAGTAAAATGGGAGTATTTAATATCATGCCAACCACTCGCTTTCTCAAGCCTCCGATCCATGGATAGATTCTGGGATCACCTCGGTTCCCATAATTCCGATCCACCAGAGTACCCATGTCATATCAGATTTTCCCTCGGTCCAGAGGACGCACATGCGTTGGGGCACCGGAAACAATCCCAAATGGGCGCTTATCATCGGGATTCCCAGAAATGCCTCCAAAGGACCATATGTCATAGGGAACCAAGGTAGTGCTCCACTGGGACACACATCCTTGGGTGGAACCTTGGTAACCATCTCTCAAGAAGTAACCCAAATAATATCCCGCAGGATCTGCTCATAATCAATCTATATCCCGCAGGATCTGCCAATAATCAATAAATATCCCGCAGGATCTGCCAATAATCAATAAATATCCCGCAGGATCTGCCAATAATCAGTAAATATCCCGCAGGATCTGCCAATAATCAATACTCGTAATATCCAGTAATCAATACCCCTCAGGCTCCGGATTACCCCCCCCCCCCCCCCCCCCCCCCGGTGTAGTACCGAACCAAACAAGCAATTCACATAAGAATAAAGGAACACCATAACTGGGTCACCAATCAACACTCATCAAATCACACTTTCATCACAACAAAGACATCCAATACACTCCCGTATACTTACCTGTCATGAACCAGCGGTACATCGATCACCTGATTGTGCCCCGTGGCACAACCAGTCATACTCGATCATCCGTTCAATCAACAATTATATCAACATAAACACTCAATCAACCAAGTATGCATTAAACCAATCAATCATCATGTGAACGAACCATTTAGCATTCAATCATACAAGCTAATCTAGTTTCATTAGACTCTTAAGTTAACCTAATAATTAGCAACCAAGCATGTGAACCTAGCACACAACTAATCCGAGAGCTCTTCACAGCCTCTCTACCAGTAAATCAATTTCCCAAGTATTGAAAGCACACTTCACTAATTGTCATCTTCCTAAGCATGCATACTAGACTCATCCATTTATTAGTAATTGAAATACGATTATTCTAGTTATTCGCATCCTATAGGCAATTCTAGGACATTTCCGATTTTATTATCCTAATCATGCATGCTAAGCGTTAATTAAGAAATTAAGACTTTCCCTACCTCACGGTCTTCCTCTCAACACTCTGATGTCACAAACGAGAGTCACCACACCGTTCTTCACACGGGTACCGGCAAGGTCTTCGTTCTTCAAGGTCTTGTGGTCTTTGAACACAAAACAACCCTAATTAGGTCCTAGTTAACAGTAACAAAAGTCCCCCAAAACCCTTCAAAAGTTCAGCTCCAAAACAAGATCAAAACGGTGGAAAAACCCTTCAAAACCCCCAGACTGGTCGATCACGGAGCCGTGACACCGACCCTCACGGAAGCCGTCACGGAGCCGTGACGTGTGCCGTCACGGTCTCCCTCACGGAGCCGTGACGTCGCCCGTCACGGGATCCGTCACGGATCCATGACGCTCTAGGGCAGTTCCACCCTTCTTCAACCTCCAGCTCCTTTTCTCCGAAAATCCACAACCAAACTCCATTTTTAACCATTTCCAGCTCCCAAAACTATCAAATACCTCCAAAACTCCTTTACCCATGGTAGGAATCAACAAATAAACAAGTTTCCAAGGATTCTCCAAATCACAATCAAATCAAAAACTCCCAAAATTTCATCTAAAGTCATCCAAGAACAACACCCTCAAATGGGTTCATCAAAGCTTCAACAAGAGCACAATCCAAACCTCCTACTTCACTACTTCTTCTCCAAGTAACCAATACAAAGCTAGTTGATCAACTTCAAGCCAAAACCCACAAAAACCCAAGAGATGAGAGTAGATGAAATGAAGAGTTGAGAGTATCCATACCTCTAGGAGAATGAGTTGATGAAGATGAAGGTATTTTGGAGAGGATTTGGGTGGAGATTGGTACAAAAGGTCTCTCTTTTCTCTTCCTTTCTCTTCAAGCCACCATGGATGTTCCAAGCTCTTCCTCCTCTCTCAATTTTCGGCCAACACTAGAGAAAATGAAATGAATTTGTGTCATCTAATGCCTTAAAAGACCTAGAGGTGAAAAAGATCAAAAACCCTTTAGTTTTTATCCCTTTAATGGACAACTAGTGAAGGTAGAGATGACATTTGAGCTTCTTTCCTTTCCTCCAAGCTATTAGTGACACTTGGCATAGTGGGGACCACTCTCTTCCATTTAAAATCCAACAGTCCAAAATTAATTGTATTGACTCGATAAAAAGCTCGGTTTTGACCAATTTTGACTTCCTTCAATATTATACTTAAATGAATGGAAACGGCCCAACTAAGCCAACCGTGATGACGGCTAAGCTTTTTGGGCCCCAGAAAAGCCCCGAGTGACCTCCTAAGTCCTCAGTTGACTTTTCCGATAGAAAGTCAAACTTGTCTTAAGAGTCACCGGTTCGACCGGGATCGACTGGGAGCGGTTCTTACAATCAATCCCTAAGTCCTCCGCTTCGAAGAAGATATCGGGATAAGTGGGGGACCTTGTCACATGCTGAGCCACTCCACACCGGATTGGAAAATCCATTACCTATAAGGCAGGCTCGTTCGTACCGAGTAAACCTTTCTATTCGCATTTGGCCCATCCAAGGAGCCGTCCTCACCCTAGGTGACGGCCCGTTCAGCAGCCCGTCCCGAGGGCCCATCTGTCCATGTCACGAAGGCGCGTCCCATCCCACTCATTCCGATTCCGAGCACCGTACAGACCAAATCCAAGAGCCTGGCCAGTCTAGGGTCGAGCCCGTCCTACCCAAGACCAAACTTGGTCCCGTCCAAGCCTGTCCAGGCCCAAAGCTTGTCCTTCCGAGGCCATTCGAGGGCTCAAGCAAGCAAGTAATATGCGTGCCTTGCTCCCCTAGTCATCCAGGCAACATTGTCTTTGTGAGGTTTCCTTTTCCTCGTAGGATCAAGAAACCTTGTCGCCCAAATAATGATGGCCCTCTCCTTATAAATAGAGACTAGTAGTGCATTATATAGGGCATCCAATATTCATTCTCTCATTGAGAATCTCGTAAGTTTCACAATCATATGTGTAAACTTTTTAAACTCTCCCTTTCTGTAATAAAGAAGTAGTTTACAAAATTTTGTGTCTTAGATCAAATCCCATAAAGGGCTTACTTAGGACGTCTCGGAGTTGATCTCCTCCTCCTAAGGCTGAACAATCCGAGGAGCATATTGATGAGCTCTCGGAGTCTTACATTTGGTATTAGAACCCGGTTCACAGCTCGTAGTTTGGTATCATTTGGTGGGCTCTCCACATAGGTGGTATCCATCCCTCGGAGCTAGACGATGGTTGTTAGCCTTCGGACTATCTTTTCGGTTCCCAGTGGTTGGTCCTTGCGTTAATGCATCGAGGTGTAGATTATCCATCGTAACTTGGTCGTCGGGCTCATCGTCCAAGAGGGGGGTGTTGAGCTTATTCTTCTACGGGTATTCCCAGGTCCAATGATATCCACCACGATGAAGCTTGGACTATGAGGTGCGATTCAACTTCTCCAAATCCCTCATGGTCCTCCTTAATGGCTCAGTTGAAGAATCCCAAAGTTTGGAAAGTTCTCTTGGCTGCACTTCAGGTACTCTCCCCTTCAAGTATTTGTGTTTTTCACTTGGAGCAAGTCCCAGGCGCATCTCTACTTGGCAGCCCTTAATTACGAAATTTGTTCAAGCAACTGAGCCCTAATTCGCTCGACCCTTAGTTCGCTATTGGTCTTTCTCATGTCTCTCCACAAGGCCCCTGTGAAGGTGGATAAGAAATTGGAAGCCATAGAACGTGCCTTTCTTTATGGTGCAAAGCCGGACCATCCCCTTTTTTTTGTAAAGTGGCTTGGGCAAAGGTTCTCCAACCTCGAGCTTAGGGAGGTCTGGAAATTAGCTACCTCAAGGATTTCAACCTCGCATTGCTCTCTAAATGGATTTGGATATTTTCAGCAGATCCTGTTGCTCTTTGGAAGCGGATCATGTGTTCTCTTTATAGCTGGTCTGAGGACTCTTGGGACCTCTCGGCGCTCTCCTCAACCAGCTACTATCTCCAGCATCTTGGGCCTCTTTCAAGACATTATAATTGCCAATCTTTTCGGGCCTGATGGAATCAGATGGGTCCTGGGATCTGGAGCCCGCATCCGGTTTTGGACCAATTGTTGGACCGGAACTGAGCCCTTGGCTGATCTGTACCCTCGCCTCTATCTAGTTGCAGCAAATAAAGAGGCATTTGTAGCCGACTACTGGCGTTTCAACCGTTGGCGTCCTATTTTCAGAAGAGCTATATTGGTCTACGAAGCCGAACTCAAAGACCTCATTTTGTCTCATCTAGCCCTATTCCGTCCTCAACGGACTCCGGATAGTGCCCACTGGATTCATAACTCCAAATCCTATTCGTTGAAGGAGTGTTACTCATCCATCAGGTCTGGAATTGCAGAAGCTAAGCCGGAATGGGCATCCATACTTTGGAAGACGAAGCTGCCCCCCAAGATCTCTCTCTCTCTCTCTCTCTCTCTCTCTGGATGGTTGGTCGCCCTCAACGCGGTCCCATCGAAATCCTTTTTGGAAGATCGCGGCATGCTTATTCCTCTTGCTGCTGCTATGTGTAAGTTCTGTCCCTCTGTTTTCGAAGACTGCAGTCATATTCTGCTTCTTTGTCCACGCTCTTTGGACCTTTAGAGCCAGATTTTTAGGTGGTGGAATGTTAGGAGTTGTCTCCTAGCTTCCCCAGTGGTTTTGATCTCCCAATGGCCGGGTTTATCCCCGAAGCGCTCAGTCAATCAGACATGGCTAAGATCATCTTTTTAACCTTTTGGTTTCTATGGCTCTCTCGGAACGTCGCAGTCTTCTCCAAATCCTTTAAAGAAGTGGACTCGATTCGTACTCGGATTCAGCTATTCAGCTTCTCACTTGAATCCTTATCTCACAACAACATCACTGATTCAGACATCTCTTTTTGGAAGCGATCCCCGGTCTCGTATCTAAGCTCTTTAGCATTGTCCTTGACTTCTTAGTGTTTTGGGCTATTTTGGCCTGAGTTCTTAATTTTTTGTTAAGGCTCCACTGTCTTCTCCAATCCCGGCTTCAGCATCTCATGAATAAAATCGTGTTTGTTATTCATAAAAAAAGTGTGTCGCCCAGTATCTTAGAGGCCTCCTTTGCACAATCAACAAGCTTTTAGGCTATTATAGTTAGCTTCAAGTTGAGTCAAATATGATTTTTTTTCGCTTTAATTATTTTTTTCAATTGCATGTGTCTTCAAAAACTCATCTATACCTCATGTTATTTAATAAGATTTTATCTCAAGACGGTTTACTACCCCACTATTCTTCTCACGTTCGTATCATATTACAAGTAATAAAAGTTATTACTTTTGCTAAAAAAAACAATTTATTTTTCTGAATAAGAAACCGGACAAATTTAACCAAATACTATGGAAATTAGGGACGAGCAGGCTATAACTATACCGCTTTCTCTCTAAAAAAAATAATAATAAACCATACTGCTGGGTTCCTATAAATAGCAATACAAACTCAGAAGATCATACCCAAAATAAAAGTTGAGATAGGAATTAGGAAACATGTTTTCGAGAGTGATGTTATCGTCTATTAAGACTCTATTCAGTGCACCTTTCCACCATTTCGTCCACAGGGACTTTCATGGAGCTGTAGCCAATATGACTCTCCTCGATCGGTTCCTCTTTCTAGTAATATTATTTCTTCTTCGTTTCTCTATTCCTCGTGTTGCCACTATTATAAATAACATAATCATATGCATATCATCCGTAATTATTATTGTATTTGTGACAACTTAAGTTATAACATCTTAAACAAAATTTAAAACCAGAGTGAATGTAAGAATCTTATGATCCTATATATGATCACTTGTTTATTTTGGTAGCTGGGGATTCAACTCGATGATAAAACTTGGACTTGTAGTGACTTGCACCATGAACTAATTAATTAGTGCTTATATTGTTTGATGGTGTGTTGGTGCACAGATTGTTCACTGGATCGATAAGATGGGGATATGGCATAGGTTACCGGTGATCTTGGGGATGTTTTATCTGGCTATCCGAAGGCACCTTCACCAGCAATACAACTTACTCAACGTCGGAAGATCTCCAACCGGCGTCAGGTTTAACCCTGCCGATTACCCTTACCGGACGGCTGACGGCGGCCACAACGATCCCTTCAACGAGGCTGCCGGAGAATATGGCTCTTTCTTTGGAAGGAACATGCCTCCTCTCCACGACAATGATACCAAGGTATACCTATATATATATATATATATATATATGAAAGAATTACATCTTAATTTCTGTCTGTCCATAAAAACTAACTGAATTGACAAGATGTTGTTGTTCGTTAAAAAGATAAAGAAGCCGGAGCCAATGGTGGTTGCGGCAAAGCTTCTGTCCCGGAGGGAGTTCAAAGATACCGGAAAGCAGTTCAACATGATAGCCGCTTCCTGGATTCAGTTCATGATCCATGATTGGATTGATCACATGGAGGACACCAACCAGGTCCATTTAATTTGTAACTTTTGTTTTGGAATAAATTACTTATATATTATATAACTTTCATAGATAGATAGTGAGGATGAGTTTTATCCTGAATCCTTTACAGGAAAAGCTCAAATTCCTATTTTAGTATCTAACCAGTTTCAGTGCATGATATCGGGCAGGATGCAAGAAGGGAGGAAGACAGTGTGACAGTTTTTTTTTTTTTTTACTTTGTCTTATGCTATCTGTTTTACTCTTCTAGATGTATTGGTCTGAGAAAAGGGTCTTACTTTATGGATCATTTTCATGCAGTGTTTTACATTCTTGTAGAGCACTTGCTTAATAAATTTTCGCCTATCAAAAACAAAACAAAAACTTTTATAGATAGTTTTTATTCTTATATTTTTCAAATATATTACTTTTTTTTTAATATTGTTGATTCCAAATTTTTGATCAACTAACGATTATTTAACTTAACTAAGTTGTACAAAATAAGTGTAGATTGAGCTGACAGCCCCTAGAGACGTAGCAAGTGAATGTCCGCTGAGTTCGTTCAAGTTTTACAAGACAGCAAAGTTTCCGACCGGATCCTACGACATCAAACAAGGCTCACGCAACATCCGTACACCATGGTGGTATGTCTGTTTATTACAACATGTGCGATAAAAAGAATAACCTATAAATTTATATACTGTAAAAAAATATGATCCATAATTAATGTATACGTAGGGATGGAAGTGGGATTTATGGGAGCAACAAGGAGAGGTTGGGGACGGTGAGGACCTTCAAAGATGGGAAGCTCAAGATCTCAGATGATGGCCTTCTCCTTCACAACCCTGACGGCACTACCATCTCCGGCGACATCCGTAACAGCTGGGCCGGCGTTTCCGTCCTGCAGGCTCTCTTCGTCAAGGAACATAACGCCGTTTGTGATGCCCTAAAGGTACGTACCTACTTTCTCAACTAGTAGTTAGTACAACTGTACAAGTATTTAGTTTGATTAAACTTAACGGTGTGATCATTTATTTATGATGTAAACAGAAGAAAAATCCAGATTTGGAGGATGAAGAGCTGTACCGTTATGGTAGACTGGTGACGTCGGCTGTTATTGCTAAAGTCCACACCATCGATTGGACGGTGGAGCTTCTTAAAACCGACACACTACTGGCTGGCATGCGTGCTAATTGGTAATTTTATTCATTAATTATGCAATTAATTAATTAGTTCGTTATTGTATGATGTTGTTGTATGGTAAGTAGGTAGACCGTTTTGTGCGACATGACATCTACAGACTACAGCCACGTAACGTTTATACCATTCCTAATTACGTAATGATAGTGGAAATTGATTTGATTTTCAGGTACGGTTTGTTAGGAAAGAAATTCAAGGATACATTCGGTCACGTTGGGGGAGCTACTTTGGGAGGCTTGGTAGGTTTAAAGAAACCGGATAATCATGGCGTCACATATTCGTTAACAGAAGAGTTTGTTAGTGTTTATCGGATGCATTCGCTTTTACCTGATGTACTCAACTTGCGGGACACTTCCAAAGCCCCCGGTCCCAACAAATCTCCTCCGTCGACCAAAGAGTAATATGCTTCCATTTTAAATACTTAATTATTACCATTCAATTCTCTTTTTTTTTTGTTTTAAAAAAATTATGGATAATTTATGTGGTGATGGCAGAGTTCAGATGACAAACATGATAGGGCTTCAAGGAGAGAAGAGTTTATCCGAAGTGGGATTTACAACCCAATTTGTATCGATGGGCCACCAAGCTTCTGGGGCCTTAGAATTGTGGAACTATCCTCTATGGGCCAGAGATCTCGTTGCACAAAATGTTGACGGTACTGAGAGACCAGAACATGTTGATCTAGCTGCTCTCGAAGGTACTATCTTATCATAATCATCACTATCCCAAGTTCTCAACGGTTCATTTCATGATCTAATTGGTTTCTCGACGTGACGCAGTTTACAGAGACAGAGAGAGGAATGTTCCGAGATACAACCAGTTCCGAAGGAGTTTATTATTGATACCTATCTCAAAATGGGAGGATCTAACGGATGATAAGGAAGCTATCGAGACGCTCGAGGAAGTGTACGGCAACGATGTGGAGGAGTTGGATCTTTTGGTGGGTCTAATGGCAGAGAAGAAGATAAGTGGATTTGCAATCAGTGAGACTGCTTTTGTTATATTTATAGTCATGGCTTCAAGGTGAGCTACACACCTCTAAATCTACATTCTTGTCATATACAACCTTTTTTTTTTTAAAGGTACACATCTGAACTAAGGTTATGGTTACAGGAGGTTGGAAGCTGATAGGTTCTTCACAAGCAATTTCAATGAAGAGACATATACTAAGAAAGGACTTGAATGGGTGAATACGACTGAGAGTTTGAAGGATGTAATAGACCGACATTATCCGGAAATGACGGACAAATGGATGAACTCGACAAGTGCATTTTCTGTTTGGGATTCGCCTCCAAATGTTCATAATCCGATTCCTCTCTATCTTCGCGTGCCTCAGTAATCAAACTTGAACGTGCTATTTGAAGAAAATATCAAGTAATAAACAGGAGGTTGTTGATTCCGACCTTCATATATGGTGTTGTCGTCAATAAGAAAAATCATTATTGTTGTTGTGAAAATTGTTGATTGTATCCATAATGTTATGCATTATAATTCTATTTTGATTGTAACCTAAATTTGTATAAGGTTTGAACTGAAGCCAACTTTCTGTCATATAGTAATAACTCACTTTAAAATCTTATTGTTCTCTGTAATTATTATTGGTTAATAATTATAGTAGTTTTTTTTGAGCGAAAGTTGAAATATTATTAATCAAAAAGCAATTATATTACCGTGCGTCGAAGAACAGGTTCCTCGACCACAAAAAGGATAGATTGGATGAACAATGGTTCTCTGATCCTTGTAGTACCATAACCGTCACAAGCGGTATTTTGACTCCTCATGGGCAGGGACAGAATATGAAAAGGGGGAAGGGGGTACCAGAAATCCTGAAGGATCTCAACAATGGTGATGGTGGGAGGAAAAGAATCGTTATGGGACCCCTCCCAAGGCCAGTCCCCGATGTTATGTCGGCTTTTCATTCCTCCTGGAGGGTTGTTTCCTCGCTCTTGCCTAAACGGGAGAACCCGTCCCGTTCCAAGCGCCTTGATCGATACCTTGACATTCCTCCCGGGATAGAATCTGAGGCACGTCGGCTGGCGTTAGTCACAACCTTAGACCACGCAGCGGTAGGGAGAAGAGGCTCGCGTCGTGAAGAGGAGGCAACCCTAGAGCCCGCTTCGCCAGTGAAAGGAGGAACCAGGGCCGGGTCGGAGCAGAACATGGTGAAGGCGCAACCCTAGAAAGCGCGCCGCCCGGGAGAGGAAGAGACATAGCAAGGTCTTGGCAAATTTTGGGGGGGTCGGCGGC
Source organism: Erodium maritimum (assembly GCA_963921825.1). Taxonomy (NCBI): domain Eukaryota; kingdom Viridiplantae; phylum Streptophyta; class Magnoliopsida; order Geraniales; family Geraniaceae; genus Erodium; species Erodium maritimum. The sequence continues at coordinate 18,002,802 of OY997593.1, read as the reverse complement.
CTAGGGTTTGGTGGGGGAAGGGCGTTTCTTGAGGAGGACGCAACCAAGGGACGCCGCGTGGGTCGTCCTATCGGTGGAGGCCAAGGAGGTGCGGACAACGATGGTTGATTCAATGGCGGCTGCAAAGGTAGTGCCAGAGGAGAAGGAGGCGCTGAAGGAATCCCGTGTAGAGGTTGCTCCGACGTCCTCCCGCCCCGGGCCTTCAAAGGAGGATTCACAAGAGGAGACGACGGATGCTTCGAGGGAAAAGTCTGCACCGGAGACGCCATAACAGAACCGGTAGAGAGAGAAACAATGTCATCGAGATCGCCTACATCAAAGACAGGGATAGAAAGCACCATAGTCACGACGGCTAAGACTAGGAATTGCTCTTAAGTTGCGAGATAGTTACAGAATGTTATATACATTATTACTATATAGCAGTTTTGTTTATTTTTAAGTTTATTGTTGTTTTTGGGATAACACAATTTTCTAATGGTAATTTGTCTCATTTGTGTTTTTAAATTATGTTCGATCTTTCATTACTTGTTCTAGCGTAAACTCATTAAGAACTTACAGAAAATAACTAAATTTGTTTGAATTGACGGAGTTTTGATGATTTCTCACATGAGCTATACGTGACTAGTTTCAAATCTGAATTTCCAACTTTGTCCCTCACATACAATGACCTCTGCCTCGTGTCTTAGCATTAACTTTTTCAAAATTTATAAACATAGTAAAATCCGTTTGAATTCTTATCCTATTTTGTATTCTTTTTAACATGAATTAACAATAATGGGAGCATTTGATCTTATATTGGTTTATTTTCATTGTTTTCTTTTTTAGAGGATATATTGTATGGATTTTACTATCATTGTTGTAGAATAATAAGAGTTCTACTTATTGTCGTAGTTACTTAAATTCTACACATGCATAGAATATGTTGTCGTATGTGGATTGACCGTTTGTTTTAAACATATGATAAATATTAACATTGAATGTAAAAACTTACTATTATGTATTGGGCACGAATAGTTTGTTCTCCTAAACACCAAGCCTCGATGAATGGATTGGGACTTGTGATCAGTCAGGGTTGATCAATTATGTCTATGGAATATCTCGAGCCAATCGTTATTCAAACCTCTTGTTGTACTAATGGTCTGGTCGATAGCAGACTTTTACAGATGAAACTATGAGCTGGCTTCACTTAGGCTTCCATGAGGGAGGACGAGGTATAATACCTTGCTTTGAAAACTTTGGTCGCCAAGTTGTTACCTTTAGCCATAAGGCACCAAAGTTGCGTCCCGTAGAAGGCTTTATTGAAATCTCCCTAGTTCCTAAACCCTAAGCCTCCTAACTCCTTAGGTTTGTAAATATTTACCCAAGAGTGCGAAATAATAGAGTGTTCATGTCCACTCGAGGTATGCCACTAATATTGGCAGTCAACCGTTCATTTGATTGATAATGCTACTCGGAAAGCAGAATACACTCATTGCATATGTGGGGATGCATTGGAGTACCGGTTTAGTTAACATTTCCATACCTGTCTTAGAGAAAAGTCAACCATCCCATCTCTCAATTTTATTTTTCATGCAGGAGAAAATAAACTGGAGACTGTTCTTCTTATTTCCTCGCACCATATTGGGGACACCCAAGTATGGGGAGGACATGGCTAATACCAAGGGGTGTGCATGGGCGGTTAACCGGCCCGACCCGCACTTGAACGGACCCGCCCGCGAATTTGCGGATCGGATCTATAAAGTCTGAGATCCGCCCATCAAACCTTTATATCAGATATAGATCCGCCTGATTAGATCTCGGACGGATCGGGTTGAACCCGATAAATCCAAACAAACGCTGTTTTGAAAGAAAAAGAAACCAAGTTTCAGAGCTACCAGGTCCACTTGTTTCTCAAATAAACCAAATTCGAATACAAACTCACAAATTCTAACACTCTCAAACTCAAAGATACAAACTCACAAATTCGAATACTCTCAAACTCAAACCCTATAAACAAAATCAAAATCCAGAACTTAATCTCTAACCTCCAAAATTCATGCCTTCTTTCAAACTGACAAAATTCGTTTCATATCTCTAACCTGGGTCTTCAAACGAGCATAGGGATGATTCGATCGGACTCAACAACCCTCAGCCGCTCTCGGGCCGACGACCCTTCGTCTTCTCAGAAACGTTGGGTTCTAGAACACCGGAGTACACGTGGCGATATCGCCAGTGTCTTCAACGGAAAAACCCGACCATCGCAAGGAACATGTAGCCTAAAGCTTATGATCTTCGTTGCTCGTTGGTAAGGTGTTAGTGTTGCTGGGTTTGTGTCTTCATTATTAGGACTGGTTTTGGTTTTGTATAAGTATAAGCATCAGATAAGGTTTTGGTTTTGAAAAAGTAAAAGATGTGGTTGGATGTAAAAGCAAAAAGTGTGGTGAGCAAGAGTCCACGTGTAAAGGTATAAACTGATAAGGTTAGAATTATAATTAAGCTTAGCTTTGTTGTTATTGGGCTTGGTTAACAATAATGACTTGGGCTTAAGTTGTACGCGGGCAGATCGGGTGATCCGCGGATCACCCACTCCAAATCCATTATCTGCCCGTAAATACTCGGGTTTGGTAATATTTGACCCATATCCGATCCGAAACCCGGCGGATGAGAGGAAAATGGGTCGCGGGCCGGGCAGATTGTCGGGCGGGTTTGGATCCGCGGGTATTTTGCCCACCCCTAACCTTGATCAACACCAACTATGTCCCCAACGTGTTCATGAACTGAGGGGTGTTTGCACTAACAAACAAAGAATATTTTTGAAGATGATTTACCTATCTTGAAATGCGTTCAAATGGGCCAAGTACTATTTACAGATGTTTTATTTCATGAGTAGTTGCCAGCAAAGAAGGAGTGAGTTAGTTTTGGAGCCAATTTGGCAATCTTAAGTCCATGGATAGATCCCCCAAACTCCGATTGTTTGAGTATCTTAGTTAGACCTTCTATGATATAGATGAAGAGGTGAGGGAAAGCGGGTCCATTGATGTATACCATGTTCCGGTCAGACAAAAATCTTCATGGTTTGATCTTGCCTCGATGTCATAGATGATAAAGTAAGTGCATTCTCTAAGAAGGTTTATCCAAGCATTGCTAAATCCAAAGGCATGTAGCATATCCCACAGAAGGGGTCATTCCGCTTTATCATAGGCATTGCTCATGTCTAGTTTTAGAGTTACAACACTGATTCCCCCGTTGCTTGGATTTCATAAAGTGGAGCATCTCGAATGAGAGTAGGATGTTGTACTGGATTGATCTTCATGGTACAAAGGCTCCTTGAGTATCTGAAATAATAACATCCAACAGTGGCTTCAAGTAGTTAACCACTACTTTGGAAACTATCTTGAAAAGTATATTGCCCAAGGCAATGGGATAAAGGTCCTTTAGTGATGTAGAATTGGCTACCTTTTGGATGAGGACTACTGTCGGCTTATTTATACTTTCCGGAACTGGTTCCCTTAAGAATATAGTTTGTACATAACCCACTATATCTCCTGACACCGTTGTCCAGTATCTCTGGTAGAAGAAAGGGTAGAGACCGTCAAGAACTGGTGATTTGTTTGGACCCATCGAAAAGTTCACGTCCCGCACCTCCTCGGATGTGACTAGCAACATGATTAGTTGGTTCTCAATCGGGGAAATTTGTTCCGTTAGTTCTAGAATAATCGACGTCTGGTTGGAGGGACAAACGGTAAAGTTGTTGGTAGGAAGAACATTGTGAGATATAAGCTTTGAGTCCCAAGAGATAATATCGTTATTCTCTGATTTTAGTTCCATGAATCTGTTCGTTTTCCTTTGTTATGAAGGCGCGTCATGAGAGAATTTAGTATTACGGTCACCTTCAATAAGCCAATGTTGTTTTGTCGTCTGTCTCCAAAAGTTTTTCATAAATCTAGAGCTATCTCACAATGTTTCGGTAAAACCTCTTGAAAGTGGGTCTACGACTTGTCCCCTGGTTGTTGAGAGTAGCGATCTGCCACTCAAGAAATCTTGTTTTTCGTTGGTTCTGGTTATAGACTTCTTTTCCCCAAACATGTAGAGTTCGTCCCACGCGTACAATTTTATAGAGGATAGGCTTTGTCCTAGAGTTTTGGATTTTAGTTCTACAAGAAGGGTCGTTCTCCCACACATTTTTAGAGTGGAAACATGAGAGTTCTCGAGTTTCCTTAGGTAAAAATGAGTCCAAGAGAATCGATAAGTGATCTAATGTTGATAGTCCTCTTATACTTAAATTGAGGTGGGGATGATCCTTGGCGAAGCGATAAAGGACTATAACTCGGTCTAGCTAGATTTCAATGCAATTGTGTTCCTCTTTCTTCGTCGTCCAAGTGAAATTGTAGCCTTCAAAAGGAACGTTCTGGAGACCAATTTCCTGTAGTACGTCCCTGAATTCTAAAATCAAGTGATATGGGTACATGATTCACCCCTCTTCCCGTGCTGGTACAACACATCATTCATGTCTCCGATAATCACCCATCGATCTGTGGTGGCATTGTGGGATGTACCTAGATGGTAGAGTGTCGCCCAATTACATCACTGTTCCTCACGATATGGTTCCCTGTAAAAACGGTAAATCCAAAATCCTCCTCACCCTCTCTATTAGAGCAGCCACATCAAGAGGGGGTTTGGGCGAGGCAAGGGCGGGAGCAGAAGGGGAAAGGAATCAAGGTTCGGGGTTCGCTTGATGTGGGGAGGGGGAGTGAGGGGCGCGAGTCAAGGGGCATTGGATGAGGGTTCGGGGGCAGAGGCGCGAGGCATTTTTCAGCCTCGCTGCCTCGCGCCTCTCTGCCTCTCTGCTGCCCAATAGCAGCTTGCCATGTGTCCAGGCCGGAAAAAAAATCAGTTGAATATCTGATTTGTATATATAAATATAAATATATATTTAATAATTATTTTTTAATAAATATATAAACAAAAAATAAATGTTTTTAATTTAAAAAATTAGTTTTAAGTTTCAAACATCAGTTTTTAAATTTTAAAAAACAGTTTTTTATTTTAATAATCATTTTTTGTTGCGATAAAAAAATATCCGACGACGAGGCTCAAACGTTATTATGAAGAATAGTAACTGTCACTATTTCAAAAAAATATATATATGGTATTAGTAACGGTCATCAAAGAATTCATCATTGTAGAAGCTTATATCGACCAAATGAATTGTCAATTTGAATTATGTATTTTTTTATTGAATTAATATTTTTTTAATTTTGTATTTTATTAATGAACTTTTATTTCTATTTATTAATTTTATTTCTATTTTATTTATTAGTTGTTTATTTAAAAATAACGTTAACAGATTCAGTTAAAAGCTTAATTAATTACACAGTCAGCATTTCTGAAAATCATGCCCCCCATACTTGCCCCTCTGATGTGCAGCACACAAAATTTAGGGGAGCAGGGGGCTGAACCCTGCCCAGTCAGCAAAGGGTTCAGCCTCAGGGTTCGTGATCCCCCCTCCCATTGATGTGGATGCTCTTATGGACATCTCTTCCTTCACGTCCGCGAAGGTCGAGTCACTCCAAAAAAAACGAGACCATCCTTGCGACCGATAACGTTGACGACGTGCCCCGATGAAAAACCAGATTGAAGTCGTAGACTAGGGAGGAAGGAAGCCTTACCAATGGTTTCGTTGAGGAAGAGAAGATATGCCTTGTGACGCAGTGCTATCTCCAACAGATATTGATTTGTTGTAGGTTTTTGTACTCTCCGACAATTCCATGCGACGATCATCACAAGGCGCCGACGTTAAATAAGAAGCAATAGTGAAGTGGAAACCTAGAGGATCAGCTGAGGGTTTGTTTCCTTCGACTATTCGTGACTTGTTGTGGACGGTAGCGATCACATCGTTCTCCAATAACAAACCACAACCCTCCCAACGATGGCTCGGATCAAACTACACATTTGGTTCTGCCAGTGAATCGTCCTAGAGGAGAAACAAGTGTAGGTCTCTTCGGCTTTTTCTCCGAAAAATTACAATTATGTTGTCAAGAAACCCTAGTTCATCCGCAGCTTTCCATTAAAATGCTTTATAGAGGGATTCTTAGAACTTATGTACATAAGTTTGGAATCAAAGAGTCATAAGTTTGATCATCTTAGAACTCGTGACAAAATATTTGGCGTTACAATGTACTATACATGCTTGTACTAATATAGTTTTGGACTGATACATTAACTTCATACATTAAGGGTTATGATTTACGGACAAACACAACTTTGTATGTCATGTAATGTAGGAATTTGATGATTTATATTGAAAACTATTAGTTTTCAAATGCGTCTTAAATTTATTAAAGTTCTTTTTTCCATAACTAAGATGATGTATCCTTGAAAACGAAGACAAAAACGAAAGGTCACAAAATCGATTTAGCTTACAAATTGAGGGGTGAGGGGAGGAGGGGGGTGATTCTCTATTTTCGGGTCGAACACAATGCCGATTCGGCGTGTTTAGTTATATGAATCGAAGAAACTGGCACGCACAACCGATTCTGCAACGACTTGTTTGACAAACAAAGTAGAAAGGTCGCATGATTTAGAAAATAATTTTTAAAAACAAGTCACCGAATCAACTCCCTAGACAATATGTACTCTTAAAACCCAAAACAAGTCCCGTGACAATTTTTACCCCCAAAACATAAAGGTAAAATCATTTACTTCTATTATCGTCAATACTATCGAGATCGTGTATCTAATGCACCTGAAATTGAGGTAATCAAATCGACAAGCTGAAAAGAATAGTTTTGAATCTAACTCAAGTGGGTGTATAATCACTATGAGCGCTCTTAGATCATGTACATCGTTGGGGTTTCATTGAATGGGGTCGGATTCACTAATCTCATATGTGAGCCCTTGCAAAAGAACCCTTAACTTGTTTTCCACATCGTGGGATTCACAACAAGGGTTCACTAAAGATTTTCATATGTTGACTGTATAATTAGTAGTGGTTTGTTGAACTTATTAAATACCGATTTAAAACAGTAAATACTAAGAAAATTAAAAATTAAATGAAATAAACAAATTAATAATAAAATATATCTTGAAAAAAAAATAACTAAATTGATTATACTATGTTAAAATTAAATAAATCTTTAATTTTGAAGCTTCACATTTTATCCATTCCTGAATCATACAATCCAAAACATACAACTTGAATCTTACAATCCAAAATATAAAATAAATACAACCCAAAACCACACATCATTTTCCCCTGAGCATACTTATCTTAACGACCTTGCATGAATTCCACAACGCCCACAAAATTTATGTGTGTTCTTCCAACTCAGTCTCGGTCATCTCGGAAGTGTCCTCTTGTTTCATTTCTCTGTATTTTTTGAAGAGGGTGTTCCATTCTTGGGACAACTTGATCATTTTGTTCGCATTTTCGGACTTTGCTCGATCTGCATCTATCTTGGCTCGATCCATTTCCCCACATGCAGTCACATGATCCAACGCCGATTTCCTATTCCTCTTCATGGACTTCTTGCCCAACAGACGCTCTTCAAATGGAGGTCACTTCATTTACCAGTACACTTTCCCGAGAGGTATAGTATCATCACCGTCAGGATTTGAGGGATCCTCACCAGTTGGAGTCGAAGGGGCCGGGTTTAGCTATAATTCCTAGACGGCTCTAAATGTTGTCTCTTATCCCCGACCGTGCCTTCCTCCACCAAAAAAAAATTCCACATACTTTAAGGTAGCATACCAATGCTTGAGGTTGAAGATCTTCGGTTGTTTTCGTTTAGTTCCTTGGCCATTTGGATGTAATCATCCTCGGAGTAATCGTTTATACAAATCTGCTTTACCCACCTCAGTAGATCTAGGGATGGCAACGGGTCGGGTTTGAGGCAGGTTTTGCGAAACCCGAACCCGACCCGAACCTCAACCAGACAACCCGAACCTGACCCGAACCCGAGGCTGACCCAAAATTCCCCGACCCGTTTTGAACCCGGTCGGGTCGGGGAAAACCCGACCCGTCCCGCCTCCTTCACGTCTGTCCAGGCCAATCCACCTCATTCAAGCCCCGTCCATGAATCGATCCATGAAATGACACAAAAAGTGTTACAATGAGACTCAAACACAAGACCAAATACAGCTATTGTTTTTTTTGTTATGTAATTGTTTAAAATTTATATATACAATCATAAGCATGTGTTTTGTATAAACATACTTAAATTTTTCTAAACATACGTAATTTTGGATCATTAACATGGTAATCATGCCAATTAACTTTATCTTGCACATACTCAAAATTTAAAACATAAACATAAATGAGAAAAACAAAATAAGAGACATTTTCATGTTTTTCCTAAGTATTTGATTCTAGCTTAACATATATTAATTGAACCTGTTATGATTGAAGCAAACAATTAAATTAATGTATTTAAAACGAAATAATCATTATTTATTATTTTTCATAATCACTATTTAAAACGATATTTAAATTCATACGTAAATACATACTCAGCTCTTATCATGTAAATCCGCTATTTATATTTATAGATTACTATCATAACAATAACACCAAGAAGTGTCAGTTGAGTTGGTAAATTCTCTCTTGTCAAGACTTGAAGGTCTTGGGATCAAACCCCCTCATTAACATTTTTTCCAATGAAGTGAATATGGACAATAATACTTGGGCTACATGAACTTGGGCCTCAACCAACACTATCGGGGCGGGGAGTGCCAAACCCGGACCCGGTCAACAACCCGGTCAACGCCCCGATACCTGACCCGCTGGCAGAAAAATCCGATCCGAACCCGCCCCGATCGGGTCGGGCAGCCGGGTCCCCGTCGGGTCCGGGTCAAATTGCCATCCCTAAGTAGATCGTGGAATTTCCGCACGCGAGAGTAAGATTTGTTCTAGTGTTTTTTGATTTGTTTCCAATCCATTGGCATGTAACGGCACACGTTGTTGTAACCTTTCACAATTTCCCTTAGAAGGTACTACCCTCTTGTTGGTTGCCCTTCGTTGCATTTCTAAAGGTGCGTAGCCAGGTATCGATGAGGTGCATGTCCGCCTAAACGGTCCATTTTCTTCTAGTTCCTCCTCATTGTTGGGAAGGCCCGACAGTGGACGACTGAGAAGACATTCTCGTGCCGCTCTTGATGTAGGGGTAATAGTGGGAATCATCGAGGTATCCGTATATTTAGGGACCGAGGTTGGGGTTGGGGTTCATAAAAGAGGGGAGGGGGTAGTTGTACGTAAGGGTTCGGAATAAAATCTGGATGCATGTACGGGTTACTCTACATTGAACTTGTGTTACTCTAGTGTGAACTTGTTTTGTTTCAGTGGAGTACGTACCTGAGTCTCGTCGTTAGACATTTTTTTGTTCGGAAAATAAGTTTTGTGGGAAGTGGAGTTTGAGAGAAAAAAAAAATTTGAGATCATGGTGGATTGATGAAAGGGATGAGGGGGTATTCATTGATTGGGCGAACAAGACTCGTGAAACCCAATTCACAGTTTCGATTAACTATTTAGTGAATCGGAACCAAACGAGTTGCACACTACAACGTGCTATTTGCGGTTCGCTGTCCACCAAGAGCATATCCTATGGTATTAGCCTACGTAGTTGTAGGGAGAAGTTGTAGGAGTACATTTTGAGCTTCTCTCTCCTCCAAACAACTATTTCCTACAACTACTTCTACAATGGTAACAATTACCTAGTTGCAGGAGCTTGTTGTTTGCACTTTTTGTATTTTCAAAACAACCTCAAATTAAACAAGTTATTTTATTCATGCCAAATTAAAAATATATGCGATAATCAAATTACATACGACATTGACACAAACCCGATGACCATTCAACTAATTTTTAATAGCGTCAATGTGCAGACGCCACTTCGGTTAATCTTTGAGCATATCCCACACAGCTCGTTTAGTCATTGCTTTGTTTTTGTCTTCGTAATCAGCCACGCTCGCATGACAGATTTTCTCATCACTTGCTCCTTTTCTAGGAGTGTTGAGATGGTCCCGGTATATCTTATTGAATGCCTTGCACTTTTGGCTCGCTTTGAGTATATTGAGAAGGTTGCTCATTGGTGCATTGCGATTGCGGCCATTGAGAAAGTTGGAGCGGGTTGAATTACAATGTCATAGATTGGGTGGGTTGGAGGAGGGAGGTGTAGGATTCGATGTGACAGTTGAACTCTTCTTCCGTGTGAGACGACTCGTCCATGTTCAAGGAGTAGATGATGAAATCAAAGTTTGTCGGGTCGGCCATTGTTATGCGATGTAGGAAAAATAAGGAGAAGAAGAGAAGAGAAAATGTGTAGAAGAGAAGATGTGTGATTTTTGGGTAGGGGTCAAAGTGTATCTATAGGAAATTTTAGTTTTTTTTTAAATCTGCTGTAGTCGTGCGTCGCCTCGTCGTTGACCCCCCCCCCCCCCCCCGCGCGATTAGTCGTTGGGGATGAGAGGACGTGTCACATCGTTGCAGGTTCCTGAGACAACGGGTTGTGACGACTCGGTCTGAGGCGACTCATGCGTCGATAAGACGATGTATGAGTCGTTATAGGAACTGCGACGACACCAAAACAACGGCTTCGCATCCACCATTACAGATGCTTTAAATAGTGAATCGCAATTGTGTAGACGCTCTTAGGTTTGGACACCTCTAACTTAGAGCATGAACAACGGAACGCCCCTCGCCCCCGACCCGCGCACGCTCGGTCCGAGGACCGCGGTCCGACCCATTGTGGGAGCGAAAAAACGCGGTCCGCGTCCCTGAAAAACGCGCTACCGGGTGCGCTCCGCGCTCCTCGCCCCTCAGTTACTGGCCGGGCGCGTGGTCCACGCTCCTCGCTCCCTCGATGTGCTGGCCGTCTCCCGTGCCGCCACGTGGCCACCTCAGATGACCGTTTGACAACGGTCACAAACGGCTACTTTTTTTAAATTAAAAATCAGCAAAATTAAACCCTATAAATACCCATCCCCCCTTCTCATCTTTTCCACACCAATCTCCACTTTCACTCTCCAACTTCACTCTCCCAATCCCAAATTCTCCTCTCTCATTTCAATTATTCTCGTTAAAAATGTTGGCCGACGCAGGGTCCTGTGCACAGTCAGCTGGTGACGAAGTCAGATTCAGCACCGAAGAACTGGCACAGAATTTGCAAGACATTCTAGCGGACAATCGGGACAACTCTGCTTTCTCCCCATACTCGCAACCAGAGTCGAGCTCAGGTAAGTGCAAACTTATTATTTATGTAACGTAATTTTTTTAATTAATTGATTGTATGTAGTTAATGTATTTATTGAATTTCTGTAATTACTTCATTGTATTTGTTGTATTAATTTTAATTAATTTTTTTAATTAATTTATTGTAATAATTTTTATAATTATTTTATTGTACTAATTTATTATATTACTTTATTGTATTCATTTATTGTTTAGGGCAATTCCATCCCCAACAATTTCAAATGGCGCCAGGGTTCCAGATGCCACCACAATTTGGTATGCACCCACAAGGGTTCCAGACGCCACCATTTGGAACGAACCCATAAGGGTTCCAGATGCCACCCCAATTCTACAACTACCCCGGGTACACACTACCCGACGTACAACTCCCCCAACCATCCTCTGCCAGACCTTCCCAACGATGACCCCGAGCACCACAACCGGATGGGCGGACATTCAGCAAGGAGGAAGACATCCACCTCATAGGCTGCTGGTTGAGTACTACAAAAGATCCCATCAAGGGCAACTCTCAAGCCGGAAACACATTCTGGTGCACTATTGGGAGAAAGTACAACTCGAAGGCAAGTCTCCAAGATCGCGGCTGGCAAGCTCGCAAGAAACGTTGGCTCAGAGGTTCTGGGCAGACAAGTTCACTACGAATGAAATGTGGGTGCACGCAGGGAAAGTGGGTGACCACCCACCAAAGTTCGACCTGGATCATTGGGTGATGAAGCTCGAGGGCGTCGACAAGTTCACTGCCGAGGAAGGCACAATGCGTAATGTCCGCCAACAACAAGTACGCCAACAACTACAACGGTTGGATGAGGCTGAGGCTTACAGCTCAACCCCACCCACAAGCACAGGGGACGATTACACACCTTTCAGTGGTGAGTCTCAACAACCAGAATGGGGAGCTTCTGAAAACTACGAGGGGAATGAGGTCCCTCTCAGCGACACAACCCCATCCCCTGAGGCCGCCCCAAGTCCCCCTCCCCGGACCCGACCGCAAGGAAAGAAGGCAGCGAAGGCCTCAAACAAGGCGACCCTCCTCACGGCCCAAATGTCTGCCTTCGCTGACATGGAACATTCACGGCTGGAGGCTGAACGTACACGACTGGAGGTTGAATGTACAAGGGATGAACGTCATGCAGAACGGACCCGCATGCTACACAAGATAACCGAAAAGTGGGAAGCAAGCATGACCTTCTATATGACTTTGTATAATACTGATACCTCCAGTTTCAGCGAAGAACATTTGGCAGAGCACAATACATTGAAGGCCCGAACCCGAAGAGTCTTGGATACCTTTGAAGATGAACTTGAAGATCTTCGACGACAACCACCACCGGATGCTTCTTGAGCATATACTTTTTTGTGGGTTGTATTAAAAGGGGATCAATAAGATTAAAAGTTAAATTATTATTCGTGTTCAATTTATTTATTATTTTTCATTCTCATTAATTATTTTTTTCACATTTGTTTATATTTTAAATAATTTAAACGGTTTCTGATAAAGAATTAAATAAAACAGCAAAATATCAATTAATAATCCATTCAGCATCCAGTCAGCACATGACCTCACTCCCAGGACCTCAGAGGGCCTCTCCATTGCAAAACACCCACTATTATGCACTCCCAGGGCTTCACTTTTGTCCAGTCAGCACAAGGGTCTCACTCCCAGGATCTCACCAAGGGCCTTGGTGAGGTCCTGGGAGTGAGGCCCTTGTGCTGACTGGACAAAAGTGAAGCTCTGGGAGTGCAGAATAGTGGGTGTTTTGCAACAGAAAGGCCCTCTAAGGTCCTGGGAGTGCAGAACAGTGCTGACTGGATTATTAATTGATATTTTACTGTTTTATTTGATTCTTTATAAGAAACCGTTTAAATTATTTATAATTTAAACAATTTTGGAAATAATTAATTAATAAATAAATTTAACACGAATATAAATGAACTTCTAATTTTATTCAACCCCTTTAATACAACCCACAAAAAAGTACATGCTCAAGAAGCATCCGGTGGTGGTGGTTGTCGTCTAAGATCGTCAAGTTCATCTTCAAGGGCATCCAAGACTCTTCGCGTTCGTCTCTTCAATGCATTGTGCTCGGCCAAATGTTCTTCGTTGAAACTGGAGGTATCAGTGTTATACAAAGTCATGTACAAGGCCATGCTTGCTTCCCACTTTTCGTGTATCTTCTGTAGCGAGCGGCTCCTTTCTACATAGCGTTCCTCCCTTGTACGTTCAACCTCCATTCGTGCACGTTCCAGGTCGGCGAAGGCAGACATTTAGGTCGTGAGGATGGTCGCCTTGTTTGAGGCCTTCGCTGCCTTCTTTCCTTGCGGTCGGGTTCGGGTAGGGGGAGTTGGGGCGGGCTCAGGGGATGGGGTGTGTCGCTGAGAGGGACCTCAGTCCCCTCGTAGTTGTCGGGAGCTCCCCATTCTGGTGGTTGGGACTCACCACTGAGAGGTGTGTACTCGTCCCCTGTGCTTGTGGGTGGGGTTGAGCTATAAGCCCCAGCCTCATCCAACCGTTGTCGTTGTTGGCGTACTTGTTGACGGTGGACATTTCCCATTGTGCCTTCCTCGGCAGTGAACTTGTCGACGCCCTCGAGCTTCATCACCCAATGATCCAGGTCGAACTTTAGTGGGTGGTCACCCACTTTCCCTGCTTTCACCCACATATCCTTCACACGTCTCATGTGCTCGTCGTGGTTGGCGCCGCTCGCATACTCGTCCTTTGAGGACTTCAAATACCCGAGGAACCTCCTTGTCTGCCCAGAACCTCTGAGCCAATGTTTCTTGATAGCTTGCCAGGCGCGCTCTGGGAGACCTCCCCTCGAGTTGTATTTCCTCGTAACAGCGCACCAGAATATGTTTCCAGTTTGAGAGTTGCCCTTGATGGGGTCTTTTGTAGTACTCAACCAGCAATCTATGAGGTGGAGGTCTTCCTCCTTGCTGAATGTCCAGCCCTCCGGCTCTGGTGCTTGGGGTTGGGCTCAGGGTTGGGCTCGGGATCGGGCACGGGCTCAGGGTCGTCGTTGGAAAGGTCCGGCAGAGGATGGTTGGGTGTGTTCTACGTCGGGTAGTGTGTGCCCGGGGTAGTTTTAGAATTGGGGTGGCAGCGAGAACCCTTGTGGGTTCATTTCAAACGGTGGCGTCTGGAACCCCTGTGGGTGCATACCAAATTGTGATGGCACCTGGAACCCTGGCGCCATTTGAAATTGTTGGGGACGGTATTGCCCTAATACAAAAAATTAATACAATAAATTAAGTGGAAAAAATTAATACAATGCATTAATATAATAAATTAATAAAAAAATTAATATGATGCATTAATTAAAAAAAATTAATCCAATGCATTAATACAATAAATTAATATAAAAAATGAATACAATAAATTAATTTAAAATTTTACGTTACATAAATAATAAGTTTGCACTTACCTGAACTCGACCCCGGTTGCGAGTATGGGGAGAAAGCGGAGTTGTCCCGATTGTCCGCTAGAATGTCTTGGAAATCCCGTGCCAGTTCCTCAGAGTTGAATCCGACTTCGTCACCAACTGACTGTGCACGGGACCCAGCGTCGCCCGACATTTTTCACGAGAATAATTGAAACGAGAGAGGAGAATTTGGGAAGGAGAGAGTGAAGTTAGAGAGTGAAAGTGGAGATTGGTGTGGAAAAATGAGAAGGGGTGGGTATTTATAGGCTTTTATTTTGCTGATTTTTAATTAAAAAAACTATCCGATTTTTTACCGTTGTCAACGTTCGGGTGGACACGTGGCGGCACCGGAGACGTCCAGCGCAGCGAGGGAGCGAGGAGTGCGGGCCGCGCGTGTTTCGGGAGCGCGGACCGCGTTTTTTCGCTTCCACAACGGGTCGGACCGCGGTCCTCGGACCATGCGCGCGCGGAGCGCGGAGCGAGGTCGTTCCGTTGTTCATGCTCTTAAGACCGGGCACATTGGAAGGAACCCTCTTAGAGCATGTACAACGGGTCGGACCCGCGCCCCACTCCGCGCGGGC
This sequence comes from Erodium maritimum, assembly GCA_963921825.1. Lineage (NCBI taxonomy): Eukaryota > Viridiplantae > Streptophyta > Magnoliopsida > Geraniales > Geraniaceae > Erodium > Erodium maritimum. The sequence continues at coordinate 17,987,581 of OY997593.1, read as the reverse complement.
GAGGACCGCGGCACGCGGTCCGTCCCGCTGTGGATGCCGAAAAACGCGCGCCCGCTCCCCAAAATCGCGCTCCCGCCCCCCCCCCCCCCCTTTGCGTTCCACGTGCCCCGTTCGCTGGCCGCTGGCCGCCCCCGCTCCCTGCGCGCCGTCGCTGCGCTGGCAGCCTGTGGATGCGCCACGTGGCCCGACCGTTGGCAACGGTCGGCAACTAACGGCTATATATATTTTTTTTTAATTCAAAAATCACCAAAAACTAACCCTATAAATACCCATCTTCACTCTCATTTTTTCCACACCACTCTATACTTTCACTCTCCAACTTCACTCTCATCTTCCCAAATTCTCCTCTCTCGTTTCATATATTCGCGTGAAAAATGTCGGGCGACGCTGGGTCTCGTGTACATTCAGCTGGTGACGAAGTAGGATTCACCGAGGACGAACTGGCACGAGGTTTCGGAGACATTCTAACGGGCAATCGCAACTACTCCCCAAACTCGCAACCGGGGTCAAGTTCATGTAAGTGCAAACTTATTATTTATGTAACGTAATTTTGTTAATTAATTTATTGTATTAATACATTCTATTCATTTTTTTTAGTAATGTATTATATTTATGCATTCTATTCAATTTTTTAGTAATTTATTATATTATTAATGCATTGTGAATTAATTTATTGTAATAGGCCAATACCGTCCCCCACAATATCAAATGGCGCCAGGGTTTCAGGTGCGATCACAGTATGATATGTACGCACAAGGGTTCAAGATGCCACCGTATGGGATGCCCCCGCAAGGGTTCTCGATGCCAACCCAATTTTACAACTACGAGGGTCACCCACTACCCGACGTACAAACCCCCCAACCATCCTCTGCCGGACCTTCCCAACGACGAGCCCGAGCCCCTGCTGCCCGAGCCCAACCCCGAGGCCAACCCCAAGAACCAGAACCGGATGGCCGGACATACAACAAGCAGGAGGGCCACCACCTCATAACTTGCTGGTTGAGTACTTCGAAAGACGTCATCAAGGGCAACTCTCAAACCGGCACCACATTCTGGTGCGAAGTTACAAAGAAATACAACTCGAAGGGAGGTTTCCCAGAGCGACGGTGGGAAGCTATAAAGAAACGTTGGGGCAGAGGTTCCTCTCAAACAAAGAGGTTCCTCGGCTATTTGAAGAGGTCCAAAGAGGAGAAATCGAGCGGCGCCAACCAGGCAGAGCACATAAAACTTGCGAAGCAACTGTGGGAGGATGCAGGGAAAGTGGTGAGAGACCACCCACTAAAGTTCGACCTGGATCATTGGGTGGAGAGGCTCGAGGGCGTCTCGAAGTTCACTGCCCACGAGGGCACAATGGGAAATGTCCGCCGTCAAGTACGCCAACAACGACAGCGGTTGGATGAGGCTGGGGCTTACAGCTCAACCCCACCCACAAGCACAGGGGAGGAGGGCACACATATCAGTGGTGAGTCCCAACAACCAGAATGGGGAGGAAGCGAGAACTACGAGGGGACTCAAGTCCCTCTCAGCGACACACCGCCATCCCCTGAGGCCGACCCAAGTCCCCCTCGCCGACCGCAAGGGAAGAAGGCATCGAAGGCCGCAAAGAAGGGAACCGTCTTACGGCCCAAATGTCTGCCTTCGCCGAGCTGGAACGTTCACGGGTGGATGCTGAACGTTCACGTGGCAAACAACATGTAGAAAGGCATCGCCTGATACAGACATTAACCCAACAGCGGGAATCAAACCTCGCCACCTACAAGTCCCTGTTGGGGGCGGATACATCTTCCTACGACAAAGAGGGTATGGCAGACCATAAGTTTTTCAAGTCCGAACTGCGACAACTCATAGCCACCCTTAAAGCCCAAATCGATGATCTTCGACGACAACCCCCACCACCGGATGTCGGCCCAACAGACGATGATTCTTGAACTTGTATTTTGTTTTGGGTTGTATTAAAAGGGGTTGAATAAAATTAGAAGTTCATTTATATTCGTGTTAAATTTATTTATTAATTATTGATTGTCCTTAATTATTTATTTCCAAAATTGTTTAAATTATAAATAATTTAAACGGTTTCTAATAATGAATTAAATAAAACAGGAAAATATCAAATAATAATCCAGTCAGCACTGTTCTGCACTCCCAAGGCCTCAGGTGTCCTTTCTGTTGTAGAACACCCACTTTTCTACCCTCCCACTCCCTGACTTTTGTCCAATCAACGCCTCAGGGCAGAGCCTCACCCAGAACCGTTCTGTTGTACATGCTCTTAGACTTAAGTCATCGGTCCCTCTGCTCTTCATCAGCTCTCACCTCACTTCATCGTCTATAGGCAAAACGTTTCTCTGCCACCAAACCCAAATCATTTCCTTTTTTACTTCATCTTCCTCATCTCTGTCTAAAGTTCGATAATCTGTGACTCTTCTTATTTTCTGTTCCAATTCAAACCCTTTTCTCAACCGTCTATTCCCTTGTCTGACTTCTCTCCCTCTCACAATCCTTTATTCTCTTGCTCCAATCGTCCCCAACCCTTGATTCTGGTGCTTTGATTGATTAGGGTTTAGTTTCCTCTAAGTTCTGCGACCCCAAGATCTCAGTTTTCTGATCTGGGTTTGTTGTACTTCTTGATTTACTTGTCGTCTTTCGTCTTCCAATTCAACCAAGTCTTTAACCTTTTCGTTGATTTTTAGGGTTTTGATCCAGTTCTGCTGCGATCTATTTCTGTATCCTTGTTGGGTTTTGGTTGCTTTCCCCCAAATCACTCCTTTTTTTCTCCGCCATTGCTCTCGATTTGGAGGCCGAGCAATGTCGCTGAGCTACGCAATTGAGCTCTACTTCGACCCCGCCCTAGAGAACCAGGCTCTCAAGGCCTGGAACGTGCTCGCTCGCCGCCAAATCAGCAACCAACTCATAGAAATCGAGTCGCGTCCGCACATCACGCTCTTCTCCAGCCCCTCAATGGATCCTGCCAAGCTCGAAAACATTGTCAAAACGTTCGCCTCCAAGCAGGAACCGTTGCCCCTTGCCTTCTCCAACATTGGGAGCTTGCCCACTGACAAGAATGTCCTGTTCCTTAACCCGACACCCACCTTGTCGCTCCTTCAGTTCCATTCGCAACTTTACGATGCAATGAAGAAGGAGGGGGTCGAAATTGCGGAGGAGTTTCGTCCTGATGCTTGGATTCCATACTGTGCAGTGGCTCAGGAAGTGCCAAGGAGTCGGATGGCTGAGGCATTTTGTGTCCTCCGGGATTTGAAGTTGCCTGTTAGTGGGTATGCTATGGACATTGGGTTGGTGGAGTTTTCGCCTGTCCGGGAGCTCTTCTCGTTTGTGCTCGGTAACTCAGTAGAACCATGAGCTTTCAGATCAATTCTATTGTTTGCTTACTTGTTAAATTTGGTTGAATGTTATTGAAACATTACTTCTTTGATGTTAATGTAGATTTATGGTTTTATTATCTGAATAGTATAAATTCGCTTCTTGAATAGTACTTGGAATGAGTTTGTGCGCCTTATATTTTCTTTCGATTGATAACCACCTTGTTAATACTCATTGATTTGTGGTGAAATGGGGAAACCATTGTGTCTGTCTCCTCTACTGAGCTTCTCTATGAGGTTGCTGTTCTTTTGTTGGTGTAATATGCATGTTAATTTTATTAGCCCTTGTTTGTTCAATTGTAGCTAATGTGTCAGTTGCAACTAGAACCTCTTTTACCTGTTTTTTCTGCTCTTTTGGAAAGGCTGGGTTTCTAATTTTAGCCTCAACAAATGAAAGTTGCCTCATTTTGACATTCATTAGTTTGTTAAGTTCTCCAGCATTGTTGCTTTTCTCCATAACATCATGCAGACCCTTGTTACTATTGCAAAGAGCTCACTTCACCATTCTACTAGTTTCTACAGTCCTAACCTCATGCCTTGTTGAAATTTGTCTGCTCTCATTGTTCTAACACCTCGTAGTTTAGGGCTTTAGGGCTGCTTGTTTGAACACTTAACTCCTTGGGTTGAATGTGATATACCATATATACAAGTGCATGTTTCACAGAATGTGTATAGCTGCTGTTTCTCATTGTGGACTGTAATACATTTAGCTTTAATAATTTTCCATTTTCAGCAACTTGTTATCATATTGGACATGTTGACTCTTAAAAGAGTTTTCTAAAATGGTTCAGCCTGAGCTTAACTTATATCAATAATTTATGGTGTTGATTTTTCATCTCTTTTTATTTCTCTACCCTGCCATAATGAGCAAGGTTTGAACTCAATGCCTCAATTATGTTAAGAAGCAAGCTCTTAACCACTTGGCCCGTGTTATAATAGGAGTTCATTGTAGTGTAAATGTACAACATTGATATCTCTGTAATTTTTTCTAGGCTGTAACAAATGGGAAATTACCAAAATTGCATTCTTACCAGATTCCCTGGAAGATGAAAGATATTCGTACGGTAGTATATGTTTAATTAGTGTTGAATCATCTGTTTCATTCTTAGTAAAGCATCATATTCCTCTTTAAGCATATACAGACCAGTGGTTATGAAATTCACACATTTGCAGATTATGAACCTGACATTGAGTTTAAGTCCCATGTGTGTCCACAACGTGACAAAGCTGCTCCTTGTCTTTTATATGAATATAGACACCGTTTCCTACTTGGGATCCCAATAAAAGGGCCCTAGAAAAATCTTTGTCAAGTCCTGTCCTAGATTTCTGGGTCGGCCACATGAAGGATGTGCTGTCTATCCCTTGAAGGGTAGGGTAGTGTGGTAGGGTTTAGAATGTCTTGTATCTTGATCGTTTATAAGAAAAGCAATTAGAGCTTGAATCTTGATCACTACTTTCAGAAACTGCAGCTCAAGTATTAGGAAATAATATCCAACATATCTCTTATTTCTGATCAAAATTGTACATTTTCCACAAAAGCATGTATGCAACTTCTGGTTTTAGGCATGGTGATGGTAAGCAGGAGACTTATGGTTGTTGATCATGTTTCATGAGTACCAAAGGTGTACGCGAATACAAAGATGTTGTATTAATAAGCAATGCTATCACCTTATTCATTGATTTACTACATGGATAGACTTGTTGTATCTAATATTTTATTACTTATCTTGCCTATAAATAGCCATTTGTATTGCTTGAGCATGTACAGAAAACACTAAATAAAATATAAGCTTCCTCTTGTTCTTTATATCATCATTCGTAATCGTGCTTAGTATTACCATTTTAGTCCTATCATATAATCGTCTAAAGAAGCAAATGATCATTTGATCATCCAAGGCAAACTCATATAAGAAATGTTGTATCCGTGTCATTAAATGACTACTTAATCATTTAATACAAGATTAAATTAGTGTATTTATTATTTCCATAACATCGTTGACATAATTTTGGAATTTTGGGGAGCTTAAGACTAGAATTATAGCAAATTTGTACATTGCATACAATCAGTGCAAATGAAGAATACATGCAAACACCTCATTTATGAATTATAACCAGAATGCAATAACATACCCAGAACTTGAAAGTTGGAGAAAACTACACTACGCTAATATAATAGCTACAATGATTTTTATATATATGGAACAACTGGGGAAAAAAGAAGAAAGAATTTGTAGATTGACAAAGAAGCTACATTATGGGCAACAGCTAGAGGAAGTTCATAGGGTCTGGAGGGTGTTCCTGGTTGGGGTTGAGTCAATACATTGGGCACCAACTTCTTACAGTTTCTAGGTACCAACAGTGCAGAGACGAAAGTTAGATATCTACACAGGAAAAGTTGCTTGCTAGGTCGAATGCTTTGCAACAGAACAGACAGTTCATAGCAATCTCCAGGGCCCAGGGGTTTTCCAGAGTTAGAATGTACTCGATCAGGCCTCTGCTTCCCCTCTGCTTCGCTGGAAACTCAGTCCTGAAACAATACACAAACAAATCATAGTGCTTACACAAGAAGCATGATCTGTGTTTTCTTTCTATGCTTACACAGGGTATGCAAGGAAAAACTAATTTGTTCAGGAGCATCTAAAATGATGTAGATTGACAGATCATGTTCACAAATAGGTACTGTGGTAACAACGGATTTGTATAGTCAGTTCCCATGAGTCACAGGCATGTTGTAACTTATTTAAGAAGGATGTTACACAAAAATAAAATTAAGGGATGGTGTGGCAATTGCACCCATAGAGGATGCACCTGTGCATACCCCTACCATCCTATGCTTCAGAATAAGAATTGAAATAAAATCATAAATGTAAATGACTTAGGGAGCATGATATGAGGGGTTAGTGATAACCCACCTGTCTTCAAACAAGCTTTGCCTCTCACCCTTAACTACTGCCAATTGGGTTGCTTATAGCTAAATGCTGCATCCCGCCCACCATCAGGCTCCTTTCTCTTTAATACATTCCCTGCCATTTGAAACATCTTCAACTGCTCCTCTGTCAGGGAATGTGGACCAGGAAGAGGGACATGTCTTATAGCAGATGTCCCCCTCTCATCTCTATCTGTACCAGGGCCTGCATTAAGATCCAAACCCTGATTTCCCCATTTCCTACTCTCAGAAGCAACACTACTTGTACCACCCTGGATATTCATAACAAAGGGGCGAGTATAAGGAGAGGAAACAACACCAGCAGGTCCTACCAACTGAGAGGGAATAGTGGGGTAGCAAACTGCTCCACCAGTTGAGGAATCCATGTATGCTGTTGAACTACCTGAAAAGGAGGTCGATGATGGAGGAAAATTGGCAGTCTCAAAAGGGAAGCCTGAATATTGAAATGCAGTAGTAGATGGATATGCCACGGCAGGAGTGGAAGAAAGAACTGGGCCCCTGTAAAGTTCTGGAGCAAACACTGTGCTCCCAGCAGGACCCAAGATCCTCTGTGAACCTGAAGCAGTAACATACGTCTGCTCACCCCTACTGGGTAAAAACTGTGGAGCTGTTATGGCTGGATAGGCATTGCCCTGAGTAAACCAGGAAGAAAATCTCCCAAATTCAGCATTGTTTATTCTTACACCAGGATTGGGTACCTGGAAAGGCATATTGCTTCTAGTATGCAGGCTGAATGGCCCTGGTTCAACGCCAACTTCATCGAGGCCTGGTCCATTATTCAAATCGAAGTCCCTGGACATATTAGCCCCACCATTAGATAAAACTCCAGTTAATGATGGCCGAGTAGGTAAAGAAGCAATTTCCGATTCACAATTGTTTCTCACAGCAAATGGCCCAACGTCGGGACTGTCATCAACTCTGTTCAAATCTAGATCAAGTCCTCCAGCACCCCGATCAAGAGACCCAGACTCGGAACAAGTTACCTGCGCAGAGCTCTGAGAAGCAACATCCTCCAGAACTCTCTCATCAGCCACATTCAGATCAAAATCTAAGGCAGGACGACCTGGTTTTGTAGGACCATCAACCACACGAATGTCAATGGTATTAAGTGACATTTCTGTACTCTTTCGTGGTTCAGCGGGCCGAAACGCACTTGTGGCAGCTGAGCCTTTCCATCCAAGTTCTCCCTTACTACGCAACGGGTTTTCAGGAGGAAGAAAAGGCCCTTTGGCAGCAGCAGCTACAGTAATTGGAGAAGAAAAAGGTAATGGAGAAGGCAAATTGACACCAGACGAAATTCCTCCTTTAACAGCCGAAGCATAATAGTCACCTTGATTTCCATCATCAACAGGGAAGCCTTCATTCAAATCAAAGTCCAGTTTTACAGCCATATTTGAACCTGGAGCAGACATGGGAACATTCCCGCTGGTAATATGCGGTTCATCTGTCACCTCTGCTTCAAGTACATTCAACTTCTGTCCACTTGGCTTCTCACCTGAATCCTTCTCTTGCAAGGTAAGTGGTGATGACTCTACATGAGAAACAGGTGCACCAGAAAAATTACGAGGAGAATTTTCGGAATTTTCAGCACATTCGCTCCTTTGATCTGAATTTGATGAACCCAAGTCCATAGCATGTCTCTCTACCTGTAAATCATGACCTCCTGCTCCCTCGCCTGCCACCTTGTCAGCTCTAGTGTCCATAACTGAAACATTACTAGAACCAGAATGCATATCAACATCTTTGACTTCAGCCTCAAGAGACTGTGGATGATTTTTATCCAAAAGAGATGGCTTCTGATCTGTGACAATGCCACTGCTTGCTTCTTTCTCCACTGTACTCTGGTAGTCACCAGCCTTTTCTAAAGGTGAGCCAGGTGAATTCCCATTTACTTCCTTCTCACCTTTTACTATTGAAGTACTAGCATCCAATGCGACTGCTGCACTGCTCTCCACAGGTTTTTCTTCAACACCAACTTTATTATCTTCATCCCTCAATAACATAGTCCTCCCTTTCAATTTCAAATCAGAAATACTGCTACTTCTAACCCAGTTAACTCCCGACTTTCTATGTTCATTAGATAGTTTACATCCTTCAGCCTCTGTGTTATCCTTTTGCTTAGACAAAGCCACAGACGCATCATGTGTTTGATCAGCAGGTTTCACATCAGACCTCGAGCACGGATCATCTGCATTTTGTTGCAAATTTGTAACAGAACTCAATGGTGCATTGTTCTCCCCTGTTTTCTCTTCAGGGCGGTCCCTAGAGAGTGCTGGAGACATGGGGGTTGTAGTATTTCTAACTTCATCTTTAGCTAGTGACGAGTCAACAGTATTAGCCTGCTCATTAGCAATGGCATTGTTCACCCTGTCATTAGGTTGACATGGTTCTCGGCCAACTTCTTTGCCAGACTGCCTCAACTTTCCATTAATCCCCGAGCATGATTCCTCTGGAGGATGTGAGCTTCTATCAGGGGAGCTGGACGGCGACACATCCTCAGATTTGTATATTTCTCCAGTTGCCACACTTGCAAGCAGATTCATCCCTCTGTCATCTTCAGGAGGTGAAGCAGATGCACCAGCTTCGGAGAACTTAGCACAGCTTTCAATCAAAGCATTCATGGAGCTTAAAGCAGCCTCGCGTGATTTCCCTGCCCTGGGCACCAAACCCATTGACGAGTTGGAAATTTTTGACACCTCAATCAACTTATTACCTGACTCACCAGCCCTGCGCCGATCATCTGGGTGAGGCAACCCATTACCATCATCTAACACAGTCAATCCATCTTTGCTATCACACAATTCAGCTTTCATATTTGATACAGTAGAGACCCGGAACGCATCACTTTTTCCTTTCAGCTTTCTATCATGGCTATCATTCTTCTCTGCTGCATCTTCGAAACAACCACCAGTACCACCTCTACTCGGACTACGACCAGTGTTGGGCAACCTGAGAATCAACCGCTGAGTATTTCCATTATCAACATGAGAGGCAGCAGGTGAATTCTCATGTGCAACTCCAGTTGATGTTGCCTTTTCAGAAGACAATATCCTGTTGGAAGCACTAAATTTAGTTGATCCAGTTTCTTTTGGAACCACTGTAGAACCAGGAACACCATTGCTTGATTTCCTGTGGCGAGATGAGCCACTAGAGAATTTATTCACACTAACTGATCCAGCAGTGGACCTGCAAGAAGAACCAACAGTTTTTGCATGATCGCTTGAACAAGAATGACTGTTGTTTTGAGACTGACTAGAAGAGCTGCTTCTCTCCATTTTAATTGTTGTCAGGGGTATATCCGAGCTTCCACCTGCACCAGATGATCTGAGATTTGGATCCTTCAAATTGGCACCTGCAGATCCAGGTAATGATTTCGTTGAGGTAGACAAAGAGGACTTCATCACCAAATCCCCAGAGCCATGTTTAAGTTGAGAAGTTTTAGCTGCAGACTGATGACTAACAGAGATCTTTGGGCTGATGACCTCTGAGCACCCAACTGCTTTCCTGTTGACATTAGAAACTTCTGAAGTAACTTGCTTTGAAGGCCATTGTACACTACGACTCGGACCAGATTTCGCATCATTCATATTCATTTCAGCCTCCACACGCTTCTTCCATGTGTCAACTAAAGTTCTAGCCTTCCTCTGAATTTCAGAATTTTTATGACCGCGTAAATGATTCACTGACTTGCCAACATTACAAGTTTGCAATGCATGAAGATTTACAGGAAGTTTATCAAGAGCACGGAGTAAAGTGAAAAGAAATTCCTCAACAGATTTATCATTTTCCTTTGGACTACTTCCATCACCAATTTTCCCTTTATGGACCTCTTGAAGCCATTCATCCAACACAGGTAAACCCTTGAGTTGTACAAAACGTTCAAGGCAATCATACTGATCAGTCACTGCTATCACATCCATAATCATTTTTCGACGAGCCAAATCTAATTTCTTCTCAGTACTGTCTGGTTGCATGAGTTGCACTAATTTCTCAACCGCTTCTATGTCCACCAGCCCTCCCTTGTCAGCAATATTAGAAATCTCACACTTTAACAAGTCATCATCTGTTTTTGATACACGTTCCCGTTTAATTGGATCTGAACCCTGATCACCACGTTCCCTCTTCTTTCCCTTTACCTGAGAAGAAAATGAGGTGGTACTATTCTGCATATTATCTGAACCCGACTTTAACTGCTGCGCTGATGATGGACCATTTAAAGGTTTAGGACTACGACCTCCAGATTGCACAGCTCCATGCATCTCTGATTGTGTTTTATCTAACAGTTTATTAACTTCTTCCTGCCGTCCCTGTGATAGACAAGTAGACTACATAGCTGATTAAATTTATCATGATTCACAGAACTATGGGAAAAAAAAGGCAAGGAAAGTGATAATGCTCACTTTAATGTAATCTTTATCAGTTAACCACCATAAACACTTGTCTTCAGTATCATACACTCGTCTGCACACAAATGAGGATATCCCTGAAGGAAGTTCAACACCTTTATGAAGGAATGAGACTTTACACGGATGGAGTAACGATGCAGCAGGTATCTCATCCTTATGAAACGAGTAGAAGACCTCGTTTGGTGCAGCGTCTAGCAAAACACCTTTTCCGAGCTCCACATCAGCAGGTCGGTAAAGCCAATTCACACCTAATTGTAAACAGTCCTGATTGTTTCCTGTTAACCTGCGAATTATTCCAATGAATGGTGGGGAATCCTGGGGCGGCTTGAAAAGTGCACAATCACCAACACAAATTTTGCGTCCATCCTGCAACCACAAATTATTTCATGAAAATCAGATTTCAACTAAACCGTGAGGTAAATATAATTCATTACATTTTCACATTTAACAATGTGAACAGAAATAAGAGCATGTTACTTAGTGCAGCACCAAAAACTTGGACAATGTAAATAGAAGAAAATGTGTTCTGCTACGAACTAACAGCAACAAACTTACAGAACACAAATTTAATTCAAATTCATTCGCATTAACCCTAAACCAGAGAGCATGCAGAAGAAAGAAACCAATCAATAAATCATAACAGTCTGGAAGGTTAAATTTCATGCAATGGGGATTATAAGTAATGTATCCCTTGGAGCAACACATGTTTTCCTGCCATAAAAACATACAAGGACTACTCTATACAACCAACCAAGGAATATGATCAAAAATAGTACTCTTACTAATAATTTTTACAAGGGAACCTAAAAACATCTAGTAAAAGAAAATAAGCTGTGTTTATAATACAGAGGCAGATTTCAGGAGGGAAAAAATGAAAATACAAGCTTCCTCAAATCCAAAAGACAAATCCATAAACAAAATCATATAAGAACATTTAAAATAAAACTACATTTGCACAAGATTACGAAGTGAATACTGAACTGCTAACCATTAGCAACCTGACACTATTATGTCCTAATAGTAAAAGGATCTATTAACAGATCAACTTCAGAATAAATAAATAAAATTAAAACAATTTCCTTTTCATCAGGCTGCATAAGATATAGAAATATGAATGACCCAACTCATATCACTGTGAATAGTATCACAACTATGTGGGAGAGGATATAACAAAGAAAAGTTTCAAGTGCACGTTATGTGAAAATTAATAGTAAACCAGACAAACATTATTGTCAACAAAAACCAATAAATATGAGTAAAGATGAAACTTTAATCAGTAAAACAAAGGAGAACTAGATGGATGAATCCAAACCATAAAAAATCACAAAACTAAAATGGAATGAGTTTAAAGCACCATATCACACATATTGTAGCAATGTAAAATGATTAACATAAAACAGAAGCGAGGACCACAAAGAAGAAAACCCATGAGGCCAAGTTTAAGGTAATAGGCTAAATACAAAATAAAAACAATGAAAATAGGTTATTGAAGGCCAAGTAGAAATATCTTATATTGCAGTAAGTGCAATTCATCAATACAATCACATAAGAAACTGAAAACAGTATAATTATGAACCCAGCCAAAACCCAAAAGAAATCAGAACTCATGAGTGTTTCATTTTGAAATAGATAAATTGAGCCCAAAATCATTGCAAAAAATACAAAAAACCCATAAATATGGATAACACATGAAGGGAATTTTATAGTTGCAGATTAATTTGAGCAGAAAATCATACAAAAAAAAGAAACTTGAAAGATAAATGGGCATTTTTATATACTTTGCAAAAGGAATCAGGTGTAGACGAATCGGAAGCTGCTACAGTCGTCGTGCGGGCAGGGACCGGCCACATGTGCAGTCTCTGTTTCCACTTCTTACCTCCGAAGAACCCATGCATAGCCCTCCATCAGCCTTGAATTCTGAGCAATCGATCCCGCCTTCGTCCTTGAGCAGAAACATCAATCCCGATCCAGTTCCCAAACACAAAAACAGAACTTTCGAAAAAGAAACCCTAGATTCCTATAATTGAACCTGCGTAAAACCCTAGATCAAGCCTGAAATCTCCAATTACCGGGCGGAAACAAAAACCCTATTACGACGGGCATGAACTCGAGGAACTAGGGCTTGGGAATGGAGATTTGAGCGATAGCTTTACCGACGGGTCGCGGGATTAATTGGGCTGATTTGGATCGACTGCGGATCGATTCAAGTCGATGAATCGATAAACTTTGAGCGTCGGGCTCCCAATTTTGGAGAGATTAGATTGCGGATGCGATGCGCTAACGCGGAACGGCGAAAGGAAGAGGAGAGAGAGAGAGAGTTTGGGGTCAAGAAATGGCCAGTATTGCAAAGGTGTTGCTTGATGGGGACAAGCCCTACGACACCGTTTAAGTTCTAATCTGCAAACGATGACGTCTGCTCCCAACTTTCCTCACAGTGCTTATGTTTTAATTCGAGTCATTTGACATTTACCTCTCAATTTCTTACCGGGGAAATTAGAGAAATGACCTCCTCTGTTCGAAAAAGAGAAATGATCTCCAAAAGGAGGGGACATTGCACACCTATAGAGCACCTCCAACGGTTGTTGGAGTGTTGTTGTAGGCGTGTCATTGTTGGTTTTGCAACGGCTCGCTGTTATGGTTAGTTGACACAGAATTCGTGGTTTGACGTATAGATGCAGTGTATCACCTCAGCTCCTTACTACGACGTGACAAGTCGTCGTAGGCCCAACGGTAATTCGGCGGCCCAATCCTACGCAAAAACATGGCAACTGAAATTTAAAAAAAAAACTATTTTTCTCTATAAATATAATTTGACCTCAACCAAAAACCACATCCATTTTCTTCTACGCCTCTTCCTTCACATCTTCTTCTCTTCAAACCTCGTTGCTCATATTTTTTTCGATGGATAATTTTCCAACAGTGGCGGAATTGCAGTAAATGACTCCCCAAGAAATAGAGCAAGTAGTGGTGTCACGCCCCAATTTCAGTAAACCGAACTCGGGACGTGAACCTTTAAAACAATAAAACATTTTGAAACCTTTTACATTAAACCACTTTAAAAACACCATTTGTTCAACAAAATAATATTTACAACTTAAAATACGTCCCAACAAGTGGACAAAAGTACAAGGTATCCGTCACTAGACTCAAAAGACAAAAACCCGGACTCCGCTCCTAGCTCCACAAGTTTCGAGAGCTCACCTAGTTCGTCCTGTGATCAGTACTTGTAGGAAAAGCAGCTAGGGGTGAGCGTTCGCTCACCACCACAGATAACAGACTGACTACGGCATAATTAGCAGACAATGCCGGCAACACCAACAACAAACTCAACTCCGGGGATCATTGTCCCCAACCCAAGTACTCCGACTGAACACACACTCACAGTTACCTTCCTTGACCAACTCAACACCCTGACACGTAAAGTAGACCCGACACAACGATCACGACCTCTTCCAAGGACTCAAAAGAAAGCTACGCAACACCAAACAAGATCACACACCAAACAAGATCACAAAGGATCGCACGCCAAACAAGATCACAAAGGATCGCATACCAGCTGCTCAGTAACCTCTCTCACTCACACGAACACGGATCAGGCTAGCCAAAGAATGCTTACAACCTGTGATACTCAAACTCGGATCAGGCCAGCCAAAGAATGCTTGCAACCTGTTGATACTCAAACTTGGTCAGGGCAGCCAACGAATGCTTGCAACCTACCGGGATCCGCAATCACAATCACAATCACAAGCAAGTTCAACAACCAGTAACAACATAGGTTCAACACTCACAGACAATCATGGCCTCCCAAGACACCAACGGTAAAACTCGGACTCAACCGCCCCACAGGCACTCACGGCCTCCCAAGACACACAAACAGTAACTCACGGGTTCGACAACCCTACAGGCACTCACGGCCTCCCAAGACACACCGCCAATAAAGACACGGGTTCAACAACCCCACGGGCACTCACGGCCTCCCAAAACACCAAAGGTAAGAACACGGGTTCAACAACCCCACGGGCACTCATGGCCACCCAAACCACCAAAGGTAAAGACACGGGTTCAACAACCCCACGGGCACTCATGGCCACCCAAAACACCAAAGGTAAAGACACGGGTTCAACAACCCCACGGGCACTCATGGCCACCCAAAACACCAACAATAATAGCACAGGCTCTCAAGGCCACCAAAGACATCAACAATAATACACGGGCTCACAAGGCCACCAAAGGCACAGCAGTAATACACGGGCTCTCATGGACACCCAAAACTCGACAATAATACACGCTCGCAACTTACCGAGACTCTAACTCGTAAGCCAACCAAGGAATGCTCGCAACCCCCCGAGACTCTAACTCGGTCAGGCCAGCCGAAGACACCAATAATAAAACACGGGCTCTCATGGCCACCCAAGACACAACGGTAATACACAAACAACCTCCGGCATAACCAATGCCTCCAACAGTCCTAATATCAACAGTTTCACAAACAACCTCCGGGCATGGTCATATGCCTCCAGTAATTCTTACAACGCTAAGTTCTCTGCTCCTACGACACTACTGAGTGTCACATGCTTTTCCAATATTCGCTACGTTCCTGTATCATGCTTTTCTAATAATTGCTACGATCTCGTATCATGCTTTTCTAATATTTAAATAAACCTACTCAACTCACGACACCCCGGTGTCACATGCAATTCTACTGTTAACTTTCCCTAGTTAGGGCCGAGATCCGGCTACTTTTCCCTACCTCGTGCGTGTTCTCCAAAAGTGCCCAAATAAGCCACGGCGTGATCTCCGTCACTCGCCTAGCTTTCATTTGCCTCGGTCCGCAGCACGATCTAAAAGAACACAATTTTAAACGCCTTTAAGCTTGTAGGCATAATGCTGAATTTTAATAAACCTGACGCCCAAAAGTAACCTCGACAATGTCGATCACTCCCAAACTCCCCAATTACTCGACATTTTCGATATTGGACCCGGAACGGCCCGATTCGCCCTACATGGCGAATCTGCCCGGGTTTTGAAAACGCCCTTCCGGGGATCCAAAAATTCCCGTTTTCGTTTCTACGGTCTTAGAATAATTCAAAGGTTCCTAGGCACTCGACGGAATCGAATTCCGACTTCTGAGTCAATTAATTAACGTTTAAAGTTTCTAAACCCGATAATTACAACTTTTCCAATTTAATTCCAAATTTCAATTCGGTTGTGGATAAATGATCCGGGGAACGTTCTAAACCACCCGAACACAAAACCCGATCACCCGAGCACGTGGGCCCCACCCGAACAAGCTTGGAAAAATTCCCTTTTAGCCCCAAAACGTTCCTAACGAACCCCAAACCTCAACCATTCATCTTTAAACCAATTCTAACCAAAACCCAACCATAATCAAACCGTTTAAACTTAAACCCTAAATTTCAAACGTACCAAAACGAAAATCGGTTAGGTGCTCACCGTAGAGAATGACGACGGGATGACGAATCTTCAATCGTTGAGTCGATCGGTCGGTCGGATCGTCGGGAAATCACCAAAATCTCTCCTTTTCTTTCCTTTTCTCTCCTTCCCTTTCTCTCTCTTCTTTCTCTCTCCAATTCTCTATTTTTTTGCTGAATTGTCGTGTAACACACCGCCATTCCCTTTTTAATTTGATTCAAACACTAACACATAGCAAAAAGACTAAAATGCCCTTCCTTTTCATTTTGTCTTTTCTTTAAAGTCAAGGATAAGGTTGTCCTCTCTTTTTCATTCCACCACATTCATGACAAGTGGCAAAATGGGTCCCACACCCTTTTAGGAAAATATCTTCTAGATATTTTTCAGTCAGATTCGCGAAACTCGGCCGTCTCGGGCCTCGAACGGGCACTTTTCCAAGAAATTACGAAACTTCACGGGCTACAAGAAAACGGCTCAACTAAGACCTCTGTGACGACGGATAAGCTTTTTGGATCCGAAACGGACCTCGAACGGACCAAAACGTCGCTCGGTTGACTTTTCCAACGAAAAGTCAACTTTCCCAAATTGGTCAGAAAGTTGCCCTGAGTCCCCCGGAACTCACTTTGGTCGATAACGGGGTCAACTTAAGTCCGGTATGACCCTCGGGGTCAAATTTAGGTTCATTTAAGTACCTGTCCAAAAAATTTAAATTTTCCGGTTTTTCGCAGGTTTGACTGGCGTTGACCGGGAGTGGTTATTACAAGTGGCAAGGATGGTTGCAGCAACGGCGAAATGAATTCACGATCGGCTTCTCGCAACGATACAACCAATGGGAGAAGATGAGGGTTCAACCTCGTTGGCGCAACCAAAGCGGAGAGTGATAGAGCGCAATCGAAACGAAGCTCACAGCGACTTAATTGATGACTACTTTGCGCCTACTCTAGTGTACAGCGAGCAACAATTTCGACGTCGATTTCGGATATGAGGGAATTGTTCCTACGGATCATGAATGCATTGAGTGGGCAGTACGTATACTGACATCAACAAAGTGATGCTATAGTGAAGTACGGATTCTCTCCACACCAGAAGTGCGCGATAGTACTTCGCCAGCTCTGTTATGGAGGTCCAGTCGATATCGTTGACGAGTACTTGCGAATGGCGGAAATCACTGCTTTGGACTGCATCAAGAAGTTCTGCTTGGGCGGACATATCTACGACGCCCGACTGAGGAAGATGTCCGTCGTTTGCTTGAAATCAATGAAGCTCGCGGCTTTCAGGGGATGATAGGGAGTCTCGACTGCATGCACTAGGATTGGAAGAAATGTCATGTGACATGGGTTGCATAATTCTCAAGCATGGACCACAGGAACATCCCCACAATCATGCTAGAAGTCGTTGCATCCCAAGACCTTTGGATTTGACCCTCTTTTTATGAAACATCGGGCGTCAATAACGAAATCAACATGCTCAATAGGTCTGTATTGTTTCACCAGGCAGTTCGAGGCTTCGCTCTCGATGTTAAGTTTAAGGTCAACGGGTCCAAGTACACAACCCCTTACTACTTGACAGATGGAAATTATCCTCCTTGGCCTACATTTGTGAAGACAATACCAGTTACACAAACGGTGAAGCAAATGGTGTTTTGCTAGAAACCAAGAGGCGTGTATGAAGGATATCGAACGAGCATTTGGAATTCTATAGGCTCGCTTTCACATCGTCACTCGTCCGATTCTTGTTTGCCTAATCCTTCATACGTAATTTAGACTTGTGGAGGTGAAACTTGAGAAGGCGCAAAGCTTCTTCACGAGCAGTTTTACTTCGATCAACCATTTCTACAGTTGTAGAGCCTATGAGGTATGGAAAATGAGTTGGAGGTGGCTTTCCATAAAAGACCTAGTACATCATGGTCTGAATAATGGAATGAAAATAGTAGTGTGCCAATATTATACTAAGGGTAGCCAATCCTTTGGACAATCAGAGCACATGCAGCATAGATACATCTCGAAAGATCGATTAACCACTTCTGCTTGTCCGTTTGTCTGTAAATGATAAGTGGAGGACATGTTCCGGTTGATGTGCTAAAGACGACATAGATCGCGCTAGAGAGAATAGACAAAAACCTTATCTCTATCACTCACAACCGAAGTTGGCATCTTATAGAGTCGACAAACGGATTCGAGAAAAGATTGAGACATGGATGTTGCTGTAAAAGGGTGTTTTAGAGCTGTGAAATAGGCCAATTTAGAAAGGCGATCCACCACCACGAATATCATTTTGAAACTTTTTGACTTAGGTAAACCCTCTATGAAGTCCATAGATATGTCCTGCCAAATATGATGAGGAGCATCCAAGGGTTGAAGCAACCTTAGAGACACAGATAAATACGGCTTGTGCGCTTGGTAGACCTGACAAGAAGCAATAGTTGTAGCCACATCATTTTTTAGCTTCTTCTAGTGAAAATTCGTCGAGATACGCTTAAAGGTAACATGTATTCCAGAATGATCACTAGATGCACCATTGTGAAAGTGTGAAATCCAGACGGCTCGCAAAACAAAGTCATAACCTACAACAAGCTTCCCTATTTTGAACAATTGATCGTTGCTCTATGAATAATGCCTTTTTGATATGTTCCCATACGGAGTTGGGTGATAATATTTCAAAGGTTCTCATCCTCCAATCAATAACTATTTATACGAGCCAAAAGATCTGAAGATACGGACGTGAGTGCCAGAACATAAACCTTCAAAGTGTGGTCAGGTAACTCAAAGGTGTGTTGCGAGATAAAGTATATGCCACAAAATTGTATCTAAAAGTCGTACCCCATCATTTTAATCACCTGATGGAGTTGAGCCGATGTCGACGTCCGTTGATTGAGAAGAAACCTCAAACTCTGATGGTTGTTCTTAATGACGAAATTACGACTCATGAGATAAGCATTCCAGTGTTTAGTGGCGAGGAGAATGGACAACATCTACATTTCATACAACAAGAGAGAACGTTGTTGAAGGCCAAGCGCCATCTGAAGTAAGAAATCGTACGTCCTAGTTCAGTAAGGATTGCATCTACCCCAGTGCTTAAAGCGTTCGTCTCAAGGAAGAAAGTAACCGAGAAATCTAGCATGGATAGAACATGAGCAGTAGTGGTTGTCAATCTAAGTGTTTCAAAATCCATTGTGCCCTCTTTCTTCAAAATCTCTTTGAGAGGTTTAGCTATCGTCCCATAATTCTTAATAAATTGACGCTAGTAACCGGTAAGCCCTAAGAATTCACAAAGGCGTTTGATGTTGCTTGGTTCTGACCCGCATAAAACAATTGTAATTTTCTATTGATCTATTGCCACGCCATTTACAAAGATTATGTGCCCCAAATACTCAATCTTTGAAGCAACAAAAACACATTTAGAGCTATTCAGGAACAAGTGTTCTGCATAGAGGATTTCAAAGACCAATTGTAAGTGTGTTGCGTGATCTTCCAAGGACTTGGAGTAGATGAGGACATCGTCGAAAAAGGCCAAGACATATTTGCAAAGTAAATGCTGGAATATGTCATTCATCAATTATTGAAACGTGGATGGGGCGCTTGTCAAACCAAAAGGCATGACGAGGAATTCATAGTGTCCGGAATGTGTACAAAACGTTGTTTTATGAACATCTTCCTTCATCATCCTTATTTTGTGATAATCAACTTGTAGATCCAATTTAGTGAAAAGGGATGTGACATGTAGATCGTCAGTGTGTTCTCCAACCAAGGGAATCAGGAGCTTATCTTTTACTGTCATGTCGTTAAGTTTGTGATAATCAACATAAAGATGCCAAGATTCGTCCTTCTCCTTAACCAAGATGAGAGCAAATGCTACTTAGTCGGACAAATCCAAATTCAATCATTTTGACAATAATGCATTCCATTTCAATCTTCTGAAGAGAAAGATAATAGAGGCCTTAAGTTTTTTCGTTGTTTCTTTGATATGTAGAACCTCAGTTGTAGTAATAGCGACCTTATCTGGTATTTGTATGGTGGGATTGAATGAAGGCACAATGCCTGGATGTGGAATCTGATACTAATATTGTGGATATTTAATGGGATGGATATGTACGACAAAAGACCCGAGAATTAGGGTTGAATTTGAGAAGTAGGTAAAGGGATGGGAGAGAGGAGAGGGGAGACGGGAAGAGGAAGAACACAAGAGAGATATTTGTTTGAACATAACACTACTGCTGAAAGTGACTTGACAAACGCATAAGATCCGTAGGGTATGTCACCCTATCCGTCGGCAGGGGGCTTCGCCAACGGATGCATCCGTCGGCCAGGATCCGTCGGTGTACTTTTTGGAAGACAGACACTTGTATCCGTCTGTGAGGAGATATCCTCAGCCACGGATGGTATCCGTAAGTAGGGTTTACAACCATGCCTATGGATAGCATTCGTAGGTCAGGTTTTCCAGTTTTCAGACGGATTGTATCCGTAGGTGGTGTTTTTATTCTTTTCCTACGGATACTTTAGACATATATAGCATCTGTAGGTAAGGTGTGTGACTTTTCCTACGGATACCTATGCCACGGATGATATCCGTAGCTAGGCTTTTGACTTTTCCTACGGATACCTTGGCTACGGATGCTATCCGTGACTAAGGTGTGACACTTTACCTACAGATGGTATCCGTAGGTAAAGTATAACACCTTAGTCACGGATAACATTCGTAACGTAGCTTCGTGTCTTTACCTACGGGTCTCATCCGTAGGTGAAGTTTAAAACTTCACCTACGAATACTATTCTTTGTATCTGTCGGCCAAAAATATTACTAGAACAAAAAAAACATTTCAAATATGTTGCACCCAATCGTGCATATATCCTGAACTGGGTCTGGGACCTGGGCAAACCTGTATAATGTATTCATAAAATAAAATATTGTAGTGCATCCATAAAATAAAAGTGTTCCAACAAACAAAAATGTTCAAAGTCATGCAAATGTGTTTATACAAACATATTTAAAGTTTTAAAAACTAAATAAAGTTCGGGGTAAATGTTACTACTGGGGGTTTGGTGTTGAGGGGTATGAAGGTTGAACAGGAAATGGAGTCGGGAGAAAAGTCGGGTGCTATTTTTCCTTCCCATCCTGCAAACTCACATAACAAATAAAGGTGGCATAAATAAGCAACAATTTATAGGTATATCAGTTAGAGAAACATTGTATATAAAATCATTATCTGAGCAACATTGTATCTAAAATCATTATCTAAGAAAGATTGTATCTACTAATGATCAATTGGGGACATTCTTACCAAACCATTACTACGCCAACAATTTGATATTCTACTTAGCAAGTTGAATCTCACTAACCGGTTAATCAACTTGAGGGGGAATATTAGCAACAACTTGTAACTTACTCAGCAACAACTTATGATCTAGTCTTGATCTAGTCTTCCCTTTATCCCTCAATCCATACAAACCCTAAATCCCCCAATTCAATTCAAACCCTAAATCCCTTAATTCAATTCAAACCCTAAATCCCTCAATCCCTTAATTCAATTCAAATCCTAAATCCCTCAATACATACAAACCCTAAATCCCTAAATTCAATTCAAACCCTAAATCCCTTAATTCAATTCAATTCAAACCCTAAATCCCTCAATCCCTTAATTCAATTCAAACCCTAAATCCATCAATACATACAAACCCTAAATCCATTAATTCAAACCCCAAATCCATCAATCCATTAATTCAACTCAAATCCTAAATCCCTCAATCCATACAAACCCTAAATCCCTAAAAATGAAGAGAAAACAAACATGAAAGTGTAGCCTCGTACCTTCGTCGCTAGGGTGTGGATGTCTGAGCTTGAACCTGAGCTCGAACGGGACAACGCTTGGAGTTACCACTGATATGGTCGGAGTCTGCGATGAGGGTGGTCGGAGTTGGCGATGGGGTATGCGTTCGAGAGACCGAGGTCTGAGGGAGAGAAAACTAGAGCCGAGATGGGGTCGTCGATGTGGTCGGCGATGAGGTCGGAGTCGGAGATGGGGTGGGCGATGAGGTTGGCGATGTCCGGAGTCGGATATGAGGTCGGAGTTGGAGTAGAGGTCGGAGACGGAGATGAGGTCGGAGACGGGGTGAGGTCGGCGATGAGGTCGGAGTCGGAGTTGAGGCCGACAATGAGGAAGAGAGAGAGATCGCGTGAGTGAGGGAGAGAGAGAGAGAGATCGAGTGAGGCAGAAATGAGAGGAAATTAGGGTTTGGGGAATTATCTAGTTACATGCTTGCCGACGGATACATATCCGTCTATAAACCGTATTACATGACACAGCGTCGTTTTGCCCACAACACTTAGCGAGAATTTGAAAAAGTTGTGGGGCTTACCGACGGATACACATCCGTCTGTAGACACCCATTGACTGGTGTGACCAACTACCCATCATCCTTCACGAACCTCGTTGTATTCGTAATGGAACGTTACATTCACGAGTCATGTATGCTACATATATTTCGTAACGATAGGTAGTAATATGAAAATCTCCTAGTTGGACTAAACACGTTCGTATTTCATAGTACAGTATCTATGCATTGAACATTGTAAAAATGATCATTTCAATCAGTACGCCCGTGTGTCGTTGTAATATTATGTAATCAACATCATTCATGTTGTATGTAATGTGATAAACATTATCCTTATGCCCAAAATACTGTGATCGAACGGTTCAAACCTCCCGAACTTTGTGGTCAAGGAGGTTGATGAGGTTTGGTCAAACAACTTTACCTACGGATACATGAACCTTTATCTACGGATCTAGTCATAGTCTTGGTTTAACACTATACCTACGTAAACAATGTATCCGTAGGTAAAGAATTTAATAAATAGTAAACTGAAACATATCATATCAATAATTAAATTATTCATCATAAATATGTTTGTGATATAATAAAACAATTATTTACCTACTTAAGTTTCCAAAAACATGTTTTTTTGATATATTTATCGAATATTTTGTAATCAAAACATGAGAATTGCTCTCTGTTCTTGGGGGTTATATCCGTCGGTAAGGTTGTAATCCTTACCGACGAATGGGTGTATCCATCGGGTAAATGGCCAGATATTTTGTCAAAAACTTGTTGTTTCGTCTTTCAGAAACCACCTGCAGCACCTAAATTTGTGGTACACAATTAACAGTGTGACAAACAATTCTAGTAATAGTAGATTGTTGTACAATATGCTATGTTGTTCTGGTACAGATTTAATCTGAGTCGTTCCTCTCGTCATTGTTGTATCCATGACCATCACATTCATCTTCATTATTTTCGTCGAGGTCGTCGTTATCTGCAACATCTACAATCTCTTGCAGTTTCCCAACAGAAGGAGGAATTTCATTTAGTTCGGCTACAACTTGGGAAGTTTCAGGCTGGATCTCTTGGTAAGGGGTGTCTACTTCATACGAAATTGCGGTCACAACATTTTCGGAGATGAATAATCCTCTATGTACGACCTTGTTCACGATCTTATACCCTCCACCTTTTTTCGGGCTATCGACGTAGAATATATGTTACATGCAAAAACGTAGAATATTAATTATAAGTCCAGTTCGAAAGTCGGCATACCAACAAATATATGTAAATGTGAATTAGAACTTTCCTGTTTGGCCATGGTTGCGAGGCAGAAAACATCATCCTTATAAGCATTTGTGTTGGTATTTATCGATATCAAACCATTATCTACTGCCACGGTATTCAAATAATACCATCAGCATTTGAACAAAACTATCGGCATCCTTCCCGTGTAGATAAGCTCGACTACGTAGAAAAACACATCGTAATACACAACATCGCCCTCTACTTCGAGCATCACTCCACAATTCTGTGAGGTTCTTCCCTTATCCCGTTCTTCAGATAGGAATTTCACACCATGTGTCACACCCCAATTTCAGTAAACCGAACTCGGGACGCGAACGTTTTAAAAACATACAAACCCTTGAAACCTGTTTTCATTGAATCACTTTAAAATACCAGTTTAGTTCATCAAAATAATAATTACAGTTTAAAACACGTCCCAACAAGTGGACAAAAGTACAAGGTATCCGTCACTAGACTCAAAAGACAAAACCCGGACTCCGCTCCTAGCTCCACGAGCTTCGAGAGCTCACCTAGTCCGTCCCACGAACAGTACCTGTAGGAAAAGCAGCTAGGGGTGAGCGTTCGCTCACCACCACGGATAACAGACTGACTACGACATAATTAGCAGACAAGGCAAGTAACACCAACAACAACTCAACACCGGGGAACACCATCCCCAACCCAAGTACTCTAACTGAACATACACCCACTGTTGCCTTCCCTGACCAACTCGACACTCTGACACGTAAAGTAGACCCAACACAACCATTGACGACCTCTTCCAAGGACTCCAAAGAAAGTTACGCAACACCTAACAGCATCACAATGGATCACACACCAACAAGATCACGAAGGATCGCACACCAAACAAGATCACAAAGGATCGCAAACCAGCTGCCAAGAACGCCCTCCCGGGACTCTAACCCGGTCAGGCCAACCCAAGAATGCTGCAACTTACCGGGACTCTAACCCGTAAGCCAGCCGGAAAATGCTTGCACTTACCGGGACTCTAACCCGTAAGCCAGCCAAAGTATGCGTGCAACTTACCGGGACTCTAACCCGTAAGCCAGCCAAAGTATGCTCACAAACCCAAACCACACACGCGCGACCAGGACCCCTTTATTGGCGGGCGGGCCCCCCTACCCCGTCTGAACATGCAGACGCGTATGATCGTGGACCCCCGTTTCATGAAGCGGGCCCCCAACCTCAGGTAACCACAAACACAATCACAATCACAATCACAAGCAAGTTCAACAACTAGTAATAACACAGGTTCAACACTCACAGGCACTCATGGCCACCCAGACACCAACAGTAAAACTCGGACTCAACAGCCCCACAGGCACTCACGGCCTCCCAAGACACACCGACAGTAAGACACAGACTCAACAGCCCCACAGGCACTCACGGCCTCCCAAGACACCAACCATAAAACACGCTTGCAACTTACCGAGACTCTAACTCGTAAGCCAGCTAAAGAAAGCTTGCAACCCCCCGAGACTCTAACTCGGCCAGGCCAGCCAAAGACACCAACCATAGTACACTGGCTCTCAAGGCCACCCAAAACACCCAAGGTAAAGACACGGGTTCAACAACCCCACGGGCACTCATGGCCACCCAAAACTCAACAATAAAACACGCCTGCAACTTACCGAGACTCTAACTCGTAAACCAGCTAAAACTCCCACAGTAAAGTACGGGCTCTCATGGCCACCCAAACACGAATAATAACAAGGGCTCTCATGGCCACCCAAGACTCAACAATAATAATACACGGGCTCTCAAGGCCACCCAAGACGCCAAAATAAACAATCAACCTCCGGCTTAACCCAAGCCTCCAACAGTCCTAATATCAACAGTTTCACAATCAACCTCCGGGCATGGTCATATGCATCCAGTACTCCTAATATCGATAACTTCACAATCAACCTCCGGGCATGGTCATATGCCTCCAGTAAAACAATTTTCGCTAAGTTTTCTGCTCCTACGACACTACTAAGTGTCACATGCCTTTCCAATAATTACTAAGTTCCCGTAACATGCCCTTCTAATAAACGCTACAATCCCGTATCATGCTTTTCTAATATTTAAATAAATCTACTCAACCCACGACACCCCGGTGTCACATGCAATTCTACTATTAACTTTCCCCAGTCAGGGCCGAGATCCGGCTACTTTTCCCTACCTCGTGCGTGTTCTCCCAAAAGCCAAACCACGAGCTCTGGTGATGATCTCAGTCACTCACCCAGCTTTCCCTTGCCTCGGTCCGTGGCACGATCTAAAAGAACACAATTTAAAGGCACTTTTAAACTAGCACGAATAAACCGAAAACCAATAAACTCGATGCCCAAACTTAACCCCGACAATGTCGATCACTCCCAAACTTCCCAATTACTCGACATTGTCGATAAAGAATCCTTAAAGGCCCGATTCGCCCGACATGGCGAATCTGCCCGATTTTCAATAATTGCCTTCCGGGGCTCCAAAAGCCCCCGTTTTCGTTTCTACGGTCTTAGAATATTTCAAGGAACCCAACGCCCTTGACAGAATCGAATTCCGACTTCCGAGTCACTTAATTAGCGTTTAAAGTTTCTAAACCCGTCAATTACAACTTTCACAATTTAATTCCAAATTTCGATCCGGTTGTAGATTAATTACTTGGGGAACATTCTAAACCACCCGAACACGAAAACCCGATACCCGAGCATGTGGGCCCCACACGGCCACAATAGGAAAATTTCCTTTTCGCCCCAAAACGTTCCTAACGAACCCCAAACCTCAACCATTCATCTTTAAACCAATTCTAACCAAAATCCAACCATAATCAAACCGTTTAAACTCATACCCTAAATTTCAAACGTACCAAAACGAAAATCGGTTAGATGCTCACCGTAGAGAATGACGAGGGGAGTTCGAATCTTCAATCGTTGAGTCGATCGGTCGGTCGGATCGTCGGGAAATCACAAAACCCCCAACTTCTCTCCTCTTTCTAACTCCTCTCTCTCTCTCTTCAAACTCTCTTTTTCTATTTTTTTGAAAGTGCCGAAACCTCTCTGCACATACCTCTTTATTCAGTTTCAAAACACAATACCCTTCTTAATTACAAAACTAACCCTTAAACCCCTTTCTTTTATTTTGCCGAAACCATCTTCTTTCCCTTTTTTTTTATTTAAAACCAACCACCACCATATTCATGACAAGTGTCTTTGTGGGTCCCATGAGTTAGAAAAATATCTTGTTAGATATTTTTCAATCAGATTCACGAAATTCGGCCGTCTCGGGCCCCGAACGGGCACTTTTTCAAAGAAATTACGAAACTTCACAGGTTACAAGGAAACGGCTCAACTAAGACCGCTGCGACGACGGCTAAGCTTTTTGGATCCAAAACGGTCATCGAATGGACCAAAACGTTGCTCGGTTGACTTTTCCAGCGAAAAGTCAACATTTCCCAAATTGGTCTGAAAGTTGCCCTGAGTCCCCCAGAACTCACTTTGGTCGATATCGGGGTCAACTTAAGTCCGGTATGACCCTCGGGGTCATTTTAGGTTCACTTAACTGTTAGTCTTAATTTTTTTTAAATTTTTCCTGTTTTTCGCAGGTTTGATTGGCGTTGACCGGGAGTGGTTATTACAATCTACCCCCCTTAAAGGAATTTCGTCCGCGAAATTAGAATAACGCTCATAAAAGGTACAATAAGCACGTACCCTGATAGGTCTCGCGGTAGGTTGTTGATCCTGGGGCCCGGGAATCGGTAACCGCGTACATTCTCCCCGTTGGCGCCTGCTGCCTCTGGCTCGGCGCACTAACTGCTGGATATCCATAGCTCCGCTGCTGTCTCGGAGCCGGCCCGCTCGTCGACGGCTGCGAAAACCTCGACCGTTGGCTCAGACGAGGGCGCGACTAATGTGATTGTCGCACTGTCGTTGCCCCCAACGGCTCATAGCACTGGCCGATATTTTGCCCAACGCGGCCGCACCGGTGACACCTGGTCTCATCGGCCCTCGGCCCCGTGTTCATCGGACACTCTCGCTGCATGTGGTCTGGCTGCCCGCATCTATAGCATCCCAGCCGTCTCTCTGAAGCGACTGGCCCCACTGACGCCACCGACCCCCGGTGTCTCGATCCATCCTGATGAGCCTGTGGTCGGAAGGATCCCGTGGTCCTCTGCCTCTGCGGGTCTCGTGACTCGGACGGCCCTGCAAAGCTGGTTGGTCGCTGTCAGACCTCACGGGTCCTGTCCGCATCCCGGATACCTTGCTCCACCGTCGATGCGGTGTCCACAAGATCCGTATACTTCCGCAGTCTCAAGGCGAGGACCTTGTCCCGAATCACCGGTCTCAGTCCCCCTGGAACCGCAGACAACGGTTCTGCTCAGTAGTCACCATCTCCGGCGCGAATCTAGTCAAGGCCGTGAATCTGGCCTCGTATTCCGCCATTGTCAATCCTCCCTGCTCCAGATCTAGGAACTGCCAATGTCGCTCCAACCGAGCCGACTCGGGAAAGTACTGCGCCATAAACACATCTTGGAAGATGTTGTAGTCGTATCCAACCATGTCCTTCACACGCCCCCACCAGTGGTAGGCGCTGTCTCTCAGCTGATGGGCTGCGAAGGATACTCTGCGGCGACCGTCTTCGATACCTGATGTATCCAGGTCCCACGTGACCTGCTCTATCCACCTCTCGGTTAGGTCGGGGTTCGGCTCCCCGACAAATGTAGGTATCCCGTGCTTCAGGAAGTCTAGTAGTGCTCGGGACGTGTGATCCTCTGTCTGACCGGGCCTCACTGGGACCGCGGCTGCCTCCGGGGCTGGCGAAGCCGACTCTCGACTGGCGATGATCGCCACTAAACTCTGGACTGTCCTGGTCAGCTCATCCAGGGCAGTCATAACGGGTGGGTCTGCGACCGGCGGGACGCTGGGCGTGCCCGTAGAAGGTCCCGCATCGCTCCTCCTATCCTCACCGACAGGAGTACCCTGCGCCTCGGCGTACTCGGCGGGCTCAACGGTGGGCACCCGTCCTGGTGTCCCCGCTGACCGTCCCCGCCTGCCTCGCGAGGGCGCTTGTCCCCGTGCCACTGCTGCTCTTCCTCGTCTGCCACGAGCCATCAGTAGGTATCCTCTGCACGGATACACGCAAACATTCAGTTTGCGAACTCAAATAAGGACAACCAGCTCGAATACACTAACGTTCCCACGGTCTACGTCTACCCCAACGTACTTGTTACTAAACGCCACATCGTTCACGCTAAACATCCTTTAATCATAACATCACGTAATCGGAACCTCAAACTTAACCACACAAACGTACACCAAGCCCTCATCCAGTCCTTTATGCATTTACTTATAACTTTCCGCAACCAAGCCAGTGTTCGCTACTCGTCCCTTGCGGGGAAAGTAGTAAAGGGGATGAGCGTTGTGCTCACCTCCACGGACACCCGCTCGATTATGGCATAGTAGTAACGCACCAAAGACTTACCACTCTAGTCAGGGAAAACACCAACACAAAACTGAAGCCAAACATCCCACCGTCCATGCTAACAACACCTCAAGTACTCGCTCGAGTAAGATGAACCTCGACACGGGAAACATGTCCTCAAACCAGTAAAACCCCACTGCTCACGCTATTAACGCCTAATTTATAATAATGCGAAGCGAAAAACTCAACAACAACCCAACCGTACACCAGCCCACGGCCTCTACAACCCACAACCGCGAACACAAACCCGTTAAACCAACGCTCAACCACACGAACATGAACCGAGCCACACGACCACAAACCTAAACGCACGACGAAACCAACCCTTTTTCCTTTTTCCCTTTTCCTTTTTTTTTTGAAACTGGCTGGACCGGTCCGGCAGGTGGGCCGGATCATATGGCAATCCGGGCCGGCAGGCCGTCCGTGCCGGTCTGGCTGCCGGGCCGGAACACCACCCGTGCCGGGCTTGCTGCCGGGTCGGCACACCAGCCGTGCCGTGCTGGCTGCCGGGCCGGCACGCCAGCCGGTCCGTACTGGCTGCCTGATCGGACCAGCGAGCCCGTCCTGGTCTTGTACCAGGTCGGCCCGTGGTCCGTCCCGTAACTGCGACAGCTTCACCCCTATCACCCCGTCACGTCGATCCTAGGACACTCACATCCTACTCTTCTCCTAGCGACCCGCAAGCTTGTGCGTCGCAGACACTCGACCACTAAAACGACCCAAACACGTACCACAAAACCCGACTAAACCACGAACAAGCCAAACCGGCCAAACACCCATAACAACAACAACGATGAAACCCATCCACCAGGACAACCAAAGTCAAATAGCGCCCACCGGGCCAACCAAAACTGCACAACACGCCCACCGGGCCAACCAACAACAACCACAATACGCCCACAGGGCCAATCGAAGTCAAACACAAACGCCCACAGCGTCACCGTGAAAAATACACACATCGTAACCCCTCATGTAATAACCACTTTTGGTCAACGTCAGTCAAACCTGCGAAAAACAGGAAAATTTAAAAAATTTGAGACAACACTTAACTTAACCTAAATTGACCCTGAGGGTCATACCGGACTTAATTTGACCCCGCTATCGACCAAAATGAGTTCCGGGGGACTCAGGGCAACTTTCTGATCAATTTGGGAAATGTTGACTTTTCGCTGGAAAAGTCAACCGAGCGACGTTTTGGTCCATTCGAGGACCGTTTTGGATCCAAAAAGCTTAGCCGTCATCGTAGCGGTCTTAGTTGAGCCGTTTCCTTGTAGCCCGTCAAGTTTCCTAATTTCTTGGGAAAACTGCCCGTTCGGGGCCCGAAACGTCCGTTTTTTGCGAAACCGATTGGAAAATATCAACTAGATATTTTCCTAAAGTTGTGGGGCCCACCTTGACACTTTTCCTAATTGTGGTGGTGTTAGTTTTGGGGGGGAAATGTGTGGTGAGCAAGGGGTGGCCGGCCACATGGGTTTAAAGAGAAAAAAAAGGAGAAAAATGAGTTAGTTGATTTAGTTAGAAAGAGAAGAGAGAGTTTAGAGAGAGAAGGAGAAGAAGAAGAAGAAGAAGAAGAAGAAGAAGAGAGAAGGAGAAAGGAGTTGGAGTTGGAGTTCATCCAACCCTTGGATCGATTCAAAGCAAGAAGAGAACGTCTCCCCCTCGTCTTCCTCTTGAGTAAGCACTAAACCGATCGTCATTTTGATTAGTATTTTTGAAAGCTAGGGTTTCGGTAAACTATGAGTTAGGGTTGTAGTGAGGTTGGTGGTTTGTTGGAGGTGTTGGGAGGTGAAGAATGACGTTTTCCGGTGACCGAAGGCTCGGGAGGAGCTCCGGCCACCGTGGGTGGTGGCCGGCCGGCCATGGGGTGGCTGGCCGGAGCTGGCACCAGCCACCACATGGTGGCCGAGCCCCCCCCCCCCTTGAACCCTAGGGCACGGCCAAGTTGGTTGGGTGGGTCCCACGTGCTCGGGTGCTCGGGTTTAAAACGTTCCTCAGACCATTTATCCTTAACCAAATGGAAATTTGGAATTAAATTGGAAAAGTTGTAATTAACGGGTTTTAGAAACTTTAAACGTTAATTAATTGACTCGGAGGTCGGAATTCGATTCCGTCAAGTACATTGGGTTCCTTGAACTATTCTAAGACCGTAGAAACGAAAACGGGGGCTTTTGGAGCCCCGGAAGGCAATTAACAAAACCCGGGCAGATTCGCCATGTCGGGCGAATCGGGCCTTTACGGGTCCTTTATCGACAATGTCGAGTAATTGGGAAGTTTGGGAGTGATCGACATTGTCGGGGTTACGTTTGGGCGTTAAGTTATTGAATTTCGGTTTATTCGTACTAGTTTAAAAGTGCTTTGAATTTGTGTTCTTTTAGATCGTGCTGCGGACCGAGGCAAAGGGAAGCTCGGCGAGTGACTGTGATCATCTCGGGATTTAGTGGAGCGCTTTTGGAGTTGTTTCCGAGGTAGGGAAAAGTAGCCGGATCTCGGCCCTGACTAGGGAAAGTTAACTGTAGAATTGCATGTGACACCGGGGTGTCGTGGGTTATTTAGGTTATCGAATATTAGAAAAGCATGATACGACATTGTAGCAATTATTGGAAAAGCATGTGACACTTAGTAGTGTCGTAGGAGCAGAGAACTTAGCGATATTGGAATTACTGGAGGCATATGACCATGCCCGGAGGTTGTTTGTGAAACTAGTGATCTTAGGACGGTTGGAGGCATTGATTATGCCGGAGGTTGTTGTGTATATTTATTGTTGAGTTTTGGGTGGCCTTGAGAGCCCGTGTTATTTATTGTTGAGTTTTGGGTGGTCTTGAGAGCCCGTGTTATTTATTGTTGAGTTTTGGGTGGCCTTGAGAGCCCGTGTTATTTATTGTTGAGTTTTGGGTGGCCTTGAGAGCCCGTGTTAATTATTGCTGAGTCATGGGTGGCCATGAGAGCCCGTGTTGTTATTTTGGTGTTTTGGGTGGCCGTGAGTGCCCGTGGGGTTGTGAACCCGTACTTTACCGTTGGTGTCTTGGGTGGCCATGAGGGCCCGTAGGGTTGTTGAACCTGTGTTTTGTTGTTGGTGTCTTGGTGGCCTTGAGTGCCTGTGGAGTTGTTACCGGTGTCATTACTGTCTGTTGAACTTGTTTGTGATTGTGATTGGTTACTTGATACGGGTGGAGGTTGTGTGGTGTAGCTAGCCTCCCGACTGGGATCGGGAGAAGCGGAGAGGTTGTGGGCTAGCTCCCCGACTGGGATGGGGGGAAGGACGCGCGGGTGTGGCTAACCACCCGACTGGGATCGGGTGAAGCGGAGAGGTTGTGGGTTAGCCTCCCGACTGGGATCGGGAGAAGTTGCGCGACAGGTCGACCGCCTGGCCCGACTGGGATCGGAAAGGGCGAGATACAGAGATTGTTTACTTAGCAGCTGGTTTGCGATCCTTTGTGATCTTGTTTGGTATTGTGTGGTTGGCAACGTGTCTTTGGAGGAGGTCGTCAATCGTTCTGTGGGGTCTACATCACGTGTCCGAGAGTTGAGTCAATCGAGGAAAGTTTTGGTCGTGTTTGTGTCTTTTGAGTCGTTGTTGGTGTCACCGGCTTTGTCTGCTAAGTATGCCGTAGTCAGTCTATTATCTGTGGTGGTGAGCGAACGCTCACCCCTAGCTGTTTTTCCTACAGGTACCGTTCGCAGGCTGGACTAGGTGAGCTTCTGAAGCTTGAAGAGCTTGAAGCGGGTTTCTGGGTGTTTTTGAGTCTAGTGACGTGTACCTCGTTTTGTCCAAGTGTTGGGACTTATTTTTGAGTTGTAAATAATATTCTTTTGTTGAACTAAACTGGCTTTTTAAAGTGATTTAATGAAAACAAGTTTCAAATATTGTATCTTTTTAAATGTTCGCGTCCCGAGTTCGGTTCTCTGAAATTGGGGCGTGACACATCATCATCACGTTCCTTAACAAATGCATATATATATATAGGGCACACATTGATCGTATGCATTAAGACCAACCACACAGACACCTATGTCGTTCAATATTCGGTAAATTTGTCTGTATATTTTCGATAAACAACCCTACCCCTTCTATATAACGTGAGTCGTACTTACTCAAACTCATCCAACTCTTATCAATATAATCCTGATAAACATTTAATAATACGTAATCATATTGGACACAATACAAACACAAAAATAATATAAATAGTCATGAAGCGAAAAATTGGAAATTTGCTTACGTACCATTCTCGTGTTTGAAGCAACCAACACCTATACTGACATGTGAGGAAGAGTTTTGTGTAACAAATTAAGAGGAAGAAGGGGTTTAAAATGAGTTGGGAGAGAAAGAATGAGTTGGGGGGAGGAAGAAGGGGTTTATGAATTGAAAAAGAGATAAAGGGAAAGCAATTTGCGTGGCTGAGAATAATACAGCTGTATGGGTAGCCCGACGGATAGAGTCACTCATCGGTAAGGATTAGTTATCGATTAAATAAATTTGAAAATTGAAATTTATTTAACTCTTCAACTACGGATCCAACATATCCGTAGCAAAAGCCATACACCAAGACTACGGATACTACATCCGTAGCTGAAGGTTATAGTATCCGTAGCTAAAGCTGTTTGACCGAATTTCAAAAACCGTATTGACCCCAAAGTTCGGGAGGTTTGAACCGTTTGATCACATGATTTTGGGGATACAGATAATGTTTACCACATTACCTACAAAATTAATGGTGTTGATTACATAATATTAAAATGAAACACAGACGTAGTGATTGAAATGATCACTTTTACAATGTTCAACGATTAGATACTGTACTTTGAATGCGAACGTGTTTAGTTCAAATAGGAGATTTACATATTATTATGTATCGTTACAAAATATATGTGGCATACATGACCCGTGAAGTATACGCTCCATTACGAATACAACGAGGGTCAGGAAGGATGACGGTTAGTTGGTCAAATAGTCAACGGGTGTCTACAGACGGATGTGGATCCGTCGGTAAGGCCCACAACTTTCTCGAATTCCCGCTGTGTTGTGGGAAAAACGATGTCGTTCGCTTTAAAACACCTCCCCGACAAATGCGTATCCGTCGGCAAGCATTTAGATATATATAACCCCCGAATCCTAATTTCCCTCATTTCTGGGCCTCCTTCTCTTTCTCCACATCAGAACGTTCTCACTGCTGCTCCTTCGTGCTCCCGCTTCTCCGTCGTGCTCCCGCTACTCCGGCGTGCTCCCTCTGCTCCGGCGTGCTCCCGCTGCTCCGGCGTGCTCCCCCTTCTTCACTTCGTTACATCAGGTAACAATACTAAATCTTCAATAATGTTGTAGAAATTATTCACTTCGTTTGTTATTCATTTTTATGGGTTTGTTCATGCAATAAAATGTTGTAGAAATTTAGGGTTTAATAAAAAATTTAGAAATAGGTTAAGAAATTTAGAATAGTTTCAGAAATTTAGAAATAGTTTCAAAAATTTAGAATAGTTTCAAAAATTTAGAAACGTATTCCTATAGGTCCAGATAAATTCCTAATCGGAATTAGGGTTTACGTTTAATATAATACGATATGTTTATGGTGTAATATAAATTCAAATCTTTAGGGGTTGAACTTTGGAAATCTATGGTGTAATATAAATTTTGATATTTAGGGTTTGAACTTCGGAAATTTATGCAATAATTATTTTGGTTCGAACATGCATCGTAAACTTAGCATCCATAAGGAATTCTGCAATTATTAGGTTTGTATTCTGCAAAACCTACAATTATTAAAGTAACATTCTGAAAAACAAGTTCATGACTGCATGTATTAGGTTTTCATTTCGATGGATGAAACCAATAATAGTAGTGTTGGCGAGAATAGCTTAACTAAGCCAGATCCCATTATTGAACAAGTGCCACTAGTGAGGGTTGTAGATTTAGAGAAATCAATGAATTTAGTCATGAACAAATTGCCTAGGGGACTTTCTTCGATGCACGAGTCAAAGACTCGTATGTATATTAGGCGTCTGATTGCAGCTGAAGGAGCCAGACTTAGAAAGCAAAGGGCAGAACGAGATAGGCTCGCCGCTGAGAGACAGTCTGCTGAAAGCGCAAGACGGACTCCGTCTGTGGGATCGACTTCCAAGCGCCCGTTCCGAGAATAGTTTACTACTTAATTAGTATATGCACGATGTTTAAATTAGGTTATATTTAAGTTTGAATTGTATGACTCGGTAATTAATATCTCATGCTAATACATTATATGAATGCTAATATAAGTATGCTTATTATGTTTTGAGTGGCCGGGGTTGATTTAAATTTGTTTGTGGTATATTCGTTTTGATATAGTACTAATGTTTGCTTTCATTTAGTCATGGATGAACGAAGTAGCGTAGGGGAGAACATAGTCTCAGAGGACGAATATGATGGACCACAACACGTGGAGCTTGATTTGCATGGTGAGATGATGCAATTGTTCAACAACATTCCAAGAGAGTCTTTGCCACGCACGAGAGCGGTAGCAGCAGCTCGGATGAGGTTACGGGGCCTCATTAACCGAGAGGGAGAAAGGATTGTTGTTGAAAGAGCAGCTGAAAGAGAAAGGATAGCTGCTGAAGAAGCTGCTGCAATAGCTAGGCTTGAGGAAAGAGCTAGGCGTGTTCATGTAAGGGTGGCTGCTTCCTCGGGGTCTCGTACATCTTATGGAGCCACCTCCATGCGCGGCCCGAAGCATGACGCAAGGGTGTACGTGCAGTGGCTGAAAGACAACGCGGAGCGCGAGTTCGAAGACTAAACACCCTAGCTAGAATATTAATGTATTATTATTTAACGGATGTGTGTTAAGGATGACTTTTATTTGAATATCACTTATTCTATGACTTTGTTTGAATGTTTTAACAGATTGTTTTAATTTTTGTTCACTTTATTAACTAAGTGTTAGTTTTTATTAATATTACTTCTGTATGCTTTGACTTACTTATTTAGGATTGGTTATAATTGTAATTTGTTGTTTGAGTCAGGATAGAACCAAACTTTAATTCGCGGCTCGAGCGTAGGTGGTGTCGTTGTGAAAATGCAGGAACAATAGTAGCAATACCTGATCCACAAAGAGCCAACGCTACAGCTGGCCCAACGTGGCTGCAACAGTATGACCGACTAGTGAAGGAAGGACATCAACGCTTTGCCTATATTCGGCGCCTGATACGTGAGAAAGGTGATGAACTTCCTCCACCCCTGATGGTATAGGTCTGCTACAGAGGCCTCCGTTCTTGGACAAGGTTCAAGAGAATGACCTTGAAGCTATAGAGGAGCCTGTGTGGTTTAGACGTTTTGTTGAATGGATCGAAGATTTGATAGCAATGCAAGAGCGTGTTATCATAAATCTGCTTGCTTCATAACTTTATTATTATGCATTTATGTATTTTGTTGTTTAAGTTTTCGAATGATTAATCGTTTGTTAAAACAATGTACTTTTTCAAAACACATTATCTATGAACTGTTGTTGTGCTTATATACCGATTGTATAATACAGGTTCATGTATTAAGTCGATATGTTCATCGGGATGACTATGAATGATTTTGTAAATAGTTTGTACACTGGCTCATTTTACCAACGGATACAAGTAACTTGACTGACAGATAAGCCATCCATGACTAACAATGTACTATTTTACTTGCCTGACAGATACAATATCAGTGGCTAAGGTTTTAACACTTGCCTAACGGATACGACATCTGTAGCTAAGGTTTTCTCACCTGGATGACGGATATGGGCGACCTTTTCCACGGATATTTTATCCGTCAGCCAGGTGAGAAAACCTTAGCTACGGATGTCGTATCCGTCAGGCAAGTGTTCACCTGACTGACGGATATGTGAGACCTTTTCCATGGATATTTTATCCGTCAGCCAGGTGAGAAAACCTTAGCTACGGATGCCTAATCCGTCAGGTAAGGTATCACCTGGCTGACGGATGTCTTTATCCGTGGCTAAGGTTCCAAAACTTTTGTGATGAATCCTTTTCATCCGTGTGCCAAGTCCATTTATGCAGTAGTGTAAGTACGCCACATGTACCATTTCTAATACTTACAGGGAAACATAGATAAAGCCATGTGACTGGCTATATCGAAACCCCAAAACTAACAATATAAAAGAAATGATAGAATGATCATGCCCGATCGAAACCTTGATCCATAAGTTACATAACATGAAACCACAATGAGATTTCATTTTCAACAATTTGGTTTTGGGGTCAGGTTTCAATTTTAGTTTCCATGTAGATTTGATAAACTTACTCCAAGTCTTGTGAGAGATTGAAATTAGAAACTCCACTGTTTGGTCAAGTCGTCTTCTCTGGGGAAGCTCGCTCCATCCACTAAGAGATTTGGGTTTTTTCGAGTCGTCAAATCGTGTCTGGCTAAGTAGAGACAAGTGACACCCGGGCCTCACAACAGTGACTTCTTTCAAAGCGAGCAAGTGTCTCTCTCGATAGGCATTAGATTTGAAGACGCTCGAGATCGCCGAAACCCACCGCACCAACCATGTCCACCTTCGGCATAGCACCTCCCTCACCACCATCTTCTTGTTTCGATCCGGTTCCTTCATATTTGAGCTTGTTCATGCTAGTGAGTGTATGCCTTGTGTGTTCGTCTTTAACGTTTATTGGTCTTCAAAATTGACAATATTCGATATAATTTCCGAAAAAAGAAATGAGTATATAAAAATATGTGTTTATGAAAGATTGTAAACAAATATAAGAATATAAAAATTTAATAAAAATAATATCTAGTTAAAGAAAAATAATTATACACAAAAAATAATATTATAAAACTTTAATCACTGAAAAAATAGAATAATAATTAAGAAATATAAAATAAAATTGTTCCTTTAATTAGGGTTCCGTGATTTCTCTCCTCTTCAACCTCCCGTCGCGTCGTCGCTAGATCCTATGTCGACTTTACCGAGAACCCAATCGCTTAACATCCCTGGCTTCATTGCCCTGACCTGACCAACGCATTGTCTTCATGTTCTACCTTCCATGCCGAGTCTCGATGCCTTCCCAATGCCATAATTATTATTGCACTACTCCCTACCCACGTGTTTCTATCCTTCACCTGTGTCACCCCGTTGGACCCACCCCGAGGCTTTATGAAACTAGTCTGGTCGAAGTAGAAGAGAGATCGCTCACCTTTTCCCTCACCCTGCTCACGACCAACATCAATTATGCTTGCTTCTTCCTCCACTATGATGGTGTCGATCAAGACCACCCTCATCATACCTTTATTCGATGTAGTTAAAAGGGTTTTTGTGATCTTCATCGCCATCGCACCCGAGGAGCGTAGATATGGGGCCGCGAGGTACTCTGATCCCATTGAGATTCCTCCCTCTTATCTAGTGCGTGTACCCCTCTTTCCACCAATGAACCGATAAGCCAAAATCACCGTTGGTTCAAGTGATCACGACTTGTCCTACCCATTTTAGAGGGGAGGAAGCAACAAAGAATCGTTCTCTAGTCTCAGCATATTGGCGATGGCTCCATCGTTGGGGAACTTGGCATGACCACCTTACACGGTCCACCACACTGCCAACCTAAGATGCCCACCACATGCCCCCACGAAGAATGTCTCATCGGAGGGAGGACATGGGATTGGAGACGCCTCTATCCTGCTCCAAGCTTGGAATGTCTGCAGCAGGCCATCCTCATTGATATCTACTGATTCGGATAGGAAAAGATTGTTGAGGTCCTCCCGGCTAGTGTCTTGGTCGGCCAAGGTCTTCTAGTCCGATGGGGCGGAGGAACGTGATGATAAGCCAAGGTCTTCTACCTACCACGAAAACTCATATGTGGTGTTGGAAGCACTTGTGCCACTGCTCGGTACCACCCCCTTAAATATCGAAAACCACTAGACCATCTCAAGATGGTGCAACACAAGATCTCCTACCCAACCGAAATAAGCTTCTCATGTGCTTCAGGCACCTATACGTAGTGGGGGCTAGGGCGTAAGCGTACCCAAGAATATCCCAAGCGAGGACAGTAGAACAGCCTCGCCTAGGACATTGAATGGTAGACCGATCATCGAGGCGCGTATAGGGATACACGCCTCGCCATGCTAATGTTAGCATAAGCTAGATGACCCATCATCATCTGATGCGTCGCCGGAGGAGAACTCGAGTTCACGGGAAGCTTTATGGTTTGGCTATTGTTAGATTACCTTATTCTCCAAATCGATCGTCAATCGGTATGAAGCCCGAGTCCTCCACTAGCATGAAGATCGAAGGCCCGAATTGATTGAAATTGATTTAGGGGTGTAATTTTTTTTGTTGTTGTTTGATTGATTGAAAAGCTTGAAGTGCAAATTGAAAATCAATTTCTGGGTTTGTTCGTCTATTAATCTGAAAATCGTAAAAAAAATCGTGTTTGTTCATCTGTTAATCAATTTTTCTAGGTTTGTTCATCTGTTAGTGTAGAAATTGTAAATAAAAATATGATTTGTTCATCTGGAAATCGTAATTAAGATTATAAATAATTAAATAATATAAATTAAAATGATAAATAATTAATAAAATAAAATCATTATTATGTAATTTTTTAAAAAAATTATTTTTCAATTATTTTATTTTAAATACAATTTTTAATTAATGAAAAAAATATGAAGTATAAATTTCAAAAATTAAGAGTATTATTAAAAATTGATAATAACTAATTAAAGAATTAATTAGTATAAGGTTAAAATGGTCTTTCTATCCTTAAGTCAAAAGTCAACTCAATGACAAAGATTAAAATAGTCATTTAACATTACTCTGTTAGTTTTTTAACCCCAAAGGCTCAAAACGTTCGTGGACCGAACATTAGGGTACCAAAATGGAATAAAAAATCGTAAGGGTACCAAAACGTTCGTGCACCGAACATAAGGGTACTATAAAGTATTTAACCCAAAACAAAAGGTTGAAAATTTAAACCGCTTACCCCGAACTTCTTGTTGTGCTCGTTCTTATCATTTATTGGGTACACCTTAGACACAACAGACAAGATCGAAGTCAGGTTTATACAGTCCTTAGCCTTAATTGTTTCAATGTGGTCGTGGAACGACTTACTTCACGCTCAATGTGTGAGTTAGTTCTACCAATTGAAAAATATGTCATTAGCATAAAAAATGAAAGAAACAAAACTATTTAGTGGAGGGGTAGGTTCATTACCGTGCATTCCTTCAACTTGAAGTGCTCGACAAGACCCGTCCACTCGGTTGGACGGTATTCACAATCCTCTAGGATTGGATGTTTCGGGTTTAGGTTCTCATTGGTCTTCTTCCCTATGATCCAATTGGACCTTCATTTTTGAATCTTGTGCTTCCAGTCCTAGAAACGGCTTATGCATTCCTTATCCATTTAATTGATCAAAGGGTCACAATCCTTGTCATAAAGGTACAAAGACTATTCAAAAAACAAATAACTTGATATTAGAAATAATAATTTACGATAAAAACCAAAAAGTTCTTATCGTTGAAATTCAATATACTTATGTCGAGCTTCTTGTGAAGTACATGTTGGGCATGAATCGGAAGGGCAACACACTTTTTTAGCGGATTTAGTCACCTTACCTTCCTCACTACCATTATC
Source organism: Erodium maritimum (assembly GCA_963921825.1). Classification (NCBI taxonomy): domain Eukaryota; kingdom Viridiplantae; phylum Streptophyta; class Magnoliopsida; order Geraniales; family Geraniaceae; genus Erodium; species Erodium maritimum. The sequence goes on along the minus strand of OY997593.1, from coordinate 17,946,766 downwards.
TTCTATGGCAGCACCAATTGCGTTATCTAAATTATTTGTTCTCCTTTTTAGAGTAAAGAAGACCTCCGACGAATGGGCGTTGGAGCTTGTTGCCTCTCCAAGACTAAGTCCTTAAATATGAAAAGGAGTAGCTAGAGGCGCCATCGTCGGGTACATAGGTGACGGTACGCTCAACTCCGACTAACCGAGAGTCCAATCCGTGCTATCGTTGTCTAATCCGCGAAGATTACTAAAATTAGAAGAAAAAAAATCTTGAAACACTTGAAGATTTAATGATGAGAAGGGGTAAAATAGTCATTCAACTCAAATGAATAAGTTAAGTCAAATGTGAAAGGGCATAAGGTCATTTCATATCATACTATTAGTTTTTACTAACAAAAGTTTGTGACCAAAAGATTTTTTTTTATAAGCTTATTTTTTTTATTTAAAAGAGACACTTTTTTGGGAGGAAAAGAAAAGAAAAAAAAATCTTGGAACACTTGAAGATTTAATGATGAGAAGGGGTAAAATAGTCATTCAACTCAAATGAATAAGTTAATTCAAATGTGAAAGGGCATAAGGTCATTTCATATCATACTATTAGTTTTTACCAACAGAAGTTTGTGACCAAAAGATTTTTTTTTATATAAGCTCATTCTTTTATTTAAAAGAGACACTTTTTTGGGAGGAAAAGGTCTATAGGTCCGAAGACCAGGGCCACGATTATAAAGAGACTCCATTTGAATTTGATCTCTGCATCTGCGAACAATTTGAATTTTTGACCTAGCAAAGGCCATTAACAGATCATACCCCTTAACACAATACCCGTTAACGGTTTCTACCACTTGGGGACGTTGCTTTCTTTGATGTAAAGGTGTTGAAGCTGAAATATCGGCCACCCCTATTAAGACGACGCATAACAGAGCAGAACTTGATCTCACCATAAGGTCTGAAAAAGTTCCTCACCCAAGACTCGGAGCACTCAAATGGTAGATTAGAAACAAAGATCTCTGGGTTAAAGATTACCTGCGATCTTTTCCGGGAAAATAATGACTGAATTTGCTTTGGCGAAGGAGAAATATCATTATTCCTTCCATACGGAGTCTCTGATGCCTTCTAAGAATTTGATCTTGTCATTGGAGCTAGAACAAGAGTTTGGACGTGCAAAACCTTCATTCCACAACCGATCTCCGGACTAGTAAGAGGAATCCCATCAGATTCCTTACTAGAACTATCATGTACTAGAGCGGTTGAGCTCACCAGCGATGCACAAGTAGTTTCACAATACCAGTCGTACAAAGAAAACACCAAAAGTTTAGGTATCGTATTCATGAGTTTTAAATTATGGACAGTTCATTGTGTATGACTAAAACTAAAGGGTATGTTATTGTATTTTTCCCTATGAATATGTATATTATGTACATTCATAAGGTGCCAAATTAATTTTTGCAGGTAAGTTTTTGGGAAAAAAAGAAGTAATTTTGACGGGATTAGTCGAGAAGAAGACAAAAAAGAGCAAAAGTTGAGCATTTGCTCTCTATATACTCAACTCGTGCGATAAAATGGTTTATTTGTCGTGGAAGTTGTAACCTCTACGATGAATAAACCATTTCGTCGCACATATAAGTTCCCGAATTCAAAAGATTAACCCTGTTTTCCTATGCATGTTGTTAGTAGTAAGTTCAATTAATGCAAAGTTATAATACAAGCAACAAGCCTTCATATAGAATCAAAATAGTTCAATATGTAAATCTATGTGGTGACTTGTCTTGAAATATACATAGTAAAAACCCATATTATTATTCTTTAGACGAATTGTCTTCATCGTTGAACTCTTCTTCATCAGACGATAATACATCATCAATGAACTCTTCTTCATCGATGAGGTCTTCTTTATCAGTCGCCATGTCTACCTCCTCATTTAATTGATTATCTTCTTCGTCCTGATCAGAATTGATCATCATGCCTCATCATCATCCCCATTGTCGTCTAAGTTCTAGAATGCATCCAGTGAGGTCACTTCTACTGGTGGACTAGTGGGCGGCACAAAATGGTACAATGGCCTCGAAATAGTGTTAACCAAAAAATCAATGTATATTCTCCGATGCGCAATTTTTTCACGACCTCGTAATTCTCACCCAAGTCGAGATTGTCAACATTGAATATTTGTTGTGTTATAAGATCAATAAAACACAATAAATTGATTAAGTAATGCTCGTTCACGACAAGCATATAAACATAATGCATAATTTTAAATACCTTTTTTTACCGTAATTAGGAGACAATAAGGGTCATTCTTAGAAGAAGAAAAAAATTGGTCCCTACATAAATCATTCCACAATCTTCTATCACCTTTTTGAGTCGAGACGTTGACATTTAAACACAACCACCAACTACCCGTCTTCGAAAAAAGTTGAATAACATGTATTTAAACACTATAATAGGTCGTGCCTCCTGTCTCAAACATGACACCACTGTTTTGTGGGTTTCTTGACTTCTCTTTAAGCTCACAATGGACTTTTATATCATTGATGTTGTATTGTTCAAACACGGTGTGGTATTGGACACCATAACTCAGTATTTGTGCTTGAAGAATTCTCCTCTCTAAAGCCGTCATTTGTGAACCATTTATGTATGGTTAATAACCATACATATATTAATTCATAATTAATATTATGGAAGATCTCAGAAAAACAACTTATGTGTCCAACAAACATGACCTTTTTTTTAGAGACTTCATTATCAGAAAACCTTGGATTTAATGAGTGGATGGGGTATCGTTCACTCATAACGACATTGTATACTTCATTACCTAAATGTGAGGGCTAGGTGACATTTATTTCCCTTTCTATATCGTTTTTTTGTCCCTACGGTATCCATGCTTTAGCGTCAAGTCCTTTTGTGGCCCGTAATAATACATCTTGTTATGATTGTACCGTGCATCTAGGTCATCCACGCATATTAGTCATTCCTTGTAACCCTTAGTTTGAATAACCCTCAACATCCATAAACCAGAAAAGTCGTTAATGGTCCACAACACTACATTTTGTATCTTGAATGACGAGTTAATAGATGCATCAAAGGTCACAACCTCATCGTCTAAAAACTTTTGGAGCTCGTCAATCAACGGTCTCATCAACACATTCAAACACCTCCTAACCGACTTAGGACCTGATATCAATAACGTTAAGATGTTAAAATATTTCTGCATGCACATGTCTAGGGGGATTATAAGAAATCACTAAGAAGTGTCACATCTGTAAGGCACAACAAAGGCACCAAATAGATAAAATCTGTTTGTGGTTAATACAAGGCAGACGTTGGGTTTTCCCTTTACAAATCCTGTATATAATCTGTTGAACTTCATTCCAGGCATCACCATCAACTAGATGTCACAAAATGTTAGGATTGACATTACTTTCCCTGTAGCACTTCATTTTGTTTGCAATGTTAGATGAACTGCACAACTTCTGCAATTGTTGCATGAATGGGAAGTACCTTACAGTTTCCCACCGTAGCGAGGTGTGCCACAAACAAGACACTCTTGCAAATTTTATACTACAAAATAGTATAAGCAAAATTAAATTCATAAGCATCATACATTTCATAACCCATCCCAACTTCCTTAAACACTTTCTTTGCATTATTGAATGATTCTGGAAAGTTATTCGGCTGGAGAAACCTTTTCTTCTCCAACTCATTGAACACTTCATTCGACAACTAGTTTTGTTATTTAAAAGTCATCAACTCCATAGTGGTTGTCAATCTATCTACGATGATCCCTTTGTAGAACGATTTTTGATGCTAAATGATAAGACATGTCTTGTTAGTCTAAATTAGCACCAAAGCTCGTCATATAAGCATGTTTCAGTCCTAAGAAAGCATATATAGACACGTTTATTTTCCTTTTTAATTTTGATCCACTCATGCTTTCCTTGTGTTTTGTGTCTAGGTATTGAGCCTACACATTAAGTTACAGATCGGTTCTCGGATTGAAAATAATTAAATCCGCAAATGCTCGGACGGATATTTGATCAAAGTATCGTGACCCACGGATAACCGATCCTCCCGCAAGCACTTACACTATATTTAGGTTTGCGTTTCCACTCTTCCACCATATACTTAATACCTATCTTATCACCATAAATCATGTCCTTATCTTTATATCAGCTAGTCTACGTGTTTGTCAATGTGGGCTGATCTTGCTTGTCTATCAAACATGATCATACATCTTTACTGTCTCCACATGGTCACGTAGTGGCCATTCGCCTCTTATCGAGAAGCATAGAATGAAACTCACTTCTTACAATCTCTTCACTTCCACTTCGAAACCCTACACTTTCACCTTTTCTGTCTTTTCTTTCTTTTCGTTTCTTCTTCTCAATAAACATTTTCATATGGTCACGTAGTGGTCTTTTCTGCCTTTATTTTCCTTATCATCTCAATCTCTCGCTAGGGTCTTTCCTATCTATTTAACTTGATACCCAAGCTTGGTGGTGGTCAATTTAATCGAAAACCGATTTAACAAAAGTTAAAGCATACATAGAAAAAATTAAATTTTCACTCCCGATAACAGAGGAATAAATCAAAAGATATTCTCGATTAGATGATGCGAAATACTCCACCATCGATTAATTACTCATCCTTAAACTGTTGTTTTTAACTCGCAATTATTTTATAGTTATAAAAAACTAACTAAGCGCATCTCTAATGGTAAACAACTAGCTAGTTTTTGGGAGGGGTGGTAAGAACACACTTTCACTTTCTATCTCTTCCAAGCAACAAGCTCCTACCACTGGCTATATAGTGGTAACGCCTAGCTAGTTGAAGAAGCTAGTTGTTTGGGTATTTTTGTACTTTTTAATATTTTCAAAACAACCACAAATTAAACTACTAATTTTATTTATATCAAATATGAAATACATTATATTACTCTAATTCTGATCGGCATCTCTATATCTTTCCCAAATGTGATCGACGAGGTCATTATGGAGCTGGTGATGAACTTCTCGATCTTGGATCCTGTTAGATGGCCCATAATACTGGTGATGTTCACTGTTGGTGGTGATCTTGTGCGGTGCACTGTGGGCGGGACACCAATACCTGCAAATGGATCCGTGGGGTACAACTTCCATTGATCCTCACCGATCATGTTGTACAATATAATACAAGTAGTCATGATGACCGCTAGTGAGTTCCTATCCCACATTCGGATTAGGCGAGTGACGATATGAAAGCGAACCGTAGAACTCTAAATGCTCGTCCGATATCCTTCCTCACCGCCTCTTGGTTTCTAGAAAAACACCTTTTGCTTTGTTGTTTATGGAACTAATATTGTTTTCACAAATGTATCCCAAGGAGGATAAATTCCATCCGTCAAGTAATCAGGGGTTGTGCATTTTGTGTCGTTGAACTTAAACTTAATCGGAGGAGCGAAGCCTCGTGCTTCCTAGGAGAATAATGTTGACCTATTCAACACGTTGATGTTGATGTTGGAGCTCAGTGTTCTGAAAAAATAGTGCCATATCCACATGTCTAGGGATGCAACGACTTCTAACATTATTTTGGAGGGTGTTCCCGTGGTCTCTTCTTGAGAATTGTACATCCCATGCCACCAGTCATTTCTTCTAATCCTAGTGCATATAGTCGAGACTCTCTATCAATTCCAACAAACGGCGGAAAACTTCCTCCATCAGGCGTCGTAGATATGTTCGTCCAAAATTTTTGATGACGCCTAAGCAGAACTTCCTGACGCAATACAAAATAATACTCTTCCTCATTCGCAAGTACTCGTCAACGGTATCAACGGGACCTCCATAACAGAGATGGAAAAGTTTTGTCGTGCACTTCTGGTGTGAAGAGAATCCGGCCTTCCCTATAGCATCAGGTAGCTGACGAAAGTATGTGTACCGCTCACTCAATGCATTCATGATCTGTCTGAACAATTCCCTCGACATCCGGAAGCGACAACGAAATCATTACTTGTTGTACATCAAAATACGAATGAAGTAGTCAGCTATCAACTGCTCGTGTGCTTCGTCTAGATTTCACTCTATCATTCTCCGCCTTGGTGCCGCCGACAACTCTATCCCCTCGACCTCCTCATCTTCTTCCCTTTGATATACCTTTTTCGAAATCCAATATGTAAGCCGCTTGGCCATTAGTTCACCTATCCTTTCCCATACTTTCGCAATTTCTCGGGGAGTCATTTTAGCCCATTCCTCTATTGTTGGATAACGATTCATCGAAAAATAACAACAAAGATTTAGAGAAGAAAAGGTGTAGAAGAGAAGAGGTGCGAATTTTGTGTAGGGGTGATAGTGTATCTATAGTAATTTTTATGGGATTTTTGAAAATATGTCGGGGCCATACGTCGTGTCGCCATTGGGCTAGAAAAAATTCGTTGGTCCTGCGTCGCCAAGTCCCATCCTTGCAAGATTTGTCGGCGACGCGCTGCAACGGCTCCTGCGGTGAGGAAGGGTTGTAGGCGTTACAACGACGCATCTGTAATGGCTCTACAACAACCGATGTAGATGCTCTAATCTAGCTATGGGGTTTTGTTGGTCGTGATATTTTAAATGTTCTTAAAGGAAAGCGCGAACCACGCACACCCTTCTCCGAAATCCCTAGTTCGTAAAGGGGACAATCTTTGTCGTTGTTCGATCGACGCGATAATGTCCTCGTCAATATGTTGTCACAGGGATTCGTAAGCGGTTTTGGGGAGAGGATATTTGGTTCGGCTTTTGTGTCTTCACAGCAGGTCGGAAAAGAGAGAGCCTGAGATTCGGGTAAGTCAACAATGGAGGGTCTGGAAATAGGGACACGGGATGAGGCAAGGAAGAGGATATATTTATATGTGGAGGAAGGATGGAGTGACCTTCGTTTCCCATTCGGCGAGATGGCGAACTCGTCAAAGATTTTTCACGATTCACAGGCAGCTTTGGGAATGGAAAGCTAAGGTTGGTTGTTTTGTCTTCACAATGGGTCCAAGAAGAAAGATTGCAAGATTTGGGGAAGTTGCGGGTAGAGGAAAAAAGGCCATCCACAGATTTATGGAGTCAAAGTGTTGAGGACAGGTTATGACTCGGGCAGGTTGGGGTCGGTGAGTACAAGTAATGATCTTCAATCCGTCAAGATATTTTTCCTGAATATTCGAGATGGATCAATTATCAAAGAAGTCAAGGGGATTTTCATCACCTTTGGGGAGGTGGTAGACATACACTTACCGAGCGTTCTGAACTAGAGTGATCAATATTTTGGATTTGTAAAGTTTATAGAGGAAACATATTTGGGTAAGGTAATACGATTGGTCAATAGTACGAAATTAGGTAGACATATGTTGTTTATGGCTCAGGCATGAAGCAAGAGTAATCTGACAGTTGGTGGAAGGAAGTCGAACCTCAGAGTCTATCTCACAAGGAAAAAGGGAGAACGATTTCGGTATTGTTGTAGTTCATATAAGGCGAGTTTAGTTGGTAGCTAGTTCCTTATTTGAAGCAGTATCAAATGAAGATTGGTTTAGGTGACTCATTAGAATCTGAGTTCGGCGATGATCCAGGAGGAGATTGGGCAACAAGGGGTAGTCGGTTTATAGGTTCGCACTCACGGATATAAAGTGGTGGTTTTCTCCTTCTCGAAAAGGGCTCTTGAGGAGAGGATGATTGAGACCAAATGAAGTTGGTTCTCTAATTGGGTTACAATGAGTCTTGAAAGGAGGAAATTTTTCTACGGGAGGGAGTGTACAAGTGGTTCATGGTACAGGGTGTAAGAACCACTCCCGGTCAACGCCAGTCAAATCGGCGAAAAACAGGAAAATTTAAAAAATTTGGACCTACACCTAAATGAACCTAACTTTGACCCCGAGGGTCATACCGGACTTGAGTTGACCCCGATATCGACCAAAGTGAGTTCTGGGGGACTCGGGGCAACTTTCTGACCAAATTGGGAAAGGTTGACTTTTTGCTGGAAAAGTCAACTGAGCGACGTTTTGGTCCGTTCGAGGTCCGTTTTGGACCCAAAAATCTTAGCCGTCGTCACAGCGGTCTTAGTTGAGACGTTTCCTTGTAGCCCGTGGAGTTTCATAATTTCTTGGAAAATGTGCCCGTTCGGGGCCCGAGACGGTCGAATTTCGCGAATATGACTGAAAAATATCTAGAAGATATTTTCCAAAAGGGGTGGGACCCACTTGCCACATGTCAATTATGTGGTGGTGTTAGGTGATTTTTGAAACAAGACAAGGATGAGAGGAGGAGGGAGGTTCGGCCATAATAGAAAAAAGGGGAGTTTTTGGAGAGAGAAAAGAAGAGAGAAGAAGAAGAGAAAAGAGAAGGGGGGAGTTAGGGTTTTGCTATTTCCCGCCTATCCAACCGGTGGATCGTCTCAACGATCAAGGAATCGAGCTCTCATCGTCATTCCCTACGGTGAGTACCCTTTCGATTTTCGATTTGGTACGTTTAAAAGTTAGGGTTTGGGTTGAAACGAGTAGACTATGGAGGAGTTGATGTGTGGGGTTCGTTGGAGGCGTTTTGGGGCGAAAGATGAATGTTTTCCGGTGACCGGAGGCTCGGGGGAGCTCCAGCCACCGTGGATGGTGGCTGCTGGAGTTGGGGGTGGCTGGCCGGAGCTAGGGCCGGCCACCATGGTGGTGAACCGGCCCAAAACCGGCCGAGCCACCCACGGCCCTTAATGGCCGAGTGGGGCCCACATGCTCGAGTCTCGGGTTTTCGTGTTCGGGTGATTTAGGACGATCCACAAGTCGTTAATCCACACCCGGAACGGATTTTGGAATTAAATTGTAAAAGTTGTAAATGACGGGTTTAGAAACTTTAAACGCGAATTAAATTTCTCGGAAGTCGAAATTGATTCCGTCGATTGCTTTGGAACCCTTGAATTATTCTAAGTTAGTAGAAACGAAACGGGAATTTTCGGAGCCCCGGAAGGGCGTTTTCCAATCCCGGGCAGATTCGCCGGGCCGGGCGAATCGGGCCCTTCCGGGCCCATTATTGACAATGTCGAGTAATTGGGAAGTTTGGGAGTGATCGACATTACCGGGGTTGCGTTTGGGCGTCAAGTGTATTAAAATTCAGTTTATGCCTGCGAACTTAAAAAGTGTTTTAAATTGTGTTCTTGTTAGATCGTGCCACCGACCGAGGAAAGGGAAAGCTAGGCGAGTGATCGTGAACACGCCGGAGCTTGGTTGAGAACTTTTTGGAAAGCGTACGAGGTAGGGAAAAGTAGCCGAATCTCGGCCCTGGCTAGGGAAAGTTAACAGTAGAAATGCAAGTGACACTTGGGTGTCGTGGGTTAAGTAAGTTTATCGAACAATAGAAAGGCAGTCGACACTGGGTGGTGTCGTATGATACGGGAACGTATCGAACAATAGAAATGCATGTGACACTTAGTAGTGTCGTAGGAGCAGTGAACGTATTGATATTAGAAATACTGGAGGCATTTAGTTATGCCCGGAGGTTGATTGTATTGTTTGTGGGTGGCCATGAGTGCTCGTGGGGTGTTGAACCCGTATTTTATTGTTGGTATATTGGGTGGCCATGAGTGCTCGTGGGGTGTTGAACCCGTATTTTATTGTTGGTGTCTTGGGTGGCCATGAGTGCCCGTGGGGTTGTTGAACCCGTATTTTACTGTTGGTGTGTCTTGGGTGGCCATGAGTGCCCGTGGGGTTGTTGAGCCCGTGAGTTACTGTTGATGTCTTGGGTGGCCATGAGTGCCCGTGGGGTTGTTGAACCCGTGTTTTACTGCTGGTGTCTTGGGTGGCCATGAGTGCTTGTGGGGTGTTAAACTTGTGTTGTTACTGTTTGTTGAACTTTGGTTGTGATTGTGGTTGCCTGAGGTTGGGGGCCCGACAGAGATCGGGGGAAGTTGCGTGGGGGTTGGCTAGCCTTCCGACAGAGATCGGTAATGTTAAGCATTCTTTGGCTAGCCTTCCGACAGGGATCGGTAAGGTTGAGCATTCTTTGGCAATGAAGGGCGGCTCCCCTTCCAACTAGCTATCGGAAAAGTAGTGTTGTATATATCGCTAACAGGTCGACCGCCTGGCCCGACAGAGATCGGGGGAAGTTGCGTGGGGCAGGCTCAAGCCCGACCGGTTAGAAACCGGCACTGAGTAGCTGGAGTGCGATCCTTTGTGATCTTGTTTGAAGTGCGATCCTTTGTGATCTTGGGTGTTGCGTGGTTATCTTTTGAGTCTTTGGTGGAGGTCGTAACCGCTGTGTCGGGTCTACATTACGTGTCCGAGTGTTGAGTTGGTTGGGGAAAGTAACAGTTTGTGTGTCAGTCAGGTTACTTGAGTTGGAGATAGTAGTCCTATAGGTACTGGTCGCGAGACGGACTAGAGGAGCTCTCGAAGCTTGAAGAGCTGAGAGCGGGAGTCCGGGTTTCCTTTTGAGTTTAGCGACGTAAGCCATGTCTTTTGTCCGCTTGTTTGGACGTGCTTTTGAGTTGTAAATTATTATTTTGATTAACTAAATGGTGATTTTAAGCGATTAATTTAAAAGGTTTGAAAATGGTTTTATTGTTTTACCGTTCGCGTTCCGGGTTCGGTTCTACTGAATTTGGGGCGTGACACAGGGTCCACCAATCATGGGTTGGAGCAGAGAAAGTATAGAGGTGGTGACAGAAGTGGCCAGGAATGTGGTGATTATTCAATGCGGTGATTATTCATCCTGCTTTTTGCACATGCTGGGGGGGAAGCCTTCGCTTTGGTTCAAGTCGAGCCTAGTTGTCCTAATATATCCATTGTTCAGGTGGGGCTGGAGGGAAAGTATTTTTTGATCTTCCTGTCTGTGGTTAACCTTGCCCAATTTCGGTGAATGTCCCCGCAACGTAGAGGAACACGATGGAATCTAGCCCTGGCCGATCGACGTGACAAGGGAACCAAAATGAGTTTGCAGTGGTTCAAACTCATGAGGATTCGTCTCAAACGAGGGACAATGTGGTGTCTGTAAATTACCACAGAGGAAAGCCTCTGTTGTCTCTGTCGGTTTCATCTTCTTCTCCCTTAAGGAACAGGCCATCACTGAAGTGTGGCGGGGTATCAAAAGATATAGTTTCCTATTTATCAATAGAACAGAACACTTCAAAGAAAAAGGTGGGACACTTTGACATGAAAAGAGTATTGAGTCTGAGCTCGGTGAATGATAAGACTTTGGTTGAAGATCTGTTTGGAAAAGGTCCATCAAAGATGATGGGTTAGTCAAAAGCAGTTAGTGAGGCTTGGGTCTATTGTAGTAAGATAAGACTCACATCCAAGGTCTTATGAGGCAAGCTACAACAGAAATTAAAAGAACTGGACAAGGTAGATGACTTGTGGTATGTGATCGGGATTTTGTGGTATCTAAGTCAGAGGACAAGTTTGATTGTTTTGAGGTTAGGGACACCTCCCGTTGAATCTCGGACTCAACGGGAGGTTGATTAGGGAAGTGGGAGCGAAGCATCGTCCTAGGTTCTCGTTGGTTTGTGCGTTTTTCGTTCAAGCTCGCACATAATGAGTGGTTGTTTTTCAAAGCATTGTCTCAAGTTCTCGTTGGTCTAATACATTATTTCTCTTTAGTAGTTGGTACGAATTGGATGTATCGTGATAATTCGGATGGGACATGGTCTTGTATATCTATGGTATTATGATTATTTTTTGTGTCTCTTGGTTATTTTTTATCGTCTTATAAAACTTCATCCATCAAATAAAAATAGGGAAAACACTGGTTCCAAACCTTTCTGAACGTTTCGTTATCACGTTCTAACCCAGACCAACGTTTCGTTGCAATTCCATACTTAAAAGGTTTGGTTTTTTGAAGAAAGTATAAAAGTCCGTCTAAATAAACGATTTCGTTAACTTCATAATCGAAAAGTCTAAAATACCCCCTACATCTCGTTAACCTTTCATATTCTTTTCAGGGAAAACGCTGGTTCCAAACCTTTCTGAACGTTTCGTTATCACGTCCTAACTCAGACCAACGTTTCGTTGCAATTCCAAGTCGGGGCAACTTTGTCATTTAATTTTTTCAGACCCAGCACGTGGCCCTCACGTGGTCGAGAAGTTAACGAAATCGTTTATTTGGACGGACTTTTATACTTTCTGCAAAAAAACCAAACTTTTCAAGTATAGAATTACAACGAAATGTTGGTCTGCGTTAGAACGTGATAACGAAACGTTCAAAAAAATTTGGAACCAACATTTTCCCATAAAAATAAGCGAACTAAACAAAACATGGTAAGTCGATGGTTCATGTGTGAATACTGAATAATAGTCATGGGAACATGAAAAGGAGCAGTGGGATTAGTTTTGGTATGTGGGGTTGTGATTGGTGAGGTGGCGAATTGCATGGGTCATGAATGATAGGTCAGACCCACATGAGTTGTCTGTGCAAGTACAGCCATGGTAGTGATGTGGATTCGAGTTAGTTCTCTGCCAAAACTTCTGCACCCAAATTACGATAAAACCATCCACGTCGGTCCATAAATTGCCTCTGCTCTCTGATTCTGACATCCTCAGATGTCGACTGGTTTTTGCTGTTCCCTCTTCTATTTCTTTCCTTTCTTAAATCATTAATATATCTTGTCTGAACCTGCTCTGATAGCTATCGCTTTCTCGTACTCATTTTCTCTATAATTAACAATCACTATTATTTATTCCAGATTATAAGTTTAATAAAAAAACACATAAGTTTTCAGAAAACAAAACAAACATATAGAAATGGCTTAATATTGTGAAATAGACAGAAGAAGTAGACCAACATTACCGTATTGAAGGGGGCAGGAGGACATGTGAGCATTTAAGAGCATGTGTACCATTTAAATTTAAGTGACTCTAGCCAATTTCGAATCGGAAAATAATTTACACGATGTTACCCTGATAAAAAACGATCTAAAATCACCACAAAACAATTTAATACTGACTGATCAAATCGATCGGTAGTGATTGTCACCGACCAACAATATAGTTGAACAAATTCAGTCAGTGATGAATCAAATTTTTTTCATTATGTACTGAATTTGGTTTGGATGGTGATGAAAATTCATTACCGACTTGTGCAAAATTGAACTAGATAATTAGGTCTGTAATAAATATTCATTATCAACCTATCAGTCGTAGTGAACAGTCATTACCAACTGAACTAATAGGTCAGTAATGAAAGTTTATTATCGTGGAATTATTTGGTCGATGATAAAAACTCATTACCGACCTACTATTTCGATCGGTAATGAATGTTCATTACCGACTGAAAGTGTAAGTCGGGAATGAAATTTCATCACCGCCTAAACCAAACAATTAAGACGGTTAAGTTAAATAAAAAAAAAATACTAAAACCTATATTTAGAAATCGTGTACCCAAACATACATTACATTAAAATGAATATGCAAATCTAAACCTTCACAACAATCAATGATCTAATTCATCCAAACCAGAAATTGAAAGTGCAATTAAACATAAATTGTTCAATTGAAGAAACGGCTTGGTTGGCCGAAACTTCTTTCCATTTCATGCCCTGCCTCCTTTGCGCTTCGAATTCTTATCGGCGTATCCTGTCTCACTCCCCTTCCTCGATCAGTACGGCTAATAGTTTTTGTTGACACTACCAACTTTTATGGATTTGGTCGGTAATGAAAGTTTCATTACTGACCAATCACTTTCATTCAGTCAGGTTAGTGACATTTTCATGTAGTGTAATATCAATGTCGGAGTTGGATTTTTAATTGAAGTACCAATACTCGATGTCCAGACCGACAACACTGCGAGCGATTTCAGATCCCTCGTCTCTGTTAGTACAAACGTGCCATATGACGTGATATGTGAAAATCTTTCCCCACCTTCGACCAACGGTTATATAATTTTTTATATGTAAATATCAACTAATCATTTAAAAATAACATTAACATTATTTCAAAAGAAAAAAAAATACCCCACAAGAACCATACATTCCCATCCTACAATTCACAACTTCAAACCTCCATCCCATCGTCATTTTTTTTATTCTAGGAGAACAATGACATCGAAATATTTCGAGGCAAGGATGTTGTTAGAATGAAGGATTTAAAGGAACACTGTGAGTGGACGAAGATCAAGATGATGGCCCAAATGGAAGATAGTGTGCAGACGTTGAGGGCCAGAGTAGAATCCAAGAAGGGTCGTCGCAAAAAAAAAGGCGATGGCCCAAGGTCGTGCATATGTCCAGAATGACTAATGCATGATTACTTTGTGAAACGTCCAGTTAATGGGGAAGATTTGTTCCAAGGTCAGTTTCGGATTAGCAGAAACCTTTTTCTTCGCACTATGAAAGTAGTTGTCGCCCATGAAGACTATTTCATCCAAAAGACGCTTTATGAATGTTAGGGTTAATTCAGCACAAGAAATGAACGGTTTCCTCGAGGATGCTAGTTAATGGTTTCTCCAACAAACCATTATATGAAATAATTCAAGTGGGTTCCTCAACTATCATGTTTTTCCTTAGTAGGTTTTGCAAGGGTGTGTTCATGGCCTAGTATGAGAGGCAACCGAATGTGGATGACTTGACATGTTTTTTGTATATAAATGAGAGACGACACTTCTCGAGCATGATTGGAAGCCTTGAGTGTATGCATTGGTAGTGGAAGAATTTTCCAACAACATGAAAAGAACAATTCTCATAGATATATCATGGGAACTGCCAACAATAATTCTCAAGTGATTACCTCACATAATCAAGGAACGATTTCTAATGGGCTTCTTAAGTTCTTCAGTTCATTACCTAATAGATTCATGTGTCGGATAGAAGAACCTTGACATATATAATGTATACTTGTATCATTCTACACAACATGACTGATAAAGAAGAACACGAACATATGGATGAGCTTAATATTTTGTTGATGAGGAGGGTGCTGTAATGTCACCATGAGCCACCGCATCTATGGTCACAAGGTCCCATGCCTGAATTCAGAGATTTCATACAATTTTGAACAAGTTCCACGACGATAAACTTAATAGGAAATTGAAGACCAACCTTGTTGAGCACATATGGAATCGATTTGTTGATCACTAAATTTTATTTAGTTTAATGTAATGTAGTTCAATGTTATTTAGTTTAATGCTATTCGGTTTCATGTAATTTTTAATCGGTTATGAATAAATGTGTTTGTTATTGACTGATTGTCATATCACATTTTGTTCGGGAAATACCTCTATCAAGTTCACGATGATAGACAATGGGTATATTTGATGTCAAACGAAAAAACAATGAATATATTGGATGTCAAACCGCAAAATGTAGCTACAGACAATGAATATCTTCGCTGTCACACCAGCTACTATAGCCATAAACAAAGAATATATTCGATGCCATATTTGCTACTGTAGGTACAAATAATGAATATATTCTCTTTTACCTCATGTACACGAACCGTCTATTTTATGCCTTTGATACATCACTACATACCTGCTTCTTCACACTAGTCTCACTATCCGTCAACATGTCTTTCGACGAGTCTCCTTTTGATTTTAATGGGTTGGATCCTTTAAATTAATCATATTTAGTCCTTAGGGATAGCTAGTATTCATGCCCCTCCTCATCGACTGCACTAGATCCTTCATAGAGGGATTATGAAAGTGATTGTCTTTCTTCGTCTCAAAAAATTCCTAACGATGACGACCTCGCAAAAGGTGCCTATAGTGAGTCAGACCCTCTAGAGGAAGATTTAAATGAAAAAGAAGATGAGGACACTAATTATGGGCATGCGAAGAAATAGAAGATAAAGAGGCAATGTTGGATCCCTTCCAGAGGCAGAGACTAACAATGAGGCAGAAGACAAAGGCAACTAGGGGTATACGCCAAATACGCAAGATGAAGTTTAAGATAAAGAGCAAAAAATTCAAGTCCGCGTGTCAGAAAACATTTTTAATATCTAGCTGGAAGCTCCGGTGCCGGCGTTCCTAGAAGTAGAGGAAACGTTGGAGGAAGCGGTTTCGATGTTGACGGGACCTGCATTTGCGGAGGTCCTCACTACTATGGTGCAAGTGGTAGCGCTAGCAACGCGTTATCATTTGGATGGTTATTGGTACTTTGATTTTAGGGTTATGCATTAGAAAATGTTTCATGAATTTGATACTTTTATTTCAGAGTTTATGTACTTTTATTAAAATAGCTGGACAATCAAATGAAGAATCATATTAACTTTTCATACCCTACTATCTACTCATATTAATTCTCTTTTTCTCAATTTTGGCCCAAGAATCAAAATAAGAAATCCTCAGTAAACCTTTATGTGCATATTCAAGAACCGAATGTATAACCCAATGATATGGAATAGAGAAGCGCCTTTCAGACAATACTTGATAGACATACTATAATAATAAAGCAACCCATTAAAATTAGAGATTTTAAAATGACAAGGATTGAGATTATCAAGGAAATGAAAGTTACCAAAGTGAAGCTCCAATGATTTACCTTTACCATTAAATATTATAAAAATACCGTAAATCTCTAATCATTCTCTTTCTCTATATCTTTTTCATTTCTTTCGTTTCTTTTTTTCGCTAATTTGTTGTTCTCTATTTTTCATCATAAATTCCACTTTATTGACCACAAGAATTGAAAGATGACATGTTTTATCCTTCTTGAATGCAACCTAAAGCTGTTTATAACCAGGAGTACAACTTAAGGTATGACATCAATCATTCCTAAATATGGTAATAAAACAAATGAAAACAACACTCACATGCAAATTACATGCAAGACATGTCTTAAAATGACCAAAAATATTTCATACGAGCTCCGATTTAGGCTCGTAAGATATATAATCGAAGATAACTAAGAACTCTACGACTTTATGTAAATTTATTGGACAATGGCATACCCTTTATCCCTCTAAATCCGCCTTAGTTTGTAACCTAACACTCGCCAAGGCATAAATATGTCATCACATTTAAGCAACTCAAAGAATGAACTCATAATACTACCTTTGGGCAACTAATAGTAGTGATCTGCTAGTAAGAAATACCGATGCTTTGGCTATAAAATAAAGGAATGAATTCATTTTCTTCAATAACTTCATAAACATGCGTCTCTTAGTGTTTTTTTATATATATTTTACTCTCTCTTGTGGTCTTAGCGGGAATGTCCGTGTAAGATGAACCGACAACCATCGCACCGTCGGTACCAAGTTCGGGGGTTTCAATTGGAACTTCTCGCGGACAAGTTCCAGCACCACAGGTCCCTAGAATCGTCAATGTTGGCCTTCTTAGAAGCTCAATTTCCTAGTTCTTGGAATCCTCGATTTTGTCATTCTTAAAAGACGCGGTTCCATCGTTCCTAGATTCCCTAGTACCGGCGTACCTAGAAGCGGAGGAAGTGATGGAGGAAGCGACTTCGGTACTAATGGGACCTACATTTGCAGCGGTCCTCAGTGTTGTAGTGCAAGTGGCAGCGCTGGAAATGCGTTATCATATGGGATGGTTATTGGTACTTTTATTTTAGGGGTTATGTATAAAGCAATGTAATTCTGATCAGGTACAACAATAAGATGTCAACCAGAATGCTATGACATATGGTCTGACATCTCAAATCATGAAACAAAATGGAAACAATAAGGAACACAATCAATCACACACGAAGACACACAATTGGTTACTCAGTTTGGTGCAACATCACCTACGTCTATGGGCACTCTACCAGTGGAATGGTTTGCACTTTACACTATAATGTAATAATCAACATACAAGTTTCTCATATAATCCATATCAAACATATGTTATCATTACAGAGTGAAAAACCTATCTCAGGGCTCCCCTTGAATATGAGATCCTCGCTCAATTCCCATGTTCAAGCCCCATAGTCTTGTCTTGTTCTTCGTCTTTAATGAGAGGTTGTGATACTTCAATCACTAGAACAAAAGATCCATTACTTGTTTAGTTATGAGACAAAATATGAGCACAACACCATTCACTTTGCTTCAATACATTCAGTTTCTCGTCAAGAGAACTGAGACTATGTAAAGCAGGTTGGGATTAAAGCGTTGAAAACTATTGATTCTGCTTTAGAACAATTTAACAATTTGGATTTGGAGGTGCATGAACGTCTAGATTTGGAAGGTGACGAGAACGACTTATATGAGGATGTTTGTGATGATGAGGATTTGGATGATTTTGAGGTTGTTCCTCCGCCTCTACTCCTCAAGTGAAGTTAGCAATCTTTAATTAGAAGTTGTGGGTTTCTTGGTAACTTGATCCCTTTCAGAGATGCTATTTAAGGTTTCTATTGTTTTGGTGGAATCATCGGTATTCATTCGCGGACTCCTGAGTCGGTTTTATTAGGATGGGACAAGTTGTGGTCTCGGAGATGGATTTGGCTGCTGGTGTCCTATGTTTTGGTCATTTTGGCTGAGACACATTGCTTTAAGCTGAAGGGTAGATCAAACCATGTGGATTGGCAATTTTTCCCGGTTGCGTGTTTTGGTTTGATGTGTCTTCTGCAGTTGCTTCGTTTGATTTTTGTTTATTTGCTTGGTTTCTTGTGGTACAAGCAAGTTTTCTTATTATTTCTTTACTGTTTAGTTTACTCAGAACCGACCTCCTCGGTCAGATTTCTGCTTTCATGGTACTCCATTTCTCGTATAATGAAATTTCCCCTCATTTATCAAAAAAAACATTCAATTTCTCAACACGCTAATCCAACACTGTTGAGAACACTGAACTCATGAACACAAGCACAATGCACATAATAGTCCTTTAGACAACAAATGATCGACAAATAATCATTATTGTGATCAACACGTGCTCTATGTATTCACTCGAATTATATAGCTTCACCCTTTAAAGTCTGCGCCTCCTAGGGTTTTGATACTTCAGAGTCACGGTTACGCTGAACTCTACTTTCCTTGTTTAGCAGAACTTCCCGAAAATAATCTCTAAGGATCTTTGTAAATATATTTTGGTTTTGGAAAGTACACGATCTTGTTTCCTAAAAAATAGAAATCTTTAATAAGTATCTATAAGAATAGGAAACATATATTCAGCACCAGATAAGAACAGACGCGCATGAGATATACACGATAAAGCACACTCATGCGTACTATCATGCACTATCAAGTGGATGTCATCTCTACTGCCATCTTTCCTCCGGTTGCACATAAATGATGTCAAATGACATCTTGGTTAACATTTTCTTGACTCAAATATGACCAATAAGGATGTAACAACAAGCAGTGTTTTGTTAATTTGTTGACAATCAAATGAAGAATCATATTAACTTTCTTTTTCTTAGTTTTGCGCCATATAGACCTTCTAATTCAAGTCCTCATGTAAGAAAACATTTTTAATATCTAGCAGGTATAAGAGCTAGTCATAAGTGGCTGCTAAATAGATAAATAATCGAGAACGTGTAGCTTAACCACAAGGGAAAACTTATCAAAGCAATCCACACCATAAGCTTGAGAAAAGTTCTTATTTACGAGATGAGTGTTACGATGGGGTATCGATCCATCAGAGTTGAATTTAATAGAGAATACCCATTTATAACTAATAGCATTTTCCTAAGAGGCAGCGGAACTATACGTCAATTATCATTCTCATCCAACGCACTAATCTATTTTGTCACCGTTGATTACCAAGCAGGATGGGACAATGCCCCGTGAACGGTTTTAGGAATAAAAACATAATCAATGGAGCCAATAAAGGAATTTGGCGATGGACATAAGTAATTATAAGACACGAAAGAAAAGATATGATACATAGACTATCGTTCAGTTTTACGGGGGGGGATAAAGAGAAGGATCTGGTAGTGATGAACTTGGCTCAGTACATGTATCGGGAGGGGCATGTTGACTGGAATGAACATAATAGATGTATAGTAGCTATAGTTGTGGTGGTGAAACATCTTCAATAATTGACATAGTCAGTGTCTAGGTAGTGGTACTTGGCAGTACAAGTGGTGCAGTCATCCCCAGTGCTCGATGAGATATGTGGTATACTAACAAGTCATCGTTCTCCCCCTTAACGTCAAGTGTTGTAATATGTTTAGTCTTATTAAATACAAATAAAAATATTTAGCATCCCATCCAATTTAGAAAAAATATTTTTTTTAATTACAGAGCTCGATCCTAATTAATTTGATTATAGAGTAAATAGATGTTCAATTATTAACTATGTGACAAAAAATTGAGATAATTACAATTTTGTTATCATGTTAAGGTTATTTAATTGATCTAATTACAAAGGCTTTCTAGGTTTTAAGAGCAAATCCTCACAAACTTAGTTGTCGGCGGCTTCCATAAAAATCCTTCCACTTAACCTTTTAAACTCTATCTCTCGACAATATGCCATCACTTCATATGGAGTTCCTTTGCTATGCCTCTAGATCTAGGGCCAACAGACTTAATTTTTCACGACGATTGATGTCGATTATCTGATGAGCTGCGAGTGACAAAGGTGGATTTGGGTAGCAAGATGCTGTCTTGAATACATTGTGCTTTGGCTAGCAGCATCGACGATGAAAAGCGTGGAGGCGATAGGCAGAGAAATTCTGCCTCCTCATTCTTCAACTCCTCCTGACTTATGGCTCGAGGTGTTTGTGTAAACTTTCCAAAATATACCGGTGAGGTTAGTTCAACAACCTCGTCAGGCCGAATGTACCCCTAGAGTAGGCGTAGGATGGCAAGGGGAAGTATCATCTTATGCTTTCCCTAGTAAGTCTGGTGGCCTGATCGACCTCTTATATCATGGCATGAGTTATTCCTTGAGCAACTAACATCCTGTTCTCAATAACCTAACGGTTCATGTGGAGGGACCAAGACACTTCTAATGTATCCTAGAAAATCTCAAGTTGTATATGTACTTTTCTAGTATCCGAAGTATCGACATAGGATTAAAACCAGGCGATGTAAAATTAATTCCTCACTTGAACCATGAATGTGGAGATCACCTCCCTTAAGAAGATACTTAGACTTTAATCTGGTTGTCTTTATTATTATTCTCTACTTTTGTAGTAGTTCTTGTCTATTATCAGTAAAAGTTCTATTCTGCTATAGAAATGGTCTAATTAAAATAACTAATTTAATATCGTATGTGATGCAACATGAACTCTAGAAAATGATATCCAACAATAAACTTGATTATGATTCATGTATATAACATGATAAATATTGGTCTATAAGACTAATCAGCAGTCAACTCTCCTCCATTTTTTCCTGTCTCTGTCAACCGAGTGAAATCCGTAGAGAGTATAAAGATTAGTATGTAAAATATCATAACACATTTTAACATCTATCATTGGAATTCATATAAAGTCGTAGTCGGTAAGGATGAATCATGTATATATATGTTATTGATTTTATTTTCCCTTTTTATTCGGGAGAGAGTTAATTCCACCTCACTCCCCAAAAGTTTCAGATTCCATTTAAACTACTCTAATTTTTTTTTTTGTCGTTTCGCTATCCTGGAGTTTCATTTCTCTCAATTTAGTACCCGGCGTTAACTTTCCGTCCATTTTTGGACGGAAAATCGTCATGTATCTAGCACATGACTCTGTCTTTAAAAAAATACCAAAATTACCCTTGGGTACATTTAAACCCTAATTCGTATCCCCTTCCCCTTTCTCCCTCGCGCTACTCCCTGCCTTCTCCCCTTTCTCTCTCTATTACTTCTCTCTTCAGACTCAACCTAAAATACCCATGTCTTCACTTTATTTGTCCTTCCCCAACCTAGAACACAACATCAGCCGACCATGTTCCCACGTCCAAAGACAAAATTAAAGGTACCAAAAAACTCAAGTCTGGCGACGGCGTCCTCAACCATCGCCTCCTAACTTGCGGGTGGTTGACGGTCGACCCGACTTAAACTTTTTTGGCGTCGAGCATGGTGGGTCACTTAGTGCATAACGATTATGTGCTCAATGATGAGTATTATGAAGAAGAAGCTGATTACTAAGGGAGAGGATATGTTGTCTTTGTCTGGGTATTGTTTTTTATAAGCTTAGTTTGTTATTAAAAAAGAGACAGTTTCCACTGAGGAAAGGGTCTAGAGGTCAAAGACCACAATAATGGTTACACGGGAGTTCCAATAAAGGGAGCTAAAAGATCAATCATTTTCCTAAAACAAACCAAGGAAAACAAAAAAATAGAGTTACTCCCGAAAATCCTTACCTTCCGAGGTCAAAGATGGATCGTCAAAATATTTCTACTTGACGTTCGTGGGAACCTTTGACATTCTCGAAGACACGTTAAAGATCAACCCTCTTTCTCGACCCACTCTTCACCTTCCGAGGTCAAAGTAGGATCGTCAAAGACTTTAGGAGTCAAATTACGATTAGCAAGAAACTCTTTCTTCTTGGTAGCCAATTTGTAAATCTTAGTCTACGCGTCGGCTCAATGAGACGGTGCCGCAACATCTTTCTTTCGCCTCAGAGATCGAGTCTTTGACCTGATAAAATGAAGGTAAGTGTGATTGAACGAAGAACCTGACTGCATCTTTGGAGGACTTGACAGCTTCTTCGGAGGACGACCCTTACGATTCGGAGGCTTAAGGAGAGCGTTCTTCCAAAAACTACCCCATTGCTAGACCGGAGACTGATTCGCAACTACGACTCCGCCTCCAACAACATCTAATGAACCGGAAACACCCAACAAAAACAAGAACGGTAACTAACTTTTTTTATCCATCCTTCTTGGACTCAACCAAGCTAGATTGAGAGACACAATCATCTCGGGGCTTCTCTGTTCCAGTTACACCCGAAGGACCAACGTCACTGGACAAAACTGAACCATCGGTTACGACCGCTACACCACCTTCGACTATCTTGTCCACCACCAGCCCACCCAAAACTGGGTCTGCCAAAGGATGAGCCACAACCGGAGTTGGGCCCTGTAACATGGGCCACGATCCCATCTGTCTCTGAGAATGGCTTAAACGTCAAACCTAGTACCTCAACTTGAGCCACACAATCCGGGATAACCATTATGGGAGGATCGGAAGTATCTTTGGATGATAAGGGTGAAACAACCCGAGGATCTGGGGCGGCACGGATTTCTGCGAGCTGTCCATCTTGGTATTGTGATTACAATTACTGGGTGAGCAACAATGAAGCTACTAATCATGGTGATGACGATAAAGATCGGTGCTTTGTGGCACAACACAAGCATTGATTTGAATTTACTATTATTGGGAATTATCAATTTGATTGGTGAAGAAGATTAAATTGCAGTCGGATATCCTCTTTCCTTTCCTCATTAACTTGCTTCTTGTGTTCTTTTTAAGGTCTCTGTTCTACTAGGATCATTATTCATTGCAATGGATATAAGATTTCCTAAAAGTTCACAGGAAAATTTGTACCAGTTACCTTTAGTGTAATGTTGCTGCCTGTATTTGTATTCGCGGTTGAAATGTGAATCCCACATCAAAAATGTGTGGATATATTAACTCATTGATATACATCTTGATGTCTCTACCTATCAGTTCGAGTTTTTGGATTGGATAGGGATTTAACATGCTATCAGAGCTTGTTCGGTTCACGGCCTGTTTGTCGCATCCACCCTGTGGTCTTCGGCCCATATGTAGATGTTCAATCCTACTATGGACCACGTGTAGAAGTCCAGTCCTACACGTGAGGAGGAGTGATGAAATGTGAGTCCCACATCGAAAATGTGTGGATAAATTGACTCATTGGTATACATTTTGATGCGATAGTGCTTCTCAGTCTAAATAATATTTGAATAGTTTCGGGGAAATTAGTAAGTATAATTACCTACTCTTCTAGCTAATTTTGAACTCGAATGTGTTTTTAACTAAAAAATGTGCAATTTTATTAATAGAAAATTACGACATAAGTGTGCGTCAAGGAACAACTTCCCTGATCACTAAAGAAGAACAGACACAGAACACATTGTTCGCAGTTTTTTTAGAAATATAATCGTCACTGACGGTTTTGATAATAATAAGAAGATTGTCATTAATAGTCTCCAAGATGCCAATAGGTCACTATAAATGCATGTAGGAAGGGTGGGGGATGAGAAGATGGTACTGGAAGTCCCGCTCCAAAGCTCGAGCAAGGACTGCATCAGTTGTATTGGGAGGATATGCACGAATCAGAGTTCCCTCCCAGGAAAAATATTCGACTCTCTGCGTGTTAGTCTTTGACCCTACACAAATGAAACTAGTGAAAATAAAAAAGACCTACTCGATTAGTCTGAACCAGAGTCAAGAGAGGGGTTGAGAAGGGTGCGGAGGTGTAGGCCATGGTTATGAACGCACCGGTCGCGCTTTTGAGATGGTGAGGGTTGCTCAAGAGAGATGATCTGATACAGTGTGATCTAGTGCCATATCAATCTGCATTAGGTGGGGGTACATCAAATCTGTACACTTTTCGCATGCATCGATGGAGGCCAATGAGGTGGGGACAACGATGGCTCCACCGATTGGGGCGAGGACGACGAGGAATCTACTAGGGAAAGATCTGTGTGGGAGGACCCCTCCGATGGAGACCGAGGAATTGTCGATGGAGAAGGACGAGGGAGGTCACCTCGCAGAGAGGGAAGCTCCTCTAATCTAGGCCGAGCAGCATCAGAAGAGGCAGAGGAATAGGGAGACCGCTATGGCAACAGATGAGAGAGACCAAAACTACACCGGGAGGGGTGGAGGCTAGGTCGGGGTGAGGCGCGGCGAGGCGGCGCCGAAACCCCAACAGAGGGTTGCATGATGAAAACTGTAGTTATTGCTTCTTAGTTACGTCCCATCCCATGTATTTCAAACTCGAATATGTTAATGCAACAGATATAAAATCTATTTTTAAATAAAACATGATATTTGTATATATTTTAAAATAAAATATGATTTTTTATATTTTAAATTAAAATAATATTTTTATATAAATATATGAAACTTAAGTAATGTAAATTATAAGAAAACACAATTATTAGCCATGTCTACTACTTACAATTCTCTCTCGACTTGCGAGATCTTCCTTCTTCTGGAGGAAACCCTAGTCTTACTTATGGAGGCACATACTTCTATCATCGACGTGACTACTGCTTTCATCGTCGGTCATGTCCCATCGCGTCCCACGTGGTGCAGCACACACCATCTGTGCCACAACCACGCCCTCCTCGAATGTCGTGCCCCCTATCAAGGTGAGACGGAACCGGAAGCCAAATAATTATATGGCTTTGCTCCCTCTCCCTTCTTCTTCCACATGCCTGCTTTCGACTCCGATGCCAATACTGTCCACGACCTTCGCTCTGGGATCCTCGGAAGTCGGAACCAATGGTGAAACCACGGCAGGGCCGCCCTCTCAAGTTTAAAACCCTAACGTCTTCTCCAAGTTTGGTTAGGGTTTTGACACCTCCACCACCAACGGCCAAACCTCTCGCTTCGGCGATTG
Source organism: Erodium maritimum (assembly GCA_963921825.1). NCBI lineage: Eukaryota > Viridiplantae > Streptophyta > Magnoliopsida > Geraniales > Geraniaceae > Erodium > Erodium maritimum. The sequence continues at coordinate 17,921,434 of OY997593.1, read as the reverse complement.
CCTCAGCTCCTCAACTGCCACTTGAACCTCACGCTCCTGGTACGCTGCAATTGACGGTGACTCCGCCATCTACTCTGGTCTGTATCCCTCCTCAAGGCAGGGTGGAACCGGGACTGTCGGGGTCGGTCATCCGGTCTGATTCCCCCACGAGGGATAGAGCCTTCTCGACAGACTCCTCTGATCTAGTGGGAAGTCGCCCCATCATGCCCAACATATTTTTAAAAGTAAATGTTATTTTAAAAGTAAAAAAATTATTTTAAAAAAATAAAACTGATTTTAGAAAAATAAAAAAATGATTTTAAAGTAAAACTGATTTTTTTATAAATAAAATTAATTTTTAAAGAAAATCTAATTTTTATAAAATAAAAAACTTATTTTTTAGAAAAATAAACAAATAAAAAAATTCAATGACATGCTTTTGAAAATTTGACTGTTAGTGAGGGATATTTTGGACATTTTAAGTGTTTCCACCAAAAACTGGATGGCAAGTTGAAAGCATGTATGAAAGTGAAAAAAAAATGAATTGTAACGTATTGAGGTGCCACAAAAAAAGTTAGGGTACTGAGATGAAAATAATTTTTTTAGGGTATTGAGATGAAATTAACCCAAATAAGTAAAAAGTAAAATAATATTTTCGTATGTTTGGAAAAAAAAAAGAGATGAACGTTATCCTTCAATTAAAATTAAAGAAAAAGGATGTCAATCTCATAAGTACCTTTGTAACCATGGGATCTTTTTCTGGGAGAATGAGCTCTGCTTGGGTTTCAGAACCGCTAGCCCAGACGGTGGCTTTCCTTCAGGGCCACCGTCTCTTCTCACGACCTCAATCTGGTACTGTTGCTCCGTCGATATGGCGTCCATCATCTCCCCCCCTCTCATGTTCCTCTGCTTCCCACGAGGGGGTTTGCGCCTTCAATGGAGGACAAATCTAGGGTTTCAGCCCCTCCCTACCGCGTCTCACCCCGGCGCTGCCTCCACATTTTCCGGCGTAGGCTCGGTCTCTCCTCCCCGATGTCATGGCGTCCCCGGCCCTGGGTCACTTCCAACCCAAGCAACGCTCATGTCCCTCTCCTTCCGAACCCCAGAGCGTCGAATTCTCGGGATTACCACGACCTTGCTCTGCTTCCTGTTTCGGGCGGCGTGTTGCCTAGGGTTGCGCCTTCACCTATGCCTCCAAGGTATCGGGTTATCTCTCCCGATCATCCCCCGTTGCCGCTGCAACCACCGGCGCATCCTTCTCCCTAGCCTCCGCCGCCGTCGTCGCCTCTGAAAGCGTCACTGTCGTCCCTGAAACCTCCCCCTCCCTGGCCTCCATCACCGCTTTTTCCTCGACCCTCCCTCGATTATGGATCTGGCTAATCGGGTGGGTCTTTGTTGTGTTTTCTGACTTCGTCTTTGCAGGGTCAATGACGACAGAAATCCAGTGCTCTCGGGACTAGCCCTGGGAGGGGTTCCAACTTTGCCTCCCACCATCAGCATTACTGTTGAGGTCCCTCGGGATCTCTGGTACCCCACTCCTCCTCACCGTCTTATCTCTTTGCTAAGAGGCATCACAGTACCGTCGAAGTCCCGCAGGATCTCCGGTACCGTCTTCTTTCAGTACCCAATGGGCGTCAACATACCGTCTATGACGGTTCGAATATTCAAAGGATCTTATTGCCCAAGAGACGTCAAAATACCGTCTGTGACGGTTATGATATTACGAGGATCAGTGAACCATTGTTGTTAAAACCATATCCAACCCAAAAGCTCGAACTGATGGGTGGATGCATCAAGATGTATATCAATAGGTCAATCTATTCACATACTTTCGATGTGAGACTTACACTTCAACAATTGTTCGCTGGTACTGATCTTCTAGTGGTCGAGAAGTCTGTTCACCGAAGCCTAATAATATAATCAATTTCAAGTAATAAAATTACACCACTTGTTCCAAATTTTTTTTAGAGAAAAAGGTCCGGCACAATTTTCTGTTTGTAAATGACACGTCCAAGCAATAAATTGTTAGGAAGGTGCGTGTTTGAAAATCAGAGGTGATAAAAGTGGGTAGAAAAGGAGAGATGGTGACATATTTTCTTCCTTGTTCTGCCAATAAATCCAATGCTTGTACACACGGAACTGCTGCTTGTTTCATGGCGTTGTTACGTTGGTGTGTTTCACTTTCACTTATGATGTTTTGCCCATTTAGTCATCGATTCTGTCGTCACCGTTTTCGGTTATGGAACAAAGCTACGATGTTTCTATTCCATTGCTCACAAATATCTTCTGTTGTCTCGCTTGTTCAATTTGCTTGGGCTATATATAAGTTGGGCTCAAAAGCTTTTGGGCCATCGCGGACTTTGAGGACTACTTGCACTATGGACATGTTAATGGGCTAGAGAGAATATGTATATTAAGAGAAAGTCATAGCTGACTAACTCTACTTCAACAATCTTCTTTAGAGATTGTACACCTTTATTCCTTAACCAGCAAAGCCAAGAGAAAGAGAGAAGTAAATCACAACATAATGATAATATAATCTGAATGTATCAAAAATTTAAACCTAACACCTCAGTCACGTATGAATAATGACCTTTTGAGCACATAACCAAACATAAGTAAACTAAAATTATATCTTATTCATTGATTTTTATTTTTATTTTTGTAATATTTGTGATTCATAGCTATTTATGTTTTTGTGCGACACACTATACAAAATAACAGACAAATTGGTAATCTAAAAAAAAATATGTATTGAATATACACCCAGCTAAATAATATGTTGATTTGAGTGGCCGTCTAGAGCGTTTCCTCTGAAACCCTAGATTTGGTGTGTGCTTTCGGTGAGAGAGAGAATGGAGAACGGAAGACTTTCTTCCCTGTCAGTCGGACCGGAGCAGTGGGAGGAGCCGGAGGAGGAGATGGCGACGGAGACGCAGTCCCTGGAGGTGGGGTCGGCGGCGTCGGGCGGAAGTAACGGCGTCGGGGCTGGGGTGGCTTGCGGAGCGTCAGATTTGGAGGGTCTTGGCCGGGAGTATGGGCTGAGACGTGCGGGGGCGGAGATGGTGTATGTGGTGCAACTGTCCTCAGGTGATGGAGAGGGAGGCGAGGAGGTGAGGGTTGATTCCTCGCTGGTGGAGGCATGGATGCGGGTAGGTCCGATGCAGGATATGGTGTTTGCGGCGGCTAGGACGCCGGGGATGGCGGGTCGGGGCGGAGAGGACCGGCCGGGGAGTGTGGCACAGAGGAGACCGCGCCGGGGATCTCACTTCCGGCCGCGCGGGGGTGTTGCATGGGGACGGTCTCGGAGGCAGACCAATGGTAGGCGACCGGCAGGACTCAGAGGAGACGCTGTGGGAGTCGCCGGAGGAGCTGGAACGAAGGCGGCGGAAGGGGAAGGCGGTGGTCGAGGCTGCTGACGGAAACCCTAGGGAGACTGGGCCGGGGACTGGGCCTGGTCTGGGCCGCGGGAGCTCCTTCATGGGGGATGCTAGACGGGTGGGCCTGGACCCGACCAATTGGATCCCTCGAGTGGGCCGTGGGGGCAGATCTGGAGGGCCTGGCCCGGGAGTGGGAGCTACTTGGGTAGGCCGTGCTGGGACGGGTCGATCTGGACCTGGAGCAGGGAGGCAGGAGACCCGGGTTCAGGGCTGCCGGCCGGATGCTAGGTCCGGTGGAGAGGAACGGGAGCCAGAATCCGGGGACAAGCCGGGGAGACGGGGGACCTACCGGAGCTGGATGCTCAGCTCTCCTCCCTCAACATCAAAGAGGTGGTCGTTCCGACTGGGGACGTAGCCAAGGGTGGGGAGCACTTCCGGTTTGCTCTGACTGCCAAGGTTTTGACCTCAAGGCGGTTCTACTGGAGATCTCTGGTGGACCGAATGGAGGACCTATGGGGACTAATGGTAGAGGCCCGCCCTTTGGAGGAGGGCGTGGTTGGATTCTTTTTCCGTACTGCGCGGGAGAGGACGCGGGTCCTAGCTGGGGAGCCCTGGGCGTTCTGGGAATCCTTGGTCCTATTCACGGATCTGCGGGCCCACATGCATGTAAGCGACTTGAACTTCCACCAGTTCTCGGTATGGGCCAGGGTCTCTAATCTGCCAGTGGGGGCCTGGAACAGGGAGGTGGGATTCAGGATCGGTAATGCCTTGGGTACTTCCCAAGTTGTGGACGTGGATGTGGCAGGTAGATGCTGGGGGGACTTCATGCGGGTCAGAATCCGAGCAGACATCCGGCAGCCGCTGCAAAGCCAAATCTGGTTCCGGTTATCGGAATCGCAGGTACGGACCTTACTGCACATTTCTTATGAGTACCTACCGGACCACTGCTATGGATGTAGCTGTGCGGGTCACTGGTTTCCGTCATGCCCGGCCCCGGGAGGACCCAGGGGTCACTCTCTGCGAGCTCCGGGGGATCCAAGATCAGACCTGGAGAAGGCCAAGCATGGGAAGGCGATCCCGGGCACGAACTGGAACTATGGGGCGACTCGGACTAAAGGGGGTCGGGGGGGACCTCGGACCCCGCCACCGATGTCCTGGTCCGGCAGGGAACAGGAGCAGACGTTTGAGACGGAAGTCGAGGCCAGGCCGTCAGAGGGGGTACATAAGGAGCTGAGTCCGACGATCTCGGGGAAAAAACGCCTAGCGAGGGAGGAAGATCAGATCGAGTCGGAGGACTCGACAGAGTCGGATGGGGACTCACATGCACCAGCGGCGGGGGGAGCCAAGCACCCCCGCCTGAAGGAATGAGTCCGAGGTGGCCCGGGGAGGGGTGGGTCAACTTTGGCCCCTCCCCGGCGGATGGATGGAGACGACACCATCTACAGTTGAAGTTCCTCTCCCCTGCCAGTCCGGTGTCAGCAATCCCGCGTTCAGGAGCCCTACCAGTATCACTCAAGGGAGGACGACGCACGCTGACACACCGGGGGAGATGGAGGTCCACCAGTGTTCCCTTAAACGAGGCCGGCTTCGCCTCGTCCCCATTGGAAGAAGATTGCTGTACCGGTTTCGAAAGAAGCTATCGCAGAGTCCCCCTACTTCCACCCTGCTGCACTAGAGCCGAATTTACTGCTTTTGTTTCAGTTATGTTTTATATTTCTATTAGTTTGGGTAGATGGTGTATGACTACATGCCCATCCAGTCTGTTCTATCCTATGTAGATGGTGTACATTCCAAGTACCCATCAAACTTTTATTTGGTGATTTAATACAATTGCACGGTTTATCTCAAAAAAAAAAAAGCTAAATAAAATGTTAAAACTTGATTTGCCTAGATGGGTGTCCTAAAATAATATAATGATAATCACATCTTTTAAAGACCAGGATTGACCAATAGTTGCTTTAACTTAACTGACGACCAAGTTGATTGTGAATCTACTGCATGTACTCGGAACTCCTACCTCAGTCAGTCTCGTACTATCACTTTCCATTTCTGTAAGGAATAGTAGTGCTGCGCTTAACATTTGCAGAATGGTGCTGGTTGGTTCCTGTCTTCCAGATTTCTTGTTCCTCTGCAGACTTAAAGGTTCAATTACCAACGTACATGTGAACTTATTAAAGTGATGTGAATGAAAACCTATCCCCCGTACTATGACCTAACAGTTGATTATTGAAAACTATTAGAATTTAGCGATATTTGTTCGAACTATTAAAGCTTATTAACTAAACTATATGAAATACTGAGTTTACCAGTAAAAAAAATGTCATCTAAGGTTATGGCTTGAAAAAATGTCAGTTAGGGTCATGAAACAAGATTTGTGTACAGTTTCATAACCCTAGCTAACTTATTATTTGTAAGGGTAAATTTGAAATTTCGCATGGTCACTCAACGGCTTTGAAGGTTCAAACACATTTCATGTATTTTTAACGGTTTCCTATAATCGACTATGATTTCAGAAAAAATGCCGGTCAGGGGATATGACGTCCAAAATAACATTTGTCTACCGTTATGTTATGGAGTTCTCCCTTATTAAAGTATCGTCTGATTTAGAAACTCAAATTATTTATTGGTATTCAGACAATTTTGATCCAAAAGTTTAAATTAATAAAAAAAATATTATCACGAAATCAACGTTTTTTTTTTCAATTTCTGGAACAGCAGAACAAAACAGGTACTATTTTTCTATATAGTGGGGAAATTTGCGGTAGTAAATATATCTGGGATTCGGGAAACTGGCATTTCCTAGTTCGTGCTAAGACCATGTATAATGAGCGACCCATGTCACCGACCTGCAACTCGCGACCCATGTTTTAGTAAGTCGCGAGTCGCACACTGTGAGGTGGCCTTGCGTGCGACTCACGACTCACCGACTCACAATCATGCGGCCGACCCACCAAAATGTGCCTCATGACCTCTAAATATCCGCTTTTATGCAAACGATGTCAAAAATTTACAGGCTTATAGTCATTAGGTTCGTATTGTTCTAAATAATTTATTTAATGTCTGTGATCACAAAAAAACATCGATTTACACTTCAAATTGAAAAAACGAACAAAAACCCAGAACATGAGTCCCAACAGTTTAATTTATGGGGCTCGCAACTCCCAATTCTTTACAGCTAACACTTGAGTCCTATATGTGAGTCTCTTCACTGTAGATTTTTTAAAATAAATATTCATTAAAAACTTAATAAACCTTACATACCGAACACATACCAAACTTAACAAGCGTTGTATCCACGATCGTTTTCGGGACCCCGAGGGACGATCAATGAGATGAATAGCTCTCGAGACAGGCGACGCGGCGTCAAGATAAAAACTCCTACCAGGTCGGTCTTCCTTATCGACTCTCTGGAGAAATCTTGCGATAAAGAGTCCTGACCAAACACGTCACCAGAGGCAGCAGTCACACCTACCAAAAATATGAGATTCCGGCGGGGAGGACAAACAAAAACCTAATAAAGAGAAAACAAGATAAACAACAAATTAACCAACGACGACCAAGGAACTACTTGCGACCGGCATCCGATGTCTAAGCTTAGGATCAGGGCGAGGTGGACGGCGCTGACGGGTGCAAATCCAATCCACTAGGGGCTGGTGCACGGGACTGGCCGGTTAAACACGAAGAGAAGGAGCATATCTGAACGACTTCAACTATAGTGTTTCGACGGAAATTTGTGTGCAGAACTGACTGTCTGGTAGGAGGAAGAACGTGGCAAAGAGGCTCAGTCGGGGATAGTCGGGTTATAGTTGTTGGGATCTGACTCTGAATGGGAAGTGTTTTCGGTCTTCCTTGATCGTCGCCGGTGAAAGAGGACGGATGGGAGGTGGGTGACAGATCTAGTTGTCGTGGGGGCCGAAGCTGACCGGAGACTGGCATATATGGTCGTTGGGGGGGGGGGGGGGGGTCGGAGGAAGGCTGAGGGCCATGTCGCGCTATGGTCGAAGCAGTTCAGGGGATGAGGGAGGGGTTCGAGGGCAGTAGACCAAGACTGAAGAGAGAGGGAGGGGGAGAAGGGAGGCAAAGATGTCGACAGGTCCGACCAAGAAAAGAGGTCAATCAGCGGGGAACATGATATGTTCGGCGAGGCGTGGGAGATGGCTGTGAGCGACGACGTAAGGGGCAGATCTGACCAGAGGCTATGGAAAGCGACGGGCAGGGTCGGCGGGGAGGCGTGGTGACATGGAGAACCAAAGACGAACGAACAACGCTAGACAAGAGAGAGGAAAGAGCTCCACCAAATATCACCGTAGCCGGAGTCACACTAGCCATTAGTGACTTGACAATACCAGACGAAAATAAAGCTAGAGTTTGGTCTCCCTGTTGAGAGAGAAAGGAGAAGAAAGCGTTAATTCCTTAAGTTATATACGTCAGAATAATAATACAGATGACGAAGTAATCGTATCAAACCCCTGGCCCAACTTCAGATCTTAAATTCGACACTTCACCACACAGAGAAATGTTCAAGAGTTGTCAACACACTCACCAATCCACATACTATACTCCTGTTCTTCAACCATACGTATCCAAATAAGCTATTTCCATTCTTGTGATTCCACATACACAGCTTGAGCTAAAAATTTATATAGGAAATATGATTTCGTTTGTCACTTAATGAATATTGTGAGGGTCATTATTTGTTTACTAAAGCATTTAAGTCCGGCATGTTTTTACATTACCTTAGAGCATGTAAAGAAGCAGTGGCGCGTTGATCAGTGTTGATGCGAATTATTGTTATAAAACAATAGACAATAAAACGAAATAGATCAAAAATCAAAACCCAAACGAAATGTTGATCAGTGTTGATGCGAATTATGATATCCGAGTTGTTGTTAACAATTAGTATTATCATTGTCAAACTCAATGTCGAGTTTGACGTCGAATTTGTAATCGACGTTGAAATCGGCTATCAACATATTAGATGAAGTTGACGACGTTGAACATTTATAGCAAGTTATCACGTGGCGTCGCATCCGAGTTCCATGTGGCAACATGTAAAACCCGCTTATTTAAAAAGGGGTTTTCTTTTGTAATTAGAATTGTCGAGGTTGAAATTTGGGTTTAACTTTTATTTCGTTAAAAAAAAATGGAATTTGAATCAGTGTTAAAAAAAGAAGAAGAAGGAAAGCTGGACCAGACAGACCCGCGGGCCGGCCAGGCCCGACCCTTTCTCGCGTTGGGCCGCGAAGCCCAGTGGCTTGTCGAAGCCCGTTTACACATCCAGGCCCGCACCTTAAATACCCTATTTCTAGGGTTTCTGCCCACTTCGTCTCTTCCTTCGTTCCGTCACGCGCAGACCGGCCTCCCCTTCTCTCTGTTTCCCCTCTCAACGCAGAACCCACCTTTCCCCCATCTCCGACCCGTCTCCCTCTCCGTCCAGCCCGACCGCCACCACCCCCCTTCATCTTCTCCCGACCTCAGCCTCTCTCAGGTCTCCTCCGCCCTGCTCAACGTCGACCACCGCGGTCGCCGTGTATTTTCGGCCGGGACGAAGCCCGTGCTCAACGTCGACCACCACCGCCGTCGCCACCGTGCCGGAATCGAAGCCGGTGCCTGTACCTCGCCTCCGAGCACCCCTTCCTCCTCTCCTCCCGTGCGTAGCCCGAGCCCACCATCGCCGTTCACGTACAGAGGCGAGGTGAGCTCGTCGGCGCGCTCCCAGATCCGAGACCCTCCGTCCGGATCTGAGGTGAAATCCCCTCCGTGCTCCGTCGTCGTGCTCCGCCGCTGCGCCCGACACCAACCACCCTTCCACCACTTCTCTTTCCCCACGGTGAGATTCTCACCCTTTGGGGTTTGGTCGCCGGCGACATCGTCACCGGTGGTCGGTCGGTGTCAAAACCGTTTCTCTCTTTTGGTTTTGTGGTTTCGTTCCGAGCTTATTCGTTTATGGACTTCTGGATCTCGTCGAGTTTGGAACTGTTGTTTGGTTGAATCAGAAAAGTAAAGGATTTAATTTGTTAAAAGGGAAATTTCAGTTTTAAATAAAAAGGGTTGTAAATTGAAAATTTGAAAAGGACTCAAAACAGATTATTCTCAGTTTGGAATTAAGACGTTGTGGACTGTTGAACGAGGGGCGTGAATCGACTAAGCTGGACGTTTAAAATCGAACTTAGAACGGAACAAAAGCGGACCGCTGAATCGGACCTCGGGATTCGTGCATTGGGACCGTGCCTCGGAAACATGCGCCGGTTTCGGTGCTCGGGTACTCAAACACGATTCGCCGTAATTCCGCTTTTAGCTCGCTCGAGTCAAAAAGAAACTTTTGAACTTAATCGAAACCGTCGTAACCTTTAAACTAAGTTGTGAAACCGGTTTTAATTGTAACTTTCTGTGTAAAGTAGAGTGCGGCTTCGATCGAAGAGAAAACCGGAGTTACGCCCAGACGCGGACTTCGCCCTGGAAGGCGGCGTTTGCCCGGTCATCAGCAGCTAGGAGACGCTGTTGTGGTTTTGTCGTGAGGTAGGGAAAAGTAGCCGGATCTCGGCCCTGATTAGGGAAAGTTAACAGTAGAATTGCATGTGACACCGGGGTGTCGTGGGTTGAGTAGGTTATTGAATATTAGAAATGCATGATACGGGATCGTAGCAATTATTGGAAAAGCATGTGACACTTAGTAGTGTCGTAGGAGCAGAGAACTTAGCGTTATTAGAATTACTGGAGGCATATGACCATGCCCGGAGGTTGTTTGTGAAATTATCGATATTAGGAGTACTGGAGGCATATGACCATGCCCGGAGGTTGATTGAGAAACTGTTGATATTAGGACTTATGGAGGCTTTGGTTAAGCCGGAGGTTGATTGTTTATTTGTGTTTGGGTGGCCATGAGAGCCCGTGTTATTATTTGTGTTTGGGTGGCCATGAGAGCCCGTGTACTAAGGTTGGTGTCTTTGGCTAGCCTGACCGAGTTAGAGTCTCGGGGGAGGTTACAAGCATTCTTTGGCTGGCTTACGAGTTAGAGTCTCGGTAAGTTGCGAGCGTGTATTATTGTTGAGTTTTGGGTGGCCACGAGTGCCCGTGGGGTCGTCGAACCCGCGTCTTTACCTTTGGTGTTTTGGGTGGCCATGTATGCCCGTGGGGTTGTGAACCCGTGTCTTTACTGTTGGTGGTTTGAGTGGCCGTGAGTGCCGTGGGGTTGTTGAGCCCGTGAGTTACTGTTGGTGTGTCTTGGGTGGCCATGGGAGCCCGTGTTTGACTTTTGAGTCTTGGGTGGACATGAGAGCCCGTGTTTGACTGTTGAGTCTTGGGTGGCCATGAGGGCCCGTGTTTTGACTGTTGGTGTCTGGGGAGGTCGTGTGTGCCCGTGGGGTTGTTGAACCTGTGTCCTTACTGTTGGTTTGTCTTGGGAGGCCGTGAGTGCCTGTGGGGTTGTTGAACCCATGTCTTTATCGTTGGCGTGTCTTGGGAGGCCGTGAGTGCATGTGGGGCTGTTGAGTCCGTGTTTTGTGGTTGGTGCCTTGGGTGGCCATGAGTGCCTGTGGAGTGTTGAACCTGTGTTGTTGTTGTTTGTTGAACTTGCTTGTGATTGTGATTGTGGTTACCTGAGTGAGAGAGGTTACTGAGACAGGTCGACTTCCTGGACCGACTGGGATCGGAAAGAGCGAGGGACAGAGAAGAGTTAAGACAGGTCGACTGCCTGGACCGACTTTGTGTTGGAAAGAGCGAGGGACAAAGAAGTTGTAAGACATGTCGACTGCCTGGACCGACTTTGTGTTGGAAAGAGCGAGGGACAGAGAAGTTGTAAGACAGGTCGACTGCCTGGACCGACTTTGTGTTGGAAAGAGCGAGGGATAGAGAAGTTGTAAGACAGGTCGACTGCTTGGACCGACTTTGTGTTGGAAAGAGCGAGGGACAGAGAAGTTGTAAGACAGGTCGACTGCCTGGACCGACTGTGTTGGAAAGAGCGAGGGACAGAGAAGTTGTAAGACAGGTCGACCGCCTGGACCGACTGGGATCGGAAAGGGCGAGAAACAGAATTTGTTACTTAGCAGCTGGTTTGCGATCCTTTGTGATCTTGTTTGGTGTGCGATCCTTTGTGATCTTGTTTGGTGTTGCGTAGTTTCTTTTGAGTCCTTGGAAGAGTTCGTGATCATTGTGTTGGGTCTACTTACGTGTTTGAGTGTTGAGTCGTTCGAGGAAGGTCACTGTGGGTGTTTGTCAGTCAAAGTACTTGAGTTGGGGACAGTGATCCCCACAGTTGGGTTTGTTGTTGGTGTTGCCGGCATTGTCTGCTAATTATGCCGTAGTCCGTCTGTTATCCATGGTGGTGAGCGAACGCTCACCCCTAGCTGCTTTTCCTACAGGTACTGATCACAGGACGGACTAGGGGAGCTCTCGAAGCTTGTGGAGCTAGGAGCGGAGTCTGGGTTCAGTCTTTTGAGTCTAGTGACGGATACCTCGTACTTTTGTCCACGTGTTGGGACGTGTTTTTAAGTTGTAAATATTATTTTCATTAATTAAATGGAGATTTTAAAGTGTTTATCCGAAACAGGTTTCATTGTTTTATTGTTTTTAAAACGTTCGCGTCCCGAGTTCGGTTTACTGAAATTGGGACGTGACTCAACACATGATGAATCCCCATGGCTTTTTGACCGGTCCAAGGTCAAGAGCTCATGTCATCCTAACATACAAAACAATAAAATAGGTTAAAAAAAATTATAATCACTTCTTTGAAAACTATTGCATTGTATTCTCCCAACTCTCTCCTCTTTTTGTCTATGTTTTATTTTGTTGCAATGAGAATGTCAAACAACGGTTTTTTGGGATTTGGTGATTCTAACTTATAACATAGCATGAATTATACGCCATCCTCGTCCGAAGGAGATTGTGGCTTGTTTCTTTACAGTTTGTGGTCTAAAAAACAAGTGAGTCAATTTTGTCAATCATAAGGAATCGATTTTTCTCAACAATAAAGGAGAAAATCGTAGCAACAACAACAAGGATTTAAAAAGTGTTTCTACCTTTTCAGCCAGCTCACCGCCTGCGCATGCTACAGTGGTATTTTTGTTGCCGGCGGGGAGCCGCCGCAGTATAGAAAAAATGATTTTTTAATGTATTGTTTTATGTAAATTATCGTATTTATATATTAAATGTAAAAACTGTCACGCCCCAAATCCGGTTCTTACCCGAACTCGAGGCATGACTAGTAATACAAGACTAAAAGAGATAATAATTCAGTAAAAAGTTCCTGAAAACTCCAATAAGTAACTCAAATCCATAAAATTCAGTGCAAAAGTAAGTAACCCTCCAGGGGTGTAATAATAAACCTCCACAAAAACTAGTTCAACAGAAATAAAGATAAAATCGAAGTCTCTACTGACACCCACACCGAGAAGCTCCCGAGCCTCTACTCCTCAATCAAGCCTGTAAACACAACAATGAACTCACAGGGGTGAGCTTGCGCTCAGTAGGGAAAACACATAACAAGGTAAACCTTAAACTCCAAAAGAATCAACGGCAACGCAACAAGATCCATAATTCAACAACACAGTCAACAATGTAGTTCATAACAATAAGGGAAAAAGGTAAACCAGCCAATGTCGTGGCACGTGAAGTCTCCACCCTCCGATCCACATATGATGTGTCCTATCGGATTCTCCCTCGAGTCCAGAGGAGACGCATAACATTGAGGCTACCGGAAACACCCTTCAGGGCCCATATCGTCGGCAGTCTCAGAAACGTCTCCAAAGGACTTTATGTCCTCGGGAACCAAGGTATTACTCCCAGAGGAAGCATACACTCGGACAGTTCAATAATAAATAGTTAAATATTGAATAACGCACTCAACTGGAAACACGAAACCATCCAATTCCAACAACCACCAATCCATTACCACACATAGCTCACACATCACCAATTCACCACAACACACAGTACACGAATCACATAACCATAGTACACCAGTCACACAATCCCAACTTATCGTTCACTTACCAGTTTCGAACCAACGGGGCATCGATCACTTGATTGCACCGCTCGGTACAACCAGTCATACTCGATGCTCCAAGCAACCATTTAAGCAAATCAAGTAATCATTCAAATACAATCAACGATCAAGTACGAGTTTAATCAACCAATCATAAAAGCCTTCAAACGAGCATTCAAACATGCAATTCCACTAGTTCCGTTAGACTTTTTAGCCTATCCACTAAACAACCAACAACCAAGCATGTGATCCTAACACGCAACTAATCCGAGGGCTTTGCCAAGGCTCCTCTACCAGACAAACAATTCCCAAGTATTGAAAGCGAGTTACACTAGTGATTGGCATCCTAATCGGTCACCACTAGACACTTCCGGTTATTAGTAATTGAAAGACGATTATGCTAGTTATTCGCATCCTATAGGCATTTCTAGGACCTTTCCAATTTTATTAACCTAGCATGCATACTAAGCATCATAAACGAGAGGTTAAGGCTTTCCCTACCTCAAGGTCTTCCTCTCAACACTTTGATGAAGTCCGATGATCACCACTTCGTCCTTCACTCGGGTCCCGGCGTGATCCTTGCTCCTCTAGCTCGATCCCCAAAGTCTTGGACACAAAGAAACGTTAATTAGACTCCACTTAAACAACAAGAAAGGCTCCCAAAACCCTTCCAAAGTTCAGCTCAAAACCAAGGTGCAAAACCCTCAAGAAACCCCCACCCTGGTCTGCCACGGACCTGGTCACAGATCCGTAAGGCTAACCATCACGGTTACCATCACGGAGCCGTGACGAGTGCCGTCACGGACTCCCTCACGGAGCCATGACGTCGCCCGTCACGGGATCCGTCACGGATCCGTGGCGCACCAGAGCAGTTTCGCCCTTCTTCAACCTCCAGCTCCTTTTCTCCGAAAAACCACCTTCAAACCCAGAATTTTACCCCTTCCAACTCCCAAAACAGTCCAAATCCTTCAATACTCCTCTACCCATGGTAGGAATCAACACACAAACAAGTTTCCAATGCTTCATCAAATCAAACCCAACTCAAAATCTCCAACAAACCAATGGTTTCTCAACAAAAATCCAACAAAGTTTCTCATCAACAACATCTCCCACCATTTCTACTCAAACCCAACAACATCTAGCAATTTCACCCAAAACCCATGAAAAGGGATGAAGAGAAATGAGGATTAGAGAGTTCCATTACCTCTAGAATGTTGAGATGAAGAAGATGGTAGTGATTTTGAGGAGGGATGGCTAGAGGAAGACTTCAAGTGGCCTCTTCTTCCTTGATTTTCCTTCAAAGCTCCATGGGAGCTCTTCTCCCTTGCTCCTCCTCTAGAATTCGGCTACACCAACAAAAATGAGTTGAATTTGCTATTCCAATCTCATATAATACCTAGATGTAGCAATGTCCAAAAAGCCCTTGAGCTAGAAATCCTTGTAGTAGCTTTTGGGAGGCTAAAAGGGTCTATGACTATCCCTTTTTCTCTCTTTCAACCAAAAGGAGACAAGTGTCCACCTAGGTCATATAATTTTCCAAAATAATTTCCAGCACTCTAAAATAATGCTTTTAGTCGATAAAAAGTCTTGATTTGACCAAAATTGACTTTCTTCAACATTATACTCAAACGAAAGGGATTTTTTCCCCTGAAGCCAACCGTGATGATGACTAATTCGTTTGGGTCCCGGAAAAATCCCGAGTGACTTCTTGAGTCATCGGTTCGACCGGAAGCGGGTCTTACAAAAACAACAAGTACTAATACAAATCGAGTGAAGTTCAAGTTCGATCAAAGCCACTAATTCCCCAACAAGACCAAAGCTGATAATTGGTTCACGATTCGTATCACTACTCCACATAGTGAATGAGCTCATTTTGAAAGATCAAGCAGCTTTTCCTTGCCTGAGAAGACGATTAAGATGACTGGAAACACAAGTTCCCGGAGTTAACATTTACAACTTGAAAAAAGTGGTCATCACACCAAACGGTATAGAAAAAAAGGATCGTCCGACAAAATAAAAGGATACAAATAAGCATAAACATCACAAATAAGAGTAACGGAAATGAGTTGAAGACAAGCTACTGATAGTAGAAAAACAAGAACTGAATGAACTAGAAATGAAATTAAACCAAATGAACGATCATAGAAGCTAGGTGTCTCCAAATTTATTCCAAATGTGTTTGACGAGATCGTCCTTCATACGGTAATTCATGCGTTCATTTTGCATCCTGGCAGTGTTTCCAAGTATGACAGGGGTCGGGACGAAGCCTCCTCGTGCAATATGTGGTTGACTTGGCGCACCTTCATTTGTTTGTTCAAAGTACCCGTCGTAGGTATGACGTTCAGCCTCTACTATCATATTGTGCAGTACAATGCATGCATTCATGACCAAACCGATGGACTGGGGAACCCACAAGCGGCTCGGTTGTTTGATAATGTGAAACCGAGCTTGGAGTACACCGAAAGCTCGTTCCACATCCTTCAGGCACGCTTCTTGTACTTCCGCGAACTTCTTCTGTTTCGGGAGTTAAGGCAATGGAATTATTTTCACGAACATTGGCCACGACGGGTATATGCCATCAGCAAGATAGTACGGGAGGGTGTAGTGGTTACTATTTATCGTATATTCTACCTGTGGTTGCCAGCCGTTGATAACGTCCGCGAAAATTCTGGAATGGTTGAGCACCGTCAAATAGTTGTTCGATCCCGTCATGCCAAAGAACGAGTGCCAAACCCATAGGTCACGAGTAGCACCCGCCTCGAGGAAAACTTTGGTCGATTACCATGGTCCCTTGGGAATGTGATCCTCGTAGTGCCTTCGGACAGTTTTTCCACTCCCAGTGCATGCAGTCAAGACTTCCAAGCATGCCCGGGAACCCTCGCGCTTCATTAACCATCAAAATATGGTCCATATCAGCCTGTGTAGGCTTACGCCGATATGTAGGACCATTCACTTTATTGATTCCACTACAAAATTTTCTCAAGCATTCCAAAGACGTGTTGGGTCTCGAGGTAGGGTTGGAGATGAACCAACTCGCAGCGGAAAATCAATGAAAACCAAGAGACGATTAAACCATGAAATAACTAACAAAGAATGGATTCACAAGAGAAAAATTCAGCACTATTTCTTACCAAAACAAGAACACCGGTTAACGAATGATTGGCTTGAGTCTCCAAGACGCCTACGTATCCACATGAGAATCAAAGCCACGTAGTTCTTCTCTTTGAGGACTCAAGAACACAAAAATGGAGGTGGAAACTAGCCAAACCCGAAATGGCCATGGAAGAGGGAGAGAAAAATGTGTTTCCTATTCTTGTCTTGTGTTTGTTATGTTGAAAAAGGATGACTTAAACATAACAAAACCCATATACTTGTCCAACTAAAGGCATGGGACAAGTATGATGTCAAGTAAGGTGTAAATAGGACAAGTATGACAAGACAAGATTGGGTTAGGTGGTGAATCACCAACACCTTAATCCTTGTCTTGCTTACTTAGTACTAATTAATCAAGACTTGATTAATTAGTTTCATGGGCCTTGGTTGCATGGGCCTTTCATAGGCCTCTTGGAACATGGCCCGTGACCATTTCTAACGAGGTCCCGTGATTCGCTCATCGCCTCCAAGCCTTTCATACCGGAAATGTCCAACATTATCCGACGCGATCAATCCCAAGACTCCAAGCCTTGTCTCGATCCGTAAAGTCCTATTCACGTACGAGCACATGACCCAAAACCCAGTTTTGGTCATGTCCCGAGACAACTCCCTTTTGGCCATTCTCCATAAATGTGTCAATGAGTTTCATCCTCCGGTGTGACCCTTAGGTTTATGCATGTCAATAGATTAACGTAAAATCCCATTTTACTTGATCCTATTTAAGTGGCAACTAACGAGACTTTAGTATTGCCTGACACTGCATAACGAATCGACCCTGTCGATTCTAACCTTTCCGTCATCCCTGTCATTATCCTTTTATCTCCGATATCCTGATTGAGATAAGGCATAGAGCCGTCATCCTTATTATTCTCAATCACCGTTCCTTGATATATGAGATGACTGAAGATATGATACCCAGTATCATGTGCATGGCCATGCTATTCTTTCAGTCACTCTCGATCAAGCGGCCGAGAATCGATATCTTTCTCATACCTCAGTATGAGGGATAAATCCCTTAGCCACCTTTCGTGTCACTCATGTAGCCCGTCCCCAAGCCAATCCTGGCCGTTATGGAAGCCCTGTTACGGACAACGTTAGGCTCAGGTCAAACTCAGTTGTTGACTACATAGCGATCACAAAGACTCTTTGGTCTAAGGATACATGACAAGCTACGACACTGAATATGTTCATGACTTAATCTATGGCACATATTCAGGGCGGGTCGTCCAATATCATGTCCCACATGATATCTATGATCAGACTCCGGAATCCCATTCCAATGACTAACAGAACGTAAGCCATAAAGAGCCATCTTTCATACAAGTCGCTTCTAGTGAAGCTTTGTTGACTAGGGACCCATCGAGTGTGATCTATCTCGATCTATGGTTCTATTCGCATGGTGGGCATAGATCAGAGCACACATCGATATATTACTCCAACACATAAGTAATATAAAGCCGCTTTAATTTTATTGCTAACGATGATATATACATTTGAACATCTAGGATTGAACTACGGGCACTAAGACTAACAATCTCCCACTTGCCCTAGTTCCAATCTAAACTCCAATATGTCCCCATCGACTTCACATGTCTAACATGTTCAAGCAGTGACACTGCCTTAGTCAAAGGGTTGGCTATGTTATCATATGTTGCAATATATGTTATCTTCACTTCACCTCAGTTCAGTATTTCTCTGATGAGGTGGATACGCCGCAGTACATGTTTGGATTTGTTATGCGATCTGGGCTTTTAGCTTGCGCAATGGCCCTTGTGTTGTCGCAAAATGGATTCACCGGGCTGGATGGGTTTTTAATTACACCCAGCCCTGCCATGAATTTCCAAATCCACATAGCCTCCTTAGCTGCCTCTGCAGCATCCATGTACTTGGCCTCTGTCGTAGATTCGGCAATGATATCTTGCTTTACGCTCTCCCAGCTAAAGCTCTGCCATTCAGCGTAAACACATATCCTGACTGACTTCTAAAGTCATCTGGATTTGTCTTGGAAAACTAGCGTCTACTCATCCTTCGACGACTAGTTCAGCATCATCTTTCCCCCGGGTTAGAATGATGTCTACTGGTACAACATAAGGCTTACGAGACGTCCGGTCTCATACATGTCATGGCATATATGATCGATCCTGCCCCTAGGCGCATATGATTCTCATCATCATTTTCAGCTCATCAGCTGTCTTAGGACACCGAGTCTTGCTGAGATAAATGCCTTGACTAGTGGGTAAGAGTAATTTTTTTGAATCGAGCATTAAGAACCTACTCAATGCCTTGTTCACATAGGTTCCCTGACTTAAATCCAAGACCCTCTTGGTGCGATCTCTACATATCTTAATCCCTAAGATATAAGAAGCATCGCCTAAGTCATTTATTGAAAAACACTTCCTCAACCAAGCTTTAGTCTCGTGCAAGGTTGGGATGTCGTTTTCAATGAGAACCAGAAAGGTAATCTTGCTCCTACTAGCCTTCTTATAAACGCAAGATTCATCCTCGTTCTTGATTAAGCCAAATCCAATAACAGCTTCATCAAAACGAAGGATCCAACTCCGAGAAGTTCGTTTCAATCCATAAATGGATTTCAACAACTTATAAATCTTTCCTTTATTCTTCGGATCGTCAAAACCTTTGGGCCGAGACATACAAACGTACTCAGTCAAATTTCCATTTAGGAAAGCGGTTTTGACATCCACTTGCCATATCTCGTAATTATAATACGCAGTTATGTCAAGAAGAATTTGGATCGATTTTGACCATAGCCACTAAGGAGAAGGTTTCCTCATAGTCAATCCATGCCTATAACCTTTCGCCACCAGTTGAGCTTTGTAGGTCAGAGGGTTGCCGTCCATGTCCATCTTCACCTTGAAGATCCATTTGCATCCGATGGTCCTCACACCATTGATGGGATCAACCGGTTCCCAGACTCGGTTGTCCGACATGGATTGCATTTCCTCCCTCATGACTCCCAGCCATAACTCGGAGTTGGGCCCATCCGCGACTTCCTGAAAGGTGGCTGGATCATCGTGATCCACCATGACTTCATTGTCACCTCCGGATACCATATATTGGAGGTGGAAGATTGATCCTTTCAAATCGCCTTGGACCTTCCGGAATTGTAACAAGAATTGGTTCTTACTCTACGACAATCTCTGGCTCCTTTCTACTGGGTTGCCAATTGGTTTAGACAGATCTGTACCATCCTGAATTTCTTCGAGATGCACAGTCCTCCCAATGACGTCTTTGGAAACAAAACTCCTTTTCCATAAAGACCTCACCCCATGCGACGAACCCCATGTTCTCACTGAGATTGTAGAAGTAGTATCCCCTTGTTGCTTTGGGATACCACACGAAGGTGCATATCTCAGATCTTGGTTCGAGCTTAGTCGAAACCAAATGTTTCACATAAGCCTCGCAACCACAAATCTTTAGGAAGGACAAAGCGGGCATCATCTCGTACCATTTAAAATAGTATCCCTTCCATACCCTTCGTCGAATCCCGATTCACTATGAATGCGGTCATCTCTAGAGCATAATCCCAGAAAGAGATTGGGAGATAAGTCCAACTAATAATGGAACGGATCATTGTCTAACAATGTCCGATTTCTCCGTTTGGCTACACCTTTCATCTACAGTGTCTCAGGAGGAGTCCATTCCAAAAGGATCCCATTCTCTTTTAGATGATCTAATAACTCTGTGGTCAAGTATAGTCCACCTCGATCCAATCGAAGTGCCTTAATACCTTTGTCGAGCTGGTTTTCTACTTTAGTCTTAAACTCTTTGAATTTATCAAAAGCTTCAGACTTATGTCTCAGCGAATAGACATAACCATATTTACTGTAATCATCAGTAAATGTGATAAAGTAGCTAAAACCCCTCCTGGCAAGTGAACTTATTGGTCTACACACATTCGAGTGTATCAGCCCCAATAATTCACCCGCCCTTTCATCGCGATCGATAAAAGGGCCCTTTAGTCATTTTGCCCATCAAACAAACCTTGCACCTATCGATCGAATGGAATTCGAAAGAACCTGAAAGTCCGCACTTCTGAAGTGCTGATAGGTGCTTCTTGTTTATGCGACCTAAATGACAGTGCCTTAACAGAGTTAGGTTTAAATCGTTGGATTTAGACTTCTTGGTATTAACGGAATATATAGAACTTGAGGCATTGTTACCCATATCTAATATGTACAATCCTCCCACCAAGTCAGTACTGGTATAAAACATATCATTGCATAGAACATTGAAAACTCCATTTCCAATATTAACATTATATCCTTCCTTGTCAAACACGGATACAGATATAATATTCCTACTAAAAGTAGGTATGCAATATACATTATACAGTACTAAGACAAGGCCTCTTGGCAAAGCAAGACTCATGGATCCTACAGCAGTTGCCACAACTCTGAGGTCCACTTCGTGCTTTCCAAACCTCTCCTACTTTCAGCCACCATATATAAGTGCATGTGTGAGATTCAGTCCTGATATCTAATACCCATGAATGTTTGGAAGTAGAGAGATGTAGATCTATAGAGTTAATACCGGATGAAGACACGGTCCCACCGCCCTTCCTTAGATCATCCAGGTTTCCTGATGAAGGCGCAGTCCTACTGCCCTTCTTCAGATCATCCACGCTATTTGATGAAGGCGCAGTCCCACTGCCCTTCTTCAGATCAGCCGTGAACTTCCTGTAATCCCGGTTCCAATGACCAGGCTATTGGCAGTAGAAGCAGACATTCTCATGTGTCTCATCTTTCCTGCCAAGTGCGCATGGGCCCCGCCCTTGCCACTTCCAATTCCCTTGTTGACCATCAGAATATCCTTGGATCCTAGATCCCTGATATATTCTTCTAATGACACTTCATGTAACTCTGATATGGTCTTAGAGATAGCCTTGTCAAGGACATATTCTTCGCGTTCAGACTTGAGGACTATCCTCAAAATTCTGTACCAGTCCAAATAGTTTGTCCCATTTAGTTTGACCCTGTCAAGAATGGTTTTTAATGACAAACTATTAATATTCGCTGAATTTTCCATTTGATCTACAACAGATAAAATTCAATCAGTAAACTGAATAAATTTTATGAAGATCAAGCTTAAACACCAACAATCGATTCTAAAACTTTAGAATCTGAAACCAAGATCCTTGATTCACTCGATTAAGCTGAACTAATGCTCACCACTTAATAGAGCTATGTAGGTAGGACTCCATCCAATCACATCCAATGTGACTCTTGGCTAGGGTATGTACTTATGTACACGACTTACCCTATCTGTTACCCTAGCTCAACCTCAGGCTGAGAATCGTAGTCGGGTCCACCAATTTTCAACTATGGCCCGTCACTATGTAGGTGCTCCGCTAAGGCGCACGACACCCACATATGTCGTCCAAACCTACTACCCCGCTTCCCCATGGATGCTCCGCTAATGCGCACGACACCCATAGGACGGGGAGGTAGTAAGGTGTTGATGATTGGGAGGTATCGGACATGACCCGCTTTTACTTGTCCAGTTGTGTTCAAAACTTTGATACATCCTAGATGCGATGAGCACATCAACTACATTCCAAATACAATGATGCCTCAAATTACATCCAATGTAATTCTTCCTTTGAACCCGTCAACTACATCCAATGCAATGACGGTTCTAAGGGTTCACAGACAAGGATTAAAATTCCAATTTTATCTTTGCATGTGAGGTGATATGCTCGGTAAATAAAGTTAAGCATGCAATTCTAAAACACATAGAATTAATCATGCATAAACAAAACCAAGCATAAAGCGATAAATGTGCACATAATAGCCCCCTAAACTAACTCCCACTAGCTTCTTGAGCTCCACCGACTCCAAGCCGATGCCAACACCCGAAAAGCCACCAAATGACCTTTTCGCCCTTTCTTCGTCTTGAGTAAAAAATTACAATTTAATATACGACTCGCAGGTCGGGAATAAATAAATATTACAAACAAGTGGTTCGACGACCACACCTTGAAAGAATAATTACACGTTAACTCTAACGGCTCGCAGGCCGTGAAAAGCGATAAATAATTAAATCGAGCTCGGGACTATTATGTACACCATGCCAACATCACATCACACATCGTGTTATCAAACAAGCATGTTATCAAACATCATGTGATTTTCCGGATTTAATTAATAGCCAAGTTTCGAAAAAAATTTATGCTCGGTTTATCGAAACCGTTCAAAAATGAAACTTTTGAACATTTGATCTTCAAGTTCATCATGACGGTTCCAAACTCGTCATAACTAAAAAAACGGTTTAGCCTTGGCATATCAACCATCCAATGGTCATGCTTGGCCTAGCTCCGTCCAACGGAGCCCCGTTCGGTCTCGGTTTCGGCTCCCCGAGAGTCCCGCTCCCGAGACCCGAAAAATCAAACTTTTTTCAAAATTTCCAGATTTGAAATAATTTTCAAAAATTCATTTTACATGCATTAAATCCATAAAAAATAATTTAAAACATGTTATCAATCAATTTAGCAAAACAACATGCCAAAAACGAAACTTTCAAGCAAAACCGAAACTTTGAACACCGTCTTGTGAATCCCGGAGGTAGCACGGCTCTGATACCACTGTTGGGTCTCGAGGTAGGGTTGGAGATGAACCAACTCGCAGCGGAAAATCAATGAAAACCGAGAGACGATTAAACCATGAAACAACTAACAAAGAATGGATTCACAAGAGAAAAATTCAGCACTATTTCTTACCAAAACAAGAACACCGGTTAACGAATGATTGGCTTGAGTCTCCAAGACGCCTACGTATCCACATGGGAATCAAAGCCACGTAGTTCTTCTCTTTGAGGACTCAAGAGCACAAAAATGGAGGTGGAAACTAGCCAAACCCGAAATGGCCATGGAAGAGGGAGAGAAAAATGTGTTTCCTATTCTTGTCTTGTGTTTGTTATGTTGAAAAAGGATGACTTAAACATAACAAAACCCATATACTTGTCCAACTAAAGGCATGGGACAAGTATGGTGTCAAGTAAGGTGTAAATAGGACAAGTATGGCAAGACAAGATTGGGTTAGGTGGTGAATCACCAACACCTTAATCCTTGTCTTGCTTACTTAGTACTAATTAATCAAGACTTGATTAATTAGTTCCATGGGCCTTGGTTGCATGGGCCTTTCATGGGCCTCTTGGAACATGGCCCGTGACCATTTCTAACGAGGTCCCGTGATTCGCTCATCGCCTCCAAGCCTTTCATACCGGAAATGTCCAACATTATCCGACGCGATCAATCCCAAGACTCCAAGCCTTGTCTCGATCCGTAAAGTCCTATTCACGTACGAGCACATGACCCAAAACCCAGTTTTGGTCATGTCCCGAGACAACTCCCTTTTGGCCATTCTCCATAAATGTGTCAATGAGTTTCATCCTCCGGTGTGACCCTTAGGTTTATGCATGTCAATAGATCAACGTAAAATCCCATTTTACTTGATCCTATTTAAGTGGCAACTAACGAGACTTTAGTATTGCCTGACACTGCATAACGAATCGACCCTGTCGATTCTAACCTTTCCGTCATCCCTGTCATTATCCTTTTATCTCCGATATCCTGATTGAGATAAGGCATAGAGCCGTCATCCTTATTATTCTCAATCACCGTTCCTTGATATATGAGATGACTGAAGATATGATACCCAGTATCATGTGCATGGCCATGCTATTCTTTCAGTCACTCTCGATCAAGCGGCCGAGAATCGATATCTTTCCCATACCTCAGTATGAGGGATAAATCCCTTAGCCGTCTTTCGTGTCACTCATGTAGCCCGTCCCCAAGCCAATCCTGGCTGTTATGGAAGCCCTGTTACGGACAACGTTAGGCTCAGGTCACACTCAGTTGTTGACTACATAGCGATCACAAAGACTCCTTGGTCTAAGGATACATGACAAGCTACGACACTAAATATGTTCATGACTTAATCTATGGCACATATTCAGGGCGGGTCGTCCAATATCATGTCCCACATGATATCTATGATCAGACTCCGGAATTCCATTCCAATGACTAACAGAACGTAAGCCATAAAGAGCCATCTTTCATACTAGTCGCTTCTAGTGAAGCTTTGTTGACTAGGGACCCATCGAGTGTGATCTATCTCGATCTATGGTTCTATTCGCATGGTGGGCATAGATCAGAGCACACATTGATATATTACTCCAACACATAAGTAATATAGAGCCGCTTTAATTTTATTGCTAACGATGATATATACATTTGGACATTTAGGATTGAACTATGGGCACTAAGACTAACAATACGTTGTTTCCCCTATCTTCAAATACTCGTCCAACCCATCAGCTGCAATGTCGTAACATAATTGCCTAATGGCGGCAGTACATTTCTGATACGGAGAAAATGAAACTTGGTTACATGCATTTAACCTTGACTTGAAGTAATCATCGTGCTGCTCTAATGCATGTACGATACGGAGGAATACAACCTTTGGCATTCTGAACCGACGCCGGAAATTCCCCTCCGTGTACACAGGGTTCGTTTTGAAGTAGTCCCTCATTAATCGTTCGTTTGTTGCTACCCGGTCACGTGCAATGTATTTTTGCTTCTGTGCTGGAGAATCGACCAAAGCGTCTTCTAACGACCCACCGTCGGTGGACAGACAGTCTTCGAGTATCTCGTCCAAAATGGAATTCAAATCCACATCGTTGGGTAGGTTGGCCATGTTGACGGACGAACAAGAATGCGGGTCGGGACGATGATTTGTGAGAATGATGAATAGTGAGAGTAGAGAGTTTGTGATTTTTAGTTGGTTAAGGGTAGGTTTTTATAGAGGTTATGGTTGGTTTAGAAATAAATGTTGTGGATCAAGGTTCTTCTATTGGACATTTAGATTTTTAGTTATGGTGTGTGTTATTTTAAAATAAAATTTAGTGGATCACAATTCTTCTATTGGACATTTAGTTTTTTTGGATAATATAGTCGTTGGCGCCGGCGTGAACTGCTAGCGAGAAGATCCTTGCCAGCCATCCTCGCCAGCGACGTCCCCGCCGGCTCCCAGCCAGCTCCCTGCCACCTCCTCGCCGGCGTTTTCTCCCCGCCAGCGCCATAATGCAAGACCTAGAATTTTTGACCCGTCCATTTTTTACCTCCAGCATCCAATTTGCGGTAGGATTGTCGATGGGGAGTCAATATATATCTAGGATAGGGAAGCCAATTTCCACCAACCATTGGCATGGAATTTATGTTTCTAAACATGTCGTGGTCGTCGGTGTTGGAGACACAACCAAACAACAATAATGGAGGGCCCTCGGGCTTGTCGGGTTTCACCGATTATTGTATTGAAACACGACCAATTGAGCATGTGTTAGTCTCGATTGAAAGCAGAGGCGGTGGATCGGGCCATGGTCGAAGAGGCCGTGGTAGAGGTGTAAGGTTCTGTTGTAAAATCGAGGAAGACTTACGTTTAGTTTCTTGTTGGCTACCCAACTCCCTTGACTCGTTTCTAGGAGCGACTAGACCGTTCACAAGTTTTAGAAACAAATTGAACGTGAATATTATGATGGATCGGGTATGCAATACTGAACGACACGTAGTTAAAGGGTTTTTTGTCAAAAGGAAAAAAAGTAAAAAGGTTTAATGGGTATTTCAAGTAGAGAGTAGGATATAAACATGTGGGTAGTCTGACGATCAGCTCTACGACAAGATGTTGAGAATTTATGCACAATGCGAGACACCTTGTCACTTTTACAGGCGATATTGATGCCAAGCAGTCCGAAATCAACCAAAATAGAACGAGGGTATTGTAATTCGGGCTTGAATAGGACACATGTTATTGATGTTGACGGGTACACATCGTTCAGGACCCCTTCATTAAGGGAGGGCATGATGGACCCATCATTCAAAAGTTATTCTCCATAACTCACTATTGTATCGCCACAAGTTGTTGAATACACCTCGTATGGTTCTTTTCCGAGCTCCGCATCAAGTTTTGTGCCTATTGGATGGTGGTCATCAGATGTTGGTTGGTCTCCTCAATAAAGAGAACAACCGACATCTGATGGAGATGGAGAGAATAAGGTGGACTTGGAGATAATAAGGTTGGTTGCAGGCACAAAGAAGCAGAAGACTGATCGGGAGTTGACCTGTTGACGGGAACTGGACCGAAAGATAGCTCAATATGATAGGCTTCTAGAGAAAATAAATGAATTGGACAATACCAACTATACTTCAACGCCATTGATCGAAGTGGAACATCAAATGACTAAAGTGAATCCCCTCGAATATCTCATTACCCGAACTTTCTCAATGAGTAGTTTGGTCAAGTTTATGCTTATATTTTTTATCAATTTCAAAGTTTGCCTATTTTTTTGGTGGTGACGATGATATTGTTTTCGTGTTTCCCATCGATGTTCTCGACATGACCAACATTTTCCGTCTAAGTGTTTCCCATATTAACACTTCTAAACACTTATAAGAGGGCTTATGGGAAGCAGATTAATATGGAAAAATCCTCACTCATCTTCTTCTCCAAGGCGTCCGCCTAGGCCCCGTTTTATGCCTAGCCGACCTAACTAGGCACCTAGAACAATTTTTCATATTATAGTGACTAAATTAAAATAATTAGATGGCTATGCAGAGTTGTTTGGTGTTGGTGATATTAAGGGTTGTGCTTCTGAGTTGTTTAGAGTTATTTTTTAGGTATTTAAATATTTGTTACCATTTTTAATATAATGAGATTCATATTTTGTTTCTATATATAATAATATATCTATTAAAATTTAAAATAGAAAAATAAAAATCCAACTAGTGCCGATTAATCCCTGTCTAGTCCCCAATTAATCCTCGAAGACCATAACCGCCAAACTAGCGCCTAGCGACTTTTAGAACCTTGGTTCCGGTCAATATGACAGCGGATTAATATGGAAAAATCCTCGCTTATCTTCTTCTCCAATTCTACTGTTCCGTTCAATGTGGAAGGGGATTGATATGGAAAAATCCTCCAAGTCTTTTGTATCTAATAGGCAGACATGGCTGCTACCTCTCCAAGCTTCTTGACAATGGTATCACAAGTTGCATACTATCATTACCTCATATGGCTTTGAGGTCAATGCAGTGGATATGTGTATATCATAAGTTTAGTGGGAGTAAATTCATATATCTAGTGCTTTATGTCGACGACATTTTGTTGGCAAGTAGTGATATAGGCTTGTTGAACGAAACCAAGAAATATTTAACAAAACATTTTCAAATGAAAGAACTTGGTGACACAACTTTTGTGTTAGGAATCATATACACAAAGATCGATCTCGTGGTATTCTCGGTTTATCACAAAAGAGCTATATCGAAAGGGTTCTTGCCAGATTTGGCATGAAAGATTGTGCACTTGGAGATACTTATGTTGCTAAATGAGACAAGTTTAGTTTCAAACAATGCCCCAAGAATGAACTTGAAAGAAAGAAATGCTTAAGATTCCTTATGCTTCGGTTGTTGGGAGTCTTATGTATGCTCAAGTATGTACACCTCTAGATTTGGCGTACATAATCAGTATGTTGGGCAGATACTTAAGTGACCCTAATATGAATCATTGGAAAGAAACCAAACGTCCCCTTGTTTTTCGAATCAAATTAACGGCGGAAATTGAGAGAAGAAAAGATTACGGAAGTTTTGTGAGAGAGGAAGAAATTTCTGCATAACTTTTAGAGGAAGAGAGGATTTGAGAGAGAAGAAGATGTTTGGTAGAAAGTGTTATTGTGAGGATCAAAGTCGGTGATGTATTAAATATTAAAGCTTCTGCAACGCCATAGATACATCGTCGTAGAGGTTATGTTCCTCTACGTTGCCATTTAATGACCTCGTAAAGGTGACCAACCTACTACGACGACATTTAATGGCGTCATAGATGAACATAACATGTACGACGATATTGGATGACGTCGTAGTAGGTTGGTCACCTCTACTATGACATTTAATGGCGTTGTAGAGGAACATAACCTCTAAAACGGCATTAAATGTTGTCGTAGGACGTCGTAGAGGTTATGTTCCTCTATGTCGCCATTTAATACCGTCGTAGAGACTACCAACTTTTGTGACGACATTAAAAGGGTCCCGTCGCAGAAGTCAAAACTTGGTGTAATCGAACAAAGGAGTACATGCTCACCTATCGGAAGTTAGAAAATTTGCCTATCATTGGGTATTTTGACTTCGATCATGTGGGTTGCCAAGATACTAACAGATCCGCTTCTGGTTATGTTTTTATGTTGTATAAAGGAGCTCTATCTTAGAGAAGTGCTAAGCTGACACTTATAGATAGGTCCCATCAGAGTCGGTCTCAAGCATAACACCACTGTTTTGTGTGGTTTTTCCTTTGTCTTGAACCTCTCAAAGGAACTTTACACCGTTGACGCCACATTGTTTATAGACGTGGTGGATTATGACACCATTGAAAAGCATTTATGCTCCTTTATAGTGTCCTTCCTCTCAATATGACGTCATTTATGTATGTCGACCTATATATATATATATATATATATATATATATATATATATATATATATCCATATATAATTGGTATCAGGTACAAACCAACCCTTATTGTGCAAACTACGAATCAATCTGAGCCATAGGATCCCCCAAAGTGATGTCAGCAGAGCGCACCAGATGATGACACGTGGACAATAAATATAAAACACCGCACCTTATTGTGCAAACTACGAACTCACCAGGTGCTGACACGTGGGCGCGCGCGCGCAGAGTATTAATAGTTTGCGCAGCACGGTGCTGATAGTTTGAGCGCTCAGTGTTGATAGTTTGCATTTGCACGCGCACGCGCACGGGCAGAGGCGCGCGCGAAGCGGCCACGTGTCAGCATCGCGCGCGCTCTGCTGACGTCACTTTGACCGCATCCTGTGGCTTAGATTGGTTTGTAGTTTGCACAATAAGGGTGGTTTTTACTGGATAGCTACCCTATATATATATATATATATATATATATAGGGTAGCTATCCAGTAAAAACCACCCTTATTGTGCAAACTACGAACTCACCAGGTGCTGACACGTGGCGTGCACAGTGTTGATAGTTTGCGCGCTCAGTGCTAATAGTTTGCATTTGTGCTAAACTATTAGCACCGTGCTGCGCAAACTATCAGCACTGTGCGCGCCACGTGTCAGCACCTGGTGAGTTCATAGTTTGCACAATAAGATGCAGTGTTTTATATATTTATTTTCCACGTGTCAGCATCTGGTGCGCTCTGCTGACATCACTTTGGGGGATCCTATGGCTCTCGTGGGTTCGTAGTTTGCACAATAAGGGGGGTTTGTACCTGATACCAACCATATATATATAATCAGGTTCGAACCAACTGCTACGGTGTGAACCTACGAACTCGCAAAAATAGTGTATGCGGTTTGAGAAAACAACAGCCCCAATTTGAGTTGAATATTCTCAGACAAAAAATTTCTCTAATCAGAAACG
Organism: Erodium maritimum; assembly: GCA_963921825.1. NCBI lineage: Eukaryota > Viridiplantae > Streptophyta > Magnoliopsida > Geraniales > Geraniaceae > Erodium > Erodium maritimum. Next base: position 17,891,476 of record OY997593.1, on the reverse strand, counting down.
CTATTTTCTCAAACTAAAATGTTGTTTTCTCAAACTTTTTTTCCTCAAATTGGGATGTTATTTTCTCAAACCATGTTCGTTATTTTCTCAAACAAGACTTGAGGTTCGCAGGTTCACACTATAAGGGAGGTTCACACGTTATTGTCTCCATATATATATATATATATATATATATATATGAACGAAGAAATTAAAATTATAAAGTTACATATATATATATAGGGTAGCTATCCAGTAAAAATCATCCTTATTGTGCAAAGTACGAACCAATCTAAGCCACAGGATGCGGTCAAAGTGACGTTAGCAGAGCGCGCGCGATGCTGACACGTGGCAGATTCGCGCGCGACTCTGCCCGCGCGCGTGAACGTGTTGACCACGCGCGCGCACGGTGCTAATAGTTTGGCGCGCACAGTGCTAATAGTTTAGCACAGTGCCAAACTATTAGCACTGTGCGCCCAAACTATTAGCACTATGCGCGCCACGTGTCAGCACTGTGCGCGCGCATCAGCAGCGCGCGCGCCCACGTGTCAGCACCTGGTGAGTTCGTAGTTTGCACAATAAGGGGTGGTTTGTATTTGATACCAACCCTATATATATGTGTGTGTGTGTTGTGTGTGTGTGAATATCTTACAGTGCTCTTAAATGTCATGTAAAATGTATCCATTCAATGTTGTAAAGTTTTTCGGTTGTCAAATTCATTGTTGTACGCTGTTGTAAATGATTTCTAATGTTTGTCAACTTCATCATAGTTTGTCATTATCGTCCAATATGCAAGTGAAATTTCAGGATCGGTCAACAATTTCGTCCATATAGGCTGTAACGACGTAACTGTTTCATTATAAACTGAAACCCTCCAGCTGACAAGCGCTGGGTCGACATTGCTTGTGTTCACGACTCTTTTATCACGATACAAATTCATATGCGTTGAACATTGATGAAGAATGTATGCATCCGCGATGCAACACTCAGGATAGCGGAGGTTGTGTACCCAAGATTTATAGTACCCAAGTTCTCTGCATATATATATACCAGTATGTACCTTTCCATGGGAAACATGCAAGTGTAATGTACAAGACTTGTTTGAAGGATTTGTTCTGGGAGGTGTTTGCATAAATGCAGCATGATAGTATAGAACAGGGGAGGAAATATCATTACTAACCTAGACATTATGTCAAGAATCTATGTGTTCAACTGCATAACCCGGTTCTTTGACAACTCCCGTGAACAAAGGATTTTGAAGAAATCGACAAGACCGCAGATCACAGTAGCCAATTTTTGTGCCATATACGGACATTATATGATTGGAAGTATATGCTACAGTAAAGCGTGGAAGACGTGAGTCTTAAGTCCGTAAAATCTCTTGTCCTTTATGTTGACCTTGTTTTTTAAGCCTCTTGCATAGCACGATGAAAAACGTATTGCTGCAAGCCCTTGCAACACTTCCTTACGCTTCTCTGGTTTAACCGTGTATCCTTCATATGGTAGGGAAGTCTTCTCGCGCACCACAGAAGGCCATAGATCCTTGTGCACACCGTTCTTTTACCACGATGTCCTGGCTTTCAAATCATCTTTGGTCTTTCCGGTCAAGTTAAACAACGTCCCAAGAATATTGTCACACACATTTTTTCAATGTGCATCACGTCCAATGCGTGCCTTTTCCCCAATGTATGCAAATAGGGGAGATCCTATAAAATCAACCTATGTGTCCAACATGGCCTTACTAATTTGTTCTTTTTAAACTTTTGATGCAATGACAGTACGGGGTAGGTTTCACGTATAACGGTGTTGTATACTTCTTCACCTGAACGTCCGGGCTTGTTGACTTTCATCTCCCTCTTTCCATCAAAAAAAATATTATCCATGCGGAGTTTATCATCGAGTAGCAAGTCCTTTCGCGCCCCGTAGTAGTACGTCCTATTATGATAGTGACAAGAATCCAAGTCATCCAAGCATATCGGGCATGCCAAGTAACCCATAGTCTGAATTCCCCCAACATCCTGAGCCCTAGAAGTAGCTAATGGTCCACAATATTAATGTTCACATATTGAATGACTAATTTGTTGGGTCTCGAGGTAGGGTTGGAGATGAACCAACTCGCAGCGGAAAATCAAGGAAAACCAAGAGACAATTAAAACCATGAAACAACTAACAAAGAATGGATTCACAAGAGAAAAATTCAGCACTAGTTCTTACCAAAACAAGAACACCGGGTAACGAATGATTGGCTTGAGTCTCCAAGACGCCTACGTATCCACATGGGAATCAAAGCCACGTAGTTCTTCTCTTTGAGGACTCAAGAACACAAACATGGAGGTGGAAACTAGCCAAACCCGAAATGGCCATGGAAGAGGGAGAGAAAATGTGTTTCCTATTCTTGTCTTGTGTTTGTTATGTTGAAAAAAGATGACTTAAACATAACAAAACCCATACTTGTCCAACTAAAGGCATGGGACAAGTATGGTGTCAAGTAAGGTGTAAATAGGACAAAGTATGGCAAGACAAGATTGGGTTAGGTGGTGAATCACCAACACCTTAATCCTTGTCTTGCTTACTTAGTACTAATTAATCAAGACTTGATTAATTAGTTCCATGGGCCTTGGTTGCATGGGCCTTTCATGGGCCTCTTGGAACATGGCCCGTGGCCATTTCCAACGAGGTCCCGTGATTCGCTCATCGCCTCCAAGCCTTTCATACCGGAAATGTCCAACATTATCCGACGCGATCAATCCCAAGACTCCAAGCCTTGTCTCGATCCGTAAAGTCCTATTCACTTACGGGCACATGACCCAAAACCCAGTTTTGGTCATGTCCCGAGACAACTCCCTTTTGGCCATTCTCCATAAATGTGTCAATGAGTTTCATCCTCCGGTGTGACCCTTAGGTTTATGCATGTCAATAGATCAACATAAAATCCCATTTTACTTGATCCTATTTAAGTGGCAACTAACGAGACTTTAGTATTGCCCGACATTACATAACGAATCGACCCTGTCGATTCTAACCTTTCCGTCGTCCCTGTCATTATCCTTTTATCTCCGATATCCTGATTGAGATAAGGCATAGAGCCGTCATCCTTATTATTCTCAATCACCGTTCCTTGATATGTGAGATGACTGAAGATATGATACCCAGTATCATGTGCATGGCCATGCTATTCTTCCAGTCACTCTCGATCAAGTGGCCGAGAACCGATATCTTTCCCATACCTTAGTATGAGGGATAAATCCCTTAGCCGTCTTTCGTGTCACTCATGTAGCCCGTCCCCAAGCCAATCCTGGCCGTTATGGAAGCCCTGTTACGGACAACGTTAGGCTCAGGTCAAACTCAGTTGTTGACTACATAGCGATCACAAAGACTCCTTGGTCTAAGGATACATGACAAGCTACAACACTGAATATGTTCATGACTTAATCTATGGCACATATTCAGGGCGGGTCGTCCAATATCATGTCCCACATGATATCTATGATCAGACTCCGGAATCCCATTCCAATGACTAACAGAACGTAAGCCATAAAGAGCCATCTTTCATACTAGTCGCTTCTAGTGAAGCTTTGTTGACTAGGGACCCATCGAGTGTGATCTATCTCGATCTATGGTTCTATTCGCATGGTGGGCATAGATCAGAGCACACATCGATATATTACTCCAACACATAAGTAATATAAAGCCGCTTTAATTTTATTGCTAACGATGATATATACATTTGGACATTTAGGATTGAACTACGGGCACTAAGACTAACAATCTCCCACTTGCCCTAGTTCCAATCTAAACTCCAATATGTCCCCATCGACTTTACATGTCTAACATGTTCAGGCAGTGACACTGCCTTAGTCAAAGGGTTGGCTATGTTATCATCTATTGCAATATCGGTTATCTTCACTTCACCTCAGTTCAGTATTTATCTGATGAGGTGGATACGCCGCAGTACATGTTGGGATTTGTTATGCGATCTAGGCTTTTAGCTTGCGCAATGGCCCTTGTGTTGTCGCAAAATGGATTCACCTGACTGGATGGGTTTTTAATTACACCCAGCCCTGCCATGAATTTCCAAATCCACATAGCCTCCTTAGCTGCCTCTGCAGCATCCATGTACTTGGCCTCTGTCGTAGATTCGGCAATGGTATCTTGCTTTACGCTTTCCCAGCTAAAGCTCTGCCATTCAGCGTAAACACATATCCTGATTGACTTCTAAAGTCATCTGGATTTGTCTTGGAAAACTAGCGTCTACTCATCCTTCGACGACTAGTTCAGCATCATCTTCCCCCCGGGTTAGAATGATGTCTACTGGTACAACATAAGGCTTACGAGACGTCTGGTCTCATACATGTCATGGCATATATGATCGATCCTGCCCCCAGGCGCATAGGATTCTCATCATCCTTTTCAGCTCATCAGGTGTCTTAGGACACTGAGTCTTGCTGAGATGAATGCCATGACTAGTGGGTAAGAGTCCTTTCTTTGAATCGAGCATTAAGAACCTACTCAATGCCTTGTTCACATAGGTTCCCTGACTTAAATCCAAGACCCTCTTGGTGCGATCTCTACATATCTTAATCCTTAAGATATGAGAAGCATCGCCTAAGTCCTTTATTGAAAAACACTTCCTCAACCAAGCTTTAGTCTCGTGCAAGGTTGGGATGTCGTTTTCAATGAGAACCAGAAAGGTAATATTGCTCCCACTAGCCTTCTTATAAACGCAAGATTCATCCTCGTTCTTGATTAAGCCAAATCCAATTACAGCTTCATCAAAACGAAGGATCCAACTCCGAGAAGTTCGTTTCAATCCATAAATGGATTTCAACAACTTATAAATCTTTCCTTTATTCTTCGGATCGTCAAAACCTTTGGGCCGAGACATACAAACGTACTCAGTCAAATTTCCATTTAGGAAAGCGGTTTTGACATCCACTTGCCATATCTCGTAATTATGATACGCAGTTATGTCAAGAAGAATTTGGATCGATTTTGACCATAGCCACTAAGGAGAAGGTTTCCTCATAGTCAATCCATTGGATCTGCCTATAACCTTTCGCCACCAGTTGAGCTTTGTAGGTCAGAGGGTTGCCGTCCATGTCCATCTTCACCTTGAAGATCCATTTGCATCCTATGGTCCTCACACCATTGATGGGATCAACCGGTTCCCAGACTCGGTTGTCCGACATGGATTGCATTTCCTCCCTCATGGCTCCCAGCCATAACTCGGAGTTGGGCCCATCCACGACTTCCTGAAAGGTGGCTGGATCATCGTGATCCACCATGACTTCATTGTCACCTCCGGATACCATATCTTGGAGGTGGAAGATTGATCCTTTCAAATCGCCTTGGACCTTCCGGAATTGTAACAGGAATTGGTTCTTACTCTACGACAATCTCTGGCTCCTTTCTACTGGGTTGCCAATTGGTTTAGACAGATCTGTACCATCCTGAATTTCTTCGAGATGCACAGTCCTCCCAATGACGTCTTTGGAAACAAAACTTCTTTTCCATAAAGACCCCACCCCAAGCGACGAACACCATGTTCTCACTGGGATTGTAGAAATAGTATCCCCTTGTTGCTTTGGGATACCACACGAAGGTGCATATCTCAGATCTTGGTTCGAGCTTAGTCGAAACCAAATGTTTCACATAAGCCTCGCAACCACAAATCTTTAGGAAGGACAAAGCGGGCATCATCCCGTACCATTTTTAAAATGGTGTCCCTTCCACACCATTCGTCGAAGCCCGATTCACTATGAATGCGGTCGTCTCTAGAGCAAAACCCCTAAAAGAGATTGGGAGATCAGTCCAACTAATCATGGAACAGACCATTGTCTAACAATGTCCGATTTCTCCGTTTGGCTACACCTTTCAACTACAGTGACCTAGGAGGAGTCCATTCCAAAAGGATCCCATTCTCTTTTAGATGATCTAATAACTCTGTGGTCAAGTATTTTCCACCTCGATCCAATCGAAGTGCCTTAATACCTTTGTCGAGCTGGTTTTCTACTATAGTCTTAAACTCTTTGAATTTATCAAAAGCTTCAGACTTATGTCTCACCGAAGAGACATAACCATATTTACTGTAATCATCAGTAAATGTGATAAAGTAGTTAAAACCCCTCCTGGCAAGTGAACTTATTGGTCTACACACATTCGAGTGTATCAGCCCCAATAATTCACCCGCCCTTTCATCGCGATCGATAAAGGGCACTTTAGTCATTTTGCCCATCAAACAAACCTTGCACCTATCGATCGAATGGAATTCGAATGAACCTGAAAGCCCGCACTTCTGAAGTGTTGATAGGCGCTTCTTGTTTATGCGACCCAAATGACAGTACCATAACAGAGTTAGGTTTAAATCGTTGGATTTAGACCTCTTGGTATTAACGGAATATATAGAACTTGAGGCATTGTTACCCATATCTAATATGTACAATCCTCCAACCATGTCAGTACTGGTATAAAACATATCATTGCATAGAACATTGAAAACTCCATTTCCAATATTAACATTATATCCTTCCTTGTCAAACACGGATACAGATATAATATTCCTACTAAAAGTAGGTATGCAATATACATTATACAATACTAAGACAAGGCCTCTTGGCAAAGCAAGACTCATGGATCCTACAGCAGTTGCCACAACTCTGAGGTCCATTTCGTGCTTTCCAAATCTCTCCTACTTTCAGCCACCATATATTAGTGCATGTGTGAGATTCAGTCATGGTATCTAATACCCATGAATCTTTGGAAGTAGAGAGATGTAGCTCTATAGAGTTAATACCGAATGAAGGCACGATCCCACCGCCCTTCCTTAGATCATCCAGGTTTCCTGATGAAGGCGCAGTCCTACTGCCCTTCTTCAGATCATCCAGGCTATTTGATGAAGGCGCAGTCCCACTGCCCTTCTTCAGATCAGCCGTGAACTTCCTGTAATCCCGGTTCCAATGACCAGGCTGTTGGCAGTAGAAGCAGACATTCTCAGGTGTCTCATCTTTCCTGCCAAGTGCGCATGGGCCCAGCCCTTGCCACTTCCAATTCCCTTGTTGACCATCAGAATATCCTTGGATCCCAGATCCCTGAGATATTCTTCTCAGCAGCTGATGACACTTCATGTAACTCTGATATGGTCTTAGAGACAGCCTTGTCAAGGACATATTCTTTGCGTTCAGACTTGAGGACTATCCTCAAAATTCTGTACCAGTCCAAATAGTTTGTCCCATTTAGCTTGACCCTGTCAAGAATGGTTTTTAATGACAAACTATTAATGTTCACTGAATTTGCCATTTGATCTACAACAGATAAAATTCAATCAGTAAACTGAATAAATTTTATGAAGATCAAGCTTAAACACCAACAATCAATTCTAAACCTTTAGAATCTGAAACCAAGATCCTTGATTCACTCGATTAAGCTGAACTAATGCTCACCACTTAATCGAGCTATGTAGGTAGGACTCCATCCAATCACATCCAATGTGACTCTTGGCTAGGGTATGTACTTATGTACACGACTTACCCTATCTTTTACCCTAGCTCAACCTCAGGCCGAGAATCGTAGTCGGGTCCACCAATTTTCAACTATGGCTCGTCACTATGTAGGTGCTCCGCTAATGCGCACGACACCCACATATGTCGTCCAAACCTACTACCCCGCTTCCCCATGGATGCTCCGCTAATGCGCACGACACCCATAGGACGGGGAGGTAGTAAGGTGTTGATTATTGGGAGGTATCGGACATGACCCGCTTTTACTTGTCCAGTTGTGTTCAAAACTTTGGCACATCCTAGATGCGATGAGCACATCAACTACATTCCAAATGCAATGATGCCTCAAATTACATCCAATGTAATTCTTCCTTTGAACCCGTCAACTACATCCAATGCAATGACGGTTCTAAGGGTTCACACACAAGGATTAAAATTCCAATTTTATCTTTGCATGTGAGGTGATATGCTCGGTAAATAAAGTTAAGCATGCAATTCTAAAACACATAGAATTAATCATGCATAAACTAAACCAAGCATAAAGCGATAAATGTGCACATAATAGCCCCCTAAACTAACTCCCACTAGCTTCTTGAGCTCCACCGACTCCAAGCCGATGCCAACACCCGAAAAGCCACCAAATGACCTTTTCGCCCTTTCTTCGTCTTGAGTAAAATATTACAATTTAATACACGACTCGCAGGTCGGGAATAAATAAATATTACAAACAAGTGGTTCGACGACCACACATTGAAAGAATAATTACACGCTAACTCTAACGGCTCGCAGGCCGTGAAAAGCAATAAATAATTAAATCGAGCTCGGGGCTATTATGTACACCATGCCAACATCACATCACACATCGTGTTATCAAACAAGCATGTTATCAAACATCATGTGATTTTCCGGTTTTAATTAATAGCCAAGTTTCGAAATTTTTTGATGCTCGGTTTATCGAAACCGTTCAAAAATGAAACTTTTGAACATTTGATCTTCGAGTTCATCATGACGGTTCCAAACTCGTCATAACTAACAAAACGGTTTAGCCTTGGCATATCAACCATCCAATGGTCATGCTTGGCCTAGCTCCGTCCAACGGAGCCCCGTTCGGTCCCGGTTTCGGCTCCCCGAGAGTCCCGCTCCCGAGACCCGAAAAATCAAATTTTTTTCAAAATTTCCAGATTTGAAATAATTTTCAAAAAATCATTTTACATGTATTAAATCCATAAACAAGAATTTAAAACATGTTATCAAACAATTTAGCAAAACAACATGCCAAAAACGAAACTTTCAAGCAAAACCGAAACTTTGAACACCGTCTTGTGAATCCCGAAGGTAGCACGGCTCTGATACCACTGTTGGGTCTCGAGGTAGGGTTGGAGATGAACCAACTCGCAGCGGAAAATCAAGGAAAACCAAGAGACAATTAAAACCATGAAACAACTAACAAAGAATGGATTCACAAGAGAAAAATTCAGCACTAGTTCTTACCAAAACAAGAACACCGGGTAACGAATGATTGGCTTGAGTCTCCAAGACGCCTACGTATCCACATGGGAATCAAAGCCACGTAGTTCTTCTCTTTGAGGACTCAAGAACACAAACATGGAGGTGGAAACTAGCCAAACCCGAAATGGCCATGGAAGAGGGAGAGAAAATGTGTTTCCTATTCTTGTCTTGTGTTTGTTATGTTGAAAAAAGATGACTTAAACATAACAAAACCCATACTTGTCCAACTAAAGGCATGGGACAAGTATGGTGTCAAGTAAGGTGTAAATAGGACAAAGTATGGCAAGACAAGATTGGGTTAGGTGGTGAATCACCAACACCTTAATCCTTGTCTTGCTTACTTAGTACTAATTAATCAAGACTTGATTAATTAGTTCCATGGGCCTTGGTTGCATGGGCCTTTCATGGGCCTCTTGGAACATGGCCCGTGGCCATTTCCAACGAGGTCCCGTGATTCGCTCATCGCCTCCAAGCCTTTCATACCGGAAATGTCCAACATTATCCGACGCGATCAATCCCAAGACTCCAAGCCTTGTCTCGATCCGTAAAGTCCTATTCACTTACGGGCACATGACCCAAAACCCAGTTTTGGTCATGTCCCGAGACAACTCCCTTTTGGCCATTCTCCATAAATGTGTCAATGAGTTTCATCCTCCGGTGTGACCCTTAGGTTTATGCATGTCAATAGATCAACATAAAATCCCATTTTACTTGATCCTATTTAAGTGGCAACTAACGAGACTTTAGTATTGCCCGACATTACATAACGAATCGACCCTGTCGATTCTAACCTTTCCGTCGTCCCTGTCATTATCCTTTTATCTCCGATATCCTGATTGAGATAAGGCATAGAGCCGTCATCCTTATTATTCTCAATCACCGTTCCTTGATATGTGAGATGACTGAAGATATGATACCCAGTATCATGTGCATGGCCATGCTATTCTTCCAGTCACTCTCGATCAAGTGGCCGAGAACCGATATCTTTCCCATACCTTAGTATGAGGGATAAATCCCTTAGCCGTCTTTCGTGTCACTCATGTAGCCCGTCCCCAAGCCAATCCTGGCCGTTATGGAAGCCCTGTTACGGACAACGTTAGGCTCAGGTCAAACTCAGTTGTTGACTACATAGCGATCACAAAGACTCCTTGGTCTAAGGATACATGACAAGCTACAACACTGAATATGTTCATGACTTAATCTATGGCACATATTCAGGGCGGGTCGTCCAATATCATGTCCCACATGATATCTATGATCAGACTCCGGAATCCCATTCCAATGACTAACAGAACGTAAGCCATAAAGAGCCATCTTTCATACTAGTCGCTTCTAGTGAAGCTTTGTTGACTAGGGACCCATCGAGTGTGATCTATCTCGATCTATGGTTCTATTCGCATGGTGGGCATAGATCAGAGCACACATCGATATATTACTCCAACACATAAGTAATATAAAGCCGCTTTAATTTTATTGCTAACGATGATATATACATTTGGACATTTAGGATTGAACTACGGGCACTAAGACTAACATAATTAGCGTACACATCAAAGGTCACAACCCCATCATCCCTGAACATGAAGAGCTCATCATGTTATTCAAACATTTTCCAAGCGACTTCGCATCTGATCATGTCACCAATGATATAATGTCAAAACAAGTAATTAATTAACTAAGGCAGCAAGATATTAAAACATTTTCAAGGCGACTGACCTGATATCACTAATGATAAGATGTTAAATTCTTTCTGCATGCACATGCTCGGGGGAAAATTGTAAGGAATCACAACAACGGGCCACATGCTATAAGGCACGAAAATTGTACCAAATGGACAAAACCCTTATGTGTCTACTACAAGATGCATGTTGCGTTTCTCCCTACGAAATCTAGGATGTAACGTATGGAGCTCAATCTAGCCTTCACCATCAGTTAGATGCCTCAAAATATCAGGATTGACTACCATTTCCACGTTCCATTTCATTTTATGTGCAATGTCAAGTGAATTGTACAACTTTTGTAACTGTTCTACGCTAGAGAAGTACCTAACGGTTTTCTTCGCCTTCCCTCTCCCATCATAGCGAGGTTCCTCACAAATAGGACATTCTTTCAAAAGAAAATTTTCAGCGTAGTATAAACAGCAACTATATTCACAAGCATCATACGTTTCATAACCCAACCCAACGTCCTTCACCACTTTCTACACCTCAACAAACTATTTTGGATAAGTGTTCAAGTCAAGATAGCTTTTCTTATGAGTCGTACGCATTTCGTCAAACACTACATTCGACACCTTATATTTTTATTTAAAGGACATCAACTCCATAATGGTTGTCAATCTATCTGAACCAGTGCATACCTCGTACAACGGTGTTTCATACACACTCAATAATATCTTGTACTTGTTTGCATCTTCCCTCAAGCATTTGCCATGGTTTGAAAGTTTGAAAATTGATCTCACTTAAGCATTAAGGACCAAGTAGGTATGGATGATATCACACTGCATGAAATTTCCAATCACACATTCATACTTGATCTATGTCATTAAATGTATTTGGCATGGTAATCATTGATGAGTCTAGTTACAATAAATGTAGCAAATGATGTCACGCCCAAAAAATCCGGTTTTGACCTGACTCGAGACGAAAACTAAAATAATAATAGATAAAGCGAAAATTAAGGTAATAAAGCTAAAAAAATAATAATACTGTAATTTCATATATTCGATTAAAAGAGTCAACAGCTCTTAAGAAACCGTAAAGACAGAAAATAGTTCAAAAACAACTACACGTCTCTAGACCTACTAGACAAGACCCTCGCCAGCTCCCAAGCTCAGCTGTGTCCTACTAGCACATATCCCGCTCAACACCTAAAACACAACAAGGTAAGGGTTGAGCTTTCGCCCAGTGGAGAAATTAGTTAAGGTAATGAACAACGGCTCACCACCACGAGTAACCGTCCAATAAGGGCATACTAGTACAACATACCTAACTGCCCCCCCGGTGTTCATAGCCAAAATTACAACATACTCAAGCGACCGCTTTCACACAATAATACATTAACCGAACAGCACACACATCACACACAAAAGCAACCAACACACGTCCCGTACCGCAGTCCCCGAACTCCAACATATCATACCAGAAAGTCATCGTATCATCTCGGACAACCCCTCGGTCCAGAGGAGACACATGCGTCGGGGCGACTGGAAACGTTCTCTAGGAACGCATCTCACCGGGGGGAAATGTCTCCAAAGGACCATAGATCATCGGGGTAGAACAACGACCCGTAGGCCCAACACGACCCGTAGGCCCAATATGATATGGCATGTCGGCTCCGACCCGTCGGCCCAATACGACCCGTAGGCCCAACATGACTCGTAGGCCCATCACGACCCTTAGGCGCAATCAAAATATGGCTCGTCGGCCCAATACGACCCGTAGGCCCAACACAAACCGTCGGCCTATATGTCCTACACCGGCATACCCCTCTCGATGTGGGCATCGTACCGGAATAATACACCGGGGGACCGCGCATACGTGGGACCACATCGTCGGCATAGGCACTACCCTACACCGGCACATCCCCTCGGTGTAGGTACCGTACCGGAATACAATCCTTTTGGAACACACATCAAGATAATAACACGCATCGTAATGCCATAGATCAAATAATGCTCACCAAGCTCACAATCTCACCACAATCACACGACACGTCGGTCTATCACTCACCCGACCATATCACAGCCAATGGTTGAAATCATAACAATCACGACACACTTGCCCACGCATAGCAACAACATGTTACACCGAAAATAAAATGCTTTGACTCTTAAACTTATCGACACTAAGTCACACAACATGCATCTCAAACAGATCAGGCATTTCAATCAGCAAACAACCTACGGCTGGACATGGCCATTCTACCAGCACGGCAATTTCCCAGAATATTGAAAGTGGCTAAACTAGTGGATCACCTCCTACATGTTACTAAGAATCGTTCAGTTATTTTTATAATATAAACGTTCGTTCCAGTTTTATTATTACCTAGCATGCATACTAGTAACTTTCCGCAATCAAACCGATATTAGCTACTTTCCCCACCTCAAGAAGAACCAATAGCTGCGTCTCCTAGCTGCTAACGTCCGGGCCTACCTCCGGTCTTCTCCACGATCGAGGTCCAAGTCTGGGTTTAACAATAGGCGGTAATCAGTCCAGTCCGTAGCAATCCTCTCATCTTATCAGTTCAGTCCTTTAAAAGTCCAATACGTCATTGAATTTATCTGATTTTAGTCCAGTTCTTTAATTAATTAAATTAATTAAACTGCCCTGACACGGATCCGACCCGAGTCCGAAACCCAAACCCGAATCCGACCCGGTCCAGATCTCAGACCCGGACCTGACCCGGACCTGACCCGAGCCCGACCCTGATCCGGATCCAGACCCGACCCAGACCCGAGTCCAGATCCTGCCCAGATCCTCGTCTAGGTCCAACCCAGATCAAGACCAGGCCGAGGCCCAAATCAAGACCAGGCCGAGTCTGAACCAAGGCCCACGCCCCAAGTCTGGCCCAAAGCTTGCCAGAGACGGGAGATAGGGTTCTAGTCCACTCCGGTGACGGTGGTGGTGTCAGGAGGGCTCGAGGGGTTCTCGACGGCGGTGGAAGCGTCAGGAGGCTCAGGAGGAAGAAGAGGGAGGCGTCCTCGGTTTGCGTGCGAAGAAGTGAGGTGAGAGAAAGAGGACTGAACCAGGGTTAGTGGTGTATTGGGCCTCGCGTGGGCGTGGCTCGTTGGGCCCGGGCGTTCGGAATGGGCCTTGTCCGATCCGGCCCAAAGCCTGGGTCTGGGCCAATCCCCTTTTTTTCCTTTTCTTTTTTTTTTATTTCTTTTTTTTTCTTTTTTTTTTGAAAACGATCCAAAAATCAACCCGTTCTCCAGCCCACGACGTTAATATTTAATAAATTAAATATTAAATTCTCCGGTCTTTACAGTCTACCCCCTTAATGGAACTTCGTCGCCGAAATTTAAAACGAACGTGCTCCACTTCAACCTGCCTCAAGGAACGTCTGATTAAAGCTCCCAATCCATTGTCACCCAAACCCACGGAACCACATAAACCAGTTAGTCGATACCGGAATCCACCGTCGTTAGGGACGTCGCACCGACACACGCAGCTTGGTCGAGATATCCTATACCGGAACCGTCTGTCGGTATAAGTATCATACCGGAACAATTCTCGCATCGCACTTAGAACGGATCTAGCCCACCGACACTTATCCTCGACTGCTCGCTTCGTTTAACCAAGTAATACGCACACCAACAAAACAAAGAAGTCCATGTCCCGTTACTCGGACAACTCAGGGCTGACAACCTGTGGGTTAAGGGCCCACCACACTTCTGCTGCGCCGCTCTGACCTCACCGTCACTCGGCCATCTCCTCTGGCCTTTCTGGCTGCGTACTGGTATTTCTGCGGTCCTCCGCCGCTCGGTTACTAAACGCTGATGACAATCGAAAAACGCTTGATACCTCACCAATCGGTCCTATTAACTTTCCCACTTACGTCTGACGCTAGTCGGCACCGCCGCACTCTCATCGGCGTGCCCAGGGACTCAGTTCTAAAATCCGTCCCAACCTTCGTACTTGGTCGAACTCGGGCGCGAACTAAGTAAAACAGAAAAACGACTTAAACGATGAACAAGTTCAAGAGTTGCTCGAATAACTAAAAGTAATAAAACCAAAACGAGTCAAAAACAAGTCTTAAAACAGAAAACACGTCTCTAAAGTCAAAACAACACAACTCCCGGACTCTCGCTAGTCCCAAGTCTCGCGATGTCCTCTAATCCAAAGCATGCTCGAACGCATGATCGATCTTATGACCGGGATCCTATCTCTCCGCTCGTGAATCGACGATAGCATACACCCGACCCTGTCGTGCCGGGGGTCCGCCTCTCGGAGGTGGTGGAAGGGTCACCTGCTGCACTGCTCGCTGCCTCGGCACTGGTGCGCTCGCTGCCTGTCACAGAGCTCTTTGCGTCTGAGCCTGTCCCTGCTGGAAATGAGGCGACTGCACAGTTTTCGACTGCTGGGGTCGCGGGGCCGACATCTCCCCAACTCGATCAGGACAACTATCTGCGAAGTGTCCAGGCCGTCCGCACTGACGACATAGCGGTGGCCCAGCACTCTACCTCCCATCAGGTTTGTCCCTCGGACAATCTCGAACCGTGTGGCCCTACCGCCCACACCAAAAACATGCTCGCTCTGTCGGAGCACGTGTGTCGGAAGGCACTGATCCGGCCTGTCGCGTCCCTCTCAACTGTGGCTGGGACAGGAATGATCCCGAGGTCCTCTACCTCCTCGGGTCACGGGCCTCGGATGGCCTCAGGAAGCTGGTCGGCCTCTGCCTGACCTCCCGAACTATAGCCGTCTCGCGGAAGCGTCGCTCCACGGCCAGTGCCTGGTCCACCAGGTCTGTGTATACCTGAGTCCCCATAACAGCGACTCGATCCGCGATCTTAGGACAGAGACATGCCTCAAATCATTGGCAATGAAGAACCTCCGTTTGTACCATCTCTCTAGCAAAACGAGAGAAGGAGGTGAATCTTGACTCGTACTCGAAGGCCGACATACCCTCCTGGCGCAGCTCCAGGAACTGCTGGTGCCTGTCATCTGATACAGACTGTGGAGAAATACTGCTCAAGGAAACGATGTCCAAACAGCGAGAAGTCATCCCCCACGCGCTTCCGCTCGCGCTGCCACCAATGATAAGCATCCCCCTCCAGCTGAAACGCCACAAAGGACACTCTAATACTACCCTCCACCACTACTGAGGTGTCCAGGTTGCGGGTAATCCGCTCCAGCCATCTCTCGGCTGCCACAGGGTCTGGCTCCCCGGAAAACACTGGTGTGCCAAGTTTGCGGAAGTCTCGCAGCGCCTGCGCGGTGTGACTATCGGTTTGGCTAGGCCTCGTGGTCGCGGCTGCAGTGGCAACAGGCACCGCCTCCGGTGTCGGAGTTGTAGCCTCTCTCTATGCAAGGGCTGCCACCAAATCCTGAACAGTGCGGGTCAGCTCCTCCAGAACTGCCGCCTGGACTATCTCAGCCCTCTCGTGCCCCTCAGCGGGCGCACCCTGGGCACTAGTCGCCCCTGCCGATCCAGCGATCGATGATCGTCCTTGGCCTCTGGCGGGTTGTCCCCTCGTGCCTCGCGGAGCAAAAGTCTGTGTCATGTCGTAAATCTTCTGCATGGATAACGCACATGCTCAGTTTCTTAACTCGGACAGATTAACGCGCCTAAAATAACTAGCGCCACACACGGCCCACAACAGCATTACTAGTACTAGTAGTAATATACTCAGTATAATATAGTCACCCACTAGCACACAACAGAGAATACACACAATTTCATCTATACAAGCAGCGGATACACACAATTTCACACTCAGCAGCATAATCACAAAGTTCAAACAACGAGACTACACTAAGTCAACCACTCCACGATGCAATCATTGCACCACAAACACACAGGAGACAACATCAACTTAGGTTTAAATTTCTTAGCACGTCCACTTTTTAACATAACATTCATGTTGATATCGCGTCGTTACAACCTGGTTCCGACGTCCCAGAACTACGCTGTAACCACTTGATATCCCCTCATTCACGTCCAGCTACATTGGCCCCTATAGCCGAATCGTGATGGTACATACACTTCAATTTCTGCAGAAAATCGGGCATGACCCGTTCGTAAATTAAGTTAACCATCCGCTTATGCGGGACAACCAAACATTACCTGCACACAACACTCAATCATAGTTTTAGCACACAACAATTTATCTCAACCTTTACACCTCGGGTCTCGGTAATTTCACTCTTACCGTCCGGCCGAGTCCACATTTCAAGTTCACCAATCAAGCAACGGCCGACCAAGGCGGCAACCCACTTAGCAATTAATCAACCAACACGTCCTAAACAGTCCGAGCGTCGCTCGTTAACCAACCTCGATCTCAACCGATCGGCATCATGGATCCACTCAGGTGTACAACAAACAGAGAATAAGACATAAATCAAGTAAGGTAAAACTTAAACAACGCACTTTAACAATCAAGACTCTTGTCGTTTCGACTCTACGCATAGGATAATTCCGACTTGCGTCACTGAGCATTACGACTTTAGCCACCTAACTCTACCTACCTAACTGACGTACGGTCCGAGGTTTTGAAAAATCATTTCAAATTGAAACAGACTCTGATACCAAATTGTCACGCCCCAAATCCGGTTTTGACCGGACTCGAGACGTGAACTAAAATAATAATAGATAAAGCGAAAATTAAGGTAATAAAGCTAAAAAAAATAATAATACTGTAATTTCATATATTCGATTAAAAGAGTCAACAGCTCTTTAGAAACCGTAAAGACATAAATAAGTTCAAAAACAACTACACGTCTCTAGACCTACTAGACAAGACCCTCGCCAGCTCCCAAGCTCAGTTGTGTCCTACTAGCACATATCCCGCTCAACACCTGAAACACAACAAGGTAAGGGGTGAGCTTTTGCCTAGTAGAGAAAGTAGTTAAGGTAATGAACAACAGCTCACCACCACGAGTAACCGTCCAATTAGGGCATACTAGTACAACATACCTAACTGCCAACCCGGGGTTCATAGCCAAACTTACAACTTACTCAAGCGACCACTTTCACACAATAATACATTAACCAAACATCACACACATCACACACAAAAGCAACCAACACATGTCTCGTACCGTAGTCCCCGAACTCCAACATATCATACCAGAAAGTCGTCGTATCATCTCGGACAGCCCCTCGGTCCAGAGGAGGCACATGAGTCGGGGCGACCGGAAACTTTCTTTAGGAATGCATCTCATCGGGGGGCCCAAAAATGTCTCCAAAGGACCATAGATCATCGGGGTAGAACCACGACCCGTAGGCCCAACCACGACCCGTAGGCCCAATATGATATGGCCCGTCAGCCCAATACGACCCGTCGGCCCAATACGACCCGTAGGCCCAACACGACCCGTAGGCCCAACACGACATGTAGGCCCAATCACAATATGGCTCGTCGGCCCGACCCGCCGGCCCAATACGACCCGTAGGGTCAACACAAACCGTCACATCCCCTCGGTGTAGGTACCGTACCAGAATACAATCCTTTTGGAACACACATCGAGATAATAACACGCATCGTAATGCCATAGATCAAATACGGCTCACCAAGCTCACAATCTTACCACAATCACATGACACGTCGGTCTATCACTCACCCGACCATATCACAGCCAATGGTTCAAATCATAACAGTCACGGCACACTTGCCCACGCATAGCAACAACATGCTACACCGAAAATAAAATGCTTTGACTCTTAAACTTATCGACACTAAGTCACACAACATGCATCTCAAACAGATCATGCATTTCAATCAGCACACAACCTACGGCTCGACATGGCCATTCTACCAGTACGGCAATTTCCCAGAATATTGAAAGCGGCTAAACTAGTGGATCACCTCCTACATGTTAGTAAGACTCGTTCGGTTATTTTTATAACATAAACGTTCGTTCCAGTTTTGTTATTACCTAGCATGCATACTAGTAACTTTCCGCAATCAAACCGGTATTCGCTACTTTCCCTACCTCAAGAAGAACCAACAGTTGCGTCTCCTAGCTGCTGACGTTCGGGCCTACCTCTGGTTTTCTCCACGATCGAGGTCCAAGCTTGGGTTTAACAAAAGGGCAGTAATCAGTCCCGGTTCAGTCCGTAACAGTCCTCTGATTTTATCAGTTCAGTCCTTTAAAAGTCTGATACGTCCTTGAATTTATCTGATTTTAGTCCAATTCTTTGATTAATTAAACTGCTCTGACCCAGATCCGACCCGAGTCTGAAACTCGGACCCAAATCCGACCCGGTCCAGATCTCAGACCCGGACCTGACCCGAGCCCGACCCAGATCCAGATCCAGACCCGACCCAGACCCGAGTCCAGATCTGGCCCAGATCCTCGTCCAGGTCCAACCTAGATCAAGACCAGGCCGAGTCTGAACCAATCCCCACGCCCCAGGTCTGGCCCAAATTTTGCCAGAGACGGGAGCTAGGGTTCTGGTCCACTCCGGCGACGGCGACGGTGTCAGGAGGGCTCGAGGGGTTCTCTACGGTGGTGGAAGCATTAAGAGGCTCGGGAGAGGCGAGGGGAGGTGGCTGGTACGAGTTCCAGAACTCTCAGTCCAGAACTGACGCCGTGAGAAGCTCGCCGGCGTGTAGAGCTTAAATCTGGAGTTTCAGTACTCCGGCCGAGATTCTCCGCTCAAACTCGGTCAAATCGAGCTCGAGCGTTCAGGATTTCCAGGCAAGGGGTGACGGGGAAGTAGAATCAGGCCGGGAAAGAGCTCACCGTCACCGATTTGGTAAGTTGACGGCGCAGCGAAGTTCGATGGGTACGGCGGCGCTGGTTCGAGGCGACTGGGGGAAGAAGAGGGGAAAGGAGAGCGAGGTTTCTGGCACGGGGCGGTGTCTGGTGGCGAGTGAAGGTCGAGGGTGGAGGAAGATGACTAAGGCGGTGGGTTTAGTGCTCCGACAAGCTTCGAGAGAGAGAGGACGAAGGAGAGGCTCGGGAGGAAGGAGAGGAAGGTTTCCTCGGTTTACATGCGAAGAAGTGAGGTGAGAGAGAGGACTGAACTAGGGTTAGTGGCGCACTGTGCCTGGCGTAGGCGTGGCTCGTTGGGCCCGGGCGTGCGGAATGGGCTCGTTGGGCCCAAAGCCTTGGTCTGGCCTGGCCCAAGCCCAATCCCCATTTTTTCCTTTCTTTTTTTTATTTCTTTTCTTTTCTCTCTTTTTTGAAAACGATCCAAAAATCAACCTGTTCTCCAGCCCACGACATTCATATTTAATTAATTATATACTAAATTCTCCGGTCTTTACAAATGCCGCTTTGGTCTCATATTGGTACAGGAGATGGATCAGATTGAATAAGTGGGGATTTTTTAAGAATATTGATCATTTTGTTTGTATATACAGTTTTCAAATATAATTGTCATTAGAACCTATTTGTAGCCCAAGTGGGAGATTGTAGAGTTATTTTATAATCCAACGTGTGAGCTTATAAATTGAGACAAATATATTTGGTGTCAATGTATTGAACTAAATAAGTGATCTAGTTGGGAAGTCCAATTTAAAACATTATAATGGGTATGGGTTTTGTAACGTATGACACTCAATATAAATCTGATTAGAGTAATGAACTTTATTCAGATTATATATATATATATATATATATATATATATATATATATATATATATATATATATATATATATATATATATATATATATATATATATATATATATATATAGGGTTGGTATCAGGTACAAACCACCCCTTATTGTGCAAACTACGAACTCACCAGGTGCTGACACGTGGGCATGCGCGCTGCTGGTACGCGCGCACAGTGTTGACACGTGGCGCGCATAGTGCTAATAGGTTGGCATTGTGCTAAACTATTAGCACTCTGCGCGCCAAACTATTAGCACCGTGCGCGCGCGTGGTCAACACGCTCACGCGCGCGGGCAGAGGCGCGCGCGAATCTGCCACGTGTCAGCATCGCGCGCGCTCTGCTGATGTCACTTTGACCGCATCCTGTGGCTTAGATTGTTTCGTAGTTTGCACAATAAAGATGGTTTTTACTGCATAGTCACCCTATATATATATATATATATATATATATATAGATATATAGATATAGGTATACACTCACGCGTTACCTATATGCTTAAATGTTTTTTGTTACCTAAATTTGGGCCTTTGGATCAAGTTAATCCAATGATTATGAATTCAATGGCATATAACTGTAATTAATGCGAACTTTGATTTTTATTTTGTAATTCTACCGCTGATAAGGTCATATGTGTCTTTTTACCTTTTCTTTTACCCTAACCCTAATAACATTCATCTTATTCACCAAATCACTCTCGTTTTTCGTCACCGCCCATCGTCATCACACCTCTCCCGCAGTTGGTTCTTCGTCGCCACCGGTCAGTCGCTGCTCCACCTCACCAGGCCCTGAGTTCGCCATGAAGACAGAGAGCTGGGTGCTCGGAGAAGATGCTTCAGCCTCCGTGCACCACCGTCCGATGAAGACCACGCGTCCACCTCGTGCTCATCTCCAGCCGTGCAGCACGGTCGAGTCCCATCGCCAGAGGATATATCGGCCTCCGTGCAGATCCGACCCTCGACTTTCGGATCGCAGTTGTGGTCATTGAGCAGTGGAAGCCACCGGCGCACTTCCCCGTGGAACCAAGTCCTCGAGCTCAGATCTGCCACCGCTGTTGCATCTGAGTAATGTGCTCATCTTCCTGAGCTCCGATCCGCCGGATACCAGCAGCGAGTTTGACAACGCCCGGAGTTTCTACAAGCCCTCGTCCGTCCACGGCTCCGATGAGGTTATGGCTGTTCAGGTCTTACTGTTTCGATTTATTAATTGCCTGTTGGGTGGATGATAAAATAGGTTACTGTTCTTTGAATCTTAAGCGTTCTTGTTGGATTATAGGAGGGAGATGTGTATATTGTTTCAACATATTTGTATGTGTATATTGTCTGAGCTGTGATTATGTGCAAGAGAAGTCGACTTCTTCTATCTGTATAGGATTATATACATTACACAACTGTTAGTATAGTTAGTGAAGATTTATAACTTTATGTTTAAAATTATATAACATTCCTTTTTTGTATCTGTAATTCTGAGTTCAGTGATATGGTTTGTGAATTTGTATACAGGTTCATAAATCTGTAATATTGGCTCCAAAAGTTTGTAACTTTATTCTATAAATAAGATCTGTAATTATAAGTTTGGTGATCTGGAACATATGGATCTGTAACTATGGTTTTTGAATCTGTAATATCAGCTCCTAAAATATGCAACATTGACTCTCAAAATCTGTAACATCGATTCTCAATTCGGTAATATTTTTCGTATAATATTTTGTAACATTTGATGTAAAATTATGTAACTATTGGTTTAGTTTTATTCAATACTAGTACATTGGAATGTAAAAACTATAACCTCGTGTTTAGGATTATGTAACATATAAAATTTATAGAATATCGACATAAAACTTATGTAACACCGGATATAAATTTCTGTAATATCATACATAATATTCCGTAACATCACAGATGAAACTTATGCAATGATAAAAAAAGTTTAATATTAAAAAATATTTTGAAAATATATATATATTAAAAAAATCAGATTTACACAATAAAAATAATTGTATAGTAAAAAAAAGAGGAAATGGATTTACCAAACTACCCTTTTTGTGTTTTTTCCATTTGATTTGTGGATAATTATAACTGAAAATCTATAACCATTGGATTTCTAAATTCAATGGTATAGATTTATGTAACAAGTAACAAAATAAGTGTTGGTAACGCATGAGTGTGCCCCGATATATATATATATATATATATATATATATATATATAGGAGAGCAATCATGTGCGAACCACCTTATTTGGTGCGAACCTACGCACTACGTGATGGTCGTCCGATCTGGATCTCGCGATGGCGCTGATTTGAACGCGTCATCAGTGGCACGCGTCATAAATAAGTCGCGCGTGGGATTCTTTTTAACTGATTTGCTATGGTTCGAGGGTATAAACGTCATTTTATCTACCCGTTCGCGAAGAAACGTTTCGTGCTCTCCAAAACACTTGCAGAATCGTGTTTTTAGCGAAACGAACATTTCGGAATCTGGTAATTTGAGCTTCCATTGCGTTGATTTTCCTCTCCTGTGTGATTTCGAAGTGAATTTCATTAGTTCATTGTTGAACTCTGGGTTTAATCGGTGAGTTATAATCTTTGGTGTTTAGGGTTTTGATCAATCTTTTTTGTTTAATTATTTAGCTTTTTGATTATAGTAATCCGTCTGTAGAGAATGAAGAAGAAGGCTGTTGAATCTACAACATTCTGCAACAAGGACACCGAATCAGGTAATTTGAGAATATAGTGTTTGTAGTTTGCGGATTTTTTACAGTTGTTATGTTTTCAGAGTGTTTGTGTTTCGCTTTTAGAGTACAAAATTTCAATTCATATATGAAATTATTCAACTATGAGATGTTTTGCTCTACTTTTGAGGAAAACCAAGTTGTTGGTTGAGGTTTTGGGTTTTCTGTTTTGCGAATATATGGTATCTTGTTTGCGGGCACTGTTTTTCTGTTTTGCGAATAGTCAATCCTTGGTTTGAGAAACTGGTTTTTCATTGTTTTAGAATATGCAATATGTTGGTTGAGGTTAAGGATTATATGTTTTGCGGATAAACGCACCCAGGTTTGAGAAATAACATTTTCTTGTTTGAGATATGCAATATCTGGGTGTGAGGTATTTATTCATTGTTTGCGAATATGATGTATGTAGTTTGCGGGTAATGAATATCTGTTTTGCGTATAAGCATACCCTAGTTTGAGTAACAGTTTTCCCTGTTTGAGAATATGATGTTTTTGTATATTGTCTGTTTTGCTGATATGCAAACCCTTGTTTGCGAATTGTAGATAAAACTCCGGATACTGATTTGCTTATATTCTAAATTTGTTCCTCTTAACTTTTTGTTTGCGGATACGAACTTATAGTTTGCGGATACAGAGATGCTGGTTTGCTTATATTGTAAATTTGTTCCTCTTAACTTGTTGTTTGCGGATACTGTTATTATGTTTCGCGAATATTATTATGGACTTGTAGTTTGCGGATACAGAGATCCTGGTTTGCGGATACTGAGATCATTGTTTGCTTATACTAATATTATGTTTCGCTTGTAACATAAATCATGGAATTATATATAACTTGAAAGTGAAATATGAATGAATTTAAGGAAAACGATTTTTTTTAATTACTTTGAACAGATAAAGGGAAACAAAAGAGACTAGGGTTTGTTATGCCTATACCACTAGTTTCATAGCTTTGTTCACCGCTAAGATGACTTTAGTTATCTTCCTGTTGAGGGCTGAGTTTGCAAGCGCTTCTTCGGCGCTCATGTCGGTGCACAGCTGTTCGCCTACTTCCATGCCCAAAATTTCAAGCTCAAGCTCAATCTCAGAAAGCTTAGGCTTGATTGCCTTGAAGTTCATCAAAAACTCCTCGTGCTTGATGAGACGCTTTTGTTTTTTGTCCTTCTTGTTCTGCTCCTTCAGCTTCCTTTCGCGTTCGTCGAATTCATCTTCATAACTTTTACGCTTCCTGCTGCTTGATGACGCCATTTTTTTAGAGTAAAATTGTGTATTCAAAGAGTTGAGGGATGAGTATAGAAGGATACAGTATTGGGTATATATAGGGGAATATGTAGGGCATCGTGGGTTAGTGGAGCAATTAATTCTCCCCCACGTTTCCACGCTGTCAATATTTGATTGGTCTACCACAAACCATTTCACTTCCCTTTTGTACGCAAAACTAAAGTAGTATATTCTCAAATCATTATATATTATATAGTAAACAAAATTTGAACAATTAAATCCTCAAACCAAATAACTGTATCCTCAAATCGTATATATTTATCAGTCTAAATCAGTCTACTTCTTCTTCTTCCTATTCTTATACATGAGGCAGGTCCTTCTGTCATGATTTTTCATTATGTTGAACAATTTATTATATTAAATTCTTATAAATGAAAACATATGCAGAAATGAAATTTATTAATTCAGAAAACCCAAACAACTGTATCCTCAAACAGTCTATATTTATTCGCAAAACCAATTTTCTATATCCGCAAACAGAAAAAACTAAATTCGCAATCGATAATCTTCATCAGTCTACTTCTTCTTCCTCTTATTCTTACTCAGGGGGCAGGTCCTTGTGTCATGGTCTTGCATTGTGTTGAACAATATATTATATTAAATTCATATAAATAAAAACATATGCAGAAATGAAATTTATTAATTCAGAAAACGCAAAAAACTGTATCCTCAAACAGTCTGTATTTATTCGCAAAACTCTTTTTCTATATTCGCAAACAGAAACAGTGAAATCCGCAGTTGAAAATATACATCAGTCTACTTCTTCTTCTTATTCTTCCTATTCATATTCAGAGGGCAGGTCCTTATGTCATGGTCTTGCATTGTGTTGCATGTCCTGCATAGCCGTTTTCGCTTGTTACTAGCATTGATTGCCTTTTCGTTATTACTCATCATTCTACTCCCAGATCGCAAGCGAGGGCCCTTGGTGTTTGTGATATTTGGTGGCTGGACAGTGACTATTTCTGGCAATTTGATCCCTGTCACCGATGCTATGAAACTTGTTCTATTGAGTCTATTCTCATTCACTATGTCATCCACCGTCTTCACTCTGTATCAATTTAGAGTGTCCAACAATCCTTGAATACTTGAAATTGCTGCATCTTCTGTCCCAATCATTTCAGTAAACATGGCTTTCACTGCATCCATAACTTCATCATCCTTCAGACTAGGACCTTCAGGTGGAACACCATTAGAAGACAATGTAGCTGTCAAGTTTATGTCTTTACACCATCTCTGGTTTACCAGTGTCCTAGGAATCTTCCTCAACGTTGTTTTTTGCAGCGCAAAGAATATGTGAGAACATATATAGCCCGTTGTTAGAATCTTGTTGAAATTGCACTCAAAATTGTTTGTACTCATCGTCCAAGTCACCCTGAATTCCTTACCATTTTTAATAATCGACGAATCCCTGACTTTATAGACAATGGTGTCATTTACGGTGTCATCCATGCCTGGCAAGCTGCAGCGGTTGAGAGCGTAAACTATATGCTTTTGTATGTCAGCAAACACAGTATATGTGTACACAGTCCAAGCATCTGCTTCAAAACACGTGTTTGTCTTCAGCACCGGATATGAGTAGTAGCTGTGCATCATAAGACTGAAATGCTCATTCCTTTGGTTCTCTATCACCACGCCACACCGCCAGATCAAGTGAACAAGGTTTAGGTACTGATCTGTGAGTTGTTGATAGGCCTGGTTGGCTGATTAAGACCTTGATGTTGTTCTCATAAACAACCCCATCGGGAAATCCCTATGGTATGCTGGGATCCAACTGTGACGCAGATCGAATAAGCCATTGAGCCAAGTGTTGTCCTGCAAATTGAAGTCTTCAATGATGCTAGCCCACTCTTCATCACACTCATCAGGGCCTATAAGGTTGTTGTATACTATGGAATCCAACATTTTCTCAAAGTTTGTACCATTTGTTATACTTCCAGGCACCTATAACATTTTTTGTAAGATTTGTAAATTCGAACAAATAAATAATACTAATTGACAATACTGTGGCATATGGATATTTTGTGTTCATAGATTGAGAAAACAGACATAACAGTTTGAGAATAGATATAAACCCATCGCATAGTAGTTAACTATGAGAACCATATTAAGAATAAAATGTTTTGAGTAAACAAGCATTACAAGATGAGGATACAGAGTATATGATTTTCTTATAGAGACTGACCTTAAGACGAATCTTATTCATAATGTGCCACATGCAGAGTTTGTGTTTTGTCTCTGTCATGACTTTAGGTATTGCAACTTTCATTGCTGGGTCTTGATCTGTCACCAGATACATTGGTTGCTTCCCATTCATCGCTTTTAGAAAAACGTTAAACATCCAAGTGAAAGACTCGATATCCTCATGTGTTACCAGTCCCAGCCCAAAAGTCACAGATTTGTCATAGTTGTCTACTCCTGTAAACGGAAAAAATGGCATCGAGTACCTACAAAACATCAATCGTTAATAAAGAATAATGTTTACAATTTCTTTTTGAATGAATTAGGGAATACGAGTAATACTTACTGGTTAGTCCTGTAAGTTGTGTCAAAGGAAACATTATCCCCATAAAGCTCGTAATTCTTGATAGTTATTTCATCACACCAGAATAGCTTAGTCAGGCTTCCGCTTGTGTCAACATCGTACTCATAGTAGAACTTGTTGTTGAATATCTTCTTGTCACGGAACTGGTCAAGGATTATCTGAACATCACTTCCTCCAATATAGGCTTTCAAGTCCCTGTGGTAGTTGAAGAAATCTTGCTTTAAAGCTCCAACATGGTTGGGGCCTCCGCGTGTTTCACTGATTAGTCTGTGTGCCTTTGAGGGACCTATTCCCGATCTCTCGCAAAAGTTCATATACTCAACATGGTTGCCTTCCATGTGTCGGTTACCTCGCATCTCATGTCTGTGCTCCGCTCCAACCATAGGGTGGTTATGACCTTCAACAAATGTTGATACTTTGTATCTTAATTCCTCCGAAACAAATGTGAACCTTATCATTGCTTCACAATTAATTCTTGTGAGCAATATGTTCCTCTTTTTTGTAGTCTTTGAAAGTTGCGGACTGTTTTGTTCGGGGATCTCACCCTATTTGGAGCATACCATGTACTTTAGCTTTATGTTGTTTGTTTTATCCTTCTTCTCCGTAGACCTTCTTGTAGTGAATCCAGACAGTCTAGCGTAATTTTGGTAGAAATCTATCGCCTTATTCAGTGTCTTGAATTCCATTCCTACAAACGGCGTTCGTTTAGGCTAGCAGGATGGCAAGTATATCCTGGTTCCTCCAGCAGAAAACAGAACAGTGTTTTGGAGATCTGATTCTGCAGTACAGTCACTGTCTGTGCCTGCAACTGATATTCATCGAAATAAGGATCAGTTTGAGGATGTAATAATTTCAGATAGTATATACAGCACACATAGAATCAGATAGTTATAATATACTCATATTGATACACAGGCAGTAGTATATAGTAACAGGCAAAGCAGATTATTTATCCTTTGCGAAAATAAGCAAGTTAGTTTGCGGATACTGCACATCTAGTTTGAGAGTGTGTCATGGAGGAGATTTTATATATTGTTTGAGAAGAAACAAATATTTTATGTCGCTAAATATCGTACAACACAAACTACTGTTTTGAGTACCTAGCCATTCTAGTTTACGGATAAAAAAACCACCATGATTATGATGTTTTGGTCAACGGAAAAACTGAATTTGCAGCGATTCTAGAAGCAAATCAATTTTGTTGAATGGATCTATACTTACATATTGTAGATGACATCTCGATTTGTGTATTGGCTAGCTGTGTTAAAATCCGACGATATCAATCAATATATCCGGCGATCTCTGTTGCGATTTCCGACGATCTCACGGTGTGATCTCTCGGTGCCATCTCTGGTGCGATTACAGGTGCGATCTGAGTTTTTGTTTGGAATCAAGTTTCGAAGAATCGTAGTTTCTTTTAATCAAGGTTCGTGATCTCGATTTCTTCGAGAAAACTACGATTTAGGGTTTATATTTGGGAAATCGTAGAGATTTTTTCGAGAGACTTCCTAACTCTGTGGTTTATTCGATTTCTGATTTGTTGTTTAGGAACTTTCCGTTTTTGAATTTGGCGGTTTTATAGAGGAAGTTGGGGTTAATTCGCGCGCTAATCTAGGACCGTCGATAAATTATTCGCAATGGACGAACCTGAGTTAGTTTTGAAAGTTCAATCAAACCAGTTTATTTTATTCATGAATAGGTTTCTTGCGTATATTTCATATTTAGTTTGCGGATAGTTCATATCTAGTTTGCGAATATTGTCAGTCATGATACTTTCTAGCAACTGCATGGGCCCTATCATGTTGAGAATACAGAAAGCATGGTTTGAGAAAATACAACATCTAGTTTGAGAAAACTGAAAGTAAGTATTCATAGATTCTTGATACTCCAAAACAAGATGGTGTGTGAAACACCAAACAAAAACATAAAAGACGACATGCATGAAAAACAAGATACCACCAATCTTCTTCTGGATGTGGCTTAGGGATCTACAGTTATATTACCGAGGAATTCTTGATACTCCCTCAGTTTCACAAGCATGCGTTCTTTCGAAGCTCTTTCTTCTGTGGTCCAGGTAAGGTTTTCGTCCGTTTCCATTTCAGCCAAGAGTTTGATCACCTTCGAATCCATCATCAACATATTGTACTGGATTGTTGTGAATTTAAGCTTCCATAGATGGTGGATGGAAGCCAAACGCCTGGCTTCATCCTCTGCATTCATGCGAGCCCATTCAGCATTCATAGAGGCCATTTATGTTGCTTTTTTTGAGTTGAAGAGTAAAAGATGTGTTCAAGTAGTTACTCAGTGGTGTTATTTATAGCAATGGTCCTAGGGGTATTATTGTAATCTTGAACAAAGTAATGGGGTTAGTGGGTAGTTACTTTTCAAGGTCAGAATATCAAGTGTTTTATCCAAGACTGGCGATTTGTATTTCTTATGTATTAAATTCTCAAACAATTATAAAATTATCCTCAAAACAAAAATCACTGGTTCTTTGCAGTATACAATCGCGTCTTGACACGCATCACTTCCAAATCTCACCATTGTCTGATCAGTATCGTTGGTAAATCTCTCTTGAGCCACACGAAATATTTTCTCAAATATTAAAAAGAACGAATTATGATGTTTGCGTTTGTGTCTTTACGAGATTGAGAATACAAGGTATCTTGTTTGTGGAACCATTGTATACATTTTGCAAACTAGGAATCTCTCTCGAGCCACACGAAATATTTTCTCAAATATTAAACAAGAACGAATTATGATGTTTGCGTTTGTGGCTTTACGAGTTTGAGAAAACAAGGTATCTTGTTTGCGGAACCATTGTATACATTTTGCAAACTAGGTAGTATAGTGTAATATTTGTGTCAATTTTAGTGCATAATTAGTTAAACAAAAAGCTTTTCATTGATTCATCTGGAGTCTAAAAGAACAACAAAAATCACGACATCAAACAAAAGAACCAAAAACCAACACAAAAGACATCAAAACAGAAGGGAAAGTACATGCAATCCCTTAGGAGCTCTCTTCCACAACGCTTCCAAGTATCGTCTTATACATAACGAGTGTCTTCCTCATGCTCCTCCTACAAGCCATGTGTTCTTCATCCGCGTTGGATATGTCTTATTCTTCCAATTCAGCCATCAGGTTGACCACCCTATCATGTGCTATCATCAAATGGGACTTGATGATGGACAACTTCAGATGTCGAAGCTCACGTACGGACCCATGATGTTCTTTCTCTAGAACTTCCACTTTGAGTTTTTTTTAGGATTCCATTTTCGTCTATATGATATAATAATTCAGAAGAGATGTGAGTGTGAATATTTTTTTTATCGGTGCTAGAGGGGGTATATTTATAGGGGTATTGATATAGAGTATGTAGTGGGACACGTGCCAAGCACGCACGTAATGTGATAAAAGCACATTTTTGCAAACAGAATGTCCATTATTCGCAAAACATAATTCTTATTTCCGCAAACTGGTAAACCATTTACGTAAAACAGAATGATTATTTCCGCAAACTAGAATTTTGTATTTTCAGAATACTAATTTCCGAAATTCATCATGTTGGAACACGTGTCAAGCATGCAGTAAAAGTAAGGTGATCATAATTTTAATTTTTGATCTGAATACACGCATCCGCCCTTTCATTTTTGATCTGACTACAACCGCTCTTTTATTTCGCCCTTTCATTTCAATATCTTCTATCATCATTACAAAAATCTCTTCGCGTCAAACGAAAAGCTTCCCAAATTAATGGCGTCGTTCCATTTTCCCAAATTTTCTGATACCCTTTTGATATCTTTATATTGAAACCCAAATCAACTATTTTCTCATCATCGCTATCGTAGTAGGTAGCCATGTCATCATCTCCCAAGTCTCCATCTATTCTGTATTCTAACAGTGATGGAGACAAATGGCAATCTTTCGAATGCAAGTCTCCACCATCACAAATCTTCAGTAATGATGATGACGACGTCTGTTCAAAGAGGCGCAGGCTGAATCCCTCCTCCTCCTCCTCTGATGATGATGATGATGATCCTCTCATCAATGAGTATGACATTCCTCAACCGGGGGATCCTGATTATGAATCACCGCCGGATGAAGATGAAGATGAAGAGGAGAATGAGGAAGAAGATGAAGATGAAGAGGAGAATGAGGAAGAAGATGAAGAGGATGAAGAAGGAGATGCAGAGTTTGAACCAGAAAAAGAAGAACCTCCAATCGCACCTGCTCCCGTAGAGGATGATGAAGAAGACAATTGTTATGTTGATGAAGATTGGCTGGATGATGATGAAGAAGATGTCCATACAGAGGAAGAAGAAGACTACATAGACCCATATGGGGAGAATCCTGAGGAAGGAGTTGTTGAAGATGAAGAAGATTTCTGGGATGATGATGATGATGATGATGATGATGCTTAATTACTGTAGTATTTTTTGTGGAAAGTAAATATTTCAACATATGAAATCAATCATGTTTAAGTTTATTTTTGGTTTGTGGATACAGTTGTTTTCGTTTGCAAATACACGAACCATAGTTTGCAAATATAATCATTCCAGTTTGCAAACAATGCAATTTAGACCAAGTAAATCAAAATGAAATCTGTTTGCGGATATCGATATAATCGTTTGCGGATGAAGAACAAATCGTTTGCAGATAAGCTAAAGGGGACAAATTCGTTTTTTGATTTTAGTTTGAAGTCACATGGCATGTTACACGTGCCATTGTGCTGATCTATAAATGGTTCATCATTATCTCATAACAGAATTGTGTTATGAAGATACAATTATTCTTGTTTGCGAATAGAGGAATCCCAGTTTGCAAAAATTGACAGAATACCAAGCAAAACAATTTCCTTCATACCATAGGTTGAACAAAAGAGAAGCGTACATATTTTTTTTTTAGGTTTTATTTTTTATTGTTTCAGAATATAATCGTTCCAGTTTGCAAACAACGCAATCTAGACCAAGTAAACCAAAATGAAATCTGTTTGCGGATATAGATATAATCGTTTGCGGATAAAGAACAAATCGTTTGCAGTAAAGCTAAAGAGGTCAAATGATAGGCAAGTAAAGCAGACAAATTTTTTTTTGATGATACTGTTATTATTTTTTGCATATATAGAAGAGTTTGTTTGAGGATCAGAATGTGGATGTTTTTATTTTATCTGTTTTCGAAATCAAATACTTTTTAAATTTTTTTTCCAGTTTAGAATGACAAGTGTTGTGTTTATCAGTTTTTATTTACGACCATTTGATATAAATTAAAATCTCAGACGAGCAGGCGTAGATGGCGGATATTAGAATTTTGTTTTGCGAGATAATCTGGGTCGCGCGCGTAATTTAAAAGGTTTAATTCCATTTTTCCCCTGAGAAGAGGCGCGTGGCCCAGAATTGGTTCCAATTTGCGCGCGTTCGCGCGCTTAGCTCTGAGCCGTAGATCGCGCGCGCTGCCGATAGATGGACGATCCTGATGCAGTTCGCAGGTTCGCATATTACAGGTGGTTCGCACCTGATAGCGTCCCTATATATATATATATATAAGTCTACTAAAGTTTGGTCCCCAAGTTCAATCAATCGTCTTTTTTTCTCCTCCATCCCTATCTATTGAGTTAGAGCGTATTGATAAAGTATACGAAATTGATTTTTGGAAGGCCAAGTCAATCTTGTTCTCGATTATCAGCAATATAACCAGGTACGTATTATTGTTGTTGTATGTTTAAATTTCAAGTATTTAATTAAAAGGATTCGATTTTAATTCCAACACTTTGAGCACCGTAATCAAAGAACAACACGGTAATAATAAGTTTGTACAACTGGATATTAATTGGATATTAATATAGATACTTAAAAAAATATCATAGGGTTTACCCAACTTTTGGGGGTCTGAATCACTTGCATAATAAGATAATTTTTTCTAGTTTCAAACCAAAAAAAAAAAATCAATATCATCCTATCAACCGACAATCATGCTAGATGATAGGACTATTTAGACACGTATGAGCGGGTAGAGGTGAGTTAGTTGGTTAAAGTAAGTTGTGACAGTTAGTGGCGGAACGGTATAGTCTGGGTGAGAGGGCATTTAAGAAATAAGAGACGGTGTACACTGTACAGGTCAACTAGCCATTCAACGGACCTTACTCGACACCGATGTGCTTGTCACTACTCACTACTTACTACTTGTAGCTGCACCTCATATTGCCGGCCTCAGCAACCTTGCTTACTCATAAAAAGATGTATATTCTTCTGTCAGTTTCCAGAGCTTATATAAAAAACTAAACCTTGATTGAACCCTTGGTGTAAAACCCCGCTCTTTCAAAAAGGGTAATAGTTGGCAACTTGAAACATGTTGTAAAACCCATTTCGTTTAAAAGGGTATTAAAGTGCGAACTGTAACATGGGAGGTCGTTTTTGCAAACAAGTTGTTGGAAAAGAAAATTCAATAAAAAAAAGAGAAAACAGACTGTTGGGCCGAGCTCGGGTTTGGGCCAGCTCGGGCCCATAAGCCTCACTCGCGCAGCCCATCGCGCGAGCCCAACTCGACACACGCGGGTCCAACCTTTAAATAGGGTCAAACCCTAGACTCGAGGTACTGTTCATCTCCCCTCGCCTCTTCGTCTCCCTCTGCGATTCAGACGCGAAGTGGTCGCCGACCTTCCACTTTCCATTTCCGACCTCCTCTTCCACCATCCCCTTCTGCAACTCTGTCCCCCACCTTCGCCTTACCTCGCTTCGCCTTCTGCGTTCCCCTCTCGTTCCCCTCAGAGCCAAAACCGAGCCTCCCGAGAGAGAGTCGAAGAGACGCCGGAGCTCTCAACTCGGTCCGTCGTCCTAGAGCTCGAACCGAGCCTTCTCTCCTTCTTCTTCTTCTTCTTCTCCGTCCTCCGTTGGCCTGAAACCCCATCGAGACGGGCTCGATTGAGGCGGTTTCAGGGCGAGTCGTCGCCGGCGACCTCGCCAGTTCCAGATCTGAACGGGGACGGGTTCTGCTCGTGTTCGATGCTCGGTCGCCACAGCACGGCGTCGCCAGCTTCTCCTAGGCCTCCGCTGCCTCTTTTCCCTCTTCTCCGAGTGTCCCTGACGCTGGGCACGGTGGCCGGAGGACCATGGCTCGCCGGAGCTGTACGAGCTCGAAGACGAGTACGAGCTAGGTCCTGGGATAGATCGGGGCTTGGGCCGGGTACTCTTGGGCCGGGACTCAAGCTCGGGCCCAAATCTGGGCCGGATGTGGGTCAGGCCCAAGTCTTCGGACTGGGTTCTGATCCGGGTTCGGACTGGGTTCTGATCCGGGTCCGGACCGGGTCTGGATCCGGGTTTGGGCTTAGGTCCGGGTCGGATCCGGGTCAACCCGGTTTGACAGAAATTATTTTTAAAACATATTTAATTAATGAATTTAATTAAGTAAAGGTGAGAATTTAAAAGGACTTTTTGGTTAAATCAGTGGACCTTCGGACTTTTACTGGTTTTGATTCGGACGTTTTATTTATCAAATCTAGACGGGACTTCGCCTGAGATCAAGGGCTTGGAACCGAGCTAGAAGAAAAAAGATCACGCCGGAACCCGTGTGAAGAAAGGAGTTGTGGCCACTCGAGCTTTCATCAGAGTATTATTAGAGGAAGACCGCAAGGTAGGGAAAGTTTTACTTTCTTAATTAACGCTTAGTATGCATGTTAGGATAATAAAATCGGAAAGGTCCTAGAATTGCCTATAGGATGCGAATAACTAGAATAATCGTACTTCAATTACTAATAAATGGATGAGTCTAGGATGCATGCTTAGGATGATGACGGATAGTGAAGCTTGCTTTCAATACTTGGGATTGATTTACTGGTAGAGAGGCTGTGAAGAGCTCTCGGATTAGTTGTGTGCTAGGTTCACATGCTTGATTGCTAGTTACTAGGTTAACTTAAGAGTCTAATGAAACTTGATTAGCTTGTATGATTGAATACTTAATTGACCGTTCACGCGATGATTGATTGGTTGAATGCGTAATTGGTTGATTGAGTGTTTGTGTTGATATAATTGTTGATTGAACGGATGATCGAGTATGACTGGTTGTGCCACGGGGTACAATCAGGTGATCGATGTACCGCTGGTTTGTGACAGGTAAGTATACGGTAAGTGTGGAACGGTATTGGATGTCTTCGCTGTGATGAAATTGTGTTCCGATGAGTGTTGATTTATGGATGAATGTTTATGCGTGTTCCCTTTATTCTTATTCTTGAAATGTATGTTTGGTTGTTTGTTTGTGTGTTTGGTTCGGTACTACACAGGGGAGGGGGGTAATCCGGTGCCGTTGTGGTGGTTGGAGTTTGACAGAGACAGTGAGTATTGAGTGATTATTGAGTGATTATGGAGTGGTTATTGGAGGCCGAGAGCTCGGCGGATCCTACGGGACATTGAGTGATTATTGAGTGGTTATTGGAGCTTGAGAGCTCGGCAGATCCTACGGGATATTGAGTGATTATTGAGTGGATTTCTTCATGAGAGGTGGTTGAGGAGGTTTCACCCAAGGGCGTGCGTCCCAGTGGAGCACGACCTTGGTTCCCTATGATCTATGGTCCTTTGGAGGTGTTTCCGGGAATCCCGACGATGAGCGTCCTGAGGGGATGGTTTCCGGTAGCCCCGATGTTATGTGTCTCCTCTGGACCGAGGGAAAATCTGATATGATATGGATACTCTGGTGGATCGAAATATGGGAACCGATGTGATCCCAGAATCTATCCATGGATCGGAGGCTTGAGAAAGCGAGTGGTTGGTGTGATATTAATTACTCCCATTTATTTAAGTTATGATTCGCTATAATACTTTCATGGAATCTTTTAAGTTACTGTATCTTTGAAAAAGCGATACTATTTCATTACACGAATTCCATGACATTTCATTGATTAATAGAATTTACTCGTTCCCAGTTGTGTCGGTTTTCTATTTTATTGTAATGTTCTCTATCTATTCTCTGGGAAGTTATCGTTATCCTTGAGAATGCACTATTGTTCTCGTTGCTTTTCATTTGTTTATTATATCTTCTGGTCTAAGGGTTTTAAGCAGTTGTGGTATCGAACTAAAGCAGTTTTTATTGTTAAACTTGGAGGCTAAAGTTGTTTACGATTTTCTCTACTGAGTGTAAGCTCATCCCCCTTTGTCTTCTTACTATTTTACAGGCGTAGTTGATGTCTAGTGAGTCGAGGCTCGGGGCTTTTGGACATCTTGGGGTTGATCTTAGAGTTATGTTGGTCTTGTATTTTAAACATTACTTATTTGACTCTTGTGTTGAGCTGTGACTCATTTTAAGTTTTGGAACTATTTATAGTTGTTGATTTTAGAGAGCTTACCTTGATATTATAAAAGTTTTAGTATTTAATTATTGTTTTTCCACTATTAATTCCGGTCACGTCTCGAGTCCGGTAAATACCGGATTTGGGGCGTGACACTTGGATTGCATTATTGTACATGCTCCACATAAATACTGATCCGCCTCATATGGCAATACATTCAAACACAAATTATAGATCCATGTGGCACGAGTCTTTAGCTGATGAGTGAAAGTCGAGTTTAAGTATTTATTTTCAAATCGATTGAAATCTGGACGTTGTTGTAGTTTTGGGGAGTGTATTTTTCATGACGGGTAAAGTTGTTACAAAATCCGATAAAAGAGGTATGTATTCAGAATAGTATAATAGGGATAGGAAATGTACAGCGATTGCCAGGGAAGCGAATCACATGGAGTGGCATGTGCGGTTGCCCGAGAGACGAGACAAAAGATGAGCCGGAGAAGGTGCAAACATCTGCCATTGTCTTGTATGGGAGCTGGATTAGGCTACATTGCTTTGTTTGCCCATTGGGTCACATATCCATTAATCTCTCTATGCCCCATTTCCTTCTCAGCCTCATTTCTTTTCCTTGGTTTAGTGACAAACTCCTCCCTTGTTTAATGCTTCCAGTCCCTACTCTCTTATCCTTGTCGTTTCTTCTAATCATTGGATGCGCTTGAGGTGTCCACTGTTCCAAGAATATATACTAGCTCAAAAATCCTTTGAGATTTTCATCTATCAGTTTTTATTTCTCATTTCTTAGTGTAGGTCTAATATGATATCAGAGTCTGATTAATCATGTAATTTTTTTGTATACACATCATAGTTATTCATAGACTTGTCAAAAAAATAAATTCGACGAAAAGTGGGAGGCATCAATTTTATATATCAATCTAAGTGACATACGTGCAATCTGATGAAAGCGCACAACCAAACGATAAAATTACAGACTCCAAACTAACAAGCCTATAATATATTATTACCGAACTCCCTACTAGAACGCACAAAAGACGCCCTAGAACGTGCAAACACGTGCACGTCAAAAGTGCAACAAGGTGCACACCGAACCGTGCCACATAACGGGCACACCAAACCGTGCAACAAGTGCACACTAACCGTGCAACTAGTGCACACCCAATCTGCACCATGTGCAGTTATTGAAAGCTGTAAAACGAAAGGAAAAAAACCTAGCCAATTCAGAATCGCCACCGTCCGACAAGGGACCTTGACCCGAGGCATCCAGAATACGCGAACTTCGAATCCTCACTAAAAGTAATCGTTCAGGCCGGATCTGCAGCGTGACGAGTCGCCGGAGCTGCCCACCACCGCTCAAACCCACCTTGGTGTGACCGTAGGAACCAAAATAGCATCAGCTGGAGACGGACACGGACGCCGGCCACCGAAGACGACGATAAACCGACGCTGGTCTTGAGGGGGAATGGGAAAATAGGGTACGGGTGGTGACGGGGGGAGGGGGACGGGGGGAGAGGGCTACAGATGGAGGAGTAAGCTATCACCGACGACAGCCATGGCCGATGGCCGTGGCCGTCGCCGATGATGGCACAAGGGGCGACAGTGAAAAGCTTTTTAGGGTTTGGCTTTTGTGCGAGAGAGAAAAGGGAGGTGCGACTCTGTTTTCTCAGAATCCTGTTTCATGCTTTATAGACTTGTCAAATTCTAAAACAATAACGACACATAGTTTGGGCTTGTGACATGTATATATTTCTTGTATGTTGTGCTAGAGTGTTCAATTTCTTAGAGCATGTACGATGTCAAGAACCGTACAAAAGAGTCGTATTAGAAACCGTATGTTAATTGTATAAAACAGTGGTTCTAAGAATTTAATTGTGTTTTACAGTGGTGAGAATTAGGTAGGAAATCGTATTATGAGTGGGTGCTGACTGGATGTTGATTGTGTAAAAGATGTTGAATTTATTAAATTCTTTATTAAAACAATAGATATTATATATGATTGATAAAAATAATTAATAATAAAATAAATTAATTATAGATAACATTAACAAAGTTATAAAAAATGAACTTCAACTTTTATACATACAAGCCCCAAAAAATACAAGTTGAAATATACAATACAACATACACGTCATTTTTGTTGAAGCTTGGCCATTTGAACTTTAAGGTCTTCCAATTGAGCCCACAATCGGGACATCATTAATGCGTGTTAGTTCAACTGCTCCTCATCGTAGTTGGAGATGTCCTTCTCCTTCATGGCATTGTATTGGTTGAAGAGTTGAT
The DNA here is from genome assembly GCA_963921825.1 of Erodium maritimum. Lineage (NCBI taxonomy): Eukaryota > Viridiplantae > Streptophyta > Magnoliopsida > Geraniales > Geraniaceae > Erodium > Erodium maritimum. Next base: position 17,853,084 of record OY997593.1, on the reverse strand, counting down.
GACATTGCTTAGAGAACTTGATATGTTGTGCATACTTCTGAAGCTTTAGTCGGTCCTTCTCTAAATCTATTTGTTGCAAGTCGGCCCTTGCTCATTCCATGTCCGCCATGACACTTATTTGATATTGGAGAGTCTTCCTGTCACGCCCCAGATTCAGTAGGACCGAACCCGGAACGCGAACGGTGAAACAATAAAACAATTTTCAAACATTTTAATAAAACCGCTTAAAGCCACCACTTTGAGTTAATCAAAATAATATTTTACAACTTAAAATACGTCCAAAACAAGCGGACAAAAACCAAAGCGTACGTCGCTAAACTCCCAAAAACCCGGACTCCCGCTCCCAGCTCTTCAAGATTCGAGAGTTTCCCCCTAGTCTGCCTCGCGACCAGTACATGTAGGAAAAGCAGCTAGGGGTGAGCGTTCGCTCACCACCACGGATACCAGACTGACTACGGCATACTAGCAGAAATGTCGGGAACACCACCAACAACAAAACACCAGGGCCTACTATCACCAAACTCAAATAACCTGACTGTCACACGAAAACTGTTACAATTCCCAACCAATCTAAACGCACGTGCCCGTAATGTAGACCCGACAACGTAAAGACGACCTCAAAGCACACAACAACACAGAAGTGATCAAAGTCACGCAAACCACAACCACAAGCCTCAGCACTTTACCGATCACGCGCCGGAAGATGCCACACACCTGACGGGGACCACAACCCTCTGCTATTTACCGACCGCGCACTGGAGGGTATGACACACCCCTCGAGCATAAATCCAGCCTCAGTACTTTACCAATCACGCGCCGGAAGGTGTTACACACCTACGGAGACCACAGCCCTCTGCTCTTTACCGACCACGCATTGGAGGGTATGACACACCCCTCGGGCACAGCTCTAACCTCACACTTTACCGATCACGCGTCGGAAGGTACGACGCACCTGACGGGAACCACATCCCTCAACACTTTACCGACCGCGCACCGGAGGGTACGACACACCCACGGACATAGCTCAACAGTCATCACCAGAACAATCACAGTCACAACCAAATAACACACAAAACCCCGCAAATAGAAGGAAAATACGACAACACGACTAACTACCACTCGGCAAGTCAGTCAACCAATACGGGTTCAACTCCCCACAGACACTCATGGCCACCCACAAACACAAACAATTCAATCAACCTACGGGCACAACCAAAAGCCACAAGTATTTCTAATGTTCGATACGTTAACTTATCCTACGACACTACTAAGTGTCACATGAATTTCTATTGTTCGATACGTTCATGTATCCTACGGCACCACTAAGTGTCGCCTGCGCTTCTATTGTTCGATAAATTTACTTATCCTACGACACCGCTAAGTGTCACATGCATTTCTACTGTTAACTTTCCCTAGTCAAGGCCGAGATCCGGCTACTTTTCCCTACCTCGTAACGCTTTCCCAAAAGTCCACGCCCAAGCTCCGGCGTGCTCGCGATCACTCGCCTAGCCTCCCCTTTCCGCGGTCGGCGGCACGATCTATTATGAAGACAATTAAAACATTTTTTAAGTTTGCAGGCAAAGCTGAATTTTAAAGAATTAGACGCCCAAACACAACCCCGGTAATGCCGATCACTCCCAAACTTCCCAATTACTCGACATTGTCAACAATGGGCCCGGAAAGGCCCGATTCGCCCGGCTCGGCGAATCTGCCCGGGATTGGAAAACCCCCTTCCGGGGCTCCGAAAATTCCCGTTTTCGTTTCTACGATCTTAGAATAATTCAAGGGTTCCAATGCAATCGACGGAATCAATTTCCGACTTCGAGCGATTTAATTCGCGTTTAAAGTTTCTAAACCCGAAATTTCCAACTTTCACAATTTAATTCCAAAATTTGTTCCGGGTGTGAATTATCAATTCGGGGATCTTCCAAAACCACCCGAACAAGAAAAACCCGAGGCCCGGGCAAGTGGGCCCCACACGACCATAATGGAAAATTTTCCTTTTCGCCCCAAAACGCCTCTAACGAACCTAAATCCTTAACCCAACCATATTTGAACCGTTTAAACTCAAACCCTAAATTTCAAATGTATCAAAACAGGAAAAAGTCGGGTTCTCACCGTAGGGAATGACGAAGGGAGTTCGAATCCGCAGTCGTTGAGTCGATCGGTCGGTCGGATCGTCGGGAAAACACACCTCTTCCTCTCTTTTTCCTTCTTCTTCTTATCTCCACTTTCTCTCTCTTCCCTCTCTTTCTTTTTTGAAATTGTCAAACCATCATCTCCTTCTCCTTTTTATTTTGTTTTAAAACAACACACCTTTTTCCAATTTACAAAACTACCATTCTCCTTTCTTTTTATTTATTTTAAAAACCAACCATCAAATGTGTGACAAGTGTGAAGTGGGTCCCACCTTTTAGAAAAATATCTAGAAATTCGGCCGTCTCGGGCCCCGAACGGGCCCATTTTCCAAGAAATTACGAAATTTCATGTGCTACAAGGAAATGGCACAACTAAGATCGCTGTGACGACGACTAAGCTTTTTGGATCCAAATTGGGCCTCGAACGGACCAAAACGTCGCTCAAATTGGTCAAAAAGTTACCCTGAGTCACCCAGAACTCACTTTAGTCGATGTCGGGGTCAACTTAAGTCCGATATGACCCTCGGGTCAATTTTAGGTTCATTTAGGTGTCTATCCCAAAATTTTAATTTTTTTAGTTTTTCCACCGATTTGACCGGCGTTGACCGGGAGCGGTTCTTACACTTCCCCTTCCTCTTGGTAGACTTCTTCCCCAACTGTCTCTCTTCTACTCGCCAAGGGGGAGGGGGAGGGGGTCTTTGTTGATGACCTCCCTCGGTCATATCGGAAGATACCCAATCTTGGGACTCACCACTGAGAGGTATGTAATGTCACGCCCCAAATCCGGTATTGATCGGGCCTCCGCTAGCTCCCAAGCTCTGCGTAACCCTCTACTCCAAAACATAAGTAATACCTGTAGAAAACACGGTAAGGGGTGAGCTTGACGCTCAGTAGGGAAAAAGCCACGAAAACTACCTCAAAACAGATTTACACGAAAGCCTTTCCATAGTTAAAAGTTGATTAACAGGTTTAATACAACGACGCGAAACTTAAGCCAAATAAAAGACAATACCCCTTTTTGACCTGACACTCATCAGTCCAACAGTACCACCTTTACTCATCACCAACCATTATACCAGGCACACAACGAAGGGAACAATCCAAGTAAAACAGCCAAGTACGTTTCCAAACTAACTTTTAACAATTAAAAGGAGAAGGCGACAACGAGAACATGTAACCAAAATTAAACAACCTTCACTTTACTCGACCACAAACTATCCTGAAAATCCTCTTCCAGAACCCCTTCACGACCGAATCACGGATAACCACAAAGACGACGCTTTAACTTACACGGAAGCCACACACATGAACTCATCATCAAACAATCAAAATCAAGTCATTCGCGGTCACACACAACTCATAACAAGGAAAACACCCATAGCCACAAACACAACAACACTCGTTCAATCCAAAACATTTTCAAAACACACAACTCGTAACCATCGCACGGTTTCAGGAGCAACCCGCTCGGCCCGGCGCAGCCGAACGCAACTTCCCCAACCCAAAGTCGGGATAGGCGGTCGACCTCATCGCGGAACACAGCGTTTAACCGATCGACGGAAGGCAGGGAAATCGCCTCTTCGCGGTCTGGTCTCTCGCGGTGCTCAACACAGCGTTTTACCGAGTGCTAGTCGAAAGGTAGGGAAACCACCTCTTCACGGGACACAGCGTTTTACCGACTCAAGGTCGGAGGTAGGGAAACCACATTTCTCAAGAACCAAAGCACACACAAACCTCACACTTTACCGATTGCGAGCCGGAAGGTACGATACACCTGACGGAAGTACATCTCTCACACTTTACCGGCCGCGCACCGGAAGGTACGACACCCTCTCGGGCACAGCTCATCTAGGTATCATCAAAACGAACACAATCACACTCACAATCAGGATCACATTCTCAACATACTTACACACCCTTTGGAACTTACCACCACTTATCGACACCACACTCAACGTGGTAACCCCACCGGCTTAACCGGTATCCGTTCCCCAACATCCCCAACTCAACATATCAGATAAAAAATAAATAGCCACTCAATCACTAATATGCATCATCAAGTTCAACTCTACTCGTTTTCATGTTCGTTATTTATTAACCGTTCAAGCAACATAGAGCACACAAGCAGATACACTCAGCAACCAATCCTACAGGCGCGACATGGCCCGATTCTACCAGCACGTCAATTTCCCAAGACAGTAATCGTAAAGGTTCACAGTTTATACGTCTACGATAGTTATTCACATCCTACATGCATACTAGTTCTTTAACCGGTTATTAAGTTTCCCTATATGCATTCTAGTACATCCGTAGTAAAGTAGGGTTTCGAGGTAATTCCCTACCTCTCAGTCTCTATCTGGGTCGACTAGCTGCTGACGTCCGTGCCTACTCCGGTCTTCTCCTCGCTCGGGGTAAAAGCCCGGGTTTAACAAAAGGGACGGTAGTCAGTCCCGGTCCAGTCCATAACGGTCCTCAAATTATCAAAAGTCCTTTAACTTGTCCGATAAGACCTTGAGTTTATCTGATTAAAGTCCTTTTAATTAATTAAAAGTTAGTTTGGAAACGTACTTGAGTGTTTTACTTGGATTGTTCCCTTCGTTGTGTGCCTGGTATAATGGTTGGTGATGAGTAAAGGTGGTACCGTTGGACTGATGAGTGTCAGGTCAAAAAGGGGTATTGTCTTTTATTTGGCTTAAGTTTTGCGTCGTTGTATTAAACCTGTTAATCAACTTTTAACTGTGGAAAGACTTTCATGTAAATCTGTTTTGAGGTAGTTTTCGTGGCTTTTCCCTACTGAGCGTCAAGCTCACCCCTTACCGTGTTTTCTACAGGTATTACTTATGTTTTGGAGTAGAGGGTTACGCAGAGCTTGGGAGCTAGCGGAGGCCCGGGTTTATTTTATGTTTTCGTAGAGATGTACCTTTATTTTCGGATTATTGTATTTGACCGAGCTTAAGAAACATGGATTGAACTTCCTGCTTATTTATATGTTATTTCGCCTTTATCAGATATCTTTTATCCTCTTTTAATTATTATTATTTAATTTCACTAAGTCACGTCTCGAGTCCGGTCAATACCAGATTTGGGGCGTGACAATTTGGTATCAGAGCCTGGTTTCATTTTTGAGTTTTCAAAAACCTCGGACCGTACGTCACTAGGTGGGTAGTTGGGTTATTAGGAGTTGTCATGTGTTGGTTGTTGTTGGTTGACTATTGGTGTGCCGTTATGCTGTGATTAACGTGTTGTGGACTGCTTTCTGAAGTGCCCTCTTGGAGTTTTTCAAATGTGGATTGTTTGTTCCGCGTGTGCGGTTGGTTGTAAAAAATTTTCCAACGGAACATGACAAAAATTTTCTTTAAAATTGGAGTGTATGTTCTATGATGATTTGACTGCAGCAAATCATGATAGTGGGGATGTCGGTTGGTTGCAACGTAGTTCGGGGACGCCTGAACTGGGTTGTAACGAGATGATATCTTTTATCTTCCTTTAATTGTTATTATTTAATTTCACTAAGTCACGTCACGAGTCCGGTCAATACCGAATTTGGGGCATGACATGTAATCTTCACCGACACTTGTGTGTGGGATTGAGCTGTAAGTCCCAGCCTCATCCAACCGTTTTCGTCGTACATGGGAGATCGCGCCTTCCTCAGCGGTGAACTTGTCCTCGTTCTTAAGAATTTCAACCCAATGATTGAGGTCGAAATTTTTCAGGTCATCCTTCATCCATTGCTCGTCCAGTATGGTTCTTCATACCTCCTTTGTCGCCCTCATATAGTCTTCATGGACCCATCCGCTCCGCTCGTCGGCCTTCAGAAAATTGAGGAACCTCTTGGTCCGCGCCGCAAGGGTGTTCCAATGGTTCTTGGGGAAATATGGATGACGTCCACTCTCATTGTACTTGTTCGCAACTGAGCACCAGGATGTGTTACCTAGTTGGGAATTGCTCTTAATCGGGTCTTTTGATGTCTCGAGCCATCTCCGCATGAGGTGACTCTCCGCCTTGACGGTCCATTTTTCTCCTAGGTTGATTCACCCTTGCTGGACGTTGTTGGGAAGGGCCAATAGAGGATGACTGTGACGACATACGGGTGTCGCTGTTGGCGCCGAAGTGTTGTTACCATGGTTGATAATTGTGGTACCCATACTAGTTGGGACCGGGGTGGAACTTTCCTGGACCGGAGTTGAATTACGGTAGAACCAGGTAGATTTGACTCGAAAAAGGGTTGAATTGAGGTGGAAAGGGGTAGCTTTGAACTGGAAAGGGTTGGAATTGACCTGTGTTGAATTTCATTTTCCAACATTCACATCATTGCTACTTCAAAAAAATGACAAAAAAAATCGAGAGTTTGAAAGTACCTGAGGAGGAACCCGGTTGCATATAAGGGGTGAAAGTGTTGGCGTTCGCGGAGTTCTCACCGGGTTTCGTCAACAAGTCCTGGAAGTTTCCAAGGTCCACAGAGGTAAATTGGAAATCTTTCGACCTACGTTGTTCGTCATCTGATGAATGGAGTTGAGGGTATTTATAAGGTTGAAAATTCGGATTTATTAAATAATAATAATAATAATAATAAGTTACAGTTATCCGACTGTTGCCGACAGTCATATTTTTTTACCCGGCGAGGCCACGTGTCGAGCCACCATTAGCTGGTGCGCGTGAACCGGCGAACCGCAATTGCTGTGCGCGGTTCGCGACCACGTTTTAGCGGTTCGTAGAATCCGTTTTCCACAACGCGCGACCCGTGTACCGCTAAATCACAGTTCGTGGTCGCGGTTTGGAAAACGGTTCAATACATCGTACGTGCTCTTAGTGAACACTTAGTAGATATCTTGAGATTTTTAGTTGGGTTGGATGCGGTTCGCAACCACGATTTAGCGGTTTACAAAATCCGCATTCCACAATACGCAACCCGCCAATCGCTAAATTACAATTCGTTGTCGCGGTTTGAGAAACGGTTCGAAACACTGTACATGCTCTTAGTGAACACTTAATTGATATCTTGGGATTTTTAGTTGGGTTGGATTTTAACGTGAAATTAAAGCTTAATAGTGACGTGTGATCTACTTATGTTTCCTCTCATTTGTAGATTATTGGTATTATAGTTGAGACACCTGCACTTGGGGGAGCGTTGAAGTGTCTCACATTTAGATCACTTGATAGTTAATGCTTCTCTTCGGCAACTTGAGTTTAATCAAGTTTGATACATATCAAATTTGGAAGGGATTGGTATCTCGACCATCTGAGGGACAGTTGTAGAGCTTCCATGGGAGATTTGTGGAACACGATATCACATGGGCTCGCAGTATGAGAAGTGTCCTTTTTCTTGCAGAATCACTCATCACTACACTGTAGTGATTCTGGAGATTATGCTGCTCCATTAATTTAATGCCGTTTCGTCATAATAATTATATAATAAAAAAACTATAATCATGTTGCTTATATCAACGTAAATTAGTTGGACTTGTTTACTAAGGTTGTCTGCAAAGAAACTCAACCTGAATCCCGAAAATCACTAGTGACTAGTGAGCTGTGACATGTACAGTATACAAGTCAAACACTACACATAATTGAGATTTAAGTATTCGAACATGTAAAAGATGATCATGCATGTTCCATGGAACCTGCATTTATGGTCTATATGTCAGAAATTAGAAACTATCAACATGGGATGTATGGCCACTGTTGCAAAGTCAGAGCCACCACTCCTTCAACTTTGGCCAAAAGTTGGTACCTCGATGTTGGTCGTGTGATTCGGTATTTACCTATCAGTTTAAAAGATTAAGTTTAATTCCTAACATGCCCTTAATTCTGGTTGGTGTTCATGCTACACATTTTTTTTTGTCCATGGTAATATGGGACGGGACAAGATTTTCACATTGAGAACGACTTTTGACCTATATTTTGTCTGTCCTTAGTATTAGAAAACATGTCAAAAGAAGATAGTCAAGGGGAGAGGAGGTGTGTGATACAGCCAATCACGGATGAACCAAACCGCCAATTTTTATAATTTATTAAGAAAGCTTATCACGTAACTAATTAAATGAATATGAAAAGGGGTTTCTTCCTTAAGCATACCGCGTAATATCATTTCCAATTTATATGTGGCCCACAAGAAAAACATTTCTCCGTAGATCGGGAAATACCAGGATGACGAAAAAAAGGAGGAGACAATATGGAAGTTTAATTTGATTTGATTTTCGTATAAAAAATATAATCTTATTCATTTAAAGTGCTTTCTTATAATATGCAAATTCATTCATGTTGTAAACCGCATTTAACGGAAATTGAATTTTTATATGTAAAAATAAGAATAACATCCTATTAACATTATAGGCATTTTAAGTATAGAGCTGATTGAATATGTGTAATGAGGTAAAAACTTTGAAGTGTTGATGTGCAAATCTGGGTGTGGCTGTACTCGGTTGTTTCGGCAAATTCCATGAACTTACATATTTGTCTAATCACTGGATTAGTCGTACTTGTAGATGTAATGATGTTCATGCCTTTTTTGACCGTCTTTTTCCCCATTACTGCGTGGAACACATTCACTGATCCTTGATTATAATTATATACCTGCTAATCTCAAATCATTAATGTTAGTAAAAGTGAACTATGAAGCTGCCTGCGTTTGATCCCATGTGGTCACCAGTTCCTTAATATTTTTTTAATATATATAATTGAGCTGGACCTTCCAGATCTCACCGGCAAGAACAGGAAGGTGAGAGAGTATCTTCTTCTTCCTCTTACCCTTCTCCTTTTTCTTTATTAGTAGGTGGCTTAAACACACGAGATCATGAGTACTACATGACCTCCACAAAGTTCCTCCATTCTCTCTCACTGGCATGTTCTTGAGCTTCATAAACCCAGATTTGTGGGTTCTCTTCTTATTCTCTGTACAAATCTGATACATCGATCCCAGTTCGGGATACTCAAATTGGACCCGAGCTCTGATCTGGGTTCTGGTTATTTTCATCTGGGTGTTTCTCTTTTTCTTCAGATGGCTCCGAGCTCTGTGGTGGTCACAATGGAGAAGCCGAGCAACATATCCTTGGTGGAGATTAATGGATCCGAAGACGCTTCTCTGCTTCCGGAGAAGCACAAGGCAGTGAGTACTAAGCAGTTCACTTGGGTTCTTCTCCTGAGAGCTCACAGAGCTCTGAGCTGCTTCTCGTGGCTGGCCACGGCGCTGGGGACTGTGTTCGGGTCCGTGAAGAAGCGCATCGCGACGTCGGAAGCGAGCGAGGAGCTGGAAGAGGAGCCGAGAAGCAGAGGAAAGATGTACAGGTTCATCAAGGTCATCTTGGCCATTTCGATTGTGGCCTTGGCTGTGGAGGTGGTTGCCCATTACAAGAAATGGAACTTGAATCTGATTCATCGGCCATGGGAGGTTCAGGGCCTCGTGCAGTGGACGTATATGGCTTGGCTGTCCTTCAGAGTCGATTACCTTTCTCCTCTGGTGATGCTCCTCTCCCAGTTCTGTATAGTTCTCTTCATGATCCAGTCTCTGGATCGCCTGGTAATGTGCCTGGGTTGTTTCTGGATCAAGTACAAGAACCTCAAGCCTAAGATTGACGACGATGGTTATGATGCCGAGGACACCTCAACCTTCCCAATGGTCCTTGTTCAGATACCAATGTGCAACGAAAAAGAGGTATCAAAAATTGAACCCAACTTGAATCTTACTTTCTTGTCATTGTTAGTCCTTCAAGACAGCTTAAATGTTGAGATTTGAATGTGATTGGCATAGGTGTATGAGCAATCGATAGGAGCCGTGTGTCAACTGGATTGGCCTAGAGATCGAATTTTGATTCAAGTGCTGGATGATTCGAGTGATCCGAGCATACAAGACTTGATCAAAGACGAAGTGTTGTCATGGCAAGAGAAAGGAGCCAACATAATCTACCGGCATCGGTTGATCCGGACCGGCTACAAAGCAGGCAATCTCAAGTCAGCCATGGGTTGCGACTATGTCAACAACTACGAATTCGTCGCCATCTTTGACGCTGACTTCCAGCCCAATCCAGATTTTCTCAAATACACCATCCCTCACTTCAAGGTAACCAAACCAAAACAAACGTCCTCAAACTTTTTCTAGACACTTACAAGTTATTATTAGAGGACCAACTCATCTAAAACCTTAAGCTGATAATTGAAGGTTCAATTATTGTTATATTCTAACAGTTATGTGTTTTGGCTCAACAGGGGAACCCAGAGGTGGGTTTGGTCCAGGCTCGTTGGGCGTTCGTGAACAAGGACGAGAACCTACTAACGAGGCTCCAAAACATCAATCTGTGCTTTCATTTCGAGGTGGAGCAGCAAGTGAATGGTGTGTTCCTCAACTTCTTCGGGTTCAACGGGACGGCCGGTGTGTGGAGGATCAAGGCCTTGGAGGAGTCCGGAGGGTGGCTCGAGAGGACCACGGTGGAGGACATGGACATTGCGGTCCGTGCACACTTGAACGGGTGGAAATTCGTCTACCTCAACGATGTCAAAGTACTTTGTGAACTTCCAGAGTCCTACGAAGCCTATAAGAAGCAGCAACACCGGTGGCATTCCGGCCCGATGCAGCTCTTCCGGCTATGCCTACCTGCTGTTATGTCCTCCAAGGTCAGATCTACATGAGACACTGCACGTGTGACAATTAATTGATGTGTTTATTTATTCACCTAACAGCCTTAACTAATGTGTTGTTGTTGTTGTTGCAGATATCTAAGTGGAAGAAGGCCAATTTGATCTTCCTCTTCTTCCTGTTGAGGAAGCTTATACTCCCATTTTACTCATTCACTTTGTTCTGCATCATACTCCCATTGACCATGTTCATCCCGGAAGCTGAGCTTCCCCTCTGGGTCATCTGCTACATACCAATTTGCATGTCCTTCCTCAACATCCTCCCGTCCCCTAAATCATTCCCATTCCTCGTCCCCTACCTCCTGTTCGAGAACACCATGTCGGTCACCAAATTCAACGCCATGGTCTCGGGGTTGTTCCAGCTCGGAAGCGCCTACGAGTGGGTGGTGACCAAGAAGACCGGGAGGTCATCGGAGTCGGACCTGCTAGCGTTCGCCGAGAGGGAGTCCAAAGCATCCGGGGACGAGAAGATCCACCGGAGGCACTCGGAGTCGGGGCTGGAAATGCTGAGCAAGCTCAAGGAGAAAGAGGCGGCGCCGGTGGCCAAGAAGGCGAACAAGCTGTACAGGAAGGAGCTGGCTCTGGCGTTTCTTCTGCTGACGGCGGCGGCGAGAAGCTTGCTGTCGGCACACGGAGTGCACTTCTACTTCTTGCTGTTCCAAGGCCTGTCCTTCCTCGTCATGGGATTGGACCTCATCGGCGAGCAAGTCAGCTGAGAGCAACACTGACATGTGTTGCTTTGGCCTTCAAATTTTTTCTTTCTTTTTTTCTTTTTCTGGGGAAAACTGAACTGGAACAGAGGATCTTTGATTCCGGTAGAGCATTTTCTTGTTATTGGGATCATACCATTACCAACTATAGATAAAAAGATAACTCTATTGAAATTTGTTAATTATATATAAATATAAATCAGCGGTGTTGCAGATTGCAGATATTTTTGGGTCAAATTCAAATAAGTTATGGTTGTAACTTGTAAGTTGTAAGTAGTGTTGTTGCCACTTTGAAAACAATGTAAGGAGTGGTATCCAAGTAACAAGAGCCATTCACATGGTAGGCCAATTGATGATTGAGTTGTGTTCTCATAGACTAAGAGTGATTTCTCTATTGGGTGAGACATGATCCTTGACTTGTGCTTGTTACTAAATGAGGAACCAGATGCCTAATTTTGGGATAACAATTAATAAAAGGGGTGATTGGCTTTGATTAGGCATCTCCTCTTCTATACTACACAAATGGCAAAGCCTACTTCAACATAGACTTGCAATGTCGGTCATTTTACTCGTTGAAATTACATTTCAAAACTTTTTTTAGAGGCTCAGTCCATCCTTATACTCGGTCCCTCACAAGCTATATTTATTTAGATATATCCCCTTTCAATCCGGTAAGACAAGGTTTATATTAATTTTTTATTATTATATATTAATAGGTTTTGACCAATGAAAAATTCAAATTTGTTTGCATGAGGGTGTTTCGTGTGTTTTTTTTTTTTTGGATAAGCAATTTGAAGATTTCATTATACTTGACGAAGGTACAATGAAAAGCAGACCACAAGGCCAGAGTCACCCTTTCTGAAAAAACAAAAACAAGTAAAAAGTAACAGAAACTAGACAATGCAGTCTGAAAGAACTAGAGCATAACAACAGACTACTAGCCTAAAAAAACAGAAAGAGGCCATAACACAAACAAAGACTCGGACTTCCTTGCCAAACCACAAAGGTTGCCTCCGAAAAAAAAACATGTTGCCCGAAGGTTACAACTTCAAGAAAGATGCTTCAACAATGTCAGATATAATTGAGTAACCCACAACATTCCTCCTCAGCCATAACACCCACATGCAATATATGCAACATGAAGCCATTTAAGCCAAATCTCCTAGGCCATAAACCCTCCCAACTGTAAAGACCAATGTAATAGTTGCAAGATGAACATAAAACAACTCCCCACCACCTGTAAACTCTTGCCTAGAAAATCGATGCAAAACTATAATGAAAAAAACATCTTCAAAAAACAATTTTGCAGGACTCACATAGTACTTCAGAAAGGGATAAAGGTCTCCAAACAGACAATAGATCCCCAGACGCCCTTTTAGCGGGAGAGAAAGCATGTTCCCAATTACCAACAAGCCCACAATAATACTCCGTCTCCATACCATGAGAGGAACTTCATCTCTTTAATTCAGGGCTAAAGCAAGGGAATTGGAGTTCAAGGCCTCCAATTCCTCATCATCACATTCATCTTCGTATAAATCCTCCTCATCAGCTTCCAGATCAAGACGTTCCGGTATCTCTAAATCAAGATTATTAAACTGTTCTTAAACAGAGACATCAGTTTTTAAAACCTTTACGCCAACATGTTTGACATAATCCCAATCTCCCTGCCGTGCTTGACGTTCTGTGCTCCGAGGACTGAGGTGAAACAAAACCGGAGCTTGATATGCAACAACACGCTTAACTTTCTGCAGGCATTTTGGTAGACCCGGGAGGTTGAAAGGGAACCTTGCGCAGCACGGGGAAGCTGGTCTGCGACTGATTTGACCGAGACAAACTGGGCTTCGGGCTCATGAGGTTCACTTGAACGCGAAGTTGAAGTGAGCCCCTTCTCCAAGTTTGAGATTGTATTGGAGACCTTAGTAGGAGATAGATATGCAGGATCAACTTTATCAACTTGGCATTCCCATTCCTTGTCTGAGGAGGAGTCCGGTAACGTAATGCTCGGAAAAAACAACTCCGACAGATCCATAGCACCAATTCCAGTAATACAAACGGGAAATACAGAATTCCCTAACTGAAAATTCAAGACTAGGGAGGAAATTTTTGTATTGCTATGAATCAATAAGAACGATTTGTCAAAAGCAGCAGAATCAGGAGAAGTGTCAACGAGATGATGTAAAACCATACCCAGTTTCTTGCCAACCGATAAAACAGAGGCCTCTGTTCTTCCTTGAAACGGAATTCCTTCCACCACGACCCATTGAATAAAACCTCCTATAGTAACTAAGGCCCCTGAATTGCTTAAAACTTCAAACCATGGTTTCAACTTGTTCCAGTTATCTTTCTCCAGTTCATCTCTCAGAGTAGGATTGATGATTGTGAGTAGAAAAGCTCTATTGCTAAAGGAACGTAACACTATATCCTCCAAACCCATAGATTTCAGCAGAGAGTTGTACTAAGAGGTAGACCAATTGTTTTGTGCCAGAACAAGAATACCTGAGAGAGTCATCTCCCTAGAACCTTCAATCGGAGTGCCATGAGCTAAAATCTCAGAATTCAACTGTGCTTTGGGAACCCAGTGCTGACGAGGAGGGGATTTTTGTCGACTCTCTTTGTGAGGAACGGACCTAGCATAAGCCAGAGCTACCAACAATTTGTATCCATCTTGCACTGTACCATTAAAAGCTTCAATGGCTTCCTTTGCTCTAGCAGAAACAAGTTGAACGAAACCAAAAAAAATTCCAGTACGATTGGAACGCTTGTAGACATAACATGAAGTAATACCTTCTGAACCCAACAGATGCTTCAACCAGGCGTCGTCTCTCCCCGGAGGCAAGTTACAGACAAACAATTTCTCGGTGATCGAGGAAGGAACCTGAGTCTCCTCTAGTTTCTGACGTGTGGAAGGATGGGCAGAACCCTCCAAACGCTGAATCAATGTCGAGACTCTCCCAGTCAGAATCGGTCGCAAATTTGAATCAATTGGCTTTTCAGCTGATAAATCATACTCCTTGGATGGTGAAAACCGAGTTGAATTGTGTGAACTCCCGCTGGGAACGACGACCACTGATTTCGGTCTCGAGCTCTGCTTCACCAGATTCGAGCGCGCCGGCGCTTTCCCTTTTCTCGCGTCCCTCAACATGTTATTCTTTCGCCTCGAGCTGTAAATCCACCATAGAGATTGACTCAAGAGCATAAAGTACTATGGGGAAACCACTGAACCTTGGCCGGAAGTGTCAACTCAGTGCTGGAGAAATGAGCAACCCTTCACAGTTCAAACCAGATTGATCCTCTTAATGATTGATCTCTAACCAAGCACAGCAAAAACCAAAGCACCATGTCTGATCCTCTATTGATTGATCTCTAACCAAACACAGCAAAACCTAAAGTACCGACAATCTCCACACAAGCCGACTGCACAGTGACGATCGGAAAAACACTAGCCGACTTGTTCCGGCTACAAACCCACTGGCGAGGACAGACACGACTTCAACGATGAAGCACAGCCTGCGATACGAAACCGGCGAAGACACTTCGAAGAAACAGGAGCTCTGAATCGCGGCGCAACGTGGTTCCTATCGGTCCTAACTCTGATTCGTATCAGGACAGAGACGACAGGCCTGGCCGGAGAAAACGGAGACAAGCCGGAGAAGAAGCTGCCGAGACGATCCGGAGACGTGGCGGCAAGGGGGGCGGCGGACACGACCTAGGCACTTCCTAGGTTTCGCGCGCGTGAGGCGCGTTGATCGTGTTAAGGATGGAGAATCAATATATTTCATCTCCCATGTTGAATTTGTGAGATAATTCGTGTTTCCTGTGCTTATATGGTGAATCTTGTTACGCCCCAAATCCGGTTTTGACCGGACTCGAGACGTGAACTAAAACAATAATAATTTTAATCGAAAAAAAAAACCAATAAGTCTCAATCTCAAAATTTTAAAAACTTTAAACACCACGCGAGTCACAGCTCGGTAAAAACCCACGGTAAAACAGATCAAACAAAACGGTACGTCTCTAGACTATCTAGCCTAGAACCCTCGTAGCTCCCAAGCATCGAGCATCCGGCTAGTACACTTCCCGCTTAGAACCTGAAAAACAACAAGGTAAAGGGTGAGCTTTCTCTCAGTAGGAAAACTAGTTAAGGTTATAAGCAAGAGCTCACCACCACGGGTAACCGTCCAATTAGGTCATACTAGTACATCACACAACTAACTTCCAACGGAACTCGTAACCACAATCCTCAACTCAAGACCGAACCACACTTACAACCACAATCACTCCAACAGCACAAACAACAACCAGCACACCAATTCGTCATCAAACATAAAGTAAACTGTAAAAGCATAACACGTCCCATACCGCAGTCCCCTACTCGGTCGGTTGTCCACAGCCCGACACCCTCATATCGTACCGGAACACACAGCGTCGGCCTAGATATCCTCCCGTCAAACAACCGGGGCTCGATCTCAAATAGTCATACCGGAATCGCCATCGGCCTAAACCTCTTCCCCGGAACTCCTTCGGGCAAAGGATAGGTGATAAGGTGAAACAACTTTCTCGGGACTCCTTCGAGCAAAGCGCAGAAAACGTAACCGTCGGCCTAGACGTCCCACATCGGAGTACCCCCTCGATGCAGGCTATCGTACCGGAACCACTACCCGGGGGACCGCGAATACATGGGACCACACCGTCGGCCTAGGTACTACCCTACACCGGCGTACCCCCTCGGTCATAGGTACCATACCAGAAACAACTCCCGGACACACATCAAGATAATATTACAAATGTCATAATTAAGCACGACTTACCAAGCCCAACAATCTTACCACAGCCAGTCACGTCGGTCTATCACTCACCCGACCATCACACAACCAAGGGTTCAGATCAACACAACCACGACACACTCGCCCAACATGCTCAACGGATATACTAATCTTGTCTATTAAACCTAACGACACCGACTCACACGGAAAGCATCTCAACCAATAACACGCAATTCCAAAACAACACACAACCTACGGCTCGACATGGCCGATCTACCAGCACGGCAATTCCCAAGACAGAAACGTAAAGGTTCACAGTTCAATCGACTACTCTAGTTGTTTGCATCCTACATGTTACTACGACTCGTCCGGTTATTATCTGATATAACTACTTGTTCCAGTTTTATTAATCCTAGCATGCATACTAGTAACTTTCCGCAATTAAACCGGTATCCGCTACTTCCCTACCTCAACCGAAGAACAACCGCTACGTCTCCTAGCTGCTGACGTCCTGGCTCGCTACCTCAAGTCTTCTCTTTGATCGAAGTCGGACTCTACTTTACACAGAAAGTTACAATTAAAACCGGTTTCACTATTTAATTCAAAAGGTTACGACGATTTCAATTTAAGTTCAGAAGTTGTCTTTTAGACTCGAGCGGGCTAAAAGCGGGATTACGACGAATTGGGTTCGAGCACCTGCGCACCGACTCAGAACCCGGTGCACGCTTTCCGAGGTACGGATCCCGATGCACGGATCCCGAGCACGGGTTTCGTGGCAGGATTCCCGAGGTCCGATTCTGCGTTCCGTTTTTATCCCATTCTAAGTTCGATTTAACGTCCAATTTAAACACTCGGTTTCCAGAATCGATTCCAAGTTCGTTTGAAGTCCAAAACCGTCTTTAAATCAACACTGAAATTAATTTCATTTAAATGAACCCGTCTGATTTTTCGATTCAAAAACAAATTCTTTTCCTTTTTGTTTAACTCAACTGATTTTGGTCAAACTTAAAACAGATCTGCCCAGAAAATCCGAGATCCAACCAGTTCGTTTCAGATCCAAAGCGTGACGGAAAAGAGAAGAAGAGGACGACAAGGTTTTTGGTTAGAAGTCCGATCGACCTACGGCAAGGCGTAGCCGGCCGAGGTCTTACCGAAAAAGGGACGTTCGCCTCAGATCTGAAGCACGGTGACGTAGGGGCTCAGGAACGAGGGTCGGCGGTAGCTGAACTGAACGAAGAAAACGATGGGAAGGGCGGTCGGGAGTTCGGCTACTAGGACGCAGCGAACGGAGTTGAACACGGGGAGGAGGAGAGAGAGGGTTGGAGTGGTTGCGTCTGAACGGAGAAGGTGAGGTCGGGGTCGGGAGTGTCGGCGACTGCTCGACTGGACTGGGAAGAGACGGTGAGAGGAGAAGTCGCGAGTGAGAGAAGGTGAGGTCGACGAGGGAGAGATGGGAGAGAGGGAGGCGAGCGTGAGTGGAAAAGGGAGAAGATTAGGGTTCTGAGTTGTAGTTGGGACTTAAATAGTCCGGGCCGGCTGGGCTTCTGACGCCTTAATGGGCCTCACGGCCCAAAGTGGAAAAGAGCTGAAACAGGCCATTCGGGCAGGGTCTGGCCTGGCCGGGTCTGGCCCTTTCCCATTTTTTTTTAAAACCTTTTTGTTTATTTAACTAAAACCGATTCAAAAATCATTTTTTTGAACGAACAAGAGATTAAATCCAAAAAAAACACCCTCGACGTTTCGATCGAACAAAACTTAAAACTTGAACCGAATTAAACCGGAGCGGTCTTCACAAATCTTCTTCTACAAAGCAATCTTAATTGAAGTGTAACTTTTCATTCGTCGCCACGTTAGATTCACGAGGTTGCGATACATTTTATCCACCAATTCAGCTCGAATGAATTTGAGAAAGGAGATAAATAATTAAAGACATTAGTTGTTGAAAAATCTGTAACATCCACGTGGTGCACGAACGGAGGCTGTTGACTCTGCTAATAAGAGCACCCACATCGGTGCGGGGCGTGCGCGTGAGACCGGGGCAGGAGCAGGCGGAGGAAGGTCCAGGGTTCGGCCGGTGTGGGGTGCGGTTCGTGCGGGGCAGGGGGCAAATCCACATCGGACGGGGTGCGGGGGGCAAATCCACATCGGACGGGGTGCGGGGGGGGGGGGGGGGGGGGGTGGGGAGGCGCGAGGCTGATTTCTGCCTCGCAGCCCCGAGCCCCGGTGATTCTCTGCCAGCAAACCGGACGCAACACATGTCCTAGAAGAAAAAAAACGCAGAGAAGGGAGGTTGAAGAAGACGCTGACTTTTTTTTATTATTTATTATTTTGTATTAGTATTAATTAGAATAGAATTAGTATTAATAGGTATTACCAATCAATTTTTATTAATTAGGTAATAATTAATAAGATAATAAACTGGTTAGAAATTTATAATTTTATATATGGTAATTAGGTCATTAATTAGGTAATAATTAATATTTTTATTAATGAGATAATTAGCAATTAGTTTATATATGTATTAATTAGGTAATTATTTAGAGTGGTAGTATTAGGTAATAATTTTGAATTATTTTTAAATTTTCAAAATCAGCTTTAATTTAAAAACGCAAATTTTAAATTTAGTAGTCAGTTTTTAAATTTAAAAATCATTTTTTAATTTTAAAAATCTTTTTTTTTGTTGCGATAAAAAATGTCCGACGAAGATGCGATAAAAATATATATGGTATTAGCATGGTTCTAAATAACGGTCGCGGTGAAATAACGGCGAGGTCACCTTGAAGGTTATTTCAATTTAATGGGGAGATCTCGGAGAGATCTCGGCAAATCACGTTTTGTATTATATATATATATAGGGGCTATCAAGTACAAACCCATTTACGGGTCAGAACGTAGAACCAATCTGGACCATTGATTACCCAAATCGGATGGCCACCGAAATTCAGGGGGGGTGGGGGGTGATTGATTACGAAATCAATTACAAGATATGCATTAATTAAAAAGATATGCATTAAATCTGGGCCTTTAATTCTATGATCCAAGGGCCCAGATTGAAAGTTCTACGTTCTGACGAAGTTATAAGGTTTGCACCTGATAGCTATCCTATATATAGGGGGGCTATCAAGTACAAACCCATTTACGGGTCAGAACGTAGAACCAATCTGGACCATTGATTACCCAAATCGGATGGCCACCGAAATTCAGGGGGGGTGGGGGGTGATTGATTACGAAATCAATTACAAGATATGCATTAATTAAAAAGATATGCATTAAATCTGGGCCTTTAATTCTATGATCCAAGGGCCCAGATTGAAAGTTCTACGTTCTGACGAAGTTATAAGGTTTGCACCTGATAATAAAAATATAACTAATACTCTATAAAAATATAACTAATACTCTATAAAAATATAACAATAATAACAGTTAAATATAAATTATATTATTTTCGAATTACTAATACACATATGTATATATTAACATATTTTCATATTTTTTTATTTTAAATTATTAATAATTAAAACATATAAAAAAATATAATAATAAAATTACATTAACTCTAGTCTTTGCCCACTTAAATTAACCTAAATGACCAACAACTAATTTATATCAAGTCCAATTTGACTCAGCCGAACAATTGATAAAACTCAACCCATTAACTAACTAAAGTAAAATAACTTTAAACCTAAAAACCCTAACATACCCCACTCTAGTCGCATTTTTATCTCGTTGACCGAGTGTGTTGACCGCGATTTCAACAGATACCACATCGCGGTAACGGCCGACCTATTTTACCGTGATCTCGCCGCGATCTCGGCGTGATCTCGGGTTATTTAGAACCTTGGGTATTAGTAACGGTCATCAAACAGTTCATAACTGCAGAAGCTTATATCAATCAAATGAATTATCAATTTGAATTTTTTTTTGAGCTATGTAATTTTTTAATTTTGTATTTTATTAATGAACTTTTATTTTTATTTATGAATTTTATTTTTATTTTATTTAGTAGTTGTTGATTTAAAAATAACATTAACAGAATCAGTTAAAAGCTTAATTAATTACACAATCAGTATTTTTGAAAATCATGCCCCTCATACTTGCCCCTTTAATGTGTAACATAATTTTTAAGGGGCAGAGGACTGAACCCTGCTCATTGAATAAGGGATTCTAGGTTCAGAGTTCTACAGATGTAGATGCTCTAAGAAGGGGTTAGTGTTCGGTGACAGGCGGGTAATTTGGTCATTTTATCCGTTTCCTATGGATAGAGGATGGGGCTAAAATGTTTACCCAAAGCACGCCCAACCCAGAAACAGAACCCGAAGAAGAGAACTCAGCGACGAAGTCGAAAATGGCCACAATCTCTGTATTTCCGGCATTGCAATGCTCCTGCAATTCCAATTCTCTCAGACCTCCATCTTCCTCCTCTCACTCTCCGATTTTTCCCGCTCGGAATATTCATCTTCGAACTCGGTCCGTTGGTTCTTTCAAGAGCTTGACACTCACCACGAAGACGAACCAGTATCGCGGCATGAGTAGGATCCGGTCGGCGGAAAAAGAAACCCCAATTCCACCGGAAGCAGAGGAACCTTCTTCTTCGTCAGCTGAGCAAGACCAGCAGTCTGTTTCTGTCCCGGTATCGCCTTCTGACAAGCTCCTCATGACATTTCAGGTACTCTCCTAAACATTCTCAATCTGGGCCAATTCTCAATGGTGTTCCAGTTTATGAAATTGCTGATTTGAGCTTTAGCTCATGGAAATGGATGTAGAGCCTTCTGTCGAGCTTCGTTATCTGCATAAGAAAGCTATCTCGTTTGCTCTATAAAATTATTGAGGGAAGATATACTGGAATGTAGATAGATAACAGGTCTCGAAATTATTTGAGCTTAGTGGGGTGTTTTGCTTATAAGCCGTTCTTGTATCCATGTCTGTCTAAATTTGCCCTTCATGGTTTGTTTTGTTTATGTTTTTCTAGCATTACATTTGTGACACTAATTTGATTGAATTAGCATGTGTCACTTATAATCTGAGTTTTCATTATTGAAGGCAGAGGGAGTTATGAGTGATTCTTCTATTCCTAAAGTGACCCAGGCTTTGGAGGTAATGCATTTACATTCCTTAACGAATATGTTGCTGTTAGTTTTTTTCTGCTCTCTATATACTTTTCTTCACTTACAATGCCCCATACACGCAAGATATTGCATGGGAAACTATTCAACAAAATACCAGTGGTTTTGTTGAGTAGAATTAAATTATGTTTGGATTTGATATTTCATAGGAGTTTGTTTAGTACACTACGTTATCTGTTGTGGCTAATGTTTAGCTTGTTTCTGTTGGTGCATTGTATCAACATTGCAATTACATTGAATAAATGGTGAGAAGTTGTAGTTAGAGGGAACAATGGTCCCAATGTGGTTGGTTTACCCTTAGGTTAGATAATTGAAGGTCTTTGACACCTCAAGTGGGTTCCCTTTGCACTATTCCACTTTTTCCTTTTATTTGAGAACCTGAATTTGTTATGTCTTAATATGCTTTATGTTTACAATATGTAAATTTCCACAAGGAGATAAGATAGATGAGTGACCAGAGGATGGATTGTAGCTTGTGGATCTAATGGGATATAAGTTTGAATTGAAGGGAAGCCTAACTAGATAATGCTCTCTGGTGGATACAAGCTGACATCTTGATTTGGGGAGTATCAGCACATCTAACTCTTAACCAATGCAATACACATCTTCTCCAAACATCATGAAGGTAGTTGGGTAGATTCTGATATCCCCCAAAGCTACCCTCGGACACTATTGCAAACAGTAAAGGTTCAATCCTTCTTGACTTTCCTCGGCCAAAAATACTATTCATTGGACAAATACTGAAACTGCGAAATGTAAAGCTGCTTTTAGGCAGAGAATTTTTGGTTGGTTTCTAATTCAACATTTTGTGGTTAGGTACAAATCTTGGTTTGCACCCAACCAGCTAGGT
Organism: Erodium maritimum; assembly: GCA_963921825.1. Taxonomy (NCBI): domain Eukaryota; kingdom Viridiplantae; phylum Streptophyta; class Magnoliopsida; order Geraniales; family Geraniaceae; genus Erodium; species Erodium maritimum. The sequence continues at coordinate 17,830,872 of OY997593.1, read as the reverse complement.
TTATGTATTGGGTAAAAACTACTAATTTCTTGGACAGAAGAAGTGATGAATATGTGTTGTAGTGGTAGTCAAAATTGTCGCCTTGCTTTATGAGAATAATACAGTCATTATCTTAATTGATGAGAGTGGTTTAGGGATAATGCCAAATTAGATAGATGCCTAGCAACATCAGAATCAAAATTAGTAAATGAGGATAAGCTTTTGAATTATAACTGAATGCATGATAATGAATCCCAAGGATTCGTGAAGCAGACCCAACACTGTTTGGGAAGTGTCTTCATTGTTGGTGTTATACTCTGCGATGTTTGAACTCTTTTATTTTGCATAAGACCCTCGCTCTATTCCAAGTCGAGCCGTCACAAGACTCAAACTCGAGAACACACTTATGTGCTGGTGATGTTTGAACTAGCTACAAGAATGACTTATACTATTATTGGTTTCAGATATCTACTCTTACATAAAGCCAATCTTTATTTTGTTTGGTCCGAGATCTTTATTACAAGTCATTTCTCTTGATGTTTTAACGAAGCTAGGTTATTATCTGACACACTAACATAGCTCCTAATTTCTGCAATGACTTTTGTTCATGCACATTGCAGGCTGTGGAAGACATTTTGGAGTTAAATGTTCAGGTGTTTGAGGGTCTTGCAACTGTTGAGGTGTGTATATTTTACTTCTTTTACTGTGTCTGTGTTAATATTATTATTTGACGATCAGAGTGAGGATGAGGCTTCATTTTGGGGTAGATGACAGAATGTTTTATTTGCAGTAGTATTGGATGGGTATATTTTTTTGTTCATCCAGTAGATCTCAGTCCCACCCATGTGAATACATATCAGCAGTCACTAAATGGGAGACCTAGGTTTCGGGTGTTTGTTTGTTGAAAATATTTGGTAGGCAATTATTGATAAAAAAAACACTGATAGAGATCATTTTGTCAAGAGTTGTTACTGTTTTATATCCAAAAGTGATGGGTAATTGTTGTTGTCCACTTTGTGTTCAGTTTGTGAAGCAGACAACAGCACAAGCTACTGGGGTGGCTTCCGGTTTGGTTGAGACCATACAAGGTTTAGGGTTCAAGCTACAAACATTGAATCTGAGCTTTGAGGAGGGTGAAGAAGCTGTACTTGCCTAGATCCAACCTCCAAAGGGCTGTTTCGAAAACATTAGTACCTCATGTTGTTCTTGTTAAAAATTGGATGTGTAAGTTTCTACATATGTAGTAATATCCTGATGGAGAAATTGTTGTATTGCCATAGAAAGCTTCTCTATCCAATTGTGATGATTCTATATTTACTGTAACCTCAGTAGAATTGGTGACAAGAATGAGTATGGATAATTCAAGTGAAGATTGGATAAAATTTAAATGACGATTGTGAAATGACCCACATGAGACTGCGGGTCCCGAACTGTGGAAGGTGGAAGGTGGACTGTGGCTCGGTCTGGAGATGGCGGAACTGGCTGTTTGTTTGTGTCGATAGCAACAACATTAGTGCATTTACTTTGTTGGTCGTGTGTTTACTTTTTTACCCTAGACAAAAAGACATGTAAGAAGTGTACAAGTAAGTTCCAATTGAGATTGAAATTATTATTGAGTCCTCTGAGCTTCTTCAGTCTGTGACATGTTTCATTCCCATACCTGTTTCCATGTTCACTGTGATTGTCCACGGAATGAGCTGTGAAGGATCCGTTTTCAAACGTAGACGAGTCCCGACAAGAAGCAAACATAAAACATGGTTAGTCATGTGCAAGCGCCCAAATATACGCCAAACACGCCTATTTATGCATCCTGCTAATATAGCTACCAAACACTCTGATTTGATAATTCCGTAGATCTCTTATCCTCTACAGCTGCACTCCACATCCACCCGGGACAAATCTGTCATTTCGCTACCCATCTTCGTCCACGCGGTGCCCGTCCTTACCGCACTCATCCCGTGATTAGTGGCCAACGAGCGGAAGTGCGCGTGCACTGCACCTCTTTTCTCTCTCTTGGTGAAAAATATAATTTTGCAGAATAGAAAAGTCCCCATCTACCCCACTCGCTCTCTCTCACTCTCACTCACAGCTCCACAAGTTTAAGCTACAGCTAAGCTTTTGAGGGAGTCATATACTCTCAAAAGGCCTCTGCTTTTTCACCCCTCTCTCTCTCACACACACCAACAGAACAGAACATCTCTTCTCAGGACGCCGTCATCGCAATGGCAGCCGGAGCAGGAGCGCCGTTACTGCTCATTTTGTTGTTCGTTTCTACATTGATGGCCGCCGGAGTTCAAGGGAGGCTCGACATCAACTTCTACAAGAAATCGTGCCCTCGATTCGAGCAGATCATGCAGGACATCGTGACCAACAAGCAGATCAACAGCCCGTCGACGGCGGCCGGCACCCTCCGGCTCTTCTTCCACGACTGCCTCCACAACGGCTGCGACGCCTCCATCCTGGTGTCGTCCACCCCCTTCAACAAGGCCGAGCGCGACGCCGACATCAATCTCTCCCTCCCCGGCGACGCCTTCGACGTCGTCGTCCGCGCCAAGACCGCCCTCGAGCTCGCCTGCCCCAACACCGTCTCCTGCGCCGACATCCTCGCCGTCGCCACCCGCAACCTCCTCACCATGGTCGGCGGCCCCTTCTACCCCGTCGCCCTGGGCCGCCGCGACGGCCGCTCCTCCGTGGCCTCCTCCGTGGAAGGCAGCCTCCCCCGGCCCTCCATGGCCGTCTCCCAACTCCTCCAGATCTTCGGCAGCCGCGGGTTCTCCGCGCAGGAGATGGTGGCGCTGAGCGGCGCCCACACCATCGGGTTCTCGCACTGCAAGGAGTTCAGCAGCAAAATCTACAATTACAGCAAGACCTCGCAGTTCGACCATCACTACAACCCGAGATTCGCGCAGGGATTGCAAAAGGCGTGCTCCGATTACACCCAGAACCCCACCCTCTCCGTCTTCAACGACATAATGTCGCCCAACAAATTCGACAATCTGTATTACCAGAACCTTCCCAAGGGATTGGGGCTTCTGGAATCGGATCACGCCCTGAATCAGGACGAGCGGACCAGGCCTTGGGTTCAGCTCTACGCCAGCGACCAGAACAAGTTCTTCCAGGCATTCGTAAAGGCAATGCAGAAGCTCAGCGTCTATGGCATCCAGACCGGCAGGAAAGGAGAGATCAGGCACAAATGTGACGCCATTAATTAGTTGTATCATCATTTTTACAAGTTCAATCGAGAAGAAGATCATCATCAATTCATCGGTTTCTTCTTATTGTTTTGTTCGTTGATTTGAGGTTGGACCTTATGTATACATACAAATATGTTTGAGTGAATTTGATAATCATGCCGTCAAGTTTGAATCGTACACATTTGCTCAGTAAATCCAGAAATAATGATCTCATATCTCCGTTCACAATCACTACAGACTACAGTGATTAATTAGTGGGTGGGTGTATGAGTAATTTAGACATGTTTATGGGTGTTTGGGATGGGCAGCTGATTGGGTTATTAAACAAATAGTTGATCTAATTTAAACAAGATTTAATGGTTTGGTGTAATTAATGTAGTACAGTTATGATGGACTCGGACTGGTAATAGAAAATAGGGCAATCAGAAAAAAGGTACTTTTAGTGGTGGACACCGAGTATTTTTTGAGAAAAGATGCTTATACAGTTGGACAGTTATAGGACTGGACTATTCTAAATCCAGCCCAGTTGAGTTGTGGCCCATTTAGGCCCAACTCAACTTGCCAGGCCAAGGCTTACTTATCATATTGTCCCAATTCTAGTTCTAGTAACCAAACGTGCCCCAATAAAAAGTCAAAATCAAAATTGGTGAACCGAGAGAGAGAGGAAGAGCAGAGCTACAGTAGACGACCATGGGGCTCATCACCCTCACCTTGACGGGCTGTGGTTTCCTAGTCATCGGAGCTCTGGAAGTTCTCACTTCCTTGACCCATCACCGTAACGCGTCCCCGTCTCTCTCTCACATCAAGACGGCGATCTCTCCGGAATTGAAGCGAAACACCGATCTATCTTCCTCCGCTCTGACTTTTCTTGCCGTCTTCTTCTTCTCCTTCTTCTTCGTCGTCAACTCTCTGGTTTCTATCTTCGACGCGGTCAACTCCAGCGACCGGGTCGGCTCGGCTCTCCAATTGCAATCCTTCGCCGTCGGTTCTCTCTTCCTGATTTACGCACTTCTGGGTCTGCTCAGGAATTCGATTCCTCTGCCTTGGTCGCTCCTCAATCTGGTCCTTCTCTTCGCTTTCGTCGAAGAGTTCGTGATGTTCTACCTCCAGAGGAAGGATCCGAGCGGAATTGAGAATCGGTACTACGACCTCTTGCTCTTTCCCATCACCGTCTGCGTCTTCTCCACAGTTCTGGCTCTCGGGTCCCCGTCGTCGAATCTGCCGAAGCTGTCCCGTGGGATTGGGTTGCTTCTGCAAGGAACATGGTTCCTTCAAATGGGTTTCTCGTTTTACTCCAATTTCATCGCCCATGGATGCTCTCTGACCGAGAAGAGCAGAGGGAACTTCACGATCAGGTGCAAGGGACACCCAGATTATCACAGGGGGAGAGCAATCGCCACGCTGCAGTTCAATTGTCATCTCGCTTTTCTGGTGGTCTTGGTTGTGGGTTTCTATGCGATCCTTGTGGACAAGAATGGGGCTCGCAGTGACCCCAAGATGTACAGGCCGATTGGAGCAGAATTGCAGAGTTTGGAGGGTCAGTCTCACTTTACTTTGGATTCTGATGGTGATGATGAAATTAGTGTAGAGGAGAAGCGCAGTGGATCTTCTTTTGAAGTTGCTATGAATGGTAATGGTTTGCATCAGTGAGGTAAAATCTAAAGATTGCTGCTTGTCATGAATGAATCATTACCAGTCAGGATTTAGCTTTATCCTTGTATACTATGAGTATAAGTGGCTCTTTACCATTGAGATTTTCTGTATGCTTCCAAGTCTTTGTAATTCACTCTTTATTAATGAGATTTTAAATGGCATACCTCTCTTAGCATGATTACAGTTTCAGTTCAATAGTGGTATTGATGGGTTGATTTTGATTCAAGAGCTTTGCTGTAGGCACAATCTATTTTCTTAAACCCAATATGGACATCAGTTGAAGGACAAAGAAACAGCCAATCTGGCAATTTAAAACACAATGGTTAGATTATGTTCTATAACACTATTGAAAAAATAGAGAAGAAAGTCTGTAATGGAGCCCTGAATTAACTCAACTTGAGGACCATCATGTTCTTCATATGGGAAGACCCCAATTTCATTTCGAAAATGTTCCAAAAATAGTCTCCAAGTTATATATTTTCTTCCAATACAGTCCTAAAATTCTGTTCTTTATTCCAATGCAGGGTACTAAAGTTAAGTTTGAACTTAGTTGGAACATGTTATAGTCCCGAACTTGGATCGAGTTATGGGATAGGTGTTGTAGCATTTCTGGAGAGAACGCTAGATCTCCTGTAACAACTAATCTAATTACTCTAACTAAGAACCTAAGGTAGCACTAACTTAAGATTAATTTCTGCTTGTCTTATTCTTCTGCCAATGCAGGGTACTAAAGATAAGTTTGAACTTAGTTGGAACACAACCGGGCTAAACTAAAGAATAATTGAATAAATTGGAAAGATGTGTAAATGTGAAACAAAGTCTAGTTTAGGAATAATTCGGAACAAAAGCATAACTGTGGAACTAGTTTGGGAAGTTTCCCATACTTCCATTTCATTATTTGTAAGGTTGTTTTCCGAATCTGCATCCAGTCTCCCTGTGCAGTTATTTGCTATGGATATAGTAAGTTTGATTGGTGGCATTGATTGCTCAGTTGCTTGTGTATGTTGTTTATGGTCACAACTCTCCCCTCCATGTATTTCTTAGATAGCTCAAGTGGCAGTCTGGCACTAAATGGAAACACCTCACTGCTCCCTTGTAACCTTGAGGGACAATTGGTGAGTATGTTAATAAGTTCATTTCTGACTTGCATTTAATGTTTTTAAGTGTCCAATACCTTCTGTGTGGGGAGATTTCATTGCTTCAAAATATTGCATCTTTTTACTTCATTTAAATCCATCTCTTGGTGCTAGCTCTATATGTGTTTTCTGTATAGTTGAGTAGCATTGCATTCGGTCCAACTTCTTCCGGGCTGCAAACAATTATTGCATCTCTGAAACTCATACTAGTTGAAAATTTTAGAACAAGAATGTTGCCCAAGTTCTATTAGACATGCTTAGTGTTAGTGAACCCTGGAATGTGGCAGAAACCTGAATCTCTGCTCTTCGAAAGAATTGCAGACCTCTACTGTCCATGTTCATATGTGCTGTTCAGCAACAAGTAATCCATTGGTAATGCCAAGACCCTAAATAGTAATACTGTGTATTTTACTGACAATAACCATGCTTAATACATTATTCCTTTTACAATGTAAGAAAAAATAACCAAAAATTTGTCACTAGATGACTTAATCTCTTTCTTGTAGGCATTTATTTAATTGTTTCCCTAACCCCTTCCTAGCCCTCCCAACCCACATCTGCATTGCGGAGATCTGACCCTTTAACCATTAGGGTGTAGTGTTGTACCTAAGAGAAGACCCTAGATTGCTTGATTTACGCGTGTCTTACCATATTAATTTTTTAACAGTGTTTATTTTTGTTGCAAGCATCTCTTCTTCTTTTTTTGTAGTTAATTTGGTTGCACACATAGCTGAACACCTTGCATAAAAGACTTGTGACTCTGACAAGACAATTTTAGATGCAAAGAATTGCAAGGCAACAGATGTGTGATCAGGAGTATAATTAAAGAGAACCCCCTTGTCTACCAAATCTGTTTTCTCCATAAGTAATGTCTCTCAGCACATAATCTATCACCAAATTTGATCAAAACATTAACAATGACCGAATCTCTCTCTTATTGCTGGTGGTTTTGTGTTCTTTTTTGCCATGCTAGCCTTTTCAGTTCAACCCAGACATATTGAGCATATTGAGCGAGTGTGGCCTTCCACCTTCCATCATCTCCTTGGAAGCCACAAGGGCCAGAGAATGACAGATCTTTATGAGCTCAAACAATATCTCCACAGGTTTGGATACTTAACCTTTGATGATGATGAGGCCACTGACAAGCATGTGGTTTGGATACTTAACATTTGATGATGATGATGCCACTGACAAGTATGGGAACTACTTGTTTGATGATAAGCTGGAGGCTGCAGTGAAACTATATCAGACCTTGAATCATTTAGAGGTGACCGGAGTTCTTGACCAGAAAACCATCAGTGACATGGAGGTTCTTGATCTCCTGGTTAACAATGAACAGCAAGCAAAATGGCAGGCTTCAAAGACCCATCTAACATAGGCCTTCCATTCAACAGCTGCAGCCAATGTCGGGACTCATGTTCTGAGGTCTTCTTGTGCACAGGCTTTCCATAAATGGGCCTCATTTCACATTCAACGAGGCTTCAGAAGGTGCGGATGCTGACATTGAGATAGGATTCCACAGAGGAGATTCATCCCTGTTTGATGGACCTGGTAAGATTTCAGCATATGCATATCTAGCACCCACAGAGAAAGGGTATATGCTTTTTGATGCAGATGAGAATTGGAGTAGCAACTTCCCAGAAAGCAAAGTTGAGTTGGACTTAGAAACTGTAGCTCTGCATGAAATTGGCGATCTTCTTGGTCTCAACCACAGTTTCCATCGGGATGTTGTCATGAATAGTCACTTCATGCCATGAACCACCAAGAGGGAGCTGCATGCTGATGATGTCAAAGCCTTTCTAGATTTGTATGCCATGTAATAAGCATTGGCAATGCCTAATCCATATATACAGGTTGCTGTATCCTACATTGAGCACTGTTTTTAGCAGCTAAAATAAGTGAAAACAATGAGCTATTTGCCAAATCAGTCAGTTTGTGAATAACAATGTAACTGAAGTTCATGATACCCAAATCTTTGGATTTCATTTCTAATTACATGTGTAGTGCAGCAAAGGTCTACCAAAGTTCTTCGACATTCTTAAATGTCCACTTCTCTTCTGCTTTTGTGATATCTACAGAATGTTGCATACAAACAGCATGCGTACTGAGCTCAGGATTACCAGCTCAGCAATAAACCATGTCGAGCCCAGCTATCTCCTCCTAATAAACTTGATTATTCCAACATTAAGGTCTGAACTGCTGATACCACCAACATTAACATGTGTTTGTCTCAAATGAACACGAACAAGAAGGCTGTCAAAAGGGCATAGTTTACCTTTACAAGAACATGGAAAGGAACATATTGTTTTTATCAATAACAGAGAAGCCAGATTTGGCATGAAAAAAGGTAACAAAATTTTTAGATGCATACAGATTAAGACAAGCTTATATAGTATCTCTGTTGTCCAGCGGTAAACATAAATCCTAGCCAGAATCATGCATCTTCAGGAAAACCTCAGAGCATGAACTACACTCTGCAGACTGTTCTTGTACAACAAAATTACTGTGCATCACTAAATTAACTTAACTAGCCCAGATGAGGTAATACATGTCTTGCTCTGCTACAGCTTTTTCTAAGGGTTCTCAGCATTAGACCTCAGCAGCCTCTCTGTATCTATAATTTGGCTAGAAGTGGTGGGATGTGAACGATAAAGCACAAACTTCTTCAACACCGAACTCAATTCAAGAACCAGAAAAGAAATGGTCTAACCAGTTCATCAGACTTACTGGTGTGGCCGTATTTCCAGTTTGTATGCATGTATTTCCATGGGAGAGAGAGCTACATGTCCTTCTGGAGCAACATCTCCAAACTGTTCAGAGTACCCTAGCATCTCAGTATCCTCATGAAGAAGATTCAAAGACGTTGCTTTCACATGAACCACTTCAAGTTCCTTGAACAAAGAAAACAAGTTCAAATGCTCATCTGCAGCACGCTTGCACTCTGATCTTCCTTTTCTGCAATACGAAGCATCCCAACTTCGCCTATGTAAGATTAGAGCGTGCCTAGCGTCTTCACGAGGTTGCTGAGAATACTTTGAAGGCCGAGGGACCTTAAAGTTTACTATATGCAAATCACAAGGTAAGGAAGCAGCTAAAGGATAAAAAGACCTTGGAACCGGCTTCACACCCACGTCTTGTGGCTTCTTGGCAAGAAATGCATGAAGTGGATGATTCAATTGAGCACCAACAGTATGTGAAAAAAGAGATGGGTTCAAGGGAAGTGAATTAGTAACAGGGTTAGAGGTAGAGGAAATGCTTGACTCCACAGCGAGGTGGAACACAACATTCATTGCCCGGTTATCCAACACTCCTTGCCCAAGACCACGCCCATCATCTCTTACCAAACGGCGATCAAGCATGATCTCTAACCATCCATCCTCGAGGCTTGCCACACCCAATGACTGTCTAGAATGGACATTGAATCTCTGACCATTTGATCCTTGGATGAATGCAAGGGCAGGCATAGGGTAGTAATTCCCTTGCAGTGGGATCTTATCGTAGGTCTCTCTACGACTCATCTGAAAACCATTCAAATCAGAATAGAAGATCCTTCTGTTATCAACGTCAGTCCGGTATCTAACTATCAATTCTTTGTCATTGAAATCTCTACCAAGAATCTCAACATGATATTCCTTCTCAATGATTAATTCTTGTATAGTGTTCCCTCCGTTATAAACGCGAGTGCTGTGGGAGATTGGTGACTTTTCCCATTGAGTCATTGGATAAGAGTATACTTCCTGCATCAGAGGTCCCTCTGACAGCACCATCTCCCCACCAGCTGTAACGATAGGCTCAGCTTTACCGGTTGGTTTGAATAGGTAGGCTCCACCTTCACTAGAGTATGTAGCTATTTCTTCACCAATAATTATATGGGAGCCATTTTTATAGCTTACTTTCTGCAATAACCCAAGTGTGGCATTGAAGGTGAGGGTCTGATGCTGGTTCTTGATTTCAACTGAATCACTTTCAATTTTTGAGCAAGAATATGGAGTGGGGCATGGTAGTGGATTGGACTGTGAGAGAATTTTCAGATTTGCCGGTTTGGCCTTTTCACATTTAGCAAAACCATTAGCAACATAAAAAATCTGCAACCCCATGGGAGGAATAGAAGCTTTCCAAAAGAGGCGATGCTTTCCAGTGAAATGCTTGCTTCTACCGTGCTCCAATTCAGGAGAAATTTGACTTTTAACACAAGTCCAGTTTGAGTCCAAAACAGTCACATCCGGTCTGTCAACTACAACCATTACAACCTCTTCTCTTGTCTGCTCCAAAGGATTGAAAAAGACTACAGGATGTGCAGTCTTTTCCCGAGCACTGATTGCTCTATGCACAGGCTGAACGTCATATTTTGATCTCAATTGTTCTGGCTCAAATTGAGATGGGCTCTGTTCAGATTTGTCATGACGAATTCCGAGCAGTACTTCAATGGCTTTAGACATGAAAAATTGCAAGTCCTGTAAAGAAGTGTGCATCCGAGATCCATAATCGAAAACTACGTGATCCTTTGCTGTGCCAGTGACACCATCATGATGCTGGAAAAGAGCCAAGTTCCTTCTTGCAGCTATCAACTTGTAGGAGAAACCTGTGGGGAGCTTCTCACATTGGGGTCTCTCACAGTAGCCAAGCAATAAAGACAGCAACATCTCGGAGGCCCTAAGTGTATTTTCCAATACCCGATCAACAGCCTTAAAGAAGGGGCGAGAAACATAATAACCACTCCAATAATCCTGTTGCCGGTCAGCATAAGTAAAAAAATCTCCTGACAGAGAAGGAAACCCCCCGATCTCAGCAGAGCCAAGCTCACCGGGAAGTGAATAATTTACTCTATCAGCTTCCTCACGAACAGTTCGAAAGTAGTCATCTAAAGTACCAAACTGTGCTTCTGCATTTAAACTGGGATTAGAATTGATGTAGTCAAATAATAACTGGTAGTTCCTAAACTGAGCTTCTGCTTCATCAATGCTGATATAGCGAAAATCATCACCAAGAGGAACAAGAAGTGTATTTGTTCGGTATAATGTAGACTTCTTCTTGTATTGATCTAGGAGTTTCAGTGCCCTCTCCTTGACATTTTCCTGGTTGGTCTCCACTGGATCTTGTCCCCATGGGCAAAGTTCATACACAAATCCACGCATTCGGGCAAAGTCAAACTGACAACAAATAGCAGGCTCAGGCCCACAAGTGTGTGGGATATCATATGAATAAAAAGGCATCATGTGGACAAAAATATCAGTAGTTTCCTCCGCATCCCAGCTTTGACGCCATATGTACTCCAAATTCTTATGCAATGCAAGTTCCTTCTTTAGCTCATAATGAGTCCTCTGAATAAGCATATTCTCGAAGCCCATACGGCGGAGAAGATATGCCATGGTAGGAGAGTAACCAAATGGATCTATTGCCCACGAATTTTTAGGGACAACTCCAATTGTGTCGTTCAACCATATATTTCCCTCTGTTATCTGATTACAAGGATTAAAGAAGAATCAAATCAAAAACTCAAAATAATGTTTAAGAATTTCTGAATATTTTGTTGCGATAAACCCACAGGCCAGCAGTTTCAGTATGCATCAACATGTATAACTCCTAGCAAGGGCCAACACAAAAAGATGAGATTTAAAATGTACATCTGAGTGTAACATTAGACATCTGTTGTGCCTTAACTTATATGCCGAGCAAGCGAACTATCTTCTTTTTAACAAGATTAACATGTGCCTATTATTTGAGAATGGCTCTAAACGAGATCAGCCAGTGACCTGCTCAATTTAGATCATTCAATACTTGGCTTCAACTTGTTATAATGGAGCTTGCGCTTAAGATTAAACTCATTTAATAAACGCTGAGCTGAAGCCCAACTCATGAAAGATCGATAATCTCATGAGTCAGCTCATTTACCAAATAATATCTTAATACAATTAACATTTTCATATGTATTCACCCCAGCCCGGCCCTTTAGCTTTTAGCAAAACTGTCCTACTTCTGTTTTTTTTAAATGTATTATCTTATAAGCTTCTCGAAATTTGTTAACTTTTTCAACCGACCTGAGCTGGGACCACAAAAAAATATTATCTTATATAGTTTGTTAATGGGGGAATTGCTAAAATGTGCTCAGATGAATTGAGCATGAACCAATAACTGCCAAGTGCAAAAATTGAACCTATGAGTAACCATATGAATGTGGAAATGTTAAAAACTTTTACAATCATCTCAGATTCGGCCGAGTTCATCATCCCGATGTCTGTACCGGCCAACACTTGTTTCGGATATGCTCTGTTGCCGATGATATCAGTTTTGTCGTCTCATCTTGGCCCGCATCGATTTTTGGGTGTTGCACGAAAATGGTCCGGCATCTCTGCAAATCCTCCGGCAACAGAAATCTCGTTACTTGGAATCTGTGCAAATTGTCCAGATCAGAAACTTGGGAGTGAGTTCGTTCATATTTGGAAGCCATCAGCCGACATGACTGTGAGCCGTTTGTTGCCACCGTCATCGAAGTTGGGCAGGTGGTTGTCGAATATTTGGCTTGTTCCCAGCTTCCAGCTGAATCGAGCTCGTCCACGAGTTCCAGTTCGGTGAACCGAAGGAGGGAGATGGAATGGTGACAGCATCATCTCATCATTTTTTAATAGATTGATTACATTTTTTAATATAAAAAAATCTGATGGCAAAATTGTTAACTTTTTTTTGTAGTGTACTAGTAAGTCATTTTGTTTAAAAACTTAACAGACAACTGTTTTTTAACATTTCCACGTTCATAAGGCAGCTCATAGGTCGTTTTTGCACTTGGACAGTTCGTTTGAACCCAATTCATTTGGGCACATTTAAGCAATTCCCCTTCATTAATTTACCGAGTATCAATTTAATGAAGTTATACAGTAGTGCTAAACAATCAGGTTACTCACTAGATGGAACCTATAAATTTAGACAGTTTTAACAACAATAAGAAACTTTTCAACATATATACTAATACTTATACAAAGATTAAGAAGTACCTGCTCAATTATGGCAAAATAATGTGAATTAGCCTGCATGAAGAAAGAGAGAGATAATATTGTGAGTGAAACCTCAGCAAATGAAAGATTAATTACCTTCTTACTTCAAATAGCACAATTATTATAACAAGAAATTGAAGAAAAAAACTTAAAATCAACAGAGAGGGAGAAAACATGTACAATGACCATAAAACAAGTCGAGGAGCATAACATGAAACCGGTTGTAATGACTTCGGATGACACGAGGTAAGTTTGGTACTATTTTAGGGGTAAAAACAAATAAAAGTTTAGGCATTGGAGTTACAGTATAAACTCATCCAGCACAAGTGCACAACTATGATCCAATAAATTCAACAGAGGAATGAACTTATCAAAACTGTCTCTAAATGTGAAAATAACAACTCCAGTCTTTGATGAGGTAGATTGCCTCAAAAAATCAAATTGAAAATCCGATTTTTAGACAATCCCATAAAAAACATTACCTCATCGTTCATCACCCAACCGCCTCCAACAATCTCAAGCTGCCCGTTCTTCACAAGATTGGTGAAAGATTCTTTTTTAGCATCTGATGAATCCCTCCACCACCGCTCCAAGTAAGACATCTCTTCCCATATAAACTTCCTTCGAGAGTCCTGCACACCCAAGTTCAAATAAACTCAATAGAACCAAAACTTAACAAGCACTTCATGGTTCTAAGCATTTCTAATCATCAATAAGTCAAGTTACTTCCTTTCTTCCTAAAATGAATATACTGATATGGCACACTCACATGTTTAAGATAGAAACAGATGAGTACTGTATACTGAACTAAATAAGTGATAAACTGAAGTAAATGACAGCTACAAAATCAGGAAAATAAATAACTAATTAGTATCAAAATCAAAGAGAAATGACCTTAGAGAGGGTGTCGACAATGGTGTCAAGAATATGGCGGGACTGGCGATCATAATACTCCTCGACAGTGAGCTTCCAACCGGGATCGTTATGCGAATGGGGCACCACAAAAATCTTCAATTTCTCATTGTCCCACTCGTTCCCTTTGTAGCTGACCCTCCATCCCTGCTTCCACGGCCCGCCGTCCACATCTGAGAACTCAATCTTGTCGTACAAATCCTTGGTCGTGATGTCGACCTTGGCGCCAGAAACGGAGACGTTGCCGCCGTCGGCCGAGCCGGATTTGCGGTAAAAGGGCTTGCGGGGTTTGGGGGGGCGGGAGGATCGGGACTTGAAGTGGGAGGAGATGGGCCTGGGGACGCCGTAGCGGATGAAGATGAGCAGAAAGAAGAACAGGGAGACGGAGAGGCCGATGGTGAAGAAATTGGTGAAGACGAAGTTGATGAAAGCGTTGCGCTTGCGAGCCTTCCGGGGAAGCTTGGATTTGGGGTTGGATGAGGGCAGACCCCAGCCTCCTCCGCGTCGGCTGCTACCGATGTAAGAGGAGATGGGCATTGTTGCTCAATTCCGGCGGAGATTTCGATGGTGCTGGCGACAAGTGAAGGAACAGAAGCTCTGGGTTTCGGCAATGGCGGTGAGAGGTTGATCCGGATCTGTCTGTTCCGGGGTCTGGATTGGGAGTGTAGACTAGAGTATGACTAATTGCAAGTGGTTGTGGCTGATAAAGGCGTGACTTTTGGAACAAGACGACTTAGACCGCGGTTGAGTATTGTTCGGGTCCCTTGCCATTAGGGTGTAAAATGCTTTTTTTTTTTTAACATTGCACGCGTATTTGTTGATTCGAATATAAATCTGAATGTTGTTATGTAATAATCAAATAAGTAATGTAATAATCATCTTAGAAACTTCCTTCTCCCTCCCCTAAGGTTTTAAGTCGTTGTTATCGTCCTCTCTTCTTCAGGCTTCGCCCCATCTATCCACCGTCAATTCACCACCATCACCACTTCTTCCTCTTTTTCCTCCAGCGATCAATCGGTCACCACCTGCGTCGCCGTCTACGCCTCCTTCGTCGCCTCCTTTGCGAATATGCTTCTCTCCCTGTGGTAGATCTGTTGAGGTCCCAAATCTTCTTCGTTGTCCTCCAATGGTCCAAGCTCATCAGAGGCATGACTTGGGTTCCAGCGACGAGATCGCGATGCATCCGATCATTTGGGGCCTCCGTGACGGGTCGTTCCAGCCCCCTTCACTAGATATAGACACTGAAACCCCTGATCGAGTTCATGGAGAAAAACAGGCGATGTCTGCTATACAGCCTCGTTAGTTCCAATGAGTTCCAGAAGGGAGAGCGGGACATTGTTGAGGAGACATATCACGTCCCAATGAGATCTGAAAGAGATCGATCCCTTGTCTCCTCCTTTTCATGGATACCTCATTTGATGTGTGGCATCATCATTGCTTCCCCCAAGGATCTCCACCGAGGGACCAACATGCTCAATAGACAACACAGGTCGATTCGAGTCGAGTCAAGAAAAGTGCAAGTTGTGAAAGTAGTGTGCCTTAATGTGAAAAGGGATCCACCCCCTACGGTCACTTGGATTAGTTGAACTTTTTTGTTATAGGCTAAGCATTTCGGGCATGTCCGGAACTATGCTTTACCCTTCTTTTCTAGTTTCAATTTTGTTACCACTCAAGTTCGGAGCTCCGCTCCTAGATGCATTCATCAGTAATTTGCAATTGGGAAATAAATGAATGGTTTCAATTCTAAAAAAAAAAGAAATGTAATAATTTGCAAGAGTGGTTTAAGAGTATATTATTTGTATCATATAAGAAAGAGAGCAGATAGAGTTTTGGGGCGACGATTAGGGTTGAATCTCTTTCTCGCTGCTAATTACTTTGATTAACTACATGACATACTTGATCTAAAGGTTTTTTCAAAGACTTGGTATCTCTGTGTGCTTTTGTAGGTACTAATCAGTGATAGGATAATGGTAACACGGAGGTAAAGAGCTAGACGGGGATTTGTTTTTTAGCAGGTGTTTCTTCTCTACAACAGAAGCGGAGCAAGTAAGGAGTGGTAGTGTAGCTCTCTTCCTTGATTTGTACGTCTGTCGATATTGTGCATCGGGACGACAATCAAAGGGACGAAGGCAGAGATCGGGACGACAAGTTCCAAACATCATCCTTGGGTTCCCGGTAGTGGCAAGCATGTCACCTACGATGTGTGACCGACACAACTTTCCTAACGCTTCAACGATCAGAGGGGTTGTTGGTGCTCGGTGATCAGACCGAAGGAAGTGTTGGGGGTTCTTCCTTAGTTCGATCATCTATGTCGAGAACAGTGGTGTCGCCTATGGGTGTCAGGTTTTTTTTGGTCGTAGTTGGGTTTTTTGGCGGACGATGACGGAAAGGAGGCCAAGGACGGAGTTGTGTGCGGTGGTGATGAAGCCACGGAACCAGAGGGCTTTATGGAGCTCGACGGGGCATCAAGAATATCGACGAGGGATGGAACGCACCCTCGTCTTCCCCAATGAGTAATTGGGGGTCAATGAGGGGTTCGCGGGTACTCCCACCATCGACCATAGGCTGGCATCGGTTCCACCAAGTATCGACCTGATATTCTCCAATCAGGTCAGGAATCAGCACTTTTACGTTTCTAAAGGTCCTCATTATCATTAGAGTGGGGACAACTTCAATTGGTTCCTCGTGAGGATGCATAGTCCAGTTGAGTCATCTCAATCCCTGGTTTCATGGATGGTCAGGTCGTCACTTTCGGGCTTCAGCAACTGATCCTATGGTCTCGATCGTTGCCGCAATACTCTCCTAGAGCATATCCGAGAGTCGATTGTGTTAGTCTTAGTGCCCGTAGTCCAATCGTAAATGTCCAAATGTAAATATCATTGTTAGCAATAAAATTAAAGCGACTTTATATTACTTATGTGTTGGAGTAATATATCGATGTGCGTTCTGATCTATGCCCACCATGTTAGTTTTGTGCCCTAGGCCAATCTTTTCATGTATGACATAATCATTTATCAATACATTGACACTTTTATTATCATTTTGTTAAATATTAAATGCATGAATAATCGACTCTTTCTAAGATCATCAAGTATGTGATTTGATAGTAAAACTCTTAGAAGAAAAAGAGTATTATTCCAATGATCTCTGGTCTTACCGATATACTAAGACTAGTATTGTCACGCCCCAAATCCGGTTTTGACCGGACTCGAGATGTGAACTAAGAATATTGTGAAGACCGCCTCGGTTTACAAAGTGTTTAATTATTTAAAAGTGTTCGATCGGAACGTCGAGGGTGAATTGTGGGTTTAAATCTCCTTTTCGTTCAAAAAAAAGAGAGGGGTTTTTGAATCAGATTTATTTATAAAAAAAGGCTAGACCGGGTAGACCCGCCCAAACCCGCAGGCCCGAGCCAGGCCAACCCGGCCCTGGTCTCTCGCGATTGGGCCGTGCAGAAGCCCGTTAAGGGCCCAACTATCTCCAGCCCGGGGTATTTAGACCCCAAATTAGGGTTTGCTGCTCACTTCTTCACTTCAGCAGCCTCACCTCCCTCACGTCCCGACTCTCACCCTTCTCTCCCTCGTCGTCGCCCGCCTCCCTCGTCGACCGTCCTTTCCCCTCACCGTCCCCCTTCCTCTCAATGCCGACCAGCCCCCACACCTCTCCGTTCAGACTCGCCACCGAGCCCATCCTCCTTCTCCGTTCACCAAACCACCACCGGCCTCAACCTCCACCTCTCTCCCTCCTCTCCAATTCACGCCACACCCGGCTTCTCGGCCGTCTCTTTCCCTCGCCGTCCCCGTTCAACCCCAAACCGCCGCCGGCGTTTCAGACGTCACCGACGTTCGTCTCTCGCACGGATCTGAGGCGAGTTCCCGCCGCCTTCCGCCGCCGCGTCCGACACCAACCATCCTCTCGTCACCGTCTCTTCCCACGACTTGAACTTCGCCCGAGAAGACGAAGACCACTCCGGAACCCGTGTGAAGAACGGAGGAGAGACAAATCGACTTTTCGGCAGAGTATTAGAGGAAGACCACAAGGTAGGGAAAGTCCTAACTCCTCGAGTATTTCAATACTAGTATGCCTATTAGGTTAATAAAATCGGAAAGGTCCTAGACTTTCATATAGGATGTGAATAACTAGAATAAACGTATTTCATTTACTAATAACGGATGTGTCTAGTAAGCAAGCTTAGGATGTGAAATCATTAGCATAGCTCGCTTTCAATACTTGGGAATTGATTTACTGGTAGAGAGGTCGTGATGAGCCCTCGGATTAGTTGTGTGTTAGCTTCACAGGTTTGTTTGCTAGTCATTAGGATAATCAAGAGTCTAATGAAACAAGATCGAATATATGCCTGAGTGCTTGAATGATCGAATGCATGCTTGAATGTCTGAGTCATTGGTTGATTGATTAAATGCTTAAATGTTTGAATGATTGATCGAGTATGACTGGTTGTGCCAAGGAGGTACGATCAGGTGATCGATTGACCGGTGGAGAGCAAGTGGTAAGTAATGGTAAGTGTAATTATGGGTATGAATCCGTGTGGTGTGTATTGATGAACGTGTGTGTCTCTATGAAGAGTTATGGACCATACGGGGCATTGGTTAGTGATTCTGCTGGATATTGGTTATGGACCCTGCGGGGCATTGGTTAGTGATTCTGCTGGATATTGGTTATGGACCCTGCGGGGCATTGGTTAGTGATTCTGCTGGATATTGGTTATGGACCCTACGGGGCATTGGTAGGATGATTTAATGATTATTGTTGATACGGTATGGAACCTACACCGTTGAGGAGTCCGGTGTAGGATGATAGAATGGTTACTTGAGATTCACCCGAGTGTGTGCCTCCTGCGGGAGCATTACCTCGGTTCCCGATGATCTATGGTCCTTTGGACCGAGGGACAATCCGACATAACGCAAGGACTATTATGGATCGGAGTATGGGATCCGACATGAAACAAGAACCTAGTGTTCCGGAGTACTGGGATTGAAGTTGTTAGCGTGATACTCACTTACTCTCATTTTAATGGTTATCAAATACTTGCAGTACTTTCCTTTTGATTTCTCATAATACCGTTACTCTTAAGATTTGGGTATTTTTTTTCCTCTTTAGTCTTTTCATAGTATGTTATTGGTTAATGGTATTAACTGCATATTGTGCGACCGTGCTAAAACCCTTTTATTACTAAAATGAGGCTAACCTGTTTATGATTTTCCCTACTGAGCGTAAGCTCACCCTTATTTGTTTTATTTGTTGTTTATACAGGCGTGATTGATGATTAGTAGGCTCGAAGCTCAGGAGCTTCCGGAGAGTCTGGGCTTGTTTAGAGATGTCTTGGTCATTGTATTGAACATCATATTTTATTTGCTTATTCGGAGCTTGACTCTTATTACAGTTTCGGAAACCATTTTATCGAGTTATTTGATTGGAATTAAACTTTGAATCTTACTATTGTTGAAAGGTTGCGTTTTATGTTATTAATTTATTCTCAACTCAAGTCACGTCTCGAGTCCGGCCAAAACCGGATTTGGGGCGTGACAAATAATAATAAAAACAGTATTTAACAGTAAATTTAAACGAAATCAAACTCCGAGTTTAGTTCCAAAATAAACAACTCCGGTAAATATGAGTCAAACGCTCAGTTCCAAACAGTAAAGAAAACAAAGTTTAGTACGAAAATAGAAAGTACGTCTCTACTACATGTAACCACCCGGACCCTCAACGAGCTCCCGAGCCCTGAGACGACCTCTAAGCTTACTCACCAACGAAACCTGTAAAACAGTAAAAATAGAGGGGGTGAACTTACGCTCAGTAGGAAAAAGTAGTAAAGGGAAAAAGGACTCATGTTTCGTCACCAAAATTCTTCATTAGTACAGTTGCTAAAAGACAACACATTTATAGATCAACAGGAATACAACTATTTGCCAAGAGAAACAAACGAAAGAAACACACGAGTACCAAAATATAGATAGTTAAACCATAAGACTCTGATCCACACACGAACTCAACATATCGTACCGGAACACACATCGGCTTAGATATCTTCCCGGAACACACAACATCGGGGTGAAAAAAATACATCATACCGAAATACTCCTCGGTCAAGATGTCTTCCCGGAACACACAGCATCGGGGTGAAACAAGTCTTCCCGGAACACGTAGCATCGGGATGAGACAACAATACACCATACTAGAATACCCATCAGCCTAGGTGTCTTCCCGGAACACGTAGCATCGGAGTGAAACAAGTCTTCCCGGAACACGTAGCATCGGGATGAGACAACAATACACCATACCGGAATACCCATCGACCTAGGTGTCTTCCCGAAACACATAGCATCGGGGTGAAACAACATAATAAACATATCGGACCGGCACACCCCTCGGTCGGACATCTTCACCGAAACAACCTTGGGGCCACAATAATAACACACAATACCAAACAAAACACATTACACCGAACTCATCTTACCAACCAAGCTTACTGACACAACTTACCGAACACGTCACATCGGTCTATCATTCACCCGATCATATCACAAGGTACCATCATATCACATTCAACACATTCACTCAACCAATAATGTCACTAGGCAACCATTCATATCACAATCATCATAATTCATATAGTTTAATAAGATTCTTAGACTAACCAAAGGACATACTATACACCGACAATTAAGGACGGATAACCATAATCAAACACAACCAACACGCAATCCTAAGGCTCGACATGGCCATTTCTACAGTGTCACGCCCCAAATCCAGTGTTGTCCGGATCCGAGACGCGACTTAGTGAAATATCAAATAAAGGCAATTTAAGATTAAAAAAAATAACTAACAAAGTTAACTAGTATAAAACAACGGAGTTAGAGTTTCTGAGTCTCGCGCTCAATAAAACACATAAGTTCAAAATAACCGTCTCGTCACTATGAAAATATAAATAAACAAAAACCGGACTCTCGCCAGCCCCATGCTCTGCGATGTCCTCTACTCCAAGTCATGACTACTACCTGTAGAAAACACAATAAAATAGGGGGTGAGCTTGACGCTCAGTAGGGAAGACCATCAAAACCTCCTTATCTCGAATTTACCAAAACGCTTTTCCATTAGTCAGAAAAAAAAATGACGAAGGTCTTAACGCTAACCGACATTTAAATCAAATGAAAGTCCAAACCCCTCTTAAGCTCGGATGCTCAATGTCCAATTATACCAACACCTATTCCACACAACGCCTACCCTTAGGACACACCACAGAACAACCCAAACATAATTTCCCAATACCTATTCAACGACAACCCCAAGTACCACCATAAACAATCCAATTAAGGCGTTCTCAAACACACACTCATAACCAAGGAAAGCATCCAAGGTCTCAACACAACAATATTCATCCACTTCAAGCAATCTTAATTAAGCAGCCCGTAGCCCTCGCACGGTCTAGGGAGCAACCCTCTCGGCCCGGCGTAACCGCACGCAACTTCCCTAACACAAAGTCAGGATAGGCGGTCGACCTCATCGCGGACGCAGCGTTTTACCGATCGACGGAAGGCAGGGAAATCGCCTATTCGCGGCCTCATCTCTCGCGGTGCTCAACACAACGTTTTACCGAGTGCTAGTCGGAAGGTAGGGAAATCACCTATTCGCAGGACACAGCGTTTACCGACTCCCAGTCGGAAGGTAGGGAAACCACCTTTCTCATGTAACCCAAGTACCCCAACCACAATACTCTACCGATTACGCGCCGGAAGGTACGATACACCTGACGGAAGTATTTCTCTCACACTTTACCGGCCGCGCATCAAAACAATCGCACTCACACTCACAACAGGATCACAACAAGTTTCAACGACCACTACAACCAATAGGTACACGCTCACCATCACAACCACATTTCAACAATCACACAGTCAACATGCACATACCATCACTTACCGTTACCACTCTCCACGTGGTTACCCTACCGGCTTTACCGGTATCCCCAAGCATTCCCAATCCAATATATTAAATAAAACAGAGTAAAGCACTCAAATCACAGATCATGCGTTCTCTAGTCAATTCTACCCGTTTACATGCTTATGGTTTATTAATCGGTTCAACAGCACAACACAATCCTACAATCAGCAGTCAACCCTACAGGCACTACCTGGCCCGATTCTACCAGCACGACAATTCCCAAGACAGAAACGTAAATGTTCGCAGTTCAATTGTCTACGCTAATTGTTCTCATCCTATATGCATACTATTTGTTTACCGATTATTAAGTTTTCCTATATGCATTCTAGTTCGATCGAAATGAAACGGGTTGAGGAAATCCCTACCTCTTGAAGAACTAGCAGCGACGTCTCTTAGCTGCTGAAGTCTTGGCCCCACCGATCTTCTCTACTCATGGGGTAACGGCCTGGTTTAACAACAAAAGGGGCGCATCATTCCCGGCTCAACCCGTAACGGTTCTCAGATTTTAATATGTAAGTCCAAACGTCGCTTAAAGTCCGAAAGTCAAATTAATAATTAATTTATTTAAGTAAAACTGCTCTGACCCAAGCACAGAATCGGGATTACGACGAATCGGGTTCGAGCACTTGAGCCCCAAGCACAGAACCCGGTGCACATTCCCCGAGGCACTGGTTTCAAGGCCTGATTCCCAAGGTACAGTTTCATGGCACGAATCCCGAGGTGACCGATTCGCGCCGGCGCGAATCGGTTTTGAGGGAGCTTCGTATCTCGGCTGTGAGGGAGCTTCGCCGGCGCGAATCTCAGATCTGAGATCTGAGAGCTCCGGCAAGCTCCTCCACCCTCGTATCTCGGCCACACAGGCTCGCTCGAGCTCAAAACCTGGAGAAGAAGGGACGGAGAAGACGGATAAGCCGAGGGGAAGTCTCACCGTAGATGGGTGTCGCCTGAAACAGGCGCGATGAGGTTCGATTTGACGACGACGAAGTCGAGTCGTAGCGACTCGAGGAAGAAGAAGGAAGGAGGAGCAGGGTGTTGGGGTTCTCTGGTACGTGGAGTAGATCTGGAGGTCGTGGAGGTAGGTGAAGGCCGGGCGAGGACGGAAAGCTCGCCGGCGACGGCGAACGGGGATGAAGATGGCGCTGAGAGAGAGAGGAGCAAGAGAGAGGACGAGAGTTGTCTCGGGTTCTATGCGCGCGACTAAGAGATGAAGAGGCGAGTGTGCGGTTTTGAGCTAGGGTTTCGAGGTGTTGGGCCAACCTTCACGGGCCGCGCCCTTTAGTGGCCCATTTAACTCCGGTCCGCCTTTATAAGGCTAACTTCTAGGGTTTTTCTCTCAGAACCGTCTCTCCCTCTAATTCGATCTCCTCCTTCCTCTCTGTATCGCAGCCACAGCCCCGATCGCCCTTCCTTCTTCTTCTCCGATCCTCTCACGACGCTGTCACTCTACATCTCCGGCTGTTCTCGTATCCTTCCCCCTCTCTCCGTCCACGCAAGTACCCGCCGTCCGTCCACACCCCCGACCATCCTCTTTCCCGACCTTCCCCGCTCCCGACCCTCTCGTTCCCTCGGCCGTGGCTTCCCGTCCGCTCCGGTTACGCACGCCGGCGTCGCCGCCACCAGAGAGTGAGCCACGGAGCCGGGAGCGTCGCAGCTCCGTCAGGACCCTCGCCGTCCGGATCTGTTCCGAGGAGTTTCACCTTGCTCCTCCGCGCCCACGGCCGCCACCTCAACCTCCCCGTCGTCGTCCTTGTCCTCCACGGTGAGTCGCAACCGTGGGGCTGGTCGCCGGCTTCGTCGCCGGTGGCTGGTCGGTTGCACCACCGAGCTCCTCTCTCCCTTTCCTCTTTCTTTACTGTTTCTCGTGCTTGTGCTTGTTTAGCTCGGGTTATTCTCGGATCTGGGAGTACTGAACCAATTTTCACTCTGGATCTGTTTTTGTTGGAACGAATCTGAAGCTCTTCAAAATAAAAAGAAATTAATTTTAAAGAGTGTAAAAGAAAAGGTTTTCAAAATGAAAGAACCAAGTAAAGCAAAAAGGTTTAAAACCAGATTTGTTTAAAGACAGTTTTGACTTGAAACGAACTGGAATCGATTTTGGAAACCGAACGAATGAACTGGACGCTAATTTGAACTTGGAGCGGGACAAAAGCGGAACGGGAATCGGTCACCTCGGGATTCGTGCCATGAAACTGTACCTTGGGAATCAGGCCTTGAAACCAGTGCCTCGGGGAATGTGCACCGGGTTCTGTGCTTGGGGCTCAAGTGCTCGAACCCGATTCGTCGTAATCCCGCTTTTAGCCCGCTCGAGTCTAAAAGATAACTTTTGAACTTAAAATGAAACCGTCGTAACCTTTCAATTTAAATTGTGAAACCGGTTTTAATTGTGGCTTTCGTTTTAAATTAGAGTCCGGCTTCGATCGAAGAAAAGACCGGAGTTAAACACAGACGCGGACTTCACCCTAGAAGACGGTGTTGGCCCGGTCGACAGCAGCTAGGAGACGCTGCTGTGGTATCGTCTTGAGGTAGGGAAGTAGTCTCACATTTTCCTTGCCCGAAGGAGTTCCGGGAAGGTTGTTTCACCTTTGCTTTGCCCGAAGGAGTTCCGGGAAAGCCGTTTTCTTCTATCCTTTGCTTCGCCCGAAGGAGTTCCGGGGAAGTTGTCTCACCTTGTTTCACCTTTGCCTTGCCCGAAATTGTTCCGGGAAGGCTGTTTTATCTATCCTTTGCCCGAAGGAGTTCCGGGAAAGAGATTTAGGCCGTTAGAGATTCTGGTATGACTATTTGAGAGCGTCCCGTGGTTAGTTTGACTGTTAATAGTTGTGCTGTTTGGGTGGTTGTGAGCATGGGTTGGTCTTGAGTTGAGGATGGTGTTTACGAGTTCCGTTAGAAATTAGTTGTGTGTTGTACTAGTATGCCCTAATTGGACGGTTACCCGTGGTGGTGAGCGCTTGCTTATAACCTTAACTACTTTTCCTACTCAGCGAAAACTCACCCCTTACTTTGTTGTTTTTCAGGTTCTAAGCGGGAAGTGTACTAGCTGGATGCTCGATGCTTGGGAGCTTACGAGGGTCCTAGGCTAGGTAGTCTAGAGACGTACTGTTTTATTTTGAACTGTTTCACCGTTGGTTCTTTTTCCGAGCTGTGACTCGTGTGGTGATTAAAGTTTTTAAAATTATGAGATTAAAACTTATTGGCTTTATTTTCGTTGAAAATTTATTATTGTTTTAGTTCACGTCTCGAGTCCGGTCCAAACCGGATTTGGGGCGTGACAATTTGGTATCAGAGCCTGGTTTCATTTGAAAATGTTTTCAAACCTCGGACCGTAGGTCAGCTAGGTGGGTAGAGTTAGGTGTTTGAGTTTCGGTGCGTCGGTTACGCAATTCGGAGATGACCTAAGCGTATAAACGAGACGAAGAGAGTCTCGATTGGTTGTTGGTTGAACTGTTGAGTATTGTGGTCCTTGTTTATCTGTGCAGGTTGTGTTTTGTGTGCCCGCTTAAGCGGATGCCTAGAGTAATTTACGAACTGGTCATGCCCGATTTTCTGCAGAAACTGAAGTGTATGTACCATCACGGTTTGGCTATAGGGGCCACTATAGCTGGACGTGAATGGGGGGATGTTAGGTGGTTACAACGTAATTCGGGGACGCCTGAATCGGGTTGTAACGACACGATATCGACATGAATGTTTTGATGAAAATTGATCGTGCTAAAAAAAACTTAACTCCAAGTGGTTGTTGCCTAATGTGAACTGTTTGTGTGTGGTAAGTTGTTGAATTGTGTGACTTGTGTGTAAACTCCCTTACTATTTGGTGATTTGTGTGACTTGTGCAATTTTGCTGTTTTATTTGGCTGGTATGTGTGACGCACTAATATGCGAACTTCTCTGATTGGGTGTCTTTCTGTGACTATACTACTATACTTAGTATATTATTAGTACGAGTTTGACTGTTTGGTCCGTGTGTGCACGTTAGTTATGTTAAGCGCGTTGTTCTTTAAGAGTAAGGAACTCAGCGTGGGCGTTACTCTTGTGAAGAGTACTTGCGTCGTGGCACCTCGAAGTAGGAGAGGTAAACCGTTAGGGGCACAAGTGCCTGGGTTGCTACCACTAGGGAGGTTAAGAGGAGCAACACCAGCAGGTTCCCGGGCTGCAACGGACGGAGGTGCGAGGCCAGAGTTACGGCGTGGACCTTTGCACCAGTTTGGGTGGCCGTCGAGGCGAATGGATGCAAGAAGTTTGAGAGAGGGCCCCGAGCCTGGAGTTTGGGTCAAGATGGATAGATGGAGAGGATTTAGAGGTTTTTGAGAAGATTTGATGAAGAACTTGACCAAAGCTTCCTTTATTCTCTCTCTAAATTTCGGCTAGCATAAGAAAATAACTGAATTTTGCTCTAAAAAAGGCTTTAAAACCTAATATTTGTGAAGTCTAAAGTGCCCCTTAGCTCTTATCCACTCAAGACTAACTAAGGAGGGTCAAAAGGGTCTTTTTAGTCCATTTTCTTCCCTTCCAAGCTAACATGGACAAGTGTCCATGTGGGGACCACCTTGTCCTTAATTATTTCCAGCATCTCTAATTTAATTAAGTTTTGTAAAACCCCACATACGACTAAGAGGGTATTATTTTTAAATTTAAAACGTTGAGGTATCAATTTGCAACAGATAAAGTTGGAAAAAAAAGAGAACAAAAGGGATTTAGGCTGACTGGGCTGGTCAGGGGCGAGTTGGGCCGGTCAGGGACGAACTGGGCTCAGAGCACGAAATTTGGCCCAAGTTCACAAGGAGAGAACCCTAGCCCATCCTTGTACCTCTTCTTCATGCGTCAAAGCATGCGTCACGAGGAAAACCTCTCCGCCCCCATTTTCCTCTCTCTCTCTCTCTCTCTCTCTCTCTCGTTGTTTTCTCTCAGAATCGCGCCGCCCACCCGAAGCGATCCTTCGCCGTGTGCGGATCGACGCACGTCAGCGCTGAACCGAGCCGCCGGAGACCCCTCGACCCTTCATCTCCTCCGGTCGTGATTCATGCAGCGACGGCGACAAAGACGTGACCACGGTTCACACCTCCGTCGTCCCTTCCCATTACCCCGACCACTCCGCCGAACCTCCCTCTTCCTGGCGACGCCAAGGATGGGCACAGGCTGGACTACGCCAGCCAGAACTCTCCTCCGGTAAGTGTCCTTGCCAGATCTGAGGCGGAGAAGTGGAGGAACGCGTCAGCCACCGCCGCAGGGCCTTGGTCTCGTCAGAGCCCCGTCGTCTCTCTCGGCCGTCGCCGGACTTCCCTCTGAAATTTCCCCTCCGACCATCGTCGCCGCCGGAGAAGCCCTCGCCGCCATCTTCGTCCTCGAGCTCGTACAGAAGAAACGAGCTTGGGCCAGAATAAAGGTGAGAGTGGGCCTTGGGCCAGGATTGGAAAAGTGGGCCTTGACCCGTACTGATGGAATGGGCCTTAGGACAGGCCGGGTCCGGGTTCAGACCGGTATGGATACTGGTTCAGGTCCGGATCCGGGTCAACCCGGTCCAAAGATTAATTATTATTTAAAAAAAATCAGATTTAATTAAATAATAAATTAATTTATTATTTGACTTAAAAGTGGGTTTTTTTAAAGGACGTTTTGGACTTTCGGATCTGATTGTAAGTTTTAACTGCTAAAACCCAGGCTTGGACTTTACCCGAGACCTTGGACTTCTTGGACTTCGCCCAAGAAGACGAAGACCACTCCGGAACCCGTGTGAAGAACGGAGGAGAGACTGATCGACTTTACAACATAGTATTTTTAGAGGAAGACCGCAAGGTAGGGAAAGTCTAACTACTCGAGTATTTCAATATTAGCGTGCCTATTAGGTTAATAAAATCGGAAAGGTCCTAGAATTGCATATAGGATGCGAACAACTAGAATAATTGTCTTTCAATTACTATTAATCGGACGAGTATAGAAATGCATGATTAGGATGCAAATCACTAGTGTAACTCGCTTTCGATACTTGGGAATTGATTTACTGGTAGAGAGGTCGTGATGAGCTCTCGGATTAGCTGTTGTGTTAGGTTCACATGCCTGATTGCCTAATTTGGTTAAGTTAAGAGTCTAATGCAACTAGATAATTCGTTTGACCTAATATGAATACTTGATTGCTTAATTGTGTATTGAGTGAATGCTTGAATGTTTGAATGTTGAACTTGAATGCTTGAATGATTGAATGGTTGATCGAGTTTGACTGGTTGTGCCAAGGAGGCACGATCAGGTGATCGATTGACTGGTGGAGAGCAAGTGGTAAGTGATGGTAAGTGTAATTATGGGTATGGATTTCGTGTGGTGTGTATTGATGAACGTGTGTATTTATATGATTGGTTATTGAACCATTGTTTGATAGATCCTGCGGGATACCGGTTAGAGTACCCACATTGTTGAGGATTCCGGTGTGGGGATGGTTTATGGGAATGGTTATTGGTTATCCGGTATGGTACCCACATCGTTGAGGATTCCGATGTGGGGTAGTATCATAGTCGGTATCCGGTATGGTACCCACATCGTTGAGGATTCCGATGTGGGGTAGTATCATAGCCGATGGTTATTGGTTATCCGGTATGGTACCCACATCGTTGAGGATTCCGATGTGGGGTAGTATCATAGTCGGTATCTGGTATGGTACCCACATCGTTGAGGATTTCGATGTGGGGTAGTATCATAGCCGAGGGTTATTGGTTATCCGGCATGGTACCCACATCGTTGAAGGAAGTGCCGGTGTGGGGTAGTATGTAAAGACCGGCAAAATTAAAAGAAGCAAATTGTTATTTTACCGACTTGAAACGTCGAGGTTGGAAAAACGAGTTGAAAGTTTTAATCGTTAGCAAAAGCAAAAGAAGAAGAAAGAAAAAGAGGGTTAAGGGTCGGACCGGGTCGGACCGAACCCGACTGAACAGACCAGACCCGGCCAGCAACCCGACCTGGCTAGACCCGGCCCGAACAGGCCCGTTTCTTGCGGCCAAGTCGGACATTTTGCGAGACAGTGTCCCGTCGCAGGTAGAAGGACACCATGGTCGAGGGTCCCACAGCAGACAGCGAGGGCAAGAGCCCCAAGACATCATCAGAGGGCCCCGCAACAGATGACTTTTCCACCACCCTCGAGAGGAGGACCTCAGACTCAGTAGGGCGGAGTGAACGCGATTGCCGGGTCCCGAGCAGAGGAACTTGTTTACGATCATGAGATCGGTTAGAGCACTTGGTTACTTTTTAGACTTTGAATATTACGTTTGCTGACACTTGAGTGTTACGCTTGTTGGTTTGTTATGTGCCTTTTTATGTTGGAACGAAATTTTGAGAATCGTTAGGCCACTCGTACCTTAACACATTGATCGAGAGTTTGAATTATCATTTAGTATCGATGTGAGTTGAAGGTGGATTAACATACCGTCTCGTTCCTATGAACATGTCGTACTGGAAGTTCCCCTCCCTCTTTCGAACGTGTTGATCAAACTTTAAGAACCGGGTTGGGGAACACCAAACGTTCATCAAATGCTATCAGCATCGGACGTCCGAACGGAGGAAGGCTACGGTCTGATCAATAAACAGTTCGACCCTTTACCGGAGATGACCGAGTGACGATAAGATCAGAGTAGCGCAGCGGAAGCGTGGTGGACCCGTAACCCACAGGAGCCATAATCTCCAGCTTCTTCTACCCCCGCTATAAGATTTAGTTCATAGAGTCGAACCTTTGAGACGACCCTTTTGTCTTGACACACCAATGAACAAGCGAAGAGTGGATGAGTGTGTGCCGTTTGTGAGAGATTAGATTAGAGTGTGTTCCCTACGTTCTTTCCAGAGGGACCGAGCGGATTGCCGCCAGTTCACGAATTCATCGCCGGATTTGACCGGAAGCCAGATACGACGCTGCCAGCCTTGGACCATGCAGATTCACGCCAGCAGAGAGACCGCGCCGAACGTCAGCCCGAAGAGCCAGAAAGACGAAGGACCTGTCCGAGCGCATCGCCGAGGAGAATGCAGCACGACTTCAAGAAGGAGCGGAGCGGAACGCTGAGGAGGCATGAAGATCACTGGAAGATTGACAGCATCAAGATCAAGAATCGATACGCAACACCTACACGACTAGTTCCAGAAGAAGACGGTCAACAACGACGACACCAAAGATCGAATCATGTGACGGATCAAGAAGAGAGTTCGTGTCGCGCAACAGCAAGAAGACGTGTTCGAGAGTCACATCATTCGCGCCGCACCGTACAGCCAAACGACATGAGAGATACAACGATATCAATCGCGACCCTTTCAACGGAGCATAATACAGAGAACGCGAACCGAGTACCAAGAAGAATCTTTGTCGATAAGGGAAGGACGAACGCCAACGTCCCGCGAAGACTAGTGCCACCGCTAAGTTTATGTCAGAAAAGTGAGAACACCTCACGCGTGGATTCGAAAACCTCTAGCCAAGTGCGACCACCACGAGCTTCCAGGCCAGTAACAGGATGGCACCGAACGAAGCATCGTACGGTAGGTCGGCTCGTGTGCTGTGCATGACACAGTGAAAATTAAGAGTTGATCAGTGACTGGCGCTAAGTTGTTTGGAAGAAGTTTGAAGAAGTATGTGCCAGGTGCTCCAAAGACCGTTCAAACCTTTGAGATTTCAGTACGTGTGGAATACTCTTTAAAGTGGTGATTGGGATGGAACTAATGATAAGTTGGTTGATTGGTGGTGTGTGAGCAAGTGTCAACGATAGAGAGACTATCACCGGTTGGTTAAACCTCCGATGGGCGATCTTGGTTTATGTTCTAATGTCGAGTGTGGTTATCGTAACGTTTGGGTTGTGTCTCGAGGGGCGCCTACTTTAGACTAAGTGCCAGTAAGAGGTTCTAATGTTCCTTGTGGTTGTGCGTCGTTCGTCCGACTAAATGTCGGTAGAGTACGTGGTTTACTGAACCGTGCACCGGTTATGAGAACCTTTGTGATGATGAATGCTTTTGTGTGTTACTCCCTCGTTTTATTTCTGTTGGTCGTGACATGACCATGTTTGAGTTCCATTGTGAACTAACCCTGTGTCGGTTACTGAAGAGAAACTGAGAAGTTACTTCTGTGTGTAGTTCCGACCTTGTTCGACTTACGAGGTTTTCCGATGCGATATCTATACCGACGGGAGATCCCGGTGCAGGATATCTAGACTGATGTGTCTTTGACGTTACAATGTCTATACCGAGGTAGGTAACCAGTATGGGACATCCAGGCCGTTACTTGTTCTTCATTAGTGTTTCGGTGTTAATCGACTCGTTGCTTTACTCGGTGATTTTTTTGAGTTTTATTTTTTAGGCAGAACTAGAACCGTTGCCTAGCGTCCTCCACGTATCCAATTGCGGAATTACACCACGGATCCCTCTCTTGCGAGTTTAATCAGACGCTCCCTGAGGTAGGGGTAAGTGGAGCGCGTGCGTGTTAATTTCGAGGACGAAATTCTTTTAAGGGGGAAGACTGTAAAGACCGGCTAAATTAAAAGAAGCAAATTGTTATTTTACCGACTTGAAACGTCGAGGTTGGAAAAACGAGTTGAAAATTTTAATCGTTAGCAAAAGCAAAAGAAGAAGAAGAAAAAAAAGGGTTAAGGGTCGGACCGAACCCGACTGAACAGACCAGACCCGGCCAGCAACCCGGCCCGAACAGGCCCGTTTCTTTCTGTCATCATCTTGGGCCGTGCGGCCCAACTCCGCAAACCCGCTAACCAGGCCCGGAAGGAGACAGCCCAAGCCCGTATGGGGCTCGAGTATAAAAGGACAAAGATGAGGGCTGAAACCCTAAAAACCGTCGCTGCCGCTCTCTTCTACTCTGATACCCAAGTTCCTCTCCCTCTCTACCCAAGCTCGTCGCCGGGCAGCTCCTCCCTCCCTCGCCGCCTTCTTCTCCGGTCAGACCTAGTCACCACCACCCTCTCCCGGCTCCCTCTCACCAGGTCCGACCAACTCCGGTCGTCCTCTCTTCTCGCCGGACACCCGCGTCTCAGACCTACCTCTCCCCTCTCCGTCCAACCTCGACTCGCCACCGCCTCCATCTCCCACCGTCTTCCTCTTCTGCGTTGAAACCCAACCCCGCCGGTACCATCCTCGTCCCTAACGTCGCCGGCGCTCGCCAGATCCGGTGAGTCTCGCCGGTCCCGTCCGTTCCTGAAGCGTCGATCTTCACCGTACTTCTCCTACGGTGAGAACCTCTATCACCGCGAGGGTTCGGTCGGTACCGTCATGCCGGTAACCGGCCGGGCTCAAACCCGAAACCCTTTTGTTTTTCCTCTTCCCTTTATTTTCTCCGTGCGTCTTTGGATCTGTGTAATGGGGAAAGCGAAGTGTATTTTTTTGGTTATTGACTATTCGAAACAAAATCAAAGGAAAATCGAATAGAAATTGAAACTGAAATCTTGTGGATCTGAACTGGTTGAAAGCGAAACCAATTGAAACTGAAAAGAAAATCCTTTTTGAAACGAAAAGCAGTTTTAAACGAAAAAGGGAAAAGACATCAATTTTAAGGGAAATTTTGTTAAAACGAAAATCAGATCTAAACCATTAAGGGCTTGAAATCAAATTGGTTTTAAAAACGGTTTTGAATGGTTGAACGTTTGGACTGGTATTCGGATTTAGAACGGGATTTTAAAGTGGAGATGCTGAATCGGGTGCCCCAGGATCCGTGCCTCGGGAAACGTGCACCGGGTTCTGTGCTCGGGGTACGAGTGCTCGAACCCGATTAGTAGTAGTCCCGCTTTTATCCCATTCAAGTTTAAAAGGCGACGTATTGAATTTACTTGGGCCTTATATGTTCTGAGTGCAAGTTTTACCTGTTAAAATCAGATTCGGACTCCGCCCGAGAGCTTGGACTTCGCCCGAGGAGACGAGGCTAGCCGGACAGTTGTTGATAGGAGTATTTGTTCGTAGGAAGACCACTAGGTAGGGGAAATACTAAACTTCTCGTGCAATTCAATACTTAGTATGCCTATTAGATTAATAAAATCGGAAAGGTCCTAGAATTGCATATAGGATACGAATAACTAGAATAATCGTCTTTCAATTACTAATAACCGGACGCGTCTAGTAAGCATGCGTAGGATGTGAATAACTAGTTTAACTCGCATTCTATACTTGGGAAATTGATTTACTGGTAGAGAGGCCGTGATGAGCCCTCGGATTAGTTGTGTTTGCCTCACTTGCATTGTTTGCTTAGTTTAAGATGAATTAAGGGTCTAACGAGACTAGATAAATTACATGATTGAATGATTGATTGAATGCTTGATTGAATGCTTGAATGCTTGAATGATTGATTGAATGCTTGAATGATTGATTGTATGCTTGAGTGATTGAACGATTGAACGGATGATCGAGTATGATTGATTGTGCCAAATGGTATGATCAGGTGATCGATGGACCGATGGAGCGTGGTTGGTAAGTATGATGGTAAGTGTGATTGTGAGTATGAATCCCCTGTGGTGTGTATTGAGAATTCATGAACTTCTAAGTTTGATCGTGCAATGTGTTGACCTGTTGGTCTCTTGTGTTTGGTTAATCCTGCGTGATATTGATTAGAGGACCCTGCGGGGCATCGATTGGTTAATCATGTGGGATATTGGTTGTGGACCCTGCGGGGCATCGATTGGTTGATCCTGCGGGACATTGGTTATTGGACCATGCGGGGCAGTAGGATGATAGAATGGTTACTTATTGATTCACCCAAGTGTAAGTGTCCTGCGGGAGCATTACCTTGGTTCCCTATGACATATGGTTCTTTGGGGGCATTCCCAATGCATGTGCCACCTCTAGACCGAGGGAAAATCTGATATGATACGAATATTCTTGTGGATCGGAGTATGGGATCCGAGATGATACAAGAATCTATTCATGGATCGGAGTATTGAGGACTCGAGCTGTTGGTGTGATATTCACTTGATCCCATTTTAGTAGCTATCGAATCTTTACAACGTGTTTCATTTATTCCCCTGGAAGTTACCGCTATCTTTGAGAATGCGATACTGTTATTATCTTGTCTATTTACCGCATTATTTTGGATTAAAAGCATTAATTACAATATGGCCATCATTCTAAAGAAATTATTATTAAATTGGAGGCTAACTGTTTATGATTTTCCCTACTGAGCGTAAGCTCACCCCTATTGTTTTATTCGTTGTTTGTACAGGTGTGATTGATGAGTAGTGGATTCGAAGCTCGGGAGCTTCGGGATAGTCTGAGTGTTCTGTCTTAGAGACGTTGTGGGTCTTTATATCGAATCATATGCTTTTACATACTGTTTATAGAGCTTGACCCCTCATTACTTTTGAAACACATGTAATTGAGTATTTTATCGGAACCTCGTGAGTATTTATTTGTTTTTTTTTATTCTTTTGTTATTATTTAATTGTCAACTCAAGTCACATCTTGAGTCCGGCCAAAACCGGATTTGGGGCGTGACATAGTATCATAGCCGGTGGATTGGACCCTACGGGGCATTGATTACTGGACCCTGCGGGGCAATTGGACGGTTTACCCCGCGGGGATTGATTACTTGTTATTCACCGAGTGTGTGCGTCCTGCGTGAGCATTACCTTGGTTCCCTATGACATATGGTCCTTTGGAGACGTTTCCGGGAATTACAACGATAAACGCTCTCATGGGTTGTTACCGGTGACCCGATGTACGTGCCTCCTCTGGACCGAGGGAAAATCCGACATGACACAACGAGTATTGTGGGTCGGAGGGTGGCGACTTCATGTCCCACGGCATTTATCGAACGCTTTATCCCTCTTTGATTATTTAAGAAATGCATTGATTTCTTTATTTCCCTATGATTGTTGATTGACTCCTTTTGAATCGTTGAACACTAGGTTTACTCCCTCATTTCAATGTATTCACACTACTTCGTATTTTGAGATTTAACTAAAATGGAGAAACCCTACTTGTTAAACTAAAGGCATGCCTAGTTATGCATTTTCCCTACTGAGCGTAAGCTCACCCCTATTGTTTATGACTGTTTTACAGGATTGCGTGATGACTAGCGGACTCGAGGCTCGGGAGCTTCTGGGGTCCGGGTGTTTAGAGACGTTGGTCGTACTTTCTGTCATCAACCCTTGTTGAGTAGTTCTTATGTTTTTTTTATAAACCCTTGTTAAGGGATTTTTATTTGAGAACTACTTTGGAGGATTTGTGGTTTTATTATTGGTACGTCATGGTTAAAACTGCTTTTCTTTAAGTCACGTCTCGAGTCTGGGCAAGAACCAGATTTGGGGCGTGACAATTTGGTATCAGAGCCTGGTTTCATTTGAAACAAGTTTCTTTGTGAACGTGTTTTCAAACCTCGGACCGCACGTCAATTATGTGGGTAGAGTTAGGGAGTCTAAGCTTTGGTACTCAATGACGTAGTTGGAATTACTCGATACGTAGAGTTGGAATGATGACAGTCCTCGTGACTCGAACGCCTTTGTAAAGGTTTGAACTTTTAATGGTACGTGATTTGTTTTACGCGTGTCGTAAGCTCTATTGCTATGCCTCAGTGATCTGGGATGCCTATGGTTGAGATCAAGGTTGGTCTAACGAGCGATGATCGAACCGCCATGAATTGATTGATTAGTGAGCCGTTTGTGTAATTGCGTTGCCACAGTGTTAGGCAGTTTCATCATTCAGCAATTTGAAATATTGGTTTGTTCAATTGATTGACTTGTTGAGGTATCGAGTTCCTGACCTATTGAAGTGTGAAACGGTTAAAGTGTGAAATTTTTGGAATTTTGACTCGGTTAAGACGTTGACTGTTCCTTGGGGATTAAGGCTGGAATGTTAATCATATTTGATGACTAGTGAATAAAGGGTATAAACTCGAGTGGGACTGCGGTACTTTACTGATAAGGTGTACTTTACAGAGCACGAGAACTCTTGATTTGTGTATTTTGAAGGGCATGAGAACCCTGTGTACTGAATTGTGTATTTTGATGAGCATGAGAACTCGGTGTTTCGAATACCTTGTGAAATTGATTATTAATGGTCTCGCTTAAGCAGGTGGTTAATGGAAAATACGAATAGGTCATGCCGAAATTTTTGTAGAACTGAAATGTTTGCACTATCACGGGTTGACTCAGGGGCGCCATTGTAGTCGAGCGTGATGGTTGGATGTCAAGTTGTTACAACGAGATTCGGGGACGCCTGAATCGGGTTGTAACGACGTGTGATCGACATGAAGGCTAGATAAAAGTTATAGAGTTAAGAACCTTTGGGAAGGAAAGAAATGATAAGTTTTAATGAAATGGATCGTGTTACGATACTAGACCACGTATTTTGGGAAGATACCCGGTTGAGGGGTATGCATGTTGCCTTGTGCCTTGTGTGAATTACTTGAGACTATTCCTCCTGTGGGAGTTGATTGGGTGATTTGATTGAACCCTCATGTGGGAGTTGATTGGTTGATTTGATTGAAGCGCTGATTGCTGT
Organism: Erodium maritimum; assembly: GCA_963921825.1. Lineage (NCBI taxonomy): Eukaryota > Viridiplantae > Streptophyta > Magnoliopsida > Geraniales > Geraniaceae > Erodium > Erodium maritimum. The sequence continues at coordinate 17,794,602 of OY997593.1, read as the reverse complement.
GTGAGACGCACGAGGTGCGGGATTCTTTGTCTATATAAATATCATATATGACTATACTACGTATGATTATACTATTTATGTCGATCCAAGCGAGATCCATATGAGACGCATGAGAACGTCATGATATGATGAATCGGACCGGTTGTGTTAAACTGAGAGATGAACCTATATGTTATAAACACGGAGAGTATACGAGATGTCACATGTTTATATCCCGAGGGATACCAGAAGCCGCCCAGTTGTGGGGCAGAGCCAGACACCAGCTGTTGGTCTAGTAGGAGCAGCGAGCGCCTAGGGTGCTGCTTCCAAAGAGCACCAGAGTTTGAGGATAGACCGGTAGGGTCACCACCTAGAGTTTTCCCAGTCGCAGAGCCGACTCAAGCGGCCCTATTGATGAGGTGGTTTGCACAGTATTAGCAGCGCTCAGCATGAGACTACAGCACCGGCACAAGAGTCTGTGCCTATTGCCGATGCAGTCACTACCGAGATGCCCGGCCAAGTGGAATAGTTTTGTTCCTCGAGCAAACAGTTGGAGCATCTGGGCTGAGACTACCCGTTGAGTGAGGGTTATACGAATCGTTCCACAGGTCGATCTACGAGAACCAATAAGAGAACATGCTGCCATAGCAGCAAATTCTTCCACCCCCATCAAGAGGAGGACCTCCGATGCGGCAGGGCCGAGCGTACATGATTACCGGGCCCCGAGTTGAGAACTTGATACCGATCTGAGATCACTTTAGAGTACTTGTTACCATTTACATTTTGGATTCCGTGTCTACTGACACTTGAGCATTACACTGGGTTGTATTGGTTCGTGATTACTTATGATTCGAACGAGTTTAAAACTGTTCAGCCCACCGGTATTTTAACACCCGACCAGAGATGTGGTAGTACCGACTAGCGTCATTGGGAATTGAAAAGTAGAGTAACAGACTTAGCCACACTGAAGGTTCTTTTCATTCTCCGATAGTGTGGATCGAATTTTAAGAACCAATTGTTGAAACCGTAAGCGTTCATCGAGTGCTATCAGCAGCGAACGCCGAGCAGTGAAAGGCTGCAGCCTTGACCAGTAAACCGTCCGAACGGTCACAGGAGATGACCGAGCTACGATAGATCAGAGTGGCACAACAAAAGCGTGGTGGGTCCATACCCACGGGAGTCGTAATCTACAGCTTCTTCTACCCCCGCTACAAGATTTAAGTTATAAGATTCGAACCGTCGAGACGATTTTGTTTCAAAATCCCAGTTAACGAGCGAAAAGCTGCACGAGTGTGCGCCGTACGTGAGGAACTAGATTACGGTGTGTTTCTTATGTTCCTTCTAGAAGGACTAATCGGTTTAGCGCCAATTCACACGGAACAAACGGATAACACTAAGAGTTAATCAGACGACTTTCCCAGCGGAGAAGAATACGGAGAATGCGAGCCGAGTACCAAGGAAGATCTCCATCAGCAAGAGAAGAACGAACGTTGATGTCCCGCGAGGACGAAGTATAACCATGAGGTTACGCCCTAGAAGTGAGAACACCTCACGTTGAAATCCAGCTACAAATAGCCGAAGGCGATTACCACAAGCTTCCAGGCCAGTAACAAGATGGCACCGAACGAGGAATTGTATGGTAGGTCGGATTTTGTGCCATGCATGGGCACAGGGAAAGTTAAGAGTTAACCGTTGTTGGTTTTGAATTATCGAGTAACGAATGAAGGAACCACACCGGTTTCTGAACTGTGCAAATTATCGAGATCTCAGTACGTGTTGATTACTCCTTAAGGGATGACTTGGGTGGAGTTGACTATAAGTTGTCTTGATTGACAGCTCGTGAACGGGTGTCAACGGTATAAGGAATACCGCCGGTTGGGATAACCTTTGACAATCGATCTTGGATCGTGTTTCGCAGTCGAGTGTATTTATCGTACGTTTAGTTTGGTGTCTTGAAGAACGCCTACTTTCGACCAAGAGCCAGTAAGAGGTTCTATCGGTCCGTGTTGTTGTACGTCGTTCGTCCGACTATGTGTCGGTAGAGTTCATGGTGGTACTGAACCATGCACCGGTTTTGAGAACCGTTGGTTCCTTGATATAATGATTGGGTGAGACAAATTGTGATGTGGTTTGATCAGGTTGAGAATCTTGATAAGGTTTACCCGGTGTGACATGCTGCTACGTTGGGCAAGTGTACCAGTTGCTTGATTGAGGTACGCCTACCTTTCCATGAGATGTGATGAAACGAACGGTTGTTCCAAACCCTGCAGTAGTAATGGGAACTTTTGTTTTGATGGTAGCATCTGGGTGTTACTTGCTGGCTTTGTGTGTTATAGGTCGATACATGACCTTATTGACGTTCCAGTGTGAACTATTCGTGTAACGATTACTACAGAGAAACTGAGAAGTACATCTGCGGATGGCTCCGTCCTTTCCCGACTTTCGGGGTATTCTGGTAAGACGCCCATAACGACTGAAAATTCCGGTATGGCATGTCTGAACCGAGGTCGTTCTATCCGGTGTGATACCGGTACCGTTGAGGATTTTGATGTGAGGTATCTACATCGAGGTTGTTTCTGACGATCCGCTGTCTATACTAACGTTGGTTTTCGTTATAGGTTGCCAAGATTGTTATCTGGCATTCCTCAATGTCTGAGGGACAATCGACTCGTTGCGTGTACTCATTGATTTGTTGGGTTGATCTAATTCGTTTCACGTTGAAAATATGATCTGTTAAGTAATATCGTTTGTAAACGTCAAGTATGATTTTGGGTATTAACCTTGGGGGATGTTACGAATTAGTTGTGGTTGGCCTTGACTCGATAGTGTTTGAGTTCTGTTGTGGTTAAGCTCTGGCAGGATACTTGTGCCGACGGAACTTTCCGGTGGGGGATATCTAGGCCATTGCCTGAGTTCCTTAACTGTTTGGATGTTTTCGGGTTGTATGTTACTTGGTTTGCCTTGAATTGGTATGAGACGTACACGTTGAGATTCTGAATCTTTGGGTAAGACGGTTAGGCACTGCTAAATGATACATTTGAATAACTAGCGTGAACTAGTGAAGCACGATTATGTAAAGATCGCGTTAATTCAGGAACGGTCGAGGACCATTCAGAGCTGATAGAGGGATTACACTGATGAAAGGCGTAGGCCTCTTGAGTTTCAATTGATGATCAGATATGTCAGAGAGTGAGCCTAAGAAAGACCTTTAACGGTTCGACCGCGACGGAGGCAAGTCGGCCCCGCAACTTATCGTGCATTTTGAGATCTTCAGGAAGAACTAGAGACGTCGCCTAGCGTCTCCCACGTTCCCAACTACGGAAGTGCCCTTGGATCCCTCGCTGATGAGTCTAGAGCAGGACGTTCGCTGAGTTAGGGTTAATAGGAGCGTGTTCGTTTTAAATTTCGAGGACGAAATTCTTTTAAGGGGGGTAGACTGTAAAACCCCACATACGACTAAGAGGGTATTATTTTTAAATTTGAAACGTTGAGGTATCAATTTGCAACAGATAAAGTTGGAAAAAAAAGAAGAAAAAAGAGAACAAAAGGGATTTGGGCTGACTGGGCTGGTCAGGGGCGAGTTGGGCCGGTCAGGGACGAACTGGGCTCAGAGCACGAAATTTGGCCCAAGTTCACAAGGAGAGAACCCTAGCCCATCCCTGTACCTATTCTTCACGCGTCAAAGCACGCATCACGAGGAAAACCTCTCCGCCCCCATTTTCCTCTCTCTCTCTCTCTCGTTGTTTTCTCTCAGAATCGCGCCGCCCACCCGAAGCGATCCTTCGCCGTGTGCGGAGCGACGCACGTCAGCGCTGAACCGAGCCGCCGGAGACCCCTCGACCCTTCATCTCCTCCGGTCGTGATTCATGCAGCGACGGCGACAAAGACGTGACCACGGTTCACACCTCCGTCGTCCCTTCCCATTACCCCGACCACTCCGCCGAACCTCCCTCTTCCTGGCGACGCCAAGGATGGGCACAGGCTGGACTACGCCGGCCAGAACTCTCCTCCGGTAAGTGTCCTTGCCAGATCTGAGGCGGAGAAGTGGAGGAACGCGTCAGCCACCGCCACAGGGCCTTGGTCTCTTCAGAGCCCCGTCGTCTCTCTCGGCCGTCGCCGGACTTCCCTCTGAAATTTCCCCCCCGACCATCGTCGCCGCCGGAGAAGCCCTCGCCGCCATCTTCGTCCTCGAGCTCGTACAGAAGAAACGAGCTTGGGCCAGAATAAAGGTGAGAGTGGGCCTTGGGCCAGGATTGGAAAAGTGGGCCTTGGGCCAGGATTGGAAAAGTGGGCCTTGACCCGTACTGATGGAATGGGCCTTAGGACAGGCCGGGTCCGGGTTCAGACCGGTATGGATACTGGTTCAGGTCCGGATCCGGGTCAACCCGGTCCAAAGATTAATTATTATTTAAAAAAAATCAGATTTAATTAAATAATAAATTAATTTATTATTTGACTTAAAAGTGGGTTTTTTTAAAGGACGTTTTGGACTTTCGGATCTGATTGTAAGTTTTAACTGCTAAAACCCAGGCTTGGACTTTACCCGAGACCTTGGACTTCTTGGACTTCGCCCGAGAAGACGAAGACCACTCCGGAACCCGTGTGAAGAACGGAGGAGAGACTGATCGACTTTACAACAGAGTATTTTTAGAGGAAGACCGCAAGGTAGGGAAAGTCTAACTACTCGAGTATTTCAATATTAGCGTGCCTATTAGGTTAATAAAATCGGAAAGGTCCTAGAATTGCATATAGGATGCGAACAACTAGAATAATTGTCTTTCAATTACTATTAATCAGACGAGTATAGAAATGCATGATTAGGATGCAAATCACTAGTGTAACTCGCTTTCGATACTTGGGAATTGATTTACTGGTAGAGAGGCCGTGATGAGCTCTCGGATTAGCTGTTGTGTTAGGTTCACATGCTTGATTGCCTAATTTGGTTAAGTTAAGAGTCTAATGCAACTAGATAATTCGTTTGATCTAATATGAATGCTTGACTGCTTAATTATGTATTGAGTGAATGCTTGAATGTTTGAATGTTGAACTTGAATGCTTGAATGATTGAATGGTTGATCGAGTTTGACTGGTTGTGCCAAGGAGGCACGATCAGGTGATCGATTGACTGGTGGAGAGCAAGTGGTAAGTGATGGTAAGTGTAATTATGGGTATGGATTTCGTGTGGTGTGTATTGATGAACGTGTGTATTTATATGATTGGTTATTGAACCATTGTTTGATAGATCCTGCGGGATACCGGTTAGAGTACCCACATTGTTGAGGATTCCGGTGTGGGGATGGTTTATGGGAATGGTTATTGGTTATCCGGTATGGTACCCACATCGTTGAGGATTCCGATGTGGGGTAGTATCATAGTCGGTATCCGGTATGGTACCCACATCGTTGAGGATTCCGATGTGAGGTAGTATCATAGCCGATGGTTATTGGTTATCCGGTATGGTACCCACATCGTTGAGGATTGCGATGTGGGGTAGTATCATAGTCGGTATCCGGTATGGTACCCACATCGTTGAGGATTCCGATGTGGGGTAGTATCATAGCCGATGGTTATTGGTTATCCGGTATGGTACCCACATCGTTGAGGATTCCGATGTGGGGTAGTATCATAGCCGATGGTTATTGGTTATCCGGTATGGTACCCACATCGTTGAGGATTCCGATGTGGGGTAGTATCATAGCCGATGGTTATTGGTTATCCGGTATGGTACCCATATCGTTGAGGATTCCGATGTGGGGTAGTATCATAGCCGATGGTTATTGGTTATCCGGTATGGTACCCACATCGTTGAGGATTCCGATGTGGGGTAGTATCATAGCCGATGGTTATTGGTTATCCGGTATGGTACCCACATCGTTGAGGATTCTGATGTGGGTTAGTATCATAGTCGGTATCCGGCATGGTACACACATCGTTGAGGATTTCGATGTGGGGTAGTATGATAGCTGAGGGTTATTGGTTATCCGGCATGGTACCCACATCGTTGAAGGAAGTGCCGGTGTGGGGTAGTATCATAGTCGGTATCCGGTATGGTACACACATCGTTGAGGATTTCGATGTGGGGTAGTATCATAGCCGAGGGTTATTGGTTATCCGGCATGGTACCCACATCGTTGAAGGAAGTGCCGGTGTGGGGTAGTATCATAGCCGGTGGATTGGACCCTACGGGGCATTGATTACTGGACCCTGCGGGGCAATTGGACTGTTTACCCTACGGGGATTGATTACTTGTTATTTCACCCGAGTGTGTGCGTCCTGCGGGAGCATTACCTTGGTTCCCTATGACATATGGTCCTTTGGAGACGTTTCCTGGAATTAAAACGATAAGCGCTCTCAGGGGTTGTTACCGGTGACCCGATGTACGTGCCTCCTCTGGACCGAGGGAAAATACGACATGACACAACGAGTATTGTGGATCGGAGGGTGGCGACTTCATGTCCCACGACATTTATCGAACGCTTTATCCCTCTTTGATTATTTAAGAAATGCATTGATTTCTTTATTTCCCTATGATTGTTGATTGACTCCTTTTGAATCGTTGAACACTAGGTTTACTCCCTCATTTCAATGTATTCACATTACTTCGTATTTTGAGATTTAACTAAAATGGAGAAACCCTACTTGTTAAACTAAAGGCATGCCTAGTTATGCATTTTCCCTACTGAGCGTAAGCTCACCCCTATTGTTTATGACTGTTTTACAGGATTGCGTGATGACTAGCGGACTCGAGGCTCGAGAGCTTCTGGGGTCCGGGTGTTTAGAGACGTTGGTCGTACTTTCTGTCATCAACCCTTGTTGAGCAGTTATTATGGTTTTTTTTTATAAACCCTTGTTAAGGGATTTTGATTTGAGAACTACTTTGGAGGATTTTATGGTTTTATTATTGGTACGTCATGGTTAAAACTGCTTTTCTTTAAGTCACGTCTCGAGTCTGGGCAAGAACTGGATTTTGGGCGTGACAAGTTTATTTGATAATTAGTCTCTGTTTTTAACGAAAGTTGACTTTTTCACAAGGACAGTCATTTATTTGAAAGGAAACGACCCAATTAAGCTAACCGTAACGACGGCTAAGCTTTTTGGGTCCCAGAAAGGTCCCGAATGACTCCCAGAGTCATCGATTGACTTTTCTGGCCGAAAGTCAACTTTTGCCCGAAATCATCGATTCAACTGGGATCGGCCGTGGGCGGTTCTTACAAGTATGATGCTGGTTGATGATCACGTTTTACTGATCATTCATATTGGATATGAAGTCAAATCATAGATGTCATTTAGGGAAATGATATTTGATAACTCATTGTGAGAATACTACATAGGAACAATCATGAGTATTTCTCAGTACCGTAATATGACTTTAGTCCTTTGACCTTATAGTCATCATGGATTTCTACATAGTTCGTTGTGTGTTTTGACGCAGTTCAACGTTGTCTTTAACCGGACAACAATAAATATTGTTGTTGAATACATAATTGTCTATGTGAGGAATGTGAGCGACTGATAAGGGATTTGTCACTCATGTAAATATGAGAGATATCGTTTGGGCCCCTTGATAAGTGAGACTATATAAATGCATGGCCATGCGAATCGATAATGAGTTATCACTTGCAGCCTACTTAAGATCAAAAAACTAACGATCGAATAAAATAAGGATGACGATCCTATGCCTTATATTCGATCGAGATATCGATGAAAAAGGGATTAAGATATTAATGGTAAAAGGTTAAATCGGATTAACGATCTTCATACAACTTTGGGAAGCCATAATGCCTTGCTAGAAGTCAATTATGACATGTGGACGAAACGGGGATTTCGGGCTCACTGCCAACATTGTATGAGCCTACAGGGTCACACACAACAACAAGCCCAAATTCGAGTTGGACTATTGAATATAATTATATTATATTTGATATAATATAAATTTATTCATTACTCATTTTTAATTATTAATATAATAAAATTATATTAGGTAATTATATGAAGAAGACATAATGAAATAAATGTGTATATATATAAGTATTTATTTCATTTAAAACTTTGGAATAAAACAAATACATATAACATTCATTTATTATTGTTTTTAAATTCAATTAATAATTTTTTGAATTTTAAAATTCAAGTGGTTATTTTGAATTCCACTACTACTAAAACTTCTCCACGTATCTGATTTCATAACCCATTTTGTATTTTCGAAATAAGATATAATGGTTATATTTTGAGAGAGTTGTGGAGAGAAAAACATAGAAGAAAAGAAAGAAAACGAGAGAAAGTGACTTATGATTTTTGGTGCTAGCACACAAAGGTTTGGGGAAAGCTTGTTAATGTGGATACCTGGAGAGGATGGATTATTTAGAAGACGTCTCGACATCGTCAAGCAATCAAAGTACTCTTGGTCCTTGTCTCGAACCAGGCTCGAAACTACAAGAGGTAATTTTCATTTTAATTTTGTATGTCGGTTTATTCTGAATTACATGGATCTAAAGGGTTTTCTAGGGATTTTATTAATTCCACTGCGTTTTTGGCACCCTAGAATCCTTCACACCATGCGAATAGAACCATAGATCGAGATAGAGCATACTCGATAGGTCCTTAGTCAACAAAGTTTCACTAGAAGCGACTGGTATGAAATATGGCTCTTTATGGCTTATGTTTTGTTAGTCATTGGAATGGGATTATGGAGTCTGATCATAGATATCATGTGGGGCATGATATTGGACGACACGCCCTGAATATGTGCCATAGATTAAGTCATGAACATATTCAGTGTCGTAGCTTGTCATGTATCCTTAGACTAAATAGTCTTTATGATCGATATGCAGTCAACAACTGAGTTTGACTTGAGCCTAACGTTGACCGTAACATGGCTTCCATAACGGCCAGGATTGCCTTGGGGAAGGGCTGCATGAGTGACACGAAAGACGGTTAAGAGATTTATCCCTCATACTGAGGTATGCGAAAGATATCGGTTCTCGGCCGCTTGATCGAGAGTGACTGAAAGAATAGCATGACCATGCACATGATACTGGGTATTATATATTCAGTCTTCTCACATATCAAGGAATAGTGATTGAGAATAATCAGGATGACAACTCTATGCCTTATCTCAATTAGGATATCGGTGATAAAAGGATAGTGATATAGACGACGGAAATGTTAGAATCGACATGGTAGATTCGTTATGTAGTGTCAGGCAATACTAAAGTCTCGTTAGTTGCCACTTATATAGGATCAAGTAAAAATGGATTTTACGTTGATCTATTGGCATGCATAAACCTAAGGGGGACACCGGAGGATGAAACTCATTGATACATTTATGGAGAATGGTCAAAAGGGAGTTGTCTCGGGACATGACCAAAATTGGGTTTTGGGTCATGTGCCCATAAGTGAATAGGACTTTATGGATCGAGACAAGGCTTGGAGTCTTGGGATTAATCACGTTGGATAATGTTGGACATTTCCGGTATGGAAGGTTTGGAGGCGATGAGCGCATCACGGGACCTCGTTGGGAATGGCCACGGGCCATGTTCCAAGAGGCTCATGAAAGGCCCATGCAACCAAGGCCCATGGAACTAATTAGTCAAGTTTTGATTAATTAGTACTAAGTAAGCAAGACAAGGATTAAGGTGTTGGTGATTCACCACCTAACCCCATCTTGTCTAGCCATACTTAGCACCATACTTATCCTACTTACACCATGCTTGTCATATACTATTGTTTATTATGTTGATGGGATTTAATTGGTTTAAGCCATCCTTTTCCAACATAACAAACACAAGACACAAATAGGAAACAACATTTTATCTCCATTCTCCATACAATTTCGGCCAACGATTGTTCTTCCTCCATATTTGGTGTTCTTGAGTCCTCTTTAGAAGAACTATGTGGCTTTGATTCCCAAGTGGATACATAGGCGTCTTGGAGACTTAAGCCAAATCATTCTTTACCCGGTGTTCTTGTATTTGTATGAAAGTGCTGATTTTTTTTCTTGTGATTATAATCTTTGGTAGTTGATTCATGGTTTTAATGGTCTCTTGGTTTTATTTGTCATTCTATCGTGAGTATGTGTTCATACCCTCCAACGAGACCCAAAAGATTGTTGCCTATTCTGATCATGGGCTCGCTTAGCCATATCCCACAGTCTTCAATAGTTGTACCGGTTGCTTCAAATGCTATTGCAGCATCCTCTTGGCTCTTGTCGACACCTTTGGAGCACTTAAGTGAAAGAGTATTTTTTCAGTTTCATGTATGTCCCACGATGTGTGGATTTATTATTTTGTTTTTACAATTGTTTTAGTTGTATTTTGTCTCTCCTGGGTGACCCGTTTTGGGTCAGTGTCACCAAGTATTTCTTTTTATTAATATATTGGTTACAATTACAGTTAAAAAGAAATAAACAATTTAATAAGTACGATAATCGCATTGTCTAGAGTCGTTGTAGTTACGGGTGGATACCTGGTCCGAGCCGCATCTATTTTAATTCGTTTACATATGTGCATCTAATCAAGAGGTTTTTGATCCCACCCATTGGACCGAATTTTAAGTTTGGATCCCTCCGAATGAATTCTAGGTATATTAGATCTGGACTCGCGATATTCAAATCACTCGAAACAAAAACCAACTTCCGCTCTTATCTTTCATTCCACGCCTACAATAACCTAATGGCTCCATCGTCTTTAAATCCTAACTGTCGAACTCAAATTAACTCTCAATACATCCATTGTTAACCACTACAAAGATGTTGTTGAGGTATGTTAGAGCATGTACAATGGAAAGGCCCTTAGTGAGTCCCGATCCCTGAGTCCCGTATGCTGACTGAACAAAATAGTGGGACTTGGGACTCAGAATAGTGGGTGTTTTGCAATGAGAGGCTCACCGTGAGGCTCACTATTGTTAGTGGATGCTGACTGGATGCTGAGTGGTTAAATAATTGATATTTTGCTGTTTTATTTAATTCTTTATCAGAAATAATTTAAATTATATAAAATTTAAATAAATGTGAAAAAATAATTAATGATAAAAAATAAGAATGATGAATAGAAACAGTGGTTGGTTCAGACATCAAACAACACATACCTACTTTGTGGACTATTGTGTAAAGTTACCACAAACATCATCCCTTGTTTGTAAATCTTTTCATCATCATATTCATATAATCATATGGATGGGTTAATGATCTCAACTCCATATCCATATATGAATGATGAATAGAAATAGTAGGAGGAAGCATAGGCATAGCCATAGGAGCTGTCATAGAAAAAGAAAAAGGAAAAGACAGTGGTGTGCTGGTAAATAGTAATGGGAGCCATAGGCGGGTCCAGAAACTTAGTTTAGGGTATGCCACTCATAATGATAAAGTGTAAAATTAAATTAAAGCCGGTTTATAGAGTCATATAGTATGACTGGATTTCCAAATGATATAATTTTCTCATACAAACTCCGATTATAACTCGTAAGATATCAAAACGAATGAAATTCAACTATCTACAATTTCCATATTTGAATTTCAGTAAGAAAAAAACATTACATGAACTCATACACGTCATGAAAGTCAAATGGTCAACCATATGCAATCCAGTTCGCCATGGGCAGAGCGCTCTGGGCAAAACATACAACTAGTCATACTACATGTACATGAGTTATGGAACAAACAGTCAGGGAAACACCATTCGTCGGACATATGCATTTGAAGAACCTAAAAACCAAGTCTTTTTTCCTTTTTTTTATACAGAACTTTGTTTAAGTTCAATATTCACATTTTACAACTTTAAATATTATAATGAATAATAACATAGGTTAAGTTTAGAACAAAATTTGTTCAATAATGAAATATTAAAATACAATACAAACATTAAAAATACACTTGTAAAAATGAAGAAACATATTTGCAAAAGACAAAGTTATCCTTCTACAATTGTAAAAGTATAAGGAAAACTCTACGATAAGAAATATATGAATACTACATAATCAAATATATTTATATTTTATATTATAATATAAACATAAATATTTAATCTAGTTCAAGCGTGATTGCATTCTCTTATCGATAGCGGATCCAGGAATTCTCGATAGAAAATGCAACGTCTCTTATTAAAAAAAAATTAAGTGCTAAGTTGTATATAAATATTTGCATACCTAATACACGTGACTATATTCAAACACTATATTTAAATTTATTGTAATGTAGAAAGCATACTAGACATCATTTCTTTTTAAAAAAATGAGACAAAATTACATTATTTGCCCATGACTATAAATACTTATAGATGTATACTACTAAACCGTTATGTTTTACATCTAACTTTTTGGGTACAACCTACAAAAATGTGTGAATAAGATTATTAGAAAGTGTTATAGACATTTGGAGTTTTAAAAGAGCATTTTGAAGTAAAATGGGGTTTAACGTGCAACAGATTTTCAAATGATCATAACTTATTCATACGAACTCTGATTTAGGCCCGTAAAATATCAAATCGAAGATATCTGAAAGCTCTACAGTTTTATGTAGTTTTCTCGGGGCAGGGTATGCCGTTGCATACCCTAAACCCCCCTAAATCCGCCTCTGATGGGAGCTCTTCTTTCTTGGGCCGTGATAGACAAGTAATTTTGTTGAGAATACCACACCGGTAAAAAAGGAAAAAAGTTCTCCTATGCTAGTTATAAAAAGGTACAAAAGAAGCTTGAGAATCATATTTCTATTGGTAATCCAAATATTGGTATAAATGGCATAAGTTAATAATTTTTTTGGATATTGTATTTAATTTTTGATTTTTTTAAAAAAATCTTTGCATCGCCACGTGGCAAGCCACGAGTGGCTGCCAGCCCGTCTGGGACTCGGGCCCGGGCCGCAGCCCGCGTCCCGTATATATGAGACGTGGGACTCGGGCCGAGCCTACATCCCGTTTTTAGCGGGCCGTGTAAACGGCGTGCCGCAACGGGCCGTGCCGCGTGCTGCGTCTCGCTAATTAGGAGACCGGGACGCGGGCCGCAATACGGGCCGACCCGTTGTCCATGCTCTTAGAGACGAAGCCATGTTGTTGAGATAGGTCGTAGACGAGGATGTGGGATGGTATCATTGTACGTTTGTATCCATCGACTGTTCCACATGACAGTAACGTTAGTGCCGCATGAAAACCGCAAGTGCAAAACTTCTCCAAAAAGCCACCATCGAATCGTTTTTTCCGACGTTTTTAAAACGCCAGCACCAAAAAATCGTCTTTCCGCCACCGACCACGATATTCTTACGTAGATTTTTATAGAGACCGGGGCGGATCTTATTCATGCAACCCGCGCACATGGAGAGACTGCCTGGAAGACCAAGGCACGGTCAATACGGGTCAGGATAAATATAAGCTGCGTCCAAACTCTCCCCAATTGAAGCGAGCTCGAGTTGGTTCACATTCACAGAAAGAAATTAGAAGGAGAAGCTTCTTCTGGAACAAAAGCAAATACTTCATAGAAGAAGAGCTTCTCTGACGGGTCCCATTTCTACAAGCTACAAGTCGGCCGGTCGTCCAAGGTACGCGCCATTTTCACTATCTGTCGCTGATTTTCGTCCTAATTTTGTCTAATTCGCCAAGTATAGATTTAAATTGTGCGTTATTGTGATTTTTCTCCGATGGGATCGAAAAAAATGGTAATTCCAACCCTAAGTTCGTAGATCCAGGCGATCTAGACTAGACACTGTTATTATTAATCCCAGATTTTCAGATCGTAGGAGCTTCGCACGGCGTTGATGTAAATAGGTGACGGTGAATCTTAGGGTTTGATTGTTGGTAGATAGATTTATGCTCTCGATTTGGTTTCCCTCGTGTAGTATATACGAGTTTATCTGGTTCATACTTTCCCATATGTATTATAGCTGTTAGTAGTTCACATTCTGGCTTATTAGTAATAGATGCTGGTTTCAGCTATCTGGGCGAGGATTGCAATTTAAGAACATGCTCAGAAAGTTTAGAGCTGACTTACAAATATTAGTTCATGTCTGTTTGAAGGATGTATATTTTGGGCTGTTCTAGTTAACTAATGAAGATGTTGTGATGATAAATAAGAAAATCGAAGAGGAGCAGTCAAGGTGTTGAATATTGCTATCTTGTGGTATTTGCTTATTCCTGCTCCCAAAAGGGATTGTGGGCAAAATGCCAATAGTCACCATAACTACGTTACAAGTGTAAAATGGTTGGCAGTCTAGAACCCAATTCAATGATCAGTGATATTCCTCTGGGTATTGTCTTCTCTAATCGCCGAACTAAATCTTATTTGTGTTTTCTTTTAACTTCATTTGGTATATACGTGATTAAATGAAGCTTTTAAGATTTTAGGGGACAACAAATGACCCTTTTGCATTTGCTTATGACCTCAGAGATGATACCCTCTTCGTTCCAAAATAAGTGTTGCCTTTGTTTTTCTTGCAATGATTAGGGAATAGTAGAGTTAATGTTACACTTTTTCTCTGTATACCCATACCTTCCAACTTTGTAGTAAGAACTAACTCATGCAAGACTATTAGTGACTATTTGTGCATAATTCACTTCATCCCAAGGAAAGTAACACTTATTTTGGAACATCCATTTTAGAGAAGGTAGACACTAATTTGGAACAGAGGGGGTATTTTAGGAAGACTAGAGCTTAAAGTGATTGCAGCAATTCTTTTTGGCAATGTTTATACTTACTAAAAGGATTTTGTCGGTTTATATAATGATTCAATCATTTTTTTAACACACCCTGTCCTGCAATTTTGAAGTAAACTTGTGCGCTGAATGAGATAGCAATCAAGTAGTTTGGCGTTCCTTTCATAAATTGTAGTAATGTTAGCAAAAATAATAGGCAAGGACCCGAATATGAGGACCAAATAGGAGGTAAATGGCATCAGTTTTTATCTCGATAGCCATGCTGGTGCAATATAACTTTATGAAGTTTTCTGTCCACAAACTGACTAGTAGCTTGGCATGAATATTTAGGGAGAAGTCGTTAAGTATCAAATAATTTTCATGATACCATACAAATGTGTTTTCATATTTTGCAATGGTTTGGAATATCCAAACTAGTTATTATTATTTTGTTTAATTTCAACTAATTTTCGTTCTACAGAATAATTTGCAATTCAGAGGAAGTATTCTGACAGAAGCTGAGCCGGAAAGGATGCCTGGACAGAAGATTGAAACTGGTCACCAGGACACAGTCCATGATGTTGCCATGGACTACTATGGGAAGCGCCTGGCAACTGCTTCATCTGATGGCATCATCAGGGTAATTGGTGTGGGAAACAACTCTGCTTCACAACAGCTTGCTATGTTCACTGGCCACAGAGGCCCTGTTTGGCAGGTTGGCTGGGCCCACCCCAAGTTTGGATCAATCCTTGCTTCCTGTTCTTATGATGGTCAAGTAATACTATGGAAGGAAGGTAACCAAAATCAGTGGTCACAGGCTTATGTTTTCAATGACCATAAGTCATCTGTGAACTCCATAGCTTGGGCACCTCATGAAATCGGCCTTTGTTTGGCTTGTGGATCTTCTGATGGAAACATCTCTGTCTTCACTGCCAGGCCTGACGGTGGTTGGGACACCACTATGATAGACAAAGCCCACCCTGTTGGAGTTACTTCGGTTTCATGGGCCCCATCAATGGCCTCTGGCGCTCTAGTGGGACAAGTTCTCTTGGATCCTGTTCAGAAGCTTGTTTCTGGCGGCTGGGATAATGCTGTGAAAGTTTGGAAACTGCATAGTGGGAAGTGGACAATGGATTGCTCTCCTGCCCATCAGATGCACACTAATTGGGTTAGCGGTGTGGCTTGGGCACCAAACTTGGGGCTCCCGAAGTCTACAGTAGCAAGTGCTTCACATGATGGAACAGTGGTTATATGGACTGCTGCTAAGGAAGGGGATCAATGGAAGGGTAAGGTCTTGAAAGATTTTGGGACTCCAGTGTGTAGTGTGTCGTGGTCACTGACTGGAAGCTTGTTGGCTGTGGCTGATGATAAGAACAATGTAACGCTATGGAAAGAAGCAGTTGATGGTGAGTGGCAGCAAGTGACGTCTGTTGAACCCTAGATTTCAGGTGTCCCTCTTTTTCCGTCTCTATCATCTAATATCTATTCAGCCTATTGGGAACTTGTTTGTCAGTCTTGTAAGACATGTATGTTGAGAATACTTTGATTGTATTGGTGTGGTTATGGTCTCCATCAGATCTAGGAGTGAAATGGAACAACTTCTACTGTTGGAATGCTAGAACTAGAAGTATGTAAACATATATTTTTTGTTTCTATTTTCCTGATACAACCAGATTCATTGAGTTTGAGGTTTGCACTTGTTTTGTGTGTCTTATTGCTGATAGATTTAAACTTCTCCTGGCTATCACGATTGGAACCAAGTGCTTAAAACCTAAAAGGGTTAATCATCTTAAGTACCCCTTATGTATTGGTAACACTTCTTTAGTATCATGGTGTATTGGTAACGTTCTGGACAAAATTTTGGTCAAATTTACATGTTCCCTTATCAATACATAAAAGATATTGAATGATCTGTGACCAATTCATAAAATGTGCTAAATGACAATTAGCAAAACGAAAAGATTGTTATTAAACGTTATAAAACACAAAAATACAAAAGATATGTTAGCAATAGAAAATAGGTACAAAAGATAATTAACCCGACTTATTCTATTCTACTTAATATTCATTTTTATTCCGATTAGTAAGCAAAATAGAAGCTAATTTAAAACATTACACCGAAGATGATTTAGACAGAAAATCATTAACGACCATGAGTTCCGGTGGTTCAAACCTGAAATTATCCCGATCCATTTTTATTTCCAATTAATATGACTTGACTCCAGTTACAGTTGACTAAGCAAAATTATATACAAAACACTAATTAAAATTGAGTTCAATACAAGAATATTATTTGGACGCGAATGTCCCTTCGTGCAACTGAAATACGCGAAGGCGAGAAAGGACAATATGGTAAATTGGCAGAAAACCGCCGATCTGAAAATTGAGTTCCCGCGAGGATGGAGATAACATTACCATTTTATCCTTTGGAATTGACAAACCCGGGAAAATCCCCTCCCTCTCGCCCTTTAACGGTCTCGCTTTAGCCTTTACCTTTCTCTCTCTTAGGTTATATTTGTTCCCCACACTGTACCAGCAGCTGCACCAACTTCTCCGATCAGGACCACCGTGAACGAACGAGCTTGAATTCAACGGGACGGATTTATTCTATTCCCCGCTCCGGGATATGGCGTCGCCACCGTTTGGTTCTCAAGAATCCGGAACCAGGCTGCACTCTTACAGCCGCAAAGAAAAATCTCTCGGGGTTTTGTGCACCAAGTAATCTCTAACCGGCCTCACATATCCCTCTCCAATGTTTTTTTTTTATTTCTGATTAGATTTTCTTTACTCACTGCATCGATGTTCATGCTTTTCAGCTTTCTGAGGCTGTACAATCGAGATGGAATCGAATCCATTGGACTCGACGATGCAGCTACCCAGTTAGGTATATATATTTCGATCTGTTCTAGGGCATTTTATCTGTAATCAGTTCATTTCAGGTGGGGAAGTCGGGGAAATGGAATTGGGGGCGAGTAAACTTCTGGGTGTGGTTGATTATGTATGATTAAGTGAAGAATGATCCCCCCTTATAAATTGAGGCTCGAAATGGATGTTTTTTTATTGGCGTATAATTTCAAGTAGATGAAGTTTTTTCCCTTAAAATGGGCTTAAATGTACGGATTTTTTTGAATGATTGAAGTAAAGAAATAAAATTTCCTTCAAAATAGGCTCAACTGGATGATTTATTTTTTGGGGGGCCCTTAGATATTCTCTCCGGCATTCAAGTGGGGATTTTTTTTCTTTCTTTTCTACTTACTAATACGTCCTTTAATTTGCAGGAGTTGAGCGGCGCAGGATATATGACGTTGTTAATATACTGGAGAGTGTTGGGGTAATACCTCTATTCTTCTATTATATTGGCAAATTTTATATGTTTTTAAGTTTTGTAATTGCAAAAAAAAAAATCTATCAAACTTATTGGATTGGGTTTTCGAATTATCCAGGTTGTAGCAAGGAAAGCTAAGAACCAGTACTCATGGAAGGGTTTTGCAGGTATTCCACGGGCTTTAGAAGGGCTAGAGGTACACCGTGATTACTTTTTGCTTTGCTCCTTTCAGTTGTCTTCGATGAATAATTCTGATGTATATTTGTTCTGGTCGTTCTGCAGGAAGAGGGTTTCAGAGAAAACTTTAACAACTCGGGTTGTTTCAGTGTTGCAAAGGTACGCAACACCTACTTTTGCTTTGAATTATTAATTTGTTAGGTTATGAGAAGCTGAATTGTTGAATTATGGGCTTGTGATTGTTTCGCATATGTACAATGATTAATGGTGCCCCACTCAACTATGCTTAATTTTATTCTGCTTGGTGCTCCACTGGTGGTTATCTTTTCCCGCGACAACTGAAAACTTGAGTCATATTTTCATTATTTCCTTGTTTTATATCTGTGCTGTTTGAACAGGATCAGAGTAAGAATGAAAATGGAGAGTCTTCTGCACCTACAAAAGTTGAAGGCCAAGAAAACACATCATCCAACAATGGTAATGCTTTTCTCATTTTAGTCTGTAGTTAATGAACTGGCTTAAGTAGTAAGCAATTACTTGCACTGCCCCGTTTATACTGAATTAATATTGGTTTGTTTCTTAGACAGCAGAAGAGAGAAATCTCTAGCACAACTCACAGAGAACTTTGTTAAGCTTTTCCTTTGTACAGATGTAAGGGAACTTCCTCATACTGTTTCCCTGATGAACTTTTCCAATTTCCATTAAATTTCATTTGGTTTGATCTATTATTTTTCTCCCTTTATAGGTGAAGTTAATCACACTCGATAATGCCGCGACAGCATTGCTGGGTGATGGCCAGAACTCGTCAGCCAGTAATTGACCTTAACCTTAGCTAAATTCGTACTTAAGTTTAACTTTGGAGTATGCTGAACTACTGAAGTTATTAGTTAACACTTTAACTAATTTGGCTCTGCAGCTAAAGTACGAAGACTGTATGATATTACAAATGTGCTGTCTTCCATTAACTTGATTGAGAAGGTAAATACATATATGTAGACAGTTATCTTAAGTCTTAAGTGATTGTGAATAAGCTATTTTATTGTGTATTTGCCATAATTGACTCTTGGTTTGTTTGATTGATCCTTAGACCCATCATCCAGAGAGCAGGAAACAAGGATTTAGGTGGTTGGGATGGAGGGGGAAACCCAAGACTGAACTGCTTACTGCTCTGCTTCACAATGAATCAAAGAAGAGGATGTTTGGAACTGACATTACAAACCACTGTTCAAAGAGAGCAAAGCTTGAGCCTTCAATTAATCAGCACTCAAATAAGGCAATAATGAACATGCCAACACCACATACACATAGTAAAGACAGTAGTTCAGAAAATGTCCAGGATGGAAATGAATCAGAACAGACCCCGAGTCATAGTGCAAAGAGTTTTGCATATGGCCCATTCAGTCCTGTAGGTGTACTTCAAAAAGGACATTCTGGAAATAAGAATGGACGACAACCTCAAGACTGGGAGAACCTGGCTTCTACCTTTCGCCCTCAGTATCGTAATGAAGGTATCTTAGATTTTTTTTCTTCTGAAAAACTAAATGACCTGCCTTTTATGCTATGCAGAGTAAATTAGCCAAGTGTTAGAAAACCCATGCCTCATACTTTCTCTATTCAAATTATCTGTAGTGTAGATCTCAACTTAAATGAGAAATAGGTTTCATTTCTCTGCCATGCTTTTGTTTCCTTTGGAATCAGCATTCTAAACTATAACCAGCATATACTCATACATTATTTTGTGAACTGCAATGAATTTTTGTCAGTGGAGAAATGGTCAGTCATCCCAAAGCTTGGCCAGCTTTGGCATGACATTCTGAGTTTGGATATGCCAATTCCTGGACTCAAGATAGCTGTTTTGTTTCTAAAATTGGCATTCATATGATGCTCTTAGTATGATCCTCAGCAACTAAATGACAAGGTGGGTTTTGTTAATGATGTGGCAGCTCTGTGTGACCTGTTTGGGCATTATAAGGAGGCATGGAAATCATGGTACACTGAAGTTGCAGGGAAGGAAGAGATACATCCCATACCATGATGCACAACCCATCTCTCAAACTCCACAACAATGGTTAAGTAAGCTATAGCTCCTCAACTTGAAAACTATACTCAGCTCAGCTCAATCGCCATATTAACCTTCAAGCACCCAAGTCTTGTTTCTAGGTATATTCCAATTTTTCTGTTCTGTTGCAAATTATATGCAATAAGTTCCCTGTTGATTGAGGCTAGATCATATTTGTACCAAGTTTATGAATGAAAAAAGAGAAATAACAGAGGTCGTATAATTTACTTGCATCTCTATTCTTTTCTAACTTGATTGTCATTGAGGCTCAAATGGTCACAGCCATATCGTTAATATGAAGATTATCGGTATTAATTGTTTAACTTTAATGATGATAGAGACACGGTAGGCAAGAATTAATTTGTTGGGAATCTGATGCATATGGATTGCAAGCAATCTCTTTTTTCTCGTGTCTTAAATTTAATTCCATACGCTTAGAACCTATTTGTTCAAGCATTGTTAACTTGGTAGGAAAAAGCGGTGCCAACCAACCGGTATATAAGAAGTTGGTCATTTAAAATTAAAATTGAACGTAGCCAATGGCACGTTAGTGGCAAAAATGTAAATTGTAGTGATAAATCACAGAAGAAACATAAAATAAGCAGCAATGTGTGGCAGCGAAACTCGACCTCATAGTCAGATCCTGACCGTCCATCTCAACTCTAGAGTCTTAGACCACTAATTAATAGAGTGGTGAATCCGTAATTAACCCCAAACCTTGGGGCATATCCTCAACTAATAAGAAGATATAAATATTTATTTATAAAAAAAATCAAACAAATGTAGTGGGGTAAGAGCCCAGACTCGGAGAGGGTAAGGGAAGAGTTCTGCGAACCACCCTCACCACCAGAGAGAGACCAAGAGCTCCAGCTCTGCTCTTTCATGGCGGCTCCAGGTCGAGCCTTCATTCTCTCTCGCGTCACCGACTTGTACATCAAGCCGATTCACCACCCGCATCCCCTGCCCCTTTCCTTTTCGCGCCATCTCCTCTCCACGAATGGGCGACGCTCCTCTGCGTTATCCCCCGGTCTCACCGTCAGCTGCCTCAGCGGTGGTGTTTCCGACGATTTCGTTTCGACTAGGAAGTCCAGCTTCGACCGCGGCTTCTCCGTAATCGCCAATTTGCTCAAGCGAATCGAGCCTCTCGACACCTCCGTTATCTCCCAAGGCGTCTCCGATTCCGCTAGGGACTCCATGAAGCAGACCATTTCCACGATGCTTGGTTTGCTTCCTTCGGACCAGTTCTCTGTCACCGTTAACGTTTCTAAGCACCCGCTGGATCGCCTTCTTGCATCCTCAATCATCACCGGGTATGATGGCTAATCCCTTGCTCGGTTGCTTAATTATTTTCTCAGGAATTGAAGTTGAAATTGAATTCAGTTGCTGATAAGGTGTGATTCTGATGGTTTGGTGTCAGGTACACACTCTGGAATGCAGAGTATAGGATTGCTTTGACAAGGAATTTAGATCTCTGTGGAAAGTCAAATTCTTCTTCAAAGGACGAGGTTTCAACAGGGAAGTGTAAGGAAAGTGAGGATAGGGAAGGTGAGGTTTCTGTTGCTGAGTTGGCTTTTAAGGATTTTGAGACAAGTCCCCAGCTTTTGGAGGATTTGCCTCCAGAGGCATTGAACTATATTCAACAGTTGCAGTCAGAGTTATCTTCAGCAAAAGAGGTAACGGTTTCTGCTCTTGTCTGATGTTTTCTTACTTAATTGTTCTGTGATATGGGTAATTAATGTGAAATAGTATTGAAGAGGATATGGCTGTTTAACTGATCAAACTGGAGAGACTCTGGATGTTAGGGTGTTCATCAATTTTCTCTATTACCCCTCCATTGTGTGTGCGTGTGAATATATCAGTTATCAAAAATATATGTTTGGTGTAGTATAAGATGCCCTTCAAGAGTTGAACTCCTTTGGAATCAACTCTGCTTCTCCCCCTTGTCTAGTGGCCCATAATAGTGTAGCTCCATATTGCTGCTTCTAATTGATTTGGGCATGTTAAACTACTATCTGACCTTGTTCTTATGTATGTAATAAGTATTTGTGAATTATGAATTGAATTACCTGTTTTCTATGTGCTAAGTGTGTCAGTTGTCAAATAAAGGAAGATATGGTTGAATTTGTCTGAATAACCTCCTCCACCTTCCTTTTGCCTCTGAGCTTGTGTGCTTGGTTGTCTATAGAAATTGTTGATTAGGTGAAGAACCTGCTGGATATAAAACAAGTGAAGCCTTATCACCTGCACTCATGTTAGCCTTGTTATTGACAACATGGTACTTTCCAGTTGCATTTTGGGAGGCACTAGCATTACAGACATACTATATTCATAGCATTAATTCCCTGTGTGTCATGTTTCATGGTTTCTACTGTTAGCTTGAGTGACTCAGTGACTGCATTTCACTTTTGCTCAAATGGTTTTCTAATGTTATGTGGAGTGTCTATCCCAAGTTGCTTGTGCTTGTATTGCGTCATATTAAATTGATCCTTAAAATCATGTATGTGTTTCATCATTCATGTGTAATGGACATAATATCCAGGTTCAGTATATAATCTTTGTACGGGTGAGATATAATAATTTGAAACTTCAATGGTGACTCAATCATCTAGATGGCATGGTCCTGGACATTCTCACTTTAAGCTAATGAGTTTTTTTTGGTATGTCAGGAATTGAATGCTCAGAAGCAGGAAAATATGCAAACAGAAAATGGAAGGGGAAATAGGAATGATCTGTTGGAATATTTACGCTCCTTGGATAATGATATGGTAATGGCTTAAAATTTATTAACTTGATGTGGTGTTGCTCCAATTTGTAATTTAGTTATACTCTTCAAGCCTTGAAGATATCACAAATATGTCTAATATCATGCAATTATGTTAAAAAGGTGACAGAACTATCTCGACCATCATCAATAGAGGTGGAGGAGATAATTCATCAACTTGTTCAGAACGTATTGCGTAGATTCTTTCAAGACGACACTATGGATTTTATGGGAAAACCAGTCATGAGGAATACAGAGAACAATCAAGATGGTGCCGATGAATTATGCAACACAATAGGCACATCCCGGGATTACTTAGCAAAGCTGCTCTTCTGGTTGGTATTTTATCTTATGAAATTTCTCATACTTATGCTGTCCTGACCCTAGTTTCAACTTAGTAGTGTTGTCTATTTCATGGCTGGCTGCATTCAGGCACACACACTCACCACCCACATAGATTGAAGACTTGAAAGAAATTTGCCAATTTGATGATTGAAGTAGCATGTTGTATTTGAACTGTAACTACTAACAAGAAGTTTTAACTGTTGGAGGGTGAATTTTTTGCTCAATGGCAAGATCTGTCCCCTCTCTGCAAAAGCAAGGTTATGGCTGCATACACAAATGACCCTTATGTTTTGGAATTACAGTATTGAGTATTGACCAAGATTACACTTCTGCTCTGGTTCATTAGGATCATACATAACTAGTAGAAAACATACTGAACCTGGGTTGATGCCAAATTATCCTAAATTATTCACCTGTCGCCTTGGTGAATCAATATAATCTATCTACTATAAAAGCATAGCACTAAGTCTTGCTTTCTGGTGGCAGGTGCATGCTACTTGGTCATCATTTGAGAGGCTTGGAGAACAGATTGCACTTAAGCTGTGTAGTCGGATTGTTGTAATGCAAATAAAACAATGACATGTAAATTCTTTTCTTTTTCCTCTAGCTTGTTTTTATCGTAAGACTATTTGTGATTATAACATTTTCATTTCAGCCTACCTCCCTTTTCTTTACTACTTCAAGAGTTAAACGTCATGGAATACAATCTAAAATCGAGAGAGGAGAGAGCTGAAAATCCTCCCTCAAATAGGCTCAAGCATCAGACATGCCAGGGTTGACCAGAAAAGTAAGTTTGTGTGGCACCATTGCATATTGTCTGACTATTGAATGCATTTATCACATGGTTCTTGGATTCCCGAGTTTGACTTTGATATGATATATTCCATTCTAGAAGTTTCTTTGAACATCCACCAGTTGTCATGCGTGTCATTTATTAATCTTGAGTTAGTGCACTTTATCTTTATTAGTTGTGCATCTCTGATGAATTGTTTTTCCGTGTTGTCTATGCTAACTTTCATTACAATAAAATATGTACACGTAACACACGGTCAACCCCACAGATACCCCATGAAATGCGAAGTATAAGTTTTGCCTTTTGAGATATGGTGAACTATATGTAAAATTGTATTTAACTACAGTTGACTAGATAACATTTTTACTTGGATACACTTTTTTATCCATTTTCGCTTCCATGTACCCCCAATTCTATTTATTTTCGTAGAGCTTATTTCCGTTATCTTTTCGTCTGAAAAGTGTACTTTAGCGGTCCTATGTCTGATAATTTTAAAAATTGATAATTGTTATTTGAATCAACTTCCTTTTCTTCACTTTCTTTCCTCAGTTTCGAACCTTTAAACTCAAATCATCCGGACACTGAATCGGTAAACACGATTTCAAATCATCCATAACTTTGATTCGGGCAATGGGTTAACGGTGCCAAAAAGCCTGAATCAATAGAAGGACTTGGTGTAGATCAAAACTTTATTTGGCTGCTCGTGCAATTAGATATGAAACGAACGACGCTGTGGCATTGAAGACGACATCATGGTCTGGTCTTCATCGGATGGCGTCATTTAGACTTGGTCTTTGTGTGATTGCACCGCATATCAAATACGATGCCATTGACTCATGCCTCACGGCAATAACACACTTAATCGTGTAGTCTTGGATTCCGCCTTTGATGGTTGTAGCAATGGGGGAGGAGAGATGTCTAGAGGAGGAGAATAATTTAGATCAAATAAGAGGGATTGAAAACCCTTGTGAGTAAATAAAATAAATGGTGGATTGGAGAAATTGAAACGAGAAAGGATGCCCCTTTTCCTCTCTTCTAGGATTTTCTTGCTTCAACGATGAGTGTGAGATTGACACTATAACCGGTCAAGGTGTTGGAGTGTCTTGATGGTTTCGAATCTGGAGTGGTAGGACGACGAGCCATCCCAGACACACCCATTCATCTGGAGTGGTAGGACGACGAGTCATCTAGACACACCCATTCATCGATGTTTTAGGCTTCTGCTTCCATCAAAATAAAGATACCTTATGGGGTCATGCGCCCAGTTACGCCCTGAGGGATTGACGTCGATGCGGGACTCTGAGGGAATCTGGAGTTGTAGGACGACGAGCCATCCAGACACACCCATTCATCGTTGTTTTAGGCTTCCGCTTCCATCAAAATAAAGATACCTTCTGGGGTCGTGTGCCCAGGTACGCCCTGAGGAATCGACGTCGATGCGAGACTGAGGAGAAAGTAGAGAGGCGGGAGGCACTTCGGACATAGCTCAAGACCAGGTTTGAGGGGGTGGCGTGACTACATGCGTGAGAGCGATCTCGACGTTGGGTGTCACGCCCCAAATCCGGTATTGACCGGACCCGTGACGTGACTTAGTGAAATTTAATAAAACAGTTCAAAAGTAACAATTATTTGAAAATATGAATAACATAATTCAACAGCAGTTCGAAACCCTGAGTTCTACGATCAGTCAAATACATAAGTCCAAAAACAAAACGGTGCGTCTCTACGAAACATAAACCAAAGGTAAATCCCGGACCCTCGCTAGCCACATGCTCTGCGATGTCCTCTACTCCAAGTCAAAGCTAAAACCTGTAGAAAACATGGTAAGGGGTGAGCTTGACGCTCAGTATGGAAAAACACGAAAACTACCTCATTGCAGATTTACCAGATAGCCTTTCCACATTTTAAAATATATTAAAAAGTTTGATATAACGGTACGACACTTCAGACAATTTAAAAGTCAATACTCCCTTTGAGCTAACACTCCTAGGCTAACCATACCAACTTAACTCAACACCAACCATTTGACTAAGGCACACACCGAAGGGAACAATCCAAATAAGACACCCAATTACGTTTCCAAACTAACTTTTGACAATTAAAAGGAGAAGGCGACAACGAGAACATGTAACCCAAATTAAACAACTTTCACTTTACTCGACCACAAACTATCCTGAAAATCCTCGTCCAAGCCCCTTCACGACCGACTCACGGATAACCACAAAGACGACGCTTTAACTTACACGGAAGCCACACACATGAACTTCATCATCAAACAATCAAAATCAAGTCATTAACGGTCACACACAACTCATAACAAGGAAAACACCCATAGCCACAACACAGCAATACTCATTCAATTCAAGCAATCTCAAACACACAACTCGTTTCCATCGCACGGTCTCGGGAGCAACCCGCTCGGCCCGGCGCAGCCGCACGCAACTTCCCCAACGCAAAGTCAGGATAGGCAGTCGACCTCATCGCGGAACCCAGCGTTTTACCGATCAACGGAAGGCAGGTAAATCACCTCTTCGCGTCCTGGTCTCTCGCGGTGCTCAACACAGCGTTTTACCGAGTGCTAGTCGGAAGGTAGGGAAACCACCTCTTCGCGGGACACAGCGTTATACCGACTCAAGGTCGGAAGGTAGGGAAACCACCTTTCTCATGTAACCACATCATCCACAAGTCTCACACATTACCGATTGCGCGCCGCAAGGTACGATACACCTGACGAAAGTACATCTCTCACACTTTACCGACCGGGCAACGGAAAGTACAACACCCTCTCGGGCACAACTCAAACAGGCATCGCCAAACAATCACAATCATAATCACATTCTCAACAAACTTACACAACCAACACGCACTTACCATCACTTACCGACACCCCACTCAACGTGGTAACCCCACCGGCTTAATCAGTATTCAATCCCCAACATCCCCAGTTCAACATATCAGATAAACAGGAAAAGCCACTAAATCACTAATATGCATCACCATATTCAACTCTACTCGTTTTCATGTTCGTTATTTAACAACCGTTCAAACAACACAAAATACACAAGCAGATACACTCAGCAAACAAACCTACAAACACGACATGACCCGATTCTACCAGCACGGCAATTCCCAAGACAGTAACCGTAAATGTTCGCAGTTTAGATATCTAGCTAGTTATTCACATCCTATATGCGTACTAGTTCTTTAACCGGTTATTAAGTTTCCCTATATGCATACTAGTATATCCGTAATAAAGCGGGTTCGAGGTAATCCCTACCTCTCAAATCTCTATCTAGGTCTCTTAGCTGCTGACGTCCTGGCCAACTCCGGTCTTCTCCGTGCTCGGGGTAAAGGCCTGGTTTCAACACAAAAGGGACGGTCATCAGTCCTGGTCCAGTCCGTAACGGTCCTCAAATTATTAATTTAGTCCAGTAGTTTGTCCAAACGTCCTTTAAAAAGTCCGATAAGTAATTGAATTAACTGATTTTAAGTCCGATTTATTAATTATTAAATTAATTAAATGCATGACCCGGATCCGACCCGAGTCCGAAACTCGGACCCGAATCCGACCCGGTCCAGATCTCAGACCCGGACCTGACCCGAGCCCGACCCAAGCCCGAGTCCAGACCCAGATCCGGTCCAGGCCTAAGACCCAAACCAGATTCAGGCTCGAGGCCCAAACCCAGTCCTGGTTCTGGCCCGAGCCTTGTCCAAGGCCCAATTCCGAGGCCCGAGTCCGTTCCTGGCCCAAGGCCCGTCATAGACGAGCTAGGGTTTTTGATCTCTTGTCCGGTTTCACTCCGGCGACGACGGCGACGTCTGGAAAGCTCGAGGCGGTTCTCCACGGTGGCAGCGGCGTTAGGAGGCTCAGGAGAGACGAGGGAAGGTCGTTGGTGAGCGTTCAAAGCTCCCCCGTCCAGATTTGACGGCGAGGAGGCTTCGCCGGCGTTGATGCACCAGATCTGGAGCTCGAAGCTCCGGCGAACCACTCCAGCCCAAAAACGACCCCCCTCGAGCTCGCTAGCGTGGATTTCTGGGGAAAGTAAGGTCGGGGAAGAAGAATCGAGGTCAGGAGAGGCTCACCGGTGTTGGGTTTCTTCAGTTGCAGGCGCGGCGGAGCTCGAAGGTACGACGACGAGGTTCGAAACAGAAGGGCGACGCTGTTTCGTTGCAGTTTCGAGGGAGAAGAAGGGAAGGGACGAAGTTGGTGGGTTTTCTGGGTTGCTGGTGATGCGAGGAGGTGAGGGACAGTCGGGTTGGTTGCTAGAAGAGGAAGAAGATGGAGGAGGACGGAGGACGGTGGCGAGTGGTTCGCGAGAGAGAAGGGCGAGATGAAGGAGATGAACCTCGGGTTCCGTGCGTGAAATGAAGAGGAAGGGGCGCGTTGATGCTAGGTTTAGCAGGGCGGTTTTGGGCTGGCACTGGGTGGGCCTGGTAGCATGACCTGGCTCAACCAACTGGGCTGGTCATGCATGGCCTAATGCTCAAGCTAGGTCAGCCCAGGCCTGATTTCCCCTTTTTTTTTTTTCCGATTAAAAAATAAATTCGTTCCCAACCCTCGACGTTTCAACTTGATAAATTAAATCTTAAATTCCCAGGGCTTTACATTGGGACTAGTCTCGTGCTCTTGGTCAGCATTATCTTGGCTAGACTCGAAGAAACGCTTATACTCCTCAGACCCATATCCCTCGATTCCATGTCGTCACACCACGACTAATGCTTCTCAATGAGATCAATTAGCTTAGACTCCACCTGAGTCCATAGTTGCTAAGAGCTCTATTCCTCCTACTACCGTCGTAATGGCTACGCATAGGGTTATGCTCGACACCTTTGGACCAACTACAAGGACATCTACTGTATCCTTGGATTATGCGCCTTTGGCTATTTCCCATCTAGTTGTTTCAGGTACCCCGCCTTTTATTACGACACCAATGCCCTCACCTACTTTTTCTTCTATTGTTGTTAATGTCGTGGTCACATGATTTGCTTTAAAGGTGACGAACCAGGTGACCATCGATAGGAAACAGAAGGGTGCTAAGGGTTATCGAGCTACCGGACAGAGATTATCCGGTCTTCATCGCTAATCTCCCTTCAATAGCGACCTTTGGTCAGCTACATAATCTCTTCTCCCGGGTTGAAGAAGTTGCTGCAATAGATGCGGGGTCAAAACTTGCTTCTAAAGGCACTCGTTACACTTTTGTGTACTATAAGAATTCCGATGATCGTGTTTGCGCTGCTACTACCTTGAATAGTTTCTAGTTCCAAAGACGTAAGATGCGGTTGGAATTGGGAAAAAGAGCCAAAAGACCTAATAGGTTGAGGGCTGAGAACAATCCTTCTGCTACTGGGATATTCCCTTCCACTGAGGCCCTACCACGACGGCTTCGACATCCTATCTACCTGGGCCAATCGATTTGTCCCGGTGTACTCTCTTTATAGCTCATCACTTTGAGACGTTGGGTGATAGGAGTGACTAATACCTCGACTTCGACGCACACCCTCAACATTGGCCTTCAACTAGTAAGGATCACAGGGTGAAAGTTTTTGATTTGGGATCGAGAGCCTTTTTGTTGTCGTGTATAAACCATGATGTTTGGGCATCTTAACAGACGACGATGTGAAGTCTTTGTGTCCTTGATTTTTCTCTTCCAATGATTGTGAGGACCAAGTTCTTTTGGAGAACGTGTCCATCATATGCTCTGGCTTTTGTGTGAACGTGTTTCTTGTGACGGCATCTGCTGATTCCATCTCACATCTACTCCAAATTGGACATATAGAGGGTATATCTTCCTTAGCGGTGTAGTAGCCCTCCCCTTATCCCGAGTGTTTAATCTACTCAGCCTGTTGGGGTTTTTCCAATCGGTGCATGAGCATCATCGATTGTTACATGCCTTTGGATCGATGGGTAGTAGGCCGGTCAGGTGGGCAGACATGGTCGATGACGATGACACAGTCTCAGCTTCGGACATGTACATTGGTCTGGATAGGGCCCTCGTCTCACTGATTGGTCGCCCCAGCCTTTCCAGGTTGTTATTGCTGATGCCCTCCCCCTCTCGATGTCTTCCTCCTCGCTGATTGATGGGCGTACAAGGGAAGCGATTACCTCTATTATCGCAAAGTTTGCTGCCATCATTGGGGTATGCTACGAGATTCGGTTAAAGAGGGCTTCCGGAAAAATCGGGAAACACCAATCCAACTCCAAAGTCACAAGAAAACCGTCTTGATATAAACGGCCGAAGGGTAGGGCAAAACCCTCCCTCCAAAACTCCACCATCGTCTTCTTCCGCTTCTCCTCTCCGCTACGTTTCCCTCCACTGATCATGTTTCTATAACTTAGTTGTTTCAAAAAAATTTGGTATCTTTCAATGCATTTATTTGTTCCTGATAAAAAGGTTGGGTGTCTTTTACCACAGGTTTATATTGTATTAGTAACCTTGTACGCACTTAATTTCATCTGGGTTAAAGATTCATAATTATGCTGCAAAAATGGAACTGATGCAATAGACCCTCCACTCTGTGTATATATACCACTCACGTATACAGCTATGCACACGGAACCGTAAGAATAGAAAGAATATGATTAAAACAAAAGAATCAAAATCACTTGTGTTCCTGTAGCCGAGACTGACCATGATCCTGGTCGTATAGATCATACGGAGCCCATAAATGATCGACCGGACACGGCCTTCTCTCGTCAAGTCTGGTCCAAGGCTTCCCCTTGCCGCTCCAATGAAGCAAGCTCACCGGACCCGGATGCAATGACCGGCAACTGCCCACCACGTTGTCCCCGCCCAGCCCGTGCTGGTTCCACCGGTGATTGATACCCTCCACATCTCCGGCGAACACCAACATAAACGGTGGCAGAGAACCCAGCTCATAAATCCTCCTCTCCTTCTGAACCTCCATCCATTTCTCTATCTTCCTCGTGTAATCACCCTCTCTCCATCGAGCCAGATCCATCACCATCACGCCGGTATTGAAGTAACACGGCCTTCTCCCATCAAAAACTCCCGACAATTCCGGGTCGGACCAGAATTTGTCGGAAAAGTAGTTGCTGAAGTTGACGTGGCAGTACTCCGGAGCCCCGATCGTCCTCGACCCGGTAAGGGGAACGGACCAGAGCTTCTGAATGTCGTCGACCAGAACGACGTCGGAGTCGAGGTAAATCACTCGCTCCACGCAGGGCTCGAGCATGTCGGCTAAGTAGCTCCTTGCGTAGTTCAATGGGTTCTCCAGAGCTTCTCGAATGGAAGAGGAGATGAGATTGCTGACCAGGCTCTCGTTGAAGGCGTAGACTTTGAATCTCAGAGAAGGGAACGTGGAGCGGACGACCGGAGCGAGGTCGGCGCTCGAACCGGCGGCGATGAAGTGGAAGAAAATGTTGTCCGGACAAGAAGAGTGCTTCAGAACAGAGTGTACCGCCGCAACAGAACCTCTCAAGTACTCCAAATCAATCGTCATCGCCACGTGAACGAGCAACGGATCGCAGACCAATAACGGAGACAGGACAGGACACCGGAGCCCATTGCGGTACTCCGGCGCTTCCAGGAACCGTACGGATCCCGAACCTTCATCTCCGCCGGTGACTTCTCCGGGGAACGACCTGATCGAAAATGCTAGAGATGGGAGCAACAAGACAAGGAAAAAGGATCTCAAAGGGAACATCTATGAAGGGTCAGGCTCAAAAGAAGGTCTTGAGCTTGTCTGTAAGGCAATTTAGAAGAGAAACAGAGAATCCCCGAGGAACAGAGCATAAAAGGAGAAGCTTGGTGGAAAAGTCAAACAAGTGACGAATCAATTAGGAGGAACAAGTCGAAACACGCAAAGATATAAACGCGGTTTGAAAATTTCAGGGGTTTTCAATTCAGACATCGTTATGCTCAGACATTGTTATATATACCTGTATGGACGGCTTCGAGGAGGTTCATGAGGGACTGTCGTTTTCAAGACAGGCAGTTTCGTTTAATAATATATATATATAATTTTGGTTTTGTTTTTTTCAAAATCTGAATTTTATTGTATTTGGTCATAATAACTGATCTGGCCACATGCAATGCTCTACTACTCCCCATTATTACCAATATCATTTCTTTTCTCTCTTTTATTGCTTCTTCTTTGGTTCATTGTTGTTGGTATGTTCCTTCTACTTTTAATCTTAAACTAATCAATTCTTTCTGAAAACAACTCTTCATTTCTGCTTAATATACTTGCAATCATTTCTTCTGTTTTTACTCCAACTTAT
This sequence comes from Erodium maritimum, assembly GCA_963921825.1. Taxonomy (NCBI): domain Eukaryota; kingdom Viridiplantae; phylum Streptophyta; class Magnoliopsida; order Geraniales; family Geraniaceae; genus Erodium; species Erodium maritimum. The sequence goes on along the minus strand of OY997593.1, from coordinate 17,762,303 downwards.
TCCAAGTTTGAGATGCGGTAATAATAATGTATGTGAAAGTAGAGAATACACCGTACGCTCAATATAATCATTTAAATCAACTAAAATACATTGTGTGACAACATCAGGCGAGGACAAATGACAAATTTATTAGAAGTGACATAGGCTCAATGGGTAAAATACCACGAGAGAAGTCTATACTGTGAGAATTTTTTTAACCTGAGAACATTTTGTTTTATGATTGGTCGGGTTTCGAATGTTGGTTCAAAGTATACTAACGATAACTTGTATTATAGACCGAGACATGATATAGAAATGATGGTGGGGTTAATGTTGTAGGGGAATAGTAAAGATGTTTATGCTTAGGTATCAAGTGTTGTGTTTTCCAACAGGGAGAGTGAGCTGGAGATACCTCAAGTGGCAACATGGACAGCCTTAGTGCAGCTGTGTTTTTCCTCCTCTGGCTCTGCCATTGTTTTTAAATTGATGCATCAATATAATTGTGCACAATTTTCGGCGCACCAAATTAGAATAATTATATCTTCACTTTACTCCAACTTTGAAACTCTATATAGTCGGGTTCTGAATATTGGGCAACTAACCAGACTCAACAGACAACTCACCTTACCAACTATTCGGCCCAACCCAAAAGTTGGTTTTGATATTACCATATGACACATATGATTATTGTTTGGTTTCGGAATCCAAACAGATAATTATGTTTAGCGTTTGAAGAAATCACATGAACCGAATAACAATGTCCTTGACAAAGGAGAAGCGACAATAGTCAGGTCAGTCTGTTGATGAGTTGAGAACTCTCAATCTTAATCGTCGTAGTCGTCATCATAAAACAGTTACCGTCCACGCCTCCAACCACCACGAGATCGATCGTGAGTCTCCTCCTCTTTCTCTCCTCTCGGTAGTGGTGTTCTCTCTGCTTCTGGTAGTGCTCTTTTCTGCGCATCCACAAATTAGTGGTGTTGTATCGCAAGGATGACGTATCGGCGACGGACCGTGACCCTCTGTTGCGGTAGTGTTCTCTTCTATGCATCCACATTCCGGCGCTGCAGTATCGGAAGGATGGTGCATCGACGACGATCCGCGACTCCCTGTTGCGGTGATGCTCACATTCTCCGTGTTAGCCTCCCATGTCTCGAGTAGGGACACGACCGACGATATAGTCGGGAAAAATCAAACGAATCAGGCGAGGACTGCTATGCAGCCTCGCCAAGCCCAATGAGTAAGCAAGGATTCAAGGATTTTTACCGGGAAGGATCCTTGAATCATACCTATCCTCTCCTATAGACTGTCAAGTTCAAGTTCGATCACCCTCATCACGAAGAAAAGAGTCCTTGGAAAGTAGGGATCAAGCAACGTTTAGGGCCCTCCTTCTCTCTCTAGAAAGTTCCTCTCTGCCTTCTCTCTAAGTTTCCAACCCAACCCTACCCGACCTCTCCGGCACCACCGACGTTCGATCTGGTCCTCTCCGGAGCTAGCGACGACGCCGGTGGCTTCTCACCTTTCCTCTCTTTGTTTTCCCTCTCTTGTCTTCTCCCCCCGATTCTCACCGTCCCCTTTTCGACTCTGGCGACTCGACTTCCCTAGATCTGCATGTGGGAGTGGTTTCTCCACCGATTCCGGTGGGGATCTTCGTAGATCTGGGGAACACCTTTCAGATATGCTATTAGGTGTAGTTTTTCTTCTCCTTGTGTGGTCTCCACTCCCAGATCCACCCTATCTTCCTTGGTTCTCGGCGGTTGGGACTTCGGGCCTCGTCGGAGCTGTGGACATCCGGCGAGGGGTTTGGACTGGTATGGCTTAGTTCAGAAGTTCAGTGGCGGTGAAGGAGCTCACTTGAAGGCGAGGAGTTGTGCTAGATCTGTTGGCGTGGAGTTGGGTTGCAACCTCGGTCTTGGTGGCTTACGTCCAGGTAAAACTCTCCCCTTCAACCACTTGTCTCCCTGGTTAGAGAATCAGACTGGCCGCTCTCAGTGTTGGCTGATGACCACAAGGTCTGACCTTGGGGGTTTTAGGGCTATGGGTTTTTGATAGATTTTTTCATTCGGTTTCGTTCCGAAGCCGGTCCCCCACCTCTGGTTCACCTCTCTGTGTTGGCTTAGAGGTGAGTTACCTTCTGGTAACGGGGGGCTGAATGATTGGTTCCTCTTGGGTTCGTAGTGGTCAGGGTCTTGGGTCGTCTTTGGCCGGTACTTTTTTTTTCCTGTTTTTTATTTGCCTTTGTTGGTTGTAGTTTGCTTACTGGTTGTGAAATCTACTTGGGTAAGAGTCCCTGCCCCTGCGTGGGTTTCTAGTTTGTTCTTAGTGTTAGCAATATCTGGGTTCAAGACCGATGTAAATCCCATTGAATGGGTTGTTAGTTTCTGTTTTGAGGTACTACTGTAACATGCTCCTGGTTGTAATTGAGGGTACTCCCTTGGGCTTGATTTCAGTTTGAAAACTTTCTCCATAATAAAACATTTGTTGATAAAAAAAGCAACGTTTAGGCACTACTTTGAGCGGTTCTTAGCAGTTTGAGCCATTTGGTGAAGACCGTCTCGTTAAAAAGTGTTGTTTTATTTAAACTTGATCGTTCGGAACTTCGAGGTTGTTTGTTGGGTCGGTTTTTGGTAACCACGGGGTTGAATTTCTGTTTAAATTTTATTTCGTTACAAAAAAAAATTAATTAAAGGGTCGGACCGGGTCAGACCCAACCTGCTAACCCGAGCCCAAATCCGCGCGCAGGCCAGATCAGGCCCGGTCTGTTGTCCTCGTTTTTGGGCCGTGAAGCCCACTTCCAATCTGAAGCCCAAGTCGCTGCCGGCCCGGGTATTTAACCCTCAAGCTAGGGTTTCTGTCGCATTTCCCTTCCTCCTTCGTTCCTTCGAACCTCGCTCAGCCTCTCAACCCTGACCTCCCTCACGCCTCTCTTATCTTCCTCTCACACCGCGCCGCCGCTAGAAGAAACCGACCGCTACCGTCCTCTCCCTCTCCTCTCCGTCTCCCCCCATCTCCGATCCTCTCTCCCACTCGTTCTCTCCGTCCTGAGCAGACCGCTACCGCCCCTCGTCTTTTTTCGTCCAAGCTCGCCGGCCAAGTTCCCGTCGCCGAGCTCCCTCTTCCCTCTCCTCCTCCTACAGCACGTGGTCGGGTTCTTCTCCGTCCGTGCACGACCTGAGGCGAGTCAACTCGCCGGCTAACTCGTCAGATCTGGGACGGGACCTACCGCACCGTCCAGATCTGAGGCGAGGGAGGGCCACCCGTAACCGCCGCGCTCAACCCGTCCACCTCCGTCGTGTTTTCCCCACAGTGAGCTTCGCACCGTGAGACCTCGGCGGGTTTAGTCACCGCTGATGGTCGGCCGGTTTCCGAAGCAGAACCCTCTTCTCTTTCTTCTTTCTGTTTGCTTTTTCCGAGCTTTTGTGATTCTGGACGAGTTGAATCATGAACACGTTTGGATCTGGTTGAGTTGGGGACGATTTTGAAACTAGAAAAAGAAATCTCAGAAACTAATTTGTTAAAAGGAAATTAAACTAAAACAAGTCTGTTTTGATTAAAAGAGAAAAAAAGGTGTTTTTGGACAATTAGACGGAATTGGGAACCTAGAACGATCAGACTTAGAGTGGGATAAAAACGGAATGTAGAATCGAACCTCGGGGATCGTGCCCGAACCCTGTACCTCGGGAATCGTACCCAAAACCCGGGCATCGGGATCCATGCATCGGAAAACGTGCACCGGGTTCTGAGTTCGGTGCGCGGGTGCTCGAACCCGATTCGTCGTAATCCCGCTTTTAGCCCGCTCGAGTCTAAAAGACAACTTTTGAACTTAATTGGAAACCGTCGTACCCGTTAATTTTACTTTGGAACCGGTTTTACTTGTAGCTCTCGGTGTAAAGTAGAGTCCGGCTTCAATCGAAGAGAAGACCGGAGGTAGCGAGCCAGGACGTCAGCAGCTAGGAGACGTAGCTGTCGGTTCGTCTTGAGGTAGGGAAAGTAGCGAATACCGGTTTAATTACGGAAAGTTACTAGCATGCATGCTAGGTAATAATAATAAAATCGGAAAGATCGTAGTTTGGCATGTAGGATGCGAACAACTAGCGTAGACGTATGAATTGTGAACATTTACGTTTTCTGTCTTGGGAATTGCTGTGCTAGTAGTTTCGGGCCATGACGTGCCCGTAGGATTGTTTGCTGAGTGCTTCTGCTAGTGTGAATGTGTTGTTTGAACGGATACTAAATAACGAACATGAAAACGGATAGGATATAACTAGTGATGCATGATGATGACTTGTGTGGTTATTTCCTGTTAATTGATATGTTGAACTGTGGGACGATTGGGGATTTGATACCGGTTAAGCCGGTGGGGTTACCACGTTGAACGTGGGGTCGGTAAGTGATGGTAAGTACGTGACGGTTTAAGAGTTCAATAAGATTATTGCTCGGTGTTGCATGATTGCGATTGTGTGTGGGCATGTGTGCCGTGTTTGTTATAATGAGAACCCTTGGTTGTGATATGGTCGGGTGAGTGATAGACCGACGTGCCATGTATTTATGGTAAGACTGTTGGGCTTGGTGAGCCGTGTTTGATCTGTGGCATTTCGATGCGTGATTGTTATTTTGTTGTGTGTTCCTTGAGGATGGTATTCCGGTTGAGATTAGACATATGGTTCGTTTTTGGGGCCGAAGGGTCGGGCCGATGGACCATAATATGGTTGGGGCCTACGGGTCGTGTTGCATAGGGCCGACGGGTCGGAGCTGACGGGCCACATCATATCATCTTGCATAGGGCCGACGGGTCGGAGCCGACAGACCACATCATATCATCTTGCATAGGGACGACGGGCCACATCATATCATATTGCATAGGGCCGACGGGTCGGAGCCGACGGGCCAAATCATACCATAGTGGGCCTACGGGTCGTGGTTGGGCCTAAGGGTCGTGTTGGGCCTACGGGTCGTGATGGGCACTGGGTGCCGTGTTTCAGCCTCGATGATCTAGGGTCCTTTGGAGACGTTTCCGAGAGTCCCGATGAATGCGTCCTCATAGGGATGTTTCCGGCATTCTCGACGTTATACGTATTTGTGACGTTATGCGCCTCCTCTGGATTGAGAGGTAGTCCGATGGATACTTGACTTACCGTTTTGATATGATGATGTCGGGCTGTGTACAGTCGGCGGAGTTCAGGGATTGTAGTACGGGATGTGTGTGCTGATGGCTTATGTGTTTGATACGTTGCTGTTTGGTTAATGTTTTCTTGTGTGAACGTTATCGTTGAGAGTATTGTAAATTTGGCTATGAACCCCGATCGGTAGTTAGTCGTGTTGTACTAGTATGCCCTAATTGGACGGTTACTCGTGGTGGTGAGCCGTGTTCGTTACCTTAACTACTTTCTCTACTGGGCGAAAGCTCACCCCTTACATTGTCGATTTTCAGGTGTTGAGCGGGATTTGTGCTAGCAGGACACAGCTGAGCTTGGGAGCTGGCGAGGGTCCTAGGCTAGTAGGTCTAGAGACGTGCGTTTGTTTTTTAACCGAATTTTGTATAATGGTTTTTGTGAGCTGTTAAATTTGTCAATTGATTTATTATCACTTTGAAATTTTATCTTTCGTAATTTTACCGTGTTTATTTATTATTTTAAGTTCACGTCTCGAGTCCGGTCAAAACCGGATTTGGAGCGTGACACATTTGGTTTTAGTTCCTGTTTTAGTTTTAAGTCCTATTTACCACAACTGTTTCCCGTTGTAGGAACGATTTTCTAGTCTCGGAGTTTTTGGATCAATGACCTCTCGAGGGTCTTGACCATTGTAATGACTCTTTTATAATCTCAATACAATTATCGTTTATTCTAAAAAAAAGAGATAGTTATATGATCAAGGGAACCGAGCACATGTGGCTAAACTGTTTTGCATGATGCATAGCAACAAGACTACAATTGGGTACATGTCTCCTCCATTAAAGCACATGGTATGGGCAGAGATCTGCACAAGTAATAAGTCATAAAGATGGGAGAAGGATGAGTTTATATATGTCAAACTAACAAGTAGCTATAAAGATGTCAGCACAACCAACATTAAACAACTCTACACAACCATCTAATTATTTTAATTTAGTCACTATACTATGTAAAATTGTTCCAAACACCTAGGAAAGTTGACTAGACACAAAATGGTGCCTAGGCGGAGCCCAGTCGGGATTTTTAGAGCATTGAGTGGGTGGGACTGTGAACTAATGTGAGTACAATAATGTTAGGGTTTGATGGAAACTTCCTATTATTTTTATGAAAGTTACTCTTTCTAATATGTTTAAGTAGGAGTCATGAATTGGTAATCAGAGGATATTTAGAAAACTTAATTCCTATCTATTTACCCATTGTATTTTCTTATATAACATTAGTTGTGAAAGAAATAAGAAGTGAGAATTATGGTTGTGGATGTAGGCAAATTGTCGAACCACATAATTTTTTGTATTATTGTGTGATTGCTTATTTTTCATTGATTACTTCTTGCTTGATCATTGTTTCACGTTGTTATATCCCAATAACTGGTATCAAAGCCCGTTTCGTGACAAGTGGGAGCAATGGAAGAAGATGGGAAAGTTCAAATCGGTAAGTTCGATGAGAAGGATTCTGTAATTTGAAAGATGCAGATTGAGGATTACCTATATCAGAAGAAGCTACACGAACCTTTGTTAGAAATCAAACAAGAGAAGCTAAGTTCAGCTGATTGACACTTGCTAGATCGACAAGCACTTGGTGCGGGGAGGTTGAAATTGACAAGAAATGTTGCCTACAATATCATGGAGGAGACGACTACCTACAGACTCAAAAAGGCGCTATCAAATATGCACGAAAAGTCGTTTGCATCAAATAAGGTATATTTGATTCTTCAATTAGTTAATACGAAGGCGTGGTAAATTGCTAGTGTTACTGGTCATGTGAACGAATTTAATACGATACTATCTAGATTAATGTTGGTGGACATTAATTTCGATGATGAGGTACAAGCCTAGTTGTTTTTATCTTCGTTACCTGATAGTTGGTCAGGAACCGTTACAACAGTTACTGGTTCATCTGGATACCAAGATGTCATTCGAAGCGATAAGAAACGTGATTCTCAGGAAGATATTCGTAGAAGTATTTCTAGAGAATTGCTAGGCCCCGTGTTAAATATGGACGGAAGAGGTAGGGCATCTGAAAAGGGAAGAATAAAGGGAGAAGCGAATCGAAGTTTAAGGGGAGAGAGAAATCTTAAGCAGAGCAAACATGACTTGATATAATTGTCAACAAACTGGCCACTTCAAGAATCAGTGTCCAAACCCGAAGAAAGAGAGAAAGAAGAAAAGCTCGGTAAATGTGAAAAGGAATTTGAAAATGGCGCTTTGATCTGTTGTGTAGAGAGCCTAGTTGAGTCATTGATCATGGATTAAATTGCTTCTTTCCGTACGATCCATTATAAGGATATGCTAGTGAACTTTAGACATATAAAAAGTATAGTTCATCTAGCTAATGATAAAAAAGAAAGAAATTGCAGATATAAGAGATGTGAATCTCTTAAGGATAAGAAGTTGATAATGGTGTATTCAGACGTGTATAGACCTACTAAAGTTCCATCCATTGAATGATTTCTTTACTGCGCCACCTTCATTGATGACTCCATAAGAAATGTATGGATTTAATTCCTAAAGCACAAATATGAGGTTTTTAATAATTTTAATAAGTGAAAAGTTGTAGTTGAGAATGAAACTGACTTGGAAGTGAAGTGTTTACAATCCATTATAAAGATATGGTAGTGAACTTTAGACCTGTAAAAGGTATGGTTCATCTAGTTAATAATAAAAATAAAAGAAATTGCTGGTATAAGAGATGTGAATCTCCTAAGGCTAAGAAGTTGGAAATGGTGCGTTCAAACGTGTATGGATTTCCCTATTTCTCAAATGTGACATCATGATGAATGTTGGATCTTAGAAATGTGTGGTTAGAATAGGTTCACACAATTTTTAGGATAAAATAGGTTTCTATTAGATTTTCCATCTTTAAAATAGATCTAGAAACAAGAAGTCCGAAAACTAAAATTTTCAGATATTGAACTCCAAAATAAATATAATACAATCTTAGCTCATTCTTGTGTATATGGGGCTTTCTAGCCTAATAGTTCTAAATGAAAATATTAGCTTATTCTTGTATCATCTTCCTTGTATAATCAAACGTTGAACATAGTAGGTTGTTTATTATCGACGATAGTAGGTTGATGAAGAGTTGTTGTCGGTTCTGATTTACAGATGGTGTCCTACTTCCCAAACCGGTCACCAACCACCATGCCTCCGGTTAGTGTACATTGACACCGGAACTCGCCGAAAACCACCAATTCCAATTTCTAGGGTTGTTGGTCGGGTTTTGACGGTGTGAGTTATTTTACCCACCCCTAGGCGTGAATACTTTTGTGTGCTTAATTTGTACAATTTGAACCCATATTCATAAGGTTTTGTCCCATTTCATTGGGGTTTAAATGCAGCTTTTTCTTAATACTTGTATTTTGTCTCTCGATGTTTGGTCGGGTATTAGACCAAAACGAGGTGAATTAGAGAGCTAAATGAAGTTTGAGCAGTGAAGCAAAGGTCACACGACCATGCACACGTCGTGCACAATTGAACATCAAGGAAAAACCCCACTAAAGAATGCACGTTGTGCAAAGAATAATGCATTTGGGACAGAGAGCGCCAATGAGAGGACTTAACCTTAAGCGTTCAGTCGTACGTCGTGCAAGAAGACACACTTTGGAGCACACACCATGCTGAAGAACATTTGAGCTCCATTAAAGATGCACGTCTGCTCGTCGTGTATCAAGCGTGCAAGTATACATAACTCAGATTTTACTTGTGAAATTCCTAAATTTTCATGCGTTTTGATAACCTATAAATGCTAAAATAGGGCTTTGTAATAGGGATCCATGATGTTGAGAGTTCAAAATACTTATACAGATCTAGGTTTGAGATTTAGGGAGAGAATATTGTATAGGATTAAAGATTATTGAAGTTTCTAGGATTAAATCAATATTGAGTGTCAACTTTTTTATCTTTTCAATGTCTAATACTTTATATTTTTACGTGTTGTGCACTTCGCTAATTATCATGAGTAACTAAATCTAATGATCTAGGACGGGGAAGTGGTATGAACAAATATGATAACATAACTAGATTTATCGGGCAAATATGAACCCAGGATAGAGATTACATAGTTAGGTTAAAATGAGTGTAACATGACCCGTATGTTAGAGGATTTCACAAATCATAGTGTTTTAGGTCTTTCAACACCTAGATCGTAGATAATTTGGTGGTTAGAATATAATTTGGGTCCTGACCGATCAAGAGATGTTTATGACTTATTTTAGAGAAATCACACTGCCCTTAGAACGATCATATTTGCAAGGCCAAACCGAGCTCCCTATATAATAATATATGTCATACAATAACCCTATTAATGTTTTAGATCGATTTTCTCATTGATTTTAAATATAACTCTTTTATTGTGTTCTTAATGTAGTTTTATAATTACAAGTTTAATTCAAAATACTCATTATCGTAAGAATAACTTAAATAACGAATTATAAATTAGACGACTGTTGGCTTGTATCAGGTTTTATCCCGTGACTATTGGTGTTTGTATTGTTACTTGATTGAATGAATACATCCCCTCTACTCAAAAAAAGAAGAAATTAGAAGATTGTTGTTTGTTCTTTTGGGTACAATAATATAAAACTTAAAAGGTACTTGACGATTCGTGCGCTTGTCGCGCCCAAATTCGTGTGTTAATTCATAAGACTGTCAAAGAGACAATATAGAGCTTTGCATCGCTGACATCTCCCTTTGAATGGCCTACCGCTGGTGGAATGAGGTTCAGCATCCATGACAGGAAGAAGGATATGAATGCCACGCCACGTCTGGTGATGTGTACATGGCTTGGCAGGCCAAGTTTTAGCTGTCCCCGGAGAACAAATGGTAGCACCATCTAACTTGAGAGACAATTCATGCTTAATTGTTTTCTCATCTACTTCTTCAAATGTGATGGGCGTGTCTCAGAAATAACGCAAAATCACTTACCACTTTTAAACCTGATAGGCGACATTAGTCTTGTTAACACATCTCTGGCTGATCTCCACCCTCAAGTGCCTAGAGGCATGATTCATCTCATTCCCTCAGCTTATCTGATCTCGACATTCTGGCATCTCAAATACAGGAAGATTTTGTGAAATTAAATCATAGTTTGAAACATATCAGCGGTAATAAGAATTTGCCACTTGAATAAATAAAAAACTTTAGGACCTAAACCTGTGTAAATGACTAGATATAACTGTCAACAGCAACACAAGAGTTGCAAAGTGCCACCAATTGTTAAATAAGAAAAAAGAGCCTTTCTCTATCTGTAAGAAAGGCCCACAACAACAAATAAACATATTTCTACAGACAACATCCATATTCCATACTGATACAGTCCAATCCTATTTACACACCAAATGCTCCGCTGGGTATGGCCTCACATTTACATCCCCGAATCTCCTCTTCAGTTGTCGTTCAACGAGTTTCGAGTACACAAGGATGAACCCTTAAATCGCTGCAGAATCACTTACAGCTCAATAACATATAAAGAAACCAAAAAGAAAAGAAAACATATCAAGACCAAGTTTAGTTTCTATTCCACCTTGAGCCTCAGATTATTATCTCACAGACAAGAACCTGTGGAACTTTTCTACTCTTGCCTTGCTATCATATCGTGCCAATTTTATTCCTTTCCTTCTTATTCGAAAGAAGAAATCTTCTGTGTCCAGTACATAAGAGATCTGACAGGAAAACAATAAATCATTAGAAAAGCTCGAAAGTGGAAACAGATATTATATGCATTTCCATTAGTTTAGACAATATTGTTTACAGATTGCCAAAATGTGAGTGTAGAGAAACAAGTAATATAGTAATATAGCAATCCTAACAATAACCATAGATATGAAGCAAATAAATACACTATGACAGTAATATACCTTAGATGACTTGCAAGCTATCTTACACTCCAAGCCATTCATCACCAGAGCATTTTCCATGGCCTTGCTTGTAGCACTCAACTCATCTAGCCCTGCATACTTGTGCTTGTTTCTGTTGTGAAGACCAATCAAGAGTAGAACAAAGTGAGGAACATGAACTTACTCTTGGCACAGAAGCCTCCACAAATTAAACATTTACAATAGTATATGTGTGGGGGTTATGGGGTATGGCAGTGTGCAAACTTAGACTAATTGCTTCATAAGGAACCTAATCCAAGTGAGAGCCATCCAATTAATTTCTACTTTAGGCGTAGAAAGAGGCTTGATGCAATGGTAGATCCTAAAGCACTTGGAACTACGTCTGTTCAGTTCAATCAGGAAAAGGGGAAAATGTAACAAGCAAAACATAATGTTGCTACCTTTGCAGCATAAGGCCATGCTGCTCTTTTTTTCCACTAAAGACTGACAGAAAATCATTGAGCAGATAAGATGCAAAATTAGGATCCATAGAAACTGCATAGACTTCAGGTTTTTCACTCACATTATCCATCAGCTGGATGGACAACCTGGATGGCACAGATGGCTGCAGCAACCACAACAATAAATACAAGTCAGTACTGTATAATATTAGTTTTCAATTCAAAGGTCAACAACAATAGCAAGAACACACGCATACGGAAAGACAGGGGGCAGCAGGACTGACACATTCTAATCGATATACATTCTCCTCGTGGAGCAGAACACGCGCATTTTCATTATACACTGAATCGATTAATTTTCCAGGCTTGCGAGATCTCTCGTATTCATATAGTTGAAGCAGCTTATTGTCAATCTCATCAGTAGCAACAGTTTGTAGCTGCAGAAGAAGAAAAAAAGCAAATCAGAACATTTAAATCAAGAAACGAGAAATGAGAAGAGAAAAAAGTGAAATTGTACAAACCTGTTTGACCAATCTATATATCAGCTTGTCCAATGTGAACAATACGTATGACTGATTTCCAATGATAGCTCGACATTCATCCTCAAACTTTGCATTATCAGCAGATCCATCAAGCAAATTGTACAGAGCACTCATAAATCTGTGTGGTGACATATATAAGAACCAAAATGAATAAGCATTTCACATTTGTAATCTGCTCAGACAATACACTACGGAATTTGAACCCACCTAGCATAAGGATCCGTAGTAGTGTCCTTTGAAGTTTTTCGCTTCATTTCAGCCGCCAAGGAATTTGTCTTTGCTGATAAAATCCTTTCATATAAAACCTAGCATGTTCAAAGAAAAAAAATGTTTTACCAAAGCTAACTGCAAACTCTCGCAGATAGTAACAGTTCATATTCTCTTACTTGATGGAGCCTAAATAGCACAAAGAAATCATCATTTCCATAAAAGATGCGAGAATCTTTCTTTTCTTCATCAAGTAATCCTGATGGGACATACTTGACAAGGGGTTTCACAGACAAAAGAAAGCGTTCTGATGGTGGCAAGGACATGCCATCTCCTCCAATATAGTGCACATCAGATGTCCCTTCAGCCTCACCTTCACTCTCGGCCTTACCATCAACTTCATCATGATCACCATCTTCCTCCCCGTCATGTTCTTCTCTAGAGCACTCATCACCTGCAGAATCACTGCCAGAGACATCTTCAACAGCCTCAGAAGCGTTTTCGCTATCCTCCTCGTCAGCTTCAACATAATTTTCTCCCCTGGCATCCTGGCAGCTAACCTCTTCTGCATTCCCTGATTGATACTGCCTGCTTTCAACACTAAGCTTAGTATTAAGCTTAGCCTGCATAGCAGTATCTCCATAGACAACAAAGTTGTCCTCCTCAAAATCGCCATTAGGCGACAACTCACCCTCTTCCTTCTCAATTTTTGGGGGACCAACAGCTTCTTCGTGATAATTGCTAGTATTAGTGCCTTCTGTCAACACTCCATTTGCAGAAGGAACTGCTTTTGCAACAGCATCACCCTGAAGCACAAATGTCATGAGACACTATAATAATACAGGGCAAGGAATGAGACAGCCCAACTGAGAAGAATGAGAACTAGGAAGATCATAGAGAAGAAGTAGAAACCTAACAAAAGAATAAGCTTGGGGTTATATCAAACAATATAAACATATCTATAATAGCCAAGACTAGAATCCAGTCCCCAAGGAACCCAACATGACAGACTCAAACACAGAGATGAACATAATACCATATCCTGAAGAACAGCTTAAAGGACAAATAATTAAAAAAAAAACAATGGATGATATCTACTTAAGCTAAGTAAGATTAGGATCTCAAGGTATTAAACAGGATAAACTCATACTTCTGATGGGGGTAGAACATCAACTTTAGCTTTGGCTTCACCACCCTTGTTGGCAGTATCACTGGGCCTGGATGGAATTGCGCCAATGCCTTGAAATACAAACAAATACAGTTTCCATATTAGAAATTCAGAATTGGTCAACCAAAAACTCTAACAAAGACATTTGATGTGTTACGGATCAAATACAGTTTGCATATTAGAAATTCTGAATTGGTCAACCAAAAACTCTAACAAAGACATTTGATGTGCTACGGATCTTTTATACACACCTGATGTGACTTCCACATTGGCTCTTCCTTGATTGTTTTCAGCTCCAACTGAGAGATGCATAATGGAATTAGCTACTCGACCACCAGAAGCAACTGTAAGAATATGTCCATTAGAAAACATGGGTAATCTGTAATCTATAAGAATTTCATTAACTTCTAAGTAAGGATAAGAACCTTCTTTAGCCAAAAGATCCCCATTAGCCAAAGTACTCCTGCAAATATTTGCAAGATCTGTCGAAGCATTTTCATCCTCATTGTTGGCAGAGTTTGGTTGCTTGGAATGAGTAGTGTCAGCACCAGGGCTTCCATCAATGTCTCCAATGCTTGATGCAGCCTTTTCAACATCTTCAGTGTCATCTGTCTTGAGAGGCCTAGAAGGAATACCCAACATTGGCTCCAAGAAGGAAGTCCAAAGCCTCATAACTTTGATTAGTTGTTCTTTCGTTGAGCAAACCTCTTCGCACGAATACTGAATAAGTTTATACAGGTCTTCATGAATACCAATATCAGAATATTCAAATTCAAGATGTGGAACAATAGGTTGTCTGCTACCAGCAGCAACAGCGAGAATAACATCATCTTCTTTCTGTTTATTCTCCTTCAACTCCTTCATTTCAGCCACCAAAGCTGTAGCAAGGAATAGGTAATAATTTAAGTCAATAATCTAAACGACAAATTAATGACAGTTCCCTCAAAACAAGTATTGGTGTGGCGAAGGGATAATCTACATGAAAGTAACTTCATGCCAAAAAGGTGAAGTTGGACCTCGTCTCAATGTTGGCCTTTATATAGGGGCTTGGGATCCAAGGCTAAAAGGTCAAGCTCACTAGTTTGTGTTTGGCTTTTACCTTTATATATGGCTTTGTGTTTTCCTCTCTTCAAACTATGTGGTACTTTAGTCTATAAAAGATGAATTTACCAATGTAAAAAGTAAAGCCCCTTACATGGTTTCAGACAGGCCTTAACGTTAACAGAAATTTACCTTACTAATCTCATTATCGCCAGTTGCTAAGATATATCCAAGAGGACTAACAGCAAACAAATAGGAAAGCACCAGATGCAGTTGACCTTAAATTCTTAGTACTATTTTTCAACTTACATTTAGTGCTCAAGTTCTTCGAATCTTGTTGCTTGAAATAGAAGCTCCGATGATCAAGTGACTTGTAGTGGTTTTTGGCATAAATATCAGCCCAAACTTTGTTGAAATCTGAACGGCACCTTGTCCACTCCTCCTGTTTTTGCTTCAGACGTGTTAATATCACAGGAAGAGCAAGAAGTGGATTCTTGCGTAAAATGTCAATCACATCAAGACCATGGTCCCCATATAAGCGTTCAATGCATCTTAGATTTAGAGCTGCATCCACAATCATGTAAAAAAAACAAGGTAAGCAAAATTAGACACTTGCAAAGCTCAGGCAAAAAGAATTGATTTATAAATATTATCAACACAGACCTGTAAAGTAATCTTCTACATGAATTGGAGTATCCAGGTTGATCTTATTTTCATTGATGTTATTCAGCAATTCCTCCACACACTTGGAAGCAGAGCTCACAGACTCTAATAGCATGTCCAACTCAAATCTAAAATCATAAAGTAACAATTTAATCACTGCCACAAAACATAGAATTCAAACAAGTGACAATACACAATACTATTGTCAACTCAAAAAGAACTACAATAGTTTCAAACAGTATCCAATAACAAGAATATGTTCATGAAAATACACATGTATATCAGTACATTTATAAAAGGGATATTTACACATACCTACATTAACCTATACAAGGTTTTCACATACCTATGCTAACCTCTCAAAACTTCGGATGACTACACTAACCTATGCACTGAATAACACTATTAGTTTTTGAAGCCATTTCTGTTAGATTTGACTATTATTTTCTTGAAATGGTGAGATTACCCTTATCTAACCCAACCCAACATTAAACTAAAACCCTATACTCCGCC
Organism: Erodium maritimum; assembly: GCA_963921825.1. Taxonomy (NCBI): domain Eukaryota; kingdom Viridiplantae; phylum Streptophyta; class Magnoliopsida; order Geraniales; family Geraniaceae; genus Erodium; species Erodium maritimum. Next base: position 17,746,746 of record OY997593.1, on the reverse strand, counting down.
ATTCTTGTGCCGCAGCATCCTTTCTCTCTACCTACCGGCTACCACCAAGCTAGGTTTTTTCTTCCCAAGATCCATTTGGGTATGATTGTGAAGAGCTCATCTACTTCATGGGTGGTGGAGTGACAAACTCTTGAACTTCAAACCTCCACTTCCTGCTTCTCACCTCGCAGGTGCAGAGAATGGGTTTCTGAATCTCCTCACCTTGTTCTTCAATGTCGCCCCCTGAAACATCACTGGCATGGCTAGATTTTCGAAATCTGGCTTTTATTTTTCTTGTTTTGGTCCTTCTCTTTGGTGGGTTCTCTTCGATTTCAGCTGCCACAGCTCCTACAAGTGACTCCACCTCTCGCACTACACCCACTCTGTTCTTATTTTTCTCAGTTCAAAATTTCTCGCATCCACAAGATCCAGATCTGGTCGTTGAAGCACAGATCCACAAATTTCAGATCCGCTCGGAGCTGGGTTCTCTTTCCAATTTGAATTCCATGCTAGAGGTTGCAGAGAGGTACAATATTTTTTGTCTTCAAAACCCTCCTGGTCCTCCATCTCCGATGCTCTCACAGCTTTGTTCATTGCTTCTTCTCCTCAAATTTTTCAGATTCCTCAAATTCCACAAAACCCTAATTACTCTCCTCTATGTTCAATCTGTTCAAACGCCGCCGCTAGTTCCAAACCCATCTTCCGCTTCGAAACCCAAGTTTCAAATGTTTAGTATTAGTATTTCCTATTCAGTAGAGTTAATCCCTATACAAAGGGATGCTCTCGTTGTATTGACACATCAAGAATATTAAAATATCATCAATAATATGGGTTAATTGTCCATACAACTTTAGAATGCATTATGTATTTCCCACAAATCGAGTCCGCGAAGAACTGCCCAGACCATTCATTCTGAACATCCCTATTACGTTTTTCTAAAAAAGTCGGCGGACAAAACTTCAGTGCACCCACAAAGCGTGGACAAAACTTTATGCATGCATCCGTTTGTGAACAAAACTTTAATGCAGTTTTGGACAATTAACCCAATGTATATCATAACACTCAACAAAACCAGGAAAAATATCTCTCAATTTGTCCCACGTGGAAAAATTGGAAAAAAATCATTATAAAATGAAAACTAAAGCTCTGAATTTTAAATATTTTTAAACTTGATTTTATAAAAATAAATTTAATTTTATAAATATTTTTTTAAAATTAAAATATGTATAAAAAATGAAATCTTATTTCAAATAAAAATAAATAAAATCTCATTTTTAACCTATGATTTACAAATAAAAAAATTGTATAATAAAATGATTAATCTATATTTATAATTATTTTAAAATATATATATATATATAATCAGTGTTCTAAAAATCCCGACTGGGCGCCGCCTAGGCGGCCGCCTACGCCTAGCCGACCCGCCTAGACGATTACAACAATTTTGCGTAGTATACTGACTCAATTAAAATAATTAGATGGTTATGGTGTTGGTGATATTAGGGGTTTTGCTTATGAATTGTTTGGTATTATTTTTTAGGTATTTTAGATATTAGTTACCATTTTAAATATAATTAAATTCATATTTTATTTCTATATATAATAATATATCTATTAAAAATAAAAAAAATACAAATCCGATTAGTCCCCGATTAATCCCCGAAGGACCTAGCCGCCCGACTAGCGCCTAGCGACTTTTAGAACCTTGTATATAATACTGTAAAACATCTGATTTAAAAAAAAATAGACTTAAAGATATTTTTAATATTAAAATCTTTTTTGTTTGTTATTTTAGTGTTGGGTTAGGTTAGTAATGTTTGGTTAGGTTAGATAAGGGTAATTTCATCATTTCAAGAAAAATAACAGTTAAATCTAAAAGAAATGGCTTCAAAAACTAACGGTGTTATTCCGTGGATAGGTTAGTGTAGTCATGCGAGGTTAGCGGATTCATGTGAAAACTGTGTATAGGTTAATGTAGGTATGTGTAAATATCCCTTTATATAAATATGAACCATGGAAAGCTGAAAGAAACTTTTACCTATCATCTTCACATCTGAAAAGACTTTCTTCATACTGATTCCTGCGCATATGTTTAAAAGAATAATCTTCACTTCCTGAAGTCACAGACACCCAATGATCATTTAACACTTGAGCACCAAGCTCTGATCTCTGGCTTGCTGAAGGTATTGGATACTGCAACAAGTTGTGTAGTCAGGACAATACCAGACATAAAGATTAGTACAGAAAGATAAATAATATATAAATAAACAGATCATACTATATGAATTTCATACATCATCTGGCAAAAGGCGATAGCTGGGAGTACACCGTTCACAATTAGAGAGGTCAAGCTCTTGGATAGACTTAGCCATATACTTCTCCCTGTATCTTTCCTTGTCTTTAGTTCCTTCTGATTCACGTTTATGCTCTCTGTCCTTCTCTTCTATCTTTGCCGATCTTGACACATGTCCATCACCATACAATGATTCTGCAATAAACAGGTTTGCCACGTCAACTTTCACAAATTATAGAATAGAACATTTGAATGCCTTGAGATGACATCATGAGGCTGGTATTTGTCAAAAGATAGCACTGCAGTAAAAATTATAGATGGAAAAACTGAAGAAATTAATGAACACTTATTATCTCCGTGTCAAAAAAAAGGAAGGAAATGTATTATTTACGTACTTCTACTCATAACGCCAGCAAGAAACCCATCTGCGAGAAAGAACTCAATAAGAAATGGTTTTATGGACAAAAGGCAAACATTTTAAAAATGGAGATCTAAGTTACCAATATTCTCACAACGCTCCACAAAATCATTGAACTCGTCCATAAGGTCTGGATACTTCCCAAGTAGATCAGTCACCTGAAATGCAAATAAAGTGAGTAAACAGACAGACAAACTCTTATGGACAATATCTTGCGGGCTACTTACAATAAATGAAAGCAAATAATTAAGATCTGAATCAATCCATGCAAAATGTAACAAGTAACATTTGATAAAATTTCCGGTATCTTGTTTCAAGTTTTATCATAAAAATACAGAGGGTTCTAAGCATTTGGAGTATATTATATGTAATTGAATTTGCCGGAAAAAGGATATAAGATCCCCAAAATAGTAAATAGAGTGGATGATACAAAAATGGAGTTTTACTACATCGAACATGGCTGCAAATTAAAATTTTGTTATACAAGGCATGCAAATACCATGATAAAGCTACGAAGAGAAAGACACTTACAAGATTTTGTAAATCATTCCTTTTGATTATGCCATTGCTGTAGATATTAAGGCATTTCAAAAATGCTTGGTAGTCATCTGAACTACACAACTTCTCCTTAACCTTTTCACAGAAAAGGAATCCTTGGTTGTACATGGCTGGCATGAGAGTTGAGTAAACAAATAGTCAAACATTTGTACAGTGAAAAAGAAAACCAATAAATAAAGACCATGACTCCACTAATGGAGCATAATATAGAAGACATGATTCCAGAAATTATGGGCCTTCAAAATACTTGGGATGAAAGGAGAGATGTAACGCCCTAAAACAAACTAAAATGCACAAGACAGATGTTATTTCTCATTGTGGCATCACTCAGCTTTTAACTTACCCTTCAAGGTATCCTTGTCATCATAAGAACCAAAGTTAGAATTCAGTCCAAAACCTTCAACCTTCCTTGCAGCCTTCTTTTTTTCAGAGAATTTAAACTCCTTGTTGTTTTCCTCAGTTTCTCTATCATCTTGCTCATGATTTCTTCTATCCCTAATCTCCTTTTCAGAGCGCTTCCTCTGCTCCTTGTGCACTTTCATAACTGCTTTGTCATCATCCAGCTCGGGACGATCAACACTAGGATCACGATCAATGTGTGCAGTACTGATCCTATCTCGCCGACGTTGCTGAAATAAAGAAGTTCATTTGCTCATCACGAAGAATCCACATGCAAAGATACGAAGTAAAAGGAACAAAAAGGCAAGCGGACAAATGCAGTTACCTTGTCTACATGCATTTGTCGCAATGTAGGAGTAGCAAAACTTCGCTCATTGTAACGCTGAGCTGAATTTCGCCCATATAGGACATGTGTAAAAGGCGTAGCTGAGTTATCAGGCAAAAATCTTGTAAATTCATCCAACAAATCTGGATGTTCATCAAAAAGCGAAGCCACCTGCACGATAAGATAAGACCGCCATGGATGCTAAATTCTAAAAGGAATATGGGAAAAAAGAAAAATGTAACAATTGATTATCATAGGGAATAATCAAACAAGATGTGCAAAATCACCTCACTGTACACCTCCTTTATGTCTTTGTGCTCATTTCGGTACATGTTTAAAATGTCTAGGAATGTTTTATAAACATGATCATTGTTTACAAAACGTTTCTGGGGAAACAAAAACCATCAGTTAAAAAACATAACAAGATAACATCAACACATAAAAATCAACAGTGTGACACCTTAATCTTGTTCACGAAACTGATAGCTTCCCGAAATTCAACTGTTTTCTTTGGCTGTGGGGTCTCATCGTCATCAAGGGTTATCTCAAATCCTTTGGGCAAGAAGGTGTTAAATCCAAATATTAAGTTGTTATGCCCTTTAAATAACTCCTTTACTCTCGCTATAACACCAGATGTGTCAGTCCTGAAAGAATCAAGATATTGGAATGAAACATTCAATGCTTAATGCAACAAGTTAATCAACACACGGAAAGAAAAAAACAGCAGAAGCTCAAGAGGTTTACCTCTGAGCCTTGAAATCTTTCATGACCTCAAGGAAAATGTCATATTTTTCCTTCTGGTCATGGAACATGTCCTTGACTTCCTTGAGGTAGGTTAAGGCATCATTTGTAGTTAATTTCTGGGAAGAAGTGCCACCCCCAGCAGTGCCACCACCACTGCCACCTCCTGCAGCTGGTACTTGGGGTTGTCCATAGCTATCACAGCCAGAAACATAGTTTTAAAAACATACACAGATGCACAATAATTCTTCTGATATATATACACAACTAGCACATTTGTACTGCAAGTACAACCTTTTCTTTTCTGCAACATAAGATTAGCTTAGATGCAATTCATCAGGAATATAAATGATCGAAGCATGCATGCCAAATCTCAAATTGTTGGAGGACCTAGAATTCTTCTCTATACCTACTCCATCTAAATAGAACCCAATTCCTGCATAGATTAGGAAAAGCTGAACCCTATAACTGGAGATGGAGGGGGGGGTTGGTCCAAAAACAAGATAAATTTTCAGGCGTTGAGGAAATCAGCTTTCCCCCAAAATCCATAAAGTTACCAACTTTGCAGTCAAGTTTCGAACAAAACCCGCATAAATTTAAGAAATCTCGTTATTACAACACCTCCCAATGAAAAGCAAAACACATAAGCAACATCGAGAAGCATCATCGCACTCATTATCCAGGTAACAGAAATATATACCGCACGAATCACGCTCAGGCGATGCATTAAATCACAATCAACCGAACGAAACAGTAACAAGGAAATCGGAAAGAAGGAGAAACTCACGATTCAGCGCGAGAGGACCCAAATGGGCGCTTGAATTGAGAGCCGGCGTAGACATCGTCCCTTACTCTCTTCATCTCTGCGAGAGCGAAACCTACCATTCGTCAGAAAAAGAAAAGAGAAAATCGCAGAGAAAAGCAAAACCCCATGGCATAAAAACTCACTCGGCAGTGAGAGGAGAAACCATACAAGGAAGAGAGAGATTGAACAAAGCAGATCTCAGGGAAGACAGAGTTGGAGCAGAGATGGCTCTACAGTAGAAAAAGAGGGAATAGTTCGTATGTTTATTGTGTTTTCCGTTTCCATTACAAGCTCTAAGCCTCGACTATATATATTATCACATAAATATTCACGTATTATTATTTATCTAATCACACTAATTATTCTTACTTGTAAATTTTTTTAAGGTAAAAGTCGGGATTTCATTAATTCAATAGATCCTCACTCAAGGCTACAAGAACACCCGGAGTCTGGGTTATCGTCCAATCAATGACATCCCAATCGGCTGCTTTTCGAGCCAAAATATGAGCAATTGAATTCGTCTCTCTACGAATATACTGTAGGGAAAAACCTTGTAAAGCTTTCAGCTTCGCCCTGCAGGCGACAGTCCATAATCAATAATCCAAAAGGAAAAATCATCTCTTCAGTTCCGTTTATGGTCTGGACCGCCCCTAGACAGTCTGACTCCACTACTCCCTGAGTTCAACCGGCCTCATAAAAGTAAGTGATTCTGAAATAGTTATTACCTCGGTCACCTCTGGATTCTGTTGACCTGGAATAATAAAACACTTAGCAGTAGTAGCCATACCATCATGATTTATGCACATCATTCCTCCTCATCCCAGTCCGTTAGCCAGTACTGCACCATTTGTGTTGATTTTGACCTCCCCATGAGCTGGCTTCACCCAAGTGCGGACCTCACTCGGCCAAACAGATAAGCCTGGGTTGTTCACTGTCTCCTCCTTTGTCCGGGCCTCCGTCCATTCCATCAAATGAGTCAGAGCCATCCTCCATATAGTGGCTACGTTTCTGAATACCTGATTTCATACACATTGGTTTCGAGCCTTCCACATCTCCCACCATATCATCATCATATTTTCCACCAACCCTTCAATCCCCTTATTTCACCCCCCTGCAACCATTCCCATGTTGCATTCCATCTCACGGAATCAGATCTAAATGATCCCAAAATCCTTTTGTATCAAGGCACACTTACAAGTTATTTTAGTATACACAAAAGTATGACCATTATGTTATTACTGGGAAAAGATGAGATACATAAAATATTATTTATTTAATTATTAACGATAATATAAATAGTTGGATCTATCAACGTTTTTGGCTCTTTCTCTACCACTTGCAGAAAACCCTAGCCGCACAACTTTTGGCCATGGCCATGACCATGGTTTCGTCCATGGCATGCGTCATGGCTCTATTCCTACTGATCACCACAACAAGGACGTCAGGAGATGACGTCCTCAATCACATAATTGCCTGGTGAGGCTACGACAATAGTTCGATGGGGGCGACGAAAGGCGGGTCCGACAATGGTCTCTCTTTTATATCTGATCACAACCACAATATCTCTCTACTTAGTCTAAGAGACTTAATTTTGAGTTTAAGATATTATGAAGAGCTTTTAGGGGTAATTCAATATCGATCCCATCAACAAATGGTTTCGATTTGTCGAGGTTTGGCTCTGGTACAACTCTACCAACCGAACACTTGCACGAATCATTGGGGAAAGGTCTCGGAGCATTACAGACGGTGGATTTGGGATCCGGTAGGAGGACCGATAGATTGGGGCCTGCCTATGCGGCACCAACGGCCGGAAGAGTCAAACTTGGAGCAAAGGATGCTACTGGAGGATCCGCTTTATTTTTTATGTTTCAATTATGTTATTTCCTTTCAATAATATTTTGGAATTTGATATTTGGTGTTTCATTTAGGTTATTTCTTTTGGTTTGACCGGCTTGATCGTAGAGACTTCTATCGTTGTCTAGGATGTCAAGTAGACTGTTTCTATGGGTTCAGAGCGATGGGTGTCCTACGGGAGGCCCAGACACTATTATGTTCTCGGGACATTTTTCCGCCACTTGTATCAGTTTTCAGGCATTAATACAATGCCATCCCTCGGCTCGGCTTAAAAAAACGATAATATATGAAATCTAATTAACGAGTATAAATTTATCATCTTGTATGTCCAATCATATAATATATAATACAATAATTCTTTTAAAAAAATAAATATTTTAATTAGGAAAATAATACCACTATACCTATTTTTATAAATTGTAATTAAAATTACATTGAATAGTGCAAAGGTAAAACTTGGTTTGCTGGTATTTACTTAAACATAGTTCTTGTAGTCAGTACCATTTGATTTTATTTACATTGTCAATTATGGTTGTGTGGAATTTATTTTAATAGAATATATACTATTATTACATTATCTATAAGGTATTCATGTCTTGAAATTAATTTCACCAGATGAAAATGAACCTAATTCAGGTCGTATAACTCGTAAGACATTAAAAGACTGGAAAATATTTTTATTATTTCTTTTTAACTGAAAATTAAAATTTAAAAAGACCATGAGTTTTAAAATAGGATATGCTTTCCATTTCCTATCATGATATTTTATCACTTCCCAGTAGGATAAAAACATAAATTTTTAATTCACAGTTAGAATATTTTATCTAACAAATATTATTCTATAAGGCTATGTATAAGTTGAATATTTAGTGAGAAATCCAAGCACGAAAACATTTATTTATTATTTATTTAATTAAACCTTATTATTTGTATATTAAAAAAAATTAAATATTACATCTCCTTATAAAATATTTTATAACAAATGGAAATTGATTTAAAAATTAAAAGATTTATTCAAATTTTTAATAAAATTTAAATAATTAAGTAAAGTCGCATTTTAATTAAACTATTTTTTTTATCTAATCAAACTAGATCTAGATAAAATAAAGGGAAAATTTTCATTTTAATACCCTGCCAAACATTTAATTTCAGTATAATACGCTGACATAATTTTTTTGCACTTTCATATCTAAACCAAACATTTAACTTCAGTTTCATATCCAACCGTTACGCTTCTGTTAGTTTGGATGGAAAAAGTTAAAAAAACCATTATACCCATAACTATTACTCAAATTTTCAAACTCATGCCATTGAACTCAGAACTTAAAAATAAGTGAAATGACAATAACACCCTCCATTGTTGGGGTATTAAAATGAAATTTTCACTAATTTAAAAATAAAATCAGTTTTTTTTTATAAATTCAGTTTTATTTATATGAATTTTTTTTTATTTTCAAAAATTCAGTTTTTTTTATAAATTCAGTTTTTATTTATGATTTTTTTTCAAAAATTAAGATTTTATTTTACAAAATTAGATTTTATTTTAAAAAAATGTTTTTATTTTTAAAAATTCAATTTTTATTCTTAATCATTTTTATAAAAATATATAAAATCAGATTTTATCTTAAAATATATATATATTCCTTTATTATTATTTTTATTTAATTCATATCTTATTTTTTCATAAATTTTATTTTATTTTATTTTATTCTTTTATTTAGCTACCATCTTCTCAAATTATTTGTTGATTTCAATCCCAAATCCATTGATTGATGTGGTAATGATTTCAATCCTAAATTAGCAACCACACTTTTTCGTAGTATCCAAACACAAATTTATGGCACCCAAACTTTTCCAGCATCCAAACACAAAACATAAGATCCAAAAACACATCTCAGCAAAAAAAATTCATTTCAAACCCAGACCAGGTTCTCAATTTTTTTGCAGATCCGTTTTTTTGCAGTTTTGGTAAAAATCGGGACATGTTCCCATGAAATCGAAGAGCATGAGATCTGGTTTTTGTAGATCTGTTCGGCGATAGTGCTCGGAGACGAAGGAGCTCAGGCCCGAGTCGGAGTTGCAGGTCTCCGATGGAGGTCGGCACCGGCGTCTGGGTCTCCGCGGCGACGAGGTTGGCCGAGTTCACGGTCCAGAACACGTCGCCGCAGCTGGCACAGAAAGGGAGGGTTCTGGGCTGGTTGCAAGATGGCCACGACCACGTCGAGGAGGAGGATCTTGAAATGGAGGGTTTTGGGAGCTATGGAGGTGCGTTAATGGTAGAGTGAGATTGGTGGTGAAGAAGAATGAGAAGAGACATTAGTTTTATAAAAAGGATTAAGGATAAAAATTGAATTTGTAAAAATAAAAACTTTTTTTAAAAAATAAAATATGATTTTGTAAAATAAAAACTGATTTTGTAAAATAAAATCTAATTTTGTAAAATAAAATCAGAATTTTTAAAAAAAAATCATAAATAAAAACTGAATTTATAAAAAGTTTGAATTTTTGAAAATAAAAACTGATTTTATTTTTAAAATAGTGAAATTTTCATTTTAATACCCTAACAATGGAGGATATTATTGTCATTTCACTTATTTTTAAGTTCTGAGTTTAATAGCATGAGTTTGAAAGTTTAAGTAATAGATAGGGGTATTATGGTCTTTTTAACTTTTTTCATCCAAACTAATAGAAACTTAACGGTTGGGTATGAAACTGAAATTAAATGTTTGGTTTAGGTATAAAAGTGCAAAAAATTTATGCTAGGGTATTATACTGAAATTAAATGTTTGACAGGGTATTAAAATAAAATTTTCCCTAAAATAAATCAGGTATCACTACTAAACCTTCACTATAGTAATTAAAAAGCAAGTTGAGTTGTAAGCAACGCGTGAAAACCCTAGGGGTTGCGGTCTCTCTGCGCAGCCTCCTCCCCCTCCCCCCATTTTCTCCACAATTGAAGCTCCTGACTCAAAGCGCTCTGTCTACCTTTGACGGTTACCCTTGACGGGCTTACCTATGGATTGGTTCAACTCTACCCTTTTTAGGGTTTTACTATTTTATCTTTTTTTGCAGCCGGTCCACCTCCGCTGGTCGCTGCCGCTCGTTCAATCCGTCCCACGGCCTCTCCCTCGTCTCACGCTTCCGATCCTGCATCGCCGGAGGTTCCGTCCTCGAGCCAGTAGCCACCGTGCCCCCCTGCTGTTCTACGGGATACGGGCTCCACGCGCCGTCCTCCATCTGCAGCGGCCTCCCGCCCTAGGGTCACCCCTCGCCTACATGGGTCCGCTCCCTCGATGGATCTGGGATCCGAGAGGAGGGACGGTAGGCTGGGGCCTATTTCCCCGACACCCGAAATCGAGACTCTCAACCCCGAACAATCTTTTGCAGTAGGGAGGTCTCGGGGAATCTGCACTACAGGCTAATTCTCTAGGAGGTTTCACTGTTTTAGATCGAATAATCTTTTGGCTAAATAAGTTTTGGACTTTGGTTTATTATTATTTTTGTAACGTTGGATCGAGGAACTCTTGAGTTTGGATCTGCGAGACAAGCAGACTTCATGTATGGAACCATGAGTGTCTAACGGGCTACGGCCGATTGAGACAGAAATATGGTATCCGGGACTCTTATGTTCCTTTTTGTAAACATAATATGATATCGTAATACAATACCTCTTTCCCGTTTCAAAAAAAAAACCTTCACTATAGTAAGCTCGAAGTAATAGACCCAAAATATATGGGAAATTTGAAAAAATATGCTTCATAATAACATCTATTTTATTTCTATGCCAGCATAACTCAAACTATGCCTTTCAAACTTTTTAAGATAAAAGTAACCTTCTAACTCATACAAATTTTTTTTATCTTACCCTTCTTATTTCTCATCTTTTTCACCAATATTTTAAAAATAAATCGATGTTTAATTATTTTATTCGAATATATTTTCGAAATACATATTAATATTTTACATAAAAAATATTGTATTCAATATATTAATTATGAAAACCAGATTTTAAATTATAAAAAATTCAAAAAATGCGATTATTTTGATAAATTTTAAAAAATAAAAATTTGAATGTAATAATTCTTATTACTGAATAAAATATATTGTTTATAAAATCTAAATTTTTTTTGAAAAAATAATTTTTGTAATTTAAATTATATATATATACACATATATCCAAATAATCTGATTTTAAAAATTAATAAATTCGAATAAAATAGTTTTTAAAATTAAAAAATGAATTTAATAATTAATAAAATTCGATTAAAATATTTTTTCATGAAGTGTAAAATAATTTTTAAAAATTAACATTGTAAATTCGAATTAAATTTTAAAATTTTTTAATCAAAATAATCTGATTTTTCAAAAAACATAAATTAAAATATATTTTTAATAATTAAAGTAAATTTAATAAAAAATAATAATTTTGATATATAAATATATATCATTGATTTTAATTTACAATATGATTTTTTCAAAAATATTTTAGATATCATAAAATATATATTTGTATTTATTTTATTAATTAGTAAATTTATTTATTAATTTATTTTTCTTTTAAAATAGTTATAAAAATAATATCATTTTTGAAAAATAAATTAAAATGTGATTTTAATAATTAGTAAAATTAAATAATTTTTTTTTAAATAAAATTGTAATATATATTTCGAAAATATATTGTATTAATTTTATTAAAACTGAATATATTTTCAAAATAGATGTGAATAGAAGATGAAAAATAGAGAATGTGAAATTATGAATTTTATATCAATTAAAAGAAGGTTAATTTTGTCTTAAAACTTTTGGAAGACATATTTTTCCAATTTTGGATTATACTAGCATAGAAATAAAATACATGTTATTATGAAGCATATTTTTTCAAATTTCCCAAATATATTTGTTCTTTTGTGATGCTTGATTATGGGCCAAAACAAAAATATCTAAATGGGGCCTATACTAGGCCGAACCTACAATGAAGAAGAGATATGACCCAGCATTTCTCTCTACTTCAACTTAGCCAATTCATATACCCAAAACTCTCAACAGCAATTATAAAAAAGGAAAATTTTAATTTAATATTTGAGAAAATTTTATTTTCAGTATAATATCTTTACTTATATTTTTACCACAATCCTAAAAAAGATAACTTCAACCTCTTTGTTTTTTTTAAACGGGTAACCGGAGACTTTCATTAATCAACTTAGCCTCGGTATCTAGATATATGTCCGGGCCGACCGTAGCAAGTCCGGCGCTTATGGACCCATAATAATAGCCCACTTGAAATCGTGGGCACAAACTCAAGATAACTCTCTACCATCGTTCCAACATAACGAGGCAAAAGATAATAAGTACTAAAATCCGCAGAAAATAAAGTATCCCAAAAGAAACACAAACAATAACAAGATAGATAAAAGGTAGTTGCTGATAATGCAGGCTGCCCGGGACCTCCCAGTAGTGGTTGTCCCGGGTCTGTAGGTATAGTCTGGGGCCGACTCCACCCACCCCTGCTGGAACGGGTCATTCCTCCATCGGAGGCAGCTGTGCCTCCGCTTCTTCTACTCTCCCCTCCCCCTGAAAGGGCGGCTGTTGGGATGACGGAGCCCCCATCTGCTTCTTCTACTCCGGCGGACGAGCATACAACGAACCATTTCTAGTCTTCAGGGTGGTTGCCTTGCCTTTGCCTCGACTAGGCTCGCCTTTCCCTAGGCCCTCCTGAGGGTCTCCATGGTGTCCCAGGGGATCTTTTTCCTTCCCGTCCCTCGTTAATGCGTTATATCCGGGGTCAGCTCGGATCACCGTGTCTGCAGCAAGGTGGACGTTAACCAGATTGTCAGGCTTCGTGGAGTTCGGTGGCGGTGTAGGGGCTCCATGCCCATCCTCCTGCAATGTATTGGTTAACCCTCCACGGTTAACCTTAGCCAGATAGCCAGGCTTCGGGATGCCTGCATCGGATGACTCTGCGCCCATGGTGATTTCCCTGGACCGAATCATTGGGTTCAGTGATAGATCACTCAGGAGATAAGTGATAGCCGGGTGGGACGCCGGAGGGGGTGTATGCCAGACCGTTCGCAGCAGCCGGTCCACATCCAATGATCTCGGGGCCAGGATAGAATGATCATACCGGATCTCTTCCCGACCAATTTACATCAGTAGGGTTGGGCAACCCGAAATCCTGTGGGTCAGCATTCCGCACCTGCGACAAAAATCTACCACTCTCTCATATTGTAGATCAATCACAGCAGGAGTATTAGTACCTAGGAACCTGAGTCGGATTCTGCGTCGTAACGGTCGATTCAGCTCCATCTAGACCCTTAACCATAGAAACATATCCTCCCGTCGAGCCGTCGGGATTGGGGCCGACATAACTTGAGTGCCCATACTGCCTGCAATGAGGCCGTGGATGTAGTGATTCATGGCTCCTCCCGGGATATTCAGCGCCCGGGCCCCAAGCTCCACATGGTTAAAATTAATCTCGTCTGCCCGGTCAAACTGCCTAAGCGGTTCGAGGAGGAGGGGAAATCCCTTGAAACTCCAGGTACCCCTGTGACGGATGTCTTCCATTGCCTTGACGGACGGGAAATGATACCCCGTGACCTCCGGGGACATAAACTCCACTTTAATCCTCGTTACTTTCCATTTACGCAGCATCATCGCACAGACGATGTTCTGGTTGTAGGTCCAATCCCCTGCGACCTTTGCTGCAAGAGAGAACTGATAGGACCCTGAGGTGAACAGTGGAACTCCCTCATCCGAAACCACTAAATCGTCATCCTCGTCCTCCCAGTCCGGGATCGGGGATATCCGGTTTGGTTGGATCTCAGATGGCGACCCCGACGAACTTCCGACGATCGGGTAGTCAACTCTTGGGACCAAGTATACGCTCTGACGGCGGGAGATATCTAGACCCCACCGGAGAAGGGGGTGGCCGAGGGAGAGAAGTCAGTTCCCGGTGGATCTCCCTCGCCGTTGACGTGTGCCCGGAGTAGGTCGGGAACGTCACTGATGGCGATGGGGACACGCCGACGACCAAGGACGCACCCGGTCTATCTTTCAGATCCAAAGAACGCGACGACATCCGAGGAGGGTGCATCGGGGGAACAGGGTCCGGATCGAGCATCGCGGAGGGACATCGTCGTGGTCGTCGACTCGCTGGACGGAGACCTCGAGGCGGTGGACAACCTCTTCATGGGGTTGAAACTGATCGGGAGGGACCATTTCTGGTCCGTGAAGACGGGGGATGGGGAGATCCGGCATCGGTTGGGCAGAAATGACCGGGAACGATGGAGGAAGGGCGGCGGTGGCTCTGCAGGTGCAGGCGGCTGTGGCGACGAACTCGAGGAAGGGACGGGAGCACCTAAAGCAATCGGCTGCGTTGTTGGTGACGACGATGTGGTGGAGAGAGGGCGGCTGTGTGAGTGGTGGTGATGACGAGAGGGGTAGAGGACGATCGGAAAGGATTGTGGGTGACGGCGACCCTAAGTAGGGTAGAGAGAAACCTCACATGGAGGTGTGTGGAGAGCTTTTTATTTTCATAAATAAAATACCTCCACGTTTAGGATATGTGATACAATGTGATTGTCAAAAGTAAGTTATTTGACTAACCGATATTAAAACAAAAATAAGTTATAAATGATAAAGTCACATTTAGAGTATAACAATAATTGAGTTTTCAACTATCGGTTTGAATTTTTATCTGAATTGGTCTTACAACATAGTATCAAAACTTAGTACCTCATGGCCATAGTGATTCCTAGTTGAAAATTGTATTTGATTTCATTATACTACCATAACTAATCCTTGGAAACAACTCTAAAAGCGATGAGAGAGTGACAATCGTCCCATTGTGATCATCAGCTCAGCATAGTCCATAATATCCTCTTCAGGGCTCTCCTCCATCTGCTTCTTGAGCACTTCCACCATAGCTTTGACATCATCGAGCTCGGATCCATAAACACTGCCATCAGTACTGACCAAATCTCGCAGAGGTTTCTGAAACAATCAATCAAGTTAGTTTGCTCAACACATGGGTAAAAACAGGATGCAAAAAGGCAACAGAGTAATTCACTTACCTTCTCCACATGCATTTGTTGCAACTTAGGATGTAAGAATCTAGTAAACTCATCAACAAGTTCTGGATGTTTATCAAAAAGCACAGCCACCTGAGCCATACAAAAAGACCAGACCACCATAGATATTATATAACTCCACAAGGAACCTATAAGTGTAATAACCAAACAAGTACAAGCTAAGCAAATTCACTTCATTGTAGACCAGCTTTTCGTCTCTGCGCACTTTGAGGTACTTTTGCAAAATGTCCAAGAATGTTGTGTAAACATGATGATCCTGTCCATAACATTTCTAAAGAAACAAACACCATCAGATGCAAACTCTAGGAAATAACATCAACAGCTGAAAATACCTTAATCTCTTTCAAGAGACCGATAGAGTCTCTTATATCAACTGTTTTCTTGGGTTCATCAACATCAGGGACAATCTTGAATCCCTTGGGCAAGAAGGTGTTGAACCCAAGTAATAAGTTGTTATGCCCTTTGAATAGCTCCTTCACTTTCACTATAACACCAGCAGTGTCGGTCCTGGGGTATTGGAACCAATCAGTCAATGATCATCACAACAAAAATAGGATATGCTCAACAAAGTTCACCTCTTGGCCTTGAAATCCTTCATGACCTCAATGAAAGCGATATATGTCTTTTGGTCACTGAAGGTTTCTTTCACTGACTTAAGGAAGTTTAAGGCATCCTCTGTTGTTAATCTCCGGGAGGAAGCACCACCTGTCACCGGGACTAGAGGTTTCTCATAGCTATCACGACCAGAAACATGATTTTAGAAACATATACACATGTATAACAGACATACATAGAGGAAATTTACAAAATAGCCTCATTTTGAAATATGGGGTGTAGAAGGCTAGTTTGGTCCTCAAATCTTTACAAACTAGCCTTCATTGTTAGAGGAACCTGGATTTTATCTGGTCGGGTATTTTTCTTCCATTTACCCGACCGGGGAACCCATTAAGGGTAATATCATAACTTTGCCAAAAATAAGAACCGAAGGAGTATGGTGCAATTATATATCGAAATAACCCCGCAAATACGTCTCATACATAACTTGGACATTTATACTGCAATATAAAATCAGCCCAGGCACTATTTATCAAGAACATAGCAATTCAGGAAAAGATGTTTGAAGCAGTGATGCTCTTTTATAATATATATACTCATTATAAATTAGTGAATAAATTAGGGAAAGCTAAACACATTGTATATACTCACGATTGAGTATTGGAGGACCCAAATGGTGCCTTATATTGAGAGGGGGCGTCGACATCGTCCATAACACTATCCATCGCTGAAAAAACAAAACCCTACTGTCCATCAGATCAGAAAAATAAGAGAGAATAATTACAGAAAGGAAGAGAGAAAAAACCAAAATCCCATGTCACTTACACTGAAGAGATGGAGAGAGATTGAACAGATTAGAAGAACAGTGAGTGGAAGGAAAGGGATGGTTCTTATATATATTGTGTTTTCTGTATCCAATTAGAATTTTTAAACTGGAAGACAACTATATTAATAAGTCCAACTATTACTTTCCTTCTCCGATTAGAATTTTTAAACGGGAACTCAACTATATTAATAGGGTTGATTCGTTTGTAAGCGGAAGGCACTCTATTAACAAGATCAATTCGTCAAATTATTATTTTACTTCTATTTTGCCATTAGAATTTCTAAGCTGATTTTTTCTTCCCTTTTGGATTTTTTTTAAAGAGGAAATGATGATATTATTAAATTTAAGATAGGCTGGTGCCCACGAACGTAGGAGTCACCATACATAAACCAAACTAACAGAATTGGAAAGACAAGTGCAGAAAAATAAATTTTGCTCTTAGACATAATGGCGGTCGGGGGGCGGGACTACGGTAGCATCCGAGGACACCGATACAGTATACTCCAACCAGAAGAAACTGATCGAGCAGATCAGAGGATAAGCAAACAGTGGTGGACCGATTACTCCCCCGGTATGTCAGCGTGCGTCGTCCTCCCTTGATTGATAAAGGTAGGGCTCCTGAACGCGGGATTGCTGACCCCGAAGTGGTAGAGAAGTAATTCATCAGCTGTTGGTGATACCAATGCCACCTATACACCAGGGAGAAGGTACAGCCGACCAAACCCTCCCTGGCCCCTTGAGTACTCATTCCTGGAGGCGAGGGTGCTTGAAGCCCCCCGCCGCTGCAGATGACGCCTCATTCGACGCCGCCGAGTCTTCTTCCTCCTCGGGATTCTCCTCTCTCAGTACCCTCTTGTGTTCCAGATAGTGACGGTGTCGGATCCCTTGGCAACCAACCCCTCGACCCCTCATCCTCTTCTACTTCCCTATGTCCCCACCACCATGTCCCTTCCTTCCTTGGTGGTGTCCTTGGTACTTCCTTAGAATGGACCCCTTTTTCCAACCCCCTAGATAAGTCTAGTTCGTCCCTGGGGTGGCCTTCCCATGTTTCGCTTTCTCTATTGCTGACCTCGGGTCCCCTGGTGCCTTCAGTGAGGACCCCCGAACTCCCCCAACAACCGGGCAGACCGGGAATAGATGGCCCGCACAGCAACATCCAAAACAGTGCTCAGGTAAATGTTCGTACGAAATATATAGATGTGTTCGTACCTGAGAGACGGATAGGCGGAACCAGAGTTGACTCTACAAGGGGACTCTAATATCCGCCTTGATTCTGACCTTCATAAAATCCCCCCAGCAAAGGCCATCCTTGTCCACATCCACGTCTTGGCATACTCCCAGTGTGTTGACTACCCTGAAACCCACATCCCTCGTCCAAGCCCCTATTGGAAAATTTGACACTCGCGCCCAAATCGAAAAATGATGGAATTGCAGGTCCTTAACCTGCATGTGGGCCCGCAGGTCCGTAAAAAGGACCAGAGAATCCCAAAAGGACCAGGGTTCACCCAGCAGAACCCTTTCCCTCTCCTTAGCTGACCTGAAGAAAAAGGCGACCAGACCTCCTTCCAATGGTTTAGCCTCGACCTTCATACCCCAGACATCCACCATTCGTGCCACCACCGACTTCCAGAAGATCCTCCTAATTGTCAGGACCTTGGCTGCCAGTGCAAATTTATACGAATTCCCTCGACTAGTGACCTATTGGACCGGCACAACTACCTCTTTAATCCTCATCGCGCCCATTTGGAAATCCAGTGCGACCTGGTCCCCCCGAGAAGCCCCATCTCCCGACGCTGGGCCTCCCTAGAAATCCGGACCCCTCTGACCCGATCGGGCTCCACGGACCATCGGGTTTGGGTCCCGTCCATACCCCTGACCGATCCAGCTACCGCACCGACCCGCGGCACTGCTTCGACCCGGCCGTTTGAGCTCGACCCGAACCGAACCGGGCAGCCCACTCGGCTACGTATCATTCCTCTCCACGGGTCCAGCCCGTATGGTGACTCGGCCCAGCCCGAGCTCTTCCCCCAGCCCACCTGGCATCGCCCAAAAAGCCCCGGCCTAGGCCCGCTTCCACGTCCCGAGCATCTGAAACCCTAGCTTCCTCCACCGCCGGCTCCTTCCTCTTTCTTCAGCGCCAAGTAACTACCTCTGGCGCCTCCTCCGGCGTGATCTCTAGGCCCGAAGAGATCGGGATCGGTACCAATCCCTCACCCTCCCTCGTCGGCTTCACAGGCTCTCGTCCACCAGCGCCAACAACCCGAGCCTCCTCTCGTCGTTCTACTCCATTACCCAGGCGCCGAGGTCTCGGACCTCTCGCCTGCGTACGACGGAGAGTAGCCGGTCCTGATCGGACCCGACCACCCACCACCCATTCTTCCTCCTCTCCGCGACGAGCCGAGAAGCACATCGGTGATCCCGTACACTGCTCCGTCATCAACTCAGTCGAGAACACCGGACTCGCCTCCCGCTCCAGTTCCTCCTCCGGCCACAAGGATCCCGTATCCTCCGACCCCCCCTCCCGCTCGTCCTCCTCCGGTTCCTCTTCCGGCCACGACTCTTCCGTGGCCGCCATCTCCTCCGTCGGTACAAGCCCCGACTTCTCCACACCAGACACCCGGAACTCGTCCCCAACGATGAGACCCCCGACCCCAGCCTCCTGCTCCGATAGGCAGGGTCCCCAGTGAACCCCGCCGCCGTCGTTGTCGCCCCCACCTTCCATCGCGCTCGAGTTCTCCATGGATGGCAGTGATATCGCAAAACTTTCTCTAAACCCTAGCAGAGACAGTTTAGAGAGGCTGCGCTTTGTTGTCTTTTGGATTTATTTACTTAAACGTATAGCGTATAAGTGTAAGTGCTGTGCTCGCCCCTTTTGTTTCTAGGGCACGAGAGGAACACGGGCAAGGGCGGATTTGTTACTCAAATTTAGGAAAAAGATATATTATTACATATTCTGATTAATTATCTTTCTTATAATTATGTTTTTTCAATCCAAGTGCCCCATCAATTTTGAGGAAAAGTACTATTACTTATTTTTTTTTCATTTCCTTCTTTTTTTTTTGAACGACAAGTTGCAATTTTATATCTGTTTAGGAGCGATTACATCGAAATGTCTCAAGGAACATGCTCATCGACCATAAAAGGCCACTATGAACGAACACTAGTTCACTGAACCTTGGAATACCAGAACCGCCATAGACGGTATTTTGACGCCCCATGGACAAAGTAAGAAAGCGGGGAGGAGGAATGAGATACCAGAGATCCTGAAGGACCTCTACAACAATAGTGGTGGTGGGAGGCAAAACATCGTCTAAGGACCCCTTCTAGAGCCAGTCCTCGATGCTCAGGTGGTGCATCATTCCTCCCAGCGGGGCATCTTCCCCGCTTGTGCAGGCGCCTCTCTTGCCCGTACTCCAGCAACTGTACTTCCACGAACCCAAAATGCCGGAGCTTCCACAACTCGCGCTCATGGATGGTCGCGGCCACCACCTCCACTACCACCATTCTCCCGTGCTAGTAGGGTAGCAATCGAACCAGTAGAGAGCTGATCTCCACCAGACCCTCGCTAGATGTTCCCGTGTACAAAAGTCGAGGCTTTGGTGATAGGCCACCTAGGGTGGCTTATCTGGGCTTCTGCCTGGCATCCCAAGTGAGGGCTCGGGGATTCGGGTTAGGTACCGGGTCCATTGTTACCCTGGCCCCCTTCCTAGAGATAACTGAGCCTTAGGTATCGGGTCCATTGTTATCCGTGTTGGGGCCAACCCAACACAGCACTAGCTCCACCAGAATCCCCATAGGACTACGGCGTTATCCCAGCCGGACGGGAGTGATGAAACACCGGTCGTTTGGCACGGGGGTGCGATCCTCTCGCTGCATTGTACCGCACCAGGCCTCTCTGACACGCCGAGAGATGGGTCTGAGGGTACCGTATTGAGGCCGATAACCGGACTCTCTCCTGGAGAATGGTCTCCATGTGCGCATACGCCTCCACCTCGAGTCCCGAGGCCACGGGCCACCAGCCCCAGAAGCAGGATTAGGACCGACTCCGCTATAGGGTATCAAAACCCTACTCCGCCTCCGTACCCAACCCCGACTGTCACGCCCCAAATCCGGTATTGACCGGACCCGATACGTGACTTAGTGAAAGTTAATAAAACAGTTTAAGAGTAAATAATGTCTGATAAAGATGAAATAAAGTAAACCAACAAAAGGTTCAAACCCTGAGTCCCAAGCTCAGTCAAATACAATAGTTAAACAACAGTACGTCTCTAAAAGAAACAAAAGTAAAGATAAGTCCCGGACCCTCGCTAGCCCCATGCTCCGCGACGTCCCCTAATCCAACTCACAGTTAACACCTGTAGAAAACACGGTAAAGGGGTGAGCTTGACGCTCAGTACGGAAAGCCACGAAAACCACCTCAAACAGATTTACAAGAAAGTCTTTCCACAGTTTAAAGTTCATTAAAAAAAATTGATACAACGGTGCGACACTTAAACCATTTAAAGACAATCCCCCCTTTTCCTGTCCCTCACCAGTCCAATCACATCAACTCTAACTCAACACCAACAACAGACCAAGGCACACACTGTAGGGAACAATCTAAGTAAGACACCCAAGTACGTTTCCAAACTATATTTTAACAATTGAAAGGAGAAGGCGACAACGAGAACATGTAACCCAAATTAAACGACCTTCACTTTACTCGACCATAAACTATCCCGAAAATCCTCGTCCAGAACCCCCTTCACGACCGACTCACGGATAACCACAAAGACGACGCTTTAACTTACACGGAAGCCACACACATGAACTCATCATCAAACGATCAAAATCAAGTCATTCGTGGTCACACACAACTCATAACAAGGAAAACACCCATAGCCACAACACAGCAATACTCATTCAAATTCAAAGTGATCTCAACACAATCAATCCACACACTTGCACGGTCTTGGGAGCAACCCGCTCGGCCCAGCGTAGCCGCACGCAACTTCCCCAACACAAAGTCGGGATAGGTGGTCGACCTCATCGCGGAACACAACGTTTTACCGATCGACGGAAGGCAGGGAAATCGCCTCTTCGCGGTCTGGTCCCTCGTAGTGCTCAACACAGCGTTTTACCGAGTGCTAGTCGGAAGGTAGGCAAACCACCTCTTCGCGGGACACAGCGTTTTACCGACTCAGGGTTGGAAGGTAGGGAAACCACCTTTCTCATGTAACCAAAGCACACACAAGCCTCACACTTTACCGATTGCGCGCCGGAAGGTACGATACACCTGACGAAAGTACATCTCTCACACTTTACCGGCCCTACACCGGAAGGTACGACACCCTCTCGGGCACAACTCATCCAGGTATCATCAGAACAATCACAATCAAGATCACATTCTCAACATACTTACACACCCTTACGCACTTACCGACACCACACTCAACGTGGTAACCCCACCGGCTTAACCGGTATCTGTTCCCCAAAGCCCACAGTTCAACATATCAAATAACCAGGAAAATAACCACTCAAGCCAAATATGAATCACTAGTTCAACTCTACTCATTTTCATGTTTGTTATTTATTAACCGTTCAAACAACACGGCACACAAGCAGATACACTCAGCAAACAACCCTACGGGCACGACATGGCCCGATTCTACCAGCACGACAATTCCCAAGACTATAATCGTAAAAGTTCGCAGTTTATACGTCTACGCTAGTTATTCACATCCCACATGCATACTAATTCTTTATCCGATTATTAGGTTTCCCTAGATACATTCTAGTACGTTCGTAAAAAAGTGGGGTTTCCGAGGTATTTCCCTACCTCTCAGTCTCTATCTGGATCGCCTAGCTGCTGACGTCCGTGCCTACTCCGGTCTTCTCTGAGCTCGGGGTAAAATCCTGGTTTTAACCCAAAAAGGGACGGTCATCAGTCCCGGTCCAGTCCGTAACGGTCCTCTGATTATCAATTAAGTCCTTTAAATTGTCCGATAAGTCATTGAATTTATCTGATTTAAGTCCAATTATTTAATTAATTAAATTAATCAAACTGTACTGACCCGGATCCGACCCGAGTCCGAAACCTCGCACACAGGGAAGGTTAACAAACAATACGACACGAGAATTACAATACACAAGCAAAGGAACGGAATGCTTGAAATTAAGTAGTAGTATTCAAGTGTGAATCACTACAAGACGTGAGTACAATACATGAGTTCTATCTGTACATGCCTACCTCTATTTATACTACACAAACTTAACTAAACTTAACAACTAAGCTAATGAATCTTGTAAGATAAGGAGCCGCCCAATTTATGCTTTAGTCTTCAACTTGTAATTCGCCAATAAGAACCCATTTTGGCCGAGCCTGGTGGTGGAGACGTCGAAGTAGGTCCCACTAACTATACCGATGCTCACTTCGTGCGCTGTCATAGATACTTGTAATTCGCAGGTCTAAGTATCCTATCGCCAAGACCTCCGCATCGATGAAATGATAGGCTCATTCCTGGATATCTACCTCCACTCCCTGCACCCAGAACAAAGTCAATCCCCTTCCCGTAGGAGAAACCGGCACATTATTGTAGCCTTGGAAGCCCATCGACCGCGCCAACATTCTAACCTCGTGATCGTGGGCAAGTGTCTCGGACAGAAAAACCAGATGGGGATGATGGTTACGAAGCAGTTGCCTTAGTTGTTGTTTGTGAGGATCAGTGCCCAATCCTTGACAGTTCCAGGAAATAATCAAGAGATCCGACGCCCCGCCCCCTTAACACGCCTCCCTCTCCTGGCCACCGGTGACATCCGACTCAGGGAAGTCGGATTTAGGGTAGGAAGCAGAGGAATCGGGGGTAGGTACTGCCAAGGTAGCCAGGGATTGCGATTGAGGGGACGACCCAACTCGCCTTCCACTCTTAGTCACAGGCGGACCCGACCCCAGGGGAATCAGATTCAGGGTTATATCCGGTGGAATTAGGGGAATCAGGGAAGGGGCCGACAAGGCACCCAGGGGTTGCGACCGGGAAGACGAGCCACAGAGTGGCGGTGACAGTGCCATTAAAGGAGAGAAGTCATCTGAAGAGGCGGGGGACGACAAAGACACTCGAGATGAGATCAGAGATCTCGGAGAAAGACCCACCTACGAGGCTGGCTGGATCGGCGAAGAGATCGCGACCCAGCGCAGATGAGATGGAGGTATGGAGACCCATTGCTGACCCGCAGAGGAGTGCCGAGGGGGAGATCGAGAGCCGGACAGAAGCCGGGAGGGACGACAACAACGCGCCTGTGCCAAGGGCTACGAAACTCTATCAGAGAAATCCATATAATAGTGGCAGATGTATGCACCCCCCTAACTTTCTAAAATTTCTTAAATTGTATGACTGTGTCCCTCCTCAACTCGCCCCCTTATTTCCATTGTTTTCGTTTTTTAATTGCAATTAGTTTAGTCTAAATTAAAAACTCTCATAATTAGGTCCGTGTATTATTCTTGGGTTAATTGTTGAAACTTACCCTTATGTATTGGTCACGAACACTATGCTACCCTCCTTTTCAAAATGATATTTGCGCTACCTTATCTATTGGTCACGCGATTACATTAGGAAAAATAGACGGTAAAATGCCGTTTTTTCCATTCTGTTAGTCATATGACCTCAAGTGTCATATAATGGATGGTAAAATGACGTTTTTCCTTCATTATTTGACTTTTATACATTTTATAAGGAACATTATCATTGCACCCTCATTGTTGTTCCTTAAAAAAATATATAGAGGTCAAATACTTAAGGGAAAAAAACGTCATTTTACCATCCATTATATGACACTTGAGGTCATATGACTAACGGAATGGAAAAAACGGCATTTTACCGTCTATTTTTCCTAACGTAATCGCGTGACCAATAGATAAGGTAGTGCAAATATCATTTTGAAAAGGAGGGTAGCATAGTGTTCGTGACCAATACATAAGGGTAAGTTTCAACAATTAACCCATTATTCTTTGTTGTCTTTGTATTTTTTTTGTCCAATTATATTATACTCTATATTTTCTAGTCTCTTAATTCTAATTATTTTATAAAAATGTATTCTTATTTTAACATAATTTACATTATATTAAGTTTTGATTTTGATTGTCTACAAAATTATAAGTCATATAGAAATATTAAAAAAATCTGATACTATCAAAAAAGTTTAGAAATAAATTATGAAAATCTTGAAACATATTCGAAAAAAAAGTTATCGATTCAAGATTATTCTCTTAATATTCGAGATCAAGTACGAATGAAATATATACAAAAAGGTTCATGTCATCTATATCAGCATGAAAGCATTTTACGACTTTTTCTAAATATAAATATTAACGTCATGTCTTGTAATAAGTAATAATTCATTGTTTTATATGCAATGTTACTATTTCGATGTTTAAGGGTTGATCTTTTGTTCTGGTGCCTATTTGAGTGTGGTTATGTTTTTTTTCCCAGCTTTGTATTGTTAGGTTGTGTGGTTTTTATTGTTAGTTTGACTTGTATAGAGTGAGGAGAAATCTGGTGAGAACCATGTTTTAACGTAGGAACCGCGAGAACCAATCTAAGTCATCCATTTTAGGAATGAATGGATGAGATGCAATTGAGTAGTTGACTTGTTGACCGCAAAAAAACAGCACTTTTTAGTAAGTGGTAAGGGCTTTTTAGTAAAACTATCATATTATTTTTTTTAACCGATTCACTAATTTAATTTTTCCCGCTACGTTTGAACTCCGATTGGCTTCAAACTTGCGCCATTAGTTTTGTTTTTTAAGGGCTTTCAATCAAGATCAGTCATGAATATATTTTGAAGCACGAAAAAAAAATTATTTCGGGGTAGATTTTTTTTAAAAAAAATCTGGGTAATTTTTATCAACACTTTGCTCTGGATTTATCAACACTTTTACACTGGTTTTATCAACACTTTACACTGGTTTTATCACCTCATTTTCCAAAACTGATCATGATTTTATCACCTCATCGCGTGCTTTTTATGAACACTAGTTTTATCAACACTAAACACTAGGTTTATCATTCAAATTACGTGTGTTTTATCACCCCCATCACATGTTTTTTTGAAGCATGAAAAAAAATTATTTCGGGGCTAGTTTTTAAAAGAATTATATATGGGTAATTTTTATCAACACTTTGCTCTGGGTTTATCAACACTTTACCCTGTTTTAATCAACACTTTACACTGATTTTATCACCCCATTCTCCAAAACTGATCATGATTTTTATCATCTCATCACATGCTTTTTATGAACACCAGTTTTATCAACACTAAACACTAGATTTATCATTGAATTACGTGTTTTTTATCACCTCATCACAAGTTTTTTTTATCAACATTAAACTCTAGTGTATCACAGTTATTATCAAAATTGAAAATGGTTTTTATCACCTCATTATTTGTTTCTTATCACCTCATTACATGTTTTTTTTATCAACATTTAGCACTAGTTTGGTACTCCGATATAAAACATGTATTAGTGAAGATTTATCAACGCTCAACATTATTTTTATCACCTTGATATAAATTTTTATTTTTGTGCTTCAAAATATATTCATGACTGGTCTTGATTTAAAGCCTTTGAAAAAAGAAAAATATTGGCGCAAGTTTGAAGTTAATCGGAGTTCAAACGAATCGGAAAATATTAAATTAGTGAATTGGTGAAAAAAAATGGACAATTGTCCACATGACACCATGCTATTACAATTATGCCATTACTTGTGTGAGAAAGATGAAAGTAGGCGTGTATTTGGCTTAAATTGGGGGTGATGATGTGACATTTGATGAGTGTTGGATTATATGTGAGTGTGGCTAGGATTGGTTCTCACAGTTCCTATGTTAAGAGTGTTTCTCAATAGATTTCTCTTCTGTATAGAGTTATTGTTTTCCTTGAAAATACGTTTACTTTCATATTGGTTTTAGATCATTACTTCGATCCTGTTTTCGTACTAAAGTGGAACTCTATCGGTATAGCACTGTACTATACTCTCACTTATAGAGATTAGGGGTTCAATAAATTTTGCTTATAAATAAAACTATTTCAATGTTAACTCATTTTAACGTTTTTTATTATTAAAATAATTGATGCCCCCTCATTAAAAAAACTAAATCCGCTGCATATAATGACTACTTGGATTTTGCTCCTACATTGTTAAGCAACTTATGTATCTTTGTTTGCATTTCATGCATCTTCCCTATTACCTCATTTTAGAAATTGAAGAATTTATAAAACATAGCCCATAAACAGAAGGCATTGAAAACGTACTTTTTAGTGAGGCCAAAAACGTTACAACTCTCCATTACTGAATGGACGTGATCTTCAATCAATTGTTGCAGGAAAGATAGAGTTACAAAGAAGGTCTTGCATTTTCAGTAAAACCAATGTATTGTGCATTTCTTGATTCATTGTTTATCCCTTTAAAGTGTACTCATAGGAATTTGCTCCTATATTGTTATGCAACTTATGTATCTTTGTTTTCATTTCATGCATCTTCCCTATTTATTTATTTTAGACATTGAGGAAGTTATAAAACATCACTCATAAACAAAAGGCATTGAAAACGTATTTTTTAGTGAGGCCAAAAGCGTTAGGATGATACATGAGATTTTGGAAAAGATTTTCATTACCCGTACGTGAATAATAGGCACTCGTTTATATTAATATACAACAATGCTTATCCGACAAGTAGAAACAAAGCATAGGAACAAAATGAAAGCAAAAACTTATAGGTTAAGAATCGAAGAGCATATCATCAGTGGATAGCGTTGGTGGAGTTGGGTCTCCTTTGAAGGTTGACGAGTGAGTAGTAAGCTCCAGAGGGGCCCTTTGCCAACAAGGACGAGTGGGTCCCGGTTTCAACAACCTTTCCTTTATCCAGCACCGCTATTCGATCACAATTCTGTATCGTACTCAACCTATGCGCCACCACCACGCTCGTCCTCCCAACCATCACGCGCTCTAGCGCGTCTTGCACCACTTTCTCCGACTGACTGTCCAACGCGCTAGTTGCCTCGTCTAGTAACAACACCGACGGGTTTTTCAGAATGGCACGCGCTATGGCGATACGCTGTTTCTGTCCTCCCGACAGCTGCACTCCTCTGTCCCCGCACGACGTGTCGTATCCTTCCTTCAATCCCGATATGAAATCGTGAGCGTTGGCTGCTTTCGCTGCTTCGATGATCTCTGCCTCGCCTACTTCATCCGAAGCTCCGTACGCAATGTTGTCTCTTATGGTCCCAGCGAACAACGTTGGCTCTTGACTCACGAGTGCGATGTGTTTCCTCAACGACCTCAGCTGATACGACTTTATATCTCGACCGTCTATATTCACTGTCCCTCTAACCGGATCGTAGAACCTCTCTATCAACCCTATGATGGTGGATTTTCCGGACCCACTTTGTCCGACCAAAGCCGTTGACTTCCCTGCTTGTATGTTGATGGAGAATCCCTTGAAGATCATGATATCGGGCCGGGCCGGGTATGCGAAGTCCACATCGTGAAGGTCGATGTGACCCGTTATCTTTTCGGGCACTCTGGCTTCCGGGTCTTGGGGCTCGATTTTGGTGTAGCGGTCCAGCACGGCGAAGACGGAGCCGACCGCGTCCGCTCCCTTGGCGAGGTCGGTGGTCATGCTGCCGGCGTCAGCGATGACACGGCCGGTGCTGACCAATATCATGAAGGTCTCGAAGAGTGCTTTGGCGGAGATATAGCCTTGGGAGATGAGCTTGCCGCCGTACCAGAAGTCAAGAGCCCAAGTGCAGGACATGAGGCTCTGGGATGTGCCGAGCCCAATACCAGCGTACCAGGACTGTCTCATGCTCTCTCTTTGTGGGCCTTCTTGGGCCTTTTCGAGCATTTTCAGGATGCGGTCCTGGGAGGAGAAGGCCGTGACGGTGCGAAGATTGGAGACTGCTTCGGCTGCGAGCTTGCTGCTTTCTTCTTGGGATTTAATGGCCCGGCTCGTCATCTGCTTCAGGAGCATCTTGCGCGAGTAGAAACACATGATGATGAGCGGTTGCACCGCTATCATCACGATGGCCAGCCTCCATGCGATCACCATGCCCATGGTGCACGCTACCGTCACGGCCGATACGGTTTGCACAACAAGTGCCATGCGGTCACCGACCAAAGACCTCACCTGCCAAATATCGATTTGACTTTAAGCGTTGTTCTAAAACATGTCATAATCACGATTAATTAGTTAATTATTACATGATTCATTCCAAATAATAATAATAATAATACAGCAATAGTCAATTGAGCACGTGCAGCTAGCTGGGATGATGATATTTAGGGGTGAGCATCGGCCGGTACCCGCCCAAAATCCTAAACCCGTTACCCAAACCGTTTTTCCCGGTTACATAAAACTCGTACCCATACCCATCACCGGTCGCTAAAGGGAAGGCCGATAACCGCTCGTCCTCAGTACCGGCCGGGGACGGTTATAGCCAACCAACCCAGGCCCAATGGACTTATTATTGGACCTACTGAAATGAACATTCAAACATTCAACTTAATTCCTACAATTCAAATTTAATTTCACACAATTTAACTTAACTCCATAAACCTGCCTATTATAAAACTGATTCCAGTTTAAATACTTCAAACATTCAAACAAAACACAACAATTCCTACAACTAATACCTCATAATCATATAAAACACTGTACCGGTCGGTTTGGGTAGGACCGGTTTTCTGGTGTAAAAACCGGTCAAACCCGTTGACCAGGCCGGTTCACCTATTTCCAACCCATAACCGCCCGTGGTTATGTCGGTTTCGAGTTTTCCGGTGACGGGGACGGCCGGAGATGGTCGGTTTACGGTGATGGGCGGATTTTCGCCCAGCCCTAATAATATTGATACTACACCACACATATTTGCTCTGTTAGTCAAACCCTAATTATTAACACCATCAATCATTCGTTGAAGCCACGTTTCTTCATTCTAAAAGCAGTGGCGGATCCAGCTTTTCTAATGAGGGGGGGCACCAACTTTTTTTTCCTTAATGACTCCTATTTCTAATTATTGGTCTCCAATTCGGTTTTTCAACCGAGTCTTAATGATATTCATAGTTGAAAATATGCTATTCATAGTTACAGTAGCGACGGGTAAGATTAGTCTTGTTGGCACTACTTTATAACTTTTATCAGAAAGACCGATATCTAATGTTGCTGATTTCTCATTCTCGACAGAATTGATGGACTCAGAATCATTTTTTGAAATATTACTTCATGACTGTAGTTAATTTTGTAGAGGATAAAATTCAAACTTAAATTGATGTAGTCTCTTATTTTAGATAATGCCTTGGGATAAAAATGAAGTTTTCTAAAATGATTAGAATTGGGGAATTAAAAAAAAAAACTACAAAACAATTAAGAAATATATTAAAAGAATACAAAAAAAAAACATGATGCACCTAATACTAATCCACGACTAAATTTCCTCACAAAATACATGGTTGAATCCTATTTTGTATTGAATAATTACGTTGATTAGTTAGCCTTGTAATTAGTAAATTAAACAAAAACTCGAATGAATTTTTTCTTATTAAACAGTTATTTTTATTTTCTGTGAGACAATAACTGTTTTGATTAGTTATGTTTTTAATTAGAAAAAAAGGGAAAGAATAAGATGATTACTCCCACTTTCTCTATTTTTCAGGGGGGGCACAGTGAAGCACGTAACTGATTTTTTTTTAAATATCAATAACACATTCAGTTTTTGAAAAAACTGAGGGGGGGCACGTGCCCCCCTGGGTCCCATACAAATCCGCCCCTGTCTAAAAGTATAACTTACTTGATCACTTGGAGGCAAGCGTTTAGCATGGCAATACAATATATGATCATTTTTTAGGATGACTTGAACTTACTAGCAAATTATAAGTTGAAAAGTGTAAACTACAGTTAATAAATAAGGATACGTACCACATTTGCATCTTTGGCGAGTCTGGAGCAAATGGCACCGCTAGAATTCTCGTCCTGATCGAACCAACCGATCTCAAAAGTGAGGATCTTGGAGAGCATCCTTTCACGGACTCTCTTGGTCAAGTACTCTCCCATGTAGGCAAAGCTGTAGTGCTGTACAACGTTAATCACTAGCGAGAACACGGCCAGTCCGACAAAGCACAGAGCATAAGTCATCGTCTTGTCCTTAATCTCATCGTGGCTCGTCAAGAAAAATACCGAAATCATCGATCCCATCGCGAACGCGTACACCGGCTGGACCGCACCAAACAGAACCGCACCCAAACATCCCATGATCGCCTGCCTCCACTCCGGCAGGTTCATGGCCAGCAATCGTCTAAACGACGGGACCGACACCTTCTGGTCTTGTCGTTCTGCCAATGCGGCTCGGGTCGAGTTGGTCGAGCTGGACCGGCTCAGTTTGGAAAGTGATCTGCGGCTGCTCGTGTTGTTCATGTCCAGGTTTGAGATGGACGACGAAGTATATGGCAACGTAGTGACGACATGTTCTTTTTCCGTCTGCTGAAGACGGACCAGGGACGTGTAGTGGCCGTCTTCGAGCTGGATTAGATCGTCGTGGGAGCCGGTCTCCATGACCTGGCCGTTTTGAACAACGGCAATGACATCGGCGTTCCTGATGGTGGAAAGGCGGTGGGCGATGACGATGGTGGTGCGGCCCACGGCGGCGTTGTCGAGCGCTTCTTGGACGACTCGTTCGGACTCGGAGTCGAGTGCGCTTGTTGCTTCGTCCAGGAGGAGGATTCGGGGGCGTTTGATCAGTGCTCTTGCTATGGCTATCCTCTGCTTCTGTCCTCCCGACATTTGAACACCTCTTTCACCAACCTTTTTCATCACGTAAATTTACTTTTTAGCTTACAGGAAATCTGAGAATTGATGGATCTCATACCTTACTTCAAATAGATGAGAAAGAATCTCATGTCATCTAATTATATTAAAGTCAAACATCAAATTATAATCTAAATGTACGAAACGTATCGGATGATAACATGTTTTACCTTATTAATTCTCAAAATGTATTAAAATCTGTTAAGTGTGACTAACGCCGGGAAATACCAGTCACATGCTTGTCATGTGCTCTAAAACTTTCTCATAATGGAAACTTTAACCTTTTGTTTATTCTCAAATCATTACTTCAACTTTTCGTTTATTGTCAAATCATAACCATGAACTATCAACTTTTCATGATACTCATTTTAACGGTCGTTAAACTTGCGGACAGAAAATAGAAAATACAATAGTTAGTGGTCAACGTTACTACATGACAATTTATGTTTGCTTAATTAAGATTTAACAATAAACGAAAGATGGACGTAGAGTAACCCAATTATTTAATTGACAATTAACTATGACATACAATATATTTATTTAGACACCAAGATCTCAGGTACTATCAATTGTAATTGTAATTGAGTAAATTGATAAAACACAAAATTTGGTTGTCCCTAACTTAATCTTGGTTAATAATATGAGTCATCAGTTGGAGTCAACGCCATATAATTATTTCCATTCATCATGGTAGCTGATATAGTTAATGAGTATTTTTATTTATCATTTTAAATATATCATGAACTATTTTTTAAGAGGGGTTTTAGTACTTCCAAAGACATGCAGTTTACATTAGATTATATCTTTTGTAGTTGATACCTTACCTAAATAATCATTATCACACCGAATTGCACAGATGACAAGTGATTAGTGTATATTTAAACATTAAGAAACATCTGGTTATATGTGACGGGAATATCCTGATTGTTTAATCGTGAAGACACACAACACACACACAATTATGATGTTCCACGTCCTGTGCAAAAGTCAAAAGTAACTAACCTGAGTGTCGTATCCTAGCGGTAGCTGAGAGATGAAGTTATGAGCATTGGAAGCCTTGGCAGCAGTGACCACCGCCTCCATGTCCGCATCTTCTTTTCCGAATAGAATGTTCTCCTTTATGGTGGTTGCGAACAGAGCCGGCTCTTGGCTCACCAACCCCATCTGCGACCTCAGCCACTTTAATTGGAGCCTCTTTATCTCCACTCCGTCCACCAGGATCTCCCCTCCCGCCGGGTCGTAGAACCTCTGCAGTAAAGCTATCACCGTCGACTTCCCCGACCCGCTCCCGCCCACCAGCGCCACCGTCTTCCCCGCCGGTACTTTCAGGTTGAAGTCCACGAAGATCATGCTCTCCGTCCTCGACGGGTACGCGAACTGCACGTGCCTCAACTCCACCTCCCCCGACACGTCTTTTATTGTTTCCCCCTCCATGTTGTCCGAATCGATCTTCGGCACTCTGTTTATCACCTCCATTATCCGCTCTCCCGCCGAGCATGCCTCCGAGAAGTACTTTAAATTCGACAGACCCGCTCCCAATGCTCTGCGCCGAGATTTTAGGAAATTGGTTAGAACGAATTAATCTGGTCAATTTATTCGAAACTGAAAGGAAATGGAAAGGGCGTTACAATCCGCCGACGGCCATGGCGGCGCCGACTGCGAAAATGGTGCCTCCCTTGGCGCCGTGGTACATAACCAATCTGCTGCCGTAGTAGGACGTGAAGGCCCAGATGGCGAAAACGACGCCGTTACTGCCGATGGCCAGGCCTTTGGCCAGGCCCTGTTTCAGCCCCAGCTTGACGGACCCCTCCAGCGCTCCGGAGAAGCCGGATATGGTCCTGCTCTCGGCGGCGAAGGCGTACACCGTTCTGATCGACGACACGGCCTGCTCCGCTATGGTCCCGGCCTTGTTGTACTCTTCCCTCATCTTCCTCGCCAGGTCCATCAGGGTCCGTCCGTACATCAGCCCTGGAATCACCAGCAGGATGATGAAGGGGAACCCGACGATGGCCAGCCGCCACAGCATGACAAACGCTGCTATGTAGCTCCCCACGAACATCGAGCTGTTCATCAGGAAGTTCGGCAGCTGGATCAAACAGAGGACAACCGTTGGATTGAATATTTGATATTAAATGATCATAGAGACAAACAACATAGATCGGGTCATCAGTTACCTTTTCGCTAAGAACGTCCTGGATCACGAGGCTGTCGTTTGAGACACTCGTGATTACCTCGGACGTGCTGGTCACGTGCAGATCGAAGTAGCCGACGTCTTGCCGGAGCACCGCTTTCAGGTACCGGGCTCTCATTCTGGCCGCCTGTCTCTCCCCTGTTCTCGTCCAGCAATACCCTTCTAGAAAACACATGACCCATGTCCCACAGGCCACATACAACATATTCACCGAGTTCTGCAACAACCCAACAGCCACAACAACAGTTAAGCTTAATCTAATTCTAATCCGTTTCTTACATCTTTTGTACTATACTTACCTTATTGATGCTGTCGGTGAATGAGCTTCCGGACGACGACGAAGTTATGGAGCTTCCGACATTGTTCATCAACATACTACTGACATACAGCACCAACGGGGTAGTGAAGCCGTCGCCGATGGCTCCGACGAGCCCAAGAACCATGAGCAACTTGTCCAGACCATCCGCGTGCATAAAAATGGACCGCAACGGCCCGGTCCTCTTCACCTTCTTACTCTCGAGCTCACCGGCGCTTGTCACGCAATCAGTACCCATATTTATTTCTTGGCTATAATATACCTGAAACAAACAAAAGGATTAAAGACAGTACTGGGTCAGATTGTGAGCCCAGTTTTGGCAGTGATTGTTCTGTTCCAGAGGAGGAACTTGTCGTCTATGAATTTATAGGGCTACTTCTTTTGGTACCGAGAAAGGGAATAGATCATATGTAGCCAGTCGTATGGTATTTATATAGTTTTTTTTAGTCAGTATGTGCTCATCGAGGGGACAACTGGGTTGACTTTTGCATTTCATCGTTGATTTGCGTCATTGGTGACGCCGTATGGAGCTCCATGTGACTCACTTGACGACAACGTATAAACTTTCTGGCATCTTTTAGACTTGTCTTAACTACAATTGCAGCCAATTAGATACAGACCGAAAGAGAGCTCGGGAGATTTGGGAAATATAAAATATTAAGATATGACTCTTACCACGTTATTGAACACGAGGATCCACATTCAACCGCTTGTTCGTAATAAATGTTTCTAGTCTTAGATTAAATTATTATTGCGTTTGTTTAACAAATACTTGGGTAAGATAACAAAACCCAATAGAAGTCTTAATAAAGGTTGGGAAACAAAGAATCACCCGCCTCCACTTTAGCAAGCATTTGTTGACTGATTTCAGATAGTGGATGTTAGAACGGGAGGCGAAATCAGTTAGAAACTTTCTTATCCCAGTAACTATGAGAACTCATTTAGCCACACACCTATGATCCAACATTCATCAAGATGGCACATCATCATCCAAATTTCACTCTAATTCAACGCCACTTTTAGCCTTTCTCACACAAGTAAGGGCATAATTGTAATAGCATGGTGTTATGTGGACAAATGTCCATATCTTTTTTTGTCAATTCACTAATTTAATTTTTTGTGCTTCGTTTGAACTCCGATTAGATTCAAACTTGCACCAATATTTTTCTTTTTTCAATGACTTCAAATCAAGACCAGTCATGAATATATTTTGAAGCACGAAAATAAAAATTTATATCGGGGTGATAAAAATAATGTTGAGTGTTGATAAATCTTCACTAATAAATGTTTTATATCAGGGTATCAAACTAGTGCTAAATGTTGATACAAAAACATGTACTCAGGCGATAAAAAATTATTAATGAGGTGATAAAAAACGTGTTCAATTTTGATAATAAGTGTGATAACCTAGAGTTTAGTGTTGATAAAAAAACATGTGATGTGGGTGATAAAACAGGTGTAGTTTAGTGATAAACAATGTTTTGTGCTGATAAAACTAGTGTTTAGTGTTCATTAAAAACATGTGATGAGGTGATAAAAATCATGTTCGGTTTTGGAAAATGAGGTGATAAAACTAGTGTTCAGTGTTGATAAAAACAGAGTTAAGTGTTGATAAAACCAAGGTAAAGTGTTGATAAAAATTATACAGATATAATTTCTTTTTAAATCAACCCCAAAATAATTTTTTTTTCTTGATTTAAAACTTATTCACCACCGATCTTGATAGAAAGCCCTTGAAAAAAAAAGATATTGGCGCAAGTTTAAAGCCAATCAGAGTTCAAACGAAGCGGGAAAAATTAAATCATGTTTAATTGTAAGAACCGCCCCCGGTCGATCCCGGTCGAACTGGAGGTTTTCGGCGAAAGTTGACGTTTTATCGGAAAAGTCAACTGATGACTCCAAGGGTCATTCGGGACCTTTCGGGGGTCCAAAAAGCTTAGCCGTCGTCACGGATAGCTTAGTTGGATCATTTCCTTCAAAATGATGGTCTTTCGGGAAAAAAGTCAAACTTGGTCAAACAACGAGGGGCGAACCACCCGAGACTTATTCGTTGGGTCGTTTCTAATCAAATGAGAGTAATTTCGGAAAAAGTCAATTTTGGTCAACGGAGGGCAAAACAGTCTTTTCGGCTCGGATATTTGGGCTGAGATATTTATTTGGACGTGGACCCCACCAAAACTGTTTTGAATTTCAAATTATTAGAAGGAAAAGAAATTGAGTGGGAAATGTCCATTTTGCCAACACTTTGCCACAGGGATGGGCTTCTAGCATTTGCATGTGGAGTCCTGCAATGGAAGACATCCGTCACAGGGGTCCCTGGAGCTTCAAGGGATTCCCCCTCCTCCTCGAACCGCTTAGGCAATTTGACCGGGCAGACGAGATTAGCTTCGACCATGTGGAGCTGGGGGTCTGGGCACTGAATATCCCGGGAGGAGCCAGGAATAACTATATCCGCGACCTCATTGTAAGCAGCATGGACACTCAGGTCATGTCGGCCCCAATCTCGACGGCTCAACGGGAGGACATGCATCTCTGGCTAAGGGTTCGGATGGAGCTGATTCGACCCCTACGGCGCAGAATCCGCCTCCAGTTCCCAGGTACTGATACCCCTGTTGTGATTGATCTACAATATGAGAGAGTGGTAGATTTCTACCACATGTGCGGAATGCTGACACACAGGATCTCAGGTTGCCCGACTATCCCGCCCGGAATTGGCCGGGAAGAGATCCGGTATGACCACTCTATTCTGGTCCCAAGGGATATGGATGTGGACCGGTTACTGCGAACGGTTTGGAATGCACCCCCTTCGGCGTCACACCCGACATCCACTTATCTCCTGAGTGATCTATCACTGAATCCTCTGATTCGGTCCAAGGAGATCACTATGGGCGCAGACTCATCCGATGCAGGCATCCCGAAGCCTGACTACCTGGCTAAGGTTACCCGAGAAGGGTTAACCAATACATTGCAGGGGGGTAGCCATGGAGTACCCACACCGCCACCCAAGTCCACGAAGCCTGACTACCTGGCTAACGTCCACCCTGCAGTGACGTGGGACGAGAATGAGAAAGATCCCCTGGGACAGCAAGGAGGCATTCAGGAGGGCTCAGGGAAAGGTGGGCCCAGTCGAGGCAAAGGCAAGATGACCACCCTAAAGACCAAAAGTGGTCCGTTGTATGCACGCCCGCCGGAGACAAAGAAGCAGAGGGGAGACCCGACTTCTCAACAACAGCCCTGGTATCCGCCTTTCCAGGGGGAGGGGATATCAGATGAAGCGGAGGCACAGATGCCTCCGATGGAGGAATGATCTGCCCCAGCAGGGGTGGGTGGAGTCGGCCCTAGACTATACCTACAGACCCGGGACAGCCACTGTTGGGCGGTTCTGGGCAGCCTGCATTTACAGCATCTATCGTTTATTTATCATGTTATTGTTTGTGTTTCTGTTGGGATACTTTATTTTCTGCGGATTTTGGAACTTGGTATTTTTTGCCTTGTTATGTTGGAACGATGGTAGGGAGTTGTCTTGAGTTTGTGCCCACGATTTCAAGTGGGCTATTATTATGGGTCCATGAGCGATGGGCTTGCTATGGTCGGCCCGAAAATATATCTGGAACCCGAGGCGGTCACGCCTCATTCTGTTTGATTACCTTTTGGTATTAATGAAAGTCTCCGGTTACCCGTTTCAAAAAAAAAAAGCATGTTCATTTTTTAAATTTTAAAAATAACAAAATCTGATTGGGTAGTTAGAATTTTAATATTAAGCATCAAATTACTTTAGTATTTTCCAAATGTGAAAAATTTATCCCATTATCATCTCTAATTATTAACTGACAATTTTCTCTCCCTCCTAACATTTGTGTAATAGAAATTATAATGTTCAAGATGTTTTTTTAAAAGGATAATTCCACCTCTGTATTCTAAAATTTTCATATTCCATTTAGAGTACTTTAAATCTTTTTTTGTATCACCTAAGTACCGTAAACTTTCATTAATTCATTTAGAGTACCCTAAATATTTTTTGTTTCACATAAATACCCTAAACTTTCATTAATTCCATTTTAGTACCCACTGTAAACTTTACCCTAAATTTGGTTGTTAGTGAAGAGTATTATTGTCATTTTACATGTTTTGGATGGAAAATCAGATGGAAAGTTAACAGTGGATACTAAAATGAAATTAATGAAAGTTTTGGGTATTGAGGTGATACAAAAAAGATTTAGGGTACTCTAAATGAATTAATGAAAGTTTATGGTACTGATGTGACACAAAAAAGATTTAGGGTACTCTAAATGAAATATGAAAGATTTAGGATACTGAGGTGGAATTACCCATTTTAAAAAATACAAGAATATTTGATAACCGTTCTCGTGTAAGAAGTTTTCATTGGTAAGACCTTCCATAATGAGATTAGACTGATCCAGTGTAATCCCGGTCTATTTGGGATACTTTTTAGGAAAAGTTGATGACATTAGACCCAATTCGTGGGTCTAATTGAATTTGCATCAAAGTGGGAATAGATCGATTCGGTCTATTCCGAGTCTAATGTAAAAAAAAAGGTGAAAAAAGGCATTTTTTTCATTATTGGTTCAAAATGATCATTATCTTTCAAAATGATTAATTAATATTTAATTTGTCGGTTTGATGAACTAAAAATAAAAATCGATATCAATCATTTTCTTTACATGTATCTTCCTCAATGGTTTCAAGTACAACGATTATTAATAAATATAATAATATAAATTCAAACAACAATATAAATAAAATTACCTTATATTAATTGGGAGATATAAACTTAGATTAATATAATATGAAATTATTGTATTATTAATCAAATAATCTTATTTTGAAATTAATAAATACAAAATTACCTTATATTAATAGGGAAATATTAAATTATAAATAAAAAAATTAATATAATCTGTTTTTGAGCGAAAGATGCAATACTATAACTTTTATAATCGATTACATTGTTGTGCATCGAGGAACATGATCCTCGACCACGGAAGGAAGGTCAGTATGAATGAACAATGGTTCATTAAGCCTTTTCATATTAGAACTGTCACAGACGGTATTTTGATGTCCCACGGGTAGAGACAAAATTTGGCGCCCCTCGGGCAATGAAAGAGGACGGGAGGGGGGAAGGGTGTACCGGAGATCAGAGACCTCAACAGTAATGGTGTACGTGGGAGGCAAAGCATCGTCTAAGGACCCTTCCTAGGGTCAGTCCCTGATGCTCGACCTGTCAATCATCTAGTCCCTGAAGCCTTGATGACCTTTCGTCATTAACCCTACAAAGATGAAGTCAGATAAAATAAAAAAGACCCACTCGATTCGCCAGATCCATAATCGAGAGAAGGTCGAGGATGGTGCGGTGGTGGAGGCCAGGGATGGGGCGGATTCAGAGATGGCGAGGTTTGCTCAAGAGCGATGATCTGATATAGTATGATTTAGTGCCAGAGAAAACCGCAGTAGGTACAGAAAACGGGGGTACATCGAAACCATGCAGTTTTCGCATGCACCGGTGGAGGCCAAAGAGGTGGGAACAACGATGGCTCCATCGACTGTGGCGAGGGCGACGAGGACCCTACTAGGGAAAAATCCGTGTGGGAGGACCCCCCGTCGGGGACCGAGGAGATGCCCGCGAAAAAGACCGAAGTAGGTCGCCTTGTAGAGAGAGGAACTCCTCTAAACCAGGCCTAGCAACGACATAAGAGGTAGAGGAATGGGGAGAACGCCATGGCAGCGGAGATGAGAGACCGAAACTACGCTAGGAGGGATGAAGACTGGACCGGAGTGAGGCGCGGCAGGGCGGCGCTAAAACCCTAGCAGGGCTCTAAAATTAATATAATCTTAATTAAGTAATATTATATTATAAAATATTAAATTATAGAAACATTAAATAATTTATTAAGAAAATTATTAAATTTCTATTATTAAGGAAATTATTAACTTCTATCATTAATTAATGAATCATTTTTTGGCTAAAAGGTGCGTGTAGATTATTAATTATAAAAGAAGAGTCATTACAGTGCATAGAGCCCTAGAAGGTCTCTTTATAAGAAAACTTTAAGACAAATGAACCGTGATAACTAGTGTTGGAAGAGCTATAAAGGCAAACTGAAATAAAAACTAAACTATGACGAAACCAAAGACTGTTGCTCAAGGTGTTGCCTATATGCTGCATACTCTGTAGAGTGCGACCGAATCTACAATCACTGATTTCAAAGGGAGGTAGAGCTCTTCCCAGGTGCCCCTCCCAAGGCCATTCCCTAGAACATTGGATTCCTTTCGTCATTGATCCTACAAAGAAGAAGTCAGATAAAGTAAAATAAAGACTCACTTGATTAGCCAGATCCATAATCAAGATAGGGTTTCGAAGAGGGTGCGGTGGTGGAAGCCAGGGGAAAGGCGGTTTTAGAGACGACGTCGACGGCTTCAGAGACGACGACAGCGACTTCAGATGGTGCGGTGGTGGAGGCCAGGGAGAAGGACGTGCCGATGGCGGCTTCAACGACGACGATGGTTGATTAGGAGATATGACCCGATACAGGGGGCAGTGGGGCTCCAAGGCGGTGTGGTCGATCGATGTCGAGGTGAGCCAGAAGAAAACCATCGGAGTTGCGGATGGGGCCCCGAGCAGGATCGAGAGACACGTTGTTGGTGGCGGGAGGGAGCCAACGTCGCGGTGGCTAGAGGCGGCTCGAAGGGAGCCCTAGCAGGAAAACCCTAGTAGAACTCATAGGGAAAGCCGTAGGAGAGTAACAGTTTTTGAACTTCATCCAAGCAAAATTGTTGCCGAAAGCAAAACCACAGAGTGCGAGTAGGAGGAGAGGAGTCATGACAGATGCCATATCATTAGCCATGGCTTTAGACGACGCTAGGTCAAAGAGGTTTTTATTAATTAGCGAATCATTAATGATTATCAGTTAAGGAAACATTTTTATTAAGGAAATTTAATATCAAATTAACAAATTCGGATGTCACGTGACGATTCTTTATAGGTACGATTCGTCGAATAGGTCCAAATTGACGTCGATAAATCCAGACCGTCTAATCGGTGTAAACTTAATTTTTCACGTATTCGGCTCAAAAACCATTGTTCGCCCCGATTCGAAGCACAAAAACCTCCACTCTAAATAGCCTAAGCCATCATTTGATTAAGACATTCGGAAAGAGCGTGCCAAAGAATGTTTGACAAGAAATTAGAAGCCCCTTTTGTGCAACTTAACATTGCAAATTGTACTCAACTATAGCTATAGCTATATTCGCATCTTTATGATGCACTTTGTACAGTACATCACTGTACACTGTTTCGTCCTGTTCTGTTTTCAATTCGCACGTTAATTTGTCAGTTTCCACTACCGCTACGTGCGTCCGGTTCCTCTGAATCAGATCCCGCCAACAACATCGTCCTCCTTCATCTCATTAATGCATCACACAGCTTATGCATTAATTACTCTTTCTAACTCGGAGATCTCAAGGTCTCTTCCTTAATCACCCCCGACCATAGAACTAATCACCAATCTGTGCTCGACATAGTTAGTAGTATGATTTATATCATTTTTACATTTTATGACACCACAGACAATCCATTAGAATACATCGACATGTTAAACCATTTTTTTTGTTCATCCCGTCAAAGTTCAGATAATTTGTACATGAGTAAAGTATCTGTAATGTTCTTTTTTCTATTTTAATTTTGGAGAGAAATCGTCTAAAAAATCGAATTAAAAAGACAAATGGCTACAATAAGGTCTTTCACAATGCCGATTAGGTGCTTGTGCTACAAAATGTCTACTATTTTGTCGACATCAACACCTGCGGTTTCTACAGAGGTGATTTTGATCAAACGATTCAGTGACAACCACATGGTCCGAATATACACTAAGAAACAACCCATCGGCGAAGGCTGACTTAGTCAATTATGTGATGAAAAATAATTAAAAAATCGATTTATACACAATTTTTTGCTATAAAATAACCTTCAAAGGTGTATTCATGTTTGACCTGTACTTCACCCAAATAAACGATTGTCGAGGTCAGATCGAGTTCTCGCCTTACAAAAGGTGTATTTCCACTATCTAAATTCTATGTTATGGCTCCTTGGTAGATAGGTTGGACGGGTATTTGAAAACGGGGGAATCAACGACCCTTGAATGTATGCATAGTTTTTTCTACGCCATCAATAACGTGTTCTAGGAAACCTATCTCCGGAAGATAGATGCGAATGATATTACCCACTTAATGCGTGTCAATGAAATACGTGGGTTCCCTGGTTATATTGGGAGTCTTAACTGTATGCACCGAGTTTGGAAAAATTGTCTAAAAGCGCATCAAGGGGTACATGATTGTGTAGATCATCT
This sequence comes from Erodium maritimum, assembly GCA_963921825.1. NCBI lineage: Eukaryota > Viridiplantae > Streptophyta > Magnoliopsida > Geraniales > Geraniaceae > Erodium > Erodium maritimum. The sequence continues at coordinate 17,704,208 of OY997593.1, read as the reverse complement.
TAATTTGATTGTTATGCCCGAAGCAGTTGCAGGCCCCAACACCTGGTTTTGGCACGCGTTTATTGGTATATCGGAGCCTAACAACGTATCAACTATTGAACCAATCCTTGTTGTTTGCTTACGTACAACGCGATAAGCAGGCATTGTAAGAACCGCCCCCGGTCGAACTGGAAGTTTTCGCCGAAAGTTGACTTTTTGCCAGAAAGGTCAACCGATAACCCCGGAAGTCATTCAGGACCTTTCCGAGGCCCAAAAGGCTTAGCCGTCGTCACTGTTAGCTTAGTTGGGCCGTTTCCTTTATGTTGACTGTAATATTGGGTAAAGTCAACTCGAAGTCTTTTTCGGTCAACCGCAGTCCGATTAAGAACAAAATCCGATAAATCCTTGGTGCTGGAATTATTTGAACTAGGAGTGGTCCCCACTTGGACATGTGTCCATGCTTTCTTGGAAGAGAAGAATTGGTTGCTTTTGACCCTTTTACCCTCTTGGTATGCCTTAAAGGGGTGAGATCAAGGAGGGGTAGTTTGGGAATTTCCACCCTAGGTTAAAGGCACAAATCCCTAGAGCAATTCAGCTCATTTGTGCCTCTTTTCAGATTTTGTAGAGAGAGATAAGGAAGAGAAGAGTTCTAGAGACTTAAGGAGGAAGAAAGGAGAGAAAAGGAAGATTTTGGAGCTTGATTCTACTCAAACCTCACCAAAATAATTGGATTCTTCTTCTACACTCCATTTCCAAGGCTTCGGACCGAGATTGACGGAGGAGGAAACACGAGGACATCGTGAAGTGGAGTAGGAAGCGAGCCAGGACGTCAACAGCTAGGAGACGTAGCTGTTGATTCTTCTTGAGGTAGGGAACGTAGCGGATACCGGTTCGATTGTGAAAAGTTACTAGTATGCTTATAGGTTGTTTTTACTTAATTTAAACTGTTAGAATTGCATGATTAGGAGGTGAGGAACGAGTGTACAGAGGGATAGCTTACGTGTCATGTCGAGCCGTAAGTTTGGGATTGTTGTGCTGGTAGAAATGCATGCGGGTCTTGGCAAGCCCTTAGGTTGTGTGTTATTTGATATGCCTTGTTCTTGATTGAGATGCATGATGTGTGTTTTAGGCGTTAATAGGTTGAGAAGCATATTATGATATTACTCGGTGTAGTATGTTGTGGTTATCCTTGGGCAAGTGTGCCATGCTTGGTATGTTGTGAATCATTGCATGTGTGATGGTCGGGTGGCTGATAGACCGACGTGGTGACTTGTTGTGGTAAGGTCGTTGGGCTTGGTAAGCCGTGGTTGAACTATGGCATTGCGATGCGTGTTATTATCTTGTTGTGTGTTCCAAGAGGTGCTGTATTCCGGTATGGTACCTACGACTGAGGGGGTACGCCGGTGTAGAGTAGTACCTAGGCCGACGGTGTGGTCCCACGTATGCGCGGTCCCCCGGGTAGTGGTTCCGGTACGATACCTACATCGAGGGGGTATGCCGATGTAGGATATCTAGGCCGACGGTTTGTGTTGACACTCGGTGTTGTGTTTGACTCTAGGAGTCGTGCCCCGATAGAGTTCCGAGAAGATGTCTAGGCCGATGGAGATTCCGGTGTGACGTATTGTGATTGTTCCCCGAGTCTTAGTGACGGGAATATATCTAGGCCAATGCTGTGTGTTCCGGTATGATATGATAGAGTCGGGCTGTGGACAGGCGGCGGAGTAGGGGACTGCGGTACGGGACGTGTGTGTGATTTTACTGTTACGCTATGTTGATGATCTGTTAAGTGACGTGGTTGCAGTTTGTGCTTGGTCGTTTGAGTATGTTTGTGAGTGTGGTTTTAGTCTTGTGTTGGAGGATTGTGGTTACGAGTTCCGTGTTGGGAATTAGTTGTGTGTTGTACTAGTATGCCCTAATTGGACGGTTACCCGTGGTGGTGAGCGCTTGCTTATAACCTTAACTACTTTTCCTACTGAGCGAAAGCTCACCCCTTACCTTGTTGTTTTTCAAGACTTGAGCGGGATTTGTACTAGCTGGATACTCGAGGCTCGGGAGCTAGCGAGGGTCCTAGACTAGTTATCAGAGACGTACTATTTTCTGTTATTAAACTCTTTTACTGGTCGTTTTTACCGAGCTGTTGACTCGTGGCGTTGTTCAGAGTTTTTAAACTATTATTTGAGACTTGTTTTGGCTTTAATTTCATTTAAATTTATTATTGTTTTAGTTCACGTCTCGAGTCCGGTCAAAACCGGATTTGGGGCGTGACAGACATCGGTCGTATTTCAGGTTATTGGTCACGATCACTTTCGAAGCACGTGTTATACGCCCAAAACAAGAGGCTACAAGCAAGGATGTTGACGCCCTGAGAATTAACTCACAAAAGGGGCGCGACAAGCGCACCGGTCGTCAAGTAGTAAATCGGTTCAAGTCCGGTTATCGTACCCAAGGGAGCAGTAAAACAGTCACTTAATTTAAAATCCGTTATTAATCTGTTTCTGAAAAGAGTTTTGGTTTTGGTTTTGAAAATGTAAATAATAGTTTGTAATGCAAAGTAAAATAAATTGGATCAAGTAAGAGACAAAATAGCAGGTTTTGTGAAATTCAGAGGAAAAAAGGCGATCCAGGACTTTAACGGGGTCACAATATGACTAATAATTTACAGGCATTCGTATTTACATGTGCAAACAAGGTTGGTTTAAAGGCAACGGAAATTCTCTCAACTAGTCCTAAACATCTCTCGATCGAATTAGAACCATATTATAATCTAACCGCCTAGTTATTTCTAATCTAGGTGTAGAGAGACATAAAGCATTAAGATTCGTGAATTCCTTTAGCTTTCGGGGTTGTAATCTTATAGCTATTGCACTCGTGTTAACCTAACTTTATTAGAGACTAGATTTAAACCCGAGCTGCATAATCCTTAGTCCTTTTAGCAGTTCTCATCTCTCGATTGTTGAATGCTAAAACCAAGCATTTATCAAGTGATCAAGTTGACAAAATATTAAGTGTAAATCATGCAAACAATAACCTAAACATAAATTGCACAGAGTAAATACGAAAGCTTTGAATTATTTCATCATATTGTTTCCCCTAATCCTAGATCAATGGAAATTTAGCTCATGGAGATGAAGGAAGAACACAAAGAAGAAGATGAACAAGAAAAATACATATCTCAAGGGTAAAGTTGATACAAAATACCGATTCAATGATGAAAATCTCAAAGTTGCTTCAATCCTTGCTCAAGCACTTCTCTCTCACCAAAACTCCAACCCTAACTCTCAATCTCTCTAAAATTATGCCCAATGCAAGCTCTCCTCCAAATTCGTGCTCCCCTATATATATATAGGACTTCAAGACCCTTTTTTCCTTCTCAAATTCGGATTTGGAATAGGAACTTTTTCTTTTCTTAGTAGAAAACCCGCCTGGAAGTCAGTAAGCCTTGCGCGAGCCTGATATAGGGCTGTAACGGCCTTGGGCCCTTGACAAAAGTTTTAGATATATGAATTCCCTTCGATTTGACATAAAATACGAGGCAATCGGAATTTGTATGAAGAAGTTATGCTTTTCGCAAGATCAGCCAACTTCCAAAACTCCTAAAACCGGGTTTTCCTCTATTTTAGCCCTTTGTTCTATCAAAGCACCTACAAAACACAACTAGAGACAAATTATGAGCATAGAGAGAAAAATGTACCAATTTATACAACCCGAGAATAAAAATCTCAAGAATGTGGGCTAAAACATCCAAAATCGATGCATTTTTTGTCCACATCAGATGTCAAGATGACTTTCTAGATTCTCCAAGATCGCTTCCATATCATCACTCGTCTAGCCATAACCTGAAACAACCGAAAATTAGCGGTCATAATGATGGCCTGCATTATCATGCACAACATGATTAGACGATGAGCGTGATTTGTCCAAAGGTCATATTCAATCTTTGCACGATGACGAACTTATGCTTCTCGTCCACCGAGGTCCAATTCCCGATTACGCCTCCATACGAATGCACACTACACGGCTCGAGAATCGACACGTCCATATGAACTTGAGAAATGATTTCATTAAAAATATTTGGACGTTATTTAGTGGTCACATGTCGTTCGGTGATGAATATGATGCTTAGCCTATGCGGCTATGATATTTCTTTAGTGTTTGTTTTACTCCGTTAATGTTTTCAATTTTCATTAAAGTTTTCATTTCTGTTCCATTTTGATTAAGTACTTCTCATTTTTATTTTCTGTTATTATTTACCTTTCCAATTCCCCATGCATATTGGAGACCGAATCTCCAACATATTCTTGTAAGCCTTAAGTCACCGAATCCATGGCACTAGATATGACCAAACTATCATCCTATTCCCTCTATAAAATCTGTTATATTTACCCCATATTTGTCCCATCCACACTTCAGTACATTTCATTTCCTTACAAGAATGGATCTCGACAACGAGTCATGTGTTTCCAATAACGTCATGAGTCCGTCCCCAAGACTCCACATGCAAATGTTAGAACCCTAATTGTCTGCTAGGTTCGAGCGCACCAAATCCTGGTTGCTACCACTCGTTGTTCAAGTAGTACGTCGATGCCATCGTTCTCGACACCGCGGAATGGACACCGGAAGAGAATACCAATCATGAACAATTCATGTCTACTATCCTTCAAGTAATGGATTACACTAAAAAATGTAATCTCCGTTTAAGTTTCTTTGATTTTGTAGTTCAATTTTGTACTCGGCTTGGTTGCTCAATTTTTTACTCAGCTTATTTGTTCGTATAATAAATTATTTTTCTTGTTCCAAATTTAGGCATCGTGCTCATGAGCCTGATATGACCACCTAAGGTTTATGGCCTGTAACTGAAACCCTGGTAACACTTGGTAGTAAATACAAGCTGATCAACTGTCTTTTATAATCTTCTGCATCCACAACTCTGGAATCCTCTTATCAACGTATCCGCATTCCACTTTTGCCCGATTCTTTTGTCCTTTTGTGTACTAATATGCTCCATGTACACCAAATGTCGTCCTCTAGATGATGCATCAGTAGAATTGTATCCTCCAAATCCTACAGGTGGAATCCATATCACCCACGTGGACAGACAAAGAGGAGAATCAGTTGTGCTTGGCATGGATGTTCCATGCCGACCTCATGCACGATTATTGGAACGTCTTATAAAATGTTTAGAATGACATGGAGATCGTCCAACCTACGTTTCTCCGTATCGTGAAGCTATTCAAGGACCATTCGCAAAAATAGAATCAGCGTGTCAAGGCGTTTTGCATCCTCTCCGAGAACTCTATTCAAATGCCATCGAATCGAAGGTTCTCAAGAATGCCCGAGAACAATATAAACACAATTTTGGTCTCCCGTTCTCGAAGCATGAGTGGTGGACGATGGTCCAAGAATGCCTAAAGTAGCGCTAGTACAACAAGTTTGCCCAACTGAGTTAGCTTTTATCCTTTTGTGTTTTTATTTTAGTATGTCGTTTCGGTTTTAAAACTACCGGCTTAACGTACGTACTTTCCGTTTAATAGGGGCAGAAAATAGGGGCGCAAAATTGTACCCTGTTCGCATGCATTGGTGGAGGCCAAGGAGGTGAGGATATCCGAGGAATTGCTGGCGAAACAGGCCGAGACAGGACGCCCCATAGAGAGGGAAACTCCTCTAAGCTAGGATGAACAACAACAGATAAAGCATAAGTATAAGGAGAACGCCATGGCGGCAGAGAGGACAGACCGAACGTACGCCGGGAGATGTAGAGGAAGCGTCGGAGTGAGACGCGACGGGGAGGGGCTGAAAACCTAGTTTGTCCTCTATTGGAGGCACAAACCCTAATAGAGCAAAAAATTAGCATTTGTTTTTTTAATTGATCCTTTTTTCGTTTCTCTTTCTTTAATTAATGGGTTTAATGGAATCTAGTAGCGTAATAGTAATAGACCGAATTTGGCCTATAGGTCCAAAATACATGTAAAAATTACATAAATTCCATTGTTTGAGAAACAAATTATTTAACGGGAGAACATTTATTTTTGTGACATTTTCCACTTTCTCTTTCCTCATTTTCTTGCGATGTAGTGAGAATAGGCTATGTTGTGTGTATTGTCGTGTAAAATAATAAAAATATCATGAATCATGTATGAAACGAAAAAAAAGAACTTCATTAATTAAAGAATAAAAAAACACAACACACCACACCATCCCATTATCCTTCTAGCCATGCATTCATAAAGATTCTATGTATGCCCAACTCCTTAGTATCCATTTTCGAGACTTCTATGTCATGAACCTCCTAATACTCACACATGAGGTTCTCCGATGATCTGGTGCTTGTCCATATTGGACAAGACCTTAATCAACTTCGGATCCAACGCGGCACGGCCTTTTTTTGCCCTTCTCATGTCCCCTCCTCGATCTGGCTTCCTTTCATCCCTCAGGGTGTCGACCACGAACGAGTTTAGGAATTCCATCGGCCTCAGCGACTGTCACGCCTCAAATCCGGTTTTGACCGGACTCAAGACGTGAACTAAAAACTAAATAATAGATAAAATAATTTAATACCAAAACGAGTCTCAAAATAACCATTTAAACTTCAAATAACAACACGAGTCACAGCTCGGTAAAAAGTATGCAGTAAAAGAGTATGAAAAAGGGGTACACAGTACGTCACTAAACAATCTAGCCTAGGACCCTCGCTAGCTCCCAAGCATCGAGCATCCAGCTAGTACACATCCCGCTCAAGACCTGAAAGGCATAAGGTAAAGGGGCGAGCTTTTGCTCAGTAGGAAAAGTAGTTAAGGTTATGAACATCAGTTCAATACCACGAGTAATCGTCCAATTAGGGCATACTAGCAAAGCATAGTTATCAACAACGCCCACGGAACAAGTACCAACCACTAATCACCCTCGCAAGATCAAATTACAAATAATACCACGCACAAAGCCAATCAGCACGCACAACACACACAACAGAACAACACATAATTTAGTACAACCGTCCCAACAAAACCGGTTATCACCGCCCTTCCCATTTATATCGTACCTAAACACAAAGCATCGATCTCGACATCTTCCCGTCACGTAAAATCGGGGTAACATCCCAAATCGGAAATCCCTCAGTCGGACGTCTTCCCGGCACACAGACTTAGGGCCTCACGCATACCGGACCGACACATACCTCGGTTGTACGCCTTCCCGGACCACATAACATCGGGGTAATGGTTAAACCGTCCTCGTCCTCGATACTCTACACCAGCATATTCTCTCAATGTACGTATCATACCGGACCCGCCTCCTCTTGGAACACACAACAGGAGAATAACACGCATCACAAGCCATAGTTCGACCACGGTATACCAACCGAGCCAACTCACCATAACACACAAATCGGTCTATCACTCACCCGATCATATCACAACCAAGGATTCACATCACACCAAACACGACACACTTGCCCACACATAGTCACTACATGCCCACCGAGTATAACATAACACGATTCTTAATCTTATCGACACTTAATCACACATCATGCATCTCAATCAAAGATCAGGCATTTCAATCAGCAAACAACCTAAGGCTCGACATGACCATTCTACCAGCACGACAATTTCCCAAGAATTGAAAGCGATTATTCTAGTGAATCACATCCTACATGCACACTAAGATTCGTCCGGTTATTAATGTAATTGAAAGCGGTTATTCTAGTGAATCACATCCTATATGCGAACTAGGACCTTTCCGGTTATTATTATTAACATACATGCATACTAGTAACTTTCCACAATCGAACCGGTATTCGCTACGATCCCTACCTCAAAAGCAAACAGATCTCAACTCCTAGCTGCTGACGTCCTGGCTAGCTTCCTTCTCCACTCGTCACGAAGTCCGAACGTCTCCTCCTCCTTCAAGCTCGGGTCCAAAGTCTTGGATCACAAAACAACACCCGAATTAAGAGTAATTCACAAAGGATCAAAGAGGAAGAACTCCCAATCAACCCCCAATGGACCCGGTTATAGTTAACCGTCCCAATTACTCGAAATTCAGCAAAATAGACCCAAAAGGCCCAAAACAGGTCTGCCACGGATCTGGTCACGAATCCGTGACGTCCATGGTTGTAAACGGCGCTAGGCGCAGGTCGGGAGGCGATGACCCCTAGGCGCTAGGCGGGGACTAGTCAGGGCCTAGGCGGATTTGTTTATTTTTATTATTTTAAATTAATAATAAATAATATATTAGACACATATAATAAAATATTGAAAATAAATTATTATCTCCAACACTCAAAAGCTCAAACAACTTATCAATAGCAATTTCACAAGTACCTTGAAGTTCAACAAACAAATTTACAATCCCAAAAGCATCTCCAACACTCAAAAGTTCAAAGTTCAAAGTTCAAAGTTCAAACACTATGTTTTATGAGCTCATAACTTCATAAGCCAATAAGACATATTGTCTCAAAAATCAAAATACAAAAGTAAACTCATCTTCATAAGCTTGAAGTGTGTGTTTAATTTTCATGAGCTTCTTCACGTACTTGTTCATTTCCATAAGCTTCAAGTACTTGATCATATTCGTCCTCAAATTCATAATCCATATTTTTTCCTCCTCTTCATCGGAAACAAACTCCTCTTCATCAAGTTCTCTCATTTCATTTGTAGGATTCTCATCATCATCATCCCCATCGCCATGAACAAGCCATTCTTGTGCATTGGTAGTATCATTGGCAAGAAGAAATGCGACTTCATTTTTCATTGATTTACTCTTTTTGTTCAAAAACTTGGAGTTGAATTGGATAAAGGATAAATTTTCCACTCTTACAACATCAAGTCTATTTCTCTTCTTGGTATGAATCTAAAATGAGAAAAATAACATAAATTAGAAATAAATGATAAACGAACTAAAAATAAATGATAAAATAATATTATACTTGCCCCTTCAAAAGTACTCCATGATCTTTCACACCCGGATGAGCTTGTAGTCAAACCAAGCACTCTTATGGCAAAACGTTGTAAGTTTGGTACATGTCTTCCATAAACGTCCCACCAACGAACTACAAAGTAACAAAACATATCCAATATTCCAATATCATCAATATTTTGTTCAATGTCTATAAAATCTAAAAATCAAAACAATTATAAAGTAGTGAACTAGTAATCATGAAAAAAAGTTTCTTACCCGGATTATAATGTGCATCATTTGTTGCGCATCCCCTCAAAGCAACGGGTTTACCAAACAAGCCCTCCTTCCTCAAATATACATGCAATTCTATATTTATGATCGAATCTTCAATGTGGTGATCATTATGATACATCCTTTCCACACACTCTAAAAACCCATTCATGACCATCATGTCACGTGCATGGTTTACATCTTGGTATGTGTAATAAGGATTCAATAAAAAACCCGCCATATGCAAGGGGGAATCAAGTCGTCCAAGTGTTTTTTTGTCAATAATGCTCCAAATAGTAATGTAGTGTTGACTTGTCTTGAACAAATTTTTGATCTCCTCTTTGGCCTTCATCATCTCTCCATATAGAAAACCCATTGACGGCTTATTATCTCCATCCACAATGCGAAGCACTTTATATAAAGGAGCAAACACCTTCAAGCATAAGCTTACACAAGACCAAACGGATTCAGTCCAAGCAAGATCCGCCGTCGCCTTCCCTTTTCGAGTCTTTGAATGTTTGGTATCCATCCACTCTTTGCTTGCAACCATCATTCTTAAGTCATCTTTTTTCTCCCACAAACTTTGTAAAGTGAGGAAAGAAGTAGCAAATCTAGTTACACCCGGCCTCACGATGTCTTTTTTGTTTGTGAACTTCCTCATCAAATGCAAAGTCTTGTGATGTCCATAAATATAGTTGGTAAAGCTCCTTGCACTTTCAATGGTAGTCTTGTATTTCGTTAAACCTCCAATATCTTGAAGCATGAGATTTATGGTGTGAGCCGCACAAGAAGTCCAAAAAATCGAAGGCCTCTTCTCTTTCAGTAAATCTTTTGCCGCCATGTTGTTTGAAGCATTGTCCGTCACAACTTGTATGACATATTGAGGACCAATCTCTTCAATGCCCTTTTCCACATACTCAAAGATGAATTTACCGATGTGCGAATCACTTGATGCTTCCATTGATGAACGAAATGTTGTCCCAAGCGTGCAATTGACACAAAAATTCATAATGCTTCTTCTTTTCCGATCAGTCCAAGCATCGGTCATAACCGAGCATCCATTAACCTTCCATTCCTCCTCTTGGCTTTTCAATAAAGTCTTGGTTTTATCTACCGCCCTCTTCAAATATGGTCCGCTAAATTCACATCGACTTGGTTGCTCGAACCCCGGACCAAATTGTCCAACTGCTTCGGTAAATTTTCTGAAACTATCATTGTCAACGGCATTGAAAGGAATGCCGTTTTCATAAATCCATGTTGCCATATACTCTCCCACATTGCGATTTTTTTCCTTCCGAATCTTTTTACATATAGATTCACTTTGAAGAGTGCTCTTGTTTGGACCAACATTGGATGTATAACGGTCAATAGGTCCATACTTTTTTGGTTGCTTCAATCCTTCCTCATTTGTTCCATCTTCTTCCATTTTTGTTGCGCTAGCTTCTTCATTGACTATACTAACTTCTTCTCTCATCCTTTTTATCGATGCACACTTTTGTCTTTTCTTTTGGTGTGCTTCATTTATAGCTTTCAAACATTTCGCCTTATCTTCATCCGTACTGTTTGCACATGGTAGTACATTTCCCTTGATGTGGGCAATATGTTGTTTGATTCTATATATGCCGCCCCTCATTGGCTTGCTACACAATAAGCACTTTACTTTATCTGAATTATTTGGGTCCTATCTCTCTCCATATTGCCAACCAATATCCGGCGAAGGCTTGGATGCCTAGGTGGCAGTATTTAATGGGGATGCTGAGGCGTCGTCCATACTATGTTCTCTAAAATTACAACACAATTAACAATTCAATACCACAATTAAAATTCAATTAACAGTTCAACATTAAGTCCAAAACATCATTTAAACATCATACCAAATAACAAGAATAGTTGAAATTAAAGTTGAATGATTGTATACTTGACTCAACTTGGATGCTCCTCTAAGGCTCTAACACAAACCATTCCACCTCTATTTCATGTCGTAACCACCATCACATACTTGACTCAAGTCACTCAACAGTCAACATAATATATGCATTAATCATTATGGAGTAAACAAAGAACAAATAAAACGTACCCTAATATAGTTGTTGTTGCAGAATACTTGTCCAAACATTGATTGTTCATGTAAAACAGTAAATCATGCATAGATTGTTCATGTAAAGCAGTAAATATGTGTTCAAAAAATCAAAACAACTCATAATCACTTCACAGTTCACATATTCAGACATATTAGGGTTTGATAAAAACACATTTTAAACAACTAATTAACTCATAAAAAATCAAGTTAGAATGGTAGGACTAGGAATTGAAGGCCTGAAAAATACGTGAGTTGTTGTCCGGCCACGAGTTCGCCGGAGTATGTCGCCGGCGAGATCAGAGACGTGGACGAGAACCGTGAGGCTTGAGTTGCCGGTTGCGTGCGCCTGAGCTTTGGTGTGAAACGAATGTGAAACGAAGATCAGAGAGGGTTTCGTGGGTTTCGGTTTCGTGGGTTTCGCGTTTCTTTTGCCTGGTTTGATCTAGGCGGTGCCTGGTGGACTTTTACAACCTTGGTGACGTCTCTCGTCACGGTTCCCGTCACGGATCTGTGACGGTTTAGCACTGTTCCACCTCCTTCTTCCAGCCCCGATTTTCACGAAAATAACCCAAAAACCTCCTTTGATGACCAACCAAAGCTCCAAAAACAGTCCTTAAACGTCTCTACTTGAAAACCCACCATGGGTATTCATCAAAACTCCAAAAAAATAAATTAAATTCATCATCTAACATCAAAATCCTCCAAAACTTCATCATCCAAACACCTAACTCCAAAACCCAACCAAAGTTCATCATTATCTTCAAAACCCATGAATCAAAATTGATAGAAACGAAAATAGAAGAGAGATTTACCTTGAGGATGAAGAATAGATGAAGAATCAATAGTTTTTGAGAGATTTTGGGTAGAAAATGGCTTTAAGCTTCCATTTTTTCTCCTTTCTTCTTCTTCAAGTCTCCAAACCCAACTTTCTTCTTCCTCTCTCTCCCAAATTCGGCTACCTTGGGAAATGTTGTAAGAACCGCCCCCGATCGATCCCGGTCGAACTAGAGTTTTTTTTTGGCAAAAGTTGACTTTTTACCGGAAAAGTCAACCGATGACTCAGGGAGTCATTCGAGACCTTTTTGGGACCCAAAAAGCTTAGTCGTCGTTACCGTTAGCTTAGTTGGGTCATTCCCTTTCAAATGTCACATTTTGTGAAAAAGTCAAACCCGGGTCAAACTATGTCGATTTTGGATTATTAACGAATAAAATAATAAGGGCTGAGATATTTTGGGGTGCGAGTGGTCCCCACATAGACACATGTCCATTGTAGCTTGGAGGGGAAGAAAAGTGGGTTAAAAGACCAAATGGTCCCCACATATAGACAAAATAGAGAGAGATGGGCTAAAGGACGAAAGGGACATTTTCACCTTGAGGATAAGACCACATGGGGCAACCAATTTAGCATATTTTCTCATCATGGACAAAATTCCACAGCTAGAAGAGAGAGAAACCAAAACTCCATTGAAGCTTGAAGAAGAAGCAAGAGAAAGGGAGCTCTTTTTTGGCCATTTCTACACCAAATCCTCTCAAATTTACTTCATCTTCTTCATCTCTTCATTTCCTAGAGGTTGGTATACTTTATTTCCTCATTTGATGAAATTGATGTTCTGGGTTTGAGTAGAGATGACTTGGACTAGTGGGTTTTGGGTGTTGGAAGGTTTAAATGTTGATTTGTGAAGAAGACGTGGAGTTGGATGTTGGAAATAACTTGGTTTGAGTAGTTTTTGATGAAACCCACTTGGGTCTTGAAACTTTGGATGATTAGAAGTGGAAATTGAAGTTCTAAAGCTTAAAAATGGTATTATGGAGAACGTAGAACTAGTTAGGAGCTTGTTGGAGAAATTAGATATTTTTCCGGCGACCGGAGGCTCGCCGGAGCTCCAGCCGGTCGCCGGAATCTGGACACCGGGGAGGGAAATGAAGGCCATGGGTCGACCACCCTTGGAAAGGACCGGCCATGGTCCGGCCACCCATGAACCGTGACCGGATGGTCCGGTTTGGGCCACCCACGACCATGTGTGTCCATGGGGCCCACATGGTCAGGTTTTGGTGTTTCAAAATTGGAACGGCCATGGGTGAACCCCGGGTGGATGTTTTCACACCCGGAACGAATTATGGATGTGATTCATGAAATTTCGGAAAAAAACGATTAGAAACTTTAATTGCGAAATTGGGAAGGTTCGGACCTTGGAATTTAATTCCGTCAAGTGCTTTGGAACAAGTAAATTAAATATGTTGGATAGACACGAATAGGGAAACTTTCGGAGTTCCGAGAGATGTTTTCCCGATTCCGGCCAAAATGGGCCTTCCGGGCCCATTTTGATAAGTCGAGCAATTGGGAGTAGTTGGGTATTTCCCTCTTTAATCCACACTTGAATTAGCATTAATTCTTGTATTACTTGTAATCTTAGACTTTGGACCCGAGCTTGGCGGAGGAGGATATTTTTGGACCCCGTGAAGTGACGAGGAGGAAGCTAGTCAGGTCGTCCGCTGCTAAGATTGGATTGCTTTTGAGGTAGGGAAAGTAGCGAATACCAGTTTAATTGCGGAAAGTTACTAGTATGCATATAGGTTTCGATTAAATGAATTTTAATTGTTAGAATTGCATGATTAGGATGTGAGGAACGAGTGAAATGAGGGATAGCTTACGAGCCATGTCGAGCCGTAAGTTTGGGATTGTCGTGCTGTAGAAATGCATGCGGGCCATGTCGAGCCCTTAGGTTGTGTGTTGATTGAATTGCCATGATCTTTGATTGAGATGCATGATGTGTGATTTAACCGTTGTTAGATTGAGAATCATGTTATGATATGCTCGGTGTAGTGTGTTGATATGCTTGGGCAAGTGTGCCATGCTTGTTATGACGTGAACTGATGGTTGTGATATGGCCGGGTGATTGATAGACCGACGTGACATGTTGTGGTAAGATTGGTGGGCTTGGTATGCCGTGATTGATCTATGGCATTACGATGCGTGTTATTATCTTGATGTGTGTTCCAAGAGGAGTTGTATTCCGGTATGGTACCTACACCGAGGGGGTACGCTGGTGTGGGGTAGTACCTAGGCCGACGGTGTGGTCCCACGTATGCGCGGTCCTCTGGTGAATTATTCCGATATGATGCCTACATCGAGGGGGTATGCCGGTGTAAAACATCAAGGCCGACGGTTTGTGATTTGGCACTAGGTGTCGTGTTTGGCACTAGGTGTCGTGTTTATACCCCGACGGATTTCCGGGAAGACATCTAGGCCGATGGTTTATTCCGGTACGATGTATTGTGATTGTGCCCCGACAGATTTCCGGGAAGATATTTAGGCCGATGTTGTGTGGTCCGGTGTGATATGATAAAGTCGGGCTGTGGACAACCGGCGGAGTCGGGGACTGCGGTACGGGACGTGTGCTTATTTTATTGTATGTTGTATGCATGATACTCGAATAAGTGAAGTGAGTATAATGTGATAGTGGTCGTGTAAGTATGTCGGTGAGAGTGGTTATAATCTTGGAACTGAGGATTGTGGTTATGAAAGTCCGTGTTTAGTTTAGTTGTGTGTTGTGCTAGTATGCCCTAATTGGACGGTTACTCGTGGTGGTGAGGGGATGCTTATCGCCTTAACTACTTTTCCTACTGAGCGAAAGCTCACCCCTTTACCTTGTTGTTTTACAGGTCTTGAGCGGGATTTATGCTAGCGGGATTCTCAGCGCTTGGGAGCTAGCGAGGGTCTTGTCTAGTTGTCTAGAGACGTACTGTTTATTGACCATTAAACTTATTTATTTTGTGGTTTTACTGAGCTGTTGACTCATGAGGTTACTTGGAGTTTTTAAACTGTTATTTGAGACCTTTTGGATATTAAAATTTGTTCTATTATTTATTATTTTAAATTCACGTCTCGATTCCGGTCAAAACCGGATTTGGGGCGTGACAAATGTGCTGAAATGGGCACCAATTGGAGCTTTAAACCTAGAGGGGATAGTGCCCAAAATACCCCTTTGCTTTAACTCTTCCCAAAATCAACTAATGAGGGTATAAGGGTCACTGCACACCCAATTCTTCCCTTCCAAGAAAGCATGGACACATGTCCATATGGGGACCACTCCAAGCTTAAATAAATTCCAGCACAATAATTTATCGGTTTTAGTTCTAAATCGGACCACGCTTGACCAATACGAGTCCCGGGTTGACTTTTCCCAATATTACAGTCAACGGAAAGGAAACAGCCCAACTAATCTAACCGTGACGACGGCTAAGCTTTTTGGGCCCCGGAAATGTCCCGAATGACTTCCAGATCCATCGGTTGACTTTTTCGGTAAAAAGTCAACTTTCGCCGAAAACGTCCGGTTCGACCGGGATCGAACGGGGGCGGTTCTTACAGCAACGACCACAATGAGAATGTCCATCTCAGACATTGGAGTCCTCATTCTATATCGAGGAGTCACTATTCCAAGTGTTCTTAAGGTCCTCTCTCCTCTCACCACAAGATGAACTAATGAAGTCTTCGTTAGTCTGCAAGACCTCGTTCTTGAACTAATGTTCCTAATAGGGTTTCTCTCTCACAATGTTCCACTAATGATTCTAGAAGAAGCCATGCTAGTATTACTCCCTGTAATCCGTCTCGTCATTGGTCATGATATGATCATTGGAACCACCACTCTGGTAGATGTGTTTATATTTTGACCAACATCTTAAAACTTCTCTACTTTTTACACACTTCAGTGCTGCTTTCATTTTTTTATGATACGCTCAGTTTCCTCATCTGCCCCAGTATTGAGGGAGAGATCCCTCTTCACGTTTTCCAAAAAAGCGATGCCTTATTTGGTCAGAGCCGATGATGGAGTCGTCGGAGCAATTCAACCAAGCACTCACAAGGGCTATCTCCTCATCATGCGTTCATTTATGGTTGATCCGTGGGTGTCGGCTACTAAATGCATGGGAACGAGGAGGCGGAGCCTAGGGCACCTTGATGTGTATGATGGGTGGTAGTCGAGTTAGGCCCGATACTGAGATGGATGAATGGACCAGGGTTGACTCATAAAATTAAGAATGCACTAGGGATGGTTGTACGGGTACTGCAAAAATGCTTCCATGTCTCGGTCGCTGGAGTACTACATCGAGTCTATAACGTAGTCCCAATCGCCGAGAAACCCGAGGGAATGTAGAGGTGGGGGTTTAATTGTCTCCCCGAAGGATTGTGCTGGAAAAGCTTTATGGAGAAGCTGCTGAATGCCTCGTGGAATCTACTACATTGTTCGTAGTAGTAACTACTACTAGGGTCACTAGGAAATGAGAGGAAAATTACGACAATGATTCTACAGTGGCCTTTGTAGGAGAAACTACAACAATGTGTGCTGGAGAATCTAATGTGGCCTTGCCGGTGGAACATCTGGAAAACATGACGGATAGTTGTGTTCAACGTTTCTGTTGCAAAATGTTTCCGTGAGAATTTTCTGGACAGAGGAAGCTTGGTCGGAGAGGAATTAGTAGCCGTTGAGAGGAAGACTCAATTTTTTGGTGAGGATGGAAAAATAGACACGGTATTCGGAACGAAATTAACTTTCGTTATTTAATGATTTTTACATGTCTCACCATGTGCCAACTTCCGATTCAGTGGTCAACGATTCAGCCGTCCGAATGTTGTCGAAATAAAAAGTACTCAACGATGATGAATCTGTCAACACCACATACAATATCCGCATATTCGACGACGCCTTCGACTAAGATTTAGGGATTCGACTCAATGTTTTCCTTTTCCGATAGAACCGACAATGACAAACGACCCATTACGGTGTTAGTTCATATTTAACCTATTTGTTGTCATTTCTAAAAATTTATCATAAGCTTAAATTGGAAGTTACCGTTATAGTTCTGTACATATACTATAACCCAAATAATCAAATAAACTTATAATTTAATATTTTGACTACATTTTTATAGTGCCATTTAAACTTCATCATAACCACATACTAGTTTTTATCAACCCTAGCCATCACATGAGGTTATCTGGTTGTCGTAGCCGCCGCCGCACAGATCCATGCAACTACATGTGATCCTCGTCTACTTAAACGTCTTCCTCCTCGAAGCCATAATTCTTTTCTCTCTCGAGTCTCCACTTCTCAACGTCGCTGCATCTAAAGACCAAAGCATCTCTAGAGGCAATCCATAGCTTCCTGCTGTGGTGGATCTTCTACTCCTCGTACTATCTTCCAGCCGTCATGGTTGTGGTCGGGAGCCATTGTATGACTGGCGTCATAGATGGAGCACGAGTTCTCACTGTCGAGGGCGATCAAGATTTGGTATCAAGTGCGTTTGTTGGCACACACAATCAGGCGATATACGCTATGCAACCCTGCCAGGAAAAATAAGATGCCCTTGGGGATACGGGTCGTTAGGGAGGAACAACATCTTAACCCCTATCTGGTTTCCTTCACCAATCATTGTGATCCCTGATCGATTCACACACTTTTTATAAAGATTTTATAGTTCTCCCCCAAGGACCAAGCAACAATTAGCACCCATATTTATATCAGGTCGAGCTAGAATTGGTTCCTTTGTTTCTTTAAATTTTTTGAACTTCCTGTTTCTTGGCGTTTAGCCTCATACGTCGAGACTGACTATACCTTGATTACAATTTTAATATTTATTTGTAGGATTATATCTGGATGATTTGTTCTCCTACTGATGTTTCTTATATGTGTTTTTAGTTGACATTAGTAAACGAAGTATTTTTCCATCATATAAACACATACATGCCAGTTCTTCCCCTATTTGGACTGTTTAAATGGTTGCTTAAGGTTTGTAAAACTTAGATAATATACCTGTTTAAATCAGTTGTTTGGGTTTGTTTGTTGGTTGTGGTCGAGATTTGTCTCGGTCTTATGTCTGGTTTCAGGTTGAGCTTTAAATTCTGGTACTCTGGTTTATTCTGAAGGTGTTTTTTCCCTTTGTCCTTTAGGTTTACTTCAAATCTTTTGATTTTTTTTGAGTAAAGAGGTATGTATTCATTTAAGCAAACCCAACGATACAACACTAAGAGTCAAGGAATAAACCCAATACAAGTCGAGGGGATGGTCGGAGTCCCCATTTGGGGAACAAATAGGTGATCTGGCACACATGGCTAAAAACATAATAAGTCTACATAAGTAGGTAGAAGTGAACTGACAATTAGAGATACGCTTAGTAACATGAGTCTGAGGGGATAAATTCCCCGAAGGGAGGTTGCTTTAGGTCATATGGGCATACTGATTATCACCTCAAGGTACATGACCCCCTCCCCCCAAATAGGACTAAGGGAGATTTGGGAGGTGAAGTGGATCAGCCTCCTAACCAACCAAATACCTATCATAATTCTCGAAGGGGATACTTACATGCCTTCACCGACATACTCTACGGGGAACATGTTGTCCATCCATCAAATTCTGATCGATGTCCATTAACACAAAAGCTTGCTTCTTGGGCGAGTCATTTTTTCTTTGGCAATGACCTTGAGGGTCTTTTCCTTCCTTGGGATTCGTTTGATTCAATGCTTCTTCTGCGATTCCTTCTTCGGCTTGT
The DNA here is from genome assembly GCA_963921825.1 of Erodium maritimum. Classification (NCBI taxonomy): domain Eukaryota; kingdom Viridiplantae; phylum Streptophyta; class Magnoliopsida; order Geraniales; family Geraniaceae; genus Erodium; species Erodium maritimum. The sequence continues at coordinate 17,685,439 of OY997593.1, read as the reverse complement.
TCACGGGGGGGTGGGGGGGGGGGAGCTTCTTCCTATGATCAAATCAATCAAAGATCTCGTGTTGGAGTATATGTTGAATAGACTGAAGTTGGGGTGGCTTCACCTGATTTTGGACCGGCATCCCAAAGAAGCTATGGTCCCCAATTATCCTTTGGGTCCTTGTCCTCATAAGTAGTGTTGGGAACGGGTGCCTTCGGGTTAGGCAAGATTGTAGAGTAGATGGTCAAGGGGGGTAGGATCCCTTCCCGCATTCCACATCCTTCAACATTACCACCGGTGGGGGGTTCCCGATTCGCCAACCGGTGGGCAAGGTTGTGGAGTCGACATCAACGGGCACTTATGTAGGAGTACTTATTTTCAGGGGACTGGTAATGACCAACCGGTAGGGCTCCAGTTTCTCTTGAGATACTGTAACAAAATCAGAAGCAGTTGGGTTAGCAAGAGTTTCTTCCGCGACCACCGAGGTCGGTGGTAGCATGGAATTAAAATCCGCATGGAAGATCTCTTTCGACTGGATTGTCGGCGGTGCTCGTAGCGACTCCCTATATCGTCTTGGAAGAAAGTCCATGCCTGGGAGGACAGCGACACAATCCCTATTTAGATGGCCAAGTCGGCCACACTGGTAACAAAAATCAGGTAGCTTTTCGTATTCAACTCGTACTTTAAGCGGATTTACATTTGGATCGAGCTGCAAAATAAGGTGACGGCGGAGCGGTCGTGTAGCGTCCAGTTCCACCCAGATCGATAGGAACACATTCCAACCCTGAGCCTTGCTTGGGTGTTTCAGGGAGTTTTTCCTTCAGATCTCCACCTCTCTCCCTATATTTAAGACTATGAAAGCTCTCATCTGAGATGTTCTAGTCTCTACCTGGATATCATAGGCTCTCACCGATATTAGGACAGATCAGAAGCAAAGGCTTTTCGGTTGGGTTTGTGGCGGCAAGGGCGTAAGTTGTAACACCGTGCTATAGAAAGACCCCGACTCCTTAGCGCGAATACCGTCCATCGTTGCTTTAGAGGGGAATAAAAGGCCAAAATTGTGTCTATTAGTGATTGGACCATCAGCGCATCCACGTTCTAGGCATTCGCATTAACTTGTCTGCAAGAATTCGACCATCAAGAGCGGATCGGTACCGAGAGTCATCAATCATTGGGATCATACTCACTGAGACTTCAATCACCACATCATTGTCGTAAAAATTATCCTTCAAGAGGGTCCCGATGGATATCTCTGTGAACTTGGTTGGAATCGCGTCGAGGTTCGTTGAACATGGGTCCGGGTTCAGTTGTAGTCTAATTGCTGAGATGGAGAGTCGGGGATATGGGTTTGGGTATTCTCTCAATAGAGAGTCCCTTGCATGTTGCTTTGGACGATAGAGGTTGCAGCGGAGAGTGATTGTGGTGGACACAGTTTCGGTTGGCGGTGTTATAAGGATCGGGAGAAGCGATGGTTCGATGGAGGGTTTGTATTTCTGGGACGGAGAAGTTGAGGAGGTTGTGGATTTTACCTGGGAGGGGTGGAGAGAAACAATGATAGGCTCAGGTGGTGGTGAAGATGGAGAAGGAGAGGAAGAACAAATGGGGAATGGAGTTCGGAGGAGCTCTGATAATGTATGAAAAAAGAAAGGGACATGCCCTGTGTTAGCGTCGTAGACTTCAAACAGAAAGAGGCATGACTGAAAAGTGACAAAAACATGTAGAAGATGGGCTCAAGACATGAAGCTTTTGCATTGTTAATATAGAGAATAAATCAAATAGAAACCATAGCTTAACGTAAAAACTGTGTGAACCAATCCAAGAGTTGACTTGTTGACTGAATTCTTGAAAAAAAACCAGCACATTCGATGGCAATTTTGCAATAACGCTGGTTGGTGAGGGTATTATTTTAACTTAACATCTATATTTCGTGCATCCGAAATCCAAGGGATGTTCACACTATGTCTCTCACGCACAAACTTTTCTCTCACGCACGAACTCTCTCTACGCTCACTTCGTCTTCTTCGTGCGATTTCTGCGGATTTGGTCAAGAAATCGTGTTGTTTAAAGCCAAATTTCTTGCTTCCGGTTCATTTCAACGCAACACATCTAGGTTTGGTTCGATTCTCTCTATTGTGTTGGTTATTCCTTGTTGATCAATTTTTCTGCTTTAGGGATTTTGGTTTGAAATTTACTCGATTATGACCTATTTGATGCGTTCGATAAGTTGATTTTGGTGCTTCAAAGTGCTTTTCTGTGCGATTTTGTGAGGAATGAACGTATTTCAGTAGTTTGAAATTCTTTGAAGCAATTGCATGTGTTCATCTGATGTGCATGTGTTCATTTGAGGTGTATGTGTATCGATTTTGATTTATTTTATGCGTTGGATAGTTGATTTTGTTTCTTCAAATTGTTTTTCTGTCTGATTTTTAAAGGATGGAACTTATTTCAGTTTGTTTGTAAATCAGTTGTAGCCTGTATGATTTAATTTTGCTCATTTTGAAGTGCATGTGTATTGATTATGAATGATGATGTTATCTTTTTGTGCATATACTGGTTTCGAAGTTTTGATTTCAATTTTTCAAGCGTTGTAATGCGTTGCTTTGTTCATTAACTGAATGTTTTGAAGTGGAAGTTGGCAAGACTTAACTATCATTTGGTTTAATGTGTTGTGTGGTGTTTTATCTGTGTTTAACAACACCTGTGCTTACATTTATCAACTCTATGAGGTAGGTTTATTAACTCATTTTATATGTTTTTTTTATAGTAAAGTGCAACTTTCATTCCATTAATAGAGTCAGTACATGCTTGAATACCAGACCGGGCCAAACACAAAAACCCTGTAACTACTGAAACGTCTAGGACGTTTTGTTGAGATGCCATGGAGGCGACCTAAGACTGACAACAAAATAAACTAAACAAGAACAATAACGAAAGACTCACTCAATCCTAACAAAAAAAACAAAAAAAAAAACAAGAAAAATAAACTCCGCTGACAAACACTGCTGAAGGTGGGGCTTGAATACCGTTGGGTCTCCCGAGGGCGACGCTCTGCTACATTGTTAAAACCGAACATGTGCTTATCAGTGGGGAAGGTTGGAAAGGTCATCCTCAGGAGCTCCTTCCTGTCCCTGAAGCCTACCAAGTGACTCATGGGAGTTGGCGGGGTTGTGTCCCATCCCTCGCCCGACTTGTGACTCGCTGGCCACCCCAATCCTCCAGCGTCGACCTCTCCCGTATACCAGCCCAGCCATATCCCCCAGCGACGGACGATGGAACTTCAACAGGAAGAGCACTAGAAAACGCTCGGCATATTCCACTGAACCCTCCGGTATAGGGCCAACCTCTTGTCACGCCCCAATTTCAGTAAATCGAACTCGGGACGCGAACGTTTTAAAAACATAAAAACACTTGAAACCTGGTTTTATTAAATCACTTAAAAAGCCAATTTAGTTCAACAAAATAATAATTACAGTTTAAAAACACGTCCCAACAAGCGGACAAAAGTACACGGTATCCATCACTAGACTCAAAAGACAAAACCCGGACTCCGCTCCTAGCTCCACAAGCTTCGAGAGCTCACCTAGTCCGTCCCACGAACAGTACCTGTAGGAAAAGCAGCTAGGGGTGAGCGTTCGCTCACCACCACGGATAACAGACTGACTACGGCATAATTAGCAGAAAAGCCAGTAACACTAAAACCAAACCCAACACCTGGACTACAGTCCCCAACTCAAGTACCCAACTGACCCACAACCCATTACTTTCCTCAACAGACCCAACACTCGATAACACCACGTAGACCCGACACAACTATCGACGACCTCCTCCAAGGACACGACAGAAAGACTTCACAACGCCAAACAAGATCACAAAGGATCGCACACCAGCTGCTCAGTAACCAATCTCAATCAGGTCAGGGATCGACCTATCGCAATTCCTCGACACGAAGTCGGATCAGGCTGTCGACCTTTAGAACTCGCAATTCATCGACACTAAGTCGGATCAGGCTGTCGACCTTTAGAACTCGCAATTCATCGACACTAAGTCGGATCAGGCTGTCGACCTTTAGAACTCGCAATTCATCGACACTAAGTCGGATCAGGCTGTCGACCTTTAGAACTCGCAATTCATCGACACTAAGTCGGATCAGGCTGTCGACCTTTAGAACTCGCAATTCATCGACACTAAGTCGGATCAGGCTGTCGACCTTTAGAACTCGCAATTCATCGACACTAAGTCGGATCAGGCTGTCGACCTTTAGAACTCACAACTTCAGGTAACCACAATCACAATCACAGGCAAGTTCAATCACACAGTCACTCAAGGCCACTCAAAACACCTCAACAATCAAGACTCGGGTTCAACAACCCCACGGGCACTCACTGCCACTCAAGACACACCAACGGTCAAGACTCGGGTTCAACAACCCCACGACACTCACTGCCACTCAAGACACACCAACAGTCAAGACTCGGGTTCAACAACCCCACGACACTCACTGCCACTCAAGACACACCAACGGTCAAGACTCGGGTTCAACAACCCCACGACACTCACTGCCACTCAAGACACACCAACGGTCAAGACTCGGGTTCAACAACCCCACGACACTCACGGCCACCCCAAAACATCAATAGTAAGACACGGGCACTCATGGCCACCCAAGATACCAATTTAAATACACGGGCTCTCAAGGCCACCCAAACTCAACAATAAATAACACGGGCTCTCCAGGCCACCCAAACTCAACAATAAATAACACGGGCTCTCAAGGCCACCCAACTCAACAATAAATAACACGGGCTCTCAAGGCCACCCAAACTCAACAATAAATAACACGCTTGCAACTTACCGAGACTCTAACTCGTAAGCCAGCTAAACACCAATAGTAAAGTACGGGCTCTCATGGCCACCCAAACACGAATAGTAACACGGGCTCTCAAGGCCACCCAAGACTCAACAATAATAATACACGGGCTCTCAAGGCCACCCAAGACGCCAAAATAAACAATCAACCTCCGGCTTAACCCAAGCCTCCAACAGTCCTAATATCAACAGTTTCACAATCAACCTCCGGGCATGGTCATATGCCTCCAGTACTCCTAATATCGACAAGTTCACAAACAACCTCCGGGCATGGTCATATGCCTCCAGTAAATCAATTACGCTAAGTTCTCTGCTCCTACGACACTACTAAGTGTCACATGCCTTTCCAATAATTACTAAGTTCCCGTAACATGTTTTTCTAATAAACGCTACAATCCCGTATCATGCTTTTCTAATAATTAAATAACCTACTCAACCCACGACACCCCGGTGTCACATGCAATTCTACTGTTAACTTTCCCCAGTCAGGGCCGAGATCCGGCTACTTTTCCCTACCTCGTGCGTGTTCTCCAAGAGTGCCCAAATAAGCCCCGGCGTGATCTCAGTCACTCGCCTAGCTTCCCTTTGCCTCGATCCGCAGCACGACCTAAAAGAACATAATTTCAAGGCACCTTTAAACTCGCAGGAATAAACTGAAATTCGATAAACTTAACGCCCAAACGTAACCCCGACAATGTCGATCACTCCCAAACTTCCCGATTACTCGACATTGTCGATAAAGGACCCGTAAAGGCCCGATTCGCCCGACATGGCGAATCTGCCCGGGTTTTGGAAATGCCCTTCCGGGGCTCCAAAAATTCCCGTTTTCGTTTCTACGGTCTTAGAATAATTCAAGGAACCCAATGTACTTGCCCGAATCGAATTCCGACTTCCGAGTCATTGAATTGACGTTTAAAGTTTCTAAACCTGAAATTCCAACTTTCACAATTTAATTCCAAATTCCGATCCGGGTGTGGATTAACTACTTGGGGATCGTCCTAAACCACCCGAACACGAAAACCCGATACTCGGGCACGTGGGCCCCACCCGGCCACAATTAGGAAAATTTCCTTTTCGCCCCAAAACGTTCCTAACGAACCCCTAACCTCAACCATTCATCTTTAAACCAATCTTAAACAAAACCCAACCTTAATCAAACCGTTTAAACTCAAACCATAAAATTCAAACGTTCCAAAATGAAAATCGGTTAGGTTCTTACCGTAGAGGAAGACGATGTGAGCTCGAATCTACTATCGTTGAGACAAACCCATGGCTCGATGCTCGTGAATAGTGACCACAAACCCCAACTCCTTCTCTTTTCTCTCTTCTTCTCCTTCTCCTTCTCTCTCTAAAAACTAACTCTCTTTTTCCATTTTCTTTTCCCTTTTTACATTTTATGGACGTGTACTCATTCTTCCCTTTTGTTTTATTTATAAAAAAAAACATCAAACTAATACTTAATTACAAACTAACACCTAAAGTAGTCTTCCTTGTCTTGTCCCACACCTAACACCACCACTTGCTTGACAAGTGGCAAGTTGGGTCCCACACCTTTTTGGGAAAATATCTAGAAGATATTTTCCAATCAGATTCGCGAAAATCGGACGTTTCGGGCCCCGAACGGGCACTTTTTCCAAAAAATTATGAAACTTCGCGGGCTACAAGGAAACGGCTCAACTAAGATCGCTGCGACGACGGCTAAGCTTTTTGGATCCAAAACGGTCCTCGAATGGACCAAAACGTCGCTCGGTTGACTTTTCCAGCGAAAAGTCAACATTTCCCAAATTGATCAGAAAGTTGCCCTGAGTCTCCTGGAACTCATTTTGGTCGATAACGGGGTCAACTTAAGTCTGGTATGACCCTCGGGGTCCAATTGCGGTTCAATTCAGTGTCTGCTCACAAAATTTAAAATTTCCTGTTTTTCGCAGATTTGACTGGCGTTGACCGGGAGTGGTTATTACAATCTACCCCCCTTAAAGGAATTTCGTCCGCGAAATTTAGAACAACGCACGTCAGGAGTTGAACCGGTCGGTGTGCTTCGCGCGAACCTCGTCCTCGCGTTCCCAAGTCGACTCGGCCTCGTGGTGTCGCCACAACACCAGCTCTAAGCGGATAACCTTTCCGCGCAGGACCTGCTCTCGTGGATCCCTTTCCCGCATCGGTTTCTCCTTACACGGGACATCACCCGTTACCTCGACATCTGCCCAGTCAATGACGTACTCAAGACCTCGAAAGGCCCGATACACCGCGGGGCTAACCCGCCTCTGCCGCGGTTGAAACGCGTTAGTCCATCTTTCGGGATCACCTCCCGGGATACATGATCACTGATTGCTGACTCGAGAGGTCGGCGCCGTCAGTCAGCATAGCTCCTGCTGAATCTGCACGGTCTTCAACCGCTCATGCTTTGGCACGACCAACTCAGCTGTCTCTCGATCCAGTTCTAGACCCAATAACCTCTTATTTCTCACTTCTGCCCAGCACACGGGCGACCGACACGGCCTATCACACAACGCTTCGAACAGTGCCATCATGATACTGGCCTGAAAGCTGTTGCTGTAGGCGAACTCGGCCAATCACTCACGAAACCCATCGTTTTTCCCCCACTTCCACCGTGCAACCGGCGGTGGCTGCAATAATCCAGCGGGACGCTGTTGTTCGGATCTCACCTGCCGACGGGCGAGGCATCGCGATACTAACTCCGCGACCGCTCTCCGCATCCCGCTCCACTAGACATGCCACCTGATGTCGCGCTCCTCTTAGTGCTATTCACGTGCACTGTTAGACGCGAATGCTGCGACTCTCGTAGCTCGTCGCCTCCGCCGTCACGCGGTATGTACAAACCTCCACGATACTGTAACTCCCAATTAGTACAACGATCCCAGCCCTCGGCGTCCGTACCGCCGGCAACTAACTCCCGGATCCTGGTCGTCCACAAAACACCACCACAAACTGATTTAAGAACAGCCGGACTATACTGTTCATCAGGCCCAAGAACTCTGCAGGTGCGTTCGGTAGTTCAGAGTCATCACCCAGAACTCGTAATGTTCATAGCATGTCCAGAATGCAGTCCTTGCGACGTCCCCCTCTTGGACTCGCAACTGGTAGTATCCGGATCGCAGGTCGATCTTCGAGAAATACGTCGACCCTCTCAACTGGTAGAACAGGTCATCAATTCTCGGCATCGGGTATCGGTCATTCACCGTAACCCGGTTCAGTTTCCGGTAGTCCATGCACATCCGAAGCTCTCCACTCTTCTTCTTCACGAAGAGTGCTGGCGCTCCCCATGGCGATGTGCTCGGACGAATAAACCCCTTCTCCCGAAGTTCCTCGAGCTGACTCTTCAGCTCGGTCAACTCGGCTGGCGCGAACCTGTAAGGCGCCATCGATACCGCTGCCATTCCCGGCATCAGGTCAATCGCGAACTCCACCTCACGAACTGGTGGCAACCCGCTCAATTCCTTAGGGAAGACCTCGGGGAACTCGCACGCCACTCGCGATAATTCTCGGCTCTGCACGACCGATACTTCCTTTACTGCAGACAAGCCGACAGGAGAAACTCCGCTCCTACTGCCCAGAATACACGAACCTTTCGTGTTGCCTGTTGACACCGTCACTCGTCGTCTATAACAGTCGATAATGACTTGGTACTTCGCTCGCCAATCCATTCCCAGGATCACGTCAAGGCGGTCATTTCGTGGGTATCCTTCCCACGGATACACGCACAAGCTCAGTCGCTGCTAAAACTCACGGACCCTCGCGGTCTCTCTAAGACCTCGCTCCAATACCGTCGTCGTGCCTACCAACTCCGGACATACCCGAATCCTCGGGGTGAGGACTCGATCCAACATCGGGGCTCTCGAGCCCTCTCTCGAACCTCCTGTATCGGTTTGCTTCTCTAACTCCGCAGGCACGACAGAACCTAGTCAACACCATCCCACCACCAACCGGCGTGTCCCGACGTAGGGGTGGACTCAACGGCTCTAAACTCAGCCCCAACCTCTCAGCACAACTCGACGAACAAACGAGTGTGATAACCCGGCATCCAATGAAACCGACGCCCAAAACGGAACCCGAACACCCACTCCATTAGTCACCCTGGTAAGGTCTAGTGTAACCCTCACACGGTCCTCTAGGCGTTTACTTGTAACTTTCCGCAACCAAACCAGTGTTCGCTACTCGTCCCTTGCGGGAAAAGTAGTAAAGGGGATGAGCGTTATGCTCACCTCCACGGACACCCGTTCGATTATGGCATACTAGTAAAGCACTAAAGACTTATCGATCTAACCAGGGCAAACCACTACCTCAGAACCTGAAGCCAGACGTCACACTGCTCACGCTAACAACACCTCAAGTACTCGCTCATGTAAGATAAACCTCGACACGGGAAACACTTCCTCGATTCAGCAATCACTAAGGTTCACAACCTCAATCACCCAAATACCCGATCACGTAGGGAAACCTCAGGACGGGAGAACACGCTCTCAGCTGAGCACACACCATTTCTCACACTATTAGTACTTCAGTTATAATAATACGTAAGCGAAAAACTCAATAACAACCCAACCGTACACCAGGCCTACGGCCTCTACAACCCACAACCGCGAACACAAACCCGTAAAACCAACGCTCAACCACACGAACACGACCGAGTCACACAACCACAAACCTACGCGCACAACGAAACTACCTTTTTTTTTCATTTTTTTTTTTGAAAACCGGCTGGACCGGTCCGGCAGGTGGACCGGACCATATGGCAATCCGGGCCGGCAGGCCGTCCGTGCCGGTCTGGTTGCCGAGCCGGAACACCACCCGTGTCGGGCTTGCTGCCGGGCCGGCACGCCAGCCGGTCCGTGCTGGCTGCCGGATCGGACCAGCGAGCCCGTCCTGGTCTCGTACCAGGTCGGCCCGTGGTCCGTCCCGTAACTGCGACAGCTTCGCCCCTATCACCCCGTCACGTCGATCCTAGGACACTCGCATCCTACCCTTCTCCTAGCGACTCACACGCTTGTGCAACGCAGACACTCGACCACTAATCATAAAACCCAAGTACCAAAACAACGACCGAACACGAGTCACAAAACCCGACTAAACCACGAACAAGCCAAACCGGCCAAACACCCATAACAACAACAACGACGACACCCGCCCACCGGGCCAACAAAAGTCAAATAGCGCCCACCGGGCCAACCAAAACTGCACAACACGCCCACCGGGCCAACCAACAACAATCACAATACGCCCACAGGGCCAATCGAAGTCAAACACAAACGCCCACGGCGTCACACAAAATCAAGACACGCCCACCGGGCCTACCAACACCGAACCACGCCCACCGGGCCAATCAAAGTCAAACACAAACGCCCACGACGTCAAACAACATCAAAACAATCAAAATTTGTAAAGCTTTCTCCACTTCATTTTTAAAACCTCAAACTTGACATCACGCAGTCACAACCCGGTCCAGGCGTCCCCGAACTACGTTGTACCGACTTGATATCAGCATTGTCACGTTCGACTACAGGAGCGCTCCTGAGTCGACCCGCGACAGCTTAAAAACGTTTCACGCAGCAACAACAATCAGCAAGCCAGCAAGAAAACACCGCACGTACACACAAACACAAGCAGGACTCACAACACCACGGGTCTACACACGGTTCCCGACCTGCGTACCCAACGTACGACGGGACTCTACCGACTCGACTCTCCCCACCTAATTGACGTACAGTCCGAGGTGTGAAACCTCGAGCTCTGATACCAAGCTGTCACGCCCCAATTTCAGTAAATCGAACTCGGGACGCGAACGTTTTAAAAACATAAAAACACTTGAAACCTGGTTTCATTAAATCACTTAAAAAGCCAATTTAGTTCAACAAAATAATAATTACAGTTTAAAAACACGTCCCAACAAGCGGACAAAAGTACACGGTATCCATCACTAGACTCAAAAGACAAAACCCGGACTCCGCTCCTAGCTCCACAAGCTTCGAGAGCTCACCTAGTCCGTCCCACGAACAGTACCTGTAGGAAAAGCAGCTAGGGGTGAGCGTTCGCTCACCACCACGGATAACAGACTGACTACGGCATAATTAGCAGAAAAGCCAGTAACACTAAAACCAAACCCAACACCCGGACTACAGTCCCCAACTCAAGTACCCAACTGACCCACAACCCATTACTTTCCTCAACAGACCCAACACTCGATAACACCACGTAGACCCGACACAACTATCGACGACCTCCTCCAAGGACACGACAGAAAGACTTCACAACGCCAAACAAGATCACAAAGGATCGCACACCAGCTGCTCAGTAACCAATCTCAATCAGGTCAGGGATCGACCTATCGCAATTCCTCGACACGAAGTCGGATCAGGCTGTCGACCTTTAGAACTCGCAATTCATCGACACTAAGTCGGATCAGGCTGTCGACCTTTAGAACTCGCAATTCATCGACACTAAGTCGGATCAGGCTGTCGACCTTTAGAACTCGCAATTCATCGACACTAAGTCGGATCAGGCTGTCGACCTTTAGAACTCACAACTTCAGGTAACCACAATCACAATCACAGGCAAGTTCAATCACACAGTCACTCAAGGCCACTCAAAACACCTCAACAATCAAGACTCGGGTTCAACAACCCCACGGGCACTCACTGCCACTCAAGACACACCAACGGTCAAGACTCGGGTTCAACAACCCCACGACACTCACTGCCACTCAAGACACACCAACAGTCAAGACTCGGGTTCAACAACCCCACGGCACTCACTGCCACTCAAGACACACCAACGGTCAAGACTCGGGTTCAACAACCCCACGACACTCACTGCCACTCAAGACACACCAACGGTCAAGACTCGGGTTCAACAACCCCACGACACTCACGGCCACCCCAAAACATCAATAGTAAGACACGGGCACTCATGGCCACCCAAGATACCAATTTAAATACACGGGCTCTCAAGGCCACCCAAACTCAACAATAAATAACACGGGCTCTCCAGGCCACCCAAACTCAACAATAAATAACACGGGCTCTCAAGGCCACCCAACTCAACAATAAATAACACGGGCTCTCAAGGCCACCCAAACTCAACAATAAATAACACGCTTGCAACTTACCGAGACTCTAACTCGTAAGCCAGCTAAACACCAATAGTAAAGTACGGGCTCTCATGGCCACCCAAACACGAATAGTAACACGGGCTCTCAAGGCCACCCAAGACTCAACAATAATAATACACGGGCTCTCAAGGCCACCCAAGACGCCAAAATAAACAATCAACCTCCGGCTTAACCCAAGCCTCCAACAGTCCTAATATCAACAGTTTCACAATCAACCTCCGGGCATGGTCATATGCCTCCAGTACTCCTAATATCGACAAGTTCACAAACAACCTCCGGGCATGGTCATATGCCTCCAGTAAATCAATTACGCTAAGTTCTCTGCTCCTACGACACTACTAAGTGTCACATGCCTTTCCAATAATTACTAAGTTCCCGTAACATGTTTTTCTAATAAACGCTACAATCCCGTATCATGCTTTTCTAATAATTAAATAACCTACTCAACCCACGACACCCCGGTGTCACATGCAATTCTACTGTTAACTTTCCCCAGTCAGGGCCGAGATCCGGCTACTTTTCCCTACCTCGTGCGTGTTCTCCAAGAGTGCCCAAATAAGCCCCGGCGTGATCTCAGTCACTCGCCTAGCTTCCCTTTGCCTCGATCCGCAGCACGACCTAAAAGAACATAATTTCAAGGCACCTTTAAACTCGCAGGAATAAACTGAAATTCGATAAACTTAACGCCCAAACGTAACCCCGACAATGTCGATCACTCCCAAACTTCCCGATTACTCGACATTGTCGATAAAGGACCCGTAAAGGCCCGATTCGCCCGACATGGCGAATCTGCCCGGGTTTTGGAAATGCCCTTCCGGGGCTCCAAAAATTCCCGTTTTCGTTTCTACGGTCTTAGAATAATTCAAGGAACCCAATGTACTTGCCCGAATCGAATTCCGACTTCCGAGTCATTGAATTGACGTTTAAAGTTTCTAAACCTGAAATTCCAACTTTCACAATTTAATTCCAAATTCCGATCCGGGTGTGGATTAACTACTTGGGGATCGTCCTAAACCACCCGAACACGAAAACCCGATACTCGGGCACGTGGGCCCCACCCGGCCACAATTAGGAAAATTTCCTTTTCGCCCCAAAACGTTCCTAACGAACCCCTAACCTCAACCATTCATCTTTAAACCAATCTTAAACAAAACCCAACCTTAATCAAACCGTTTAAACTCAAACCATAAAATTCAAACGTTCCAAAATGAAAATCGGTTAGGTTCTTACCGTAGAGGAAGACGATGTGAGCTCGAATCTACTATCGTTGAGACAAACCCATGGCTCGATGCTCGTGAATAGTGACCACAAACCCCAACTCCTTCTCTTTTCTCTCTTCTTCTCCTTCTCCTTCTCTCTCTAAAAACTAACTCTCTTTTTCCATTTTCTTTTCCCTTTTTACATTTTATGGACGTGTACTCATTCTTCCCTTTTGTTTTATTTATAAAAAAAAACATCAAACTAATACTTAATTACAAACTAACACCTAAAGTAGTCTTCCTTGTCTTGTCCCACACCTAACACCACCACTTGCTTGACAAGTGGCAAGTTGGGTCCCACACCTTTTTGGGAAAATATCTAGAAGATATTTTCCAATCAGATTCGCGAAAATCGGACGTTTCGGGCCCCGAACGGGCACTTTTTCCAAAAAATTATGAAACTTCGCGGGCTACAAGGAAACGGCTCAACTAAGATCGCTGCGACGACGGCTAAGCTTTTTGGATCCAAAACGGTCCTCGAATGGACCAAAACGTCGCTCGGTTGACTTTTCCAGCGAAAAGTCAACATTTCCCAAATTGATCAGAAAGTTGCCCTGAGTCCCCTGGAACTCATTTTGGTCGATAACGGGGTCAACTTAAGTCTGGTATGACCCTCGGGGTCCAATTGCGGTTCAATTCAGTGTCTGCTCACAAAATTTAAATTTTCCTGTTTTTCGCAGATTTGACTGGCGTTGACCGGGAGTGGTTATTACACCTCTTGTTGTAGCCCCAACATATGTGTGTGTAAAAAACATCCCGAGGGGTTAAATGTACACAGATGACCGGGGCCTAGGTTAAGTAGCGGATCCATGGATACCCCGCCACCTAACCCGCGACCCAACCCAACCATAGGTAAAGGATCCATGAACAATGGGCCCATCCATTCCGTGCCTCTATTCACATCCTCGCCGTGATCCTGAGCCGTCCCTTGACGCCCTAACCAAGGCCTAGGGACCGTCCCCAGTGGCCTCCGTATGAAACTCGGTCGAGCCAATGGATAGCCCTCGGGCCACCGGTTCCTAGCTGTCAGAACTGGCAGATGCTCCCATGCCGGGTCGTAGTACACTAAAGGTTCCACCAGAAGAGGCCTAGGGTGCCCCCCACTAAATGATCGAGAGCGTCCTCCCCGACGCCCAATAGGAGGAGAATCAACCCACCCCATAGGTCTAGATCCCTTATCCGTGAAGGAGGCTCGACTGGCCCGAGGAGAGATCATGCCTATAAGGCTGGTCTAAGCACCATACTGATTGACCAAGACCCTAGGACGAACCAAAGCCCTCGAGAATCCAATCTGATGCCCGCTCCTATCATGTAGCATCATCCGACCCAGAGCAAGGTCATGGGTCGATTCGTCTGTAAAGCATGGCCGCAGAGAGCCAGAGAAAACATCGAGGCTGACTCAAGGAGTCCACGACCTTCCCCTCATAAAACCCCGCCATGGGGGATAAGGAGGCCTAAACGACCGACCCCGGGAGTAAATCGGACCCATAGTCACACGACTTTGGTGCAACACAGGGCTACAGGTTGGCGAGGGTGAGGAGGATGAAAGAACAAGTGATGACGATGGAGGGGAGGAAGAAGACGAGGAAATTAAGATCGGGCTACGGTGCAGCACCTGTGGAGGGGGTGGAGAGGACAACGAGGTACGAATTAGCGATGTAGAAGATAAAGTGGAAGGAAGGGAGGAAGTGGACGAGGAGATAACGATCAGGGGAGACGTAGAAGGCCATGCCTTCGACACGATCCCCGAAGAGCTCTACAAGGTGGCAGGTGAGGATGGGACTCGCTGAGAGGGTGCGACAGGGTGTCAGCGGCGGACGCGGCGGGAGCAGGGGCTAACTCCATATTAGGGTTAGAGTAGGGTCTCGAAGCAGCGAGTAGAATAACTCATTTTATATGTTGAATGATTACAATGTGTGTTGTGACATGTGTTTTGATAATCATTAACTGTTATTTTTATCAACTATATGATGTTGTTTTACCAGCCACATTAGATTTTTGAATGCTTACACAAGGTGCAAATGTGTGTGGTTTTTATTTGTGGTTTATCAACAGTTGTGTTGACATTTATCAACTCATTTGATAATCATTAACTGTTATTTTTATCAACTATATGTGGTTGTTTTATCAGTCACATTAGATTTTTTAATGCTTACACATGGTGCAAATGTGTGTGGTGTTTATTTATGGTTTATCAACATTTGTGTTGACATTTATCAACTAGAAATCTCAGGCATCGATATGTCATGCAGTTGTGCACGTATCCAAGCAATACTGCAAAGATAATGAATGAGACAAGGTTGAGGAGTTACTGTCAAACAAACGTACCAAGCTCGGGAGCTGAATTATCATCTTGTTCTTCAGAAAGAACTCTTTAGGACTTATGGAATGTTGTTAAACACTTTTTTGTTGAATGACTGTTTGTTGAATGACTTTGTTGGGTGTAATCAGTTGCAGACTTTGAATCACTTTAGTTGTTTTCTTTGGTAAATAGATGAAATGAAATGAACAGAGATGTTTTGGAGATATGGAATGAAATGACCAGGGATTTATCAACAATTTTGTTGGGTTTTATCAATTCTCTATCTGCTATTTATCACTTGATTTGATAGTTAGTTTATCAAGAGTTCGATATGTTTGAAGGTCCTTTTATCACTTGTGAACACAATTTATCAACGACGGTAAAAATAATTATCACCTTGTATACACAAATAGCCAGCAACAGGAAACCTCCTTTATCAACTTGAAAGACAGAGTTTATCAACGATATTACAGCGTTTTATCACCCTAAATGGGGGAACAGAATCAATGTTGTATCATCTTGTAAACCACACAGATAACCAGTAATAAGAAAACATCTTTTGTCAACTTGGTGTTTAGAATTTATCAATACTAGATTAATGTTTTATTACGTCAATCCTTCTTATTTTGGGAGCAGTTTCTGGTGTCATGACCTGGGTTACCACATGCCTTGCAAGTCCTCTTCCTTTTCTTAGTTTCCTCGATAGAATTTTCCATCCCTGATTGTATTCTTAATCCTCTTCCTCCTCTTCTTAGTTTTATCAACTCCTTACCCTGTACTTATCAACCCGATAACATACTTTATCAACAAGTTTTCACTAACACGACATGTGCCTGGATCAATCATCAACTCAATAGTGAAAAATTCACACACGTTTATCAACTCCTAAACGAAGATTTATCACTACGCAAAGATGAATTTATCAACGTATTCCACTAACTACGACCTGTGCCTGGAGTAATCATCAACTCAAGAGTGACTAGTCACATAATTTATCAACTAAATACCTTGCATTTATCAATCATCTAAGATACATTTATCAACAAGTTCCACACACACGGCCTGTGCTTGGATTGATCATCAACTGAATAGTGAAAAGTTCACAAACGTTTATCAACTCCTAAACGAAGATTTATCAGCACGCGAAGATGAATTTATCAACGTATTCCACTAACTACGATCTGTGCCTGGAGAGTGAGCAGTCACAGAAGTTATCAACTCATAACCGTAGGTTTATCAACAATAAACGAAACTTTTATCAACGTACAACGATTCTTATTAGCTAATTGTGTGAAACTTCAAGATGAACGAAGAAGAATTCCAGATTTTTATTTTTGTATTTAAACAAGTAAATCTGTAATTTATAGTCTTGTTTATGTTTGATCAGCTAAGAAACGAGGTGCACTCACATCAAACAGTTGATAAACCTTAGCAGCACAGTCGCTAAAACCTAAAACAAAGCGCGATTTCAAAATTTCGAAAACGACACATATTCTGATTTTTTTGATCCTCCAATTGATTACATGACGATTTAATCAAGTCAAAAGGTAATTCAAACCTGTTTTGGAGCTTGATCCGGTGATAAAACAGCTAGAATCTGCAATCTACCATTGAGAAGCAAAAACAAAGCATGATTTTCAAGTTTTGGAGAAGACAGAGATTCTCAGAATTGTTGATGAAATTAAATTCTATGATGATCGAATCAAAAAAAGAGAATGATCACCTGTTTTGGAGTTGTTTCGTTGAGACAAAACGGAAAATTTGGTCGAAATGTTTTGACTGCAATTCTGAATCTGTTCGGACTATGTAAGGACAAAGCGTGGAATTGACCATCTTACCCTCGGAAGCTAGAAGTAACGTGAAATTTAGGAAGGAGTTTGATAACAATTGTGTAATCGTATTGTATTCGATGATAAAAACATACATAGTGTACATGTATATATAGTGGTGTTGTACTGCTAGGGTTTCCTAAACCCGATGTTAACCCTAATGAGCCACATGGGCTGGGCCTATACAATATATTCTAACACCCCCTCAAACTCAAGATGGTGGTAATGAACCCAAATTGAGATTGTCAACTAAAGGTTTGAACTTCCCTGGGATTAAAGCTTTGGTGAAGATATCTGCAATCTGATCGCCAGAGGAGACAGATCGGAGAGCGAGGGTGCCCTGATTGAGATGTTGACAGACAAGGTGACAATCAATCTCAATATGCTTTGTGCGTTTATGGAAGACATCATTATGAGCAATCTGAATAACACTCTGATTGTCACAATGAATGGTAGTGGTGGACTTATGAACAACACCCATGTCATTTAGCAACCAACGAAGCCATATGAGTTCGGAAGTAGTATCAGCAAGGGCTCGATACTCAGCTTCTGTGCTAGAGCGGGCAATGGTTGTCTGTTTCTTACTTCTCCAAGAAATCAGAGAATTACCAAGAAAGAAACAGTAACATGTGGTAGATCGTCGGTCTGTGGGATCTCCTGCCCAATCTGCATCTGAGTAGGCCTGTAGGACTAAAGGTGAGCCATAAGAGAAATGTAGTACTTGTGATAAGGTGCCTCGAACATAGCGCAAGATCCGAAGAACGACCTCATAGTGAGTAGTGTGAGGTGCGCACATGAACTGACTGACGATGTGGACATCATATGCAATGCCAGGCCTGGTAACAGTGAGGTATAACAACCCTCCAACTAATCGGCGATATAAAGTGGGATTCTTAAGGACTTTACCATCTGATGGAAGGTACTAGACATTCGCTTCAATGGGAGTGGAAGCAAACTTGCTATCAGTTATTCCCCCCTTGGAGATGAGCTCGGCTGCATACTTGGCCTGTGACAAATGATAACCAAAGGACAGAGAGGAAATATCCAAACCAAGAAAGTAAGAGAGATGACCCAAATCCTTCATCTCGAACTGTTCGCTTAAATGATGCTTAAGATCCACAATGCCGATAGCATCATCACCAGTAATGATCATATCATCCACATATAGAAGTAAGAGAGTATGACCCCTAGAGGTTTGGCGAACAAACAGTGAGCTATCGTGCAAACTAGAGACGAAACCAAAGACTGTCATCGCACCACTGAACTTGGAGTAACATGCCCGCGGAGCTTGCTTGAGTCCATAAATTGATTTGCACAAACGACAAACCATGTGTGGGTGGTGATCATAGCCTGGCAGGGGCTTCATATAAACCTCCTCTATAAGATCTTCATTGAGAAAAGCATTATTCACGTCCATTTGAAAAACGTCCCACTATCGACTAGCAGCAACAACAGGAATGGTGCGAACAGAAGTGAGTCTCGCAACAGGAGCAAATGTTTCCTCATAATCAACCCCATGTTCCTGGGTAAATCCACGAGCCACAATACGTGCCTTGTAGCGCTCGATAGAACCACCTGCCTTGGTCTTCACCTTGTATACCCATCTAGAACCGACCACATGCTTGTCCCGAGGCAAAGGTACCAGATCCCATGTATGAGTCTTTACCATGGCCTGTAGTTCCTCAGTCATTCCTTGCTGCCACAGGGGGTTAGTGCAAGCCTCCCGATAGGTGTCAGACTCATATACAGAGGACACTAGGGAAGCAACACGAGATGGTAGGGTTACCTCAAAGTCCTGGAGGTGAGATGGGAGCTGCCGATGACACTGTGGTCGAGTCGGTAGCACAGGATCCTCTAGCACGGGATCCTCTGACGGAACATGGTCCATGGTAGGAGGCAGAGATGTCGGAGCACCTAAAGGATTCAACTCAATGGAAGAACCCTCATCATCATCAAGAAACAGATCAATATCGGGATTATAAAAGAAAGGAGTAGACTCGGGAATGTGAAAAGAAGACATGGAAGATAACATCTTATGTTCCCAGAATGTGACATGGCGAGATATGCGGAGACGTTTGGAAACAGGGTCCCAACATTTGTACCCTTTGTGTTCGATCCCATACCCAATAAAACAACAAAGACGAGAACGAGATTCAAGTTTAGTACGTTCATGAGGTTGTAGATGAACAAAACAGACACACCCAAAGACACGAAGAAGATCATAAACTGGAGGACGACCATACAAACACTCGTAAGGAGTTTTGTTACCTATGACCGGGGATGGAACTCTGTTGATGGTGTAAACAGCTGTGAGGGCAGCCTCCCCCCAGAAACTTTCAGGTAAGGCAGCTGCAATGGTGAGAGCACGGACCATATTAAGAATATGGCGATGTTTGCGTTCTGCCCGACCATTTTGTTGCGACGTACCAGGACAAGAGCGCTGAACGGTAGTACCAGTGGAAGAAAGTTGTGCAAGGAAGGATGACTCTTTAAATTCCATGCCGTTATCCATACGTCGTGTTTTGATAACTTTTGAGAATTGTGTGCGAACCATGGCAGAAAACTTAGAATAAATTTTGTTGAAGTCAGATTTATTATGCATGAGATAAATCCAAGTAAAACGTGTATGATCATCAACAAATATAACAAACCACCGAGACCCCCCATGGTCGGAACATGTGTTGCTCCCTACAAGTCAGAATGAACAAGATCAAAAGGTGCAGAGGAAATTGTATTATTAAGAGGAAACGGTAGTTTATGATGTTTAGCAAGCTGAAAAGACACACAATCACCAAAGTTATGCGAAACTAACCCTAACAAACCACTAGAAATAAGACTACGCAAACGAGAGGAAGGCGGATGACCTAGGTGAGAGTGCCAAAGATTAGCAGAGACGACAGCGCCACAAGCAGACGAGGAGGATGATGATGGTGAGGGAACCACCAGGGAGGTGAGTTCGAACAGGCGACCAACTTTACGTCCTGTCCCATGGATTTGTCCCGTCAGTGGATCCTGCACAAGAACAGAAGAAGTACGACCAGAAAAGTTAACGTCAAAACCCAAATCACATAGTTGACCAACTGATACAAGGTTCAGGGATAAATTTGGAACAAGCAAGGTGTTTGGTAGTGATAATTGGTCTGTGGTTGCGGTACCACAGTGTGTGGCAAGTAAAGTGGAATTATCAGTAGTACGAATAGACGAAGACTTGGTGAACGGGGTTACACATGTAAGCAATTCTGACTGAGAGCTCATATGATTGAAACAAGCTGAATCAAAATACCAAGTGGATGTGCTACCTGGCGGAGTAGTGGATGAGCTACGTGACGAAGTAGTGTGAGCTGATAGGAACGCTCGTATGTCACCCAAGAGAGCAGTCATGTCAGGAGATTCGGCAAGCACATCAGGTGTAGCAGCAACAATGCCATTGGGCCTGTTGGAGGGCCGATGATCCCCGCGGGAGCCATGCCCCCCCTAAAGTTTTGAGAGGGTCTGGATTTACCCCATCGAGGGGTTTCTGAGGCAAGGAGGTGACGAGCATGAGTTCTGCATTCAGTTAAGACATGTCTAGATCTATTGCAGAACGTACAGTGGGGTTTGGCAATAGATCCACCGGAAACGGTAGAGAGAACAACATCAGGAGATGGAGACGAAGGTGTTCCCGTACCCTCGAACATTGTTTCTTCAAAGAGAAGCTCAACAACCATGGTGTGGAGATCAGGGAATGTTGGCTGATGAAAGAGAGCGCTCCGAACTACTTCAAACTCATGACGAAGATCTGTGAGGAACTGAAATTCCTTGAGTTTATCCCAGTAGGTTTGAAAACTCTTCTCCGTTGGTTGAGCGACACTCATTTGGTCCCAAACATGCTGCATCTGGGAGAGAAAATCTTTGACAGACTGACCTGGAGCTTGCTTCATGCAGTGAAGACGGGTGTAGAGCTGGTAGTGATGCGAGATGTCAGCAGTGGAGAACAGTTGTGCCAGAAAATCCCAAACCTCCTTCGCAGTATGGAAGCGAGCAAAGTGCAATTTAATCGAGGGAGCGCAGGTATTACGAATCCATGTAATGATCCGGTGATTCTTGCTGTCCCATTGATCAAAGCGGTCATTGAATGCATCCTTGGTTTCGTCTTTTTCCTGGACTGGCGCAATGATATCGCCAGTAACGTAACACCATAGAAGTTTGCCTCGCAGAAAGCTAGACATCTCTGCAGCCCACAACACATAATTGTTGCCATCAAAGTAAACGCTAATAGGTTTAGCGATATCAAATTTCTCCATTCAGAATACCTGAAAAGAAAACACTGAAATAAAGGATTAGTTTTTTTTGGGAAACAAAAGTCAACGCGTGTGGGTCACGCGATCAGAGGTCAGAGCGCGTGGCGCGTGGTCGCGGTCGGAGGAGTCGGGCGCGTGTGCTCCACGCGTCTTCTCCGTTTCGAAAGTTGCAGGTTTCGACGCGGTTTCGCGAGTTGCTGGCGGCGACGGTTGTTTGCGACAGCGTTGCTCCGGCGGCGTGGGTCGCGGCACAGGGAGAAGCTGAGTGGCAAGAACGAGGAATGGTGGTGACGTGGTCGTCCAGGATCACCTCACCGGCGACTGCGATGAGGACGAACCGGATCTCCTTGCTGGCGGCTGTTGGGCTCGTCGGCGGTGGCGACTGGAGCAGGAGCAGTGGCTGAGCAGAGAGGGAATGTCGGCAGAGTAGTGGGCAACGTTCACGAAGGTGAACGACGGTGGCGGCGGCGGCGGCTGAAGTGGAAGCGATATTAGAGCGATAGAGGCTTTGATACCATGATAACAATTGTGTAATTGTATTGTATTCGATGATAAAAACATACATAGTGTACATGTATATATAGTGGTGTTGCACTGCTAGGGTTTCCTAAACCCGATGTTAACCCTAATGAGCCACATGGGGCTGGGCCTATACAATATATTCTAACAGAGATGAAGGTTCGATCTGGGCGGTTGGTTGCTGTTGGGTCTCGAGGTAGGGTTGGAGATGAACCAACTCGCAGCGGAAAATCAATGAAAACCAAGAGACAATTAGAACCATGAAACAACTAACAAAGAATGGATTAACAAGAGAAAAATTCAGCACTAGTTCTTACCAAAACAAGAACACCGGTTAACGAATGATTGGCTTGAGTCTCCAAGACGCCTACGTATCCACATGGGAATCAAAGCCACGTAGTTCTTCTCTTTGAGGACTCAAGAACACAAACATGGAGGTGGAAACTAGCCAAACCCGAAATGGCCATGGAAGAGGGAGAGAAAATGTGTTTCCTATTCTTGTCTTGTGTTTGTTATGTTGAAAAAAGATGACTTAAACATAACAAAACCCATACTTGTCCAACTAAAGGCATGGGACAAGCATGGTGTCAAGTAAGGTGTAAATAGGACAAAGTATGGCAAGACAAGATTGGGTTAGGTGGTGAATCACCAACACCTTAATCCTTGTCTTGCTTACTTAGTACTAATTAATCAAGACTTGATTAATTAGTTCCATGGGCCTTGGTTGCATGGGCCTTTCATGGGCCTCTTGGAACATGGCCCATGGCCATTTCCAACGAGGTCCCGTGATTCGCTCATCGCCTCCAAGCCTTCCATACCGGAAATGTCCAACATTATCCGACGCGATCAATCCCAAGACTCCAAGCCTTGTCTCGATCCGTAAAGTCCTATTCACTTACGGGCACATGACCCAAAACCCAGTTTTGGTCATATCCCGAGACAACTCCCTTTTGGCCATTCTCCATATATGTGTCAATGAGTTTCATCCTCCGGTGTGACCCTTAGGTTTATGCATGTCAATAGATCAACGTAAAATCCCATTTTACTTGATCCTATTTAAGTGGCAACTAACGAGACTTTAGTATTGCCTGACACTGCATAGCGAATCGACCCTGTCGATTCTAACCTTTCCGTCGTCCCTGTCATTATCCTTTTATCTCCGATATCCTGATTGAGATAAGGCATAGAGCCGTCATCCTTATTATTCTCAATCACCGTTCCTTGATATGTGAGATGACTGAAGATATGATACCCAGTATCATGTGCATGGCCATGCTATTCTTCCAGTCACTCTCGATCAAGCGGCCGAGAACCGATATCTTTCCCATACCTTAGTATGAGGGATAAATCCCTTAGCCGTCTTTCGTGTCACTCATGTAGCCCGTCCCCAAGCCAATCCTGGCCGTTATGGAAGCCCTGTTACGGACAACGTTAGGCTCAGGTCAAACTCAGTTGTTGACTACATAGCGATCACAAAGACTCCTTGGTCTAAGGATACATGACAAGCTACAACACTGAATGTGTTCATGACTTAATCTATGGCACATATTCAGGGCGGGTCGTCCAATATCATGTCCCACATGATATCTATGATCAGACTCCGGAATCCCATTCCAATGACTAACAGAACGTAAGCCATAAAGAGCCATCTTTCATACTAGTCGCTTCTAGTGAAGCTTTGTTGACTAGGGACCCATCGAGTGTGATCTATCTCGATCTATGGTTCTATTCGCATGGTGGGCATAGATCAGAGCACACATCGATATATTACTCCAACACATAAGTAATATAAAGCCGCTTTAATTTTATTGCTAACGATGATATATACATTTGGACATTTAGTATTGAACTACGGGCACTAAGACTAACAGTTGCTTCGGTTGGCGGACTGGATTGGTTCGCATGGTTCATAAGTTCAGGATGGTTTTCAGCCGATTCGCCTCTGTTAAAATATACTTTCTGATAAAAAAATTCAAATGTAAAGTATTCTGTAGTTAATTTTGGAAAATAACGACACTTGGTCCCGAACATGTCAAGACAAAAACTGTGCCAACAAAAGTAAGTTGTAAACAGTCACGCCACAGATCTTTACTTTTTATTTTTGAGGAAGAGTGTGAGAATTGTATTAATCATCTGTACTTAATCATTAGTTAAGATAACTAATAAAAAGACCTGCCCGCCTTTATATTCCACCGGGGAGACAATATTAGACAATATATATAATACGTCAGCTGGCATGTTTCGGGAAACATTCGACAAATTCATGTCTCTACTACTAATCACGGTATCTATTCATACACCTGGTATATTAACTATAAATATATTATGATATTTGTTTTGTCGATAAAAAAAAATGCTGGAAATGAAGGACCTAATCATAACCATTTTGACTTGTTTCTTCCTCAGCAGCAGCTGTGACATGTTCACATTTCATTTCAACCAAAAACGGTGAGGTTATACATGTGTTTCATTTGGCTATATCTGTTATCCAAGGAAAGCGCAAGTTCTTAATCTTGTTAAATCTTTGGTTATCACATCTTAACGCATATGAATCCTTTGATTATAATTCCATACACAAAAAGTTAGGAATTTTACAAGAAGAGGAGAAATCAAATACAAATCATGGGGTAAGGGATTTTTAGTAAAACTATTATGTTATTTTTTTAATCAATTCACTCATTTAATTTTTCCCGCTTCGTTTGAACTCCGATTGGCTTCAAACTTGCGCCATTAGTTTTGTTTTTTAAGGGCTTTAAATCAAGATCAGTCATGAATATATTTTGAAGCACGAATTTTTATTTATTTCGGTGTTGATTTTTTTTATAAAAAAATCTGGGTAATTTTTATCAACACTTTGCTCTGGATTTATCAACAATTTTACACTGGTTTTATCAACACTTTACACTGGTTTTATCACCTCATTTTCCAAAACTGATCATGTTTTTATCACCTCATCGCGTGCTTTTTATGAACACTAGTTTTATCAACAATAAACACTAGGTTTATCATTCAATTACGTGTGTTTCATCATCCCCATCACATGGTTTTTTTGAAGCACAAATTTTTTATTTGTTTCGGGGCTGGTTTTTAAAGAAATTATATCTGACTAATTTTCATCAACACTTTGCTCTGGTTTTATCAACACTTTACACTGGTTTTATCAGCACTCTACACTGGTTTTATCACCCCATTCTCCAAAACTGATCATGAATAGTTTATCACACTTATTATCAAAATTGAACATGGTTTTTATCACCTCAGTACATGTTTTTATCAACATTTAGCACTAGTTTGATACCTCCGATATAAAACATTTATTAGTGAAGATTTATCAACACTCAACATTTTTTTATCACTCCGATATACCTTTTTATTTTCGTGCTTCAAAATATATTCATGATTGATCTTGATTTAAAGCCCTTGAAAAAAATAAAAATATTGGCGCAAGTTTGAAGCTAATCGGAGTTCAAACGAATCGGGAAATATTAAATTAGTGAATTGGTGAAGAAAAAAAATGGACAATTGTCCACATGACACCATGCTTTTACAATTATGCCCTTGCTTGTGTGAGAAATGATGAAATTGGCGTGAGTTCAGGTGAAATTGGGGTGGTGATGTGGCATCATGTGGAATGTTGGATGTTAGGTGTGTGTGGCTAGGATTGGTTATCTAGTTTTTAGGTTAAGAGTGATTTGTAGCCGATTTCACCTCTTTACAAGAAATATAAAAAATTATCCAAGTTAACATCACTGTTAACTCGTCGACCACGTGTAAGTCACGTGAAGGGCCAGAAAAATTTAAAAACGCCGGTTCCTAACATTCTTGAACCTTTGGTTATCACATCCTAACCCAGACCAACCTTTGGTTACAATTCCATACATTAAAGGTTAACGCGATTTGAGGGGTAGTTTCAACTTTTCCCTTCCCCAGTTAACGAAATCGTTAAGTTGGACGGCTGGTATCATGTTTTGTAAAATTCCCAACCTTTCATGTACGGAATTGTAACCAAAGGTTGGTCTGGGTTAGGATTTGATAACCAAATGTTCAAGAAAGTTAGGAACCAGTGTTTTCCATATTATTAAACAATACCACATTAATCACAAATCAAAGGCATGAAAGTTTCCCCGTTACTTCCTTTCTCCAATTTTTGTTTTGCATTGATTTCCTTAAATAGGGAATATTGTCATGTCATTTCGGCTTTTAATGTGAAGCATCCGGATGAAAAATCCAAGCTTGTTCAATAGAATCAGAGAAGGCACGAGCAGCAGTTCAAAGGGAAGAGAAGTTGTGGTCAGAGCAAAGGGAAACACGACACTGTTGCCACTGCTTCGGGTAGTATGGAATCAGGGACGAAATTCGAACCCTGGAGGTGCTGGGTGTTTCAGTTTCACCTCAACAGGCTGTTTTTGAGCCTGAAGCTACTCATGGAGACATTGTCCCCATCGTTGCCGATTCAGGACCAGACGAGCCATGTGTCACGCCCCAAATCCGGTTTTGACCGGACTCGAGACGTGAACTAAAATAATAATTAAATAGTAAAGATAAAAGTAAACTTAAACGAAATAAATCTCCAAAACTTAGTTCCAACATAAATAACTCGATAAACATGAGTCAAACGCTCAAATCCAGCAAGTAAAACAAGTTTAGTGCAAAAATGGAAAATACGTCTCTACTAAATAACTAAGCCCCGGACTCTCGAGGAGCTCCCGAGCTCTGAGACGTCCTCTACACCGACTCGTCACGGAAACCTGTAAAATAGTAAAAACAGAGGGGGGTGAGCTTTCACTCAGTGGAAAAAAAGTAGTAAAAGAGGAAAGGACTCCCGTTTCGTTACCAGAAATACTCGATCAGTAACTCTTACTAAAACTGATGATGTAAATAGAAACTAACAGGAACGCAATGATATTGATAAGGGCATCCAACTAAAGAAACACACGAACAACGATACATTAAACTACTAAGATCACTACGAACGTTACTCAGATATGATGCCACACGACTTAAGACAAGTACCCATGACAAACCGATCACATGCACACTCAACAAATACACCATGCCGGAATACACCCTCGGCCTAGATGTCTTCCCGGACACACAACATCGGGGTGAAGCAAATACATCGTACCGGAATACCCATTGGCCTAGATGTCTTCCCGGACACACAGCATCGGGGTGAAACACTACATCATACCGGAATATCCCTCGGTCTAGATGTCTTTCCGGACACACAACATCGGGGTGAAACACTACATCATACTGGAATATCCATCGGTCTAGATGTCTTCCCGGACACACATCATCGGGGTGAAACACTACATCATACCGGAATATCCCTCGGTCTAGATGTCTTCCCAGAACACACATCTGGGAAAATCTCAGTGCACACATACCGGACCGGCACACACCTCAGTCGGGTATCTTCCCGTCACAACACACAATGCCACACAACCACACTACACCGAACTTATCGTACCAACTTACCAAGAACACTGTATCGGTCTATCATTCGCCCGATCATATCACAAGGCAACAATCGTATCACATTCATCTCATTCATTCAACCAATCGTATCACGAAACAAACATTCATATTGCATTCATCATAATTCATACGACATACTATGATTCTTAATTTAACCAAGAGTGTATTATGCATAGACATTTAAGGACAAACAACCACAATCAAACACAACCAACACGCAATCCTAAGGCTCGACATGGCCATTCTACAGCACGAAAATTCCCATAATTGAAAGCGGTTATTCTAGTGAATCACATCCTATATGCAAACTAAGACTCTTCCAGTTATTATTATCATATATGCATACTATTAGCATTCTTTAAATTAAAAGCAGAAATTTACTACTCTTCCCTACCTCAAGTACTTTCCAAGCTTAAACACACAACCGGCGAGTAGTCTCCTCCTCCGAGCTCAAGAATAAAGCCTAGGAGCACAAATTAACACTAGAATTAAAGACTAATCAAGGCTGGTTTAAGATAAACTTTCGAATTAAATGAAAAACACCCAAAAAGGACTCAAAAGGGCCAAAACTGGTCTGCCACGGTTCGGGTCACGGAGCCGTGAGGCTCCCTGTCACGGATGACGTCACGGACCCGTGACGTGTGCCGTGACGGCTTCCGTCATGGAGCCGAGACGTCTCCCATCACGGATCTGTGACGGCCCAGACCTGTTTCGTCCTTCTTCTTCATCCAGCCTCTTTTCCACGAAATCAACACCAAAAACTCCATTTTCAACCACCCAAAACCTCCAAATCAGTCCCATAACTTCACTACTTCACTACCCAAAGTGGGAATCATCAAAACAACAGTTACCCAATAGATGTCCAATCCAAAAACCATAAAAAAACAATTGATTTCTACATAAATCAATCTCCTTCTTCTCTTAAACAATCATCTAGCAACAAATACACAAAAACCTAACTAGTTCATGCAAAACCCATGGAAACCCATAACTTTAAATTGATTGAAAGTAGAAGTTAAGAGGTTACTTACCTTGAGGATGAGTAGATGATGAAGATTAGAAGACTTTTGAGAAGATTTGATGAAGAAAAGGCTACAAGCTTCCTCCTTTCCTCCCTTTCTTCTTCTTCTTCAAGCTAAGAAACTTCTCCCTTCTCTCTTCCCTTTGAAAATTTCGGCCAACACAACGAATAATGGTTGAAATGTGCTCCCAATTTGCTTTAAAACCTATTTTAGTAAAAGTCCATAATGCCCCTTAGGTCCAATTCTTCTATTTTGGCTTATGTGAGGGTAAATGGGTCATTAAAGGCTCATTTCTTCTCCTCCAAGCCACTATGGACACATGTCCATGTGGGGACCACCTTGTCCTTAATTATTTCCAGCCTCTCTAATTTAATTAAGTTTAGTCGATAATTAGTCTCCGTTTGACCGAAAGTTGACTTTTTCACAAGGACAGTCAATTGAAAGGAAACGACCCAACTATGCTAACCGTAACGATGGCTAAGCTTTTTGGATCCCAGAAAGGTCCCGAATGGGTCTCGGAGTCATCGGTTGACTTTTCCAGCCAAAAGTCAAACTTGGCCAAAAATCACCGGTTCAACCGGGATCGACCGAGGGCGGTTCTTACACCATGTTTGATCGATATTTGAAGAAGGCTCGTCACGTGATGAAGGATGAAATCTTCTTTTGTAACCTACCTTACGACACAAAGGAAGACTGGGTACAACATGTTTTGGGAACGTTTGGCGAAATATCGTCCATCTACCTGCTTCGTCGTCGAAATCGCATGGCACAGTTTTATGGTTTTGTTCGGTTTGGATCGATGAAAGCAATAGGGCATGAGATTTCTAGCCTAAATGGTTCAAGATGAACGGCTTCTTACTGATTGTAGCGTTATCTCGATGTAGACAAGCTGTCCCGACCATTCCAGGCTTCAAATTCGCTAAACAGAGCATGGTAGGCTTTGGAATGGTAAAATAGAGCATCAGAAGCATCTCGATATCTGGGTATGAGGTTGTCCCGGTAATTGATCCTTGTACGTAGAACGACGAGTTAAAGGATTCAGAGGTAGGTCTGAGCACCAACTACGAGATTCATCGAAACGCAGAACAGAGCACTGAGCTTGCTGTTGCGTCGTCCTTGAGCTTGTCGGTAAAGCTTGTTGATCGGAGTGATAAGTCCAGGGTCGTTGCCGTGTCAGAATCTTCTGGATACGTTTCCTAGAGAAATCTCGGCACCAGTTAGAGATTTAGTGTTACCTATAAATCCGGTGCTTTTGAACGAGACAATCGCGCATGATCAAGTTGTAGGACCTCAATTTCTGAAGGTCGGGCTTCAAAGCCCAAAGGTCCAGAACTTGGCCCTTAGTGTTGACCCATGTGAGTTGCAGGAAGGTGGGTTGGCGGGTGGATCGGGAATTAATTGTGGTTTGGTAACCAAAGACCCTCTAATTGAGGATAAGTCTTTGGAAGAGCCGACTGATACAGTCAGGGACAATCATTCTCCGGGCCGTTGGATTGATGCTCTCTTGAAGCCAACGTCTCATAAGGGTCGTATTCCGAAGAAGAAGCATCCAGTTCTTGCGCGCTCTCGCAATTACCTCCATTTCACCAAGTCAAGGGCTCAATCTTCGAAAGTTGGTACTACACCGTCGTTTGGGCCTGATGCATGGACTAAGATTCGTGAAATGGCTGCCAAGAAAGAGGTCGGTTGACATTCTGTCTCTGTTCTGGGGTGGCGAATTTTGGTGGGGATTTTTCTCTGCTTTTTGCTTACTTTTTTTGTGTGTTTAGGAAAAGGCTCGACCTTTTTAAATCCCCGTATTTGAGGTCTTTTATAATCGTTGAATGGGTCTTTGACCTTTAGGCTCTTTCCTCCTTGGAATTTGTCTCACTTTCTAATAAACTTTTTTGAGCTTATCCAAAAAAAATAGATGCCCCTATCTAGAAAGAGGTTTGGGGTAGCCTGCTAAAAACAAACTCAAGAACTACACAGACGAGTTCGAGATGGGACCTCAAAAAAAAAACTAAAACCATTCAAACACTAAAGGACACAACCAACCAAACTAACTAAACAGAAAACTATAAAACACTCAAGAAAGCCGAACAAAAAACTTAAGAAACACCAGAATCTTCCCCCTTAACGTGACATTGTTTGAAAAATACTGGTGGAGCTACTGCAGCAAACCCAACGAACCAACCCTCTGACTCTTGATGAAACAGAAACCTTCCATACCAAAGCAAAAGCCGAACATAACCAACTTAGCACAAACACGAAACCTACCAGGCTACTGAGAGTCTGACACAGCCAAAACACCCTCTGACTTATGAAATCTGTTATCTTCATCATTAGAGTTGATGAAATCGGCCTCCTCATTCCAAGGGTGAATCTCTTCTTCTAATGTATCTAATTGATGGCTCAACTCTTCTGCAGAAGCTGGTTTTTAAAACCAAGTCGTTTACAAAAAGCCTATGTCTTTTCTACATTTGTTTGTCCAATGGGACAAACCAAACTACTTACAGTAGATTGTTATACCAACCATTTATAGCGCAATGAAATCTATTTGACTCAAGCAAAAATTATAATGAAAAATAATTTTTCTTACACTTGAAATAAATCGAAATTACAAATTTATTCAAACGAAAGACATTACATAGACAATTGCAAGGCTAAATTAACCCGACATAGAGATGGTACTTCGCTTGATATATGATGAGATCCCTCTAATGGAATTTATCGAATGGAATATGATACGTCATGTGATACTCGGTAAAGGTTGCATCTAATATTTCTCTATCGGTCGCATCGGGAAGGCATTGCTGAACACGACGTCGGTAGATATCATCGAATTTCTTCTCCTTCATATTGTTATTTCCCCAATGATGCTTAAGATGGGGTTGGGACCGTGGGATGATATCCGAATCGGAGGTCCTCAGGTATTGTCGGTAAGGTTCGGCTAATACTGGACGCCGACCTCCTCATACTCAATCCGTGTCACCCTAAGGTGGATTTCTTCCACTACCAAGCTAGGTGTTTTTATGCGTCTTGAGTGCCCATTTACAGTTAAAAAGGGAGGTGTAAAAGTGAATGAGGACGTGAATGTAATGAAGAAGGATTTTATTTATAGGAGGAAGGGAGGAGGAGGAGTGTTGGTTGCACATGGGTTACATCGTGGTTAAGTCAGAGCAGCCACGGGTGGGTCCGAGAGCATTTTACAAGATGATATGTTTCCATATAGTTTATAACATACGATAATTGAAACAAACATTCACTGAAACATACAATGGATACATTCAGAAATAAATTAACAACGACACTCAACACATGAGTTTCATTCATCATCACCTTTCCTTTGCCTTTGAGTCTCACATTTCCCTTGTTTGGACCTTTAGGACGAACCTCTCGGGAGGAGGTGAACTTTAGATCGGTCAATGTATTTGGGTAAGAAAAGAAAGGAGTGCTCTGTTCGTATAAGCCCTCCTCGTCCAACCTTGTTCGTTAGTTTTCTCCAGTTCCAACATCTTCTTTGACATCATGGGCAAGTTCTCTGGGGGGCGGTTGGTGTTAAGGTTTGAGAAGGGAAAAAACTTAACTTTCCAATTTGGTTGGTCCTTCGGAATATATTCCAGCAATGCTTGAGCGTGGAAGCGTATTTCTAGGGGTCGTTCCTCTTGTATTTGACTTTCGAGTACGCAATTAGTATGGCCTCTGATCGGCCAATTTTGTAGATGTTCTCAATATGGAAGAATTGGCCTTGGAATCGCATGGTTGAGATGATGCTATCCACGAAGTTATTGAGCCATGATCAGTATAGACGTTCTTCCTCATCAACTACCCGCTTTACCCTCGACTTGTCGCTGCTTTTTCCTTGCCTTGACCGAACACTTGATTGCAGCGCATCATGGATTTGGGCTGGTGGAAAAGTTTGGAAAGATGACTAGGTTCAGACATTTGATCTTCGATGAGCGACCCCAACATATGGATGTGCGAGGGAAGTTCGGTATCATCGGCCTGATTTTAGTCATAGTCATCATCGAGTAATACTTCGTAGTCTACCGAGGGAAAATTTGGGAGGAAAATGGGAATAAAAGAGGGTAGAAAATGAAACAGAGGTGTGAAAAATATATTTGTAGAGGGGTTATATTCATAGTGTTGAAACTTGATATTTTGGGGGTTGGGGGAAGAGGTAGACATTGTAGCCACATGGAAGCAACGCATTGCTGCGCTAGCTAGCCGTTGCGACGATGTGCAGCAGTACACTGGTTCCCCAAAGTACCCGTTGGCACCACGTGTCTCTGAATTTCCGCTGTGCCACCCCCGGCGCTGTAGCTCGATACTATGAAAGAGATCGGGAGATCAGTCCAACTAATCATGGAAGTGACTATTGTCTAACAATGTCCTTTTCTCCGTTCGGCTACACCTTTCATCTACAGTGTCCCGGGAGGAATCCATTCCAAAAGGATCCAATTCTCTTTTAGATGATCTAAAAACTCTATGGTCAAGTATTCTCCACCTCGATCCAATCGAAGTGCCTTAATATCTTTCCCGAGCTGGTTTTCTACTTTAGTCTTAAACACTTTGAATTTATCAAAAGTTTCAGACTTATGTCTCATCGAATAGACATAACCATATTTACTGTAATAATCTGGAAATGTGATAAAGTAGCTAAAACCCCTCATGGCAAGTGAACTTATTGGTCTACACACATCCGAGTGTATCAGCCCCAATAATTCACCCGCTCTTTCACCGCAACTGATGACGGGCGCTTTAGTCATTTTTCTCATCAAACAATCCTCGCACCTATCAATCGAATGAAATTTGAATAGACTTAAAAGTTCGCACTTCCGAAGTGCTGATATGCATTTTTTATTTTTGCGACCCTAACGACAGTGCCTATAAGAGTTTCGATTTAAATCGTCAGATTTAGACCTCTTGGTATTAACGTTATAAATAGAGTATGAGGCATTGTTATTTATATCTAATATGTAGAATCCTCCAACCATGTTAGTACTAACATAAAACATTTCATTGCATAGAATATTGAAAATCAAAATTATATCCTTCTTTGTCTAACATGGACACAAATATAATTTTCCTACTAAAAGTAGGTATGCAATATACATTATGTAGCACAAAACTAGGCCTCTTGACAAAGAAAGACTTATGGATCCTACAACAGTTGCTACAACTCTGAGGTCCACTTCATCCTTTTCAAAGTTCTCCTACTTTCCAGCCATTGCAAGTTAGTGCATATGTGAGATTCATCCCAGGTATCCAATACCATGAATCTTGAAAGTAGAGAGATGTAGCTCTATTAAGTTAATACCTGATGAAGGTGCAGTCCCACTACCGTTCTTCAGATCATCCTAGTTTTTCCCGCAATCCATTTTCCGTTGACCATGCTTCTAACAGTAGAAGCAAACCGTCTCATCGACTTAGCCTTCCTTAAGGACCCCTGGTCCTAGGAGGGTTAAGACCGATCAAGTGTCTCATCTTTCATGCCAAGTGTGCAGGGGCCTTTTGTCACGCCCCAATTTCAGTAAAACCGAACTCGGAACGCGAACGTTGAAAACAATAAAACCTTTCAGACATTTTAAATAAATCACTTTAAAATCGTCAAGTAGTTACTCAAAATAGTTATTTACAACTCAAAAGTACGTCCCACAAACGGATAAAATACAAGTGTACGTCGCTAGACTCAAAAGTAAACCCGGACTCCGCTCCAAGCTCTTCAAGCTTCGAGAGCTCACCTGTCCATCCCGCGACCAGTACCTGTAGGAAAAGCAGCTAGGGGTGAGCGCTCGCTCACCACCGCGGATAACAGACTGACTACAACATAGTTAGCAGACAATGTCGGTAACACCAACAACAACCCAAACACCGGGGATCAATATCCCCAACTCAAGTAACCCGACCGACACACACACAATGTTACTTTCCTCAACCGATTCAACACTCGGACACGTAATGTAGACTCGACACAACGATTGACGACCTCCTCCAAAGACACGAAAGACAACCACGCAACACCCAAGATCACAAAGGATCGCACTCCAGCTGCTCAGAAACCCCCCTCTCTCTCGCCCTTTACCGATCCCTGTCAGGTCAGGCGGTCGACCTGTCGCGCAACTTCTCTCGATCTCAGCCGGGAGGCTAGCCCACAACCTCTCCCCTTCCCCCGATCCCTGTCGGGAGGCTAGCCACACCCGCGCACACTTCTCCCGATCCCTGTCGGGAGGCTAGCCCACAACCTCTCCCCTTCCCTCGATCCCTGTCGGGAGGCTAGCCACACCTCACGCAACTTCCCCGACACAAAGTCGGGTCTCCAACCTCAGGTAACCACAATCACAATCACAAGCAAGGTTCAACAAACAGCAACAACACAGGTTCAACACTCCACATGCACTCATGGCCACCCAAGACACCACAGTGAAATACGGGTTCAACAACCCTACGGGAACTCACGGCCACCCAAGACACACCGACAATAACTCACGGGCTCAACAACCCCACGTGCACTCATGGCCTCCCAAGACACGCCAACAGTAACTCACGGGCTCAACAACCCCACGGGCACTCATGGCCTCCCAAGACACACCAACAGTAACTCACGGGCTCAACAACCCCACGGGCACTCATGGCCACCCAAGACACCAATAGTAAAACACGGGCTCTCATGGCCACCCAAGACACAACAGTAAGGTACGGGCTCTCGAGGCCACCCAAGACACAACAGTAAAGTACGGGCTCTCATGGCCACCCAAGACACAACAGTAAAGTACGGGCTCTCATGGCCACTCAAGACACAACAGTAAAGTACGGGCTCTCATGGCCACCCAAGACACAAACAAAACAATCAACCTCCGGGCATGGTCATGTGCCTCTAGTAATTCTAATATCAACAGGCTCACAATCAACCTCCAGGCATAACCAAATGCCTCCAGTAGTTCTAATATCAACAGTACACTGCTCCTACGACACAACTAAGTGCCACATGCATTTCTATTGGTCGATACGTTCCCGTATCATACGACACCCCCCGGTGTCGGCTACCTTTCTATTGTTCGATAAACTTGCCTAATCTACAACACCCTAGTGTCACATGCATTCCTACTGTTAACTTTCCCTAGTTAGGGCCGAGATCCGGCTACTTTTCCCTACCTCGTATGCGTTCTCCAAAAGCGCACAAATAAGCTCCGGCGTGATCTCGGTCACTCGCCCAGCTTTACCTTTCCTCTGTCTGCGGCACGATCTAATAAGAACACAATTTTAAAGCACTTTTAAACTTGCAGGAATAAACTCAAATTCACTAAACTTGACGCCCAAAAGTAACCCCGACAATGTAGATCACTCCCAAACTTCCCAATTACTCGACATTGTCGATAATGGACCCGGAAAAGCCCGATTCGCCCGATATGGCGAATCTGCCCGGGTTTTGTAAACGCCCTTCCGGGGCTCCGAAAATTCCCTTTTTCGTTTCTACAGTCTTAGAATAATTCAAGGGTTCCTATGCACTTGACGGAATCCAATTACGACTTCCGAGTAATTTAATTAGCGTTTCAAGTTTCTAAACCCGTCAATTACAACTTTCACAATTTCATTCCAAATTTCGATCCGATTGTAGATTAATTGCTTGGGGAACGTTCTAAACCACCTGAACACGAAACCCGAGCACCCGAGCACGTGGGCCCCACCCGGCCAACCTTGGCCGTGGGTGACTAGGGCCATTTAGGGCTCGGCTCACCAAGGTGGTGGCTGGTCCTAGCTCCGGCCAGCCACCCCAAGGTCCGGCCAGCTCCGGCCAACGCCCACGAGGCCCGGCCAGCCCCTACTAGGTTCGGCCAGCTCCGGCCAGCACCCCACAGGTCCGGCCAGCTCCGGCCAGCACCCTACAGTGTCCGGCCAGCCCTTACAAGGCCCGGCCAGCTCCGGCCAGCCACCATACACGTTGGCCGGAGCTCCCTCGAGCCTCCGGTCACCGGAAAACGTCCCAAACCCGCTCCAAAATGTCTCCAACGAGCCCCACACCTCAACACCACCAAGAACCACTAGTTTTACTCAAACCCTAAACTTCAAACTTAAGCAAAACGAAGATCGGATAGTTGCTCACCGTAGAGAATGTCGATGTGAGCTTGAATCTTCGAACTTTGAGACGATCCAAGGGTTAGATGAACGTGAATAATGGCAAGAAACCTAGCACATCTTCTCTTTCTCTCCCTTTCTTCTCCTTCTCCTTCTCTCTCTAAAAACCCTTTTCTTTTTCCCTTTTTTTTCTAAGTATGGCCAAACCCCCCCCCCCCCCCCCTTTAGTGTATTCTTGTTTTTCCCCATAAACCTAACACCACCACTTTGTTGACAAGTGGCAAGTGGGTCCCTCACCTTTTTGGAGAAATATCTCCTAGATATTTTCCAATCAGATTCGCGAAATTCAGATGTTTCGGGCCCCGAACGGGCACTTTTTCCAAGAAATTACGAAACATCAGTTGGATGTTAAAAATAGATGTCGATGCCAAGGATGATGAAGATGGCCATACTCTAAACATCAGTTGAACCCTCAAATACAGCTAGAGATAATCAAACATTTCATCATGATAAAGCAAAGTCCACATGAATGATTGTGCCTCATGAAATCCGTTATCTAGAGAATGGGTTGGCTAAAGATGTCATAAGAGACTTCAGACATCTATGAGGTCATACTAAGACTGAGAGCATGTCAGCAAGGCATATCTATGGAGAAATGGTCAGTATAGGATGTCTCCGATGATGTCAAAAGACAACTAAAAGATGATGTTGTCTTGGAGACTTTGTCAGGGGTCTATGTAGCAAGGTTAAAAAATTCACATTGGGACTATGCACAAAAGAGCAATAAGTTGGCTAACTCAATCAGGAAATGATAGCTAGTCATTTTAAAGGCCATGTTGCTAATTTCTCAAAGACCTTTAGAAGCCCACTTTGACAACTGGTTGAGTAACAACAGCTGGCAAAGAATGTGTACCAACTTCTTCCTGAAGATGCATATTCCTCTTCCTAGGAATTTAAGAGTTGATGTAAAACTCTGACAAATTGTAATCGCCATATAAACCATCCTAGTCAGAAATGGTTCGGCGGAGTAGGGACTCATGCTCTTCAAAAATATGCATTAGGTAACCTAGAGGTATGCTCTAATACATGAATACTAATGCATTAATTACTAATAGCCTCCTATCCTTGCAAGATTATCGATGCTCAAGTTGCTTTACTCAAATCTATCCTCCTGAGATAAGAAGATTTTTGAAGCCAAATAGGACATGAGGTCTACATATCAGAGAAAAAGTACGGACATCAAAGATGTAGGTTTGCATGTCAAAGGAGATGGATTAACATCTTATAATCAGTGAATTGCAGTCCGACGAACCCGAGACCATCAGATCCTTCATCACACCGGTCCAAATGTAAAATGCAGCTTATCATAGAACAGAAAAGTGCTTAATCAGGATGATAACTGCATAACAAGGAAATAAGGATTTTTTGATGCTCCCTCATACAAAATGAATTTGAATCTATCTATCTTATTGCTTAAATTAACCTTTGGCAATTTGTTGGGACAAGCAGGAGGAGAAAGATATAAGTAACTGTGTATGTGAGCATGTCGAGCAGATTAAAGAATATCAAGGAGCATGTTGTGTCAAATATATGACCGTTCAATCTGAAGAGTATATATATTAAGGCTATTAAGTGATTTCCTTAAAAATAGTCAAAGGGGGAAATTTTTGCTACATCGATATTAGCTACTTTTGAGTCAAGACAAAGATGTGAGTAGAGATGTCAGTTGACATCATACTAGAACTGGAGCAGAGCAGAACTGAAGATGTCAACAAATGATATCATCGACATCACAGTGTTCACAGTATACGCGCGAGATTATTTGAATATATCCAGAGCACATCCACATTCATCTGGTGAAGATACATTTCCTATTCGTATAGATGTTCTTTAATTGAGAGATCTACTTGTGTTAGGAAACATAGAGATTTACCTTCCAAGACTTGAAGATACAGAAGATATGCACACGAATTTGTGTGGGTCAAGATTGGAAAGTACTTGCTGAACAAGAAAACTATTTGCAGATCAAGGAAACTAGTGATTCAGCTCAAATGTGGCTCTGAAGTCACCAAAACTATAGGAGGCATGGCGTGGGAATCAAGCCAACATTCCCACGCCAACACTATATATATATACAGTGGAGACCTCATAAACTAGGTTTAATCACAACTACCATATCTACTAATCAATATAGTCAACTAAAGACTATTAGGTATGTTGCGCTTGTGTTCATGAATTCAGAATTCTCAAGCGTGTTGGATTAGCATATTGAGAAACTGGATGAAGTGAACTAAATCAAATATTACCATGTTCATACTGTCATCTTACATCCAAACTAATAGTTGACCTATGTCGTTGTGATTAAGCATTACAATCTGTATTTGAAGAAGAAGAATAGTAATACAAGACCGAAGCGCTTGAAGAGTGGGATCGAGCGAAGAGTTCAGATTTAGGGTGAGTCCTTAAGATAGGTTTGTCACTTTATAATAATAGTATACGGTTGATCTGGATGATTGGAGAACTTGTATACAGATTGATTACATTATAGTGAAAACCCTTCTACTAGAAGAGTGCCTTAGCTGTAGGTATGGAGTACCGAAGTGAGTAAACAATTCTGTATCTTCTTTTATGATTGCTTGTGCTTATTTTTACGGTCCATTCAATTGAAGAAGTAAGATGTCAGGTCACATGTGTTAATATCATAAGCGACATCTTATTAATACTTTCACACAAACAATAATTTCATCCTCCAAGGAATCAAAGCCACATAGTTCATGAGGTAGAGAACTCAAGAACACAACAAGGACTTGGGGAGAGAGGGGGGTTCGGCCAAGCTAGGGAGAAGGAGAAGAATGAGTTCCAAACTCTTTCTTGCATGTGTATTAAGCCCAAGTGTGTTGGATGTTGAGATAAGTGGTGACCCCAAATCATCCGTCACTAGCTTAGTCATTAGTTTAATTAGGATACTAGACTAAAATAGTATTAGTTAGTTAGTTTGTGGAATTAAGGTTTCCCCTAGTTACTAACTAACTAACTTAACTAATCTAGTTGAGGTCTTCTAGTTAAGACTCAACTTGGGCCGCCCATTGGGCCTCGTTGAAGGGGCCCACAACCACTTCCATCGAGGTCCCATGACGTTCTAATCATCTGCAATGCCTTCCACTTCAGGTATGTCCAACAGTATCCGACGAGATCGTTCTAAGACTCCAAGTCTTGTCTCGATTCGTAATATCCTAATCACTCACGGGCATATGACCCTAAACCTAGTTTTGGTCATGGCCCTTGTCAATTTCCCGTTTGGCCATACTCCATCAATGTGTTAATGAGTTACACCCTCTGGTGTGACCCTTAGGTTTATGCATGTCTGTAGATCAACATAAAATCAAATTTTACTTGATCCTACATAAGTGGAAACTGACGAGAGGCAATAAAAGGATGATTATTGGATTGGAGCTATTCAAGAGGAACTTGGATAGTTTGAAAGGAATGATGTATGGGAATTGGTCTCTAAACCAGACAATGTGAACATCATGAGGACCAAATGGATCTTCAAGAACAAGACAAATGAGTATAACAATGTCGTCAGGAACAAAGCTCGTCTTATAGCTCAAGGATACACTCAAGTGGAATGTGTATATTTTGATGAGACATTTGCTCATGTGGTCAGACTTGAAGCAATCAGACTACTACTAGGTATTGCATGTCATCAATACTTCAAATTATATCTAATGGATGTCAAGAGTGCCTTCTTAAATGGATATTTGAATGAAGAAGTTTATGTAGCCCAACCAAAAGGTTTTATTGATCCACATATGCCTCAACATGTCTACAAGCTTCATAAATCCTTGTATGGGCTCAAACAAGCTCCACGGGCCTGGTATGAAAGGCTAACTCAATTTTTGGAGAAGAATGGCTATGTTCAAAGGGGAGTTGACAGAAATATGTTTATCGACAAATAGGGAGCCAACATCATCATAGTTGCCCAAATATATGTCGATGACATTGTGTTTGGAGGGATGTCAGACAAGATGGTGCAACAATTTTTAAGATATGCAGATTAAATTTGAAATGAGCATGGTAGGAGAACTAAGTTACTTTCTTGGTTTTAAAATCAAACAAATGGAGAATGACATATTTATCTCTCAAAGCAAGTATGCCAAGAATCTAGTAAAGAAGTTTGGATAAAGCTTCCCACCAAGGTCGTCAATCTTGCGGCTTATGTGGATTGAGAGCTTGTCAAGCCTCTTGTTTTTTTGTTCGGTTATGCTTGGTGTTCTCCAAGCTAGTGTGG
Organism: Erodium maritimum; assembly: GCA_963921825.1. Lineage (NCBI taxonomy): Eukaryota > Viridiplantae > Streptophyta > Magnoliopsida > Geraniales > Geraniaceae > Erodium > Erodium maritimum. The sequence continues at coordinate 17,644,427 of OY997593.1, read as the reverse complement.
GTGTTTAGACAAAGCTTGATGCCTATGGGACGGTTGATTCCCCTAAGGCCCATGCTTCTTCTGTTTTTGGCATATGTTTAAGCTTATCATAGAAGCTTCTATGCTTTTTTCTTCTGTTTTTCTTAAGGTTTCTTAAGTTGATCCCCTCATTTTCTGGGTTGTATCTCCTTGCACCTTGGATTTTTACCTGTAAAATTAAAGTTCCTTCAGTAAAATCATCCTTTATAAATAAAAAAGTAAAGAAGTTTGGATTGGAAAAGGCATCTCACAAAAGATCTCCTGCAACAACTCATATGAAGCTCACTAATGATGAACAAAGAGAGTCTGTTGATCTAAGACAATATAGAAGCATTATAGGAAGCTTGCTATATCTGATTGTCAATCGAATAGATATTTTGTACTCTGTGGGAATATGTGCTAGACATCAAGCCAACCCAACGACTAGTCATCTCATGCAGGCCAAACCAATCATCAGATATGTAGCAGGTACCACTGATCTTGGCTTATCATATACCTTTGATACTTCATCTATACCGGTTGATTATTGTGATGTTGATTGGGCGGGAAGAGCAACTGATAGAAGAAGCACCTCTGGTGGATGTTACTATCTCGACAACAACATGATCTCTTGGTTCAGCACGAAACAAAATTGTATTGCTCTATCTATTTACTGAATCAGACTACATTGTTGTTGGAAGTAGTTGCACGCAATTGTTGTGGATGAAGAAAATGTTGTCTAAGTATAATTTCAATCAAGATGTCATGTCTTTATTATGTGAAAATGCTAGTGCTATAAACATCTCAAACAATCCAGTTCAACATGGCAAGACAAAACGCATTGACATCAGGCATCACTTCATTAGGGACGTGGTAGAAAATAATACAATACAAATTGAATATATCCCTACTGAGAGAAAATTGGCAGACATATTCACAAAGGTTTATGATATTGCTCGTTTTGAAAAATTGGCTCTAAGACCCTGCACCATTGGGCAGTATGATGTATGGGTGGACAAGGGAGGTATGTGGTTTGAATTCATTATGATAGGAGGATCCTTATTGTTATCTCCTTAATCCCTTTCAGCAGATGTATACACATTGGCTGAGAATTCTGAAGCCAAGTGTTGTTCATTCTACATCAAAAAGTTACCCGTGATGTTGAAAACGATGTTAGTTCTAGAGTTGTAGATGTCTCATCTCGGCATGTGATTTCCAAAGTCATTTCTGACACTTAGAAGAATGCTCTGATACAAATTAAAGAAGAGGTCATGCATTAGACCTCGAGTATGCTGAAAGAAGGAACAAAAAAAGTCTCCTTGAAGAGAGGAAGAGCATCAAGTTAGCACTGAATGTCCTACAAAATGCCCATCTGTTCACCACTGTCATGGACACTGTTCCATTCTTACCTCATCTAATAAGGAGGAAGCTATCATTATTTAAGAGGTTGTTGTTTTTTATAAGAGTCAATTGTGATCTCTCTATCTTATCATCCCTAAGATTGAAATAGTTGGAGTGCTTGACTACAAAAATGGCCAAAGGGAAAGATTGTTGTTACATCTAAGTTAGACATGTTTGTGTCAAGCAATATGTTATCCAAGATATCAACATACCTCTTTTATGTGCCCGGTGGAAAATATACAGAAAATATGTCATCAGACATTTGGAGCGTATCAGTGCTCATCCCGTGCTGCAGATTTGTTTCCTAGTTTGGAGATACTTATTCAAAAGAGATATGTTCTGATTAGGAAAGACTCAAACGCGTGGAAACAAAGAGATTTTCCATGATCGTGACTCTAAGGATTAGGGAAACCCTAGGGTGTACGATACAAGGGTTAATCTAAGATATAAAAGTCGAGGTAACTCTCGTGAGCTTGGTTCCGCTGTTGATTGCAACTTTTGATAATCTATCGATCATTATTTATCGTCTGAAAAGACTATTTTTTTCTTTGACTCTTTGTTCATGACTTCAGAGCTCTTAAACGTGTTGGACTAGTGTGTTGAGAGGCTGGATAATTTGAACAAAGAAGGATGTTGATGTTCTCATACTCTGTCCGTAACTGACTAAGGTATTGAGTTGATGTTGGGTTGTGAACCGTGTATGTTTATTCAAGAAGAACACCCTTTAAGAACAAGGGTAGATCTAATACTGAAGGGCTCAAAGTACTCCAAGACTGAAGGGCTTGAACAGTGGGATCGAGTGACGAGCTCGGATTCAACGGGTGCCATGAGATAGGTTTTGTACTATATAATAATAGCATAGGTTGGATCTACAAGATTAGAACTTGTATGTTGATTGATTACATTATAGTGAAAACCATTCCACTATTAGAGTGCCCCCAGACGTAGGTGATGATGCACCGAACTAGGTAATCATCGTGCGTTTCATTGTTTGATTGCTTGTTCTTATTTACTTTCCATTCTATTTTAAAAGCAAGGTGTTAGTCAACAAGTCTTAACATCTTGTGTGACATCTTTTTTTTATAAGCTCTAAAAAATTTATTGATAAAATAATTACTCCAAGGAGGAATAAAACAATACAAAAACCATAACAAGGGAGCTCTCAAATAGGAGTTGCGGGGACAAACCCCGAAAAAAGAGCAAACTTAATGAAAAGACAGAAAACAGACCGATGAACAGTAACTCATGAGACCAGCAACCCGGCGTCCCATCCAGTCCAATGAATAGTACCTCAGGGTAGACCGGATGAACCGTCTGGTCCCAAAAGGACTAAGTAATCCGTGTCCCTCCACTCAAAAGCAGATCGACCCCGAAGATGTCCCCCCAGATAAGCACTCACCGGACCTGAATAGGAACAGGCGAAGCCCGGTCTAACTCCTGAACAGAAACTTATCGGACCTGAAAGACCAAGCAAGGTGAAACACGAGCTGCCACCCTCCTTCCACGCTTCCTGGGACTAATACACCATCTAAGACACCATTTCCAATCGGAATAAGAGGTTGAGGTTCTCAAAGACCCAGAGCTCCACATCGTGGACAAGGAATGCAACTAAATCTTACCAAACACGACATCACCAGCGTCAAGGAGTGCATTAAACACTGCTCCATTACGTAATAACCAAATATGCCAAATGGTGATATAACACACCCTTATCCACACCTTCCACCAATGATTAGATCTCATGCCTTTCCACAAGCTAAGTGCTTCACCAAAAGAATGTGGCATAATCCAAAAAACTCCCCACGAAGAGGACACACTTCCCCACAACCACCAAGAAACTGAACAATGTAACAAAAGATGCTCATAAGTTTTCATACCTAACTTACATAAAGAACAAAACATCTGGTTAATGGTCAGAGAAACTCCACGAGCCTCCAAAAACACTGTAGTAGGCAAGACTCTCTAAGCTGCCAACCAAGCAAGAAAACAATGCTTCGGTGGGATACCATTGATCAACAACGCCGATGCCCAAGATTGAAAAATCACCCCTTCTTCGCCCATAAGGGATGAATAAGCACTGGAAACCAAAAAGCCCAAACAGTTCTTCCGGGACCACCACATGTTGAGAAAGTGACGCTGACAAAGCATCTATCTCACCACTTTCCTAATCCCAATCATCTCTCCTGTGCTCAACCGTCCAGCTTATCCCGTTCCAAAAAATATGCAACCTTCCCTTGTCGTTTCACGGCCATCGAGAAAGCTTGTGGAAAATGAATACGAAATGGAGTGTCACCTAACCAAATATCATCCCAAAAAGAGACATGATCACCTCTTCCGGAATTCCACCTCAAACCTTAATTACCAAACAAACTACAAAAAAAATGGATCAGAAGCAAGACCAAGTATGTGATTGAAAAGATAACAGTTACCCTTCCTATCAAGTCTGGCCAAATCTCATTCCTCAATAGACCACCGCATCTTTACACAAATCACCATTTTCAATAAAGAACTTGTAGAAGTGGCAAAACGTCACCACCATTTTTCCAACAGAGCAACATTCATCTCCTCCAATCTCCTTAGGCCAAGACCACCTATATGTTTAGGCATACACACCACCAACCATCTCATCTAGTGTGACATCTTGCCACTGCCCCTTTTCAGAATTACAAATTGGTCACATACATTCCTTATGAATTGGTTATAGATCATTTACACACCTTTATGAATTGATCACATATCTTTTATTTATATATAATTGTTTTATAATAAACTTTTGTAAAGAGAGAATACAAAATTTCATAAGGCAGTCCAAAACGAACGCCCAAATATAAAGAACCTGGTAAAAGAAAAAAGAGAAACCACAAAAAAACAAATAACACAACATATGTCTTATAATAAAACCAAGAACATAAACTCCACCCCAAAACCAAATTCCACGGCCTCATCAAATCTCCATTAACCCACCATGTTGTCTCCTTTGAATGCAAAAACAAGTCTTAGGGAAAATGACCCAATCACTAAGGGAGAAACCATAGAAGAGATCACCTTCCATATCACAAGTACTAAAAGTTACCTATGAATTGATCATAGGTTTCTTATATACCTTATAAATTGGCCACATATCATTTACAAGCCTCCAATAGTGACCAATTTGTTAGGGTAGCTTACTGTTTGTCACCAATACATAAGGGTAGGTTTGCACCTCCCTATTTAGCACATCGAATCATCTATTGGATGCGGGAAAAAAACTAGTTCTCTTAGTGAGGAACGTGCCCTGATTGGGTTTTGGCAATTGGAATCTCGACCTAGTTTGGTTCAGCTTTGGGGCTCAGACTCCAAGGGTCGAGGTACTACCTTCTCCAAGGACACGACAGAAAGCTACGCAACACCAAACAAGATCACAAAGGATCGCACACCAAAAAAGATCACAAAGGATCGCAAACCAGCTGCTCAGTAACCTCCCTCACGCCCTTTACCGATCTCATCAGGTCAGGCGGTCGACCTGTCGCATTTCCTCGACACAAAGTCGTATCAGACTGTCGAACTATCACACTCACAACCCCGAACCACACACGCGCGGCCAGGACCCCTTTACTGACGGGCGGGCCCCTTACCCCGTCTGAACATGCAGACGCGTGTGATCGAGGACCCCGTTTAATGAAGCCGGCCCACAACCTCAGGTAACCACAATCACAAACAAAGTTCAACAACCAGCAACAACAAAAGTTCAGCACTCCACCGGCACTCATGGCCACCCAAGACACCAACCATAAAACACGGACTCAACAACCCCACGGGCCCTCACAACCTCCCAAGATACACCAACAGCAACTCACGGGCTCAACAACCCCACGGGCACTCACGGCCACTCAACACCACCAACAGTAACTCACGGGCTCAACAACCCCACAGGCACTCACGGCCTCCCAACACACACCAACAGTGAAGACACGGGTTGAACAACCCCACAGGCAATCACGGCCTCCCAAGACACACCAACAGTCAAACACGGGCTCTCATGGCCACCCAAGACTCAACAGTCAAACACGGGCTCTCATGGCCACCAAAGACTCAAAAATGCACAACCAACCTCCTTCATAACCAAAGCCTCCAACAGTTCTAATATCAACAGTTTCACAATCAACAGTTTCACAATAAACCTCCGGGCATGGTCATATGCCTCCAGTACTCCTAATATCGATAAGTTCGCAATCAACCTCCGGGCATGGTCGTATGCCTCCAGTAATTCTAACATCGTTAAGTTCTCTGCTCCTACGACACCAATAAGTGTCACAGGCAATTCTAAAGTTCTTTACGTTCCCGTATCATGCCTTTCTAATATTCGATAAACCTACTTAACCCACAACACCCCGGTGTCACATGCAATTCTACTGTTAACTTTCCCTAGTCAGGGCCGAGATCCGGCTAATTTTCCCTACCTCGTGCGTGTTCTCCAAAAGCCGACAAACGAGCTCCGGTGTGATCCCAGTCACTCACCCAGCTTTCCCTTGCCTCGGTCCGCGGCACGATCTAAAAGAACCCAATTTTAATGCACTTTAAACTCGCAGGAAATAAACTGGAATTTAATAAACTTAACGCCCAAACGTAACCCCAACAATGTCGATCACTCCCAAACTTCCCAATTACTCGACATTGTCGATAAAGGACCCGTAAAGGCCCGATTCGCCCGACATGGCAAATCTCTCCGGGTTTTGTAAATGCCCTTCCGAGGCTCCAAAAATTCCCGTTTTCATTTCTACAGTCTTAGAATTATTCAAGGATCCCAAAGCACTTGACGGAATCAAATTCCGACTTCTGAGTCAAATAATTAACGTTTAAAGTTTCTAAAACCCGTTAATTACAACTTTTCCAATTTAATTCCAAATTTCGATTCGGTTATGGATAAATGGTCCGGGGAACGTTTTAAACCTCCCGAACACTAAACCCGAGCACCCAAGCACGTGGGCCCCACCCGGCCCAACTTGGTCGTGGGCCTTAGGGCTTAAATGGGCCCGGCCCACCATGGTGGTGGCCGGCCCTATCTCCGACCAGCCACCTCACATGGTGGTCGGCCACCCCCTCAAGGTGGCCGGAGCTCCTCCCGAGCTCCCGGTCGCCGGAAAACGTCCCCCTTCACCTCCAAACGCATCCAAAACGTCTCTAACAAACCCCCAACCTCAATACAACCCTAACTACTCATTTCTAACCAAACCCTAACATTTGAAAATTAACAAAACGACGATCGGTTAGAGCACGACGAGGGGAGTTCGATTCTTGCAACGTTGAGACGATCTAAGGATGGGAAGCTCGTGAATAGTTGTCCAAACCCTAGCTTCTCTCTCTTTTCTCCCTTTTCTCTCTTCTCCTTCTCTCTCTAAAACTATCTCTCTTTTTCTCTTTTTTTTTCTTTTTGATTTATGCTTGGCCAAAACTCCCCCTTATCTCTCTTCATTCCCCCCCCCCCCAAAAAAAACTAACACCACCGCTTGTTGGACAAGTGGCAAGGTGGGTCCCACACCTTTTTGGGAAAATATCTGCTAGATATTTTCCAATCAGATTCGCGAAAATCGGACGTTTCGGACCCCGAACGGGCACTTTTTCCCAAAAATTACGAAATTTGACAGGCTACAAGGAAACGGCTCAACTAAGACCACTTCGACGACGGATAAACTTTTTGGATCCAAAACGGTCCTCGAATGGACCAAAACGTCGCTCGGTTGACTTTTCCAACGAAAAGTCAACTTTTCCCAAAACGATCAGAAAGTTTCCCTGAGTCCCCCGGAACTCACTTTGGTCGATAACGGGGCCAACTTAAGTCCGGTATGACTCTCGGGGTCATTTTAGGTTCAATTAAGCGTCTGCCTTAAAAAATTTAAATTTTCATATTTTTCGCAGGTTTGACTGGCGTTGACCGGGAGTGGTTATTACAATCTACCCCCCTTAAAGGAATTTCGTCCGTGAAATTTAAACCAACACCCATATATGATACAATAAAAACGTACCCTGATAGGTCTCGCGGTAGGTAGGGGATCCTGGGGTCCGGGAGTCGGTAACTGCGTACACTCTTCCCTCCGACTCCTGTTGCCTCTGACCCGGCGCACTGGCTGCTGGATACCCATAGCTCTGTTGCTATCTCGGAGTCGGCGTGCTCGTCGACGATTGCGAAAACCTCGACTGCTGACCTTGACGAGGGCGGCCTCTGGGCGACTGCGCGGTATACGACTGTTGCGGTCGCCGCGCTGACGTTGCCCCCAATGGCTCAATACACCTGGCCATAGTGTGCCCAACCCGGTCGCACCGGTGACATCTGGTCTCGTCGGCTCTCGACTCCGTGCCCGACGGACACTCTCGATGCATGTGGCCTAGCTGCCCGCAGCTAAAGCATCTCGGCTGTCTCTCTGAAGCGCTGGCCCCACTGATGCCACCGACCCCAGTTGTCTCGCTCCACCCTGATGAGTAGGTGGTCGGAAGAACTCTGTGGTCTTCTGTCTCCTCGGGTCTCGTCACTCGGACGGCCCTGTAAAGCTGGTCGGCCGCTGCCGAACCTCACGGGTCCTTGCCGCATCCCGGATACCCTGATCCACCATCGCTGCGGTGTCCACGAGATCTGTATACTTCCGCAACCTCAAGGCGAGGACTTTATCACGAATCACCGGTCTCAGTCCCCCTCGAACCGTAGGCAACAGTTCCGCTCGGTCATCACCATCTCCGGCGCGAATCTGGTCAAGGCCGTGAACCTGGCCTCGTATTCTGCCACTGTCATCCCCTCCTGCTCTAGGTCCAAAAACTGCCGATGTCGCTCCAACCGAGCCGACTCGGGAAAGTACTGTGCCAGAAACAGCTCCTGGAAGATGTCGTAGTCGTGCCCGACACTGTCTTTCACACGCCCCCACTAGTGGTAGGCGCTGTCCCTCAACTGGTGAGCTGCGAAGGACACTCTGCGGCGGCCATCTCCGATACCTGATGTATCCAGGTCCCGCGTGACCTGCTCTAGCCACCTCTCGGGTAGGTCGGGGTTCGGCTCCCCGACGAATGTAGGTATCCCTAGCTTCAGGAAGTCCAGCAGGGAACGGGCCGTATGGTCCTCTGCCTGAACGGACATCACTGGGACCGATGTTGCCTCCGAAGCTGGCGAAGCCGACTCTCGACTGGCGATGATCGCCACTAAACTCTGGACTGTCCTGGTCAGCTCATCCAGGGCAGTCATAACGGAAGGGTCCACGACCGGTGGAGCACTGGGTGTGCCTGTAGACGGTCCCGCGTCGCTTCTCCTGTCTTCTCCGACAGGAGTGCCCTGCGCCTCCGCGTACTCGGCGGGCTCAACGGTTGGCACCCGTCCTGGTGTCTCCGGTTACCGTCCCCGCCGGCCCCGCGTGGGCGCCCGTCCCCGTGTTACCGCCGCTCGTCCTCGTCTACCGCGAGCCATAAGTAAGTATCCTCTGCACGGATACACGCAAACGTTCAGTTTGCGAACTCATACAAGACAACAAGCTCGAATACACTAACGTTCACACGGTCTGTGTCTACCCCAACGTACTTGTTACTAAACGTCACACCGTTCACGCTAATTATACTTTAATTATAATAACGCGTAAGCGAAACCTCAATTTTAACCACACAAACGTACACCAAGCCCTCATCCGGTCCTTTATGCACTTACTTATAACTTTCCGCAACCAAACCAGTGTTCGCTACTCGTCCCTTGCGGGAAAAGTAGTAAAGGGGATGAGCGTTACGCTCACCTCCACGGACACCCGTTCGATTATGGCATACTAGTAACGCACCAAAGACTTACCACTCTAGTCAGGGCAAACCACCATCCCAAACCTACTACCGACACGTCACACTGCTCAAGTCATTAACACCTCCATTACTCTTTTATGTAAGGGAAACCTCGAAATGGGGATTATGTTCTCAATTCAGCAACTACTATTGCTTACAACCTCAATACCCCAACACAACCGTGAACACCGCCACGCAAAGCCAACACTCAACTTGCACAACCAGGACGGTGAGAAGGACAGGGGTCACGGATCCGTGACCAACCCCGTCACAGTTGGGGTCATGGTGCCGTGACTATAAGACCCGCCCCCGGTCGTTCCTGGTAGAACCGGTGAATCCTAACTAAGTTTGACTTTCGACCGGAAAGTCAACTGACGACTCGGAAAGTCACTCGGGACCTTTCTGGGGCCCAAAAAGCTTAGCCAACTTCACGGTTAGCTTAATTGGGCCGTTCCCTTCAGTTTGACTGTAATTTTGTTAAAGTCAACCGTCGGTCAAATTTGGGATTTATATCGGTTGTTTTCCGATAAAATCTTAGAAAGCTGGAAATTAATTAAGTGGGAGTGACCACACATGACACTTGTCATGCTTGGCTTGCAGGATGAAAATGGGGATTCAAATGACCATCATACCCTCCTAAGTTACCTTTAAAGGGATGAGACCTTAAGAGCTTTTGAGTAAATTGACATTTTATGTCATTTAAAGGAAAGGGAGCAACAATTCAGCTCATTTCCTCTTGTTGCAGCCGAAAATCACAAGGAGAGAGGAGGAGAAGAGCTCATTTCTTGAGGAAGAAGATAGAGAAGAAAGCTTGGATTTTGGAGCTTGTTCTTGGTCCTTTTGCATTCATTTTCACTTCATCTTCTTCATCTCATCTCCCTAGAGGTAAAGATACTCCTAACTCTCTATTTCATCCCCTTCCAATCTATGGAATTTGTGGGTTTTGGCTTAAAAGTTGAAGAACTTGCTTATTGATTGTTGCTTGGAGAAGAAGTAGTGAACTAGGATGTTGGATTGTGTTTTTGGTTGAAGTTTGATGAACTCATTGAGGGTGTTGTTGTTGGGTAACTTTGGTTGAACATTTTGGAGCTAAGAGAGCTTGGAAATGGGGTTTGTGTTGAGATTTTAGTGAAATTCGAGTTGGGGAAGAAATGGGAAGGAGCTGGTCAGGTCTGATACGGAAGCTGACCCGGACCGGGCCAGATACCGGCATGGTATGCCGCACGGAGCGAGCCTGGTACCGGCACGGCACACGATACGGAACGGATGGGAGTCCGGCACGGTACCTGACACGGTCTGTGTCGCTCTCCTGGCCGGTCTGTGACGCGTTCCGCGCTGGCTTCCGGGCCGACCTGTGACATGGTCCGTGCCATGTTTCGGCACGGCTAGCCACACGGTCCGTATGGCATTCCGGGTCAGACCCCCAGAACCCAAGACCCTTCCTTTTAGCTCAATTTGATTCCCACATTACCTCTTCAAACCTTGGTACATTTCTGAGCATTGTTGTGTATTTTGAGGAGAAGAACATTTTATTGGGGGAACTAATTTGTGGTCTTTTGTGGTCCAAAACCGTGGGACCAAGCTAGGAAAGAAGGAAGAACGTGGACGCGAGTTAGGAGATCGAAGATCACGCCGGTACCCGTGTGAAGAACGGTGTGGTGACTTTCATTTGTGACATCAGAGTGTTGAGAGGAAGACCTTGAGGTAGGGAAAGTCTTAACCTCTCGTTTAAATGCTTAGTATGCATGTTAGGTTAATAAAATCGGAAAGGTCCTAGAAATGCCTATAGGATGCGAATAACTAGAATAATTATCTTTCAATTACTAATAACCGGAAGGGTCTAGTATGCATGCTTAGGACAACGACCATTAATGAAGTGTGCTTTCAATACTTGGGAAATTGATTTACTGGTAGAGAGGCTGTGAAGAGCTCTCGGATTAGTTGCGTGTTAGGATCGCATGCTTGGTTGTTTGGTTGCTTAGTGGATAGGCTAAAGAGTCTAATGGAACTAGTTGAATTGCATATTTGAATGCTCGATTGAAGGTTTTCATGATTGGTTGATTGAACTCGTACTTGACTGTTGGCTGTATTTGAATGATTGCTTGTTTTCCTTAAATGGTTGATTGGAGCATCGAGTGTGACTGGTTGTACCGAGCGGTGCAATCAGGTGATCGATGCACCGATGGGTCGTGACTGGTAAGTGAACGGTAAGTTGTGATTGTGTGATTCGTGTGTTGTGATCATGTGATTATGTGAACGGTAAATTTCCCTAGTCAGGGCCGAGATCCGGCTACTTTTCCCTACCTCGTGCGTGTTCTCCAAAAGCCGAAAAACGAGCTCCGGTGTGATCCCATTCACTCACCAAGCTTTTCCTTGCCTCGGTCCGCGGCACGATCTAAAAGAACCCAATTTTAATGCACTTTAAACTCGCAGGAAATAAACTGGAATTTAATAAACTTAACGCCCAAACGTAACCCCAACAATGTTGATCACTCCCAAACTTCCCAATTACTCGACATTGTCGATAAAGGACCCGTAAAGGCCCGATTCGCCCGACACGGCGAATCTGCCCGGGTTTTGTAAATGCCCTTCCGGGGCTCCAAAAATTCCCGTTTTCGTTTCTATGGTCTTAGAATTATTCAAGGATCCCAAAGCACTTGACGGAATCGAATTCCGACTTCCGAGTCAAATAACTAATGTTTAAAGTTTCTAAAACCCGTTAATTACAACTTTTCCAATTTAATTCCAAATTTCGATTCGGTTATGGATAAATGGTCCGGGAAACGTTTTAAACCTCCCAAACACTAAACCCGAGCACCCGAGCACGTGGGCCCCACCCGGCCCAACTTGTCCGTGGGCCCTAGGGCTTAAATGGGCCCAACCCACCATGGTGGTGGCCGGCCCTAGCTCCGACCACCCACCTCACATGGTGGCCGGCCACCCCCTCAAGGTGGCCGGAGCTCCTCCCGAGCTCCCGGTCGCCGGAAAATGTCCCCCTTCACCTCCAAACGCCTCCAAAACGTCTCTAACAAACCCCCAACCTCAATACAACCCTAACTACTCATTTTTAACCAAACCGTAACATTTGAAAATTAACAAAACGACGATCGGTTTAGTACTAACCGTAGAGTACGACGAGGGGAGTTCGATTCTTGCAACGTTGAGACGATCCAAGGATGGGAAGCTTGTTGGACAAGTGGCAAGGTGGGTCCCACACCTTTTTGGGAAAATATCTACTAGATATTTTCCAATCAGATTCGCGAAAATCGGACGTTTCGGGCCCCGAACGGGCACTTTTTCCCAAAAATTACAAAATTTGACGGACTGCGAGGAAACGGCTCAACTAAGATCACTGCGACGACGGCTAAACTTTTTGGATCCAAAACGGTCCTCGAATGGACCAAAACGTCGCTCGGTTGACTTTTCCAGCGAAAAGTCAACTTTTCCCAAAACGATCAGAAAGATGCCTTGAGTCCCCCGGAACTCACTTTGGTCGATAACGGGGTCAACTTAAGTCCGGTATGACTCTCGGGGTCATTTTAGGTTCAATTAAGCGTCTGCCTTAAAAAAATTAAATTTTCCTGTTTTTCACAGGTTTGACTGGCGTTGACCGGGAGTGGTTATTACAGACATTTACGATTGAACTACGGGCACTGAGGCTAACAATCTCCCACTTGCCCTAGCTCCAATCCGAACTGCAATATAATCCCATTGACCTTACATGTCTCTCGTGCTTGGGTAACGAGAGCGTTTTGGTCAACGGGTCGGCTATGATATCATCCGTTGCAATATACGTGATCTTCACAGCACCTCTGTTCAGAATTTCTCTTATTAGGTGATATCGCCACAGTACATGTATGGATTTGTTATGCGATATGGGCTCTTTAGCTTGATCAATAGCATCAGTGTTGTCGCAAAATAGGTTCATCCGGCTGGATGGGTTTTTAATTACACCCAACCCTGCCGTGAACTTCCTAATCCATATAGCCTCCTTGGCTGCCTCTACAGTCGATTTGTACTCGACCTCTGTCGTGGAGTCAGCGACGGTATCTTGCGTCACGCTCTTCCAGCTGAAAGCTTTGCCATTTAGCGTAAACACATATCCTGACAGACTTCTAAAGTCATCTGGATATGTTTCGAAACTAGCGTCAACATACCCATTAACGACTAGTTCAGACTCATCCTTTCCCCCATACACTAGGAATGCGTCCTTAGTCCTTCTCAAATATTTGAGAATCTCTTTGACCGCTACCCAGTGTTCCTCGCCAGAGTTAGATTGATGTCTGCTGGTACAACTTAAGGAAAACGAGACATCTGGTCTCGTCCATATCATGGCATACATGATCGATACTACCGCCGACGCATAAGGGATCCGCTGAGGTGAACACCATGACGTGCAGGCAGGAGTCCTTTCTTGGAATATTGCATTGAGAACCTACTCAATACTTTGTTCACATAGGTGCTCTGACTTAATCCCAAGACCCTCTTGGTGCGATCTCTATATATCTTAATCCCTAAGATATAAGCAACCTTGCATAAGTCCTTTATCGCGAAACACATCCCTAACCAAGCTTTTGTCTCGTTTATATCAGAAACATTGTTTCTGATAAGTAGTATGTCATCGACATAAAACATCAGAAAGGTAATCTTAATCCCCTTTTCCTTCCTCTAAACGCAAGGCTCATCTTCGTTCTTGACAAAGCCAGATCCAATTACAGCTTCATCAAAACGAAGATTCCACTCCGAGAAGCTTGTTTCAATCCACAAATGGATTTCAACAACTTATAAATCTATCCCTTATTCTTCAGATCATCAAAACCTTCGGGATGGGACATAAAACGTCCTCAGTCAAATTCTCGTTTCAAAAACGGTTTGACATCCACTTGCCATATCTCGTAATCAAGATACGAGACTATGTCAAGAAGAATATAGATAGATTGGACCATAGCCACTGGTAGAAGGTTTCCTCATAGTCAATCCCTTGGATATGTCTATAATCTATTGCAACCAGTCGGGCTTTGTAGGTCAGAGGGTTTCCATCCATGTCCATCTTCACCATGAAGATCCATTTGCATCTGATGGCTCTCACACCATCGATAGGATCAACCAGTTCCCAGACTTGGTCATCTAACATGGATTGCATTTCCTCCCTCATGGCTCCCGGCCATAACTCGGAGTCGGGCCCATCCACGGCTTCTTGAAAAGGTGGCTGGATCCTCATGATCCACCATTAGCTCACTGTCACCCCCAGATACAAAACAACCATATCTCGAAGGTGGGTGACTAATCCTTCAAGATTGCCTTGGACCTTCAGGAATTGTTACAAGAATTGGTTCCTGCTCTACAACCACTTCAGGCTCCTCTACTAGGTTGTCATGTGGTTCAGAGGCATCTGTACCATCTTGAACTTCTTCTAGATGTACAACCCTCCCACTGACGTCTTTGAAAACAAATTCCCTTTGCACAAAGACCCCATCCAAGTGATGAACACCATGTTCTCACTGGGTTTGTTGAAGTAGTATCCCCTTGTTTCCTTGGGATACCCTCGAAGGTGCATTTCTCAAATCTTGGTTCGAGCTTACTATTAACTAACCGCTTCACATAAGCCTCGCAACCCCAAATCTTTAAGAAGGACAAAACGGGCTTTTTCCCGTGCCATTTCTCAAATGGTGTCCCTTCCACATCCTTCGTAGGAGCCAGATTCAAAATGATAGGGAGTTCAGCCCAACTGACCATGGATCAGACCATTGTCCAACAGTGTTCGATTTCTCTGTTCGGCTACACCTCTCAATTACGGTGTCTCGGGAGGAGTCCATTCCGAAGGTTCCCCTTCTCTTTTAGATGATACAAAACTCTATGGTCAAGTATTCTTCACCTCGATCCAATCGAAGTTCCTTAATACCTTTTTCCTGAGTTGGATTTCTACTTTAGTCTTAAATACTTTGAATTTATCAAAAGTTTTAGACTTATGTCTGATCGAGTAGACATAATCACATTTAATGCAACCATCAGTAAATGTGATAAAGTAGCTAAAACCCCTCCTAGCAAGCGAACTTATTGGTCTACACACATTCGAGTGTATCATCCCAATAATTTGCCCGCCCTTTCACCGCGATCGATGAAGGGAGCTTTAGTCATTTTGCTCAACAAACAAGACTTGCATTTATTATTCGATGAAATTCGAATGGACCTCAATGTCCGTACTTGTGAAGTGCTTGATATGCGTTTCTTGATTATGTGGCCGAATTGACATTGCCTTAACAGAGTCTGGTCTAGATTATCAGATTTAGACCTTTTGGTATCAACCTTATAATTAGAGCTTGAGGCATTTTTATCCATATCCAATATATAAAATCCTCCGACCATGTTTGTTTAAACATAAAACATATCATGGAATAAAATATTGAAAATCCAATTTCCAATATCACATTATATCATTCGGTGTCTAACATGGATACAGATATAATGATCATAATAGGTATGCAATATATATTGTTTAGAACACAAATAGGCTATTTGGATGATGAAGATTCATAGATCCTACAACAGTCGCTACAACCTTTATTTGTTGTCCACTATGAGGTCCAATCTGTTCTTCTCCAAGCTTCTCCTACCTTCCAACCACTACACGTTAGTGCGTATGTGAGATTCACCCTCGGTATCCAATACCCATGAATCTTTGGAAGTAGAGAGAGGTAGCTCTATTAAGTTAATACCTAATGATGGCGCAGTCCCACTGCCCTTCTTCAGATCATCCTGGTTTTTCCCATAATTCCGAATCCAATGATCAGGCTTTTGGCAGTAGAAGCAGACAATCTCATCCTCCTCAGCCTTCCTTGAGGACACCGGTCCTTGGAAGGTTAGAAGTGATCGTGTGTCTCATCTTTCTTGTCAAGCGCGTAGGGGCCTTGCCCTTGCCACTACCAGTTTCCTTCACGAAACTGGATCCCTTTCTAACCATCAGAATATCCTTGGATCCTAGATCCCTGATATTCTTCTCAGCAGTTACAAACGTGCCATGTAACTCTGGTTTGTTCTTGTCCATATCGTGTATATGATAGCTCACGATGAACTCATCATACACACGAGGAAGGGAGCGCAGACCCACGTCTGCTGCCATCTTCGACACTATCTTAAGACCCAATCAATTAAGATGTTCGAGATGCCCCTTCATTTTCTAGACATAAGGGATAGCCTTATCAAGGATATGTCCTTTGCGTTTAGAATTTTTTAGGACTATCCTCAAAATTCTGCACCAGTCCAGATAGTTTGACCCATTAAGCTTGACCCCGTCAAGTATGGTTTTCAATGAAAAACTATTGTTGTTCGCTGATGTGTTAGCCATTTTGATCCACACGACAAAGTGAATTTAATCAGTAAACTGAATAAATTATGAAGATCGAGTTCAAACACCGACAGTCGATTCTTAACCTATAGAATCTGAAACCAAGAACCTTGATTCACTCGATTGAGTTGAACGAAGGCTCACCACTCAATCGAGCTATGTAGGCCGGACTCCATCCGATCACATCTAATGTGACTCTTGGCTAGGGTATGTACTTAAGTACACGACTTACCTTATCTGGTACCCTAGCTCAACCCTGACTGAGAATCGTAGTCGGGTCCACCAATTTTCAACTATGGCCGTCACTATGTAGGTGCTCCGCTGAGGCGCACGACAACCACATATGTCGTCTAAACCTACACAGCGCCTTCCCATGGATGTTCCGCTAAGGCGCACGACACCCATAGGACGGGGAAGTAGTAAAGTTGTTGATAAATTGGGAGGTATCAGACATTACCCGTTTTTACTTGTCTTGTCGTGTTTAAACTTTTAGCACATTATTGATGCGATGAGAACGTCAACTACATTCCAAATGTAATGACGTCTCCAATTACATCCAATGTAATTCTTCCTTCGAACCCGTCTACTACATCCCATGTAAAGACGGTTCAAGGGCTCACAAGAAAACGATTAAAACAAATTTTATCTTTGCTTGTGAGGTAATTTGCTTGAAAGATTAAATCAAATCATGCATTCTAACCATACAATCATGCATAATTTCAACCAAGCATCAAGCATAAAGGCGTGCACGTCATAGCCCCTTAAACTATTCACAACCGGGTCTTGAGCAATCTTGACTTCAAGCCGACGACGTGGGCCTCCCACTCGCCTCTTGACGTCCATCTACCCCAAGCCGTTTTCTGCGGTCTCCCACTCGCCTCTTGAGCTTCTTCGTCTCCAAGCCGGCGATAACGGTTACAATAAAATACACGACTCGCAGGTCGGGAAATAATAATTATTACAAACAAGTGGTACGACAATCACACCTTTAAAATAATAATTACACGCTAACACTATCGACACACAGTCCGAGAAAAGCGATTAAACTACTAGGGGCTTATTAACGTGCACCGTGCATAATCATCACATCATACAGCGTGTTATCAAACAACGAGATATAACTGATTATAATTAGCTTCCAAGTTTCGAAAATTATTGCACGGTTTATCGAAACCGGTTTCAAAAATGAGTTTTCCTAACGTTTAATTTTGTGGTTCATCACGACGGTTCCAAACTCGTCGCAATTCCCCAAATGGTTTAGCCTCGGCGTTCCGACTATCCAATAGTCACGACTCGGCCTAATTCTGTCCAATGGAGCCCCATCCGATCACAGGATCGGCTCCCCGAGAGTACCGGTCTCGTGACCCCGAAAATTAAACTATGTCTAACAAAATCAGATTTGATTTTATTTCGAAATTCACCAATTTCATGCATAAACCCACATGCAAGAAATTAAATCATTTTATCAATCAAGCATACATCCAAATATGCCAAAACATGAAATTATGAAGCTAACATGCATTTTTAAGCTCTTTAAATAAAAAACCAGCAAGCACTTCAAAATTTTCAGCACCAAAACTGAAAATTTCACCTCTTATTTTTCCCGTTGGTAGCCAGACTCTGATACCACTATTGGAACTCGATGTCGTGGATAAGAGAAACAAGAATTGCAGCGGAAATTAACCACGAATCAAGTAAATTAACACTCTCCAATATGAAGAACAAGGCTGAAAATTCAGCAAGGTTTCAAGAACATCACCTTGTTAATTCTTGAAGAAAAGAGAGGTAGAACACCAATGAATGCTCGGCTTGAGTCCCTTGGATACCTACGTATCCGATATGGAATCAAATCCAATGTAGTTCTTGAGTTTGATGACTCAAGAACATGAACAACCAACCGTGAAGCTTGGAGGGGGTTTCAACCAAGAAGATTGTGTTTTCTCTCAATCTCTACACTTGCATGTTGTATTCTCCAACCTCTCTTGCATGTTTAGTTAAGTAGACTCACTTAAATCCCAACATTAGGCAAGTGTCCAAGTCTAGGTGCAAGGTGGAGCTAGTAAACTATCCAAGTTTATTAGTTTAGTGAAAATTGGGTCCCACCCAATTTTGGTCAACAAGACCAATTAGTCATCTAATGACTTAAGTCCTTGTTGGGCCTAGCCTATGTGGGCCAGCCATGGGCCTCTCCAAGAGAGACAATGTCGAGCCCAATATGCTAGCTGCTCCACTTTGGCGATCCCCGCCACGATTCCTTCCAACTTAGGTTCGTCCTGTTCTTAACGAGTATCAAATTGTCGGTGTGACCCTTAGGTCTATGCATGTCGGTAAGATCAACGTAAAATATCATTTTACTTGATCTTACTAATGTGGTGACTGACGAGACTCAGTATCGCCTGACCCTGCATAACGAATCACCCCCTGCCGATTTTGACCTTTCCGCCGTCCTTGTCATTATCATTTTATCTCCGATATCCTGATTGAGATAAGGCATAGAGTCGTCATCCTTATTATCCTCAATCAATGTTCCTTGATATATGAGATGACTGGCCTTATGATACCATATATCATGTGCATGGTCATGCTTTCCTGTCAGTCACTCTCGATCAAGCGGCCGTGAACCAGATATCTTTCTCATACCGTAATATGAGGGATAAATCCCTTAGCCGTCTATCATGTCACTCATGCAGTCATTCCCCAAGCCAATCCTGGTCGTTATGGAAGCCTAGTCACGGTGCAACATTGGGCTTTCAGGTCAAACTTGGTTGTTTACTGCATAGCAATCATATAGACTCCTCGGTCTAAGGATAACTGACAAGAAATGACTCTGAATATGTTCATGACTTAGTCTATGAAACATATTCATGTCGGGTCGTCCAACATCATGTCCGACATGATGTCTATGATCAGACTCCGGAACCCTTTCCTATGTCCAATAGAGCGTAAGCCATCAAGAATCATATTTCATACTAGTCGCTTCTAAGCGAAGATTATTGACTAGGGACCTCATTGAGTGTGATCCTTTATGATCTATGGTTCTATTCGCATGGTGGGCATAGATCGGAAACACACACGACATATTACTCAAACACTTAAGTAATATTAAAAGCCGCTTTATTATATTGTCAACGATGATATTTACATTTGGACATTTACGATTGGACTACGGGCACTGAGGCTAACAAAAACTCATGGAAAATGATCTTGTGCTACATTGTGTTTCTTCTATCATTTTTGCACCTACATTTTAAAACTATGGCACAATGGAAGTATGATATTTGTTGGAGGCCTCCTGATTAAACCTCCTACATATCAAGCTAACGACGTTGAACACGTGCGTTGTTTAGGAGACAACCCTATATCCCTACCCTTTATCATTTTGTATATGTTTAATCCTACTATTTTTGCAATTATTTGTGCAAGTTGGTGATACAGGATGGAAGCTTGAAAATTATATTTATACTTGTTGGCCCCAATTTCACGAGAACTCACTTGGGAAGAGTAACATTCCATCTACCATGCATAGCGGAAATTTCTACTATTCCGACGCAAGTAGCATTGGTGAAAAGGAAGTATTGTTTTTCATTTTTTGTTTTCATGTTTAATATCTACTTGTGAACTTTGATACTTTTCTGGTGGGTGTTAAGTATACTTTTAGTAACACCCAACTTGCTGTGTTGATAGGTTATGGATCTTCTTTTTATAAGCTCAGTTTTTATTTATTAAAAAGGACACTTCTGGGATGGAAAAGGTCTAAAGGTCCGAAGACCAGGTCCACGATTATAGAAAGATCCAGCTAAGGGAGCTAAAATGCTAAGTCTTGAAAAGACAGTGGACGACATGTCCAAAGAACAACCAAAAAAATAGGGAATCAAACGACATCCTCGCACCATTATTCACCTTCCAAAGTTAGGGTTGGGTATTTAAAGGCATTTTCCTTAGGTTCCAGAGGTCGAGCCTTAAATCTAGCCCGCTTCCACATGTCTAAACTCGAGGGCACGACTTTCATAGCACATTCTTGACTCAACGAACGTGTTATCATTCTAAAAGTACACAACTGTTGGACCTTTCTTAGACAGATAGCCCTTAGGAGGCGTGGGTTTGAGAAATGCATCCTTCCACAGACTGTTCTGACCATCCGGGAATGATACCGGTAGATCCAAAACAATAGTCTGTACCCCTAGATCTACCAGTAAACCGTCAAACGAAACGTCCCCAACTATTGTCAAACCATCCAAAGTCTTGTTGGGTTGTGAATCCAAAACAACATCACACCCGGAGGAATTATCTGGACCGAGTCCAATACAACCGAATCGACTTCACCATAGCCCAAAAACCACCCAAGGAAACCACGTCACCTTCTTCAAAAAATCGCAATTCAGGTGAAAAATCCCTTACCGCAATGTTAGGCATTGAATATGTAGAATCGCTTATCGAATCATCACATCCCAAATTTTTCGCACCATAAATCGCAGTCTCCGACCGTAGGATGGAGACATCTACGCAGCCAAACTAATCTTAGGTGAACAGGTGACCTCGACATCACCACTCTTCAACTGAAGCACAATCTCCATTGCGATTCTCAAAGAAACACAGGACGAAGAAACATGATCAACCATGACCGAATTCGACCGAAAACTTAGAGTCACAGGGACCCGAGTGTTTCTCTACTTCACGACGTTTAGAGAATACATACCATGATCGACATTGATCCCCTCTCGAGCCTTCATCACCTTTCCTAACACAGATCGACCCTTCTCCAACTTTACTACGATATTCCCCACCTCTTTTCCGACTTTCTCCGACGCCTCTCCTAGTGCTCTGTTTTTGGTTTTGATCTCCGCCTCTACAAACATGCTGACTTTTCGACTTAGTGAATGCTACAAAAAAATCATAACTGTTAAAACGATACCCGTTGAAGGTTTCTAAAACTTTGGACGCCGCTTGCTCCGACGTGAAGGTAATGGAACCAAAATATCGGCCACACACGCAGAACAGAGCAGGACTTGATCTCGTCATAGGGTCCGAAGAAATTCCTCACCCAAGTCTTGGAGCTTTCAAAAGGTAAATTACAAACAAAGATCTCCAGTTTTGAGAGTACCTATGATCTTTTTCAAGACGACAGTGACTGATCCGGCGAAGGAACCATACCATCGTTCCTCCCATACAAAGTCCTTGAAGCCTTCCGAGATTTTGATCTTATCACGGAAGTTATAATTGAAGTTTAGATGTGCGATTTCCTTCCACAACCGATCTCCGGACTAGGAAGAGGTATCCCATAGGCCTCCTTACTGGAGTTGTCTTGGACTGTATCCCCATTTTCCCTGCTGCTTTGGATCTGCCTTTGGGAGTTGTTCGGAGTCGACGCGTCTTCAAGTCCAGAGACACCGGTTCCACCTCAGAGCCTCCACCAGCGGGGCCACCACTGGAGGTTAACCTCAACAATCTTCAGGACGGCTTCTCGGCCTACTCGCTGGAAGATGAAGAGGAGGTGGAGGTCATGATGCCGAGTGCGTCGTTGAGCCCCTCATTGTTGGCTCGCCAAAAATTTTCCATAATGGGAAAATTGTTTGCGTCCAAACCACCTCAGAAGGAAGTGTTGCTCCGAGTCATCACCAGGGCATGGGGCAGGTCGTGGAGGGCTTGGTCATCAAGGACATCAGATCAAGGATATTCGGCTTCTACTTCGAATCGAAAGAGGCGCACGTGGGTCCGTAGAAACGAACTTTGGTGCTTTGACAGACGTCCTCTCCTCCTTGGGGACTTGGACCCAATGGCTAAGGAGCCTCAGGCCTTATATCGGCTTCAACTCTGGTCCTATGTTCACGGTCTTCCTCCCTAGGTGCAAACCAAGACAACGAGGGAGACGATCGGCTCGGTATTGGGGCTGAGCGTTGAGGTGTCCTGTTATAAATGGGGCACTTGCTGGGGAGGAACCGTTCAGATTCGGTTCTGGCACGTGATGTAATGTCCCTTGCATCGCCATCTCCTGCTCCGCTTTCGGGAATTTCCCAACCCAATTTGGGTATCTCTCACATACTCTAAGTTATTTGAATTAAATTATGTTCTAACTGTGGGATGATTGGACATGGTCTCAAAGAGTGCCCCCGGGAAGTGGAGGGAACCACGCAGTTCGACTCCTCCATGTTGGAGTATCAACGGGATCGGGACAACAAGGTATACGCGACGGATTGGAAACCGGTATCTTCAACTACTACACCTAAGAGACCATTGTATCGAGGAAACGGACCGATTGTATCCCCGACTATTGTACCTAATAGTATGAGTCTTAGGGGCGCCACTTAGACCCCCTCGGTGGATCCGGGTTGGAAAAATCTGGTGGTCGGCCGGATCTCTGGTGGCCGAAAGCCTGACACCCTGACCCTGCTTATGCACAAAGATAGAAGTGGACCTGGAATTGTGTCTGGGTCTAATACAGGGCAGGAGTTGGGGGAGTGAAACAGGGTTCTACCAGTGAACCCTAGGAGGACCAAGAGCGGGCGGGAAATCATTCACGCATGGAGGAATGAAAGGAATCCAGTGCTATAGGGACTGGCCTTGGGAGGGGTCCCTGCTTAGAGCGATGCCTTTCAACGAAGTGGATGATAGCGGATTCGGTCATACTCTAATGTGCATGCAACGTTTAGGCAAGACCTCGAGCAGCCGTATTCAACTTCATTTAAATTTAATTTTATTATGTAGCCTTTGTGGCATCTCATTTAATACCGTCAGAGACGATTATAGTATAAAAAGAACTGCGACATCATTATGTCTCTTATTTGTTTTTCGTGGTCATAGATTTACCTCTGATACATTCCGATGTATTGAAATTTAAATTAATAAATTGCACCTTTAGTTCAAGAAATAACATATGATCTCTCCTCCGATCAATATTAGCATGATCTAAACGGTGGTATTTTCACAATGCAATAGTATATACCCACGTAGAAGTGGATCTGTAATAGACATGGTATGGGTGTGCTTCTTATGTCTTTGCTATATGAAAGTATGAAACCGTAGTTGAAATTAGGGATAATTCCACCTCAGTACCCTAAATCTTTCATATTTCATTTAGAGTACCCTAAATCTTTTTTGTGTCACCTCAGTACCCTAAACTTTCATTAATTCATTTGGAGTACCCTAAATCTTTTTTGTGTCACCTCGGTACCCTAAACTTTCATTAATTCCATTTTAGTACCCACCGTTAACTTTACATATGATTTTTCATCCAAAACAGGTAAAATGACCATACTACCCCTCACCAACAACCAAAATTATGGTAAAGTTAACGGTGGGTACTAAAATGAAATTAATGAAAGTTTAGGGTACTAAAATGGAATTAATAAAATTTTAGGGTACTGAGGTGACACAAAAAAGATTTAGGGTACTCTAAATGAAATTTGAAAGATTTAGGGTACTGAGATGACAAAAAAAAAATTTAACGTACTCTAAATGAAATATGAAAGATTTAGGGCACTGGTGGAATTTACCCTTAAAATTAAAGTGACTGACCTATTGGCCATGAGCCTGTATAGACAAGTAAGGTAGTGACATTAATGCTCCTCCACTCATTCATAATCTTGAAGTCAATGATTCGTTAATATGCTAGCTAGCTACCTCTAAAGTCTTGAAGTCAATGATTCTTTAAAATGGGATGAAGAGTGGAGTGGACAGGAACATCTATTCCCATCAAAATTTACATTCCATGCAATCTCTTAAAATGTTAGGTATATCGCCAAACCAACATATACGAGATGGGTGTAAAATGACATTATAACACATCAGGTGACAATTCATACTTCTTTCATCTAGAAAATAAATATCTTAGTGCTTATGGATACTAGGACTTAACTTTTTATACTCGGAGTTATATCATAATTTATCCTCTTATCTCAATTTTTGTATAACATATAATTATAATTGGATCTACGACTAACAATTTCAAAATCTTATCTTATTTTATACAATTAGGTAGCTCTCCACAAAACTTCTCTAAGGTTCCTTCTTACCCTATTAGGGTCGCTCACCGCCGTCGCCCCTCTCTGCCCCTCCGTCCGCTTGCTCCCAGCCCAACCACCACCGCTTCGCTCTCAGTCGCCCTCTCTCCAGCCTTTCTCTGCCCAGTCGTGCCTGGCCTCCATCGACGTCTGGTTCAGCACCCGACTGTCTGCATCTAGGCACTCACCGCCGCCACAGACGACTTGTCGACGTCGTTCTCGCCCATTTCCGTTCATCTGATGTCAGATCCACCTATTCCCCGCCTCCACGAGCCGGAAATGGTCAATCCCGACCAGATCCACCCACATGCAGAGGTCCTCAATGACCTCGGGGCCTCCGCCCAGCACCATGACGGTCGCGCAGTCGATCTCCCGCCGCTACTCGGCCCGGTTCCAGCCTCCCCTCGGATGCCACCGCATCCGATAGATCTAAAGGACAAGTCGGGCGCGCCCTTGCCCATCGTGAAGCCCCTCGTTGTCGGCGTGGCTACTGATCCACCGGAGCCCCTCCCAGCTCACACCGGACATTCCTCCACGGCGAGGGAGGTCTATCGGGATATGATCACTCTTCCCTGGCCAATCCAGCCTCCGGTGGTTACTCGCCGCCCTCCTCCGGTAGAGCGGGTGCAGGCTGCTAGCCCTATCTGCCCGAGGGCTGGCCGGCCATCGGAGTCGTCTTCTGAGGTCCAGGCAAGCCGCATCTCCCTGATCGCGGATTGGGAGGATGAGGATGATGAACTGGTGGTGTCGGACGAGGGGGTCCCGCTTTTTACGTCAGGATCGTACGAGTTCTCCCTGGCAGCGAGGGTTGTAGGGGACCGATCACACAATCAGCACATTGTCTGCGGGATGATGTTGCGGAAATGGAAGGTTACGGGGATTCGGGTGGAGTTCCTGTCTCCCGACGTCACGGGTTATCATTTCCCGTCAGCCAAGATCATGGAAGACATTCGCCATAGGGGTCCCTGGAGCTTTAAGGGATATCCCCTCCTCTTTGAACCGCTCCGGCGTTTCGATCGGGCGTAAGACATCAGTTTCAACCATGTGGAACTCGGGGTCAGGGCACTGAATATTCCGGGAGGAGCTAGGAATTCGTACATTCGGGGTCTCGTGGCGGGCAGTATAGGCACGCAAATTCTGTCGGCCTAATCCCGATGGTCCGACGGGAGGACAGGCATCTCTGGTTGCGGGTCTGTATGGAGCTGTCTCGACCACTGCGGCGCAGGACCAGACTTCATTTCCCAGGTACTGATTCCTCTGTTGTGATAGACCTGCAATACGAGAGAGTGGTGGATTTTTGTCGCAGGTGCGACATGTTGACACACAGGCTACCGAGCTGCCAGACCCTGCTACAGGGGATTGGCCAGGAGGAGGTCCGATATGATAGGTCTATTCTGGTTCCCAGGGACTTGGACGTGGATCGGTTGCTACAAACGGTCTGGGAGGCACCTCCCCCAGCATCACACCCGGCGATCACGTACCTCCTGAGTGATCTAACCCTGAACTCTATGGTCCGCTCTAGGGAGATTACCATGGGCGCTGAATCGTCCAATGCAGGCACTCCGAAGCCTGACTTTCTGGCTAAGGTTAACCAAGAAGGGTTGACCCCTATCTTGCAGGGGGTGGCCATGAAGCATCCAACCCGCCACCCAAGCCCACAAAGCTGGACTTCCTGGCTAACATCCACCCTGCTGCTGACCCTGTGATCTGAGCTGCCCCCGGATACAATGCGATGATGAGGAAGGCAGAGGAGACAGATCAACGGGGCTACCCGGTGGACCCCCAAGGGAGTCTAGGGAAAGGTGGACCCAGCAGAGGCAAAGGCAAGATGACCACTCTGAAAACCAGAAGTGGTTCGATGTATACACGCCCACTGGAGACAAAAAAGCAGAGGGGAGACCTGACTACTCAGCAGCAACCCTGGTACCCGCCCTTTCAGGGGGAGTATCGAGCAGATGGAGCGGCGTTCCAGAGGCCTCCGATGGAGGAATGATCTACCCCAGCAGGGGTGGGTGGAGTCAGCCCCAAACTATACCTACAGACCCGGGACAACCACTGCTGGGAGGTCCCGGGCAGCCTGCAGTATCAGCACCAGTTATTTCTGTTTATTGCTATTATTTTTACTCTTGTTGGGATACTTTATGTTTTGCGGTTTTTAGAACTTGGTTTATTTTCCCCCGTTATGTTGAAACGACGGTAGGGAGTTGTCTTGAGTTGTTGCCCACGATTTCAAGTGGGCTAATATTATGGGTCCATGAGCGCCGGGCTTGCTACGGTCGGCCCGAACAAATATCTGGAACCCGAGGCGGTCACGCCTCATCCTGTTTGATTGCCTTTTGGCATTAATGAAAGTCTCCGGTTACCCGTTTCAAAAAAAAAACAATTTTAAAATCTTAATTACCATAAGAATGATAACAAAACATTTTGCATGTGTATGCAACCCTAACTCTCTGCTAGGTTTTGTACTCTAGGACAAACCACAATTTGTAATACATAGTCATTTGTGACAAAATAAAATATCAAGAGTTTTCATTATCGTATGATATGATGTAAACGACATGAGTATATTACTCTTACTAGAGTATCGGGGAGCAACCGAAAGTAGAACTCTTAAGAATAAATGAGTGAGTTATTCTTTCGTCCTTGTTTAATCCGATAGTTAGAACTAGTATGATGGTTGAAAAATTTGTACCTAACTACACTTCACTATCCATAGTTTTCACCTAACTACACCTAACTATTTTTTCATCTAGGAGATACCGTAACTTACTAAAAATTTCCCTTAGAGACTATGTGCCATGCACATGATCATATGTTTTAAAAAATTACGTAAGTGTCCAATTGTCCTTATACACATTGTTATTTGGGAAAAAAATCTCATAAATACACGGGGGAGATGAAAGAGAGTACAAATGGGAGAGATAAAACAATATGTATAAGAGCAATTATATCATTTTTGAAAAAAAACATATATGCTTATAATATGAAACGTGACATTTTTTTCATTCAAATATTAAAAAAAATATGGTAAAATTTTTAGAAAATGAAGGTATCTCCCAAATAAAAAAATTAGTTAAATATAATTATATAATTTTTTTTACTAAACAGTCCGACTCCAAGTATAAGCTTTTTGTTGTGAAACACGTGGTGAATATTTGGCCACCACCATTGCACAACAAACATGTGTCTATGACTCACCTATGTGCCTCACCACATTTTGACGATTATGAGGCTCAAGACACTTGCTTTATCTCTACAATTAATGAAAAGAAGTGATATTGTATCAACTTGTTTTAGATATAATGACTGACTTTGGCTTAATCTACATGTATAGAGCCATTCTCTGTAATTTAGGTGATATATAAAATAAAAAAAGCAACTCTTACACTTATACTCTCCCTATCTCACAAACCTACCTAACGATATTTCTCTCTTCAACCGTGCATATATGCTATAGCTTGTTTGGTCATTGATTCACGGTTTTGAGTTTTATATATGGATAATTCCATTTTAATACCCTAAAATTTTCGGATTTCGTTTTTAGTAACTAAAATGTTTTTTTCTGCCACTTCAGTACCCTAAATTTTCGTTTATTCCAGTTTAGTACCTAACGTTTGATTTTTTATCTATAAAAAATCATTTTTATTTTTCAAAAATTCAATTTGTTTAAACTACCGAAGGGTAGTTTTGGTATTATTATAAAAGATAGGGTCATGTGCAAGGCACATGACGTTTTTCCATCCAAAAATGGATGGAAAATCAGACATTGGGTACTAAACTGGAATAAACAAAAATTTAGGGTACTGAAGTGGCACAAAAAACATTTAGGATACTAATAACGAAATCCGAAAGTTTTAGGGTACTAAAATGGAATTATCCCTTTTATATATTTGTGCCCAGTTTGATATATGTTCTACAAAATAAATTATAACACGTTATCAGCACGACTTGCTCTGTTGATGCTGATTAGGCATCAAAATTTTATATTATCGTGAATTTGTTTTATTTAATTCATGCTCAATGATGCACGTTTATTTACGGTTTCCAATAAGTATGTTCTGTGACTGTCAATATAAATTGGATCTTAGTACACTTGTATTTTATCATTAATACTTAAATTTGAGATGCGTTGAAATCGAAACGTTTTGGACCGGAAGTTTCAAATACATAATATCAGCGACCCGGTATGTTATGGACCAGAAGTTCCAAAAATAAAAATACTAACAACCTGAAGTCGAGTAAGATCCTGACATGCAATTATTTTTATCAATGTTCAGGATGGATAACTTGACAAAGCTTAACTATGCACCCCTTAGACTAGACGGGAAGAACTATCATGAATGGGCGCTAGACACGACTCTCCACTTGAGATCTATGAATCTTAGAGACGTCATAAAAGAGGGAAATAACGAATCGGTTAAAAACAAATCCACGACCAAAATATTAATCCGTCATCACATGCATAAAGACCTACGACTTGAATATATAATTGACGAAGACCCCCTTAGTTTATGGGTTCAGCTCAAGGAAATATTTGAGCATATGAAAGAAATAGCTCTCCCTCGTGCCCTATATGATTGGTCTAACCTCAGGTTACAGGACTTTAAGTCTATAAATGAGTACAATTCGGTCATGTTTAAAAAAAAATTCCAAGCTTCGCAGTTGTGGTGAGAAGATAACTAACGAATCTATTATTGAGAAAACATTCTCCACGTTCCATCCCTCGAATATGCTCCTGCAGCAGCAATATCGAGAAAAAAGGTTTCAGAAATTTACAGATCTGATTGCTTGTTTGCTCGTTGCAGAGCAAAATTATGAATTATTAATGAAGAACCATCAAACTCTCCCTGTAGGTAGTGCTCCATTCCTTGAAGCGAATGTGACAAGATATGATGGTAACTCTAGACCCAGACGAGGCCGAGGACCCTTTAGAGGTCGAGGTCGAGGTCGTGGACGTGGTCGCGGTCAGGGCTATGGACATAACAATTTCCAAACTTATAGAAGAGATGATAAGGTGTACCACCAGAAGTGGACCCGATATGAGAAAGGAAAAGGGCCATAGAACCCGACTCCCAAAAATGCCGAAAACATATGTTACCGATGTGGAGGGGATGATCATTGGTCACGTGTATGTCGTATGCCAAACCACTTAGTAAAGTTATACCAAGAGTCGATCAAGGGAAAAGAGAAGGTCGCTGAGACAAATTTCATTGATCATGTGAGCCCTGAAGAGGCTCCGATCAAGCTTACAGTCTCCAATCATTTCCTAAGTTTACAAACTAATGTAATACTTCTTTTATGAAAGGATATGGATCCCAACTATGGGTCACGTATCTGCAGAAATGATGGCAACTTATGTATTGTTGATTGCGCGTCGACGCACACAATCTTAAGAGATAAAAAATATTTCTCTTATCTAAACTTGGTTGAAGCAAATGTTAGCACAATCATGGGTACTGAAAATTTGATAGAAGGCTCTGGAAGAGCTACCTTAATATTAGAAAGTGGAACAAGGTTAAATACCCATAATGCTTTATACGCAAGTAGATCCAGAAGAAATATACTTTGCTTCAAGGATATTCGTAGCAATGGATATCATGTCGAGACCAGAAGTGAAAATGAGACTGAGTTTCTCTGTATCACTTTTAATAAGTATGGTGAAAAGCGTGTACTTGAAAAATTACAGGTTCTATCATCAGGTTTGTATTATACAACCATAAGATCTGTTGAAACCTACGCAACAATGAACCAGAAATTCATTAATCGAAATGCTTTTATGCTTTGGCACAATCGTCTTGGTCATCCGGGATCGACCATGATGCGTAGAATTATTGGAAACTCATGTGGGCATTCATTAAAGGACCAGAAGATCCTAATGTCCATTGAGATATCATGTACAACTTGTTCACAAGAAAAATTAGTGGTCCGACCATCGCAAACCAAGATTAACATTGAAATGCTATCTTTCTTGTAGAGGATTCAGGGAGATATATGTGGCCTTATACATCTAGCTAGTGGATCATTCAGTTATTTCATGGTCCTGATAGACGCATCTAGCATGTGGTCTTATATTTGCTTATTGTCAACGCGAAATGTTGCATTCGCTAAATTGTTGGCACAAATCATTAAGCTGAGGGCACATTTCCCTGATCACCCCATTAAGTCGATTCGTCTTGATAATGCTGGTGAGTTCACAACAAGAGCATTTGATGATTATTGCATGTATTTAGGGATTGATATTGAACATCTTGTTGCACATGTCCATACCCAAAATGGTTTAGTAGAATAGTTTATTAAACGTATACAGGTAATTGCACGTACATTACTAATGCAATTACAATTACCTATTTATTCTTGGGGACATGTTGTATTACATGCTGCATCTTTAATTCATATAAGACCAAGTGCATACCATCAATATTCTCTTGTACAACTTGTGCGTGGTCATCAACCTAACATATCCCATTTTTGAACCTTTGGTTGCGTAGTGCAAGTGCCGATCGCACCTACTCAACGCACAAAAATGGGACCCCAACGTCAGTTGGGGATATATGTTGGTTTTTATTCATCGTCCATTATAAGGTATCTTGAACCTCGGACGGTGATTTGTTTACTGCAAGATTTGCAGATTGTCATTTTGATGAGACAACATTTCCACCTCTAGGTGAGAAAGATAAGCCTCCTGAAGTAAGGCTTGAACTCTCTTATAAGCGTCCAGAAGTTGGGCATGAATTTTTTTGGAAACTGAGTTCGTTGTCTCATTTAGACTCACACACGTCACAATGTGAAACAGAAGTACACAGAATAATTCATTTGCAAAATATTGCAAATCAAATGCCTAATGCATTTGCAGACACGTCAAAGATGATAAGGTCTTATATAGATGCAATCAATGTACCAGCTAGAATTAAGGTCACTGGTGATACTGAAAAAGCAGTTATCGATTCCTCTAGTGCACGCCAGAAGCGTGGGAGACTAGTTGGATCAAAAGACATTATTCCCCGGAAGCGGAAATGCCCGACGAATATAGGGGATAAGAAAGCGGTGGTTCCAGAAGAACCAGTCGATGAGAAAGCTTCATTACCAGAAGTAGTTCCAGAAGAACTACCAGCGCCGGTTCCAGAAGAACCAATCGGTCCAGAAGTACCAGAAGACTCCAATACTCCTGAAGAGTTAAGAAATGAGAAAATTATTGGCGATGAAGTCTTTGCGTTCACGGTGGCTAACGAGATCATAAATGAGTTTGATTTTGAGCCCCGAAGCATCGACGAATGTCGTCACAGGGATGACTGGCCTATGTGGGAAGAAGAAATTCAGGCAGAATTGGCCTCATTGGCGAAACACCAAGTTTTGGGGGCCGTTTCCAAGACACCAGAAGATGTCAACCCTGTTGGGTACAGGTGGGTATTTATAAGGAAACTAAATGAGAAAAATGAAGTTGCCCGATATAAGGATAGACTTGTGGCCCAAGGATTCTCTCAACGACCAAGAGTCGATTTTGATGACACATATTCCCTAGTAATGGATATGATCACTTTCAGATATTTGATGAGCCTATCAGTCTCTGAAGGACTTGGTATGTGCATGATGGACGTTGTGACTGCTTACCTGTATGGTAATTTGGACATTGATATCTATATAAAACTCCCCGATGGGTTGAGATTGGTTGGAGCAATGATAGATATCCCAAAGATATGTGTTCAATAAAGTTACAGAAATCTCTGTATGGACTACAGAAATCTGGTAGGATGTGGTACCATCGCCTTAGCGAATACCTTATCAGAGAAGGCTATAAGAATAATGTTATATGTCCATGTGTGTTCATTAAGAAAACAACCTCCAAGTTTGTTATTATAGCAGTTTATGTTGATGATATAAATCTGATTGGGACTCTAGAAGAGATCCTCAAAGCTTCAGACTATCTAAAACGAGAATTCGAAATGAAAGATTTATGAAGGACTAGACACTATCTTGGCCTACAGCTCGAGCATCTGTCTGATGGCATTTTGATCTATCAATATGCATATGTTGAAAAGCTCTTGAAGCGTTTTAGTGTGGATAGTACTCCAATGGTCGTTCGTTCTTTAGATCCCAGAAGAGATTCATTTCGTCCCAAGGAGGCAGATGAAGAGATACTTGGTCCTGAAGTACCATATCTAAATGCTATTGGGGGTTTGCTATATTTGACACAATGTACGCGACCTGACATAACGTTCACAGTAAATGTACTTGCCAGGTTCAATTCAGAACTCACTCGACGAAATTGGAACGGTATCAAGCATGTACTTCGTTATCTGAGCGGGACCAGAGATTTGGGACTTATGTATTCTAAGTCCAGGGGCGTCGGCCTGGTTGGATATGGGGATGCAGGCTATTTATCAGATCCTCACAAAGCTCACTCCCAGACAGGATATGTTTTCACCTGCAGTGAAACAGCTATTTCCTGGCGCTCTACGAAGCAGACTTTGGTTGCGACATCCTCGAACCACTCGGAGATTGTGGTGCTACATGAAGCTAGCCGAGAATGTGTATTCTTGCGATTCGTTTTGAAGCATGTATTATGCTCAATCGGAATTCCTCCGCCAAACTCTCTTTCTATTATATATGAAGACAATGCAGCTTGTATAGCTCAAGTCAGAGGAGGCTATATCAAAGGAGACAGAATCAAGCACATCTCTCTGAAGTTCTTTTATACTCATGAGCTCCAGAAGAGTAATGAGATAGATGTCAAGAAAATTATATCCTGCGAGAATCTTGCTGATTTATTTACTAAACATTTGCCAACTTCTACCTTCGAGAAGTTAGTTCACAGAATCGGCATGCATCGCCTTAGCAATCAACCAACGTAGCCTGCCTGAAGTTAGGGGGAGACAAGTTTCGTGTGCTGCACTCTTTCCCTTATCCAAGTTTTGTCCCACAGGGTTTTCATTGAAAGGGTTTTAATGAGGCAGCATCAAGCACGTCTTGCGCGTTGCACTCTTTTCCTTACATGTTTTGTCCCACAAGGTTTTTCTGAAGAGGTTTTTAACGAGGCAATTTAAGGCGCATTTGATGTGTTCGTAAATGGTGATGTCAAAAGAGAGTGTTGTGAAACGCGTGGTGAATATTTGGCCACCACCATTGCACAACAAACATGTGTCTATGACTCACCTATGTGCCTCACCACACTTTGACGATTACGAGGCTCAAGACACTTGCTTTATCTTTACAATTAATGAAAAGCGGTGATATTGTATCAACTTGTTTTAGATACAATGACTAACTTTGGCTTAATCTATATATAGGGCCATTCTCTGTAATTTAGGTGATATATGAAAAAGAGCAACTCTTACACTTATACTCTCCCTATCTCACAAATCTATCTAACGATACTTCTCTCTCTTCAACCGTGCATATATGCTATAGCTTGTTTGGTCATTGTTCACGGTTTTGAGTTTTATATCTTTGTGACCAGTTTGATATCTGTTCTACAAAATAAATTACAACACTTTTAGTTAAATTATATCTTTTTTATGATTGAATCGGATAACTATATAAAACTGATAACACGGGCATAAAGAAAGCATATCATTGATTTGAGGCCACTTTTACTGTTTCCCCAAATTGGGGTATGGTTGAAATTTGGGAACTGGTGGTGGCACTCTAAACGTGCTCCCATTCTTCAAAATGGGCAAGTCTCATCTACCCTCACTTGTCTCTTTCTACTTTGGACACCATCAATCACCCTCTTATAACTGTTTTGCTATGAGCAACGGCAACATTGCAAATTCTAGTTCATCTTTGTTAATACGATCTTATTATCAATCATATATCATTCTCCAAAAAAAAATCAAGCATATATCAAAATAATAGAACTTTAGTATCGATTTTTTTTTAAAAGAAAAGTTATGCCTTCGTTCAATCAATTTCAAATATTATAAACACAAAATTAAGGGATAAAATTCGAAACAAGCCGAGAAATTAGCCAGCATCCCCCGTTCTCAAAATAGGTAATCCGACACATTCGGCTGAACATAACAAAAATTTCTATAACAACGCAGTAGAAGAGAATCAGCATTTAGAGATGAGCACAATACGCGAGACCAAGAAGCTAAATACTCGTCCGGGTGGTTGTCTTGACTTGCGAGGCGGTGACCATAATCAACTCAAGTAACATGACCCCCACCCCCCGCACCCAGATAGGACCATGACCAGACTAGTAGGTCGGAAAGATTTGTCTACATCTGGGGCCAATGGGTTTCCATCCCCCATTGGGCACCGGACCCTGAGGGTCCGGGTCCTCGTCAATACTGCGGGACAACCAACGACGAGTAGTAGTCACCTGAGCCTAACGGTGCAGACAGATATGGGGTTGCACACATGAGGACCAAAGCACCGTGGAGGAAACAAAATGGCAGTCCAAGAGCACTTTGAAAGCAGTAGGGGCGGGGGCACAAGATCGTCCGAGATTGGAAGGTCTGACTGCAGGGGACGAGATGCTCTAGAGATCTTGGAACAAAAAAGAAGATATCTCGGTCCCCGTAAAACCGACTACATCTCCGACCCACATGAAGGCGGTCACGACAAAGACCCACTTGGAGGCGGCCATGGATGATGACCCACATGAAGGCGGTCACGACAACGGCCCACGTGGAGGCAGTCACAAAACTCCCGAGCCCCGGTAGTAGGAAACACCGCGCCAACCGTCAATTGGGAGAGAAGAAGGGGAGAACCCCATCCCTTTCTAGCATCAAACGGACAAAATCGGCAGAACCTACGCCGGTAAGATCCGCTCCTGTCTTGCCTCTTCCCTTCCTGGAAAAACCCGATCTACATTGGCTTTGGTGAGGCCAGTCTGAGGAAAACTGGTCCCCACGGCTGACCGTTGGCCGGCTTGGAGGAGCTAATCTCGTGCACTGGCCAGGTCAGGATAGAATAGTCGGGGGAAGAAGAATACCTAAGGAGTGACGACACCGGCTAAGGGACGGCGGGGAAACCAAAACGACGACAGGGGAGAGCTTCGGACCATAGAGATCGGGAGTGAGGGACGTCACAAGGCAAGCTTCACCGACATCCGTCATGACCGGGGTCATTCCAGTTATCGACGGCGACGGTTAAACAAAGAAGATGAGTGATCCGTAAGATTTAAAAAGAAACCGCATAAATACAAGAATTCGATATTGACAGTTCATTGTACCCAGAATCAATAGACCATATATACTTACCGACAAAAAAAACTAGCTGAGTCATAAAAACATGATCAAATATTTATTTTTAAAGTATATTGAATGTAATGAACTATGATATTTATTCGGACACCAAACATAACTATTGAAGCATACAACTTTTCTTCTTGGTGGAAGTCACATCTCAGAAGCCATTGATGTTACAAGCACCCCCCACATTCTAGGGTCACTTATGTTGGAGTTGTCATGTTGCATTCCATTTTGAGTTGGTCTACTACTATTTGGCACAATCCCAAGTGGATCAATTGAATATTAATCGTTATTCCTCAATGATGGTAGATTTCATCGTGATGATAGCTACTTATTTGATTAAGAAATTGCAAGAAATTATATTTTTAAACAGTAATTCTGGTTGAAATGTGTCAATTCATCTTCTTGTTTTTAAATTTATAAACAAAACCTCAACCTACTTATTTGTAAGTCATCCATTTTTCATACACTTTTTTATTAAAATGATCAAATAGCACTCAGAAACAAAACTAACCTAACCAAATCAAGCATCACGAGCACAAAGCCATACAAAAAATTATCACTTGCATCTGTCGAAATCCTCTTTCCTTAGGTAACCCTAACTTTATCTATGGAGTTTTTGTCCATGTCGTCGATATGTTCGTTGTCCCTTTCGTTGGTCTTGTCCCATCGTAGTTAACCCTGATGTATCACGTGACACATGTGTCTCCACCACGCCCCTCTTTGGAGATTGTGTCTCCCATTAAACCGAGAACAAGGTGGAAGACAAAGAAAATCAGTACTCTGGTCCCTCTCTCTCTTTCTTCTACGGAGATCTTTCCTCCTGCCTCGACAACGGAAATCGTGAGTTTCTCGCAAGATTCATCCAAACCGTAGAGTAAACCACGACGGTCCGTCTATTGAAGGCTCAAACCCTAGCTTCCACTGCAAGCTATGCTAGGGTTTTGGCGCCTCCATTGTCTCCGCCCAACGTCGAAGGCTTGCCTACTCCACCGCCCCTGGGGGCTGGCTCTAATCCCAACCGCTATCGAACTCTGCCCTACCCAACGCTCCGTAGACAAAGGTGGACCCTATCACCACTCCGTCGCCTCCATTCATCCGTGATCCTCTATAAGGAAAGGCTCACATATTTGAACCGGAGAGGGAAGAACCAAGGCGGAAGGAACTAGAGGCCCTTTGCGAGGGGGTCTGGGTTCCCAATGTTGACCGTGTTCCTGTGATTCCGGCGCTGCTCTCACCTTTGCCAGGTATGATCCACCGTCGTAGGACCTTCAAATCGAAAGAAGTAGAATCCACCTCGAAGACTCTAGTTCAGTCGGTGTCTCTAGACTCCTATCTGATCAGCCTTCAAGATGGTCCCTTGACCTGCTCCTTATAGGAGGAAGAAGTAGATGTGGATGTATCGTATGAGGCGGTGAGTCCATCGATCCTGGATCGGTAACAATCCACCATAATGGTCAAATTTTGGACATCCAAGCCACCCCGTAAGGAGGTTCTTCTCAGGGTCATCACTAAGGCATGGGGGAAGTCAGCCGAAGGTCTGGTAATCAAGGATATCGGCCCGGGGATCTTCGGGTTTTACTTTGAAATGGAGACAGCCCGTGCATGGGTTCGCGGGAACGAGCCGTGGTGCTTTGATGGATGAACACTTCTACTGGGTGATCTGGACCTGTTGGCTAGGGAGCCTCCCACTCTAGATCAGATTCAACTATGGGCACATGCCCATAGACTTCCTACGTTGGTACAGACCAAGACCATAGGAGATACGATTGGTTCGACTTTGGGATTGTGTGTTGATGTCCCATGTGACCAATGGGGCACCTATTGGAGAGTAACATTGAAAGTCAGATTTTGGCACCTTGTGGAGCGCCCTCTTCGCCAACAACTTTTGATTCGTTTTCGGGAATTTTCCGATCCGGTTCGTGTCACACTTATACAAAACTGCTAGTATTTTGTTTTAATTGTGGTATGATCGGTCACATGGTTGCCGAATGCGACTAGGAGGTAGTGGGTACTCCATGATTCGACTCCTCTATCTTGGAGTTCTAGAAGGACCGTCAAACCAAGACATATGCAACAGATTGGGACGGTCGGGCGTCGTGTAAATCGATATCCTCGACTTCTACACCTAAGGTCCCCTTGTCTCGCGGTAGGGTCTGTTAGTATCCCCCGCTACTGCACCTAATGCTGTGTGCCCTCGGAGCGTCCCCCAGACTTGTCTGGTCAATCCGGGCTGTAAGAACTTGGTGATAGGCCAACTCTCTAGTAGCGGAAAAGCCGACACCTCGGACCTACCTGGGAACAGAGGTAGAACTGGACTTGGAACTAGAATTGAGTCTGGTATTGGAGAAAGAGTCGGGGGAGTGAAGAGGGCCCCAATGGAGAACCCTGGGAAGATTAGGACAGGGCGGGGAAGCAGTTATGCATGGAGGAATGAAAGGAATACAATGCTCTAGGGACTGACCATAGGAGGGGTCCCTAGGAAGATCTCTACCTCCCTTAGAAACTTATGACAACATGTTCGGTCATACTTTACAGAGTATGCTGCAACTAGGCAATACCTTGTGCAGGATTCATTGGCTTTGTCGTAGTTTAGCTTTTATTTCAGTTCGCCTTTATGGCTCCTCAAACAATGCATGTGTCGGTTTACTTTTCTCAGAGTTACGTACAGAAAGACTTTCAGGGTTCGATACCATGTAATGATTCTTTTTAATTAATAATATATGAGTACCTTATAGTCAAAAACCTAACCAAATCAAGTTTAATCTAACTAACTTAACCAAATAATTTAATTAATAAATCAAGAAAAAATGATAATTTCATTAATATGTTAGTTTATTAGAAATATTTTTTTGGAAATCAAAATAGGCAATTTCATTATTTTTTAATCTTTATTTTCTAAAAATAACCGGGAAAAAGTTGTTCACAATATGTATTAAAAAAGGTTATATTTTGAATAAATAATTACATTAATTATTTTAAGTTCCAATCACAATTATACCGATGGGAGGTAAAAAAAACTAAAATCTAGGGTTTCCCTCTCAAACTTCCTCAGCACCCCGATTTATCGCTTCCATTCCGGACCTCTCTTTTGATTATTCTCTCTCTCACTAATACCAACTATGGAACCACAACCAGTATGCCCAGCAACACCTATCTCCTCTTGCCTACCATCTCGCCACCCCATTGTAAGTCGGCCGCCAAGGTGGGGGCCATGGATACTTCCGCAGGAAGAATCCGCAAAAAATACCAAATACTGCCATAAACTCCCCCATGAGATAATATACAACCAAGTTAGGGAGCGATCTACCACGAAGGACTCTCGTCGACTACCACCGATTAAGTTTGTTATAAGGAGATGGGTGAACCGGCTCTCTAATGGCTACTGTCGGAGAAACCGGCGAAGGAAGACCCCCGAAGAACTAATAGGGTGAGACCGATGGTTGACTCCCCATCACAGATCCAGCCTAGGGCGCCGATACCCAAGCTTGGGATTGATGAAGGCCAGGACATTATGCATTGGGAGGGATTCATGGGATCACGACCTAGACAAGAACGTTGGCCCCGACATGGTGACCTCTCTCCTTTAACGACGGTTCACCATTATGAATGGATCATCCCCAATCCAATATTGGATGACCCCTTTGATAAGGTTCCCACCAACTTTTGAGGTGTTATGGAATTTTGATGTGGCTTCGTGTTGCGAGGGATGTATATGTTCCGAGCACGGCTCTAGGGCAGCTGCTACCAAAACCACAAGCTCGAGCCGCCAACTATGAACTATTGTTTCAAGCACTGTGATGATCCCAACTAGGTCTCACTACCACCTGAGAAGGACGAATTTCACGCCTATATCCATCGGGTGATAGACCCCCGCTGGGACGTCTTGTCTCAGGACTCGAATGACTCAGGCACCTATGTATTAGGCAAAATTCACTCCACGGACGTGGACAACACTGAAAAGGTCAACTCGGATGAAGAAACAGTGATGCATGATGGAGTTCTTGGTGGGTTACCATGAATCGCATCATGAATCTTGGGGTGTCACTAAAGAGACATATCCCCTATCGACACGAATCAGCCCTCTACTATTCCCCATTCTCCTCCTTTCCTTTACATACTCCTTGATCGAATGTTGCGACACATCAGAACATGTCAAGTCGATACGGGGAATGCCTTAAGGATATACAATGCCAAGCACATGTAGAATAGGGAACCATCGCCTAACATTTCCCTGGTATACACCGGGCCTTTAGCTATAGGATCATCTCGACTTTTTGCATTAATAAAATTATTTCGTTAGCTAAAAAAATTACATTAATTATTTTTATAATTTATATTTTGATTAATTAATTCTTAAAAAAAATCAAGAAACTGATTTTACATATTTGTTTCTTCTTCTCATTCCAATTCTTGTATATCGTTTCAAATTCGTGCGTCTTGTTCTCATAATCAACCAACAAATTGAATACATCAAATTTAATAAATGTTCTTGGTTCAATATTTTTTAATCCATTAATATATGGGTAGTTTTTTTTATCAACGAAAACATATTTAAATTAACCTCTTCTGAGGAAGAAAGGATTACAAAAGAAGCAATCATCCTAAAGATTGCAGAAGACCAAAGTAGGGAGAAGGAGAAAGGGTACGCAGACCCGGAAGCTATGATAGGGTATGCAGACCCGGAAGCAAAGATAGGGTACACCGACCCAGAAACCACACACTGAGGAAGACCAACAACCACCAAGGGAGGGTACGCAGGCCCTAAAGCAAAGAAAGGGTACGCAGACCCAGAAGTCAGAGAAGGGCACGCAGACCCAGAAGCAGTGAAAGGGTACGTAGACCCAGAGGCTAAGAAAGGGTACGCAGACCCAGAAGCTAAGAGAGGGCATGAAGACCCAGAAGTAAAGAAAGGGTACGCAGACCCATCAACAAACAACCGAAAAAAGTAAAAGGTCTTAACACCTGGATTTTACAACCATGAAGCGCTCAAAAAGGAGAAGGTCTTTAACCCAGATTTTCCAACCAATAAGCACAAGCGATACTGATATACAACCAAAAAAAGGCCTAAGCAAGTAGAGCACTCTGTCTCATTAGTATCATCAATCAGTCACACGGACTGGAAGAGAGGGACTAACACATCGACGGTCAACACCACAAGCGATAAAGACAGTCCCCATGAGTAATACCCACCAATACACCTAAACCCCTAAAGTGAATCGGGTAAGAAAACAACTGAAAGGCACAAAGTCCTAAAACCTCATCGGCGGCGAACACCTAAAACCGACGAGTCCAAACCACAAAAGTGGAAGGAAGCAGATGCATATCAAACAAAAATCACTAAAGGGCCAAAGCGGGGACACAAAAACTTAAGCTGCAGAGAGGGGTATACCAGTAAAAGTACCACGATGAGCCGCTAGACCCACGACGATCAGCACCCAAGAGGATGAAGAAGCGCGTCCCGCGACCGGATCTGGAGCGACACATCAGGCAAGCAGACGAACCACCAAAAGCAGGAAGAGCAACTCTGCAACGATCCCCACCCGGGAGGATGAAGAAGCGCGTCCCACGACCAGAGACGAAACTAGAAACCTCCAATGATCCGAAAGAGGCACCACCCTTAGAGCCCGAACTCAGCCCTCCAAAACCTAAATCGGATAGCACCAAGAAGGGCCAAAGAGGAGGCTCGGTATTTCTACCGAGGACATGCTCCGAGGCCGGCAAAAAACCAAGCGAGAACCCCAGGGCAGAACTAGACCAGACCCAGACAGGCCCAGACCAGTCATGCCCAGACCAGTAGGCCCATACCAGTCAGAGGACCAACCTAGTCATAACCAAATCTGGACCCGGCCCATCTGGAGCAAACCTGACCCGATTGGGTCGAACCCTACCCAACACAACAACTGCACACTAACCGAAGCCCTACGCGCCGCCCCCGAATATTGCTACACGTTTCCGGCCGACCAGAAGAAGACCCCACCGGTGAGCAAGGAGGCGGTAGATCTGCGAGCAAAGAAGACCCCACCCCCACAAGCGACAAAATCAAACCGACCTAAGACAGCCCCTGCATCGCAGAAGGACGGTAGATCTGTTCAGCGTAGATCCAAACGCGACCCCACGAGCCATCTCCGACCGAAATCGAGCACGCCGAGGCCTTACTACCAGCCACCACGCCACCGCAACGACGAGCAACTAACTCCGTCCAGAACCTGACGCACTAAGGCCTGCCACTGCCATCACGACATAGCTACGACGAGCTCCGGCTAACGTAAAGAGGAAGGATCCAACATCTCGTAGGGGAAGGGGAAACCAAAATCAGCAAGGGAAAGAAGGGAAGGGAGAAGAAGGGGAGGAGGATAAGGTAAAGCCACCGCCGGCTACAACCATGGTCGGAGACAAGGTTGTCGTCGGCGATGGAAGCAAAAGATGGCGCTTGAGAAGAGGGGTTGGGAGGGTTTTTTCTAGAGAGAGTTTTTGTGTTTTTTCTAGCTGTCATAGCTTTTACAAGAATATGAACCATACCTTGAGGACGTGCCTCTCTCTTAAAGAACTTCTCACGATACCCTAGCCGCATCCTTTGCGCGTTCCTTCTCACCGGCGACGTCCTCGACTTCGGCTGTTGATGTCGTCGGTGGTGACTTTTACCTTTCCTGCTCATGCTTTCCTTCCCCCTCATCTGCTTGTTTTCCGTTACAACAGCTCCTCTCCAGATCTCATTTCGGCTTGGCTGCATCAGGTGATGTGGTCCGTCCCTCCGGGTGAAGCTTTCGGAGCTCTTTCGTCGACGTGGAGGGAAGCTCGCCAGAGCCCTCTTCTCGGCCGATCCTTGGGATGACTGGTCAGTTTCGACCAGTTCTAAGGCCAACCTTTGTTCATGGCGGTGCCTGGTTCCTCGAGATGGCATGTGGGTGCGTGAAGGTGCGG
Organism: Erodium maritimum; assembly: GCA_963921825.1. Lineage (NCBI taxonomy): Eukaryota > Viridiplantae > Streptophyta > Magnoliopsida > Geraniales > Geraniaceae > Erodium > Erodium maritimum. Next base: position 17,601,786 of record OY997593.1, on the reverse strand, counting down.
CCGAGGAGGCTTGTTGCTGGTGGCCTGGTCGTCGACTCGCTCGTCGGTGGTAACCGGAGACAGTTCTGGTGATGTCGGCGCTGGTCAGTTTGGTATGGGCGGCGGGGTAGGCGGCATTCGTGGGTTTGGTTCCGGGAAGGGTTCCTCGCGGGCGGGCCGGGCCTGGTAGGCGGTTTATGGGCTGTAGAGGGTTGGGCCTAGACTTTCCTGAGCTGGGCCTGGTCACACTGAAGTGCGGGTTGGGCTGATCCACAAGTTGTTTTACTCAGGTGGTGCCGGGTTGGGCTTGTTTAGTCGAATGCGGGTTGGATGTGGGTCGGGTTAGTCCACTCGGGTTGGGCCAGGTTCCGGACAGGAGTGGTTTTGGTTTGGGCTCTTCTGGGATGGGATGGGTTGGGCCGGCTCAAACCTGGGTCGGGCTTGGTTAGGCAGAAACGGGTCAAATCTGGGTCGGTTGACCTAGAAGGGTTGGGTCAGGTTGTTTTTGATCAAGAACTGGTGTGGGAGTGGTTCGGGACCCTTCTTGGGCTCGTTCTTCCCAGCTCTGTTGCCTTTCAGTCCTCTTCTCCGTCTCCTTGCTGTTCCCGAAGGTCTTCTCCGTCTCCTTGATGTTCACAGAGGTCTTCTCTGTCTCTGGCCGTCCTCGACGTAATGTTCTCCGGCGTTCTCCCTTTTTTCGGCGTGGGACGCCTTTCTCTGGCCTCTCCGGCCTCTGATTGGTGTGGAACTGGGATCACGTTGTTCCGTCAAAGTCCTTGCCGATGGTCGGTGTTCTGTTCCTGTCGTTCGTTTGGTTGGCCGGTTGTGGTGGGCTGGTTGGAGTGGTGGGCCGGTCTGGGACGTGTTCTTCGGCTTGCGAGAGGCTGGTGCTGTTGGTGGCTACTGCTGGTGTGTGTTGATTCAGTTTCTCCCCAGTTTCGGGAGTTGGTGCTGTTTTATATTTGTGTGGGAGGTCTTTCTCCATCTTTTGGTGAAGATTGGCGCAAGTCGGTTCATCATATCACTCTTGTTTTGCTGCGGTGATGGGGTATGATTGGTAGAGTTTGGTTGCTCGTGGGAGGCTTTCCTTGTTAGGGTTTTTGCGGCCATGTTCTATCTTTTGCTCGTTGGTAAAGCTCTAGGCATCGTAGTGGTTATTTTCCTTTTCGCGACAACCTCTTCTGCTTCGAGGTATCTCCTGACTGTTCTTTAGGCCGTATTTTTGCTTAGTAGAAATATTGGTTCTTTCCTTTGAGTGTCTCGGTATTGGCCAGAACTTAAGAAGGACCGAGCAGTTAATCCATTTTAGGGTATCTGGTATGATGGGATGTTCTTTGAGGTTTGCTCTTTTTTCTTGGCCTGTCTGGTTGTGCCTTCCTCTGCCCAGAACTTCTCATCGTTTTTCAATGGCTCGATCCAATGGAAGATGTTGAATTTCTTCGGTTCGTTGTTCCGTCACCTGAGTCGATAGAGCTCGGCTACCCGCTCCCTATACATTGTTTTGTCTCAACCGTTATGGTCCTCCTCCTCCTCCTTCCTCATGAGGGTGATCCACCTCCTCACTTTAGGAGCAGTTCGGTTCTAATGACTCTTGACAAATTGCCACGACCACTCTTCGGGCTTGAATTTCCCATCTTTAACGAATCTTTTAGTCACAATGCCCCAGAACGTGGTGGCGGTTTGGAATTTTCCCTTGATGGGGTCTTTGGTTGTGTGGAGCCATGCTTTGATCAAGAGCTTTTCCACCCCATGGTGCCATTTGATTCGTTTGTATATGTCCGACTTCTTTTGTTGTCCACCTCGGGGGTCAACAGAGGACAATATGGAGGATATTCGGATCCCGCTACTGCCACCAACGTGTTTTTGGTGGTACTCACTATTATCGGGGTACCCGTAATAGTTGATGGTGTGGTTGAAAGTCGTTGGCCGGAATTGAACGGTTGTTGGATTAGACGGTTGTTGGATTGGACTTATGTTGAAATGATTAATTAACTTACATAATAATAAAAAAATTAATTAATGAAATTAAATGCATTTAACGACATATATAGATAAAAAAATTAATTAATGAAACTAAATGCATGTAACAACATTTGTAATAAAAAAAACGAGAAGTTCAAAGTATCGGTGTTCCAATGTTGTAACACAAATTGGTTGAAAGCATGATGGTTCAACATTCTTTGGTAGCCCCCTCCTAGAGGTATGTTGACCTCAAAAGTCGGATTGACGTCATCCGGCGAGTACTCTTGTTGCTCTGGTGAGGTCAGCGGTTGAGTCGAATCGTCGGACATTTTTTATCAGATTTTGTAGAGAGGAAGTTGATACTTTTAGAGTGAAAGTTAAGAGAATATGGAGAGAAATGGTGTGAGTTGGATAAATGGGGGAAAGGGTATATATAGGTGGAGAAAATATTTTTTTATTTAATTTAATTAAAAAAAGAAATATATATATATATATATATATATATATATATATATATATATATATATATATATATATATATATATATATATATATATATATAACCGTTGTAAAATTCGGACAGTTGCCAACAGTCCGATTTTTTTACTATTGTCATGCTATGTGGCACGCTATGATTAGGCGGCGGCGACTCGCGATTCACGAACCCGCGAACCACAATTGTGGTTCGCGAATCACGCGACCCGCATCATGCGATTCGCGAACCGCGAACCACAATTTCACAAATCGCGAATCGAGGTGCGCGATCCGGTTCGCTCGATGTACATGGTCTAAGAAAAATAATATTTACTAATAGTTTAAAATATAATTTTATAAGTATATTTTTATTTGATTATAGAAGACACAGTTACATAAGTAAAAAAAGAATTTTAAAATTTAACAATCAGTATAAATATATAAAAAAATTGATTCCTCTTGGTAATTGAATAACTACGCTGGAAACTGCTCCAGCCCTAACCCTTGCTCTTTCATGACTGTTCCACCGCCCGCATCCGTTGTGTCATCATCCTCAGCCACCGACATGTCGTCTCCCTCACCCTTCTCCCACGCCCCTTATCATGCCTCCAAAACCTCCCTCTAGCTTCGTCAAACCACCCGAAATCTCCTCCTTTGATCATGAAGCTGTCATCCTCCACCGAGCCTTTGCAACCTCCCATATTGGCTGACCAATCCTTGGTGGTCTTCTCGACGGGAGATACTACATCAATCGCATCCTCGGTGAAGGTGAAGAGGTGTAGACTTGTCAAGCTTCTCGGCCAGGCGTTGTCGTAGATATCCATGGGGGATACCTAAGCTCCTGTAAGCCTATCGGAGAATGTTCATCCCCCTAGGGTTCCGACCCCTCATCCGGTGGCCCCGGCGGTGGCAACCTATGCTAGGGCTCCGATCCCTCATATTCCTCCGTCGCCGATGGGGATCCCCATACTACCTTTTCTTCATGCTTCCTTACCGAGGAAGAGTCGGTGGGAGTCGTAGTGCCCTACAATCCTTCGGACCCTCAGGTATTGGTGCGCCACCAGTTTGCCATGGTGGGTTGTCTGGCTTCCCATAGCCCGCCCCGGAAGGAGGTGTTACTATCGATCATCACGCGTGTATGGGGTCGCTCCAGCTTGGGCGTAGTGGTCAAGGATTTACAACTGGGTACCTTCGCGTTCTACTTCATGTCCTAAGAGGCTAGGATTTAGGTTCATCACAATGAACCGTAATGCTTCCACAGTCACCCGCTACTGCTTGGCGAGATAACCTATCTAATGGATCGGGAGTTCCCTTGGCTGGACCGCCTTCAGCTATGGGTGCATGCTAAAGGAGTACCGCCCTTTTTCGGACAAAGACGACTAAGGAAATCATAGGGGCTACATTGGGAGAGCACGTGAAAACCTCGTGTGATCAATGGGGTCTATGTTGGGGTAGCACGATGTAGGTTCACTTCTGAATGGACATTCATCGACCTCTCCGATGCACCATGATCACGCGACTTTGGGAATACCCGCATCCGGTGAGGGTCAGCCTTACATATGAACGACTCCCGACTTTCTACTTTAATTGAGGGAGAATCAGTCATATGGCCCAAGATTGTGATTAGGAGGTGCCCCGGACGCCCCGCTTTGATAACTAGATCCTAGAGTTCAAATATGCCGAGGTGGACAAGCCGTATGTCACAGATTGAGGAAGGGAAGCACTTCCACCGCCAGGGTTCACAACGTTGACCTCGGACACGCTACCTAAGACCGGCTTGTCTTGGGGGAAGAAATCCCTCGTAACCTCAAACACAATACCTAACCTGTTTCTCGGGTCCCAGGTTCAGTCTGGGGTGATGTCTTACCCTTGAGGCTCTGGTCAATCTTCCAATATAGACCTCCCTGGATTTTTAGGGATGGGCCTCCCTAGGTCTTCAGAAGTAGGCTTCCTTGGGTTTATCCCATTTGGGAAGCTGCAAGGCCCACTAGGGCAGAAGAGGGATAGAGTAGGGGAACCGCGGGAGGATCAGGCGATGGCTAGGAAGAAGCCCCGCCACGAGGGATGATAGGTAACCTGGGCTCTAGGGACCTACTCTGGGAGGAGTCCCTGGGTCGAGCCGCCCCTCCCATTCAGATTGTCAAGTTCAAGTTTGGTAGCTCTCATGACAAAATGAGTCCTTAAGCACAAACCAAACAACGTTTAGGCACTACTTTGATCGGTTCTTGGCAGTTTGGAACTTTTAGATTTTATTTATATTCTAGATTTGTTTCAATTCTTGTTTTAATTATGTTTCTTGTTCTTGTTCTGCTTATTGTTGCTATAATCGTTTTCTGTTCAACCGGTTCGTAACTAAGGATTATTGTATCACTAGTCCTGTCAAGACTATAACCATTATAATGACTATGTCTTTCAATTAATGAAACTATTTTTTATTCTAAAAAAATCAATATATCAAATATAAAAGTATTTGTATCAAATATCTTTTAATAACCTTATGTATTGAGCATGTGCCTTATAATCTCTTATGTTTCAAAATGTTTAATAGAATATCTAAATTTTTAGTTACAAACATTTATTAGTAAAAGTTAACAAATATATTACACATGATAAGGAAAATAACCGTAAAAAAAATAAGATCGATGAAAAAAGAGAAGAAAAAAGGGGAAAAAGAAAACACAAGAAACTACAATAACAATTAGTTAGCAAGCACGTGTGAGTAAGGAGGGTAAAATACGATTGCTCATTGTGGGGGGGACGCATGTAATTCGGTGTTTACTTCTTTTTACTTCAAATTAAGTTATTCTTATGAATTGATAGACTATTTTATCCATCTTCATCATTAATTTCTTAATAATTCATTAACTTTCACTAAATCATTTCTAAATTTACAATTATATGTTTAAAATAAATTTTTATTTTTTAATTAAATATACGTTTCTTTAGTTTCTATTAGTTTTAATTTATTAATTTTTAAAATTTGCATAGATATAAATTTTTGTTCTTTTTAAAATTTTCATTTTTTTCTTTTAATTTTTATTACTTTTCAAATTAATTTCAATTCGATATTTACTTTTCTTAATTTTCAATACACTATTTAAATTTCATTATCTTCTTTTTCAAATATAAATTCTTTTAAATCTAATTTTTTTCATCCCTTTTTTGCAGATCGGATGAACTCACCACAGATCTTGCGGCAATACTAAAGATAGGGCCGGTGAGACTTCGTTATAGTCAGGTTAGGCACATCCTTCGCCAGCGAAGCTCTATCGGCAAGTCGTGTGTCTGAGTCCGGAGCCGCTCCTTCTGAGAACACGCTACGCTGAACAACTCTGTGTTCACTTCGATAACATGTATCGAGTCCGAGCACCAAGACCAGATCTGGATTCGAGAACGTCGGAATGGTTTTGAGCTTACTAGAATGAGCTTTACAATGTTTTTGAAGACCTAAATATGGGTTTATCTAGCTCGTCAGACCTAAGCCAAAAAGATTCTTTTTCGTTGGATTCGTTGAGCTTGGTAAGATTTGGATCTCAAGCATAATTGAGTTCTTCCACCAGTGTCGTCCACCTCGACCTCGTCGGACAGAGTTCTAGACATGTCATGGTGTTCACTAGAGTTGCAGTCCTCGAGCTCAAGTTCATCTTGAGTGCACATCTGGAGATGAAGAAGCTATTAACATCTAGAGACGAAGAAGCTATGAGTCTTCGAGACAAAAAAGATGGAAAGAAACTGAAAAATAGATTTGGATTAGAAACAGAAAGAATGATAAATTTGGAACACCCTTTTATTTTACTTTTCGATTTTATTATTTTTTATTTATTCATTCTTTTATTTTTATAAATATTTTATTCATTTAATTTAGGGAAAATATCATTCCATTATTTATTATTAAGTAGTGGTAAGATGGTAATTTTTCCTATAAAATACATAAGGTTCAAATGAGTAAGGGCAGAATTATCGTTTCACTCTCCACTAACTAGTACATGGTGTCACATGATTAACGGAATGAAATTTTCCATCCATTTTCGCTAACAAATACATGTAATCAAAAGTTCGGGTGATGCATTGAACATTTTTTTAAACATATGGAACCATAAGGCACATGACCAAAACATAAGGGTACAAAAAAGTACGTATTTATCCTGAATTATTTTAATAAAAAAAATCAGGGGATAATCTCACTTAACTACACCTAAATAGTTGATGTGATCATATAATTGCACCTGCCTAAAAATTCATTTGGCCGATCCCCTAACTTTCCACGATTTAATCGACAAATGACAAAAATTCTCTTGTACACATTTTAAACCTAATTCTTCCTCCACCTTCTTTTACATTTCATATCAACTCCTGCCTCTCCATTTCACTTTTCTCTTCTCCCCCTCTCATTATCTCTCTACAATTATGCCACCATTGCTGCCCAATGGCTTCTCCGTCCTTATCATTAGTGTCGTTGGATTCGTTATAAACGAAAATTAAAGAGTAACGTGAAAGCAATGGAAGGTTTAGGGACCATTCGGGCAAAGTATTAGTAAGGACTAGTTATGTGATAATGAAAAGTGTTCAACTGTAGCTAAGTGTATTATCCCAACATACGGAGAGGCCTTTGGGATTGGGAAAGGGCGGAGATGAACGCCCTGATTGTTGAGTTGGGTTCGGTTTGCCTTAGTAGGTCCAGAGTTGACCAAATCTTTTTGGCATAAGAACAAGGGATCCTTTTCAGTGGCTAAGGGGCCTACCTTCTTTCGAGAAAATGTTGGACATGTTTGTTATGGTTTAAAAGAGTGCGTCTAAAGGTCACCTTGTTGGTATGGTTGGATTTTCATAACATCCATCCGACAACATCTATCTTGGAGTCCCGGTGTTTGAGTATTACGCTGAATCAAGCGTATTGCTCCCTTGTAAATCCAAGATAGAGGATACTTCTCACCTTGTCCGTAATTACTCGTTATCTTGGTTCTTCTAGTGCAAGATTGATTTGTGGTGGCATATCATTTGGGTATGCCGAAGTCAGTTGATGAGGCTCTATTGGTTTGGTCAAGAGAAAGGGGAAAAGGTCAGCGTAATGTGTGTTATGTTACAATATGGTATATTTGGTTTCTTCGTAATGTTTCTCGGTTTAATAGCATTCTTGATTCACATGCTATACTGATTGGAAGGATTCAGAATCATACTTATCTTTTTTGTGGTCTTTGAAGCTATTGAAGGCGAAAATTCCATTCTCGGAGTGGCAGAGGCGTCCTTAGCTTTGTTTAATGTCCAATGCTTGTAAAAAAGTGTATTATTCCAAAAATAAATTATAATGATAACATCATCACCTTCCTCAACCTTCACGCGGATACATTTAAGGCATAACACACGATTGGTGACAAACCATTTGTCATCTTCGATAATATACCAATGAATGACAAAGGTAAAAAAACAGAGGCATCTCATAGGAGCTGGTAAGAAGGTAACTCTGGTTGTGGTTTATCAAGTAGCACCGCATACCGCGGAGTTGGTTGTCAATGTTCCCTCGAGCCAGTTATTGAGTTCAGTGGATCAATTGGCTTTGGACTCTTGTTTCAACATGGGTTTCAAATATTTGGTTAAGGTGACGAAGTTTGATGCCAATGGTGTTGCGCATTCTGAGGAGTAACGTTTTTGAAAGCTTTGGATTGATCGTGTTTAGCTGGCACTGGGTTTTGGCAGGGGTGCTTTTTTGAGCTGTGGTACGGTGGAGGTGTAGTTTTGGTACGTGGTTTTCTAGTGTTGGGTTTAGTGTTTTGTGTGTTCTTTGTTTTGTGCTTAATTTTTTTAGTTTTCTATTGCTCGTTGTTTTTTGTGTGTGTTCCTTTTGGGCTTAGGTACCATTTTGATCTCTAATCATATTGGTTTTTGTGTAGTTCTGAGGTTGATCCCTATTGGTGTATCACCTTTCCTTTTCTTTCCTTCTCGGAGAGAAAGCGATTAATAAATTTTTGGTTATAAAAAAAATAAACCAATGAATGGCACCAACTGGGTGAAGTCGGCTATGTGCATAGCATCGACAAGTAGAACTTCAAAGAAGTCCGTCAGATCTGCGGGAAACACCAAATATGCCTCTCTTGTTCTTCCACGTCGATTCAAACCTCTCCTTGTGCCCTTCAACCGCCAATGGTTCGAGCCGTTTCAGATGGCGATACGCAAAACATTGTCGCATGCTTCAAATCTCCATAAATATTCTAGATCTTGAGACATTTTGGGAAGCAATCACAACCCTTACCCTCAGCCTTGTCCTTGCATCCGCTTCCGAACGAACTCATCGATGTTGAAACCAACCCCGCCTCAGATCTTCTCGGAGAATATCGACCTTAACCTTAACCTTAACCCTCGCCGTAGAATATCCATCTAAACGTAACCTAAAGTGTCTTGCCAAAATTCTCGAATCCAATCACTAGAAAAATAAAGACATGTCGAAGAACCTCAAAACCAAATTTGTTATGTGGCTTACATATGACCTTAAATTTTCTATGCTTTGAATAAAAGTCAGGCTATGTGGCTTACATATGACCTTATTTTTTTTAATTAAATTTAAGAGCATTTGAGTTTTATGAAGCTTAAATATTATCCTTCATAATCATTTAACCAGATTACAAGCTAAAAATGATTTCGCAAAATTTTCATAACGTGAGATTATCCTTAAAAAAACCACATAAAATATATCATTTTTTCAACGGGGAAAGATATATTAAAAGAGAATATTAAGCGGAAATTCCAGAGACATGCCACAAAGAATAGAAATAAAAAACGCGATATATGCTAAAATGCTAATAAAAGTGACTAGGTGTGTCCAACATAGTGTCGTCGAGACAATAATGCTCATCTCAAACTAAATTGCGTGAAATGGGGAATAGACATAACCTGCCATATTTTGAAATGATATAAGTGCAACATGGAGACTGTGCAGACCTTTTTGGTACCAACTATAGGCGTCCGTCTACATGTCTGTAGTTTTTTGTCAGTATGTTTTCTACTCGTAGAGACCATTAGTATAAAGTGCACTACTTGAATGAAGACCCGGGTGTAAGTAAGATTGTTGAACCAAAACTTGAAAGAAACCTGTCATGTGGGAGCTTTGTGGTTTGGTACCACTTAATGAACAATAGGCTGGAAGTTCCCATCGACCACTTATTATTCATGGAAGCCCTCATGGTGCTCAGCGAGGGGCTGAGCAGAGCTCGTTTTTTCCACCATTGTTACCTCGAAATCCATATAAAAGAGTAGTATATAGTAACGAGAGTACCAAGAGCACTGAGTGCACTCATGATTCTTGCTTCTCTCCACCCCTGAAGCTTATATTCATAGCCCTCAACCATCCAAGAGAAGCCGTTAGATAGGCGATTGCCAAAACCCTATCATAGCAAATCTTAGCCGTTATAGGGAACCCATCGTTTCGCTCAATGCATGGAGAGCTACCCCCTTTGAAAGATTAAGAGTCTTGTATCCAATTGGACTCAAACCGTCATCTGTATATGGGTTACGACCATCCTCGAAGTCTTCGTCTTCTCTATCCGTTGTGTCGTTATAATTCACCCTATGAGCTTTAGTCTCACACAATAATATATAGGTTACAAAACGATCACCATTATTAATGGTTACACAAGCGTAGATTCGGTTACAAAACGATCACCATTATTAATGGTTACGCAAGTGGAAATCAGGTTACAAAACGATCACCATTATTATTGTTGAACCATAAGACTTGTTGTGTCTCTAACTTTAGGTGAGAGAGAGACATATGTAATGGACTGAGATGCGGAGTTAATATCAATCCATCGACAACTTAAACGAGTGTTTAAATCAAGCTTACGCTAATAGTAAAGCGGAAAAATGTAGAGATAATAAAACTCAGACATTCATTATTTAAAAGGAAAATTCTACCCAAGATACAAAAAGTTTTGCACCCTATGATTATGCAATATACATAATGCCCAAATGACCTATACAATGTTTGAATAACAAGGAAGAGTCATAGTCGAATAAAGCTAGAAGTCATCAGTTGGATAGTTTATCGAACCCAATCTTCTTTTTGTACATCTAAGTGGAAGATATGAGGATGAGCTCTCCTCGTTCAAGTGAGAGAGTTCTCTTAGAAGATAAGAATAAGAGTTATTCCTCAGGACTCCTATTTTGAATAGGGAACTTCATCTGTTGAGGGGGCGCTTTTAGAAGGTTGTTATGGGGCCTTGGACGACCGTATGGGCTTCAGACGGACAGTCCTATGTACTTGGTCGGTCCCAAGGTTATGCCTCTTTCTCGGGCAGTTGGCTTGGGCTACGGGCGGATGGGCGCTGGACGAGCTGATGGGCGTGAGGCCAGGCCACTTCCTTGGCCGGTGTTGTGGGCTGGCCGAGCTCCACTCGGTCAGACCTTATTTAGAGCAAGAACAACGGGCCGACCCTGAGGCTCGGCTCGCGTTTTTGCGAGCCGCGGGACGCGGGCCGTCCCATTGTGGGACAACTTTTACGCGTCCCACAAAAACGCGGGCCGGGCCGCAGCCCGCGTCCCGTGTCCTCGGCCAGCCACGCGTCCTATTTTTTTTAATACGAAAAATCAGATTTAACTCAATATGATTGGTCCACTCATAATATGAGCCTCACTAGTGAGTCTCACACTAAATCCCCATTGTAAAACACCCACTATTCTGAGTCCCAAGTCCCACTATTTAGTCCAGTCGGCATATAGGACTCGGGATTCACTAAGGACTTTTCCATTGTACATGCTCTTAGCCTGTTGGATCTACGGATGGGCGAGGGGCTTGTTGGTGCGGCTTGGCGGATCGGATGACCCTCTCAGATGCGCACGGATGGAGAGGCTCGAACACGAATGGATGCGTACGCCCTCTGCTTGTGCGCTCTCGGTGGTACCTTGGCAGGGCAGGGGTAACGTCCCGGAGCGAAAAATCTGGAGCTCTTTGTAACGTTACACATAGCCGTTGGTAGGGTATCGGTTTAAATAAGCACAGAATCAGTATTAGCCACGTCTGAAACATTTTCAAAACGAGGACCATCTAAGATCCGCACTTGAGGAGTGGCGCGAAAGTGACCCGAATTAATCGGATCTATGGCGGGAACGGATTCACCTTGGCAATTTCCTAACCCAGAATACGCGATTTCGTCCTGAAAAATCACAAGGAGTTTCTCTCCGTGGGCCTCATTTCGATACACAGTTAATTTTCCCGAGAAACAAACGGAAAAGAGAGAGAAAGAGGATTGGTTAATTTGATGTCAGAACAACTGATTCAAATTTTCTGTTCGTTAAGGTCATATGGAGAACATAACTACCAGACGTTTTGATTTCTTTTGGAGAATATTTCGTTAATGTTTTCCAGGTTCGTGGATGTAGAAATTGCAGAACTCCAAGACGCATAGCTATTCCGAGAATTTACAGAGAAAGAGCTTAAAGACGCTTCAATTCAAGCCCTAGTTGTGTTTCAATCTTAGATGAGCTATCACTGTGATTCAGGTTTCTTCATAACTTTCCTAGGTTTAAACTTCATTTCTGCTTAATTTTCTTCTCTGGCAAGGATTTCCATCACTCGAAACGATACATTATTCTTCGGATCCAAATTGGAGTCTCTGAAGGTACACGGCTTAATCTCAACATAGTATTCGTGTGATTGTTCACTGAGATTGCAGTTTTTGCATTTCATATTTCCAGGCAGCTGTTACTTTTTCGTTTGAATTTGATTATGGGCACATGGTCGGATCATGAGAAGAATGAAGATTAAGCTTAGCTGAATGACATATACTTGCTAGTTTCTTGTTCGCGTTGTTATTTTTTAGGCAGAGATGAATTTGTTAACAAAATGGTTGGCTTGAACAGTAAATAGGGTTTGTCACTTTTATTGAGATAATGTTATCTAACTGGACTTAGTCATAGGAGCCTTTGTTGTGCCTGTATTTTTTTACATTGTACAGTTGTAGAATAGACATAGTTGCTTTGGGTTCAGATATTGGTGTCTAACTTGACTTACCTATGCTAGATTATGTTAAACTATGTACATATAAAAAATTAAAGCGGTAGATGTTATTTAAATGGTGTAAGAACTACATTTTATATTTGGTCCACTGAAATAGATTTGAGAGATTGTCCTATGTTTCCAATCACTGAATTTGTTATATCAAGCGAATGTTTGTGAGATGGAATCATGGAACTGATTTTTTTGGTTGATGTTGTTCTCTTAAGAACTAATGGAAATGTTATGGTTTTTTTTATACAAGCACACTAACCTTTCAATGTGGAAGTTACTGAAGCCACTTCAAAGTTACTCCAGCATAAACTATTCCTTATACCATAGAAACAGACCCCAGAGGAAGAACGCCAAGCTAAACAGAATATCAAAAAGTAGGTATGAAGTTGGTCCATTTCACATTAAAGCAATTGTGAATGCAATTTCTTGGAAATATTTTATGTTTATTAATCTTATTATAGCAACACAATTTTGTATTATCTTAGAAGTTCTTCCATATCTCCCCTCCATTGCATTTATAGCTACATTTTGTCAAACGTTTGATAGAAACCAACGAACTTTGGTCAAAATTTTGCCAGAAAATGATATATGGCTGCAGGTTCAACAAGAGTTGAATGATCTTGCAAATAGACTCTCTGATGGAAGCATTTTTGATACTGAACCAAAAATCTATGGAACTAAGAAGATATCTTTCTAAAGTTGGTTGTAAACAACTTTAGAAACAATTTGAATAAAATTTCCAGCCTGCATTTCAAGTATTTATCTTTGTACAATACACAACAATTCCTGCATACTGTTTGGAAACAATGATTATTGATCGCCCATTTCAAAATGAATCAAATTAGATGGTTGTACAAGATATTATTAGGAAACAGTTCTTCCAAAATTTTCCATTTAAAACTCATTGATGTTTTAGTGATCAGTTCAGTTTTATTTTTGTTCCCCTATTATCTCAGCATGCAAATAATTCAAATGCTTTTTTCTGTAAAGACTCTGCTGGCTGGTCTAAAGATGCATGGCCAAATAATCTAGCATATGGTTGCAATCAGCAGAGACTACATCTTTAACAGAAAAAGCAGTCTTCGAACTGGAGAAGATCTGTGTGCTCCTTGGTGAAAAGTCATGCATCTCGTTGTTCTCTGGACAATGTGGAGGTCCTAGCAGGAATTCTTCAACTTTATGAGGCAAGTTGATTCTTCAAATACAGTTGAAATTACTATACAGTGATTACATAAATATAAATGAAATGCGATAACATATATGTCAATCAATTCCTGTTGTTTTGTATGGTCACAATTTGCTCTGAAAATTAAGGATAAGGTTGTGTTCTGGCAGAGCCGAAGGGCCCATTCTGTGCTAAAGGTGAGACAGTAATGCCAACTGTTTTTAACAGACTCTTGCATGCTAATTCTATTTAGCATGTTTCCTGTGATGTTAAAAAATTCAATGCCCAATCTGCTGTACTGGTTTACTTTTTGATTCTCTTACATGCTAACTGCTTTCTTTTTCTGGTATAATTCAATCTTCTCAGTGAATAAGTACCAATTTTACTTATTTAATTACAAGGTTATTTTCCACGTTCAAGATCCAACTTGTTTTGCTGTCAAAAAAATGAATGGGTAAATGAAAGAAAGGGAAAAGGATTAATAAGTGAATAGAACATCTCTGCAGTCCCACCGATATCAATAAAATTGGTCATAGTCTAGCTAGATTTGCAATATGTATGGTCTACATTCTCTGCATAATGTGTTGGTGAAGCATTTTTATCCTTTACAATCAGTGACAGCAATGTAGATTTGGATCTGCTGTCATTATCTTTCTGTCCCTGCAAAGGTAAAGTGTCAAGCATTGTGAAAATGTTATCAGTTTAAGAAAGTTAATGAACTTAAGGGCACTAGAAATCTACAAGTGTGTTGAACTCGTTTTTTAAAGAATTTCCTAGAAAACATTGATGGCGAGATAAAAAAGACTTACAATTTGATTGAGAGATGTTATGTTGGGAAGACTGGACTGGAGTGCAACAATCCTTGAGGTAGGGGACTTATCCACTTGTATCTGGGTAGAGAATAGAGCAGAGACAGGCCGGTGATCAGAGAACTTACTTTCACTGCGTAAATATGAGAGCTGTTTTACTCCTTTTCCATACCATATTATCCTATCACACCTACAATATTAGAAGACGACCAGCATTAGCAAAATATAAATAATTTAGTCCCCAATACAGTGGAACTAAGTGGCCTTTGAATTTAGGCTATAGATAAAGGGGCTAAATGTCAAATTCAAGCCTAATTGTTTGTGCAATGTGGCCATACTTGATGGCAAGAATCTAGCACTTAGGTTATTTTTTACTATTCATACCATGCTGGGGTCCTTTGCTTCTCTCCTGATCTTCTTGGAAGGCCACCGGAGTAGCGGTTTCCGTTAGATGAAGAGTATTTGTAGGTAGGTGCAAATCCTATATTTTCCTCTCTCCAACCTTGGAATACTCCTCCATCTTCCAGTTCTCTTCGGAGCTGATCGAACTCTGTCAGGGCCTCCCAGTTCTGCTTCCTTACCAGCTGCCTGGCTAAATTGTCTTCTAAATATAATCTATAGTTGAGGTCTCCAAACCAGAATATCCGACTGTTCCACAACATAGTACACTTGATCAATTGAAGATGATTGTAATTGCTTGTAAAATTTAACATTCATATGAACATTAAAAATGCATCAGACAGTCGTCAAAGGAGTGTGTACACAATTTTAGTTTCTTTTGGAACTTGAACTCATTAAAAATATTTATGCAGAATAAGATATGATTTGCTCAGAATTCACCACAGGTAAGAAGAATGCACTATTAAGTTGACAGTTTATAGTATAGGGCTTCATTGATGGCAAAATTGAAATACGAAAACCTTTCTTTTGACTTCAAATTTAAGAATTATGTTGCTTTGGCTTGATGCTTGTCTGCTACTCTATTTTCTTTATAAGAAATTGATGTCAAATTCGTATTCTTGTTAGGGTAGTATCTGTTGGGAGAAATTACTTACTCGTGTCCTAAGATGGTAAGCGGATGATGACTGTCCTCATCCTTGGAGGATCTGGGGAAAGTTGTTCTCCTGAATATCTCCGAGACTTGGTGATTCCTTCTCCCTTCATCACCTTTCTTCTCGCCAGAAGCCAAGTGAGCAGTAACAAAGCAGAAGCTAGTCCCTTCAATGGAAATGCTAACAGAAACTGAACCTTTGTTTCCCAAGTAACCCATGATGCCACAAGCCACAGAACATACTTTTACATTTGAAATGCAGTACTTTCTGAGCAATTCATTCTTCATCCACACACTTATAAAAACTCCAACCATCTTCTTGCTCGCCAGGATCTTGTACTTGCCGTGCCCTTCCTGCCTCTCATGGAGAGTCCTTGACGCCTCGGTGTCACTGCTAGTACTAAACCTTCTCTTGGAGTCTAGATTTTGTGCATAGTGGTAGTTGTCATTTGAGACCTGAGTCTGTGAAGGTGTCAACCAAGGGCACCCATACTTGTCATTTAGAGTCTTTCCTATGAGCAGGTTCCAATTTGTTGCTTCCGTTTGGTCTTCTGCTCCAATAACTGTTCGAGTTTTCAAAGGTACAATCTCCTGGAATCTGCAATACAGTAGAATATTCAGTAGTCAAATAAATTTCTTCTTCTTTTTCATATCTTAGATCAAGAATGGTAATTACATACCCGAGAACATATATGTCTGCTGCTTCCTTGAGATTTAACCATTCATCCAAATCTACAGCCAAGCTTCCTACAGGAGACCTTCCAGCCACATTCCAAGTACCCACAAAAATTCTGAAAGTATGGAGGCAAAGTCACGGTAAAGAAACCACAAGTATAATAGCGTCTCTTCCCTGTTTGGCTGCTCTATTTTCAATTCTCACCTTAATTCATTGGTTGATATGCATGGATCAGCATCAGAAGAACTGACAGGAAGATTAGTATCATCAGTTTCGTCTTCATCTCCATCTGCAACAAAGCCAGGTACGATTTAAAAGCAAAAGGATGAACTAAGGCGTGGAGAGAGAGGCGATGATATCATTAGAAAGAAAACCTGAAAGCTCACTGAGATTGAACCGGTCAGCTCTCTTGTGCTTCCTCTTCAACCATTTTCTAAAACTCTTAGTTTTCAGCCTTCGGGTCTCCTTGAACATGATTCACAAGAAAGATCCACTCCATGCCATAATAACAAAGACTACAAAGCAGATCTGATTCGTATGACTATCACCTCTCCTATCTTCCTCAGGTGAAACTCTTTTACTTTCCGGCATTGGTCCTAGCTAGAGTTCAATCAAATCCTCACAGCAAATTCATAGTTCTGCATATGTTCTTCGTGCCCGTCGAGCCTGTAGGACAGTGATAAGTACAAGAGAAAAATGACAGACCCAGAAAACTAAGACAAACCACAGTTTTAGGAGCGATAACCCCGAGAGGATTCTATTGCATATGTTTTATTAAGTCAAAGGTAGTTGGCCTGAAACTTTCTCCCTCTCTTGCATGAAAAGATAATAAGATATAGACCTCACAAGTCACTTTATCATTTCTCTTATTGATTGGTTAATTATTAGAGTACTGGGCAAGCTGTTTGGTGGTGGTCACGTATGTCTTGTTTAGATCTTGTTCATGGCCACCTATTAATTTAGTCAAACCAACTTTAGTACTTGGCATAGGTGGTCAGTGGGACAGATCATCAGGACATGATGAATTTGCATTACACATTCAACAAAGTTTGTTTTGTCCCCTAATTACAACTACAAGTGTACGTGTTACATATTGCTTGCAAGGTTGGGTATCAGCCACATCTGAGGCCATTATGTATCTTACATTTTTGTAGGAATAGCAAGGTTTTTGAATTATGAAAGGTTAGGTCTGACCCACATCTGATCGTGTTAATTAAAATGTCCATGAGATATTCCCTATCTTTGTTTGTATGCCTAACTGTCTGAGTATATAGATTATGGAAAGATACAAAGTTTAGCAATGAGGGGAAAGAAATAAGAAAAAAGTGGCCTTGTTGATGTACTAAATGTGTTCGCTTTTCTGCATCTGCTCTGTCTAGATATCCTCAGTGTACTTGTTTAGCAATCATCTCTTTCTTACTAATATTTTTCACTGAATAAAAACAGTGTTGGATCATTAGAACTGTCCTCAAGGGAACCAATTGTTAGTACTTAGGTCCAACTATTTCTAAAATATTTTATAGTTCTGACTTCTGAGAATTTTAGGCTTACAGGTTTGCCTGCCGTCCCCAGCAGTCCAAGAGCAAGAATCTGGTGGCAGAGATCATGTGGCTCAAATTAGCAATAATGCAGGCCACGTGTTAGTTGAAACTTCACTCTCAGGCACACAAAGTCACGAAGCACAAGTTGCAATATTGCTCCATAGATTTCTCTTGTTTAGGTTGATATATCTCCATGCCATCTTATGGTAGCTGACCATGAACTTGCTCAGCATGTCAACAAACCTAGGTTTCCAATTTCTTGCATAGGGAAATTGCCTCTATTTGATACGAAATTGGTAGGCCAGTGTTAATGGGTTGTGACATTTGAGTGGGCATTGCAGAATTTGCAGGTATCTTTCAACCTCAACCATAATAGAAACCCAACAGACCTCTTACCTTGCTTATTTATTGGGACCATTATGTCCATGTATTAATTGATGACAAGTAACCTTAACCTTCCCTTTGAATTACAGTTGCACGCTACTGCTTCCCAGTCTATTTTGCCTGAAAGGGTAGTGTTTTTAATTCCCATGTACTGACAACAAACATTGTCAGTTCTTTCCCACCAAATAAATCTAATTTATAAGAAAATTGTCTTTCTCCTGCTGTGTATTTAATGCCTCATATACAGAATACATGTGCGGGTAAACAAGGGCCAAACATGCCTCTAAGAGCATCTCCAACTGTCGGTGTAGAGCTGTGGTAGGCGTGTCATCGCAGGCGTTGTCACGACGTGCTACAACGGCTAATCGTGATAGGTGCCGTGATTTGGAGTACCGTTGCAGGGGGTCGCCTCAGAAAGCTGTCACGACATGACTAGCCAGCGAAGACCCAACTGCTAGTCGGTGGGCCAATCCCACGTCTACGCATGGCAGCTCAGAATAAAAAAAAACAACTTTTTCCTATAAATACACTTTGGCGACGGAAACAAGTGGAGGCGGAACCGGTCGTTGCACCCGCATTAGTTCAGTTTCTTCAAGACTTTGGTGAGCCCCAGGCTAAAATGACTGACCGTCAGGCCGAAATTACTACAACCAAAGCAAAGATGAAGCAAGATGTGCTTCAAATGTTAGTCGAAGTGCAGAGCCAGGACACAACCAATATGACCGCACATGAACAAGATGCTCATGCCGCAATAATAGAGAGCCTAGGGAAACTTATGGAGTCTATTTGAACGTTTGTTGTTATTTGGTTTTTATCGGATTAATAAAAAAATAAAGGGTTAAATATTGAAACTTACCCTTACGTTTTGGTCACGAACACTATACTACCCATGTGTGGAAAATCATATTTGTCATACCTAAACTATTGGGCACGTGATTATATTAGTAAAAACTAAAGAAATGATGTGTAATGACCAATTTTCCCTTCTGATTTTGAATTAATATATCTATATAAGTAGAAATACTAGTTTACCCCTTTGCATCTTTAATTTTTTTAATAATTAATTAATAGATTAATAAAGTCTTAATAATATCATTACTGAGGTGAAATCGGCTACAAACTACTCTTAACCTAAAAACTAGAGAACCAATCCTAGCCACACACACCTAACATCCAACATTCACCATGATGTCACATCATCACCCCAATTTCACCTAAACTCATGCCACTTTCATCCTTTCTCACACAAGCAAGGGCATAATTGTAAAAGCATGGTGCCATGTGGACAAGTGTCCATTTTTTTCTTCACCAATTCACTAATTTAATATTTCCTGATTCGTTTGAACTCCGATTAGCTTCAAACTTGCGCCAATATTTTTATTTTTTAAAGGGCTTTAAATTAAGATCAATCATGAATATATTTTGAAGCACGAAAATAAAAAGGTATATCGGAGTGATAAAAATAATGTTGAGTGTTGATAAATCTTCACTAATAAATGTTTTATATCGAAGGTATCAAACTAGTGCTAAATTTTGATAAAAAACATGTACTGAGGTGATAAAAACCATGATCGATTTTGATAATAAGTGTGATAAACTAGATTTGAGTGTTGATAAAAAACATGTGATGGGGTGATAAAAACGCATGTAATTTAATGATAAACATAGTGTTTAGTGTTGATAAAACTGGTGTTCATAAAAAGCATGTGATGAGATGATAAAAATCATGATCAATTTTGGAGAATGGGGTGATTAAAATCAGTGTAGAGTGTTGATAAAACCAGTGTAAAGTGTTGATAAAACCAGAGCAAAGTGTTGATAAAAATTAGCCAGATATAATTTCTTTAAAAACCAGCCCCAAAATAAAAAAAAATTCGTGCTTCAAAAAAAACATGTGATGGGGGTGATAAAACACACGTAATTGAATGATAAACCTAGTGTTTAGTGTTGATAAAACTAGTGTTCATAAAAAGCACGCGATGAGTTGATAAAATCATGATCAGTTTTGGAAAATGAGGTGATAAAACCAGTGTAAAGTGTTGATAAAGTCAGTGTAAAAGTGTTGATAAATTCAGAGCAAAGTGTTGATAAAAATTACCCAGATTTTTTTAAAAAAAAAAATCAACACCGAATTTTTTTTTCGTGCTTCAAAATATATTCATGACTGATCTTGATTTAAAACCCTTAAAAAACAAAACTAATGGCGCAAGTTTGAAGCCAATCGGAGTTTAAACGAAGCGGGAAAAATTAAATTAGTGAATTGATTAAAAAAAATAATATGATAGTTTTACTAAAAAGCCCTTACCACTTACTAAAAAATGCTGTTTTTTTGCAGTCAACAAGTCAACTACTCAATTGCATCTCATCTCATCCATTTTTAAAATGGATGGCTTAGATTGGTTCTCTAGTTTTTAGGTTAAGACATGGTTTGTATTTGATTTCTCCTCTATCATTACTTATTCAAATAATTTATTATGAATCATTAATTTTTTAATAATTAATTAAAATATTAATAAAGTCAAAATTTATTTTTTATTAATAATTTAATTCCTTAAATAATCAAAACAAAAAATAAAAAAAAATCTTATTTCTTTAATTTTTATTAATTATTTTTCTATTATTAATTTACCTATTATTTAAAGTAATTAACTTTTATTTCCTTAATTTTTAATTAACTTTTTACTGATATATGTATTTTTTTTATAAAAAAGAAAACTTCCTCGTCTTTGAAGAATCATGCAACTTTGGTTTGCTTTCCCCAATTTCATATTCTTTAAGAACTATCCAAACCTAACGCAATTGTTTTCCAAAAATTTCAGATTCAAATCCATTCAAGAAAACCCAACGCAATTGTGTTCCAAAAATTTCAGATTCAAATCCATTCAAGAACAAATAGATGAATACCAATCTGAAGAAGTTAACCCATTCAAGAACATTGTCGGATCGTGGTCGACATTTGAACTCGAGTTCAGATGAGTAGATCTGGAGACATCACTAGGGAGAGAAGAAGCAGAATCTGGGTTTTGGCCTGTGTAGATCTGGAGACCCATCTCCGACCTATGTCGAGGACGAGGACGAGTCCTCAAATCTCCGCCTGAGGACGTCGTCGTGGACGGAGAAGACGAGGACGACCTATCGAATCCTCAGATCTCCGCCTAAGGACGTCGCCGTGGACGGAGAAGACGAGGACGACCTTTTGAATCCTCAGATCTCCGCCTAAGGACGTCGCCGTGGACGGAGAAGACGAGGACGACCTTTCGAGTCCTCAGATATCCGCCTGAGGACGTCGCCGTGGACGGAGAAGACGAGGACGACCTTTCGAGTCCTCAGATGCCGCTGACGTCACCCGTCACCATTCAGCCATGGTCGTCGTGCTCTCTTCGAAAATAAAGTAGATATATGGATGGGCTATGTCAATGTGTTCAGTTACATATATTAGGTTTTAGGTTTTTTTTTTACTAGTTTCTTTTGTAATTAATAATTAATAATTAA
This sequence comes from Erodium maritimum, assembly GCA_963921825.1. Taxonomy (NCBI): domain Eukaryota; kingdom Viridiplantae; phylum Streptophyta; class Magnoliopsida; order Geraniales; family Geraniaceae; genus Erodium; species Erodium maritimum. The sequence goes on along the minus strand of OY997593.1, from coordinate 17,580,256 downwards.
TTATTCAGCTTCTGTATTCTTTAAATGTAAGTGACACGAAAGGGAAATGGGTTAAAAAGGAGATTTCATAATTTAAATGAATGGCAAGGGGTAAAATAGGAAATTTACAATTCACTAACAGTCAAATGAGGTCAAATGACTAACAAAATAGAATATTCCATCCATTTTTGCTAACAAAATCGCGTACCCAATAGTTTAGGTATGGAAAATATGATTTTCCACACCTGGGTAGTATAGTGTTCGTACCAAAATGTAAGGGTAAGTTTCAATATTTAACCCAAAAGTAAATTAAAAATTGAAGTTTTTTTATCGAACTCTCGGTGCCTCGATTTTTATGCATGCACTATATTTTGGGAATAATGTGCGTGAGTCGGCGTGGCCATGCCGACACCCCCTCCTTCCCTCCCTATAAATACCACACCCTCATTTTCACACCCCTCTCCCACAATCTCGCTTACATTCTCTCAAATTATCCTTCGTTTTCTCTTCTTGTGTAATGACTTTGTCTTCTTGGGCAACTGGTCCAGTGTGGTCGATGGAGGAGGAGATGCATTTGGTCCTGACGTGGCTAACCATTGTAGAGCTTGGGGGCAAGTACTGGGAAGAACTCTACCTCGCTTTCCTTGAGAACACAGACAAAGATTGGCCTGAACGGACAAGTAGATGAAGGGTGTGGATAAGCCAAAAGTGCAAGGCCTTCGATGTGATATACCAGGACCGTCTCAAAGATCTTATAAAAGGAGCAATCGATGAGAAAATCTATGCTGCGACTGCGAGCGTGGCCGATTACGAGGGAAAAACAAAAAAATAGACTAAACATGTTGTGTGGGATATGCTCAAACATCAGGCGAAGTGGCGTCTACACATTGGTGCGATTAAAAATTAGGTTAATTATCGTTCATAGTATGTATAATTATCGTATATTTAATTATCGTTCGTAGTATGTATAATTATCGTATATTTAATTATCGTTCGTAGTATATTTAGTTAAAATATGCATTTTAAATTTAGTATGAATAAAATAACTAGTTTAATTTGGGGTGGTTTTGAAAATATGAAAAGTGCGAACAATGGCTCCAAAACAACTACTTGTTGTTTGTTATTGGAGCGTTCGATTCTGGAAGGACCTTGCCATACCCCTCCGATAGACGGCCCAGATAATAGTCCAGGGACACGACACACCAACTCGTGTCCATTGTCACCAAGGGATAGACTATCGAAGGAGGGAGACGTACAATCCCTACGTACTACAACAGTTTGATCTCTCCCTAATGGCGTCGGAGAGACCTAACTTTAAGGAAAAGATCCGATAGAAGTGGTCGAAATCCAGATCGGCCATACAGGTGCACATCCAAGATGCCCTTACAAGGGTTGGGACTTTCATCCTCAACCCCTCAGTCACGAGACTCTTAGTCCCACTAGGATTCGCCTCATTGACCCTCCTAACCCAAAGTTCAATACAAAACTTCTTGCCTAAAGAGCCGATAGAAATATGGAGTTGCAACTTGTGTCCACTCTTTCCAACCCGTCCCCCTAGTGCCTAAGCCGTAGGACCCAGCGAGGTGGTCGCGATACAAAATTCCTATGTAACCAGGGACCACCTCTAGTCGGTACGAGGAATTTGTAAGCCTCAATGACCACATCCACAACCCCGACGACACTCCACCCTCGGAAGGGACCGCCAAATTCTTCCTCCAGGATGTGAGAGTGATCCCCCTCAAGCCCAGAAGAAGAGGACCTTGGACACCAAAACTCTGGCCAAGGACACAACTGCTTCAGAATTCATCGAGACGAGGTCTGCCAAGTAGCCTCGCTAGGGTTTATGAGCGGCCCCACCAGCAATGAGGTGTGTGGAGATGCACACCTCACCCTGCCAAGGTCAGTGCAAGTCTGACCCCTTGGTTCCCCCATTTTCTAGAGTTCTCCCTGAATACATGTTATCCCCTCAAGTGCCCCAATGTTTTACCACATGCATTTTCAGGTCGAGTCAGAAAATGATCATCATCGACAAGTTCTCGTCCACAACAACCAACAAGGCGTTTTCCTCCCAACTATTCTCCCTAGCACAGTCGGACATTTTGCAATAGGTTTAACGTTCGACAGCTACGAGTTTAAACTATGTCTCGCCCTCTTTCATTTCACCATTTAAATATTTCCTTATGCTTGATTCCCACTATTAATAAAAGTCTCATTATGTTAGAAAAATGATAACATTACACACATTTATTCAGTAACACATGTATAAATATTTATTATGTTCAAATTTCTCTTAAATATGTTCGATTATTGTTCGTGAGACGACACTACGTGGTGTCATCTTGGCGTAGTCATTGATTTTTTGAACCACGTAAAATTATAGACTTGGTGTTGATGAAGCTTGTAAGTCGTCTTTAAACACATAGTTGACTTCATATTTATTGGGTTCAACCTCAACTATCACACTTTGCATTACAATGCAAACTTTCATAACTTTGTCGGCGATTCGATATCCCAAAAGTGTTGAGCGTAAAATGATTTTGAAATGCACTTAAATGAGCTTTGAATTCTAGTTCTACATTCTTCCTCGTCCTTTCTTGTGTTCGTGTAAATGTCTTAGAGCAAACACAACGGACCAGCTCTCGGTCCCGACCAGTGCGTTTACGGTCCGCGGGCAGTCTCATTGTGGGACGGTTTTTACGCGGCCCGCGGCCGGCAAACACGCGGGCCGGGCCGCAAGCCTCGGCCCTCGTCCCTCGCTCGCGAGCCGGGCGCGCGCCCCTCGCCCCTCGGCCCTGTCTCGCTCCCGTCCTCTCCCATGGCGACGCGTGGCATGCTGAATCCGACCGTTTGACAACGGTCGGTAACGACTCTTTTTTTTTAAATTAAATTTAATTCATTTTAAACCCTATAAATACCCCAACCCCAACCTCATTTTTTCCACACCCATTCTCCAATTTCACTCTCCCATTCCCACATTCTACTCTCTCATTTCAAATATTCTCGTGAAAAATGTCGGGCGACGCAGGGTCCTGTGCACAATCAGCTGGTGACGAATTCAGCCCCGATGAACTAGCAAGGAATTTTGAAGACATTCTAGCGGACCCTCGTGACAACTCCGCTTTCACGCCATACTCGCAACCGGGTTCAAGCTCAGGTAAGTGCAAACTAATTTTTTGTTTATTGTATTTTTTAATTCATGTATTGTATTTATTTAATGTATTTATTGAAAAATTTAATTATTTTATTGTATTTTTTAATTCATGTATTGTATTTTTTTTTAATTCATTTATTGTATTAATTTATTGTTTAGGGCAATTCCGTCCACAACAATTCCAAATGGCGCCAGGGTTGCAGATGCCACAATTTGGAATGAACCCACAAGGGTTCCAGCTTCCACCCCAATTCTAAAACTATCCCGAGCACCTACTACCCGACGTAGTCGTCCCCCGACCATCCTTTGTCGGACCTTCCCAACGACAACGACGACCGGATGTCGACCCAACATGGGATGATTCTTGAGCATGTATTTTTTTGTGGGTTGTATTAAAAGGGGATCAATAATGTTAATTTTTATTCGTGTTAAATTTATTTATTATTATTTTATTGTCATTAATTATTATTTTTCACATTTGTTTATATTTTATATAATTTAAACGGTTTCTGATAAAGAATTAAATAAAACAGCAAAATATCAATCAATAACAACTCAGCATCCAGTCAGCACAAGGACCTCAGCCCCAGGGCCTCACTCAGGGTCTCTCATGGCAAAACACCCACTATTCTGAGACCCTAAAACCTCACTTTTGTCCAGTCAGCACAAGGGACTCAGGGCCAAGACCTCACCCAGGGCATTTCCATTGTACATGCTCTTATGCTTGTTGCTCCTTGGTCATCGTATTGTTTTCATAAATACAATATAATTTGTATGTATCCTATCTATTAAATAATATGGATAACTCTGAATCCAAACGGTGTGGGAAAGATGTATTTCACGTCCTAATTGTGACTTACCTTTTGTCACACGTCCTATACCAAAGGTGGTGTCATTTTACAAAACATGAAAATTGACACAAAAAAAGTGGTATAACGTTCGCATCCGATGATTTTTCCTCTTAATTTTTGTATAATTTGCGTTTATCAGTGCACTACAAGAGATAGGTGGTATAAATTTACCAAAAAAAAACACTTTTTTGTGTTATTTTTCATGTTTTGTAAAAAAAAACCACCTTTTGTATAGGACATGTGACAAAAATTGATCTTTAGTATATGACATGTAACAAAAGGTCAGTCACAATTAAGATATGAAATACACATTTCCCACACCGTTTGGATTTGGAGTTATCCCTAAATAATAATGAAAGGTATACTTCCTACCTCCGATTGCTTAACGATTAAGGAGGGGTATTCTGAAATATGCTTGTGAAAAAAAATGATTGGTTTATGGTATTTATATCATTGTTTGACCGAGCTACACTAAAGAAGACATTTCATATCCATGTATCTTGTGATGTCATGTTTGGCTCATGCTTAACATTGGGATTGTATTGTATTCTCCATATGACAAGACAATTTTTTTCATTGTCAATAATGCATGTAATCAATACTGTCACACCCATGGAAAGTCGTGATACTCACGATCGCTGGTAATGGTTCAATATCAATTGCTTTTGGCCTTCTAAGATATTGTTCACCAAAACAATCGATTACTCCTTGACAAAATTTTCGAATGTGCCTTTACCATTTGCCTGTAAACAACCAGTAACAAACATTAATATTTGTACATTTATATAATGGACAGAAACTTTGACAGTCGACAAGACGATTACACTGACGTTCGGAATCGGTGAAAGCATGTTTCTTCTGCATTCTACACTTGTCGTCAGCTCCAACCGGTGTTTTCCCCCTCAATTCTTCGTTAGTGTGCTCAATTATAACATTTTATGGTTAAAAAAACCCTATTCTCTCTCTGACTTGAAAACCGCGTCTGCCTTCAAGCCAAGCAGCCCGCCACCCCCCTCCCTTGCCGGTAATGGCCACGGCCACCATGGTTGTGGTGGTTGCCGACGAGGACCCTTAGATCCAAGCTCCTCTTCCTCTTCCTTTCTTTTCGCCCTCTTCTGTGCTTCAAACCCCATTTTCTTCTTTCACCATCGCCGGACCGCTTCTTTCTCCGGCACTTTCAGCACAGGCCTCGGTTCTCGACGGCTTTTGGCGGGGGTTCTCTTCTTCGTGTTCAACTGACAGATATGAGATTTGGGCGCCGGCTTGCCGGCTGTTCTGCGTTTTTGGTCGGTCGGCCTGTTGTCTCCCCTCTCCGGCCGGTGTTGTTTGCTCCGTTCACTGCCTCAACCTCTTCTTCCCGGTATGATCGCCGGCTTTGTGCAGCTTCTCCGGTCCTCGCGTTCGTGTGGCGGCTTGGGTGCGGTTCGTCGGTGGCGGTTCGGGTGCGGGTTGTGGTCCGGGTAGGGTTTGGTCCGGATCTGGGTCGGGTCAGTTTGGCCCGAATCTGGTTTTGGGCCTGCCCTGCCTAGGACCAGATCGGCCTGGTCAGTTTGAGCTGATGCTTTGGCCTGATCTGGCCAGGTTTGGTCTGGTCCGCAGGCTCTTTGTGGCTGACCCGTGCTTTTGCGGGGTCTCGGTTCTGGAGTTCTTGGTCGTGGTTGGTGTTTTTGACCTCACCGGAGGTAGCCGATGTTTGACAGAAAGGCAAGCCTGGTGTTCGGTAGAAATACCGGGTCCCCTACAGGTGATTCTCGGTGTTGACCGGTTTCGTGTCGAGGGGCGGCACGGGTGCATGCCATGATGGTCATTTCTGAAGTTGTCTACTTCCTTTTTTTTTTCTTGGTTAACTAAGCCTCTCCTATTCGTGCATGCTTACTTTAGTAATTGGTTTCGCTTCATCTCGACCGGTGGTGGGTCGAGCTCGTCGGTTAAAGGCGTTGACCACCGACGAGTTTCATGGGTGTTGTTCGCCCCTCAGAAGCCATCTGCTAGGGTTTTTATGGTAATTCGGATCTGTCTCATCCGTTAGTGGTGTTGGCCGCCGACATTATAATTGTTGTCCTTAGATGGGCAGCTCTATAGAGATAGGAGTTGGTTCAGCAAATCAAGGATAGGGTTTGGATTTTCGGCGGTGAGGTTAGACAGTTGGATTTTACTCCCCACAGGGCTTCATGGTGGTCACATTTGGGTACTCAATGCCCGTTTTTCAAATTCAGAGCTTCATGGTAGCTATATCCGGATTTCATATCCTTCTTTGTTTTTGGGAGTATTTCAACTGTGTTCGGTATATCAGGGCTTCATGGTAGTTAAACCTAGTTTTTAGAACTTGTTCATCAATGATTCAGTTTCAGTAGGCTGCATCTTATCTTTCATTTGGTTTGTTTTTTTGGTTGAATCTGTAGCTGGATTCATGTTGTAATCTCTTTCTCCTCGTGAGAGGTTCTTTTAATATATGTCTTGCTGATCAAAAAAAAATCTTCGTTATTGCTTGTATAGATTTGAATGGCGCCTTATTATTTTCTAAAAATTTTGAAAAATATAATTATAGATCTATCAAATCTCACCCTTGCCATTTGCAAATATAAGAAATTCATGGGCCGGGTTTAACGGCTAAACTGGAGGACCACACCTGAACTTGACATAATGAAAGCCTAAATTTGACTGTACACTGGGTGTAAATAATTTACAAAGTGGATTGGCCCATACTATGTTGAGTTGGACTCGGCCAGTCAGGACTCGGTACAAAGAGCTTAGCCCATCCCAAGTAACACTAAACTAATAGTCTTCTCAAAATAAGCCTCATTTGTATTTTACTTAGTTATTTAAATCATTTATACATTCGTTGTAATAATTTGAGTAGTGATATATAAGAGTGTATTGAAATGGGGAAAATCAAAAACAAAAATTTGAATACTCAAGTTATGCAAATACTCAAATCCAACCCTTAGTTTTAAGATCTTTTATTTTTTTCGTTCGAAGCTTCATGGTTGGAAAATTAGGATATTAGACTTCTCTTACTGTTTTTTCATGCGCTCCAAGTTTGTAAATTCTAGTTAGTAGACCTTGTTTTTCTTGTTTGTACCCTTGTCGGGTTGTTATCTGTAGGTCTGTTGTAGACCAGTTTATTGTTGTTTCCTCTGGTTAGGATTGTAATGAGGTTGAACTGTCATGTTAGTGCTGAGTATATTCAGCTTCTGTAACTAGAAGTTTGATGCTTTCATTCCCCTTTCCAATCTTTAAAATGAAGTTCATAAAATTTTTTTGCTGATTAAAAAAATCCAACTTTTAATGGATGGAATAAACTTTTTTTTACATTTTAATTGATAGTATAACTTTAGATCTCTAAGGAAGAAGCATATGGTTGGACTAATTTTTCTCCGCAGATTAACATGATTTTACAGGATTTATTGAAAAATAGATTTATCAAGCTACTGAGTTATGAATTGTAAGACTAGTTCACGATTGAGTAGAAAGGAACTGTTACCGGTTAGTAGAAAGAAGCTAGGATTATGTGGAGACCACATTATAAGTAGTTAGATAGTTGTAAATTAAAAATAAGACAACTCATGTAGCTATCAAATAACAAAATTTGACATTAAAATTCCCAAAGAAAGACAAAGGAGAGTTGAAAATCAGCCATGAACTTGCAACAAGTGGAGGTGAACATGTTTAGAAAGTTGAATGTTGTCTCTCTTGTGATTTGATCTGCCATTGATGGCATCTGAAACCAGGTGCTGCCTAAACATCATGATGAAAGCCTCTGCTCTCTCGTTCACTTCTTCCTTTGACAGCCGAGGACCCTCGTCTCCTTCACATTCATCCAAACTTGTTCCATCTCTGACCATGGCCTTCACACAGTCCTTGTCGTCTTCTCCATGATTCCCTGCCAGTACCACCTCACTTTCGATTTCAAACCACTTGCACTGTTCCTTCTTCTTGGTCTTTTCTTTGGCTGCTGAAACATCTTTACTATCACCTTCATGATTCTGTTCACTGCTCGAATTGGTCTTGTTCTTGTTGTTGTTGTTGCGTACAGAGGAGAAGACAATGGCCAAGAGGAGGAGATTGAGGAAGAGAAACACCCAGATCCGCCACTGCTCCACCACGAAGACGGCCAATCCGGCTCGCTTGAGGTACGCCATTACTAGAGCCGTCCCTGCCGTGAACAATATTGTGTTGACATAATCATCTCCATGCTCTGCTTCTTTTGCTCCTCCTCTCTGCTCACTCATTTTCTCTACAACTGTGGTGTGACTAATTGTGAGATGAGGTCAGTCCCTTGGAGCATAGTTATATAGTAGAATGGCAAGGGTAAGTGCCCATGAAGTTGGGTATAATCACGGAAATGGGTGTTATTGGATTTAATGATAGGAGGAAGTGACTGGTCATTGAACCAAAGGGGAGACAAGCAGACATACTGACCAAAAGCTGCCTCTCTTCTCCAAGAACAAGAAAAAACAAAAACAGAAAAGGCTGCATTTTTTTAATCATGTGAAGATACAAGATTAAGAAAAATCAAAGTTCAAAAAATTGTTAGGCGTTCGTAAGACGGTTAGGATTTTTGAAATTTTTTTTTTGATTAAAAAGATGTAATTTTATTAATAAGAAATTATAACATGGACGTGTATCAAAAAATAGACTCTCTGACCACTAGAGAAGAACATACAAAGAACACATTGTTTGCAACTTTTTTGAAAAATATAACAATCATATACGGTTTTGAAAATAGTAAAGATACTGGCAGTAGCAGTCTCCGAGATGCCATCAAGGCCGCCATAAAGACATGAAAGAGTGGTAGGGGTGAGAAAATGATACTGGAAGTCCCGACCCAACCCATAGACCAGGACTACATCAGTAAAAGGAGGTAAGGCCTATACCAGGGACCCGTCCAAAACCGGTCCCTGAGGCCTTGAGTGCCTAACATTCCTCCTGACGAGGCTGCTTACCAACCCTCGCCTGTCGTCCCTGGGTGCATCTACAGCAGTTCGCTTGACTGCCCCAGTAGAGGAAACTCCAATGTCTTCATGCCCACTAGAAATGGGTGTTGGAACTTCAGCGCCCGTAGAAATAGGCGCTGAAATTTTAGTGTCCCGGCTACCAGAGAGCTGGCGGACACCAAGTTCTTCCAACCTTGATCGACAGTCCCGGGATGGGCGTTGCCTCGACCCCCTGTAGGATTTGATATAGTGCTCGGAGAAACCTACGGGGCCTTCCCGAGAGACGGGGTGCCCTTAGATACAGTGCTTGGGGAAACTCGCCCAAAGCCAGGGGGTACTGTCAGTTTCGGCTCCTCCCAGTCCGTCGCGTACGGCCTACCCTGCTTGCCCTTCTGGTACTCCAAGAGAGAGGTCCCAAACTTCATATCACCTCGGACCTCCAGCTTGCAATCCTGCACGATATGCCCCATCCACTCACAATTGTAGCAGAAACTTGACTGTCACGCCCCAAATCCGGTTCTTGCCCGGACCCGAGGCATGACTAGTAATAAAAGATTAAAAAGATGATAATTCAACATTTAGTTCCTGAAAATCTCCAATAAGAAAAACGAATCCGCAAACTCAGTTTAAAACACAAATAACCCTCCAGGGGTGTAATAATAATCCTGCACAAGGTTTGTTCAAAACAGTAAAGTGATAAGAACGAAGTCTCTACAATGCACCCACACCGAGAAGCTCCCGAGCTTCTACTCCTCAATCAAGCCTGTAAACACAACAGTAAATTTGCAGGGGTGAGCTTGCGCTCAGTAGGGAAACACATAACAGGTGGAACTTAACTCAATGAAGTCAGCAGCAAGTCAACGAGATAGATCTTAACAAACACAAGTAATAGGTAACCAAACCAATGCTGTGGCACATGAAGTCTCCACCCTCCGATCCACATATGATGTGTCCTCTCGGATTTTCCCTCCAATCCAGAGGAGACGCATATCATTGAGACTATCGGAAACACCCTTCAGGGCACATATCGTCGGAAGTCTCAGAAACGTCTCCAAAGGATTTTAGGTCCTCGGGAACCAAGGTACTACTCCCATAGGAAGCGTACAATTGGGCAATTCGATAATAAACAGTTCATAATTGAATAACGCACTCAAACCGAAACACGAAATAATCCAATCCCAACAACCACCAAGTCATTAACACGCATAACTCACACATCACCAATTCACCACAACGCACAGTACACGAATCACATAACCACAGTACACCAATCACACACTCACAACTTACCATTCACTTACCAGTCTCGAACCAACGGGGCATCGATCACCTGATTGCACCGCTCGGTACAACCAGTCATACTCGATGCTCCAAGCAACCATTTAAGTAAATCAAGTAATCATTCGAATACAATCAACGATCAAGTACGAGTTTAATCAACCACTCATAAAAACCTTCAAAAGAGCATTCACACATGCAATTCAACTAGTTCCGTTAGACTCTTTAGCCTATCCACTAAGCAACCAACAACCAAGCATGTGATCCTAACACGCAACTAATCCGAGGGCTTTGCCAAGGCTCCTCTACCAGACAAACAATTCCCAAGTATTGAAAGCGAATTATACTAGTGATTGGCATCCTAATCGTTCACAACTAGACACTTCCGGTTATTAGTAATTAAAAGACAATTATGCTAGTTATTCGCATCCTATAGGCATTTCTAGGACCTTTTCGATTTTATTAGCCTAACATGCATACTAAGCATTTAAACGAGAGGTTAAGACTTTCCCTACCTCGAGGTCTTCCTCTCAACACTCTGACGATAAGCCCGGTGGTCACCACTCCGTTCTTCACTCGGGTCCCGGCGTGATAAAAGCTCCTCTAACTTGTGTCCACGTTCTTCCTTCTTTCCTAGCTTGGTTCCAAGGTTTTGAACCACCAAAAGACCACAAATTAGTTTCCTCAACCAAGTGTTCTTCTCCTCAAAACACACAACAATGTTCAGAAATGGATCAAGGTTTGAAGAGGAAATGTGGGAAACAAATTGAGCTAAAAGGAAGGGTTTTGGGATCTGGGGATCTGATCCGGAATGCCATACGGACCGTGTGGCTTGCCGTGCCGGAACATGGCACGGACCATGTCACAGGCCGGCCCAGAATCCAGCACGGAACGCGTCACAGACCGGCCTGGAGAGCGACACGGACCGTATCAGGTTCCGTGCCGGACTCCCGCCTGTCCCGTGCCGTGTGCCGTGCCGGTACCAGGCCCGGTCCGTGCGGCATGCCGTGCCGGTACCTGGCCCGGTCCGGGTCAGGTTCCGTATCAGACCTGACCAGTTCCTTCCCCTTTCTTCCCCAACTCGAATTTCACGAAAATCTCAACACAAACTCCATTTCTAAACTCTCCTAGCTCCAAAATAATCAACCAAAGATGCCCAGCAACTACACCCTCAATGGGTTCATCAAACTTCAACCAAAACTCAATCCAACAACCTACTTCACTACTTCTTCTCCAAGCAATCAATCAAATAAGCAAGTTCTTCAACTTTTAAGCCAAAACCCACAAAACCCAAAGATTGGAAGTGGAAGAAATGGAGAGTTGAGAGTATCCTTACCTCTAGATAGTTGAGATGGAGAAGATGAAGTGAAAATGAAGGCAAAAGGACCAAGAACAAGCTCCAAAATCCAAGCTTTCTTCTCTATCTTCTTCCTCAAGAAAGTGAACTCCTCCTCTCCTCTCTACTAGTGATTTTCGGCTACAACAAGAGGAAATAGGCTGAATTGTTGCTCTCTTTCCTTTAAATGACCTAAAATGTCAATTTACTCAAAAGCCCTTAAGGTCTTATCCCTTTAAAGGCAACCTATGAGGGTATGAGGGTCATTTGAAATCCCTACTCTCATCCTCCAAGCCAAGCATGACAAGTGTCATGTGAGGTCACTCCTACTTAATAATTTTCCAGCTTTCCAAGATTTACCGACAAATAACCGATAGTAAGCCCGAGTTTGACCAACAGTTGACTTTAACAATATTACAGTCAAACTGAAGGAAACGACCCAACTAAGCTAACCGTGCTAATGGCTAAGCTTTTTGGGCCCCGGAAAGGTCCCGACTGACTTTCCGAGTCACCGGTTGACTTTTCCCGCCGAAAGTCAAACTTAGCTAGGATTCACCGGTTCTACCGGGATCGACCGGGGGCGGGTCTTACATTGACAGCTTGGAATAAATGAGCTGAACCCTGACAAAGTCCGGGAAATCCTTAAACCGAAGCATCAGTCCCCTTTGAGAGGTCGGTCAATGAGATGCCAGTACTGTATCTGTACTGTACCACCTCAACACATGCCCTATTGATCGCCCGACACGTCCACACAGGCCCCCAAGGTATCCCCAATCATTTGGCCCGTCGTCTTTATTCGGACCAAGGGACAGGCCTCAAACGTGAACCCATAGTTGAATGTGGTCCAACATGAGGGGATCCCGAGCACAAGGGCTGAAGTCTCCCAATAGCAGTGGGTGTCCATCAAATCACCATGGCTCATTGGCCGTAACCTAAGCCCTAGCCTCCTCTGTCCGGAAATAGATACCAAATATACTCGGGCCCAGTTCCTTGACGACCAAGCCATCTGCCGCTCGGCCCCAGGCGGTGGTGATGATGTTGTAGGAGCGTCTCCTTCTGCGGTGCCTTGTTCGACCACAATCGCCCCGCCATTCCCACTTTTGTCGGTCAATAATTACAGAGTTAGCCGAGAATAAGGGACAACTACCTCGACTTCCTCGTCATCCTCAATGGAACACGAAGAGACACCATCTTGGAGATCCGCCAGCGAGGCCTATAGGTCCATGCCATTTGCAACAAGAGGAGACGGAGGTTCTTCCAACGATAGGGGGAGTCGTCCGGTCACGAGCCATGCTTTGCGGGACAGTATAGTAGGACGGAATCAAAAGGATTATGTCCCAATGAGGGAAACAACGAACTAGACCTAGAGCATTCGCCGTATTTTGAGGGAGGTCCGCCACCAGTGCCTCCCAAGGATCATCAACGACTGAGTCTGTCATCAGTTATTTTCCTTTTGCTGGGTCCCGTGGAAGCGGGGGATAAAGGGAAAGCGATGGAGTATTAGAGACGGTGGACTGAGAATCAACAACAACCATGGACGGTGGAGCTGTGGGCAGCGGTGAGGCACGTGGGGTCGAAACCACTGCCCCAGGTTTCACCGGGCGTCCTCGACGCGGCTTTGTCGACGGCAACGGGTGAGAGACCCCAACGAAGAAGGGAACCACGGCCAAAGACGAGGTTGTAAGAGGAGTATGGGTGATGGGCATGAAGGGAGTTGTAGACAACAACTTTGGTGTGGAGAATGGTGTGCTTCGGTTTCCTCCTTCGTCGAGGATTTGAAACTAGAGGGTGTGTCGACGACGGGAGTAGAGGGGTAGGAAGCCATAATCGTAGAGGCGGCTTAGGCTAGAGTTTAGTCTCAAGTATCAAGAGAGTTTTTTTTTTGGTCAGATCAGTCCATCTCTAATAACTAATCCTAAGAATATGTTTGGAGTTAAGAAATTAATCGAAGACTAAACGGAGATTAGTCAGATTTTTATTTTCTATTTTTAATAGATATATTAATATTTATATAAACAAAATATGAATTTTATTATATTAAAAATGGTAACAATTATTTAAAATACCTAAAGAAATATCACCAAATAACTCAAAAGTACAATCCTTAATATCAATAACACCAAACAACTATGCACACCTATCTAATAATTTTAATTTAGTCACTATATTATAGAAAATTATTTTAGCTGTTTAATAGGTTAAATATAAAATAGAACCTAGACAATGTTCGGTCGAAATTTTTAGAACACCAGAAAAAATAAATCATCATCAATTTGAACATAACTGCGAAGATCATTATTTAGTTGATGAATCATTTACCGGGCTTGGCGTGCAAGCGTGCGCCTTCCACGCCACTTTATCTCGTATCATTGCTTTGGTATTACTACTAAATTACTAATACTAGTTTACTGGTAACTACAAAGAGTGTGTTGGAGGTTTCAAAGATAAGTTTCCTTTCTTCCTTTAGTATCACTTCACACGTTTTCACTCAAACTATACATAATTTCAAAATTTGTTTATATGCTATCTTGATTTTCTAATAATAACATGTTATATTCATTTCTGTTAATTTTTAGACTAAAGTGTGGTTATGTGCAAGCCATGTGCTTGATAATTTTTTTAAAAAGCTAAACTACCTTTCTCATTATACTAGCCTTGATTTCTGCATAGATTTTTAGATCCAATCAAACCTTTCTCTTAAACTCCTTCATTTCTCCTACCATTTCTGTTTGATCTACAACAACTTCAACTCATGACGATGGCGGATTTGGACATCGTGGTTTCTACACAGTATGGTCATCGTGGCTTCTTGTTAGATCTGGAATGTGGTGACTGGCTTCTTTATGGAACGACGATGACAAACGATGATGGGTTTTCTTCTTGCTAGAAGAGATGGACTAGTGATGGGATTTTGTTGAATCAAAAATATACGATGAAACACGAGTTTCCGCATTCATAACTAAAAGTCATAATAAAAATCGTATTTGTGTGGAGAAAAATACAAACTACATGTACAGTCATATTTATTTTGTATATGATTGATATAAAACAAGAATAAGGAAATATAAAAAGACAGAGCAATAACTGACTAAGCTATTGCAATCATTTGATTGTTCTCGAATGTTGCTTAAAAAATAGACAGAATGAAACATGAGTGCCATGGTGGTTGGAAACTAGAATATTTCATGTTCTGCAGCACGGTAGACAATTAATTTAATAAGAGGAACTTCGAATCAGGCTCCATAAAATACTTCATAAACAGTCTGTATAGGTTATTGTTAGGAGGGCATGAGCAAGTAGGTCTTACTTTAGGGGAAGAATTAGCATAAAACTTAAATTATTGACTTTTTAGGTTGTGATTTAAACCAAACTTAACATTTTTGGTGATTCTATACAGTGTACACTCTTATTTTTCAAGTGGTACTACTTCTTGTAGCGTCAACTTTATAGAATACATTTTTTTATAGGCTATAGAATACAAATTTAATGGGATAAAATTCATACAGTTGAGATTTTAGTCCGGATCGCATCGAGGATACGTGTACCGATATTCTAAGTTATGCAACAAACTCTTATCGTGCAAGCTAGGAGAACAACGATACATAAATAGATAAGACCAATAAATTAGGAACAAGAATCTAAACACACTTTCGAGTAGTGGTCTTGGCATGCTGAGGTAGATTGTGATACCTCTCCCCAAGGAATATGACCTGACCAAATTGTCCCACAATCAGACCGAGAAGGCAATCCCCTTACTCTTTGGGCCATGCAAATGCTAATCATGGCTCCCGACGAGGTTGTTTTGCAGCCTATGTCGATATTCAAGAGGATGGGGAGTGAAGATTGTTCTTTGCATTCGGTTCAACATGCAGGATTTCGAAGACCCTCTTCTTTTTAGTCAGTATTTTAGTACTATCGTCGTCTTGGCCTTCTCCCTTGATAGTTTATTGCATTCTTGAATCACCCCCCCCACCCCACGGGGGTGGGGGGGGGGGGGGGGGGGGGGGGGGGGGGGGGGGGGTGGGGGGTAGGAGGTCATAAGTGATGGTCCCTTAGTCTTGTTTTGATTTGGGGATTCCTTTCGGATCCTATGATGAGTATCCTCACACTTGAGGCAGGGCAGTTGTGTAGATATAAGTATAGACGGCTCTGGGGTGGTATCGCTGGTAGTGGTGGTGACTTGTTGAGAACCCAACGTGTTGGGATGTGCATAGATTGTGGTAGTAGGGGACCAAGACTTTGGATGGAGCACTCATGGTGATGGCAAAGCGTCTAAAACTACTTCCAAGGTTTCCAAACTAAACGACTGACCTAGTTTACACAAGACTGTAGGTCGAGCAAGTATCGGGGACGGGTTAGACACAACCGGTCCATTCCCTTCCTTCTTGTCCCAATGGGAGAGACATGCCGAAACATTAGGCAAGACTATAAGTCTAGATTCTGACGACTTCAGTTTGGAGAGTCCGAACCTCGTACAAGAGACAATAAGTAGAGGGGGCACGAAATCTCTCTCCTGAGAGCTCCTCGTAGGTGTAGGGGTTAGGTTCACATTGAGAGGAGAATCATCCCCTTTTGTCTGCATGAGGGTGGATGGTGGGGTTTCGGTTGGTTTGCCTCCCAATCCATTCAGAGGCATCCCTCCGTTTGTAGACTTGTCGGAAACCGGACGGAATCAATGAAACGTATTGCGTGTCGTTCCACTCCCGATATGGTTGCCATGCAGGACCGGTTGGAGTGTTTTAGGCACTCACAGCGGTAGCAGAAGTCCGATGACTTCTCGTACTGCAATCGAACGGTAATAGGCTCCTTGAACCCTTCAAACCGGAGCTGAAGATGGCGATAGAGCGGCCTTGTAACGTAGAGCTTGAACCGAAGCTAGAGATAGTCGTCCCATCCCTATCTTCGGGCTTGGATCCCTGTCAAACTTTTGTTCCCAGATTGAAGTGCATATTGAAGATTCCATAACTGCTTTGGTGTGTCCATGCTTCTGATTGTCCAAAACAGTATCACACCACCATATGAATTGGACGAGTTTTTGCCTCATACGTTTTCACTTTCCATAGACATTGTTTTGACTTTCTGAATGCGACGCTGTTCTCACTAGAGTCCAATCGATGTGTCCTTAAGGTACGATGGAATCCACGAGTGCCGAAGGTTATACATACCCATGAGCCACTTGTTTCTCTTTTGAACCCAATCTGCAAGAATGGTGTGTCAGAATGTTCCCTAGCGATTCTTGAGAAGGAAAAAAGAACAAGATGGTTTGGTCTATGAGGGTTGGATAATCAAGTCCCGAATGTCCAACGTCGCTACAAACAATCCATAAAGGGATTTGGGCCTGAGTTTCTTAATTATCAGAGTGGAGGCGCCGACCAAGGAAAACCAGTTCGTGGTGTCGTCCTAAGACCGAGCCAGCCAGAACCTCGATTATTCTGGCATCGTTGTCCATAAAACGGCTGGAGGTTCGCCAATGGAGGCCGAAATCATTGTGGTTGGAGGGCCTCAGTAGTCGTCGGAAGAGAAATGACGACCGCGGGGGTGAGGCTAAGGTGGAGCTAGCGATGGGAGGCAAGGTCTAGCTCCCAAAATCGATTTAGATGACCAAGAAGAGATCAGGAAGAAATGGGGGAGACAGAGGCATGGGTAAGATTGGAGAGGGGATGATCATTGACCGGAAGGGAATGAGAGAGATGGTAATAGAAGCTCTACTGTCACTTTCTTGAGAAGAGAGAAAGAAAGAAATGATATGAGAAATACAGAACACACGGGAGAGACTCGGAACAACAAAGTATTTTGTATTCTTAACGATTGATATAAAGACGGATTTTTGAAATATTATTGGCTTGTTAGGTTTGTGACATTAAGCTGGTTTTTAAGTTTCTTCACGATAATCCTTTTAATCGATCAAACATTTGTAGCAAATATAATAACTCTTTCATTCATTCATATTACAATCAACTAATGCAACTTTAACTCTGTTGGATTAAATTCAGTCTTGTAAGGGGACAAAATATTTTTTAATTAGTTGTAATTATTAGAGAAGTTTCCCAACATTATGCAATATACACTTTTGTTTGTAGGACTAAGTTTGGGGATAGGATAAGAGTGAAGTGGATCGATACTGTTAAGCGGGTCACGAGTAGCATGCTTTTGATGGAACAGTTGGTTGCAGAGTATTGCCGGCTGTCAAGGGCACGCCGTTCCTTCAAAACTTGACACCACATGTTTAAGTCTAACCAGCCTGAATCATTCTTTTTGCTCTATTTCAAATTCTCGGGGGCAATTTAGTCTATTTCATCGCCACGTCACTGTTATGATGTAACCTTTGTTCAACTTTAAGTCCGTATCTATTCGAGTCGGTGGAGAATGATGCAACATGAGATTTTCTCCTTTTTATTACCTCATGCTTTTCCAATTTTCCCAACAAAAGAAGTGTCACTTTTTGTTACTTTGCTTCGTGACTTCCCAATTTTCTTAAAGGAAAAAAGGTTTTCAGTTAACAGTTGTTTTACACTACCAGGAATAATGAGTCTGTTTCAATAAAGTGGAAACGTGAAGGAAAAAAAGGTGCCATCCTTTAGTCATGGATTTTCCTGTAATTCACTTTTCGAGCATCCACAACCATAGGTGGTAAGGCGCTGGCGTGGAGAAAACGCTGACGAGAAAATAGTTGGGAGCTGGCGGGAAGCAGGCGGGGAATTCGTTAGCGGGGAGTGCTGGCTGGGAGCTTAAGGCCGACACTTATCGCTGGCGGGGAGCAAAAATGTGAAGGAAATGGTTATCATAAAGCCAACCAAAATGGCTACCATTGTAGAGTGCTGACTGAGAGTGCTAGCTGTAAGCCAAAAAAAAATATTTTTTATTGTCCCCGCCAGCGCCATCTCGCCAGATGCCGGCGAGATGGTTGTGGATGCTCTAATATTTTAACAATCAACACTCTTGAGGAGATCCACACCACGAATTAAGGAATTCAAATTCTAGCATCATAGATTTCCATATTATTGAGGTTGTAAGAAAGATAAGATCAATAATATGTATCTTGCCATGTTGCAAAAATGAGCCACCTTGAAGCAATTTTCCTACTAATTTGCAGAAAGCGGAGCAAGTTTAACTTTTAGCTAGTCCTTGACTAGATTACTAGCAGAATCATTAGTTACTTTGATAAGTTTCTTTATGTAAGAGTGTGATTTATAAAATATGTTCTTACAAATCTCGTACCTGTCAACGTCTAGAACACTTTCAATCAGTGTTATGTGGCAAACGTCTCTCACACTCTTTTTTGTCTTGAGGCAGCGTAGATGACGTCTAACTCTTCTTCTTCCCTTATCTCTTCTCGTCGGAGCTCCATGGGGCTCGTCTCTCATCTGTTCTCTTCCTTGTCTTCCCCATCCCCACCCCTCATCCTCAGTTTCTCCACCTCGAAACTCAGCTTCACTGCACCGTGCCTACCAAGCCTTGCTTCTTCAAAATCCAGTTCCGTCGTCGTCCCAGCTACCGCCACTCCTCCCGTTTCCCCTATTCTTTCTCCAATTTTTTCTTCCATTAACACATCCACTGCTCCTGACGTTTTAGGGACTCCACAACAACATGCAATAAAGTCTCTCTTTGAAGAAAGACTAGACCTCCGATTTCAGGATTCCACCGTCGTCATCCCTCCCCTCCCACCGACCGAGAAGCTCAAGCCACACTCGGTTGAGGACATCTAGGCAAAGCTTATTGGGATGTCTATCGGGGAGGAACAAGCCAATGAGTTCGAAGAAGATGATGGGATTATTGAATTTCTTGCCAACACCGTTCCGATCATGGATGATGCTTGTAATCAGTTTGCTCTAGCAGACCGTCTATTTACCAACACCGTTCCGACTTTTTATTATTGGTCTGTTACTCGTTAATAATGTATTTTTCCTTTTTTTTATCAATAATATAATTGTTTTATATGTAACGGGATCATCGGTTGTAATTTGATATCAAACTTTAGAGTCAAGAATCATTTGATGGAGTCTTTCCATACATCTTCTAACTTTTTGGTAATAAAAAAATTGTGTACAAAATATTGACTTTCCACGTGAAAAAGCAAGACTACAATATTGGCCACCAAATCAACAAAGATGAAAATAAAGGAACGACTAGTCTACTTCTTGCCCGAATTATGCAGAAAATGCATATATGTCATATAAGATGAAAAGAAGATGAAAACAAACAAAACAAGCATGAATTATTGATAAACACGAGAACAACAAACTCCACCACCAACGTTTGAGAGAACCAGGAACACAATTTTCCTTAAGACTTACACAAGTCCCAAATTTAACGTCCTTAACACTGAAACACCATTAACATGTTGCCCATGTTGTTCTAATCTAGTTGTTTAGAATAAAAAGCGTTTCATTATGTTTAGGAATCAGTCTCTACAGTTGTAATAGAACTGAAGTCTAGGAAATTTGTTTAGATTTTCCCTCTATTTTTAGATTCTGTAACCAACAAATATCAATGAAAGAATAAGCCAAAATCACATCGATTTGGTCTTTATAAAAATTATTGTCTACTAAGTTGATTCATTCAAGTGCTCTTTCAGTCATCACAAGCAACAGTTGGTATCAGAGCTTTGTTGTTTCTACGATGGTTGATCTAAAAGCAAAATGTTTTAATGGGAGAAACTCAAAATCAACAAAGCAAACAAGGGGTGGAAAGTTTAGGTGGGTAGCTCTTCATGGAATCCCTTTCAATGGTTGGTGCGAAGAAACCTTCCAAGCTTCTCTTGCAGAACAAGTCACTTTGATCTATACACATCCACAGACAAAAGCAGGAAAACATTTAGATATTGCTTATGTTTTAATCCACTCCACATCTTTGGTCGATTTCAGGAAAGAAGTACAGGTGGTTCTGGGACAATCCTCTTACAAAATCCTGATCAACAATGTGGATGAACACTCATTACCTTCCTTTCCTCAAAAATCAAGCTCTGACATCAGTGGCAGTGATTCTAATAAATCACATTCTTTAGATTCTGAAGACTTAATTTCCTCTGAGCTTGGAAGGATCATAAATGAAGTACTTATAGACACTGATATCACCATTACAGATGCTCAAGGTGTAACTCCTCTAATATCATATTCACAACCATTAATTGCCTCACCAACAAACATTCCTCTGCCCATTCATAATGTCTCAGAAGATCCTCCTGATGCTGAAGGGCATTTATTATCTCCAACATTGGAAAATCTTTTGGTTAAGGATACTTTTGAAACTGAAGATTTGATTGCTCAATCTGAGGAAGAAGTGCCAGTGCTAAATGCTACAGTGGTAAATGCTACAGTAGAAGGAACTTCAATTCCATCTCCATCCTATAAAGACAAACTTCTATGTTCTGAAGTGTTCTTTGAGGTTGCAATTGGTACAGTGCCAGTTTGCAACTCTGCAGATCCTCTTGTGGATCCCTTGCTTCAAAGCCCAAGTCAAGTCAATGCCATCCCTTCTGCTGCTTGTGAGAAGACAGGCCCTCCATTTCCAATTAAACCGTTGGACAATTCTTTTATCCAAGACCCCACACAAGCCTCTCCTCCTATTATACTCTCCCAAAGGACTGAAGTTGATAGTCATTTAATAGTGGGAAAAGCTCAAGATGAAATATGCTCTTCAACTCCATTTGCATTAATGGCTACTGACATATCAAGGGACGTTGGTCCCTTACAGTCCCAATCTTATGATTTTGTGGGGCTGGACTGCTTGAATAGTGGATTAACTGTTTCTGAAATTGAACTTTCCCTCCATTTACAGCTGGAAAAAATTCAAGTTGAAGAGGCTGCTGATTTTCTAGGTTTGAAAAAAACATCTCTCCTTCTACTCATTACAACCTAAAGAAAAAAAAAGAAGATCTCAGCTAGAGGAACCTCTCCACACAATTATAGCACAAGAGAAAGACTAAAAGCCATTGCAACAGTTGATCCTCCTCTTCCTCTTCCTCTAAATCCCGATCTGCAAATCAATAGGAGCTTCTTGGAGGAAGACTCCTTTGCTAAAAAAGCTTGGGCCTTTTGTCACGCCCCAAATCCGGTTTGACCGGACTCGAGACGTGACTTAAGGATGAAGCAATTGTAATACTAAAAGGACATAAAACCAATAAAATCATCTAACTTTAGTTCAACCAAATATCTCAAATAACAACTTATAATAAAATCTCTACAAAAGGTTCATAAAAATTAAAAATAACCCTTTAACAAAGTTCATGACCACAAAATACGACCAACGCCTCTAAGCACCCGGACCCCAGAAGCTCCCGAGCCTCGAGTCCACTAATCATCATGCAATCCTGTAAAAACAGTCATAAACAAATAGGGGTGAGCTTACGAGGGAAAATGCATAACTAGGCATGCTTTTAGTTTAACAATTAGAGTTTCTCCATTTTAGTTCAAATCTGAAATACGAAGAAATGTGAATACATTGAAATGTGGGAGTAAACCGAGGGTTCAACGATTTAAAGGAGTCAACAACAATCATAGGGAAATAAAGGAATAAATGCATTTCTTAAATAATCAAAGAGGGATAAAGCGTTCGATAAATGCCGTGGAACATGAAGTCGCCACCCTCCGATCCAAAATACTCGTTACGTCATGTCGGATTTTCCCTCGGTCCAGAGGAGACACATACATCGGATTACCGGAAGTATCCCTCGAAGGGTACATAACGTCGGAATCTCCGGAAATGTCACCAAAAGACCATATGTCATCGGGACAAAGTAGAATAATGTCGTGGGACATGAAGTCGCCACCCTCCGATTCACAATACTCTCTGTGTCATATCGGATTTTCCCTCGGTCCAGAGGAGACGCATAACGTCGGGCTACCGGTAACAACCCCTGAGGGCGCTTATCATCGGGATTCTCAGAAACGTCTCCAAAGGACCATATGTCATAGGGAACCAAGGTAATGCTCCCGCAGGACGCATACACTCAGGTGAAATAACAAGTGATCAATCCCCGCAGGGTAAACCGTCCAATTGCCCTGCAGGGTCCAATATCCACCGCCCCAATGCCCCACAAGGTCCAGTAGTCGATGCCCCGCAGGGTCCAATAATCAATGCCCCGCAGGGTCCAATCCATTGCCCACATGCTCGATAACCAATGCCCGCAGGGTCCATAACCATTGCCCGCAGGCTCAATAACCAATGCCCCGCAGGGTCCAATAACCATTGCCCCGCAGGGTCCAATCCACCAACTATGATACTACCCCACACCGGCACTTCCTTCGGTGTAGGTACCATACCGGATACCGACTATGATACTACCCCACACCGGCACTTCCTTCGGTGTGGGTACCATATCGGATATCACGTTATCGGCTTAGGTACTACCCCACACCAGCATTCCCTTTTGGCGTGGGTACCTTATAGGCACTACCCCACCCGCAACGTGGGTGCCATACCGATATAGAAGCTAGCTTAAGGACTCACCAGTGGGTAACACACTCAAACAATCAAGGAGCAACCAACGCTTAACGAATCACAATTCTAGCATAACACACCACAAGAATCAATCATAATCTTACACTTACCAGTTACTTACCAACCACGATCCATTGGTCCATCGATCACCTGATCGTACCGCTTGGCACAATCAGTCATACTCGATCCCCCATTCAATCTTTCAGTCATTCAAGCATTCAAGCATTCAATCAAATACGCAATTAAGCAGTCAAGCATTCATATTTGATCAATCGAATTATCTAGTTGTATTAGACTCTTGACTTATCCAAATTAGGCAACCAAGCATATGAAGCTAACACGACTAATCCGAGGGCTCATCGCGGCCTCTCTACCAGTAAATCAATTCCCAAGTATTGAAAGCGAGCTACACTAGTGATTCTCTTCCTAATCATGCTTGCTAGACGCATCCGGTTATTAGGAAGAGAATCACTAGTGTAGCTCGCTTTCAATACTTGGGAATTGATTTACTGGTAGAGAGGCCGCGATGAGCTCTCGGATTAGTCGTGTTAGCTTCACATGCTTGGTTGCCTAATTTGGATAAGTCAAGAGTCTAATACAACTAGATAATTCGATTGATCAAATATGAATGCTTGACTGCTTAATTGCGTATTTGATTGAATGCTTGAATGCTTGAATGACTGAATGATTGAATGGGGGATCGAGTATGACTGATTGTGCTAAGCGGTACGATCAAGTGATCGATGGACCGATGGATCGTGGTTGGTAAGTAACTGGTAAGTGTAAGATTATGATTGATTCTTGTGGTGTGTTGTGCTAGAATTGTGATTCGTTAAACGTTGGTTGCTCCTTGATTGTTTGAGTGTGTTACCTACTGGTGAGTCCTTAAGCTAGCTTCTATATCGGTATGGCACCCACGCTGCGGGTGGGGTAGTGCCTATAAGGTACCCGCGCCAAAAGGGAATGCTGGTGTGGGGTAGTACTTAAGCCGATAACGTGATATCCGATATGGTACCCACACCGAAGGAAGTGCCGGTGTGGGGTAGTATCATAGTCGGTATCCGGTATGGTACCTACACTGAAGGAAGTTCCGGTGTGGGGTAGTATCATAGCCGGTGGATTGGACCCTACGAGGCAATGGTTATTAGACCCTGCGGGGCATTGGTTATTAAGCTTGCGGGCAATGGTTATGGACCATGCGGGGCATTGGTTATCGATCCTGCGGGCAATGGATTGGACCCTGCGGGGCATTGATTATTGGACCATGCGGGGCATCGACTACTGGACCCTGCGGGGCATTGATTACTGGACCTTGCGGGGCGGTGGATATTGGACCCTGCGAGGCAATTAGACGGTTTACCCTGCGAGGATTGATCACTTGTTATTTCACCCGAGTGTATGCGTCCTGCGGGAGCATTACCTTGGTTCCCTATGACATATGGTCCTTTGGAGACGTTTCCGAGAATCCCGACGATAAGCGCCCTCAGGGGTTGTTACCGGTAGCTCGACGTTATGCGTCTCCTCTGGACCGAGGGAAAATCCGATATGACACAGAGAGTATTATGAATCGGAGGGTGGCGACTTCATGTCCCACGACATTATTCTACTTTGTCCCGATGACATATGGTCTTTTGGTGACATTTCCGGAGATTCCGACGTTATGTACCCTTCGAGGGATACTTCCGGTAATCCGATGTATGTGTCTCCTCTGGACTGAGGGAAAATCCGACATGACGCAACGAGTATTGTGGATCGGAGGGTGGCGACTTCATGTTCCACGACATTTATCGAACGCTTTATCCCTCTTTGATTATTTAAGAAATGCATTGATTCCTTTATTTCCCTATGATTGTTGTTGACTCCTTTAAATCGTTGAACACTCGGTTTACTCCCACATTTCAATGTATTCACATTTCTTCGTATTTGAGATTTGAACTAAAATAGAGAAACCCTAATTGTTAAACTAAAAGCATGCCTAGTTATGCATTTTCCCTACTGAGCGTAAGATCACCCCTATTTGTTTGACTGTTTTACAGTATTGCATGATGATTAGTGGACTCGAGGCTCGGGAGCTTCTGGGGTCCGGGTGCTTAGAGGCGTTGGTCGTATTTTGTGGTCATGAACTTTGTTAAAGGGTTATTATTAATTTTTGTGAACCTTTTGTAGAGATTTTATTATAAGTTGTTATTTGAGATATTTGGTTGAACTAAAGTTAGATGATTTTATTTGTTTTATGTCCTTTTAGTATTACAATTGCTTCATCCTTAAGTCACGTCTCGAGTCCGGTCAAACCGGATTTGGGGCGTGACAATTTGGTATCAGAGCCTGGTTTCATTTGAAACAGGTTTCATTTTGAACTTGTTTTCAATACCTCAGACCGCACGTCAATTAGGTGGGTAGAGTTAGGGAGTCTAAGTTTTGGTACTCAGTGACGTAGTCGGAATTACTCGATACGTAGAGTTGGAATGATGACAGTCCTCGTGACTCGAACGCCTTTGTAAAGGTTGGAACTTTTGATGATATGTGATTTGTTTTACGCGTGTCGTAAGCTCTATTGCTATGCCTCAGTGATCTGGGATGCCTATGGTTGAGATCAAGGTTGGTCTAACGAGCGATGATCGAACCGCCATGAATTGGTTGTTGAGTGAACCTTTTGCTTTATTGTGTTGCCCCAATATTGGGTAGTTTCATGATTCGTCAATTTGAAATACTGTTTTGTTCAATTGGTTGACTCGTTGAGGTGTTGACTTCCTGACTTATTGATGTGTTAAACTGTTTAAGAGTGAAATTGCTGGAGTTTTGACTCGGTTAAGATGTTGACTGCCCCTTAGGAATTAAGGCTGGAATGATAATCCTATTTGATGGTTAGTGAATAAAGGGTAGAAACCCGGGTGGTACTGCGGTACTTTACTGATAAGGTGTACTTTACAGAGCACTAGAACTCTTGAACTGTTTATTTTGATGGGCATGAGAACCCTGTGTACTGAATTTTGTATTTTGATGGGCATGCAAACCCTGTGTACTGAATTGTGTATTTTGATGGGCATGAGAACCCTGTGTACTGAATTGTGTATTTTGGTGGGCATGAGAACCATGTGTACTGAATTGTGTATTTTGATGAGCATGAGAACTCGGTGTACCGAATACCTTGTGAAATTGATTATTAATGGTCCCGCTTAAGCGGATGGTTAGTGGAAAATACGAATAGGTCATGTCGAAATTTCTGTAGAACTGAAATGTTTGCACTTTCACGGGTTGACTCAGGGGCACTACTGTAGTCGAGCGTGATGGTTGGATGTCAAGTTGTTACAATGAGATTCGGGGACGCCTAAATCAGGTTGTAACGACGCGAGATCGACATGAAGGTTGGATAAAAGTTAAAGTGTTGAGAACCTGTGGAAAGGAAAGAAATGCTAAGTTGTGATGAAATTGATCGTGTTACGATGCTAGACCCCGCGTATTGGGAAGATACCCGATTGGGGGGTATGCCTGTGGCCTTGGGCCTTGTGTGAATTACTTGAGATTATTCCTCTTATGGGAGTTGATTGAATGATTTGATTGAACCCTCCTGTGGGAGTCGATTGATTGATTTGATTGAACCGCTGATTGTTGTTGTGAGACGCACAAGGTGAGAGATTCTTTTTCTATATAAATCTCATATATGACTATACTACGTATGATTATACTACTTACTATCAATCCAAGTGGGATCCATATGAGAGGCACGAGAACGTCATGATATGAAGAATCGGACCGGTTGTGTTAAACTGAGATATGAACCTATATGTTATAAACACAGCGAGTATACGAGATGTCACGTGTTTATATCCCAAGGGATACCAGAAGCCGCCCGGCCGTGGGGCAGAACCAGACACCAGCTGTTGGTCTGGCAGGGGCAGCGAGCGCCCAGGGTGCTACTTC
This sequence comes from Erodium maritimum, assembly GCA_963921825.1. Taxonomy (NCBI): domain Eukaryota; kingdom Viridiplantae; phylum Streptophyta; class Magnoliopsida; order Geraniales; family Geraniaceae; genus Erodium; species Erodium maritimum. The sequence goes on along the minus strand of OY997593.1, from coordinate 17,553,364 downwards.
CACAGAGCACCAGCGTTTTGGGGATAGACCGGTGGGGTCACCACCTAGAGCTCCTCCAGTCGCAGAGCCGACTCAGGCGACCCCTATTGATGAGGCGGTTCTCGCAGTGCTAACAGCGCTTAGCGCTCAGCAAGAGACTACAACACCAACACGAGAGTCTGTGCCTACTGCTGACGCAGTCACTACCGAGATGCCAGGCCAGATGGACAATTACTCGGCCCAGGCACTCAGAGATTTTCGTAGGTTGGGTACACCTATCTTTCCCGGAGGTTCAGACCCCGAGGCAGTTGTAGTATGGTTGGAGAGGATTACCTGTAACCTTAATACTTTTGGAGTATTCTGATAGTCGTTTGAGAATATTTTTAGCGACCTTCCAGTTGAGGGAGAAGCACGATACTGGTGGCACAGTTGGCCCTCGAGAAAGCAGTTGGAACATCTAGGCCGAGATTTCCCGTTGAGTGATGGATCTATACATCGTTCCACAGGTCGGCCTACGAGAGCCGATAAGAGAACGTGCTATCACAACAACAAATTATTCCACCCCCACCGAGAGGAGGACCTCCGATGCGACGGGGTCAAGTGTACGCGATTGACGGGCCCCGAGCTGAGGGACTTGATACCGATCTTGAGATCGCTTAGAGTACCTATGTACTGTTTATCTTTGGAGTTGTGTCTGCTGACACTTGAGTATTACACTTGGTTGTATCGTTTTGTGGTTACTTTATATAGGAGACGAGAGTGTGGCGACAAACCGTCTCGTTCCTAAGAACTTGCCGTACTGAAAGTTCCCCTCCCTATTTCGAACGTGTTGATCAAACGTTAAGAATAGAGTTGGGGAAACATCAAACGTTCATTGAATACTATTAGCATCGAACGCCCGAACGGAGCGTTGTGTGGTAGGTCAGGTTTTGTGCCATGCATGGGCACATGGAAGGATAAGAGTTAACCGTTGTTGATTTTGAGTTGTTCGTGAAACGATTGAAGGAACCGCGCTAGTTTCTGAACTGTTCAATCTATCGAGATCTCAGTACGTGTTGATTACTCCTTAAGTGGTGACTTGGGTGGACTTGACTATGAGTTGTTTTGATCGATAGCTCGTGAACGAGTGTCAACGATGTAAGGAATACCACCGGTTGAGATAATTTGTAAATCGATCTTGGATTGTGTTTCGTTATCGAGTGTGATTGTCGTACGGTTAGTTTTGGTGCCTTGAAGGACACCTGCTTTCGACTAAGGGCCAGTATGAGGTTCTATCGGTCCTTGTTGTTGTACGTCGTTCGTCCGACTAGATGTCGGTAGAATTCATGGTGGTACTAAACCATACACCGGCTTTGAGAACCGTTGTCTCGTTGATATGATGGTTTGGATGAGACGACTTGTGAGGTGGTTTGATCAGGGATTGAGAACTAGTATCGATGTCAAGAGAAATATCGCAAGTTGGATAACCTTCTTGATTGATCACAGTTAGGCGTTGATGGTATACCGCGAGTTAGGTTGTGATGCTTGATGTGTGACTGACCCGTATCAGGTTGCTAACCTTGATAAGGTTTATCCGGTGTGACATGCTGCTACGTGGGACAAGTGTGCCATGTTTGGTATGACAGGAACTTTTGATTAAGTTATGATTTGAGGCATGCTTCCTTTCGGCTAGATGCCGGCACATTGTACCATTTACTTGATTGAGGTACGTCTACCTTTCCACGAGATGTGATGAAACGAGCGGTTGTTCCACACCCTGCAGTAGTGATGAGAACTTTGGTTTGATGATAGCATCTGTGTGTTACTTGCTTGCTTTGTGTGTGATAGGTCGAGACATGACCTTATTGACGTTCTAGTGTGAACTATTCTTGTAACGATTACTACAGAGAAACTGAGAAGTACATATGCGAATGGCTCTGTCTTTGCCCGACTTTCGGGGTATTCCGGTAAGACGCCCACACCGATAGAAAATTCCGGTACGGCATGTCTGAATCGAGGTCGTTCTATCCGGTGTGATACCGGTACCGCTGGGGATTCTGATGAGAGGTATCGACATCGAGGTTGTTTGTGACGATCCACTGTCTACACTAACGTTGGATTTCGTTATAGGTTTCCAAGATCGTTATCTGGAATTCCTCAGTGTCTGAGGGACAATCGACTTGTTGTGTGTATTCATTGATTCTTTGGGCTGATCTAATTTGTTTCACGTTGAAATTGTGAACTGTTAAGTATTACCGTTTGTCAACGTCAAGTTTGATTTTGGGTATTAACTTGCAGAATGGTTGTGGTTGGTCTTGACTCGATAGTGTTTGAGTTATGTTATGGTTAGTCCTGGTAACGGTTGCTAAGGAGGAAATACAGAAGTAATGTTTGTGTGTGGTTCCGACTCTGTTCGACTTGCAGAGCGTCCTGGCAGGATACCTGTGTCGACGGAAATTTCCGGTATGGGACATCTAGACCGTTACCTGAGGCTTTTAAGTGTTTGAGTGTTATTCGGCGTGTGTTTTGCTCGGTTTTGCTTTGAGTGGGTGTGTGACGTTGCACGTTGGGTTTGCGAACTGTGGAGAAGGACTGCTTTCGCCGCCAAGTATGGCATTTGAGAAAATAGCGTGATCTAGTGAAGCACGATTAAGTGAATGTTGCGTAAATTCGGAAACGGTTAAAGACCGTGAAGAGCCGACAAAAGAATTATGCAGTTAGAAGGCGCAGACCTCTGGAGTTTACAGTCGGTGAGCGCGTATTTCTGAAAGTGAGCCTAAGAAGGATTTTTAGCGGTTTGACCACGACGGAGGCAAGTTGGCCCAATTATCGTACATTTTGAGATCTTCAGGCAGAACTAGAGCTTTTGCCTAGCAACTTCCACGTGTCCCCAAACTGCAGAAGTACACCGCAGATCCCTCGCTTGTGAGTCTTGAGCAGGACGTTCCCTGAGATAGGGTCAAGAGGAGCGCGTTCGTTTTAAATTTCGCGGACGAAATTCCTTTAAGGGGGGTATATTGTAATATTTGGTATTTTTTTAATAAAAAAAATAATTATAAATATTATATAAAAAATGTGGGGGCCTAACTTTTTTGGCCCCTGAACTAGGCCCGTTTAACTCAACTAAAGCCCACTTTTCTATTCTGTCTTCTATTGATTTAAATGGGAACAATAGGGTTTTGGGGGACAAGAACAAAAGAGAGGGGCGGCAACATTTTGGAGTGACTGGTCGTGTACAGAGAGAAACCAAATTTTTGGGTTCTTTGGCTTCTTCAGTGCGGCGGCTTTATTTTGTGGTCATGAACTTTGTTAAAGGGTTATTTTTAATTTTTATGAACTTTTTGTAGAGATTTTATTATAAGTTGTTATTTGAGATATTTGGTTGAACTAAAGTTAGATGATTTTATTGGTTTTATGTCCTTTTAGTATTACAATTGCTTCATCCTTAAGTCACGTCTCGAGTCTGGTCAAACCGGATTTGGGGCGTGACACCTTTGGTAAAGCAATAGGTTTACCAGTAGCTGATCAAGTTATTCTCAACCAGCTAACAGACCTGCAAGATTTTAGGAAGCATCCTACTGCTATAGAGGCTGGCTCTGAAGAGGACTGTGTTGAACTTGAGGAAAATTCAGACAAGGATAGCCAGTTGGATTTGGGCCTCATTTTCCCTATCTCTCTCTAATTTGATATGAAATTCCTCTCATGGAATGCGAGGGGAATCTCCTCTCAACAAAAGAGGAGAAGCTTCAATGCCTTGGCACACAAGCAAAAGCCAAGTTTTATACTCATCCAAGAATCAAAAATGGATATCTTTCCTGTTCATTTTCTCAGATCATGTGGGCTGAATTGGGGGTGGGAGTCTTGTCATCTAGATGTTGTAGACACCTCAGGAGGGCTGATTTCAATATGGAAAACCTGTGATTTCTCTTACTCACATTCAGTGAATATTGAGGGGACTTTATTATGGTTTGGTAAGATGCAGCCTTGTCAATCCCAATGTTGTATTATAAATATATATGCTCCCACAAATGCAGCTGGTAGAAGGTCCCTTTGGTTGAATTTAGAAGAAAAGCTTCTGCAAGTGCAAGATGGATCATTAATCATTTTGGGTGGGGACTTCAACACAGTCAGTAATATACAAGATAGATCTTCTCAAAGACCTGGGGGCTCAGACATGCATTATTTTCAACAATTCATACACAATCAAGGACTCATTGATCTCCCTCTCATGGTGGAAAATACACTTGGTTTGGCCCTCAATTTAGAGCTTCAAGGATAGACAAATTTCTTATCTCTCAGAACCTCTTGGTAAAGTACTCCAATTTTAATCAGACTTGTCTCCCAAGATCAATCTCAGATCATAGGCCCGTTACACTCTTTGATGATTTTGTGGATTGGGGGCCAAGGCCTTTTAAATTCCTAAATATTTGGACAAAGGATCCAAGAGTTCTAATGGTTGTTCAACAGTTCTAGTCTTCATATCAAATTTATGGCCAACCCTATTATGTCATGTGGATGAAGCTTAAATTATTGAAAGCTGACCTAAGGAAGTGGAATGTTCAAGTATATGGACATCTAGATACTCATATAACACTACTCATCAAGGCTATTGATAATCTAGATTCTTTAGTTGAGTCAAGGGCTCTCTCTCCTGCAGAATGTTCCAAGAGAAGTGAATTAAAAGCTGAGTTAATTTTGAAGTACAAGCTACTCTCAAAACTATGGAGTCAAAAGGCAAGGAAAAAGTGGATTGATGAAGGGGATAAATATTCAAAATACTTTCATAGGGTGGCCAATTTTAAAGGAGCTTACAAGAAGATAAATCAGATTTGGTATAAGGAAAGCCTCTTAACTTCTCCTGCTGAAATAAAAATTGCAGCAGCTGAACATTTTGCCTCAAGATTCTCTGAAGACTCTTTATCTCACATATCTTTAGAGGACCTCCCTTTTGCCACTCTAAGTTTTGATCAATCTCAGTGGCTGGAAAGACCCTTCTCTGAAGAAGAAACTCTTCAAGCTCTTATGGCTTGTAGTGCTGAGAAAGCTACAGGCCCATATGGTTACACTCTCAAATTTTTCCAAGTATGCTGGCTTATTATCAAAGAAGATCTGATGAAATTTGTTTATTTCTTCTATCACACTGGTCAGCTTGGAAAAGGTCTTAATTCATCCTTCTTGACCTTAATCCCCAAAAACAAAGCACCCTTGACTTTTGATGACTACAGACCCATAAGTCTCATGGGAGGAGTTTACAAGATATTGTCAAAGCTTTTGTCTACTAGACTAAAACAGGTTATTGACTATATAGTAGGGGAGGAGCAGTCTGGCTTTATACAAGATAGGCAAATTGTGGATGGCATTTTAATTGCATCAGAAGTGGTGGAGTTTATTATGTCAACCAAACAAAAGGCAATACTCTTCAAAGCTGATTTTGAAAAGGCCTTTGATAGGGTCAACTGGGGTTATCTTAAGTCTTGACCAAAATGGGGTTTGGAAACTTATGGAAATTATGGATCATGTCTTGTCTCAGGGCTCATGTTTCAGTCCTATTAAATGGTGCACCAAGTCCTGATTTTCAAATATCAAGAGGACTAAGGCAGAGATGTGCTTTGTCCCCTTTGCTTTTTGTCATAGCTGCTGAGGGTTTAAACCAGATTATGAAAGTTGGCTTGCTACAAAGACTGTTTAAAGGTATACAATTTCATCATTCAGGACCAATTATCTCTCATTTGTAATTTGCAGATGATAGCATACTCTTCCTACAAGCTACAAATAGTGGTGCCTTGTGCCTCAAGTTAGCTCTAGCAATGTTCAATCTAGCTACTGGACTTAAGGTCAATTATGAGAAGTCTGAGGTTATATTATTCAATCTAGAAGAGGAAGAAGAGCAAAGTATACTGGAAATCCTTCAGTGCACAAAGGGCAAGCTACCAACTACATATCTTGGGTTCCCACTTGAAGCAAATCCAAAAAAGAATCAAAACTTGGGACACAATCTTAGACAAATTCAAGGTTGCTCTAAGTCTTTGGCAGGCTAAATTACTATCTTTGGGAGGAAGAATCACTCTCATTAATTCCACCCTCACTGCCTTACCACTATATTATTTCTCCATAATTCAAGCTCCAAAGGGAGTGTTAAAAGCAATGGAATCATGACAGAGAAGGTTCTTATGGCATGGGATTTCTACAGCTAGATCCTTTTGCAAAGTGGCTTGGAACAAGGTTTGCAGACCAAAGAGTAAAGGGGGTTTGGGAATTAAAAATCTGGCTCAAATGAATGTAGCTCTTCTTGCTAAGTGGTGGTGGAGGTTTGCACTAGACAATAACTCATTATGGAAGAGGGTTATCTGCAGTAAGTTTGGTTGGTCAACAATTGATTGGGACCTAGCTTCATTTCTTGAAATAGGTGGCTCAAGTTTTATGAATCAGATACTTGCAATCAATAGTGATCCTTTATTTCAAGACCTGTTTGGTATTAAAGGACTCTTATGGAAATTGGGTAATGGTGCAAGGGTTTATTTCTGGCTTGATATTTGGTGGGGGGATACACCTCTTAGATACATTTTTCCAAGATTATTTATCCTATCTCAGAACAAAAAGTTGATGGTAGCAGAAGCCTTCACTGATGATGAGTGGGAGTTAAATTTTTCAATGTTGCCTAGAGGAAGGGCAGAATCAGACTGGTTGATGCTGCAACAAATTCTAACTGGAATACACCTATCTCAGGAGATTGATCAACTTGTTTGGGCAGGAGATCCTAAAGGCTTCACTGTTAAAAAACTATATACTCTACTAGACAACTCAATCTCATCTCCACTGATAAATGCAGCTTGGACAAAGGCAATTTGGAAGACAGAAATACCCCCAAAAATCTCTGCTTTTTGCTGGCTGGCTTGTTTAGAGGCTATCCCAACCAGGTGCTTCCTAGATGCTAGAGGTCTGCAGTTATCACTACAAGGCTTGCTCTGCCCTGTCTGCAACAATGACCTAGAAGATGCCTCTCATACTATCCTACATTGTGAGAGAGCTTGAAAAGTTTGGTGCCTCATTCTAAACTGGTGGAGAATATCTTGGGTGATCCTTCAGAAAACTAAAAATATTATCACATCTTGGGCTGCATTAATTCATTCCTCACACACATGTAAAGGGCCTTAGGGAAATATCATCCATATAACATGCTGGCAGATCTGGTTGGCAAGAAACCAAGCTATATTTGAACATAGCTTCCCCACTGCAGAAGACATTTTTCACAAAATCATGAACATGTCCTATAGTTGGGAGTGGGCAAAATTCATTAAATCTGGCCTGTACTTCTCCTTCAGCTCTTGGGCTAGCTCTCCAAAAGAATGCTTCCCTAGGAGAATTTCTTTATAGTGTCTGGTTATCAAGAAGAGGGGATTGTAGTAAAGAGGTTTTATTTTTTGGTGTTCTTTTTGGTAGTATTGGCTTTTCTTGGACTTGAAGTAAGTTACTTGACATAAAAAAAAAGTTCTAGTGGTGTTTCTTGAGGCATAAGTTTTTGGATCCTTTTGAGCTTTTGTTGGTCTACTCAGCTGATCTCTCTCTGGGGTTGGGGTTCTGGGGGTTGGGTTTGGGGTGGTTTGGGTATTGCTGTGAGTTTGGTAAGGTGTAATTGTTGTTATGTGGTCTTTTTTTTGGTCCTAACACTTTGAGGACTTGTGTTGGGGTAGACATTATCTTTTCTGGATTTGGTTCTCTCCTTGAAAGTGGGTAGAAGTTTTTTAAGTGAGTGTCTTCTAGTCTCTTGTTTTCTTTTGGTTTGCAGGTCTCTTCTTGTCACGCCCCTAATTCAGCAGGACCGAACCCGGAACGCGACGGTGAAACAATAAAATAGTTTTCAAACCTTTTAATAAACCTCGTTAAAAACACCACTTATGTTAATCAAAAACGATATTTTACAACTGAAAATACGTCCAAAAAAAGCGGACAAAAACCAAAGCGTACGGCGCTAAACTCCCAAAAAACCCGGACTCCCGCTCCCAGCTCTTCAAGCTTCGAGAGCTCCCCTAGTTCGTCTCACGACCAGTACCTACAAGAAAAGTAGCAGGGGGTGAGCATTTCGCTCACCACCACGGATACCAGATTGACTACGGCATACTAGCAGAAATGCCGGGAACACTAACAACAAACAAAACACCGGGGACTACTATCCCAAACTCAAATTAGACTGACGGTCACGCAATACGACTACTAAACTTTCCCAACCAACTCAAACCCGGACGCGTAATGTAGACCCGACACAGCGGTTACAACCTCAAGCCAAAACGCAAATAATGACCATGCAACACCCAAGATCACAAAGGATCGCACACAACAATCAAGATCACAATGGATCGCACTCCAGCTACTCAGTGCCGGTTGCTAACCGGCTGGGCTTGAGCCTGCCCCACGCAACTTTCCCCGATACGCAGTCGGGCCAGGCGGTCGACCTGTTAGTGACATATACAACGACACTTTTCCGATAGCTAGTCGTAAGGGGAGCCGCCCTTCATCGCAGAAGAATGCACAACTTTACCGATGGTTAGTCGGAAGGCTAGCCAACCCCCACGCGCGCGACCCATGACCCCTTTTCTGTCAAGCGGGCCCCAACCTCCATGCAATCACAGTCATCACCCAAGGTTCAACGAATAACGACAATAATATACGACTAACTACCCCTCAGCAGGACAGTCAGCAACAATACAGGTTTAACACCCTACAGGCACACATGGCCACCCACGACACACAAAACAGTAACATACGGGTTCAACACCCCAAAGGCACACCTGACCACCCACGACACACAAACAGTAACATATGGGTTCAACACCCCAAAGGCACACATGACCACCCTTATAAACACAGCAAGTTACTTAACCCACGGGCACAACCAAAAGCCACCAGTATTTCTATTGTTCGATATGTTCACTTATCCTAGGACACTACTAAGTGGCACATGCATTTCTATTGTTCGATACGTTCACGTATCCTACGACACCACTAAGTGTCGCCTGCATTTCTATTGTTCGATAAATTTACTTATCCTACGACACCACTAGGTGTCACATGCATTTCTACTGTTAACTTTCCCTAGTCAAGGCCGAGATCTGGCTACTTTTCCCTCCCTCGTAACGATTTCCAAATATCCACGCTCAAGCTCCGACGTGCTCGCAGTCACCCGCTTAGCCTCCTCTTTCCGCAGTCGGCGGCACGATCTAACAAGATCACAAATTAGAACACTTTTTAAGTTCGCAGGCAAAGCTGAATTTTAATGAATTAGACGCCCAAAAGCAACCCCGGTAATGCCGATCACTCCCAAACTTCCCAATTACTCGACATTGTCAACAACGGGCCCGGAAAGGCCCGATTCGCCCGACTCGGCGAATCTGCCCGGGATTGGAAAACGCCCTTCCGGGGCTCCGAAAATTCCCGTTTTCGTTTCTACGATCTTAGAATATTTCAAGGGTTCCAAGGCAATCGACGGAATCAATTTCCGACTTCCGAGCAATTTAATTCGCGTTTAAAGTTTCTAAACACGAAATTTCCAACTTTCACAATTTAATTCCATAATTCGTTCCGGGTGTGAAATATCGATTCGAGGATCGTCCAAAACCATCCGAACACGAAAAACCCGAAACCCGACACGTGGGCCCCACCCGACCATCATCACCCGTGGGTGGCTGGACCGGTTCACCATAGTGGTGGCCGGTCCCAGCTCCGGCCAGCCACCACCCACGGTGGCCGGAGCTCCCCCGAGCCTCCAGTCACCGGAAACAGATCATTTTCACCCTAAAACGTCTCCAACGAACCCTACACCTCAACTCATCCATATTTAACTCGTTTCAACCCAAACCTAATTTTCAAACGTATCATAACGAGAAACACAAAGGTTCTCACCGTAGGGAATGACGACGGGAGCTCGATTCTATAACCGTTGAGACGATCCGTTGGTTGGATCGTCGGGAAATCACCAAACCCTAGCTCTTTCTTCCTTTTGTTTTGTTCAAAAATACCTACCACCACCACTTCTGTGACAAGTGGAAAGTGGGTCCCACCTCTTTACAAAATATCTTTGTAGATATTTTTTTTGTCAGATTCGCGAAATTCGGCCGTCTCGGGCCCCGAACGGGCCCATTTTCCAAGAAATTACGAAATTTCACGTGCTACAAGGAAACGGCCCAACTAAGACCACTGTAACGACGGCTAAGCTTTTTGGATCCAAAACGGGACTCGAACGGACCAAAACGTCGCTCGGTTGACTTTTCCGGCAAAAAGTCAACCTTTCCCAAATTGGTCAAAAAGTTGCCTTGAGTCCCCCAGAACTCACTTTGCTCGATATCGGGGTCAACTTAAGTCCGATATGACCCTTGGGGTCAAATTTAGGTTCATTTAGGTGTCTGTCCCAAAATTTTAAATTTTTCCGCCGATTTGACCAGCGTTGACCGGGAGCGGTTCTTACACTTCTACATCTGCTCATCTCAAGTCAGAGGCTTACAATTCCACCTGCATTTATGGAACAATGGATCAAACATAATCAAGCTCATTCATTTGGAGTGCAATCTGCAAAATTGGAGGGCATATCAGTTTTGGAAACCAATTTCACTTGGGGTGTGCTGCTGAAATTTCAGAATAGGACACACAAGCTCAATTGAAGGCTGGGGCTCATTCAAACATCTTCAAACATGGATCTTGCTTATACTTTAGGAGTGCAATCTGCAAATTTTGGATGGCAGATATGTGTTGGAAGTAAAGACTTCTTGGAATGCTCAATTGGAGTCTAAGGGGTAAACAACTTTAACTCTAATTCAAGTATACATTATTGGAGTGCAACCTGCAAAATTGGATGGCAGATTTGAGTTGGAATTCAGTTTTTTCTTGATAGATCTTCTCATACAAAAATCAGGTTAGGATCTTATCTAACAAGGGATACATTTGGCTTGGTTCTGCATCTTGGAAGATCAAAGTCTTGGGAGGGTAGTGGCTTTATCTTGGCTTCTATTCCTTTCACAATTTTTGCAAGATCGGATGCAAGATATGCTATTCTGGATTTCTTGTTACTCTTCAACACTAAGAAAGGGTAACACTTTTCATCAATTTGCTAATGTTTAAGGGTAGTTGGTTTTGGTTGGGGATCTAAGAAACCTTCTTTGCTCAAGCAATGGTTGGTGGGTAGTTCTTGTGAAAAATTCTTGTTGTAATGAGCTACGATGTACCTCTTTTTTCATCCCGAAAAAGGTTTTTAATTTAAATATGCTTTGCCGATAAAAAAAGGAACATAATCCCCTTAACATACCTAATGTTGACAGAGGATGACTATGAGATATGGACTATAAAGATGACCATACTAATGAAATCTATAAACGTATGGTCTGTCATCGAAGGTGACGAGGTTGTGGGAGTCGAAAAGGATCAAGGGTGTCACGCCCCAAATCCGGTTTTGAACGGAATCGAGACGTGAACTAAGAATAATAATGATAAAAGTAATTTTAAAAGAAATAAATTCCAAAATGATAATCCAAACCAAAAGTTCTGACAATACGAGTCAACAGCTCGAAAACCAAGTAATAAAGATGTTTAATAACAAGAGGAGAGTACGTCTCTAGACCATACAAAACTAAGACCCTCGATAGCTCTCCGAGACGTCCTCTAGATCAATCCCGCTCAAAACCTGTAGAATAGTAAATAAGAGGGGTGAGCTTTCGCTCAGTAGCAAAAAGTAGTTAAGGGGATGAGCTATCGGCTCACCACCACGGGTAACCGTCCAATTAGGACATACTAGAAAAGCACAACGACTAACGACATCCACAAGAATCACATAATCAAAAACCATACTCACATGACTATAACCACACTTAATCACATCACTTACCCAATCATTAAACAAACAACACAGTAAAACGACCACAAGTCCCATACAGCAGTCCCCCCCCCGTCACCGGCTTCCATAGCACGGCTCCACCATATCGTACCGGAACACACAGCCTCGGCCTAGATATCTTCCCGGATCACACAGCATCGGGGTACAACTCATGTCACGCCCCAAATCCAGTTTTTGACTGGACTCGAGACGCAACTTAAAATAAATAATAGAAAGAGAACAAATTAAGAAAGATGAATCTCAAAATATAATAATCTGTAATTCGGAAATCGAGTAAAAGCAGTGTTTAGTCTAAAATACACAGTACGTCTCTAGACCTACTAGACAAGACCCTCGCCAGCTCCCAAGCTCAGCTGTGTCCTGCTAGCACAAATCACGCTCAACACCTGAAACACAACAAGGTAAGGAGTGAGCTTTCGCCCAATAGAGAAAGTAGTTAAGGTAATGAACAACAGCACACCACCACGAGTAACCGTCCAATTAGGGCATACTAGTACAACCTAACTAACTGCCAATCCGGGGTTCATAGCCAAACTTACAACACACTCAAACGACCACGTTCACACAATAAAACATTAACCAAACGGCAAAACGTAGCACACACACAAAAGCAACCAGCACACGTCCCGTACCGCAGTCCCCGAATATTGAAAGCGGCTAAAACTAGTGAATCAGTTCCTACATGTTACTAAGACTCGTCCGGTTATTTTTATAATATAAACGTTCGTTCCAGGTTTATTATTACATAGCATGCATACTAGTAACTTCCGTAATCAAACCGGTATTCGCAACTTTCCCTACCTCAAGAAGAACCGACAGCTACGTCTCCTAGCTGTTGACGTCCGGGCCTACCTCCGGTCTTCTCCACGATCGAGGTCAAAGCCTGGTTTTAACAAAAAGGGACGGTAATCAGCCCCGGTCCAGTCCGTAACAGTTCTCTGATTTTATCAGGTCAGTCCTTTAAATTATCTTATTTAAATCCAATTAAACCTTTAATTTAAATTAGTTAAATTAAATTAGTCATTAATTTTTCAGTCCTGACCCGACCCTGACCCGGATCCGAGAACCAGACCCGAGTCTGACCCGGATCCGACCCGGTCCCAGAACCTGAACCGAGACTGACCCAGACACGACCCAGACCCGGCTCCAGACCTGGCTCAAGACCGAGTCAAGCCCCAACTGGGCCTGGGCCAAGGCCTGGCCTGTCCGAGGGCTCGACTCCGGCTGCCGGCGGCGGCGTCAAGGACGCTCGAAGGGAGGGTAGAACTGGCCGGGACTCGCGCCAGAACTCCGGCGTGACGGTGGCAGGGACGGCTGGCTGGAGCGCGGTCCAACGCCCCGTGTCTCAGATCTGGCGAGAGGAGAGGCTCTCGCCTGCGTCGTTCCGGCTAACCCATCCCAAATAGAGCTCGGTTCGACGAGGAAAGCGGTTGGAGAAGAAGAGTGGGGCGAGGGAGATCGTCAGAGAATCAGACGAGGCCGGTGCGTGGCTCACCGGTGCTGAAAACCCCGTCCCAAATGCGATGAGATTTGGGCTCGGGGAAGAAGACACAGGAAGCGAAGCTCCCGACGACGGTGTCTCGTGCTCGCTACCAGCGCGGTTCGATCTGAACTCGGAAGTGAAGGACACGGCGGGGTGGCAATTATGAGAGGAGAAGAGAGCGAGAGAAGAAGAGAGAAGGAGCAAGGGAGAGACGGCGTTGTCTGGGGATTCATGCGCGTACGAGAGGAAGAAGATGGATGCGAGGGTTAGGGTTGAGGGGTAGTAGGCTTTGGCCGGTGCTTGGCTTGGGCTCTCGCGCTTGGGCCTGAGTCAGGCTGGCCCAAGTCTACTTCTTCCCCTTTTTTTTGTTGCAATTGAACCCAATTTTCGATCCGATTTCCAACCACGACGTTACCAATGAAAAATCTAAATTTTAACCCTTTTTAACCGGGGCGGTCTTTACAGTCTACCCCCATAAATTAATTTCGTCCTCGAAATTTAAAACGAACGAGCTCCACTTGACCCTATCTCGGGAAACGTCCGATTAAAAACTCCTAGTCCATTATCCCTCAAGCACCCGGAGACACTTAAACCAGTTAGTCGATACCGGAATCCACCGTCGGTAGAGACGTCACACCAACACGCGCAGCTTGGTCGAGATATCCTACACCAGAACCGTCCGTCGGCATAGGTATCATACCAAAACAAATCTCAAATCGCACCTAAAACGGATCCAACACAGGTCGACTCTTAACCCTCAACTGTGCCCCGCTTGGGCAATTGACCCGACCTACCACACACTGCTTCGTACGGTGCCATAACGTTACTGGCCTGGAAGCGTTGTGGTAGTCGTACTCAGCGATTTGTTTCCGTCTTCCTCGTGAGGTACTCTTACTTTTTCCATGCATTGCACAAACTCGTCAACAGAAAGTCTTTAAAAAGAAAGAACAACTCTAAAGTCAGAACAAAACAACTCCCGGACTCTCGCTAGTCCCAAGTTCCGCGATGTCCTCTAATCCAAAACGTGCTCGAAACCACAAGCGATCTCAAGATCGGAGTCCTGTCTCTCCGCCCGTGAATCGGCAACAGCATACACCCGACCTTTCCGTGTCGGGGGTCCGCCTCTCGGAGGTGGTGGAAGTGCCACCTGCTGCGCAGCTCTCTGCCTCGGTGCTGGTGCGACGGAAGCCACTGATCCGGCATGTCGCGTCCCACTTAGCTGTGTATGGGACTGGAATGATCCCGAGGTCCTCTGCCTCCTCAGGTCACAGGCCTCGGATAGCCTCAGGAAGTCTCTTGGTCTCTACCTGACCTCCCGAACTCTAGCCGTCTCGTGGAGGCATCGCTCCACGGCCAATGCCTGATCCACCAGGTCTGAATATACCTGAGTCCTCATAGCAACGAGTCGATCCGCTATAGCGGGATGTAGACCTTCCTCAAACCTTCGACAACGAAGAGCCTCTGTTTGTACCATCTCTCGAGCAAATCGAGACAAGGAAGTGAATCTCGACTCGTACTCGGAGACTGTCATACTCTCCTGGCGCAGCTCCAGGAATTGCTGGTGCCTGTCATCCGATACTGACTGTGGAAGATATTGCTCAAAGAAACGCTGCCCAAACAGCGAGAAGTCATCCCCCACGCGCGCCTGCTCGCGCTGCCACCAATGATAAGCATCTTCCTCCAGCTGAAACGTTGCAAAAGACACTCTCATGCTGTCATCAAAAACTCCTGAAGTGTCCAAGTTGCGGGTTATCCGCTCCAGCCATCTCTCGGCTGCCTCGGGGTCCGGCTCCCCGGAAAACACTGGTGTGCCCAGCTTGCGGAAGTCTCGCAGCGCCTGAGCGGTGTGACTATCGGCCTGGCTAGGCCTCAAGGTCGCGGCTGTAGTGGCAGCAGGCACAACCTCCTGTGCCGGAGCTGTAGTCGCTCTAAGTGCAAGGGCTGCCACCAAGTCTTGAACGGTGCGGGTCAGCTCCTCCAGAGCTGCCGCCTGGGCTGTCTCAGCCCTCTCGTGCCCCTCCACGGGCGCACACTGGGCACTAGTCGCCCCAGCAGACCTAGCGGTCGATGATCGTCCTCGGCCTCTAGCGAGTCGTCCCCTTGTGCCTCGCGGAACATAAGTTTGTGCCATGTCGTAAATCCTCTGCACGGATAACGCACAAGTTCAGTTTCTTAACTCGGACAGAACAACGCGCCTAGAATAACTAGCGCAACCCACGACCCACCACAGCAGTACTAGTACTAGTAGTATACTCAATAGTATAGTCACACAAATAGCACACAACAGAGAAGTTTGCATACTAGTGCGCCACACATAACATATATACAAGCAGCGATTACACACAAATTCACACTCAGCAGCATATTCACACCCAAGTCACACAGGCCACCGTTTACACCACACCGTAATTCCACAAGGTACAACATACACTTTGTTTCGATTTCCTAACACGTCCTCTTTCTAACATAACATTCGTGTTGATCTCTCGTCGTTACAACCAATTCAGGCGTCCCCGAATTACGTTGTAATCACTCGACATCCCTCCATTCACGTCCAGCTACAGTGGCCCCTATAGCTGAATCGTGATGGTACATACACTTCAGTTTCTGCAGAAAATCGGGCATGACCCGTTCTTAAATTAAATTAACCATCCGCTTACGCGGGACATTCAATAAACAACTATACACCAGCATACAATCCATAAACCAATCACCTAAGCATTCAACATATATATCGCAAGTACATAACTCGGGTCTAGGTAATTACTCGATTACCACCACCCCAAGTCTACATTCCAATCTACCCAACCATTCACTCAACGGCAGACCAATGCGGCAATCCAATAACGCTTAATTTACCAATACACACACGTCATAACCAACTAGAGCATCGCTCGTTAATCAACCTCGATCTCAATCGATCGGAATCATGGATCCATCCAGGCATACAGCCACATGGAATAAAATACAAATCAAGCAAGGCAATACTTAAACAACACATTTTAACAACCGAGACTCTTGTCGTTTCGTCTCTACGCACAGGATATTTCCGACTTGCGTCACCGAGCACTACGAATTTAACCACCTAATTGACGTACGGTCCGAGGTTTTGAAGAATCATTTCAAAATGAAACCAGACTCTGATACCAAATTGTCATGCCCCAAATCCGATTTTTGACCGGACTCGAGACACAACTTAAAATAAATAATAGAAAGAGAACAAATTAAGAAAGATGAATCTCAAAAATATAATAATCTGTAATTCGGAAACCAAGTAAAAGCAGTGTTTAGTCTAAAATACACAGTACGTCTCTAGACCTACTAGACAAGACCCTCGCCAGCTCCCAAGCTCAGCTGTGTCCTGCTAGCACAAATCGCGCTCAACACCTGAAACACAATAAGGTAAGGGGTGAGCTTTCGCCCAGTAGAGAAAGTAGTTAAGGTAATGAACAACGACTCACCACCACGAGTAACCGTCCAATTAGGGCATACTAGTACAACCTAACTAACTGCCAATCCGGGGTTCATAGCCAAACTTACAACACACTCAAACGACCATGTTCACACAATAAAACATTAACCAAATGGCAAAAGGTAGCACACACACAAAAGCAACCAGCACACGTCCCGTACTGCAGTCCTCGAACTCCAATATGTCATACCGGAAAGTCATCGTATCATCTCGTATCGCCCCTCGATCCAGAGGAGACACATGCGCCGGGGCTATCGGAAACGTTCCCTAAGAAAGCATATCATCGGAAGGCCCGTAAATGCCTCCAAAGGACCATAGATCATCGGGGTTCCCGGAAACATCCCGAAGGGACACATATCATCGGGTAGAAACACGACACCTAGTGCCAACATGACCCGTAGGCCCAACACGACCCGTAGGCCAAATCATGACCCGTAGGCCCAATACGACCCATAGGCTCAACACGACCCGTAGGCCCAATACGACCCATAGGCCCAGTACGACCTGCAGGCCCAAGACGACCGTCGGCCTAGATGTCCTACACCGGCATACCCCCTCGATGTAGGCATCGTACCTGAATATCACACCAGGGACCGCGCATACATGGGACCACATCATCGGCCTAGGTGCTGCCCACACGGCACACTCCCTTGGTGCAGGTACCATGCCGGAATACAGTTCCTCTTAGAACACCCATCAAGATAATAGCACACATCGTAATGCCACAGGTCAAACACGGCTCACCAAGCCCAACCATCTTATCACAATTACACGACACGTCGGTCTATCACACACCCGACCATATCACAACATTGATTCACATCATAACAATCATGGCACACTTGCCCACACATAACAACAACATGTTACACCGAATATAATATGCTTTGACCCTTAATCTTACCGACACTGAGTCACACATCATGCATCACAAACATGATCAGGCATTTCAATCAGCACACAACCTAAGGCTCGAAATGGCCATTCTACCAGCACGACAATTTCCCGGAATATTGAAAGCGGCTAAAACTAGTGAATCACATCCTACATGTTACTAAGACTCGTCCGGTTATTTTTATAATATAAACGTTCGTTCCAGTTTTATTATTACCTAGCATGCATACTAGTAACTTCCGTGATCAAACCGGTATTCTCTACTTTCCCTACCTCAAGAAGAACCGACAGCTACGTCTCCTAGTTGTTGACGTCCGGGCCTACCTCCGGTCTTCTCCACGATCGAGGTCAAAGCCTGGTTTTAACAAAAGGGGACGGTAATCAGCCCCGGTCCAGTCCGTAACAGTTCTCTGATTTTATCAGGTCAGTCCTTTAAATTATCTTATTTAAATCCAATTAAACCTTTAATTTAAATTAATTAAATTAAATTAGTCAATAATTTTTCAGTCCTGACCCGGCCCTGACCCGGATCCGAGATCCAGACCCGAGTCTGACCCGGATCCGACCCAGTCCAGAACCTGACCCGAGCCTGACCCAGACCTGACCCATACCCGGCTCCAGACCCGTGTCCAGACCCGGCTCTAGACCGAGTCGAAACCCAACTGGGCCTAGGCCTGGCCTGTACGAGGCCCAAATGGCTCTGTCCTGGCCCAAAAGGCCTGTCTATTTCTGTCTGCTCGAGCACGACGGCGAGGGCTCGACTCCAGCCGCCGGCGGCGGTGTCAAGGACGCTCGAAGGGAGGGTAGAACTGGCCGGGACTCGCGCCAGAACTCCGACGTGATGGTGGCAGGGACGGCGGTGGCTGGAGCACGGTCCAACGCCCCGTGTCTCAGATCTGGCAAGAGGAGAGGCTCTCACCGGCATCGTTCCGGCTAACCCATCCAAAATCGAGCTCGGTCCGACGAGGAACACGGTCGGAGAAGAAGAGTGGGGCGAGGGAGATCATCGGAGAATCAGACGAGGCCGGTGCGTGGCTCACTGGTGCTGAAAGCCCAGTCCCAGATGCGATGAGATTTGGGCTCGGGGAAGAAGAAACAGGAAGCGAAGCTCCCGGCGACGGCGTCTCATGTTCGCTACCGGCGCGGTTCGATCTGAACTCAGAAGTGAAGGACACGACGGGGCGGCGTTGATGAGAGGAGAAGAGAGCGAGAGACGAAGATAGAAGGAGCAAGGGAGAGGCGGCGTTGTCTGGAGATTCGTGCGCGTACGAGAGGAAGAAGATGGATGAGAGGGTTAGGGTTGAGGGGTAGCGGGCTTGGGTCGGTGCTTGGCTTGGGCTCGCATGCTTGGGCCTGAGTCAGGCTGGCCCAAGTCTGCTTCTTCCCCTTTCATTTTTTTTTTTGCAATTGAACCCAATTTTCGATCCGATTTCCAACCACGACGTTACCAACGAACAATCTATATTTTAACCCTTTTTAACCGGGGCGGTCTTTACAACTCATAATAAACATACCGGACCGGCACACACCTCGGTTGGATATCTTCCCGGACCACACAGCATCGGGGTACAAATCATACCACCCTCGACCTAGATATCCTATACCAGAATCCTCCGTTGGTATAGACATCATGCCAGAACCTTTAGCCCCGGGGGACCGCGTACGCGGGACATCGTCCTCGGCCTAGATATCCTACACTGGAATCCTCCTTCGATGTAGGTATCGTACCGGAACCAATCCTCGTCTCGGAACATATCGTATCAGATCACACCCACAAATATCTTAAACATGTCACAAGGTCACAGTTCAACTAACAACATACCAAAACAAACAGTCTTACCGAAACACATCACATTGTTGAATCGAGGATCAATCACCCGATCATATCACAAGGCAGTAGTTCACGTCATACCAAACATATCATACTAGACATATAATACCAACATATCATACCGAGCACATCATATCATGATCCTCGATTCAACAACGGATATACCACATATCAAGCATTACAATTCATCAATCACAACAACACATCCAAACGCTATCCTACGGGCCCAACCAGGGACCCACATGTGATACTACAACACAACAATTCCCACACTTACGAGCTCAACTTGGCCCGCAAGTGGTTCCATCTTTATCTGACTACGCTAGTTATTCACATCCTACATACGATTCTATATTATATCGATTGTTCATAACCTATATGCATAAACCGACATTCGCTACTTTTCCCTACCTCGATCGATATCCAAACGCAAGCCGCCTAGTAGCCTCCTCCGCCGTGGTCGGGAACAATGTCTAAGATCACAAGTAATACGAGAATTAATAGTAATTCAAGGTGGTTTAAGGAGTAACATCCAAATTAATCCCCAAAAACGTTCGGTTCAAGATAACCTTCCTAGTTACTCGAAAATACCCAAAATGGACCCAAAAAAGACCCATTTCTGATCCATCACAGTTCGGGTCACGGAGTCATGAATGACTCCGTGACGGTTCGGGTCACGGAACCGTGATGATCACCGTCACGGGTGACGTCACGGAACCGTGACGCACTCCGTCACGGTCCCGTCACGGATCCGTGACGGGTCTGACAGCTTCGTCCTTCTTCTTCCTCCAGCTTCTTCTCCATGAAATCAAACCCCCAAAATTCCATTTTTATCATCCAAAAACCTCCAAATTAGTCCCACAAACCTCAATACTTCAATCCCCAAGTGGGTTTCATCAAAACCACATAAACTCATTGCAATTTCATCATCCAACTCTACTTGTATCCACAAATCATCTACTTAAACATCAAAAACTCAAATCTATGGAAACCCAAACTAGTTCATGCTTTCTCCAACAAATCCATAACCCCAACCTTCATTAAAAGTAGGTTTTCAAGGATTACTCACCTTAGGAATGAAGAGGGGATGAAGATAAACTAGTTTTGGAGGAGATTTGAGAAGGAAATCCACCAAAAGAGCTCCCTTTCTCCACTTTCTTCTTCTTCAAGCTATGGACTCCTCTCTCTCTCTCTCCTTGTGTAATTTTCGGCCAACAAGAGAAAAATGAGTTGAAATGCTCTCAATTGTTGCCTTTAACCTAGATTAGAAATACCTATTTTGCCTCTCTAGTCTCTTTTTCTCTTATGCCCACAAGTGAGGGCAAAATGGTCATTTTCCACCATTTCTTCTCCTCCAAGACACCATGGACATGTGTTCATGTGAGGACCACCTCTACCCAAAATATCTCAGCTCAACTTAAACTAATTCGTTAAGACCCCTAATTTGACCTAGTTTGACCCGGGTTTGACTTTTTTTCGCAAAAGTAGTCATTAGAAAGGAAACGACTCAACTAAGCTAACCGTAATGACAACTAAGCTTTTTGGGTCCCGGAAAGGTCCCGAATGACTCCCGGAGTCATCGGTTGACTTTTCCGGCGGAAAGTCAACTTTTGCCAAAATTCACTGGTTCGACCGGGGGCGGTTCTTACAAAGGGGTACTAGCAGTAATCAAGCAGTCAATTCCCGATAATGTGTTCATGGAAATCTCACAGAAGAAGACTGCAAGTGGAGCATGGGATGCGTTGAGGATCATGCATGTTGGGGCAGACAAGGTAAGATCTGCTAATGTTTTCTCTTTGAAACGAACCATGATAAGTTTTTTTTGATAAGCTCGAAAATTTATTAATCAGACCGATTCCAGAAAAGAAATCAGAATGCCCTGATAAAAGAACCAGGGTGGCTACAACGATTAAAAAGGGGCTCCAGTAAAAGAAGCCAAAAGGTCAAGCCTTTTCTTAAAAAGAAAACAAGGAACAAAAACAGAAAATGAGACCCCGACGAAGCTCGCCCTAAAGTCAACGACGAAACGTCTCAACCTTCTTCTTGACAGCCAACTCACGAATTAAAGTCCATGCGTTGGGACTCTGAGACAAGCTACGACTTGAGTATCTCCAGTTCTAGTTTGCTCAACCTGTTTCCCAATGTCGACGGGACGGACAAATCGCTCTCGATCCGAGATTTTTGATTTACCCGTCATAGTGTAAAAATCCGACAAATAATTAGGTGGGCGACTCACCCGCTTCTTTACGAGGGCGTCCTTCCACGGAGACTCCACCTCCGATGTCCCAGCGGCACTTGCTCCAACACCAGCAACAAGAACCGGTTCCAACATCTGTGACTGGGCTGGAACAGGCCTTGTTACAAGCCCAATTGGACATTGGGTTGCTCCATCTGTAGCAAGCTCCAAAACTTGTTGGTTGAAAGTGTTGGCCCATCCGTAACAGGCCCAATACACTCTGAAACAACTACGACTTGAAGCCCCGCTCCACC
Source organism: Erodium maritimum (assembly GCA_963921825.1). NCBI lineage: Eukaryota > Viridiplantae > Streptophyta > Magnoliopsida > Geraniales > Geraniaceae > Erodium > Erodium maritimum. The sequence goes on along the minus strand of OY997593.1, from coordinate 17,531,358 downwards.
TTCTACCCCAACAACAACGGTCGAATCTTGTTCCCCAGATTCATTGCGATCAACTCGATCCTTAGCATACGAAGCGACATCTTCCCTCGATTTACAGCAACCAACAACAGCGATTGCAGGATCACACCCAATCTCAACCGAAACTGCTTGATCCTCGGTGCCGTGCATAACCACCGCCAGCAAGTCCCCGGAAATCCCTACTGACTCCCGGTCTTGCACATTCTCTCCCAAGGCCTCTGCAGACTCTGGAGAACTCAGGGCATCTCGTTTTTCCGATGGATCAATCTCAACCAAATTCCCGAGTGTGCTTTGTTCCTGCACCCCAAAAATAGAGTCATCTCTCTGAGAAGTGATGGTTGAGCTCTTCTCCAACTCCGACCGGCGACATCGTGCTGAAGCGACAAAGAGAATATAACCATTTAAACCCATTCATCACTTCAATTGCTTTAGTTGCTGCTCCGACGGAATCGAAACGAATGAAACCGAAATACTTACCCTTTCGGCTTGGTCGTTTGGGTACGGACACGAAAGTAATCGATCCAAATGGACTGAAAATGTTATGAGTCCAAGCTTTCGAGGATTCGTAAGGTAAATTGCTCACGAAAATCTCATTCGCTTGTTCGACACACTTACCATTCCGAAACGGACGAGCAATCCGTGCAACAACCAGATGCTTCATAACGGACTCCACCTACAACTCTGGAGCATCTCTAACTGCAACAACAGCTAGGGACTCTACTCCTGACACTGCAGAACTCGAAGGAACCTTCGCCGGAGGGACTGCCTGAGTAGAAACAGTAGACGATCGTTTATTGCGCTTCCGTCTGGTCCGACGAACAGATGCTTGATCGGGTACAGGAATAGACTTCTCCGTCTTGTCGTGGCTCTTTGGGTTTTTCCCTCGACATCCCGCCTTCCTTAATCTCTGTGACTTAACCTGAACTGAACCTTGAACAATTGAACAATATTCAGCATACAAAGAGAGTAACACAGACCCGAAAGATGAGAGGGAAGAAAGAGCCATTAGAACCAAGGGACCAAAACTCTTGATTGCTTTCTTTGAAAGTTTTACCAAACTCTGAATCACGGACTGATCCTGAATTGGTTGCTTTGAAGACTTGAGCAATTAACCTCAATACTTGCTTCCACAACAATCACAGAAACAATTATCCTCAACCTCTGGTTTGACTCAATCCCAAAACATGAGAATTGAACCAGTACAGGGTGCAATCCAAGAGTCGGAAACAGATCCCACACCACCGGCCTGAGAACACGACCTCGTCCACGGAATCACACGCTGGAGAGGAAACCTGCAAAGACGACACACCAGACTTCCCCGACAGCGCACCCCACCTCTTTACCACTGTCGGCTTCAACGATCTCACGTTAGACACAATCTGAGTGAGAAGCCAACAAAGAATGAACCGCCATCCCCTTTAGGTTAGACTGACGACAGAGACGTGGTAGCATGACCGGAGACCGAGAGCAACCATAACCACCCACGCACTGCCCCAAGCGCCGGAGGAATCTCGGCAGCAAGCGGCGGCGCACGATTGCATAGAAGGGAACCCTAATCCCGTGCGCGTGGGGCGCGTTTTCCCAACCCTATTTCATTATTTGTTTCAATTCATATAACCATGATAAGTTAATTATGAAGGAAATGAGACTATTAATAGTTTTCCATTAAAACTAACCTCTATTGTTAATGAAACACGAGCTCTTGGCAAAGAAATGCTAGAGGCTCTTGTTGTTGAGAAATTCCCCAAGTCTGTTACAAATAATTTCCTTCCTATTGTAAACACAATTTAACAATGGGGGATATGAAGGAGATGACGCTGGTGGAAGAAATTGGGAGGCTGAAGGCCCATGAAACGTCTATGAAGGGACGAAAGCAGAGCAAAGACGAAGACACCTTACTGTTAACTGAATCTTAGTGCGAGAGTTTGCAGAAGAGAAGATTCGGAGAAAGCTCATAAAGGCAACGAAATCTTGGAAGAGGAAGGATTCAAGGTCGCCTATTTGTTCGGCCGAATTCACCAAGGTATGCTGACAAGTCCAAACTCAGATGCTATGGGTATGGATATTTTGGGCATTTTCAATATGAATGCCCAAAATCAAAGATGGAGATTGGGAACTATGTAAACGGAGTTGATGATGAACTCGCACTTCTTATGATGAAAACGTGTTGCATCAAGAAGAAGAAGAACACAACCGAAATGGTGCTGCTCTTGGTAACTCTAGATGTAATTCAAAAGGAGAAAATGGGATGTGATTCATAGTACCTTGATATAGGAGCAAGCAACCACATGATAGGAAATGAAGGAGTGTTGGTGAGCATGGACAAAGGTGTTATTGGATCGGTGAAATTCGGAGGTGGATCCATAGTCTCCATCCAATGGAGAGGCTCCATTCTAATTGAAGGAACAACTGAAGATCAGAAAGTTCTTTCTGATGTTTATTTCATTCCCAGGCTACGAAGAAACATAATTAGTCTGGGGCAAATGGATGAGAATGGATGCAAGGTTAGTCTTGAACATGGACGACTGAGCATTTTTTTTATCAAAATCAAAGTTAGCTCGCAAAAGTGAAGAGGAGCTGGAACAGACTTTACATTCTGAAACTGAAGCAAGTCATTCCAGTGTGTCTGCTAACCAAATACAATCAACCTAACTGGCTTTGGCATGCCAGGTTCGGACATACCAGCTTCCACGCAATTAAAATGATGGTGAAGAAGGGAATGGTGTTGGGACTACCAGACATTGACAGCCTTGAGACATTGTGTGAGGTGTGCTTGACAGGGAAGCAAAAGATATTTCCCTTTCCAAAATCTACTACATATCGAGCAAAGAAGCCTCTGGAGCTATTTCATGCATACTTTTGTGGTCCAATTGATCCCGAACCCCCAATTGGAAACATGTACTTTTTCTTGATGGTTGATGATTTCACAAGATAAATGTGGGCCACTTTGATTTCCAGAAAAGATCTAGCTTTCATGGAGTTCAAAAAGAGTAAGAAATGAGGTGAACTCGAGTCAAAATCAAAGCTCAAAGGTCTCTAACATACAGAGTGAATTCAAACGCTATTATGATGAAGAAGGGGTGAAGAAATTCATGACAGTTTCGGACACTCCACAAAAAACGGTGTAGCATAATGCCAGAATCAAACTCTGGTATGGATGGAAAGGAGTATCATGAAAAACAAACATGTACCGAGATGGATTTAGGGAAAAGCTATCTCCATAACAACTTACATCCAAAACCGAACTACTACCAGGAGTCTGAAAGGAATGACTCGTAGAGGCATGACATCAAAGAAAATCAAATGTAAGCCATCTAAAGGTCTTTGGGTGCACTACATTCGTTAAAAATACCAAAGCACATCAGAAGAAGCTTGGTGATCAAAGCGTGAAAATGGTGTTCATTGGTTATGAAACAGGATCAAAAGCGTACCGGTTTTTATATCCTGGCACAAAGAGACTTGTTTTAGTCGTGGTGTAGTGTTCAATGAGTAAGAAGAATGGGCATGGGATGAAAAAATGAGGTAACATGTTGACACAACCTATTTTTCTGTAAATTGGGGCTATGATGATGATGATGTAGATGATCTGGAGATGCATACACCAAAGGAGGAAAATGCAAAAACGGCCGAGCCTCAAGTAGGGGAGAGATCTCCTCAAGAAGAAGCCCGATCTCCTAAACTAGCCCATGTTAATATGGAGTCTCCTCCCACAACCCCACTTTGGGTACGAACTCTGGTGGACCTCTATGAGAAAACGAAGAGAGTACAAGTTGATTGCTTACTCACCACGGAAGATCCAGTTACCCCATATGAAGCCTTAAAACACGAAGCTTGGAGGAAGGCTATGGAGGAAGAGATGAGGTCAATCTCAGACAGTCAGACCTGAACATACTCACAACTTCCCCAAGGTCACAAATCCATCGATCTAAAGTGGGTTTTCAAGATTAAGAGGGACTCAAAATGAGAAGTGCAGAAATACAAAGCCAGATTAGTAGCTAAAGGCTACGTTCAGCAACAAGACGTCGAATTTGAAGAAGCTTTTTCTCTTGTGGAAAGAATGGAGACTATTAGAGTTCTAATTGCAATCACAACTGAAAATAACTGGGAGATCCATCATATGGATGTTCGTTCAGCCTTCCTAAATAGCGATTTGACTGAAGAAGTGTATATCACACAACCTCTTGGTTTTATGAACCCAGAAAAACCAGACCATGTTCTTAGATTAAAGAAGGTCGTGTATGGTTTAAAGCAAGCTCCAATAGCTTTGAATCAGAAGCTGGACCAAAGCCTCATCTCTATTGTTCAAACGACGCACACATGAACACGCCGTCTACATAAGGAAAAGTAATAATGCACTGATACTGGTCGAAGTCTATGTTGACGATCTAATCATCACTGGGAATGAGGTCAGTTCTATCATCTTTTCTAAATATGAGATGTAAAGAATGTTTAGCATGAGTGATTTGGGCCTCCTGCATTATTGCCTTGGTATCGAGGTAAATAAAAATGAAAATAAAATCACTCTGAGCTAGTCAGGGTATACAATGAAGTTAATAAAAGTTGTAGGTCTCAAAGAATGTAATCCATGCATTCCTTTGGGAAAAAATGAGAAACTTGGAAAAGAATGGTCGGAGCTATATTTTTTTTGATAAGCAAAGCAGTATATAAATCTCTCACATTCCAAATATTGAAATGGGAGGACAGAAAGCCTCTAGTTACATAGACTTTACATGAAGGAGTACGTCAAACATGAAGGAGGCCAATAGCCAAAGTGAATAAGTACGCAGACCCTGAAGTGGAAGGGTACGCAGACCCTAAAGAGGATGGGTACGCAGACCCTAAGGAGAATGAGTACGCAGACCCTGAAGAAAACAACCACCAACCGAGAATGGGTACGCAGACCCTGAAGATAACAAACACAAAAACTAAAGGGGTACGTAAACCCTGAAGCTAACAAACACCAAATGAAAGGGTTATCCAAGAAACCCTGAGATTAAGAGGGTCTAAACTACCCGGATTCAACCACCATGAAGCTCGAAAGAAAAAGGAAGTTCCAGCAGCCTACAACAACAACCTTCTAAACTCTTAAACCACGCCAAGCAGGAAAAGAAACAACTCCCAAACCCAATTGACCTTACTAAACCAAGCGGCTGGCTTTTGAAGAGGGTAGACAATGCCCGATGAACTCGCCGGCGGCCAACACCTATGAGCCGACGAGCTCGACCCACGACAGGGTCGAGAGGAAGCGAAGCCAAAACGCAAAGGAAAGCAAGAAAAACAGGGGGAGCAATCTAACCAAACAGGGCGAAGAGAAAGAATAGCCCTCAAAGGTCATCCCAAAGAACCTGACACCATAGACTAGTACGCTCAGTCCTTCCTAAGTTCTGGCCAACACCAAAACACTCGACGGAGAGGACCAGTGTTTCTACCGAGCATAAGTACCGGCTATAGAATCAGCAGGAATTCCCTGAAGGTACCAGAAGAAGTCGCGCAAAAATAAAAGACCACTACGAAGCCGAGTGTCGTACCAACATGCAGAAGATAAAGGAGAGCCGCCACAATCCCGAGAAAGGAAAGCCTCCCACGAGCAACCCAAACTTTTCCAACCAGCCTCATCAACACAGCAAAACAAGAGATAAGTGAAGAAACAATCTGGCCAATCTTCACCAAGATGGAGACAAACCTCCCACTCAAGTCTGAAACAAACCCAACTCTCGAAGCTGAGAAGAAACTGAATCCGCGCACACCAGTAGCAGCCATCAACCACACAGCAGAAAAATGCGGATCCCCGAAACAGCGAACGCAGACGGGCTTCCCCGAACCAGAAAACGCATCAAGAAATGATGGAAAGATCCGGCCCTAGTCGCACCAAGAGAGGGTGGAAAGGCCCGGACCAAACCCACACCAGAATTGGGGCGAAAACTGCCCGACCCAACAGAACTACCACCTGACCCGGCCTAACCGAACCGGAGCACCTGACCCAACCCAACCGGACTAGGGCTGCTGACCCGGCCCAACAGAGGAGGACAAGCCCAACCCGATCAAAAGAGCCCAACCCAGAATCACTTCAGCCCAGAAGCCGACCCACTGCCCACCACGCCCGACCCAACCACGCATGACCCTACCCAGAGCCGATTGACGCAGTTCCCACCGTCCCTGGGAAACTGAAGACGCCGACCAGAAACGAGCAAGGAGGGAAGACGACACCACCGGAGCAGCAACCCACGCCGACCAGAAACGAGGCCGGAACCACTGGGACAGTCCACGACCACTTGTCGGAGCTGACCACGGGCTCTTGCGAGCCAGATCTGACGGAACAGGAACTCCCGACATAGATAGATCAGAAGAAGGACGGATCTACGAGCCAAGACCTGGACGAAGCACGGCGAACCTCCGGCCAGCACCACAAGCCGAGCATCCCGGAGATCTGGACGGAGAAGCTCAGCGAACCATCCCCGAGCAGTGAGCGGAAGAACTGGAGGAAGGAGGCGAGCAGCCCAACCCGAGCTCGGCGAAGCTCCGGCCACGGTTCAGAAAGAAGACGACAAAGAGAGAGGAAGGAGAGGGGTAGAAGGGAAAGGGGGAAGAGAGAAGGAGGGTAAGGAGAGGTAGCCGCCACCGGCAACCGACGTGAGCGGAGAGCATACAGTCACCGGTGGAGACAGAGGGCGGCGGCTGAGAAGAGCTAGGGTTGTCTTTTTAATGTATCAGCCCCAGTGGATAGCAAACTGTTTGCTCTTAGAAACTCGATTGGGTGTGTGTATTGTTATTGCTTCACACCCAAAAGTTAGAAAAGGTAGGTAATTGGTAAGCTTTCAGTACCTTATCATGTGTGTGAGTGGTAGTCGGAGCTATATATGAAGACGTAATAATGTTTCAAAGCTTAATTGAGATGGTTAACATGCACATGGAGTAGCCAAGACTCAATCACATGTGAAGAGAATCCTTCGTTATGTGAGAGAAACCATGACATTTGGTTTGAAATACAAGAAAGGTCACAAAACCATGGAAGTCACAGGATACAGTGACAGCGATCTTCCAGGTGACGAAGATGATCGGAAAAGCACGACTGGGATAATTTTATTTTTTTGAGATAATCCAATCACTTGGTTCTTAAGAAAAAAAAAGAAGCGTGGCTCTCTCGTCATGTGAAGTTGAGTTTATTACAATAAGTTCTGTCGTCTGTCAAGGATATGGATTGCCAGGTTAATCACAAGCCTCAGAGGAGAAGAATTCGAGAAGTTCATCATACACATCGACAACAAATCAATCATATCCCTTTGCAAGAATGTTGTTCATCACGGTCGCAACAAACATATAGATACCATGTATCATTTATATGAGATTGTGTTGAAGAACAAGGTATTGAAGTTCGATATATCCCTCTAAAGAACAATGAGCCGATATTCTGACAAAAGCCTAAGAAAGAACTAAATTTGTTCAGACGAGGAGTTACTTGATCAACTAAGGTACACCAAGATTATGGGGAAATTGTTATTCTAATCTTGTTGTTTAGAATAAAAAGCGTTTCATTATGTTTAGGACTCAATCTTTGTAGTTGTAACAAAACTGAAATCTAGGAAATTGGTTTAGATTTTCTCTCTATTTTCAGCTTTTGTAACGAATAAATATCAATGAAAGAATAAGCCAAAATCACACCGATTTGGTCTTTAAAAAAATCGTGTCCTTTGTTCTACTGAGTTGATTCATTTAAGTTCTCTTCCAGTCATCACAAACAACAACCCAAACTAAAGAGACATATCACAACACGATCCTCAACAACATATCAACCAAGGAGGCTACAATCAATATAAATCATAAAGAATCCAGATGCAGACTACGAACAACAAGAAGCACCGTTAAGATCGAGGTTAAACTGGTTGGGGAGTCATCTCCACTCCATCCCCTCATGGGCTTGGTTTTGAGAAGCCTATATCTGCATGTTTCAGATATACGAACAGCAGTCATATTGGTGGCTTCGTTTTTCACTTGACAACAACAACTTGGTATGTTTTAGTAAGTTACTGCATGGTCACTCTTCAATTTATGATTCAGCCCAACTTACTTCAATTTAAATCCTTTTGTTCGTAGCCCAACAATCATAAGAAAACCGTTGCATTTACAAGGCCCAAGCTGACAGTTTTTGTTGGGCCACTTGAAGGATCTCAACTTTTGTTTCGTTTTTGCCACAGGCTTTGAAGCATCAACAATTGATGGGTACAATCAACTCAACTTTGAAGATCTCTGTGAGGCCTGATCTGATGATGAGAGAGGGACCCGGAATGGAAGCAGGTGATTAAGGGGGGCATTGAAACCAAGCAAGTAAACAGTAAAAGAGTAAGAAAATGAAGGTAAAAAAACACAACATCTTTGAGGTTCAGTCATAGCAACTGCACTGCACGGGATGAGAATATGTCTCCCATGCATCAAAAGGAAAGGTAAAGAAAAGAGGGTCTAATTTTGAATGTCACACCCACTTAGCTTTGGACCGAGTCTTTGCCTCTCGAAACCATCAAAATCAATTCAGAAAGAGAAGCAACCAAAGTTAAAGTGCCAATCTAAAGCAACCACCTTCTCTCTCACTTTTGTTTTCACTTTTAAGTTTTAACCCTCCCCTTCATCTTAATAACATCTACTACTACTACTAATACTCAAGAATCGTATATGTGTCATTCATGTGTGCGTGGGATCAATAAAATCTCTGTAAATAGACTACGTACATTCTGATATCCTTAAAACCGAGTCTTGATCTTTGCTCTTGGTTTGTCCTCTGTAGCCAGAGGTCTGTAATTGGTCCGCCTAATTCAGCTTTTGAATTGATATATATGCTTTGCTGATCAAAAAACAAGTCATGAGTGTAACTTGTATACAAACTCTTTAAACCTCATGATGAAGTATTGTAACTCATATGTAGAATTTAACCTTCTCTTCTCATGTAGGATTGAAAAGAGGTGGTGTGGAGAAGTGAGGAGTGGGGTAAACTTTAGTTGTTGATGGGGATTGGTTTGCTTTACATGGGGAACACAGAGACCACGTATAAAGGGAAAGCCAATCCAATTCAAAATATATTGAAAAACCCAAAAGATGGGCTCAGCTCAATGCTCATGCTCATGCTCATGGATGGATGGGGTTGTGTATATGTCGCTATATGGAATATGCATCTACTAATATCCCTTTCTTGGGAACTGCTCTATTTTTCTTAATCTAGTAATTGTCTCTACTTGATTCTGATTTTATGTGATTTTCGTGAAAACGACCCCTAATAAAATCATTCACAATATTCCATTCTAAAGTACAAGCAGATTTTTTTTTATCAGAAAGGAATAAATTATACTTTTAAAGTCGAAAGCTTATGGAAGGGAATCACAAACCAATAAAGAAAACGAGATCAGTTTACAAAGATCAAAATATCAAAAACCATAGCAGCCTCTCTCTCCTATTAACACGTAGTAAGCAAAAAACCCTAACAACCCCTCTTCCCCTCCTTTAATCTCTTGTCCCGTCGGTAACGATTGTGGCTCTGCTTCGGTTGTTGCCGGCGGAGGCCAACCTTTACGCTTTCTTCATCTTCTTTTGGGGGTTCTTTCGTTGGTCATGGCTATTCGGTTATCGTCTGTTTGCCACATGTCTTTTTTCTCCTCTTTCAGTTTTGGCTCCTTTAGTTTCTTCGTTGCGCCATTTATCGCGGTTTAGGCCAGAGAGCCCGTTGAGGCAGTCTCGAATTTATACTTTGAGTGTGGAAGGGGCGTTGCAAAAATATAGTTAAAGTGCTATGTGTGGGTCTTAGTATTCTCCGGCGTTGTTCTTCGGATACCGGTGATCAAAGTCAGATGAATAAATACTGAGATAGTCGGCGTGGTTGGGTCCCAAGAGACATGGTTTCGTTTCTAGTCTTTTCCAGTTTTTCTTTGTTGGGTTTTGGTTTTGGTTGTGGTCTTTTCAGGCCAAATAATTGCACTTGTTGCAACGTCGGTGTGTACTAGTTGCACTTTTGGTGTGTACTTGTTACACTTTTGGTGTGCACGTTTTGTTTCACTTTTTTCGTGCACGTTTGTTGGACGTTCTGAGGAGCACTTTGTTGCGTTGTATTTTTCGACTAGGAGTCGGTAATATCAGGGTCTACCAAGTCTGTAGTTTGTAGTATTTACCGTTTTTGCTTGGACGTTTTCATCGAATTATGTATATCTTTGTTGGTTGATATATAAAATTATAGCATTACTCCCCTAAAAAAACAAGATCCAAAATAAAATAATAATTATTGTAATTAAGTTGTTTTGCATTCTGCTGATTCCTACAGGGATTCCTCTAATAATGACTAGACATAAATTTATTTACATTCTGCGTTACTAGGCGAGGCCCAGTGTGGACGATTGACGTCATCGTTGAGGGAGGATGAGGAAGGAAAGGAGAGGTCCGAGGTGCCTTCTTCTTTGATCGGGTTGATTTTATGAACTCTCGTGGTGGAGTCAAAAGCCATAAAGTGGGACATCTTAGACGGTGGGAGGACTAGGGGGATGGCAACAAGTCCCGAATAGGCTGGCACATGGATGGAGGTGTTGTTATCAACAACATCGGGAGGGGTGAGGTTGATGAGGGTCATGGTGGTTGTAGAGAAGGATGGGCTCGAGGGTGGCGTTAGACTGGATGAAGGAGAGAACCATAAAGGTCAAAAAAAATTGTCAATAGAAATGTTCATCGTGTTAAATGGAAGCGTTTTAAACGCAGATGTAGCGGTCGTCGCTTAGTCGTTGCAGGTGTGCGGTCGTAGGCCCTACAATGGCTCGTTTCCACTGCTAGTTGTCGCAGCCGGCGAGGTTTGGGTTGCTTTCGTAGGCGGTTTCCTTAACTTTCTACAACGACGTGACTAGTCGTCGCTGGCCCAACGGCTAATCGGTGGCCCAAACCCACGCAGACACGTGGCGACGTCAACTTTTCAAAAATAATAATAATTTTTTTACTATAAATACACAAAGATTCCCTACCCCAAATTTACACTTTTCTCCACTACATTTCTTCCCTCATATTCTCTTCTCTCAAACCGTTCTTCAAATTTTCTTCTTTTATCGATGGATCGTTTTCCAACATTGGAGGAGTTACAAAAAATGAATCCTGAAGAAGTAGAAGAAACGATGGGAAGGGTGGCTCCAGCAATGGCGAAACGAATTCAAGATCAGCTTTTGGGAAATATACATCTAAGGGCAGAAGATGAGGAGGTCGAGGGTTTCCAATCATCGGCGCCACCAAAGAGGAGAGTGATAGAGCGCAATCGAGACGAAACACACGAGCGGTTGATAACTAACTACTTCACACCTACTCCGGTGTACAACGACCAACAATTTCGGCTATGTTTTCGGATGTCGAGGGAATTGTTCCTACGAATCATGAATGCATTGAGTGACCGGTACGCATACTTCCATCAACAAAAGGATGCTACCAGAAAGCACATATTCTCTCAACACCGGAAGTGCACGGTAGCATTTTGTCATATCTATTATGGAGGTCTCGCCGATGCTGTTGACGAGTATTTACGAATGGCGGAGAGTAGTGCTTTGGACTACGTCAAGAAGTTCTGCATGGGCGTCATTAATATTTTTGGGCGAACATATCTACGACGCCCGATCGAGGAAGATCCCCATCGTCTGTTGGAAATCAACAAAATGTGTGACTTTCCAGGGAATGATTGGAAGTTTTAAATGCATGCATTGAGATTGGAAGAACTGTCTTGTGGCATGGGGTGCACAATTCTCAACTAGGGACCACGGGAACATGCCCACAATCATGCTAGATTTCGTTGTTTTACCAGGTAGTTCGAGGCTTCGCTTAAGATATTAAGTTCAAGGTCAACGACATCGAATACAAAACCCCTTATTACTTGATCGATGGAATTCCTCCTCCTCGGGCTACATTTTTTAAAACAATACCAACACCACCAACGACGAAGCAAAAGTGCTTTGCTAGAAACCAAGAGGTGTGCAGGAAGGATATCGAACGAGCATTTGGAGTTCTACAGGCTCGCTTTCACATTGTTACTCGTCCGAGCTGAGTGTGGGATAGACACTCACTCACAATCATCATAACTTCTTATATTATCCTGTACAACATGATTGTTGAGGATCAACGAAAGTCGTACCCCACTGATCCGTTTACAGATATTGGTGCACCGGACCCAACGACTCGTAGAGGACCACCACTAGCGGTGGACTTTGATAGTATCATGGTGCATAGAGGAAGGATCCGAGATCGGGATGTTCATCACAGTCTCCACGCCGACCTCGTCGATTACATATGTGCTAAATTTGGAGATGACGCCAACAATTAGAGTAATATAATAATATAATGTATTTCGAATTTGACATAAATAAAAATAATAGTTTAATTTGTGGTGGTTTTTTAAATATTAAAAGTGCCAACAATGAATACAAACAACTACTAGTTGTTTGTCATTAAAGATATAGTGGTAAGAGATGGTGGTTTGGAAGAGAAAAAAAAACTTAAAATATGTCCAAACTACTACTCCAACCCACTATACAATGTATTATCATTAGAGATGCTATGTATTTATGACAAAAATCGTTGTATCGAAAAAATATTGATCGAAGACGGGTTCGAGATCTATTGAACCAAACATGCGCAACCCCCCTAGGGTTTTGCGACTTCAGACGACGGCGTGGGGAAGTTCCACCACTACCGCCGTTTATGCGAGAGATGGAGAGAGTGGCAGGGAGAGGGCGGTCGGCCGTGTGCCCCGCAGCATACCATCGGCTCGACTTCCTCCACGACCTGCTTCGCCGAGTTCGGACGTGGAGATTCTCGCCGGAACGCTCAGAGGAGGAATCAGGAGTATCGTCTCCGGTGTCCGCTCCATGGAGGCCGACGAGACCTTGAAGCTCCGCGCCTGTCGGATCCTCACCGCGACGGGGCATTCCGGCAGGATTTGGGGCAATAGAGGCGAGGGGATTGGATGGACCTACGCCAGTCGGGGAGAGACGTCGGGAATCTCACCGACAGATATGGCTGCTGGAGCAGCATGGCCGCCAGTCTGGCCACCGACACCGTTTTCAGGGCTGAGAAGGGGAAGCGGCGACGGGTGGAGCTGGTGAGGATGCTGGTTGAAGGATTAGGGCATGGGGCGCCATTGGGCCCAGGGGAGCTGTGGGACGGGCCTGGGCCAGGGGGAGTTCGGACAGGATACAGCCTGGGTCTGGGGAGTTGCGCAATGGGGCGATGGGTCCTCATGGGTGTGGATAGGATCGGGTCAAGGCCCCTGGGTCTGGGACAGATCGGATCAGGGGAATGGAGCATCTGCTGACTCGGAGGGAGCGTCATATACAGCAAAGATGGGGGGCTTCGAGCACCCCCGCCTCGGGGAATGATTCCATGGGGGTTCAGGGAGGGGTCTGCCGGTTGCACCGTGTCCCTGGATGTATGGTGGGAACGGTTCCGCCAACAGTCGACAAGATTCTCCCCTACCAGTTCGCGGTCAGCACTCTCGCGTTTAGGAGCCCTACCAGTATCAGTCAAGGGAGGACGACGCACGTTGACTTCCCGGGGGAGCTATCGGTCCACCACTACAAAATCTACACTTGGTCTGCTCGATCAGTGCCTTTTGATTGGAGTTTGTTGTATCGATGTCTATGGATGCTACCCCCCCCCCCCCCCCCCCCATGTCCATGAGCAAAATTTACATTTCATGTCTTGTTTTTCAGTATTATTATAGTTCATTGGATTATATGGCGATAGCTTTTTGCGGTCACTTACTGTTTTAATAATATTTCTATTTCTTTTCAAAAAAAAATGGAGATGCTCTCACTAAAATTAGTTTTTATTATCACTCGTACATACAAGCTCTAGTTATCAACATTAATTCGTATCACCAGTCATCAACACAAATTCATAATACTACAATTGGATGTCATGGGAGAAAACCGTGACATTCAAACCGTACGGCTCGTTCCCATACTTGGGGGTTTATGATGATCGATGTTGTTTATTAATACAAATATGGATGCCCTGCTTGCTCATTGAACTCGATGCTCGTAAAAATTTGCTTTTCGGTACTGCACGATTTCAAGGTTTTTGGTTGTGCTTGAGTTTGTCAAGTGTAGGTTCAATTTTGATGCATACATCATCAATCACAAAACTGGAGAATATTACTGGATATGGTAGATAATAAATGGGAAACGAATACACACATGAAACCGTTTAATTAGTTACTAGCTCCCAAAATTTGTAATAAGTAACTATCACTCTACATTTTGATCTAAGCAAGCACATTGCATTCTTTGTGCTCAGAAACTGAAGATTTGGGCACTCATGCCGCACTCAAAAACTCTGGACACAACCTGTTCAGTGCACCATTTTCTAGATCCCACTCTTCAGACATATCAAGTTGGTGCATCCTTGTTATCACCGAAGCTTCCTTGTTCTTTATGATGATGGCTTAGGCTCGACCAGGTGGTTGTCTTGATTTCACAGCCCTCCTGACATATCACATCAAACAAAGAATTCATAATGTCAGGGAGAAGGTTTCACGTGCACGTGGACCAACAATTTACGACCGAAACATTATATCATGTTAAAATCTGATATAACCTAACAAACACTCATATATTTTTTTACTAGATACACATTCCTCCACTCAAAACTATTCAAGTGGAAAAAAAGAAGAGATATGAAGTGAAAGTCTCTCAGATCTCACCCAAACAAGTGAAGCTCAATTTTGGAGTTTCTTGGTCTTGTTTTATGAATGTTTTTGTGGCAAATCAGTAAATATATTTGCATTTCAAAAGAAAAGAAGAGAGGTAAGCCATGTAACTAAAGTGGTCCTGCCATCCCCCCAATGCCTTTTTTTTCTTATGAAAATAAGAGAAAGATTGATACCTAAAGAAGCTTTAGATAAAGAGTAAATACACACCAGCATACATAATTTGCATTAGCTTAATAACATCCATGTACAATCAGAATTAAGATCAGGATGCACCCTTTTATCTGATCCATGGATCATCAGAGACATAAGCAATGTTAATAAGAAAATCTCCCTTCCCCAAATTAGTATCAGAGATTGCAAGTGCTCTTCTATCTTTACAACTATCCGGAGGTTGAACAAATTACAGTTTATTCTATATAGTAAAAACTGTCCACCATCTAAAACAATGTATTTGTAATTGTAGATGGAGAGATCAATTTTCGACGGAAAACAGAATTCTCTGTTGTGATCTGATCAATATTCTTATGACGGGCATATGGTTGTTCAGTTTGAAGCAGAAAGAAAAGTTATAACTATGTTCAATCAAGTACCTGTTGTGAATGGGATCAGGTCCATTGGGAACTCTTCTCTTGCTGACATAATTAAAGTTGAGTTCCCTGTGAACACCACCATGGCTGTGTTGTGCAATCATCTTCCAGTGCTTCAAATTCCCAGTGGACGCAACAGTTGTCACCATGCTCATTTCTTCAGTTGACAAGATTCCTACAAGCAAAAACCAAATAACACCCAGAAACACAAAAGCTCCAAAAAGCACCCTCGAAATCTTTCTAACATGCCCCATTTTCTCCCTTGTCGCCTACAATTGTCTCACCAGGACCAGTGTCTGGCTATTCAAAACAGAGGTGGAAGAAGAAACCAAAACAACCATGCTGGTACCGAGCTCTCCCCCCGGGCTGAAAGGAAGAGACAAGGGGATGGCAATGTGGTATGGATTTTTCTTAACTTGGCGGGTAAGGAGTGGTTGGGCTATATTTAAAGGTGGGACTGAAAGGAAGGCCAGAAGCTGCTGTGTTTGCACTTGTGTATTGTGCAAAACCTACAGTATTGTTACCAAAGTGGCTTTATATATTGAATGGGTCCAAGAGAGCTTCCCTTTCTTTTTTTGCTTTTATTTCTTTATCTCATGCAACTATACCAAAGCAAAAGGGGACCCCCTACTTATCATCCCCAACAATTACCCAACCTAAGTTTACAAAAGAACCTTGTGCCTATGTGTTGTGCTGCCCTATTTTCTTCTGTTTTCAGCAACTAGTTCTAAAGTGAGAACAATCTATTAAACATATAGCAAAATGTAATCGGTATCTAGTAAAGTGTGTGCATATATGCATAAATTATCAAAAGGATGTTCCTCACAAACCAGAATTCAGCAGACACAGAGGGAGAGAATCCATAAAAAATATATGAGGAAAACAGAACAGATGGGCATCCAGCCAGAGTTGTGCACTTTTCTTGCCTGCTAAGCATATATTGTTACTCCCTTTCAATCAAATTTATCTAAAGAGGCACAGAAATGGAACAAGACATTTGACTGGATGAGACATGCAATAAAATTAAATATATGAACACATATGAACGAGTTTAAAGAGTGCAACAAGTTTCATAGCGTCCATAGATGAGATGATACAATATCATCAATGCAGAAGAATATTTTACTGTACCGAGAAAAGAGCAAGAAGTTTCTCTCACAGGCAAATTATTTGAATGTCAATAATTTACCTAGCATAAGGGACCACCCTGAGAGTAGAGAAAACGATGCGCGCAATCTCAAAGTAATGCACAACATAGTATGGGCTCATGTTAATAATTGGATGGTGATAGAGCTACAGAATAAACCAGTACGCAAAAGTTCAGAGCAAGACAGATATGCGTAGCATTTTAGTGACTGGTTGTTCTTATGTATGCTTGTCTCAAAGATTGTTGCCTAAGTGCAACATTTGACCCAGTCTTACGCTTTTGCAAACAAAGCCAAATTCGATCTGGCATTATGGAATCAATCAAGTTGGTGAACAAACATATAAAGCAAAGAGTAACAAACATCTAAAGCAAAGAGTAACCGTCTTGTTTCCTATAGTATTATCTTTGTGGATTTGATTTCCAAAAAATAAGTATCCTTGCTACTGTATCCAGGGACACCATTGGACACCGTCGTTTTCATGATTTAAAGAAGAAAACAATTAGCTCAATGCAAGATCTAAAGGGCTGTAATTCAATGTTAAGCTCTTTAAATTATCTAAAAAACATTGTACAGTTAATGCACATGGGATTAGCTCAATGGGTCTTCTGAATTTTCCCTTTCAATTAGTAATCTAATGCCTAGAATTGAAAAAAGAAAAGAAAAGTCAAGGTTGCAAGTAAAAGTTGAAGACAAATCAAGCGTTAATAAACATCCAAAAACTGGAGCTGTTTCTGAAAACACAAGAAGTGAAAGATAGCTTACAGACACAATTTCACATTTTCATTCCTGAGCAGTGTTTGATTGGGCTAGTTACTTTCTCACCTGCCACAAATTTAAAGTAAGCACAATAATTAAGGCTTTAATCTTGGTCTGGGACAAATATGGAAAATTCAAATTTGAAAAATGTCAACATCTATCAATCAAGGAACAAATATAATATAGCAGAGGATTCAAAAACTAAAACCCAAATTGAAGGAATAGGGAGAAGAATACAATGTCGGATGAGGAAAGATACACGATTCTTACTGCAACTGCTTCTCACTAATACTTTATTTCTGGAGGACAAAATAGAATCGATAAATCCGAATGATCTTCAAACGATGTTACACATACGGGAGGCAACAAACAACGACAGAAGATTGCAGGGTTCAAAGGGTGGCGGATCCATAATCCAGCATCCGTAGATTGCCCGGCCCGGCCTTACTAATGAAAGCTTCATATTTGTTTCCCCTTAGCCCAAACTAAAGCCCATCCACAGATCAGCCCAACTGAATGGTTGTGAATCATTCTCTCACCAATTACCTTATCCTCTCACACGGCCAATGAAGCGACGAATCAAATTCAGTCTGCCCTTCGGCTTCTTCCAACTAGTCCGTATCCGGACCTGTTTGATCCGGAATATAACCGGTACGAACAGAAAAATCGGTTCGAAAATTCGGGTATCCAAATGCATCGGATCTAGATCTATGTCTAGAACCTCAGACCTACCGGTTTCGGGTAAAAACCTAGACCGGTCCACAACACCTTATGACATGAGGCCCAGTTGAAGCCCAGTCCACGTAGATGGCCCAAAGCATCTGGCTACGGTACATTAACGACTCACAACTCATTACTCCTCAGTATTTTGCAGCACGCCATAGTCGGATTCGCAACTCATTACTCCCAAGTACTCGCCAAAAAATCAGAGCAACCTTTAATGTTTTGTGTGGCATGAACGTTTTTTTTCAAATGTTCATCGTGAATCTTTAGGGTGGAGTTGACACTAAACAGTTGAATTTGTGAGTATGAAGAGTGATGAAGAATTATAAAAGATGAAGATGAATGCAGTTGAGTACGTAGACTTTTCATGTTTTTTGTTTTGAATGGTTCATGGAACTTGTAACAAATTTTATTACTATTTATATAAAGAGAAAATTTGTAAAATATACATCTTTATTATAATACTCTAGAGGCTTAGACTGTTTTTTTTTTCGTTTTCAATACCCTAACAAATATTTATTTTCAGTCTAGTACGTATCGTTATTTTTCCATCCAATTTTGAACCAATGATATAGTTTTAAAATTTTGATTGTTGGTAAGGGGTATTTTGGACTTTTTATGATCTTTGGATAGAAAAATAACAAAAAATAACGAAAAGGTATCAAACTGAAAATAAATGTTTGCCAGGGTACCAGGAACAAAAAGAGACAGTGTAAGATATTATAATGAAAATAAATGTTCAACAAGTTATTATATTGAAAATTTTCCTTCAATGGATTTTCACCCTATAGTTAAAGAAATTTTGAAAAATAAAATATAGTTTTACTTGCTGAACTATTTAAAAGAGCTGAAATGGGCAAGTTGAGCTCAAAATAATGAGCTCACTATGGTCCAGATAAAATCTAGTACCGGTCCGATCCGGTCCATTCCAAGAAGGCCGAAAATTCAAGATTTTAAAGTTTATCTAGACATGGTCCATATATGAAATTATGAACCTGGATGATCCCGATAGGATTCTTAAATGGCATACAGACAGGGTAATCGGTCCGTTTACACCTTTACTTCCAACCGTAAAATCGGGTGAGATGTTTTTCATCTGTTCTAATATGGATTGGGGTTGTATATAGACTTCTCTAATGCATGCTTTGTCTTCAAATTATCATAGTCACATCATTAAAAGAGTGTCGTAATGATCATTTTCCCTCGAGTTCTGAGAGCAACTACACCGTACATAGTTCACTGTTCCGGTATGCAAAAATAGTGAATCAAAAACCGCGAGTCGCACGATGTGAATCGTAGCTCGCTCGATTCCAATTAAATATTTAATGAATCAGATATGTGAACCGCGGTTTACAATTCACAACCGTGAATCGACTGCATGCGATTTGTGAACCGGAGACGGTGAATCACACGACGCCACGTGGTAGAAAACAGTCGTTGGCTTTGCCAACGACTAGTTCAACAATAATTTTTTAATCAAACTTATTACTTTTTACATTAAAAAAAATTATCATCTATAAATACCAACCAATCTAATTCATCAATACATTAACAATTTCTCTTCATCTCAAAATGTCTCTCCCAAAAATCTTGTTCCAACAAAGCTTGTATTCCAGCTGTTTTTGTGTTCGAGCTATGAATGATTCAGAAGCACGTGTTCGTGCAATGGCGACCCAAATCCGGTAAAAGGCGGAGTATGAACAAGCGTAGTTGGATGCAATGAGGAGAAGGCTAGAAATCGGGGAAGCTTCCCAAAGAGAGATTGATATAGGTCGTATCGATGGCCACAAAGGGCTAATACATGATTTTTTTAGACGACCATACTATGGGCTCGAGATGTATAGGCGTCAATACTGTATGAGCCAACCCCTTTTTGTTTGGGTGATGGAAAAGGTAGCAGAGCATGACGATTATTTCGTTCAAAATTCAAATGCTTTCGAACACATGAGGTTATCAACACACTAAAAATGCATTGCCGCAATATGAATGCTAGCGTACGAGTGCTTAGCTGATTCGTTGGACGAATCACTACAACTTTGGGTAAGTACCATACTCAAATGTGTGTGCCGGTTTTGCAAGGCCGTTGTTGAGGTTTTTATG
The DNA here is from genome assembly GCA_963921825.1 of Erodium maritimum. Taxonomy (NCBI): domain Eukaryota; kingdom Viridiplantae; phylum Streptophyta; class Magnoliopsida; order Geraniales; family Geraniaceae; genus Erodium; species Erodium maritimum. The sequence goes on along the minus strand of OY997593.1, from coordinate 17,511,319 downwards.
AAGGAGTATGGGCAAGCACCAAATGCGGAGGGGTTGACCCAATTACTGAAATTGGGATACAAGCGAGGGTTCCCCAACATGATTGGGAGTCTTGGCTGCATTCATTGGTAGTGGAAGAATTTCTCAACCGCGTTGCAAGGATTCTTTGGCCAAAGAGATCGCCACGCGTGCCAACCATAATTCTAGAAGTTGTAGCGTCACACGATTTATGGATTTGTAATGTGTTTTTTTGGAATGGTGAGCGCGAACAATGACATTAACATGCTAAACGCCAGACACTTATTCAAAGACGTTCCTTTCGGTCGTGACTATGCCATGGAGTACGAGATCAACGTGACTCGATACGATCGACCTTATTATTTGGTTGACGGCATTTTCCCGACCTAGAGTCGGTTTGTAAAGACGATTCGACATCCCATCCAACCCAAACATAAATTGTTTCCCAAAGTTCAAGAAGGTGCTCGAAAAGATATTGAACGAGCTTTTGTAGTCCTTCAAGCATGGTGGCATATAATTTTTGGACCCACTCATGTTTGGGAATAAAGGACGTTGGCCGATATCATGCACGTTTGTATCATTCTACACAACATAATTGTAGAAGATGAATGTGACCAGTATGAAAGGAGATGAAGAATGGTACAATGAGACCCCTCTGGACATACATGATTGGACACCACTTGAACGATAAAACCACAGAGGGCACATATCCTACCAATAGTACTTGGTCATTCGAACAAATCTTAGAAATGAAAACATCCACCGAAAACTCCAAACTAGCCTTATTGAGTACATATAGGATCGTTTTGAGGCGGATTACGAAGCAGACGATTAACTTTATGCACTTCTTTTGTTAATGAAATAATAATTAATTTTATCCACAAATGTGTTTTCAAAGTTCAAATACAAAAACTATTAAACCATTCATATTAATTTTATTATTTTAATTAAATATTTTATTTAAATATTTATTTTCATAATAGGTATTTAGTTAGTCAATATTCAGTATTATTTGTTGTTTTAATTCAGTATTTAATAAATCAAATAAAAATATTTATTATCCAGTCAGCGGACAAGAATTCAAAGTGACAATGCATTAAAAAAAACCCCCACAATTTGGAAATCAGTAGATTTTAATTCAAGAGTTTGTCATCACATATTCCGAATAAGTTTTTATGAATCTGAACCCCTAATTGAAAACCCAACGATGTACATGCTCTTCCCTAATTAAAACCCCCTAATTTAACGTCATTATCAAGAGCCCAACCTTCCCCACTTTGTTTCGAATCCCACGTGCTTGATTCAGGACTATTATTTCTTCGCTCACCACATGTTCGTGCGGCGGGTCGATGACGATGTGGCGCAACAGGGAAATGGCGTGGAGGTATCAAATCAATGATGTTCAAGGGTCAGACTTGCTAGATGGTTCCTTCCACCACGAGCATGTTTAATTAGGTTCTGTAGTCACATCATATTAACTACTTTTTATTTTACTATTATTGGTAACTGTTGTGAAAATAATAAAACACTAATATAAGATGATTAAGTAGTCACTTAATCACACATACATAACTTTACTTGGATGATCAAATAACCATTTGTTTCTTTGGACAATCTTCTCTCTAAAACTCATTTTCTCTCTAAACCTTCCCTTTCTCTAAACCAGATCTAGATCTAAATCTTGCGGTCGACGGCGGTTTCTATGTACTTGCCATGGAAGCCGTCGGAGGTTAAGCTTTATTCCCCTCTCTTTTCTTCCCTTGTTTTCTCTTCCTTGATTTTCCACTTTGTGTCGTAGATTCTGACTTTTATCCTCCTCGACTACTAGTCTGATCTAGTCCTTAAGCTTATCTGTGTTCTTCACCTTCTTAGCCATCATCTTTCTCCTTTGTATCGGGACTCTCTGTCGTGTTTGGTGCTGGCCAGCGACGAGAGGTATATGCCGGAGGGGGTCTATATATAATAGAGGTTCGAGGCTAGGTCGGATCTAAGGTCATCTTCTTTATCTCAGATCGTATTTTCGGGGTACCTCTAGGGCCAACCTCTACTTTCTCTCTCCTCGTGGTTCCACAACCGGTTGATCTTCCTTGTTTTGTGCTTGGTGGTGAGGACTCGAAGTTTCCAAGTGTTAGCTAGAGTTGTGTGTTTGGGATGGTTTTGTCTCAATCGAAGTTCCGGTATTGTTAGGGCCATGGTTGCGGCTCTTCTAGGCTTCGACATCTGTTGTGGTGGTGGGTTTTGTGGGTTTAGACGAGCTCGGGTGAGATCTTGAGTTTTGGCTTGCAGATTTGTTGGTCAACAGTGAGTGTCGCTGGGATGCAGCGATGGTTCTCGGCTATATTATTTTATTTCTTTGTTCTTGTAAGGACCGCTCCTGGTCAACGACGGTCAATCGACGGAAAAACGGAAAAATTTAAAATTTTGGGACAGACATCTAAATGAACCTAAAATTGACCCCGATGGTCATATAGGACTTAAGTTGACTCTGATATCGACAAAAGTGAGTTCTGGGTGACTCAGGGCAACTTTTTGACCAATTTGGGAAAAGTTGACTTTTTGCCAAAAAAGTCAACCGAGCGACGTTTTGGTCCGTTCGAGGCCCGATTTGGATCCAAAAAGATTATCCGTCGTTACAACGGTCTTAGTTGGGCTGTTTCCTTGTAGCACGCGAAATTTCATAAATTCTTGGAAAATGGGCCCGCACGGGGCCTGAGACGGCCGAATTTCACGAATCTGATTGAAAAATATCTACAAAATATTTTTCTAACTAGTGGGACCCACTTGACACATGTCATGAATGTGGTGGAAGGGAGATGAGAAGACTTATTTATCCTTGGACTTAAAACTAAAGGTAAAAGGAAAAGAGGGGGTATTTTGGTCTTTTTGGTGTGTGTTTGATTTTAAAACAAAATAAAAAGGGAAGGGATGAGAGATGTTCGGAAATTTCAGAAAAAAGGAGAGGGAAGAGAGAGAAAGAAGAGAGAAGAAGAAGGAGAAAGAAAAAGAGAGATTTGTGTTTGATTTCCCGACGATCCGACCGACGGATCGTCTCAATTCTCGCGTATTCGTCATCCCCTCATCGTTGCCTACGGTAAGAACCCGTCTTTTTCTCGTTTTGGCACGTTTGAATTCTAGGGTTTGAGTTTAAATAGTTTAAATAAGGTTGGTTTAAGGATTGGAGTTCGTTAGGAACGTTTTAGGGCGAAAAGGAGCGTTTTCCGGTGTGGCCGTGTGGGGCCCACTTGGCCAGGCCTCGGGTTTTTCGTGTTCGGGTGGTCTTGGATGATCCCCGATTAGATAATTCACACCCGGAACGAATTATGGAATTAATCTGTGAGAATTCGGAAATTTGGGTTAGAAACTTTAAACGCGGAATTAAATCGCTCGAGTATCAGAAATTGATTCCGTCGATTGCGTTGGAACACGTGAATTATATTAGGGTTGTAGAAACGAAAATGGGAATTTTCGGAGCCCCGGAGGGCGTTTTTCCGATCCCGGGCAGATTCGCCGAGCCGGGCGAATCGGGCCTTTCCGGGCCCATTGTTGACAATGTCGAGCAATTGGGAAGTTTGGGAGTGATCGGCATTGTCGGGGTTGCATTTTGACGTTAATTACTTTAAATTCGGGTTTTGCCTGCATATTAAAAAGTGTATTATTTTGATCACTTAGGACTGTGCCACCGACCGCGGAAAGAGGAGGCTAAGCGGGTGATCGCGAGCGCGCCGGAGCTTGAGCGTGGACATTTGGAACGCTTTACGAGGTAGGGAAAAGTATCCGGATATCGTCCTTGACTAGGGAAAGTTATTAGTAGAAATGCATGTGACACTTGGTGGTGTCGTAGGATAAGTGAACTTATCGAACAATAGAAATGCATGTGACACTTGGTGGTGTCGTAGGATAAGTGAACTCATCGAAAAATAGAAATGCATGTGACACTTGGTGGTGTCGTAGGATAAGTGAACGTATTAAACAATAGAAATGCATGTGGCACTTGGTGGTGCTGTAGGTTAAGTAAACTTACTGTGCTTGTGTGTGGCCATGTGTGCACCTGGTTGTGCCCGTAGGTTGAGTGAACTGATTGTGTTTGTGTGTGGCCATGTGTGCCTGTGGGGTATTGAACCCGTTTGTTGTTGACTGACTTGCTGAGTGGTAGTTAGTCGTGATGTTAATTTTTCTATTTGTGGAGTATTGTGTGATATTTGGTTGTGATTGTGATTGTTCTGGTGATACCTGGATGAGTTGTGCGCGAGAGGTGTTTCGTACCTTCCGATGCGCGACCGGAAAGTAACGAGGGTTGTGTTCCCCGTGAGGTGTGTCGTACCTTCCGGCACGTGATTGGTAAAGTGCTGAGGCTTGAGCTGTGCCCGAGAGGTGTGTCGTACCTTCCGATGCGCGACCGGTAAAGTGCCGAGGGCTGTGGTCCCCGTGAGGTGTGTCGTACCTTCCGGCGCGCGATTGGTTAAGTGTTGAGGCTTGAGTTATACCCGTGAGGTGTGTCGTACCTTCCGATGCGTGATCGGTAAAGTGCCGAGGGATGTGGTCCCCGTGAGGTGTGTCGTACCTTCCGGCGCACGATTGGTAAAGTGTTGAGGCTTGTGGTTGTGCAGTATGTATGTTGATCCTTTGTGATCTTGCGTGCATTGTGTGTGTTGATATTGTTGATATTACGTGACTTTGTTCACGATTGTGTTTGTTTGCAAAGGTCGTAAGTTCTATGTTAAAGGGTGAGGTCTTGGGTTCGAGACTCATCAATAACCTACGGTGGTGATACAGCGCCTCTGTGTCAGGGTCTCACCACGGAGAGGGGTTAGGTTTGATGCACTGCGGCGCTGTACGAACTAGGTTTCCCTTACGTGAACGGGTTGTTCGAGGTTTTCCTCACGTGAACGGGTGGTTTGAGGTTTCCCTCACGTGAGCGGGTTGTTTGAGGTTTCCCTCACGTGAACGGGTGGTTTGAGGTTTCCCTCACGTGAATGGGTGGTTTGAGGTTTCCCTCACGTGAACGGGTTGTTTGAGGTTTCCCTCACGTGAACGGGTGGTTTGAGGTTTCCCTCACGTGAGTGGGTTGTTTGAGGTTTCCCCTATGTGATCGGGTAAATGAGGGTATTGATATTGTGACCAATAGTGATTTGCTTAATTGAGAACATGATCCCCGTTTTGAGGCTTCCCCTACGTGATCGGGTAATTGGGGTATTGATATTGTGAGCAATAGTGATTTGCTTAGTTGAGAACATGATCCCCGTTTTGAGGCTTCCCCTACGTGATCGGGTAATTGGAGTATTGATATTGTGAGCAATAGTGCTTTGCTTAGTTGAGAACGTGATCCCCGTTTTGAGATTTCCCCTACGTGATCGGGTAATTAGGGTGTTGATATGGTGTGCAATAGTGTTTTGCTTAGTTGAGAATATGATCCCCATTCGAGGTTTCCCTCACGTGAGCGAGTATTTGAGGTATTGATATCGTGAGCAGTTGTGGCGGTTTAGTATCAGGTTTTGAGGTAGTTTTTTGCCCTGTTTAGATTGGTAAGTTTTTGATGCTTTACTAGTATGCCATAATCGGACGGGTATCCGTGGAGGTGAGCAGAACGCTCATCCCCTTTACTACTTTTCCCGCAGGCCTTTGAGGTAGGGACGAGTAGCGAATACCGGTTTGGTTGCGGAAAGTTACAAGTAAATGCACATAGGATCGTGTGAGGGCTGTGCTTTACCTTGTCGGTGTTCGGTCTCTGATTTGGGGTCTCCTTTACGTGCACGGGTCTTGGATGGTTGGGGGGAAATTGACAGTGATTTGTGTGACAGTCGGGTTTAACATGTGATTTGGGGTAGTAGTCCCTTGTGTTTTTGTTTGTTGCCGGTGTTCCCGGTATTCCTGTTGTATGCCGTAGTCAGTCTGGCATCCGTGGTGGTGAGCGAAACGCTCACCCCTTGCTACTTTTCCTACAAGTACCGTTCGCGAGGCGGACTAGGAGGATCTCTCGAGGCTTGAAGAGTTGGGAGCGAGAGTCCGGGCTGTCGGGGTTGTCTAGCGACGTACACTCATGTTTTAGTGTTCTTTCGTTTTTTTATTTAAACTCAGTTTGTAAAAATATTGTTTTGATTAATAAAGGTGGTGCTTTTAAAGCGGTTTATTAAACTATTTGAGACTTTATTTTACTTGCTTCACCGTTCGCGTTCCGGGTTCGGTTATACTGAATTCGGGGCGTGACAGTTCTAATTTACTTGGACTTTTTGTTGGGAAAATCAGGGTATTAGACCCTTTCTGTTTTTTGTTGTTTTTATTGATAAAAATGACCCAGATATACTTTTTTTTTAAATTAGCCCCGAAATAATTCTTTTTTTTTCGTGCTTAAAAAAACATGTGATGGGGTGATAAAACACACGTAATTTAATGATAAACCTAGTGTTTGATGTTGATAAAACTAATGTTCATAAAAAGCACGTGATGATGTGATAAAATCATGATCACATTTGGAAATGAAGTGATAAAACCAATGTAAAGTGTTGATAAAACCAGTGTAAAAGTGTTGATAAAACCAGAGCAAAGTGTTGATAAAAATTACACATATTTTTTTTTAAATCAACCCCGAAATAATTTTTTTTTCGTGCTTCAAAATATATTCATGAGTGATCTTGATAGAAATCCATTGAAAAAAAAACTAATGGCGCAATTTTGAAGCCAATCGGAGTTCAAACGAAGCGGGAAAAATTAAATTAGTGAATTAGTAAAAAAAATGATAGTTTTACTAAAAAGCCCTTCCCACTTACTAAAAAGTGTTGTTTTTTTGCAGTCAACAACTCAATTGTATCTCATCCCTCCATTCTTAAAATAAATGGCTTAAATTGGTTCTCACGGTTCTTAGGTTAAGACATGGTTTGTATTAGATTTCTTCACATCTTACCGATTCAAAAAGCTAACCAAATGCATGAATTGGAAACATAGAGGCACGATGTTTAATTCGAAACAACAGGTGAACTAACATTCCAACATGATAAAAAACTCAATGTTAATTAATTAAAGTCAAAATGTCAAAGCCAAGATGGAGTTCTAACAATCCAAGTGAGCTAACAACTCAAATTCATGCAAAACTCGATATAATCAAAAGAATTATACGTAACTAATAATCATAATCACATCAAGCATACGAATCAACACAAATAAATATATTAATTCTAACATAGCATTTAATTTAAGAATTTGTGGATTTCTCGTGATCATCTTCACAAATGTTGGATTAAAACCAAATTAAACATCACCAACAACACATTTCAACAATCCAAGTACTAATTCAGTAATGTATCCATACATAATTGGAACCCATGGTCAATGGAGACTACTCCATGGCCATGGAGCTAAAATCCATTAAAATCAAGCTTGAAAATGATATTGAACTAAGATGAGGATGATATGGAACTATAACCTTTCTAGGAATGATGATTCTAGCTCAAATCCTACAAAATAAGCTCAAAATAGTTTTTAAACTCCAAAAAAATGCTTGAACCTGAAATGGATTTTCAACTGAATTTGGAGCCTTGAATTTGCCTTTTTAAGCTCCAAAATTATTTTCCAATGAGTGCTCTAGCTAGAGGGGAGTGAGAGCCTCAGGTGGGTGGTCGGAACTCGCCAAACGGTGACCGGTGATGAGAGATATGGCTCTCCAAAGTTGGCCTCTCAAAATTCGTTTCTGAAAAATTCTGATGGCCTCTGATCGACCTCGTTGTTGCACCAATAATTTTATTTTTTTATGGCCTTCAAAACAAGACTAATCATCAATATATTTGGAACACTTGAAAAATATCGACCAAAACCGAGGTTTTGCACATTATTTAGTACATGTTAAAACTATAAATACGAGGCACAAACAGAATAAAAATATGGAGAAAAATGGTCAGATTAAGTAAGACACATTTATTTTAATCAAGTTCCCCCACACTTAAACCTTTATCGCCCTCAAGCAAGCCAAAATAAAACTAAGATAAGTACCAAGGTAAACCCGGCGATATAAAATTCCCTAGGCGGATCTTGGCGGCTCTGAATTATTGAAAGTAAGAAAAGATGCATATGCTGACTCAATTAACCGAACTAAAAGATCTCATACAAATGCACAAGCAAATAAAAGACCAAAAATCTACGACTCAAACAAAGTGTGTGCTTACAACTTGGATTTGTTAAAAATATTGGCCTAGAGCTCGCTAGTGGCGTGAAATCCTTCATCATTTCTCTCAACTTTCTGATAACCATTATTTACTTGTTATAGATTAAGATTGTATATGTGGTGGTCTACAAAATGAAATGAAATGTCTAGAAAATTTTCAATCGTCCATATCATCATTTAGCCCTTTGCTCTCCCGGCTCTAACATATTAGCGGTACTAATTAGGAGCATACATAGACTCATTCACAACTCACACAATAGGGTGTTGTCATGTAATTACATTTCCTTGGGACTATGCGGATTGTAAACCCATCTAGTTCCTTTACGAGTCAAGTGGTAGATCAAAGTTTTGTTTGGTTTTTTCGATTATGTGTAGAAAACATTGGATCACTAAGATAGGTTGGGGGTTCGCCTTTTATTACTCTTGAGAGGTTCCGGCTGTGAGGTTCACTCTGCATGTGAACCGCCGCACCTCACACACTTTCCTAAACAAAACTTTTATTATATCCTCTTTCTCTGAGACCTATACTTAATTCCCATGTGCATAGTATGTGAGATTTTGAAAAATTGGTACCACAAATGATCAATGAGACTAACCACTTGAACTCGACTAGATTTATAATTGACCAAAACACACAGTTTGATCCCTCAACGATAAACATGTGAACTTAACACTTTCTCAATGTGAAAAGTGAAATAAGTCTATCGTCTCCTAATTAAACCCACTATAAGAAAAAACCAAGATAGAATCAAGCTGGAGATGATAAAGAGACTTGAAAAGTTCATCATAATCTAGCATCTCATATTCATTTTGTACCTGAATAAAGCGATAAAACATAAACACAATATACGGCTCGTTAACACTACCAATAGTAAATCTTTCATTCATTCCTCAAAACCGTAAATGATGAAAAGAAATCTACTCCTGGCTTAATCATATTGGCCAAAAAAATTGCTTATCCAAAGTTTACACACAAAATAAGACTCATAACAAAAATTTGCTCTTAAGGGGAGGGCTAGAGAACCTTTTCTCTGACTTGAAAACTGTGCCATCCCTATCCCCTCGCCTCCCGCCGCCCCTTCTCCCTCGCCGGCGACGGCCACGGCCACCATGGCTGTGGCTGTTGCCGGCGAGCATCCTTGGTTCCGAGCTCCTCTTCCTCTTACCCTCTACCCTCTTCTTCATTTGTAGCTCTATTTCACGGGCTCCCCTTCTTTGCTCTGGCCGGAATATCTCTTCTCCGGTTCCAGCTGGTCGCTCCGTCCCCGGATCTCGGTGGCTTTCGATGGGGTGTACCTCCTTCGTGTGGTTCTGAGCTGTGGGTTGTTGTCTTGCCGATAGATCTGGGTTTAGCTCAGTCCTGTTTCTCGGCTCCGGCCTCTCGCACCACCGCCGGTGACCTGCTGTCGTGTCTCTCGCCCCTCTCGCGCCTTGGTTCGTGATGTTCTGTGCCTGAGCCGCTTTGCCGGAGTGCGTCGCCTTCTGCCGGAGTGTGCTCGGTCTCCGCCGTCAGATCTGGCAACGTCGCTCAAAGGGGCTTTGCCGGCGTGCGTCGCCTTCTGCCGGAGTGTGCCTGGTCTGCCGTCAGATCTGGCAACGGTAAATCTCTCAAAGGGGAATCGAACTGATATATCCAGATCTGATCTCATTCAGAAGAGTTCTTATTGCCTTGTTCAAGACCGGGACATAGATCTGGTGGCCGGAGTTCTCTATTGTCGGTGCTTCCTCTCAGATCGTCTTGCTGGAGTGCTTCGGTTCTCGGAGTGCATGACAATATGGCTTGCCTCATGCTCGGTAGAAATATCGGGTCCTTTTTTGTCGTTTCCTGGTGTTGACCGGTTTCGTTAAGAGGACTGGCGTGAGTGCTTGCCATGTTGGTCAGCTCTGAGGTAGTCCCTACTCTTTTCCTCGTTTGGTTAAAGCTTCTCCTATCCGTGCATGCTTTCCGTAATATTTGGTTTCGCTTCTTATCGACTCGGTAGTGGGTCGGGCTCGTCGGTTGAAGCCATTGACCGCCGGCGAGTTTCTTGGGTGTTGTTTGCCCCTCTGAAACCATCTGCTAGGGTTTGTATGGTAATTCGGGTCTGTCTCGGCCATTTGCGGTGTTGACCGTCGGCTTTATAGTTGCGACCCTTAGATGGACAGCTCTATCGAGATGGGAGTTGTTTGGCTAATGCAAGGTTAGGGTTTGGTCTTTTGTCGGTAAGGTTTGACAGTTAGGTTGCTGGTTGGTGATGGTTGTTTTTCTTCTGCTAGTTTATTTGTGTTTGTAGTTGATATCTCTTATAGGTGGCGTATGATCATCTTAGGGAATCGCCCTTTTGTGCCCTTGATGGCTTGTGTTCTTCCTCTTTTACCTCAAAAGAGGGTTTATTAATGAAAAATTTGTCTATTCAAAAAAAACAAAAATTTGCTCTTTAATTCTACATGCAAGACTCAAGTAACTTAATTGCCCTTTATGGTTATAATCAATCCCCTCCCCCACACTTAGTTGTTGGATAAGGTGGCATGCATCCTCACAAGTCCACGAATAAACTATGCACAGAAATGTTCAAACAAGATCATATATCTCTATAGCACGTCAAATCCCAACATGCATCATTTAATTTAGAGTATATATCTTATGCATTTAAGTTCTAAGGGATTAGGAATACCGCCCCTTTTAATGTATACGCTAGAATTGGACTTTACTTGAGAAATGTGGGGATTCTCCTCGTTTCAAGCCAAGCGTATGAAGAGGTTGTCTTCATGAATTCTCCATGTGAGAGATTGCTCCGTATTTCAATGAATCAACTCTTCCAAGAAAACATGAGAGATCACAAAGGTAAATTAAGGTAGCTAAAAAGGTGCAAAAATACTAATGATGCATGTTAGTCTCCAGCAACGGCGCCATCTTGAAGACGAGGTTTTTGTATATCCTCTTTAACATGCTTCTGTACATGATCGTTCAAGCAATATAGATAATTCGGTAATGTACCGGTCGGACACTAGGGAGAAATCGGGTAATGATTGTATTCAAACACTAGACTGTCACTATCTAATATATACAAATATTTGCAAGTATATAGCATGGAAATCACAGATGTGTAGGAAATTTAAATTGAAAAATGATAAATGAAATTAAATGGAAATCTAGCTAGAGCAAGCAACAATGAACAAATTAGATAAGGCAAACCACATATGAGATAAATCAATACAAGAAAAGTGAAACGATGTGTTGAATGATCTTATGGTCTAGGAATATATATTCATATGCTTATGATCGGATAACGAACACAAATGGGTATCGAACACAATATCGCAAAAATCACCATCTAACTCCACAAATGAATAATCTCGTGCATTAATTACACTAAAATGTATTTACAACGACATCCATGGTTAGGAGTGCCTACTCACTAGACATAGAGCAAAAATGCACAAAATCAAGGTTTGAAATCAACATTGAGCTAAGGAAATGATGATAAGAAGTAAAACCCAAGCTAGGAATGAGGATTCCTAGCTTCAATCGCCAAAAACTCGCACAAAATGGTTCAAAAACTCCATAAACACCTTACACCCGAAATGGGTTTTATCCTCCTTTGGAACTCGATTTCTCGTCTTTAGAAACCCCAAAATCCGAAACAAATGGATGGAGTGTGTAGAGGGGAGTCTCAGCTTCATGTCGGTAGCTGGAGTTCATCGGATGGTCGTCGAAGCACGCAGATTCGGCATGTTGAAGCTCAGCCTCTCTCTTGCGATTTTCTGGGGAAAATGGGGTTTGTGCCTCCAAATTTTTTGTCTGCGTTCGAACTCGTTCTTGAGCCAATAATTTTCTTTTTTCCGCGGCCTACAAAACAAGACCAATCATGAATATATTTGGAACACTTGAAAAATATCGACCAAGAGCGAGGTTTTGCACAGTATTTAGTAAACGCTAAAATATAAATATGAGGCACAAAAAATGTCACGCCCCCAATCCGGTTTTGACCGGACTCGAGACGTGAATTTAAAGTAATAAATAATAAAACAATTTTAATACCAAAATGGGTCTCAAATAACAGTTTAAAAGATCCAAATAACAGTACGAGTCACAGCTCGACAAAATCAAGTAATAAAGGAGTTTAAAGGCAAATAAACAGTACGTCTCTAGACAATGCTAGCCTAAGACCCTCACTAGCTCCCAAGCATCAAGAATCCCGCTAGACCACATCCCGCTCATAACCTGTAAAACAATAAAGTAAAGGGGTGAGCTTTCGCTCAGTAGGAAAAAGTAGTTAAGGTGATGAGTGTCCGCTCGTCACCATGAGTAACCGTCCAATTAGGGCATACTAGCCAAGCACAACACTAAAGACACCCACGGAAAGCACATAACCACAAACACACTTACTTGACCACTATCACCCTGTACTCACATCACTTATCTGATCATCAAGCATACAATACACAGTAAAATAATCACACGTCCCGTACCGCAGTCCCCGAACCCGCCGGCTGTCCACAACCCGACTCATCCATATCGTACCGGACCACACATCATCGGACTAGATATCTTCCCGGAACCACATCGGGGCACAACACGATACATCATACCGGACCACACAACATCGGCCTTGATGTCTTCCCGGGAATCCGTCGGGGCACAATCACAATACTGATCATGTAACCGTCGGCCTGGATACCCTACACCGGCATACCCCTAGATGTAGGTATCGTACCCAAACCACACTCCGGGGGACCACGCATACGTGGGACCACACCTTCGGCTTAGGTACTACACTACACCGTCGTACCCCCTCGGTGTAGGTACCATACCGGAATACAACTCCTCTTGGATCATGCATCAAGAAAGTCTCACGCATCATAATTGCCATAGTTCGACCACGGTATACCAACCGAGCCAACTTACCACAACACATCACATCGGTCTATCAATCACCTGACCATATCACAAACATTGGTTCACGTCACATCAAGCATGGCACACTTGCCCAAATATATCAACAACATACTACACCGAGTATACCATATCATGATTCTCAATCTAACAACGGATAAATCACATATCGGGCATCACAGTCATAGATCATGACATCACAATCAACACACAACCTAAGGGCTCGACATGGCTCGCATGCATTTCTACAGCACGACAATTCCCAAACTTACGGATCGACATGGCTCGTAAGCTATCCCTCATTTCACTCGTTCCTCACACCCTAATCATGCAATTCGAACAATTAAATCAAGTGTTCGCAACCTATATGCATACTAGTAACTTTCCGCAATTAAATCGGTATTCGCTACTTTCCCTACCTCGAACGCTTTTCGAACGCTTAGTCACTTCACGAGGTCCAAAAGTCTCCTCCTCCTCCAAGCTCGGGTCCAAAGTCTAGGATCGCAATTAAATACTAGAATCAAGAGTAATTCACAATTGGTTTAAAGAGGAAAGCATTCTCAATTAACCCCAAAAGGACTCGGTTATAGATAACCGTCCCAATTACTCGAAATCCAACAAAATGGGCCCAAAAGGCCCAACTCAGGTCTGTCACGGTTCGGGTCATGGACCCGTGGTCTGCACCGTCACGGTTCTCCTCACAGAGCCGTGAATGGCGCCGTCACGGTCTCCCTCATCGAGCCGTGACGTCCTCCGTCACGGATCCGTGACGGGTCTGGACAGCTTCGTCCATTTTCTTCCTCCAGCTCCGTTTTCCCGAAAATAAACCTCCAAACCTCCATTTTTGACCTTCCCAACCTCCAAATCAGTCCTAGAAACGTCTCTACTTCAATACCCATGATGGGTCTTCATCAAAACAACAACAATCCAATCAAAATCTATCATCGAACACCCTTTTCTCTCTATAAATCATCATCTAACACAAAAAAACCTCAAAACCCAACCACGTTCATGTCTTCTTCCTCAAAACCCATGAACTAAAATCAACCAAAACGAAAATAGATTAGAGATTCACCTTGGGAATGGAAAGGGGATGAAGAATCTAGAAGAAATGAAGCTATTTGGTGAAGAAATGAGCCAAAACTCCCTCCTTTCTCCTTTTCTTCTTCTTCAAGCTTCAATGGTATCTCCTTCTCTCCCTCTTCTCTCTATGTTTCGGCCAACAATGCACAAATGAGATGAATTGCTTTATTTTTTGTGCCTTTAACCTATAATTGAAATCCCCAAAATGCTCCTTGCTCTTATCTCTGTTAGTCTTAGTGCCCGTAGTTCAATCCTAAATGTCCAAATGTATATATCATCGTTAGCAATAAAATTAAAGCGGCTTTATATTACTTATGTGTTGGAGTAATATATCGATGTGTGCTCTGATCTATGCCCACCATGCGAATAGAACCATAGATCGAGATAGATCACACTCGATGGGTCCCTAGTCAACAAAGCTTCACTAGAAGCGACTAGTATGAAAGATGGCTCTTTATGGCTTACGTTCTGTTAGTCATTGGAATGGGATTTCGGAGTCTGATCATAAATATCATGTGGGACATGATATTGGACGACCCGCCCTGAATATGTGCCATAGATTAAGTCAAGAACATATTCAGTATTGTAGCTTGTCATGTATCCTTAGACCAAGGAGTCTTTGTGATCGCTATGTAGTCAACAACTGAGTTTGACCTGAGCCTAACGTTGTCCGTAACAGGGCTTCCATAACGGCCAGGATTGGCTTGGGGACGGGCTACATGAGTGACACGAAAGACGGCTAAGGGATTTATCCCTCATACTAAGGTATGGGAAAGATATCGGTTCTCTGCCGCTTGATCGAGAGTGACTGGAAGAATAGCATGGCCATGCACATGATACTGGGTAATATTTATTTATTCCCGACCTGCGAGTCGTGTATTAAATTGTAATTTTTTACTCAAGACGAAGAAAGGGCGAAAAGGTCATTTGGTGGCTTTTCGGGTGTTGGCATCGGCTTGGAGTCGGTGGAGCTCAAGAAGCTAGTGGGAGTTAGTTTAGGGGGCTATTATGTGCACATTTATCGCTTTATGCTTGGTTTAGTTTATGCATGATTAATTCTATGTGTTTTAGAATTGCATGCTTAACTTTATTTACCGATCATATCACCTCACATGCAAAGATAAAATTGGTTTTAATCCTTGTTTGTGAGCCCTTAGAACCGTCATTACATTAGATGTAGTTGACGGGTTCGAAGGAAGAATTACATTGGATGTAATTGGAGGCATCATTACATTTGGAATGTAGTTGATGTGCTCATCGCATCTAGGATGTGCCAAAAGTTTTAAACACAACCGGACAAGTAAAAACGGGTCATGTCCGATACCTCCCAATTCTCAACACCTTACTACCCCCCCCCCCCCGTCCTATGGGTGTCGTGCGCCTTAGCGGAGCATCCATGGGAAAGCGGGGTAGTAGGTTTGGACGACATATGTGGGTGTCGTGCGCCTTAGCGGAGCACCTACATAGTGGCGGGTCATAGTTGAAAATTGGTGGACTCGACTACGATTCTCAGCTAGGGTTGAGCTAGGGTATCAGATAGGGTAAGCCGTGTACTTAAGTACATACCCTAGCCAAGAGTCACATTGGATGTGATTGGACGGGGTCCTACCTACATAGCTCGATTGAGTGGTGAACCTTCGTTCAGCTTGATCGAGTGAATCAAGGATCTTGGTTTTAGATTCTAAAGGTATAGAATCGATTGTTGGTGTTTAAGCTTGATCTTCATAAAATTTATTCAGTTTACTGATTGAATTTTATCTGTTGTAGATCAAATGGCAAATTCAACGAACATTAATAGTTTGTCATTAAAAACCATTCTTGACAGGGTCAAACTAAATGGGACAAACTATTTGGACTGGTACAGAATTTTGAGGATAGTCCTCAAGTCTGAACGCAAAGAACATGTCATTGTAAAGGCTGTCTCTAAGACCATATCAGAGTTACATGAAGTGTCATTAATTGCTGAGAAGAATATATCAGGGATCTGGGATCCAAGGATATTCTGATGGTCAACAAGGGAATTGGAAGTGGCAAGGGCGGGACCCATGCGCACTTGGCAGGAAAGATGAGACACCTGAGAATGTCTGCTTCTACTGCCAACAGCCTGGTCATTGGAACCGGGATTACAGGAAGTTCACGGCTGATCTGAAGAAGGGCAGTGGGACTGCACCTTCATCAAATAGCCTGGATGATCTGGAGAAGGGCAGTAGGACTGCGCCTTCATCAGGAAACCTGGATGATCTAAGGAAGGGCGGTGGGACCGTGCCTTCATCCGGTATTAACTCAATAGAGCTACATCTCTCTACTTCCAAAGATTCATGGGTATTAGATACCAGGACTGAATCTCACACATGCACTTATAAATGGTGGCTGAAAGTAGGAGAGGTTTGGAAAGCACGAAGTGGACCTCAGAGTTGTGGCAACTACTGTAGGATCCATGAGTCTTGCTTTGCTAAGAGGCCTTTTCTTAGTGTTGTATAATGTATATTGCATACCTACTTTTAGTAGGAATATTATATATGTATCCGTGTTTGACAAGGAAGGATATAATGTTAATATTGGAAATGGAGTTTTCAATGTTCTATGCAATGATATGTTTTATACCAGTACTGACTTGGTTGGAGGATTGTACATATTAGATATGGGTAACAATGCCTCAAGTTCTATATATTCCGTTAATACCAAGAGGTCTAAATCCAACGATTTAAACCAAACTCTGTTATGGCACTGTCATTTAGGTCGCATAAACAAGAAGCACCTATCAGCACTTCAGAAGTGTGGACTTTCAGGTTCATTCGAATTCCATTCGATCGATAGGTGCAAGGTTTGTTTGATGGGCAAAATGACTAAAGTGCCCTTTTATCGATCGCGATGAAAGGGCGGGTGAATTATTGGGGCTGATATACTCGAATGTGTGTAGACCAATAAGTTCACTTGCCAGGAGGGGTTTTAGCTACTTTATCACATTTACTGATGATTACAGTAAATATGGTTATGTCTATTCGCTGAGACATAAGTCTGAAGCTTTTGATAAATTCAAAGAGTTTAAGACTAAAGTAGAAAACCAGCTCGACAAAGGTATTAAGGCACTTCGATTGGATCGAGGTGGAAAATACTTGACCACAGAGTTATTAGATCATCTAAAAGAGAATGGGATCCTTTTGGAATGGACTCCTCCTGGGACACTGTAGATGAAAGGTGTAGCCAAACGGAGAAATCGGACATTGTTAGACAATGGTCCGTTCCATTATTAGTTGGACTGATCTCCCAATCTCTTTCTGGGATTATGCTCTAGAGACGACCGCATTCATAGTGAATCGGGCTTCGACGAAGGGTGTGGAAGGGACACCATTTTAAAATGATATGGGATGATGCCCGCTTTGTCCTTCCTAAAGATTTGTGGTTGCGAGGCTTATGTGAAACATTTGGTTTCGACTAAGCTCGAACCAAGATCTGAGATATGCACCTTCGTGTGGTATCCCAAAGCAATAAGGGGATACTACTTTTACAATCCCAGTGAGAACATGGTGTTCATCGCATGGGGTGGGGTCTTTATGGAAAATGAGTTTTGTTTCCAAAGACGTCATTGGGAGGACTGTGCATCTCGAAGAAATTCAGGATGGTACAGATCTGTCTAAACCAATTGGCAACCCAGTAGAAAGGAGCCAGAGATTGTCGTAGAGTAAGAACCAATTCCTGTTACGATTCCGGAAGGTCCAAGGCGATTTGAAATGATCAATCTTCCACCTCCAAGATATGGTATCCGGAGGTGACAATGAAGTCATGGTGGATCACGATGATCCAGCCACCTTTCAGGAAGTCGTGGATAGGCCCAACTCCGAGTTATGGCTGGGAGCCATGAGGGAGGAAATGCAATCCATGTCGGACAACCGAGTCTGGGAACCGGTTGATCCCATCAATGGTGTGAGGACCATCGGATGCAAATGGATCTTCAAGGTGAAGATGGACATGGACGGCAAACCTCTGACCTACAAAGCTCAACTGGTGGCGAAAGGTTATAGGCATGTATTGACTATGAGGAAACCTTCTCCTTAGTGGCTATGGTCAAAATCGATCCAAATTCTTCTTGACATAACTGCGTATCATAATTACGAGATATGGCAAGTGGATGTCAAAACCACTTTCCTAAATGAAAATTTGACTGAGTACGTTTGTATGTCTCGGCCCAAAGGTTTTGACGATCCGAAGAATAAAGGAAAGATTTATAAGTTGTTGAAATCCATTTATGGATTGAAACGAACTTCTCGGAGTTGGATCCTTCGTTTTGATGAAGCTGTAATTGGATTTGGCTTAATCAAGAACGAGGATGAATCTTGCGTTTATAAGAAGGCTAGTGGGAGCAAGATTACCTTTCTGGTTCTCATTGAAAACGACATCCCAACCTTGCACGAGACTAAAGCTTGGTTGAGGAAGTGTTTTTCAATAAAGGACTTAGGCGATGCTTCTTATATCTTAAGGATTAAGATATGTAGAGATCGCACCAAGAGGGTCTTGGATTTAAGTCAGGGAACCTATGTGAACAAGGCATTGAGTAGGTTCTTAATGCTCGATTCAAAGAAATGACTCTTACCCACTAGTCATGGCATTCATCTCAGCAAGACTCAGTGTCCTAAGACACCTGATGAGATGAAAAGGATGATGAGAATCCTATGCGCCTGGGGGAAGGATCGATCATATATGCCATGACATGTATGAGACCAGACGTCTCGTAAGCCTTATGTTGTACCAGTAGACATCATTCTAACCCGGGGGAAAGATGATGGTGAACTAGTCGTCGAAGGATGAGTAGACGCTAGTTTTCCAAGACAAATCCAGATGACTTTAGAAGTCAATCAGGCTATGTGTTTACGCTGAATGGCAGAGCTTTAGCTGGGAGAGCGTAAAGCAAGATATCATTGCCGAATCTACGACAGAGGCCAAGTACATGGATGCTGCAGAGGCAGATAAGGAGGCTATGTGGATTTGGAAATTCATGGCAGGGCTGGGTGTAATTAAAAACCCATCCAGCCCGGTGAATCCATCTTGCGACAACACAAGGGCCATTGCGCAAGCTAAAAGCCTAGATCGTATAACAAATCCAAACATGTACTGCGGTGTATCCGCCTCATCAGATAAATACTGAACTGAGGTGAAGTGAAGATAACCGATATTGCAACAGATGATAACATAGCCAACCCTTTGACTAAGGCAGTGTCACTGCCTGAACATATTAGACATGTAAAGTCGATGGGGACATATTGGAGTTTAGATTGGAACTAGGGCAAGTGGGAGATTGTTAGTCTTAGTGCCCGTAGTTCAATCCTAAATGTCCAAATGTATATATCATCGTTAGCAATAAAATTAAAGCGGCTTTATATTACTTATGTGTTGGAGTAATATATCGATGTGTGCTCTGATCTATGCCCACCATGCGAATAGAACCATAGATCGAGATAGATCACACTCGATGGGTCCCTAGTCAACAAAGCTTCACTAGAAGCGACTAGTATGAAAGATGGCTCTTTATGGCTTACGTTCTGTTAGTCATTGGAATGGTATTTCGGAGTCTGATCATAAATATCATGTGGGACATGATATTGGACGACCCGCCCTGAATATGTGCCATAGATTAAGTCAAGAACATATTCAGTATTGTAGCTTGTCATGTATCCTTAGACCAAGGAGTCTTTGTGATCGCTATGTAGTCAACAACTGAGTTTGACCTGAGCCTAACGTTGTCCGTAACAGGGCTTCCATAACGGCCAGGATTGGCTTGGGGACGGGCTACATGAGTGACACGAAAGACGGCTAAGGGATTTATCCCTCATACTAAGGTATGGGAAAGATATCGGTTCTCGGCCGCTTGATCGAGAGTGACTGGAAGAATAGCATGGTCATGCACATGATACTGGGTATCATATCTTCAGTCATTCCCCTCCCCGGTGGCCGAAATTCGGCCACCGGGGAGGGGAATGACTGGCCATGGTAGGCCATACATGGAACCATGACCGGCCATGGTCGGCCACACAAGGAACCGTGACCGGCCCGGTCCGGTCCGACCACCCACGACCCATGTGTGGCCGTGGGGCCCACGTGGATGGAGTGTGGTTTATAATGTTTAGACGGTCTTGGATGAACCCCGGGACGATAATTTCACACCCGAAACGAATTATGGAAGTGATTCATGAAATTTCGGGAAAAGCGATTAGAAACTTTAATTGCGAATTTAGGACGCTCGGACCTCGGAATTTGATTCTGTCAAGTGTGTTGGAACAAGTAAAATTAATTAGGATTGATATAAACAAAAAGGGAGATTTTCGGAGTCCCGAGGGCCTTCTGGGCCCATTTTGACAAGTTGAGCAATTGGGGGTTAGTTTAGGATGTTTTTCTCCTTAAACCGTCCTTGAATTACCTTTAATTCTCGGATTTACTTTGTGATCTTAGACGTTGGACCCGAGCACGGCGGAGGAGGCTACTAGACGACTCGCGTTGACTAAGCGTTTGGATAGCGATCGAGGGCGAAATGTAACGAATACGGTTTAATTGCGGAAAGTTACTAGTATGCATATAGGTTATGAATACTTGTTATAATTGTAGAAATGCATGTAGGATGTGAGGAACGAGTGTAATGAGGGATAACTTGCGGGCCATGTCGTGTCTGTAGCTTTGGGAGTTGTCGTGCTGTAGTATCACATGAGGGTCTCTGATTGGGCCCGTAGGATTGCGTGTTGGTTGTGTTGTTGTGAATTGGTGACTTGTATTGCTTGATGCATAATATATATGTTTTTGAATCTAGGATCATGATATGATAGGCTCGGTATGATATGTGGTATGATATGTCTGGCATGATGTGTGTGGTATGATGTGAACTACAGTCTGGTGATATGATCGGGTGATTGATAGACTGATGTGATGTGTTTCGGTAAGTTTGTTTGGTAATGATACACCGTGTGTTCCGGTAGGATACCTATACCGAGGGAGGATTTCGGTGTAGGATATCTATATCGATGATGTGTTCCGGTACGATACCTATGTCGATGGAGGATTCTGGTATAGGATGTCTAGACCGATGATGTGTTCGGTATGATGTGTTTGAGGATGTTGTTCCGGTCTGATATCGTGGCGGATGTTGTGCCAGTTCCGTCACGATATGTTCTGAGGCGGTGTGTTCCGGTTCGATATCTATATCGATGGTGGTTCCGATATAGATATCTAGACCGAGGCTTCCGGTATGATATCAATGTCGTGGAGGATTCCGGTATGGGATATCTAGGACGATGATTTGGTTCTGGTGCGATACCTGTGCTGCATATGTGATTATGGTACAGGGGATTTAGAGCCGAGAAGGTTATTTCAGAGCAATGTTTAGACCGTACGCCGGGATGGTACGTGTAATGTGATTTGTACCCCGTGCTACGGGAAGATATACCCGACCGACGGAGGATTCTGGTCCGCTATATTATGAGGTACCCCGAGGAGCCGTGTTCCGGGAAGATGTCCAGGCCTATGTGAGTTCGGACGACGTGATAAGTCGGGTTGTTGATGAGCCGGCGCATTGCTCTGGAATACCACAGGTGGCAGTGATTGTTTATGTTATTACTTTGTGTGTTGATTTGTGTTGACTGTTGTGACTGCTTATGCATGCTATGTGAGCTGGTGTGACTTGAAATACAGATTTACCTGAGTTTAGTGTATTACTGTGCGAGTTCGCACGTGTAGTCGGTTGTGAGATAACCGTGGTCGTTGCCCAATGAGACTTGATTGGGTGATAGTGGTTAAGGGCACAGTTGAGAAAGTGGTATGAGTTTGGTTCAGTGTCGAGGTTGATTTACGGGTTGCACCCGAGCGAAGGTCAAGTGTTATCTTGGGTTACGTGTTTAATTGTTTCATAGTTATTGTGCTTATTAGTATGCCCTAATTGGACGGTTACTCGTGGTGGTGAGCGGATAGCTCATCGCCTTAACTACTTTTTCCTACTGAGCGAAAGCTCACCCCCTTCAGAGCTAGGGAGCCTGGCGAGAGTACTTATTTATTGTGGGATCTTATAGAGACGTACCTTCTTTTGTATTAAACTCTTTACTATTTAGTTTTTGAGCTTTGACTCGCGTTACTGAAATTGTTGGTTTTTGGAATTAATTCGGAGACTTATTTCTTTAAAGTTTATTTTATTTATCGTTATTTTAGTTCACGTATCGAGTCCGGTCAAAACCGGATTTGGGGCGTGACATAAATGCATATCCTGTTTGGGAGAAATTTTTATGGGGGTTTGGTAGATTCCCTACATCTGCATATCCAACCAGGTCAACGCTTTTCCTTGATTTTGAATATAGTAACCCCAAATCATTGGTTCCACTTAAATAACGAAGAACATGCGTGATTACATTCCAATGTCGTCTAGTGGGTTCTGAACTGAACTTGGGAAGTACATTTACTACAGCCGCTATATCGGTCATTTTGCACCGTGGCAAGTATAATAAAGCCCCAACTGCATTTAGATATTGTACTTCAAGACCAAGTATCTATTCATCCGGTTCTTTGGGGTGAAATGAATGTTTCTTTGGATCCATTGATCGGACGATCATTGGGGTGCTAAGTGGATGAGCGTTATCCAGGTTAAAACGCTTAAAGAGTTTCACAATATATGTAGATTGATGTATCAAAATGTCTTCAGAAATATGCTAGATTTGCAGGCCGAGATAATGCCTTGTCTTTCCCAAATATTTCATTTCAAACTCTTTCTTAAGATATGTTGCAGTCTTAAGGATTTCCTTTAGAGTTCCAATCAGATTTTTATCATCGGCGTATACTACTACGATAAGAAAGCCAGAGTTTGTTTTCTTAATGAATACACATGGACATATAATGTCATTATTGTAACCTTCTCTGCCAAGATACTCACTAAGGCGATTATACCACATTCTCCTAGATTGCTTTAGTCCATACAACGATTTCTATAATTTTATCGAAATAGATTCCTTGGACTATTTTTCATTGCCTCGGGTAATTTAAATCCCTTAGGGAGTTTCATATAAATTTCGGCATCTAAGGTGCCATATAGGTAAGTAGTGACTACGTCCATTATGCACATATCGAGTCTTTCAGAGACTTATACACTGATTAAATATCCGAAAGTAATCATATCCATCACAGGTGAATATGTTTCATCAAAATCGACTCAAGATCGTTGGGAAAAACCTTGGCCACAAGTCTCGCCTTATATCGGCCAATCTCATTTTACTGATTCTGTTTTCTTACAAACATTCATTTATAACCAATTGTTTGAACCTCTTATGGTGTTTTGATAATGGGCTCAAATACTTGCCATTTTGCCAATGAGGCCAATTTTTCCTAAATCGCCTCTTCCCATTTTGGCCAATTATGCCTATGACGACACTCGTCAATGTTATGTGGCTCAAAATCAAAATCGTTGGTTATATCATTGGCCTCTGCGAATGTGAAAACTTTATCGACAATAACCAAGTTTTGATACCAAGTCTCATTTATGCATGAATCTCCTCATTTATTTGCTTTTGTAATTCATCAATAGTATTAGAGCCTTCCCGCATTTCTGGAATGATTGGTTCTTTTGGAACTGGCTTGGATAATAAGACTTTTTCATACTCTCTATTCGTCTGATTTTATTCGTTTTCGAGGAACTACATCCTTAGCCCCACTGGCTTCGTTTAATACAAGATTATGCTAAACCATTTTGGGTATGTATATGTGCAACAGGATGTTCAATATCAATCCCCAAATGCATGCAATAATCATCAAATATTCTTAATGTGAATTCACCAACGTTATCAAGACGAATAGACTCAATCATATGATCAAGGAAATGTTAGTATGCCCATGGGTTGGGGCTCGCCCCATAGAAATTTTTTGGAATCGGCCCATAGTAACCGGGGCCAAAAAAAAAAGTTAACCCGCTCCACCCGTCATTGCTCCCCCCCTCCTTTACCCTATCGGTATCAATCATGGATGATCCTATCGTGCTTTTGCTGGGCATGGTTGATCGGGTACCCACCACCCTCATCGTCACTGTACCCGAGAAGCGTCGGCCTGATGTCATAAACGGCACGAGGTCTACCGGACTCTCTCTCTAACAACTCTTGATCATATCCTTCCCTCCTCAATAGTCTTGACCGGTCGTACCCCCCGTTGTTTCCCTTAACCATGACCTGGAACCCCTTTCATCGGGAGGAAGCACTGGCGCATCTCTCTTGTCTCTCGAAATGATGGTGATGGATCTATTACTAGGGAGCTCTGCTTGGCCACTATACTTGCTCAACCGGCTTGTCATCTAGAGAGACCCATCTTATACCTTCCCAGGGAAGTTATTACCGGAGGAATGACACGGGACCGGAAACATCTCTTCCCTCAATAAATACAGGACCATCCAACGAGGGTTACCCTACCCGGTACCCGCTGATCCGGACTGGATAAGGATGTCGAGGGCCTCCCAACTACTGATCTGATCTGGCCTACAGCCAAGATCTTCTGCCTACCAAATCAATACATCCATGGTGATGAAGCATGTGTGCCTCTGCTCGGTACCACCATCTCGAACCCCGAAGGCCACAGGACCAAGCAAAGCGGCTGCAACACAAGATCTCCTATCTAAATAAGAGGAGCTACTCGCGTGCTCTAGGAATATGCATGTGATCAAGGAAAGATGCCCACGACCTCAGACTATGGCATCCGCTTACTAAGGGATTTCCCAAGTGAGGACTGTAGAGCATCCTTGCCCAAGTCCATGATTTGGGCATCAAGCGTCGAGGTGTGAGTGTGGATGCACACATCGCCCTACTAACATCAATGGAAGTCTGGTAGCATTTTACCCCATTATCTGGAGTTCTCTGAGGCTGCTCGTTATCCCTTCAAACGGCCCAGATCACTCGTCCCGGGCAGTTTCTGGTCGAGTCAGATAATGTCTCCTTTGTGCTACAACTGTGTAGCCATCTGTGTGGAGCCTATCCACAAATAGTTTGTCCCTGGAATAGTCGAGCATCATGCTATAGGGTTAGCGTCTGGTACCCACGAGTCAGGACTCAGGTCTCACCCTTTTATTTCATTCATTTCTGTTGTATTTTTCATTCGGTCTTATGTCTCTGTTTTTTTTAGCGAAAGGTGCAATATTATATAAAGAACAAAACCGGACTACATTATTGTGCGTTGAGGAACAAGCTCCCCGGCCACTGACAGAAGGCCAGAATAGGAACAATGGTTCTCTGAGCCTTTTTATATCATAACCGACACATCGGTATTTTGTGATGCCATGAGGGAAAATGAAAGAAGCGGAGCGGTAAGAAGTACCGGAGATCCAAAGGGACCTCGACGGTAATAGTGATGGGGAAGGCAGCGCATCGTGCAGGGACCCCTCCCAAGTCCAATCCCTGATGCAAGTCGCAAAACTCACTCCTCCTGGCGGGGCTGCTTCCCCGCCCTGGAGTGATCCTCCTGAGAGATCCCAACCGTTGTCCTCTTCAGAGTACCCGGGCTTTCCCCTACTGTAGTCTCCACAGCACTGGAGCCCACGCTAGTTGCCCGTGGCACCTTTTTCGGACCCTAGGGTTGCACCATTGTCGGAGGTACCGGGGAAAGAGCCCCCCCTTGACTAGTCTAACCCAAATGCCCCAGTCCCAAAAGTGGGGAGATCAGAATGGCTGGAGGCGCCCTTGGTGGGCTAGGGAGGCTAAATCCTCGCGGTGGAGATGCGCGAACCGTATCCCCACAGTCCGTAGCATATGTCTTAGCTTTCTTCTCTCGATCGTACTCCAACAGGAACGAGCCAAACCGAGGAGGACCACGAACTTCCCATGGGAAATCCTTCATAACGTGGCCGAGCCGACCATAGTTATAATAGAAGCTTAGGAGTTTGGAGTACGTGAGCTCCACTGTAACAGATTCCGGGATTCCAGGAAACGGAGCACCGGCCCCTTGCGGAGGGGTCTCTCCAGCAGGTGCCAGAATCGGACCTTGACGGTACGACCTTGACGGTCCCTCCCCAACACATGCCCCATTAATCACATGGGACATCCACAAACAGCCCCAGGGCATCCCCAATGGAGATACCTGTCTCCCTCATCCGAACTAGAGGTGGCAGACCTCGGACATGAACCCACAGTTGAATCTGGTCGAGGCTAGGCATGTCTTGAGCACACGGGTCCAAGTCCCCAACCAGTAGCACCCGTTCTTCAAAACACCAGGGTTCGTTGGCTCGAACCGACGATCGAGACTCGGAAGACCTGAAGTAGAAACCAAACAATCCTGGTCTTAGGTCTTTGACCACCAGACCTTCCGCCGCCTTTCCCCAAGTAGTGGTGATGACACGCAAGTGTGTATCCTTCCGTGGAGGTTTCGGGGACCAAAGCCGACCTAGCAGACCCTATTGCTGGCGGGCCAGTGCAGCCGACGTTGTTGCCCTAGACGCCGGAACTACCACCTCGATCTCCTCCTCCTCCTCCTCCAAAGAACAGGATGAGAGCCCATCATGAATACCCTCCAGGGAAGTCAGAAGAGCCGTCTCCTTAGAGAGTAGAGACTCCTCCGTGAGAAGGTGCTGCAAACGATTCCTCGCCATTCCTTCTGGGATTATGAGGGTCGTCGGGATGATCCGGATCCTGGCTAGGTCAGGAAGGCAGCGCCCTAACCCCAAGGTTGTCATTGTCGTCCTTGGTAATTCCGACATAGGGGCTTTCCCTTTTGTCGGATCTCTCTGCAACGGTGGGAACTCCGGAGACCGAGGCGTCGGCGTTGTTGTAGTAGGGATAACGATCTCCGCCCACGTAATCTTAGAGGGAGGCCGATCAGGTTCTGAATGTGTCGCACAAGGAACCCTAGGACGGGTCGTGGGAACACCAGGAACTGGCGGAACCCTAGCCCCACCACCACTAGCGACCAAGGCCAGAGCAAGTTCGTGACCAACAGGGGCAGACGGCGGACTAGGCCTGGTGGTGCTAGGGTTCGGCGGAGGTCGGGCAAGCAGACCATTACTTGGGGAAGATGCCACCGACGGGCGACGAGCAGGTCTCCCCCTTTTTCGGTTTGATAGAGGGGATCGGAGAGCCCGAGCCCAGAAAAGCCCCCCCCCCCCCCCCCCCCCGAAGTCAGAAAGAGGGCGTGGGAGGCGGAGAAGAAGGAAGGGGCTACGTAGGCATTGGTTTGCGCCGACGACAACCCTTATCCCCAGCAATCGAGACATGTTGCTGAGGGGGGCAGAGGGAGGAGAGGTGCACTAGAAGCAACGGCGGCGGCCATCCTGGGAATAGTGGCGGAAAAGGTCACAACGGTGACAGCGGGAGAAGACGAAAGCTCTATAGCAGTCGAGTTAGGGCTAGAAGGGGAGAGACTCAATGTTGAGAGAGTTGTATTACTTAGCAATACACTAATTGTTGTTTTGGCTTACGTCTCTGTTTGTGTCTATACTTTTGATTTCTATCTAATAAAATTCCTAATATTAAAAAACAACGGATAAAATATACAAATAGTAACAAAATGATAAGTTCAGGATATTTTTTTTGAAGTTATCAAATATGATAAATATGAATTACAGAAAAATAAATACTTTATAATATATGAAATTGAAATTGATTACATTATCTGTTAGTGCATTCTTTTTTTTTTAGCGAAAGGTGTAGTTGTATTACATGAAATTGATTACATTATCGTGCACCGGGGAACAGACTCCCCGACCACCAAAGGTCAGTATTAACGAACAATGGTTCACTGAGCCTTTTAATATCAGAACCGTCACAGACGGTATTTTGATGCCCCTTAGGCAATGAAAGAAGACGGGGGAAAGGGTTCCGGAGATCAGCAAGAGGGACCTCGACGGTGATGGAGATGAGGAAAACGGAACTAGAAGTCCTGCTCACGATAGGACCTAAATCCTGCATATGGGGGCAATGCGGCCGAGCTTGAACTGCATCAGTTCTATTGGGAGGATATATGTGAAACAGGGTTCCCTCCCACGAAAAGTCCTTGAATCTCTGCTCGCCAGGTTTTGATGCTGCAAAAACAAAATCAGAGAAAATAAAAGACTCACTCAATTAACCAGATCCAAAATTGAGAGGGGAGTCGAGGAGGGTACGATGGTGGAGGCCAAGGGGATGGACGCGCCAACGGTGGCTTCAGAGACAGCGGCGGGTCCAGAGGCGGGTTCAGAGGCGGCTACAAAGACGGAGGCGGCGGTATCAGGGATGAAAAGGGTTGATCAGAAGACGGCGGGGGCTGCTCGAAGATGGGGATCGGTTGTGGGGATGAACGGGGTAGCGGCGACAACAGGTACTGTGGCGGCGGTGGGGCGTGAAGTAAGGGCGGAGCAGGCGAGACAACCACTGAAAGAAGGGTTGCTGCCGGGGTTGTAGAGAAGGGAGGACGACACCATGGCGACGGAGGAGGATGACCGGACCAGGACTGGGAGACAAGGAGGCGACCTTAAGGAAGAGCAACCACCTCGCCAAAGGCATAGAAAAAACCCTAACCCTAATAGAGCTAGAGAGCATCTTATGTTTTATGAGTACATTCTTTAAAACTGTCTAGTTAATATATTTTGAAGTATTTATTGTTTTTTATAATATTATAATTTTATTTTTCTATGCAATTTTATACGTTAATTAGTTCTTTTTCGCATTATGTGCCATAAGAATCCGTTGTAGCACATGGAAACTTTCATCTAATTAGTGAAACTGACCCAATTCCTGGCAGCGGAAATCATTTTTTTTTATTTGCTAATTATAATATTATTATAATTTTATTTGTCTGTGCAATTTTATACGTTAATTAATCATTTTTTGCATTATGTATCATAAGAATCAACTGTAGCACATGGAAACTTTCATCTAATTAGTGAAACTGACCTAGGTTCAACTCCTGGCAGCGAAATCATATTTTTATCACTAGCATGCATACTAAGCATCGTAAACGAGGGGTTAAGGCTTTCCCTACCTCGAGGTCTTCCTCTCAACACTCTGACGATAAGTCCGGTGGTCACCACTCCGTTCTTCACTCGGGTCCCGGCGTGATAAAAGCTCCTCTAACTTGTGTCCACGTTCTTCCTTCTTTCCTAGCTTGGTTCCAAGGTTTTGAACCACCAAAAGATCACAAATTAGTTTCCTCAACTAAGTGTTCTTCTCCTCAAAACACACAACAATGTTCAAAAATGGATCAAGGTTTGAAGAGGAAAGGTGGGAATCAAATTGAGCTAAAAGGAAGGGTTTTGGGCTCTGGGGATCTGATCCGGAATGCCATACGGACCGTGTGGCTTGCCGTGCCGGAACATGGCACGGACCATGTCACAGGCCGGACCGGAATCCAGCGCGGAAAGCGTCACAGACCGGCCCGGAGAGCGACACGGACCGTATCGGTTCCGTGCCGGACTCCCGCCCGTCCCGCGCCGTGTGTCGTGCCGGTACCAGGCCCGCTCCGTGCCGGGTGCCGTGCCGGTACCAGGCCCGTTCCGTGCGGCATGTCGTGCCGGTACCTGGCCCGGTCCGGGTCAGATTCCGTATCAGACCTGACCAGCTCCTTCCCCTTTCTTCCCCAACTGGAATTTCACGAAAATCCCAACACAAACTCCATTACTAAACTCTCCTAGCTCCAAAATAATCAACCAAAGATACCCAGCAACTACACCCTCAATGGGTTCATCAAACTTCAACCAAAACTCAATCCAACAACCTACTTCACTACTTCTTCTCCAAGCAATCAATCAAATAAGCAAGTTCTTCAACTTTTAAGCCAAAACCCACAAAACCCAAAGATTGGAAGTGGAAGAAATGGAGAGTTGAGAGCATCCTTACCTCTAGATAGTTGAGATGGAGAAGATGAAGTGAAAATGAAGGCAAAAGGACCAAGAACAAGCTCCAAAATCCAAGCTTTCTTCTCTATCTTCTTCCTCAAGAAAGTGAGCTCCTCCTCTCCTCTCTACTAGTGATTTTCGGCTGCAACAAGAGGAAATAGGCTGAATTGTTGCTCCCTTTCCTTTAAATGACCTAAAATGTCAATTTACTCAAAAGCCCTTAAGGTCTTATCCCTTTAAAGGTAACTTAGGAGGGTATGAGGGTCCTTTGAATCCCCTATTCTCATCCTCCAAGCCAAGCATGACAAGTGTCATGTGTGGTCACTCCTATTTAATTATTTTCCAGCTTTCCAAGATTTATCGACAAATAACCGATAGTAAGCCTGAGTTTGACCGACAATTGACTTTAACAATGTTACAGTCAAACTGAAGGAAACGACCCAACTAAGCTAACCGTGCTAATGGCTAAGCTTTTTGGGCCCTGGAAAGGTCCCGACTGACTTTCTGAGTCATCGGTTGACTTTTCCGGCCGAAAGTCAAACTTAGCTAGGATTCACCAGTTCTACCGGGATCGACCGGGGGCGGGTCTTGCAATCTACCCCCCTTAAAAGAATTTCGTCCTCGAAATTTAAAGACAATGGCGTACCTCAGAGGTTGAACAGGTGGGGATACTTCTCGCGGATCTCCTCCTCGCGCTCCCACGTGGATCCAGATCCTTGGTGACCCCACTGTACCAAGACCAACGGAATCTTCTTGTTCCGTAGGACCTTCTCCTTTGTACCCAAGATCTCGACGGGCTGCTCCTCAAAGGTGACATCATCTGCTACCTCGATGTCTGACCACTCAATGATGTGGGAAGGGTCTGTCATGTACTTCCGCAGTTGGGACACATGGAAAACGTTATGCACGTTCCCAAGCTGCGGTGGCAAGGCCAAACGATAAGCTACAGCTCCAATCTTCTCTAAAACCTCAAATGGTCCGACAAAACGCGGTGCCAGCTTGCCTCCGCTGCGGTTAAACCGCACAAGACCCTTCTTCGGGCTCACCCTCAGAAACACGTGCTCCCCGACCATGAATTCAAGTGGTCTACGACGCCTGTCTGCGTAGCTCTTCTGCCGACTCTGTGCAGTCTTCAGTTGCTCTCTAATCAAAGCGACCTTTTCGGTCGTCTCCCTGACCATGTCTGGCCCAAGTAAGCTCCGGTCCCCAACCTCAGCCCAACACACCGGCGATCTACAAGGTCTGCCATACAAGGCCTCAAATGGTGCCATACCAATGCTGAACTGGTAACTGTTGTTGTAGGCAAACTCTGCCAAGGGAAAATGATCCTCCCATGATCCCTGAAAGTCAAGCACACAAGCTCGAAGCATGTCCTCTAGAATCTGTATGGTGCGCTCCGACTGTCCATCTGTCTCAGGATGGTAAGCTGTACTCAATAGTACCTCAGTGCCCAAGGCCTTCTGTAGACTCTTCCAGAACCTGGATGTGAAACGACGATGATGAAAACACCGGTGATGCAATGTCAGTTGTAGAAACGACGATGATGAAACATCAGTTGGAGAAACGTTGGGTAGAGAAACGACCTAAATATGTCGAATAGACCTGCGGCAGAGTCTGTAGTTTCATCGACGTCGAATCTGTATTTTTACAAATTAGCGCATATTCGACGTAGACAAGACTCTGTCGAAACGATTCGACGCCGTTTCCCTTTAAACCGTACGATTCAAATGGTCCTTAAGACGTCGTTTTGACGTTATTGTGGAAGGTCTAAACTTTATTTTTTTTTAAATAAAATAAAAAAAGAATGATCTAAACTTGAAACAAAGCCTTGTAGACTTTATAATAAGAGAAGGCTGCTCTACGCAGCCTCCTCCCCCTTCCCCCCTCCTTCTCCACCATTGAAGTATCTACCTTAAACTACTCAAAGCTCTCCAAATAACCTCGTTGAGGTTCCTCTCCTAACCTTTTTAAGGTTCAAGCTCTCCAAATAACCTCGTTGAGGTTCCTCTTCTAACCCTTTTAAGGTTCTACCGTCGCCGCTGCTCCACCGCCAGCCTCCTCCATGGAAATTCCATGCCTCCACCATCGAAGCCCCGGCTTCAAGGTTCTCCACTACCTCCAGGTGAGATCCTGTCTACCCGACTTAGGGTCCGCCGTTGCCGTCATCGCCGCCCAGCAGCCGCCCAGCAGCCGCTCCCTCGCCCCGCGTCCTGTTGCCCGGACGTCTCTCCGCCACCTTGGACCTACTGCCACTCTCCGGGTTACGGACTTCATGCGCCGTGCCACCTATCCCCGGCATGGGTCCGTTCCCCCGACGGATCTGGGATCCGGGCGGAAGGCCGATAAGACGGGATCTGCCTCCACGACACCCGAAGTCGGGACCCTCGATCTCGATCAAACCGCTGCGGATCGAATCGATGCTCTCGCCTTCTGCACTACTTCGAAAGAGCAGGGCGAATCAAGATGAAGAATTGACGATACCAGATCGCTCCAATGGCACAGGGCCTAGAAGACCTGGCATCATAGTTTTGGTAGTCTGCTCTTTCGTTTGTGTGCTAATTTCTTTTCCTGTTTTAGGTCGAATAAGTTATTGGTTATCCAATGTGCTAAGTCGATTAACCGCTTGGGACTGTGCTAGGTCGAATAAGTTTAGGACTAGCTATGGTCGGCCCGGACAAATATCTGGAACCCGAGGCGGTCACGCCTCTTTCTGTATGATTGCCTTTTGGCATTAATGAAATC
Organism: Erodium maritimum; assembly: GCA_963921825.1. Classification (NCBI taxonomy): domain Eukaryota; kingdom Viridiplantae; phylum Streptophyta; class Magnoliopsida; order Geraniales; family Geraniaceae; genus Erodium; species Erodium maritimum. The sequence continues at coordinate 17,478,667 of OY997593.1, read as the reverse complement.
TCCGTCTACCCGTTTCAAAAAAATGCCTTGTAGACTTTTTTTTCTTTTACTTCCGTGACTAAGTTAATAAAATCGGAAAGGTCCTAGAAATTCCTATAGGATGCGAATAACTAGCATAATTGTCTTTCAATTACTAATAACCGGAAGTGTCTAGTTGTGAACGATTAGGATGCCAATCACTAGTGTAATTCGCTTTCAATACTCGGGAATTGTTTGTCTGGTAGAGGAGCCTTGGCAAAGCCCTCAGATTAGTTGCGTGTTAGGATCACATGCTTGGTTGTTGGTTGCTTAGTGGATAGGCTAAAGAGTCTAACGGAACTAGTTGAATTGCATGTGTGACTGCTCGTTTGAAGGTTTTTATGATTGGTTGATTAAACTCATACTTGATCGTTGATTGTATTCGAATGATTACTTGTTTTACTAAATGGTTGCTTGGAGCATCGAGTATGACTGGTTGTACCGAGCGGTGCAATCAGGTGATCGATGCCCCGTTGGTTCGAGACTGGTAAGTGAACGGTAAGTTGCGATTGTGTGACTGATGTGCTATGGTTATGTGATTCGTGTACTGTGTGTTGTGGTGAATTGGTGACATGTGAGTTATGTGTGATAATGACTTGGTGGTCGGTGGGATTGGATTATTTCGTGTTTCGTTCTGAATGCGTTATTCAATTATTAACTGTTTATTATTGAATTGCCCAAGTGTATGCTTCTTATGGGAGTAATACCTTGGTTCCCGAGGACATAAAATCCTTTGGAGACGTTTCTGAGAATCCCGATGATAAGCGCCCCGAAGGGTTGTTTCCGGTCGCCTCAATGTTATGCGTCTCCTCTGGATTTGAGGGAAAATCCGAGAGGACACATCATATGTGGATCGGAGGGTGGAGACTTCATGTGTCACGGCATTGGCTTGTTTACCTATTACCTGTGCTTGTTGAAATCTATCTCGTTGACTTGCTGTTGACTTTATTGAGTTTAAGGTCCACCTTGTTATGTGCTTTCCCTACTGAGCGCAAGCTCACCCCTATGAATTTACTGTTGTGTTTACAGGCTTGATTGAGGAGTAGAAGCTCGGGAGCTTCTCGGTGTGGGTGCATTGTAGAGACTTCGTTCTTATCACTTTACTGTTTTGAACAAACCCTGTGGAGGATTATTATTACATCCCTGGAGGGTTATTTGTGTTTTGAACTGAGTTTTGCGGATTCGTTTTTCTTATTGGAGATTTTCAGGAACTAAATGTTGAATTACCTTCTTTTTAATCTTTCTTTACTAGTCATGCCTCGGGTCCGGGCAAGACCCGGATTTGGGGCGTGACAAGCTCGGCCACGTGACCCGAAAAACCCCGGAGGCCGAGCGGTCCGCCAAGAACTGCAAATATCATTGGACTGTCATCAACCGGAAGGTGAAATGGTTCAACATGTGCTGGTCGGAGCTGTAGCGCATTTACCAACCCGGTTGGTCCGGCGGCCAGCACATGGATCTTGCAGAGGAGGTGTATGCCGAGAAATTCGAACATCAGTTCGTATGCCAGCACTGGTGGATCCTCGTGCGGACCATCCCTATTGGATCGAGTGTAGGCCGTACTGGTCGGTAACACGACCAGGTTCCTAGAGTTAGTAATTAACTCCGAGAATCGGGTTGTGTTTCCGATCGGTACAACCAGAAGAGCCCAACCAGTAGGGATAAGAAGGTCCGCAACCGATGGCCAACAACTTGTTATTCGTTTTGAAGGTGTAATGTGACGACATGACTTCATATTTGACCTTAGTTTTCCATAGTCTAGCAAGTGACGTGAAAATAGTAGTGTCATTGCTCGTAGAACATAACAAGTACTATCACGTTACCAGATCTTTGACACGGTCATGTGACTCTACTTGCTATGTTCTCAGCAGCAATGACAGTAACTCTTCCACATTACTTGTCATCTTTGATTATGGATGACCGAGAATAAAATTTGAAGTCGTGTCATCATATTACACAACCAAACCCATTACTCAAACTCCAAGAAGATGACACGTAGATCGTATTTGCGTTGTACTTCCATTCAAACGATTCGAGAAATAATAATATGCGACGGGTCGGATCGTCTTTTGTTTTTTTTAAACAACATTAGACCGGGTCGGTCTAATCCCACTGTGAACCGAAACCAATTAGACCAATTTTTCAGGGTCTAATACCCTATTTTCCCAAATCGTTTTTAATTAGACCGAGAATAAACTAAATCGGTCTATTTTCATTGTGGAATGTCTAAAAGAGTTCTAGCTGTCCATTTTTTTTTAATTTGAAGCTATACTTGCAATTTCCTATTCATAAGGTTGGAGGGCATAAGTATCTTATTGTGTGAGATGATAGCAGTGTCTTATTGGGTGAGATGAGAGTAATTTGTTGTTTCCTAGACCTTGTCTTATCTACATTGTTTGATAATTAGCAGGTATAAGAAGAAGGGGTAACCCCATTTCGGTATAGTGGACAAAGGTCGTTTTTCAAGTAGGTACCGTCAAAATTTCACGATATTATAGAGGGGGCAGCCTTCTAGAGGCATGTCATTTGTGCTTGTTTTGGGTGGAGAGAGACTGAGTGGGACTTGGGATCGCTTACGGTTCCCCCAAGGGTGTCCTCTTTCTTCATCCGGCATGTGGTTCGTTTGAATCGGGACCCTGGGTTTGCGAGAGTGTTTGGTCCCGGTACTTTGAGATGGGTGGTCGGTTCTGGCACCACGATTCGTTTTTGGGAGGACCCGTGGCTTTTTGATACAGCAATGGCGACTCGTTTTCCCCGGCTTTATCGGTTGGTGGCAGACCATCATGGGTCAGTTGCAGAGTTTTATGTGGATGGGGACTGGGCTTTTCTGTTTGATAGGGATCTTCGGGTTCGCGATGCCGAGGAGTTGGAGGAGATGAGGGTCCGTCTGGTTGGTGTTCGTTTAGTACGCGAACGCCCAGATTCGCTGGTCTGGTCTTGGGATCCGAAAGGGTTCTCGTCAGCTAGAGCTTTTCAGGTGATTGCTGGTTGGGTGGATTATGAGATCACTCCCTGGGCTTTTGTGATCTGGTCAGCCCCTGTTCCTCCCAAGATCCATTTATTTGCCTAGTTGTTTGCTCATGGTGGGGTTCCCACTATCTCCTTCTTGGCGGATAGGGGTGTGCCGATTCCGTTAGCTCGTTGGAGGTGCATGTTGTGTGGTTCAGGTGGGGAGGACTCTAGTCACTTGTTTGTCACTTGCTCTTGGACCTGGAGGGTCTGGTCTCTGATCTTGGGTTGGTAGGGAGTTGTGGGCGTGTTTCTGATGTCGCTGATTCTGTTTCTTGAGTCCTGGACCTCTTTGTTGGGTTCGCGTAGGCTGAGGTCTGAGTGGATTGGTATCGGTTTGTTGTGTCTTTGGCAGATTTGGTTGGAGCGCAACCTCCGTGTCTTCTCAGGGTCTGCTGCTATCGTACCAAGCATTCTCCTAGCTAGGTTTCAGCAAGGATCTTTTTCCAGTTTGGGAGCGGTTGGTCGCTCATTCACCTTCCTCGAGTGGGTCGAGTCTCCGGGTGATGCGCTGACTAGGAGCGCCTAAGGATGGACTGTTGATTGCTATGTCATGTTTGAGGAATTCAGCACCTTTTCCCCCGGTCCTCCTCGGTGGTTTCTCTTACCAGGTCTAGTGAGTGCTCGTTCATGAGTCGTTTTGGGTTTGCTTTACCTTGGTAGGGTCCGGTGAGTACTTATTCCGGAGTCGCAGTTTGGGGCCGATCTGCCCGGTTTCGGGTGGAGGGGCACGAATCACTTCGCCTTCTTGAGGCCAGAGGATTCACCCGTGCAGTCTCCTGTGGTACTGTTCACTAGTCCGATCTAGGTTGCCCAAGCGGTCTCCTGAGGTACTGTTCACTAGTCTGGTGTTTCAGTTGTTGTTGTGGTGGACCGGGGTGGTTATTTTGTCTTGTTTGTTTGTTCCTTTTGGCCTTTAGGCCGTTATTGTTGGACTATGGTTTGGTTGTTGTGGTTTCTAACCCAAGACCCACACTTCCTTTTTAATGCATTTCTTTCTCTCTGATAAAAAAAAAAAGCTTTCACGATATTATGTCATTACAGAAAGTCACTTTCCATTTTCAAAAAAAGACAAAAACTGTTAAACTTAACGGTTTTTTTGGATGGAAAATACATGTGTTGCTCACATGTCCAAAAAAAATTTGGAAATACTAAGTCTACCCTTCCTCTCTTATAGAAACTCTCTAACCCTCATATAAATCATGTCCTTTCTCTCTTCTTCCCCGTGAGCTCACCGAAGTTCTCCACATCGGTTGAAGACGTATGGAGCGGTGGTTCTGCCCTTCCCCAGAGCTGCTCCTCTTTGCTCCCTTCTCATTCCCTCCGTCGCCGCATTCGTCGCCCTTCGCCACCATCCCCGTCCTCGTAATTGCTGGGTATCAAGAGATTTCTGAAAAATATGGAGATGGGTGTGGATTTGGGTCGGTTCGATATGGGTTCAATGAAGAACATGGAAATGAGTGTGAATTTGGGGTTTGTTCAACTCTTTGGATTTCAAATCTTAGTTTTAGGGTTTGTTTAACTCTTTAATTTTCAAATCTTGAATTTGATTTTGTTGATTTGTAATGTATAGATTGTTTAGTAGTGGTTATGTTTGTTGTGGATACTATGGGGCTTTTAGATTTTTTTTGCAAAAACCAAATCCCACAAACAAGTTCTTGTTACAGCCGAGATGAATTTGGGAAGAAACTTTTTTTTTAATAATTATTGGAGCTTACTGAAGTTGATGAGGTTGATTGATAATTAAAAAAGAAGAAGAAGAAAATGTTTACTGTATTTTGGTTTTATTTATTTGTTAATGTGTTTTAACATAAATAAAGATACCGAAAAGAAAAGGTTTAAAAGGGAATGAGATTGGGATTAAAAATAAAAAATGTTTTTTTAAAAATGATTTTTAAAAATAAAATGAAATTATTTTTTATAAATAAAAACTGATTTTTATAAATAAAATTTATTTAAATAAATAAAACTGATTTTTTTTTAAATCTGATTTTTTTTAAATTAAGACTAATAAAGAATTATGAAAAGAAATTAATATTTTCAAATAATTAAGGATAATTAAAAAAATAATATGATTTTTTTTTCATATTCATGTATCAAAAAATAAAAAAGATCATAAAATTATGTTAGGACGTGCAAGAATAATTAAGGGTAATTTAGACTTTTCCAATACTATCGTTAGCTCTGTTACAGATTTTGTCCTTATATGATAATATCGAAAAGGTGGACTGTCAGGACATGAAAACAAAGGTGAGGACAGTCTTTACGTGCAAAAAAATGTCAAATTATCGAACTAATCCGAGGTTTCCCCTAAAAAGAAAGATCCTGCTCCAAACTGTGTTGCACTCAATCCTTTTGGTACATCTTCTTGTCCTAACGCACAGAGAAGTCCCTCTCTTCTTGTTGTGAATCTTCAAGTATATACTTATTTTAATATACTAGTGGAGGAGAAATCAAATACAAACCATGTCTTAACCTAAAAACTAGAGAACCAATCTAAGTCATCTATTTTAAGAATGGATGAATGAGATGCAATTGAGTGGTTGACTTGTTGACTGCAAAAAAACAGCACTTTTTAGAAGTGGTAAGGGCTTTTTAGTAAAACTATCATATTATTATTATTTTTAATCAATTCACTAATTTAATTTTTCCCGCTTCGTTTGAACTCCGATTGGCTTCAAACTTGCGCCATTAGTTTTTTTTTAAGGGCTTTAAATCAAGATAAGTCATGAATATATTTTGAAGCAAGAAAAAAAATTATTTCGGTGTTGATTTTTTTAAAAAAAAAATTCTGGGTAAATTTTATCAACACTTTGCTCTGGATTTATCAACACTTTTACACTGGTTTTATCAACACTTTACACTGGTTTTATCACATCATTTTCCAAACCTGATCATGATTTTATCACCTCATCGCGTGCTTTTTATGAACACTAGTTTCATAAACACTAAACACTAGGTTTACCATTCAATTACGTGTGTTTTATCACCCCCATCACATGTTTTTTTTGAAGCACGAATTTTTATTCATTTCGGGGCTGGTTTTTAAAGAAATTACATCTGGCTAATTTTTATCAACACTTTGCTCTGATTTTATCAACACTTTACACTGGTTTTATCAACACTCTACACTGGTTTTATCACCACATTCTCCAAAACTGATCATGATTTTTATCATCTCATCACGTGCTTTTTATGAACACCAGTTTTATCAACACTAAACATTATGTTTATCATTAAATTACATGTGTTTTTATCAACATTTAGCACTAGTTTGATACCTCCGATATAAAACATTTATCAGTGAAGATTTATCAACACTCAACATTATTTTTATCACTCCGATATACCTTTTTATTTTCGTGCTTCAAAATATATTCATGATTGATCTTGATTTAAAGCCCTTGAAAAAAATAAAAATATTGGCGCAAGTTTGAAGCTAATCGAAGTTCAAACGAATCGGGAAATATTAAATTACTGAATTGGTGAAGAAAAAAAATGGACACTTGTCCACATGGCACCATGCTTTTACAATTATGCCCTTACTTGTGTGAGAAAAGAAGAAAGTGGAGTGAGTTTGAGTAAAATTGGGGTGATGATGTGGCATCATGATGAATGTTGGATGTTAGGTATGTGTGGTTATGATTGGTTCTCTAGTTTTTAGGTTAAGAGTGGTTTGTAACCGATTTCACCTCTATACTAGTGTTTACAATAAGAACACACGGTTGATACTCGATAAGCATCAAGTCTTCAATATCAGAGTACCATAACATTTCCAAAGACAATTTGAGTGTCACTCTCTTATTATCTTTCCAACTTTGCAAATGTCATATTTCTCCTAATATATAGAAAACTATTCATCAAATCAAACAACTGATTTCTACCATGAATGTTATTTTCCTTGTATTTTATATCCTATTAATTATTTCCCAATAATTATGAGGTAGAGAGGGTTAAAGGTTTTCCTATGGATACTATAGAAATTTGTGGCAAATTTAGAAGTTCAGCTGAAAAGAAGCTTATGAATGCTTATAATAAAAAATCCCTCCTCTCAGTGTCCTCAACATGAGCTTTACTTAGTAAAGCTTCCTATTACCCTTAGAAACCATGTAAAATGAATTTTATTCAATGAAATCGTTTTTGTTTTTCATTTGATGAATGTTTTTCACATTTATATACTAGAAGAAGCTTCTAGTATATACTGAATGATGTTGATATCTTATGAAGCAAAACCGCATGCACTGTATAGTGTTAGTGAAAGTCTATACATCTAAGTCACTCTTGCACTGGGAGAGAAGTAGTTGGACATCGATTTGGATATGCATACATTACCAAAAATGTCTTGAAGAAGTTGTGTCTTGGATTTTGGTCTGACAATTCAGGTAATCATCTATATGAATATATAACTTGTACTTGAGAAGATACATATCCGATCAACATCTTCGTTATGCAGGGAAACAAGCCAGAAGATTTGCCAGAGCAAGTCTTTTGCTGCGCAAGGTTAAATGAAATCAACTACGTTAATGAAGCTGAAAGCTAGGCACTATTTTTCACCCCCTGCTCTTTTAACTTCTTAGTAGTAGTACCCTCACATTTAATTGTATAATTCTGATTAAGGGAAATTATTGAAATAAAAGCAAGAAGATAGATTTATATACTCTTTTTAATTGCTCAGAATAGTCTCGAAAATGAATGATCACATAACATGCATTTGCTCATGCCTTTTAACAATGCAATCACATATTATGCATGATATTCTGAATGGAGCTTGCACTAGGCATGAAAGCAAACTGCAAAGAGCGCTTCGGATTCAGAAGAGGCGCCAAGAACATGGGCAGATGCATTCAGAACAATATTGCAGCAGAGTTTTTGTATCCTTGAAACCTTATCTGCATCCCTTATTCACTATTTTAGTGTCTGTTATGATTGGATGTTATTTAAAAGCGAAGCGGTGTTAATGGTGAGATTCAAAGATTGGTGAGTGATTCAATGAACCAAAGTAAAATGAACCTTGAAAAGCTTACATTACTAAATGAATATATTATTAGGCAAACTCATGTTTGGGTTATTGAGAGCACTTAAACTAGCCAATCTACATATAACAAGTCTAGTAGTCATATTCATCCAAGAGTTGAGGGAATTCTGACCTCATCTGGGTGTCCCGGTCCAGGATAGACTCGACGAACGAACTCATAGAAGAAGCAGCTTCAGGGTAGTCCTTTAGTTGACCCTGAAATGCGCTACTCTTACTCTGCTGCATTGTTGATGAAGAGACGTACAAGTCTTGGTGTTTGGGTGCGTAATAAGGACAAGGAAAAGGTTCAGTAGTGACAAGAAAGTCAGCCCAAGTAGAAGGAGGAGTGTGAGGCTGTACTTGGGAGGAACATGACATGCGTGAGCTCAAGTTCATGACGCTAGAAGAAGGAGAAGATGAAGAGGAAGAGTTAGCCTCGTTCAAGACCTGTGCTTGGACCGCGTTGAAGTTGGCCAGCTGAAACTGAAGGTCCCAACAGCTACTCTCTTGGACTTGGTTGCTGTTGGTGTGGTTGAGGGTCGAGGAAGCTTCAATTTTGGGGAACATCAATGAATTGTTGTTGTTGTTGTTGTTTAAGTGTCTTGTGATACAGCCGATTTGGGACATGGTGCTTGAGAGGCCGCCGATGTTTCCGTAATCAGAAATGATCTGGGAGAAAGGCTTGTGGGTGACGGGATCGATGCCCATCTTGTGAAGCTTCTTCCTGAGCTTGGTGTTCCAGTAGTTCTTGACGTCATTGTCAGTTCTGCCCGGAAGGCGCTTGGCAATGAGGGACCACCTGCTGCCGATGGCGTGGTGGAGGCTGATGATGAGCTCCTCTTCTTGGGGAGTGAAGTCGTCGTGCTTCAGGTCAGGCCGGAGATAATTAGTCCACCTCAGCCTGCAACTCTTCCCGCATCGATTCAGTCCTGAAACATACGACAGACACATGATCAATTTATTTATATACCCTAATTTAGGAAACATAGGACAGACACATATATAATATATATGTATATAGAAAGCTTCAGAGACCTGCTTTCTTGGGGACCAAAGTCCAATTGCCAACGCCATGGTTGGAGACATAAGCGAGAATCTTGGCGTCTTCCTCGGGAGTCCAGAGTCCCCGTTTCACGTTGGATTTGTCGCAACAAGGAGGCCTACCCATCCTGTTAATGATGATGATGATGATGGTAATTGTTGCTTCTTATGTAATGGTTAGTGATGATATATATATGATGTAGAAATTGTTTGTTTGTTTGTGTAGTGAGAGGTGAGGTTTTAGAGAGGAGGGCAACGTTTAAGCAGTGATCAAGCGGCGAGAAATGGATGCGCACAAGTGGTCGCAATTTGCATGACACAGCTCTGAACTGAACCGCTTTGCACATGACATCACATAACTGCGCCATCAGGGGAATCTTTATATGCTTCCTTTCAGGATTCAAAAAACTATACTACATACATACAAGCTAACCCACAGTTTGCATGAATGTTTCTCTAAAGAATTACTACTACTGTATATATCCTCAACATTGGTTTTGGAAGGGACTTAACAAATCTCCCTTGCGGATTCGACATTGACGAGTATATATGAATGTTTGATCAGATTAACATGCATTGCAGGACTTCCTACAATGTCCAGGGTACAGTTTAGAACCAATCATATCCCGAGGATTTTTTGTGCACTCTCCAATCTTAGCCCACAGCGCACAATAAGGATGAAAATCGACACATTCCACCACCTTGGGCTTCACGTAATTGCTCACATGGATCCATTTGGTGGCAGACCACTTCTCGCCCTCAATGACTGGGCAGCTTCCGTGGAGGCTGTTCGGATCTGTAGTCGCGTCCAAATGAAGGCTGAAGAACAACAATGCATCGCCTCTTCTTGGTTTCACTTCAACCATGTAACAATAATTTCTCACATTAGTAAAATAGTAATGATATTGTGTATGGGCAATGTGAAGAATACCTGCATATCCAGTCCGAGCACAATCCGACCAGCTATCATCCTTGGGTTGAGACACATTGGCCTAAAGAACAACAACCCATCGAAAAATGTTACAGTTTTGGATGAAAAAAAAGTCAGTGGAAGCATTGTGAATGAAGAATGACCTGTGCATTGGGGAAGACGGTTTCACCACCCTTGTCAACGTGGCTCAAATACATCAGTACAGTGGCATACCTGAATCCACCATCACCTGTTTCATCACTCTGATAATAGTCGTAGTGGGGATCATACTTTTCCCCAATTTCGTAACGTAGTATCTGCATAGCCTCTCCATTTTCTGATCAGTTCAAACAACACTGGATAAGCTTCATTTGGTAGAAACAAACAACAGGTGTATCTTGTAAGTCTATGAAGAATAAATTACCTACGGGAAGATATGTCCATGCAGCAATCCTGGCTTCGATGCCTGCAACTACTTGATCCTTGAAAGGCAATAACGTGTATGTAAGTATCTTGATCTAGTTTATGATTTAAATTTGAATCTGATAATCACCTGGGCCATTGCTAGAAACATGCCAGAGCTGGTACGGTCTTCACTCTGGAGATTGTTGCCATCCTCATCAGTAATCTCAGACTTCTCCAATTCACCCTTCTTTGCCTGAATATACACAATACAGTAGAAACTAAAACAAGATTTAACATGTCACATTGATTGATGAAGGAAGATCCCCTAACCAGATCAATAAGATGATCACATTCCTCATCCGATAAGAATCTCCTGTATAGGAACACCCTGCATACAAAAAAAAAAACAAGTATCAACAGACAACAACAACTAGAGGTGGATCATGACATATGAGTTGGATAAGGCCACAAAATAAGTGTATAGAGTGGACCTGGGATCCCATGAGAGAGTGATGACTTGAGTTGGATCATATCGAAGCGGATTACGCTCATCCTTTCTCCTCATCACCTGTCCGTCCCTAAGAACCAAAGCACAATATCAAGAACCAGCTCAGAGGTTGTGATTTCATCTATGGAAATGAACAAGAGAGCGATTTGGTACGAGAGCAGAGGAAAACAAACAAGGACGAGGCCAAGAAAATATCCCATGACTTTGCTTGAATCCATTAGAAAATTTTCTGTTTTGATCAAACCCAAAAAGACCATGAGAACTGTTTTATCTACTGTTTGGATGGAAAGAAAATTGGGGGAACATTTTCGTGCACGGAATTTTGTTAGCCCAGGCAATGCGTTTTATGCTTTCCCATGATTCAAGACAACATTAAGTTAATAATGGACAGTCATTTGGGTTTTGTTGCCATTCATTCAGCTCCTCAAAATCTCCAATAACAAAATAATCAGTTTTTCACTAAAATTGTAAGAAACAGGAACACAAAATAATATGAAGAATCTTTCCATCTTTGTATGTGAATTTTCTCGATGGAATAGACCTACACACTTTTAAATGGTTCAAGAACCAATTGGGCTTCTTCTCTTACAAATAAGGGACCATCCCAAGTAATATTGAAATGAATGATGTCCCTGAGCTTGTTGCTGACACTATTTTTGTCTCAAAATAAGATTTCGTTTATTAGTCCAAAATGAGTTGATATTATTTTTATTTTTGCTGATAGAAATGAGTCAAATGACAATGTTCTTTATTGCTTTTTGTTGATCAAGTAAAGATAACTATAATGTTCACACTTGCTTAAGAGCCAAATAATCAGTTTACTTACATCTTAGTCAGAAACTGAACTAGTTTGTGTAAAACATGGAGGAAATGGGACAAGCACAAAAAGTCAAGAAAACAAATGAAACTGGTTCTGAACTTACACTTCTCTGTTACAATTTTACAGAGTTTTATCAAGGGTCGCTGTCGCTGTCTGAAAAAAAGAGATCAAGTCTCTATTCCAAGATCAGTAACACTATGATTAAAGTATCATATTCAGCAGAAGGAATAATGAATCAATTGGAACTATTAGAATTAGCAGAATATTGCACAGCAAAAGCAAGTGTAAGAATCTGAAGACCACAGTTATGCCTCGTTTTATTCATTGCTACGAGAGTGCAAAAAGTCCCACACCCCAAAGTAAAACTCCTCTCCCTCTGTAAGGTTAATTTTAAGGATAATTGCAAAAAATGTATTATGAGGTATTCACTTTTTGCAAGCCGTTGTCATTTTCTTTGATAATGGCATATAAGTACCCTGAATTTGAATATATTTTTTTTGCATTTTGTATAACTTGTTTCATAATGGCGATTTTACCCTTGAAAATATAAATCTAAGTTTTCAAGGGTTAAATTGTCATTTTCAAACAAATTTACACAGTGCGAAAAAAAAAGCAAGTTCATGACACTTTTTTTTTGTCATTATCAAAGAATAGGGTTACTACTAGCACAAAGTGAATACCTCATAGTTTTATACTGCTGCTATGGCTTATAGGCTTATAGCACAAAATCAAAATCCAAGCACCTCACCATTTGGTCAAGTAAAATATGGTAAACTTACTCCAATTTCTGTAGTCCAAAATCCTCTTTCCCACAAAAGTTCATCACCAAATAAAGTTTCAGAGAATCATTGGGTCAACCCAATCCATAGGGCAATGTGCTAATGCATAAAGGAGAGCTCAAAGGAGGTTGGGAGTGGGAGCATACCATTGAAGGAAAGGACAACTTTGAGAGAATCCCTCCAGGTTACAGCAGCTGTGTGATGAAAGGATATCAGAAGAAAAGGCTGTTTCTGCTTGATCCGTCACCTTTGTTCTTTTCGCTATACAAAGAACATCAAAACGTGGATCCATGAACCTGTTTCTAATAGGCTCACAATAATCCCTCAACAACAACAATTCCGTATGTACGAGAAAGTAGGCTCGTGAAAGAAAGAAGATTTCATTGAGAATATGATTAAACCAACAATGGATACAAACCACCTCACCAAAAAACAAGAATCTGTTTCAAAATTCATCAGAAGAATTCAAAATCTAAATAAGGACCTGATGACGATCTATCCGAATCAGTAGCCCCCTTATCATTTGGAGTTGGAGGTACGGATGGCTTTGGCCCACGATCCAAAAATGCAAGATCAAGCGGCTTTGGAATCTCAGGTGGCTGATTACTGCGAATGAGAGCCCAATTAACATTTTCAAAGAAAGGATGTTGTTTTATCTCCGTGGCACCTCTTTTAAACCCCAATCTCTTCTGTGGATCCTTCGCAAGCAGCCCCCGGATCAAATCTTTGGCAGCAAAACTGATATTGGTTCCCTCGGGAAATCTTAAGGACTGACCAACCACATTGAACAACGTCTCTCGGTTTCCATTGCCCTTAAATGGCGTCCTTCCATGTAGCAACTCGTACAAGAAAATGCCAAAAGTCCACCAATCCACAGCACTTCCATGTCCATCTCCTCTGATAATCTCCGGAGACAGATACTCATGTGTCCCAACAAAGGACATGGAGCGGGCCCCAGTTGGCTCCGCGATGAGTACGGGAAGCGAATCCGTGTTTGCCAAACTCACTCTTTCACTCTTGACCTTCGGTTTGGAGCTTAAGAAACGGGGCTTGAAGCAAGAGGGCTGCAAGCACGAGGGTCCCACGCATACGGGTAATTTGCAGGCGGGGTCAATGCAAGAGGGCTGGATGCAATAGGCAGAGATCCTACAAGATGGGTCGGCAGTGGACTGAACAAGAGTGGGATTCACATAACATCTTAAGGATAAGTCAAAGTCAGAGAGCATGATATGGCCGTCTTCCCTCACTAACACATTTTCGGGCTTCAAGTCTCTGTACACCACGCCCATCATGTGTAAATACTCAAGCGAAAGAAGTACTTCGGATGCATAAAACCTGATGGAGCAAAAACATTTATCAGAAAACTCATGGTAAAATAGTTTCCAATAGTGACAAGCTTAAAGTAGAATGGCATGGAAGACCAAACCTTGTGAGACATACTTAAAAAAGAGTTCATAATTTAAGTGACTGATCCCTGAAAATTGCTCCTACTAACCGTAACACCCACTGATTAGTAGAAATTGACAAGGCAGTGTGAAAAGTTGTAGATTAACCGAAAAAAATCCGGTTTTATCACACAAATTAAAACTCGGATGGGGAGATTTCTAGGTAGAAGTAAGTTCGATGTTAAATTCGGAATCATGAACAAGACAATACATATCAAAAAAACTAGGCATGTCATTAAGCATAAACAAGAAAAGACCCAATTTTCCCCTCAAAACATCCAATTATGTTGATCAAACTCGCATTGATGTGTACGATTTTAGAAGTTACAAAAAGCATAGTTTCTTCATTTTCTCAATACATTGACTAATTAGTTCATTAGTTGGGAAAAAAGCAAAATAAACACAAGCATGAAGAATAAAAGTAATGAATTCTATAATCTCAAATATTGAAAATCAACCTTGCAGCCTGCTCGGTGAAGTGCTTGGCCGGCTGGCGTTGGCGGAGGGTGTGAAGATCACCTCCACTGCAAAACTCCATTAACAAACAAGAAAACTTGTCGGTTTCGAAATGCGAGTAAAGGGTGGGAAGAAATGGATGATCCAGCAAGCCCAAAATGTCCCTCTCCGTCTGAGCCCTCACCACCTTCTTCCTCCCAACAAGCATTCCTTTATCCATCACCTTCATAGCAAACAAGCACCCCATTTCTCTCAGCTCCGCCAAATACACGCTCCCAATGTCCCCACACCCAAGCTTCTTCACCAGCCTGAAATGCCCCAGCCCCAATTCCCCGTCCCTCCCCTTCACGCACTGAATCGACTCCCACCGGACGTCATTACCCTTGTGCGGCTTCGACCTCCCGGAACTCGTCTCGTTCGCGTCCTGGTAACTGTTCTCGCTTCTTCCACACCCTTCGCAATCCGCTGCGTTTTGCTTCCCGGAGCTCAGATTGCTGCTCATGCTCACGCTGTTGTCGGACCCAGAAACGGTGCTGCTGCAGAAGCTGAGATCTCGGAAACTGGTGGTGACCGAGTCGGCATTGCCCGCCTCAGGGGACAGCTTGGGCGGGGTTGTGGCGGAGCCCATGACGTGTTCGACGAAATGCGTGAACGAAGAGCTGGTCTTAAAATGGGGGGTTAGGGTAGGTCAAGGTTTGGGTTGGCGTGACCGAGGCGGTCAAAGGGGGAGAGAGAGAGAGATGCGGGCGCCAAGCTCTGCTCTCAGAACGGTGGTTGAAAACGGAGTTCAAATTTGAAATCGGGCGAGTTGGGTTGGGGACTGAGTCCGAGACCGAGTCCGCCTCTCTCTCTCTATTACAGCTTAGAGACAAAAACAGAAGAGAAGCCAGACCGAGCTTGGGAGTTACGAGGACGACAAAAGCCATTCAGATTTTCTAAACTGACACGCTCAATAAAAATAATTAACTAAATATAAAAGAGCTCATCAGCCAATACCGTTACTTCTGTTGAACCGGGTAATTGTACGGAGCGGCCAGGACCACAGTATTGATTATCAGGAACTGTTGAGTTCGTGACGCTGCTTAAAATGGAGATTGGTAACGAGGAGAGACAGTAATGGTTTGGTCTTGTGGTGAGGTGCAGTGCAGTGGATGGTACCAGATTCAAATTCCCAATACATATATGGATGAGTTGGCCCATCAGAAGTGAGAGAGAGAGTCCAGAGGTGCACTTCACGTTACATTTAAATATACTGAATTGAAAAAGCCAATGATATTCTACTCCGCAGAATACGTGTAAATGTGTAATAGAGTACCTATCGTTTGGATCTATTTTTCAAAATAATTGCAAGATATATAATGTTGTTGTGTAAAATGTGGGTGGTGTTGTGAATGGTACAAAGAACTAAAATTATCTAGTTAGAATAAAAGGAGAAAGTAGAGAAAAACAGAGAAGCTTTATTTCTCGGTTGAAGTATTGTGTTTTTGGATGTGTTTTCACTATAGGATGGACATGCTATTTATAGTAAATTTTCCCAACATTTTTCCTCAAAACATTGCATACTTTCTTGCAAGATAAAAGGGAATGGGGCTTCACCATAATGATGGTGGGTGGCCACCACATTTACAACAGGTGGATTTTTGAAGTAGGGTGAAATGGAGTAACGGAGAATAGTCTCCGCTCTTTTGTCTCCTGTTTAGAGTATTTGTAGTGGTAAGAGCAATTTTTTTTTAACGAAGAAGCGGGAGGCATCAATATTATATATCCATCAAGTGATATATATGCATCGGATGAAAGCGGTCATGCAAACGATAAAATACAGACTCCAGACTAGTTAGCCTATAAAATTACAGACTCCTGACTGAATGACCTATATAATTACCGACTCCCTAACTGACCCAGAACGCAACAGAGTACGTCCTAGGACGTGTAAACAGCTTGCACGTCAGAGGTGCAACAAAACCGTGCACTCCTAAAGTGTCACTAAGGACACACCAAACTGTGCCACCGCGGGCACACCAAACCGTGCAATAAGTGCACACCAAAACATGCAACTAGTGTACACAACCCGTACAACTAGTGCACACCCAAACTGTTATTGGAAAAAAAAACAGTAAAAAACCAAACCGTCGGGCCGACCTAGATCTGAGCAGGTCCAAAAACCAGGCCCAAATCCAACCGGCCCGAACGGACCCGACCCGGATCAGAGCAGATCCGCAGACCCTGCCCAGACCCGAACCGACTTGGCCCAACCCGAGACACCCGGCCCACAAAGGACCTGGGCTGGTCCGGGCTGAGCCCTACCCGGATCCGACCCACGCATACGAAGCAAGAGCAATTACAGTGTGTTGATTCACTACACGGTTTACGGTTTAGTGAATCGTGAGTCGCACGTTGTGGCGTGCGTCTCGTGCGGTTTCGATTCACTAAACCGTGAATCGGATCCATAAATTGTGAGTTGTGATTGGCGGAATCGCGACCGGCTAATCATGACGCACCATGTGGCGCTTGCGTGAAAATGACTGTTGCCAGCGACTCTTTTTTTAACTAAAAAATATTAATTTTTTCAATCTGTATATACTCACTCTGCATCTCGTTCCTCAAACCACCAACAACTTCTTTTCATCTCCAACATTTTTCTCTCAAAATTCCACGACCCAAAAAGTTTGCAATCAAATCATTTTTGTGTTAGAGAGAGAGTCCCACTTCTCTCTAGACCAAAACCCTAACCCAGCTTCGTCTTCTTCGTCTTGGGTTTCGCCGGTGACGGCCGTGGCTCCGGCCATGGTTGGAATCGGCGAATCTCTTCCTTCTTTTATTCCTTTTTCTTCCCTCATACTCTTCTCTCCTTCCTAAACTGTTTCCTTCGCCTCCTCTTCGCCTCTCCTTTCCTTCACCTTTTTGGCGAGGATTGGTTCAGATCCTTCACTTCCTCCTTCTTCTGAACCCCCTCGCTCAAAACCCAAACCTTCCTCTTCCTGGTTATTTTGGTGCTCTGTCACGGGATCCTCCAGATCTAGTAGTGGGACGAGTTTCCCCATCGTCGCCGGTGAGGATTCTCGCAGATTTGGCTTGTCCACGTGGCTTTGGGGGCTTTCCTTTGGGTTGTTGTGGTTCGTTGCTCGGTGTGTCGCGTCCGTCTCCGGCAGAAGAGGCTTTTCTGAATCGGTGTGGGACGATCTTCCTTCCTCTGGCTTGGATCTTCGCGGATCTGGACAACTCTTTCCCCTGCTCGCTCATGTGCATTCTCGCCGCTGCTTCTTGGACTCGTGGCTCTCAGGCCTGCTCTGACTCCTGGACGCGCTTGTGGATTCAATCTCAACCATCTTGTCGGGTATGGTTCCTCTCGCCCCTCTTCTTGGCTCGGTTATCTTCTCCCTTTCTGTCTCTCTACTTTTTTTGTTGATTGCTTGTGCCCCCGATCACCGTGGTGGTCGGAATCACCGGTCGGTGTTGGCCTCTGGTGATGGCATGGGGTCTTGTAGCCCTAGGTAATTAATAGAGTAAGTCTTTGTGCGGTTAATGTCTCTACCGTTGAGGTGATGGCCCCGGCATTTGCAATACCCCTGCCTCATTGCTGGTTTTGGGGGTTTTGTTGACAGGGAGTTGATTCCTCTAGTCTTTGAAGTTGGAAGAGGAACCATGGGTTGTAGGTCTCTGCTGCTGTGCTAGGTTTTTTTCTTTCCTAAATTATGCTTAATGGTAGGAAAGTTTGGGTTTTAGACCTCATTTTTGTTTGATCTTAATGGTGGATAAATATGGTTACTAAGACCCCAAATTTGTGTTATTAGGTTGAGTCCTTTGCATTCCCTGTTGGTTAGTTTGTATCAAATTTCCTTCTGGATGGTTGTAATTCTTTGTAATCTTTGGTTGTTCTTCAACTTGTTGAGGTTTCTTGTTTGAGGTTCCCACGTGGAATGCTCCCTACTTTATACTTCATCACTTGTTCTCCATTTTAGAGAGCATTTTATTTAAATTTGTCTTGCTGATAAAAAAAAATCACTTTTGTGTTCGAGATAGGGATGATTTGGAAGCCACATATACAAACTTAAATATGATGTTATCTTTGGACAAATATAATATTTAAGTCATAGTATAAACAATCAAACTTTATATTTATCATTATATTCAATGATTTACCTTTGATGGTCTCATAAACATAATAAAAAAATCAAACTTTAACGTATAACGTCTATTTAACATATCAAAGATTAATTATACAGCAAGGCCATTTTGGTGACTAACATGTCGTGCTTCACATATATATTATATCATATATATATATACAAACTTTGATGGATTCACTATTCATAACACATCAAGAATCATGCGATGGAAAAATCCATAAAAATACATAATATCAATTATGCATGCTCTATTTTGATTTTCATTTCATGCATGAAAGCCACAATACGAACACATGCATTATTCACGATTCAACAACAACAACAAGAATCAATTATACATGCATGTAGTAAAAACAATTCCAACACATAAGCATGCGATTTTCCATTTTCCTTGAAATTATCATATTTAACACGATGCAAAATGAAATGCTTTAGTGCGGAATCCATACCGTCCTACAATCACGAGAACAAAAAACGATACAAACTAGAATCTTAGCCTTGTACTAATTGTTAGAAGATAAGTATAGCTGGACCTTCAACTATCAGCATAGGCTTTTAGTTGAGTTGATCCTCTAATATGGTATCAGAACCTGAAACCTTACGGACCCGGGTTCAAACCCCAATCTTAACAAAAATACTAATTTCTTCTAGATTTATTTAAAAAATTCTCAAAATGAGTCATCCCTTATCTCTATTCTCAATGGGCTCATCTCCTCTTCTACATAATTCACCTCCAAACCAGTAAATAGGCTTTCTAATATAACTATAATTGGACTTTCAACTATCAGCTTGAGCTTTTAGTTGAGTTGGTCCTCTAATACTAATTCAACCTCAATATATTAAAAGTATGCCAGACTTACCTTGATTCATCGCACTCTTCCATGATCTTCAATTCCTAGAATCAACATTTGATTTTCCTCCTTAACTCACTTCTCTGTAATTGTTTATTTTCTTGATTGAGCTATCAAAACATAGTACCTTAAAGTCTTCTCTTCGTTTTCTCTCTTTAATGTATCTAATGTGTAACCATATCTTACCGTGTAGGAATGGATTTATGGCTCAACCAACAAAATAACAACAACCAAAGTGTTAATCCATAAACTCAAACTATGCCTTAAGAGTCTTTGTTGAACTAATAGGAACACAAAATCAAAGCAGCGGAATTAATTAAATGTTACTTACTTGAAGCCATGGAAGATTACTTGATGAAGAAGAACAAGGCTATGGATCTTCCAATGGATTATACTTGCTCCATGTAGTTCTAACTCTCAGATGGGGTGAGAAGAAAGAGGAATGCCAAGTACTACATTGGGGACCATAACCATATATTTATAGATGACCAATGCTTAGTTGGCCAACTATTTGTAATTTCAATTAGGCCCCTCAACCAAAAGAAATTACAACTTGTTATCTACACTTTTAAGTTCCATGACCACTTAATGATACCTATTAGATACACACTTTAATTGATCACTATAAAATGTATCTATAACCTTAGTGATAACATGTACATTTAATACATATTTGCCCACCCAATGGATTTTAATCCAACAATCTCCTACTTGGGCAACATATGTTTTACCTGAGAAATGTACAACCTTATGAGCTCAAAATTGTTATCACATAATAGGTATCCCTTAAAATCTCGTCCATTCAACTATACTCGTATAGAACCAAAGCAACATTCGTCAATTAACTTTAGACTAAACCAACAGTGATCACGTATACAAGCATAGCCGAACGACACAGATCAATCATGGATGTGTAGCATGGAAATTACATGCAATGTGATCCGACATGCCTATTTCCAACTGGTCCACCTTAAATTTAAGTGAGGTCAATAACTGAAATAGAATGCAAGGACTGAATATTTTATTTCTGATCAGAATTAAGCACAAAACTTTAACCTTAACCTTAAACTTTAGACCTTAGACTTTAGACCTTAACCTTAACCTTATGCATAACCGCAACCATAAATCGAGCAAAGTACAAAACTCCCACTAAACCAAAATATCCTCAAGTGCTGTAATGCCCATACGGGCAGCATGCTCATGAAAGACCTTGGGCGGTAAGCCCTTAGTGAGCGGATCCGCTATCATGGAGTTTGTCCCAATATGCTCTATGGATAATTCTCCCTTTTGCACTCTATCTTTTACAACTAGGAACTTTATGTCTATGTGTTTAGACTTTGACGAGCTCCTGTTGTTGTTGGAATATGCAACTGCTGATTTATTGTCACATTATACCTTTAGTGGTCTTTCAACATTTTCCAAAATGCGCAGCCCAGTGACAAAGTTTCGCAACCATATTCCCTGGTTCGATGCCTCATAGCATGCTACAAATTCTGCTGCCATATTGGAGGAAGCTACAAGTGTTTGCTTAACGCTTTTCCACGATATAGCTCCTCCGGCTAATAAGAAAATATAGCCTGATGTAGACTTTCTGCTATCCTGGCACCCAGCGAAATCAGAATCTGAATACCCAATGACCTCCAAACGATCTGATTTCCTGTAAGTGAGCATGTAATGCTTTTTCCTCTTTAGATACCTCATAACCTTTTTGGCTGCTATCCAATGATCCATACCGGGTTTACTTAGATATCTGTCTAGCATCCCAACAGCATACGCTATATCCGGACGCGTACATACTTAAGCATACATTAGACTCCCAACTGCCGATGCATATGGAATATTTTGCATTTCTTGCATCTCAAGTTTACCTTCAGGACATTGAGCAAGACTTAATTTGTCTCCTTTAGCCACCGGGGTGTCTCCTGGTTTACAACCTTCCATGCCAAACCTTTTGACTACCTTATCGATGTAGCTCTCTTGTGACAATCCAAGAACACCTCGAGGTCGGTCTCGGTGTATCCGGATCCCTAAAACAAAATAGGCCTCCCCAAGATCTTTCATCTCAAAATGAGTTGACAGAAATCTCTTGGTTTCCTTTAATAATTCTACATCGTTGGTGGCAAGTAATATGTCATCGACATATAAAACCAGGAACATTACCTTACTCCCACTGAACTTGTGATACACGCAATCATCAACCTTATTTGCCTCAAAACCGAACGAGACAATCACGTTATGAAATTTGTGGTACCATTGACGGGAAGCTTGCTTGAGGCCATAGATGGACTTCTTTAATTTACAAACCAATTTCTTCGGTCTCCAGACTCAAAGTTCTCTGGTTGTACCATATACATTGTTTCTTCAATATCACCATTGAGAAACGCTGTCTTAACATCCATCTGATGCAACTCAAGATCAAAATGAGCGACAAGTGCCATGATTACCCTAAAAGAGTCTTTCGTCGAAACCGGAGAGAAAGTCTCTGTAAAATCAATGCCTTCCTTTTGAGTATAGCCTTTAGCCACAAGACGTGCCTTATACCTCTCCACATTACCTATTGCATCCCTTTTGGTTTCAAATATCCATTTGCAACCAATCGGTTTTGCTCCTTCAGGTAATGGGATAAGTTCCCAAACTTTATTGTCTTGCATAGACTTATACTCTTCCTTCATGGCATCAATCCACTTTAGAGAGTCGGAACCCTTCATGGCCTGAGGAAAATCGATTGGATCTTCTTCCCTCATTCCATTTTCATGTTCCTGGAGAAATATGACATAGTCATCTGGAATGGCATTTCTCCTCTCTCTTGTGGATCTCCTTAGTGGCACATGTTGTTGAGGTTGTTGAATTTGTTCTTCCGGAACAACTATTTCATCTTGAACAAGGAGTCGTTCAACATTGTCTTGTTGAGGTTCCGGATTCAATTCTTGATCAATGAAAGGTGTATGAACCTGAACATTATCTAAAGTGATAGTAGGAATCGAGTTTGATCTCAATTCCTCCTCAAAGACAATGTCTCTAACCTTATTACTCCCATCAAATTCAACTTCCTCAAAAAATGTTGCAGTTCCCGCCTCAAAAAATTTCTTTTCTGTGGGATCATAAAACTTATACCCCCTTGAGTGCTCCGAGTAACCAATAAAGTAGCTGCTCACAGTCTTGGAGTCCAATTTTCTTTCATGTGGCCTATAAGCCACTACCTCAACTGGACATCCCTAGACGTGAAAATGCTTTAGACTAGGCTTTCGTCCTATCCAAAGCTCATAAGGTGTTTTTGCAACTGCTTTAGTTGGTACTCTGTTTAAAATATAGGCTGCAGTCTTTATTGCTTCTCCCTAGAGAGACTCAGGTAAGGTGGAATGAGCGATCATACTCCTCGCCATTTCCTTAAGAGTCTTGTTCCTTCTTTCAGCTACATCATTCATGCTAGGCGACCCAGGCATGGTGTACTATGGAACAATACCACATTCCTCTAGGAATTCAGCAAATGGTCCTGGACGTTGCTCTCCTGAGCCATCGTTTCTACCGTAGTATTCACCACCACGATCAGACCTTACTTTCTTAATTCTTTTGCCGAGTTGATTCTCAACTTCAGCCTTATAAGCTTTGAACACGTCCAGTGACTGAGAATTCTCATGAATGAGATATAGGTACCCATAACGTGAGTAATCGTCTATGAATGATATGAAATATTGTTGACCATTCCAAGAAGCCGTAGGGAATGGTCCACAAATATCCGTATGAATCAATTCTAAGACGTCCGAAGATCTGTTGGCACCTAATCTCCTTCTTTTGGTATGTTTTCCCTTGATGCAATCAATGCAAACTTCAAAGTCCATGAAGTCAAGGGGTTCCATAATACCATCAGACACAAGGCGTTCCATTCTACCTTTTGAGATATGACCCAAACGCTTGTGCCATAATGTTGCTGAAGTTTCCTTATTTAATTTACGTTTAGTACCACGTGATTCCACATGCAAGGTTTCATTATAGGATGCAATTGTTTCCAACAAATAAAGGTTGTCATAAGCACTTAAGTAACCGGTTCCAATAACATTTGAATTAAAAGACACACCTAACTTTTTGTTTCCAAAGGAACAAAAATATCTTAAACTGTCCATTACCAGAACAGAAACCAAATTTCGTCTAAAAGACGGTACAACAAAAGTGTCTTTTAAGTCCAAATAACAACCAGTACTTAACAACAACCTAAAATGTGCAATTGCTTCCACTTCTACCGATTTTCCATCGCCCACAAAGATGTTTCTTTCACCATCACTTGGCTTTCGGTAGCTCTGGCAACCCTGCATAGAAACACTTATATGAGTAGTGGCAGATGAATCCATCCACCAAGTGTTTCTAGGTACTGAAGCTAAATTAACCTCAGAACAGACCAAAGAAAGATTCATACCCTTCTTTGCACGCCAGGCAAGATATTTGGGACAATCTTTCTTGATATGTCCAGGTTTCTCGCAAAAGTAACATACATTTTCAGCCTGAACCTGTTTCTTTTGCACTGGACCTTTAGCAGCCTGAATTGGAGCCTTACGAGTTTGAGACTCAACTTTCTTTTTCTTGCCCTTATCTTTAGAGGTACTTGCCAAATGAGCACTTTCAGACTTATCCTGCTTTAGTCTCTCTTCCTCTTGAACACAATGAGAAATGAGCTCGTTTAGAGTCCATTTCTCCTTTTGACAGTTGTAACTAATTTTAAATTGGTTAAACTGCCCAGGAAGAGATACAAGAACCATAAGAACGAGCTACTCCTCCGAGAGCTCGATCTTTAATGTCTTAAGTCTTGAAACAATATGGTACATTTCCATAATGTGCTCCCTTACATTTCCTTGACCCTTATACTTCATCTTCATCAAAGATGTCAGAAGTGAAGTCATTTCAACCTTATCGTTTTTAGAAAAACGCTTTTCGACTTCGTCAAGGAAATCCTTAGCTTTAGTAATCCCTTCGGATTCTGACCCTCTAAAGGCTTCCGGAATAGTGTGTTTCATCATCATGAGACACATGCGGTTTGAACGCTCCCACCTCTCAAAATACCTTTTATCATCAGGTGTGCTTTCCGCAGTGAGAGGTGCGGGTTGTTCTTCCCTTAACGCAAGGTCCACGTCCATGAAACCAAGCACTATTTCTAAATGTCCTTTCCAATCTTTAAAATTCGCACCATTAAGCATTTGTATCGAATTCATGCTAGCAGATATAGATGCAGCAGAAGAACTAACTGAAATTTAACAAAGCAGTACAAAAAATAAGCTCACATCAAAATCCTAAGTAAACAATAATTCAAATTAATGGTGACTCCCACCCAAGATACCCAGCGCTACATTAATGCCTATCCTTTAGGAATATCAGCATTAACAGCAAGTAGCACTCTTGTTGCAGTGATCAAACATTGGAAATATATGTCAAACACACATCTATCCTTTAGGAATATCAGTGTATGCTTACATAGAATTGCTCACTCAGAGCACCTTAATATTGCCACACATTTACCACCACAGTTGTCATTTGAAATCCGGCCAAATATCAACTCGCCTTTGGGTCTGTTAGATAAACGCATGGATAACAAAGACAAAAACATCTTAATATTTCAATAAACCAATCTACACACAAGAGGTCACTTTGGCGACATTGTGCTTCAATTAATTCACGAAATATCAGACATCACCAAAATCTGAATTTTACTGTTTCCGAAACTTTTGCACAATTTTAAAATAAAATTATGCCATAAACTAAAACTTAACAAGGAGCAAAGAATCAATACAACTATACCAATCTTACTCACATGCATAATAAAATTATGCAAAACCAGAAGCAAGAACTTAAATCAAGTAAGTAAAGCCTTTTTCTTGAAACTCATGTCATCAACTTTAAGAAGGCACCAATTTTTCTTGAAAATAAGTGTACACAACAATAGCTTCTAAACTTTAATTGTAACCAACTCTTTAATTTCTAAAAAGCCATTAATTCGTGAAAAAAGTATGTACACAAAAGTGGTTTCAAATCATTTACTTGAATAATTCCAAGTCATCACTTTTGAGAAACCACCATATTTTCTTGAAAACAAATTTCTTTACACAGAGAAGGCTTCAAAACTTTTACTTGAATTAATATCAAGTCATCAAATTTAAGAAACACCAAATTTTCTTGAAAATTTGCCATGCACAGGATTGGCTTCAAAAAATTTAACACTTTAAGAAGCCATAGAGTTTGTTTCATAACTTAACAAGTACACCATGCATCCAAGCTAACTACTATGCATGCATTTGAAAAGCCTTCATCTTTGTATATCAAAGACGTTAACCATGGATGCTTGCATGTACCTTTAAAGTGATCGAAATTAACATCAATCAAAACTTTTAACCTTAAAACCTTTAGATCCTTCAAATACAATGACATGCAAGAAGGAATTGATGACATGCAACCTTAATTGAGTTTCAAGAACACAAAATTCATCATTAATTCAACAAAGTTGGCTCTGATACAACTTGTAGGAATGGATTTATGGCTCAACCAACAAAATAACAACAACCAAAGTGTTAATCCATAAACTCAAACCATGCCTTAAGAGTCTTTGTTGAACTAATAGGAACACAAAATCAAAGCAACGGAATTAATTAAATGTTACTTACTTGAAGCCATGGAAGATTACTTGATGAAGAAGAACAAGGCTATGGATCTTCCAATGGATTATACTTGCTGCATGTAGTTCTAACTCTCAGATGGGGGTGAGAAGAAAGAGAAATGCTCAATACTCCATTGGGGACCATAACCATATATTTATAGATGACCAATGCTTAGTTGGCCAACTATTTGTAATTTCAATTAGGCCCCTCAACCAAAGGAAATTACAACTTGTTATCTACACTTTTAAGTTCCATGACCACTTAATGATACCTATTAGATACACACTTTAATTGATCACTATAAAATGTATCTATAACCTTAGTGATAACATGTACATTTAATACATATTTGCCCACCCAATGGATTTTAATCCAACAACCGTTGTCAAAATGATGCATTTTTGGCACAATATGACAAACGTATAGCATCTAATAACTATCAAAGAAAATATGAGACATATTTACTATAATGTTTGGGTAAGGTAAGAGAGAATCATAATTCCCGTTTTTAATTATTTTTCGAACCCGATTCATCACCGTATCGACCATAAAATTAAAGTCGTATAATTTAATATGAATATGATATTTACATTACATAATTAAACCTTTAAACAAGAAAGACCATAAAAATATCGTAAATATTGATACTAAAACCTCTCATTTCCTCTCTGTTTTGGTTAATCTCATCTCATTTCATTGATTCGCCTTGCTTTTTTTCGTTTCTTCATTTATATATTGTAGGATTGTCACGCCCCAAATTCGGTTTTGACCGGACTCGAGACGTGAACTAAATATAACAATAAATAAAGTAAATTTATAGCGATTGAAATTCCCAAAATAGTTCAGAACCAGTAATTTCACTAACAACATCGATAAATCCTGAAACTGAGAGTCAAATGCTCAACAACCAAATAAAAGAGTTTAGTACAAAAAGGAAGCACGTCTCTACTAAGCAAGTAATCCCCGAACTCTCGATGAGCTCCCGAGCTCCGAGCCGTCCTCTAAACCAAATCACGCTCAAAACCTGTAAGAACAGTAATGAAGGGGGTGAGCTTTCGCTCAGTAGGAAAAAGTAGTAAAGGGGAATGAGCTTCCGCTTCGTCACCACGGATACCCGTTCAAATATGGCATACTAGTAAAGCAACAACACAAACAAACAAACAGGAGAACACTAATACCGACACTAGACCCAGGATAATAAACACACATATAACGGAACGGTCTACATCGACACCAACTACGAATGCCACGCAAACCCGAAATCATACAGACATAAGGTAGGTACACCATAATATGTCGGTTACACCGCACGGCTCAACATATCGTACCGGGACATAGCATCGGTCTAGATATCTTCCCGGACACACAGCATCAGGGTGAAACAAACACATCATACCGGAATACAGCCTCGGTCTAGATGTCTTCCCGGACACACAACATCGGGGTGAAACTCACGCAAACACATCATACCGGAACACAGCATCAGTCTAGATGTCTTCCCGGACACATAGCATCGGGATAACACTCATAACATACCGGACCGGAATCCTCCGTCGGTCGTGTATCTTCCACAACACGGGGTACAAATCACACCACACATACCATATCGAACATATCATACCGAACATATCATACCGACATAACTGAACGAGCACACCACATCGGTCTATCATTCACCCGATCATATCACAAGACAACAGTTCATACCAACATTCACCACATTCTTATAACATAACGTAATACTTAATTTAACCGCGGAATATACTACATATCAACTGTACATGCTACTAATCGCAAACAAACACAACCAGCATACAATCCTACGGCACGACTTGGCCACATGTGATTCTACAACACAGCAAGTCTCATACCTACGGGCACGACTTGGCCCGCAAGTGGTTCCATATGTTAAACGACTACACTAGTTATTCACATCCTACATGTGAGTCTACAATCATTCTGGTTGTTCATATCCTATATGTATTCTAGTAACATTCCATAATTAAAACAGTATTTACTACTCTTCCCTACCTCAACCGCTATCCAATCACGAACGATCACAAGTCGCCTAGTAGCCTCCTCCTCTGTGCTCGGGAACAACGTCTAAGATCACAAAGTAGTACGAGAATTAATAATCATTCAAGGGCGTTTTAAGGAGAAAACACCCCAAATTAACCCCCAATAGGCTCGGTTATAGATAACCTTCCTAATCACCCGAAAACGACTAAAATGGACCCAAAAGGTCCAATTCTGATCCATCACGGTTCAGGTCACGGAGCCTTGACGGGCTCCGCCACGGTTTGGGTCACGGAACCGTGATCTGCACCGTCACGGAACCGTGACGTGTGCCATCATGGCCTCCGTCAAGGAGCCGTGACGCACTCCGTCACGGTCTCCGTCACAGATCCATGACGGGTCTGACAGTTCCGTCCTTCTTCTTCCTCCAGCTTCTTCTCCACGAAATCAACCCCTCAAAACTCCATTTTTATCCTCCAAATCAATCCCAAAAATCTCAATACTTCAATACCCATGTTGGGTTTCATCAAAACAACAAAAACCTAATTGATTTCTATCAAAATCTCCCACTTTTCTCCATAAATCAATCATCTAAACAACAAAATCTCAAACCCATAGAAACCCAGCCTAGTTCATGTTTTTTCTATCAAACCGTAACTCCAAACTTCATGAAAAATGGGTTTTCAAAGGGTACTCACCTTAGGAATGAAGAGGGGATGAGAATGAAGGTGTTTTGGAGGAGATTGGTGGTGAGAATCAACCAAAGGAGCTCCCTTTTCCTCTCTTTTTTCTTCTTCAAGCAATGAAACCACTCTCTCTATCTCTCTCCCTTGTATATTTCGACCAAGTGATGAAAATGGGCTGAAG
This sequence comes from Erodium maritimum, assembly GCA_963921825.1. Taxonomy (NCBI): domain Eukaryota; kingdom Viridiplantae; phylum Streptophyta; class Magnoliopsida; order Geraniales; family Geraniaceae; genus Erodium; species Erodium maritimum. The sequence continues at coordinate 17,449,763 of OY997593.1, read as the reverse complement.
TTTGGCTCAAGTGAGGTCTTAAACCTAGAATAGAATTGTCTAAAATGCATCCTTGCCTCTTTGCTTCTTATGTCCAAAGTTTAAGGTTAAATGGGTCTTTTCCACTCTTTTCTTCTCCTCCAAGACATCATGGACATGTGTCCATGTGTGGTCCACCTCCACCCTTAATTAATTCTGACCATTTAAATTAAATCGATTAAACCCCTAGTTTGACCCCGTTTGGCCCGGATTTGACTTTTTCGCAAAATTACATATTTGAAAGGAAACAACCCAACTAAGCTAACCGTAACAAAGGCTAAGCTTTTTGGGTCCCGGAAAGGTCCCGAATTACTCCCGGAGTCATCGGTTGACTTTTCTGGCATAAAGTCAACTTTTGCCCAATTTCACCGGTTCGACCGGTGTCGACCAGGGGCGGTTCTTACAAGGATTCTTATGAAACCATTGGTGATGTATTTTCTACATTTATGGCTCGCGATTGAGATGCGTTGGTTATGATGATAAGCATAAATCAACCAGGAACTTAACACCGAGAAACCTAAAGATTTTGTTAGATGTCAGTGTTAGTTTTGATGACGAAAACCGACACCTTCAATCAAATATCAAAAAAGGTCTATCGATCATAACAAATAACCAATAAACAACCTTTATTTTCTTCTACATCTTCAACCTTCTAAAATCATCTCTTGAGGTGGAAACGTCTGAGGCATAAAACCCTTCACGCACAACCGCCCCTCGTATGAGATTCTTCTTTGGTGGCCTATATGTCCTTTGACACCCCCCCACCCCCTCCCTTCCTTAGTTTCTCCGACCGACTTGATCTGTGGTGGGGTATTCCCTCAGTCCCTACTTTTACTTCATTTTCCCCGGCCAGAGTGGTGGTTCGAAGTTCACAGGTTGGTGTTGGCCTCATTTGAAGCTTCGCCGACCTTTAATCTGCTTCACCGGTCGTATTCTTCGTCCCGCTATGGTATGACTCTTCTGCCGTCATTTGGATGCGATAGGCACCACCGCTGCTCATGGGTTGGTGATCCTTGGTGCTTCGTGGTGGCTCTTAGTTCGTCACCAGATTTTGTAGGTCCTTCTTGCTCATGGACAAAGATCGGGGGGGGGGGGGGGGGGGGGGGGTTGGACAGATCTGACCAGGAATGGAAAGATCTGAGCACGGGGGAAGTCAACTTTTCCGAATTTGGTGTTGGCCTCCTGCCTAGTCTCCCCTATATGTGTCGTGAAACGGTTGTCGGTGATTTGGTCCTTGGTTCTCCGACTTGGCTCCTCCGTTTGGATGGGGACGTGGCTCCTTTATGTTTCGGCTCTGTGATAGTTCTGTTGGAGTTTGGGTTTCTGGACCAGGTCCTGGTATGGTGTCGTTTTTGTAGCTTTATCGGGTTCCGTTGCCTCCACGGGTAAGAACGTTTTTAATCGGTCCTTTGCTACTGTTACTCTTGATTTTAATACTTCTTTCTAGATTCGACTTTACCTTTGGTTTTCTCCTCTCCCCATCTGGTCTAAGAGGAGTAGTGAAATACTGAACGTATGTACGTATTGATAAGATGTCACTTGGGATGTAACATATGACCTAACATCTTAGTTTAACATATGCAATAATGGAAATAGGCAAACACACACGGAGACACAAGATTGGTTACCTAGTTCGGTACAACATACCTACATCTAGGGGCACTTTGCCAGTGGAAAGTTTTTTCACTATGATGTAATCAATCAGCATACAAGTTTACAGATCCTCCAGATCAACCATATGCTATTACTACAAATAAACAAACCTCGATCAGAGACTCCCCCTGACCCTGAGATCTCTATCTCAGTTCCACTCTTCGAGAACCTACAGCCTTGGATACTTCTTGGTCTCCTTAACAACTCGTGATGCCTCTGTCACTGAGTGTATAGCTCTAGTGCTGGATTGAACGACAAATAGCACGAGCACTTAGGAATTTACTTCACTTTCCTTCATTTAGTTCCTCAACACGCTCGTCTTACACGCTTGAGACCACTAAATTCATGAAAGTAAGTAAATTGTACAATAGGGTCTTCCTTGACCCAATGATCGCCAGATAAATCAATGATGCGATCAACCCTAGCTTGCGAGGTCTCCACGGTATATATATAATGCCAACTTGTTTCCCGCGCCGTGACTCCTATAGAGTTGTGGTGACTTCAGAGTCACGTTTGAGCTGAATCTCTAGTTCCCTTGATTTGCAACTAGTTTCCTTGTTCAGCAAGACTTTCCTTGTTTCCCCACACGAATCCGCGTGTATACCTTCTGTATCTTCAGGTCTTGGAAAGTAAATCTCCTCGTTTCCTATCGCGATTAAATCTTTAATCTAAAGAGTGTCTATACGAAAAAGGAAACATATCTTCACCGGATGAATGTTGACGCGTTCTGGATAAATTCAATTAATCTCGCGCGTATACTATCAACTAATGTCACCGACATTTTTTGTTGACATCTTCTATTAGCTCTGCTCCGGTTTCAATGTAATGTCAATTGACATCTCTGCTAACATCTCTAATTTGACTCAAAAGTAGCCAATATCGATGTAGCAACAAGTAGTTTCAGCCTCTTAGCTGGTTTAAAAACCTAGGCGGGGTTCGATTTTAGGGGGTTCAGCCATCGGTCCTAAATTTGTCGTTTTGCGATGTTAACAGTCGATGTGTCGGTCGTTGTCCTTCTCTATTGTGAAGGGTGGAAGGCGTCGATGATTCAGAGTTCCTCCATAAGTATTGGTGGGTTTGAACTGATTTTTTGGCTACTGTGTTCGGACGTCGGACGTCTGATATTTTTGTTGGAGCTTCATGGTTGTAAATTTGATTGTTACACCATGTTTATTTTGTTTGGTTTAAACCCTTGTTGGGTCGGTATTATGTTTATAGTGCAAGCTTTGTGTTTTTATGGTTTTAATTTTTCAGGATCGAGTATTATTCTTTTGATATTTTGTATTTAATTCTTTTAGGTATATCGTTCAATAGTAACTCGTTTATCAAAAAGAAATAAACAACTTTTTTTTAAAACCATAAACAACAATTTTTTTAGAAACTACGAGATAAAATTATAATTGACAAATGCTTACAATAAAGAAACACTGAAATGCAATGGAATTGAAATAACAATAGAACATAAAGTAAAGTCGCGTTATAAGGATCAGTTGTTGTCTCGAGGAAGATATTGCGGTAGCGTCCCATACGGTGCTGAGATAGCATCCGGTGAACACCAATACATCGGCTCCAAACTGAGGGGCAAGGGCCGAGCAGACCCATTGTTCATTGGTATTATGGTGGACTAGGTATTCCCCCAGGAAGTTAGTGTGCATCGTCCTCCCTTGAATGATAGTGGTAGGGCTCCAAAACATGGGAATGTTGACCCCTAAACTGGTAGGGGAATACCAACCCGATTTTTGGTGGTACCGTTGCCACCTTACGTCCAGAGGGGCGGTAGAACAGACAGACCCCCCTGGACCAACATGCATTCATTCCTCGAGACGAGGGTGCTTGTGACCCCCCGTTGTAGTCTGTGATGCACCATCTGACCAAGATCCCTCCGAATATTCGTCCCCTTCATCTCTTACCATCCTTTTTACCCCTGTTGAGAAGGACTGAGGCTCCTCCCGCTGGTCTGTCTGATCCTCCGAGATTACTTAGCGGTCCCTAAAAGATCTGGCCACCCGTGGGCGAAACCCCTCCTTTCCCCCTTTCCTTGTCCGTGGAGCCTCAGGGGAAAATAAGCGATGTGGTACGCCTGAGGCTCCTCCCAAGTAGGCTCAGTTCGTCCAAGGGACTGCCTTCCCGTGCCAAGCCTTTGTCCGCGGTACCCGAGGATCCGCCGGTGACCTCATAGACGGCCCCTTCTGTCCCCCACTCTCTGGGCATGCCGGAAAAGACATGACCAGCGTAGCTACAACCAAAGCAATGGTCTGGTAGATATTCATAAGAAATGTGCAGCTTCGTACGTAGCTATGATTCTGAAAGCAGTAACCATAACTCTGTGTAGTGGCACTCGGATATCGACCCAGATCCGAATTTGCATAAAAGCACCTCAGCACATCCCATCCCTATCTGTGTCCACCGTCTGAAAAATATCCAGAGCAGATTCCACGCGACATGCCACCTTCCTATTCCACGCCCCAAATGGCAGATTATACACTCTCGTCCACACCGAGAAGTGGGTGAACAACATGTCTCCCGGCCGCATATGAGCTCTCAGGTCCATGAATAAAATCAGCGAATCCCAAAAAGCCCAAGGCTCACCAGCTAGAACCCTCATTCTTTCCCTGGCCGTCTTGAAGAAAAATGCCACGACCCCATCCTCTAGGGGTCGTGCCTCTACGTTTCGCAAACCCCACATGTCCTCCATACGGTTGGCCATCGTCTTCCATTAAAAGGTCCTTGGGGTGATTACCTTTTCTGCAAGAGCAAAAGCAAAGTTAGGACCCCCCCTACTTCAACTGGCGATACTACTATCTCCTTGATCTGCATCGAGCTCATTTGATTACTGTGAAGACCGCCTCGGTAAAAAGGATTTAAAGTTTTAAATCTAATTTGTTTGTTTGGTAACGTCATGGTTAGAGGCGGGAGAAATTTTGGATCGAATGAAAACGAAGAAAAAAAAAGAGAAGGGAAGAGTTTGGAAGCAGGCTGGGCCAGACGAGGTCTGGGCCCAAGCCCGCGCGCGCACCATCTTCAGGCCCAAGCCCACGTAGACGGAACCCTACTTCTCTTTTATCCCTCTTCTTCTTCTTCGCGCATCTGCACGCTTCCCGAGGAAGACCCTCTCTCCCTCTTCGATCTCTTGCCTCGTCCTCTCTTTCTCACGCTCACCGACCAAACCCTCACCTTTGTCGTCTCTCTCTTCGGCTCCGTGCAAATCAAACCCTCGTCGGCACTGAATCGAACGCCGCCGCGGTTGCTGCTCGCTCCCGTTCTTCTCTTCCTCGAACTCGAGTCGAACAGCGTCGGAGAAGGAGAACCCAGCACAGTTTGTACCTCTCGCGTCCAGATCTATTTCCCTGTCGACTCCACCGGACCTCTTTCTCTCTGGCGACGCCGTGGACGAGCGTAGACAGGACGACGTTGGCAGAAACTCCATCGCCGGCGAACCTTCGCTCCCTCGTCAGATCTGAGACGAAGGGGCTTGGGGGTCGCTCTCCGGCCATCGCCGCCACGACCTGGGTCTCGCCAGAGCCCCGCCGCCACTCCCAACCCTCACCGGACGTTCTCCGGGATTCCCGGCCACCGTCCGCCGTCGTGCTGAGGCCGGAGCAATTCCTCGCCGCCTCCCTCTCATGCGCTCGAGCACTCGGATCAAACAGCCTTGGTCCGGATAGTGGATTGGGCCGTGGACCAGGCCTGGTTCGGTTAGACCTAGGGCCGGGTCTTAGGCCAGGCCTAGAACCGACAGGCCGGGTCTCGGTCGGGTCCGGGTCGGTCCGGGTCAGGTTCGGATCCGGGTCTGGATCTGGGTTGGGCCTGGATCCGGGTCGGACTCGGGTCAGAGCAATTTAAATAATAAATTAATGAATTTAAAAGGTCTTAAATCAGATAAATTAAAGGACTTACCTGTTAATTTAGAGGACCGTTACGGACTGGACCGGGACTGATTATCGTCCCTTTTTGTTAAACTCATGCTTGGACCTCGATCGTGGAGAAGACCGGAGGTAGGCCCGGACGTCAGCAACTAGGAGACGTAGCCGTTGGTTCGCCTTGAGGTAGGGAAAGTAGCGAATACCGGTTTAATTGCGGAAAGTTACTAGTATGCATGGTTAGGAAAATAATAATAAATGGAGAGGTCATAGTTGGCATGTAGGATGTGATTCACTAGATTACTTGCTTTCGATACTTGGGAAAATTTTCGTGTTGGTAGATGGGCCATGTCGAGCCTTAGGATTGCATGTTGCGTGTTATAACTGATGTGTGAGAGTCTAATTAAGATTATACTCGGTATTGCATGTTGTGATTGGATGTGGGCAAGTGTGCCGTGTTTTGATGAAATGTGAACCCTTGTTTGTAATATGGTAGGGTGAGTGATAGACCGACGTGTAGTGTAACTGTGATAAGTTTGTTGGGCTTGTTGAGCCGTGCTTGATCTGTGGCATTTCGATGCGTGTTGTTATCTTGATGTGTGTTCCTAGAGGGTTGTATTCCGGAATGGTACTTGCATCGAGGGATAGTTCCGGTGTAGTGTATCGAGGCCAAGGATGGCGTGATTGATACCCCGAGTCTCCGTGACGGGAAGGCGTACGACCGAGGTATGTGCCGGTCTAGTATGCGTAATGCCTTGTGTCACGCCCCAAATTCGGTTTTAGCCGGACTCGAGACGTGACTTGAGTTGACAACAGATCATAATAAAACAATAATAAAACTCTTTAAAAACTCAAGTAAGTTCCAGTCGATTACTCAAATAAAATGATCCACAATGTCAAATAATGAGTCAAAGCTCAACATGAAGTATGAGATAAATAAGGTTCAACATGATCGACCACCACGTCTCTAGAACAACCCTCAAAACATCCCGAAGCTCCCAGGCCTGTATAAACAGTAAATGAACAAAAAAATGTGAGGTTATGCTCAGTAGGGAAAATAGTAAAACAGCGGTTAACATCTTTAATGAATAAGAATAACAAAATTAACTCGAATTCCAATAACTTGCATAATTCAAGAGATAATCAAATAGAGGGACGAACGAACGTTTTACATTCCAAGAAAATAACAATTACTACCGAGAAGTAAGGGAAGGACAATTAAATAACATAACAGAAAGTTAAGCCTCGACGCTCTAATCTACAATAATCTTGTGTCATGTCGGATTTCCCCTCAATCCAGAGAAGACACATATCATCGGGTTACCGGAAGCATCCTCAAGGGAACACATACCGTCGGTACCCTCGGAAACGTCCTCAAAGGATCACATGTCATCGGGGCATGGATCATCGGGGAAAAACAGGGTAAACTTTTGGGTATGCTCCCGCAGGACGCATACACCCGGGGTGAAACAACGCGTAACCATTCCCCGCAAGTTAAACCATCAACTTGCCCCGCAGGGTCCACCACCAATGCCCCGTAGGGTCCAATAATCAATGCCCCGCAGGGTCCAACAATCAATGCCCCGCAGGATCCAACCATCAATATCCCGCAGGATCAACCAACCAATGCCCCGCAGGGTCCACCAATCCGTATCCCGCAGGATCAACCAACAAATGCCCCGCAGGGTCCACCAATCAATATTCCATGGCTATGATACTACCGGATTACCCACCCCCCACTCCCGGTGTAAGTACCATACCGAACAACTAAACATCTTAAGAACACGAACAAGAGAAATAACATATCAACACATCAAACAACCAAAGTTTAGCAAATCACAATTTCATCACCACACACCAAGAGATCCATATACCTTTACACTTACCATTATACTTACCAATCTCGATCCATCGGTCTACCACTTACTCGATCGTATCGTTTAGCACAAATACCCACAAAACCCAAATTGGAAAGTGGATGAAATGGAAAGTTAAGAGCATCCATACCTTGAGGATAAATAGATGATGAAGATGGGAAGAAAATGGAGAAGAAATGGTAGAGAACAAGGTCAAAGCTGCTTGCTTTCCTCTCTTTCTTCTTCCTCAAGCAATGATTTCTCCTCTCTTCTCTTCCTAAGGTGATTTTCGGCTGCAACAACACAATATGAGCTGAATTGTGTGCTCCCTTTGCTTTAAATGACCTATTATGTCCATTTACCAAAAAGCCCTCAAGGTCTTATCCCTTTAAAGGTAAGTTGGGAGGGTATAAGGCTCAATGGAAACCCCCTTTTCATCCTCCAAGCCACAAATGCCAAGTGTCATGTGGGGTCACTTTCACTTAAATAAATTTCCAGCCGTCAAAGATTATATCGGAAAAAGCCGATAAAAGGTTCAAGTTTGACCGAAAGTTGACCTAGCCAATATTACAGTCAAACTGAAGGAAACGGCTTAACTAAGCTTGTTGTGATGACGGATAAGATTTTGGGCCCCGGAAAGGTCCCGAATGACTTCTTGAGTCATCGGTTGACTTTTCCGACCGAAAGTCAAACTTGGCTAGAAATCACCGATTCGACCGGGATCGACCGGGAGCGGTTCTTACAATCTAACCCCCTTAAAAGAATTTCGTCCTCGAAATTAAAAAGACAAAAGTACCTCAGAGGTCGAACAGGTGGGGGCACTTCACGCGAACCTCATCCTCGCGCTCCCACGTTGACCCAGCTCCTTGATGCCCCCACTGCACTAGTACGAGTGGAATAGTCTTGTTCCGTAGAACCTTCTCTTTCGTACCCAATATCCTGACTGGTTGCTCCTCGTATGAGACATCATCAGCTACCTCGATGTCCGACCACTCAATGATGTGGGACGGGTCTGCAGTGTACTTCCGCAACTGGGATACGTGGAACATGTTATGCATGTTCCCAAGCTGCGGTGGCAGCGTAAGGTGATAAGCCACAGCGCCAACTCTATACAGAATCTCAAAAGGTCTAATAAACCGCGGGGCCAGCTTGACTCCGCCGCGGTTGAACCGCAAAAGTCCCTTCTTCGGGCTCACCTTCAGAAACACGTGATCACCCACTACAAACTCAAGAGGTCGACGTCGTCTGTCTGCATAACTCTTCTGTCGGCTATGTGCGGTCTTTAACCGCTCTCGAATCAATGCAACCTTCTCCGTTGTCTCCTGAACAATGTCGGGACCAAGAAAGCTCCGCTCTCCTACTTCTGCCCAACACACGGGTGACCTCCACGGTCTTCCATAAAGAGCCTCGAATGGAGCCATCCTAATACTGGACTTATAACTGTTGTTGTAGGCAAACTCAGCTAAAGGCAAATGATCCTCCCATGATCCTCGGAAGTCCAACACACAAGCTCGTAGCATATCCTCCAAAATATGTATAGTGCGCTCTGACTGTCCATCTGTCTGTGGGTAATAAGTTGTACTAAGCAAAACCTCAGTCCCTAACGCCTCCTGTAGGCTCTCCCAAAATCTGGATGTGAAGCGAGGATCCCTGTCGGATACCACTGACACCAGTACTCCATAAAGGCGTATAATCTCTCAAACGTATAACCGGCTCAACTGATCAACTATGTCGGTCATCCGCATGGCTAGAAAATGCGCCGACTTGGTCAGCCGGTCTACCACAACCCAAATGGCATCATACCCTCTTGGCGACCTCGGTAAACCACTGACGAAGCCCATAGTGATGTGCTCCCACTTCCACTCGGCGATAGGCAAGGGCTGTAATAACCCGGCGGGACGCTGGTGCTCGGCCTTTACCTGCTGACAAGTAAGGCATCTCGACACAAAATCTGCGACTGCTCTATGCATCCCGTTCCACCAGAACTACCGTCAGATGTCCCGATACATCTTGGTGCCACCAGGATGCACTGCAAGACGGGAGTGATGGCACTCTCTAAACACCACATCTCTGCAACTCTGCGGTACGAACAACCGTCCTCGGTAGCGCAAACCCTGATCTGCGCTCTGCTCTCAGCCCTCAATCTCATCCCCTCTGGTCAACTGCTCTCGTATCCCCACCGTCTCGGCATACTCGGCCTGTGCCACCAGTACTCGGGCAACCAAGGTGGGTTGAGCGACCAATGCACACAGAGTCAAACCATCTGTGATCTCCTTTAACTCCAACCTGAACGAACTCATTTCTTCCATCATATACCACTCCCGGACCAATATACAAGCAATGCAGTGGGTGGACTTCCTACTTAGGGCGTTGGCGACGACGTTCGCCTTGCCCGGATGATAGAGTAACTCGAAGTCATACTCTTCCAACAGCTCCATCCATCATCTCTGATGCATGTTCAGACCGCGCTGAGAGAAAATGTACTTGAGGCTCTTGTGATCCGAGAACACTCGGAATCGCTCACTATACAAATAATGCCTCCAGCTCTTCAGAGCAAAAACCTCTGCTGCCAGCTCTAGGTCATGGGTCGGGTAGTTGCGCTCATGTATCTTAAACTGTCTCGAGCCATAGGCAACTACCTTCCCGGACTGCATCAATACGCACCCCAGTCCCTCTCCTAAAGCGTCACAGTAGACGTCATAACCTACTCCCCGCTCTGGTACAATCAACATTGGGCGGTCGTCAAGCGAGCCTTCAGCTCAGTGAAGGAGTGGTCGCACTCATCAGTCCATAGGAAATCTGCTCCCTTACGAGTCAGTGTTGTCATAGGTGCAGCCAATCGTGAGAAGTCTTGGACGAATTGTCGATAATAACCTGCCAAACCCAGGAAGCTACGAATCTCAAATACGTTCTTGGGTCGTGCCCACTTCGAGACTGCATCGACCTTCGCTGGGTCGACTAGGATACCCTCTCGGGACACCACATGCCCGAGGAACTTCACCTCTGTGAGCCAGAACTCGCACTTCTCCAGGTTTCCATACAACCGATGAGTGCGCAACAACGTCAAGACTGTCCTCAAATGCTCCTCATGCGCCTCTTCACTAGGCGAGTAAATCAAGATGTCGTCAACAAAGACTACGACAAACTGGTCCAGGTACGGTCTGAAGATGTCGTTCATCAAATCCATAAAGGCTTTTGGCGCGTTCGTCAAACCAAACGGCATCACTAGGAACTCAAAGTGTCCGTACCGGGTTCGGAACGCGGTCTTCTCCACGTCCTCCTCTGGAACCCTCAGCTGGTAGTATCCAGATCGAAGATCAATCTTTGAGAAGTACTTCGCTCCTCTCAACTGGTCGAATAGATCATCGATCCTCGGCATCGGATAGCGGTTCTTCACTGTCACCCGGTTCAACTTCCGGTAATCGATGCACATCCTCAAAGCTCCACCCTTCTTCTTCACAAAAAGGGCGGGTGCTCCCCACAGGGACACGCTCGAACGGATGAAACCCTTCTTCTGGAGTTCCTCGAGTTGTCGCTTTAGCTCGACCAACTCGGCTGGTGCAAAACGGTACGGGGCCATGGAGATCGGCGCTGTACCTGGGATCAGGTCGATCCTAAACTCCACCTCGCGTGCTGGAGACAGCTCCTCCGGAAAAACCTCCGGGAAATCACGTACAACTCTCGGTAGCTTGCTGCTATCCCGCACGATCTCCGTCTCATCCCCCGTAGCCAAGGCAGACAGAAGGACTCCGCTTCTGCTACCCAGAATACAAGTGATGACTCGGTCGCCCGACCTCAGTGTCACCTGTCGGCGGTAGCAGTCAATCGTTTCCCTGTATCTCGCAAGCCAGTCCATTCCCAAAATTACATCAAAGGCAGTCATATCCAAGACGAGTAAGTCACCAACGAAGGGGCAATCCGCCACCTTAATCGCGCAATCCCGACAAACGGTCCTCAACATACAAAGGGGTCGACTCAACGTTTCCACTCGCAAACCCAAAGAAACAACAAGAGTATAAGAGATTAAGGAGTGGGAAGCCCCCGTATCAAACAGAAAAGAAGCCCAAGAATTAAACAGTACACACGTACCCTGAGTAGCCTCATGGTCGGCGTACGGTCTCTCAGCTCTGGAAGCAATGACTAAACTCGGCCCTGCTGTGCCGGAGGTCCTCCTCTCGGCGAGGGTGGAAGTGCCACCTGCTGTGCAACCCTCGGCTGATGTCTCTGAGCCGGTGCTCCCGCCGCCTTACGCGGAGCTCTCGAAGGCTGTGCCTGACGTGGTAGGCCAGGAGGTGCCTGGCGAGCCTGAGCCTGCGGAGTCCTCAGTGAAGGCGCTCCTCAAACTCGATCAGGGCAAGTGAAGGAGATGTGCCTCTGTCGCCCGCACTGGTAATAAACCCTCTCGTCAACCCGCTGTCTATCTCCGAACCTCTAGGGACAATCACTCTACCGCTCTGTAAGTCCGCTGCTCCTCGGGCAGTCTCAGGCCAGGTGCCCCTACTACCTGCACAGAGGACACAGTTGTGTCACCGGGGCAGGTCCAACTGATGCTACCGCTCCTACCCGGCGCACGCCACCTGACTGAAACTGGGGCTGAAAAGATCCAGAGACTCTCTGCCTCCGCTGGTCACGACTCTCGGACGGTCGTAGGAAGCCACTCGACCTCGGCCTGATCTCCCGCGCTCTGGCGGTCTCCCTAAAGTGCCTCTCTATGGCTAACGCCTGATCCACCAATGTAGAGTACACCTCGATCCTGAAAGGGATGACCCGGTCTGCAATCGACGGGATGAGCCCGCTCTAGAAACGCCTGCAGCGACTATCCTCAGTCTGCACCATCTCCGGTGGGAAGCGAGATAGGGATATAAATCTCACAGCATACTCAGAGACGGTCAACCCTCTTTGACGCAGTTCCAGGAACTACTAGCGTCTGTCGTTCCGAATGGATCGAGGGAAATACTGCTCCAAGAACAGTCTGCTGAATAGATGAAAGTCATCCCCAACTGTGGTCTGCACTGACTGCCACCAGAAATACGCCTCTCCCTCAAGCTGGAAGGTCGCGAAGGAAACTCTCAGACAACCCTCAGATACCCCAGAGGTATCTAGGTTGCGGGTAACCCGCTCTAGCCATCCTGCGGCTGCCTCGGGGTCGGCCTCCCCGGAGTAGACCGGCGTACCTAGTCTACGGAAGTCCCTGAGAGCCTGGGCCGTGTGACTATCCAACTGGCCTGGCCTCTCGGTAGTGGCAGCGGTGGGGGTAGACACAGGATCTGGTGTCGACGCTGCGGCCCCCTGCTGAGCGCTGATCGCGGCTAACACTGCGCGAACCACCTCCTCTAGAGGGGCCGCCTGAGTCAGCTCAGCAATTGGAGGAATCCTGGGTGGTGAATCCGACGGTCCACCCTCAAAGCTCTAGTGCTCTGCGAAAGCAGCACCCCGGGCACTCGCTGCCCCTGCCTGCCCAAAAACAGGTGTCTGACTCGGGCCCCCAGCTGGGCGGCTCCTGGTACCCCTATGAACGTAAGCACGAGGCATCTCGTAGGACGCTGCACGGACAACGCACAATTTCAGAACAAGCGGCTCGATCATAACACAGAGACGCTCACACGCATTTCGCAAAGGTCAATAAAGGACCACGATACTTAGTTCCAGTAAGCTCATATATATAACACTTATATAACAAATAAGGCCGCATACTTGTGCGTCTCACTACAGCAATCAAGTAGAACAAACAACTCCTACAGGAGGTAGTCTCAAGTAATTCACACAATGCACAAACCGAACAGGCATACCCTCAATCAGATATCTTCCCATCGCGTGGGGTCTAAGATCAAAACACGATCAAGTCCAAAACTTTAGCATTACTTCTCTTTTTCACAAGTTCTCAGTACTTTAACTTATAACATTCATGTCGATCTCACGTTGTTACAACCCGATTCAGGCATCCCCGAATTTCGTTGTAACCACTTGACATCCCCCTATCACGTTCGACTACAGTGGCGCCACTGAGTCACCCCGTGATAGTTCAAACATTTTAGTTTTTACAGAAATTTCGGCATGACCTATTCGTATTTTCCACTAACCATCCGCTTAAGCGGGACAAATCATAACCAATTTCACAGATAAACAGCACGAAAGTTTCTCATAATCATCAAAAATACATCATCTCCAACCAATACTGTCAGTACTACTCGAGTTTTCACTTCTTACTCCATTAACAACCAATCGGAATCAACCCTTCAACCTTACTCCTTAAATAACAGTCAACACGCAAACGATTCAACGCTTCAGCAAGTCAACACTTCAACAAATCAACACTTCAATAAGTTAACATTTCAACTTGTCGACCAAGGAACGGCCAACCGAAGCGGCGATACACTTAACAAAAGGGATTTCTCACCAACAAACTCAGAACGATTGATCATTACTAGTTAATCCGATCCCAATCTCAACCGTTCGGCATCACTGATCACTGTAGCATACAGTCAATAGGGCAAGGACACCATTCAAGCAATGCAACCGTTTTAATATGAACGATTCAAACTTAAACAACCATTGAACAATCAAGACTTGTGTCGTTCCGACTCTACGCATCGGATGCTTCCAACTTGCGTCACCGAGTCTACAACTTAGACCACCTAACTCTACCCACCTATTGACGTTCGGTCCGAGGTTTTGAAAACAAGTTCAAAATTGAAACCAGGCTCTGATACCAAATTGTCACCCCCCATATCCGGTTTTGGTCGGACTCAAGACGTGACTTGAGTTGACAACAGATCATAATAAAACAATAATAAAACTCTTTAAAAACTCAAGTAAGTTCCAATCGATTACTCAAATAAAATGTTCCATAATGTCAAATAATGAGTCAAAGCTCAACATGAAGTATGAGATAAATAAGGTTCAACATGATAGACCACCACGTCTCTAGAACAACCCTCAAAACATCCCGAAGCTCCCAAGCCCCGGATCCACTAATTATCAAGCAGGCCTGTATAAACAGTAAATGAACACAATAAAAGGGTGAGCTTACTCTCAGTAGGGAAAATAGTAAAATAGCGGTTAACATCTTTAATGAATAAGAATAACAAAATTAACTCGAATTTCAATAACTTGCATAATTCAATAGATAATAAAATAGAGGGACGAACGAACGTTTTACATTCCAAGAAAATAACAATTACTACCGAGAAGTAAGGGAAGGACAATTAAATAACATAACGGAAAGTTAAGCCTCGACGCTCCGATCTACAATAATCTTGTGTCATGTCGGATTTTCCCTTAATCCAGAGAAGACACATATCACTGGGTTACCGGAAGCGTCCTCAAGGGAACACATATCGTCGGTACCCCCGGAAACGTCCTCAAAGGATCACATGTCATCGGGGCATAGATCATCGGGGCAAAACAGGGTAAACTTCTGGGTATGCTCCCGCAGGACGCATACACCCGAGGTGAAACAACGCGTAACCATTCCCCGCAGGGTCCACCACCAATGCCCCGCAAGGTCCAGTAACCAATGCCCCGCAGGGTCCAATAATCAATGCCCCGCAGGGTCCAACAATCAATGCCCCGCAGGGTTCAACCATCAATATCCCGCAGGATCAACCAACCAATGCCCCGCAGGGTCCACCAATTCGTATCCCGCATGATCAACCAACAAATGCCCCGTAGGGTCCACCAATCAATATTCCATGGATATGATACTACCGGATTACCCCCCCCCCCCCCGGTGTAACATATCAACACATCAATCAACCAAAGCTTAGCAAATCACAATTTCATCACCACACACCAAGAGATCCATATACCTTTACACTTACCATTATACTTACCAATCTCGATCCATCGGTCTGCCACTCACCCGATCGTATCGTTTATCACAAAAAATTACACTCAATCATTCATTCAAACCTTCAAGCATTCATTCAATCATCCAAGCATACAATTGATCTAGTTTTGTTAGACTCTTACTTTATTTTAAAGACTAAGCAAGAAAGCATGTGAAACAACCACAACCAATCCTATGACTCATCTCGGCCTTCTACTAGCACGACAATTCCCAAGTATTGAAAGCGAGTTATACTAGTCATTCACATCCTAAGCATGCATACTAGACATTTCCGGTTATTAATAAATGAAAAGCGTTTATTCTAGTGATCCCTATATGCAACTAAACCTTTCCGGTCTTATTAACCTAATAGGCATACTAAGTATTAAAGTACACGAGGAGTTTAGTATTTCCCCTACCTTGAGGTCTTCCTCTAAAACTCTCTGCTGCAGATGTCCGTCTAGTCTCCTCGTCGTCTGCTCACGGGTCCAAATCCTCGTCTCTTCTCCGAGCTTTGTTCCACGGTTTTGGACCACAATAATACCAAAATTAGTAACTCAACGGGAAAGTCTTCGACTAAAAATACACAACAGTACTCTAGGAACAGAAATAGAGCTAAAGAAATGATTATGGAATCGAATTGGACTGAAGAAGAAGGGTTTTTGGTTCTGCAGTTCAGGCCCAGAATGCGGTCCGGAACGTATCACGGACCGTGCAGGAACCAGACACGGACCGTGTCACAGACCGGCCCGGTACTAGACACGCACCGCGCGACGCACCGGCCCGGAATCTGACACGGACCGTGTGAGGTACCGTGCCGGATTCAAGCCCGTTCCGCGCCGCGTACCGTGCCGGTACCTGACCCGTTCCGTGCCGCTCGCCGTGCCGGCACATGGCCCGGTCCGGGTCTCGTTCCGTGCCGAACCAGTCTTGAACCTTCCCCTTTCTTCCCCAACTCGGATTTCACAAAAATCAAACCAAAACCTCAATTTCCAGCTTCTCCCAACTCCAAAAAGACCAACAAAAACCTCCAAACATCAACACCCTCAACGGGTTTCATCAAAACTTCAATAAACACAACAAAACCAACCTAAACTTCACTAATTCTTCTCCAACAACAACCAAAAGAGCTAGTTCTTCAACTTCAAGCCAAATACCCACAAAACCCAAATTGGAAAGTGGATGAAATGGAAAGTTAAGAGCATCCATACCTTGAGGATAAATAGATGATGAAGATGGGAAGAAAATGGAGAAGAAATGGTAGAGAACAAGGTCAAAGTTGCTTGTTTTCCTCTCTTTCTTCTTCCTCAAGCAATGAATTCTCCTCTCTTCTCTTCCTAAGGTGATTTTCGGCTGCAACAACACAATATGAGCTGAATTTTGTGCTCCCTTTGCTTTAAATGACCTATTATGTCCATTTACCAAAAAGCCCTCAAGGTCTTGTCCCTTTAAAGGTAAGTTGGGAGGGTATAAGGGTCAATGGAAACCCCCTTTTCATCCTCCAAGCCACAAATGCCAAATGTCATGTGGGGTCACTTTCACTTAAATAAATTTCCAGCCGTCAAAGATTATATCGGAAAAAGCCGATAAAAGGTTCAAGTTTGACCGAAAGTTGACCTAACCAATATTACAGTCAAACTGAAGGAAACGGCCTAACTAAGCTTGTCGTGATGACGGCTAAGATTTTTGGGCCCCGGAAAGGTCCCGAATGACTTCTTGAGTCATCGGTTGACTTTTCCGGCCGAAAGTCAAACTTGGCTAGAAATCACCGGTTCGACCGGGATCGACCGGGGGCGGTTCTTACACCTTGATTCTACGTGACAGGAAGACGTCCGACTGAGAGTTTTCCGGTCTGGGATGTTACCCCGATCTACGTGACGGGAAGATGTCGGGACCGAGGCTTCGTGTGCTGGTACGATATAAATGGGCCTACGGGTGGTGATTGGGCCTACGGTTCGTGTGGGGCCTACGGGTCGTGGTTGGGCCTACGGGTCGTGTTCTACCCCATTGATCTATGGTCCTTTGGGAACATTTCCGGGCCCTCCGATCGTTCCTAGGGAACGTTTCCGGTCGCCCCGACGCATGTGTCTCCTCTGGACTGAGGGGCTATCCGAGATGATACGATGACTTACAGGATGATCTGATGGTAACTCGGGGACTGCAGTGCGGGACATGTGTTGGTTGCTTTTGTGTGATATGTTTGACTTTTGGTTAATGTTTTACTTTGTGAAAGTGGTCGTTGAGCGTGTTGTAAGTTTGGCCGTGAACCCCGTTTTGATAGTTAGTTATGTTGTACTAGTATGCCCTAATTGGACGGTTACTCGTGGTGGTGAGCCGATGTTCATTACCTTAACTACTTTCTATACTAGGCGAAAGCTCACCCCTTACATTGTTGTGTTTCAAGTGTTGAGTGGGATTTGTGCTAGCAGGACACAACTGAGCTTGGGAGCTGGCGATGTCTTGTCTAGTAGGTCTAGAGACGTACTGTGTATTTTGGATTAAATACTGCTTTCACTCGGTTTTCGAATTACAGATTATTATTATCAGAGTTTCGTTTAATGATTATTTTAATTGTTTTACTTAAATTATTTATTGTTCAAGTTCACGTTTCGAGTCCGGTCAAAACCAGATTTGGGGCGTGACAATTACCAAGATCCCCCATAGCTTGACCAGATTTGGGTCTCGAGACGTCCCGAGGAAACCGATCCCAGGTCGGGTCTAGGTAGAAGCCTGGAGGCACCCGAACCTGAACCAAATCCGAAAGAGATCCTGTACAGACCCGGGGGTACGTCTGACCCGCACCCCCACCCCGTCTGCTCGCCAACTCTACAGGGCCTGATCCATCTCCTGGCCTGGCCCGACCACCCCGCGCAGCTGACCCAGGCCCCCGAGGCCCATCCGAGCCCATCCCCTCAGCATCCTCAAGCCCACCCAACCAATCTAAGCCTACATGATGGCCCGTCCAAGCCCGACAGGCATCGACCATCAGGCCCGGGCCCCTCGTCCCAGTCGGCCCAAACTCTTGTGAAACCCTACAAGGTTCCTTTTCCGGCCTCCGAGTCCATGTAGCCACCACCTTTTCCGACGACCCTCCCGACCGCTCGCTTCCTGCTGCGACGAGACGTGAATGACCAAAGCCGGACTGCTTAGCAGCAACTCATCTTCCCCTGGCCATCTTCTACATATGGCGTGTCATCATCATTCCCAATCTAAATCCCAACGGCGACGATCCCATCCTCCCCGGGAATTCCCCTTTCTTATCCACACCAGCCTGTCGTGGTCGTGGACCTATTGCCGACATCTGATGCAACAAACCATTCATGTACGCCGGTAAAGTCTCCCGGCGGCGGCGTCCGACCCACGAGTCCCGTCCGACCGGTCACCCTCCTCTTTATGGGCCGAGAACCTCATCAGTTCTTGTTCCTCCTCCGAAGCTGAAGCCGCCCTCGGCGAGCCTGATCGAGAAGAACCCCGCGCGGATGATGGAGATCGTAGCGGCATCACGTCGCTCTCCTCCTCCTCCTCGTGCAACATAGGTTCCGACGTGGGTTCCTTCAACAGGTGCACAACGAAACCTTCATCAGCGCTTGACAGATCGTCAACCGAGTTCGTCATCTCCTCCGTACGACAATCATAAGACTCTCGTGAAAAACCTAGGGTTTAAGAGCTGCGTAGGATATATCAAACTTAGATTAAGCGGCGATAGTAAGCATGAATTTTTCATAGGGAAAATATGAGAGCTCTCGTGTTTCACTATCCCCAATCCCCAAGCAATCAAAACAATGAGGACCCTAATTGGGCTGGGCTTAGAAGCATACACAAAAAGGGGACCTAACTTGGGCTTTTGTTGCTGGGGCTCGATTAGGTCATGGGCCTAACAATCCTAAAAAAGAACCCATTTGCACCGCGGATACAGCCATAACGCTGACGGCGACTGGGCAAAGATTGAGCCGTTGGATTTAGGGTTTTGTTAGACTCTATATATCTGAGTCTTACTCACAGCTCTAAGCAGCACATAACCTCTCTACTCCTTCACATGCTTCCTCTTTCTTCTTCCCATCCATCTTCTCTTTTTTGTTTTCATACTTTTATGTCTCTATTGGATCAAATGATGAGGAAATAACTGCAACAATATGATGGGTTCAGAATGGATCCATGATTCTTAGTATTTAAGTCTCTGATGATATATACATGCTCTTCGATTTTATTTTTATGTCTTCTGTTGTTCTTGTTCAATCCGAGATATGATGAGCATTTCATTGGTCCGTGTTTCTGATTTAACCGTGACCGACAAAAAATTAACCAATCTCTGATCTCTTTCCTGCTATTTATTTCTGTTTGGTTTTTATGGGTTCCGAAATTTGGGTTGGCTCTGTGATTATATGCCTGATACTGGCAATATACGCTATTCCGATTGATATCATGACCGGATAATCTTAATAAGGATGAGAGCTCTTACGACCCGCCTTTTTACTTTTTATTTTATTTTATTGTTAATTCTGCAGTGATGAATTATGATACAATTCACATGTCAGACTTCAGAGGTTTTTTCTTTGAAAAAACCAGTGAGATTAAAGTTCATATCTTCTGAGCAGAATTGTTTGGTTATGTTTGATCGGAATCTTATTTTGATAGAAAACTAATTATATAAATTTATATTTCTATCCAAATACGTTAGTTTTTCCTTAAGACACGAATTATGCATGTGAGAACAAATTATAGCAATGTATTATTCTTCCGAAATTTCATCTGTTTTTTCAATTTGCAAAAGATCCTCCAAATGAAACGAGTAAGTTGGTTCTATATGAATGTAGTAAGTTGGTTCTATTTTTCTTTAAGCAGTCATAAATTAGGGAATTACTATAAATTAATGAACAAAGGTCTGGGGAAGAAAGGTAGCGAAGAGAGTGATTGAGGGGCCAATTAATTCAATAAATCCTTGTTGACAAGACCTAACATTGTTCTCAATGAAACATCCTATCTCTCTTCCGCTACATTCACGTCGGAATACACTTGTTTTTGGACTCTTTTGTTAAATTAAATTATAGTGACTTACATATAAGTAAGTTGTTGGCCAACTATTTGTTTCTTAAACTTCACAGGTTAGGTTTATGTTTTTGAAATAATAGATTATCTGTAGAAAAAATAATTGTAAATTATATTAAACTAAGATAAGGATTGTTTTATTAAAAGGTATAATTTTATTAATTAGATATCAATCCGACAATAAAAACTGCATTAGGGAAACCCTCACGATGGGTTTCCATGTGCTCACCTAGAGTTTCCAATATGCTTTTCCCAATCGCTTTTGTTTGGACGAGGGGCTGTATTCCCTAAACATGCATCTATAACTTAAGGCGATCCAGACGAGGGAGTTCCCGAGCTATTGGGTCGGCTATTTCCCCAAGCACTAGTGGATGATCGTGGAAACGCCATGTGTCATTGTGACTCACCTGGACTCAAGCCTCCAGGGATACAAGTAGAATGCCAACGTGCTTGGTTCCAGTTCCTTAACCACCATAACCATGCCTGTTTGGCCTCATGCACGTGTGATGACCAATAGCAGCACCTCCTTCTGGGGAGGATTGTGGGAAGCTAGACGACCCACCATGTCAAATCCGAGGCATGCTGGAATCTGGTAGTCTGATGGATTGTAGGGCACCATGACCTCCACCGCCTCTTCCTCGGTGAGACAATTGGTAGAAAAAGGTGGTTTGGTGATCCTCCACTGGAGATAGCGAAACAGGACATGGAGCCCTAGCATGGATTGCCACCGTTAGAGACACCAGAGGAGTCGAAACACTAGGGGGAGGGTCGTCTTAGAGGTAGCCGCTGGAACTTGAGGAGGTCCCATGGAAGTTGGCGACATGGCCAGACCAATCAATTTGGTTGGTCGGCCCCTCTTCGCCTTAATCACGGTTGCTGTTGGTGTGGTCTTTCATGGCGAGAAAACCACCACGGTCTGGTCCCTTAGCAATGGAGGTTGCAAAAGATCGGTCAAAGTAAACGACAACATGAACGGGGGAGGACACTTCGGCCTTCGTTTCTTCCTTTCCCTCACTAGTTTGGCGAAACCACAAGGAGGCTTTGGGGCATAATAAGCGGTGAAGAAGTATGTGCATCATCTGAGGTAGGGACATATCGTCCGCAGACAGCGACGACACAACAGTCGAGAACGACGCAGACATGACATGAATTAGGGCTAGAGCTTTTTCTAAGATAGAGGTACAAGAACGAGTTAATCTTCCAACGGGTTCATATTCTTTTGGTATTTTAGTTTTGAATGTCTTATTGCTTTGATCTGGATTTCTTTGATAAATTGTCACACACATAATAGCTGAAATTAAAGAAAAAATATACATAACGGAGAGTTTATGAACTTTATATACTATCCAGAGAAACACAACTGACTTGTGGAACGTAATGTACATATAAGATGTGTATGGTTAAATTATTTTTTTCAATGAAAAGCTAGTGTGCAAATACGTAGTCTAGAGTTGCATTTTTTTTTAATGTTTAGAAATATTTTATCCTAACTGGGTGCGTGAAAGTGAAGTGTAACGAATTCTGGAGGCATCGTTGTATGGTAAAGGTAAAACAAAATAAGCTTTACTAGCTGTTTACCCGAGTAGAAATAGAAATCTTGTCCGCCAAGACAACATATATCAGTGTTTCTTGCTGGCCAAGACAATAATGGATTAAGAGTCTGAAATCTAATTAGGAAACTTCATTTCCTCCGCGTGTGAGAGACACGTGTATGTAACCGCAGCACTAAACGCATGATCGTTGCCAGTACACTAGTATAAATCAGAGTCAGAGCTTGACAGCAGCACAAGAGCACGTACCTGGAAAATTTCACAATGTTGGCCGAAATCAGCACAGCCATGGGGAGCTGCTTCTTCATCTATACAATGTTCCAGAAATACATCCCCTACGACATCGAATCGTTCCTCGACCGCCACTTGAGCAAGCTCTTCTTCACCTTCTTCTACCCCTACCTCCACGTCTCCTTCCCCGAGTTCGTCGGCCGCTGGCGCTCCCGGAACGAGGCCTACACCGCCATCGAGACCTACCTCTCCGACATGTGCACCGCCCGCGCCAATCGCCTCCAAGGCCAGGTCCTCAAGCCCGGCAAGCCCATCGCCCTCTCCTTGGACGACGAGCAGGAGGTCTACGACGACTTTCACGGCGTCAAGTTCTGGTGGACCAAGGTCAAAATCACCCGTCCCGAGCCGGTCATCTCCTGGGACAACTCCTCCAACGAGAAGCGCCACTACCGCCTCTCCTTCCACCGGAACCACCGCCAGCTCGCCATCGGAGAGTACCTCAACCACGTCATGGCGGAGGGGCGGGCCATTCTGACTCGCAAGCGCCAGAAGAAGCTTTATACCAACAACGGGACTGGGGACCATGACGACAAGTGGAGCAGCGTCGTTTTCGAGCATCCGGCGTCGTTTCAGACCCTGGCGATGGACCCGACCAAGAAGAAGGAGATCGTGGACGATCTGGTGACCTTCAGGGAGGCCAAAGAGTACTACTCCACCATAGGAAAGCCCTGGAAGCGAGGCTACCTCCTACACGGACCACCGGGAACCGGCAAATCTACAATGATCGCCGCCATCGCCAATTTCCTCAACTACGACATCTACGATCTGGAATTGACCGCGGTCAAGAGCAATACAGAGCTCCGGAACCTTCTTATCGATACCTCGAGCAAGTCCATCATCGTCATCTAAGACATTGACTGTTCTCTGGACCTGACCGGGAAGCGGAAGAAGCAAGTCGCCGCCGGCGAGGACAACGTGATGGAGAGATTGAAGAAAGCCATAAAAAAAGCAGAGGAAGACGAGGACGAAGAAGAGGGGAGCAAAGACAGCAACAAGAGCCAGGTGACTCTATCCGGTCTTCTAAACTTTATAGACGGTATATGGTCGGCCACCGGCGGCGAGAGACTGATAATCTTCACGACCAATTACAAGGAGAAACTGGATGAGGCTCTGATCCGGAGGGGAAGAATGGACAAGCACATTGAGCTGTCTTATTGTGATTTTGAGAGTTTCAAGGTGCTGGCGAAGAATTATCTGAGTCTGGAGTCGCATCCACTGTTCGATCCGATCTCGGTGTTGCTGGGGGAGGCAGACATCACTCCGGCGGATGTGGCCGAGAACTTGATGCCGAAGACGCCCCTGACAGAAACAGGAGACAAGGAGGCGTGCTTGGAGAAGCTCATTCAGGCGCTTAACAAGGCCAAGGAACAACAAGCCAAGAATAGGGCCGAGGAACACACAAATGTCTCAAAGGAGAAGAAACCAAAACATGCATTTGGGTGGAGATTTTTGAGGTAAGTTGAAGTTTTATTTTGCCTAACTTTTTAATTTATGTTACAATTTCTGATAATGATACTTGGTTTCAGGAAAAAGGATGATGGGTAGAAGAGATGCAGACAAGGAAAGTAAAGGATGCAGACAAGTGTTTCTAGAAGTTGAGTCAGTTAATTACTATTTTGTTGATTTAGTTTCAATTCTAGGCTGGTTATTGAAGTAATATTGGTTAGGAAGTAAATTTATGTTCAGTTTGGTCCTTCAAAATTACATATCATACTCTGTTTTGTTGATTGTGTTAAATCCAAAGTGCATGAATGTTTCATTAAATCTCAAATGCTTAAGGGGCGACTTGTTAATGGGATACGCGATTTTCAGGTCATTTTGTTCGTTACTCCTATTTGAAAAAGAAACAATCTTAGTTTATCAAGTATTTTTTCAATGTAGTTCATGTTTAATCGAACACAATATTAGAAACTTATTCGAGTGATACATACCTTTGTGGCAGCTGAAATCAGGAGGGGGTAGTTATGATATACAAATGTTTGTTATCTATCAATTTAAAGGTTTAATCCAATAGTCTCTAATATAATGATTTAGTTTAGGTAAGACAATCACGATCAGCTAGCTGAAAAGGTGAAGAATACACATAAAACTGATCACGAAGAGAACCATGACCAATTGCCCATGGCATGACATAGAAAAGCTGAGGAAACAAATTCAAATTTGTTTCTTCATTTTATTTTACTAGAAGACGATAATTTTATTAATAAAAAAAGAGTAAGTATAAGTAAAGAGTTTGTATAGAGCTCCGTACACATACTTTTGTAATAAAAAAATCCTCGTAAACGATATTAACAGGTATGAAGAAAGGGTGGAGGGTTGAAAGATGAAAGTGAGAGTCCCGCTCAAGGTAGTGCCTAAATGCTGTATATTGGGGGCAAAACAACCGAACTTGAACTCATCATCAGTTGTAGAAGGCATGACTTCTGTCAGGGACCCCTTGTGAGGCCAGTCCCTAAAGCTAGAGGGTCCTAACATCCCTCTTGACGGGACTGGTTATCAGCCCTCGCCGGATCATCTCAGGGTTCTCCAACTGAACCACTCTTGACACCTATGCTCCAGATAAGAAAGAACCTGAAACTTCAGTTTTCTTGCTACTAGAGAGGTGGTCGGCCACCAAATTCTTCCAGTCCAGATCATCCCAACCGGCTGGGACGCGCACCCGATGTCCTATACCGTTAGGTACAGTGTTCAGGGATACGACCGAGCATCTACCTCGAGGTGAGGCGCCCGTAAGTACAGTGTTCGGGGACAAGGGGCCGAAACTTGGTGGGACATTCGAAGATGACTTATTCTCCTGGCCGATCGAATACTGGTTAACCTTCTGGTCCTTCTGGTACTCCAGCTGTGAGGTAACAAATCTCAGAAGGCCGCTCA
Source organism: Erodium maritimum (assembly GCA_963921825.1). Lineage (NCBI taxonomy): Eukaryota > Viridiplantae > Streptophyta > Magnoliopsida > Geraniales > Geraniaceae > Erodium > Erodium maritimum. The sequence goes on along the minus strand of OY997593.1, from coordinate 17,424,787 downwards.
CGTCTAGGGTACACTCCTGAAGGCCATGACCGATACTCCCACAGTTGAAGAAGAATGTGGGGAGCTGTCACGCCCCATATCCGGTTTTGACCGGACCCGAGACGTGAACTAAAAGTAATAATAAAGAGATGCAAATTTAAAACAAAGGAAACTCCAAAATAATGTTCCAAACCAATAATTCCGATAATAAGAGTCAAACGCTCGAAAACCAAAATAAAACGAGTTTGGTACAAACGGAATACGTCTCTAGACCCCCAAACTAGGACTCTCGCTAAGCTCCCAAGCTCTGAGACGTCCGCTAAACCAACTCACGGTCGAAACCTGTAAAAACAGTAATGAATGGGGTGAGCTTTCGCTCAGTAGGAAAAAGTAGTAAAGGGATACGCATGCCGCTCACCCCACAGATACCCGTCCAAATATGGCATACTAGTAAGGCAACAACAACTAACGAAATCAAACAGGGAAACGCGTAATCACAGTCACAATCATAACCAACCTTACATAACTATAACAACGTTTGATCATATCTCTTACCCAATCACCACACCTCGCTTGTGAGATCAACCCTGCTCAACAATTAACAATTTCTCAATGTTCACACCCAACCATACCTCACAAGAATCATCAAGTAAATAACACACAGTAAAACAATTGCAATACACACACAGTAATAACACATTTTACCGACACATGGTCGGAAGGCGGGCGCACCTTATCACGGAACATGAGCACATTTTACCGACACATAGTCGGAAGGCCGGCGCACCTTATCACAGAACCTGAGCACATTTTACCGACACCTAGTCGGAAGGCAGGCGCACCTCATCACAGAACCTGAGCACATTTTACTGACACCTAGTCGGAAGGCAGGCGCACCTCATCACGGAACCTGAGCACATTTTACCGACACCTAGTCGGAAGGAAGGCGCACCTCATCACGGAACCTGAGCACATTTTACCGACGCCTAGTCGGAAGGCAGGCGCACCTCATCACGGAAACTGAGCACATTTTACCGACACCTAGTCGGAAGCAGGCGCACCTCATCACAGAAACTGAGCATATTTTACCGACACCTAGTCGGAAGGCAAGCGCACCTCATCACAGAAACTGAGCACATTTTACCGACACCTAGTCGGAAGGCAGGCGCACCTCATCACAACACACACTATTGGTCAGGATATCACACCGGAACACCATCCTTGGCCTAGATATCCCACCGGGGTTCACACATACAACATATCATACCAATATATCATACAGAAAATATCATACCGACACATCATACCGAACATATCATATCAACATATCTTACCGAACACTCCACATCGGTCTATTATTCACCCGATCATATCACAAGGCAATAGTTCACAAATTCTCATAGCATATCACGACCATTAATTAACAACCGAATGTACCACAGACCAAACATTGCTAACTACTAATCACAACAGACGCAATCATCACACAATCCTACGGCATGACATGACCCACATGCAATTCTATAGCACAACAAGTCTCACACCTACGGGCACGACCTGGCCCGCAAGTGGTACCATATTATAAACGACTACCCTAGTTATTCACATCCTACATGTGATTCTACAACATTCTGGTTACTTAAATCCTATATGCAATTCTAGTAACTTTCCGCATTTAAACCGGTATTCGCTACTTTTCCCTACCTTATCCGCAATCCAACACGAACAACCACGAGTCGCCTAGTAGCCTCCTACGCCGCGATCGGGAACAACGTCTAAGATCACAAAGTAATACAAGATTTAATAATAATTCAAGGGTGACTTAAAGAGATAACTCCCAACTAATTCCACAATACGTTCGGTTCTAGATGACCTTCCTAATTACTCAGCCTTGTCAAAATGGGCCCGGAATGGCCCATTTCGCCCGGCTTGGTTAATCTGTCCGGGATCGGGAAAACGTCCCTTCGGGACCAGGCCGGAACAAGGCATGTTCCATGCCCCTCAAAGGGCCGGTCCGAGACCCATTCCGTGTCGCTCAGAGGGCCGGTCAGAGGCCCTTTCCGTGCCTCTCAGAGGGCCTCTTTCTTCTTCTTCCCTCAACTTCGTCCCCACGAATCCAAACCTCCAAAACTCCATTGTTCACCTCCAAAACCTCCAAATTCAGTCCAAAAAACCCCAAAACTTCAAACCCAAAGTTGGGTTTCATCCAATTAACATAATCTAATTAATTTCCATCACAAACTTCCACTTTTCCACCATAAATCATTCATTTAATCAAGGAAGAGCTTAAATCTCTTACTACCCAAGCTAGTTCATGAATTTCTACCAAACCCACAACTAAGAATTCATCAAAAGAGGTTTTATTGAGTGCTAACCTTAGGAATGAAGAGCGGATGGGAAATATGGAGGTTTGGAGAAGATTTGTGGTGAAAATCAAGCAAAAGGCCTTCCTTTTCTTCCATTTCTTCTTCTTCAAGAAATGTAGCTCCACACACTCTCTCTAGGGAATTTCGGCCAAGGGTGTAAATGGGCTGAAGTTTGGCTCACATGTGGCCTTTAACCTAAATTAGAATTGTCCATTTTGCCCCTTAGCCTCTTGTCCTTTAATGCCCAAAAATGGGGCTCAATTGGGTCTTTCCTTACCCCTTCCTTCTCCTCTAAGACTCATGAACATGTGTCCATGTGGGGTCCACCTCCACTCACAATTATCTCAGCCCACATAAATTAATCTGAACTAAATCCCTAATTCGACCCCGTTTGACCCGAGTTTGACTTTTTCGCAAAAGTGCTCAATCGAAAGGAAATGACCCAACTAAGCTAACCGTAACGACGATTAAACCTTTTGGGTTCCGGAAAAGTCCCGAATGACTCCCGGAGTCATCGGTTGACTTTTCCGGCGGAAAGTCAACTTTTCCCAAATTTCACCGGTTCGACCGGTGTTGACCGGGGGCGGTTCTTACAATCTACCCCCCTTAAAGAAATTTCGTCCGCGAAATTTAAAAAGAACGTACCTGAAGGATCGAATAGGTTTGGGTACTTCGCGCGAACCTCATCCTTGCGCTCCCAAGTCGATTCTACGCGGTCCTCAACCGTTCACGATCCGCGCGACCCCACAATCGTCTCTCGAACGACCCAGGATCAACAAGAGTCAACTCTTAACCCTCACCTGTGCCATGCATGGGCAATTGACCCGACCTACCATACAACGCTTCGTACGGTGCCATCTTGTTACTGGCTTGGAAGCTTTGTGGTAGTCGCACTTGGCTAATTGTTTCCGGACTCCATCGTGAGGTGCTCTCTCTTCCACTGTGCAAGCATAGTGGTTGTACTAGTCCCCGCGGGACGCTGACGTTCAGTCTTCACTTGTTGACGAATGATACGCCTCGATATAAACTCTGCACCCGCTCTCCGCATCCCACTCTACCAGGAATGTCACCTGATGTCACGGTATCTCTCAATGATACCCGTCTGAACCGTAAGTCGCGAATGATATGACTCTCGCAACACGTCGTCTCTATCGCTACGCAGCACGAACAACCCTCCTCGATCCATTCCATGCTCACGGCCTTCGGCGTCGCCACTGCTGCCAATTTTCTTCTAAAACTTTACTGTAACGGCATTGGGTATTAGTTATTCACCGTGACCCGGTCTAGTTTCCAGTCTATACACATCCTCAGCGCTCCACTCTTCTTCTTCACGAAGAGTGCTGGCGCTCCCCACGGTGATGTGCTCAGACGGATAAACCCCTTCTCCCGGAGTTCCTCGAGCTGACGTTTCAACTCGGTCAACTCTGCTGGCGCGAACCTGTACGGTGCCGTAGATATCAGTGCCTTCCCTGGCATCAGGTCAATCCCGAACTCAACCTCGCAAACTGGCGGCAACCCAGTCAACTCCTCGGGGGAAGACCTCGGGGAATTCACACTACTCGTGGAAGCTCTCGGCTCGGCATGGTCGGCCTCCCTCCCCGACGGACAGTGCTGAAAGGAGAACTCCGCTCCTACTGCCCTGTACACACGTGATGATCGTGTTGCCCGTTACCACCGTCACCTGTCGCCGATAGCAGTCGATCAACGCTCGGTACCTCACAAGCCAATCCATCCCCAGGATCACATCAAACGCCGTCATATCCAACCCAAGAAAATCACCAAGAAAAGGATGGTCAACTACTCTAATCTCACACGTACGGCACACACTCGTCTAACCACATCACCCGTAACCGGGCTATCGAGACACAAAGGTCGCCTCAAAGGCTCTACTCTTAGGCCTAACTTCTCGGCAAGGGTAGAAAAAAACGGAAGAGTGCGACGCATGTGGGTTATGGGCCCACCACGCTTCCGCTGCGCCACTCTGATCTCATCGCCACTCGGTCACCTCCCCTGACCGGTCTGACTACTTACTGGTACTGTTGCGGCCGTCTCCCGCTCGGGCACTCGTCTCCGATGTCCCGGCTGCCGACAGTGTAAACACACTGGCCCCCGTTCTAACGCGACGAGCCCTACCAATGCTACTCATCCTGTTTGTCTCAAACCGTCGGACAGAGCTTGTGGCCGGGAGAACCCACGATGATGGTGGTGGTAGAGGCAAAAAAAGAGAAAGAGAGGGAGAAAGATGAAGGCCGGTTAGGATTTTCTTTGATTTCCTCTTACGTCGGGCCTTTAAAGGAGGCGAGACGTCAGAGGTGTGACAACTTTTGACTTATCAACAACTTTCACTCTTTGTCTTATTTTGCGAGACAAATGCCACTTACAATGTACATGTTGTGCCTTCGGGTAGACGATTGCCACACCTTTGATGATACTCTGACATCTATCCGAAATGATAACCAAATCACTCTGATCTAGTATAAACTCTTTCAACTTCTCAAAGAATCAGCACCAAGAAGCATTATTCTCTGAGTCTACCACAACCCAAACAATAAGATATTGTTGATGGTTTCCATCTTGTGCTATTGCAATTAGCAGTATGCCTTTGTAAATCGTTTTCAACCAAGTACCATATACTGCAACAACCTTTCTCATAGCGACTCTAAATCCTTCAATGCATGGATGATATGCTATAAAAATATATTTGAATCTGGATTCTGAATCCACCTACAAGTGAGTGACCGTGTCTGGATTTTTCTTTTTAACCATATACAAATAAGACCTAAGAAGTGTATAACTTAAAGAAGGCGAACCTTTGTATTTTTCGTCCTTAATTCTTCGCGCCCTCCAAGAATTCCAGTAGGTCATGTCAATATTGTGTTTCCTATCTATGTGGGTGAGAATTGTTCTTGGCTTCATTGTATGAAATCGATCGCCAAAACTTACAATCAAAATATCAACAACCGCCCTAGCACTTGCTTGACGTTGTTCTACTCTTCATTCTTCTACGAGCAATGTTGAGCTCTACAATATGTTCTTATCATGAATTCATCACCCTCCTTCTTCTTTACTACACGTACTGCCCATCTACATTTCTGCTCAACACATTTCATAGAATACAATGTCTTGTTGGATTATAAAGTTTTGATCTTAAAGCAACCCTTCGATGCTATCTTCCTGATCGCGACCTACGCCTCTACTTTTTCGAAAAACATCGCCAACTTTCATACCAAATTCATCTGTGAAATCAATATTAATGCTTCTTTATCAACATAGTCTGACGGAATCACTTAGTTTAGAGTACAAGTATGACAATCCACATCAACAACAACGTCCGGAACCACTACGTTCATAGTAGCAGTCTCATAATCCACATCAACTTACATTTCATTTTTAGTTTCAACATTCTCATAACGAACCTTTTCTCGAGTAGGTGATGATGATGATTCCCATACATGTGCAATAGGATCATCTCGAAGAGGAACATTTTACTTCCCTACAACACTCAAAATATCAAAGTCAAAGTAGTCTTCATGTCCAACCCTTTCACCTACAATCGCTACATCATCTACCACAGTTGTATCTTTCTTCACTAGCTCTACACGTAAATAGTTTCTACAACCTGGGCCGGGACCACCGTGTTCCAGAATAAATGCCTCAACAACTTCACCATCTTCTATCTTTGTTGGACGGAGTACGTCATCAACAATACAATGCATGAAAGGTATGTAACTTAGATTCAATCATGCATCCTCTTCATCCACTCCTATTTTTTCATACAATTTCTCCTTCAAATTTTTCAAAGTTATACTGGAATCGTCAACAACAAAAACATATATTCCTTATTTGGATTTAGAATTCATTTATATTTCCCGTGCTCTTCCTTATATTCCCCACCATATACAACATGAATTACCACTCGAACCATCCTTGAAAAATTAAACCAAACAAAAAACACAATCTCGATCACGACTATGATTTCTTTTCTGTCATTCTCGATCATCTACAACTATCGATCTCATACTCATATTTTACTTCTCGGTCAAATGATGTTTTCGACTACCATTTAGGAGATCAAGAATGTGAGGTCATTCCCAGATAAAGTCGATCATTTATTCGATCTCAAAAAAACTAATCTCGATCACAACTATTATCCCCTCTCTATCTTTCACGATCATCCCCAGCGACCAGACGGTCGATCCCAATCTAATACTTTTACTTCTGGATCAAATTATCCTCCTTGACTATCATTTAGGCTATCGATAATGTGAGTTCATTGCCAGATAAGTCGATCGAGGGTTAACTCTCTCGATCGACAATTTTCTACATAACCTAAAATCATTTGGGCTTTTGTAGAAAACCGCACCGAGATGCAATGCAAGAAACAAGAATACGAAGTATATTTAGAAGACACATGCTTAAAACATCTACTACTGTAAGGGAAATTTTCTATTCCATCCAATAAAAGGTCTACGGATTTGATTAATACATCTAAATCTAGGTCGGGATCTACAGAGAAAAATAAGCTTACATGGGAAACAAAAATGAGCTCAGTAGGGCAGCAACAACGATCAAACGACGACAGAGCAGCAACTTCATTCGTGGATGGTACAATAGCTGTCACGCCCCAATTTCAGTAAACCGAACTAGGGACGCGAACGTTTAAAATAAGAAAACACTTTGAAACCATTTCCATTAAAACACTTTACAATACCAGTTTAGTTCAACAAAATGATAATTACAACTCAAAATAAAACGTCCCACAAACGGACAAAAGCGAGGTATCCGTCGCTAGACTAAAAAAAAGTAACCTGGACTCCCGCCCCTAGCTCTTCAAGCTTCGGAAGCTCACCAAGTCCGACCTGCGACAAGTACCTGTAGGAAAAGCAGCTAGGGGTGAGCGTTCGCTCACCACCACGGATAACAGACTGACTACGGCATAATTAGCAGACAATGCCGGTAACACCAATGATAAAGTCTACACCGGGGGACACTGTCCCCAACCCAAGGACTCTGACTGATCATACACCCACTGTTACCTTCCTTGACCAACTCAACACTTGGACACGTAAAGAAGACCCGACACAATGATCACGACCTCTCCCAAGGACTCGAAAGAAACGACGCAACACCAAACAAGATCACAAAGGATCGCACACCAAACAAGATCACAAAGGATCGCAAACCAGCTGCTCAGTAACCTCCCTCACGCCCTTTACCGATCTCATCAGGTCAGGCGGTCGACCTGTCGCATTTCCTCGACACAAAGTCGGATCAGACTGTCAACCTATCACACTCACAATCCCGAACCACACACGCGCGGCCAGGACCCCTTTACTGCGGGCGGGCCCCCTACCCCTTTTGAACATGCAGACGCGTGTGATCGAGGACCGCCGTTTAATGAAGCGGGCCCACAACCTCAGGTAACCACAATCACAATCACAAACACAGTTCAACAAACAGCAACAACACAAGTCCAGCACTCCACAGGCACTCATGGCCACCTAAGACACCAACCCTAAAACACGGACTCAACAGCCCCACAGGCACTCACGGCCTCCCAAGTTACACCAACAGTGAGTCACGGGCTCAACAACCCCACCGGCACTCACGGCCTCCCAAGACGCACCAACAGTGACTCACGGGCTCAACGACCCCACGGGCACTCACGGCCACCCACAACACCAAAAAGACAACACGGGCTCTCATGGCCACCCAAGACTCAGCAATAGTCACACGGGCTCTCAAGGCCACCCAAAACTCAACAATAAACAACACGGCTCTCAAGGCCACCCAAACTCGACAACAATTAACACGGGATCTCAAGGCCACCCAAACTCAACAACAATTAACACACAATAACCTCCGGCATAATCGATGCCTCCAACAGTCCTAAGATTGCTAGTTTCACAAACAACCTCCGGGCATGGTCATATGCCTCCAGTGAATCAATTATCGCTAAGTTCTCTGCTCCTACGACACTACTAAGTGTCACATGCATTTCCAGTAATCGCTACGTTCCCGTATCATACAATTCTAATATTCGCTAACCTACTCAATCGACGACACCCCTGTGTCACATGCATTTCTACTGTTAACTTTCCCTAGTCAGGGCCGAGATCCGTCTACTTTTCCCTACCTCAACTGAAGAGCAACCGCTATGTCTCCTAGCTGCTGACGTCCTGGCTCGCTACCTCCGGTCTTCTCTTCGATCGAAGCCGGACTCTAAATTTAACACGAAGCCACAAATCAATAACGGTTCCACCGTTAAACTAAAGGTTACGATTAGTCTAGTTTAGAACCGACAGTTGTCCCTTACACTCGAGCGGGATAAAAGCGGGGTCACGGCGAATCGGGTTTGAGTACCCGAGCACCGAAACCGCTGCATGCGAGGCACGGTCCCAATGCACGAATCCCAAGGTCCGATTCAACGGTCCGCTTTTGTTCCCTTTTAAACCCAATTAGCAGTCCATTTTAACCAGAGTTCCAGATTCGTTCCCAATTCCGGTTAATAACCCTTTTTTTCAAAACGGAACGGTTTTTGTTTCGAATCAAATTCCCTTTTATTTCAAATTTGTTTCTGTTCCGATCTTTTGAGCCCAAAATGAATTAGGTTCGGTTTTTGAACAACCGTCCCTAAATCCCGTTTACAACTTAGATTCTCAAACTCCTCGATTTAAAATCGTTTTTAAAACCGAATTGATTTTAATTCCTTTTTATTTTAAATAAACTGATTTTTCGATTCAAAAACAAATTCTTTTCCTTTTTGTTTACTCAACTGATTTTGGTCAAACTTAAAACAGATCTGCCCAGAAAAACCGAGGTCCAACCAGTTCGTTTCAGATCCAAAGCGTGACGGGAAAGAGAAGACAAGGGTTTCGGTTAGAAGTCCGACCGACCTACGGCGAGGCGTCGCCGACCGGGGTCTTACCGAAAAAGGGACGTTCGCCTCAGATCTGAAGCACGGTGACGTAGGGGCTTGAGAACGAGGGTCGGCGGCGGCTGAACTGAACGAAGAAGAGAGAGACGGTGGCTGGACGAGGGCGTGGCTGCGGAGACGAGCGGAGAAGAGCTCGGAACGGTGGCGGCCGGAGCGGTTGGACGGAGAAGAAGGAGCGGACGATGAGGGAGAGGAGATCGTGGTGGTCGGCAGTGGCTGGCGTGGTCTGAGACGAGGAGGAGATGGGGAGAGGGTCGGAGAGGACGAGCTCGGGCTCGGGACTGGGTGAGGACAGAGAGAGACGGCCGGTGGAGGGGATCGATGGTGGTCGGATCCGGTGAGGGAGGTGAACGAAGAAGAAGGCGTGGAGGAGATGGGGAGGGGGTCGGAGAGGACGAGCTCGGGCTCGGGACTGGGTGAGGACAGAGAGAGACGGCCGGTGGAGGGGATCGATGGTGGTCGGATCCGGTGAGGGAGGTGAACGAAGAAGAAGGCGTGGAGGAGGAGATGAGGGTGAGGTCGGTTCGAGGGAGGGGCGTGGCTGCGTGGATCGAAGAAGAGAGGGAGAGGGTTCTGAGGGTTTGGCTGCTTGAGAAGTGACGAAGAGGGAGCGTGAGAATGAGCTGCAAACCCTAATGTAGGCTTATAAAGCCTGGGCTTGGACCGGGTCAGCACTTGGGCCGGGTATGTTGGTCGGGTCCGGTCCGACTCGGTCCGACCCAACATAAATATATTTTTTTTTCTTTTCCGAAGCGGTCTTCACAATAGCGCCACCGGTGGTGGTTCGTGGTTGGCGCAAAACCACGGGAGAGAGAGCAGCAAGTATGGCAAGGAATGAGCTAACCTGGGACTCGGCCAACCAAAAAAAATAATGGAGAAGTCAAAGGGTATTTCAGGTATATTAAAAGTTTTATTTTGGTTAAATTATGTTGACATACCCCAAAGTTATTTAGTAACGAAAACATACCCTGAACTAACACTTTGTAACAACATCCCTCCTTTCATCCATTTTTGGGGTTAGATTTATGTTTGGAGAGATTTGGGGTTGGATTTAGGGTTAAAGTTGGTTTTAGGATTGTAACACTAAGGATAGTTTCAGAATTTAAAAAAAAATGAACAATAAATTGACGGAAAAATGGATGAAATGAGAGATGTTTTTTTATAACACAAAGTATGCCAACGTAATTTAACCTTTTATTTTTCGTAAAGATTAGTTTGTAACGAAACAATATGTTAAAATCAAGGGTTAAATACATTTTGGTACCTTTATGTTCGATCCACGAACGTTTTGGTACCCTTATGATTTTTTATTCCAATTTGGTACCCTTATGTTCGGTCCACGGACGATTTGAGCCATTCCACTAGAAAACTAACGGAATATTCCAAATAAGTTGGTCATGTGACCCCATGTGCAATTAAGTGGAATGTGAAATTACGATTTTTCCCTTCTTAGTTTCAACCTTAATAATTTTAAATGGGAAATTACCATTATACCCTTCTTCAATAAAAAATAAATTAATCAAATAAAATAAATTAAAATATTTATTTATTTAAGAAATAAAATAATTATTCATTTAATAAATAAAATAATTATTTATTTAAATTAACAAAATAATTAATTCTGAAAAAACTTAAAATTATTAACCTATTCTAATCAATTAACCTAATCTAATCTAAAATATTAACCTAATTTTTACGAATCCACATACTATTATCTACATCTCATTCACACATATGAAACCAAAGGTCCACAACCTCTCATATTCTTTTTGTTCTCTAGGACGGTTGGGCACGGCCGAACGTCGCAGGTATGAATCGACGACACCGGAGGTTCGCTGGACCACGAAGACGACCAGTTATGCCTCCCTCCCACGGCGAGACAACGACCGGTCGATTTCCCGGTCCACTACGGATAATACAGCTCGCCGCGCCGGAGAAGACCACGACGAGTCCTAGTCGGAAACGGGTTTCGATTTCCATGAATTTTCCGAACCCTCTTCTCTTCCTCTAAAAATATCGTCTCTCTGCTTCAAACCACTTCGAAAATGGGCTTCACATACCGTGGAGGAGAAAACCTAGGTTCCGACGAGGCTGAGCTTGATTTAAATCTAGGTTTTTATTTTTTCTCCCTTATGGTTCGAATCTGGTTTGAATGTGTTTTTTTTTTCATCTCTATGAATCTGGTTTTTTTCCTTTATGGTTCGAATCTGGTTTCCATACCGTGAATGATCCATTTGAATTTGGTTTGAATGTTCTTTTTTTGTTGTTGAATATGGTTTCGATGAAGTGACTAAGTGGGGATGATTTTTTTATGGTTGAATATGGTCGGATGTTTTTATTTGTTTGGTTGAATCAGATCTTGATTTTTTCCTTCCAAAACCGTGTTGAACCTGAACCTAAAACAAAATCGAGTTGAATTTGAAACAAAATTAAAAATTAAAATAAATAATTAAAGAAAAAGAAAATTAAATAGAAAGTTATTGAAAATAAAATTAAATAAATAAGACTTAATAAATAAATAAATGATATTATTAGTAATTATTTAAAATGTTAATGAAAGTAAGTAACGAAGAAGTAATGAGAAGAAATCTAATACAAACCACGTCTTAACCTAAGTACCGTGAGAACCAATTTAAGCCATCTATTTTAAGAATGGATGGATGAAATACAATTGAGTTGTTGACGGCAAAAAAACGACACTTTTTAGTAAGTGGGAAGAACTTTTTAGTAAAACTATCATATTTTTTTTTTTTTACAAATTCACTAATTTAATTTTTCACGCTTCGTTTGAACACCGGTTGGCTTCAAACTTGCGTCATTAGTTTTGTTTTTTCAAGGGATTTCTATCAAGATTACTCATGAATATATTTTGAAGCACACTTTTTTTTTACTTCGGGGATGATTTAAAAAAAAATTATACATGAGTGATTTTTATCAACACTTTGTTCTGGTTTTTTCAACACTTTACATTGGTTTTATCACCACATTTCCAAAACTGATCATGATTTTGTCACATCATCACATGCGTTTTATAAACACTAGTTTTATCAACATCAAACACTAGGTTTATCATTTAATTACGTGTGTTTTATCACCCCAATCATATGTTTTTTTTGAAGCACGAAAAAAATAATTATTTTGGGGCTGATTTAAAAAAGAATTATATCTGGGTAATTTTTATCAACACTTTACATTGGTTTTATCAACAATTTACACTGGTTTTATCAACACTGAACACTATTTTTACCACCTCATTTTCCAAAACCGAACATGATTTTTCTCACCTCATCACGTGTTTTTATGAACACTAGTTTTATCAACACTAAACACAATGTTTATCATTAAATTACATGTGTTTTTATCACCCCATCACATGTTTTTTTATCAACGCTAAACTCTAGTTTATCACACTTATTATTAAAATTGAACATGGTATTTATCACCTCATTAGTTGTTTTTTATCACCTCGGTACATGTTTTTATCAACATTTAGCACTAGTTTGATACCTCCGATATAAAACATTTATTAGTGAAGATTTATCAACACTCAACATTATTTTTATCACCCGATATACCTTTTTATTTTCGTGCTTCAAAATATATTCATTATTGATCTTGATTTAAAGCCCTTGAAAAAATAAAAATATTGGCGCAAGTTTGAAGCTAATCAGAGTTTAAACGAATCGGAAAATAATAAATTAGTGAAAAAAATACACTTGTTGTAAGAACCACCCCCGGTCGAACCGGTGAATTCTGGCGAGAGTTGACTTTTTGTCGGAAAAGTCAACCGACGACTCTAGGAGTCATTTGGGACCTTTCCGAGGCTCAAAAAGCTTAGCTGTCATTATGGCTAGCTTAATTGGGCCGTTTCCTTTCAAATGACTGTTTTTACGAAAAAGTCAAACTCGGGTCAAACTTCCCTTAATTAAGGACTAAAACTAATTAATTTCCTTGAGCTGGTTTTAATTGGGTTAGAAGTGGTCCCCACATGGACATGTGTCCATAGTGGCTTGGGTGAGAAGAAACAAGGTATAAAAGACCCTTATACCCTTAAAAATCTTCGGGATGAAAGGCAAAGAGGCATGGAGGCATTTTAGACAATTCAAGGGTATGTTATAGCCCTCAATTGGGACACATTTCAGCCATAATTTAGTGCTGGCCGAATTTGGTAGAGAGAGAGAGCAAAGGAAGAGCTCCCATGGAAGCTTGAAGAAGAAGCAAGAGAAAAAGTGGAAGCTTTAGCTCATTTCTACCCCAAAACTTCTCAAAATCATCATTTTCTTCATCCCCTTTCCATTCCAAAGGTAAATCTCTAATCCTTTTTCGTTTTAGTTGATTTTAGTTCATGGGTATTGAGGAAGAAGACTTGAACTTGGTTGGGTTTTGAGGTTTTGGTGTTAGATGATGATTTATGGAGAGAAAAGGGTGTTAGATGATGGATTTTAATTGGATTGTTGTGGTTTTGATGAAGACTCATCATGGGTTTCGAAGTAGAGACATTTTTGGGTCTGTTTTGGAGTTTTGGGAGGTCATCAATGGAGGTTTTGGAGTTTATTTTCGTGAAATCGGAGCTGGAGGAAGAAGAAGGACGAAACTGTCCAGACCCGTCACGGATCCGTAACGGGGACCGTGACGGAGGACGTCACCGCTCCGTGGAGGAGATCGTGACGGCGCCAGTCACGACTCCGTGAGGAGAACCGTGACGGTGCAGACCACGGGTCCGTGACTTGAATCGTGGCACACCAGAGTTGGGCCTTTTGGGCCCATTTTATCAGATTTCGAGTAATTGGGACGGTATTCTATAACTGAACTCTTTTGGGGTAAATTGGGAATGTTTTCCTCTTTAGACCAATTGTGAATTACTCTTGATTCTAGTATTTAATTGTGATCCTAGACTTTGGACCCGAGCTTGGCGGAGGAGGAGACTTTTGGACCTCGTGAAGTGACTAAGCGTTCGAAAAGCGATCAAGGTAGGGAAAGTAGCGAATACCGGTTTAATTGCGGAAAGTTACTAGTATGCATATAGGTTGCGATTACTTGAGTTAATTGTTAGAATTGCATATTAGGATGTGAGGAACGAGTGAAATGAGGGATAGCTTACGAGCCATGTCGAGCCGTAAGTTTGGGAATTGTCGTGCTGTAGAAATGCATGCGGGCCATGTCGAGCCCTTAGGTTGTGTGTTGATTGTGATGCCATGACCTATGATTGTGATGATTGATGTATGGTTCATCCGTTGTTAGATTGGGAATCATGTTATGATATGCTCGGTGTAGCGTGTTGTTATGCTTTGGGCAAGTGTGTCATGCTTTATATGACGTGAACCAATTGTTGGGTCTCTAGGTAGGGTTGGAGATGAACCAACTCGCAGCGGAAAATCAATAAAAACCAAGAGACGATTAAAACCATGAAACAACTAACAAAGAATGGATTCACAAGAGAAAAATTCAGCACTATCTCTTACCAAAACAAGAACACCGGTTAACGAATGATTGGCTTGAGTCTCCAAGACGCCTACGTATCCACATGGGAATCAAAGCCACGTAGTTCTTCTCTTTGAGGACTCAAGAACACAAACATGGAGGTGGAAACTAGCCAAACCCGAAATGGCCATGGAAGAGGGAGAGAAAAATGTGTTTCCTATTCTTGTCTTGTGTTTGTTATGTTGAAAAAGGATGACTTAAACATAACAAAACCCATACTTGTCCAACTAAAGGCATGGGACAAGTATGGTGTCAAGTAAGGTGTAAATAGGACAAGTATGGCAAGACAAGATTGAGTTAGGTGGTGAATCACCAACACCTTAATCTTTGTCTTGCTTACTTAGTACTAATTAATCAAGACTTGATTAATTAGTTCCATGGGCCTTGGTTGCATGGGCCTTTCATGGGCCTCTTGGAACATGGCCCGTGGCCATTTCTAACGAGGTCCCGTGATTCGCTCATCGCCTCCAAGCCTTCCATACCGGAAATGTCCAACATTATCCGACGCGATCAATCCCAAGACTCCAAGCCTTGTCTCGATCCGTAAAGTCCTATTCACGTACGAGCACATGACCCAAAACCCAGTTTTGGTCATGTCCCGAGACAACCCCCTTTTGGCCATTCTCCATAAATGTGTCAATGAGTTTCATCCTCCGGTGTGACCCTTAGGTTTATGCATGTCAATAGATCAACGTAAAATCCCATTTTACTTGATCCTATTTAAGTGGCAACTAACGAGACTTTAGTATTGCCTGACACTACATAACGAATCGACCCTGTCGATTCTAACCTTTCCGTCGTCCCTGTCATTATCCTTTTATCTCCGATATCCTGATTGAGATAAGGCATAGAGCCGTCATCCTTATTATTCTCAATCACCGTTCCTTGATATGTGAGATGACTGAAGATATGATACCCAGTATCATGTGCATGGCCATGCTATTCTTCCAGTCACTCTCGATCAAGTGGCCGAGAACCGATATCTTTCGCATACCTTAGTATGAGGGATAAATCCCTTAGCCGTCTTTCGTGTCACTCATGTAGCCCGTCCCCAAGCCAATCCTGGCCGTTATGGAAGCCCTGTTACGGACAACGTTAGGCTCAGGTCTAACTCAGTTGTTGACTACATAGCGATCACAAAGACTCCTTGGTCTAAGGATACATGACAAGCTACAACACTGAATATGTTCATGACTTAATCTATGGCACATATTCAGGGCGGGTCGTCCAATATCATGTCCCACATGATATCTATGATCAGACTCCGGAATCCCATTCCAATGACTAACAGAACGTAAGCCATAAAGAGCCATCTTTCATACTAGTCGCTTCTAGTGGAGCTTTGTTGACTAGGGACCCATCGAGTGTGATCTATCTCGATCTATGGTTCTATTCGCATGGTGGGCATAGATCAGAGCACACATCGATATATTACTCCAACACATAAGTAATATAAAGCCGCTTTAATTTTATTGCTAACGATGATATATACATTTGGACATTTAGGATTGAACTACGGGCACTAAGACTAACACCAATGGTTGTGATATGATCGGGTGATTGATAGACTGATGTGATGTGTTGTGGTAAGTTGACACGATTGGTATACCGTGGTTGAACTATGCCATTGTGATGCGTGAGACTTTCTTGATGCATGTTCCAAGAGGAGTTGTATTCCGGTATGGTACCTACACCGAGGGGGTACGCCGGTGTAGGGTAGTACCTAGGCCGACAGTGTGGTCCCACGTATGTGCGGTCCCCCGGAGTGTGGTTCCGGTACGATACCTACATCGAGGGGGTATGCCGGTGTAGAGTATCTAGGCCGACGGTCATGTGATCAGTATTGTGATTGTGCCCCGACGGATTCCCGGGAAGACATCTAGGCCGATGTTGAGTGTTCCGGTACGATATGATAGAGTCGGGCTGTGTGCAGTCAGCGGAGTTCGGGGGCTGCGATACGGGACGTGTGACTATTTTACTGTTTATTGTATACTTGATGATCAGTTAAGTGATGTGAGTACAGGATGATAGTGGTCATGTAAGTGTGCTTGTGGTTATGTGCTCTCCGTGGGTGTCATTAGTGTTGTGCTTTGCTAGTATGCCCTAATTGGACGGTTACTCGTGATGACGATCGGACACTCATCACCTTAACTATTTTTCCTACTAAGCGAAAGCTCACCCCCTTTATTTAATTGTTTTACAGGTTTTGAGCGGGATGTGGTCTAGCGGGATTCTCGGAGCTAGGGAGCTAGCGAGGGTCTTAGGCTAGTCTGGTCTAGAGACGTACCCTCTTTTTGAACTGAACGTTTATTGTTGGTTTTAAGAGCTGTTGACTCATTGTATCAGATTTATTACTTCCGAACTATTATTTCAGAGTTTATTTCTTTTAAATCGCTTTATTTATTTATTATTTTAGTTCACCTCTCGAGTCCGGTCAAAACCGGATTTGGGGCGTGACACTTGTCCACATGGCACCATTCTATTACAATTATGTTCTTGATTGTGTGAGAAAGGATGAAAGTCGCGTGAATTTAGGTAGAATTGGGCTGACGATGTAACATCATGGTGAATGTTGGATTTTAGGTGTGTGTGGCTAGGATTGGTTCTCACGGTTCTTAGGTTAAGAGTGTTTTGTAGCCGATTTCACCTCAAGAAGTAAATATATATATATAAAAAAAAATATATATATATATATATATATATATATATATATATATATATTTAGTATTTATAAAAATATAAAATTTTAAAATAAATGAAAAATAAATAAATATATAAACCTTTTAACTAGAGGGTAAAGTAGTTTTTCCATATTAAAGTCAAAAGTCAACGAAATTGGTACAAGGGTAAAATGGACATTTCACATTGCTATGTTAGTTTTTCTAACCTCAATGGCTCAAAACGCCCGTGAACTGATCATAAGGGTATCAAATTGGAATAAAAAATCATAAAGATACCAATATGTTTGTGGACCGAACATAAAGTTACCCAAAAATATTTTACCCTAAAATTAATTTGTAAAAGAAATTACTTTTTAAGATCATTTTGCTAATAAATTGTCACGGCCCAAATCCGGTATTGACCGGACTCGAGACGTGAACCGGGATTTGTAGAGGAAACAATTTAAAAACACAAAATTAAGTTCAAAGATGTAGATAAATAGAGTAATAATCAAAGTCTGAAAAAAAACGAAACCCTGAGTCCTACGCTCAGTCATATACAATAGTCGAAACTAACGGTACGTCTCTAAGAAACACAAAGTAAACCCGGGCCTCCGCTAGCTCCCAAGCTCTATGTAACCCTTTAAACCAAATCAAAGCTATCACCTGTAGAAAACAAGGTAAGGGGTGAGCTTGACGCTCAGTAGGGAAAAACCACGAGATCCACTTAAATACAGATTTACAAAGAAAGATTTTCCAAAATTTAAAGCTTAATAAAAGGGTTGATAAATCGATGCGACACTTAAACCATTTTAAAGACGATAACCATTTTACTCGATCAATCACCGACCATAAACTCCAGCTTGGCTCAACACTAACTATTATAACGAAGCACACACCGAAGGAACAACAAGGAAACACACGCATTGCCACAAACACAACAACACTCACTCAATTCCAAGGCATTCTCAAACACAAGCAATTCACACACTTGCACGGTTTCGGGAGCAACCCGCTCGGCCCGGTGAAGCCACACACAACTTTCCCCAACACACAGTCGGGAGAGGCGGTCGACCTCATCGCGGAGCATACTCTTCGCGGAACACATCGCGGACACAGCGTTTTACCGACACACGGAAGGCAGGGAAACCGCCTCTTCGCGGAACACATCGCGGACAAAGCGTTTTACCGAGTGCTAGTCGGAAGGTAGGGAAACCACCTCTTCGCGGGACACATCGTTTTACCGACTCTAGGTGGGAAGGTATGGAAACCACCTTTCTCATATAACCAAAGCACACACAAGCCTCACACTTTACCGATCGCGCGCCGGAAGGTACGACACACCTCTCAAGCACAACTCATCCAAGTATCATCAGAACAATCACGATCACACTCACAATCAGGATCACATTCTCCACATACTTACACAACCTTACGCACTTACCATCACTTACCAACACCACACTCAACGTGGTAATCCCACCGGTTTAACCGGTATCTGTTTCCCCAACACCCACATTTCAACATGTCAAATAAACAGGGAAAAACCACTCAAGTCACTAATATGCATCACTAGTTCAACTCTACTCGTTTTCATGTTTGTTATTTATTAACCGTTCAAGCAACACATAGCACACAAGAAGATACACTCAGCAAACAACCCTACAGGCACGACATGACCTGATTCTACCAGCACGGCAAATCCCAAGACTATAATCGTAAATGTTCACAGTTTATACGTCTACGCCAGTTATTCACCTCCTACATGCATATTAGTTCTTTATCCGGTTATCAAGTTCTCTATATGCATCCTAGTGCGTCCGTAATAAAGTGAGTTTCCGAGGTATTCCCTACCTCTCAGTCTCTATCTGGATCGCCTAGCTGCCGACGTCCGGGCCTACTCCGGTCTTCTCCACGCTCGGGGTAAAAGCCTGGTTTTAACACAAAGGGACGGTAGTCAGTCCCTGGTCCAGTCCGTAACAGTCCTCTGATTTCATCAATTAAGTCCTTTAATTTAACTGTTAAGTCCTTGAATTTATCTGATTTAAGTCCAATTACTTAATTAATTAATTAATTTAAAACTGTCCGACTCGGCCCGACCCGAGTCTAACCCGAACCCGGCCCGAATCCGGAACTGACCCGGATCCGAGTCCAGACCCGAACCGGCCCAAGCCGGATCCAGACCCGACCCGGACCCAGACCCGGACCCAAGTCCAGGCCCGACCAGACCCGAGTCCAACACGCACTTGGATTGGGCTCTAGTCTGCCCCGGGCCTGGCCCAAGGCCTAATTGGTCTGGAGGCCCAAGCCGTGTCTGCTCTGGCCCAAGTCCAGGGCCCGTTTGCTCGAAGCTTGGCCTGGCCCAAGAACGAGCCTGGCTCGAGTCATCCTGGCCCGAGGGTAACACCGGCGAGGGTTCCGGTCTTGTTTAGGCGATGGACGACGGCGGGGAAGCTCGGAGTGGGTTTCTCGACGGCGACGACGACGTCAGAAAGCTCGGAACGACGAGGGGAAGTCGTCAGAGCGATTCCCGAGCCTCTCCGTTCCAGATCTGACCCGTGGGAGCTTCGCCGACGCGGGAATCTCAGATCTGGAGCTCGAGAGCTCCGACGAGTCTCTCCGCCCGAGCTCGACTAAATCGACCTCGTACAAGCTCAATTTTCAGGTAAGGAGCCAACGGGGAAGGTGAATCAGGCCGGGAAAGAGGCTCACCGTCTCTGATTCTCGTGTTTCCGGTGCGACGAGCCTCGAATAGAAGATGGCGGTGCTGGTTCGTTGCGATTCGAGGAGAAAGAAGGGAAAGTAAGAGGGGCTTTCTGGTACGGGGACGAGGCGAGGGTGAAGGAAGAAGGAGGAGAAGATGAAGGGAGGTCGGAGTTGAGACGCAGCGAGTCTGGTTCGCGCGAGAGAAGAGGCGAGAGAGAAAGCGAGAGGAAGAAGAAGGACCTCGGGAATCGCGCGTGCAAATAAGAGATGCGAAGGGTCGAGCTAGGGTTAGAAACCAGGCTCGGGCTTTAGCGAGACGGGCCTGGCAAGCTGGGCCTGATCTGGCTCGGCCCAAAGCTCGGGTCTGGCTTGGCCTGACCCAAGCCTATTTCCCTCTTTATTTTTTTTGAATCGATCCAAAAATTAACCCGTTCCCCAGCCCACATCATTCCAATTTGATAAATTAAATATCAAATCTTTTAACCGAGCGGTCTCATAAACCCACAACAATAGATGGGGATTGAGAAAAATATAAGCCACTCTTTTTATTTTCCTCTGATTTTTCAGTACTCAGTACAGATAAAGAGACAGATAGCTATTTATAGGCAACCAAGACTAGTTTGCAGGGCCAGAGATTGAAGCTTATCAATCAGCTTTCAGATTTTGGAGGGATCATCATTTCACCGTCTTTTGCGACAGGCATAGAAGGGGATGCAATGCATATTAGGGCTTGAATTTAATGTATGAATAGCCGAGTAGGCACTCGTGATCCCTAGACTGTCCCAATCACTCATACCTGTAAGTCTTAAGGTACCATATTTGTAATTTTGTGACCTCAGCAATGTCTCTTTAGCACTTTTGCCGTCCAAGATATATATAAAAAGTATGACCATGAATATGCTGCTATACATCTTCATTTAGCTTCTACTCTTCTATTTTTTCAAAAAATAAAAGTTTGTAGTCTTTAAATATTTTTAGTGGACATCACTGTTGAAAAGTGAGGGAGATAATTCGGTCTATTCACGAGTAATAACAAACGAAATTAGTGAGGTACATTAGTCCATGAGTTAAGAGATACACATCAACTCTATTTTATCTCTATATTTATTTGAAGTAGATTAAATTTGTCGGTATATTAAAATAATATATAGTAGTAAACGTCAATCATATGACATCATCATGATAAAAGAAATTATCTACTTTTTTTGTAAATAGTTTTTGCATATAATAAATATGTATGGATGGTTGTCTTTCGATCAGATTTGCATATTTTATACCATTATTACTAAATTCGGTGATTGATGGAGCTTTAACACTATAAGGAGATGAGTTTGGTCCCTTATTCCACACACTCTACACTCTTATTTGAGGTCATCATAACATAAGAAATTATCTACACTTTTTGATAAATAGCTTTTGCGGATATTAAATATGTATTGATGGTTGTCCTTCGATTAGATTTGGATGTCTTATACCATCATTACTAAATTTAGTGATTATAAAACTTAACACTATAAAATGATGAGTTTGATCCCTTATTTGGCAGTCTACACTTCTATCAAACTATTCGACTCTAGAAAGGAAAAAAAACATCAATGGAGAGTTGTGAGATGTATTAGAAACTCTAACATCCCCAAGAAGTCTCATGTTTCATTGCTACGATGTAAGTTGATCTCAT
The DNA here is from genome assembly GCA_963921825.1 of Erodium maritimum. Taxonomy (NCBI): domain Eukaryota; kingdom Viridiplantae; phylum Streptophyta; class Magnoliopsida; order Geraniales; family Geraniaceae; genus Erodium; species Erodium maritimum. The sequence goes on along the minus strand of OY997593.1, from coordinate 17,402,980 downwards.
GCTATAATTGATTCGGTATTGTTATTTGGTTAATCAAAAACATGCTAGGTCAAATTTGTTGTCTTTGTAAGTATCATATGCATTCTTTTAACACTGTACAACCTTTTTTTTTACTGATAACATGCTTAAGCAAAAATTAATCGGGTAAATCAGTCATGAACCGTATGCAAACATCACTGTGAACCACAATATGAGAACTATGAAGTCAAACTAATGACAAAGAGATAATTGTTCTCTCTTTAATAATTTCATTCATACTAGAACATTGTTGATGATAATCTGAACAGATTAAATATAATTATCTGTTGATTTAATTTGATTGTCATAATCAATTTAGAATGCCACATAATATTTAATTATCTTCATTGATATTGTAATCTCATGGGAGAGTTTAGTTTCAATTTCAAACTCTTTAATAAAGTATTTGGATTTGTATTTTACAGAGATGGTTGGTTCAGACTCTTCCATGACACACATCTAGTCAGCAACCAATTCTAGTGATTAATTTACGGCAGCCAATCAGAGTCAAGGTCGGTAACAAGCATGTCAATCACACAATGAATGTGGGAACACAAAGCAGCAACTTCATTCTAAACAAGAGGCAGAAACAGAGCTCTCCGATCATGGCTTCAAGTTCCGGAGCCACAGCCATGGTTGCGAACCTCGGATCTTTCCTAGCCAGTCTCATGTTCATGGCGGCCATGGTGAACCGCTACATGCCTCAGCGCCTCAGCCGATTTCTCGACAAACATTTCCACAGCTTGGCCCGTTTCTTCTACCCTTACATCCAAATCAAATTCAACGAGTTCACCGGAGAGCGACTCACCCGCAGCGAGGTGTACACCCCCATCAAGCACTACCTGAGCTCCAACACATCGGCTCAGGCCACTCGCCTCCACGCCGACACCGTCCACCGCAAGTTCGTCCTCAGCATGGACGACAACGAGGAGGTCACGGACGAGTTCAACGGAGTCAAGTTCAGGTGGACTTCCAGAAAATACACCGCCAGAGTCCAGCCTTTTTACACCCAACCCGCTGCGGATCAGGAGAAGAGGTACTACCAGCTCAATTTCCACAAAAGGCACCGAGATCTCGTGATTGGGGAGTACCTGAACCATGTGGTCAAGGAGGGGAAAGTAATCATGGCCCGGAATCGGCAGAGGAAGCTTTACACCAACAATGGCCCGACTTGGAACCACGTCGTGTTCAGGCACCCGGCGAGGTTCGAGACCCTGGGGATGGAGCCTGAGAAGAAGCAGGAGATCATCGACGATCTCATCACTTTCAGTAAATCGAAGGAGTTTTACGCGGATATCGGGAGGGCTTGGAAGCGGGGCTATCTTCTCTACGGTCCACCAGGGACTGGCAAGTCCACGATGATCGCAGCCATGGCTAATCTCTTGGGCTACGATCTCTATGACCTTGAATTGACCGCTGTGAAGGACAACACGGAGCTGAAGAAGCTACTCATCGACACATCGAGCAAGTCCATCATTTTAATTGAGGATATCGACTGTTCTATCGATCTGACCGGTCAGAGGAAGAAGGGGAAAGGGGAAGAAGCAGAAGAAGAGAGGGTTTCGGTGAACAAAGGCAAAGGGGAAAGGGATGGGAGAACAAGTATGGTGACTCTCTCTGGGCTTTTGAACTTTATCGATGGGCTATGGTCGTCTTGCAAGGGGGAGAGATTGATTGTGTTCACTACCAATCATGTGGAGAGGCTTGACCCGGCTCTTGTTCGGAGCGGTCGGATGGATAAGCACATTGAACTGTCTTACTGTGGGTTCCATTCCTTCAAAGTGTTGGCTAAGAATTATCTCAAGTTAGAGTCGCATGAACTGTTTAGCACCGTTGGGAGGTTGTTGGAGGAAACGGAGATGACTCCAGCTGATGTTGCTGAGCATTTGATGCCCAAAACTTTCCCTGCTGATGCTCAACTTTGCTTACAGTCTTTGATCAGCGCTCTGGAAATGTCGAAAGAGAAAGCAGCGATAAAATCAATGGAGGAAGAGGAATCACCTACAGAAGAATCGGTGGATCAAACAAAGAAGAGAAAAATGACTTAGGAATACGTTAACAAAAAGTAATCAACAAGTGTCATGGACCTGTAACTTTTGTGCTCTATTTTGTTTTAATGGTTTAGGTACTCTATTAAGTATGTTCTATCAACAGGTCTAAGATTGTCCGCTAATGTGCTTTAAATTTTGAGTCAACTTCAGTAATCAATCAATGATAAAAGGCCTCTTATAAACTAGATCCTTTATTATCAACCGTTACAACTCAAGTGATATAGTGCTTACTTGGTTTTTTCTTTTGACTGAAAGGTACAATATTATTAATTGGATTTCAAACTATATAGATGTACGGTAGAGAATACATTTTTTACTACTAAAAAAGGACATGCACAGATTAAAATCATTCGTAATTTTTGTACTACTATAATCGTCAGACGGTATTGAGGCAACATATGGGCAGGAAAAAAAAGGTGGGGTAAGAAAATGAGACTGGAAGTCCTGCTCAAATACACGAGCTTGGATTGTATCAGTGGTAGGAGGCAAGACCCCTCCCAGAGCCAGTCCCTGAAGCCTGAGGAGGCTAACATCTCTCATGGCGAGACTTCTTACCAGCTCTCGCCTGATCATCCCGGAGAGCACAAACATCAGTCCTCTTCACTTCAACTCCTTCAATATCTTTGTGCTCAGCCGAAATAGGCGCTGAAACTTCAGTGACCCTGCCCCTAGAAAGCTGGCCGGTCACCAATTTTTTCCAGCCAGGATTTACCTTCCCGGTCTGGGTGTTGACCCAAGGTCCTGTATCTTTAGATACAATGCTCGTGGAAACACACTAACTCCTCCCTCGAGACGAGAAGCCTTATATATAGTGCTCGGGGATAAAGACCCAGAACCTGGTGGTATGGTCGAAGGTGAGCGCTCTTTCCAGTCTATTGCACATGACTTCACCTGCTTGTCCTTCTGATACCCCAGAATAGAGGTACATACCTCGGGATACCCCCAGCTCTAACTCACTGTAAAGACCGCTTCGATTACAGGATTTAATATCTAAAATTTTAAATTGAAACGACGTTGGGAGGAGAACGGGTTGATTTTTGGATCGTTTTCAAAAAAAAAGGGAAGAGAGATGGATTTGGGCCAGGCCAGAACCAGGCCCAGTCAGCTGGACCAGGCCCAGCCTTCCAGGCCCAGTAGCAGGCCCAAAAGCCCACGTTTAACCCTAGTCAGCGGGTCCTCTCCTCTTTTCCCTTCGCGACTTTCGAGACGCCTCTATCCTCGTTTCTCTTTCTCCTCTCTCGCGCTTCCCAGAATCTCTCGCACCTCGCCGACTCTCGCACCTCGCCAGAGCTCGAATCCCTCTCGCCTGACCTTCCTCCTTCACCCACGAACTCACCCTCGCCGCCAGAAAACACTAGAAACCCCCTCCCTCTCTCCCTCTCGCCGCTCCCATACGAAACCACGTCGCCGCCGACCGTCTCTCGCAGAAGAACCAGAAGCAGCCAGAGAGGCCTCGCTCGCCCGTGCGTCTTCGTCCCGTTCTGAGTCGCGCCACCGTAGCGTCACGAGGGTTAGGGTTCCATCCCGAGCTCGAGTTGATCTCTGTGAGGGCATGGATCCTCGTTGGACGCACGTTACCGGAGAGCCCCACCGGATCTACGATGGGGAATCATTTTCCAGCCACCGTCGCGCCTTCCCCGAACTTCGCCGCCGCCGGCCGTCGCCGTCAGGACAAGAACGAAACCCTTGCTCTCCGTGCTCGAGCATCCAGGCCAGAAGCAGGCCTTGGGCCTTGAGCTAGCTTGGGCCAGGATGAGTCGGGCCTTGGCCTCCACCTCATTTTGGGCCTCGGGCTTAGACTCAGCTCCGGGTTGGGTCTGGACTCGGGCCTGGACTCGGGTCTGGATCCGGGTCTGGGTCGGGCTCGGGTCAGGTCCAAGTCTGAGTTCTGGACCGGGTCGGATTCGGGTCCGGGTTTCGGACTCGGGTCGGATCCGGGTTAGGACAGACTTAATTAATTGAGTAATTTAATTATATTATTAAAAAATTAAATGGATTTAAATAAGATAATTCAAAGGAATGAACTGTTAAATTAGATGACTGTTACGGACTGGACCGGGACTGATTGCCGTGCCGTTTTGTTAAAACCAGGCTTTTACCCCGAGCATGGAGAAGACTAGAGTAGGTCCGGACGTCAGCAGCTAGGAGATCCAGATAGAGATTTAAGAGGTAGGGAATACCTCGTAACCTTATCTAATTATGGTTGTACTAGAATGCATATAGGGAAACCTAATAACCGGATAAATAACTAGTATGCATGTAGGAGGTGATTAACTAGAGTAGCCTTATAAACTACGAATGACCTACGAGCCATGTCGTGTCGTAAGTGTTGGTAGAATCGGGTCGTGTCGTACCTGTAGGTTGGTTGATGATTGTGTTCTTTGTGTGGTTGAACGGTTAATAATTAACAAACATGAAAACGAGTAGAGTTGAACTTAATGATGCATATTAGTGTTTGAAGTGGCTATTTTCCTGTTTATCTGATATGTTGAACTGGGGATGTTGGGGATTGAATACCGGTTAAGCCGGTGGGGATACCCCGTTGAGTGGGGTGTCGGTAAGTGCGTGTTGGTTGTGTAAGTTTGTTGAGAATGTGATTATGATTGTGAGTGTGATTGTGATTGTTCTGGCAATGCCTGTTTGAGTTGTGCCCGAGAGGTGTGTCGTACCTTCCGATGCGCGACCGATAAAGTGTGAGAGATGTACTTCCACAAGGTGTGTCGTACCTTCCAGCGCGCAATCGGTAAAGTGGGAGGCTTGTGTGTGATTTGGTTACATAAGAAAGGTGGTTTCCCTACCTTCCGACCTTGAGTCGGTAAAACGCTGTGTCCCGCGAAGAGGTGGTTTCCCTACCTTCCGACTAGCACTCGGTAAAACGCTGTGTTGAGCACCGCGAGAGACTAGGTCGCGAAGAGGCGATTTCCCTGCCTTCCGTTTGTAAGAACCGCACCCGGTCGAACCGGTGGATTTCAGCGAAGTTTGACTTTCGGCCGGAAAAGTCAACCGATGACTCTGGAAGTCATTCGGGGCTTTTCCGGGGCCCAAAATGCTTAGCCGTCATCATGGTTGGCTTAGTTGGGCCATTTCCTTTCGTTTGACTATAATATTGGAAAAGGTCAACTTTGGTCAAACTTGGACTTTTTATCGACTAAAGCCTAATTAATTTTAAGTGCTGGATCTAATTAAGGTACAACTGGTCCCTACATGGACACTTGTCCATGCTATCTTGGAAGAGAGGAAAAGAGGCTCAAAATGACCCTTATACCCTCCCTTGTTGTCCTTAAGTGGATATGAGCTAAAAGGGTTTTTGGTCTTTTCCACTTTTAGGTCTTTAAAGGCAATTGGGAGCAACCAAATTCAGCATTTTTACTTGGTGTGGCCGACTATAGAGAGAGAAAAGGAAGAGAGGAAGAACAAGGAGACTTGAAGAAGAAGAAAGGGAAAAAGAGCTAGCTTGACCCAAGTCCTTCATCTTTTCTTCACCGAAATCCTCCATTCATCTTCATCTTCTCATTACAAAGGTAAGGAACCTCTTAAACTTCACTTTTCTTTCAATTCATTTCATGGGGTTTCCTTATTTTTGCTAGAATTTGTTGGGTTTTGACTTGCTTAGTGCTAGATGATGTTGTAGAGAAGTAATGGTTGGTTTGTGATTGAAATCCTTGAGTTTTATTGGGTTTTGGAGTTGGAAATCTTTTGGGTTGTTGAGGTTTTGATGATTCCTACCATGGGTAGAGGAGCTTTGAAGTTATTTATCTGTTTTGGGAGTTTTGGTTGACTGAAAATGGAGTTTTGATGTTGATTTTCGGGAAAAGGAGCTGGAGGTTGAAGAAGGGCGAGTATGCCCAGATTTGCCACGGATCCGTGACGGGAGACGTCACGGCCCCGTGATGGAGTCCGTGACGGCACACGTCATGGTTCCGTGACGACATCTGTGACGGGTGGTGTCACGGTTCCGTGACCATAACCGTGGCAGACCTGTTTTGGGTACTTTTTGGGCGTTTTCATCAAGTTCGACCTTTTATTGTGAACCGGGCTTTTGGGGATTCTTTTGGACTTTGCTTGTAACTTGGTTGGTCTTTATTTAGAATTTATTTGTGTTCCAAGACATTGGAACCGAGCTCGAGGGACGAAGACTACTTTGGGACTCGTGTGAAGAATGGAGGGGAAGCTAGCCGGACTCTACAGCTAAGGGTTTATTAGAGGAAGACCGCAAGGTAGGGAAAGTACTAAACTCCTCGTGTAATTTAATGCTTAGTATGCCTATCAGGTTAATAAAATCGGAAAGGTCCTAGATTGCATATAGGATACGAATAACTAGAATAATCGTCTTTCAATTACTAATAACCGGACGTGTCTAGTATGCATGTGTAGGATGTGAATAATTAGTTTAACTCGCTTTCAATACTTGGGAATTGCCGTGCTGGTAGAAGGCCGAGATGAGCCATAGGATTGGTTGTGGTTGCTTCACATGCTTTGGTTGCTTAGTCTTTAGGATAAAGTAAGAGTCCAACGAAACTAGATAAATTGTATGCTTGGATGATTGAATGATTGAATGAATGCTTGAATGAATGATTGAGTGTAATTGTTTGTGCCAAATGGTACGATCGGGTGAGTGGTAGACCGATGGATCGCGATTGGTAAGTATAATGGTAAGTGTAAAGGTATATGGATCTCTTGGGTGTGTTGTGATGAAAGTGTGATTTGCTAAGCTTTGGTTGTATGATGTATTGGCATGTTGGTCTCTTGTGTGCATTTTGAGATGACTATTGAGGTCCGGTATGGTACCTACACCGTGGAGGATTCCGGTGTGAGGTAGTATCATAGCCGAGCATTGGTTATTGGACCCTGCGGGACATTGGTTATTGGACCCTACGGGGCAATTGGATGGTTTACCCTGTGGGGAATGGTTACTTGTTGATTTACCCGAGTGTATGCGTCATGCGGGAGCACTACCTTGGTTCCCGATGACATATGGTCCTTTGGGGGCATTTCCGAGAATCCCGACGATATGTGTCCCTCAGGGATGTTACCGATAGCCCGATGTATGTGTCTCCTCTGGACCGAGGGAAAATCTGACATGACACGAGTACTCTTGTGGATCGGAGTATGGGGTCCGATATGACACAAGAACCTGTTCGTGGATCGGAGTATTGAGGATTCGAGCTATTGGTGTGATATTTTCTTGCTCCCATTTTAATAGTTATCAAATATTTACAACGCTTTCCTCTTATTCTCTGAAAAGTTACTGTTATCTTTACGAATGTAATACTATTCATATCTTTATCCATTTCATAGCGTCTTGTTGGTTAATAGTATTTAGTGTCAGCTGTGTCGTCGTGTTAAAGCAGTTTTTATTACTTAATTGGGGTTTAAACTGTTTATGATTTTCCCTACTGGTCGTAAGCTCGCTCCCTATTGTTTTATCTACTGTGTATACAGGCGCGCTGGGTGATTAGTGGACTCAAGCCTTGAGAGCTGGATAGTTTGGGTGTTAGTCGTAGAGACGTTATTTGGTCATTTGTAATGAACCTTATGTTTGACTTGCTCTTTTTGGAGCATTGACTCTTACTACTCTTATTTACATTTTGGAGTACAGTATTTGAGTTATTTGATCGGAACCGTATTTAGTGTTTAATCGATTTTATGTTTATTTTACAACTATTTTATTGTCAGCTCAAGTCACGTCTCGAGTCCGGCCAAAACCGGATTTGGGGCGTGACACCGTCGATCGGTAAAACGCTGTGTACTGCGATGAGGTCGAACGCCTATCCCGATTTTGTGTTGGGGAAGTTGCGTGCGGCTACGCGGGCAGAGCGAGTTGCTCCCGAGACCGTGAATTGGTTACGAGTTGTGTGTTTGAGAATGCCTTAGATTTAAATGAGCGTTGCTGTGTTTGTGGCTATGGGTGTTTACTTGGATTGTTCCCTTCGGTGTGTGCCTGGGTATAGTGGTTGGTGTTGAGTTAAAGTTGGTATGGTTGGACTGGTGAGTGTCTGGTTAAATAGGGTATTGCCCTTGAAGTGGTTTAAGTGTCGCATCCATTATTCAAACCTTTTAATAACCTTTAAATTTGGAAAGGCTTACTTTGTAACTCTGTAGTTAAGTGGATCTCGTGGTTTTTCCCTATTGAGCGTCAAGCTCACCCCTTACCGTGTTTTCTACAGGTGTTAGCTGGGAGTTGGTTTAGGGGACATCGCAGAGCATTGGGCAAGCGAGGGTCCGAGACTGTCTTTATTTTATATTTCTTAGAGACGTACAATTGTGTTGACTATTGTAAATAACTGAGCTTGGGACTCAAGGTTTTGGACATGCTGATTTATATTATTCACTTACTTTCAGATTTTAATCGTTTTTATATTACTTTTATGTTATATTCACTAATCGCGTCTCGGGTCCAGTCAATACCGGATTTGGGGCGTGACACTCACATTCCTGTACAACATGACCGATCCTCTACCTCCAAACCCACCACGCTCCTAGGGCCGGTGGTCAGTAATCGAATTAGTAGAGAGTTGATCGCCATCTGACCCCTGCCAGATCTTACCGTGTATAAAAGCCGTTGGGTTTGAAGTGGATCGCCTAGGGAGGCTTGTCGTGGACGGCTGACTGGTGTCCTAGGTAGGAAACCAAGGATCTGGGTTAGGTATCAGGTCCATTGTCATGCCCGTTCCTCTTCCTCAAGACAAACTCGCCTTAGGTATCGGGTCCAATGTCAACGTGCTTAGGGCAGCTCCCTCTAAGTGCCCTTTTAGTGCAGCGCCGTCTTCGCAATCCCTGGGTGATCTCTGCTCCATCCAAGTCAGAGGGGACGGTTGGGACTCCCACCGGCTTACACGGGGACGAGGCCCTCTCGCTGGATTATGCCGCAATAGAGCCCTCCGATAAGCCGGAAGGTGGCTCTGATACCGGAGCGAGGGAAATGACCTAACCATCCTTCGTTTAGGATCATCCTCCTCACCATCCAGCACGTCCCTCCTCAAGGCCAAAGACGGAGGTCCACCGACCCCACAAGCAGGCCCGGGACCATCCCACCGTAGGGTATCCAAACCCTAACTTGCCTCCACGCCCAACCTCACCGAGAAAACGTGGAAGAAGCCTCCATCATCCTCCTCCTCCACCCATAAGTGTCACATATCAAACACTCGGCCCAGACCTGCACCGTCGTGATCGTGGAGTACGCCGACCACAACGTCACATCCCGAATGATCCCCCCACCTTGGTTTCAAGAGGGAACAAACCTCGGAACCCTAGGACTAACGTCGTCCACCATAGGCAACAGAGCAAGGTCATGGTTAGCCCGAGCAGGCGGTCTAGGGTTCAAGCGGGGCGGGACCAACCTATAGCGTGGAGAAGAAGTTATCCAAGGGCATCGTATCAGGTCTCCCGAACGCGAGCCAGAAAGTCCCACCGACATCAGCATCGAAGGGCATGAAACCGGCAAGACCTCAAGAGGATCGGATCTATCACGCCCCAAATCCGGTTTTGACCGGACTCGAGACGTGAATTAAACTAACAATTAAATAATAGGGATAAAGTAAACTTAAACAATTTCAAATCTCCAAATTTAGTTCTGATCAAATAACTTTGATAAAATAAGATTCTGTACAATGACAAAAACGTCTCTAACATTAATACCACCTGGACTCTCCTAGAAGCTCCCGAGCCTTGAGTCCAAATCTAGGAACTACTCACCAACCAAGCCTATACAAACAGTAAATAAATAAAAAACAAGGGTGAGCTTACGCTCAGTAGGGAAAAATAATAAGTAAAAGCAACCTCCACTTTGGTAATAAAACTGCATTAACACAATTAGGCCCAGTTTACAATTAAAACGATTAACCAACAAAACGCTATGACAAGGAGAACAATAAGAATAATCAACGCTTAAGGGAAACAATGATTCAGAAGATTAAGGAAAGGCGACGCAATCATTGATAAAACTACTAAAGATAGCGCATTTAAATGTCACGTCGATAACTTAAACCACAATACTCCGATCCACAATTAGTCCTTGTGTCATGTCGGATACACTACTCCGATCCACATAGTCTTTGTGTCATGTCGGATTTCCCCTCGGTCCAGAGGAGACACATACGTCGGGGCTACCGGAAACATCCCTGAAGGGACACATATCGTCGGGATTCTCGGAAATGTCCCCAAAGGACCATAGATCATCAGGGCGAAACAGGATAACCTTCCGGGAATGCTCCCGCAGGACGCATACACCCGGGTGAAGCAACAAGTGACCATCCCCGCAGGGTAAATAATCTCGCGTCGTACCGGAATTCCCCTCAGCCTGGACGTCCCCCAGGATTAACATCGGGTCGAACACAATCCTTCGGCTTAGGTACTACCCCACACCGACGTACCCCTCGGTGTAGGTACCATACATGCACTACCCCACACCGGCTTATCCCCTCGGTGTAGGTGCCATACTGGAACACAACACAATCCCTCGGCTTAGGTACTACCCCACACCGGCTTACCCCCTCGCTGTAGGTACCTTACAGTCACTACCCCATAACGGCTTATCCCCTCGGTGTAGGTGCCATACCGGAACACAACTCCTCTTAAAACACACACAAGAGAATAACATACCAAACAGTTATAGAACAACCAAAGCTTAGCAACTCACAATCTTATCACAACATGCCATAAAGAACTCATATTAACAATCACACTTACCGGCAAACTTACCAACCACGTCCCATCGGTCTATCACTCACCTGATCATACTATTTGACACAATCAAATTACATTCAACCATTCATTCAATCAATCAGCCAATCATTCATAATCCAAACATTGCAATTTATTTAGTTTAGTTTAACTCTTATCTTAACCTAAAGACTAAGCAAGCACGACATGTGAGGCAATCACAAACAATCCTAAGGCTCGTCATGGCCATTCTACCAGCACGGCAATTTCCCAAGTATTGAAAGCGATTAAACTAATCACATCCTACATGCATACTAGACTCGTCCGGTTATTATTGTAATTGAAAAACGATTATTCTAGTGAACCATATCCTATATGCAAACTAGGACCTTTCCGGTTGTTATTAACCTATAGGCATACTAAAGCGTTAAAATAAAAGAGGAGTTTAGTACTTTCCCTACCTCGAAATCTCCACGAACAAATACTCCCAGCTGCTGACGTCCGGGCTAGCTTCCTCTCCGTCTTCTCACGTGGTCTCCAAAGCCTCCTCCTTCGTCGAGCTCGCAACCAAGGTCTTGGACCACAATTAACACCAAGATTAAAGACTAAACAAGGAGGTTTAAAAGCCAACAACTAAGCTAAAACCCCCAAACAACCGGTGTCAAAATAAAAGATCGAATTTGATGAAAACACCCAAAAAGGACCCAAAACAGGTCTGTCATGGATCGGGTCACAGGTCCGTGAGACCATCCGTCACGGATGACGTCACAGAACCGTGACACGTGCCATCACGGAGCCGTGACGTCTCCCAAGGCGAGGGAGAAAGAGGGAGAAGATGAGGTCGAAGGCAACCATCCCCCTCCAATATTTATCCCCCACACTAGGCGTGGTCTGCGAGGGAGTCGAGCAGATGGGGCAGGGTGACACCGGGGCAGCGCGATCGACAGACCCAGCCCCATGTGACGACTGGACAGGGTGTATGGCAGCGATGGTGGCAGGAGAAAACACCATAACGTGACTAGGGCTAGGGTAGGGCAAGTTTCTCAACGATAACAGGAGAATGGTTTGTACGCCAATTCAGATTTTTTATATAAATTTGGGAAAACTCTAGGTCCTAACCTTCTTGAACGTTTCGTTTTGACGTCCTAACCCAGACCAACGTTTCGTTACAGTTCCATACACGAAAGGTTGGAACTTTTACAAAACCTGATATGCACCGTTCAAATTAACGATTCCGTTAACATAGGAAGCGAAAAGTCGAAACTACAACTCCATTCACGTTAACCTTTCAGCTCCACATGCCCGTTAAACATGCAATTATAACACTTAGTATACATATCCAACAATTTTTCAACACTGAATTTCAAAATAATGCATTATTTTGGGAAAGAGAAGTTGAAAGGTTAACGTGAATGGAATTGTAGTTTCGACTTTTCACTTCCTATGTTAACGAAATCGTTAATTTGAACAGTTCATATAAGGTTTTGTAAAAGTTCCAACCTTTCGTGTATGGAACTGTAACGAAACGTTGGTCTGGGTTAAGACGTCAAAACGAAACGTTAAAAAAAGTTAGGAACCAGAGTCATGAGGTGAAATCGGCTACAAACCACTCTTAACCTAAAAACTAGAGAACCAATCCTAGCCACACATACCTTGCATCCAAACATTTACCATGATGCCACATCATCACCCCAATTTCACCAAACTCACGCCACTTTCATTCTTTCTCACACAAGCAAGGGCATAATTGTAAAAGCATGGTGCCATGTGGACAAGTGTCCATTTTTTTCTTCACCAATTCACTAATTTAATATTTCCCGATTCGTTTGAACTCCGATTAGCTTCAAACTTGCGCCAATATTTTTATTTTTTCAAGAGCTTTAAATCAAGATCAATCATGCATATATTTTGAAGCACGGAAATAAAAAGGTATATCGGAGTGATAAAAATAATGTTGAGTGTTGATAAATCTTCACTAATAAATGTTTTATATCAGAGGTATCAAACGAGTGCTAAATGTTGGTAAAAACATGTACTGAGGTGATAAAAACCATGTTCAGTTTTGATAATAAGTGTGATAAACTAGAGTTTAGCGTTGATAAAAAAACATGTGATAGGGTGATAAAAACACATGTAATTTAATAATAAACATAGTGTTTAGTGTTAATAAAACTGGTGTTCATAAAAAGCACGTGATGATATGATAAAAATCATGATCAGTTTTGGAGAATGGGGTGATAAAACCAGTGTAGAGTGTTGATAAAACTAGTGTAAAGTGTTGATAAAACCAGAGCAAAGTGTTGATAAAAATTAGCCAGATATAATTTATTTAAAAACCAGCCCTGAAATATTTTTTTTTTCGTACTTCGAAAAAAACATGTGATGGGGGTGACAAAACACACGTAATTGAATGATAAACCTAGTGTTTAGTGTTGATAAAACTCGTGTTCATAAAAAGCACGCGATGAGGTGATAAAATCATGATCAGTTTTGGAAAATGAGGTGATAAAATCAGTGTAAAGTGTTGATAAAACCAGTGTAAAAGTGTTGATAAATCCAGAGCAAAATGTTGATAAAAATTACCCAGATTTTTTTTTTAAAAAAATCAACACCGAAATAATTTTTTGTTTCGTGCTTCAAAATATATTCATGACTGATCTTGATTTAAAGCCCTTAAAAAACAAAACTAATGGCGCAAGTTTGAAGCCAATTGGAGTTCAAACGAAACGGAAAAAATTAAATTAGTGAATTGATTAAAAAAAATAATAGGATAGTTTTACTAAAAAGCCCTTGCCACTTACTAAAAAGTGTTGTTTTTTTGCAGCCAACAAGTCAACCACTCAATTGCATCTCATCCATCAATTCTTAAAATGGATGACCTAGATTGGTTCTCTAATTTTTAAGTTAAAACATGATTTGTATTTGATTTATCCTCCCAGAGGTCATCTCTGTGAATTTTTGTTTCCTTTTAAATGGTTCTATAATCTTATATATAGTAATCTTGAATAATATAGAGGGAAGCGTTTTAATTGGGCTAAAACTGAAACCCTTCCTATTGCCTGTCCGCATAAATAGACATCTACTGAGGCAGAGCAACCAAGTATACTAGTGGAAACTTTGATTGTATGCAAGCCGATCAGAGCTAATCAAAACACAATGTGTGTAAACAAGAAGAAGAAGCAGAGAAAGAGCTCCAATCCGATGAAAATCATGCCTTCAGTACGGTTAGACTATACGCTCATGAAAAAAGTTGTCATGTTCACGGTGGCTTTGCTGTGGCGCTACATGCCTCAACGCCTAAATCAATTCATCGACAAACAATTTGGCAATTTGGTCCGTTTCTTCTATCCTTGGATCCAAATCAAATTCTACGAGTACATCGGAGCTCGGCTCCTCCGCAGCGAGGTGTACAACCCCATCAAGCACTACCTCAGTTCCAACACATCCACTCAGGCCACTCGCCTCCACGCCGACACCATCTACAAGAAGTTTGTTCTCAGCATGGACGATAACGAAGAGGTCACTGACGAGTTCAATGGAGTCCAGGTCACCTGGACCTGCAGAAAATACACAGCCAAGGTCCATCATTCTTACTCCCAGGAGAGGAGGTATTACCAACTCGCTTTCCACAAAAAGCACAGAGACCTTGTGATTGGGGAGTACATGAATCATGTGGTCAAAGAGGGCAAGCAAATCATGGCCAAGCTCCGGCAGAGGAAGCTTTACACCAACAATGGGGCGAATTGGAGTTATGTCCTGTTCAGGCACCCCGCGAGGTTCGAGACCCTCGGGATGGAGCCTGAGAAGAAGCAAGAGATCATCGACGATCTCATCACTTTCAGTCAGTCCAAGGACTTTTATGCCGACATCGGGAGGGCTTGGAAGCGAGGCTATCTGCTCTACGGCCCACCCGGGACCGGCAAGTCCACCATGATCGCCGCTATGGCTAATCTCTTGGGCTACAATCTTTACGACCTTGAATTGACCGCTGTGAAGGACAATACGGAGCTCAAGGAGCTCCTCATCGAGACATCGAGCAAGTCCATCATTATGATTGAGGATATCGACTGTTGTATTGAACTCACTGGTCAGAGGAAGAAGGACAAAGGGGAACAACCTGAAGCAGAGAAAGTTCCGGTGAACAAAGTTAAAGGTGGGAAGACCAGTATGGTGACTCTTTCTGGGCTTTTGAACTTCATCGATGGGTTATGGTCGTCCTGCGACGAGGGGGAGAGATTGATCGTGTTCACTACCAATCACGTGGAGAAGCTTGACCCGGCTCTGGTTCGGAGCGGTCGCATGGATAAGCACATAGAAATGTCCTACTGTGGGTTCCATTCCTTCAAGGTGTTGGCTAAGAATTATCTGAAGCTGGAGTCGCATGAACTGTTCAGCACTGTTGGGAGGTTGTTGGAGGAAACGGAGATGACTCCAGCTGATGTTGCTGAGCACTTGATGCCCAAAACTTTCCCTCCTGATGCACAACTCTGCTTACAGTCTCTCATTACTGCTCTGGAAATGTCAAAACAGAAAGCCGCCATGAAATCAAAGGAGGAAGGGGAAGCATCACCAACAGATGAACCGGTGGATCAAACAAAGCAGACCAAAATGACTTAGAAACATTCTATCTGGTGTCTGGAAATTCGTTAACAAGAACAATTAACAAGTGTCATGGAATAGTAGCTTCTATGTTCTATCTTGGTTTTTTTATGGTTTAGGCTTATTATTACGTAGGTTCTATCAGCAAAACAGGTCTAAGGTTTTCTGGTTTAAATTTTGATCCAAGTTCAGTAATCAATCTTAAAAGGCCTTTGAAACTAGAACCTTCATCCTCAACAACTACAAGTGATGATATAATACCTAATTTATACAAGTGTCCAATTGTTGTCTTGGTTTTTGTTTGTCACATCCACCTGAATTTCGAATCTCCATTAGGTGTTTTAGATGTCTCTGGTAGCATTTCCGGTCATGTCTTTCTACCAATCAATCTTTTCAGAGAGTTAATAAGAAAGACCGAGCTAATAGTATCGTCCTTTTCGAGAGTTATTTATCTCGTTGATCGTCTCTCGGATTGTCGACGAATACAGCACTTGTGTTGATCGGTGTGTAAGGTTATTATTTTTATTAGTAATTTTTTTTCCTTTCAAAAAGATGTGATTAATCCAAACTCTGTAACTCATGTACAATATTCAATAAGAGAAATAAAATGGTGAACAAGAGATATGAATCAGAGAAATATCAAAATTAACAGCTATACTATATGTAATAACCACTTCTGGTCAACGTCAGTCAAACCTGCGAAAAACAGGAAAATTTAAAAATTTTAAGACAGACACTTAACTTAACTTAAATTGACCCCGAGGGTCATGCCGGACTTAAGTTGACCCCGTTATCGACTAAAATGAGTTACGGGGGACTCAGGGCAACTTCCTGGTCATTTTGGGAAAGATTGATTTTTCGCTGGAAAAGTCACCCGAGCGACGTTTTGGTCCATTCGAGGACCGTTTTGGACCCGAAAAGCTTAGCCGTCGTGGTAGCGGTCTTAGTTGGGCCGTTTCCTTGAAGCCCGTCCAGTTTAAAATATTTTTGGGAAAAGTGCCCGTTCGGGGCCCGAAACGTCCGTTTTTCGCGAATCTGATTGGAAAATATCAACTAGATATTTTCCAAAAGGTTGGGACCCACCTTGACACTTGTCAATTATATGGTGGTGTATTTTTTTGGAGGGAAAAGGTGTGGTTGGGAAGTGTTGGCCGACCATATTGGTTAAAGGGGGAGAAAGTTAGTTTTGTTGTTAGTTTAATTAAATTAGAAATTAGAAGAGAGGTTTTAGAGAGAGAAGGAGAAGGAGAAGAAGAGAGAAGAAGGGAGGTTGAGCTAGGGTTTGTGATCGAGCCCTTGGATCGAGTCAAAGCAAAGAGCAATCCCGTTCCCCTCGTTCTCCTCTACGGTAATACCCGAACCGATTCTCGTTTCGATTATTTTCAAGAGCTAGGGTTTGGTTATAAAATTTGGTTTAGGGTTGTGTAGAGATTAAAGAGGTGTTGGAGACGTTTTAGAGGTGTTTGGGAGAGAAATTTCACGTTTTCCGGTGACCGGAGGCTCGGGAGGAGCTCCGGCCACCGTGGGTGGTGGCCGGCCGGCCATGTGGTGGCTGGCCGGAGGTGGCAGCAGCCACCACTTGGTGGCCGAGCCCCTCCCTCAAACCCTAGGGTCTCGGCCAAGCCTCTTGGGTGGGGCCCACGTGCTCAGTTGCTCGGGTTTTAATGTTCGGGTGGTTTAAAACGTCCCCCGGACCACTTTATCCTTAATCGAATCGAAATTTGGAATTAAATTGGAGAAGTTGTAATTAACGGGTTTTGGGAAACTTTAAACGTTAATTAATTGACTTAGAAGTCGGAATTCAATTCCGTCAAGTGCGTTGGGTTCCTTGAAATATTCTAAGACCGTAGAAACGAAAACGGGGACTTTTGGAGCCCCGGAAGGCAATTAACCAAAACCGGGCAGATTCGCCATGACGGGCGAATCTGGCACTTACGGGTCCTTTATCGGCAATATCGAGTAATTGGGAAGTTTGGGAGTGATCGGCATTGTCGGGGTTACGTTTGGGCGTTAAGTTTATTAATTTTCGGTTTACTCGTACTAGTTTAAAAGTACTTTAAATTTGTGTTCTTTTAGATCGTGCTACGGACCGAGGCAAGGGGAAGCTCGGCGAGTGACTGAGTGTGCTTCGGGTGTTGTTGGAGCGCTTTTGGGATTGTATACGAGGTAGGGAAAAGTAGCCGGATCTCGGCCCTGATTAGGGAAAGTTAATGGTATAATTGCATGTGACACCGGGGTGTCGTGGGTTGAGTAGATTTATTTAATTATTAGAAAAGCATGATACGGGATTGTAGCGTTTAAGAGAAAGGCATGTGACACTTAGTAGTGTCGTAGGAACAGAGAACTTAGCGATAATTGAATTACTGGAGGCATATGACCATGCCCGGAGGTTGTTTGTGAAACTAGCGATTTTAGGACTGTTGGAGGCATCGAGTATGCCGGAGGTTGTCGTGCGCTTTATTTAATTGTTGAGTTTGGGTGGCCTTGAGAGCCCATATTTAATTGTTGAGTCAGGGTGGCCATGAGAGCCGTGTATTTAATTTGGTGTCTTGAGTGGCAGCGAGTGCCCGTGGGGTTGTTGAACCCGAGTCTTGACTGTTGAGGTGTCTTGAGTGGCCTTGAGTGCCTGTGTGATTGAACTTGCATGTGATTGTGATTGTGGTTACCTGGGGTGGCGAGTTCTAAAGGTCGACAGCCTGATCCGACTTAGTGTCGATGAATTGCGAGTTCTAAAGGTCGACAGCCTGATCCGACTTAGTGTCGATGAATTGCGAGTTCTAAAGGTCGACATCCTGATCCGACTTAGTGTCGATGAATTGCGAGTTTTAAAGGTCGACAGCCTGATCCGACTTAGTGTCGAGGAATTGCGAGTTTTAAAGGTCGACAGCCTGATCCGACTTAGTGTCGAGGAATTGCGAGTTTGAAAGGTCGACAGCCTGATCCGACTTCGTGTCGAGGAATTGCGATAGGTCGAACCCTGACCTGATTGAGATTGGTTACTGAGCAGCTGGTGTGCGATCCTTTGTGATCTTGTTTGGTGTTGTGTCGTTTCGTTCGAGTCCTTGAGGAGGTCGTCGATAGTTGTATTGGGTCTACACTGTTTTCTATCGAGTGTCGAGTCTGTTGAGGAAGGTGACGGGTTGTGGGTCAGTTGAGTACTTGAGTTGGGGACTGTAGTCCCGGTGTTGGGTTTGGTTTTAGTGTTACTGGCTTTTTCTGCTAATTATGCCATAGTCAGTCTGTTATCCGTGGAGGTGAGCGAACGCTCACCCCTAGCTGCTTTTCCTACAGGTACTGATCACCGGACGGACTAGGTTAGCTCTTGAAGTTCATGGAGCTTGGAGCGGAGTCTGGTCTTTACTTTTGTTGAGTCTAGTGACGGATGTTGTACCCTGTCCACTTGTTGGGACGTTTTTGTATTGTAAATGCTATTATTTTGAGAAGTAAATGGAAATGTCAAAGCTTTTATTGAAAACAGGTTTCAAGTGTTCATGTTTTTAAAAGTTCGCGTCCCGAGTTCGGTTCGCTGAAATCGGGGCGTGACAGCTTGGTATCAGAGCTCGAGGTTTCAAACCTCGGACTGTCCGTCACTTAGGGGGGGGGAGTCGAGTCAGTGTAGACCCGTCATGTCTTGAGTCTTCTTTTTGTTTGGGCGTATGTTACAGTATTTTGTTGCTGGCATACTGATTGTGTGTGATTGCGTGAACTGTTTTTTAACTGTCGCGGGTCGACTCAGGAGCGCTCCTGTAGTCGAACGTGACGGTGTTGATGTCAAGTCGGTACAACGTGGTTCGGGGACGCCTGAACCGGGTTGTAACTACGTGATGTCAAGGAACGAAGTTTTAAAATGAAAGGGTGAAGGTTTTAAAATTATTGGCCCTGTTGGCATGTCTTGAACTTGATTGGCCCTATGGGCATATGTTTGATTTTTGATTGGCCCGGTGAACGGGGGTCGTCGTGTTGTGTGGGTTGGTTTGCCGTCGCTTGTTTGGTGCACGTCGATGCGGTCTCGTTGTGGTCTCGTTTACTAATGCTAGTATATAAAGTACGTTTAGCTTGAGCGGTGTAGCGCTTTAGTGATAAGCACGTTAGTGTAAGCTTAAGAGGGTGGACGTTAGTGCGTCTGTACTGTCGTTTTTATTTAAGTTCGCAAACTGAACGTTTGCGTGTATCCGTGCAGAGGATACTGTTTATGGCTCGCGGTAAGCGGGGACGACCATCAGGAACGCGGGGCCAGGCACCCACGCGAGGCCGGCGGGGACGGTCAGCAGGGGCACCAGGGAGGGTGCCGACCGTCGAGCCCGCCGACTATGCGGAGGCACAGGGTACTCCTGTCGGAGAAGACAGGAGGAGTGATGCGGGGCCGTCTGCAGGCACCCCCAGTGTTCCGCCAGTCGCGGACCCTCCAGTGATGACTGCCCTGGATGAGCTTACCAGGACCGTTCAGAGTTTGGTGGCGATCATCGCCAGCCGAGAGTCGGCTTCGCCAGCACCAGAGGCAGCCGCAGTCCCGGTGAGGGCCGCTCAGACAGAGGATCTTACCTCCCGAGCGCTACTAGATTTCCTGAAGCTCGGGATACCTGTTTTTGTCGGGGAGCCGAATCCCGACCTGGCTGAGCGATGGATAGAGCAGGTCACACGAGACTTGGACACATCGGGTGTCGAGGATGGCCGTCGGAGAGTGTCCTTCGCGGCCCATCAGCTGAGAGACAGCGCCTACCACTGGTGGGGGCGGGTGAAGGACACGGTCGGATACGACTACAGCGTATTCCAGGAGGTATTCATGGCACAGTACTTCCCCGAGTCGGCTCGGCTGGAGCGACATCGGCAGTTCTTAGACCTGGAGCAAGGGGGGATGACGGTAGGAGAGTACGAAGCCAGGTTCACAGCCTTGGCCAGATTCGCGCCTGAGATGGTGACGAGCGAGGCGAACCGTTGCCTGCGGTTCCAGGACGGACTGAGGCTGGGCATCCGGAACCAGGTTCTCGCCTTGAGGATACGGAAGTATACCGACCTCGTGGACACCGCAGCTACAGTAGAGCAGGGCGCCAGGGATGCAGTCAGGAGCCGTGAGGTCCGACCTCGGCCGATCAGTTGGGCAGGGCCGTCAGACTCACGAGACTCGCGGAGGCAGAGGACCGCGGGATCCTTCCGACCACCGCCTCATCAGAGTGGATCGAGACAGCAGGGGTCAGTGGCATCAGTGGGGCCAGTCGCCTCAGAGAGGAGGCCGTCATGCTATCACTGCAGGCAACCAGACCACTTACAGCGAGACTGTCCGACGAGGGGAGGAACCGCGGCAGTACCAGCTACTAGCCGGACAGGCCAGGGCTCGGGGTCGAGGGCTGACGAGATCAGCTGTTACCGATGCGGCCGGGCCGGTCACACTATGGCATGGTGCCGAGAGCAGTTGGGGGAGACATCAGTGCAGCGACCGCAGCAGTCGCGGACAGTACAGTCGCCCAGAGGTCGCCCTCGACAGGGTCAGCAGCCGAGATCATCACGGCCGTCTACGAGCGCACCAATTCCGAGACAGCAGCAGAGTCACGGGTATCCAGCAGCCAGTGCGCAGGGTCAGAGGCAGCAGGCCTCGCAGGGGAGAGTATATGCAGTCACCGACTCCAGAGCCCCAGGACCTAGCACGTACCGTGAGACCATCCAGGGTACGTGTTTGTTGTATCATTTATGGGCTTTGTTCTTGTTTGATACCGGGGCATCGCACTCTTTTATTTCGTCGGGTTGTGCTGAGAGGTTGGGGTTGAGCTTAGAGCCGTTGAGTCCACCCCTATGCCTGGACACCCCAGTTGGGGGTGGTGTATCGTTGACTAGAGTATGTCGTGCCTGCGAGATTAGAGTCGCAGACTGTCCTTGCCCTGGTGACCTTCTCGTGTTGGGGATGACTACCTTTGATGTGATTTTGGGTATGGATTGGTTGTCGAGGTACCGAGCCAACATCGATTGCTACAGACGACGAGTGACAGTGACAGTGGGCGGTACGAAGGTGACGTGCATGCTGGGGAGTAAGAGTGGGGTCCTCCTGTCGGCGTTGTCTGCAGAGGAGGAAGTACCGGCTGTGCAGAGCCGAGAGTTACCGAGAGTGGTATGCGAGTTCCCCGAGGTCTTTCCTGAGGAGTTGAGCGGGCTGCCACCGATTCGTGAGGTGGAGTTCGGGATTGACCTAGTGCCGGGAACGGCGGCGATATCGATGGCGCCTTACAGGTTTGCGCCGGCAGAGTTGACTGAGCTGAAGCGTCAACTGGAGGAGCTTCAGCAGAAGGGGTTTATCCGTCCGAGTGCATCGCCGTGGGGAGCACCAGCACTCTTCGTGAAGAAGAAGAGTGGAGAGCTACGGATGTGTATAGATTACCGGAAGCTGAACCGGGTTACGGTGAAGAACCGGTACCCGATGCCGAGGATCGATGACTTGTTTGACCAGTTGAGAGGGGCGACTCACTTCTCGAAGATCGATCTGCGATCCGGTTATTATCAGTTGCGAGTCCGTGAGGGGGACGTCGCAAAGACTGCATTCCGGACACGCTATGGGCATTACGAGTTCCTGGTGATGCCATTCGGACTGACGAACGCGCCAGCAGCGTTCATGGACCTGATGAACAGCATCTTCCGGCCGTACCTGGATCAGTTTGTGGTGGTGTTCGTGGACGATATCCTAATATATTCGCAGAACGAGGCGGCGCATGAGGCACATCTGAGGGTTGTTCTGACCCTACTGCGCGAGCACCAGCTATATGCCAACTGGGAGAAGTGCGAGTTCTGGCTCTCTGAGGTGAGATTCCTCGGCCACATCGTATCCCGTGACGGTATCCTGGTCGATCCGTCGAAGATCGACGCGGTCTCGAAGTGGGCACGACCCACGAGTGTTTTCGAGATCCGCAGCTTTCTGGGATTGGCAGGCTACTATAGGCGATTTGTCCAGGATTTTGCACGACTAGCCGCACCGATGACTCTGTTAACGCGCAAGGGTGTTGGGTTCGTGTGGACAGATGACTGTGAGCGTGCGTTCGCGGAATTGAAGACTCGACTGACTACAGCTCCAGTGTTAGTGGTGCCCGAGCGAGGGATTGGCTATGATGTTTACTGCGATGCATCCGGAGAGGGACTGGGTTGCGTGCTGATGCAGTCGGGCAGAGTTGTGGCTTATGGCTCCAGGCAGTTGAAGATACACGAGCGCAACTATCCTACCCACGACTTGGAGCTAGCAGCAGTCGTGTTTGCGCTAAAGAGCTGGCGATATTACCTGTACGGCGAGGGGTTTCAGGTGTTCTCGGATCACAAGAGCCTCAAGTACATATTTTCCCAGCGAGACCTGAACATGCGTCAGCGACGGTGGATGGAACTACTCGAGGAGTACGACTTCGAGCTACACTACCACCCAGGCAAGGCGAACGTTGTCGCCGACGCCTTGAGTAGGAAGTCGGCTCCGAGCCTCGCCAGCATATCTGTCCGAGAGTGGGACATGATGGGGGAGCTGAGCACATTCGGGCTTGAGCTAGAGGAGGTTACTGGCGGTGTTGCCATGTGCTCCCTAGTGGCTCAGCCCTCACTGCTTGCCCAAGTGTTGGAGGCGCAGAGGGAGGACGTCGAAGCATCAGAGATCCGCGAGAGAGTCGTCAGGGGTGACGAGGTGGTGGGCTGGCAGGACAGTACTGATTGGGGACTACGGTACCGCGGGGGGTTGTTCGTACCAGTTAACTATAGAGATGCCGTGTTACGAGAGGCACACCATTCGCGTCTCGCAGTGCATCCGGGGGGCACCAAGATGTACCGTGACCTCAGGAGGCACTACTGGTGGCGCGGCATGAGGAGAGCAGTCGCAGAGTTTGTGTCGAGATGCCTTGTCTGTCAGCAGGTGAAGGCAGAGCATCAGCCTCCCGCGGGATTGTTACAGCCACTACCGATTGCTCAGTGGAAGTGGGAGCACATTACGATGGATTTCGTGTGTGGACTACCGAGATCGCCCAAGGGAAACGACGCCGTGTGGGTGGTAGTCGACCGGTTGACCAAGTCGGCCCATTTTCTGGCTATGAGGATGACAGACCCGGTCGACAAGTTGAGCAGTCTGTATATCCAGGAGATAGTGCGCCTCCACGGGGTCCCGGTGTCGATAGTGTCTGACAGGGATCCCCGCTTCACGTCCAGGTTCTGGCCGAGTCTGCAGAAGGCACTGGGGACAGAGGTCCTACTCAGCACAGCACATCATCCTCAGACAGACGGTCAGTCTGAGCGTACCATTCAGATCTTGGAGGACATGCTGCGAGCATGTGTGCTGGATTTCAGGGGATCTTGGGAGACCCACCTGCCATTGGCCGAGTTCGCCTACAACAACAGCTTCCAGGCCAGTATCGGGATGGCACCGTTCGAAGCGTTGTATGGTAGGCCGTGTCGGTCACCAGTATGCTGGGCAGAGGTGGGGGACAAGAGTCTGCTGGGGCCAGATCTTGTCAGAGAGACGACGGAGAAGGTCACATTGATCCGCGATCGGTTGAGGACCGCGCAGAGCCGACAGAAGAGTTATGCAGACAGGCGACGTCGACCTCTTGAGTTTGCAGTCGGGGATCACGTGTTCCTGAAGGTGAGCCCGAGGAAGGGGCTGGTGCGGTTCAGGCGCAGCGGGGGAAAGTTGGCTCCGAGGTACATAGGCCCGTTCCAGATCTTAGACAGAGTGGGAGTCGTGGCTTATCGTCTGGCGTTGCCACCGCAGCTTGGGAGAGTACATAACGTCTTCCACGTATCCCAGTTGCGGCAGTACAACGCAGACCCCTCCCACGTCATCGAGTGGACTGATATCGAGGTGGCTGATGATGTCTCCTATGAGGAGCAGCCGGTTCGGATCATGGACACACGGCAGCAGATTCTGCGGGGAGGCAAGATTATCCGCTTGGTCCGAGTGCAGTGGAAACATCACGGAGCTGAGTCGACGTGGGAACGCGAGGACGAGGTTCGCGCGAAGTATCCCGGCCTGTTCGACTCCCGAGGTACGTCTGTTTTAAATTTCGCGGACGAAATTTCTTTAAGGGGGGTATGTAATAACCACTTCTGGTCAACGTCAGTCAAACCTGCGAAAAACAGGAAAATTTAAAAATTTTAAGACAGACACTTAACTTAACTTAAATTGACCCCGAGGGTCATGCCGGACTTAAGTTGACCCCGTTATCGACTAAAATGAGTTACGGGGGACTCAGGGCAACTTCCTGGTCATTTTGGGAAAGATTGATTTTTCGCTGGAAAAGTCACCCGAGCGACGTTTTGGTCCATTCGAGGACCGTTTTGGACCCGAAAAGCTTAGCCGTCGTGGTAGCGGTCTTAGTTGGGCCGTTTCCTTGAAGCCCGTCCAGTTTAAAATATTTTTGGGAAAAGTGCCCGTTCGGGGCCCGAAACGTCCGTTTTTCGCGAATCTGATTGGAAAATATCAACTAGATATTTTCCAAAAGGTTGGGACCCACCTTGACACTTGTCAATTATATGGTGGTGTATTTTTTTGGAGGGAAAAGGTGTGGTTGGGAAGTGTTGGCCGACCATATTGGTTAAAGGGGGAGAAAGTTAGTTTTGTTGTTAGTTTAATTAAATTAGAAATTAGAAGAGAGGTTTTAGAGAGAGAAGGAGAAGGAGAAGAAGAGAGAAGAAGGGAGGTTGAGCTAGGGTTTGTGATCGAGCCCTTGGATCGAGTCAAAGCAAAGAGCAATCCCGTTCCCCTCGTTCTCCTCTACGGTAATACCCGAACCGATTCTCGTTTCGATTATTTTCAAGAGCTAGGGTTTGGTTATAAAATTTGGTTTAGGGTTGTGTAGAGATTAAAGAGGTGTTGGAGACGTTTTAGAGGTGTTTGGGAGAGAAATTTCACGTTTTCCGGTGACCGGAGGCTCGGGAGGAGCTCCGGCCACCGTGGGTGGTGGCCGGCCGGCCATGTGGTGGCTGGCCGGAGGTGGCAGCAGCCACCACTTGGTGGCCGAGCCCCTCCCTCAAACCCTAGGGTCTCGGCCAAGCCTCTTGGGTGGGGCCCACGTGCTCGGTTGCTCGGGTTTTAATGTTCGGGTGGTTTAAAACGTCCCCCGGACCACTTTATCCTTAATCGAATCGAAATTTGGAATTAAATTGGAGAAGTTGTAATTAACGGGTTTTGGGAAACTTTAAACGTTAATTAATTGACTTAGAAGTCGGAATTCAATTCCGTCAAGTGCGTTGGGTTCCTTGAAATATTCTAAGACCGTAGAAACGAAAACGGGGACTTTTGGAGCCCCGGAAGGCAATTAACCAAAACCGGGCAGATTCGCCATGACGGGCGAATCTGGCACTTACGGGTCCTTTATCGGCAATATCGAGTAATTGGGAAGTTTGGGAGTGATCGGCATTGTCGGGGTTACGTTTGGGCGTTAAGTTTATTAATTTTCGGTTTACTCGTACTAGTTTAAAAGTACTTTAAATTTGTGTTCTTTTAGATCGTGCTACGGACCGAGGCAAGGGGAAGCTCGGCGAGTGACTGAGTGTGCTTCGGGTGTTGTTGGAGCGCTTTTGGGATTGTATACGAGGTAGGGAAAAGTAGCCGGATCTCGGCCCTGATTAGGGAAAGTTAATGGTAGAATTGCATGTGACACCGGGGTGTCGTGGGTTGAGTAGATTTATTTAATTATTAGAAAAGCATGATACGGGATTGTAGCGTTTAAGAGAAAGGCATGTGACACTTAGTAGTGTCGTAGGAACAGAGAACTTAGCGATAATTGAATTACTGGAGGCATATGACCATGCCCGGAGGTTGTTTGTGAAACTAGCGATTTTAGGACTGTTGGAGGCATCGAGTATGCCGGAGGTTGTCGTGCGCTTTATTTAATTGTTGAGTTTGGGTGGCCTTGAGAGCCCGTATTTAATTGTTGAGTCGGGGTGGCCATGAGAGCCGTGTATTTAATTTGGTGTCTTGAGTGGCAGCGAGTGCCCGTGGGGTTGTTGAACCCGAGTCTTGACTGTTGAGGTGTCTTGAGTGGCCTTGAGTGCCTGTGTGATTGAACTTGCCTGTGATTGTGATTGTGGTTACCTGGGGTGGCGAGTTCTAAAGGTCGACAGCCTGATCCGACTTAGTGTCGATGAATTGCGAGTTCTAAAGGTCGACAGCCTGATCCGACTTAGTGTCGATGAATTGCGAGTTCTAAAGGTCGACAGCCTGATCCGACTTAGTGTCGATGAATTGCGAGTTTTAAAGGTCGACAGCCTGATCCGACTTAGTGTCGAGGAATTGCGAGTTTTAAAGGTCGACAGCCTGATCCGACTTAGTGTCGAGGAATTGCGAGTTTGAAAGGTCGACAGCCTGATCCGACTTCGTGTCGAGGAATTGCGATAGGTCGAACCCTGACCTGATTGAGATTGGTTACTGAGCAGCTGGTGTGCGATCCTTTGTGATCTTGTTTGGTGTTGTGTCGTTTCGTTCGAGTCCTTGAGGAGGTCGTCGATAGTTGTATTGGGTCTACACTGTTTTCTATCGAGTGTCGAGTCTGTTGAGGAAGGTGACGGGTTGTGGGTCAGTTGAGTACTTGAGTTGGGGACTGTAGTCCCGGTGTTGGGTTTGGTTTTAGTGTTACTGGCTTTTTCTGCTAATTATGCCATAGTCAGTCTGTTATCCGTGGAGGTGAGCGAACGCTCACCCCTAGCTGCTTTTCCTACAGGTACTGATCACCGGACGGACTAGGTTAGCTCTTGAAGTTCATGGAGCTTGGAGCGGAGTCTGGTCTTTACTTTTGTTGAGTCTAGTGACGGATGTTGTACCCTGTCCACTTGTTGGGACGTTTTTGTATTGTAAATGCTATTATTTTGAGAAGTAAATGGAAATGTCAAAGCTTTTATTGAAAACAGGTTTCAAGTGTTCATGTTTTTAAAAGTTCGCGTCCCGAGTTCGGTTCGCTGAAATCGGGGCGTGACACTATACATAAGTTAGAATGGAAGAGGCAATAGCCACAAGGCCCATTAATTTCAACATAATACCACAACAGTCTAAGGATTTCTGTAATTAGGAAATTGATTTTTGCTCTATGATACAAGGAAGGGATGGAAAAACAGAGTCAAATTGACTCCAACTGTTTCAAATTTCCAATCTTTGACTCTGCAGATGAAGTACAAGTTAAAATCTTGAGGAAAAGACTACCATCATGCGATGGTGCTGAGCAGTATTACAATTTACAGGTCGACTAGAAAAAGAGAAAGGCAATATGGGCATGTTCTGTGAAATCAGAGTTGGGCTGCAGTTATACGGTATGGTCACATCGCATGCGAATGTTATTATCAATAACGATAGCGTTGTAAGCAAACGTATTTGGGAAAGCAAAAAAATTGTTAGGAGACTTGAGCACACAAAAAGCACGGACAATTTCAGATCTTTAAATTCATATCACCGTTCAAGCTCACTAAAACATGAAGTATGTTTACAAAACATATGCTCATAAGTTCACTAAGGGGGTAACCATGGTTCATAACCCCCTTTCATTTTTGTTTTCCCGATCTTAACCTGGATTTACCTTTGTTTGCATTTCTCAACTATCACCTTTTCAATTTTTGCAAAAAGTATCAGAAATCGTCAAAATAAACGGTAAATGATACTTTTTGTAAAAAAAAATAAAAGGTGATAGTTGGGAAATACAAACAAAGGTAAACCCAGGTTAGAATCGGGAAAACAAAAGTCAAACGGGGTTAAGAACCATGGTTTCCCCTTCACTAAAATATCAAGTCCTTTCCACTTAATTCAGAAAGGAAATGGTCTCGGTCTGATTTATGGACCTAATGCCAAGTTTGTTAGACAAACATTAGAAGCCTCACATCTTAAGAATTGGTGGGTTACCACAATTATACCAAGATTTAAAAAATCGTTAGACGCTAGTCGGATAGTAATGATATTTTGGAAATTAATCGGGGACTAAGTAAAATTTAATCGGGGATTCATCGGGTCGGCCAACAAGAAAATGACGTCTAGGCGGGGCTTGGTCGGGTTTTTTAGAATACTGCTTGGTACCACACAAAAAAATTATATGTAATACAAGTTGTCTCTGTAAAACTATTTTCATGAGAATTTAGTTGAACGAAACTTGAATAAGGGAAAATAGTGCATCACACGATTCTTACTCTCCTGATTATTGACGGGGAGGAACATGCTTGGAGAATAATTTTTTTATTCACCCACTTCTGGTGAGTGACGTGCACTGCAATTGTCTTGTTAACAACCTTTTTCGAAAAAGAAAAAAACTAACGAAAAAAACCTGAACAAGGGATAAAGAGTGCATCGCACGAAAAACTTGATGTCCTGATTGTTTGTACAGTCAATTCATGCCATCTTGTATACTGATTTTCCTAAAAACTGATACTGGCAAAATTTCAATGAGCAAACTTATAGGTTTTTCATGTACACATTATTCTGATTGACATCAGTCTCATAACTCTTCTGGAGTTCATCATTAAGCAATGATTTCTGAACAATTGAAGGGTTCCAACGTAAACACAAAAATTTGTTGTCCCAAAAAACAATTGTCTAAGAGCGTGCTTCAACATAACTTGTTTAGATTTCAAAACTGGTTAGATGCTTCTGAGCTTAAACTAGATAGCATATTTATTGCAAATTATGTAACCGACCTTATACGTTCGAAAAAGATATTGTACTATAAGACCACATATCTTTTCATTTATTTCCTTAACAGAAATGAGACACTCTTTAGAGTCTAAAGACCGATCGATCCATCTTTTTTTTGATAAGCTCGAAAATTTATTAATAAGACCTATTTCAAGGAAGAAATCGGAATGCCCTGATAAAAGAACCAGGTGGCTACAACGATTACAAAGGGGCTCCAGTAAAAGGAGCCAAAAGGTCAAGCCTTTTCTTAAAAAGAAAACAAGGAACAGAAACAAAAAAAGAGACCCCGGCGAACCTCGTCCTGAAGTCAACGGCGAAACGTCGCAGCCTTCTTCTTGGCGGCCAACTCACGAATTGAAGTCCATGCGTCGGGACCCTGAGACAAAGCTACTACTTGAGTATCTCCAGTTCTAATTTGCTCAACCTGTTTCCCAATGTTGACGGGACAGACAAAACTCGCTCGATCCGAGATTTTTGATTTAACCGTCACCGTGTAAAAATCCGAAAAATATTTAGGCGAGCGAGTCACCCGCTTCTTGACGAGGGCGTCCTTTCACGGAGACTCCACCTTCAATGTCCCACTGGCACTTGCTTCAACACCAACAACAAGAACCGGTTCCAACATCTGCGACTGGGCTGGAACAGACCCTATTACAAGCCCAATTGGACTTTGGGTTGCCCCATCTGTAACAGACACCAAATTGTGTTGGGTTGAAAGTGATTGCCCATCCGTGACATGCCCATCACATTCTTGTAGAAAATGCAACTTGAAGCCCCGCTGCACTTTCTACCCCAACATCAGCAATCGGATCTTGTTCCTCTGATTCAGTGCGATCGAATCGATCCTCAGAATCCAGAACGACAGCTTCTATCGATTTTCCGCAACTAACGACATCATCAGCAATTGCAAGATCACACCCAATCTCAACCGAACCTGCGTGATCCTTGGTGCCATGTATAGCCACCGTCAGAAAGTCCCCAGCAATCCCTACCGACTCCTGGTCTTGCACGTTCTCTCCCAAGACCTCTACAGACTCTGGAGAACTCAGGGAATATCGATTTTCCGATGGATCAATCTCAACCAAAGTCCCGAGGATGCTCTGTGTTTGCACCCCAAAAATAGAGACATCTTTCTGAGAAGCCATGACTGAACTCTGCTCCGAATCTTGTAAGAACCGCCCCCGGTCGACACCAGTCGAACCAGTGTAATTTGGGGAAAGTTGACTTTCTGCCGTAAAAGTCAACCGACGATTCCGGGAGTCATTCGGGACCTTTCCGGGACCCAAAAAGCTTAGCCGTCGTTACGATTATCTTAGTTGGGTCGTTGCCTTTCAAATGACTACTTTTGCGAAAAAGTCAAATCCGGGTCAAACGGGGTCGAATTAGAGGTCTTGTTGGCCGAACCTAGCTAGAAAAGAGAGAAGTTTGAAGACTCCATTGCTTGAAGAAGAAGAAGGTGAAGAAAAGGGGCTCCTTTGGTGGATTTTCAACACCAATCTTCTCCAAATTCACTTCATTCTCATCCCCTCTTCATTCCTAAGGTGAGCAACCTTTAAAACCCCACTTTTAATGAACTTTGAGGTTGTGGGTTTGGTAGAATTTGCATGAACTAGGCTTGGGTCTTAGGTATTTGAGGTTTTTCATGTTTAAATAGATGAGTTGTGGAGAAAAGTGGAGATTGATGATGAAATTTCATTGGGTTTTTGTAGTTTTGATGAAACCCACCATGAGTCTTGAAACTTTGGAGTTTTTGAGGTTAATTTTGAGGTTTTGGAACTTGACAATGGAGTTTTGGAGAATCTAGAGCTTGTTAGGAACTTTTTTGGGAGAAAGGATGTATTTTTCTAACGACCAGAGGTTTTCCGGAGCTCCGGCCGGTCACCGGAGTTCCGGTCACCTGGGGGCATAACCGGCCATGGCCGGAGGGAAGGCACGGGACCGTGACCGGCCACACGGTGGCGGTCCGGTCCGGCCACCCACGGTCCACGTGTGGCCGTGGGGCCCACTCGGCCGGGAAACGGGTGTGTCATGTTCGGATAGTCTTGGGTGAAACCCGGATCGATAATTCACGCCCAGAGCGAATTATGGAAGTAATTCGTGACATTTCGGAAAACGTGATTTGAAACTTTAATTGCGAAATTAGAACACTCGGACATCGGAATTTGATTCTGTCAAGTGCGTGAGAACAAGTAATTTTAATTAGGAATGGTAAAAATGAAAAGGGAAATTTTCGGAGTCGCGAGTGATGTTTTCCTGATACCGGGCAAAATGGGCCATTCCGGGCCCATTTCGACAAGTTGAGTAATTGGGAGTTAGTTTGGGTATTTTCACTTTAAACCACACTTGAATTGGTATTAGTTCTCATATTACTTTTTGATCTTAGACGTTGGTCCCGAGCACGGCGGAGGAGCCTACTAGGCGACTCCTTGATTTCTTGCGTTTGGATAGCGGTTGAGGTAGGGAAAAGTAGCGAATACCGGTTTAAATGCGGAAAGTTACTAGAATTGCATATAGGATTTAAGTAACCGGAATATTGTAGAATCACATGTAGGATGTGAATAACTAGGGTAGTCGTTGATAACATGGAACCACCTGCGGGTCAGGTCGTGACCGTAGGTGTGGGAATTGTTGTGTTGTAGAATTGCATGTGGGTCCCTGGTTGGGCCCGTAGGATTGTGTGACGATCGCTCTTGGTTGTGATTAGTAGATTTGGTATGATTAATATGTGGTATGTTTCGTTGTTAATTAATGATCATGGTACGATATGCTCTGTAAGAACCGCCTCCGGTCGAACCGGCGAAATTTTGGCGAAAGTTGACTTTTTGACGGAAAAGTCAACCGATGACTGCGGGAGTCATTCGGGACCTTTCCAGGGCCCAAAAAGCTTAGCCGTCATTACGGTTAGCTTAGTTGGGCCGTTTCCTTTCAAATGGCTGTAATTGTGAAAAAGTCAACCCAGTGTCGAATTCGGTCAAACCTAAGACTTTAGGAATTAATTAATTGTGCTGAATTTTAATTTGGATATAAGTGGTCCCCACTTGGACACTTTTCTATAGAAGCTTGGAAGGGAAGAAAGAGGCTAAAAAGACCCTTAGAACCCTCATTTGTTGGTCTTGAAGGAAATGAGAGCAAGAGGGGTATTTTGGGAATTTCCCCTTTAGGTTTTATGACTCATTTTTGGAGCATTTCAGCCCAAAAACTAGTATTGGCCGAAATTAGAGAGAGGGGAGAGAGAAGGGCCATGGAAGCTTGAGGAGGAAGAAAGGAGGAAAAAGAGAGTCTTGAAGTGTTTTTCTACACAAATTTTCCCAAATTCACTTGTTTCTTCTTCTATTCTCCAATCCCAAGGTAAATCTTCAATCCTTTTTCGTTTTTGTTGATTTTGGTTCATGGGTTTTGAGGAGAAATGATGAACTTGGTTGGGTTTTGAGATTTTGGGTGTTGGATGATGATTTATGGAGAGAAAAGGGTGTTAGATGATGGATTTTATTTAGACTGTTGTGGTTTTGATGAAGACCCATCTGGGGTATTGAAGTAGAGACGTTTTAGGGACTGATTTGGAGGTTTGGGAAGGTCAAAAATGGAGTTTTTAGGTTGATTTTAGTGAAAACCGAAGCTGGAGGAAGAAGAAGACGGAACAGTATCAGACTCGTCACGGATCCATGACGGCGCCAGTCACGAATCCGTGAGGAGAACCGTGACGGTGCAGACCACGGGTCCGTGACCCGAACCGTGACAGACGTGAAATGGGCCTTTTGGGCCCATTTTGTTGGATTTCGAGTAATTGGGACGGTTATCTATAACCAAATCCTTTTGGGGTTAATTGGGAATGTTTTCCTCTTTAAACCTTTTGTGAATTACTCTTGATTCGAGTGTTTAACTGTGATCAAGACCTTGGACCCGAGCGTGACGAGGAGGAAGCTAGCCAGGTCGTCCGCTGCGGGATTGGATTGCTTTTGAGGTAGGGAAGAGTAGTAAATTTCCGCTTTTAATTAAGGAATGCTAATAGTATGCATATATGATAATAATAACCGGAAGAGTCTTAGTATGCATATAAGATGTGATTCACTAGATTAACCGCTTTCAATTATGGGAAATTGTCGTGCTGGTAGAATGGTCATGTCGAGCCTTAGGATTGCGTGTTGGTTGCGTTTGATGATGGTCGTTCGTCCTTAAATGTCGATGCATAATACACTCTTAGTTAAGTTTAGATTCATATTATACCATGTGAATTATGATGAATGCAATATGAATGTTTGTCTCGTGTTATGATTGGTTGAATGAATGAGGTGAATGTGATATGATTGTTTGTCTTGTGAAATGATCGGGTGGATGATAGACCGATGCGGTGTTCTTGGTAAGTTGTGACGATAAGCGTCATTGGTATGATGAGTTCGATGTAGTGTGGTTTGTGTGATATTGTATATTGTGACTTGTACCCCAAGTGACGGGAAGATACCCGACCGAGGTGTGTGCCGGTCCGGTATGTGTGCATTGAGATTTTCCGGTATGATGTAGAGTTTCACCCCGATGCTGTGTGTCCGGGAAGACATCTAGACCGATGGACATTCCGGTACGATGTAGTGTTCCACCCCGATGCTGTGTGTACGGGAAGACATCTAGACCGATGGGTATTCCGGTATGATGTATTTGCTTCACCCCGATGATGTGTGTCCGGGAAGACATCTAGACCGAGGGTATATTCCGATATGATGTATTAATTGAGTTGTGTGTGGTGATCGGATTCCTGAGTACTTGTCTTATGTTATGTGGTATTGAGTCTGAGTAACGTTTGCAGTGGTCTTAGCGGTATAATGTCTTGTTGCTCGTTTGTTTACTTAATTTGGTGTTATTATCGCTATCATGTGTTCTTGTCGGTTTCTATTTGCGTTTTCAGCTTTTAGTAAGAATTATTGACCGATTTATTCTGACAACGGAGCGGGAGTCCTTTCCCTTCTTACTACTTTTTCCTACTGAGCGTAAGCTAACCCCCCTTTGTTTTTACTGTTTTATAGGTTTCGTTGGTGAGTAGGCTTGTAGCACATCTCAGGGCTCGGGAGCTCATTGAGGGTCCTGGTGGTTACTATAGTAGAGACGTACTTGCTCATTTCGTATTAAACTTTGTCTTACTTGTTATATTTTGAGCTTTTGACTCATAGCATCAGATTTGGATTATTATTATCGAACTTATTTATGTTGAAACTAAATTTGGAGATTTAATTCGTTTAAGTTTGCTTTTATCTTTATCATTTAATTATTATTCTAGTTCACGTCTCGAGTCCGGTCAAAACCGGATTTGGGGCGTGACAATTTGGTATCAGAGCCCGGTTTCACTGAAATTGTTTTTCAAAACCTCAGACCGTACGTCAATTAGGTAGGTAGAGTTAGGTTGTTAAGGTTCTAATGTCGGTTACGCGGGTCGAAAATGTCCTACGCGTAGACCCGAGACGACGAGATGTCTCGGATGGTGAAGTGCCTTGTTTGAGTCTTGCCGTACATTGTGTTATGATGTGTGCGTTGGATGAACTGTTATGCCGATAGGTTGAGATCGAGGTTGATTTAGCAAGCGGTGCTCGATGCTGCCATGACGTGTTTGTTAAGTGATCATTATTGGATTGCCGCCGTGGTCGGCCGTTGATTGATTGGTTAAGTGTGAAGTGTTAACTTGATTGGTTAGTACTCGCGTGATAACCGAAACCCGAAGGGAAAACTGCGATGTTTTGCTGTATGCTATGTTGTGCTGAATGCTTTGTGCAAAATGTGAAGTGAATGTCCCGCTTAAGCGGATGGTTAGTGGAATTTTCGAACGGGTCATGAGCAAATTTCTGCAAAACTGAGTACTATCACGGGTTGGCTCAGGGGCGCCACTGTAGTCGAACGTGATAGGGGGATGTCAAGTGGTTACAACGAGATTTGGGGACGCCTGAGTCGGGTTGTAACGACACGATATCGACATGAATGTTGTGATAGAAAGAAAAAAGTGTTGAAAACCTGTGGAAATGAGTTAGTGCGGAGACTCTGTGGAATTGTTGCGTGATGTGAACATTATACTGTGTGACTTGTTTGAAACTGTGACTCCCGTGGGAGATGGTTGAATTGTGTGACTGATTATGTGAGACGCACAAGTGTGCGGACTTCTCTGATTTATATGAAATTACCTATGATTATACTAAGACTAACTGTATTGTTGGTCCGAGTATGACCCTTGTGAAACGTGTGTGAACGTTACTGTTTTAAGCGAGCCGCTTTATTCGAAATTGAGAAATTGAGCACTCCGTTTATCCGTGCAGCGGATACATGCGACATGGCTCGTACCTACATTCCTAGGGGCACTAGAGGTCGCCCAGCTGGGGCCCAGGGGCAACCACCTGCCATTGAGCAGGCAGGAGCAGCGAGTGCCTATGGTGCTTCCTCTGCAGAGCACGAGAGAGATGAGGCTGGACCGTCAGGGCCACCGCCCAGAGGTCCTCCCGTCGTAGAGCCGACATAGGCGACCACTCTGGAGGAGGTGGTTTGCACAATTCTCGCGGCGATCCGCGCCCAGAGGGAGACTGCAGCACCGGCACCTGAGACCGTGCCTGCTGCCAGGCCGAGTCAGGCTGACAGCTTCACAACCCAGGCGCTGAGGGACTTCCTCAGGCTGGGTACTCCTGTCTTTTCCGGGGAGCCAGACCCCGTGGCAGCCGAGAGGTGGTTGAAGCAGATCACCCGCAACTTAGATACGTCGGGGATCGTGGATGGCCACATGAGAGTATCCTTTGCAGCTTTCCAGCTGAAGGATGACGCGTACCATTGGTTGCAGCGCGAGCAGACCAGGGTTGGAGATGACTTTCAGTTGTTTGGCAGGCTGTTCCTGGAGCAGTATTTCCTGAGATCGGTCCGAGATGATAGGCACCAATAGTTCCTGGAACTGCGTCAGAGAGGGATGACTGTCTCGGAGTATGAGGCAAGGTTCACATACTTGTCCCGTTTCTCATCGGAGATGGTGCACACCGAGGAGCGTCGTTGCAGGCGATTCGAGAGGGAACTCATCTCGTCGATCGTGGATCGAGTCACCACCTTCAAGACTGAGGTGTACACTGAGCTAGTGTACCAGGAACTAGCAGTGGAGCGGCACTTCAGAGAGACCGCCAGAGCCCGCGAGAGCAGGCCGAGACCGAGTGGCTTTCTGAGGTCGTCTGAGGGCCGCGATCTGAGGAGGCAGAGGACCTCAAGATCCTTCCAGCCATAGCCCCAGTCTGGTGGGATGCGTCGAGTCGGAGCAGTAGTGTCCGTTGGACCTGCCCCGGTAGCATAGTTGGGCCCCTTATGCAGGCAGCTGGGCCACCTAGCCCGAGATTGTCCGAGGAGTAGCGGACCTGCAGATCGTCAGACGGATCGTCCGCCGATGTTCGGGGAGAGACCGCGTACCGATGAGAGGACGTGCTATCAGTGCGGCCGACTGGGACACCTCTCTTTTGAGTGTCCTGACCGGGCTGGAGGAGCGCCAGCGCCGAGACCTCAGCAGACGCAGCCCCGCCAGGCACCCTCTTTCCGCCCGCGTCAGACTCAAGCTCCGAGAGCCCCATTCCAGGCGGCGAGCGCACTAGCTCAGAGATAGCAGACGAAGTCCCCACAGCAAATGACTCTTCCACCACCCCCGAGAGGAGGACCTCAGGCTCAGCAGGGTCGGGTGTATGCTGTCACTGACTCCCGAGCGGAGAGACGTCACTCCGGTCATGAGACCACTCAGGGTACGTGCTTGCTTTATAATTCATGGGCGTCTTTCTTATTTGATACTAGGGCTTCACATTCTTTCATCTCTTCTACTTTTGCTGGTTCATTGGGGTTAAGGGTAGAGACGTTGAGCCGACCCTTATATCTTGATACCCCGGTTACGGGAGATGTGGTCTTAAGTACCGTATGTCGTGCATGTGAGATTAGAGTGGTTGATTGCCCTTTTGTTGGTGATTTACTTGTTTTGGACATGACGGCATTTGACGTGATCTTTGGGATGGACTGGCTCGCGAGGTATCGAGCGTCGATCGATTGCAATCGACGGCAGGTGACAGTGGTCTCGGGTGACACGATCATCACTTGTGTACTGGGCAGTAAGAACGGAGTTCTCCTGTCAGCATTGGCCTCGGGAGATGAGTTGGCGACCGAGCGGAGCAGAGAAATGCCGCGTGTGGTGTGTGAGTTCCCGAAGGTCTTTCCAGAGGAGCTGTCCGGATTATCGCCTGTGCGCGACGTGGAGTTCAGGATTGACTTGATACCGGGGACGACGCCGATATCAATGACCCTGTACCGGTTTGCACCAGCCGAGTTGGTCGAGCTGAAGCGACAATTAGAGGAGCTTCGGGAGAAGGGATTTATCCGCCCGAGCGCTTCCCCGTGGGGAGCACCCGCCCTCTTCGTGAAGAAGAAGGGTGGAGCACTGAGGATGTGCATCGACTACCGGAAGTTGAACCGGGTCACGGTGAAGAACCGCTACCCGATGCCGATGATCGATGACTTGTTCGATCAGATGAGAGGAGCAAAGTGCTTCTCGAAGATTGATCTACGATCAGGGTATTATCATTTGAGAGTTCGGGAGGAGGATGTGTCGAAGACCGCATTCCGGACTCGGTACACACTACGAGTTCCTAGTGATGTCGTTCGGGTTGACGAACACGCCTGCAACGTTCATGGACCTGATGAACGGTTTTTTCCGACCGTTCCTGGACCAGTTCCTCGTGGTGTTTGTAGACGACATTCTGATTTATTCGCCGAGTGAGGAGGCGCATGAGGAGCACCTGAGGACGGTTTTGTCGTTGTTGCGCACTCACCAGCTGCACGGCAACCTGGAGAAGTACGAGTTTTGGCTCGCAGATGTGAAGTTCCTTGGGCATGTTGTGTCCCGAGAGGGTATACTAGTCGATATGACGAAGATCGACTCGGTCTCGAAGTGGGCACGGCCCTAGAGTGTCTTAGAGATCCCGAGCTTCCTAGGATTGACAGGATATTACCGACGGTTTGTCCAGGAATTCTCACGTCTGACCGCGCCGATGATTGCCTTGACACGCAAGTGAGCCGAGTTTCTGTGGAGTGATGAGTGTGAGCACTCCTATACCAAGCTGAAGGCTCGTTTGACTACCGCTCCCGTGTTGATCGTGCCGGAGCAGGGGATCAGATATGATGTGTATTGTGACGCGTCCGGTGAGGGACTGGGATGTGTATTGATGCAGTCTGGGAAGGTAGTTGCTTATGGCTCCAGACAGTTGAAGACACATGAGCGCAACTACCCTACCCACGACTTAGAGTTGGCAGTAGTCGTCTTTGCGCTGAAGAGCTGGCGACACTACTTGTATGGAGAGCGATTTCGGGTGTTCTCGGATCACAAGAGTCTCAAGTACATCTTCTCCCAACGCGACTTGAACATGCGCCAGATACGTTGGATGGAACTACTTGAGGGGTACGATTTCGAGCTACTCTACCATCCGGGCAAGGCGAACGTCGTCGCCGATACCCTGGGTAGCAACGCGAACGTCGTCGCCGATACCTACACCGGCATACCCCCTCGATGTAGGTATCGTACCGGAACTAGTAACACCGGGGGACCGCGTACATGGGACAACACCCTCGTCCTAGATACCACCCTACACCGGCATACCCCCTCGATGTAGGTATCGTACCGGAATACCTCGTCTCGGAACATATAGTATCAGATCACATCCACGAATATCTCAAACGTATCACACAGTCATGTTTCAATTAACAGCTTACCAAACCAACCAATATTACCGAACACACCACATCGGTCTATCATTCACCCGATCATATCACAAGGTAAGTTCACGTCACAATGGACATATCACACCACACTGATCAAACCAACATATCATACCGAGCATACCATATCATGATCCACAATCTAACAACGGATAAACAACATATCAAGCATCACAAGTCATCAATCATAACACCACAACCAACACGCAATCCTAAGGGCACGACATGGCCCACATGCTATTCTACAGCACGACAATTCCCAAACCTACGGGCACGACATGGCCCGCAAGCTATCCCTCATTTCACTCGTTCCTCATATCCTACATGCAATTCTATAGTTATATCATTTAATCAAACCTATATGCATACTAGTAACTTTCCGCAATTAAACCGGTATCCGCTACTTTTCCCTACCTCGATCGCTATCCAAACGCTTAGTCAACGCGAGTCGCCTACTAGCCTCCTCCGCCGAGCTCGGGTCCAACGTCTAAGATCACAAGTAATACGAGAATTTAATTCAAGGTGGTTTAAAGAGAGAAATACCCAAACTAATCCCCAATTTCTCAACTCGTCATAATGGGCCCGGAAGGCCCATTTTGCCCGGAATCGGGAAAACGTCCCTCGGGACTCCGAAAATTTCCCTTTTCGTTTCTATCAATCCTAATTAAATTTACTTGTTCCAACGCACTTGACGGAATCAAATTCCGGGGTCCGAGCTTTCTAATTTCGCAATTAAATTTTCTAATCGCTTTTCCCGAAATTTCATGAATCACTTCCATAATTCGTTCCGGGTGTGAAATTATAGTCCCGGGGTTCATCCAAGACCGTCCAAGTATTACACAACCACACCCCGGCCATGTGGGCCCCACGGCCACACATGGGCCGTGGGTGGCCGGGCCGGTCAAGGTTCTAAGTGTGGCCGACCATGGCCGGTCATTCCCCTCTCCGGTGGACGGCATCCGGCGAACCTCCGGTCGCCGGAAAAATATCTCCTTTCTCCCAACAAGTTCCTAACTAGTTTTAGGTTCTCCATAACTCCATTGTTAAGCTCCAAAACTTCAAAATCAACCACAATCACTCCAAAGTTTCAAGACCCAAGGTGGGTTTCATCAAAACCACAAAAACCCAATGAAATTTCATCATCAATCACCACTTTCTCCAAACTTATCTAATTAAAAATTAAGAACCTTAAATCCCTAAGACCCAAGCTCATTTCATGCCTTTTCTAGAAAACACATAGACCCAAACTTCATGAAATGAATTTGGTTTGAAGATTTACCAGAGGAATGGAGAAAGGAAGAGGAAAATGATATTTTGGAGAAGATTAGTGTTGGAAATCACACAAAAGAGCTCCTTTTTCTTCACTTTCTTCTTCTTCTTCTTCTTCTTCTTCTTCTTCTTCTTCTTCTTCTTCTTCTTCTTCTTCTTCTTCTTCTTCTTCTTCTTCTTCTCTTCTTCGATGTCTATTTCGTCCTTTAATCTCTCTCTCTCTCTTTTGTCCACAAGTGTGGACCAATTGGTCTTTTCTCACCTTTTTCTTCCCCTCCAAGCTATCATGGACATGTGTCCATGTGGGGTCCACTTCTACCCAAAATATCTCAGCCCAAATTAAATTAATTCGTTATTACTCCTAATTCGACTTAGTTTGACCCGTGTTTGACTTTTTCGCAAAAGTAGTCATTTGAAAGGAAACGACCCAACTAAGCTAACCGTAATGACGACTAAGCTTTTTGGGTCGCGGAAAGGTTCCGAATGACTCCCGGAGTCATCGGTTGACTTTTCCAGCGGAAAGTCAACTTTTGTCAGATTTCACCAGTTCGACCGGGATCGACCGGGGGCGATTTTTACAATCAATTTACAAGACCCTTTTATGGACATGATTTGGTGGATGAGATCGATCTTTAAAAGGGCCAGACCAAACCGAAGCAAGCCTCGTTGGGGTGTGGTGTTTCTCGGCCAACTTGAGTCTCTTCTGATCTGACATCGAAGGTGGGAGACGATCACAGTCTGATTCTTATCGGTGATCGAGTTTCTCACCCCGTGCTCCGACCGCATGCGCTTGAATCCCGTATGGCCGAAGTTTGGGCTTTTCCTAGTTGACCCCCGGTGAACGACCCTCCCGACCTTTGTCGTGTCGTCCCTTTATCATGCCCTACCATCACGCCCGCCACAACGTCTTGGCTCTCGCCTGCCCCCCATGAAACTATCTGCACCCTTAAGTATATCGGATACCTGGTCCGTGCGCCATCGACAGGGACCCGGGCCCTGATCCTCGGAGGCCGGGGCCCAGTGGGGGAAGGAAACCCATTGGGCTCAGAATCAGATGAGCCTCCCTGAGTTTCCTCCATAAGGACAACTCACCATTAAGGGGGCAGTCCCAACCAGGTCCAGGCCCCATTTGGATGGGCCGAGTTCCTTGGGGTGATCGTATCTGCCCATCAGTGAGCCAGGACAACCATCTTCACCGGTATTTAGTTTCGTGGTGTTACGTTAACGTCCGTATCTCTGGTCCCAACCCGGTTCTAGGCATGTTTTTATAAGTTCTAGTTTATTATTCATATGAATCGAATATCCTTTTTCGAATTCAGAGAAAGGGATTCCGAACATTACGTTAGATCGTTTCAGATTGTATTTTTAGATTTTGGTTTGGTTTGTTTTGTACTGAATATATGTTCTTTGATATTTCTTAATTAGTCGCATTCATACCCCTTTCTTAATCAAACGTCTAGAGAGAGAGGGTCCCCTTTCTCTCTAGACTTTTCTCTCCCAAACCCTAAACCGACCCCCGTTCTTCCTCTGGTCGCCGCCGGTGGCTCTCATGGATGAGGCCATGACAGTCACCGGTGGTTGTTTCCCTTCCTGCCTTCGTTTTCCTTGATGTGTGTAGCTTCCCTTCTCCGGCCTTTTGTTTTTCTCTCCTCCACCAGCGGCGAAAGCTTCGGATTCAGGTGGGACGGCTTTTCTTCGCTACTGTTGATGACGGGGATCTGGTTCTTCTCATTGTCTGGCTCCTTGTCTTCGCTTGGGGCTCGTTTGCTCGCTTCGGGGCTCGCTTCTTCCAGATCTTCCCCCCGCCTCTTCTGTTCTCGGGTTATCCGGGCCTCGTCGGAGCGGCGAGGGGTTATAGTCGTGTGTTTGGCTTCGATTTGGTGGTTGGGTGCTGTGGGAGGGGCTTCTCTCGGCGCTGCGTCAGATCTGGCCTTGTGGGAGCTGCTACTCTTCTTCCCCTCTTGCTTTGGTCCTCGGTAAGGAATTTCAAGATCCTCCATCTAAACATTAAACTTCTTCCATACTAGATTTGTCTGCATGTCTCGTTTTGGCTATTTCTCTCCCTTTGGGTCGTCGGCCTGGTGTTGGCCACCGACGAGATCTCGTATGAGATCTGAGAGTACAAATCTTGTATTTCTTCTTCCCCTACATTTATGTGGATATGACCATCCTCCCTCTTCCCTTTTTTTTCTAAATCTTCTTCCCCTCGTTCGCAATGGCGGATGAGGCCCAACATTTGGCGATGGCCAGTGTTTGGGTTTAGCCTAACGGCGCTTTGAAGATTGGTGGTAAGGGGATTGTGGGTTTGGACTCAGTTCCCCAGGGTATGGGTGAGTTGTCCTGGAATTTTCATGTAAATGGAATTCGGGTTATTGGTTGGTGTTTTGTTGGGGAGGTTTTTTTTGTGGAGATTCTGTCACTGGGAGCCGGGTGAGGTGTGGTGTGGTTTAGAGAGTTGGGTGGAGGAGCAGTACTGTGGTGTTCGGAGGTGCTGGTTTGGGGCTGATTGGATCGTCTTCTTCGGTTCACTCGTGGTGGTTCAGGTTTCTGGCTGTGTGGGTCGGAGTTTCACGGTGCTGCGCTTGGAGTTCGGTCTCGGAAGCCCTGTTCCGGGTGGGTTCGCGCGGGGCTCGAGGAGGACGAGGGTTTCGGCAAGGTTGTTTTCTCTTTTTAGTTTCTGTTTAGTTATGGGCCTGGTTGCCCTTTGGTTGGGCCTGTTTGGTTGCCTTGTTAGGCTCAAGTTGGGCTTGGTTTGTTACTGGTTGAGCTTTATGCTTATTTATGTTGTACTTCTTATTAGTTTTATCAGGGTAAAAGACCTAGTTGTAGTTGGTTGTTTGTGCATACCCCTTGTTGGGTTTGGTTCTGAGGCAGTCATAGACTGTGCTCTGGTTTATAATGAGGCTTTGCCTTCTCCTCCTGTTACAATTTGTAGCAATTGGTTTTTATATATAAAAAAAACTTCCTGATCAAAAAAATAAAAATACCCCTTTCTTAAATAATAAAACCTAGTATAGGAACCTTTTTCCGCTGATGTTGCTGTCACCAAGACCGTCCAAATTTGAAAACGAAATATCAAAGTAACGGTAGAGAGCAGGGTACGTGGCCCTAGTCTCGAACTATGGAGGACTCCTAGAGCAGTTTCCAAGCAAGAGCAAGTCGGCACGTGGCGACAATATCTTAAAAACCGGTCCCATATATGAAGATCCATTGCATTCACACGAGGTGTCAATATCTAGCGTAAGGGAATATTGACATCGGTGTTATGACATCCACATGTAACAAAGTCCGGAGATGTTGCTCCGAGCCTGAGCCGACTCTGAGACTTAACAACCAAGCTACCGATTCATAAAAACAACTCGTGTAGATACTTACTTACACAGAGAGATGACAAGGGGAGAGATCCTCGCTCATCTGGGTTCGATCATCGCTGCCTTAATGTTTGCAAGAGCCATTTTCGAGCAATACTTTCCCAACCAGCTTCGACGCCACGCCGAGAGATATTATCACAGAGTAACGAGTCGCATCTACCCTTACATCCAAATCACATTCCATGAATTCACCGGAGAGCGTTTCGTGCGCAGTGAGGCCTTCTCCGCCATCGACAACTACCTCAGCTCCAATTCGTTCACCCAAGCCAAGAGACTCAAGGCAGATATAGCCAAGAACAGCCACTCTCTCCTCCTCACCATGGACGATCACGAAGAGGTCGCGGACGAGTTCAATGGCGCACAAATCTGGTGGAAGTCAGGAAAAATCATCGCCAAGACACAGACTCTATCTCACTATCCTGGCTCCGACGAGAGGAGGTCCTACACACTCGTGTTCCACAAACACCACCGAGATGTAATCATTGGGCCGTACCTGAACCACGTTTTCAAAGAGGGCAAGGCGATTAAGTGGAGGAACCGGCAGAGGAAGCTCTACACCAACAACGGATCGTCGTGGAGCCATGTGGTGTTCGAGCACCCAGCGAGTTTCGAGTCACTCGCTATGGAGCCCGAGAAGAAGAATGAGATCATTGATGATCTTATGAGGTTCAGTAAGGCTCAAGACTTGTATGCTAGAATTGGGAGGGCCTGGAAGAGGGGGTATTTGCTTTACGGCCCTCCGGGGACAGGAAAGTCAACGATGATCGCTGCCATGGCCAATCTGTTAGGGTACGACATCTATGACGTGGAATTAACTGCTGTGAAGGATAACACTGAGCTGAGGAAGCTACTGATAGAGACGTCGAGCAAGTCTATCATTGTGATCGAGGACATTGATTGCTCGCTCGATCTCACGGGTCAGAGGAGGAAGAAGGAGGTGAAAGAAGAAGAGGATGATCATGAAGTGGGTCGAAAACCAGCCAAGGACAGCAAAGTTACTCTTTCGGGGCTTTTGAACTTCATTGATGGGCTGTGGTCTGCTTGTGGGGGAGAGAGGTTGATAGTGTTCACAACTAATCATGTGGAGAAACTTGACCCGGCTCTCATCAGGAGAGGTCGGATGGACATGCACATAGAATTGTCTTACTGTGGCTTTGAAGCTTTCAAGATTCTTGCTAGGAATTATCTTAATGTGGAATCACATGACTTGTTCGGCTCCATTTGTGAGTTGCTAAGGCATGTTGATATTACTCCTGCAGATGTTGCTGAGCATTTGATGCCTAAGACAGAGCCTGTAGATGCACAAGTCTGCTTAGAGAGTCTTGTTCGAGCCCTGAAAGAGGCAAAACAAGACACGGCCCTAAAAGAGAATAGAACAAGAACAGACGAAGATGAAATGATCCAGAGAAAGTGAGTGAGTGGCGTGTGTTCTTCCAACTAAGTCTAGTATAGGACCCGCTTTGTCCGCTCATATGTGT
Source organism: Erodium maritimum (assembly GCA_963921825.1). Classification (NCBI taxonomy): domain Eukaryota; kingdom Viridiplantae; phylum Streptophyta; class Magnoliopsida; order Geraniales; family Geraniaceae; genus Erodium; species Erodium maritimum. Next base: position 17,358,165 of record OY997593.1, on the reverse strand, counting down.
AGGTTAACCAATCTAATAGTTCCACAATCTTCTGTGTAAAGTCTTTTTTTACTTCACCCCTGTTACTTATATCAATGATTCTATGGAGAAATTATTTCTAGTTCTCCTTTTTTTTTATCAGCGAGGCAAATATTTAAATTGAAAATTTTCATGAATAAAAGAGAGTACACAACGAAGTTGGTCTAACTACAAATCAAAAGTAAGAGCATTAACATGATAGTAAAACTTTAAGACAGCCTCAACAAGAAGAATAACATGATACATGAAAGAGTATTTTTATACTTGAAATCTCGGCATCCCAACATAAGAGTAAATTAGACAAATAAAGTCTACAACCATGAAATGCAAAACATGTAAGATAAGAAGGTCTAAAACCCGGATTTTGCAGCCATGAAATGCACAAAAACGGGTCTAGAACCCGGATTTTCCAACCATTAAGAACAAGAAGAACCAAACGAACCACCAGAAGCAGGTAGAGTAACTCCGCAACGATCCACACCTAGTAGGATGAAGAATCGCGTCCCACGACCAAAGCTGAAACTAGACACCTCCACTGACCCGAGAGACGCTCCTCGGACGACATCGCAAGGGATCATCAAACAATAGAGCACGTGCTCAGCCCTCCAAAACGTAAATCCGATCAATACCAAGAGAAGGCTCAAAGAGGGAGAATCGATATTTCTACCGAATACGAGCTCAGACCTCTAAGCCGGTAGCAGCAATACCTCACTTACGAAACCGTAACCGGTAACCCCTCGCCGGCCAACACCAAACGAGAACCCGAAATGGAATGCATGTAATTATACCAAGCACGAGCCAATCCAATACAGACATATATGACACTAAAATAGGTTAACAAGAACAGATCGGCCGATATGGAGGATTAACGGAGGCCAACACTTGAGAATCCGACAAAAACCTACCTAAGACTTCAAATCCTCAAGGAGGCTTCCCCAAGCTCCAACCAGACAAAAAGAAGAAGCTTCCCCCATGTCCGACTAGGAAAGGAGCCCGACTGATCTCCGGCATAAGACTCGCCTAAGCTCCAATGAGACACTAGCAGCTTCAACACCAGAGGAGAGCCAGAGAAAGGGGCACAAAACCCGAGCTCCTCCAAACTCCGGCGAGGAAGAATTCCTGAGAATCAACCGAGACCCCCAACTCGATGTGTGCACCACACCAAAACCACTAAGGTAGCAGCACCACACCACCGCGAGATGGTCCAAATCTAACGGGGTCTCCGTCCAAACTTTGAGTAGGAGCAGATCAGACTGAGCGAGCTAGCAGCCGGAGAGGGGAGACTACCGGCGAGGCCTACCCCAACATCGTCTTCCAATTGAACCTTCATCTTCATGTCCGGAAACCACCGGCAGAGAAGTAGATCTGGACGAAGTTCCAGATCTACGATTCCACTGACCCCGAGCCCAAGCCCGGAAACGAAGCAAAACGTCGGAGAGGAGGAAGCTCCGATGAAGCACACAACCCCGACGTCGAACCGAGAAGAAAATGAGGGGAGGAGATAAGGGACATCGTCGGCAACTGTAAGAACCGCCCCCGGTCGATTCCGGTCGAACCGGTGATTTCGGGCGAAAGTTGACTTTCGGCCGGGAAAGTCAACCGATTACCCCGAGAGTCATTCGGGAACTTTCCGAGACCCAAAAGCTTATCCGTCGTTATGGTTAGCTTAGTTGGGCCGTTTCCTTTCAAATGGCTGTAGTTGTGAAAAAGTCAACCCGGGGTCATTTTCGGTCAAACCTTAAGTCGTAAAAATTTATTTAATTGTGATGAGTTTTAATTTGGATTTGAGTGGTCCCCACTTGGACACTTGTCCATAGAAGCTTGGAAGGGAAGCAAGAGACTAAAAAGACCTTTATGTCCCTCTTTGTTGGTCTTGAAGGAGATGAGAGCAAGGGGATATTTTGGGTTTTTCCCCTTTAGGTTATATGGTTCATTTTTGGAGCATTTAAGCCCAAAAACTTGTGTTGGCCGAAATTAGAGAGAGGGGAGAGAGAGAGAAGGCCATGGAAGCTTGAGGAGGAAGAAAGGAGGAAAAAGAGAGTCTTGAAGTGTTTTTCCACCCAAATCTTCCTGATTTCACTTGTTTCTTCTTCTATTCTCCAATCCCAAGGTAAATCTTCAATCCTTTTTCGTTTTTGTTGATTTTGGTTCATGGGTTTTGAGGAGAAATGATGAACTTGGTTGGGTTTTGAGACTTTGAGTGTTGGATGATGATTTATGGAGAGAAAAGGGTGGTAGATGAGGGAGTTTAATTAGATTGTTGTAATTTTGATGAAGACCCATCATGGGTATTGAAGTAGAGACGTTTTAGGGACTAATTTGGAGGTTTAGGAAGGTCAAAAATGGAGTTTTTGGGTTGATTTTCGTGAAAACCGAAGCTGAAGGAAGGAGAAGGCGGAACAGTGTCAGGCCCGTCACGGATCCGTGACGGGCACCGTGACGGGAGACACGGCTCCGTGAGGGAGACCGTGATGGCGCCAGTCACGGCTCCGTGAGGAGAACCGTGACGGTGCAGACCACGGATCCGTGACCCGAGCCGTGGTAGACCAGAGTTGGGCCTTTTGGGCCCATTTTGTTGGATTTCGAGTAATCGGGACGGTTATCTATAACCGATTCCTTTTGGTGTTAATTGGGAATGTTTTCCTCTTTAAAACTTTTGTGAATTACTCTTGATTCGAGTATTTAATTGTGATCCAAGACTTGAGACCCGAGCTTGACGGCAGAGGAGACTTTCGGACCGCGTGAAGTGACGAGGAAGAAGCTAGCCAGGTCGTCCGCTGCTGGATTAGATTGTTGTTGAGGTAGGGAAGAGTAATAAATTTCTTCTTTTAATTAAGGAATGCTAATAGTATGCATATAGGATGATAATAACCGGAAACGTCTTAGTTTGCATATAGGATGTGATTCACTAGAATAACCGCTTTCAATAATAATAATAATAATCGGAAGAGTCTTATTTTACATATAGGATTTGATTCACTAGAACAGCCGCTTTCAATTATGGGAATTGTCGTGCTGTAGAATGACCATGTCGAGCCTTAGGATTGATTGTTGTTTGTGTTGATTGTGGTTAATAGTCCTAATTTGTTGGTGCATAGTATGTCCTTTGATTAGTCTAAGAATCATACTAAACTATATAAATTATGATGAGTGTGATATGAATGGTTGTTCGTGATATGATTGGTTGAATGAATGTGATGAATGTAATATTGAATGTTGACTTGTGTTATGATCGGGTGGGTGATAGACCGATGTGGTGTGTTCGGTAAGTACGTTGGTAAGCTATGATGATACGATATGATTGGTGTGTTATGTTGAATTGATATGGTTGGTGTTGTACGATGTGGTGTATTGTTGCTTGCCCCGATGCTAAGTGTTCCGGGAAGACATCTAGACCGAGGGGTATTCCGGTACGATGTATGTGGTTTGCCCCCGATGCTCAGTGTTCCGGGAAGATATCCGACCGAGGTGTATGCCGGTCCGGTATGTTTGTTATATGGCTTTACCCAGATGCTTTGTGTTCCGGGATGACATCTGGACCGAGGGACATTCCGGTATGATGTACATTGTTTCACCCCGATGCTCTGTGTTCCGGGAAGACATCTAGACCGAGGGATATTCCGGTATGATGTATTCGTTTCACCCCGATGCTTGTGTGTGGATCGGTTCTTGTGGTATGATTATCTTACATTTCGGTTGTGAGGAGTATCTGTCTTGAGTTGTGTGGCTTCAGATTTGAAGAACGTTCGTAGTGGTCTTAGTAGTTTAATTGTATTGTTGTTCGTGTGTTTCCTTAGTTGGATGCCCTTATCGATATTATCGCGTTCCTGTTAGTTTCTATTTACATTATCAATTTTAGTAAGTTTTACAAATCAAGGATTTTGGTGACGGAGCGGGAGTCCTTTTTCCCTTTACTACTTTTTCCTACTGAGCGTAAGCTCACCCTCTCTGTTTTTACTAGTTTACAGGTTTCGATCGTGAGTCGGTCTGGAGGACGTCTCAGAGCTCGGGAACTCAGTGAGAGTCTGGGGAGTTATCTTTAGTAGAGACGTACTTTACTTTTGTACCAGACCTTACTCCTTTTATTGTGGTTTTAGAATTTTGACTTATTATTATCGGAGTTGTTTATTTTGGGACTAAGTTCGAAGATTCGTTATTTAAATTCCTTTTATTATATTTATTTTATTGTTACTTTAGTTCACGTCTCGAGTCCGGCCAAAACCGGATTTGGGGCGTGACAATTTGGTATCAGAGCCTGGTTTCATTGAAATTGTTTTTTCAAAACCTCGGACCGTAAGTCAATTAGGTGGGTAGAGTTAGTTTGTTAAGGTTCTAGTGTCGGTTACGCAAGTCGGAAATGTACTATGCGTAGATCCGAAACGACGAGAGTCTCGGATGACGAAGTACCTTGTTTAAGTCTTGCCTTACTTTGTGTTATGTCGTGTGCCTTGGTTGAACTGTTTTGCGATCGGTTGAGATCGAGGTCGGTTTAGTGAGCGATGCTCGATGATGTTTATGTCGTGTTTGTTGAGTGATCGTTATGTGGGTTGCCGCCTTGGTCGGCCGTTGAGTGATTGGTTGGATCGAAATGTTGACTTGGCCGGGTGGTAATCGAGTAATTACCGAGACCCGAGGTGTGTAACTGCGATGTTTTGCTGTGTACTATGTTGTGCTGAATGCCTTGTGCAGTTTTGTTTATTGAATGTCCCGCTTAAGCTGATGATTAGTGGAATTTTCGGACGGGTCATGCCCAAATTTCTGCAAAACTGAAGTGTTTGTACTATCACGGGTTGACTCAGGGGCGCCACTGTAGTCGAACGTGATAGGGGGATGTCAAGTGGTTACAACGATATTCGGGGACACCTGAATCAGGTTGTAACGACGCGATATCGACATGAATGTTGTGATAAAAAGAGGAAGGTGTTGAGAACCTGTGGAAATGAGTTAGTGCGGAGACTCTGTGGAATGGTTGTGTGATGTGAACGGTATATTGTGTGACTTGTTTGAAACTGTGACTCCTGTGAGAGATGGTTGAATTGTGTGATTGATTCTGTGAGACGCACAAGTGTGCGAACTTCTCTGATTATATGAAATAATCTATGACTATACTAAGACTAAGTATAATATTGGTCCGAGTATGACCCTTGTGAAACGTACGTAAACGTTACTGCTTCTAAGCGAGCCGCTTTGTTCGAAATTTATTAAATTGAACATGTGTGTTATCCGTGCAGATGATATACGACATGACACTTGACTACGTACCGCGAGGCACTAGGAGTCGCCCAGCTAGAGGCCAGGGGCAGCGAGTGCCCATGGTGCTTCCTCTAAGGAGCACGAGAGAGATGAGTCTGGACCGTCAGGGCTACCGCCCCGAGTTCCTCCGGTCGCGGAGCCGACTCCCGTGACCGCTCTAGAGGAGCTGGTTCGCACAGTTCTGGCGGCGATCAGCGCTCAGAGGGAGACCGCAGCACCGGCACCTGAGACCGTGCCTGCTGCCACTGCAGCTGCTGCTGCCAAGACGAGTCAGGCCGACAGCTTCACAGCCCAGGCGCTGCGAGACTTTCGCAAGTTGGGTACACCTATCTTTTCCGGGGAGCCAGACCCCGAGGCAGTCGAGAGATGGCTGGAACAGATTACCCGCAACCTGGACACGTCGGGGATACGAGATGGTGGCATGATAGTATCTTTTGCGGCGTTCCATCTGGAGGGAGACGCATATTATTGGTGGCAGCGCGAGCAGGCGCGAGTAGGTGATGACTTTCAGCTGTTTGGACAGCGGTTCCTGGAGCAGTATTTCCCGAGGTCAGTCCGAGATGATAGGCACCAGTAGTTCCTGGAGCTGCGTCAGAGAGGGATGACTGTATCGGAGTATGAGGCGATGTTCACATCTTTGTCCCGCTTCACGCCAGAGATGGTGCAGACCGAGGAGCGTCGTTGCAGGCGATTTGAGATGGGACTCATTCCGTCGATCGTGGACCGAGTCACCGTGAACACAAATCTGGTTTTGACCGGACTCGAGACGTGAACTAAATTTAAATGAATAATAATAACAACAAAATTTTATAATGTAAAAATCTGAGTAAAATATAAGTCAAATATGATACTATGAGTCAAAAGCTCAAAATATAACAACGTAACACAATGTCTAATACAGAAAGAGAAGGTACGTCTCTACTACAGTAACCACCCGGACCCTCAATGAGCTCCCGAGCCCTGAGATGTCCTAAAAGCCTACTCACCAACTAAACCTGCAAAACACTAAAACAGAGGGGGTGAGCTTACGCTCAGTAGGAAAAAGTAGTAAAAGGGAAAGGACTCCCGCTCCGTTGTCAGAAATAATCAGTCAATAATTCTTCTAAAAGCTGAGAACGTAAAAAGAACCCGACAAGAACACATGATATCAGTAATAGCACCTAATTAAGTAAACAACGAGCAACAGGACACTATACTGCTAAGACCACCGTGGACGATACTCAGACTCAGAACCACATAACATAAGACAAGTACTCAGGAATCCGATCACCACACGCAACTCAATTAATACATCATACCGGAATACACCCTCTGTCTAGACGTCTTCCCGGACACACAGCATCGGGGTGAAGTAAATACATCATACCAGAATACCCATCGGTCTAGATGTCTTCCCGGACACACAGTATTGGGGTGAAACGCTACATCGTACCGGAATGTCCATCGGTCTAGATGTCTTCCCGGACACACAACATCGGGGTGAAACACTACATCGTACCGGAATGTCCATCGGTCTAGATGTCTTCCCGGACACACATCATCGGAGTGAAACACTACATCGTACCGGAATGTCCATCGGTCTAGATGTCTTCCCGGACACACAGCATCGGGGTAAAGTAATGCACGCATACCGGACCGGCACACACCTCTATCGTGTATCTTCCTGTCACTCGGGTGAAAGTCACAACATACAATACCACACAAATCACTCTACCTCGAACTTAACATACCAACGAAGCTTATCGTCACAACTTACCAAGGACACCGTATCGGTCTATCATTCACCCCATCACAACACAAGAAAACAATCATATCACATTCACCTCATTCATTCAACCAATCATAACAGAAGACGAACATTCATAATGCATTCATCATAGTTCACATGGCATAATATGATTCTAAACTTAACTAAGAGTGTATCATGCATCGACATTGCAGGACGAACAACCATCATCAAACACAACCAACACGCGATCCTAAGGCTCGACATGACCATTCTACCAGCACGACAATTCCCATAATTGAAAGCGGTTAATCTAGTGAATCACATCCTATATGCAAACTAAGACTCTTCTGGTTATTATCGTAATTGAAAGCGGTTATTCTAGTGAATCACATCCTATATGCGAACTAGGACCTTTTCGATTATTATCATCCTATATGCATACTATTAACATTCATTAATTAAAAGTGGGAATTTACTACTCTTCCCTACCTCGAAAGAAATCCAATCCTAGCAGCTGACGACCTGGCTAGCTTCCTCCTCGTCCTCTCACGCGGTCCAAAGGCCTCCTCCTCCGTCAAGCTCGGGTCCAAGGTCTTGGATCACAGTTAAACACTCGAATCAAGAGTAATTAACAAAGGTTTAAAGAGTAAAACATTCCCAATTTATCCCCAAAGAACTCGGTTATAGATAACCGCCCCAATTACTCGAAGTCCGACAAAATGGCCCCAAAAGGCCCATTTCAGGTCTGTCACGGTTTGAGGCACGGAGCCTTGATGGGCTCCGTAACGGATCGGGCCACGGACCCGTGGTCTGTGCCGTCACAGTTCTCTTCATGGAGCCGTGACTGGCACCGTCACGGTCACCCTCACGGAGCCGTGACGTCCTCTGTCACGGTCCCCGTCACGGATCCGTGACGGGTCTGACTGTGACGCCTTCTTCTTCCTCCAGCTTCTTCTTCCCCGAAAATAAACCCTCCAAACTCCATTTTTTTTCATCAAAAACCTCCATAACAGCTCCAAAACCCTCAATCCTCTAACACCCATGAAGGGTCTTCAACAAAACACCAAACAACAAATGATTTCTAACAAAAACAACCTCTTAACTCTAAAATTGGATCATCTAAGCATCAAACATCAAAACCCAATGAAACCCACTCATTTCCAAATTCTTCCTTCCAAACCCATGATTCAATTTTCAATGAAAATGAAAATAGATGAAGGATTTACCTTAAGAGTGGAATGGGGATGAAGAAGATGATGATTTGGAGAGGTTTTGGGAAGAATTCAAGGTCAAGACTCAACTTTTGCTCCTTTCTTCTTCTTCTCTTCCTCTCTCTCTATAATTTCGGCTAGCGCAATAAAATGACTAAGTTTTTGCTCACAAAATGCTTTAAAACCTAAAAGTTGTAAAGTCCAAAAAGCCCCTTAGCTCACTTATGAGTGTTAAAAGGGTCCTTTTAGCCCTTGTTTCTTTTCTTCCAAGCTAATATGGACAAGTGTCCATGTAGGGACCACTTTGTCCTTAATTAAATCCAACAACTCAATTTTAATAAAGCTTAGTCGATAAATAGCTTCTGTTTGACCGAAAATTGACTTTTTCACAATTACAGCCATTTGAAAGGAAACGGCCCAATTAAGCTAACCGTAACGACGTCTAAGCTTTTTGGGCCCCAGAAAGGTCCCAAATGACTCCCGGAGTCATCGGTTGACTTTTCCGGCAAAAGTCAACTTTCGTTAGGATTCGTCGGTTCGACCAGGATCGACCGGGGGAGGTTCTTACACACCGCCTTCAGGACTGAGGTGTACACTGAGCTAGTGGACCAGGCACTAGCAGTGGAACGACACTTCAGAGAGACCGCCAGGGCCCGCGAGAGTAGGCCGAGACCGAGTGCCTTTTTGAGGCCGTTTGAGTGTCGCAATCCGAGGAGACAGAGGACCTCAGGATCTTTCCAGCCATAGCCCCAGTCTAGTGGGATGCACCGAGTCGAAGCAGTAGCGTCCGTTGGACCTGCCCCGTTGGCACAGTTTTGCCCCATGTGCAGGCAGTTGGGTCATCTGGGCCGAGATTGCCCAATGAGTGGTGGGCCTACAGATCGCCCAACGGGTCGTCCGAAGAGAGTCGAGGAGAGGCCGCATACCGTTGTGAGGACATGCTACCACTGCGGGCGACCTGGACACATCTGTACCGTGTGTCCCGACCTGGTTGGAGGAGTGCCAGCGCATAGGCCACAACAGACCCAGCCCATCCAGGCACCTTCGTTTCGCCCACACCAGGCTCAGGCTCCGAGAGCCCCACGGCAGGCAGCAGGTACGCCAGCGCAGAGACATCAGTAGAGGGCTCCACAGGAGACGACCCTTCCACCACCCCCGAGAGGAGGGCACCAGGCACCGCAGGGCCGAGTTTACGCGATCGATGGCTCTCGAGCTGAGAGACATGATCTTGATCATGATATCGCTCAGGGTATGCGCTTACCATTTAAATTTGAACATCGTTCAATTTGTTAATTGAGCACCCCGCTTGTTTATTTCTTCGTGGATGCTTTATGTTGAGACGGAAATTAGGACCGATAAACCCACCCCGTGCCTTAGCACGCCGGTTGGGGGTGTTGTAGTGCCGATTAGTGTCAGTCGTGAGTATGAAAGTAGTGCAGCACACCGTTTTTTTCTTAAAGACCTTTTCGTACTGGAAGTTTCTTTCCCTTCTTCGAGCAATGATGAGAGAATTACGAGAACCGAATTGTGAGGTATCAAGCGTTCATCGACTGTTATCACCGATGAGTGCCCGAGCAACGACGAGTGCCCGAGCAGCGAAGAGCTGCAGCAATACCAGTACACAGTCAGACCGGTCAAAGGAGGTGGCCGAGTGGCGATGAGATCAGAGTGACGCATCGGAAGCGTGGTGGGCCCATAACCCACAGGCGTCGCAATCCTCCATTTTCCTTTACCCTTGCTGAGAGATTTAGGTCTTAGAGTAGAGACTTTGAGACGACCTTTATGTCTTGACACCCGGGTTATGGGTGAAGAGATGGACGAGTGTGTGTTGTACGAGTGAGATTGGAGTAGTGTGCGTTTCCCTAAAGTTCTTCCCAGAGGAGCTGATCGGATTGCCGCCAGTTCACGATGTCGAACTCGGAATTGACCTGAGACCAGAGACGACGCCGACATCCATGGACCGTGCAGATTCGCGCCAGCACAGTTGACCGAACTGAAACGTTAGTTCGGAGAGCCAGAAAGAAGGGGTACCTGTCCGAGCGCGTCGCCGTGAAAAACGCAGCACGCTTCATGAAGAAGAGGAGTGGAGCGCTGAAGAGGCATGTAGACCACCGGAAGCTGGACCGGATCACGATGAAGAACCGATACTCAATGCCGATGCGATGAAGTGTTAAAGAAAATGGTCAGCAGCGGCGACGCCGAAGATCGTGAGAAAGTAGCGGATCGAGGAGAGTGTTCGTTTCGCGTATCGGTATAGAATACGTATTGAGAGAGTCACATCATTCACGTCTTACGATGCAGACGGGTAGCACCGAGAGGTACAGCGACAGCAGGCAACATTCTCGGCGGAGCAGGATGCGGAGAGGGAGAGCCGAGTTTGTATCGAGACGTATCTTTTGTCAACAAGGGAAGGACGAACGCCAGCGTCTTGCGAGGACTATAACAACCACTAATATTACGCCATAGAAGTGAGAGCACCTCACGATTGGAATCCGGAAACAGTTAGTCGAGTGCGACTACCACAAAGCTTCCAGGCTAGTAACAAGATTGCACCGAACGAAGCATGGTATGGTAGGTCGGGTCGATTGCCCATGCAGGGCACAGATGAGAGTTAAGAGTCGACCCTTGTTGGTCCTGAGTTGTTCGAGAGACGATTGAAGCACGAGGATGAGGTGCACGCGAAGTACCCTAAACCGTTCAAATCCTTGAGATTACAATGCTTGTAGTGTGCTCATTAATGTGGTGACATGGATGAAATGACTTATAAATTTGTTTGATTGGTAGTATGTGAGCAAGTGACGACGGTAAGTGCAATATCAAAGGATGGATAACCTTCGATGATCAATCATGGTTGTGTGTTACCTATTGTTGAGCGTGGTTATGGTAACGTATGGATTATGTGTGTTTCGAGGTGCGCCTATCTCCGACTAGGTATCGATAAGAGGTACTATCGTTCCCTGTTGAGGTGCGCCGTCCGTCCGACTAGATGACGGTAGAGTATGCGGTTATTCCGAACCGTGCAGTGATTATGAGATCCATTGTCTTGATGAATGCATTTGTGTGTTATTTCCTTGTTTTATTGTGTGTGGTTGGTCGTGACCTAATCATGTTTGAGTTCCAATGAGAATTGTCCGAGTAACGGTTACTAAGAGGACAATTGAGGAGATGTGTCTATGTGATGGTTCCGACTTTTGTTCAATTTACGAAATGTTCCGGTATGATACCTATACCGACGAAGGATTCTGGTATAGGATATCTAGACCGATATTTTGTGTCCCAGTGTGCTTTGGTAATAACCGGCTGGGTGTATTTACTCGGTGATTCTTTGAGTTATGGTATGAGCTGGTACATTGTGAAATTGTGAATTGTTGAGCAGGGTTGTTTTCACCCGTTGAGTGTGGCGTATGGGTTAAGTAGTGTGATCAAATGAGGTACGGTTAAGTGAGTTACGTTCGTTTTAAATTTCGAGGACGAAATTCTTTTAAGGGGGTTAGATTGTAAGAACCGCCCCCGGTCGATTCCGGTCGAACCGGTGATTTCGGGCAAAAGTTGACTTTCGGCCGGGAAAGTCAACCGATTACTCCGAGAGTCATTCGGGACCTTTCCGGGACCCAAAAGCTTATCCTTCGTTACGGTTAGCTTAGTTGGGCCGTTTCCTTTCAAATGGCTGTAATTGTGAAAAAGTCAACCCGAGGTCATTTTCGGTCAAACCTTAAGTCGTAAAGATTTATTTAATTGTGATGAGTTTTAATTTGGATTTGAGTGGTCCCCACTTGGACACTTGTCCATAGAATCTTGGAAGGGAAGCAAGAGACTAAAAAGACCCTTATGTCCCTCTTTGTTGGTCTTGAAGGAGATGAGAGCAAGGGGGTATTTTGGGTTTTTCCCCTTTAGGTTATATAGCTCATTTTTGGAGCATTTCATCCCAAAAACTTGTGTTGGCCAAAATTAGAGAGAAGGGAGAGAGAGAGAAGGGCCATGGAAGCTTGAGGAGGAAGAAAGGAGGAAAAAAGAGTCTTGAAATGTTTTTCCACCCAAATCTTCCCAATTTCACTTGTTTCTTCTTCTATTCTCCAATCCCAAGGTAAATCTTCAATCCTTTTTATTTTTTGTTGATTTTGGTTCATGGGTTTTGAGGAGAAATGATGAACTTGGTTGGGTTTTGATACTTTGGGTGTTGGATGATGATTTATGGAGAGAAAAGGGTATTAGGTGATGGAGTTTAATTAGATTGTTCTGGTTTTGATGAACACCCATTATGGGTATTGAAGTAGAGACGTTTTTAGGGACTAATTTGGAGGTTTGGGAAGGTCAAAAATGGAGTTTTTGGGTTGATTTTCGTGAAAACCGAAGCTGGAGGAAGAAGAAGGCGGAACAGTGTCAGACCCGTCACGGATCCGTGACGGGCACCGTGACGGGAGACTTCACGGATCCGTGAGGGAGACCATGACGGCCCCAGTCACGGCTCCGTGAGGAGAACCTTGACGGTGCAGACCACGGATCTGTGACCCGATCCGTGGTAGACCAGAGTTGGGCCTTTTGGGCCCATTTTGTTGGATTTCGAGTAATCGGGACGGTTATCTATAACCGATTCCTTTTGAGATTAATTGGGAATGTTTTCTTCTTTAAACCTTTTGTGAATTACTCTTGATTCGAGTATTTAATTGTGATCCAACACTTGTGACCCGAGCTTAACGGCGGAGGAGACTTTCGGACCGCGTGAAGTGATGAGGAATAAGCTAGCCAGGTCGTCCGCTGCTGGATTAGATTGCTGTTTAGGTAGGTAAGAGTAGTAAATTTCCGCTTTTAATTAAGGAATGCTAATAGTATGCATATAGGATGATAATAACCGGAAACGTCTTAGTTTGCATATAGGATGTGATTCACTAGAATAACCACTTTCAATTATAATAATAACCGGAAGAGTCTTAGTTTGCATATAGGATATGATTCACTAGAATAACCGCTTTCAATTATGGGAATTGTCGTGCTGTAGAATGACCATGTCGAGCCTTAGGATTGATTGTTGTTTGTGTTGATTGTGGTTAATAGTCCTAATTTGTTGGTGCATAGTATGTCCTTTGATTAGTCTAAGAATCATACTAAACTATATAAATTATGATGAGTGTGATATGAATGGTTGTTCGTGATATGATTGGTTGAATGAATATGTTGAATGTAATATTGAATGTTGACTTGTGTTATGATCGGGTGGGTGATAGACCGATGTGGTGTGTTCGGTAAGTACGTTGGTAAGCTATGATGATACGATATGATTGGTGTGTTATGTTGAATTGATATGGTTGGTGTTGCACGATGTGGTGTATTGTTGCTTGCCCCGATGCTAAGTGTTCCGGGAAGACATCTAGACCGAGGGGTATTCCGGTACGATGTATGTGGTTTCACCCCTATGCTCATTGTTCCGGGAAGATATCCGACCGAGGTGTATGCCGGTCCGGTATGTTTGTTATATGGCTTTACCCCGATTCTTTGTGTTCCGGGAAGACATTTGGATCGAGGGACATTCCGGTATGATGTACATTGTTTCACCCCGATGCTCTGCGTTCCGGGAAGACATCTAGACCGAGGGATATTCTTGTATGATGTATTCGTTTCACCCTGATGCTTTGTGTTCCGTGAAGTTATTTGGGCCGATGTGTGTTCTGGTACGATATGTTTAGCTTGTGTGTGGATCAGTTCTTGTGGTATGATTATCTTACATTTCGGTTGTCAGGAGTATCTGTCTTGAGTTGTGTGGCTTCGGATTTGAGGAACGTTCGTAGTGGTCTTAGTAGTTTAATTGTATTGTTGTTCGTGTGTTTCCTTAGTTAGATGCCCTTATCGATATTATCGCGTTCCTGTTAGTTTCTATTTACATTATTAGTTTTAGTAAGTTTTACAAATCAAGGATTTTGGTGACGGAGCGGGAGTCCTTTTTCCCTTTACTAATTTTTCCTACTGAGCGTAAGCTCACCCCCTCTGTTTTTACTGTTTTACAGGTTTTGATCGTGAGTCGTTCTAGAGGACGTCTCAGAGCTCGGGAGCTCAGTGAGAGTCTGGGGAGTTGTCTTTAGTAGAGACGTACTTTACTTTTGTACTAGACCTTACTCCTTTTATTGTGGTTTTAGAATTTTGACTTATTATTATCGGAGTTGTTTATTTAGAAACTAAGTTCGAAGATTCGTTATTTAAATTCCTTTTATTATATTTATTTTATTGTTACTTTAGTTCACGTCTCGAGTCCGGCCAAAACCGGATTTGGGGCGTGACAGCAACGACCCAGTTCGGAGCCCGATTTTTCCACCGACGAGGGCAAGAACTGTAAGAACCGCCCCCGGTCGATCCCGATCGAACCGGTGAAATTTGGCGAAAGTTGACTTTCCGCTGGAAAAGTCAACCAATGACTCCGGGAGTCATTCGGGACCTTTCCGGGATCCAAAAAGCTTATCCGTCGTTACGGTTAGCTTAGTTGGGTCGTTTCATTTCAAATGACTATTTTTTCGAAAAAGTCAAACATGGGTCAAACTAGGTCGAATTAGGAGTATTAATGGATTAATTTAATTTGAGCTGAGATATTTTGGGTAGAAGCGGACCCCACATGGACACATGTCCATGATGGCTTGGAGGGGAAGAAAAGTGGGAGAAAAGACCAATTGGTCCCCACTTGTGGACAAAAGAGAGAGAGAGGGGGGATAAAGGACGAAAGAGACATTTGCACCTAGAGGATAAGACCACTTTTGGGCAATTTTTCAGCCAATTTCCTCACTTGGCCAAACCCCACTTGCTAGAGAGAGAAAGTGAAAAACTCCATTGAAGCTCCATTGCTTGAACAAGAAGAAAGGGAGGAAAAGGGAACTCCTTTGGGTGATTTCCAACACTGATCTTCTCTAAAATACTCTCATTCTCATCCCCTCTTCATTATTAAGGTGAGGACACTTTGAAAACCCATTTTTATGAAGTTTGGTTTTATGGGTTTTATGGAAAAGACATGAAATGGAATTGGGTCTTAGAGACTTAAGGTTTTTAATGTTTAATTAGATAAGTTATGCAGAAAGTGGAGATTGATGATGAAGTTTCATTGATTTTTTTGTGGTTTTGATGAAATCACCCATGGGTCTTGAAACTTTGGAGTGTTTGAGGTGGATTTTGAAGTTTTAGAGCTTAACAATAGAGTTGTGGAGAATCTAGAACTAGTTAGGAGCTTGTTGGGATAAAGGGGGTATTTTTCCGGTGACCGGAAGTTCGCTGGAGCTCCGGCCGGTCGCCGGAATCCGGACACCGGGGAGGGGAATGACCGGCCATGGTCGGCCACACATGGAACCATGACCAGCCATGGTCGGCCACACAAGGAACCGTGACCGGCCCGGTCCTGCCCGGCCACCCATGGCCCATGTGTGGCCTTGGGGCCCACATGGCCGGGGTGTGGTTTTTTAACGTTTGGACGGTCTTTGGGAACCCTGGGACAATAATTTCACACCCGGAACGAATTATGGAAGTAATTCATGAAATTTTGGGAAAAACGATCAGAAACTTTAATTGCGAATTTAGAACGCTCGGACCTCAGATTTTGATTCCATCAAGTGCGATGGAACAAGTAAACTTAATTAGGAATGATAGAAAATAAAAAGGGAAATTTTCGGAGTCCCGAGGGACGTTTTCTCAATTCCGGGCAAAATGGGCCTTCCGGGCCCATTTTCACAAGTTGAGCAATTGAGGATTAGTTTGGGTATTTCTCTCTTTAAACCACACTTGCATTAGCATTAATTCTCGTATTGCTTTGTGATCTTAGACGTTTACCCCGAGCACGGCGGAGGAGGCTACTAGGCGACTCGCGTTGACTAAACGTTTAGATAGCGATCGAGGTAGGGGAAAGTAGTGAATACCGGTTTAATTGCGGAAAGTTACTAGTATGCATATAGGTTATGAATACTTGATATAATTGTAGAATTGTATGCAGGATGTGAGGAACAAATGTAATGAGGGATAACTTGCTGGCCATGTTGTGCCCGTAGGTTTGGGAATTGTTGTGTTGTAGTATCACATGTGGGTCCCTGGTTGGGCCCGTAGGATTGCGTGTTGATTGTGTTGTTGTGATTGATGACTTGTAATGCTTGATATGTGGTATATTCGTTGTTGAATTGAGGATCATGATATGGTATGTTTGGTATGATACGTTGATATGATATGTTTGGTATGACGTGAACTAATGCCTTGTGATATGATCGGGTGATTGATAGACCAATGTGATGCGTCGGTAAGATTGTTTGATTTGGTATGTTGTTAGTTGAATTATGATCTTGTGATATGTTTGAGATATTTGTGGGTGTGATCCGATATGATATGTTCCGAGACGAGGTATTCTGGTATGATACCTACATCGAGGTAGGATTCTGGTGTAGGATATCTAGGCCGAGGGTGATGTCCAACGTATGGGGTCCCCCGGGGTTAAGGGTTCCGGTACGATACATGCATCGAGGGGGTATTCCGGTGTAGGGTATCCGGGCCGAGAATGGTGTGATCCGTACCCCGATGTTGTGTGGTCCGGGAAGACATCTAGGCCGATGTTGTGTGGTCCGGTATGATGTATTGTGAGTTGTACCCCGATGTTGTGTGGTCCGGGAAGATATCTAGGCCGATGTTGTGTGGTCCGGTACGATATGGTTGAGCCGGGCTATGGAAGCCGGCGACAGGGGGGACTGTTGTACGGGACCTGTGGTTGTTTTACTGAGTGTTGTGTACTTGATGATTGGGTAAGTGATGTTCTTTGAGTGTGGTTATAGTCATGTAAGTATGATTGTGATTATGTGATTTCTGTGGATGTCGTTAGTTGTTGTGCCTTGCTAGTATGCCCTAATTGGATAGTTACCCGCGGTGGTGAGCGGATAACTCATCATCTTAACTACTTTTTCCTACTGAGCGAAAACTCACCCCTCTCCTTTACTGTTCTACAGGTTTTGAGCGGGATTGATCTAGAGGACTTCTCGGAGCTTGGGAGCTAGCGAGAGTCTTATTTTTATTCGGTTTAGAAACGTACTTTCCTCTTGTCATTGGACATCTTTATTACTTGGTTTTCGAGCTGTTGACTCGTATTATCAGAACTTTTGTTTTGAAATATCATTTTGAAGTTTATTTCTTTTAAAACTTGCTTTATTATTATTATTATTATTATTATTATTATTATTATTATTATTATTATTATTATTATTATTATTCTTAGTTCACGTCTCGAGTCCTGTCAAAACCGGATTTGGGGCGTGACAATTTTGGTATCAGAGCCTGGTTTTTCAAAACTTCGGACCGTACGTCAACTAGGTAGGTAGAGTTAAGTCGTTAGGTTTCGGTGTGTCGGTGACGCAAATCAGAAATGTCCTACGCGTAGAACCGATACGAAGAGAGCCTCGGATTTGGTGAGATGTCTGTCTGGTGCTGTGTACTTGTGGTGAACCCCTGTGATTGGGGACAAGGATTGAGTTTGCTGATTGTTGTGTGATAGGATTGTGTTGAGTGCTTTGTGCAGGTTGTGATGTGAATGTCATGCGTAAGCGGATGGCTAGTGTAATTTTCAAACGGGTCATGCCCAAAATTTCTGCAAAAACTGAAGTGTATGTACCATCACGATTCGACTATAGGGGCCACTGTAGTTGGACGTGATGGGGGGATGTCAAGTGGTTACAACGTAATTCGGGGACGCCTGAACTTGGTTGTAACGACATGATATTGACATGAATGTTATGTTAGAAAGAGAAAGTGTTAAGAACCTTGAAACTAAGTTGATGTTTGTACTTTGTGGAGTTGTTGTGTGAAGTGAACTCTGGATTGTGTGACTTTGTTTGCAATTGTTGAACTGTGTGGTTGACTTGTGTGACGCACAAGTGTGCGGGTTTCTATGTTGTGTGAAACTAGTATGACTATACTAAGATTAGGCATATTATTAGTTCGAGTGCGACTTATATGAAACGTGTGTGAACGCTTGTTACTTAAGCGCGTCGCTTTATACGAATTTAAGAACTGAACATGTGCGTTATCCGTGCAGCGGATATACGACATGACGCCTACCTATGTTTCCCGAGGCACTAGGAGTCGGCCAGCTGGAGGCTGAGGGCAGCCACCTGCCATTGAGTCGGTAGGGGCAACGAGCGCCCAAGGTACATCCACTGAGGGGCATGAGAGAGCTGATGCTGGACCATCGGGACTTCCACCCAGAGTTCCGCCGGTCACCGAGCCGACCCAGGCGACCATCCTAGAGGATTTGGTTCGTACAGTTCAGGGCTTAGCAGCGATCATCGCCCAACGAGAGGCTACGGCCTCGGCACCAGAGACTGTGCCTGCTTCTGCTGCAGCCACCACTGTGAGTCCTACCCAGGTTGATAGCTACACAGCGCATGCGCTGAGAGACTTTCGCAGGCTGGGCACACATGTCTTTTCCGGGGAGCCAAACCCCTATGCAGACCTTCAACTATCAGCTTGAGCTTTTAGTTGAGTTGGTGCTCTAATATGGTATTAGAGCTTGGCACCTCACAGACCCGGGTTCAAATCTAACTCTCTACAAAAATTCTATTTCTTCTCTATTTATCAAAATATAACTATAACTGGGTCTTCATCTATCAGCTTGAGCTTTTAGTTGAGTTGGTCCTCTAATATGGTATCAGAGCCTGATTCCTCACGGACCCGGGTTCAAACCCCACTCTCTACAAAAAAATAATATAAATTATTCTCTATTTATCAAATTTGCCCAAAATGGGCTAGCCCTTCTAACTCTTCTCAATGGGCTCATCTCTCTTCTAAATAATTCACTTCCAAACCCGTAAACGGGCTTGTCCGTGAGGACGCGTGTTAGAATATAACTATAATTGGGATTTAAACTAAAAGTTTAACGGGTTTGGAAGTGAATTATTTAGAAGAGAGAGATGAGCTCATTGAGAAGAGTGATAAGGGCTAGCCCATTTTGGACAAATTTGATAAATAAAGAATAAATTAGAATTTTTGTTGAGAGTGGGGTTTAAACCCGGGTCCGTGAGATATCAAGCTCTAATATCATATTAGAGGACCAACTCATCTAAAAGCTTAAGCTGATAGTTGAAGGCACAATTATAGTTATATTCTAACAATATAAACCAAGAATTTCTATATTTCTATCATATTGATGAAAAGATCCGATCGGAGTGTATAATAAAAAGACCCGAGGGATACGAACAATCAGGGGCAGAGCTCATACGTAATAGAGCATGTCAGAATTAGGGGCAGAACCAATAAAGCCTTAGGGTATTCCATAAAACACCCTGAACAAAATGAAAAATGGTTTGATGGTTATAGCTTTTTTTTTTATCAGCAAAACATATATTAAAGCACCGGTTCTTTAAAGTGAAGAACACGGCGAGCAGCTCGATACCGTGTACTAACACTTTTATTTTTTAAATAATATATAAAAAGGTATTTCGACTTCTAAAAATAAAATAACACTTGATGACATCAGATTATTGATGCTCTGTCGAAAAGAAATTAATATATATATACCAATCATTTTTTTATTTAAAAAGATGCTCTGTCGAAAAGAAATTAATATATATACCAATCATTTTTTTATTTAAAAAGAAACTTCTGCTGCCGGGAGTCGAACCCGGATGAATAACTCCCTATTGGTATTGTTTTCCAAAGTGCTACAGCAGATTATTGATTTTATAGTTGAAACTAGTGTATATATATACAATTAATAAGCCAGTCAAAAACTTAAACTCAATTTTGGTTAACTACAAAAAGATGAAGGAAAGAATACGCAAACAATTATTTTGAGCATATATAATCAATTTATTATTCATAAGAAAATATGTTAGTTTTCCTCTCAGGGCTTTGAGAAACCTTAGTTACGTTGGTGCTTTGCGTCCATGGCGTCTTTACTCTCTACGACCCCAGACTTCGCCTTGGCTCTCGCTGTTGTTGCCACAGCCGGCCTGAGCCCCTCGACACCCATGCACAAGGCGTCCCCGGAAGGAGTGGCCACAAGACCTTCTATGGCGCATAAGACAAGCCGGCGAAGGAGACCCAAACAAGTCTCGATCGTGCCTGGTGTCCCCGCCATACTCACCACCACGGAATCGAGCAACACCCCAACCAAGCTGTCCTCTGCAACCTTGTCGCCTCCACGCGAAACCCTAGCCAATCCGGCCTCTGCAACGTCGCCGCCTCCGCTATCCTTGGCGATGATCTCGTTCATTGTTGGTACGACGCAGATACCACTGACTAAGTTTCGTCGGGGCCGTCCGATTAAATCTCTAGTGGCGCCGCCAAAACATAAAGCGACAATGCCAACCCTAGGTACCGAGGCGCTGCCTAGGGTTTCGGTCCTCCTGCCGGTTACAACCCCTCCCCTCAATGTTTTAGTACATCCACCCTCTGAGTCAGATCCTCCTTTCTACCGTGGCCCTGCTAAAGGAAAGGGCCCGATGATTGGTACCGGGGTCGTGCCTCGGGAAAAGCTTCCATCGGGTCTTCCCAACCCAGAACACCTCGTGTTGGGTTCGGGGAGGCGTTTGCCTAATTGGGATAGGATCCCTCTTGTCTCGGCTTGTCTGACGATCCCGGAGGGGATAGTGCGGGGGAGACCGGACCTAGCCCCATAGGACCCTCAGTCTCCGCCAGCAGCGGATGATCTGGAGCTTCAGGCCTCGTTGTCGGCGCTTTAGAACAAGGTCTCTTCCTACTCAATAGAGGATGACGAGGAGTTTGAGGTATTGGTTCCTTATTCTCTGGTGAATTCAACTGTTATATCTCGGCAACAGTGGGGAATGACAGGGTGACTCTGGTCGGATAAGACACCTCAAAAGGAGTTACTTTTGAGGGTTATCACTAATGCATGAGGCAAGGATTCGGATGGGCTGGTCGTTAAGGACCGGGTTTGTTCGGTTTCTACTTTGCTGCGGCTGAGCCTAGGGCTTGGGTCAGGGAAAAAGAGCACTGGTGCTTTAATGGTCGACCTTTATTGTTGGGGGACCTTAGACCTTGTGCTCGGGATCCCCCGTAAAGGATCGCCTACAACTCTAGGTCACGTGAGGGATCTCCCGTCGTTGGTTCGTACACAAGAGGCATGTCTTACCATTGGTGACACGTTAAGGTCTTGTGTGACGGTGTCATGCGATCAGTGGGGGATGTGCTAGGGTGGTACAATGAGGGTCCGTTATTGGCATCTCATGGAAAGGCTTCTTCGTCGAGGGTTTGTGCTCCTCGAGTTGTCGCTTTAGCTCGACCAACTCGGCTGGTGCAAACCGATACAGGGCCGAGAGATCGGCGCCAAACCTGGGATCAAGTCGATCCTAAACTCAACCTCGCGCGTAGGCGGTAATCCTGACAGCACAAAGCTAACACTCAATTTAACACGTAACCCAAGACAACGCTTGCCCTTCACCCGGGTGCAAACCGTAATCAAACTCAACTGCGACCCGACTTTACTGAATTCTTCTCAACTATGCTCTTAGTGTCCGTCACCTAACAATTCTCACTGGAAAAGTCCACGGTTATCTCATAACCGACCGCACGTGCGAACTCGCACGACACCTCCTGCAACTCACGTACGACCATATCTCAAACCACAGAAGTCACTTAACAGGCATAAACGATCACGGCAACCCAAATCCTCGGTCCAGATATCCCACACCGAAAATCTCGGTCGAGAGATCTATATCAGAACCGTTATCGACATATATCGGACCGAAACACACCACCTCGGAACATAACGTGCCGGGACAACATCAGCCACGGCATCGAACTGAACATAACCCCTCGGAACATATCGTGCAGGAACAGCGTCAGCTATAATATCGAACCGGAACACATCCTCAAATAATCATACCGAACATAGACGTATGTCCTAACACAATGCCTTGGTCAGGATATCCCACACCGGAATCATCCGTCGGTATAGGTAACTTACCGATTTCAACATATCACACGGTTATAGTTCAACATAAAAAGACCACCAAGAACGGTCAAACACTCTACTCTCACACATATGGCTCACACTTTGTCAAACCACTTCACCCGTAACCAGGGTATCCAGACAGAAGGGTTGCCTCGAGGTTTACTCTTAAGGCTAACTTCTCAGCTAGGGTAGAAGAAAACAGAAGAGTGCGAAGCCTGTGGGTTATGGGCCCACCACGCTTCCGTTGCGCCACTTTGATCTCATCTCCACTCGGCCACCTCCCCTGACCAGTCTGACGGCTTACCGTTACTGTTGCGGCCCTCCGCCGCTCGGCACTCGTCTCCGATGTCCCGTCTGCCGACAGTGTGAAACACTGGCCCCGTTCTAACACGACAGAAACTACTGATGTTCCTGATCCTGTCTGCTTCAAATCGTCAGACGGAGCCTGTGGCCGGGAGAATCTTGCGATTCTTCGCCCCCTCGGTTCTTGAGTCTCATACAGTCTCGCAACACTGCTCGATCGCTGCCGAGTCTTACAGACTCTCGCGGTCTCCTTGCGACCTCGTTCCACTGTTGTCGTTATATCTACCATCTCAAATTACACCCGATTCATCAGGGTGAGAACTCGATCCAAACTCCGGGCTCGGGGCCCTCTATCGAACCTCGTGTATCGGTTCGCCTCGACCGCCACCAAAACTGGTGCTCACGGGCCAACACTGTAATCGTGGCCCCGTACCTATCCTCCCCAGTGGAAGTACTCTGGGCACCTATGCCCCAACGGCTTACCTCTCCTGCCTCGAGATGCCACGTCGTAAAAACCCTCCGCACGGTACACGCACACGCTCAGTTTCTTACTCTTAAGGAACGACGCGCCTAGAATAGCTAATGTCACACACAGTCCACAGCAGTAGTATGTATAGTAATAATATACTCAGTATAGTATAGTCACACAATATCACACAGCAGAGAAGTTCGCACACTAGTGCGTCACTTATATCATATATACAAACAGCGAGGTTATACACGGTTTCACATTCAATAACAATTTCACACTTAAGTCTCACATACTACACTTTATAGCACAAGTCAAATCCACAAATCCCAACCTAGACTTGGTTTCAAGTTCTTAACACGTTCACTTTCTAACATAACATACATGTTGACCCCGCGTCGCTATAACCCGGTTCAGGCGTCCCCGAATTACGTTGTAACCACTTGGCATCCCCCCATTCACGTCCAGCTAAAGTGGCCCATATAGCTGAATCGTGATGGTACATACACTTCAGTTTCTGCAGAAAATCGGGCACGACTCATTCTTAATTTACACTAACCATCCGCTTACACGGGACAACAATTACCACCTGTACACAACACTCAATTACACTTTCAGCTCACAACAATTTATCTCAACTTTACACCTCGGGTCTCGGTAATCTCACTATTACCGCCCGGCTAAGTCCATACTTGGAAAACAGTTCAACTCAAACAATAATTACAAACCACACAAGTTCAAAAACACACGGTACTTAGACTAGACCTTTCACGAACCCGAGACTATTCCCGTCTCGTTTCTACGCTTAGGACATCTCCGAATTGCGTGACCGACACACGGTAACTTAACGACCCAACTCTACCCACCTAATTGACGTACGGTCCGAGGTTTTGAAAAAACCCATTTCAAAATGCAACCAGCTCTGATACCAAATTGTCACGCCCCAAATCCGGTATTGACCGGACTCGAGACGTGACTTAGTGAAATTATAGAGAAAATCAATTCATAATGCATAATTAAATCCCAAATTGTAGATAAAAATAATAATGTTCAAAATCTAAAAAGGTTTGAGTTATACGCTCAGTCATATACAATAGTCGAAAATACACGGTAAGTCTCTAAGAAATAAAATAAACCCACGACTCTCACTAGCCCCATGCTCCGCGATGTCCTCTAATCTAAGTCATAGCTAACACCTGTAGAAAACATAGTAAGGGATGAGCTTAACGCTCAGTAGGAAAATACAACAACACTTGCCCCAATAAAGTAGTATTAGTACATTCTCGAACTCAAACTCTAACAATTACCAAGAGAAAGGCAACAACGAGCCAAATCACCCCAAGCAACCAAACCTTACTTTACTTCACCACAACATATCCCGGAAGGTTCCGCCCAAAACACTTCCACGACTAACTCACCGATAAACCGAAAACAACACCTTCAATTCCAGGGGAAACCACACACATGAACTCATCATCAAACAACCACAATCAAGTCAATCGCAACCAATACCCAGTTCACTCTGACACTCACCAGACTAACAATCCCCAACTTTAACTCAACACTAACTGTTGTACCGACGCAACTCCGAAGGAACAATCAAGGAAACAACCATAGCCACAAGCACAGCAACATTCACAAGCACAGCCACACTCATTCATAATTCAAGGCATTCTCAACACATCAATTCACACAATTGCACGGTCTCGAGAGCACCCTGCTCGGCCCGGCGTAGCCACACGCAACTTTCCCCTAACACACAGTCAGGAGAGGCGGTCAACCTCATCGCGGCACACAACGTTTTACCGATCGACGGAAGGCAGGGAAATTGCATCTTCGCGGAGCAACCTCATCGCGGCACAACACAGCGTTTTACCGAGTGTTAGTTGGAAGGTAGGGAAACCACCTCTTCGCGGGACACAGCGTTTTACCGACTCTAGGTCGGAAGGTAGGGAAACCACCATTCTCATGTAACCAAAGCACACACAAGCCTCACACTTTACCGATCGCGCGCCGGAAGGTACGAAACACCTGGCGGAAGCACAACTCTCGCACTGTACCGGCAGCGCACCGGAAGGTACGACACACCTCTCGGGCACAACTCATCCAAGTATCATCAGAACAATCACAATCACACTCACAATCAGGATCACATTTTCAACATACTTACACACCCTTACACACTAACCATCACTTACCGACACCACACTCAACGTGTTAACCCCACCGGCTTAACCGATATCCATTCCCCAATGCTCACATTTCAACATATCATATAAACAAAATCAACCAATCAAGTCACTAATATGCATCGCTAAGTTCTCCTCTACTCATTTTCATGCTCGTTATTTATTAACCGTTTAAGCAACACAGAGCACACCATCAACACAATCAGCAAACAATCCTACAGGCACGACATGACATGATTCTACCAGCACGGCAATTCCCAAAACTACAGCACTACAAGGTTCGTAAATGTTCACAGTTTATATGTCTACGCTAGTTATTCACATCCTACATGTGAGCTAGTTGTTTATCCGGTTATTAGGTTTCCCTATATGCATTATAATACAACCGTAAAGGAGTATGTGTCAAGGCATTTCCCTACCTCTCAATCCCTATCTGGATCTCCTACCTGTTGACGTTCGGGCCTACCTCCGGTCTTCTCTACGATCGAGGTCAAAGCCTGGTTTTTAACAAACAAGGACGGTAATCAGTCCCGGTCCAGTCCGTAACGGTCCTCTAATTTTATAAATTAAGTCTGATGAATTTTTCCTCTTTAAATCCTTTTAATTCTTTAATTTAAATTATTAAATTAATTTAATAATTCAAAAGTATGTCCTAACCCGGCCCTGACCCGAGTCCGACCCGGATCCGACCCGAATCCGGAAACCGGATCCAAATCTGACCCGGATCCGAGTCCAGACCCGGACCGACCCAGACCCTGATCCAGACCCGACCCAGACCCAAGTCCAGGCCCGGCCCAGATCCAGGTCCAGCCCGAGGTCCAAACTGGCCTGGAGGCCCACATCCTTTATCCGTCCTTGCCCGAAGCCCAATCTGACTGAAGCCCAAGGCCCGTCAGAGAGGAGAAGGGGCTAGGGTTTTGGTCGTGTCTGTCGGCGGCGGCGGCGTCAGGAAAGCTCGGAGAGAGAGAAACCGAGCTCTCGCCGGCGAGGTCGCGTGTTCTGGAGCTCGGGTTTTCTGGCCAGGGTCAAAGCTCGTCCCAATCAAGCTCGGCGCGGGGTTTTCGGGCGGGGGTTCGTCAGTGGAGGTGGAACGTGACCAGAGACGACACCCACTTACGTTGGTTCTCCATCAACGATGCGATTCGCTTCGACTCGGGTAGGAGGAAGAGGTAGATGGGGTTTCTTGTGGTGAGGATGGTCGTCGGTGGACGGAGACGAGGTAGAAGGGGGGACTTGAGCTCCGGCGAAGATGGCGTGTCCAGATCTGGCACGCGAAGCTCAGATGGTGGCTCAGTTCCGGACACGGCGAGACAACGGCGACCTCAGCTCGGTCATGTGTCTGCACGATTCGCTTCGGGGCTGGGAGCTGAAACGGAAGCTCGCCGGCGATGAGGAGTTGACAGAGAGAGAGGAGGCGAGAGCGAGAAGGGAGGAGGGAGACGAAGAGTCTCGTTAATCATGCGTGGAAGTGAGAGAGAGCCTTAAGCTAGGGTTGGGCTGGCGAGGGTTGGGCTCAGTGAGCTGGGGTCTGGTCCTTCGCTGGGCCTGGCCTGATTCCTTTTTTTTTGTATTCACTTTCATTTTTTTAATTCGATCCAAATTTTCAACCCGTTCTCCACCCAACGTCGTTTCAAATTAATAATTTAAATATTAATTCATGTAATCGGAGCGGTCTTTACAAAGCAACCTACTGCGGACATGCCTTGGGATGAACAAGCGAGGGCTGGTAAACAGTCTCGCCAAGAGGAATGTTAGACACCAAGGACCTCAGGGACCGACTTTGGAGGGTCCCTGGTATAGGTCATACCTCCTTCTGTTGATGTAGCTCTGAATCATGAATTGGACAGGGACTTCCAATACCGTCTTCTCACCACCCACCTTTCCTTCTTGCTTTATGGCGGCCGTCGGGGCATACCGACATCATTTTCTTTCAAAACCATCTATGGTGGTTATAGTGATAAAAAGAACTTTGAGACGGTTCTCTTTATGTTCTTTTTGAGTGGTCAAAGAGTCTGTTTCTTGACACACATCTTTATTAAGTTTTGCTACTAATAAAGTTTGCACCTTTTAGTAAATAAAGAATTATTATTCATAATTACAAAATAATACAAAAATAGAAGTAAAATCAATCTTAATAATAAAATCCCCCTATTTCCATCGACCTGAGTTTGAACGCCTTAACTTTACGCTTCTTTTTGCTTGGATTTGACCTTGGTCTCTAATTTTCTAATTTTCTTCCTTCAGCTATAAATATATGGTCCGACAAGGGTTTATTTAGGCGCGGCAGAGAGAACCCTAGTTCTCTCTGCGCACAGCCCCTCCTCACCCTTCTCCATGGCAGCTCGAAGTCTCGGCTTCCAAGCTCTCCACTACCTCCAGGTGAGGTTCCTTCTACCCTACTTAGGGTTCGTCGTCGTCGTCATCCCCGTCCATTGCAGCCCAACAGCCACCGTGACCGTCAACGACGTCCATCGCCGCCCATCACCGCCGCCGTCATCACCGTCCATCGCCGCCGTCGTCACCGTCGTCCATCGCCGCCGCCGTCATTGTCGTCATCGCCGTATCTCAACCACCGTGGCCCCCCTGCCGTTTTCCAGAATACGGGCTCCACGCGCCGTCTTCCATATGCAGCGGCCTCCTGCCCCAGGGTCACCCCTCGCCGGCATGGGTCCGCCCCCTCGGTGGATCTGGGATCCGGGAGGAGGGTCCGTCGGCTAGGGCCTATTTCAACGTCACCCGGATTCGGGACTCTGCACCCCGACCAAGCTTTTGCAACAGGGAAGTCTCGAGGAATTTGCACTAAAGGCTAATTCTCTAGTAGGTTTCACTGTTTTAGATCGAATAATCGCTTGGCTAAATAAGTTTAGGACTTTGGTTTATTATTTTTTTGTAACGTTGGATCGAGGAACTCTTGAGTTCGGATCTGCGAATCAAAGCAGACTATTGTATGGAATCATGTGCGCCCGACGGCCTACGGCCGGTTGGGACAAAAAGCTGTTATCCGGGACTGTTAGGTCCCTCCTTGAATCGTAATACAACTACCTCTTTTCCGCTTCAAAAAAAGTATATGATCCGACCAAAACCGTATAAATGGCTTTTCATCATTTTTTTTCTCTACTGGTCCTATTTTGTTTTCTCCATATATCAATAAAATTTTATAACATTGTTCCACATTAGAAATTAACCATCCTTTACCATATAAAGATAATTATAACAATAAAAAATAAATATAATTATTTTAAATATAAATTAATTCGTCAAATACTTTATAAATATAATAATTAAATACACTATTAAAATTAAATTATTTGTAAACATTACTGATTAAACAACGAAACATTATAAAAAAAAAAAAGACATGGTGTAGAGTTCAACTAAACCGCTCTGTTTTATTTTTTATCTTTTAAAAATTTATTTATCCACATTAATTCGATGAGAAAATAATAATGTTTAAAGTAGATTTTTTTAATATAATTATCGACCGCACATCTTAAAATGTATTTCTGGTTCCCTTCCCAATGAGAATGACACCTCAAAACAGAGAATAGACCAGATCATTGGGTTTACACAGGTCTAATACCTACATATTTCTACCCTGAAACAAACTGGAACAACAAAATCATAATGACCTGCAAAAGCCCAACCTGAAAACCAACGACCAGGTCATATCGATCACAAAAACATCATAATATTAATCTACAACATATACTAACATTAATGCACACAAGAACATCCTCGGGCCGCGGAGGTACACTACATAGATTCAGATGTCTCCTTCCTTCCTATCTCCCATATGTTACTGAACAAGTCAGATTGCATTCATCCCTCTTACCATTAATCTGTACGAACAACTGAGTAATAGTCTAAGTTTTTTATATCAGAACAATCTGACGCATGATGGATCTTCGTCAAGGTCATTCAAGCTCAACCCTAACCCATCATCTCCTTGATGAGCTGGGAGGGTTGGATCAGTAAGAAAATCCCAGAACCCATCTGGAAAATCGACTCCTGCTGGAGGACAAGATTGTTTTGCTGGAACACAAGAGTTGGTCAAATGACGATCATGATCATTTGAATAGTGATGACCATGACGTTCAAACGGATCAACCGACGGGATCAACATCATTCCTTGACGATCACGATAAGAATCCGCATGATGACCGGAAGTAGATGGAATTGCATCATCATCATCAGTAGCAGTAGCCTTTTTCTTCACAACTTTGTTCTGTGCACCATTGACTACAAGCTTTCTTTTAGATTTAGGAGGGGCTTTGGTGTGGATCTCGCAGATGACGTAGTCTTCGAAGCCGAACTCATTCAAGAGAGAGTACTCGTTCATGATCCAGTGACCGTGCAGTTCAGGTGAGTAGAAACAATCTTCCTTTTCCTCGACTTCGAACACCAAGTTCCTCTTCAAACCCTTCAACTTCGCGCCGTTTTGGCATTGCACGATGACGTCGCGTTTATTCTGAATCTTCCACGTCCCTATGCCGGCCTTCCTCTCGATCCTCGCCTTCCCGGGAGCCTTCTTCTTCACCCTCGTCATCACGTAAAATATTAATGGCTTCTCCGAGGGACCGCCGAGGACCGTCCAAGGATTTCCACCGTAGAGATCGAGCTTTCTGATCTCCGGAGGCCGAACCCATTGATCTCGGAGCATGATACTGTCCCGGAGAAACCCTAGGAGCTCTTCTGGCTCCGGTCGGAACACATACCCCACGGGTATCACGTAAACGCTACGGCTACGGTTTTGGTCCATGAACAAGTCGATGTTGATAAACAAGACAACCTAGGGAGTTTCTGTACGTAGTTGTAATAGGCAGTAATATAATATTGAGCGAAAACTATGGGGTTTATATGTGTATTCTGGATAAGGTGGGTTAATTTTCTGTTACACGAAGTTATAGGTATCCAGGTAGGAATATGATTATAAATAAAAAGAGTACTAAGAAACTGAATAGGATTCTCAAGTATATGATGATTGAGCTGCAAAAAATATTGGACCGTATGTCTAACTAACTTGTTAAAATTTTCTGCATGCGTATGTTAGATTTTTCTTATTGAGTTAATAGAGGAGAAATCAAAGGGAAATTTGAAAAAATATGCTACATAATAGCATCTATTTTATTTCTATGCTAGCATAACTCAAAATTGGAAAATTATGACTTTTAAACTTTTTAAGACAAAAATTACCTTCAAATTTACACAAAATTCTTTATCTTATCTTCCTTATTTCTCATCTTCTTCACCAATTCTTTAAAAATAAATTGATGTTTAATTATTTTATTCGAATATATTTTTGAAATACATATTAATATTTTACATAAAAAATATTTTATTTAATATATAAATTATTAATATCAGATTTTACATTATAAATAATACAAAAAATAAGATCATTTTGACAAATTTTTAAAAAATAAAATTCGAATTTAATAATTAGTATATCTGAATAAAATATATTGTTTATAACATCTATTTTTTTTTGAAAAAATAAAATTCAAATTTAATAATTAGTATATCTGAATAAAATATATTGTTTATAAAATCTATTTTTTTGAAAAAATATTATTTTTTAAATTTAAATTATATGTATATATATATATATATCAAAATAATCTAATTTTAAAAAATAAAATTTTTTGAATAAAATACTTTTTAAAACTAAAAATTAACATTATAAATTAGAATTATATTTTAAAAATATTTATCAAAATAATCTTATTTTCTCAAAAAAAAAAAATTAAAATATAATTTTAATAATTAAATTAAATTTAATAAATAAAAAAATTTGATATATATATATATATATCATTGATTTTAATTTACAATATACTTTTTTGAAAAAATATATTATATTTCATAAAATATATATTTGGTTCAATTTTATTAATTATTAAATTTATTTATTAATTTTCTTTCTTAACAAATAGTTATAAAAATAATCTGATTTTTCGAAAAAATAAATTAAAATCTGATTGTAATAATTAATAAAATTGAATAAATTATTTTTTATATAAAATTTTAATATATATTTCGAAAATATATTTGAATAAGTTAATTAAACCTTAATATAAATAGATGTGAACGGGAGATGAAAAATAAAGAATGCGGAATTATTAGTTTTGTATTAATTAAAAGAAGATTATTTTTGTCTTCAAACTTTTGGAAGACATACTTTTCCAATTTTGAATTATGCTAGCATAGAAATAAGATACATGCTATTATGAAGCATATTTTTTCAAATTTCCCAAATCAAATACAAACCATGTCTTAACCTAAAAACCAGAGAACCAATCTAAACCATCCATTTTAAGAATGAATGGATGAGATGCAATTGAATAGTTGACTGGTTGACTGCAAAAAAAACAGCACTTTTTAGTAAGTGGTAAGGGCTTTTTAGTAAAACTATCCTATTATTTTTTTAATCAATTCACTAATTTAATTTTTCCCGCTTCGTTTGAACTCCGATTGGCTTCAAACTTGCGCCATTAGTTTTGTTTTTTTAAGGGCTTTAAATCAAGATCAGTCATGAATATATTTTGAAGCACGAAAAAAAAAAAATTATTTCGGTGTTGATTTTTTTTTTCAAAAATCTGGGTAATTTTTATCAACACTTTGCTCTGGATTTATCAACATTTTTACACTGGTTTTATCAACACTTTACACTGATTTTATCACCTCATTTTCCAAAACTGATCATGATTTTATCACCTCATCGCGTGCTTTTTATAAACACTAGTTTTATCAACACTAAACACTAGGTTTATCATTCAATTACGTGTGTTTTGTCACCCCCATCATATGTTTTTTTTGAAGTACGAAAAAAAACTATTTCGGGGCTGGTTTTTAAAGAAATTATATCTGGCTAATTTTTATCAACACTTTGCTCTGGTTTTATCAACACTTTACACTAGTTTTATCAACACTCTACACTGGTTTTATCACCCCATTAACCAAAACTGATCATGATTTTTATCATCTCATCACGTGTTTTTTATGAACACCAGTTTTATTAACACTAAACACTATGTTTATTATTAAATTACATATGTTTTTCGTGCTTATTAAATTACTATGTTTATTATTAAATTACATATGTTTTTTATGAACACCAGTTTTATTAACACTAAACACTATGTTTATCAGCACTCAACATTATTTTTATCACTCCGATATACCTTTTTATTTTCGTGCTTCAAAATATATGCATGATTGATCTTGATTTAAAGCCCTTGAAAAAATAAAAATATTGGCGCAAGTTTGAAGCTAATCGGAGTTCAAACGAATCAGGAAATATTAAATTAGTGAATTGGTGAAGAAGAAAAATGGACACTTGTCCACATGGCACCATGCTTTTACAATTATGCCCTTGCTTGTGTGAGAAAGAATGAAAGTGGCGTGAGTTTGGTGAAATTGGGGTGATGATGTGGCATCATGGTGAATGTTGGATGCAAGGTGTGTGTGGCTAGGATTGGTTCTCTAGTTTTTAGGTTAAGAGTGGTTTGTAGCCGATTTCACCTCTGAGTTAATATGTAGGTTAGATTAATTATAACAACTTTTTAACTATTCAGATTTGTCGGTGAATTCCTGATTCTAGCAGTTAGTACATATATAGAGCATAGGATACGTAACTTTCAAGTGAGCTCAGTCTCTCGGACAGGAGGTGTTGGCATTGACCAGTGATCCCTGTCGTGATTTTTTGATTCAAGAGCAGGCCCAAGCTGTTTTAGGCCCGGGTAAGGCCCAAGCGGTTTTTGGCCTGGGAAACGACCAAGTGAAGTCCATTATAGTTGGAAGTCTTGATGGTGGGCCAGGTGAGATTGTTGCTTCGAAGGATTCGTCATCGCTGGCCGCACATGGCAGCCCATGGAAGGAAGCTCTGTTTATGACTTTTCAGAGACGGGTTACTAAGAAATATATGTCTTGTGGCACTGTGACCTACACCAAACCTACAACTCGATCCATGAGTCGAGAACGAGCCATCCATGTTACCTTCTCGGTTGTGAATGTGTGGAATCATGCGGTTCTTAAGCTACTTACAAGTGCTCTCTCGGATGTTAAGGAGATTAGCAATTAAACTTATTTTCTCATTGGCTCGTTTTGTCTTTTGTTGTTGTCTTTTTGGGACTACTCTCCTTTGGTTTTAAAGGTTTTGCCTTTAATGCTCCATTGTCGAGAGCTCCTTTGTAATCGTGTTTATGGTCTTTCAACCTTTAGATGCTTTCATGCTTGGAAAGTCTCTCCTTTTAATAAAGTTCTGCGCTGATCCAAAATAAAAGTGAGCTCTATCTCTTTTCTCCAAAATAGAACGGTATGGTTTTTAAGTAGTGACGACGGTTATCATGACGAATAGGTCTTCGGGAAAAAAAGTGAAGTTGAATATAGAGCAACTAGAGGAAAGGTCGAGGGGTTTCGATGGTTGAGATCGAGATCCTGGAGAAGGAAGTCGGCGATGTGTCTGGGTACATTGACCATCATTGGCCAAGAAAATTCTCTTCTCTCGAGCCTACATGTAATAACCACTCCCGGTCAACGCCAGTCAAACCTGCGAAAAACAGGAAAATTTAAAAATTTTGAGCAGACACTGAATTGAACCGGAATTGGACCCCGAGGGTCATACCGGACTTAAGTTGACCCCGTTTTTGACCAAAGTGAGTCCCGGGGGACATAGAGCAACTTTCTGATCAATTTGGGAAATGTTGACTTTTCGTTGGAAAAGTCAACCGAGCGACGTTTTGGTCCATTCGAGGACCGTTTTGGATCCAAAAATCTTAGCCGTCGTCGCAGCGGTCTTAGTTGAGCCGTTTCCTTGTAGCCCGTCAAGTTTCGTAATTTCTTGGGAAAAGTGCCCGTTCGGGGCCCAAAACGTCCGATTCTCGCGAATCTGATTGGATTTTAGCTAGTAGATATTTTTCCAAAAGGGGTAGGACCCACCTTGACACTTGTCCACTATGTGGTGGTGTTAATTTTGGAGGGAAAACTAAAGGGGCAGCCATTGTGGCCGGCCACATGTTTTAAGAGAAAAAAAAAGGGAATTTTGTGTTAGTTTTTAGAAATAGAAAAAGGAAGAAGAGAGTTAGAGAGAGAAGGAGAAGGAGAAGAAGAGAGAAGGTGAAGAAGCTAGGGTTTTGTGGGATTTTCAACCCTTGGATCGATTCAAAGCAAGGAGCATTTGTCTTCCCCTCGTTCTCCTCTTGGGTAAGCACCGAACCGATCGTCTTTTTGATAGTTTTCAAATGTTAGGGTTTGGGTGAAACTATTAGTTTGAGGTGGTTTTGGTGTTGAGGTAATTGTTGGAGACGTTTTAGAGGTGTTGGAGGTTTAATTGCACGTTTTCCGGTGACCGGAGGCTCGGGAGGAGCTCCGGCTACCGTGGGTGGTGGCCGGCCGGCCATGGGGTGGCT
This sequence comes from Erodium maritimum, assembly GCA_963921825.1. Classification (NCBI taxonomy): domain Eukaryota; kingdom Viridiplantae; phylum Streptophyta; class Magnoliopsida; order Geraniales; family Geraniaceae; genus Erodium; species Erodium maritimum. The sequence continues at coordinate 17,323,674 of OY997593.1, read as the reverse complement.
GGCCGGAGGTGGTACCAGACACCACCATGGTGGCCGAACCCCCCTTGAGCCCTAGGAGCTCTCGGCCAAGTGGGTTGGTGGGACCCACGTGCTCGGGTGCTCGGGTTTTATCGTTCGGGTGGTTTAAAACGTTCCCCGGACCACTTATCCTAAACCGAATCAAAAATTGGAATTGAATTGGAGAAGTTGTAATTTATCGGGTTTAGAAACTTTAAACGTCATTTAATTGACTCGGGAGTCGGAATTCGATTCGGGCAAATACATTGGGTTCCTTGAACTATTCTAAGACCGTAGGAACGAAAACGGGGGCTTTTGGAGCCCCGGAAGGCAATTAACAAAACCCGGGCAGATTCGCCATGTCGGGCGAATCGGGCCTTTTCGGGTCCCTTATCGACAATGTCGAGTAATTGGGAAGTTTGGGAGTGATCTACATTGTCGGGGTTAAGTTTGGGCTTCGAGTTTAATGGTTTTCGGTTTATTCGTACTAGTTTAAAAGTGCCCTTAATTTGTGTTCTTTTAGATCGTGCCACGGACCGGGGCAAGGGAAAGCTGGGTGAGTGACTGAGATCATCACCGGAGCTCGTGGTTGGCTTTTGGGAGAACACGCACGAGGTAGGGAAAAGTAGCCGGATCTCGGCCCTGACTGGGGAAAGTTAACAGTAGAATTGCATGTGACACCGGGGTGTCGTGGGTTGAATAGGTTTATTTTAAATATTAGAAAGGCATGTTACGGGATTGTAGCGTTTATCAGAAAAGCATGTTACGGGAACTTAGTAATTATTGAGAAAAGCATGTGACACTTAGTAGTGTCGTAGGAGCAGAGAACTTAGCGTTAATTGTTTTACTGGAGGCATATGACCATGCCCAGAGGTTGTTTGTGAACTTAGCGATATTAGGAGTACTGGAGGCATATGATCATGCCCGGAGGTTGATTGAGAAACTGTTGATATTAGGACTGTTGGAGGCTTGGTTAAGCGGGAGGTTGATTGTTTATTTGGTGTCTGGGTGGCCTTGAGAGCCCGTGTTTTATTATCGAGTTTTGGGTGGCCTTGAGAGCCCGTATTATTATTGTTGAGTCTTGGGTGGCCATGAGAGCCCGTGTTTTTATTCGTGTTTGGGTGGCCATGAGAGCCCGTACTTTACTGTTGATGTTTTAGCTGGCTTACGAGTTAGAGTCTCGGTAAGTTGCAAGCGTGGTTTATTGTTGAGTTTTGGGTGGCCGTGAGTGCCCGTGGGGTCGTTGAACCTGTGTCTTTACCTTTGGTGTTTTGGGAGGCCTTGAGAGCCCGTGTACTAAGGTTGGTGTCTTTGGCTGGCCTACCGAGTTAGAGTCTCGGGGGGTTGCAAGCTTTCTTTAGCTGGCTTACGAGTTAGAGTCTCGGTAAGTTGCAAGCGTGTTTTATGGTTGGTGTTTTGGGAGGTCGTGAGTGCCTGTGGGGCTGTTGAGTCTGTGTCTTACTGTCGGTGTGTCTTGGGAGGCCGTGAGTGCCTGTGGGGCTATTGAGTCCGAGTTTTACGGTTAGTGTCTTGGTGGCCATGAGTGCCTGTGGGTGTTGAACCTGTGTTGTTACTGGTTGTTGATTTTGCTTGCGATTGTGTCTGTGATTGTGATTGTGGTTACAGGAGGTTGGGGGCCCGCTTCCTGAAACGGGGGTCCACGAGCACACGCGTCTGCATGTTCAGACGGGGTAGGGGGCCCGCCCGCCAATAAAGGGGTCCTGGCCGCGCGTGTGTGGTTTGGGTTTGTGAGCATACCTTGGCTGGCTTATGGGTTAGAGTCCCAGTAAGTTGCAGCATTTTCCGGCTGGCTTATGGGTTAGAGTCCCAGTAAGTTGCAGCATTTTCCGGCTGGCTTATGGGTTAGAGTCCCGGTAAGTTGCAGCATTCTTGGGTTGGCCTGACCGGGTTAGAGTCCCGGGAGGGCGTTCTTGGCAGCTGGTTTGCGATCCTTTGTGATCTTGTTTGGTGTGCGATCCTTCGTGATCTTGTTGGTGCGTGATCCATTGTGATGCTGTTTGGTGTTGCGTAACTTTCTTTGGAGTCCTTGGAAGAGGTCGTCAATGGTTGTGTCGGGTCTACTTTACGTGTCAGGGTGTCGAGTTGGTCAGGGAAGGAAACAGTGGGTGTATGTTCAGTTAGAGTGCTTGGGTTGGGGATGGTGTTCCCCGGTGTTGAGTTGTTGTTGGTGTTACTTGTTTTGTCTGCTAATTATGCCGTAGTCAGTCTGTTATCCGTGGTGGTGAGCGAACGCTCACCCCTAGCTGCTTTTCCTACATGTACTGTTCGTGGGACGGACTACGTGAGCTCTCGAAGCTTGTGAAGCTAGGAGCGGAGTCCGGGTTTTGTCTGTTGAGTCTAGTGACGGATACCTTGTACTTTTGTCCACTTGTTGGGACGTGTTTTAAACTGTAATTATTATTTTTGTTGAACAAATGATGATTTTAAAGTGATCTATAAAAATGGTTTCAAAGGTGTTTATTATTTTAAAACGTTCGCGTCCCGAGTTCGGTTTACTGAAATTGGGGCGTGACACTACAACTGGACGATCCTCGTTGACGTCTTGTCAAACTTCTAGCAGGTGCAAGGCCTCACAGTGAAGCCCCATGGAATGGGGACCCTTTGCATTTTCTTCCCGACAGTGGCAGATAAGGCTAAGGTACTAAAGTCCAAACAAATTTGATAGTTAAGTGTAATTATGGAAAAACTGCATGTAGTAAGGATAGTTAAGTGATATTTTCCCTATAAAGAGAAGGTAATGGTTATTTTTATTTTTATTTGATCCAATCATTGGAGTAGTATTTGACAAATTTTGCAAGACAAAACATATAATAATCATCGAAGATGATTTAGGGTTTTATGTTGTATTTAAGGTAAAAATTGTATGGTGGTTCTTAGTTTGAAATCAGTAAGTATTGTGAACTAAGAAATGTGTAGTTATCTGGTTATGGCAGTTACAAATTGTAAGTGGAATCATAAGGTTAGTAAAACTGAACATTAAGCGAGATGTTAGAATATCCTAATTATCTAGTTGCGAAAAAATGAAAAGAAAAATGCGAAATTTTGAGCATATATTTATGTCATATTTTTAGGATGGTAGAATTGGAAGCGAAGGAATTGGTCGTTGTTATTATGGAGTGACAGCTCCACTTTGAATGACGTTCTCTAGACAAAATTTGGGTAGAAGGTTTCTTGGTTGAGAGAATTTTCATGTAAGTTATTGAATTTTTTCAATGTATTTAGGTCTATTGTACTTTGATATCAGCATGTTGAAGTTATCCCTTATTTTTGTATACTGGTCAGAAGTGTGTTTTTTTCAAATGGGTTGATTTGTCTATGAAATTATGTCCTTGGAGGAGGCTATTGTTGCATGAACTATATGATAGAATCCAGAGATAAAAAAATGATCTACGGAATGAAGAAAGGAAACTGTGAATTTGATGAACAAGTATACATCGAACTGTATTTGAGATTAGTTTGGTTCATGGTTATTGTAATTTTGTGTTGGGTAATGGCAAGACGTATGGTTAGTGGATATAGCAATGTAGTTGGGAAGAAATAGTTAGCGTTTCTTTGAATTTGAAAGTTCATAATTTATCATAATTGAGGAAGAAACAGTCAATGCTTCCTTGACATGCATAAACTAAGTTTTTAATTTATCATTTCGTAATGTAATATTTGAATTTATTTTTGAATACGAAACATCTCAAATGCTTAATATCTCAAATTGAAAGATCTTTGTTCAACTACAAAAATAGTTTGGGATACATAGAATGTCCACATAATAGTGGATTGAAATCCATGAACTTGGAGTTGTAGTATGATATGAACTCTCTCTTGTTAAAAGAGAAAAGGCAACCTTAGAGCTTATGTCCTTTTAGACTTCCACCGCTATCGATGGACTCCTATTTCCTTGGAGGTCGCAAGTTCACCTTCCTCTTTCCTTTACTCTTTTCCCCACCAGGTTTGCACATCTAATGTGTAGTTTTGTAGCCTTGTTTGTGGCCTGGTCCTTTCCATGTTCTAGTCGCTGAGTAGAGGTCGTTACAAGCTTCGTTCCTCTAGTTGTCTCGCTGCTCTTCCACCGGTCGTCGCCTTAGGCCTTTATGTCTTTCTCATGTGTACCGCATTCGTCTAACGTCTTTGGAAACATGATCGCCATCCTCATCGGGGCTCAGGTCTCATGCCTCACTTCTCCTTCGTATTGTATGGAAGATTGTCCGAGTTCCGATGATCATTGGTTCTGGTGTTGGTGGTTGTGGCAGGTCTGAGGCTTGATTTTTAATCTGACAAATGAGATTGGGTTGTGTTCGTGATTTTGAGGTCCTTGGTTGTGGTTTTTGAGCATTTTAAGATATTGTTGGAATTGTGCTTTGCTCGTTTGCTGGTGTTGGATGTTGTATCATGAGCTTCTTCCCTGAGATCGGTCAAGTTCCTCCCATGCGCCATGTTCTCAAACGGAGGACGTCCAGGTGGTTCTACCTATATAATCGGTATCGTTCAATCCTCGCTTCCTTGTGTTCTGTCATCAGCTGTAAGAGGTCTCAGTAGTTCTGTATCAGGAATCATGAGTGATCAATTGGTGTTTATGTGTTCCTTAGTTTACGGGGAAGTGAAGTTCTTTTATACGGACTTTACGTTCGCACAAGACAATGGAGTGGTACAAGCAGTAAACTCGAACTTTAGTTTTTGGTTTTGTGGTTGTCTTGTCTTTGTTGTTGTCCTTGTTTTGGTGGGCTGCGTTCCTACGGATTACGTTAAGCCTTCTTTGGAGCTCCCATTTTTCGAGCTCTTTCTTGTAATCGTTTTATCGGTCTTTAACCTCTTAGATCCTCTCTATCTTGGAGAGTAAAACTCTTTTAATAAAATTCTGAGCTTATAAAGAAAAAAGAAATCGTAGTATGAGTTCAACTACTACCTTGAGAGGGATCATAGTCTTCTCCATCACCGTAGTATTCTTTATATGTCGGGTCTTGTGTAGATGAGGGGTCTTGTTGAGATGGTGGGGCTTATTCAGATGGTCAGTCTTGTTCACTTGGTGGGTCATTGCATTACAAGTCGTCTTGATATGTCGATTAATCTTCGTATGGTGTGTCCTCTTCAGATGGGGGTTGTGGTTTCATGGTGGCTCTTCTTGATATGGAGGTTGTTGTTCGCAGGACATTTCTTTTTCAGGGTACGTATACAGTGGCGTAGGAGACACATAGTATTTAGGTTCTTTTCCCCAATGATCACTTAATATGTTGATGATTCATGGTTAAATATCCCTTTTCATTTCCTGAACAACTCTTCGTCTTAATCGGGTAAAATAAGTAAAACCATCTTGGAATGAACCAAAATGTTGTAATGGCCAGAATATGTATACCTATAAAGTTGACATAAGAGTGAGAGAAATTATGTAAATATGAATGAGAATTCCATTTCATATTTGTATGCTCCATCCCGAATATGTCCAAGTTCATATGAGTTGTACAAAATCAAGCAAATGTCAGAGCATGTATAGTGTTGGAGTTCATATTAAGGGGTTAAGATTCATTATAATGAATCTGAACCCCTTATAAAGGAACCCTTTCACAGCGTCGAGTTCACAACAAGAATTTATTAGGGATTCTTGTCTACTAACTATATATTTAATATTGTTTTGATGAATCGGATTTTTTTCGTTTTCTCGATTCGAAGTGTAAATCAATGTATTTTTGTGTGATCAAAGACATTAAATAATTGTTTAGAACAATATAAACCTAAATTTGTAAATTATGGACAACGTTTTCACAAAGTTGGGTTTAGATTCATTAGCAACTAAATTAAAACTCAGTTGTTGTTGAATATTCAACAGTGACTAAATTTAAATTTAGTCGATGTTAAAACCGAGTTTTCCACGCACGCGCCGCATGGCGCCTTCTGATGGGTCGTTAGTGACTTGCGTCTCGTGACTCGCGACTCTAATTCACAATTTAGTGAATCGGAACCCCACAAACGCGAGCCATAGTGTGAGACTCGCGGTTCACGATTCACTAAACTGTGAACCTTTAACCGTGAATCGCGAACGTTGTACATGCTCTCATAGACCAACCCTTACAAAAAGCTCCTCGATATTAGTCATAGGAGAGAAAATCATATTCGTATTGAGTTTTTCAAAAGTTGATGGTCTTGCACATGGTTTTGTTTTGCCACATTACAACAAAACATAATACACAATGCAATGTCTATTGTGGACTTCACCCACCACTTACAACCCACACCTACAATGACCTAACATTTAGTGTCTTGCGCTTGAGGTTGAGAGCTGCTTATATGGCCCTTTCTGCATCCATTTACACTTTCTTCAGCGTCTTTGCCTCCCCGAGCACCTTTCACACCCAACATCAAATAAAGAAGGTATGCAATATACAGCAACTTAGACCAAGCTTCTAAAAGTCGCTAGGCGCTAGTCAGGCGGCTATGACCTTCGGGGATTAATCCGGAACTAGACGGAGATTAATCGGGGACTAATTAGATCTGTATTTTTCTATTTTTAAAATTTTTAATAGATATGTTACTATATATAGAAACAAAATATGAACTTCCTTATATTAAAAATGGTAACAAATATTTAAAAGGGTTAAATTTTGAAACTTACCCTTATGTATTGGTCACGAAGACTATGCTACCCTCCTTTTTAAAATCACATTTGCGGTACCTTATCTATTGGTCACGTGATTTCGTTAGGAAAAATGGACGGTAAAATGCCGTTTTTCCATTCCGTTAGTCATATGACCTCAAGTGTCATATAATGGATGGTAAAATGACGTTTTTTTCCCTTAAGTATTTGACCTCTATATATTTTATAAGGAACAACAACGAGGGTGCAATGGTAATGTTCCTTATAAAATGTATAAAAGTCAAATAATTAAGGAAAACGGCATTTTTACCATCCATTATATATGACACTTGAGGTCATATGACTAACGGAATGGAAAAAACGGCATTTTACCGTCCATTTTTCCTAATGGAATCACGTGACCAATAGATAAGGTACCGCAAATGTGATTTTGAAAAAGAGGGTAGCATAGTGTTCGTGACCAATACATAAAGGTAAGTTTCAACATTTAACCCTATTTAAAATACCTAAAAAAATAACACCAAACAACTTAGAAGAACAAACCCTAATATCACCAACGCCAAACAACTCTATACAACCATCTAATTATTTTAATTTAGTCTCTATAATATACAAATTGTTCTAGGCGCCTAGTCGGGTCAGCTAGTCACAAAATGGGGCCTAAGCAGGCACCTAGGCGATGCCCAGTCAGGGTTTTTAGAACATTGGTTTAGACATTCATATGGAGCAATATGGATTTATGTAAGTTAACTTTCAGATTGATCTAAAATACGAACTTGTAAGCTAAATTTCAGGTTTTTCTGTAATATGGATTTATCGAAGCTAAATCCAGATTTTTCTATAGTATGGATTTATGTAAGCTAGATTTTAGATTTTTCTACAATATGGGTTTATGTACGCTAAATTTCAGATTTTGTATAAGAAACACAAATTAACCTCGGATATGCCATTCTCACCATATTTAGAAGTTGTATTCTTGAACATGGAAACAACAAGTTCTTTTTTTTCCTTGTAGCAATCCAATATAAGGCTTCCTCTTTCGATGCTTGTGCTATAGTTGATTAAGCTGGGGAAATTCTCCATATTTCTTCAGTCACCTATTGGACCCCAACATCTCCAACAGTTGTCTGAGGATAGCCAACTTTAGTTGGTTCATGAACTTTGTTAGCAGCAGGTTCATTTGGGAGAGGATCATGAACTTGTTTATCAGCACGTGTGGGACATGATCATCATGGGGAAGAGGTGCATTTCCTCATTTAGCTCCTACACCAACAATTCTTTTTAGTCTTTTCCTTATCTTATCATTCTCTTTTCTGGCAATACAAATGAAATTGTCTAGGTATTGAGGTGCCACTAAAAATAGTTAAGGTGTTGAGGTAAAAAAAATTAATAGTGAAGGTATTGAGGTGAAAATTACCAATTCTTTTTTTGAATTGTAAGTGTAATCAGAGGTGACATCGGCTACAAACCACTTTTAACCTAAAAACTAGATAACCAATTCTAGTCACATACACGTAAGATCCAACATTCACCATGATGTCACATCACCACCCCAATTTCACCCAAATTCACGCCACTTTCATCCTTTCTCACACAAGCAAATGCATAATTGTAAAAGCATGGTGTCATGTGGACAAGTGTCCATTTTTTTTTCACCAATTCACTAATTTAATATTTCTCGATTCGTTTGAACTTCGATTAGCTTCAAACTTGCGCCAATATTTTTATTTTTTCCAAGGGCTTTAAATCAAGATCAATCATGAATATATTTTGAAGCACGAAAATAAAAGGTATATCGGGGTGATAAAAATAATGTTGAGTGTTGATAAATCTTCACTAATAAATTTTTATATCGGAGGTATCAAACTAGTGCTAAATGTTGATAAAAACATGTACTGAGGTGATAAAAACCATGTTCAATTTTGATAATAAGTGTGATAAACTAGAGTTTAGCGTTGATAAAAAAACATTGATGGGGTGATAAAAACATATGTAATTTAATGGTAAACATAGTGTTTAGTGTTGATAAAACTAGTGTTCATAAAAACACGTGATGAGGTGATAAAAATCATGTTCGGTTTTGGAAAATGAGGTGATAAAACTAGTGTCCAGTGTTGATAAAACCAGTGTAAAGTGTTGATAAAACCAATGTAAAGTGTTGATAAAAACTACCCAAATATATAAAAAAAAATTAAATCAGTCCCGAAATAATTCTTTTTTTCGTGCTTCAAAAAAAACATGTGATGGGGGTGATAAAACACACGTAACTTAATGATAAACCTAGTGTTTGGTGTTGATGAAAATAATGTTCATAAAAAGCATGTGATGATGTGATAAAATCATGATCAGTTTTGGAAATGATGTGATAAACCCAGTGCAAAGTATTGATAAAACCAGTGTAACAATGTTGATAAAACCTGAGCAAAGTGTTGATAAAAATTACCCATGTATAATTTTTTTTAAAACAAATCAGCCCCGAAATAATTTTTTTTTCGTGCTTCAAAATATATTCATGAGTGATCTTGATAGAAAGCCCTTGAAAAAACAAAACTAATGGCGCAAGTTTGAAGTCAATCGGAGTTCAAACGAAGTGAAAAAAATTAAATTAGTGAATTGGTAAAAAATAATTATATGATACTTTTACTAAAAAGCTCTTCCCACTTACTAAAAAGTGCTGTTTTTTTTTTGCAGTCAACAACTCAATTGTATCTTATCCCTCCATTCTTAAAATGAATGACTTAGATTGGTTCTCTAGACTGCACATAATAACCTCTCCAAAGTATTTGTTATTTGAAAGAGTATACAGTCCAAAATTATAAAAACACTCTAATGCCTCTCCCAATCGCTCGTCGCCGACGGAGGTCCAAACCCACTCCGTTCAGCGAGGTGATCTCGGAAGTTTTGGTGGTTTTAGGAGCTGTATTGAAGGTGATGAGCCGCGTGAATGCTCTGCACAAAGGAACCTCTATTCCGGGCTCGAGTTATTCGCGTGGGAAGAAGGAGCGGACCGGGAAGAAGCGTGGGAAGAAGGTTCTGATGGAGAAGTTGTCGTTGGAAGCAAGGGTTCCTCCGGCATCAAAGGTTTTAGGCAGAAGTAATCATGGGACCAAGGGTGTTTTGGTGTCTCATGGTGCTTCGCAAACTCCTGTAGTTGGGAAGAAGGTAGCTCGGACATCGGAGTTGACTCAGCCGGTTCCAACTGGTGTTCCACAGGTTCTGAACGACTCTCCAGCTGAAATACAAGAGGAGCAACCGCTCTGTTCGCAGGGTCGGAACGAAATCGGTCCGAAGGTGTTCATCTCAAATCTTCCATATGAATCCTCTGAGACGTGGGTAAAAAACGTTTTTAGTCCATTCGAATCAATCGCCTCAGTTCTGGTGGTGAAACGTCCAAATCTTAGAGGTCGTTATTTCGGTTTTATTGAATACTCATCGCCGGCAGAAGCTCAACTAGCAGTTCAATCTATGAACGGGTTTAAGCTGAACGGACATATCCTACTGGTCGCTATTGCTAGGCCGGAGAAGAATACGAACATCAATCCTTTGGCTTCATCATTTCCTATCCCAACAGAGAGACCGGGAGCGAGAGGTTGTCGCCGGAAGCCGACGATGGGCTGTTCAGAATCCCCCCGTATCTCATTGGAGAATTTCACAGGCAGTTTTTCAATTTCTTTTTCGAAACCAGATTGCGAAATCTCAGTTTTGAATTTGAATCCAACGATTCAACCCTCCAACCGCATAAGTCAACCCGTATCTGACGAACAGGTTGTTGTAATTTAGGCGTCGCCTTCTGCTGTTGGACCAGATGTGCTTGTAAGTGGGCCTGTTGGACCCATCACAGATGCTAAATCTACCGAACAGGTTTTGTCTGCAAGTAATGGGCCGGTTGTGAGTGAGCAAAACGGGCCGGTTTTTTAGCATGAAGCAGCTGATGTATCAACACAACTGGTTGTGGGTGATGATGGCGTAGATGCCAATTTGGTTGGTACCAATTCCCTTGTGAGTTCTAAGAAGGGCCAATGTTTGGTTCATGTTTCGTCCAAGGGTCTGAAGGTGGATACGGCTCAGAGGGAAAGTCGAGAGGGAGTTGGGTCGCTTGTGGGGCAAGTAACCCAAGTCCAGACCTCTCCTTAAGGTTCAGAACTCGGCTCAGGTAGTATGGATATAGAGAAGGGCTTTTCGTCTGGGGATCAATCCGGTCCATGGAAAGATGTCCGCCTTAAGTCCTCAAAACGCTTGACCCGGGTTCCTCCATATCTGTCGGATTATAAGTTGTTTGGCGTGAAGCTTCCACCCATTGAGAACGTGTCCGATAAAGCACTGCAATCGATCGATGGGTGGGTGGAGGAAGCCATTGCGGATAAGGCCCGTAAGGGTTGGCCTAAGTCCAGTTTGGTACCTCGTCCTCATATTACTAGCTCCAAGACCCGAGCCCTCAATCAGAAGGCGTCCTGCGTTCCGTCCTCAGATAGCGAATGGTATGAGGAAGATTAGAGAGATCTGTTTCTGACTGGATGATTCTGGTCGTTTTTTGTTAAGGGAGTGTTCCCTGTTTTTTCTTATGGAGATTTTTGTAATCGTGGTTTCGTGTTTTTTTTGCTTCTCCTCCTTGGAGAATGACCATCGAATAATATTTTTTGCGCTTATCAAAAAAAAAGATTGGTTCTCGAGTTTTTAGGTTAAGACATAGTTTGTATTTGATTTCTCCTCAATGTAATCATATATATATATATATAAGTCAACTCAAAGTGGACACCATGCTCACAACTTGCGATAGTTGAATTCCATAATCGCAACATGAACATTTTTTTTTTTGCCGCAATAAAGAAAATCAAATGAATTTGGCTGAAGCAGTTTGGCACCGTCAAATCAACGTAACATTTATGTAACATTCATCACCTCAAGTCCAAGACAATAAGCTTTATTGCAGAATGAAGAACACAGAAGGCAATACATTCAAATGAAGAAAGAGGAGGAAACAAATTAGATTACAAAGGACACTGAAACAATTTAGCCATGTCTCAGTACATCATGAATCCATCCCATTCCAATATGTGTGTATTTTGTGTCCTCGTCCCTGCTACTCTATAACAACCAAAGACAATGGTAGTGTATATATATTATCAGGCACTGCTCCGTATTACAAAAAAAACCGTGGACCCATTGATCTGTCTCCAATCTTGGCCACAAAATAATCCAGTTCACAAAGAGGTGTTTCTGTATTATTCTTGCTACTTGCACTGCCTTGGTCGGAATTTCTCAGTCGATAACAGTTCACTGATCAACTTCTCCAGCCGTTCAGCTCCAACGGAGGGCCTGAGGACTGTGGTGTTACCAATAACAGAGCATGGATCCGACCCATTGTTCCCACTTCCTAAGCACCAGCCACCAGGAACGACCATGCCTGGACCCTTGAACAAAAGTTCTGAATCGATCTTGTCAAGAACGGGATCATCACGAGGAAACTTTCTTGCAAAGGGAGCATTGCTTCCAATCATTTTTTGCATGTCGGGCTCTCTGAGGTAATGAGGATGCTGCTTTGGGGGGTTGTCCCAGGATATGAAATGGAGGTCACTGTTGACAGTGGTGTTACGGAACTCTTGTGCATTACAAATCACGGTGTGGAAGTAGCCCTCGGGGGAGGATAAGAAGTTAGAATAGTACATCAGGACTGTTCGGGGTAGGTTATCCCATCCCCATATACAGTAGTCAATGAAAGAGCGAGAGAGCGCCATCCAAGCAGAACCTACAAGATAGGGCATCTGTTTCATTAGGGTTAAAAGTAAAAATGCATTTGAGCCGTTTTTAACGTCAAAAGTAAACTGTGATTCACAACAAGGATAAGTTACCATTTGGTAAAGTTCTAATGACTTGTTCGTTCTCATTAAAGATTGATCCGTAACAGAGTACACAAGTCTTTGATATCTACTATTAATCTATTTAAAGAAAGGGTTCCAAACTTCAGCGCCATGAGAGTTGAAAATAACTTATCATGCATCAAGTCCTAGAGTAATTAAACAGGCAGATATCATGGATTAAGCATCTTTGGAACTAAGGTATGTTTGTCCTCTTTGAGGTAAAGAAGCATTATGGAGCAGCAAAGTGGCAAGAAACAAGCATCTAACTAAACAAGAAATTATAACATTAAATGAAGACATTGCAAATTATGTAGCATACTCCAAATAAAATTGTACGCTAACATTCTCCAACATATTGATGGAACAGAATTAATGTTGTAATACCTTTTTACTAGCCATCAGATAAAGCATCTTTCAAGGGTTTCATTTATTCAGTTAATTGATTGCTTCTGCTCTAAAGCGCTTACATTACCATTAAATGTGAATGGGAAAAGATGTAATCAATAGTGTATACAAGGATCAAAATATGTCTTTCAAACCATACAAAACTTCATATAAACTAATGACACCTACTTTAGTTGGTTAACGATAGTTGACTGAAAAGGGATTAAGGTGAATAGCTGGTGACTATGGAAGCAGAAGTAAAATAAAATCTAGAAGAAGTTCAAAAGCTGTTATGGATAAAATAAAAGCTTCGAGAAGTGAAAAGGAACAGACTGAAGATGGAAGTGGCCATATGAGAGAATCACCACTGTACAATTAAAAGTATTTTGCATCTTGAGGCTCAGGAATAGGTTCAACTAGAAGCTTGTGTTACTCGATCGATCATCGATGAACTCCGCTCCTATGTATTTGCTACTAAATCAACCATAGACTAATTAGTTTTTTATTTGGTGGTACAACATTCTGAGCATCATGTTGCCCTTAAGAAGTAAAAAAAAGGATGTCAAAGACTAAGGGATCCCAATTTGAATGAAGGGGTAATGTTTCTCATTCCAAAATTTCAGTCAACACCCATATCACAATACACTAACAACTCTATCTAATTGATGGGAATTGACTCCTCACTGTTGTACCATCAAATTAGAGATCAACCTATCTAGCCAAACCCATTTTCTTAGCATTTCATTTTCAGGCAAACAATTGACCAGAGATAAAATATTAAATAGATACTACACGTGAAAATTTTGCTAAGAATATATGCATGTAAAAAAAGCAGAGGGAAGGAGCAGTATTAGAATTGGGACAAAAGTATGTTGCATATACATGTTTTCCAATTGTGGACCTTGTAGAACAAATGAATATATGCATGGAAAAAAAAAGTAGAGAGAGGGGGGTTATAGTAACTCTTCATTTTGTATGCATTTTTTTGCTAATTCATCTTGCTCGTAACAGAACAAACAAACAAGGTATTAAATTCAGATGTACATATGAGCCACTTCAAATAATAAGGCCATTGAAACTCATGCCAACAGCTTACTTTCTATTAGATGTAATCTAGTAAGCTGATAAATTACTAATTCTTGATAACCATTAACAGATTGCAATCCACATTCAAATTTTCATATAAAATAGGTAAGTACTAACTACTAAGTACAGAAAAACGAAAACAAACCAAGTTGAACCTGTAAAGAGTTTGAAGGCTGTCGGTACACTTCTCCTCTGTGTAACCCAAAAAACATCAGCTTTCTTTGACATATAAAGCCCAGGATCTACAATTATAGGCTTTGCCCGTTGATATCTACACACAAGTACGAGCACAAAATGAATCAAATAAGTTATGTTTCCAAAAAAGAGACAAACAAAAGCAAGGAAGATAAACAAATACAAAAGTTTATACAAATCGAATTTGACTTACTCTTTCCAACCAATGTCGCTAGTGTGATCAATGAAATTGAGATCTCTAGGCAAATATGAAAACGTGTGAAGCAGATCTGATCAGCCAAAACCCATTAGTTAAGCAATCAAATTGATCAGATGACCAATAAAGAAACCAAACCCAATTTCCAAAAGCTCAGTAGCAGAATCACTCACCATCCTGGGTAACGAGCGGATAATCTGTTGCACTGAGATTGATGAACCAATCCCAATCGCCCCATTCCCTCAGCAAGATGGCCGCGGCATGAAGCGTATTGGCCACCATCGTCGGACCCCGGTAAGTGACCAGATTCGCCTTGGTGATCATCTTCACATTACCGAATTGAACAAAGAGCGGCTCGTTGTCCACGTAGTTCTGCAGATCCAACCGCTCCTCGGGGGACGACTCGCGGTCCAGGTGCACGACGTAGCGGTTGTGTGGGTGGTACAGTGCCTGGAGTGTTCGCTTCAGCATCTTACCATCGCCGGTGGAGCCGGAGATTAGGTAGGCGAAGCGCGGCGGCGGAGGGAGCAGCGAAATGGGAAGTGGGTGCAGCTTGGATTCGACGAAGACGGAGCTGGAGGCAATGGTGTGGTAGAAAGGAAGAAGATGCGCACCATCGGGCGAGGTGAGAGTAGTGAGGAAGATGAGAAACAGAGACACTATGGACCCAATTGCCAGAGGAAAGATCCATTTCCGCTCCAGCGCCTGGTGGTGCCGGAGGTTGGAGTAATAGCTCTTCAGCTTCTTCATCCCTCCCTCCTTCGATCTGGTGTCTTTTCTCAGCGCAGAAAGTTAGAGTACATCGAGTATTGAAGGAGCTGAAGATTGGGGTTGGAATGAAGTTGGGTAGCGACTTAGGTAACAATATTTGGAAGCTAATGGTTGGAGACGAAGAACGGTGACTCTGCCGTGACAGAAAGGGTGAGACTTTGACGGTAGCGATTCTATTGCTTTGAATCTAAATTGTAAATGGACGGCGCTGATGGGAGCACGTGGGTCCCGGAAAATTAATGATGACGGACTAAAAATCTGAGAATCTCGTTGATCTTAGATTAGAAGTTACAGTTAATCAAAACAAGAGATTAGGTTAATTTAATAACAAATCAGACTAATTTAGTATATCTCCTTCGATCCGAAGACTCAATCATTCATTGTCCAAACGGGCTTGTCTATTATTAAAAGTATTTTATCACGCCCATTTTTAGTTAATACCTATTTAATCAACTCTAATTTTGATACTAAATTTCCTCCCTTTCACGCACAATTTTGATCGATTGTTGAATGCGTATCCAATCATAGGCATGGACATATTCAACAAGGCCACAATCGTCCGTCTCCGGAGCCATCATGACAAGTACCTCTTTGCCGACGATGATGAAGTAACGGTGTGTCAGGAGCGCAACGGCTCCGCGAAGAACGCGAGATGGACGGTGGAATTGGTGGAAGGATACGAGGTGGTTCGGCTGCAGAGTTGTTATCGTAAATACCTCATGGCGTCGAGCTTGCCATTGTTCATGGGCCTCACCGGCAAGAAAGTCCGCCAAAATACGCCCAGGAAATTGGATTCTTCCGTCGAATGGCAACCCATCAGGGAAGGCCCTCTGGTGCGCCTCAAGGGACGTTACGGCCTCTTCTTACGGGCCAATGGCCGCTTACCGCCCTGGAGGAACTCGATCACCAATGACATCCCTCACCGGAGTAGGACCCAGAATTGGATTCTATGGCATGTCGATGTGCTGGAGATTAGACCCACCATTGCACCTGTGCCTGCGCCACCTGACCTCAACATTTTGCCTCCGCCAGCTCCTCCATCCGAGCCAGAGACGATTAGTAGAACAGAGTCTTTTGTTTCAGCCTTTAGCATTCTATCTCCGGACTACGAGGAGGTCCGTGAACTGAACATGTTTTTTGTTTTTTGGGATAACGTCGATGCGCATAGTTTAGTCGGAAAAGGTCCATTATAATTAACCGTCCTTGACTTTTTGTCACATATCATAACAAAAAAGAGTGGTTTTTTTAATTACAAAAATTGTATAAATAATTAAGAAAAATCGGATTAGGATATGTGACAAAATATCATCTTTTAGGTTACTTTTTGCCAAAATAAACATTTTTTGTGTTAGGATCGTAATAAAAGGTTTCGGAGGGCTAGGAATCAACGTTTTCCCTTGTTTCTTCATCTGTGAGGGTCAACTTACGATATTTAATCTTTCTGTTGCAGTGTTCTGAGCCGTTTGCGCCTTCTCCTGCGAAGGGGCGCATGATTTATTACACTATAGTTGATGATAAAAGATATGTGAAGGATGCTGAGAAAGAGACTTCCTTCACCTTCAAGGGGAAGATGTTAGCGGAGTTGAAAGAAAGGTTGGTGGAAGAGACGGGGCGCAACGATGACTTCCTCGTCTGCTCTCGCAATCCCTTGAACGGATTGCTTTACCCTCTTAGGTTGCATCTTCCTCCCAACAATGCGGATATGCATGTGGTTATAGTTCCATCCTCCTCTAAAGGTAACCCCATAATGCAATTTAGATCGAATATAAGTTGGTTACAAAGTTTGCACCATACCGCGGATGTTGGTTTAACTAAACTCGTTTCTTGTGATTTGGCAGCGGCAAGAGAGCTGCCGGCTGCACCGGGAGGGAGTCTGGCGACAACTTAGTCTACAAGTACGGTGTTGGGTCCTGTTGTGCTTCCTACTCCCTCTTTACCTTCTTCAAACCAACTCATAATAGTTACAACACATGGTAAAGATTGTGTTTCATCTCTTGTACAAGGACTTAAACAAGTGTTTATCTCTATCAATTTTGGAACTAGTTTATTTATTCTCACCCTCGGTCATTTCTCAGAAAATTTCGGATACTAAAATGAATATCAACTTTATCGCTTATAAAAAAAATGAATATCAACTTCATCGCTTATAAAAAAAAATGAATATCAATCTCTCTAGTAAAGAATTTTTGTGGGAAATTAGCATTTTCTAATGTCGAATACCATGTATGAGTTCAGAATCTTAATATGCTAAAACAAATTATGTATAAATCGGAGATATAACTATTCATGTATGATGGTCACTATTGAATCATAAGACATGAAATTAGTACTGTAATAAAGTAAAAACACTACAATTATCCATTGTATTCATGTAAACCTAATGCAATTCCAACCTAGAGACAAGTTGACTCTACAGTATGATTGGAATAGAGTTTTTGACCTTACAATAAGATCATGTATAATGGTGAGATTCATTAAAAGATTCAAATTTGAGATTTATATGTTGATCGTGTAAAATAGTGAGTTTGGACCACTTATTTTAAACTGAGTACCACAGTGATGAAACTCACTAAAGGGCTCACGTTCTGAGTGAATACTGATTGGATGTTGGGTTTTTGTTCGTTTTCTCAATTCGAAATGTAAATCAATATTTTTTGTAATCAAAGACATTAAATAAATTATTTAGAACAATATGAATCTAATGACTATAAATTTGCAAATTATGGACACCGTTTGCACAAAATCGGGTTTAAATTTGTTAACAACTGAATAAAACTTTAATAAATATTAAAATTGGTAGGACATGTGGCGCGTTCTGGTTGGTTAGTCGTAACTCGTGACTCGCGGTTTAGTGGGTCGCGAGTCGCACTTTATTGTATTCACAGCGGTACGACTCGCGACTCACTAAACCGCGAGTCGCGAGTCGTGGGTCGTGTACATGGGTCGCTTGGTGTAGGTGCTCTAAAAATACGGTGAAATTGCGGGTTGTGATTCTGATTAGGTGCAACAACAAAATGTCAACCAGGAAGTTATGACATGTGGTCTGACATCTCACTTTTAAAACAAAATGGAAAACAACAATAAACACAAGCAATCACACACGAAGTCACACAATTGGTTACCCAGTTCGGTGCATCATCACTTACATCTGGGTCACTTTGCCAGTGGAATGGTTTTCACTATAGTGTAATAATCAACATACAAGTTCCTCGGATCATCCATATCAAACCTATGTTATTGTTACAAAGTGACAAACCTATCTCAGGGCTCCCCCTTAATCTGAGCTCCTCGCTGGATTGCACTCCACAAGCCCTACCATCTTGGATTGTCCTTCGTCTTCATTGAAAGGTTGTGATTCTTCAATCACAAGGACACAACTCTATTACTTGTTCAGTTACGAGACACGATATGAGCAAAATAGCATTTGTTGTGTTTCACTTCATCCAGATTCTCAACACGCTAATGCAACACGCTTGAGAACACTAAATTCATGAACACAAGCACAATGCACATAATAGTCTTCTCAAACAACAATGATCGATATATAATCTGTATTGCGATCAACCCGAGCTTTAGAGATCTTCTCAACTTAAATAGCTCCTCTTGTTTGTAAACGCGCGCTCTTAGGGTTTTTAAAGACCTTAGAGTCACGGTCACACTGAACTATAGTTTCCTTGTTCAACAAAACTTCCAAAAACAATCCATACAAATCTTTTTAAATATCTTCTGGTTTTTTAGAAAGTGCACGATCTTATTTCCTAAATAAAGTAGACATCTTTCATGAGTATCTATCACAATATGAAGTAAATCATCATCACCGGATAAGGACAGACGCTCACAAGATAGACACAGCAAGCCACACACGCACGTACTGTCATACGTTGTCAAGTAGATGCCATATGTGCTAACATCTTCTCTATGTCAGACGAAATCCTAGTTAACATCTTTCTTAACTCAATTATAGTCAACCTATATGTAACAACAATCTCCCCCTTTGGCTATTTTTGAGGCAAACACCATATAGCACCATATGTCGTCATCACCATCAGTTTTGTAGTACCAATGTAGCCTAGACATGGATATATACTTTTCTCCCCTGTTTGCCACAAGAAATTGCCAAAGATAGATAAGTAATTATGTGGACAAGCTTACAGTGAATGTATATAGTGATAGGGAGATCAACAAGAACTCATCTTCTCTTTGGATAACGGCTCAAAACATGCCCATAAAGTATAGAGGATAGATAGCATATCGCATAGAGAAAAGATGTCATTTCATATATGTTGGAGTAACATCCTTGCTAATATTTGTTGCTTAGCTTGAGACAGATTTGGACTTAGGAATGTCCTTGAGTATGCAACAAGCAGATCCAGAAGTGACGATTAGCTTCAGGATGACATTCAGTACGACATCTTTGAGAACTCCTTGATAGAGTTGGAGGCATGATTGTAAAAAGCGTTAGGCGCTAGTCGGGTGGTGAGGACCCCTAGGCGCTAGGCGGGGACTAGTCGGGGCCTAGGTGGATATAATTTTTTAATATTTTTAATTATTAATAAACATACATTACACAAATTTAATCAAAAATTCAAAATATATACTATATTTGTATAATATAAAAAAATATCAAGCATCAAAATACAAAAAAACTAATCCAAATAATGCTCTCATTTTGATTTTACTCTTTATTTTAATAAAAATCTAAATTATAATGATAAACCACCAAAGAGGGACACGCCCGATATTCTTTTTATCAAGACCATTACATACATATTGTCTCTCTCAACTTTTCATATCTTTTTCAAATGTCCAATTTCACAAACTAGAGTCCCAAGTTTCTGACTAATTGAACGGAACGACGAGTTTGGTAGTTTTCATATTTTGGGGCCTAGGCGGGGCGGCGAGTCGAGCGTTTTTTTTTATACAGATTTTGGGGCCTAGGCGGGGACTTTTACAACAGTGGTTGGAGGTACCTAACTCCTCAAATGATGTGTACACACAAGATGTTAGGAATTCGAAATATTAACTTAATTCGATTTACATACCCTCCTTGACCGATTCAGACTCTTTATTGCTCAATGGTGAACACTGAACAGTCCCAACGCGGACCGTAGCTTTTCAAAACGTGCAACATCAAGAGCCTTTACAAAGATGGTTGTCAGTTGTCTTGCAATGGGAGATAATCAATTTGTATTATCTTGTTTTCTACCAAGTCTATAATGAAATGATGTCTGATGTCTCTATGTTTTGTTTTACTATGTTGTATTGAACTCTTTGAGATATTTATAGCACTGACATTGTCACAGTATAATGTAATGACATCTTGACTAACACCATATTCAAAACCCATTTGCTTCATCCAAAGCAATTGGGTGCAGATGATCCCAACAATTATATATTATGATTCAGTTGTAGACATAGCAATGCGATTTTGCTTCTTGTTGAACCAAAATATCATATTATTCCCAAGATAGAAACATCCACTTGAAGTACTCTGTTTATCAATAGCACTCCTAGAACAATCAACATCACAATAACAATCAGTGTAGATGATGTATAAAATGTGTACACGAGACCTAGATCAGTAGTGCCTGCTACATACCTTATGATTCGTTTAGCCTGAATAAGATGACTGCCTTTGGGTTGACTTGATGTCTAACACACACTCCCACGGAGTATGAGATGTTTGGTCTGCTAGTAGTAAGAACAATAAGCTTCCAATGATGCTTCTATGTTGGCTTTGGTTCACATATTCTCCTTGTTCATCATTCGTGAGCTTTACATGAGTTGTTACAGGAGATCTTTTGTGGGATGCCTTCTATAGTCCAAACCTCTATACAAGGTTCTTGGCATACTTTCTGTGAGAGATGAAGATCTCATTCTTCATTTGCTTCATCTGAAAGCCTAGGAAGAAGCTTAACTCTCCTACCATGCTCATTTCAAATTCAGTATGCATATGTTGGACCATCTTGGCTGGCATTCCTCCGAACACAATGTCATCGAAATATATTTGGGAAATCATGACATTAGCCCCTTCTTTCTTAGTGAACAAAGTTCTATCAAATCCCCCTCGGACATACCCATTTTCTTCAGATATTGAGTTAGTCTTTCGTACTAGGCTCTTGGAGCTTGTTTGAGCCCGTACAGAGCTTTGTGAAGTCTGTAAACATGTTGAGGCATGTGCGGATCAAAAAAACCTTTAGGTTTAGCTACATACACCTCCTCATTCAGACATCTATTTAGAAACACACTTTTGACGTCCATCTGATATAATTTGAAGTGTAAATGGCAAACAATTCCCAAAAGTAACATGATTGCTTCGAGTTTGGCGACCGGAGCAAAGGTTACATCGAACTCTACTCCTTCTACCTAAATGTATCCTTGAGCCACAAGACATGCTTTATTTCTGACCACATATCCATGTTCATTTGTCTTGTTCTTGAAGATCCAATTTGTTCCAATTGCATTGACATTTTATGGTTTAGGAACTAATTCCCACACAACATTTCTTTTAAATTGGCCAAGTTATTCTAGCATAGCTTCAATCCAGTACTCATCATTTATTGCCTCTTTAACATTTTTAGGCTCAATTTGTGAGACAAAACATGTGGCACCTATCATGTTTTTGTTGATGATAGGAGCCTTTGAACGAGTTTGTACTCCATCATCAAGATTTCTAATTATGTTTTGATTTGAGTGACCCTTTTTCACATTTCTAGAAGGGTTCCTAGGTCTTGGAGAGATTGGTTCTTCATCAACTCCAGAGGTGTCAGTTTCAGAGTTGACATCTAGAGGGACATCTTGATTTCCATTTGTACGAGAAACATCTTGAGTAGCATCTATATTTGGAGCATTTTGTGAAGCATCTATACTTATGTTTGAGCCTGAGATTTCGACTTCTTCATCATTTGTCCGTTTGTGGAACTCATGAGTATAATTCACCACAACATTAATAGATTCCATCATAGATTGAGTTCTCTTATTGTAGACACGAAAAGCTCTATTGTCCCTAGAGTATCCCATAAAGATTCCTTCATCTCTTTTAGGATCAAACTACTTGCGAAGATCCCTATCAGCCGGGATATAACATACAAACCCAAATATGAAAGTACTTGACATTTTACTTTCTCCCTCTCCATATCTCATAGACTGTGGTGGAAGTACCAGGATGAAGACTTACTCTGTTGTGAATGTGGCGGCTGCTACGGAAGCAGATTAGGCTTATGCTCTTAATTATAAAATTACGTAACTAATAGTAATTAGATAAAGAAAGATAACAGTCTTTCAATTCATATAAGTTACTTACATTCAAATGCTAAAAGGTAAAATTAAATTTCATGCCATTCTATTTTTTTTTTAACAGAAATGTGTTACCATAACGTAGAGATACTAAAAATATGTTTTAAAACATTAAAATACTGTTATCAAATGAAACGGATACCGAAAAAGTAAAATAAACAAGCCTTGGTTGGTTCACGCTGATTATATCTTTTGTTAATTGACAATCTTACAAAAGGTAAGGAAATATAGTTTTTTTTAAAACAGACGACGAGGAATTGCATTACTAATGCCAATCAAACAATACAAGTAGGGCTAGAAGCCTTGGGACCAGAATAATGTCCGGGCCTCCTGTAGGAAATCCGACGATCTTAGATCGTCAGAGTAGTCTAATTTTGATCTTAGACAACGATAAAAATTTCTACGTCCTACCCTGAATTGGGAGAGTAAACAACTGAAAGTAAAACAACAAAACAGAGTCCAAACAGAGTACTCCAAAACAGAAAATAAACAAAAGAAAAAATTGGAAATCCTTGGTGTAGAGCCATTCCCCCAAGACAAGGCATACAGACTCGGTCTCGGGTTGTGGGGGGTAAGTCATCATCCATCTACCCCCGAACCCCAACCAGCCTCATGGGGCCTAGCGAGGTTGTTTTGAAGCCCGCGTGTGATCAAAGCCATCCTTAGCCTCCTCTTCATTAAGAAGTCTATACCGTGTAGATGGATATTCTAGTGTCTCTAGGGCCCTCTTTAGTTTGGGAAGCCCGACTGTAAACTTGTCTTGTTCTATTTCTGCCTTTGGTTTTCAACATCTTCATCCGCTTGGGCCCCAATCCACCCCTTATCTCTCAAGGTTCATTCTATTTTCCGACCCAAGCGGAAATTTCCATCATCTACTGGGGGCCTTCGAGAGAAGGCGTGTAAGAACCGTTCCCGGATGACACCGGTCGAACTGGTGAAATTTGGGAAAAATTGACTTTTTTGCGGGAAAAGTCAACCGATGACTCTGGGAGTCATTCGGGACCTTTCCGGGACCCAAAAAGCTTAGCCATCTTTACGGTTAGCTTAGTTGGGTCGTTTCCTTTCAAATGAGTACTTTTGCGAAAATGTCAAAAATCCGGGTCAAACTAGGTCAAATTAGGGGCTTTATCGAATTAAATTAATTGGGCTGAAAGAATTAAGGGTAGAGGTGGACACCACATGGACACATGTCCATGATATCTTGGAGGAGAAGAAAGGGGTGGAGAAAGACCCAATTGCCCTTATTTTGGGCCAAATGAGGAGAAAGGGAGCACGAGGGGCAAAAGGGTATTTCTAGTTTAGGTGAAAGGCAACAATTGAGCAACAAATCATCCATTTCTCCTTGCTTGGCCGAAAAACACAAGAGAAAGAGAGAGGTTGAAGCCTCCATTGCTTGAAGAAGAAGAAGAAAGTGAAGAAAAGGAGCTCCTTTGGTTGATTTTCAACACCAATCTTCTCCGAATTTACTTCATTCTCATCCCCTCTTCATTCCTAAGGTGAGTACCCATTAAAAACCCACTTTCAATTAACTTTGGGGTTGTGGGTTTGGTAAAAATTGCATGAACTAGGCTTGGGTTCATGGGTTTGAGGTTTGTCTTGATTAAAAGGTTGATTTTGTGGAGAAAATTGGAGATTGATGACAGAAATCATTTGGGTTTTTGTTGTTTTGATGAAACCCACTATGGGTCTTGGAGTATTGAGGTTTTGGGACTGATTTTGGAGGTTAACAATGGATTTTTGAGGGGTTAAATTCGTGGAGAAGAAGCTGGAGGAAAAAGAAGGACGAAACTATTCGGACCCGTCACGGAGTGCGTCACGGCTCTGTGACGGAGACCGTGGCGGCACACGTCACGGTTCCGTGACGTGTCACGTGACAGTGCAGGTCACGGTTCTATGACCCTGACCGTAACGGATTCCGTCAAGGCTCTGTGACCCGAACCGTGATGGACCAGAATTGGACCTTTTAGGTCCATTTTGGAGGTTTTCGAGTAATTAGGAAGGTTATCTATAACCGAGCTTATTGGGGGTTAGTTTGGGGTGTTTTCTCTTTAAACCATCCTTGAATTATTATTAATTCTCGTATTACTTTGTGATCCTAGACGTTGTTCCCGAGCACGGCGGAGGAGGCTACTAGGCGACTCGTGATTGTTCGTGTTTGGATAGTGGTTGAGGTAGGGAAAAGTAGTTAATACCGGTTTAATTGCGGAAAGGTACTAGAATGCATATAGGATATGAACAACCGGAATAATTATAGAATCACATGTAGGATGTGAATAACTAGGGTAGTCGTTTAACGTATGGAACCACTTGCGGGCCAGGTCGTGCCCGTAGGTGTGGAACTTGTTGTGCTGTAGAATCGCATGTGGGCCAGGTCATGCCCATAGGATTGTGTGTTGGTTGCTCTTGTTGTGATTAGTAATTTGGAATGTTCGGTATGTGGTATGCCCCGTTGTGAAATTATGGATCGCGATATGTTATGAGAACGTGATGACTGTTAGTGTGAATTATTGTCTTGTGATATGATCGGGTGATTGATAGACTGATGTGGTGTGTTCGGTAAGATTGTTCGGTATGGCATGCTGATATGATATGGTTCGTATGATATGTTTGAGGATGGTGTTCCGGTCTGATATCTATACCGTGGAGGAGTCCGGTATAGGATATCTAGGCGGGGGACGGTGTTCCGGTACGATATCTATACCGTAGAGGATTCCGGTATAGGATATCTAGGCCGAGGATTGGTTCCAGTGCGATATTTTTGCCGTAGAGGATTCCGGTATAGGATACCTAGAGCCGAGGAGGGTGTTCCAGAGCAATGTTTATACCGAAGAGGATTCCGGTATAAGATACCTAGGCCGATGCTGAGTGCTCCGGTATGGTATGTGTGATGTGATTTGTACCCCGTGCTACGGGAAGACATAAAACTTGACGCCCTGCGGGTTTTAAACGCAAACTTGAGCACGGAAGTGCACCGGCCGTCAAGTAGTAATCGGATTTGAAGTCCGGAATATCGAGCCCAAAGGAGCAATAAACAAACACTTACTATTCAAAGCTTGTAGCTAAGCTATTTCTATATATAAAAAAAGTTGGTTTTTATGCTTATAAAATAAACTAACAAGTAATGCAAATCAAGTAGAGCACTCGTAGCACGAAACCGAGAATTCTTAACTTCTTGAATCAAATGATGAAATTTCTAGGATATCGGGTTCATAGAGTTCATTCCATAAAGTCAAAAATACTCGATTGTTGTGATGAAGACTTGATTTAGAGGCAACGAGTCATCTCAACTCTAGTCCTAACTTCTTTCGAACGATTCGGACCCTAATGGAATCTAACCACCGAGTTCTTTCGAATCACGATGTAGGAAGACCCAAAGCGTTTAGCTCTATGACAACTTCTAACTTTCGACCAACCAAGCCTATAGCTATTGCAATTGTATTAACCCCGCTAGTTCTAGCTAGAGTTTAAATCCAATTTACGATCGACTTTAGACTAATTAGAATTCTCCTTTTTCAAGCGTTAAATTCTAATTCGAAACAATTATCAAGCCTACCCGGGAGATAAAGCGTTAAGCACAAATCGATCATAA
The DNA here is from genome assembly GCA_963921825.1 of Erodium maritimum. Lineage (NCBI taxonomy): Eukaryota > Viridiplantae > Streptophyta > Magnoliopsida > Geraniales > Geraniaceae > Erodium > Erodium maritimum. The sequence goes on along the minus strand of OY997593.1, from coordinate 17,297,701 downwards.
ACACTAAAACAATTCAACAATCACAACAATTTAAAGCATTCAAAACATGGAAATCACTACTCTAATCACCCAAAACCCTAGAAATTTGGGGGTTTAGTTGTTCATGATAATCAATGACATAGAGATGAACCAACAAGTAAATGATTTCATAATGAGAATTAGAGAGAAAGTTTAGATACAATCACCACAATTAATTGACAAAATGGTTGCTCTTCCCCTTCCTCCAAACCCTAGCTTTGATCTTCTTGTGTTGGCAACAAATCCAAGAGTAGAAGCACCAAGAGACTCTCCTAAAGATGAATTTTCTCCAAGAACAATGACACCCTTGGCTCAAATCCTTCTCCAATCAATGAAGCTTCCCCTTGTGTTCCCCAAAATCTCTCCAAAAAAAATCAGAAAATAAACAACTCTCTATAAAAATCTCCTCTAAAATTAATTATCAAGAGTGTATATATCTTTGGTTGTGTGTAGGAAGAAAAAGAAAAAAAAGAAAAATCAATGCTCTAAAGCTTCTCTGGTTTGGCTCCCTCTCGTGCTCCCCTTTCCGGTTCTGTGTCGCCAAAAAAAATGAAGAAGCTGAAAAAAAATAATTCCTCCTCTTGGCTGCGGTGCTCCTCAACAAATGGTAGTAGGGTTGGCTTGAGTGGGACAGGTGGCAGGCAGAGAGAGGGGAGCTGAGCTGGGACGCGTGGCGCGAGGAGGAGGAGAGGCGGCTGGGGTGGACAGGTGGCGCGAGCAGGAGGAGTGGCGGCTGGAGGCGGACAGCTGTCGGCGTCTCGGCTCGCCACGCGTCGGGATGATGGCAAATGGAGGCTGCGGCGCGCCACGTGTCATGCGGAGGCGAGGTGGCGGCGGGATAGGTGTCAGCCAGCTGGCCCAATCTCCAATTTTGTTCTTTTTCGTTGTTTCGCTCGCTCCGGCTTCGTTTGAGCTCCGATTGATCTCGTTCTTGCGCCAAAAAATTCTTTTTTTCAAGACCTACAAAACAAGACCAGTCATGAGTATATTTCGAAGCGACCAAAATCGACCCTCTTAACGGTCCACAAGCACAAAACACCCAAAATACGCCGAAAATCCATCGAAACACTGAACACACCAGGGAAAACAATTATTTATACTAAATCTAAATATATGGTAGAAAACCGGGACCAAAAGCCTGTAAACTCGATATATTGTGGCCCTTTTATGTGTTAAAATGCACCCGCATCAACACCCCACACTAAGACTTTTCTCGTCCCGAGAAAACTAAACATAAAGAAATATAAACTATCTAAGATAAATGCCAAGATAAACCCCGCGATACTATCTCCGTAGGCGGAGCTTGGCAACTCCGGGTTATTGAAAGCAGTAAATATGCATATGCTGACTCGACTAGACCAAAATTCCCGTGCAAATACACAAGCAAATTAAAGACCAAAAAAATTAAGACTCAAAGAAGGTGTGTGCTTACACTTGGATTTTATCGGCAATTTGACCTAGAGCATGCATAAGGAATAAGATCTCTCATCATTCTTTTCTACTTTTCACCAACCAATTTTTACATGTTGCAGATTAAGAGTGTATGTGTAGTGGTTTACAAGATGAAGTGCAATAACTAGAAAGATTTCAAGCCTAACTATTGTCATTTAGCCCTTTGCTCTCTCGATCTACATAACATAGTACTAATCAAGAGAATAACGTAATCTCATTCACAAATCTTATGAGTGGGAGTTGTCATGCAATTACGCTGCCTTGGGACTATGCGAATGGTAAACCCATCTAGTTCCTTTACGAGTCAAGTGGTAGATCAAAGTTTTGCTTGGTTTTTTTCGATTACGTGTCGAAACTTTGGATCATTAAGATAGGATGGGGGGTTCACCTTTTATTACGCTATGATTAACTCGGGACATGAGGGTCTCACTCTGCATAGCGATCCGTCGCAGCCCCTCAAGCCTTTGTTAATACACAGATTTTATTGGATCTCCTTTCCCTGGGATCTATACTCAATTCCCCGTGCACAGTGTGTGTGATTTTGAAAAATTGGTACCACAAACGCACAATGAGACTAACCACTTGAACTCGACTAGACTTCTAATCTACCGAAACGCATAGTTCGATCCCAAGACAACAAGCATGTGGCCTCAACCTCCTCTACATGCAACAAGTGAAATAAGACTAGTATCCTTTAACTAGAGCCACTATATGCAGAAATCAAGGTAGAATCAGGCCGGTGACAATAAAAAGAATTGAAACCTAACCACACCTAACATTTGGTATGACCGCCTTTTCGTGTTAAGGCATCTAGCATCAGAAAATCATCATGAACCCAATAAGCAATACAGCACAAACACAAAAACAACTCGTTAATGCTACCAACAGTAAATCATCCAAACATTCCTCAAAAAATCCTCAATCATGAAAGATCTACTCCCGGCTTACTCATACAGGCCACAATTGCACATCCAAGGTTTACATACAAAATAAAGACCCAAAATTTTTTTTTAACCAAAAATGCATGAAGCACAGCATAGAATGCAAACATATAAATGCAAAGCATCCCACCCCACACTTTAAACCTAAGCACTGTCCCCAGTGCGACTCTAAACACATATTTACACATGCACCCGATAGATGATAACAGTAAGCACCCCACACTCAGAGTCAAGCAATATACAAGTCAAGAAATCCTATATGCATAGTCTATCAGCACATCAATTCGGGTGCTCAGCACCCACCAGATAGCATATAAGAAATAAAATAGCGGTAAACAATTAAAAATAGGAAGGGAAGAGATACTGCCCCTCGAAGAACCGCTACTTGACTTGTGAGCTGACGTGGGAGTCCTAGTGTGCATGGATGGATGGAAAGATCATCGCCCGTGAGAACTTCTAAGAAGCTCGGCGCCATGACATGTGACTAAACTGCTCCCACTTTCCATCCATTATTGGGGTGCCTCCCAACTAGCGCACTTGTTTAACGTCGTTAGCTCGACTCAAAGGCGGCCTAAGCCGCCTACCGCCTAATACTCAGGCTCCTCCAGATATAGACATTCTTCTGGACCGAACACACCACCAAAATAGTGCTTCACTCTATGACCATTCACAAGAAAAGGGGGATTCTTCCCATCAGAGATCTCTACCGCCCCTTTGGAAAGAACTCGGGTCACCTTATAGGGACCGCTCCACTTTGAAACTAGTTTACCGGGGAAGAGCTTCAATCTAGAGTTATAGAGAAGAACCATGTCTCCCTCCTTGAACTCTCTGTCTACAATTCTCTTATCATGGGCAATTTTGGTGCGCTCCTTGTATAGCTTTGAGTTGTGGTAAGCCTGAGACCTGAATTCATCCATCTGATTGATCTGTAATAACCTGTTCTCACCACAACTGTTAGCATCAAAATTTAAAAACTTGATTGCCCAATATGTTTTATGCTCTAGCTCCACCGGTAAATGACAAGACTTCCCATACACTAACTTGTAAGGAGACATTCGAATAGGAGTTTTAAAAGCTGTCCTATATGCCCACAGTGTATCATCTAATCTCTGTGACCAATCTTTCCTAGATGCACTGACAGTTTTCTCTAATATGCTTTTAAGCTCCCTATTTGTAACCTCTACTTGCCCGCTAGTTTGGGGATGGTAGGGAGTATCTAAGCGATGACGAACACCATAATGATTTAAAAGCTTCCAAAATTGTTTATTGCAAAAGTGAGTGCCGCCATCGCTTACTATTGCCCTAGGCGTGCCAAACCGAGAAAATATATATTTCTTTAAAAACGCACAAACCGGTTTGGCATCATTGGTGGCTAAGGCCACCGCTTCAACCCACTTTGACACATAATCCACGGCCACTAAAATGTACTCATAACCATTGGACCGTGGAAAGGGGCCCATAAAGTCAATGTTCCATACGTCAAATAACTCTACCTCAATTGAAATGTTCATAGGCATCTCTTGCCTTCTCGAGATATTACCAGTTCTTTGACACCTGTCACATTGCTTAACGAACACAGCTGCATCATGAAATAAGGTAGGCCAATAAAATCCTGATTGCAACACCTTTTGTGCTGTCCTGGCAGGCCCAAAATGTCCTCCTACTTCTCTTCCATGACAATGATGTAAAATCTCTCTAGTCTCATACTCGGGAATACACCTTCTCACCATTTGATCTGCACAAATCTTAAACAAGAAAGGATCATCCCAATAATAGTTTTTCACATCATATAAAAACTTTTTCTTCTGATAGGAGGTAAAATCTGCAGGAAGAACACCATTTGCTAAGTAATTTGCAAAATAGGCAAACCATGGGGTGACTTGATTTTCTATACCAAACAAGTGCTCATCCGGGAACTCTTCTTTAATTGGCACACTTAGGTTCTCATAGGGGTTCTCAATCCTAGATAGGTGATCTGCAATAACATTCTCTACTCCTTTTTTATCTCGAATCTCCAAATCAAATTCTTGGAGTAGTAAAATCCACCTCAATAGTCTAGGTTTTGCATCTTTATTACTAAACAAATACTTGAGAGCTGCATGGTCAGTGTACACAATAACTTTGGACAAGACAAGATAAGAATGAAATTTATCACAAGCAAATACCACATCAAGTAGTTCTTTTTCAGTAGTAGCATAATTCATTTGGGCTTCATTAAGACCTCTACTAGCATAATAAATAGTGTGAAAAATCTTGCCTTTTCTCTGTCCCAAAACTGCCCCTACCGCTATATCACTAGCATCACATATTAACTCAAAAGGCAGGGACCAATCAGGACTCACCATCACAGGTGCATTCATTAACTTATCTTTCAAGGACAAGAAACTCTTCAAGCTTGCATCATCAAAATCAAAAGGGATATCTTTTCCTAACAAATTGCACAATGGTTTGGAAATCTCATAAAAGAATCTTCTATAGAACCCTGCATGTCCTAAAAAACTTCTAATCCCCTTAACATTTCTAGGTGGAGGCAATTTACCTATCACATCCACCTTGGCCATATCTACTTCAATCCCTTTTTTGGAGATTTTATGACCTAGAACAATACCCTGTTGAACCATAAGATGACATTTTTCCCAATTTAACACCAAGTTTGCTTCTTCGCATCTAGTCAATACTTTATGCAGATTATTCAAACACTCATCAAATGAATAACCAAACATAGAAAAATCATCCATGAACACTTCTAGGTAATCACCAATCATATCATGAAATATAGCTGTCATGCATCTTTGAAAAGTAGCAGGTGCATTACATAAACCAAAAGGCATTCTCCTATATGCAAATGTTCCATAAGGGCAAGTCAGAGTAGTTTTCTCTTGATCCTCAAGAGCTATAGCTATTTGGTTGTACCCACTATATCCATCTAGAAAGCAATAATATTCATGACCAGCTAATTTCTCTAACATTTGATCAATAAAGGGTAATGGGAAATGGTCTTTACGGGTGGCATCATTCAACTTCCTATAGTCAATGCATACTCTCCACCCTGTGACCGTTCTAGTAGGAATTAACTCATTCTTTTCATTGGTCACTACAGTCATTCCCCCTTTCTTAGGTACACATTGGATTGGACTTACCCAAGCACTATCAGAGATATGGTATATAATACCTGCATCTAAAAGCTTTACAATCTCTTTCTTTACTACCTCTTGCATCAATGGATTTAGCCTCCTTTGTGGCTGCACACTTGGCCTTTGATTCTCCTCCATGAGAATTTTGTGCATGCACACTGATGGGTTAATTCCCTTGATGTCAGCTATGGTCCATCCAAAGGCCCTTTTATGATCCTTAAGAACCCTCATTAGCTTTCCCTCCTGAAGACAAGACAACTCAGAAGATATTATCACAGGTAGAGTATTGTCTTCATTCAAAAACATGTATTTCAAATTTTCAGTGAGGGGTTTTAATTCTAGCTCAGGGGCTTGCTCAATAGAGGGCTTTAGCTTGGGCCCTTGACTTGCCTCCAAAGTGAGGCGAGTGTGGGGTCTATCCCTCTTCCATGGAGGACACGCCTCCAATAAATTGACCACTTCGTCTACAACATCTTGTGAAAGTTCACAAGTGATACCAATGTCTCTAGCTAGGCATGTAAGAAAAGGATCATCAGGAATAAACATTTCTTGCACTACACAATCAATAGCCTCAATTCTAAAACATGTATCATCACTCCTAGCTTGTTTTATCGATCTAAAGACATCAAACACCACTTCTTCTTTGTCGTAGCGAATGGTCAATTTCCCTTGCTCTACATCAATAAGAGCTCTTGCTATGGCCAAGAACGGCCTACCTAGGATTAGGGGTATCTCATAATCTTCCTCCATGGCCAAGAACGGCCTACCTAGGATTAGGGGTATCTCATAATCTCATAATCAGTCTCAATATGAGATCCATAGGTGAAGGTTCTTGAGGTTGTTGGCTCTGCTGAGGTTGAGGATCTCTTTGTTGCTGGCCCTGGTTCTGAGGCCTTTGATGGAATCCAGGAGGTGCTAAATTCTGATTCCTTTGACCTTGATCTCCTCCCCATCTCAAACTTGGATGATCTTTCCAACCAGGGTTGTAGGTACTAGAGTAAGGGTCATATCTTCTTCCTTGATTGTTGTTGCTCACATAATGAGCACTTTCATGAGCTGGATGTCGCATCTCCTCAATGCAATCCAAAGGGTCAGGTTGTTGGGAGTGAACATGTAACCCCTCTATCTTTGCAGTCATCACTCTCATCATCTCCATAACTTGGTTCATGTCTGCTGAGGATGAGACTGAATTGACTGCACCAGTAGGTCCTCTCTCAGAGTGCCAATAATTATTGGACATAATCATTTCTAAAATCTCTAGGCACTCTTCTAGGGTGTGGTTTTTGAAGGAACCACCTGATGATGCGTTCAACTCCGATTGACTTGCCGGTCTCAAACCCATGTAAAAGATCTGCATCTGCAACCACAACTCTAACCCACAGTGAGGGCACCTCCTTATCATCCCTTGAAATCGCTCCCAAGCTTCAGCTAATGACTCCATATTTGCCTGTCTGAAGTTTTGAATCTGGGATCTCAACTCTTGAGTCTTCCTTGGTGAGAAGAATCTAGTTAGAAATTTTTGAGCCAAATCCTCCCAAGTTCTTATCGCATGATAAGGCAAATTGCGAAACCACTCATTAGCTTCACCTGATAGGGAGAACGGGAATAATCTTAATCTGACAGCATCATCAGACACACCATTGTACCTGAAGGTGGAACATATTTCAAGAAATTTGGTCAGGTGTAATGACGGGTCTGGACATGTAGAGGTGTTCCCGCTAAATGAAGATTGTTGAAGTAGTGAGATCACTGAAGTCTTAATCTCAAACTGGTGAGCTGTGATCGCTGGTGCCTGAATGCTCGAATGTAATCTGTTGGTTTGTGGTGCACCGAACTCACACAAAAGTCTTCGTGGTCTTTCTTGCTGATTAGCATGTTGACCTACATTTGCAATCCGCCCATCTTCACCAAATCCCGGTGGGTCTTCCATATTATGCAATTCTTTAGCTTCCTTAGCAGCTTTCCTTGATGCTTTGAATCTAAACTCAGCTTCTCTTAACTCTTTGTCACTAAGCAGTTCACTTGAAGAAGATTTGGATCTTGTGAGCATAAAACCTTCAAATCCAAACACAAGACGAGATTAGAACCGAGAAAGCAAATTTAAAAGACAATTAAGTAAATGAAATAGTCGTAGCACAAACTATATAGCAAGGGTTGCATAATTGCTCCCCGGCAACGGCGCCATAAAACTTGACGCCCTGCGGGTTTTAAACGCAAACTTGAGCACGGAAAGTGCACCGGCCGTCAAGTAGTAATCGGATTTGAAGTCCGGAATATCGAGCCCAAAGGAGCAATAAACAAACACTTACTATTCAAAGCTTGTAGCTAAGCTATTTAATGCAAATCAAGTAGAGCACTCGTAGCACGAAACCGAGAATTCTTAACTTCTTGAATCAAATGATGAAATTTCTAGGATATCGGGTTCATAGAGTTCATTCCATAAAGTCAAAAATACTCGATTGTTGTGATGAAGACTTGATTTAGAGGCAACGAGTCATCTCAACTCTAGTCCTAACTTCTTTCGAACGATTCGGACCCTAATGGAATCTAACCACCGAGTTCTTTCGAATCACGATGTAGGAAGACCCAAAGCGTTTAGCTCTATGACAACTTCTAACTTTCGACCAACCAAGCCTATAGCTATTGCAATTGTATTAACCCCGCTAGTTCTAGCTAGAGTTTAAATCCAATTTACGATCGACTTTAGACTAATTAGAATTCTCCTTTTTCAAGCGTTAAATTCTAATTCGAAACAATTATCAAGCCTACCCGGGAGATAAAGCGTTAAGCACAAATCGATCATAAACACTAAAACAATTCAACAATCACAACAATTTAAAGCATTCAAAACATGGAAATCACTACTCTAATCACCCAAAACCCTAGAAATTTGGGGGTTTAGTTGTTCATGATAATCAATGACATAGAGATGAACCAACAAGTAAATGATTTCATAATGAGAATTAGAGAGAAAGTTTAGATACAATCACCACAACTAATTGACAAAATGGTTGCTCTTCCCCTTCCTCCAAACCCTAGCTTTGATCTTCTTGTGTTGGCAACAAATCCAAGAGTAGAAGCACCAAGAGACTCTCCTAAAGATGAATTTTCTCCAAGAACAATGACACCCTTGGCTCAAATCCTTCTCCAATCAATGAAGCTTCCCCTTGTGTTCCCCAAAATCTCTCCAAAAAAAATCAGAAAATAAACAACTCTCTATAAAAATCTCCTCTAAAATTAATTATCAAGAGTGTATATATCTTTGGTTGTGTGTAGGAAGAAAAAGAAAAAAAAATAAAAATCAATGCTCTAAAGCTTCTCTGGTTTGGCTCCCTCTCGTGCTCCCCTTTTCCGGTTCTGTGTCGCCAAAAAAAAATGAAGAAGCTGAAAAAAAATAATTTCGCCTCTTGGCTGCGGCGCTCCTCAACAAATGGTAGTAGGGTTGGCTTGAGTGGGATAGGTGGCAGGCAGAGAGAGGGGAGTTGAGCTGGGACGCGTGGCGCGAGGAGGAGGAGAGGCGGCTGGGGTGGACATGTGGCGCGAGCAGGAGGAGTGGCGGCTGGAGGCGGACAGCTGTTGGCGTCTCGGCTCGCCACGCGTCGGGATGATGGCAAATGGCGGCTGCGGCGCGCCACGTGTCATGCGGAGGCGAGGTGGCGGCGGGACAGGTGTCAGCCAGCTGGCCCAATCTCCAATTTTGTTCTTTTTCGTTGTTTCGCTCGCTCCGGCTTCGTTTGAGCTCCGATTGATCTCGTTCTTGCGCCAAAAAATTCTTTTTTTCAAGACCTACAAAACAAGACCAGTCATGAGTATATTTCGAAGCAACCAAAATCGACCCTCTTAACGGTCCACAAGCACAAAACACCCAAAATACGCCGAAAATCCATCGAAACACTGAACACACCAGGGAAAACAATTATTTATACTAAATCTAAATATATGGTAGAAAACCGGGACCAAAAGCCTGTAAACTCGATATATTGTGGCCCTTTTATGTGTTAAAATGCACCCGCATCAGGGAGATACCCGACCGACGGAGGATTCCGGTCCGGTATGTTATGAGTTGTACCCCGATGCTGTGTGTTCCGGGAATATGTCTAGGCCGATGTCGCGTTCGGTACGATATGGTTGAGTCGGGCTATGGGAGGCCGACGCGTTGCTTTGGGATACCAAGGGTTTTGAAGTGGTCGCTAATGATATTACTCTGTGTGTTGATCTATTTTGATTGCTGTGATTACTTATGCCTGCTATGTGATCCTTTGTGATTTTGAATGCATTTATACCTGAGTTTAGTGTATTGTCGTGCGAGTTCGCACGCGTGGTCAGTTGTGAGATAACCGTGGTCGTTGTCCATTGAGAAGTATTTAGGTGACGGATGCTAAGAGCATAGTTGAGAAGAAATGTATGATTGTCGGTCAAGTATCGAATTTGATTTACGGGTTGCTCCCGGGTGGGGGTCAAGCGTTGTCTTGAGTTACTTGTTTAACTGATTCGTTAGTTATTGTGCCTACTAGTATGCCATAATTGGACGGTTACCCGTGGTGGTTGGCGGATAGCTCATCCCCTGAACTACTTTTTCCTACTAAGCGAAAGCTCACCCCCTTTTCTATTGTTCTACAGGTTTTGATCGAGATTTGATTTAGAGGATGTCTCGTAGCATGGGAGCTTAGCGAGAGTCCTAGTTTGGATGGTCTAAAGACGTACTTTCCTTTTTGTATTAAACTTCTTATTACGTGGTTTCGAGCTTTGGACTCTTATTATCAGGATTGATCGGTTTAAACCATTATTGGAGATATATTTCGCTTAACTTTACTTTTATTATTATTATTTTTAGTTCACGTCTCGAGTCCGGTCAAAGCCGGATTTGGGGCGTGACAAGGCGACAACGACTGTGTGAGGCTCCCACTAACATAGCTGGGGTCCCCATCCACTACCTCTCAATCAACTTCCTGATCTAGATTAGCCAGGTCACGGGTTTTCGCGATCTCGTGTGTCCCATATGAAGATCTTGGATGCTCCCCTTGAAAAACAGAGGTGTCCCCTCGGAACTTTAAGAACCACCCCCGGTCGATCCTGGTCGAACCGGAGGTTTTCGGCGAAAGTTGACTTTTTACTGGAAAAGTCAACCGATGACTCTGGGAGTCATTCGGGACCTTTCCGGGGCCCAAAAAGCTTAGCCGTCATTACGGTTAGCTTAGTTGGGTTGTTTCCATTCAAAAAAGGGTCTTCGCGAAAAGTCAAATTTGGTCAAACGGGGTCTCGAATCGGATTATTTTGTCGAATAAAATAAGTGGGCTGATATTATTTTATTTGGAAATGACATCATGCGGACACTTTGCATTATTTAATTAAAAGGGAGAAAAAGGTGGAAAAAGACCCTTGTGTCCTTGCTTTTTCCCAAAAATGTGAAACAAGACAAAATGGGCTTTTTGGCTTTTCCACTTTAGGTTAAAGAGCACATGAGACACAATTTTCAGCTCATTCTCGCCTTGTTAGCCGAACCTATTGAGAGAGAAAGAGCTTGGAGACCTCCATTGTTGCTCAAGGACGAAGAAGAAGAAGAAGAAGAAGAAGAAGAAGAAGAAGAAGAAGAAGAAGAAGAAGAAGAAGAAGAAGAAGAAGAAGAAGAAGAAGAAGAAAGCTCATCCAAGCTCCATTTCTCCATCGAAGTTCTATTTTTCTTCCATATTCCTTCTCCTCACTTCATTCCCTACGATAGGAACTCATTTATTTTTGTTTTTGAGCAAATAAAATCTGTGGGTCTTGTTTGAATCAACTTGTTTTGGAGTGGGTGTGGTTGGAAACAAGAAGACAAGGTTGGAATTGTAAGGAGATGTAAAGAAAACGTTGGAATTGAAGATTGGAGTTGAAACCCTAACTTGGAGATTTGGGGAAAATGTAAAATTGGGGCTAATATTAAGGGGCTTCTGATGAAACTTGTTGGATTAAGGACCTAAAACACTTTTGGACGAATTTGGAGAAAAAGGAAAATTTTCCGGCGACCGGAGGCTCGCCGAAGGTCCGGCCACGGGTGCCAGAATTTGGGGAACACGGTTTGGCACCTCGGGAACCACGCCTCGGGACCCATGCACCGGGAACCGTGCCTCGGGGGCCGTGCACTCAAGGTTCAGGTGTTCTAAGCCGGTTGTTCGTGAATTTCGTGCTTAACACCGTTTAATTTGCAAACAGGAAAATTGTTGGTTCAATTTCGGTTTTCTTCACTTTAAATCAACGTTGGACTCATTATTAATTTATCGTGTCCCTTGTTAATTTAGAGTCCGGCTTCGTCCACGGAAGAGGAGGAAGCTAGTCAGGACGTCAGCAGCTAGGAGTAATTAAGCGTTGGAGAATTCAAGGTAGGGAAGAGTAGTAAACTTAACTTTTAATTTAAAGAACGCTAATAGTATGCCTATAGGATAATAATAACCAGAAAGGTCCTAGTTTGCATATAGGATGTGATTCACTAGAATAACCGCTTTCAATTACGATAAGAACCGGAAGAGTCTTAGTATGCATATAGGATGTGATTCACTAGCTTAATCGCTTTCAATTCTTGGGAAATTGCCGTGCTGGTAGAATGGCCATGACGAGCCTGAGGATTGAGTGTGATTGTGTTCAATTGTCTCAAATGCCGATGCATGTTTCATTCTTTAGATAATACAAGAGTCATACTAAACTAGATGAATTGTGATGATTGTAATGTGAATGGTTGATCCGTGTTATGATTGATTGAGTGAATGCTTGAATGTGATTATGTGATTGTGCCTCCTGGTATGATCGGGTGAGTGATAGACCGATGGGACGTGTTTGGTAAGTCATGTCGGTAAGCTTGGTTGATAATGTGAGTTCTATGTGGCGCGTTGTGGTAAGAATGTTGGGCTTGGTAAGCCGTGGTTGAACTATGACATTATGATGTGTGTTATTCTCTTGATGTGTGTTCCAAGAGGAGTTGTGTTCCGGTATGGTACTTACACCGAGGGGAATGCCGGTGTAGGGTAGTACCTAGGCCGACGGGTTGTGTTTTAGCACGAGGTGTCGTATTTGTACCCCGATGTGAATTACGGGAAGACCGATGAGCATTCTGGTATATGTTTACCCCGATGTGCATTTCCAGGAAGACCGATGTGCGTTTCCTGTATAGTATTTACCCCGATATGCGTTTCCGGGAAGACCGATGTGCGTTTTCAGTATTGTGTTTTACCCCGATGTGCATTTCCGAGAAGATATCTAGACCGAGGTGATATTTCGGTGCGATATATTTGTTGAGTTGTGCGTGATGATTGAACTGCCTTGAATACTTGTTCTATGCTTGTGTGTTGTTTCCGGTGTTATATATTACTTGCTCCACCCCGATGATATGTGTTCCTTTGAGGACATTTTCGAGAGCCCCGATGATATGTGTTCCTTGGGAACATTTCTGGGAGCCCCGATGATATGTGTCTCCTCTAGATCGAGGGGCATTCCGGTATGATGCGTTGGTTGTGTGTGGAGCGGAGTCTGTTGTTTTGCACCCCGATGATATGTGTTCCTTTGAGGACATTTCCGGGAGGATGTCTTGTTTCACCCCGGTGATCTGTGTTCCTTTGGAGGCCCTTCCGGGAGCCCCGACGATATGTGTTCCTTGTGGGAATATTTCCGGGAGCCCCGATGATATGTGTTCCATCGTGACCGAGGGGAATTCCGGTACGATGTGTTGGTTTGTGTGTGGATCGTAGTCCAGCTGTTTAAATTACCTTTATTACAGTATCCTTGTGTTTCCTTAGTTGGTTCTATTGGTGAATAAACCGTTTCCCGTTAAGCTCCTTTGAGTTACTGTTTTATTAAGCATTTCAGTTCTTGTTGATCTCTGATTGTGGTGTCTTTTGGATAATCGTACTAATCAGAACTTTTGTCGTAAAAGCGGGGGTTCTTTTTACTTTACTACTTTTTCCTACTGAGCGTAAGCTCACCCCCTTCATGTTTACTGTTTGTACAGGTTTCCTTGATCAGTAGACCTAGAGATGGTCACGGGGCTCAGGAGCTCCTTGAGGTTTCGACAGATTTTATGTTATATAGACGTACCGCCCTTTGTATCAAACTATATTTTCTATTATTTTGTTGGAATGAGCGGTTGAATCTTAACTTTGAATTTGAATTGAGTTTTTCGCGGAGATTCCATTATTAAATTTCTTTTTAGTTATTATTTAATTATTATTCCTACTTCACGTCTCGAGTCCGGTCAAAACCGGATTTGGGGCGTGACAATTTGGTATCAGAGCCTGGTTTAATTTTGAAATTATTTTTCAAAACCTCGGACTGTACGTCAATTAGGTGGGTAGAGTTAGGTGGTTAAAGTCGTAGTGCTCGGTTACGCAAGTCGGAAATGTCCTACGCGTAGATCCGAGGCGACGAGAGTCTCGGATGGCGATTTGCCTTCCTTGATTTATGCCTTATTCGGTGTTTTGTTGTATACCTTAGTTGATATGTGATGCCGATCGGTTGAGATCGAGGTTGGTTTGACGAGCGATGCTCGAACTGGTTATGACGTGGTTGTCTTGGTTAAGTGATCGTGATTGGGTTGCCGCCTTGGTCGGCCGTTGAGTGGTTGATTGGATCGAATTGTTAACTTGGCCGAGTGGTAATCGAGTAATTACCAAGACCCGAGGTGTGTACTTGCAATGTTTTTCGGTGGTGTGTGCTTATGATGTTTGTCGTATTCTATGTGTGCTAAATGCCTTGTGTATTTGATTACTGAATGTCTCGCTTAAGCGGATGGTTAGTGGAATTTACAAACGGGTCATGCCCAAATTTCTGTAAAACTGAAGTGTTTGTACTATCACAGGTTGACTCAGGGGCGCCACTGTAGTCGAACGTGATATGGGGATGTCAAGTGGTTACAACGAGGTTTAGGGGACGCCTGAATCGGGTTGTAACGACGCGATATCGACATGAATGTTGTGATAGAAAGAGAAAAGTGTTGAGAACCTGTGGAAATGAATTGTACGGAGACTATGTGGAATTGTCTGGTAGTGTGACTTGTACCCCATACTATGGGAAGATACCCGACCGAGGTGTATGCCGATCCGGTGTGTTGTTTGTGTGACTTGTACCCCATGCTATGGGAAGATACCCGACCGAGGTGTGTACCTGTCCGGTATGTTGTTGTGTGACTTGGTGAAACTGTGCCTCCTATGGGAGATATTGAATTGTGTGATTGATTCTTTGAGACGCGCAAGTGTGCGGACTTCTCTGATTATATGAAATAATCTATGACTATACTACGATTAAGTATCATGTTGGTCCGAATATGACCCCTGTGAAACGCGTGTGAACGTTTCTGTTTTAAGCGAGCTGCTGTATTCGAAACTAAGGAACTAAACATGTGCGTTATCCTTGCAGCAGGTATACGACATGGTTCGTACCTATATTCCGAAAGGCACTAGAGGCCGCCCAGCTGGGGGACAGAGGCAGCCACCTGCCATTGAACAGGCAAGGGCAGCGAGTGCCCATGGTGCTCCATCTGGGGAGCATGAAAGAGACGAGGTTGGGCCGACAGAGTTACCGCCCAGAGTTCCTCCAGTCGCAGAGCCGACCCAGGCGACCCCTCTGGAGGAGGTGGTTCGCGCAGTTCTTGCGGCGATCAGCGCCCAGCGGGAGACTGTAGTACCGGCACCAGAGACCATGCATGCCGTCCCTACAACCACTGTTGAGAGACCGAGTCAGGCCGACAGCTACATGGCTCAGGCTCTCAGAGATTTCTGCAAGCTGGGCACACCAGTCTTTTCCGGGGAGTCAGACCCCGAGGCAGCCGAGAGATGGCTGGAACGGATCACCCGCAACTTAGATACGTTGGGAGTATCGGATGGTCACCTGAGGGTATCTTTTGGTGCATTCCAGCTAGAGGGGGATGTGTACCACTGGTGGTAGCATGTGCAGACCAGGGTTGGAGACGACTTCCAGATGTTTGGCAGGCTGTTCCTGGAGCAATTTTTCCCTAGATCAGTCCGAGATGACCGACACCAGTAGTTCCTGGAGCTGCGGCAGAGAGGGATGTATGTGTCGGAGGACGAGGCGAGGTTCACATCCTTGTCCCGTTTCGCACCAGAGATGGTGCAGACCGAGGAGAGCCGTTGCAGGCAATTCGAGAGATGACTCATTCCATCGATCGCTAACCGAGTCATTGCCTGCAGGGCTGAGGAGTATTATGCACTAGTGGACCAGGCACTAGCGGTGGAGCGGCACTTTCGAGAGACCGTCAGAGCTAGGGAGAGCAGGCCTAGGCCTAGTGGCTTTCTGAGACCGTCTGAGGGCCGCGATCCGAGGAGGCAGAGGACCTCCGGATCGTCCCAGTCACAGGCTCAGTCTGGTGGGATGTGACGGGTCGGAGTAGTAGCGTCTGTTGGACCCGCCCCGCTGGCACATTTTTGTCCCTCGTGTAGACAGTTGGGGCATCTAGGCACCTCCTTTCCGCCAGCGTCAGACACAAGCTCCGAGAGCCCCACGCTAGACGGCGAGCACACCAGCTCAGAGACAGCAGTCGAGGGCCCCACAGCAGATGACCCAGAGGCAGTAGCGTCTGTTGGACCCGCCCCGCTGGCACAGTTTTATCCCTCGTGCAGATAGTTGAGGCATCTAAGCCGAGACTACCCGATGAGTGGTGGACCCACAGGCCGCCCAGCGGGTCATCCGACGAGGGTCGAGGAGAGGCCGCGTCCCATTGAGAGGACATGATATCACTGCGGTAGACTTGGACACATCTACCCCGTGTGTCCTGACCGGGTCGGAGGAGGACCGGTGCAGAGACTATAGCAGGTGTAGCCCAGCCAGGCACCTCTTTTCCGCCAGCGTCAGACACAAGCTCCGAGAGCCCCATGTCAGACGGCGAGCACACCAGCTCAGAGACAGCAGCCAAGGGCCCCACAGCAGATGACCCTTCCACTACCCCCGAGAGGAGGACCTCAAGCACCGCAGGGTCGAGTGTACGCGATTGATGGTTCCCAAGCTGAGAGACATGATCCCGATCATGAGATCGCTCAGGGTACGCGCTTACCATTTAAATTTGGGTATCGTTCTATTCGTTGATTGAGTACCCCACTTGTTTCTTTCTTCGTGGTTGCTTTATGCTTGGGACGAAAATTAGAACCGTTAAGCCCACCCCGTGCCTTAGCGCGCCGGCTGGGGTGTTGTAGTGCCGACTAGTGTCCGTCGTGAGTATGAAAGTAGAGTAGCATACCGTCTTTTCTTAAAGACCTTTCCGTACTGGAATTTCCTTTCCCTTCTTCGAGCCTGACGAGAGAATTACGAGAACCGACTTGTGAGGTATCAAGCGTCCATCGATTGTTATCAGCGACGAGTGCCCGAGCAACGAAGAGCTGCAGCAATACCAGTGCACAGTCCAAACGGTTAAAGGAGGCAGCAGAGTGACGATGAGATCAGAGTGACGCAACAGAAGCGTGGTGGGCCCATAACCCACAGGCGTCGCAATCTTCCGTTTTCTTCTACCCTTACTGGGAGATTTAGGCCTTAGAGTCGAGCCTTTGAGACAACCCTTATGTCGGGACACCCCGGTTACGGGTGAAGAGTTGGACGAGTGTGTGTCGTACGTGTGAGATTAGAGTAGTGTGCGCTTCCCTGAAGTTCTTCCCAGAGGAGCTGATCGGATTGCCGCCAGTTCACGAGGTCGGACCCGGAATTGACCTGAGGCCAGGGACGACGCCGACATCCATGGACCGTGCAGATTCGCGCCAGCAGATTTGACCGAACTGAAACGTTAGTCCGAAGAGCTAGAGAGAATGAGGTACCTGTCCGAGCGCAACGCCGTGAAGAACGCATCACGCTTCATGAAGAAGAGGAGTGGAGCACTGAGGAGGCATGTAGACCACCGGAAGCTGGACCGGGTCAAGATGAAGAACCGTTACTCAATGCCGATACGTTAGAGTGTTAGAAGAAAATGGTCAACAACGGCGACACCGAAGATCGTGAGCATGTAACGGATCGAGGAGAGTGTTCGTACCGCGTAACAGTAGAGAATACGTATTACGAGAGACGTCTTGCACGCCTTACGGTGCATGCGGGTTGCACCGAGAGGTACAACGACAGCAGGCGACATTCCCAGCGGAACGGGATGGGAAGAGCGAGAGCCGAGTTTGTGTCGAGACGTATACTTTGTCAACAAGGGAAGGACGAACGCCAGCGTCCCACGAGGACTAGTGCAACCACTAAGATTACGCCATAGAAGTGAGAGCACCTCACGTTAGAATCCGGAAACAGCTAGCCGGTTGCGACTACCACAAGCTTCTAGGCCAGTAACAAGATGGCACCGAACGATGCATGGTATGGTAGGTCGGGTAAATTGTCCATGCAAGGCACATGTGAGGGTTAAGAGTTGACCCATGTTGGTCCTTAATTGTCTGAGAGACGATTGAACGAACCGCGCAGAGCCGGCGTGGAAGCAAGAGGATGAGGTACGCGTAAAGTACCCTAAACTCTTCAAATCCTTGAGATTACAAAGCTCATAGTGTGTTCCTCAATGTGGTGACATGGCTGAAACGACTTATAATTTGGTTCGATTGACAGGTTGTGGGCGAGTGTCGACAGTGAGTGCAAGTTCACAGGTTGGATAACCTTCGATGATCGATCATGACTGTGTGTTACCTATTGTGAGTGTGGTTATGATAACGTCTGGTTTGTGTGTGTCTCGAGGTGCGCCTATTTTCGACTAGGTGCCGGTAAGAGGTACTATCGTTCCTTGTTGAGGTGTGTTGTCCGTCCGACTAGATGTCGGTAGAGTATGTGGTTTTTTTTTTCCTGAACCGTGTAGTGGTTATGAGATCCTTTGTTTTGATGAATGCATTTGTGTGTTACTTCCTTGTATTATTGTGTGTGGTTGGTCGTGACGCAATCGTGCTGAATTCTAGTATGAGTTGTCCGGGTAGCGGTTCCTAAATGTATAGTTGAGGAGAAATGTTTGTATGATAGTTCCGACTTTTGTTCGATTTACGAAATGTTCCGGTATGATACCTATGACCGACGGGGGATTCCGGTATAGGGTATCTAGACCGATGTTGTGTATTCCGGTGCAATATCTATACCGACAGAAGATTCCGGTATAGGATATCTAGACCGATGTGCCTGTGGCGGTACGATATCGATATCGATGAGAGATTCCGGTACAGGATGTCTAGACCGTTACCTTGTGTTACAATGTGTTTTGGTAAGAAACGACTGGGTGTAATTACTCGGTGATTCTTTGAGTTATGGTATGAGCGGTTGCATTGTGTTGAGCAAGACTGTTTTTCATCGCCAAGTATGGCGTTTGAGTAAGTAGTGTGGTCAAGGGAAGTATCGTTAAGTGAAAATCGTTCGTTTTAAATTTCGAGGACGAAATTCTTTTAAGGGGGGGTAGATTGTAAGAACCGCCCCCGGTCGAACTGGAGGTTTTCGGCGAAAGTTGACTTTTTATCGGAAAAGTCAACCGATGACTCCGGGAGTCATTCGGGACCTTTCCGGGGCCCAAAAAGCTTAGCCGTCGTTACGGTTAGCTTAGTTGGGTCGTTTCCATTCGAAAAAAAGGGTCCTCGCGGAAAAAAGTCAAATTTGGTCAAACGGGGGCTCGAATCGGATTATTTTGTCGAATAAAATAAGTGGGTTGAGATTATTTTATTTGGAAATAACATCATATGGACACTTGGCATTATTTAATTAAAAGGGAGAAAAGAGGCGGGAAAAGACCCTTGTGCCCTTGCTTTTTCCCAAAAAGGTGAAACAAGACAAAATGGGCTTTTTGGTTTTTCCACTTTAGGTTAAAGAGCACATGAGACACAATTTTCAGCTCATTCTCACCTTGTTAGCCGAACCTATAGAGAGAGAAAGAGCTTGGAGACCTCCATTGTTGCTCAAGGAAGAAGAAGAAGAAAGCTCATCCAAGCTCCATTTCTCCATCGAAATTCCATTTTTCTTCCATATTCCTTCTCCTCACTTCATTCCCTACGATAGGAACTCATTTATTTTTGTTTTTGAGCAAATAAAATCTGTGGGTCTTGTTTGAATCAACTTGTTTTGGAGTGGGTGTGGTTGGAAACAAGAAGACAAGGTTGGAATTGTAAGGAGATGTAAAGAAAACGTTGGAATTGAAGATTGGAGTTGAAACCCTAACTTGGAGATTTGGGGAAAATGTAAAATTGGGGCTAATATTAAGGGGCTTCTGATGAAACTTGTTGGATTAAGGACCTAAAACACTTTTGGACGAATTTGGAGAAAAAGGAAAATTTTCCGGCGACCAGAGGCTCGCCGGAGCACCGACCGGAATTTGGGGAACACGGTTTGGCACCTTGGGAACCGCGCCTCAGGACCCATGCATTGGGAACCGTTCCTCGGGGGCTGTGCATCGGGAACCGTGCACTCGGGGTTCGGGTGTTCTAAGCCCGGTTGTTCGTGAATTTTGTGCTTAACACCGTTTAATTTGCAAACAGGAAAATTGTTGGTTCAATTTCGGTTTTCGTCACTTTAAATCAACGTTGGACTCGTTATTAATTTATCGTGTTCCTTGTTAATTTAGAGTCCGGCTTCGTCCACGGAAGAGGAGGAAGCTAGCCAGGACGTCAGCAGCTAGGAGTAATTAAGCGTTGGAGAATTCAAGGTAGGGAAGAGTAGTAAACTTAACTTTTAATTTAAAGAACGCTAATAGTATGCCTATAGGATAATAATAACCGGAAAGGTCCTAGTTTGCATATAGGACGCTTTCAATTACGATAAGAACCGGAAGAGTCTTAGTATGCATATATGATGTGATTCACTAGTTTAATCGCTTTCAATTCTTGGGAAATTGCCGTGCTGGTAGAATGGCCATGACGAGCCTTAGGATTGAGTGTGATTGTGTTCAATTGTCTCAAATGCCGATGCATGTTTCATTCTTTGGATAATACAAGAGTCATACTAAACTAGATGAATTGTGATGATTGTAATGTGAATGGTTGATCCGTGTTATGATTGATTGAGTGAATGTTTGAATGTGATTATGTGATTATGCCTTGTGGTATGATCGGGTGAGTGATAGACCGATGGGACGTGTTTGGTAAGTCATGTCGGTAAGCTTGGTTGATAATGTGAGTTCTATGTGGCGCGTTGTGGTAAGAATGTTGGGCTTGGTAAGCCGTGGTTGAACTATGACATTATGATGCGTGTTATTCTCTTGACGTGTGTTCCAAGAGGAATTGTGTTCCGGTATGGTACCTACACCGAGGGGAATGCCGGTGTAGGGTAGTACCTAGGCCGACGGGTTGTGTTTTGGCACGAGGTGTCGTATTTGTACCCCGATGTGAATTACGGGAAGACCGATTAGCATTCCGGTATATGTTTACCCCGATGTGCGTTTCCGAGAAGACCGATGTGCGTTTCCTGTATTGTGTTTTACCCCGATGTGCGTTTCCGAGATGATATCTAGACCGATGGGATATTCCGGTACGATATATTTGTTGAGTTGTGCGTGATGATTGAATTGCCTTGAATACTCGTTCTATGCTTGTGTGTTGTTTCCGGTGTGATATATTACTTGCTCCACCCCGATGATATGTGTTCCTTTGAGGACATTTCCGGGAGCCCCGATGATATGTGTCTCCTCTAGATCGAGGGGCATTCCGGTGTGATGCGTTGGTTGTGTGTGGAGCGGGGTCTGTGGTTTTGCACCCCGATGATATGTGTTCCTTTGAGGACATTTCCGGGAGGATGTCTTGTTTCACCCCGATGATCTGTGTTCCTTTGGAGGCCCTTCCGGGAGCCCCGACGATATGTGTTACTTGTGGGAATATTTCCGGGAGCCCCGATGATATGTGTTCCATCGTGACCGAGGGGCATTCCGGTACGATGTGTTGGTTTGTGTGTGGATCGAAGTCCAGCTGTTTAAATTACCTATATTACAGTATCCTTGTGTTTCCTTAGTTGGTTCTATTGGTGAATAAACCGTTTCCTGTTAAGCTCCTTTGAGTTACTGTTTTATTAAGCATTGTAGTTCCTGTTGATCTCTGATTGTGGTGTCTTTTGGATAATCGTACTAATCGGAACTTTTGTCATAAAAGCGGGGGTTCTTTTTACTTTACTACTTTTTCGTACTGAGCGTACGCTCACCGCCTTAATGTTTACTGTTTGTACAGGTTTCCTTGATGAGCAGACCTAGAGATGGTCCCAGGGCTCGGGAGCTCCTTGAGGTTTCGACAGATTTTATGTTTTAGAGACGTACTGCCCTTTGTATCAAACTATATTTTCTGTTATTCTTTTGGAACGAGCGGTTGACTCTTAACTTTGAATTTGAATTGAGTTTTTCTCGGAAATTGCATTATTAAATTTCTTTTTAGTTATTATTTAATTATTATTCCTACTTCACGCCTCGAGTCCGGTCAAAACCGGATTTGGGGCGTGATAAGAACCCTCTTTAGTCAAGTCACCAATCTTTGGTACTCTCTCCCCTTCCAATAGTCAGTAGTGTATGAAATCCTAGAGGAGAAGGAAGTTGCTTTTCTTTGTGGGTTCCATTCTCCTCCGACCCCAAAATGAAGGAGGTCAACATGTCATCCACTCGAGGTCCCAGGCGAGGCTTCAATGCCCCCTAATGTGTCTGGAGTAGTCTATCTTTGTGCACTCTCATCTAGACTCGGAGTGAGTCGTCGAACCTAATCTCATCTCGACCAACTCCCTAGATACGGGTCTAACAAGCCTGGTTGCGATAAGTAAGCCATCAATAGTGGGTGCAGAAACCCAAAAGCCGCTCATATTGTAGACCCATCGTGGTGGGCTCCCGGTGTCTTGAGAATTATAGACAGATCCTTTACCAGATCAGTCTGTCCACATCCAAATTGACCCAGAACTAGAGAAAGTCATCCCACGACTTCGGGGTGGGTATGGGGGGCTAGACCACTTTAGTGCCTAAAGCATTCACTAGCAAAGAACGGATGAGGTCGTCCCGGGCATCTCTCGGGACGTTGTATGCTCGAACTCCGATCTCCATGAATCCGGAGGGGATTGTGTTCGATTTCATGCACGGAATAAACGAGAGCAGAAGAAGCGGATACCCACTAAAGGTTTATGGAGCTTTGTGCTAGGTCCAATTGAGTGTCGTTTCCGATGGAAATAGGAACAACACGATGTCCTTGGATAGGATATCAACCTCCATGTCGTTTACCTACTAGTGTTGGAGCATGACACCACACATGATCTTAGGGTTACAGCTGACATCGACGACTATCCTTCCCACCAGTGATAGACGGTATCGTCCATCAGAGATGCCTTGAATCGCATTCGTCGAGACCATGACCACAACATCTCGTTAATATCATCGTCCAACGAGACCCCCCCAAACCGGTTCGAAATGACCTCTAGGGGTCCTTTCGACATGAGGACATGCGAAAGTGGCTGACCTGGCCTTATGTTCGTTGTCGGCAACATCGTCATGGGGAGGAAAGGAGGCCATGCCATTGGTTGTGTTCTCCCGGATCTGGGCTTTTCCGTGGTGGCCGGTGGAGCGGGTTACATGTCTCGGCACCGTCTACGACGACTCTTGGAAAATGGCTCCACCGTGAGGTTAGGAGAAGATGTGAGCCTGCTCGTGCTGGCGAGGATTGGGTGTAAGGGGTCCATCACGTAGAGGTGCTGGTGCAGTCCGGTTGGGCTTGATTTCGAGAAGGCCACCACATGGTCCACATCGCGGCGAAGATCTACTCAGAGTCATTTCGCCACGCCCCGTAAGCCTGTATTTGGCCACCTGATGTGACGATATAGAGTCCTTGGTGCTGCTGGCCTTGTAAGTCGAGGAAGAAGAGGAGTAACCGATAAAAGTCATGGGATATCGAATGAGAGATAAAGAAGGGGATAACCCTGAGAGTCTCTTTGACTTTTCCTTTCTCTCGAAAAGAATTTATATAATTAAACTAAATAACAAAATATTTAATCTAATTCACATGACATGAAAATTATTTTGATTATGTCTTTTGTTACTTGACAATGTTTATTTTAAGAAGAACAAGTGAAATTTTATTATAATATGGGATAGAACGATGAGCACATAGTTTTACTCATTTTACAAAACAGATACCAACTATCGAACACGAAATAAAGACAGAAAAATAAAATGTGCTAAAGGACTAGGGGCGGTTGAAGGGGATATTTGCGGTAGCATCCTGAGATACCGATACAGCGTGCTTCTACCAAAAGGCACTGGGCGAGCCAACCGAGTGAATGTGGAATACTGGTGGACCTACATCTCCCCCGGTGTGTCAGCGTGCGTCGTCCTCCCTGGACTGATAATAGTAGGGCTCCTGAATGCGGGTATGCTGACTCCGGACTGGTAGGGGAGACAGATGTCGGCTGAGGATGGAACCATCGTCATATATCCGCCAGGAAGGGTCCATAGCCGACCCACCCCTCCCCGGGCCACCTCAGACTCATTCCTGTAGGCGGGGGTGCTTGTGGCCCCCGCCGCTGCTGCATGTGACTCACCATCTGACGTTGTCGACCCCTCTGACTCTTCCGACTCCTCCTCTCTCTCTAGTCGTTTCTTTCCTGACAGCGTCAGGCTCGCGTCCTTGGCTAGCCATGCCGATGGAATGTCCTCAGTCCACGTCGCATAGGACGCTTCCCTCTCATGGCTTGTGTGCCGAAGGGATGGCGTACGGGGGCCCCCTTTACCCCCTTACTTCCACGTCCCAGATAGCTCCAATTTGTCCCTGGCGCCGGCTTCCCATGCTTTGCCCTCTCAAGGGCGGATCTCGGATCTCTTGGGGCTCGCAAGGAATGACCCTTAACCCCCCCTGCTACGGGGCATGACAAGAATATATGGCCCGCACAACTACACCCATAACAATGATCTGGTAAATGTTCATATGAAATATGGAGGAGAGTCCGTACCTGCGATTCCGACAGACGGAACCAGATCTGATCCTGCAGGGGAATACGAATATCCGCTCGGATCCTGATCCTCATGAAGTCTCCCCAACAATGCCCCGAGCTATCCACATCTACCGCCTGACAGATACCTAGTGCATTCCCCACCCAGAACCCCACCTCCTTATTCCAGGCCCCACCGGTAGGTTTGAGACCCTAGCCCATACCGAGAAATGATGGAAGCTGAGCTCACCCACTTGCATATGAGCTCGAAGATCCGTAAACAACACCAGAGATTCCCAGAATGCCCACGGCTCCCCTGCCAAGACTCTCGCCCGCTCCCGAGTTGTACGAAAGAAAAAGCTACGAGGCCCCATTCCATAGGCTTGGCTTCCACCTTCATTCCCCACGGGTCCTCCATTCTATCCATCAGGGACTTCCAGAAGAAACGTTTAGACGTCATCACCTTTTCCGCGAGTCGAACTGAAATTGCCCCCCCAGCCTTGGAGACATCCCCTGCGGGAACCACTACCTCTTTGATGCAGAGTGTCGACATATGAGACCCTAGCCCCGACACCCCCTACCGTCCACTCCCTCCGCCCCATCCGGGCTCCTTCTACCCGACCCGAGGGAATCACCCGGATTCCGGCCCAGTTCCACCGGATCCGCCCTCGAAAGCCGCCCGACCCGGTCCCTCTGTCGATCCGATCCGGCAGCTTCAGACCCGACCCTACCCGATCCATATCGGGCTGCCCAAGCCGCTACATCACCCGGTCCGGTTGATCCGATCAGACCGCCCCGCCCAGCCCGAGGAGTCCAGCCCCCTCGGCCCACTCTGCCCCGGCCCACTCGCCTCGCACCCACCAGAAGTCCCCCCTCCCGGCCCAGCCCCGTCTGGAGCCCCAGGTCCACGTCCAAGTCGCTAGGGTTTTCCTGCGCCACAACCACCACCTTCCCTTTGCGTCTTCTCCACTCCAGCGCCGCCAGTGACTCCGGCTCGGTCTCCTCTGTGTCCGACGGAACAATCACCACGTCCGGTTCCGGCACCACATCCACCGGCTCCACCAGCACGCGTGTTCCCGCCGGCCTAGTCAATCGAGGTCGCGGGCCCCTTGCCGATGGTCGTCTACCTCTAGCCACCGACGTGTGGTGACAGCCACCACCACAGTTCTCCTCTTCCGCACCCCTACACGCCAAGAACTGGATCATTGAGCCCGGCTCCCCCCTCGACGTCATCACCTCCGGGACCGTGAAGGAGGCCCCGTCGCCACCCTCCCCGACGTCCTCTTCCGGCAACCAGCTCCCCTCCTTCCCGAGAGCCTCCCCACCTGCCGCACCTGTCACGAAGCCGGCGAGCCCAGCCCCTCGATATCCTGTCCCCCATGCACGTGCGACGCGTCCTCCACTCCCGCAAGGACGTCCACACCACCTCTGGTACCCTCCTCCACCGGCTCCTCGAGCCACTCGGATGGTTCACCGGAAAGACTTGACAACCTAGCCGCCGAATACGCCATAGTTTGTCCTAAAAACACTAATCCCTAACAGAGAGAAAGAGTTGTGTCAAAGTTTTCTCATATAACTTTTTTAGTCACAAGTTACTTGACAATGTTACAAAAGGTAAGAAAATATAATGGTTAGAATTTATATTATTAAATTAAATGACAAAATATTCAGTCTAATAAAGTTCACATAACATGAAAATTACCTTTAAAGAATTGTAAATAATAATTTCAATCATTACTAAGTTATCCAAGGCATTAAATACTTTTGACAAATCAAAAAGCCCTACACTCCAAAGACTATTCATTTTGCTATCTCCCTCGCTATTTTTCTTCCCTTCTTCTTCCTCTTCCCCCTTTCTCTGTTTGTACCTTTTTTTAATAGTCACAGATCAATTGAAAAAAAAAACTCATTTTAATAATCAATTTCCTTATCAGCTAGCAATTGTTTCCTGAGTTGCAATCTCTTCCTCCTCAAACCTCCCATCACATCCCCTATCACTCTCTTCCCCCTCTACATACACTATACGCAGCTACCCTGTATTCAGCGGCGGGTCAAGATGAGCGGTGGCGGGTTTAGGGTTTCCATCCCCAACAGCTTGAGGAAGACGATCCAGAACATAAAGGAGATTACAGGCAATCACAGCGAGGAGGAAATTTACGCAATGCTTAAGGAGTGTTCTATGGATCCCAACGAAACTGCCCAGAAGCTCCTTCTCCAGGGTACTCTAATCTCTCTCTTCCTCTCTTTCCATTTTTGTAGCTCGGCACTCTTTTTGTCTGGGATCTCATTTTGCTTTTGGGGTTTGATCTCGATGTTCGCTATGTGATCTGTGTTTCGGATATTGTGTTGTTCCTTTTGTTTTGTGCTGTTTTGTAAGTGTCGTTTCTAGGGATTTGATTTTATTCGGCTTCTAGGTAATTGTAAATTGAGTATTTTTTTCCTCTTCTTTGTATTTTTGATATGCCTGCTATTAGATACTTGATGTTTTATGTATTATCGGACCTTTTATACTGCTAAAAAGGAAAAAAAAAAGCTTCTGTTACTCTTGTGTAGTTTTCTGTTCCTTTAATTAATTGTTATATTCGGAAGACTGCCAAAAAGTCACAGGGCTATTAAGTTACTGTCAATTTGTTTTCAAAAGTTTATATTTTTAGCAACTTCTTAGTTTTTTTTTCTTTCAATTGTAATGCAATGCCAACTCCAAGAGAGTACCCAAGTTAAGAGTCAGTCAGGGGTGTATGGTGGTTCTGGAGGGTGTATCTGTTTTCTGGTTGTTATTATCCTCATGGTACGGCCATTGCCCACGAGAGATGTGATGTACGCTTTCACTAACCCATCATTCTGCTGATCAATGTGTGCCTCTGGTACCCAATTTTATCTTCTTAAATCAAGTGTTTCCTGACTATAGTTGATTAGTTGAAACTTCTGTTTTGATGTGTGGCTTGAATAAATATAGAAATTTATTTCACTTCAAACATTATTTAACAGACAGTGTTTTTAAAATATTGCAGTGTGTTATTCGGGAAAAGTAGTGGTTGGCTCAATCATTTTGATGTCCACTAGTCAAATTCTCCATTGTATACACTAATTTTGATTGCACTCTTCGTTGTTTAATGACATAATTTCATGTTAATGGTGCCACATTTTCTATACTTGGAATTGCTCACAGGCGATTCAAAATGGTTTCATCTTGTACTTGATACCACAAAAGACCTGTTAAATAAATAACGCTCTGACAGTGCAATCAATTTTCTTTCTTTATGTTTCTGTAAGTCTGTTCATTCTGTGCGGCTCAATTGATATTTAATGAATGAGTAATCTCAATTTCCCCCAAGTTGTATGTCTCAACTTGAATGCTTGCATTTTTCTTTTATTTCTTTTAATGAATGAGAGCCACAAATAATAACTTAGGACCTTATTGTCCTCTGCATCTACAATTTTCCGGTGTGATATCGCTTACCTAAATCCCACATAATGTAATCAAGAAGGGTTTTAAGTATTATTCTTAAGATAGAGTTCAGTTAGGGCATCCATTCAGATATTTTGGAGAAAAAGGTAGGTGATGGTTTTTGTTTTCCCACTAAGACATGCTATGGCAGTAGTTACTTGGTAGAGCAATTCTTTGTTGCTTCAATAACCGTACATAAAAAATATGGACTTGTGGCATTATTAAATTCATGATAACTAGTATATAAAAGTAACAAGTCAATGGTCTGAGTGAAACAGAGATAAAACCAGACTTCTTTTTATTTCCTTAAATATAAAGGGTTAGAATAGAAATAATGTTTGATTGACTGCTCAGAGCTCAAATGCTTAGTCTAAAGTTCAATTGTAGGGCATTCTGAACTTGTAATGTATTTTGAAACCAAACAATGTACTGCCAACTCACTTGCTGTTGGGTATTATGCTATGCGGCTTGTCTGTTGGACTGTGAAGTTGGAGTCCCCAAGTAACCTTTTTGTACACCCCACCTGATGCAAGGGATATATTTTGACGTATATTAATTTAAGAACTTGTTCTTAAGGAGCTACCACAAGAACAGTTTGATAAACATTAGTCATTATTTTAATGTTTGCATATTCTAAGAATTAGTTTTATCTTTATATTCTTTTACCATTCTTTTATATTTTCATGTTGAAGTGTTCCTTATCTGTTCAACGTAGAAACCATGGAAGGCAATAGTTGATATGATGCACAGCTTGACAATTATAAAGGGCATATAAATGTAGTTGTTGGCACTGATGTTAGGAATTTCTTTTTCTTTTGGACAAGATAAAGAGTTTACTTTGTGGTTCTGCAGATCCATTTCATGAGGTCAAAAGTAAACGTGACAAAAGAAAAGAGGTAAAAGATTTTTTTTCCTTAGTTGATTATATCATGTGTTTTACGTTTTGTTTCTCATTTTCAAATATTACCGGTGCAATGAGATTGGTGTTTCATGTTGTTCAGTACATATGATAATATGTGGTGCAAAATCTATATCTTATTCTTTTTTCAATCCTATTTGTTTCTGGACTTAGATGATTAGCCTTTCCTGTTAGCTAACTACTCTAGGTAAAACTGCATTTGCTCTTTACCAAGTTATAATAACCTTGAGATTGCATCTTCACTACTATTTATTTCATTATAATTGTGTCAAGTGGAAATGTATAAATGTTCTGGTGGTAAATATGTACCTGTTCTGAGTAATTTAAATACCCTTCAATTTGATGAATTCTTGTGTTTCTTCCTGTTAACAGGGGGTGGGAATTGGGTTTAGGTAAAATATGACATGCTATTTGATTATTGTGTAGTTTTAAATCGAACTACTCCAACCTTTATAGTTGGGATTGACTCTTCCCTTCTCATGTACCTCTTGTTTTCTATTTTTATTCCACTTGGGACTTTATACTTCAACAATTAGTTATGGATAAAAAATGGAGCGAGTCGGCTAAGATATTGTGGGGTAGAGATTATTGATTCGATTCCTTAAGTAGACTCATAGTAGCACCTATTGCTTATAATGTATGGTTATGCACGAATGATATGAGTATTTACTTTTGTGCTTCGGATTTAGATTTGGAGCTAATAGCTTTACCCTCCATTTGCAGAGCTTGAACAACAGAGAGTCTGCAGAGTCTCGCTGGAGACCTGGAACACAAGGTCGAGGGAGTAGGGGTGGTGGTCGTGGGAATTATCCAGCTCGTTATGCATCATATGGTAGTCAGTTGTTTCCAAAGCTTTATACTTTATTATTATCACTGCTCGGATTGGAAATACTCAACCGTGATTAATTGTGGGTTGACCTTGGTGAATATACTTGTTATTGTTTCTTGTTTGATACAAACTTCATGTTCTGCCATCATGCTAGTTATAAAGTTTAATTTCTATCTGTTTCGGTTTAAAGGATATGATGATCATGGCTTAGATATTTTGCCATTGTCTGTTTCTGGTTAATGTCTAGCCTCTTTGCGTTTTGAAGGTGAGTTGTAACAAGTAACTGATTTGTTAGTTCTGTCAGATTCTGGTGGTGGTAAGATTACTTCCGTTGGAAAGCAGAATGTCACTAATGAGGTAGTCATGGAGAGGGCTGGTTCATCATCAGTGAGCTATCAGGAGTCAAAAAATAAGGAAAAGGCCAGGTAATGAAAGAAATATGAGTCACTTAACTTCAGTCTTCATATGCTGATGATGTAAGATGATTTATGCATCATAGTTACTTTTGTTAAATAGTAGTTATATTATCTTTAGCAATCATTTGCAGCTCTGGGCCTGCCGTCACCAATGATCCTACTGCTGTTACTGCTGGAAGCACAAGTGTGGTGCATGGCTCTCGTGTTATTGCTGGAAGTGGTAAAGCTCAAAATGAGGCCATTCCTTCATCTGTTGACATCAGTACATTGAGCAGTGCACCACCTCCTGATGATGCGAACAAAAAGCCCTCTATTGCCTTCGCAAATGCTGCCTCGCATGGTCAGCCTGCACCAAGTTCCACTAATAGCTTGGTATCCTTGACTCCAGCTTCTACATCACCAGGCTGTTCCTCATCATCTGACCCTGTACCTCACCCATCCAATGATACGCAGCTGTCCACTGCTGTGAGCGCAATTAAGCGTGAAGCAGGGAACCTGCAAGCTCCTGCTGAACAAAAGGCATCACCTGCTGCGAACAAATCCACTGTTGGTTAGGGCTTTAAAATCTCTTTCAGTTTGCCGCAATTTTCTTAATGACTGATGTGGCAGCTTCTGAGATGAGTATCTCCTCTGTTCCAGGGAAGATTCCTAATAAATCACAGGGAGGTGGAAAGAATCAGCTCTCTGAGTCTTATCAACCAACATCTGCAACTCATGCTAGCTCTTCGCTTAGTCGGCCTTCTTCTAACTACAATAATCGATCACAACAAATAGTTGGACCCCAGAAAGGTATTAACTGTGCCTTTTTTTTCCCATTTGAAATCATCTGAGTGTTTCTTGGGTCTTAAGGGATGTAATGGGCTTCTCATGTTTTTATTAACCCTGGTGATTAATATCAGAACAAACATCTTGTTTGGTGGGCTGCCTAAATTGTGAAACGTTTCTGTTTTAAACAGTCGGTTCTAACCAGGAGTGGAAGCCAAAGCCAATGAATCCTGTTGTTGCTCAAGGTCTTGGAGTAACTGCAACATCTGAGGTTCCTGCTGTTTCAGTTGACTCAAGTTCTCACCCACAGCCTGATTCAAATGCCCTTGATTTAGAAGAAGCATCCCCAAAGGTGCAGAGGAAATTGGAAGAGCTGCATCTTCCACCTCGGCAACATGTTATACTCCCGAACCATATCCATGTTCCTGAATCTGAAAGAAACAAATTGAGTTTTGGAAGCTTTGGTGCAAATTTTGGATTAACTTCAAGCTACACCAGTGGCTCTGAGAGTGATAAGAGCTCCACACCTGTGTCTGAAAGTTCTCACGTGGTTGAAGAAATTGTGGAGGAGCAGGCCTCAAGGTTTGTAATAATTAGATTTGTGGATGTGGGTCTAGTACAATCTTCTGTGCCTTACTCATTCTCAGTCTTTTACAATTATGCCATTTATAATCTATCTAGCTGTTCCATTAATGTGAGGGTAAGTTTGAGGTGGTAAGGACCTAGAGGCAGGGTACATTGTCAGTAATAGTAAACATATTGGTGGACACGTGAGTATTTTGATGTGTAAGTTTTTCATGGGAATCCACATGCTGCTTCTTTGCAGTTTCTAACCTTTCTTGGAGTAAGTACTATCTTATAATGTGATTACTGTCCATAACAAAAAAAATAATTGAGGTCATCTTTTATCCACTCCAACTCTTGCTTGTAGTAAGAACTTTTCACTAAGGAACTCTGCTTTAATGAAGTTTGTGTTCTTTTTCAAATACTTATATAAGTTACCTTTGTTGGTTGCATCAGTCAAAATGCAACAGCGATTAATGAGGGAGATTTTCCTGATCAATCACAATCAGCTACAGTTGTACCTGAAAATATATCACCTGGTGACAGTGATGTGTCGTCCAGTGCAGTCCCACAATACAATGAAACCAAGCAGGATACTGCATCACTGGCTGGAGGTCACCAGTATTCGGTGGTTCATACTTCTCCCAACTACAACTTTGGGTTTGTGTCTCCGATGTTGGGGAGTCAGCTTGCACAGTTTGAGAACTCTGAGTCTCAAGCACGTGATGTTTCTCGTCTCCCTGGATTTGTTGTAAGTTTCCGGACATTTTATTGCATTATATCTGGATCTTATTGTTTAAAAATATGTTTCAATAAGTGTTTTATGTTTGTGAGTTATTAAACTTAATATGTAAGCCAGACCTGTAATGGTTATTTTCCATGTAAATTATGCTTGTTGGTTGCTGGATGCCATTTTGTGTTATATTATCACCTAGCTTCCTTTTAGCTGTAACACTCATCCTGATGATCAAGAAATGCTTTTAGGTTCAACAGCCATTGGATCCAGCAAGCTACTATGCTCAGTTCTACCGATCAGGTACTGAAACTGATGGCCGCCTTTCACCATTTCCCTCACCCGGAGTTGCTACCAAGTACAATGGGAATGTTGCAGTACTGCCTCCACAGACTTCCCAGTCTTCTCAAGAGGTTTGCACATTTAAAGCACGTTGATTGCTGGAACTAGCCTTTGATTATGAGGATAGTTCAGAATCTTACCTGTTTAAGTGACAGTGGCTTGGCTATTATATCTGCCTGGGTTGCCGACTGGCATCATCTCTTGAAGTTTCTTTTTAACTAGGGCAATTCTAGATGTATAAAAGACTTCAACTCCTTGAGCTGGTGTTACTATGAACTTTGAAGTGTTAATATAATTTTTAAGAATCATAGAGGCAGAGTTTGGTGCAGAACAAAATGTGTCGTCGCCATCATAGATATCATCTGAAACCTGACAGCAGCATGCAAGAATCTAAAGGCATAATTAATTTTCTCTCAAAACCTACATGATATGAAGTAAAAACAACTCAACATATATTGGAGTTTAAAATTTATTTATACCTATTATATTTTTTTTCTAGAATGCAACGAGAGAAAATAGTCATTTTGCTGAAACCTGGGGTAGACAAAAATTATTAGTCCCGGTGTCACTAAAAATATAACAATCTTGGTTGTAGAACCATTTTCTCCTAGATCAATAACATTTGCGGGCTAAGTATTTTTAGAACAAACGTTCTGGATTTGGTAAAATCATGTATGACATGTGTATTCTCTGGACGCATATATTTGTCCCATTCCCTCAGCTATTTATGTCAAAACACAAGCATATATTTGACATGTGATACTAAGCATTGATACTTACGTATTTGTATGGACAGGGTGCAAACACTCCAGGTCTTGCTACAGCCGTTCCAACTCCTCTGGTGACTCAAGCAGCTGGGCTCATGCAAAGTTCTTTGGCTGTGACTCAGCAACCTCTTCCTGTTTTCAGGCCTCCTGCTGGGATGCATATATCTCATTATCCTCCTAACTACCTTCCATATGGTCATTATTTCTCCCCATTCTATGTTCCACCTCAAATGCATCAATTTTTAAGCAATGGCTATCTCCCTCAGCAACCCCAGGCTGGTAATGTATATCCGGCCCCACCTACAGTAACTGCCACTGGGGTCAAGTATCCGCTCCCACAGTACAAGCCAGGAGGTAATACCGGAAACTCGGCACACATTGGAATGCCTAGCAGTTATGGACCATATGGCTCCACTCCAGCTACTTATAACCCCAGCTCTGCTGCAACATCAGGAAACTCAACCAGTAATGAGGATCTAGGTGCATTGCCGTTCAAGGACAATAATGTGTACATCAGTGGGCAACAGGTCAGATACTAGTTTATCATTTTGATGATTTCTTGGGTTTCTTTTTACGAGCATATTAAAAACACAAATGTTTTTTGTTTTGTGAAATGTTGTGTATATATCATTCAATGATCTTACATATTAGCGAGATTACTGACTTCTGTGGTCAGTACATACTAGAGCATAGCTCGCATATTACCAAATTGGAAGACACTAACACCCTAAACAAACTCCAACACAACTAGTGCAACAAACGCATCATGGGATAATTATATACATATACATACAAAGATACCGCTGCTAGGACTTGAACCCTTGTCTCATGGATGCAAGTTCAAGTGCTTGACCATTGGTACACCAATGTTCTTTTGTTGTTTATGCTGTGTGAATTTTGTAATGAAGATGTACAGCTGGACCGGACCCTCTGAGTTTGCCCGATAATTCTTCAGTTTGTTTATTCAGTTCTGCATTTTTGGTACTTCATTTTTTTTGGATTCATCATTCCCCAATTTGTGATATATGTAAAACTGAGGTATGCCGAGTCATTCAAATGATACTGGTCTGCATTCACTACACAGCAAACAATTTCATTAGGTTACTGAATTTAACTATTTTATCAGCAGAGTGAAGGGCCGCCTATATGGGTTGGCAGAGACATGTCCAACATACCAGTGAGCTCATTCTACAACCTTCCTCCTCAAGGTCAGCACATGGCTTTCACCCCAACACAAGTAGGCCATGGCACCTTTGCCGGAGTCTATCACCCTGCACAAGCAGTAACAGCGGCAGCTGTTCATCCACTTCTGCAACAGCCCCAAACCATGTCTGGTGCTGTTGACATGGCAGGACCCCCAGCTAATGCTTACCAGCAGCCTCAGCATTCACAAATTAACTGGCCTAGTAACTACTAAGACGCAAGTTCCTTCCTTTTCTGTAAACCAGCCGAGCAAGAAATTCAAACCCAGTCTTGGAATCTTTTTTGGGAACCCCAAGTTTGGACAGGTAAAATAGCTGGAGAAGATACTAAATTGGCCAAATTTGAGTGTATTATCCATAAAGGAGGCTGGAAAAATTGCCAATAAGTATCTTCTGATTGCTTCATTTGACAAAAAGAAGGTGCAGTGCATCTGTTACTGATAGGAACCATGTTAAGCTAGTTGAGGTAGGTATGTGCAGGTCTTGTTCGTTTTGCTGCTGGTCTTTTCGATTTGTAGTTTCAGTCCCCCGTTCACTGATCGGACTTGCTTGGAGTTTTACTGTTTCTGAGTGATTAGAAATTTTCAATCTTTATGTTCAAGAATGGCATAGAGCTATGGAAGTTTAACTACAGGTAGGTGGAGGGTTTTTTGTTTTGATTCCTTTTTCATCTTTCTGCAATCTTGCCTGTAAAGTGAGTTTTGATAGCAAGAAAAGAACAATGTACTGAAATCGTTGTAATTGGTATTATTAGCAGAAACCATTCATTTACTTTGATTCAGTTGATAGTTATTGTCTTCATTGGAAGTTCATTATTTGTTGGTGCTCTGGTATTGCCTTGTGAAAAGGTTCATAAACCAAACAAAATCCCCGATTCACTTAGCATTTTGAACTTGATGAAACAAGTCATTCTATATAAGTTGAACATTCCCTAGGTATTTACAGATTTGCCATTGGTCGTGGGGCTGGGTTGTTTAACAACCTAAAGATAGGTTTACATCAAGGAGACGTGAATGTTGGGGATTATATTTGGGAAACTTAAATATTTTGATACCTCAGCCTACCCATTTGAAACATCCATCTCATGGAATCATGAACTTTCACATGGGTACAAGTTTTCCTCTGATCTAAACTTTCTGGTAAGGGGTAAGTACTTTTTGGTATCTTTATATTTGGTTCACAGATTTGTTGGTATTCTTATGTTTGTTTAATACATTTTAATACCTTTACGTTCGATTTATGAACTTTTTAAGTATGTCGGGTTAAAAAATTAACGAAATATGTGACACTATGAGCAACTAAGTGGAGAGTTGAATGACAATTTTGTCCTATCCATTCAAACCTTATGAATTTTATAAGAGAAATTACCAATTTATCATCATTTAACAATAAATAAAATAAAAATTAATTGAAAAAAATTAAAGAAAAAAACATTAAATATATTATATAATTTAAGAAAATTAGCACAAGGTGAATTAAATTAGGAATACAGTTCCAGTCAAAACTTCTCGTCTTCCTCATTTGTTGTCAGCGAAGTGAAGATCCACTATAGCTGTATTTGAAGTTCAATTGATAAATGAAACCAGAAAATGAAGGGAATTTGGATTGATTTTCTTAGGAATTGAATTACAATTTCTAGAAATGTAAAACCGAAAAGATAAAGCTAAACCCTAAGAAGAATACAAGAGAATATCCAAATCAAAGATAGATGCCAAGGGCAAGGACGAGCTCAACATATAGCATGATCCTCTCTACGAAAATAGCTGACGAACAGGAACCACTAGCTTGCATGCCTCCTACTACGCAACGTAGGAAGAAGAAGGAAGCGGGTGATGTCCACGCGAGTTCGATGCCCAGTTCAACTGTAGAATATATGGCCGACCTGACTCCGGTTACCTCTAGTATCGTTGGCAGCCCATGAATTGCGAGCTTCCAAGGTACTAGAGGCCGTTTATTTGGGCCTTTTTTATGATCTCGTGTGACGCTGATTTCAGTTTCTAAGAATAAACTTACAAGTCAAAAAATAAGAATAAACTTCTGAGTAATGATTTTTTTAATAACTCGTCAAAACATATAGATACATTTCCAATTAAACCCCAGGGAGAGATACTTTTCAATCCGAGCCTACTTTTTTCCATTTGCTGTCTAAAACCCAGAGCTGGAGATGGAAGATTAGATACATACAAACAAGTAACAACAGTAACATAAACATCAAAAGCATGAAGAAGCACAACTATATTGTAAAAGTAGAACAAGTTTGTATCATTGGGAAGCGCACAACATCTGAAGCACAAGGCTCAGGTGGCGCAAGATACATGAAAAGTATGAACAACAACATTGTTGGACTCAACAACACAAACATCTAAGAAGCGCGCACAACATCTGAAGCACACAAGGCTCAGGTGGCGCAAGATACATGAAAAGTACAAAACAACATTGTTGGGCTCAACACCACAAACCTCTAAGAAGAGCGCACAACATCTGAAGCACACAAGCCTCAGCTGGCGCATGGATCAGCTACAAACATCAAATATGTACACACCACACAACATCCTTGCTCTCTAACCCCCAACGACACTGATCACATTACCAAATGCAGGCTGTCTCGTTCCAATGTTCCGGGATCAATGGGTTCCTGCACAAAGGGCATGTCACGTTCCAGTAATTCAACCACTTCTCCAAGCACACTTTATGGAAAAGATGGCCACAGGCCAGATGGTTTATCTCTGATTCTGGCTCGAATTCATTCAGACAAACCGAGCAGTCATGTTCATGTCCACATTCATCAATACGAGCACTTCCACACACACTGTCAAAACGAATAGTAGGTGTCCGGCTCCTGAAGTCCTCAACATAGGTACCCGATGGACTTGAGCGGCATTGGATTGATTCTG
The DNA here is from genome assembly GCA_963921825.1 of Erodium maritimum. Lineage (NCBI taxonomy): Eukaryota > Viridiplantae > Streptophyta > Magnoliopsida > Geraniales > Geraniaceae > Erodium > Erodium maritimum. The sequence goes on along the minus strand of OY997593.1, from coordinate 17,260,425 downwards.
ATGGGATATCAGCTGGATCCGATGGTCTGAGTTCAATACTGAAAACTCCAAGGATTGATCTGATTACGCTCTTCATCATGGAGATGGAAAGTGCAGTATTCACCAAGATTATGCACAGCATTCCTTCAGATGGAGATGGCAGACTTGAGATACCCATTTTGCAGATTTATGCGAATATGACTTCTTTCTCAGATTAGCAATGAAATAAAGTACCACTACTCTTGTTCTTGATACAGGACCTGAATGCAAAAAAAAGGATGTTAAGACTTGAAATTTTAGAGAGAAAAAAATCAGCCTCCAAATAGAAACTAGCAGGATGTGGCACAAAATACTAAGAATTCATTTTCACATTAGAGTTCAAAAGAATCAATGTTCTTAACACTTCCAAAAATAACTATGCATGTAACTGCGGCAAAATTAGGGTAAATCAATAGGCTTTGATCTGCTTCCTTACTACTTCTGATGCCACAAATATAGCCACTCAGAAACATAGCACTATGGGTATCGAACTGTATGAGGAGATTAAACTGAAAGCCTAATTCTCACACAAATGTCAGGCCTGAAACAAACCAACGACACTAACCTAGGCCAAGAGTCAAACTTCAAACAAATTAGAGGATACCAAGCTAAGAATCAAAAACCCATTTCCAGAAGATTAAATGTAAGCTCACAGATCCTTTTGATCAATTCAATTCAATTGAAGATCTAATATTTCATCAAACATGGCAAAAGGGCAACATAAAAGTAGCACAAAATTACAAGCAATAAAAGCAGAAAAGTCAGATTCAACCCACAGCACAATCTTAATTGATCTCAGATCTCTCCTCTTTTCTCCATACCACTGAGAATAAACATTTCTCTGAGGACCCCCAAAAAAATTAAAATAAAAAAGAGAGCAACATAAGTTGGAGAAGAACAGGGACTTACACAAACAAAAGAGAGCTCAATAATCTTTCAGGTCTGAGTAAGAAGAAGATGATGAACTTGTGAGGAAGAGATTCAAAGTATCAAAGAGGAAGAAAAGGAGAGAGTGCAAAAATGGATATTAGAGGATTATTGATGCGTATATTATATTGTATTGGCTATGACTGCTCCGTGAACCACTCATCTTCTGTTTTTATACCCAACTAGCTCTGCTCTATGATTATCAGCAACTTCGTTAATCATAGTTACCTCTTTGGGTGTTTCATGTTTGAGACCCAATAACCATGGTTACTTTATACCATCGCCTTTCTTTTTCACAGCTTTACTCGTTTCTTTTGTTTTTATTTTATTCTTGATACATTTATCCTGTCGGCCTCCCTACTCATGTTTTTGTTTTAGAACGTGTACAGTCGAATCAATCTAATCCGGGTTAATCTCAAGTCAATAGAAATGAATTTGGAAAAAAAATTATTGGACAACAGACTTCGAATCGATAGTTCAATCTATTGCACGCAACAATAAAAACAGATCGATTTGGTTTATTTTCGCTCCAATTAAAAAAAACGAAATATTATACTTTTTTTTGGAGAAGAACATGTTATATTATTACTGGAAAAGGAAATAGGATGATGAGCACATAATTGTACTCATCGTACAAGATAGAATCCAACTAAAGAACATAAAGCAATAACAGAATTCTAAAAGTTGCTCAATGCATAGGGGTGGTTGAAGGGAAAATCTGCGGTAGCATCCAGGGAAGCCATGAATATCGATACAGCATACTTCTACCAATTGACACTGGGCGAGCAAGCCGAGTGAAAAAGGGATCCGATTGGACATAAATCGACTCTGAGGTGCGCTCCAGTAGAGTACTGGGTCCTTAGAGTGATGTCCCGGACAGCAGTCATGTAACCAGGAACTGAAATGGCTCAGAAGGACTTTACATTCTCCCGAGAAATCAACAGACGTCGTCCCCCCTCGGATGATAATGAGGGCCTTTAAAAACGTATAATTGCTGGTTCCCGATCTGATTGAAGAATGTTGCGCCGATATTTGGTGGAATCGATGCCACCCTACGTCCAGTGAGGCGGTATTACCGGCAAACCCCCCCACTGGACCACGAAGGACTCATTGATCTAGGCGAGGGAGCATTCCGCCCCTCGCCGTTTGTGGTGTCCCTCCATTTCCCGGTCCCCGAATTCGCCCTGAAACCCGACCCGGGACCCTGCCCCTGGCCGATCCGCAACCCAGGTTGCCTGCGACTCGGCCCTGTCCAGACCCGACCCAACCGAGTGCCGGTCCACCCATCTCGGCCCAAGATAATTCTCTCGGAACCCTAGCCTCCCGTGCTTAGCGCCGCCTTCGTCTCCACCCGTCCTCCGGCCTCAGACAGCGCACACACCACCAACGGCGCCATCACCGGCGGTGGCCACGGTTCACGTACCTCTTGCTCCCACGCCGTGATCGCAGGCGTCAGCTCCACCCCCAGACTGTACCCACAATCAGTGATCCAGCCTACCACACCAATCCACCGACTGAACATGGGCAGCACCGATGTCCTCTGATCGCCAAGTCCGGCCACCACTATTCTGACCACCACACTTCCCGGATCACCACAGCCCCAGCCGAGCAGTCACAGCCCTCCTCGGAGCAACCACACCTCGTCGTCGAGCTGGTCCCGATCCCCCGCACGACCAGAGACACCACTCCGCCGATCCCACCACCGACCACGCTGGAACCGAAGCACCAGACGTGGGGTAACACACGCGAATAACTCGCACCGGCGACGGGAACTTGCCCCCCCCCACTCCAGCAAAAAACCAGAAAAACGCGAAGGTACACCAGGCCTTACCTCCGCCGTACAGGAACACACCTTTACACCAGTCGGAATTCACCGCCGTCGCCGTTCCCTATCACGCGCCACTGATGCTCGTCTCCTCTCGCTCACCTCCTAGGGCCGGCACAACTCAAAAGGATTAATACTTTACTGTTTTAAACGAAATATTATACAATGGAAAACACAACGATAAAACATGGAACCGAATTATTATTTTCGCAAACGAAAAAACAAAAGTACAACACCCACTCGATAACCAACAAAGCCCGAGAACCAATAAAGAAGACCACCGCCGAAACTAGAGGATGTCAAACCCGTTGATACGGCGCCATTTGGGACATTCCCAAACAGACGTCCACCACTCATGCTTGTTGAAGGGGAGGGTCACATTTTGGCCATACGAACGGGTCGCCTCGAGGAGCACCTCAGCTTCGATGGTGATTGGATCGAGCTTATGTCGGGCCTGCAAGAACGCTAGCTCGAAACGCCTCACTAGAACGTTTGTCACGCCCCAAATCCGGTTTTGACCGGACTCGAGACGTGAGCTAGGAATAGTAGTAAAATAATAATAAAGTTAAAGTAATTGGGAAACAACTCCAAACCTTTAAAATTCCAAATAACGATTATTATGAAAATAAGTTAAATGCTCAGTCCAAACACGTAAGAAAAGTAGTTCGATACAAGGTGGAAAGTACGTCCAACTACAATAAGCCACCCGGATCCTCCAGGAACTCCCGAGTCCCGAAGCAAGCTCTAAGTCTACTCACCAAGGAAACATGTACAAACAGTAAACATGAAGGGGGTGAGCTTACGCTCAATAGGAAAAAGTGGTAAAGTAAAAGAAACCCCCGCTTGGCAAGAAAACACAGTTTGTACAATTATCCAAAGGTTCCGATTAGTACGGTTAACAAAAGAAAACGCCATAATCAAATATCAACAAGAATTGCAATGCTTAATAAAACAGTAACTCAAGGAGATCAGAGGAGAGACAATTTATTCTTTAATTAAAAAAAACTAAAGGAAGCACGTATAACGTCACATAGATAACTTAAACCACAATACTCCGATCCACAATTGGTCAATGTATCATATCGGATTGCCCCTCGGCTCAGAGGAGACACATATCGTCGAGGCTACCGGAAACATCCATAAGGGGACACATATCATCGGAGCTCTCGGAAATGTCCCCAAATGACCATAGATCATCGGGGTGAAGTAAGATGTCCTCCCGGAAACGCTCCCGCGGGAACACATACCCTCGGGGTGAAGCAACAAGTAAACGATCCCCTCATGGTAAACAACCTCACGTCATACCGGAATTCCCTTCGGCCTGGACGTCTTCCCGGGATTCACATCGGGGTAACACAATACCAGAATTCGCATCGGTCTTCCTGGAATTTGCATCGGGTTTACCACAATCCATCGGCCTAGGTACTACCCTACACCGGCATTCCCCTCGGTGTAGGTACCATACCGGAACACAACTCATCTTAGAACACACCTCATGGAAATAGCACGCGACATAAAGTCATAATACAACCATAACTTAGAAAATCCAACAATCTTACCACAACACGCACAAAGAACTCATAATAACAATCATGCTTACCGACATAACTTACCAACCACGTTCCATCGGTCTATCACTCACCCGATCATACCATTTGGCACAATCAATTCACAATCAACAATCACTCAATCAATCATAACACGAATCAACCATTCATACAATCATCATAATTCTCCTAGTTTAGTATGACTCTTATATTAACCTAAATACGAAGCATGCATCAATACTAAGGACGAACAATCATCAATAAGTACACTCCACAAGCAATCCTAAGGCTCGACATGACCATTATACCAGCACAACAATTTCCCAAAGTATTGAAAGAGATTAACTAGTGAATCACATCATACATGCTTACTAGACTTTTCCGGTTACTAATATAATTGAAAAACGGTTAATATAGTGAATCACATCCTATATGCAAACTAGGACCTTTCCGGTTATTATTATCCTACATGCATACTATTAATAATATTTAAAAGTGGAGTTACTACTCTTCCCTACCGTGAATTCTATAAAGCTTAATACTCTTAGCTGCTGATGTCCTGGCTAGCTTCCTCTCCGTCTTCTCGCGAGGTCCAAGGGCCTCCTCCTCCGTCAAGTCCGGGTCCAAGGTCTTGGATCACAAAATAAGGCTATAATTAAAGACTAACCACGAGACACACATCTAAGTTAAACCCCCCAACCGTTTGGTTCAAAAATCATGTTTCGAAATCGACGCAAAACACCCAAAAAGGATTCAAAAGGACCAAAACTGGTCTGCCACGGATTGGGTCACGGAGCCGTGAGACTCCCCATCACGGATGACGTCACGGACCCGTGACGAGTGCCATCACGGTCTCCCTCACGGAGCCGTGACGTCTCCCGTCACGGTGCCCGTCACGGATCCGTGACGGCCCAAACCAGTTCCGTCATTCTTCTTCCTCCAACCTCCTTTTCACGAAAAACAGTCCAAAAACTCCATTTTCAGTCACCCAAAACCTCCAAAACAGTCAAATAACTTCAATCTATCACTACCCAAGGTAGGATTCATCAAACCAACAAATACCCAAGAGATTCCCAAATCAAAAACACCAAAAACTCATCGATTTCAACACAAATCAATCATCTATTGCTCTAGAACATCATATAACAACATAGAACTCAAAAACCTAGCTAGTTCATGCATTTCTAAGAAAACCCAAAGCTTGAAATGACTTGAAAAGATATTGTGTTAGTGCACATACCTTTAGGATGATGAGGTGATGAAGAAAACAAGGTTTTGGTGAAGAAAAGATGAAGAACTAAGATCAAAATTGCTCCTTTCTCCCTTTCTTCTTCCTCTCCTACCTTTCTCTCTCTAGAATCGGCTAGCACTTGCAAATGTGCTGAAATTGTTGCTCCACTTGCTTTAAATGACCTAAAATGATGGAAGACCAAAAAGCCCTTTAGCTTTTATCCACTTAAGGGCACTTGTGAGGGGTAAAAGGGTACTTTAGCCTCTTTTCTTCCCCTCCAAGCTAGCATGGACAAGTGTCCATGTAGGGACCACTTGTCTCTAGCTAAAAATCCAGCACCTCAATTTAATTAGGATTTGTCTATATAAAGTCCCGGTTTGACCAAAAATTGACTTTTCCAATATTACAGTCAAACGAAAAGAAATGGCCCAACTAAGCTAACCGTGATGAAGGATAAGCTTTTTGGGCCCCGGAAAGGTCCCGAACGACTCCCGAGTCATCGGTTGACTTTTTCGGCCTAAAGTCAAACTTTGCCAAAATTCACCGGTTCGACCGGGATCGACCGGGGGCGGTTCTTACAACATTTGGTCTTCTGCCAATGGTCTTTGAGCTGCTTATCGGTGCGAGGAAATGGAGACGAGTCCATGGATCTCCAGTCTTCGTACAGACGATGCCAAAACTCCCTGGTTGTGTTGGTGTGAACCATCCACGCCACAACAAGTCTTCTCTCCTCTACCGGTCCATGATGAGGCCATGTGGGAATCGGTTGTGGAGGAAATAATTAGTGGAAGAAGAAAAGGTTGAGCCGATTCTATGTTGGGGAATGTTTTAACCTGAAGAAGAAAAGGTGAAGCCGATTCTGTTTTGTTTGGATTTGTATAGGAGAAGGGAATCGGTACAATAAATGAGAGGTAGAATCAGTACGATTTTTTACTTGGATGAAATCATTTAACCCTTATCACTTAGGTAGAATCAGTCAAAAGTAATGTGACTGATTTGGTGCATGTGAAAATAGGCCAGACTCGGCCATAAATGACAACAATTAACACTAGCATTTATTTTAAGCATTAGTAGGTTTCTGAGTACAAAATGAAACAAACGTCTTCGCAACTGAATACAAGGACAAGAAAGAAAAAAATTGAACATTGCTCAGTTGTGGTTCATAAGTCGAAACATGTCGAACATAAGCGTCTCGTGGTTGTCCTTCTTGAGCGGGATCCAGTCGGATGTGTCGAGAGCAATTGCTCCAGCATATTGTCTGGTCAATGACAGCTAGAACTTCATAAGGCGTGCTTTGGTGTGCTCGAACCTACCACGACATCATTGTTCTTGCTCGATCTTGTACTGCCACACCCCAAATCCGGTTTTGACCGGACTCGAGACGTGAATTGAAATAGAGTTAAATAAAAAAATAACCAAATAAACTTGATAAAATAATCTCCGAGAAAAAAATACAATCCAAGTTCAACCGACGAGTCAAAAGCTCAAACTAGAACAAAAGCAACATAGTTTAAAACAAAAAGCGAAGGTACGTCTCTAATACGATAAACACCCAGACCCTCAGTGAGCTCCCGAGCCCTGAGATGTCCTACAGCCTACTCAGCAATGAAACCTATAAAACAACAGTAAACACAAAAGGGGTGAGCTTACGTTCAGTAGGAAAAAGTAGTAAAGTAAAAGAATCCCCGCCTTGACAATGAAGACACGATTAGTACAATTAACCAAAGGATACCATAAATAGCGACCAACAAGAATTACAAAACTTAATAAAAATAGTAACTCAAAGGAAATCAAAGGAAAGACAACTTATTCACCAATGGAATCAACTAACGATCACACAAATACCGAAATACTGATAGTCAACCAAAAGACCCTGAGCCGTACACCAACCTGTACAACATAACAAAAAGCCCCTCGGTCCAGAGGAGACACATATCATCGGGGCTCCCGGAAACGTTCCCTAGGAATGCATATCATCAGAGGTCCCGGAAATGTTCCCAAAGGACCACAAATCATCGGGGTGAAACAAGTAATATATCGTACCGGAAATGCACATCGGCCTAGATATCTTCACGGAACTACTCCCTCGGGGTAAATAATCACACGCCATACCGGAAACGCACATCGGCCTAGACGTCTTCTCGGAAACGCACATAGGGCTACATAATCATATACCATATCGGAACCGCACATCGAACTAGGTATCTTCCCAGAATTACCACCTCGGGGTACACACTCATATACCATACCGGAACCGCACATCGGACTAGGTATCTTCTCGGTATGTCCACCTCGGGGTACACACTCATATCACACAATAGCATACCAAACACAATCCAACCACACACGTAATCAAACCAAGCTTACCGGCATGACTTACCAACCACGTTCCATCGGTCTATCACTCACCCGATCATATCGTCAAGCACAATCAATTCACATTCATACACTCATTCAACCAATCATATCACATTCATTTCATTCATTCGACCAATCATAACCCGAATCAACCATTCATATTACAATCATCATAGTTCATCTAGTTTAGTGTGACTCTTATGTTAACCTAAGACGGAGCATGCATCAATACTAAGGACAAACAATCAACATTAAGTACATTCAACAAGCAATCCTAAGGGTCGACATGGCCATTCTACCAGCACGACAATTTTCCCAAGGTATTGAAAGCGATTAATCTAGTGAATCACATCCTATATGCAACTAAGACTCGTCCGATTATTATTGTAATTGAAAAGCGGTTAAACTAGTGAATCACATCCTACATGCAAACTAGGACCTTTCCGGTTATTATTATTATCCTATAGGCATACTATTAGCATTATTTAACATAAGAGTGGAGTTTGCTACTCTTCCCTACCTTGAATTCTCCAACGATCAAATACTCCTAGCTGCTGACGACAGGCTAGCTTCGTCCTCGTCCTCTCTCACGGGTCCAAAGGTCTCCTCCTTCGTCGAGCTCAGGTCCAAGGTCTTGGATCACAATTTAAAGCTATAATTAAGAACTAAACAAGACGCTTTTAAAGTAAATTACCTAACATACCCTTAACGATGAAAACTTGGGCTAAAAGGGAAATTTGGCCCAAACTAGGCCCAACTCGGACAACCCACAGATCTGGAAACCGACCCGGGTCGTGCCTCTCATAGGCCCGGAACCAGACCCAGACCGTGCCCCTCAGAGGCCCGGCGTCAGGCCCGGACCGTGCCGCTCAGAGGGCCGGAATGGAGCCTGAACCGTGCCGCTCAGAGGGCCAGCGCCGAGTCCGTTCTGTGCCGCTCAGAGGGCAGGAATCAGACCCTCTCCGTGCGAAAATCGAGCAGGTTCAGTCTTTTTCTTCCTCAGCTTCACTTATACGAAAAACAACTTAAAACCTCCATTTTTATCCAAATCAAACCTCAAAATCAGTCAAACCAAAGCCCAAACTTCATTACCCCCAATGGGTTTCATCAAATCTTCAACAATCTAAACAAAACCAACCTAAACTTCACTATTCTTCACCAAAAACCACCATCTACCAATACTAACACCAAACTCAACAAGTTCTAGCAAAAAACCTTGAAACCCACAACTCAAAAGTGATTGAAAGAAGGATTTAAGGGTTCACTTACCTTTAAGATGATGAGATGATGGAGAACGGGAGGTTTTGGAGAGATTTTGATGAACAAAAGGCTTTAAGTTCTTCCCTTTTCTTCCTTTATTCTTCCCCAAGTCAAGAGCTTCTCTACTCTCTCTCCCCTTAGTGATTTTCGGCTGCAATGGTGAAGGAGGAGCTGAATTGTCATCAAATAAAGCCTTTAACCTATAGTTAAAATGACCAAAAGGGCCCTCCTCTTTTCCTTCTTCTAATTTGGCACTTATGAGGGTATAAAGGTCCAATTGCATCAATTTGTTTCCTTCCAAGCTAACATGGACAAGTGTCCATATGGGGACCACCATGTCCCTAATTAAATCCAGCAACTTTAATTAATTCGGATTTAGTCGATAAAAAGTCATGCTTTGACCAAAAGTTGACTTTTCCAAAATTACATTCAAATGAAAGGAAATGGCCCAACTAACTTAACCGTGATGACGGCTAAGCTTTTTGGGCCCCGGAAAGGTCCCGAACGACTCCCGGAGTTATCGATTGACTTTTCCGGCCGAAAGTCAAACTTCACAAAAAATCACCAGTTCGACCGGGATCGACCGGGGGTGGTTCTTACAATTTACCCCCCTTAAAAGAATTTCGTCCTCGAAATTTAAAAGAGAGGTACCTCAATGGTCAAACAGGCTGGGGTACTTCGCGCGAACCTCATCCTCGCGCTCCCAGGTCGACTCAGCTCCTTGGTGCTTCCACTACACTCGTACCAGAGGGATAGTCTTGCCACGCAGGACCTTCTCCCGCGTATCCAAAATCCTAACTGGTTGCTCCTCATACGAAACATCATCAGCTACCTCGATGTCCGTCCACTCGATAACGTGGGAGGGGTCCACAATGTACTTCCGTAGTTGGGAAACGTGGAAGACGTTATGAATGTTCCAAGCTGCGGTGGCAATGCAAGACGGTAAGATACGGCTCCAACTCTGCCTAAGATCTCAAAAGGTCCGATAAAACGCGGGGCCAACTTGCCTCCACCGCGGTTGGACCGCAAATGTCCCTTCTTCGGGCTCACCTTCAGAAACACGTGATCACCAACTGTGAACTCAAGAGGTCGACGTCGTCTATATGCGTAACTGTAACATCCCGCCGTGCCAGACCCGGGCCCCACGTGCGGCGATGTTAGGTCTGCAACCCAATACACCCAACCCCTCTGGTGTACTGTCCACAGACAAATACCAACCTAGGTTGTTGGTGAGACTTGAACCCAAGACCTCACCCTTTATAGCATTTCCTTGAGTGATGCTATCACCAATTGAGCTGGGTTGGGGTGTATTGGGCTACAGACCTAACATCGCCGCGCGTGGGGCCCAGGTATGGCACGACGGGATGTTACAAAAAAGTGCACTTTTTTATAACACCCCGCCATCCCACACAGGGCCCCACGCGCGGCGATGGTAGGTCTGCAGCCCAATACACCCCAACCCCTCTGGTGTATTGTCCACAGACAAATACCAACCTAGGTTGTTGGTGAGACTTGAACCCAAGACCTCACCCTTTATAGCATTTCCTTGAGTGATGCTATCACCAATTGAGCTGCTCAATTGGTGATAGCATCACCAATTGAGCAGCTCAATTGGAACGCTGATGCCTGGTCTTTACATGCTGACAAGTAAGGCATCTAGAAACGAACTCTGTGACTGCTCTACGCATCCCGCTCCACCAAAACTGACGCCTGATGTCCCGATACATCTTGGTGCCACCCGGGTGCACAGCAAGATGGGAGTGATGAGACTCTCTCAACACATCATCTCTGCAACCTCGTGGCACAAACAGCCCTCCTCGGTATCGTAGACCCAGATCAGAACCCTGCTCCAAACCCTCAGCATCAACACCGCTGATAATCCTCTCTCGGATCTCTACCGTCTCGGCATCCTCGGCCTGTGCCTCCAGCACACGAGCAACTAATGTGGGCTGAGCCACCAACGAACACATAGCCACACCGTCTGTGATCTCATCTAGCTCAAGCCTGAACGAGCTCAACTCCTCCATCATGTCCTACTCTCGGACATATATACTAGCAATGCAGTGAGTCGACTTCCTACTCAAGGGGTCGACGACGATGTTCGCCTTGTCTGGATTATAGAGTAGCTCGAAGTCGTACTACTCAAGTAGCTGCATCCACCGTCTTTGTCGCATGTTCAAGTCGCTCTAGGAGCAAATGTACTTGAGGCTCTTGTGATCCGAGAACACCTGGAATCGCTCTTCATATAGATAGTGTCACAAGCTCTTCAAAGCAAAGACAATTGCTGCCAACTCTAGATCGTGGGTGGGGTAGTTGCACTAATGTATCTTCAACTGTCTGGAGCCATATGCAACTACCTTCCTGGACTGCATTAAAACGCACCCTAGTCCTTCACCGGACGCATCACAGTACACATCATAACAAACCCCGCGCTCCGGCACTATCAACACGGGCGCGGTGGTCAAACGAGCCTTCAGCTCGGTGAAGGAGTGCTCACACTCATCAGTCCACAGAAACTCTACTCCCTTGCGTGTCAGTGCGGTCATCGGCGCGGCCAGACGTGTGAAGTCCTGGACGAATCGTCGATAGTACCTTGCCAATCCCAGGAAGCTGCGGATCTCAAATACACTCTTGGATCATGCCCACTTCGAAACTGCATCGATCTTCGCCGGGTCGACTAGGATACCCTCTCGGGACACAACATGCCCAAGGAACTTCACTTCGGTGAGACAAAACTCGTACTTCTCCAGGTTTCCGTACAACTGGTGAGTGCGCAACAACGCCAAAACGGTCTTCAGGTGCTCCTCATGCGCCTCCTCACTCGGAGAATAAATCATAATGTCGTCTACAAACACCACGACGAACTGATCCAGGTACGGTCTTAAAATACCGTTCATCAGGTCCATGAACGTTGTAGGCGCGTTCGTCAACCCGAACGACATCACTAAGAACTTGAAGTGTCTGTACCGAGTCCGGAATGCGGTCTTCGCCACATCTTCCTCCCGAACTCTCAACTGGTAATACCCTGATCGTAGATCAATCTTCAAGAAGCACTTCGCTCCCCTCAGCTGATCGAACAGGTCATCGATCCTCGGCATCGGGTAGCGGTTCTTCACCGTAACCCGGTTCAACTTCCAGTAATCGATGCACATCCTCAATGCTCCACCCTTCTTCTTCACGAAGAGGGCGGGTGCTCCCCATGGTGAAGCGCTCGGACGGATGAATCCCTTTTTCCTGAAGCTCCTTGAATTGTCGCTTCAGCTCGACTAACTCGGCTGGTGCAAATCGATACGGGGCCATAGATACCGGCGCCGTACCCGGGATCAAGTCGATCCTAAACTCCACCTCGCCTGCCGGCGGCAAACCTAACATCTCCTCCAGAAAGACCTCGGGGAACTCACATACCACTCTTGGCAGCTCTCTACTCTGCACGACCTCCGTCTGATCTCCCACGGTCAAAGCGGACAGGAGTACTCCGCTCCTACTGCCCAAAACATAAGTGACGATCGTGTCGCCTGATACTACGGTCACTTGCCGACGATAATAGTCGATCGACGCCCGATACCTCGTCATCCAATCCATCCCCAAAATCACGTCAAAAGCAGTCATATCCAACACAAGCAAGTCGCCATAAAAGGGGCAATCAGCCACTCGAATCTCATAGCTACGACACACAGTACTCAGGACCACATCTCCCGTAACCGGGGTATCAAGACAAAGGGGTCGACTCAACGTCTCCACCCTCAACCCCAAAGAATCAGCAAAAGTAGATTAGATGAAAGAATGAGATGATCCAGTATCAAACAAGAAAGACGCCCACAAATTATAAAGCAAGTACGTACCATGTGTAGCCTCATGGCCGGAGTGGCGTCCCTCTGCTCGCGACTCAGTGACAGCATACACCCGACCCTACTGAGTCTGAGGTCCTCCTCACGGGGGTGGTGGAAGAGTTTGCTGCTGTGGAGCCCTCTGTTGATGCCTATGTGCTGGCGCTCCTGCTGCCTGCCGTGCGGCTCTCGTAGCCTGAGCCTAACGTTGGCGGAAAGGAGGTGCCTCACTGGGCTGAGCGTGATGTGATCGTTGTACTGGTCCTCCTCCAACCCGGTCGGGGCATACGGTGGAGATGTGTCTAAGTCTGCCGCAGTGATAACATGTCCTCTCAACGGGACGCGACATCTTCTCGACTCTCGCCGGACGACCTGCGGGGCGGTCTGTAGGTCCACCACTCAATGGGTAGTCTCGGCCCAGATGCCCTCGCTGCCTGCATGAGGGGCAAAATTGTGCTAACGGAGCTGGTCCAACAGACGCTACGGCTCCGACCCATCGCATCCCACCGGACTGGACCTGTGGCTGAAAGGATCCCGAAGTCCTCTGCCTCCTAGGATCGCGGCACTCGGACGGGCTCAAGAAGCCACTCGGCCTCGTCCTGATCTCCCGCGCCCTGGAGGTCTCCCGAAAGTGCCTCTCTACAGCTACTGCCTGGTCCACTAGTGCATAATACTCCTCAGTCCTGAAGGCAATGACTCGATCCGCGATCGACGGGATGAGTCCTCTCTCAAATCGCTTGCAGCGACGCTCCTCGGTCTGTACCATCTCGGGGGCGAAACGAGATAAGGATGTGAACCTCGCCTCAGACTCCGACACAGACATCCCTCTCTGTTGCAGCTCCAGGAACTGCTGGTGTCGGTCATCTCGTACTGATCTAGGGAAGTACTACTCCAGGAACAGTCTCCCAAACAACTGGAAGTCATCTCCAACCCTGCGCTCCTCGCGCTGCCACCAGAAGTATGCCTCATCCCTCAGCTGGAATGCGGCAAAGGATACCCGCATGTGCTCGTCGACGATCCCCGACGTGTCCAAGTTGTGGGTGATCTGTCCCAGCCACCTCTCGGCTGCCTCGGGGTTTGGCTCCCCGGAAAAGATAGGAGCACCACACCTGATGAAGTCCCTCAATGTCTGGGCTATGTACCCATCGGCCTGACTCGGCCTCACAACAGTTGTTGTAGTGGCAGCGGCACTACCTCTGATGCTGGTGTTGTAGTCCCCAGTTGTGCGCTGATCGCTGCAAGAACTATGCGAACCACCTCCACCAGAGGGGTCGCTTAGGTCGGCTCTGCGACCGGAGGAACCCTGGGCGGTAACCCTAACAGCCCAACCCCATCTCTCTGGTGCTCCGCAGAAGTAGCACCCTGGACACTCGATGCCCCTGCCTGCTCAATGGCAGGTGGCTGTCCCTGGCCCCTAGCTGAGCAACTCCTCGTGCCTCGCATTACGTAGGCAGTCGTCATGTCGTATATCCTCTGCACGGATAACACACATGTTCAGTTTATCATATTTTGAATAAGGTAGTTCGCTTAAAAACAGTAATGTTCACACACGTTTCACAAGGGTCACGCTCGGACCAATGGTATACTTAGTCTTAGTATAGTCGTAAATAATTTCATATAAACAGAGAAGTCTGCACACTTGTGCGTCTCACAGAATCAATCACACAATTTCAAACAAGTCACATAAACAACATACCAGACCGACATACACCTCGGTATGGTATCTTCCAATAGCATGAGGCACAAATCACAAAACAAACAATTCAACCAGTCTTTGCATTAATGCATTTCTACAGGTTCTCAACACTCTTCTCTTTCTATCACAACATTCATGTCGATATCGCGTCATTACAACCCGATTCAGGCGTCCACGAATCTCGTTGTAACCATTTGACATCCCCCTATCACGTTCGACTACAGTGACGCCCCTGAGTTAACCCGTGATAGTACAAACACTTCAGTTTTGCAAAAATTTGGGCATGTCTCGTTCGTAAATTCCACTAACCATCCGTTTAAACGGGACATTCAATAAGCAAACAAAACAAGCATTCAGCACAGTAAAGCATAGAGCACAGCATTGCAACTATACACCTCGGGTCTCGGTAATTACTCGGTTACCACCCGGTCGAGTCAACAATTCAGTTTAACCAAACACTAAACGGCCGACCTAGGCGGCAAACCACAAAACGGTTACTCAGTAACACGTCATAAATAGTATTGAGCACCGCTCGTTAACTCAAACTCGATCTCAACCGAACGGCATACCCGTTCAACCAAGGTACCCATCATAGCATAAAATAGGCCAATACATCAAACAAGGCACACACCAAAACTCAATACAAGTTAAAACACAAACAAGCAACTCACTACTCGAGACTCTCGTCATCTCGGATCTAAGCGTAGGACATTTCCGACTTGCGTAACTAACCATTACTACTTTAAACACCTAACTCTACCCACCTAATTGACGTACGGTCCGAGGATTTGAAAAAAACAATTTCAAAATGAAACCAGGCTCTGATACCAAATTGTCACGCCCCAAATTCGGTTTTGACTGGACTCGTGACGTGAATTGAAATAGAGTTAAATAACAAAATAACTAAATAAACTTGATAAAATAATCTCCGAGAAAAAAATACAATCCAAGTTCAACCAACGAGTCAAAAGCTCAAACTAGAACAAAAGCAACATAGTTTAAAACAAAAGGCGAATGTACTTCTCTCATACGATAAACACCCGGACCCTCAGTGAGCTGCTGAGCCCTGAGACGTCCTACAACCTACTCAACAATGAAACCTGTAAAACAACAGTAAACACAAAGGGGGTGACCTTACGCTCAGTAGGAAAAAGTAGCAAAGTAAAAGAACCCCCGCCTTGACAATGAAAACACGATTAGTAAAATTAACCAAAAGATACCATAAATAGCGACCAACAAGAATTAAAATACTTAATAGAAATAGTAACTCAAAGGAAAGACAACTTATTCACCAATGGAATCAACTAACGATCACACAAATACCGAAATACTGATAGTCAACCAAAAGACCCTGAGCCGTACACCGACCTGTACAACATAACAGAAAGCCCCTCGGTCCAGAGGAGAAAAATGTCATCGGGGCTCCCGGAAACGTTCCCTAGGAACGCATATCATCGGAGGTCCCAGAAATGTTCCCAAAGGACCACAGATCATCGGGGTTAAACAAGTAATATATCATTCGGAAATGCACATCGGCCTAGATGTCTTCCTGGAACTACTCCCTCGGGGTAAATAATCACACGCCATACCGGAAACGCACATTGGCCTAGACGTCTTCCCGGAAACGCACATCGGGGTACATAATCATATACCATAGCGGAATCGCACATCGGACTAGGTATCTTCCCAGAATTACCTCATCGGGGTACACACTCATATACCATACCAGAACCGCACATCGGACTAGGTATCTTCCCGGTATGTCCACCTCGGGGTACAGACTCATATCACACAATAGCATACCAAACACAATACAACCACATACGTTGTCAAACCAAGCTTACCGGCATGACTTACCAACCACGTCCCATCGGTCTATAACTCACCCGATCATATCGTCAAGCACAATCAATTCACATTCATACACTCATTCAACCAATCATATCACATTCATTTCATTCATTCGACCAGTCATAACCCGCATCGACCATTCATATTACAATCATCAGAGTTCATCTAGTTTAGTGTGACTCTTATGTTAACCTAAGACGGGGCATGCATCAATACTAAGGACAAACAATCAACATTAAGTACATTCAATAAGCAATCCTAAGGCTCGACATGGCCATTCTACCAGCACGGAAAATTTCCCAAGGTATTGAAAGCGATTAATCTAGTGAATGACATCCTATATGCAACTAAGACTTGTCCGGTTATTATTGTAATTGAAAAGCGGTTAAACTAGTGAATCACATCCTACATGCAAACTAGGACCTTTCCGGTTATTATTATCATATAGGCATAGTATTAGCATTATTTAAGTTAAGACTCTTCCCTACCTTGAATTCTCCAACGATCAAATACTCCTAGCTACTGAAGAACGGGCTAACTTCCTCCTCCTCGTCTCTCACGTGTCCAAAGGACTCCTCCTTTGTCGAGCTCGGGTCCAAGGTCTTGGATCACAATTTAAAGTTATGATTAAGAACTAAGCAAGACGGATTTAAAGTAAATTACCTAACATACCCTTAACGATGAAAACTTAGGCTAAAAGGGAAATTTGGCCCAAACTAGGCCCAACTCGGACAGCCCACGGATCTGGAAACCGACCCGGGCCGTGCCCCTCAGAGGCCCGGAACCAGACCCGGACCGTGCCCCTCAGAGGCCCGGCGCCAGGCCCGGACCGTGCCCCACAGAGGGCCGGTCTGGGACCCGGACCGTGCCGCTCAGAGGGCCGGTACCGAGCCTGGTCCGTGCCACACAGAGGGCCGGCGCCGAGTCCGTTCCGTGCCGCTCAGAGGGCCGGAATGGAGCCCAGACTGTACCGCTCAGAGGGCCGGTGCTGAGTACGTTCCGTGCCGCTCAGAGGGCCGGAATCAGACCCTCTCCGTGCGAAAACCGAGCAGGTTCAGTCTTCTTCTTCCTCAGCTTCACTTATACGAAAAACAACTTAAAACCTCCATTTTTATCCAAATCAAACCTCAAAATCAGTCAAACCAAAGCCCAAACTTCATTACCCCCAATAGGTTTCATCAAATCTTCAACAATCTAAACAAAACCAACCTAAACTTCACTATTCTTCACCAAAAACCACCATCTACCAATACTAACACCAAACTCAACAAGTTCTAGCAAAAAACCTTGAAACCCACAACTCAAAAGTGATTGAAAGAAGGATTTAAGGGTTCACTTACCTTTAAGATGATGAGATGATGGAGAACGGGAGGTTTTGGAGAGATTTTGATGAACAAAAGGCTTTAAGTTCTTCCCTTTTCTTCCTTTATTCTTCCCCAAGTCAAGAGCTTCTCTACTCTCTCTCCCCTTAGTGATTTTCGGCTGCAATGGTGAAGGAGGAGCTGAATTGTCATCAAATAAAGCCTTTAACCTATAGTTAAAATGACCAAAAGGGCCCTCCTCTTTTCCTTCTTCTAATTTGGCACTTATGAGGGTATAAAGGTCCAATTGCATCAATTTGTTTCCTTCCAAGCTAACATGGACAAGTGTCCATATGGGGACCACCATGTCCCTAATTAAATCCAGCAACTTTAATTAATTCGGATTTAGTCGATAAAAAGTCATGCTTTGACCAAAAGTTAACTTTTCCAAAATTACATTCAAATGAAAGGAAATGGCCCAACTAACTTAACCGTGATGACGGCTAAGCTTTTTGGGCCCCGGAAAGGTCCCGAACGACTCCCAGAGTCATCGGTTGACTTTTCTGCCGAAAGTCAAACTTCACCAAAAATCATCGGTTCGACCGGGGCGGTTCTTACATGTACAATACTGGTAGTGGACCCATATCAACCTCGGAAACACCGCTTTCGTTCTCAGACTCCATTACTTTAGTTGTAAACTAAATTTGGAAGGGGTATGGAAAATTTTAAAGGTGTTGTTGCCTTTTATATCTGAGGATGAGTTGCCTTTTATAGGAAACCAATTAATCCAAAACGAAGTATTGGGAAGGGATACGATTAAAATTACGATAAAATAAACTTGCTGAAATATAGGTAAGCGTGACGATAGAAGCAGCAAAGCATATCGTCCTGATATGAAACACAAAAACGGAAATACATTCATATCGAATATGGATAGAAAATATAACATTTTTATTCGTTGTCTCCATCCATAACGGCCTGCGCCCGGAATAAAGCCCAAATGTGTTCATTCAAATCTACCTTGAGTTGCTGGTGGACTGCTCGATCCTCGATCCGGGTTGTCTGGTTTCTGATGTAATTTTAACTTGGTATTAGACTTCGCTGGACGGGTATGATTGGTTCTTCGAATGACATTCATTCAATATCTCCGTGGTAGGTGTCATGTTCATCGTCCACAATCATGTTGTGTATAATAATACAAGCCCGTATTATCATAGAAAATTTCCTATCAACCCCGAGCAGACCTACTGATGATATGAAAACGAGCATGCAGGACATTGAATGCCCCTACACATCCTTCTTTGCAGCCTCTTTTTTCTTTACGTATAACACGTGGTTCGGTAGTTGTGGTGCAGGGATGGACTTGACAAATGTCCCTCACGGTGGGTAAATTCCGTTAGTTAAATAGTACGGAGTGTTATAATACGTATTGTTTAGCTCATAAGCGACCGGTGGTTGCTCACCGCGATATACGTGAATTAATATATACGTTTGGTTCAAAACATTAATATCATTGTTCGAACCCGACATATCAAAGTATGCGTGACAAAACCAGATATCGGACACAAATACTACTTCAAGCATGATCGTTGGTCTATCATGATCTCCCCGCTCATGAACCCCCTGATGCGTTTTTGGACAGTTCTTCCACGTCCAATGCATACAATCTAGGTCATCGATACAATCTGGGAAACCACGAGTTTCATTCACACGCGTAATGTAAACAATATTATTACCGTTCGGCTTACTAAGATAGGTTTCAACAAAGACGTTGATTACGACGAAGAAAAAACGGTGCATGCACTCGGGGACCATTGTCTCAACCATTTTCAAATGCTCGTCAAGGCTATCCACAAAAGCACCGTAGCACAACATCCATATAGTTGTTGTACACTTTTGAATCGTTGAGAACCCGACCCGTTCACGACAATCAACTTTTTGGATGAAGTAGTTAGCGAACTCTGACACGCCATGTACAAGTTTCATGAAAATAGATTGCGCCATTCAGAAACGCCATCGATTTTTTTCATTGTAAAAAGGCTTCGCTACAAAGTATTCGAACATAAGCGGGTCTTGAGTTGTGCTTAGATCTCTTAAAAGTATTTTCTTTTCCACTTCTCTCGGACGATTGCGTTCATTCGTGCCTCTAATTCCCTAACTGTTACCCATAAAGACTCGAACATAGCTTCCTCCGCTTGACGGGCCCTCTCACGTAAAGACGTAGTCGATTTTTTCGGCATCATACTTCTCACCACTCGATGAATCCATAACTATATGACAATAATACAATTTGTAGAGAGAAAACGAAAGAAGTTATGGTGTAGGTATACAATTGTGAACAAAATGTAGGGTATTTATAGGAAAATAATTAATATTAGTAAAAAAATACATTGTTTTGGTCAAACGAATCCGTTGACTCGAGACACGTGGCAGAATCGGCACGCACTATGAGATTCGGGTCAGCAAATTTGTCCATGTGTTGCTCGTTGATTCGAATGGTCAAACCAAAATATGTAGAAACGAATTTGCGGATGGTCTGTAAAATCGTTGACCGTCTAAAGCGACCGTTCCGATTCGTCACGCGATTAGACTGTGAAACGACTATTCGACGCTGAAAAGTTACTTTTTCGTCGACTTCGACGCCCGATTCAACGGAGATGAGACCCCACTGTGAGTATCTATCGTGAAAATAGACCAACTCGATCAATTCTTGATTCTATTGAACTAAATTTTACTGAGGAGAAGGTTATTATATTTTGTTCTCCACAACAAAAAAATAGACTAATATGTCTATTGTTGATCTATTTTTTTAGCGAAAGGTACTACTATTATTAATATTTAAAGAGAGTTTCTATTATTAATATCTAAAGAGAGTCAGACATAGAATGAGCCCTTAGAGAGTCCTTTTCAACTAACTCTATGACATATCGCCGTTACCACACATAATTTTGATAAAGTAGAGAGGAAACTAAAATCCAGTATTGTCGAGAACCGCTCAAGATGGTGCCTAAATGCTGCTTGATCTTTTGGGGGGACTCTTTTTGCGTGAGGAGTGCGATCAAACCTGATCTTAACAATACCAAGAAGAGGATATGCTTGCACCAGGGACTCCTCCCAAGTATGGTCCATGAAGCCTTGGGTGTCTATCATTCCTCCTAGCGAGGCTGTTACAAACCCTCGCATGATCTTCTAGGGATTCTCCAACTGACCCTCTCTTTGTTCCTAATGCCCTAGATGAGGCAGTCCATGAAGTGCATGTTGGTCTACCCGTCGAGCATTGACCTTTCTCCCAAGGGAGCCATAACGGCTCCCAATCCCATCCATTGTCCCCATGAGTTAGGTACAATGGTCATAGTTACTAACAGCCACCCTCCTCGAGATAAGAGGTCTTTAGGTATAGTGGTTTGGGTTAAGGTAGAGAATCCTGGTGGGATGGATGTTGTCGCCTTGGTCCCAATCAGTAGCATAATTCACCCCTAAGTTATCCGGTTGTCTCCCTAGTGGACTACGTCTGAACCAAGGGTAGCAGACACTTGGCGTGGACCCAGATTTGCAGACCATCTATTTTGGGAAGGTCACGCGCCAACAGATCAATATCCCATAGCAATAGGGGTTTTCCATCAAAACATCATGGTTCATTCCTCCGAACCCAAACCCAGGCCTCTTATGATTCGAAGTAAAAGGGGAAGACCATGGGTTTTGTATCCTTGGCCATCATCCCGACAAGGACCGACCTCATGCCTTGGTTATGATTCGCAACATAAATCCTTCCGAGGGGGTCGTGGAGCGAGGAGTTTCCCGGCCATAATGAAGAGTTGACGAGAAATGATGGTGGGGTCCACAAGGGTGAACGGCATGACCATCTCCATATCGTCCTCCTCCGGGATGGATTAGGCCAAGAGTCCATCTGGGAAGATAGCCATGGGTAGTTCTACCATTCGTGGAGGTTGTGAGTAGAACGGAATTGGAAGAGTCGCCCCCGTGAACATCAACGAGCCACCCTGAGGCGACACTGTGACTATCGGAGCAACGCAAGTAGGAGGCGGTGGTAGGGAAACCGGAATCTATAGCGGTGCCTAACCCCCATTCCTCAAGAACATAGGACCATCATGAGGTAATGGGTGGATCTCCGACAGTTGTAATCATGGGGAGGGGGTAAAGTTAGAACCCCAGTTGGACGTCCCCTCTTCAGTTTTGTTGACAGAGACATCGACAAAATACGACCAAGAGAAAAGGGTACCACAATAGAGGTCGTCGTGGATGGAGAATCCCTAGCGGTGACCTGTGGTGGAGGCGGAGTTAAGGAAGAAGGTTTTTGGATTCTGTTTCCTCTTTATCCTCGCCTTAAGAGGACTTATAAACTCGGTAGACGGGCGCACTATCATGACTAATCTAGTAGACGAGGTGGCCTTCATTGGTGGAGATGGACGTGCTTTATGACGAATTGGTAGGGCTGGTGGTGGTGAAGTGAGAGATGAAGGAGACGACATAATAGCTAGGGCTTAGGCTTATAGGCTAAAGAGAGACCTCTAGAAAATTAGGCACACGAAACAGTACGAGGTTCTCACTCCTAATTGTCTAATATGGATCTTAAGTTCAAAATTAATGTAGTTTTAATTAGATAGTCTTAAATTAATATATTTAATTACACAATATAAAATTAAAAAAAGGATGAGTTCAATTTTTTTTAAAGTAATGTAATCTTAAGGGTAAACATCACCTCACTACCCTAAAAATACTTGCGTTTCGTCTCACTACCCTAACCAAATTTTGTTGCACCTCACTACCCTAACGAAACTTTTATTGCACTTTCATACCCACCGTCAAATTGACATTCATTTTTTGATAAAAATGGTAAAAAGTCCAAAATACCCCTCATTAACACTCAAATTTTCAAAAGCATAACATTGCTTTTCGAAAATTCTTTTTATTTATTTATTTTCTATAAATCGGTTTTTTATTTAAAAAAATCAGTTTATTCTTAAAAAAATCATATATTATTTTTTCAATTAGTTTTTATTTTAAAATTTAAAATTTTATTTAAAAAATCAGATTTTATTTTTTAAAATTGAGTTTTTATTTGAAAAAATCATATTTTATTTTTCAAATCAATTTTTTTTTAAAAATTAGATTTTATTTTTAAAAATCAGATTTTGTTTTTAAAAATTAGTTTTTAGTTTTAAAAATCAGATTTTATTTTTTTTTAAAAATCAATTTTTATTTTAAAAAATCATTTAAAAAAAACAGTTCTTAAATACGTCTCTTCTTTAGAAAAAAACTGTTTTTTTTTTAAAACTGATTTTTTAAAATAAAATCTGAATTTCAAAAATAAAAGCTATTTAAAAAAATGATTTATAAAATATAAAATAATTTTAAAAAATAAAATCTTATGTTTTAAGAATTAAATGATTTTTTTAAAATGAAAAATTGATTTATATAAAATAAATAAATAAAAAGAATGTTTGAAACCCAATGGCATGCTTTTGGAAATTTGAGTGTTAGTGAGGGGTATTTTGGACTTTTTAATGATTTGGATGGAAAAATGGATGGAAAATAGGCAGAAACTAACGGTAGGTACTAAACTGAAACTAAAAGTTTTGTTAGTGTAGTGAGGTGCAACAAAGTTTGGTTAGGGTAGTGAGATGAAACCCAAATATTTTTAGGGTAGTAAGGTGAAGTTTACCCTAACCTTAATTTCATAATATGAAATTATGATTTTAAATAATAAAATATTATTTTAATAAATTTGAATTATTATTAATTAAATAATCTTAATATGAAATTAATAATTTGGAAATTATCTAATTTTAATTAGGAAATATTGAATTAAAAAAATTTTGAATTCATTTTCTTTTTTTGATAAGCTAAATATTTCTTAAGCAAGTGTTCTACAAGGTAGTAAAACAGTGCCAGCAAACGATCCTAAAAAAATGACCGTTTCCTTAGACCATAACAGCTACAAAGAGCAAAAAAAAAAATCGAAGCAGGAAAACAAACAACAAAGGAAACGGTCCTCCTCGTCTATTTCCTACCCGAGTTCAAACAAAAGAACCGGTTAGAAACCGGAATCGAAAGTAAAGCTTCTCCTGTAGTCTGTGAGACTTCATGTTCGAGGGCCAAAGAAACAAGGTCAACTGCTTTTTTCTGAATTTCTTGCTAAAACTCCAAACACCCAAGTCATCTTTTTTAGCAGCATCAACAATGAAGATTTCCGAATTGACTCCTTTATGAACAAAAGTCTTGACTCTTATCCGATACACAACAATTAAGAATTCAAAAATTATTAAATTAATGTAATCTTAATAATTTAATTTTAAATTAAGATCTTAAATGATAAAATGTTAAATCCAAAAATATTATATTATTATTTAAATAATCTTAATATTAATTTAATAAATTCAAATTACCTAATATTAATCAAGAATTATTAAATTCAAAAAATTGAATTCAAAAAATATTAAATTAATGTAATTTTAATTTGGTGATCTTATATGATAAAATTTAAATTAATAAGTACAAAATTATTGTATTTTAATTTTTTTAGCACAAAAGTAGAAATTCATTAATACTGAAGATAACAAGTAACATGATGGAAGTGGTAATAATAAAATTGAAAAAGGCGAGACATAGTCTCGAACGACATGTTCGAGACGCGAGCCCTAAAATTAACATGTCCTGCTATTCCAAGTGACAATTGCGGGGGTATATCCTCTTGACGATGGGCGCATGACCATAGCTCACTTTTCTCTTTTCCTGACTCGAACTAAAAATGCATGTGGTGTCTGAGAAACACACTAGTCTCTCGGCGGAGACCTTTTCGAAGAAACTAAGGGAATACTGGGCACCTAGGGAGAACACCAGGAAAAAGGGGAGGCTTGAGGTCAAGATAACTCTAACCCTAGTAGCGCAGGGTGTGCATCCCCAAACACACATCGTAGTTCATTTGCAAACTCATTCTCCCTGACAAGGCTGCTTAGCAGACCTCGCCTGGGTGCCAGTGCCCCAATCCAACGGATAGGGCTGACCCGACTCTAAACAGAGGCCCTAAGTGATCAGGTGCGCCACAATCTCGATGACGGAACCTAGGTCGAGCCTGCGATGAGCTTGAATGAACGGAAGGTGACAATAATAGTGGCAGTGAAGGGGCGGAGGCGACACTAGTGGCGACCGTTTGATCACTGGAGGAGAAGGAAAATGAGGTGGTTCTCTATCGCGAACGGTGGTGGGAGAACATGACGCCTTTTATCTCTTCCCCAGGTCGTTCTGAGAGGGGATTTGGAGTAGATGGATGAGGAGGTGGTGGTGGAGGAGTAGAGATAGATGAGTACGACAATGCTCTTGAATGATAACGATGACTTCGCCCAGAAGATCTAGGGCCGACTATCGAGAGAGTCATGGTCGTTACTCCTAAAAAATCCAATTCTATTCTATTGTATTATCAATTAAATATTTTGAATCTTAAATTAATAAATCCGAAATTACTTAATGTTAATTAAGAAATATTAAATCAAGAATAAAAAATATTGCTATCTTAAATTAGGTAATATTAGATTAAGAAATTAATATAATCTTAAATAACTTAAATATATATTATGATAGATTGAATTATTTAAAATATGAAATCTTAAATTAAATTAAAAATGAAAACTTATTGTATTTATCAAGGAAACATTAAATAACTAATCTTTAACTAAAATTTAGCTGATCGAAAATATTGACCTAAAAAACATGTTCCATTAAGGTTTCTCTGCTTTTGTTTGGTGTTCTTCAAATTGTTGATGATAGATAGATAATTACTGAAAAACAAGAAAAAAAGTAAAAAAATAATTAACTAAATGAAAGAAGAAAAAGGTAAAACAAAAAAAGAATAATAATTATTGAAAAATAAGAAAATGATTTTGAAAAAGATATTAAATAAAAAATGAAATCTGATTTTTAAAATAAAAACTATTTTTTCATAATAAAACTGAAATTTTGATAATAAAAATGAATTTTTAAAAATAAAATTAGATTTTATAAAACAAAATTGAATTTTATAAAATAAAATATGATTTTTAAAGATAAAATCTTAATTTTATCAATAAAAATGATTTTTTTAATTAACTTTTGTAAAAAACTGATTTTAATAAAATAAATAAATAAAAAGAATTTTTGAAAACCAATGGCATACTTTTGAAAATTCGAGTGTTTTTTTTATAAGTGATGATTTTATTAAAGGAACTTGAATTTTACAGATAAAAATTCAAGCTGCAAGAAGATGTAATCCTCAGGAGGGATCAACTTGAAAACCTTAAGAAAAAACAAAAAAAACACTGAAGCTTAAGAACTAAGCTTAGACTAAAACCAATAAGACACGAAGCTTAGGTCGTAGAGAAAAACGTCCCATTGACATGAAGCTTTGTCTAAACACCCACACCAGCCTGAAGAGAACCGAGAACGTCAAGTTAACACAGCTTCAAAACCTGAAAAAGTGGGTAACTTTCGAAACAGAGATGGGGCACCACCCCCAGAAGAAGACTGAGGAGGAGATTGGGAGTCAGGAACAATCTCTTCAATCCCGCCATCAAAACCATCATCATCATCTTCCATTCCGAAATCGATACGCTCCCTAGCATTCGCATCTTCAGTGAGCGAGCGTTGGAGGATACTCGTTTGTGCAGCTAGTTTCAGTTTGGACCATTCTGAGCGTCTAAGCGCTCTATCTCTGCTCCTTGAGCAATCATTGAACTTTGTTTGATAGAAGACAACTGCTGGGGACTTCTTAGTTCCATTTAGTCGCCTGCCTGTTTTTTCGGAGGAGTTTCTTTTTTCAACCGGTTCAAAGCCCATACAAGCGAGATCCATAGAAAGGGAAGTAGGAACAGAAGATACCTCAAGAGAGATAAATCCCTCCTCAAAACTCTCGTACACCTGATTGGGCTTAACCGAGACTGCTTGATTTACACTGACCCCAACTACTCCCTTTGTTGACAGCTTAACCGGACCGAAAGCAGGCCCAGACAAGGAGGAATGTTGTGCAACTTGTTGGACTGGCGAAATGGGTCTGCGGAGAGGCCTATCTTGTGTCACGGGACCACAAGACCACCCTCTTGGATCCGTGCGGCTCGCCTCCTTACACAAGTCTTTCCCTAGACTTTGTAAGCCAAAGCGATCAGCCTTCAACGTTGCGGAAGCGTCTTAGGGAATGAGCCACGAACAAGCAACAAAAGAAAGGTAGAAGAAGAGAGTTTGGTGCTCACGAGGGAGCGATTTTCAGATTATATTAAGAGTAAAACCAAGTACAAAGTGAGTGCGTTTACAAGGCAAATCAGCCCTCTATATATACTAGTACAAGAGATCTATATAAGGCAACAAGAATAAATGAGATTCCTCTTTAATGCCATCAATGCCATGATTTCTTCTTGGTCAAAAACTATCCCTTGATCCTTGCCAAGTCTTGTAATTCCCATTGACATTGACCCTTGATCCTTGCCCCTTGTCCTTGCCAACATGGCGCGCGCCAACCATGGCCAAGTCAAGGCTATTCGGCCCTTGACCAGACCAGCCATCCCCCTCGCCCATGTCTCGGCCCAGCTCTCCCTCTCGGCAACCAAATGGGACCGAGCCCACCTCGTCCCTATGTGCACGGCACCAGCACAAGCTCAGGTCTTCACCTGGTCCGTGACATCCCCCCCCCCCCCCCACCAAAACGGAGCATCGCCCCGATGCTCGACTGCCCCACGTTCCTTGCCTTGGCAGCCTTGTCTTGGTAGTACTTCCGGATGAGCCCCTCGTATTCCCACAACGAGTTGCTAGGCTCCCAACTCCGCTCGCTCTCCGGTAAGCCTCTCCATGACACAAGGTATTCTTGGCGCTTGTGATCCTTGTGTAGCCGATCAGCCAAGATCGCCTCAACCTTCTTGTCGTAGGCCGTTCGCACACCAATTGGAGCCCGGTTTGATTCTCCTCGGCTTGGATCCCCCTCGTCCCCATGTTAAGCTTTTACCATGCTCACATGAAAGACGAGATGGTAGGTGAGGTGTGATGGAAGCTCCAATTTGTACGCAACTTTGCCCACCTTCTTGAGGATTGGAAATGGACCTTGATACTTACGCATGAGCCCTCGGTGTAACCCGTGCGCATGTGTAGTGAGCTTTACAAGGACTAGATCGCCCTCCATGAACTCCACGTGTCTCCTCTTCTTGTCCGCCCATTTCTTCATCCTCTTCGCTGCTCTTGCCAAGTTCGACTTAGCAATATCATGCTGCTCGTGCCAACCCTTTGCAACCTGAAACGCAGCAGGACTACTCCCTGTGTAGCCCGTCACTAGAGCATGTGGGGTTGTTGGCTGCCTCCCCGTCGCCAACTCAAAGGGACTCCTCCCCGTGGACTAACTCCGCTGCAAGTTGTAGCTAAACTGGGCCACGTCCAACAAAGGTTCCCAATCACCTTGGTTGGCATTAACGTAATGGCGCAAGTAAAGCTCCAACAAGGAGTTTATCCTCTCGGTTTGGCCATCCGTTTGAGGGTGAAGAAAAGTAGAAAAGTTTAAGTCTGAACCCATCAAATTAAACAATTCAGTCAAAAACTTACCCGTGAACCTTGAGTCTCGGTCACTCACGATGGTTTTGGGCAGCCCCCACAGCTTCACAACGTTCTTGAAGAACAATTGAGCAGCCACCTCCGCTGGACATTGTTTTGGCGCCGGTATGAAAGTGCTATACTTGGAAAACCGGTCCACAACCACCATGATGTTGGTGTACCCTTGGCACTTGGGCAACCCCACCACAAAATCCATGGAGACGCTCTCCCATGGTCCCTCCGGAATGGGCAATGGTTGCAATAAACCCGCGTAGGCCTTTTGCTCTCCTTTGTCTTGTTGGCACACAAGTCTTCACATAGGACTCAACGTCGTCCTTCATCCGCGGCCAATAGTAGGACGTTTCCAGCAGCGCTTGGGTCCTATGTATGCCCGGATGACCAGCCCGCTTCGCATGGTGGCACTCCTTGAGGATCTCTCGCCTCAAGTTCCCAAACTTTGGCACATAGAGCCTTCGCCCCTTTGTCCAAATCAGGCCGTCTTCCTCCCAAAACCGCCTTGTCTTACCCTCCTTGGCATAGCCCGCAATGGTGTTAGCCAACGGGTCATGCCTAAGGCCCTCCTTGATGCGTTCCAACAAGTCCCCTTTGAGGGTGCTTGCTTGAATGCTTGCAATCCCCATCGGCACCAGCTCCTTCCTTTGAGACTCGGCATGCCTTGGTGGGAGCTTCGGGGTCAACTCACAAGACGGGATGTCCTTGAGTTCGGCCACAAGCTCCCCCACCTTCTCGGGAACCACTTCTTCCTTCCCTTTCCCCTTGTCACACCCAAGAAATGTAGAAGGAGAGACATTAGCATCAAAACCCGAAACTATAGAGGATAATAGTTTACCTCCATGGTTCGTCCTTTCTAGAGGGACCATGCACGACGTCCCTTCTAGAATCCACATGGTGTTGGCGTAGGGTAGGAGAACACCTTGGATTCGGTCAAGGAAGTCCCATCCCATCACGAAATCGTAGTCATCCAACGCCATCACCAACACATCTTCAACCCCGCTCCAAGATCCAACCTTCAGCTGCACATCTCGAGCTATCCCCTTCACCGGGATGGGTTCTTTGTTCACCGTCTTCACGGTTGTCTCTATCCCATGAAGCTTGAGGCCCATCTTCTCGGCAGCCTCAACGCTTGCAAAGAGATCCGAAGCGCCGGTGTCAACCAAAGCCTTCATCGGGATCTCGTTCACCACAATCTCCACATAGATGGAGCCCTTGCGATTGGCCCGTCCTTCCTTCACTTCAACCCTTGAGCTCTTCACCGAGTTCAACGTTGCTTCTTGTGAATCTGGCACGACCTCCATAGCTCTCAAGCTACTCTTGTTTGGACAATCACGCATCATGTGGGAACCATTACAAATGAAACACTTTAATGGTTGTTGAAAGGGAACGAAATTACCCGATTTGGTTGGCCTCTCGTTGTTAGACCTTGGCTTCTCCACGGGTTCTTCCCTTCGCCTATCTTCCCTATGATGTGACCGTTCACTCCTAGCACCACGATCATCCGTTGGCTTCTCCTTCCTTGTATAATCAGCCAAGGACTCTACCACACGGATGGCCTCGTTCAAGTCTCGCACATTGGCCCTTCGCAATTCAGTTTGCGCCCAAGTAGCCAATCCGTCTTTGAATGCAAAGAGCGCCTCTCTTCCACCAAAGCCCGGAATCTCCAGCATGATCTCTTGAAATGCCACTACGTACTCGTAGATGGACCCCTTCTGAGTCAACCGGCGAAGCCTTCCCCTCGCCTCATCCTCAGCGTTCTCGGGTCGGAATTGTGCCTTGAACTCATCTTTAAATTCCAGCCAAGAATCTATGACTCCCTCGTCATCATACTTAGCTTCATCACAACGCCTACGCCACCATAGGCTAGCAGTGTCAGACAAAAAGTTGCAAATATTCTTAAGCTTACTTGCATCATCTTGGACGTTCACTGCTTCAAAGTAGTTGTCCATGCTCCAAAGGAAGTTGTCAACGATCTTCGCTGACCTTGTGCCCGCATAAGCCTTTGGCCGAGGAACATCCATCCTCGGGGCGCCCCCGCCTCCATTTTCCACGGCCTTCTTGCAAAGCTTCAACTCTTCCTGCAAGGACAGCACGGTCTCCTCCAACGCCTCTATCTTCTTAGCATAAGGATCGAAGGTGACTTCTAGAAAATCATCACGCTTGTACAACGTGTTGATCTCCTCCTTCACCCAAGTGTAACGCCTCTCTCCCCTCTTCACATACTCCTCCAAAAGAGCTATGCGTTCCTCCATAGAAACAGAAGAAGAAGAATCAATTGCACGAAGTGAAGGTTCTTTTGACTTACCACGCTTCTTGGTGTTCACTCTTGACATGTCACGACCACTAGCATCAACCTCCAAAGCAATCTCTACTTGTTCGGCCATAGCTTTGTTCTTGAACCGGAGCTCTGATACCACTTGTCACGGGAACACAAGACCACCCTCTTGGATCCGTGCGGCTTTCCTCCTTACACAAGTCTTTCCCTAGACTTTGTAAGCCAAAGCGATCAACCTTCAACGTTGCAGAAGCGTCTTAGGGAATGAGCCACGAACAAGCAACAAAAGAAAGGTAGAATAAGAGAGTTTGGTGCTCACGAGGGAGCGATTTTCAGATTGTATTAAGAGTAAAACCAAGTACAAAGTGAGTGCGTTTGCAAGGCAAATCAGCCCTCTATATATACTAGTACAAGAGATCTATATAAGGCAACAAGAATAAATGAGATTCCTCTTTAATGCCATCAATGCCATGATTTCTTCTTGGTCAAAGACTATCCCTTGATCCTTGCCAAGTCTTGTAACTCCCATTGACATTGACCCTTGATCCTTGCCCCTTGTCCTTGCCAATATGGCGCGCACCAATCATGGCCAAGTCAAGGCTATTCGGCCCTTGACCAGACCAACCATCCCCCTCGCCCATGTCTCGGCCCAGCTCTCCCTCTCGGCAACCAAATGGGACCGAGCCCACCTCGTCCCTATGTGCACGACACCAGCCCAAGCTCGGGTCTTCACCTGGTCCGTGACACTTGAGCTGCCCAAATCCCAGACTCGGTTCCACCTTCTCCCTTTCTTGACAATCTCGGCGACAATCTCTTGAACAACTCGGTTTAATTTGGAAACACCCGATATTTTTTCCGTGATATACGATTCCGAAACAAAATCGAAATTCCCTGCGCCCTTTCCAGTCGCCTGATTGTGTGTGGAGACGATACGACAATATTCTCCATAGCAAAAGATCAAATCGGAGCAGAATGTGGAGAACGGCAGCATGAGTTTGGAACCTTTAGAACTGCTTTTGTTGCTTCCTTTTCTGGAGAGCTTAGTCGAAGTGGAAGACGTGTGACCACTGATTGCCCAGAAATTCAACCTCCGGGGGAAGATTTCTTCAGCCAGAGGACTTATTTGATTTACGTTGTTCCTTCTGTGAAAAAGAAAGAAAATACTTGACCGTGTGCAACTTTGTTCGCATATTATCAAACAAGTTTAACACTTTTGGACTTTTTAACCTTAAGAACTTTTTAAGTATATTTTCTATCCAAACACTTAGAAATTCCAGAATACCCCTCAACACTAAAATTTTGAAAAGCATGCCATTGGTTTTCAAAAGTTATTTTTATTTATTTATTTTATAAAAATCATTTTTTTTACAAAAATTAATTATAAAAAAACTTTCATTTAAAAAAATCATTTTTTTTATTTTAGAAATTCAGATTTTACTTCTAAAAATCATATTTTATTTTATAATTTTTTTTTGAGAATGAATGGAGATATTATTAATTAAAGCCTTTAGGTGATCGCAAAATTGCTCTCACCGTACAACCAAGAAACTAGAATAATACTGGAAAACAAGAACGTAAAAGTAAATGTTGCTCTGGGCATAGGGGGACTGCGGTAGCATCCGAAGACACCGATACAACATGCTCCAACCAAAAGGCACTGATCATGCAGGCCAATTGTAGATTTTGTAGTGGTGGACCGATAACTCCACCGGGAAGTCAGCGTGCGTCGTCCTCCCTTAACTGATACTTGTAGGGCTCCTGAACGCGGGAGTGCTGACCCCGAACTGGTAGGGGAGAACCTTGTTGACTGTTGGTGGAACCGTTGCCACCTTACGTCTAGGGAGGCGGTGCAGTCGACCGACCCTTCCCTAGACCATGTTGGAATCATTCCGCGAGGCGAGGGTGCCTGAAGCCCCCCGCTGTTGCTATGTTTGACGCACCATCATAATTCTGAGAACTCCTCGAAATCCATGCCAGAACAGACCCGGGATCCGCCCCGACCAGGATCCTCCTCATCCCCGACTAGGTCCGACCTGGCCC
This sequence comes from Erodium maritimum, assembly GCA_963921825.1. Lineage (NCBI taxonomy): Eukaryota > Viridiplantae > Streptophyta > Magnoliopsida > Geraniales > Geraniaceae > Erodium > Erodium maritimum. The sequence continues at coordinate 17,227,694 of OY997593.1, read as the reverse complement.
GGCCCGTAACCAGAGCCCATCTCGGCCCAAGACCACCGAGCCCTAGATTCCCTTGCCTGCAGCGCCGTCAACCCTTCTCCTTGAACCCTAGCCAATGCCAGTGTCTTCACTAGCGCCACCATCTTCTCCTGCCGGCCGCCAGACTCCGTCACGGTCCAAGCCAATATGCTTGGAACCCTAGCCTCTCGTTCCTCCTTCCCCTGCAACGCCACCGCCTTCTCTCGTCGTCCACCGGGCTCAGACACCATAGACTCCGACTCCTGCATGTGTCGTACTACACCCCGCGACGCCGCCTGGAAGCAACCCGTCCCCAACGGCGCCCGACCTTCCTCCCCGATCCTCTATGCCGTTAGGACTTCTGAGAGGAGACCCGCGACTCCTCCTCCGAGAGATCCGGCGAGAACCTCCACGGCCGGACGCCTCCCTCTCCTTGCCGCTTTTTCCATCTCTCAAATACACAGAGGTGGTGAAAAATTCCACCGCCGCCATCTGTCGCAAAACCTTAGTGGTGGGGCTGCGCATCTTTTCCCCTTCCATTTTGATTAAAATTTTTTTTATAAAATTCAATTTTGTTTTATAAAATCTGTTTTTATTTTTAAAAATTCAGTTTTATTATCAAAATTTCATTTTTATTATAATAAAAGAATTATTTTCAAAATCATATTTTATTTTTTATTTAATATTATTCAAAATTATTTTCTTATTTTTCAATAATTATTATTCTTTTTTTTGTTTTACCTTTTTTCTTCTTTTATTTAGTTACTTCTTTTTTTTCTTTTTTTCAGTAATTATTTATCATCATCAACGATTTGAAGAACGCCAAACAAAACCAGAGAAACTCAAAAGCAATTCATATGCAATCCATTATTTTTCAGTAATCCATAAGCCATTATCTCTCCCCACTCAAAAGAAATCTAACAAAATTGATACTTCCATTGGACACAGGAACATATCCATGAAAAGTTGAATCAACATGTTTGAAATTTTTGGGGAAGAATAACGGTCTGAATTTTGGGGGAAAAACCTCAAACCTCCAGACCTCAACTCCTAAAATCCATATCTGCAGAACTCACTTCAATCACCCCAAAATCAAACCCAAAACCAGATATAAAACCGGAGGGAGTTTGTGGACAACGCTTCAATCGCGTCTGGTTCCAGCTTGTCGTTGGAGCTCTGGAACTCGGCCTTGTTCGTGATTCGACGGTGTGGTCTTCATCAGGCGGCGGTGCACGGCGGATGGAGTAGCCGTAATGCCATGACGGTGGCGCATAGGTTGGTTCGAGCTCCTCCGTCGAGCTTGGCTTCACCTGCGTCTAACTCCTCCGCCGACGTCGAGATCCTTTTGTTGTGTGTGCTGAGATGAAAGATAGATGAGAGACTTTTGATGTGTGTGTTGAGATGAGAGATAGAAGAGAGAGATAGGTTAGAAAGAGAGGGGGTAGGAATGGGTTATGAAAGGGAGAGAGGGATAAGAATAGGGTTTTGTACAATAAGGGGTATATTTGTCATTTAGAAAAAAAATTAAGGTCAAAGAGGGTAATATAGGGGTAGTGTTGTCATTTTAAAAAAAATTGGGGTCATGTGCCAGGCATATGACCATTTTCCATCCAAAATGGATGGAAAACTAACGGTACGTATTACATTGACACTAAAAGTTTCGTTAGGGTAGTGAGGTGCAATAAAGTTTGGCTAGAGTAGTGAGGTGAAACCCAAGTATTTTTAGGGTAGTGAGGTGAAGTTTACCCTAATTATTATTTTTTTAATATAAAATTTTAATTAATTTATTAATTGTTTATAACTATTTTTATATTATATTTTTATATTTTATTTATTTTTAAGGGAGAGAAAATAGTAATTTCCTATGTTAAACTGATATTGTAAGAATCGCCCCCGGTCGATCCCGGTCGAACTGGTGATTTGTGGCAAAGTTTGACTTTCGGCCGGAAAAGTCAACCGATGACTTCGGGAGTCATTTGGGACCTTTCCGGGGCCCAAAAATCTTAGCTGTCGTTACGGTTAGCTTAGTTGGGCCGTTTCCTTTCAAATGACTGTAATTGTGGAAAAGTCAACATTCGGTCAAATATAGACTTTTTATTGACTAAATCAAATTAAATTGAAGTTGCTGGTTTTTTCCTAAGGGCTAAGTGGTCCCCACTAGGACACTTGTCCATAGTGGCTTGGAGGAGAAGAAATGAGTCTTCAATGACCCATTTACACTCACATAAGCCAAAATAGTAGAAGTGGACCTAAGGGCATCATTGGACTTTCATTAAACTAGGTCTTTAAGGCATTTGGGGGTCACTTTTCAGCCAATTTGTGAGGTGTAACCGAAATTAGAGAGAGAGAGAGAGAGAGAGAGAGAGAGAGAGAGAGAGAGAGAGAGAGGAAGAGGAGAAGAAGCTTTGAAGGTTGAAGGAGAAGAAAGGAGCAAAAATGGAGTCTTGAGCTTGATTTCTTCCCCAAAACTCTCCAAATCATCATTTTCTTCATCCCCATTCCACTCTTGAGGTAAATCCTTCATCCATTTTCGTTTTCCTTGAGAATTGAATCATGGGTTTAGAAGGAAGAACATGAAAATGAGTGGGTTTCATTGGTTTTTGAGGTTTGATGCTTAGATGATCCAATTTTGGAGTAAATAGGTTGCTTTTGTGTTGGAAATCAATTGTTGTTGGGGTTTTGTTGAAGACCCATCATGGGTATTGGATTATTGAGGGTTTTGGAGGTGTTTTGGAGATTTGGGATTGATAAAAATGGAGTTTTTGGACTGAAATTTCGTGAAAAGAGAGCTGGAGGAAGAAGAAGGACGGAACCCGTCAGACCCGTCACGGATCCGTGACGGGAGACGTCACGGCTCCGTGAGGGAAACCGTGACGGCACACGTCACGGGTCCGTGACGGCACACGTCACGGGTCCGTGACGTCATCCGTGACGGGGGGGCTCACGGCTACGTGACCCGATCCGTGGCAGACCTGTTTTGAGCCCTTTTTGGGTGTTTTCTTCTAATTTGAACTTTTATCTTGAACCGTTTGTTTGGGGACTTTAACTTAGATGTTTGCCTCTTAAACCACCTTTTGTTAACCTCTAATTATAGTATTAATTGTGATCCAAGACCTTGGACCCGAGCTCGACGAAGGAGGGGGCCTTTGGGACCGCGTGAGAGGACGAGTAGGAAGCTAGCCAGGTCGTCAGCTGCTAGGATTGGGTTGTTTTCGAGGTAGGGAAGAGTAGTAAACTCCACTCTTAATTTAAAGAATGCTAATAGTATGCCTATAAGATAATAATAACCGGAAAAGTCCTAGTTTGCGTATAGGATGTGATTCACTAGAATAACCGCTTTCAATTATAATTAATAACCGGAAGAGTCTTAGTATGCATATAGGATGTGATTCACTAGTTTAACCGCTTTCAATTATTGGGAAGTTGTCGTGCTGGTAGAATGGCCATGACGAGCCTTAGGACTGATTGTGGTTGTGTTGGTTTTTGTTCAATTGTCTCAAATGTTTATGCATGTTTCATTCTTGGTTAATACAAGAGTCATACTAAACTAGATGAACTATGATTGATTGAGTGAATGTTTGAATGTGATATGATTGATTGAGTGAATGTTTGAATGTGATATGATTGTTCCTAATGATATAATCGGGTGAATGATAGACCGACGTGACGTGTTGTGGTAAGATTGTTGGCTTGGTAAGCCGTGGTTGAACTATGGCATTATGATGCGTGTTATTCTCTTGATGTGTGTTCCAAGAGGAGTTGTATTCCGGTATGGTACCTACACCGAGGGGGTACGCCGGTGTAGGGTAGTACCTAGGCCGACGGTTTGTGTTTTGGCACTAGGTGTCGTGTTTATGCCCCGATGGATTTCCGAGAAGACCTAGGCCGAGGGATATTCCGACATGGTATACTGTTGTCTCACTCCGATGCTACGTGTTCTGGAGAGACTTGTTTCAGCCCCGATGATATGTGTCCCTTTGGGGACATTTCCGGAAGGACATCTTGCTTCACCCAGATGATATGTGTTCCTTTGGAGACATATCTGGGAGCCCCGATGATATGTGTTCATGTGGGGACATTTTCAGGAGCCCCTATGATATGTGTCCCTTCGAAACCGAGGGGCATTCCGGTATGATGTGTTGGTTTGTGTGTGGATCGGAGTCTAGGGGTTTAAATTATCTATATTTCGGTACTCGTGGGTTCTTTAGTTGTTCTATTGGTGAATAAGCTGTCTCCCCGTTGATCCCCGTTGAGTTACTATTTTATCAAGTGTTGCATTCCTTGCTGATCTCTAATTATGGTGTCTTCTGGATAATCGTGTTAATCGGGATTTTGTTGTCAAAGCGGGGGTTCTTTATATTTTACTACTTTTTCCTACTGAGCGTAAGCTCACCCCCTTTTGTGTGTTACTGTTTTTACAGGTTTCCTTGATGAGTAGGCCTAGAGGACGTTTCAGGGCTCGGGAGCTCATGGAGGGTCCGGGTGGTGTTTTGTGTTAGAGACGTACCTTCTCATTTTTTTTTGGATTAAAAATGTCGCTTTTTGTTATATTTTGAGCTTTTGACTCATCGTATTGATTTGGATTATGATTTGCTCAGAGATTTACTTTATCAAGGTTTATTTATTTATTATCTTTTATTATTATTTTAACTCACGTCTCGAGTCCGGTCAAAACCGGATTTGGGGCGTGACAGATATGGTTAAATTGAGTAACGGAAAAACCGTGAATTCACTCTACACTAACTGTCACATGGTGTCATATGACTAACGGAATAGAATATTCCGTCCATTTTTACTAACAGAATCGTGTGACCAATACTTTATGTATAACATTTGTGATTTTGAAACGTTAGATACTGTAATGTTCATGACCAATAGTTAAGAGTAAGTTTCAATATTTAACCATACAAATTTTGAGGTTATAAAAAAAGTTAGAAAAGAGTATGAGGTTATGGTGGATGAGCATTTTATATATGTAGGACTAAGAAAACTATGGATGTGTGGTTGGTCTTAACAAGTAAGATCAGGTTTAATGTGTATCTGTGGTGAAGTGTATATAAATTTACTCCTCGTTATGATCTATGGGAAAAATCCCCGCTACTCGACGTAAACTCCGAGTCCTTAGCAAAATATATACACCTAACGAACGAAATTTTACCTAATGTTACCACGAAAAATGGAATTGAGAATCTACATATAGGCAAGGATATGTGGGGTCTAAGACCTGCTATAATGCACTCTTACATCTAGATAGTGGTTACGATTCGGAGCAACCCTCTCTTTCAATGCGGGTTGCCGAAATCAGAGCCCGCGAGAAGATGTGGAGGTTGGCTGTTAGTAGCGAAGGGAGGACGCATCGGATGGCTGATGGGTCACTGATGACGGAGACAGAGGCCAATATCGACCACCCCAATGTGATTGCTCCGGTGAACATACTCGTACTTGTTTCTCTTCAATGTGACAGTCGTGCAATGCCATATATTTTGACGCTCACATATTATAATGACTATAAACTCGCTTAAACAGTCATTTTTAGTCTTCTTATTACGTTTTATGAGAGCATGTACAATAGGTAAGTCAAACAGTCAGACATTTACTCAGAGATGAACCCATCTCATGTCTCAACCAATCAATTTTTTGTAGTTTATTCTCTCCTCAAATAGGCACACTATAATCTTACGTAGATGTTCTTACACTCCTTGCTTGCTCAACCTGTAGCGATTAGTTCTTGAGTCAAGTGCTTAGCTTAGCTTGAAATATTGTTTTTTTCTTCTAATTCGATACATTGTACATGCTATCCTCTCTCTATTTTTAGCTTATTCTATTTTAGTCCCGAACCTTCGCAAAGCCTCAAACGAATAATTTTTGCAGTTGATGATTCGTTCCTATGAAGTATGTGATCGCTTGAGATGTTATTTTATCCTAATACAAGTCCTAACCTTATTTGTCTCTACCAAGATTCGAACTTGTGTAAAAACGGGTTCCTTAAAACTTGCCTCAACTTATCAGGTAAACCATATGATTTTGAGGTATTTGAAACGAAAACCAAGCATGTCATCAAAGAATGCACTCTGTTCTTGATGAGATTTTCTCGTTCCATACTCCCATTTTTACCATATTGTTGTTCTCTTATACAGAAAATGATGCTTCCCCGGAGACAATAATAATTAATTAATCAAAATTAATTAGTGGAGAAGCTGAAATTGGACCCCCAAAACAAAATGGTTTACTCGGAGAGTACTTGCAATTTTTTGGTGAATTGCAGGGACGAAGGTTTCATCGACCCACCCAATTCGTCGGCCAACTGAAGTTTCTCGCCTTCTGGCCACTTTCTAGACGACCCATAGCTATTCATTTGCATTGGTCCGGATATATGAGGGAATCGATCATAAATAGAGCATTAATTGTCCTTAGTGGACCAATGTCATTAAAACTATCCACAATGAAATTAGACTCATTCGGTCTAATACCGCATAATTAGGTCATATTTGTAGAAAAGTGAAGGAGATTCGACCTGATTCGTGGGTCTATTGCTTTTAGTGTCGCTGTGAGAATAAACTGATTCGGTCTATACCAAGTGTATTGTGTAGAATAAAAACCGAAAATATGTTTAAATCAATGTGTTTATCAAAACGCAAGACGACCTGACCTGACAAAAATACATTTATTAATATTTCTTGTAAGCTTGAATAGGAGTACAACGCAATATAATCTCCATGTAGGCCTCTTGGACGTTGAGTAATGAGTCTGGAGGTGAAATATAATCAAAGATGGCAAGTGACGTGGATTCGCTAATGTCATTACTACAAGAACACAACAAGTCATGTCACAGGACCATGTAGAGACGGTCACGGGACAAAACTAGCTGTGTTTTGTAGCAATGTCATTAGGAAACCAACGGCACTCGTCATTTTTTTATTATGGACAACTAAGGTACAATTTCAAGTCGTCCTGTAAATTACACCCCAAAAAACAATTACTGGTCTTCCATCGTGTGATGGGGACCTTCGGCTATTGTTCGGGATGGCTATTGTGTCTACAACTCCATCCACAATTTCAGCTCATCCGCCATCCCCGGGTCTACGATCCTTTATTGCCAAAGGTTTGGCCGTCTTGTATTGTGCGATGGCGACCTTATTTTTTCCAATCCTTTGGCGTATCACTTGCTATCTTTGATTACGACTGTGTCTACGATTGCATCTAACTTGGATGGTCCCACACGAGAATCCACCAATGCTTCCAAACGAACTCATGTCCGTATCTGTCGACATACACCTCCTCAACAATGTCCATCACATGCGCGTCGGACCAACCGATTTGGTAAATGTTCTTCATTTTCCACCAGCACTCATTGAAGCTCTTCACCTTCCGGTTGACGACGGTCCAATGATAGTTGCAGTTTTCGGTGGACCGCTCAGTCGTGAGGGATTGACGTTCACGTGGGCGAGCTCCCCTCGTATGACATCTCAAAACGCATCGCCAGATTGGTCACAACCTTGCTCCGCCTGTCTGAGCCACGCACACACCAATGCGGACTCCTCGGGCCGACTCCATTCCCGATATAAGCGTAGCATTCTCGGCGGGTTGACGTTCAGCCGTGCGTACAAGACCATTGACGGGATTTGAGTTCCCAGTTCCAACTGACCGTCGTATATGGTGGTCGAGCTCGACCCCAGCACCATGGAAGAGCCTTAGAGAGGATTGTTATCGACCATTGAATGAGATTCGAACGACAGATACACGAGAAGTGGAAAAGAGGCAGTGGCGAGGTAAGGCCGGTGGGAAAACAGTGGTGGCGCAACTTTGGTGGAGACATGGTGTTGACGTTTCGGAGGAAATTGTGGTGGCAGAAACGCCGGAGGCGTGGAAACGTGAGGTAGAAAAATGGGTGCAATAGAAGTAATGAGGAAGACGAAGAAACGGGTGCAGAATAATTAGTAGGAAGACGAAGAAACGTGTGTAGAATAAGTAGTGAGGAAGACGAAGCGTCGAGTCCATTGAAGCCCTAATCGTGCCACGCGGCACACTCTGATTCGTTGCCCACGATACGGGTGGTCCCTGAGTCTACAAGACTCTCGACGTCGAATCTGCGCTTTCGCAGATCCGGCTCACTTTCTCAGATTCGACGCAGAATTCTAACGTCACGTCAGATTCAACGACCAAACGACTCGCCGTTTTGACACCACTAAAAATAGCCTAATAGTAGATGGGTTTCTTCTTTACAAGACTTTGACTTGGAAGGATTGAAAACTTGTCTCTTTTTGGAGTTAACTATTTGTTTGCTTTTTAGTTTGTGTTTCAGCGAAATTAAGAACATGAGGTCGAAGAAACCACCGTTTTAAAATATTTTTTGAAATATATAAAAAAATCGTGATTTAAAAAAATATATATATATATATAGGCACACTTTGAAGTGTTACCTATACACTATTTTGTTACATGTTACATAATTATAAACCATTAGATCAGATTAAATCAACGACTATGATGTCAATGGTATATAATCGTAAATAACACAATGTTTCATATTTTTTATGTAATTATATAATTGCAGAGGGTATTTGCGTCCTTTCCATGTGAGCATTTACCTAACCCTAATATCTACCTCACAACCTCATATCAGAAATCACGTATCGTCTCTCATCTTCCAAACAAATCACTGTCGCTGCACTTCGTAGCCGACCCTCCACCGTGCTCCGTTCCCAGCATCCCTTGACGTGCAGAAACGTTCCCCAGCAGCCACGACACTAAGTCGTCCTCCCTCCATCCACGGCGCGACATCGTCCTGGGCGCCTACGACGCAGCATCGTCCTGGGCGCCACCGTCTGCTCCCTTTCCAGCAGCGAACAAGGCAAGGTCGTCCCTCCGCGAACGCTGCTGCAGTTCGGCTGCTCGGAGAAGACGATCTCAGCCGCGAAGGAGCTCGACAGCAACACGTATTCCCGTTCGCAGATCCGTCCCCGTTCCTGTCCGTTCTCCACAGTGTCGCAGCGAGCTCGCCGGCGTCACTGTGGAGAACTGTGCATGCAACAGATCTGCCACTGCACCTCCCCCAAACCTCGATCCGCTGCTAGAACACCACCATAAGGCCACCAGTGACTCCCCATAGCTGGTCGTGCTCTCCCACCGGCCAGGTTCAAGGATTTGTTTTTTTTTTTGTTTTTTTTATGGATGGAAATTTGTAATCCTTAGGGTAAATTTTTGCAACAGGTATAATATTGTTCCCTAACTGTTAGGTATGTGTTTTTATTTTATTGTTTTTTGTGATACTGGAGATCTATAATACTTTAGGTATGATTTTGTAACTATTAGTATGAATATGTAATTATTAAGGTTTGATTCATAAGTATTGGGGTATGATTTTGTAACATTAAAGGTATGATTCTGTAACTGTTTAGGTATAGATTTGTAATTACGATTATGTTAGGGTATGAATATGTAATTATTAAGGTTTGATTCCGTAAACCTTAATATCTGTAATCAGTGATGTATTTTTCTGTAAAGGTATAGGTAGTAATCTTTGTTATATAATTTTTGAAACATCAAATTTCTATAATTTCAATTTAAAATGTGTAATATGTGATATTAAATTATGTAATATTGTACGTAATATTTTGTAACATGTACAAATTTTCAGTATATCTGAAATTATTGTAATTTTCGATATTAAAATATGTAATCTTGAACATAAAATTATATAACATATATGAATTCTGATAAACGATCGAATGTTGAAATTAAAATAGGAACTATTAATGTTTTTAAAAATATTCTAATTTTTTTTATTAAAATAATATATTAAAAAAAACAGATTTGAACAATTAAAAATAATTCTGCAGAAAAAATAAAGAGAATGGAGTTACAATACTACCCTTTTGCTTATTTTTCTATTTTATTTGTAGATAATTGAGGATGAAAATCCAGAACCATTGGATTTTATAATTCAATGGTTTAGATTTTTGTAACAAGTAACAAATTAAGCCTTCATAACACTTGAAAGTGCCCCTATATATATATAGTATGATTTATAATTATATATTTTTAAAATTGTTTTTTATATTAATTTTATAATAAAAAGTGAATTTTTAAAAATAAAAATTGAATTTTTAAAAATTAAAAATATTTTTTTATAAATAAAAACAAAATTAATAAAAATAAAAAGTAATTTTGTAAAATTTGAAATTTCAGAATTATATTTTTCATTTGTATTATTATCATTTCACTTATTTTCAAATTCTAAATTCAATGGCATGAGTTTGAAAATTTGGGTATTTTGAACATTTTACCTATTTTGGATGAAAAGTTAACAGAATCTGACAGCTGGATATGAAAGTGAAATTAAAAGTTTGGTTAGGGTATGAAAGTGTTACAAATTTATGTCATGATATCAAAATAAAATTAAATGTTTGGCAGAATGTTAAATGAAATTTTCCCTAGTTGAAAATATACGGACGTACTTAACTTTTTGAAAATATGGGGAATACCAAACAATTTTACTGCAATCAACCATGGAAGCCCAGCTGCTGATAGCAAGCAAAGGTTCAATGAGGAGGAAAGTAGTAGGATACAACAAGGGTGGATAATATAAGGAAAAACATGAAGAATTGATTCGCAGGATTGAAACATATATATCAGATTGAGATCACTATGCATCTCTCAGAAATGCATACATAGTAACGAAAATACAAACCCAAGTTCACTGCAAATATAGATTCTGTGCTATATACATTTCAAATGCAAAACAGATACAGATGCAAGCTCATTGGCTGATCAGGTTACAACTTCAACAAGTAATAATAATAGAACAGGAACAAAATTAAAGATTAATTACTCACCCCATGAATTTATTAAAGGTCCCATGCTTTTTCACTGCTGTATCAGTATGGATAAGAATTGGTCACTGGACTTGCCCATATATACACAGAAGAAACTTATAAGACAGATCCTTTATGGTCATAGAGAATCAGAGTTCCTCCTCCAGGATTTTATTGGCCAAGTGTCAGAAGCCCGGGTTTTACATCTCCTTATCAAAACCCTGAGATATCATCATAGGGCATATCATATCACGGGAATAATTTCATCCATTTTTTAGGAAATATGCTTCTTCCAAACTAAACGAGGAGCTTCTTTTCTTTCGGAGGCATAGTTCACTTTTCTAGGCTCAACAGCTTCTGGTTCGGCTCAAAGGATCGTAGTCATAAGCTTCACCAGCTTTGACAAACCGCCCCTTCACACGTTTTCTAACATCAGCTCTAGCTTTGCGGGATGCGTATCTCACTGTCTTCTCAAACCTGCAACTCACACAAGGATTTGCAACTTAGAACAATACCATAAAAATGTAATCAAATCAGGTAGACTGGTTGGTTACATACCAAGACTTGATGTGTCATTAAACAATTATTTGAGCATAAATATATTTTTTTGTAATACAAGGGTATAAGAAACGTAGGCCTGGGATTCCCATTTCAAAGAAGTCATATGATATATCCATGGAATGATACAAGAGTCTAGAAATGGTAAGATTTCATCCTTGAATGCTACAAGATGGCCCAAAGTAATCGCTACACTTCCTGTCCCCGAATGAGTGTCAAAACATTAACTCGACCATTCCTTCTTTTTTTATTGGCAATAAAGCAGTAAGTCTAATCTTACCCTAACCTAAATTAACCATAGGTTACCCCTAACCTAACCTCACACTAGGATTCAAACCCTAAACCCTGGTGGGCAGAACTCGATTATTCCTCAATTCATAAGGCTGTTTTCCGTTCGTGACCAATTCTTGAGGGCCCTCATCGAACCACAGTAGGATCCGAACCCCTGACCTCAAGAAGGTGACAGAGCTGACTAGACCACTAAGTTAACCTTAGTGGGCATGACTCGATTATTCCTTTATTTTTGCCAAAAGTCAAATAGGACACTTATTTTGGCACATATGGAGTGAATATATCATTTGGAATAACTTCTATAGCTCTATACTTACTTGCGTGTCTTCTTCTTTTCCTTGTAACGCAACACAGCATCATTCCGGCCAGCTGATGTGTAGGAACTCTCAGGGCAAGGTGGGCACCATGGGGGTGGCTCTCCCATCAGAAGCATTGGAGAAGCTCCACAATCTTGATAATCTGAAGCAGTACCATCCCCAGTAACACCGGAAAACGAGAGGCCTGAATTAGCCTGCTTTGCTGCAAAACAAAGAACCGGTTCGGTTTTGGCACTCATCATTGAATCCGCAGATGCTGCATTGCTGCAGGCTGGCTGCATTACATTGCCATGTCCAATAGATGACCCCTGGAGGTGTAACATATATGTTAGTACATATTTTCTGGAATAAAAAAGAAATGCATAATATGAAATAAACATTCAACCAAATTTGATTTGCTCAGTAATACTTAAGGTTTCCTACATATGAAGGCTAACCCATTTACTTCAAGTCTAGCAAATTACGCACTTTTCAATGCAAAGCATGTACCAAATTTAGGACAGATGTTAACAATCCATTTGAAATTCTACAAATAAACCATCTTAATCAACTAGTGTAGACTGCACTACATGAAAGACTTGCCTTCTTCCTCCTGACGATCACTAATTCACAGTAGGTGAAAAGCGCTACCTAAAGCCAAAAGGATCAAACACAGCCAATTCTACTAGAAAAACGAACCAATAAGAAACCTTTGAATTTGATTGCATAACCAAATTGAGTCTAGCATACTATGCCATATATTGATTATCTATAGTATTCCATATATATATATATATATATATATATAATAATAGCATGCTAGATAAGCCAATTACCCACATAGCATTTGTCACATATAAAGTTTAACACCAAACACAAAAGAAAATGCAAAGTGCAAAAGTGAGACAAATTGCGAGCATGTAATGCAGAAAAAAAAATGCATAATCAGGAACCAACATATCATTTCAGATAACCAGAAAAGAAAGAAAAAAAATACCATTTGAGAGGATATAAATTAAGACTGGCATATAAAAAGAAACGGTAAGTATGATACCGAAAAATAATTGGACAACATAAATAAAAGTGAGTCAGGACTAGAGAACCTCAGCAGGAACTGCACCATTACAGTTGGGATCAGCCGCAGCCATTCTTTTTATCCCAAACAAGCTAGAAATTCCACCGTTCTCAAGAAGCTGTTCTGAGTGAGTGAGGGCAAGACCAAAGAGTTCATCATAGTTTTCAAGATTCAAGTCTATTTCATCCATATTAAAGTCCTCATAGATATCATCTTCACAGAACCCTGTACCTTTAGTTCCAGAGCCACACAACTGCATATTTAAAATCCAAAAATGGGACCTCAACGAAGAAAATGATACTTATTCATAGAACAATTTAACAACCACAAGGTAAAACAATAAACTATATGCAAACAAAATAAAATGATCATAATATGAGTACATTTGTGCAGTTAGAATTCTTAGAATACATGATCATCAATCGAGCGCCTCTTGTTATGTTCCCAACCCATTGACATATGGAGCAGTCAATCTAATTAGAACCCTCCAAATCCACTTGTTCAGGTTTGGCATGTTGACCAAAGAAATAAACAGTTACTTTTTCGGCCATAATGCTTAAGCCTACTAGAATGATAAGCCTAATTGGTAAATGAGATATCTCTGATACCATCCACAAACCATGTGGCACTCTTGAACACCTCTATCCAAAATAGATGAGTTGGCTAGTAGACGACTTGATAAAATGATCTGCCAAACATAATGTTTGAATATAACTATAATTGGGCCTTCAACTATCAGCTTGAGCTTTTAGTTGAGTTGGTCCTCTAATATAGTATCAGAGCCTTGTACCTCACGGACACAGAATCCAACCTCACTCTCTACAAAAAATGTTAATTTATTCTCAATTTATCAAAATTGCCCCAAATGGGTTTTCAATGGGCTCACCTCCTCTTATATATAATCCACCACCAAACCCGTAAACGGGCTCGTCCTTGAGGGGGCGTGTTAGAATATAACAATAATTTGGCATTCAACTATCAATTTGAGCTTTTAGTTGAGTTGGTCCTCTAATACATAATAAAATACACATTAAATACCTATATATCTCTAAGATTAATGTAATCCAATTCGAATACGATCTTATGTTTATACCAAGCATAAAGGGATAAAGACCTATAATATAATAAATTAACAATTACTATCATATAAAAAATAGGTGCATAGAAACATCCCATATAGACTGTCCAAAGAACCAAAATGCTGGGTACCTGAGATTTCTTAATATAAACATTTAACTGTACCTCCATGATAACAGAGATATAAAGAATGTACCTTGGGAAGAACAGCATCAGCAAAACCAGACATCTGGTCTAGATTGTGAGAAGTGGAGTTATGTTCAGCAACAGAGGAGGGCCCAGCCCAAACTCTTGACTTATCTGTGTTGTTCACTTTGCTTGTACCTGAAGCACCTTGGGTGGTATTGTTTTCAGGAGCCCAGCAATTTCCCTTACTGTTCTCAGCAATACTCATTAAACCCATTTCCTGCTCACAAGTGGAATCAGTAACAGGAGAGCCCGAAACAAATGACCAGATTGAAGAAAGTTCTGAAGCTGAGGGGCATCCAGAGTAACAATTGATTGTTTGCCTCTTATGTGTTGAAGAAGAGGTAGAAGTACCATGACCCGTCCAATCACAATTCTGGCACAGAGATATCTTCTCCTCCTCACATCTTACAACTGCAGGCTGAGAACTGCATCTTTCACATAAAAGAGTTCTTGAATGGCGTTTGGAGAGGGCATTGGCAGAGTGCACATTCCGATCACATGACAAACACAAGCATGCTGCATCAGATCTGCAATACACCATAGACCTTTGATCCGAACAGAAATCGCATATAAAACCCATCTTTGACCACAGATCTCAACCAAAAATACCCGTTCAAGCAGATTATTCTTATACAATTCCTTCAATTTCACAGCCTCCACCAAAATCACTTATCAGGAAACAGGAATCCAGAAATTCACCAAGCGTTTTTACAACCTTCAGATAATTTAGGAAACCAGGTTAGTATAAGAAGATGCTTTCACAAGGTAAATCACTATGTCTCAAACAAAAAGATCTCCGGACTTCATCACTAGAGTAACATGCAGACAGAGAAGACACAGACAAGTAGAAAAAGTATGATAAGTGGTAACAGGATAAATAGTATTATATTTTCAAGCTTATGATCCATGGCAATCAAGAAGTGCAGTAAATGAACCAAAAACGGATACTATTTTTTTTCTTTCCTTATTGATAAAATACTAAATATAACAGATTGACATAATTAAGTGGTATCAATTTTTTTAAAGCTAATTACAGTAACATGCCCCTGCTGCCCTGCACTCCATACCAGATTCATCAATTGTCAGAACAAAAAAAAAATCACAACATATACATACAAACAAATTTAACAACTTGAATCAGACCCACATGTTAAAAAACTCCCCAAATAAAACCCATCCATCTACTTAAGATCCAAGAGTATGCAACAAAGAACAAACTCAACAGACCCAGAAGCAGAATCCAAAAATCTGAAGAAACCCCAATAATCAATATAACCAGGCAGCTAAAAACAAGGCAAAAAAAGAGGTGAAAAATCAAGGAAATTACCTTAGAAGAGGGAGGTGAAGAAGATCGGGCACAGAACCAAAAGCTTATACCGCAGGGGAGGAGGGTATGGAGATGGAGCTTTGCAGAGGTTTTCTCCTTCTTCTGTACTGTTTCTCTCTCTAGAAGGAGATAGGGAAGCTGGAGTGTGCAAATAGATAGATATTGTGTGTACTGTGTAGGCAAGACGTGACATATGCTGATAAAAAGTGCACAAAAAGGTTAATTAAAAAAAATGTAATAAAGTGCACCGTGGCGGGGCCCTCCAATGTCCTTTTCTCATTCATATCGGTCCCTTTTTTATTTATGTCCTAAAAAAGGTTCTCCTTGGGTCTTTATGACTTTTCAAGTACCGATAAAAATGATTTATATATTTTTAACTCCTTTTCTTCGGTTTGAAACATTAAAATGTAATGTTCTTTGACATTATTATTTTCGTATTTTTAATGCTAAAACGGCCGAGCTATGCACTTTACGGGCTTTCCACTTAATCATTGTATGAGGTTCTGACTGCAAAGGAAAAAAAATATTTTTGGGTGTAGTGAGATTTGGCTGCAAAAATAGATATAGCTGACAATAAAGTTTAGATAATTGGGTCTCGAAATGACATTTTCTGCCCAATTATTTGGTATTGGTTACACACCTGTCCTCCTTTCATCAGTCTTTGCCCGTAATAACTATACTTAACAAACATAAAATTGCCAACTCCATGAGATACTTTCTTAATATCCGAACAAATATCAAAAATTCTAAGAGCATTCACAGCTGGATGGGAGGCACTGGCGGGGAGGATTAATTTTCTTTTCTTTCCCAGTCAACTCACCACCGGCGCAAGTTACAGTGACGATTTTTGTGTCGACGGAGAGCTGCCGGTGGGAAGAGAAAAAAATAATATTTTAATACATTGTGTATATGTAAATCACCAACTTATATATTATATGTAAAAAAACAAGTACTTAAATAAAATAAAAAAACGTAATTAAACAACAAAAAAATTCCTTAAATTAAAAACGATACACTAAAATAAACATAAACATCACATATAAGAATATCATAAATGAGTTGAAGAAGAACTAGAAATGAAATTATAACATAACTCTTCTACTATACAAAAGTTCTCCACTATCTCCAAGTGAGGTCCTCTCTACCCTACTTAGGGTTTACTGTAGCAGCAGCCGTCGCCGCTGGACACCGTTCCACCGCCAGCCACCATCTCCTCCATCATCGATCGCAGCCTCTCTCTCCTCGTCGTTCTCCTTATTCCGTACCAGCACTATAGTTATCCCCATCTCCCGCCGCCATCACGATGGCCCGTACTACAGGGCACCATGGTCGCCGGGCTTTACTCCCCATCCCCGCCTCTCATGCCCGGCCAGCCTCGCCCCGTCACGTTCGACCACCCCAACCCGACACTGATTCTGCATACCCATGAGTGGTCCATGCATGGTGGGAACCACGATCTGGTGTGGTTGCACCCGCCTCCTTGGATCCGACCAACATACATGGAGCCCGTCCGGCCTCTCGCCGCCAGCCACTGCAATCGCCGCCCCTTACCGGACTGGGATCAGAGGATTTGGCGTCAGTCACCGGAGCACAACGCGGTCTCGGCCTACCAATGGGATCCGCTGCACTGTTTCTCGTGGTCATCGGCTTACCAGCCGGGGTATGCTAACTCTGGGGTCGTGACACACCCTAGAATGGTTCCTCACTCCACGGGGCAAGCAAACCCTAAGAGGTTCGCGAACATTAAGGGACATGCAAACCCCAGAAATCGTGGTACTGCTGATAGGGCTTTGGCCCCGACTCCAACGGTAGCCAAATGCCATGGAGATGAGATCCCACGTCCAAACTCACACCCGAAGATTGGGGCGAAGTGGAAGACACCTGATCCGAGATTGGGAGAGCTGAAGGACTGCACCTTGGCCCACCGGGAGATCCTGAGATTCACGACTTCCATTGGACCAAGACCCAGGGTGATTAAGACGGGCCATAAGCCGGAGTCCACGATGCTGTCAAACAACACCGAGCAAGTACAGGAACGGGAAGTCAGCCCGGGGGACTACAATCCCCCGGGGGATGAATGATTCCCCAGGGCAGGGGTGGGAAGGACCGTCAGGGGCCTATACCCACAGACTCGGGACGACTAAAGCCCGGAAGTCTCGGGGAATCCGCAATCAAGGCTATCTTTCTTTTCAGTCTATTTGGTTTAGGGCGAATAATGTTTTGGTTAGATATTTTTTGTTCTGTTATTTACTCCTTTTTCGAAACGTTGGATCGAGGAATTCTTGAGTTCGGATCTGCGGAAAAAAACAGCCTATGTGTATGGAACCATGTGCGCCCGATGGGCCACGGCCGACCGGGACAAAAGCTGGTATCTGGGACTGTTAGGTCCCTCTTTGTAAGCATGATAAGATCGTAATACAACTTCTTTCTCGTTTCAAAAAAAAGAAATGAAATTAAAACATAGTGAACGATAATAGAAGCTAGGCGTCTCCAAATTTATTCCAAATGTGTTCGACGAGATCGTCCTTCAACTGCTAATACATGCGTTCATTTTGCATCCTCGCGGTGTTTCCAAGTATGACATGGGTCGTGACGAAGCCTCCTCGTGCAATATGTGGTTGACTTGGCCCACCTTCATCTGTTTGTTCAAGGTACCCGTCGTAGGTATGGCGTTTAGCCTCAACTATCATATTGTGCAGTATAATGCATGCATTCATTACCAAGACGATATATTGGGGTATCCACAAGCGGCTCGGTCGCTTGATAATGTGAAACCGAGCTTGGAGTACAGTGAAAGCTCGTTCCACATCCTTCCTGCACGCTTCTTGGACTTCAGCAAACTTTTTCTGTTTCGGTAGTTGAGGTAATGGAATTGTTTTCACGAACACTGGCCACGAAGGGTATATGTCATCAACAAGATAATACGGGAGTATGTAGTGGTTACCATTTATCGTATATTCAACATGTGGTTTCCAACCGTTGATAACGTCCGCGAACAGTTTGGAATGGTTTAGCACCGTCAAATCGTTGCTTGATCCCATCATGCCAAAGAACGAGTGCCAGATCCATAAGTCACGAGTAGCAACCACCTCGAGGACAACGGTTGGTCGATTACCGTGGTCCCTCCGGGAATGTGATCCTCGAAGTGTCATTGGGAAATTCTTCCACTCCCAATTCATGCGGTCAAGACTTCCAAGCATGCCCGGGAACCCTCGCGCTTCATTAACCACCAAAATGTGGTTCATATCAGCCCGTGTAGGCTTACGCCGGTACGTAGGACCAAATACTTTATTGATTGCACTGCAAAATTTTCTCAAACATTCCAATGAAGTTGTTTCCCATATCTTCAAGTACTTGTCCAACCCATCAGCTGCAATGTCGTAACATAACTGCCTAATGACGGCAGTACATTTCTGATAAGGAGAAAATGAAACTTGACCCAATGCATCTAACCTTGACTTGAATTAATAATCGTGATGCTCCAATGCAAGTACGATACGGAGGAACACATCCTTTGGCATTCTGAACCGACGACGGAAATGCACCTCCGTGTACACAGGGTTGGTGTTGAAGTAGTCCTTCATTAACCGTTCGTTTGCGGCTACCCGGTCACGTGCAATGTATTTTCGCTTCCGTGGTGGAGAATCGACCAAAGCGTCATCTAACAACCCCCCGTCGGTGGACAGAACGTCTTCGAGTATCTCGTCCAAAATAGAATTCAAATCCACATCGTTGGGTAGGTTGGCCATGTTGACGGACGAACAAGAATGGGGTCGGGATGAAGATTTGTAGAAGGAAGAAAAGTGAGAGTAGATAGCTTGTGATTTTTAGTTGTATTAAGGTAGGTTTTAGAGATAAAATTGTATTTATGTTGTGTGTTATTTTCAAAAAAAAATGTAGTGGGTCAAGATTATTCTATAGGCCATTTAGATTTTTAGGATAAGCTAGTCGTTGACGCCGGCGAGGAGTGCCAGCGATAAGCTCACCGCCAGCCATCCCCCCCAGCGACCTCCCCGCCAGCTCCCAGCCAGCTCCTCGCCGGCGTTTTCTCCCCGCCAGTGCCTCCCCGCTAACGATTGTGGATGCTCTAAGCAAAGTTTTCATTACGTGCTCTCTTTTATAAAAATCATCAATGAAAGGAGGTGACGTCTGATCATCATTTGTTCATTTCCAGTTTTTTTAGCGAAATATATTTTGTTGTTTACAGAAACATGGTACGAAAGACTAAGATGAGTGGTCCATTTAAGGACATATTATAACTAATCTTCAAAAAAAATCAATGGATAGTCGGGTTTTTGGTATGGGAAGAAAACAGTAAATAAACTAAAACAACAATTGAACTATGAAATAAATTTAGGACTAAAACAAGAACGAAAACTAGAGCCAAAACCATCTTCAGTTTGACCTGAACCCGACCACTATGACCTAAATACCAGTACGATTTCCAAAAAGAAATAATAAATTGCAAAGGAATGTGCCTGGTATGGGCAGAGATCACGTGAGATGGTGGAGGACCCAGAGAGCCGGGGGATGTCAATCCTCTAGGCTAACACACGATCGAGAGGCATGATGTGTGTAGGCAAGGTTGTTTCCCAATCCTCGCCTTTTCCATCTCTACTTTCTCTTCCCCCGATCTCTTCTAAGACAAGGCCTTCAACAATTCACTGCTTTTAGAAAGTTACGATGTACCTCCCTCTAGAGTAGCAGTAGGTACGCGCCCTAGAGTTAGACAAGACGATAGTGGCCGCCACAACCTCCTCTCTCCCCTTAAAGGGGCGTCCAAATCTGGCCGGATTAGGGGTCTCAACATAAGCAGACGACGTAGGAAAGATGGTAGACCCCACTATGAGTTTTGTGTCTGAAGCCGGGAGAAACTCGGCGGAACCCTAGGGGACGGCCTCGGAGTTGGTGCCACTCACTCCCTCGGCACCGGTTTCCAATCTCTTGAGCACCATCTACGGACAGTGACATGTAGTACCTAGGACCTCCTGGGAGTTCGAGGGCATAATAAGTAGTTGCATGGCCTACCCTATCGTAGTTGAAACAAAACATAAGAAGTCGTTCATACTTGAGAGTTTCCCGAACTGGTTGAGGAAACTCCTGAAAACCCAAGACCATCTCCTCCGAAGGGGTTGGTCGATCGAGTGCCATAATCGCTCCCGAACCTTACCACCCAGCAGAATCCCCAATTATCCGCATGAACCATCACACATCCTCCCAACGTGTCTACCATCCTGGTATCGGTGGTGACCATGGATACTGTTTGTGGAAGCCCTCAGACATGGGACCATAGTTGAATCCGGTTAAATCATGCCCTAGAGAGGCCTTATAGTGTGAGTTTTTTTCAAAATAAGAGGGTAGCGCCGGAAGCACCAAGGCTCACCCCGATGGACAATATTTATCTCCACCTTAGACGTAGATAAACACAGACCCCCAGCAAGAACTCTTTGACAACTAATCCCTCTATCGTAGATCCCGAACCACTAAGGATAATCCTTAGCAGATTGTCCCTATTGGGTTGTCGAGGAGAGAGGAACCTCCTAGTCAAACTGAATCGCATGCACACCGAGGAAACTATGGTGTCGAGACTCGGACTATAGCATCCTCATCTGACCCTAGTGTGCATGTCTATAGTAAGGTGTCGATATCGTCCATCGATGGGAACGCAACTGTCACTAGCGGCGACATGCTCCCCAATGTCGACATCGATCCCCGTCTTAATGGTGATTGGATGGCCTCTAACCTCGGTGTTGCATCTTGGTGATGAGGTCCTGTCCTAGAGGAAGGCGATGGGGTGGGGTTGATACAATTCACAATGTCACTTCCTTGGGGAACCTGTTAGTAAGCGGGTTCTTTGGGGTAGGATATTCACCCGGGAGAGAGCTGGGTTCCTAGGCCTTCCACCCTACACGCCTGGTAACACCTTCTAGAATGAAATCCCTATCGAGCCCTAGGAGAAGACCATGAGGGGGGATGTCAATGAATGAAGGGTTGCGCCCTGCCTAGTCTCCGATGAGAAAGCGAAAGACATCATCGTAGGAGCCATCGACATGCTATGGGATAAAGCCATTGGAGGGAAAGCCATCATGGATGGCGATGCGCATCCTGCATAGAATCTGGAAAAAGGGATGAAAGTAGCACCGAAACGGGTTCTTAAGACCCCATACACGTCGAGCATGACAGTCTTTGGTGACAACTTCCTAGGCGGACAACTTCTTGAGACGACCGCGTAAACGTGGTGGGTACAATAGGGGTCCCACGACATGGTCTCGTATGGAGGGAGAAGAATCCCCATAGAGAACCAGGGACGACATAGCCAAAGAAAGAGGTGTTGTGATCGTCGAAGAAATGGTCGTCTTCTTGTAAACCTTTCGTCCCCGTTTCGACTTTGGGAATGTCGTGACTGGGCAGGGAAGGCAGGTTGGAGGGAGACCTAACGGGGTGGTGGGAGCAGACAACACCATGAAAGGAGTAGATTAAGGCACATGGGAGGAGGAGGACAGTGAGAGCGCCATTAGAGCATGTACATCGATGGGGGGAGAAGGGGGCTGGGGCGCGGGGCAGAGGGGGTGGGCTTCGGGGTTCGACCCCGAACGATGTGGGGGAGAGAAGTTGAGGGGCGGGTGGCGCGTGTAGGGGGCAGGAGAGGGTGGTGCGAGAGGCAGGAATCGGCCTCTTGTCGCGGCTCCGCTCACGTCTTCTCCTCGCGCAACAACTGTCCTCTCTGGTTTTTAAAAAAAATATGTTTTTAATTTCAAAATCTGTTTTTAATTTATTAAATCAGTTTTAAATTTTAAAATCAGTTTATAAATTTAAAAAAATCAGTTTTTAAATTTAAAAATCATTTTTTTTATTTAAAAAAAATTAGTTTTCTATTTCGATAAAAGAAAATGTCCGACGACGAGTTGTAATGAAATTTCAAGTTTCATTATCCATTTTAGTTATATAATTGTATTTATTAATTAGTTTTGTATTTTTTTTAAATTTATGTATTTATTATTTAATTTTATTTCTATTTTATTTATTATTTAGTTAATTTAATCCAGTCAACATTTCAAAGGGGCATGAGCCCCTCTAATGCCCCTCTTAATGTAGAACACTCTCAATTTCAGAGGAGCATGATCACAATTCAGAGGGGCTTGAGCCTCAAGCCTCAAGCCCCATTGATGTACATTCTCTTAAGGCACCAAAAGGAGAGCAAGTAGGGTTTCCTACCACTAGGTTATTTGAATGTGTTCATTTTCAGTTTATATAAAGAAAAATATGATAGTTCATGTTTAAAATTATAAGATATTATATATATATAATTTAAAATTCAAATAAATAATTTAATTAAGTGGGTTAAATCTCTTATATGTTTTAATTTTATTATTTATTATTAATCTATTTTATTATATTGGTGCATTATCAAATCAACGAACGAATAATATATCTCTAATAGTTGTTGAATAATTTTGAATACCCTGCTCGAGAAAGCTTCGGAACTACGTTATAGTTTGAACTCCTCTCGATACATTTGTTTCTCCCTATGATGTTGCCCGCCTTTTCCTCTGTTCAAGCCTCAACCTCAACTATCTCACACCATCTTACACTATCTCGTGTATCGCTTGCTCCCGAGGAATCACGAACCATGCCTCTTAGACCCTCCCACTATGTGACAAACCCACAGATAGTTAGGTGTCCTATAAATGGGCTTATATGTGATCCTCCTTCCATCGCAACTCCCACTCGCTTCCCCTCGCATGTGCAATACATCGGCTCTACCATCCTGGCTACCCTATGCTGATACTGAGGGATTGTTGTCCTTCTAGGAAAGATTGAACTTGGTTATGCTCAATGAGGATGATATTATCATTGAGGTCCCGCATTAATTGACAATTGGCGAGCGGGTTATCCGAGACTTCGCTCTACAGGTCGACTCCTCACATCTCACCCGTCCAACCAGAATGTTATGCTTTGACCTCTTAACTTGATCATGGGGCTCTCTCGGCCTAGTCATCAAAGACCTCGGTGCGGGATCTCTAAATTCAACTTCACATCGTAGTAGGAGAAGGATCGAGTACGTCAAGGGGAACCATAGTGCTTCAAGAGGGCACACATCATACTCACGAACCTACCTGATCTGGCGATGACGATGTTCTAAGCTTTGGGCATATTCACCTCTAGGCCAAAGCATCCAATATTGGGTGAAGGTTATGATCGTGGCTACTGAAACTGTCACGCCCCAAATTCAGTAAAACCGAACCCGGAACTCGAACGTTTAAAACAATAAAACATTTTCAAACCTTTTAAATAAATCACTTTAAAACCACCATTTACTTAAACAAAATAATTATTTACAACTCAAAAGTACGTCCCAACAAGCGGACAAAATACAAGGCGTACGTCGCTAGACACAAAAGGAAACCCGGACTCCAGCTCCTAGCTCTTCAAGCTTCGAGAGCTCACCTAGTCCGTCCCATGACCAGTACCTGTAGGAAAAGCAGCTAGGGGTGAGCGTTCGCTCACCATCACGGATAACAGACTGACTACGGCATACTAGCAGACAATGCCGGTAACACCAACAACAAACCCAACACCGGGGACTACTATCCCCCAACTAGAGTAACCCGACTGACACACAGCTGTTACTTTCCTCAATCAACTCAACACTCGGACCCGTAATGTAGACCTGAAACAGCGGTTACGACTTCCACCAAAGACTCAAAAGATAAACACGCAACACCCAAGATCACAAAGGATCGCACACCAAACAAGATCGCAAAGGATCGCACTCCAGCTACTCAGTACCGGTTGCTAACCGGCTGGGCTTGAGCCTGCCCCACGCAACTTCCCCCGGTCTCTATCGGGCCAGGCGGTCGACCTGTTAGCGATATATACCGAGCTACTTTTCCGATAGCTAGTCGGGAGGGGAGCAACCCTCCATCACTGATGAATGCACCCCTTTTCCGGTGGTTAACCCGGAAGGCGGGACAAGCCCCACGACACGTGGCCCCAGGACCCCTTTCTTGTTAGGCGGGCCCCCAACCTCGTCTGAACATACACACGCGCGCGAACCACGGGACCCCTTTCTTGTCAGGCGGACCCCCAACCTCGGGCAGAGACTGTCCACAACCAAAGTCAACAAACAGCAACAACAGGTTAAACAACCCCACGGGCACTCATGGCCACCCAAGACACCAAAAATAAAATAACACGGGTTCAACAACCCCACGGGCACTCATGGCCACCCAAGACACCAATAATAAAATAACACGGGTTCAACAACCCCACGGGCACTCATGGCCACCCAAGACACCAACAATAAAATAACACGGGTTCAACAACCCAACGGGCACTCATGGCCACCCAAGACACCAACAATAAAATAACACGGGTTCAACAACCCAACGGGCACTCATGGCCACCCAAGACACAAACAATAAAGTACGGGCTCTCATGGCCACCCAAGACACAAACAGTAAAGTACGGGCTCTCATGGCCACCCAAGACACGAACGATAAAGTACAGGCTCTCATGGCCACCCAAGACACGAACAGTAAAGTACGGGCTCTCATGGCCACCCAAGACACGAACAGTAAAGTACGGGCTCTCATGGCCACCCAAGACACAAACAGTAAAGTACGGACTCTCATATTGATAAGTTCACTGCTCCTACGACACTACTAAGTGTCACAAGCATTTCTATTTTTCGATACGTTCCCGTATCATAAGACACCACCCGGTGTCGCCTGCCTTTCTATTATTCGATAAACTTACTTAACCCACGACACCCCGGTGTCACATGCATTTCTACTGTTAACTTTCCCTAATCAGGGCCGAGATCCGGCTACTTTTCCCTACCTCGTAACGCTTTCCCAAAAGTCCACAACCAAGCTCCGGCGTGCTCTCGATAACTCGCCTAGCTTTCCCTTTCCGCGGTCCTCGGTACGATCTAACAAGATCACAATTAAAACACTTTTAAGTTTGCAGACAAAGCTGAATTTTAATGAATTTGACGCCCAAGCTCAACCCCGACAATGTCGATCACTCCCAAACTTCCCAATTACTCGACATTGTCAATAATGGGCTCGGAAAAGCCCGATTCGCCCGGCTCGGCGAATCTGCCCGGGTTTTGAAAACGCCCTTCCGGGGCTCCGAAAATTCCCGTTTTCGTTTCTACGATCTTAGAATAATTCAAGGGTTCCAACGCAATCGACGGAATCAATTTCCGACTTCCGAGCAATTTAATTCGCGTTTAAAGTTTCTAAACCCGAAATTCCAACTTTCACAATTTAATTACGAAATTCGTTCCGAGTGTGAATTAACGACTTGGGGATCGTCCTAAACCACCCGAACAAAAAAACCCAAGACCCGGGCAAGTGGGCCCCACACGGCCACAATGGCAAAATTCCCTTTTTGCCCCAAAACATTCCTAACGAACCTCAAACCTCAACCATTCATCTTTAAACCAATCTTAATCAAAACCCAACCTTAATCAAACCGTTTAAACTCAAACCCTAAAATTCAAACGTATCAAAACGAAAATTGATTAGGTGCTCACCGTAGGGAATGACGACGGGATGACGAATCTTCAATCGTTGAGTCGATCGGTCGGTCGGATCGTCGGGAAATCACCAAAATCTCCCCTTTTCTTTCCTTTTCTCTCGTTCCCTTTCTCTCTCTTCTTTCTCTCTCCATTTCTCTTTTTTTTTGAACAATTGCCGAACACTAACTCAATCTTTCCTTTTTAATTTGTTTTAAAACAAACAACTATCCCTTTATTTACAAAACTACCACTCAAGTCTCATCTTTGTTTTGTCCAATAAACCTAACACCACCACATTGGTGACATGTGGCAAGTGGGTCTCATCCCTTTTTGGAAAATATCTTCTAGATATTTTTCAATCAGATTCGCGAAATTCGGCTGTCTCGGGCCCCGAACGGGCACTTTTCCCAAGAAATTACTAAACTTCACGGGCTACAAGGAAACGGCTCAAATAAGACCGTTGTGACGACGGATAAGTTTTTTGGATCCAAAACGAGCCTCGAACGGACCAAAACGTCGCTCAGTTGACTTTTCCAGCAAAAAGTCAACATTTCCCAAATTGGTCAGAAAGTTGCCCTGAGTCCCTCAGAACTCACTTTGGTCAATATCGGGGTCAACTCAAGTCCGATATGACCCTCGGGGTCAAATTTGGTTTCATTTAGGTGTCTGTCCAAATTTTTTAAATTTTCCTGTTTTTCGCCGATTTGACTGGCGTTGACCGGGAGTGGTTCTTACAGTATCTACCATCGGTTACACCTGTGTTGATGCTTCAAGGTGGCAAGCAACTGGTGGGGTTTGTTTTGGGGAAATCGGCTTGCAAAGCAAGGGTGGTCAATTATAGGTTACGAAAATGCATCAGAAAAAATACATAATCCTTAACATGATCACTTGTATATCAAAAAACAACTAATCATATAAACATAATACAAATTGGTTTACCTCTTCTAGCCACTCTTCTCTTAACTTCAATATTGAGATTATAGAAACTACACATGATAGAGATTTGTTAAGGCGCCCCCACGAAGTCCACCTTCTAATGGTATCCACACAAACAAAGTAATTCCCTCAATTTTAACTCCACACCGTGAAGGTACTTAATGAGAACTGTGATAGAAAGGCTTAATAAGTGAAAAATCTAGTTAGGTGTAATGGCAAGATGTCTTCAAATATGTTACGACTTGTTGACTGACATCTTGCTTCAGTTTAGTATGGAGATATAAAAAATAAGTACAAACAAGAACAATAAAGACACACAAGTTTGTTACCCAGTTCGGTGCATCATCACCTACGTTTGGGGCCACTCTGCCAGTGGAATAGTTTTTACTAACATGTAATCAGTCAAAACATACAAGTTTATATCTTTTAGATCAAACATGTGCTACTATTACAAAGTGCAAAACCTATCTTAGGGATCCCCCTGAATCCGAGCTTCTCACTCGATCTCATTCTTCAAGTCCTTCAGTCTTAGATTAGTGCTTGCGGTCTTGTTTTTCAAGGGTGTTCTTCTTGAATCAGCAATCACGGTTCACAACCTAAAACAACTCAATCACTCATTCAGTCACAAGTAGAGTTTGAGCACAAATGCGTCCTTTGTTCAATTCATCCAGCCTCCCAACATGTTAGTCCAACACGCTTAGGAGCTCTGAACTCATGAACAAAGAACAACGAACAAAGAATTATTACAACAGTTACGCTTGTAGCAACAATGGCTTCGACTGATGTCGACAACAAACAATGATCGGTAGAATAATATCAGTCTATTGATCAATAGTTAATGGAGATCCTCTTGTCGTGCCTCCCTATGGTTTCTCAAGCCTTAGAGTCGCGATCTAACTCAATCTCTAAGTTTCCATAACTTGGAACAGTGTCTTTTTAAAATAGAAGTATCTTTAAGTTAGGAAACTGTTCTAAACGAATACGATGCTTGGAATAGAAGTATCCATAAATTAGGAAACATAAGTTACTTATCTTTAATTTAGGAAACGTGCGATAATTATCTTCAAATCACCTTATAAATCACATTGCACAACGCAATAAGCCGCAACTCACCTACCGTTTTCGGTATCTTGACCTTCGGGATCAAAACCAAGTTCTTCTCGTTCAGTCTCTACGGCCGCTTCTTCGTTTGGAATGCTTCCTGGACTAGCTTAAACACACCATCTGCTAGCGTTCCCCAGTAATGTTGGTAGTAGCATGGGTTAAAGCCGTCAGGTCTAGGGGATTTAAGGGTTTCCATGCTAAATAAAGCCTTCTGCACCTCACCCCTCGTTACCGCCTTCAGAAGTTCAGCATTATCCTCGTCAGAGATTGTCCTCGGGATCAAATCACTAACCACATCATTACCTCCCGGTTCCGCCACGAAAAAATCATCAAAGTGCTCAATAATTACATCACCTAGATCATCCTCCCATATTCCTCAGCTCCTATTTCTTCTCTTCAACTTACGAATAATATTTCTCCTCCGATGGGATGATGCCTTAGCATGAAAATACTTGGAGTTAAAATCACCCCCTTGAGCTAGAATTGTTTGGCCATTTGTTTCCAAACTAGGTGCTTCCTTTTCAAGAGCTCATTCAGCTTGCTTCTCAGTTCCTAAATGTGAGCCCCCCTACGAACGTCCTAGGGCCCAAGTAGACTGTTTAGTTCTTCTTGGGCAACTCGTATTTGATTCTCAAGCTCCTTGTGATGTAACCTCGCCCATCGAGAGAGTGCATTTGCTACTTCGTTTAAATCTGTAAACTCTCTCCATCTCTCCAATCCCATCCCGAGAACCCCGAAATACGATCGACGCATGATCCGAGAGAGAGAGAGACATGTGAACCAAACTTGAGTCTGGGAACAAATCAACTCAAGCTCGATTAACCAGCGCCCTATCTAGTTTTACTTCAATCTCATCATACTAATGCCTTCCCTTCTCCCATGTATATTGGTGACCCTCAATCTCAAGTTCCCTCAACCCACAATCTTCAACGACTTCTCTGAAGCCCGTTATAAGGTTAGTTGGGTGTGGAAAACCTCCCCTAGAGTCCTCAACTCCCATGACATTGTTCAAATCACCAAGGACTAGCTAGGGACGCTCGTTAGTGTTTTCAGCTAAATGCCTTAAGAGTGTCCAAGTTTGATGTCGTAAGTCTCTATGAGGTTCTCTTTACATGCCCATCACTTGTTGTCAACAATATGTCCACATGGTTCTTGTCAAATATCCTTAGAGTCCCATCATCCTTATTCCGTCAGAGCATTACAATCTCGCCGCTAGCTCCTTTGGGATTGACTATGAATGCTCCTTTAAACCTCACATTCCTCTTAATTCTCGGAATCAGCCTTTCCTCCACTTTTTTTCACTCAGGAATACTATATCAGGTTTCTTATGAGTAATGTACTCAGTAAGGAACTGTTCCGCCCAAGGGTTCCCAAGCCCTCAACAGTTCCAAGCTATCACATTCGTTGTGAGTGGAGGGGTTGCTTAGCAACCCTCGCCAGTGTCTGTGTTGCATCCTCCCTTGGAGCAGGAATTGTAGTACCAGGCTCCACGTTCAGATCAACAACTATCTCATCAAGCTTCCTCTTCCCTAGAGTTTGGTCGTGTCCGCTCTCTGAGTGCATACTGTTTACACTAATCAGACCTTTGTGCCTTGACTTTCACGTCTTCAACTTCTTAGTAATACCATTTTCCACTTCCATCTCACCATCCATTACTACCTCGGGGCTCAGTCTTGGTTTAGTCACTTTCGACTTCTTGCTCCCTGAACCCCCCAAACCCAATTCATTCCTTTATTGTCTTTCCAGCTCCGAATCCCGAGTTATAGTCGGTCCCTCTTATTCTCCAAGACCTTTTCTATCTCCTTTTTTCTTGCTAGTACTCTCTTAAATCTCCCAAGATGATTGAATACAAATCAAATCCTTATCAGTCAACCTCGCTCATTTCCTCACCTAGTTCCCAACTGGATACCCTGACCTATCTCTGTCACCTCTCGACGAAGTCTCCGAGCCCCCCCCCCCCATAGCTCCCGGCCCAATATCCCACCTCCCTTACTATCTCATGACCTCCATTCCTCACCCCCAACACTACTCTTGGAGGCTTTGTTTTCATATGGCTTATGTATCATCCCGGGACGGGTCATCTTCATATTTCCTCTCCTTGTGGCCCATCCTACCACAATGGTAAAAATCAGACAGTTGCTCATATTGTAACCGAACCACACTTGGTTTTGAGTTGGTCCCTAGTGTAATTTTTGTAGTGTTCTTCAAAGGTTTGTCGATCCTCCATTGTACTCGGACTCTGATGTATTCTTCCCATGCTCTCCATTCCTCAGCACATTCAGTTTCAATAAATTGTCCCACTTTTTTCCCAACGACCTCACCCACAACCTCTGTTACGGCTTTAAACGGTAGATTCGATGTGTGCAGCTATAAGGAGTGTAACCAAACCGAATCTCCGATATGTTATTGTTAGGCGTGGACTTGGCTAGCGCTACTAGTACGTTATTGAAGCTCCAAGGCTCCATATCTAAAACTTTGTTACGATCCCTGTCTGATTTAAAGAAAAAACCAGTGATCTTTGGTGTTAGGGTTTGTATTTCCAGATCATCCACGTTCCAGGCGTTCCTCATAACCGATACCTCTTTTTTATACTGTTTCTCAGTCAGCACCTTGGCTGTCAGCCCGATCATATACTTCTCCCTTCCCAGATTCAAAATCTCATCTGGTATCACTGTTTCCTCCTCGTCGCCACTATCAATGACAACGCCCTTCGGTTTCTCTTGTATTTCTTCCATCAACATAAGACATCTCACATTTACCATCACTTATCGAGCTTTCTTCCGCCTTCAACCACCAGATACACCGATACCTTCCTCCACACATCATTGAGCGGAGGCGGAACCCTGACTTTGAGAGCGAGAGAGTTGGACCAAAGACCCAATTTTTTACACCTGAATATTTAAATATTAAATCTATGTATGACATAAAGTCCATTATATCCTGCTATTGGGTATCAATTAATTAACAAAATTATTAGAGTACGTATCTTTTTATAAAGTAAAAATATAAAGCTTCCTATGGAATTTTTGCTTAAGGCCCATATAGTCTTGGGCTGGTTCTGTATAGGACCGAGAAAGTTGGATGAGGAGTTGTTGACGAGGACGGGAACGTTGATTTCGTTGTCCTCTTCCTCTTTTCCCTGAAAACCAGAGCAACGTACTCTACAAACACTGTCATGATCTAAAGTGATCCTGACTTGATTTGAAGAAGAGGAAGCTAATTAAAGCTTTATTGAAGAAGGAAATGAATTACAACGCTGTGTTTCGCTCCACAGCCAAGCCATACAACCTCACAAAAGGTTCTGCAACAATGAACAAAAGATACCTCACGAAGATGACTGAGTCCCTATATGTAGGCTTGGACCAGTCAACGCCACATCAACAAGAACGAGACACGTGGCATACCAGCTGTAACCAACTCTAACAACCCCTACGACACCGTTTGGCTGCAGCTCTTTGCTGATCCTGACAATACTCCTCCCATCGGCAAAGCTTGTCCTCAAGCTTTAGAGTCAGCTTTCTCTTTCGGGAATTAGTGCTTGAAGCTGGGCACTGTCTTCTCATTTGGCGTCCTCTGGCACAACTCCTGACATTGTCCCTCCCTAAACAAGAGGCTTGTCCTCAAGCCTATTTGACCCTCCCATTAACCTCACCATCATCAAATGATTGCAAAGTCCCCGCAACTTCTGACTTCTTGCCGACCCAGCATTAGAGATGAGCTTTTCTTTCTTTGACTTGCACCAATGTGATTCTGTCAAGGCCTTTTGTCTATTGTGGCTGCGAAGTCTTCGTTTCTTGGTGAAAATCCCTTCGATCTTCTGGGTACCGGACTAGAAAGGGATCGGCATCTTCCTCAAGCAGCCCAATCTCGTCGGAGTCGACGAAATTGGGATCGTAGGCGGCTGAAGCTTCCCATCCCATCTCCGATTCAGGTGCTTCCCATTCCGTTTCCGACGAGTAGTACACCATTTCTTCGCGGGATCGACAGCTCTGATACCAATTTGTCAGGATCTAAAGTGATCCTGACTTGATTTGAAGAAGAGGAGGGTAATTAAAGCTTTATTGAAGAAGGAAATGAATTACAACGCTGTGTTTCGCTCCACAACCAAGCCATACAACCTCACAAAAGGTTCTGCAACAATGAACAAAAGATACCTCACGAAGATGACTGAGTCCCTATATGTAGACTTGGACCAGTCAACGCCACATCAACAAGAACGAGACACGTGGCATACCAGCTGTAACCAATTCTAACAACCCCTACGACACCGTTTGGCTGCAGCTCTTTGCTGGTCCTGACAAACACATTCAAACTAGAAGGTTTCTGCTTGCCCGTCCTCGCAGACGCAGCCTGCAAATCGACTTCTTTAGGCCTGCACTTCGAAATTTTGGGGGAATAATAATACCTATGTGGGATTGGAGCTAATCAGAATTTTAGGTTTTAAGGTCAAATAGACGAATTGGAGCTTAACAACGGTTTCAAATTAGTATTACCAATATAAATTTGAAACCGTTAGTGGCGGATACCCCTTCTCCGTCGGCCAATCAGTCATTGATCATAATTGTTTCATGTAGGTTTAAGATGGCTAAGTACAAATTTTAGTGAACCATCCAACAAATCAAGATAAGTGCGACAGACCCTCCTTTGATTTGTTTTTTATTTAATTTTCTCTTATGTTGAAATGAACATGTAAATGGAAAAGAATCAATCGTTTTATAATCAATGAATAAATCAAAGAACAACAAGAGAAGAAACATCAGGGGAGAGTGAACATTATTGTTGAAGGACATTGATTTGAAAATTCGGAAGTTATATGATTGGTTGAATGTGCATTTCCCATGTAGTGGTTTATAAATGTGCTTCCGCGAGCTAGATGAAAGACAATAAGGTCTGGAGCTAAGCTGTTGTAATGATTGATGTTAGGGTTGGCAAAAATCCATTTGTTATCGGAAATCGGTCGGAATCGGTCGTCCCCGACACCGAAAAATCTGAAACCGATAATATAACCGTTGGAGTCGGTCTAAAATATGGTGAACCAGCGGCGAACCGATCGACGGCATACTGTACATAAATTGGGCAGGCCCAATTAGTAACAGAGACCCACATACGGTCTGCCCCGTTCCAGACACTAATAAGGCCCATCAGTTGAGGCCCGTGTTGCTGCTCTCTTACACTTGAGACGTCCGATTGGTTCCTCACAATTTGTAGTCATTGAAGTGGTAAGTCAGATCTCATTCAATGTATCTGACCTACCACTCACCTTAAAATCGCAGACCTCGCGAAACCCTTGACAAAATCGGTCCTTCTTCCTCATTCTCTCTCGCAGCAACACCTCATCTTCTTCTCTCTCTCTTCTCGTCGTCTCAAAACCGCCACCATCTTTCACTTCCATCTTCCCTTTTCTCGACGATACCGGGCCCCCAACGGCTCTCTCGTCCTCTTGTTTGTTTCCGTCCACATATTTGATCAGCTGCCATGGCTCTTTGTTTCTGTCAAACTCCACAGTACTGTCTCGGGATTAAACTCGAGCATTTAATGCGGCAGAGTAGCTGAAGGACTCGAGGAGAGCATAAAAGGCCTGAAACTCGAAGAGAAAGGAAGAAGAAAAACGAGATTCGTAAGGTATGACCCAAGTTTCACGGTCGATCAAATTTTGTCCCGTAAAAAAAGGGAATTTCAAATTTTGAAAAAGGATAAAATATGAATTCATTAAAAATAAAGACCAAGGACAAAATTAAATAATGACAAGGTCTTTCATGAAAATAAATTATCAAATCAGGTTAAAAGAGAAATTTACCATAGACAGTCAATGATGTAGAGATAACACCATTTGTGACCGTGATTTTTTGTTTAAGGAGAGAAGACGATGAGTTTTAATAAAACGTGAATGAGTGGTTGCGAAAAGACTACATTGCCTCTCTTACGATAAAATGATAAAATATATTTTTTCGTCATCTTATACGTTGATATCATATCAATCGTTTTTAATGAATGGCTCACATTAATTATCTCGTTCATGAGATAAGAGCATCTCTAGTCATTCATATTTTTGCTGGCTCAAAAGAGGAAGTGAAAGAATAAAAAAAAAAAATCGTACCAGTTGGTTGATATGAATTATTTTGCAGTCAGAAAACTGAAAGGGAGAGGCTGAAAGGACATTTTCTCTTCTTTTTCTATCCGCCAACGTCTATCCGCCAGTTATCCTCCAGCGTTTTGAATTTTTCTACAACACTTCGGCTCCGCCAACACTTTTCCATCAACGATCTACCAACAACTGAAAATACTCTAAAAGGTAGATTTCATTATATTTCTTCCATTAACAAAGACCACATTTATATAGGGAATATAATTTCTTTTTCAAAAGGCTTAACCACAATCACGGTATACATAAAGTATCCTATAAGCACCTTTTTTTTCGCTTTTTTATAAGAGTGTGTAGTGGTGCAAAGTCGAAGTCTAAGCTTTATACTAAAAATAAAAGGAAAAAAATATAAAAGTTAAAGATGTTGTGTTTTTTTTAACGGAATGATAATATTATTAATTAAGTAAAGCAAATAGGTGTTCGTCTGACGACGAACCCCTTACAAACCAAGAAACTAGCATAAAACAGGTAAAACTGAAACACAAATGCTGAGTAGTAAATGTTGCTCATGGGCATAGTGGCGGTCGAGGACCGGAACTGGTTTCCCCGACCTGTGACCTCTTGGACCGGAACCACCACCTCCATGATCCTCATCGAACCCATTTGGGATCCCAGTTCTCCTACCTGGTCCCCCGGACTACGCCAATCACTTCCCCTCGCCCCAAACGGGTTAAACCTGCTGCCCGGATCCGACTGGACAGCATGGGCCGGGTTACGCTCCGTGTCCGATCCAAATCGGGTCTGTCCAAGACTCGCCCGTAACACCTGCCCCGATCCAGACCCGAACCTTGCCGCCCATTGGGCCACGTCACCCGAGCCTCCTCGGGTCCATCCTGGTCTGGTCCCCCTTCCTCGATCCGCTGGGCCTGAACCCGGCCGAGGCTGCCAGCCCATATCCGGTACATCCCCCAAGCCTTGAGGCCCGCCCGACCCATTGTTCCACACACGTCTCGCGTCCGCAAGCAATCCCGGGCCCACGACCATTCTTGGTTCCTCGTCAGAAACCCTACAATGTTGGGTCTCGAGGTAAGGTTGAAGATGAACCAACTCGCAGCGGAAAATCAATGAAAACCAAGAGACGATTAAAACCATGAAACAACTAACAAAGAATGGATTCACAAGAGAAAATTTCAGCACTAGTTCTTACCAAAACAAGAACACCGGGTAACGAATGATTGGCTTGAGTCTCCAAGACGCCTACGTATCCACATGGGAATCAAAGCCACGTAGTTCTTCTCTTTGAGGACTCAAGAACACAAAAATGGAGGAGGAAACTAGCCAAACCCGAAATGGCCATGGAAGAGGGAGAGAAAATGTGTTTCCTATTCTTGTCTAGTGTTTGTTATGTTGAAAAAAGATGACTTAAACATAACAAAACCCATACTTGTCCAACTAAAGGCATGGGACAAGTATGGTGTCAAGTAAGGTGTAAATAGGACAAAGTATGGCAAGACAAGATTGGGTTAGGTGGTGAATCACCAACACCTTAATCCTTGTCTTGCTTACTTAGTACTAATTAATCAAGACTTGATTAATTAGTTCCATGGGCCTTGGTTGCATGGGCCTTTCATGGGCCTCTTGAAACATGGCCCGTGGCCATTTCCAACGAGGTCCCGTGATTCGCTCATCGCCTCCATGCCTTCCATACCGGAAATGTCCAACATTATCCGACGCGATCAATCCCAAGACTCCAAGCCTTGTCTCGATCCGTAAAGTCCTATTCACTTACGGGCACATGACCCAAAACCCAGTTTTGGTCATGTCCCGAGACAACTCCCTTTTGGCCATTCTCCATAAATGTGTCAATGAGTTTCATCCTCCGGTGTGACCCTTAGGTTTATGCATGTCAATAGATCAACGTAAAATCCCATTTTACTTGATCCTATTTAAGTGGCAACTAACGAGACTTTAGTATTGCCTGACACTACATAACGAATCGACCCTGTCAATTCTAACCTTTCCATCGTCCCTGTCATTATCCTTTTATCTCCGATATCCTGATTGAGATAAGGCATAGAGCCGTCATCCTTATTATTATCAATCACCGTTCCGTGATATGTGAGATGACTGAAGATATGATACCCATTATCATGTGCATGACCATGCTATTCTTCCAGTCACTCTCGATCAAGCGGCCGAGAACCGATATCTTTCCCATACCTTAGTATGAGGGATAAATCCTTTAGCCGTCTTTCGTGTCACTCATGTAGCCCGTCCCCAAGCCAATCCTGGCCGTTATGGAAGCCCTGTTACGGACAACGTTAGGCTCAGGTCAAACTCAGTTGTTGACTACATAGCGATCACAAAGACTCCTTGGTCTAAGGATACATGACAAGCTACAACACTGAATATGTTCATGACTTAATCTATGGCACATATTCAGGGCGGGTCGTCCACTATCATGTCCCACATGATATCTATGATCAGACTCCTGAATCCCATTCCAATGACTAACAGAACGTAAGCCATAAAGAGCCATCTTTCATACTAGTCGCTTCTAGTGAAGCTTTGTTGACTAGGGACCCATCGAGTGTGATCTATCTCGATCTATGGTTCTATTCGCATGGTGGGCATAGATCAGAGCACACGTCGATATATTACTCCAACACATAAGTAATATAAAGTCGCTTTAATTTTATTGCTAACGATGATATGTACATTTGGACATTTAGGATTGAACTACGGGCACTAAGACTAACATACAAGACTCGGCCATCGGCGCTTTCCCCTTTCTTCGCCGCCACGCCACTACCTCCGATGTCTCGGACGCCTCCGATCTCGTCTCCGACGACACTACTATCGGAATCAGTGTCGTGCCATCCCAGAGCGACTCCTGGGACTCTCCCCCCGACCCCGACATCTCACTCCCCACCGGCACCACCACTGGGGTCCGCTGCACTCTCTTCTTCGGCCGCAGCCACACCGCCTGGACCCGTCGCATGCCCCGCGCCTCTCTCCGCATCGACCTCTCCAGCCCCTCATCCTACTGCGCCGAGAACTCCATATGGTGTTGCTCTCCCCTGCACGGAGAGAACCCAACCGACGGTGTGATCGTCGGAGTGACCGACTCCACCACCGTCCCATCCGTACACCACTGCTCCTCACGCTCCCCCATCACCGGATCCCTTCTCAAGCTCCCCGGCCTACTATCACCAGCCCCAATCTCACCTGGCACGTCTTCGTCGAAACCCGGAGTCACCGTCCTCCCCTCAGACGAAGCAGACGACATGCTTGCGTATGAAGGAGGCAGAAATCGCAAAACCCTAGCAGAGCAAAACCCTAGCAGAGGCTGCGCTCAATTTTAAGATGTTGTGTTTTTAAATTCTGTAGTAAAGAGAAACCCGCAGAGTAAAAAAATTAAATATTAGTTTCTTAACTTGGATTTAGAAAAAAACAACAACTAATTTTTGGAACAATGAATATTATTCGTTATTTTATCTGTAAATACGGGATATTTTTTTTCAACGAAGTGTGCAATACTATTGATTCAAACTGATTACATTAGTGTGTGTCGAAGAACAGCTTCCCCGACCACGAGTAGAAGGTCAGAACAGGTGAACAATGGTTCTTTGAACCTTTTAGTATCATAACTGACATAAGCGTTATTGTGATGCCTCATAGGCCGCGACAGAAAACGGAGAGGAGGAATGGGATACCGGAGATCTTGAGGGACCTCGACGGTAATGGTGAAAGGAGGAGGCAGCACATCATACAAGGACCCCTCCCAGAGCCAGTCCCTGATGCACGACGTACCACTCATTCCTCCTGGCGGGGCTGTTTCCCCGCCCTGAACTGATCCTCCAGAGGGACCCCAACTGCTGAACGTTTCAGGGTGTTCTGGCTGACCCCGGCGCCAGTTACTTCCGGGACTCCATCCTCCTTTTCTCCCAAACCCGCCCGAGCTCTCCCATCCAGATGGTCCGAGCACGGTAGTGGATCCTCCAACACCGAAGATACAGGTAGCCGAAGTAGAGCCTCACTGGCCGATTAATTAAATTGATTACACAACAACTAACTTTACAATTACACATCAATATATATTACAATGATTTATAAGTTGAGACCTATTCTTAACCCTGGCTGCCTCTTCTCTATACAATTATAGTGCTCTCTTCTGATCTCGATGCTGTTTTGACGTCTGTCGTGGATACACTTGTTGTTGACAGTGCTGCTACGCCTGAGGCTTGTTTCGCCTCTATGGTTACAAGCTTGGAGCAATCCAATCCCTTGCAGATCGTGCCTGGTGCTAGAGATAAGACCCGCTGAAGGAGACGACCAAAGCCACCAGTTTTGAGCTCTTCCTCCTTGCTTCCCTCTACCCCCGTACCGGCGATGCTCCCGGCCCTCTCGTCTGAGTTGGTGCCCTTATCCATGGGGGTCGTCTCTCTTCCACCCACTTCGAAGCCGAGGCGGGGCCGACATTTGAGAGAGGCCACCATTGCTTCATCTCCAAGCAATCTTCGACCGCCTCTTCCCGCGTCGCGTTTTGCCATATTTTCGCCTCCACACAACTCTAGCCTGACGGGTATTTCGCCCCTGGCTCTGACTCTAGTCGTCCCTAACGGTGCGCCTCCTAGGGTTGTAGTCCCAGTTCTCCAACAGGTCTCGCCTCGTCCGTCTCCTATCTGTGCCTCTGTGGAGGTCCCCCTGCAACGAGATCTGGTAAAAGGAAAGGCACCGATGGAAGACCTTTCTCGAACGGAGGTGGAAGCGCTAGGGTTGGGCCGATGTCTCCCTAATCGGGATCAAATCCCTCTCATTCCCGCTGGCCTTACGATCCCGGGAGGGATGTGTCGGGGCAGGACGCTGACCCTAAGTCTGTTTGAGTCTTCATTGAACCCTACTGAGTTGGGTCCGGACCTTCAGGCCTCTCTAGCGGCTCTCTAGGATGGGCTGTCTCCCTTTTCGATCGGGGACGAGGAGGAGGTTGAGGTCGTCATGTCGTTCTCTCCGTGCTGCATAGGGTCTCGTCGTCAAGGACATAGGACCGAACCTCTTTGGTTTCTACTTCTTGTCGTCGGGGGTTCGGGGTAATGAACCATGGTGCTTCGAAGGGCAGCCTCTACTCGGTAGGGACCTGGATCCCTACGCACGGGACCTACCGGTCTTAGATCGCATGCAACTATAGGCTCGCGTGCGGGGACTGCCACCTCTGGTCTGGACAAAGGAGACTGGGATGTCCATTGGGGACGCGTTGGGCACTTGTGTAGACGTCATCTAACATGGTGTTGATACCTATATATAAAGGTCTGATACTATGCAAAATGCTGGTACATTATACGTAACAGTATTGGTATCTTACATAGCATAATTCTAGTACATTGCATACACGATATTGTTACCTTATAAATACGGAGTGTTAGTATCATGCGTGCTGCACGCGATTAAAAATACGTGCAAAAATGGCCACATGTCATCATTGTTCATCCAGGGACGGATACAAAGGGGTATAGGGTGTTCCATGAAACACTCTATACATATGGAAAAGTAGTGTGGTGGTAAAAGGAAGTTGAATTTTTTAATACCAAAAACTAGGTTCGATCCTCACTGTGGAACACCCTATTATTTCCCCCCTTTTCCCCCTCTTTTGAATTGCTGTAACATGTCCAGCTAAAAAATTCTTATTCTAAAGCCAACGCTGCATATGACTTGTTCTGAAGCCCAATAACATGCTATAAATAACCGCACTTGGCTCCAGATTAGATTTTCTATCCACTTGATACAGTTTGGATCAAAATATCTAACATAACTTGTCCACATTTTCAACTTACTAGGTAAAAAACTACAATCGCAAATACTCACATTTTAAAACATACATGTAGAATCAATATTTGGTTGGAAAACATGAAGTTGATAGAAATACATTAATACTTTAATAATATATATTTCAATGTTTAAAATCTGTTTTAATTATAAAAATTCTTTAATGTATCTAAATTTATAAAACTGGTAAGATGCTACCAACGACGCGTTTTCCGATCTTATTCGGTCCCTCATCCACAACTCTAGTAGTTGTTGTCTGGCTCACCTCGACATCAATCGACCTCGTCGTCTCGGAGCCCCTTGATCTCCATCTATCGGTTCATCTCTCCTGAGCCACCCCTGTTGTCTCTAAAGCAGTCACCGATGCCGCTATCGATGTCCCCACCTCGTTGGCCTCCGCCGATGCATGCGAAAAGCGTACAAATTCGATGCACCCCCGTTTTCTGTACATACTACAGATAGAGCTTGCACTGGAATAAACTATAACGGATCATCTCTCCTGAGCAACCCCTGTCGTCCCTGAAGCCGCCACCGGCGCGTCCATCTCTCCGACCTCCATCGTGGCACCCTCCTCGACCCTCCATAATTTGTCAATAAAAGAAAGAAACTAGATAGATTGGCCCACCACGAAGTGAATGATCCTTATTTATCTAATTTCAAACTTTAATTTTCCTATTTTACGATTTCTTCTTATTTATGTAATTTAGTAAGATCATGGTCAAAAGATAAGATAGTTTTACAAGCATGGACAATAAATAAGGTAGTTTTTCGCACGTGGACAATTCTTAAGGTAGTTTTTTAGCTATCAACTATTATTTGTATTAATTATCGATGGATAAATCTAAAATAAATTCCTGGTTCCGCCTCTGTGTGCATCCTTCAATAATGATATCATGATTGTATCTTGTGGCTTAGATTAACCTTTAATTTATGGTTTACATTGGATATACCATTTACAAAAAATGTGGTGTTTCAAAATTAACGATAATGCTATACATTAATTATATATATATATATATATATATATATATATATGGAGACAATCACGTGCGAACCTCCCTTACGGTGCGAACTTGCGAACTTCAAATCTGGTTTGCGGAAATAGCTAACATGGTTTGCGGAAATAAGCATCCCAGTTTGCGGAAAAAAGTTTGAAAAAATAGCATTTTATCTTGAGAAAAATATGGTTTGCGAAAATAGTGTATCTGGTTTGCGAAAATAGCGAATATGGTTTGCGGAAATAAGCATCCCAGTTTGCGGAAAAGAAGTTTGAAAAACAACATTTTATCTTCAGAAAAATATGGTTTGCGAAAGCACGCAAACCGAGAACACTATTTCCGCAAACCAGATACACTACACAAGCAGGTTCACAGGTTCGCACCGTAACCCCTGGTTCGCACCTGAGTGCACCCGTATATATATATATATATATATATATATATATATATATATATATATATATATATATATATATCAAATACAAACCATGTCTTAACCTAAAAACTAGAGAACCAATATGAGCCTTCCATTTTAAGAATGGATGGATGAGATGCAATTGAGTAGTTGACTTGTTGACTGCAAAAAAAACAACACTTTTTAATAAGTGGTAAAGGCTTTTTAGTAAAACTATCATGTTATTTTTTTTTAATCAATTCACTAATTTAATTTTTCCCGCTTCGTTTGAACTCCGATTGGCTTCAAACTTGCGCCATTAATTTTTTTTAAGGGCTTTAAGTCAAGATCAGTCATGAATATATTTTGAAGCACGAAAAAAAAATTATTTCGGTGTTGATTTTTTTTTAAAAAAATCTGGGTAATTTTTATCAACACTTTGCTCTGGATTTATCAACACTTTTACACTGGTTTTATCAACACTTTACACTGGTTTTATCACCTCATTTTCCAAATCTGATCATGTTTTTATCACCTCATCGCGTTCTTTTTATGAACACTAGTTTTATCAACACTAAACACTAGGTTTATCATTCAATTACGTGTGTTTTATCATCCCAATCACATGGTTTTTTTGAAGCACGAAAAAAAATTATTTCGGGGCTGGTTTTTAAAGAAATTAAATCTGGCTAATTTTTATCAACACTTTGCTCTGGTTTTATCAACACTTTACACTGGTTTTATCAACACTCTACACTGGTTTTATCACCCCATTCTCCAAAACTGATCATGATTAGTTTATCACACTTATTATCAAAATTGAACATGGTTTTTATCACCTCAGTACATGTTTTTATCAACATTTAGCACTAGTTTGTTACCTCTGATATAAAAAATTTATTAGTGAAGATTTATCAACACTCAACATTTTTTTATCACTCCGATATACCTTTTTATTTTCGTGCTTCAAAATATATTCATGATTGATCTTGATTTAAAGCCCTTGAAAAAATAAAAATATTGGCGCAAGTTTGAAGCTAATCGAAGTTCAAACGAATCGGGAAATATTAAATTAGTGAATTGGTGAAGAAAAAAATGGACACTTGTCCACATGGCACCATGCTTTTACAATTATGCCCTTGCTTGTGTGAGAAAGGATGAAAGTGGCGTGAGTTTGGGTTAAATTGGGGTGATGATGTGGCATCATGTGGAATGTTGGATGTTAGGTGTGTGTCGCTAGGATTGGTTCTCTAGTTTTTAAGTTAAGAGTGGTTTGTAGCCGATTTCACCTCTATATATATATATATATATATATAAGGACGCTATCAGGTGCGAACCACCTGTAATATGCGAACCTGCGAACTGCATCAGGACCGTCTATCTATCAGCAGCGCGCGCGATCTACGGCTCAGAGCTAAGCGCGCGAATTGGAACCAATTCTGGGCCACACGCCTCTTCTCAGGGGCAAAAATGGAATTTACTATTTTTAATTACGCGCGCGGCCCAGATTCTCTCGCAAAACAGAATAATAATATCCGCAATCTAAGCCTGTTCTTCTGAGATTTTAATTTAGACCAAATTGTCGTAAATAAAAACTGATAAACACAATGTTTGTCGTTTTAAACTGGAAAAAAATTAAAAAATTCTGATCCTCAAACAAATTCTTCTATATATGCAAAAAATAACAGCAGTATAATAAAAAAAATTATGTCTGCTTTCCTTGCCTATCATTTGACCTCTTTAGTGTAACTGCAAACAATTTGTTCTTTATCCGCAAACGGATATATCAATATCAGCAAACAAATTTCATTTTGGTTTAGTTAGTCTAGATTCCATTATATTCTCAAACAATAAAAAATAAATCCTCAAAAAACACCCTATGTATGCTCCTCTTTTGTTCAACCTATGTTAAGAAGGAAAATGTTTTTCTTGGTATTCTGTCAACTTTCGCAAACTGGGATTCCTCTATTCGCAAACGACATTAACTGTATCCTCATAAAACAATTTTGCAAACTAAATATCAAAAACGGATTTGTCCTCTTTAGCTTATCCGCAAACGATTTGTTAGTCATCCGCAGAAGATTATATCGTTATACGCAAACGAGAATAACTGTATCCTCATATGAGATACAGATGAAACAATTAAAGATTAAACATGTTTAGGGACCCACAAATCCAACTAAACCCTACATTTTGGTTTAGTTGGTCTAGATTCCATTATATTCTCAAACAATAAAAAATAAATCCTCAAAAAACACCCTATGTACGCTCCTCTTTTGTTCAACCTATGTTACGAAGGAAAATGTTTTTCTTGGTATTCTGTCAGCTTTCGCAAACTGGGATTCCTCTATTCGCAAACGACATTAACTGTATCCTCATAAAACAATTCTGCAAACTAAATATCAAAAACAGATTTGTCCTCTTTAGCTTATCCGCTAACGATTTGTTAGTCATCCGCAGAAGATTATATCGTTATCCGCAAACGAGAAAAACTGTATCCTCATATGAGATACAGATGAAACAATTAAAGATTAAACATGTTTAGGGACTCACCAATCCAACTAAACCCTACATTTTGCCTATATATACAGAAAAACTGCGCAAACAAAACATAAACCCAACATCAACTCTTAGCAAACCTCAACTCTCTCCCAATTATAAACCATGGATGCTTGCAACACCGAGAA
The DNA here is from genome assembly GCA_963921825.1 of Erodium maritimum. Classification (NCBI taxonomy): domain Eukaryota; kingdom Viridiplantae; phylum Streptophyta; class Magnoliopsida; order Geraniales; family Geraniaceae; genus Erodium; species Erodium maritimum. The sequence continues at coordinate 17,183,518 of OY997593.1, read as the reverse complement.
GGGTAAGAGCACGAACATCGATCTTCTAACAAAGGAAGAGCTGCTGAAGAGGGGAGATGTCATATTCGCAAAATACAACGTTCTTCTCAATGTTGAGAAGGTCACAATGAAGCACAAGAACTTAAAGGTGATGATGCTAGAGGCAAAACTTGATATCGATCTTCTTGTGGTTGAGACCGCCAAAATCGCCGATAACGACATGTCATGTGACTGCATAACTATAGCCAAAGACCTCTTGTCCAGAGTGACAGAAGTTAACAGGGCACTGGATCGTGCTATAGGTATGTTATAGTTGGGTACCAAAGCGTCAATGAACGACCTAGAAGAAGATGGCTTTCTTCTACTCTTTTTTGTATGGTGCTTTTTTGCTCAACCTGTGTTATGAATGAAAACATTTTCGAAAAATATCATTTGTTCTATTTAGCTTTTCTGCAAACGATTTGTTCTTCATCCGCAAACTATTATATCCATATCCGCAAACGGTTTTCATTTTGGTTTACTTTTTTGCAAACTGGAATGATTATAAACGCAAACTGTGGTTCTTGTATTTGCAAACGAAAACAACTGTATCCACAAACCAAAAATAAGATTAAACATGATTGATTTCATATGTTGAAATATTTACTTTCCACAAAAAAGAAAATTAAAAAACTACAGTAATTAAGCATCATCATCATCCCAGAAATCTTCTTCATCTTTAACAACTTCTTCCTCAGGATCCTCCCCATATGGGTCTATGTTGTCTTCTTCATCCTCTTCCCCCTCTTGCTCTTCTTCATCATCATCTGCATGGACATCTTCTTCATCATCATCCAGCCAATCTTCATCAACATAACAACTGTCTTCTTCATCATCCTCTGCGGGAGCAGGTGCAGGAGCAGGTGCGGTTGAAGGTTCTTCTATTTCTGGTTCAAACTCAGCATCTCCTTCCTTCTCATTCTCCTCTTCATCCTCTTCATCTTCTTCCTCATTCTCCTCTTCTTCTTCATCTTCTTTCTCATTGTCCTCTTCATCTTCATATTCATCCGGTGGTGATTCATAATCAGGATCCCCCGGTTGAGGAATGTCGTACTCATTGATGAGAGGGTCATCATCATCAGAGGAGGAGGAGGAGGAGGAAGAGGAGGAGGAAGGATTCAGCCTGCGCCTCTTTGAACAGACGTCGTCTTCGTCATCATCACTACTGAAGATTTGTGATGGTGGAGACTTGCATTCGAAAGATTGCCATTTGTCTCCATCACTGTTAGAATACAGAATAGATGGAGACTTTGGAGATGATGACATGGCTTCCTACTACGATAGGGATGATGAGAAAATAATTGATTTGTGTTTAAATATAAAGATATCAAAAGGGTACCAGAAAATTTGGGGAAATGGAACAACGCCATTAATTTGGGAAGCTTTTCGTTTGGCGCGAAGAGATTTTTGTAATGATGACAAAAGATATTGAAATGAAAGGGTGAAATGAAAGGGCGGTTGTAGTCAGGTCAAAAATGAAAGGGCGGTTGCGTGTATTCAGATCAAAATTTAAAATCATGATTACCGTACTTTTTACTGTATGCTTGGCACGTGTTCTACCCTGTTGAATTTCGGAAATTAATATTCTGAAGATACAAAATTCTAGTTTGCGGAAATAATCATTCTGTTTTACGTAAAATGGTTTACATGTTTGCGGAAATGAGAATGATGTTTTGCGAATAATGGACATTCTATTTCAAAAATGTGCTTTTATCACATTACGTGCGTGCTTGACACGTGTCCCACAAAATACTCTATATCAATACCCCTATAAATATACCCCCTCTATCACCGATAAAAAAATTATTCACACTCATATCTCTTCTGAATTATTAGATCATATAGACGAAAATGGAATCATCAAAAAAACTCAAAATGGAAGTTCTAGACAAAGAACATCATGGGTCCGTACGTGAGCTTCGACATCTGAAGATGTCCATTATCAAGTCCCATTTGATGATAGCACGTGACAGGGTGGTCAACCTGATGACTGATTTGGAAGAAGAAGACATATCCAACGCGGATGCATGACGAAGAGACTCATGAAGTATAAGACTGCACTTGGAAGCATTGTGAAAGAGAGCTCCTAAGGGATTGCTTGTACTTTCTCTTCTATTTTCATGTCTTTTGTGTTGGCTTTTGGTTCTTCTGTTTGATGTCATATTTTTTGTTGTTCTTTCAGACTCCAGATGAATCAATGAAAAGCTTTTTGTTTAACTAAATACGCATTAAAATTGACACAATATATTACAATATACTACCTAGTTTGCAAAATGTATACAATATTCCGCAAACAAGATACCTTGTTTTCTCAAACTCGTAAAGCCACAAACGCAAACATCATATTTCGTTCTTCTTAAATATTTGAGAAAATATTTTGTGTGGCTCGAGAGAAATTCCTAGTTTTCAAAATGTACACAATGGTTCCGCAAACAAGATGCCTTGTATTCTCAAACTCGTAAATTCACAAACGCAAACTTCATAATTCGTTATTGTTTAATATTTGAGAAAATATTTCGTGTGGCTCGAGAGAGATTTACCAAAGATACTGATTAGACAATGGTGAGATTTGGAAGTGACGCGTGTCAAGACACGATTGTATACTACAAAGATCCAGTGATTTTTATTTTGAGGATAATTTTATAATTGTTTGAGAATTTAATACATATGAAATACAAATCGTCAGTTTTGGATAAAACACTTGATATTCTGACCTTGAAAAGTAACTACCCACTAACCCCATTACTTTGTTGAAGATTACAATAATACCCCCTAGGATCATTGCTATAAATTCCACTACTGAGTAACTACTTTCACACATCTTTCACTCTTCAACTCAAAAACGCAACAAAAATGGCCTCAATGAATGCTGAATGGGCTCGGATGAATGCAGAGGATGAAGCCAGGCGTTTGGCTACCATCCACCATCTCTGGAAGCTCAAATTCACAAAAATCCAGTATAATATGCTGATGATGGATGCGCAGGTGGTCAAGCTCCTTGCTGAAATCGAAACAGATGAAAACCTAATGTGGAACACAGAAGAAAGAGAGTCGAAAGAACGCATGCTTGAGAAACTGAGGGAGTAACAAGAATTCCTCGGAAAAATAACTGTAGATCCCTAAGCCACATCCAGAAGAAGATTGGTGGTATCTAGTTTTTCATGCATGTCGTCTTTTATGTTTTTGTTTGGTGTTTCACGCACCATCTTTTCGTAATGAATCTATAAATATTCTCAAACTAGATGCTGTATTTTCTCAAACCATACTTTCTGTATTCTCAACATGACTGACAGTATCCGCAAATAATAAATCAACAATCCGCAAACTAGATATGACATATCCGCAAACTACTTCTGAAATAACCGCAAACTTTACATTAAAAATCCGCAAACTAAATGTGAAATATACGCAAAGAATCTATTCGCTAATAAAATAAAATGTTTCGATTGAACTTTCAAAACTGAATCGGTTTCGTCCATTGCGAATAATATATCGACGGTCCTAGATTAGCGCGCGAATTTACCCCAACTTTCTCTATAAAACTTCGAAATTCAAAAACGGAAAGTTCCTAAACAAGAAATAAGAAATCGAATCAAACACAGAGTTACAAAGTCTCTCGAAAAAATCTCTACGATTTTCCAAGTATCAACCCTAGATCGGAGTTTTCTCGAAGAAATCTAGATCACGGACAAGGTTAAAAGAACTGCAATTCTTCGAAACTTGATTCCAAAACAAAATCTCATATCGCACCTGAGATCGCACCAGAGATCGCACCAGAGATCGCACCTGAGATCGCACCGTGAGATCTTCGGAAATCGCAACAGAGATCGCCGGAGATATTGATTGATATCGTCAGATTTTAACACAGCAACCAATACACAAATCGAGATGTCATCTACAATATGTAAGTATAGATCTATTCAACAAAATTGATTTCTTCTAGAATCGATGCAAATTCTAATTTTCTGTTGACCAAAACGTCATGATCATGGTGGTTTTTTTATTCGTAAACTAGAATGCCTAGATACTCAAAACAGTAGTTTGTGTTGTACGATATTTAGCGACATAAAATATTTGTTTCTTCTCAAACAGTATATAAAATCTCCTCCATGAAAAACTCTCAAACTAGGTGTGCAGTATCCACAAACTAACTTGCTTATTTCCGCAAAGCATAAATAATCTACTTTGCCTGTTACTATATACTACTGCATGTGTATCAATTTGAGTATATTATAACTATCTGATTCTATGTGTGCTGTATATGCAATCCGAAATTATTACATCCTCAAACTGATCCTTATTTCGATGAATATCAGTTGCAGGCACAAACAGTGACTGTACAATCAGATCTCCAAAACACTGTTCTGTTTTCTGCTGGTGGAACCAGGATATACTTGCCATCCTGCCAACCTGAACGAACGCCGTTTGTAGGAAAGGAATTCAAGACACTGAATAAGGCAATAGATTTCTACCAAAATTACGCTAGACTGTCTGGATTCACTACAAGAAGGTCTACCGAGAAGAAGGATAAAACAAACAACATAAAGCTAAAGTACATGGTATGCTCCAAACAGGGTGAGATCCCCGAACAAAACAGTCCTCAACTTTCAAAACCTACAAAAAAGAGGAACAGATTGCTCACAAGAATTAATTGTGAAGCAATGATAAGGTTCACATTTGTTTCGGAGGAATTGGGATACAAAGTATCAAAATTTGTTGAAGGTCATAACCACCCTATGGTTGGAGCGGAGCACAGACATGAAATGAGAGGTAACCGACACATGGAAGGAAACCATGTTGAGTATATGAACTTTTGCGAGAGATCGGGAATAGGTCCCTCAAAGGCACACAGACTAATCAGTGAAACACGCGGAGGCCCCAGCCATGTTGGAGCTTTGAAGCAAGATTTCTTCAACAACCACAGGGACTTAAAAGCATATATTGGAGGAAGTGATGTTCAGATAATCCTTGACCAGTTCCGTGACAAGAAGGTAGCCAACAACAAGTTCTACTATGAGTACGATGTTGACACAAGCGGAAGCCTCACTAAACTATTCTGGTGTGATGAAATAGCTATCAAGAATTACGAGCTTTACGGGGATAATGTTTCCTTTGACACAACTTACAGGACTAACCAGTAAGTATTACTCGTATTCGCTAATCCATTGTGTAATAACCACTCCGGGTCAACGCCAGTCAAACCTGCGAAAAACAGGAAAATTTAAAAATTTTAAGCAGACACTAAATTAAACCTAAAATTGACCCCGAGGGTCATACTGGACTAAAGTTGACCCCGATATCGACCAAAGTGAGTTCCGAGGGACTCAGGGCAACTTTCTGGTCAGTTTGGGAAAAGTTGACTTTTCGTTGGAAAAGTCAACCGAGCGACGTTTTGGTCCATTCGAGGACCGTTTTGGATTCAAAAAGCTTATCCGTCGTCGCATCGATCTTAGTTGAGCCGTTTCCTTGTAGTCCCTGGAGTTTTGTAATTTTTGGGAAAAAGTGCCCGTTCGGGGCCCGAAACGTTCGATTTTCGCGAATCTGATTGGAAAATATCTAGGAGATATTTTCCAAAAGGTGTGGGACCCACCTTACCACATGTCACCAATGTGGTGGTGTTAGGTTTATTGGACAAAACAAAAGAAGACTAAATGGTGTTAGTTTTGTAAATAAGGAAAGTTGATGTTTTTTTGAAACAAATTAAAAGGGAAGCAAGTGTGTCTCGGCCACAAAATAGAAAAAGGGAGAGTTTGAAGAGAGATAAAGGAGTTAGAAAGAGGAGAGAAGGTGAAGAGAAAAAGGAGAAGAAAGCTTGGGTTTTTTGTCGTTTTCCCGACGATCAAACCAGTGGATCGTCTCAATGATCAAGGAATCGAGCTCCCACCGTCATTCCCTACGGTGAGAACCTAACCGATTTTCATTTTGGAACGTTTGAATTTTAGAGTTTGAGTTTAAATGGTTTGATTATGGTTGAGTTAAGGCGTGGGGTTCGTTAGGAACGTTTTTGGGGCGAAAAGGAACATTTTTCGTTGTGGCCGTGTGGGGCCCACTTGGTCGGGCCTCGTGTTTTTCGTGTTCGGGTGGTCTTGGATGATCCCCGAGTCGATAATTCACACCAGGAACGGATTATGGAGTTAAATGGTAAAAGTTGTAATTGACGAGTTTAGAAACTTTAAACGCTTATTAAATGACTCGGAAGTTGGAATTCGATTCCGTCGAGTGCCTAGGAACCCTTGGATTATTCTAAGACCGTATATATGAAAATGGGAATTTTTGGATCCCCGGAAGGGCGTTTCCAAAACCCGGGCAGATTTGCCATGTCGGGCGAATCGGGCCTTTCCGGGTCCAATATCGACAATGTCGAGTAATTGGGGAGTTTGGGAGTGATCGACATTGTCGGGGTTACTTTTGGGCGTCGGGTTTATTAAAATTCAGTTTATGCCTGCAAGCTTAAAAGAGTTTAAAATTGTGTTCTTTTAGATCGTGCTGCGGACCGAGGCAAAGGAAAGCTAGGCGAGTGATGGAGATCACGCCGGGGCTTATTTGTGCGCTTTTGGAGAAAGCATACGAGGTAGGGAAAAGTAGCCGGATCTCAGCCCTGACTAGGGAAAGTTAACAGTAGAATTGCATGTGACACCGGGGTGTCGTGGGTTGAGTAGGTTATTGAATATTAGAAAGGCATGATACGGGAACGTAGCGAATATTGGGAATGCATGTGACACTAAGTAGTGTCGTACGAACATAGAACTTAGCGATAGTAGAACTACTGGAGGCATATGACCATGCCCGGAGGTTGATTGCGAACTTATCGAGATTAGGAGTACTGGAGGCATATGACCATGCCCGGAGGTTGTTTGTGAAACTATTGATATTAGGACTGTTGGAGGCATTTTTTATGTCGGAGGTTGATTGTGTGTAGTTGTGTCTTGGGTGGCCTTGAGAGCCCGTGTTATTATTGTTGAGTTTTGGGTGGCCATGAGAGCCCGTGTTATTATTGTTGAGTTTTGGGTGGCCATGAGAGCCCGTGTTCTTATTGTTGAGTTGGGTGGCCATGAGAGCCCGTGTAGTATTGTTGAGTCTTGGGTGGCCGTGAGTGCCCGTGGGGTTGTGAACCCGTGCTTTACCGTTGGTGTCTTGGGTAGCCATGAGGGCCCGTAGTGTTGTTGAACCCGTGTTGTGTCGTTGGTGTCTTGGTGGCCTTGAGTGCCTGTGGAGTTTGGGACTGGGGTTGTTACTGTCTATTGAACTTTGTTTGTGTTTGTGATTGGTTACTTGATACTGGTGGAGGTTGTGTGGTGTAGCTAGCCTCTCGACTGGGATCGGGAGAAGCAGAGAGGTTGTGGGCTAGCTCCCCGACTGGGATCGGGGGAAGGACGCGCGGGTATGGCTAACCACCCGACTGGGATCGGGTGAAGCGGAGAGGTTGTGGGTTAGCCTCCCGACTGGGATCGGGAGAAGTTGCGCGACAGGTCGACCGCCTGACCTTACTGGGATCGGTAAAGGGCGAGAGACAGAGATGGGTTACTGAGCAGCTGATATGCGATCCTTTGTGATCTTGTTTGGTGTGCGATCCTTTGTGATCTTGGGTGTTGCGTGGTTGTCTATCGTGTCTTTGGAAGAGGTCGTCAATTGTTGTGTCGGGTCTACCTTACGTGTCCGAGTGTTGAGTCGGCTGAGGAAAGTATCAGTGTGTGGGTGTCGGTCGGGTTACTTGAGTTTGGATAGTGATCCCCGGGGTTGAGTTGGTTGTTGGTGTTACCGACATTGTCTGTTAATTATGCCATAGTCAGTCCGTTATCCGTGGTGGTGAGCGAACGCTCACCCCTAGCTGCTTTTCCTACAGGTACCGGTCGTAGGTTGGACTAGGTGAGCTTCTGAAGCTTGAAGAGCTAGGAGCGGGATTCTGGGTTTATTTGAGTCTAGTGACGGATACCATACTTTTGTCCACTTGTTGGGACGTGTTTTAAGTTGTAAATATTATTTTTTTGAACAAACGGTGATCTTAAAGTGATTTAATGTAAAAGGTTTCAAAATGTTTTATTGTTTTAAAAGTTCACGTCCTGAGTTCGATTTACTGAAATTGGGGCGTGACAGCTTGGCACAGAGCTCGAGGTTTCACACCTCGGACTGTACGTCAATTAGGTGGGGAGAGTTGAGTCAGTAAAGTCCCGGCGTGCGTTGGGTACGCAGGTCGGAACCGTGTGTAGACATGTCGTGTGGTGAGTCCTGTTTGTGCTTGTGTGTATGTGCAGTACGGGGTTACTGGCATACTGTTTGTGCGTTGCTGCGTGAAATATTTTTACATTGTCGCGACTCGACTCAGGGGCGCCCCTGTAGTCGAGCGTGACGGTGTTGACGTCAAGTGAGTACAATGTAGTTCGGGGACGCCTGGACCGAGTTGTAACTACCTGATGTCAAGAAATGAGGTTTTCAATGAAGTGGAGAAAGTTTTAAAATTGGTTGACCCTGTGGACGCGTTTTAAAATTTGATTGGCCCTGAGGGCTTGTTTGATTTTGATTGGCCATGTGGGCGGGTTTTGATTTTGGTTGGCCCGGTGGGCGTGGTTCGGTGTTGGTTGGCCCTGTGGGCGAGTGTTGTTGTGTTGTGGTTTGGCCGTGTCGGCTTGTGTTTTGGTTGAGGGTTGAATGACTGGTTTTGTCTGTGAGTCGTGGCGCGTGTGTTTGCTAAATTGGTGGTCAAGCGTGTGTGTCGTTTAAGGCTAATTTTAGGGTTAAAACGGGTTGAGGTCCGAGTTAGAACCGAGTTTGGAAAACAGGTCTGCGCGAGTGTCACGGATCCTGTCACGGATTCGTGACGGACCAGAGAGTTCTGGCAAATTTTAGATCTTCGTCACGGCTCCGTGACCCCAACCGTGACGGGGTCTGTCACGGGTCCGTGACCCCTGTCCTTCTCACCGTCTTGATGGTGCAATTTGAGTGTTGGATTTGCGTGGCGTTGTTCACGGTTGTGTTGGGGTATTGAGGTTGTAAGCGATAGGAGTTACTGAATTGAGAACATAATCCCCATTTCGAGGTTTCCCTTACATAAGAGAGTAATTGAGGTGTTAATGACTTGAGCAGTGTGACGTGTTGGTAGTAGGTTTGGGATGGTGGTGTGCCCCGACTAGAGTGGTAAGTCTTTGGTGCTTTACTAGTATGCCATAATCGAACGGGTGTCCGTGGAGGTGGGCATAACGCTCATCCCCTTTACTACTTTTCCCGCAAGGGACGAGTAGCGAACACTGGTTTGGTTGCGGAAAGTTATAAGTGAGTGCATAAAGGACCGGGTGAGGGCTTGGTGTACGTTTGTGTGGTTAAATTTGAGGTTTCTCTTACGTGCTGTTATAATTAAAGTGTAAATAGCGTGAGCGGTGTGACGCTTAGTAACAAGTACGTTAGAGTAGACGTAGACCGTGGAGACGCTAGTATATTTGAGCATGTTGTTAGTATATGAGTTCGCAAACTGAACGTTTGCGTGTATCCGTGCAAAGGATACTGACACTTGGCTCGTGGCAGATGAGGACGAGCAGCGGTAACACGAGGACGGGCGCCCACGCGGGGCCGGCGGGGACACCAGGACGGGTGCCAACCGTTGAGCCCGCCGAGTACGCGGAGGCGCAGGGCACTCCTGTCGGAGAAGACATGAGAAGCGACGCGGGACCTTCTACAGGCACACCCAGTGTTCCGCTGGTCGCGGACCCTCCCATTATGACTGCCCTAGATGAGCTGACCAAGACAGTCCAGAGTTTGGTGGCGGTCATCGCCAGTCGAGAGTCGGCTTCACCAGCTTCGGAGGCAGCAGCGGTCCTAGTGAGGCCCGGTCAGGCAGAGGACCACACAGCCCGGACCCTACTAGACTTCCTGAAGCTAGGGATACCCATCTTCGTCGGGGAGCCGAACCCCGACCTAGCCGAGAGGTGGCTAAAACAGGTCACACCGGACCTGGATACATCAGGTATCGAAGATGGCCGCCGCAGAGTGTCCTTCGCAGCTCACCAGCTGAGGGACAGCGCCTACCACTGGTGGTGGCGTGTGAAGGACAGTGTCGGGCACGACTACGACATCTTCCAGGAGTTGTTTCTGTCACAGTACTTTCCCGAGTCGGCTCGGCTGGAGCGACATCGGCAGTTTCTGGACCTGGAGTAGGAGGGGATGACAGTGGCAGAATACGAGGCCAGATTCACGGCCTTGACCAGATTCGCGCCGGAGATGGTGATGACCGAGCAGAACCGTTGCCTGCGGTTCGAGGGGGGACTGAGACCGGTGATTCGGGATAAGGTCCTCGCCTTGAGGCTACGGAAGTATGCAGATCTCGTGGACACCGCAGCGACGGTGGAGCAGGGTATCCGGGATGCGGCCAGGACCCGTGAGGTCCGACAGCGGCCGACCAGTCTTGCAGGGCCGTCTGACTCACGAGACCCGAGGAGACAGAGGACCACAGGGTTCTTCCGACCATAGGCTCATCAGGGTGGAGCAAGACAGATGGGGTCGGTGGCGTCCGTGGGGCCATTTGCGTCAGAGAGGGGGCCGACATGCCATCTCTACGGGCAGCCAGACCACTTTCAGCGAGAGTGTCCGATGAGAGAAGGGCCCGCGGCGCTACCAGCGACCAGTCGGACAGGCCAGGGCACAGAGTCGAGGGCCGACGATTACAGGTGTTTCCGGTGCAACCGGGTTGGGCACACTATTGCAAGGTGCCCTGATCTGATTATGGCAGTGTCAGCGCGGCGGCCGCATCAGTCGTCTACAGTGCAGCCGCCCAGAGGTCGCCCGCGTCAGGGGCAGAATTCGAGGTTCTCACAGCCGTCTACGAGCGCGCCGGCTCTGAGACAGCAACAGAGCTATGGGTATCCAGCAGTCAGTGCGCCGGGTCGGTGGCAGCAGGCGTCAGAGGGAGGAGTGTACGCAGTTACAGACTCCTGGGCCCCAGGATCCCCTACCTACCACGAGACCTTTCAGGGTACGTGTTTATTGTATCAATTACAGGCTTTATTCTTATTTGATACCGGGGAGTCACACTAGTTTATTTCGTTCAGAGGTGCTAAGAGGTTGGGGCTGAGTTTAGATTCGTTGAGTCCACCCCTGTGCCTGGACACCCAGTTGGGGGGGGGGGGGTGATGTGTTGTTGATTAGGGTCTGTCGTACCCGCAAAATTAGAGTTGCAGACTGTCCTTGCCCTCGTGACCTTTTCGTGCGGGAAATGTTGACCTTTGACGTGATCTTGGGAATGGATTGGCTGACGAAGAACCGAGCCAATATCGACGTTGTGGGTCGCACAGTGGAGATGGGGGACACGTCACGATGGATTTCGTGAGCGGTTAGCCGTGTTCGCCTACAACAACAGCTTCCAGGCCAGTATCATGATGGCGCCGTTCGAAGCGTTGTGTGGTAGGTCGTGTCGATCGCCGTGTGCTGGGCAGAAGTGAGAACTGAGGGTTTATTGGGTCTAGAACTGGATCGAGAGACAACAGAGTCGGTAGGAGCTACGCTGACAGACGGCGCCGACCTCTCGAGTTAGTAGTCGGTAACCACGTATCCTTGGAGGCGAGTCTGTCTTAAGGGAATTTCGTGGACGAAATTCCCTTAAGGGGGGTAGACTGTAATAACCACTCCGGGTCAACGCTAGTCAAACCTGCGAAAAACAGGAAAATTTAAAAAATTTAAGCAGACACTAAATGAAACCTAAAATTGACCCCGAGGGTCATACCGGACTAAAGTTGACCCCGATATCGACCAAAGTGAGTTCCGGGGGACTCAGGGCAACTTTCTGGTCAGTTTGGGAAACGTTGACTTTTCACTGGAAAAGTCAACCGAGCGACGTTTTGGTCCATTCGAGGACCGTTTTGGATTCAAAAAGCTTATCCGTCGTCGCAGCGATCTTAGTTGAGCCGTTTCCTTGTAGTCCGTGAAGTTTCGTAATTTTTGGGAAAAAGTGCCCGTTCGGGGCCCGAAACGTCCGATTTGGTGGTGTGGGACCCACCTTGCCACATGTCACCAATGTGGTGGTGTTAGGTTTATTGGACAAAACAAAAGAAGACTAAATGGTGTTAGTTTTGTAAATAAGGAAAGTTGATGTTTTTTTGAAACAAATTAAAAGGGAAGCAAGTGTGTCTCGGCCACAAAATAGAAAAAGGGAGACTTTGAAGAGAGAGAAAGGAGTTAGAAAGAGGAGAGAAGGTGGAGAGAAAAAGGAGAAGAAAGCTTGGGTTTTTTGTCGTTTTCCCGACGATCAAACCAGTGGATCGTCTCAACGATCAAGGAATCGAGCTCCCACCGTCATTCCCTACGATGAGAACCTAACCGATTTTCATTTTGGAACGTTTGAATTTTAGGGTTTGAGTTTAAATGGTTTGATTATGGTTGAGTTAAGGCGTGGGGTTCTTTAGGAACGTTTTGGGGCGAAAAGGAACATTTTTCGTTGTGGCTGTGTGGGGCCCACTTGGTCGGGCCTCGGGTTTTTCGTGTTCGGGTGGTCTTGGATGATCCCCGAGTCGATAATTCACACCCGGAACGAATTATGGAGTTAGATGGTAAAAGTTTTAATTGACGAGTTTAGAAACTTTAAACGCTAATTAAATGACTCGGAAGTTGGAATTCGATTCCGTCGAGTGCCTAGGAACCCCTTGGATTATTCTAAGACCGTAGAAATGAAAATGGGAATTTTCGGAGCCCCGGAAGGGCGTTTCCAAAACCCGGGCAGATTCGCCATGTCGGGTGAATCGGGCCTTTCCGGGTCCAATATCGACAATGTCGAGTAATTGGGGAGTTTGGGAGTGATCGACATTGTCGGGGTTACTTTTGGGCGTCGGGTTTATTAAAATTCAGTTTATGCCTGCAAGCTTAAAAGAGTTTAAAATTGTGTTCTTTTAGATCGTGCTGCGGGCCGAGGCAAAGGAAAGCTAGGCGAGTGACGGAGATCACGCCGAGGTTTATTTGTGCGCTTTTGGAGAAAGCATACGAGGTAGGGAAAAGTAGCCGGATCTCGGCCCTGATTAGGGAAAGTTAACAGTAGAATTGCATGTGACACCGAGGTGTCGTGGGTTAAGTAGGTTATTGAATATTAGAAAGGCATGATACGGGAACGTAGCGAATATTGGGAATGCATGTGACACTTAGTAGTGTCGTAGGAACAGAGAACTTAGCGATAGTAGAACTACTGGAGGCATATGACCATGCCCGGAGGTTGATTGCGAACTTATCGAGATTAGGAGTACTAGAGGCATATGACCATGCCCGGAGGTTGTTTGTGAAACTATTGATATTAGGACTGTTGGAGGCATTGTTTATGTCGGAGGTTGATTGTGTGTAGTTGTGTCTTGGGTGGCCTTGAGAGCCCGTGTTATTATTGTTGAGTTTTGGGTGGCCATAGAGCCCGTGTTATTATTGTTGAGTTTTGGGTGGCCATGAGAGCCCGTGTTATTATTGTTGAGTTGGGTGGCCATGAGAGCTCGTGTATTATTGTTGAGTCTTGGGTGGCCGTGAGTGCCCGTGGGGTTGTGAACCCGTGCTTTACCGTTGGTGTCTTGGGTGGCCATGGGGGCCCGTAGGGTTGTTGAACCCGTGTTGTGTCGTTGGTGTCTTGGTGGCCTTGAGTGCCTGTGGAGTTTGGGACTGGTGTTGTTACTGTATGTTGAACTTTGTTTATGTTTGTGATTGGTTACTTGATACTGGTGGAGGTTGTGTGGTGTAGCTAGCCTCCCGATTGGGATCGGGAGAAGCGGAGAGGTTGTGGGCTAGCTCCCCGACTGGGATCGGGGGAAGGACGCGCGGGTGTGGCTAACCACCCGACTGGGATCGGGTGAAGCGGAGAGGTTGTGGGTTAGCCTCCCGACTGGGATTGGGAGAAGTTGCGCGACAGGTCGACCGCCTGACCTGACTGGGATCGGTAAAGGGCGAGAGACAGAGATGGGTTACTGAGCAGTTGGTATGCGATCCTTTGTGATCTTGTTTGGTGTGCGATCCTTTGTGATCTTGGGTGTTGCGTGGTTGTTTATCGTGTCTTTGGAAGAGGTCGTCAATAGTTGTGTCGGGTCTACCTTACGTGTCCGAGTGTTGAGTCGGCTGAGGAAAGTATCAGTGTGTGAGTGTCGGTCGGGTTACTTGAGTTTGGGGATAGTGATCCCCGGGGTTGAGTTGGTTGTTGGTGTTACCGGCATTGTCTGCTAATTATGCCATAGTCAGTCTGTTATCCATGGTGGTGAGCGAACGCTCACCCCTAGCTGCTTTTCCTACAGGTACCGGTCGCAGGTTGGACTAGGTGAGCTTCTGAAGCTTGAAGAGCTAGGAGCGGGATTCTGGGTTTATTTGAGTCTAGCGACGGATACCATACTTTTTCCACTTGTTGGGACGTGTTTTAAGTTGTAAATATTATTTTGTTGAACAAACGGTGATCTTAAAGTGATTTAATGTAAAAGGTTTCAAAAATGTTTTATTGTTTTAAAAGTTCACGTCCTGAGTTCGGCTTACTGAAATTGGGGCGTGACACATTGAAAAAGAAATTTTAAACATTATTCTTTTTTAACAATTGATGTTTTGTAGGTACTCGATGCCATTTTGTCCGTTTGTAGGAGTAGACAACTATGACAAATCTGTGACTTTTGGGCTGGGATTGGTAACACATGAAGATATCGAGTCTTTCACTTGGATGTTTAACGCTTTTCTGAAAGCGATGAATGGAAAGCAACCAATGTATCTCGTGACAGATCAAGACCCAACAATGAAAGTTGCAATACCTAAAGTCATGACAGACACTAAGCACAAACTCTGCATGTGGCACATTATGAATAAGATTCGTCTTAAGGTCAGTCTCTATAAGAAAATCATATACTCTGTATCCACATCTTGTAATGCTTGTTTACTCAAAACGTTTTATTCTTAATATGGTTCTCATAGTTAACTACTATGCGATGAGTTTATATCTATTCTCAAACTGTTATGTCTGTTTTCTCAATCTATGAACACAAAATATCCATACGCCACAGTATTGTCAATTTCTATTATTTATTTGTTCGACTTTACAAATCTTACGAAAAATGTTACAGGTGCCTGGAAGTATAACAAATGATACAGACTTTGAGAAAAGGTTGGATTTCATAGTATACAACAACCTTATAGGCCCTGATGAGTTTGATGAAGAGTGGGCTAGCATCATTGAAGACTTCAATTTGCAGGACAACACTTGGCTCAATGGCATATTCGATCTGCGACACAGTTGGATCCCAGCATACCATAGTGATTTCCCAATGGGGTTGTTTATGAGAACAACATCAAGGTCTGAATCAGCCAACCGGGCCTATCAACAACTCACAGATCAGTACCTAAACCTTGTTCACTTGATCTGGCGGTGTGGAGTGGTGATAGAGAACCAAAGGAATGAGCATTTCAGTCTTATGATGCATAGCTACAATTCATATCCGGTGCTGAAGACAAACACGTGGTTTGAAGCGGATGCTTGGACTGTATACACACATACTGTGTTTGCTGACATACAAAAGCATATAGTTTACGCTCTCAACCGCTGCAGCTTGCCAGGCATGGATGACACCGTAGATGACACCATTGTCTATAAAGTCAGGGATTCGTCGATTATTAAAGATGGTAAGGAATTCAGGATGACTTGGACGATGAGTACAAACAACTTTGAGTGCAATTGCAACAAGCTTCTAACAACGGGCTATATATGTTCTCACATATTCTTTGCGCTGCAAAACACAACGTTAAGGAAGATTCCTAGGACGCTGCTAAACCCGAGATGGTGTAAAGACACAAACTTGACAGCTACATTGTCTTCTAATGGTGTTGCACCTGAAGGTCCTAGTCTGAAGGACGATGAAGTTATGGATGCAGTGAAAACCAGGTTTACTGAAATGATTGGGACATAAGATACACAATTTCAAGTATTCGTGGATTGTTGGACACTCTAAATCGATACAGAGTTAAGACGGTGGATGACATAGTGAATGAGAATAGACTCAATAGAACAAGTTTCATAGCATCGGTGACAGGGATCAAATTACCAGAAATAGTCACTGTCCAGCCACCAAATATCACAAACACCAAGGGCTCTCGCTTGCGATCTGGGAGTAGAATGATCAGTAATAAAGAAAATGCAATCAATGCTAGTAACAAGCGAAAACGGCTATGCGCTACATGCCACACAATGCAAGACCATGACACAAGGACCTGCCCCACTGAGTAAGAATAGGAAGAAGAAGTAGACTGATGAAGATTATCGATTGTAGATTTGGCTTTTTCTGTTTGCGGATATAGGTCATTGGTTTTGCGGATTTAATATAGACTGTTTCATTTATACGAATTTAATATAACAAATTGTTTGCGAATATTTTAAATTTTGTTTACTAAAAAATATATAATGATTTGAGAATTTACTACTTTCGTTTTGCGTACAAAAGGGAAGTGAAACGGTTTGTGGTAGACCAATCAAATATTGACAGCGTGGAAACGTGGGGGAGAATTAATTGCTCCACTAACCCACGATGCCCTACATGTTCCCCTATATATACCCAATTACTGTATCCTTCTATACTCAACCCTCAACTCTTCGAATACCCAATTTTACTCTGAAAAAATGGCGTCGTCAAGCAATAGGAAGCGTAAAAGCTATGAAGATGAACTCGACAAACGCGAAAGGAAGATGAAGGAGCAGAACAAGAAGGACAGAAAACAAAAGCGTCTCATCAAACACGAGAAGTTCGTGACGAGCTTCAATGCAATCAAGCCTAAGTTTTCTGAGATCTAGCTTGAGCTTGAAATATTGGCCTTGGATGTTGGCGACGAGCTGTGCACTGACATGAGCACCGAAGAGATGCTTGCAAACACAGCCCTCACCAGGAAGATAACCGAAGTGATCTTAGCGGTGAACAAGGCTATGAAACTGGTGGTATAGGGGTAACAAACCCTATTCTCTTTGATTCCTTTTGTCTGTTCTTAACCAGTTTAAAGTAATTTAAAAAAATCGTTTTCCTTAAAATCGTTTATATTTCACTTTCAAGTTATATATAATTCCATGATTTGTGTTACACGCGAAACAGAATATTAGTTTCAGCAAACCATGATCTCTGTATCCGCAAACCAGGATCTTTGTGTCCGCAAACTACAAGTCCACAATAATATTCGCGAAACATGATAACAGTATCCGCAAACTACAAGTCCATATCCGCAAACACCAAGTAAAGAGAAATAAATTAACATTAAAGCAAACCAGGATCTCTGTATCCGCAAAGAGAGAGCCTTATATCCTAAAAATGAAATAACTTGTGGCAAAAGTTACATTCATCAATCTTCACTCTCCCAGTCTTCTTCTTCGTCATCATCATCATCTTCTTCTTCTTCTTCTTCTTCTTCTTCTTCTTCTTCTTCTTCTTCTTCTTCTTCTTCTTCTTCTTCTTCTTCTTCTTCTTCTTCTTCAACATCACCATTATAACCATAATCTTCTTCTTCTTCATCTTCCTCATCATCATCATCTTCAACATCACCATTATACCCATCATCGTCTTCCTCCCCATTTTCTATCTCCTCCTCTTTCTCATCATCGGCATCATCACTGATGATAATAAGGCAATCCTCTTCATCACCATGTGAAATCAGCCTTCGTCTCTTTGAAGATACCTCTTCCTCACCGTTACTACAGTGCTTTCTATATGGTGACATGACTTAATTGAAAAAAGCTCTATGCTAACATGATTTGTGGGGGTAAATATTAATTTAAAATAAACCAAACGACGGTGAAAAGACTCACCAACGCATTAAATGCGATAAGATCTTCGTGTATTCGAGGGGGATTTTAGTAATGATGAAATATAACCGTGAAAACTTAACCGTCATATTTTGAAATCATACCATCTGATTTTGGGTAACGATTGACACGTGTCCTCTACAAGATCTTATCGTATCACACGTCGATACACGTAAATCAGCATTTAATTTGAGAATTATGAGTTATGGATTGCGAAAATAAGATATATGTTTTGCGGAATCCTTATTAGCTAACTAATCTATATATAATTAGAACTCTACTTTAAACAAAATAACGATAATGCCACCGCAAGATTTCAACTATAAATACCCCCACCCCTATAATACTTAACCCTATAACTCTCCTTCAATTTCAAAACCTCTTCTCTAATAACTTCAAACCACCAGATCTGCAAAAGAGATGGCCTCCAACAGGAAACACACCAGAGTTCAAGGTAACGTTTGCACCGAAGAAGCTATGGAACGTACCATAGAAGAACGTTGTAAGAAGATGCGTCAGATGGAGCAAGCCGCTATGGAAACGGCAATGGAGATTCGCAAAGTAAAGTTGGCACTAATCCAATGCCAGTTTTTTCTGATGGAGGAGAAGGTGGTAAACCTTACCCATGAACTGGAAGTTCTTGACATGAGGAACGGGACTGCAGAGCTTAAGGAAGATAGAGACAAGATGATGACGACACTGAAAGGGATTCAGGACTTCTTCAAAAGCATATCGATAGCAGAGGACGAAGGCATATCCGACCCATGAAGGATGTAGTTATATTTTCACTATTATCATGTCAATCGTCTTTTGATGTTTTTGTTTTGTCTTTTGAACACTTGTTTTATCAATGAATGGATGATTAGTATCTACATATTCTACTGTTAAAGTAATCTATATTAAATTCGCAAAAGACATGTTCTGTATTCTCGAAGACGTATTGTTAATTTCGTTAAAGAGAACATGATTGTTCGCAAAACAAAAATGACTGAAATGCTAACATGTTTGCACACAACTACTGCACATCCAAAAACTACAGTCCATAATTAAATTCGCGAAACATAATAACAGTATCGGCAAACAACAAGTACAGAGGAATAAATTAACAATATTAGCAAACCAATATCTCTGTATCCGCAAACTACAAGTTCGTATCCGCAAACACCAATTAAAGAGAAATAAATTAACAATATTAGGGCAATCCTCTTCATCACCATGCGAAATCAGCCTTCTTCTCTTTGAAGTTACCTCTACCTCAACGCTACTACAGTGCTTTTTATATGGTGACATGACTTAATTGAAAAAAGCTCTATATTATTTTAAACTAAACTAAACGGCGGTGAAAAGACTTACCAACGCATTAAATGCGATAAGATCTTCGTGCATTCGAGGGGGATTTTAGTAATGATTACATGATACGTCTGATTTTCGTAACAATTGACACATGTCCTCTACAATATCTTATAATATCACATACCGATACACGTAAATCAGCATTTAGTTTGAGAATTATGAGTTACGGATTGCGAAAATAAGGTATATGTTTTGCGAAATCATTATTAGTTAATTAATCTGTCTATAATTAGAACTCTACTTTAAACATAATAACGATAATGCCACCGCAAGAATTCAACTATAAATACCCCCACCCCTCTACCACTGAACCCTACAACTCTCTTTCAATTTATAATTCTCTTCTTAAATAACTTCAAACCACCAGTCTGCAAAAGCGATGACCCCAAACAGGAAACGCACCAGAGGGGAAGGAAACGTTTGCACCGCAGAAGCTATGGAACGTAAGAGAGAGAAGATGGTAATGTAGTATCGCAAAATAAGATTGGCACTATGCCAGATCCACTTTTTGCTGATGCAGGAGAAGGTTGTAAGCCTTGCCAATGAACTGCAAGGGGTTGACATGAGCAACTCGACTGAAAAGCACAAGGAAGATAGGGACAAGATGATGGCGACACTAGAAAAGATTCAGGACTTCTTCAAAACCATTGAGGTAGAACTGGACTAGGGCACATCCGACCCATGAAGGATGTAGTTATATTTTCCCTATTTGATGTTTTTGTGTTGTCTTTTGAAAACTTGGTTTCTCAGTGAATGTATGACTAGTATCTGTTTTTCACTGTGATAGTCACCTATATTTAATTCGCAAACGACATGTTCTGTACTCTCAAACACGTATGGTTATATTCGTTAACCAAGACATGATTATTCTCAAAACAAAAATTACTGAAGTTACTAACATATTAAGGCATATCTTATCATTGTTAAATCAAACAGAACTACAGTGTATTCTTCGTACAAGACAATCCAAAACCTCAACCCCAAACATTGCATATCTCAAATATGTAAACGTTATTCCGCAAACCACGTTACGTATATCCGCAGAACATACAATACTGAAACTCAACCAACATATTGCATAATCTGAAACAAGGAAACCCACTTTCTCAAACCAATGATTGACTATTCGCAAAATAGAAAAATAGTTCCGCAAGCTAGACACTATATATTCGCA
Organism: Erodium maritimum; assembly: GCA_963921825.1. Lineage (NCBI taxonomy): Eukaryota > Viridiplantae > Streptophyta > Magnoliopsida > Geraniales > Geraniaceae > Erodium > Erodium maritimum. The sequence continues at coordinate 17,163,218 of OY997593.1, read as the reverse complement.
AAACAGTAAACACATGACCTCAACCAACAAGGAAACCAGTTTCTCAAACCAAGGATTAACTATTCGCAAAACAGAAAAATAGTATACGCAAACTAGACACTATATATTCGCAAAACAGAAAACACATTACCTCAACCAACAGAGGAACCCCAGTTTCGTAAACCAGGGATTGCCTCTTCGCAAAACAGAAAAATAGTACCCGCAAACTAGACACTATACATTCGCAAAACAGAAAACACATAACCTCAACCAACAACTTGTTTATCCTAAAATACAGCATATTCAGAAACAAAAGATCTTATAAATTCTGAAAATAGTACACAGATTATTCTCAAACAATATATCATAAATTCTCAAACAAAAAAAATTGTCGTTTCTGAAAACAAACACCAGTAATCAAAAAGAGTAATTCACTAAAGCTTATGACGTTCGCATGGTAATAAGGCTTTATACTTGACACTAAATTTGAATGTGGCCTTCTTCTTTTTGAAATAATATTTGATATTCTCCTCAATTTCTAGCCACAGGCTGTTCTTCTCGAATGTGACCAACTTAAAGAGGAATCTTTTCCTCAATAATTCGATTTGTGCAGCCTACAAAATCAAAATTTAAAGATCAAATCTATACTCATTGTTATATACTGACAAAGAAATAATTGTTGGTTTAACTTACATCATTAACGACCAATTCTCCTGCCCAATTCCCATTGCCAAGATACGATTCCATGTGCCACATAGCATACACCCCACAATGCTTATGATTGTCGTTAGATTCCCATGGTACATAGAACCGTTCAATCTTACCTTTGAAAATTTTCTGAGCTAGAGCTTTATCAGTTTTAAATATGACCTTGCAAATTTTAGACCTCTACACAACACAAAAACACCAAAGAAAAATAAATAAAAACAGAAATGAATAGATAGACAGTAATCAAACACATAGTCAATGAGAGAAGAATATGTACCAATGTATAGTGAATTTTTTCATAACGAATATCGTCATCAACCGTTCCTTTCACATTGTCAATAATATCTGAATTTCCGTTCTTCATGTCGATGCATAAGAGTGTGTAGTGATTGCTCTTAAAAGCAACCATGAAAACCTGTAGAAAATATATAAAATACATCAGCATATTAATATAATGGATAAATTGGTTTATATAATACAAGCATTCACTACAATATCAACAAAACAGATATTCATTATCCGCAAACTACATTTTCATTATCAGCAACCCAGGGAAACTGTTTCTCAAAACAGGGTGCGCATATCCGCAAAACATGTATTCATTATCCGCAAACTTGATAGAGTATATTCGCAAACAAGAAAATACATAACCTCAAACCAGATATGGCATATTCCCAAACAGGTAAACGTTATTTCTCAAACAAGGAGGCGTATAGCCGCAAAACATAGAAACCTTAACCGCAACCAACATATTGCATATTCTAAAACCAACCATGTATTATACTTACCAAGTCCAACTTCTTCCATGAAAAAGAAGGGAACTCCTTAGTTCCAATCTTGAAAATATCATCAAAATCTACATCTTTTTTATGTTCCGAAAGCGTAGCCTACAAAATAAACATATTAATAACAAAAACATATTAAAATAATTTAAACTATAAACGTAATCAACAAAAAAATTGTGCAAACTATGCGTACACTAAGAGAAGCTGAAAAGAAGAACCGGTTAGGTGATGAATCACTCTTGATAGTTTTCAGATGATTCAGATAGTGACACCACCCATTAATGGTTTCCACTTCAATCCATGCATCGGTATTGAAAGAATTAAAGCCCCCCTTAGTAATGTAATTGTCAAAGCACTCAAACATAAAATCACTGCATTCACAGAGAGAAAAGCCTATTCACTGTCTTTGCAAAACAACTATAACACACAGGATGAGGGGGAAAACATATTTTACTTACCAATCCTCCTTTTTGTTTATATTCAGCACCCAATCAGCAACACAATCCTCAACCTCCAGAAGATTGAACCAATAATCTGTTTGACGATCAACATACGGAGAACACAGAAATTTAGACGGTGCAATCAAACGAGGTGGAGGTTGTTTGTCTTGGGTTTCCAATAATAAAGATGCCTTCCTACACCCAATTGACGTAAAACTATTGCCACTTGCAACATGTTTCTTAACAACAGGGGGATTTTTCTTAACACCACCTTGAGCTTTTTTTGCTGCAACAGTACGAGGTAATTTCTTCTCGGGGACATCAGCGGGGCCTTACTTACCGGGTGCACGAGCGGGACCTCTCTTCTTCGGTGGATCAATAATTGAGCCAGACTCCACATGACCAACACCATCAGTCGACTTCTTAGGAAGATGCATGTGCCCTTTTTTTATCAGGAAGAGGTATGTCAGCAGGGTGTTGGACTATGGATTCACGAAATCTTGCCATTGCAAGTTCAGGATTCTGGTCAACTGTCTCAGAGACCTCTTTCCCATCAATAGCACGATTGATATTTTGGTCAACCCGTGCAGTAACAAGTGGCGGGGGTTGAGTCTTGCAAGCTTGATTAACAGGTGGATCACTGTTGACATTTTTTTCGACAACAATTATATTGAGTGGCTCGGGTTGCTCTTGAAGTGTCTGACAAAAGTCATTGACAAACGGAGACCCGTTGACATTTCCTTGATTGACTTATATAGTAAATGGGTCTGATTCCACTACAAGAGCCCAACAATCATCTTTGTTAACAACATCGGGAGCTTCACATTCCGCGATTGGATTATCAACAACCATGTCACAAGCTTCCTTCCCAATACCATAAGCAACAGAAATAGCGTCAAACTCATCGCCAACACTATTATTCTTTTCTGGCTCAGTTTGTTCTGCAACAATATTATCCACAGGGGCTGCATCATTACTTGCGAACAATTTCCGAACCACATTATCGCATTCAGGGCTTGACAATGTAGTGGATCCAGCAGGGCATGGTGAAAGAACATTGGCAGGCGATTTTTGGGATGGTGAAAGAAGTCTGAACGATGGTGGAGTAACGGCACGAGCAGGTGGCTTCTCTCCTCCTTTGTACCCTTCCCCAACGCGTGTTGCTGCTTCAATCAATTTCTCAATGGTCTCAATAACCCCGGGTAGATTAAACCATGAGTCTTGTAACAGCAACACACTTTGTGTGTCAGGCATGACATCTTCAGGATTTTGTTTCCCGGTCAAACCATCAAACAGGGTTGACATTGTCTTGAAACACTCGGTATTGGGATCGACGATATGCCCTTCAACCAACAACTGATGTCATTCCAACAAACATTCTGCAACCTTATTCCCCGCTAATCGAAACTTTTCTGCAATCCTCTGAATACGATAAAAAGAAGCATGTTAATGTGATTAAATGCAAACAAATAAAACACAGGGTATGCATCAACTACAAAACACATCTGCAAACCAAAATGTGCATATTTGCACACAATAAACCTACGCACATATCACATGCAGGATATACTCAAAACTGTTTCACAAACCAGAATGCGCATACTCGCAAAACAAAGAATCACTATCCGCAAACTAGGTAAAGCATACACGCAAAACATACATTCACTATCCGCAAACAAGGTAAAGCATATTCGCAAAACATATATTCACTATCCGCAGACTAGGTAAAGCATATTAGCAAAAAGGTCAATCAATAACAGGGTATGCATCAACTAAAACACACATCTGCAGACCAAAATGTGCATATTTTCATACAATAAACCTACGCACATATCACATGCAGGATATACTCAAAACTGTTTCTACCAGAGTGCACACTCTCGCAAAACATAGAATCACTATCCGCAAACTAGTTAAACCATACTCGAGAAACATAAATTCACTATCCGCAAACTAGGTAAAGCATATTCGCAAAACATATATTCACTATCCGCAAACAAAGGTAAGCATATTAGCAAAACAAGTCAATCAATAAACCTCACTGTATATTTGAAAAACATAATTCCCCCCCAAAAAAATTAATTAAATAATAGAATACCTCTACAGAACCCCTTTCACTATGAAACGAGGGGGGGGGGGGGGTATTCGGGGCCGGTGGATCTCCACCATTTCTATCACCCCTTTCATTATCCCTATTTACGTTAGGGGGTGGATGTTGAGCAACATTCTCTTCCTCCCTAACACTTGGAGGACCCTCCCTCCGTATGTGACTCATTCCAAATGCATCACACTGTATTTCATCACCAACTATTCTGTTCACCAATGCAGTATTTCATCCAATCAAAGAGGGCCACACCCTAGGAACCTCACACGTGCTGACTTCAACACGATCAAGATAAAACAACTGCATCATTCAAAGAAAAAGACATGTCACATGAATATAACATAACAGTTTATTAGATATAAAATGCAACACGTTAAAATGATAAATAAACTTACCAACAAGAAAGTGATTGGTCCAGAAAAATTCTTTGAATCATCGGGTTTTAACCAGGCTTGTTTTGTATCCACAAGTCTCTTGACTAAGAACTTGCACCAATTAAAATCTTGTATGTGAGATACATCAACGATAGAACGGAAGCATGACTGATTCACATAACCATCATTCCCGGAATCGATCATGCAAGTGACAAACAACATCATGAAGTTTCTTTTAAAATCATCTCCCCCTTCAATTTGCGTCTTCATCTGATCAACAAACTTCTTACTGGTGATAAGACGCTTGATCACGCCTTTGTCTTTTGTATCGAACTGCCGCTGCCACAATTTAAGTTCATCAGTGCATAGGGCGCCCCACTTATCGACTATGACGTCTCGCACACCATTTGGAATGCCCAAAGTTTCATACACTTCCTTCTCTGTGATACGCAATTTCGCATCTGGCAAACCCAATGATGAACTAAGGTGGTTATACTTAGACACCAGGTAGTATCCAATCTTGCTTGGAATGATCTTCATAGCCAAATGAAGAATGTGCCTTAACCCAATTTCCCGCACTGCTTCTTGTTGGTGTTTATTCAAACTCTCCACCAACTCATGTTAGTCTTAGTGCCCGTAGTTCAATCCTAAATGTCCAAATGTATATATCATCGTTAGCAATAAAATTAAAGCGGCTTTATATTACTTATGTGTTGGAGTAATATATCGATGTGTGCTCTGATCTATGCCCACCATGCGAATAGAACCATAGATCGAGATAGATCACACTCGATGGGTCCCTAGTCAACAAAGCTTCACTAGAAGCGACTAGTATGAAAGATGGCTCTTTATGGCTTACGTTCTGTTAGTCATTGGAATGGGATTCCGGAGTCTGATCATAGATATCATGTGGGACATGATATTGGACGACCCGCCCTGAATATGTGCCATAGATTAAGTCATGAACATATTCAGTGTCGTAGCTTGTCATGTATCCTTAGACCAAGGAGTCTTTGTGATCGCTATGTAGTCAACAACTGAGTTTGACCTGAGCCTAACGTTGTCCGTAACAGGGCTTCCATAACGGCCGGGATTGGCTTGGGGACGGGCTACATCAGTGACACGAAAGACGGCTAAGGGATTTATCCCTCATACTAAGGTATGGGAAAGATATCGGTTCTCGGCCGCTTGATCGAGAGTGACTGAAAGAATAGCATGGCCATGCACATGATATTGGGTATCATATCTTCAGTCATCTCACATATCAAGGAACGGTGATTGAGAATAATAAGGATGACGGCTCTATGCCTTATCTCAATCAGGATATCGGAGATAAAAGGATAATGACAGGGACGACGGAAAGGTTAGAATCGACAGGGTCGATTCGTTATGTAGTGTCAGGCAATACTAAAGTCTCGTTAGTTGCCACTTAAATAGGATCAAGTAAAATGGGATTTTACGTTGATCTATTGACATGCATAAACCTAAGGGTCACACCGGAGGATGAAACGCATTGACACATTTATGGAGAATGGCCAAAAGGGAGTTGTCTCGGGACATGACCAAAACTGGGTTTTGGGTCATGTGCCCATAAGTGAATAGGACTTTACGGATCGAGACAAGGCTTGGAGTCTTGGGATTGATCGCGTCGGATAATGTTGGACATTTCCGGTATAGAAGGCATGGAGGCGATGAGCGAATCACGGGACCTCGTTGGAAATGGCCACGGGCCATGTTCCAAGAGGCCCATGAAAGGCCCATGCAACCAAGGCCCATGGAACTAATTAATCAAGTCTTGATTAATTAGTACTAAGTAAGCAAGACAAGGATTAAGGTGTTGGTGATTCACCACCTAACCCAATCTTGTCTTGCCATACTTTGTCCTATTTACACCTTACTTGACACCATACTTGTCCCATGCCTTTAGTTGGACAAGTATGGGTTTTGTTATGTTTAAGTCATTTTTTTTCAACATAACAAACACAAGACAAGAATAAAAAACACAACTTCTCTCCCCCTTCCCTTGCAATTTCGGGTTTGGCAAGCTCCCACCTCCATTTTTGTGTTCTTGAGTCCTCAAAGAGAAGAACTACGTGGCTTTGATTCCCATGTGGATACGTAGGCGTCTTGGAGACTCAAGCCAATCATTCGTTAACCGGTGTTCTTGTTTTGGTAAGAACTAGTGCTGAATTTTTCTCTTGTGAATCCATTCTTTGTTAGTTGTTTCATGGTTTTAATTGTCTCTTGGTTTTCATTGATTTTCCGCTGCGAGTTGGTTCATCTCCAACCCTACCTCGAGACCCAACAGTGGTATCAGAGCCGTGCTACCTTCGGGATTCACAAGACGGTGTTCAAAGTTTCGGTTTTGCTTGAAAGTTTCGTTTTTGGCATGTTGTTTTGCTAAATTGTTTGATAACATGTTTTAAATTATTTTTTATGGATTTAATGCATGTAAAATGAATTTTTGAAAATTATTTCAAATCTGGAAATTTTGAAAAAAAAATTTGATTTTTTGGGTCTCGGGAGCGGGACTCTCGGGGAGCCGAAACCGGGACCGAACGGGGCTCCGTTGGACGGAGCTAGGCCAAGGATGACTATTGGATGGTTGATATACCAAGGCTAAACCGTTTTGTTAGTTATGACGAGTTTGGAACCGTCATGACGAACTCGAAGATCAAATGTTCAAAAGTTTCAATTTTGAACGGTTTCGATAAACCGAGCATCAAAAAATTTTGAAACTTGGCTATTAATTAAAACCGGAAAATCACATGATGTTTGATAACATGCTTGTTTGATAACACGATGTGTGATGTGATGTTGGCATGGTGTACATAATAGCCCCGAGCTCAATTTAATTATTTATCGCTTTTCACGGCCTGCGAGCCGTTAGTGTTAGCGTGTAATTATTCTTTCAAGGTGTGGTCGTCGAACCACTTGTTTGTAATATTTATTTATTCCCGACCTGCGAGTCGTGTATTAAATTGTAATATTTTACTCAAGATGAAGAAAGGGCGAAAAGGTCATTTGGTGGCTTTTCGGGTGTTGGCATCGACTTGGAGTCGATGGAGCTCAAGAAGCTAGTGGGAGTTAGTTTAGGGGGCTATTATGTGCATATTTATCGCTTTATGCTTGGTTTAGTTTATGCATGATTAATTCTATGTGTTTTAGAATTGCATGCTTAACTTTATTTACCGAGCATATCACCTCACATGTAAAGATAAAATTGGAATTTTAATCCATGTGTGTGAGCCCTTAGAATCGTCATTACATTGGATGTAGTTGACGGGTTCGAAGGAAGAATTACATTGGATGTAATTTGAGGCATCATTGCATTTGGAATGTAGTTGATGTGCTCATCGCATCTAGGATGTGTCAAAGTTTTAAACACAACCGGACAAGTAAAAACGGGTCATGTCTGATACCTCCCAATTATCAACACCTTACTACCTCCCCGTCCTATGGGTGTCGTGCGCATTAGCGGAGCATCCATGGGAAAGCGGGGTAGTAGGTTTGGACGACATATGTGGGTGTCGTGCGCATTAGCGGAGCACCTACATAGTGACGGGCCATAGTTGAAAATTGGTGGACCCGACTACGATTCTCAGCCTGAGGTTGAGCTAGGGTAACAGATAGGGTAAGCCGTGTACATAAGTGCATACCCTAGCCAAGAGTCACATTGGATGTGATTGGATGGAGTCCTACCTACATAGCTCGATTAAGTGGTGAGCATTAGTTCAGCTTAATCGAGTGAATCAAGGATCTTGGTTTCAGATTCTAAAGGTTTAGAATCGATTGTTGGTGTTTAAGCTTGATCTTCATAAAATTTATTCAGTTTACTGATTGAATTTTATCTGTTGTAGATCAAATGGCAAATTCAGCGAACATTAATAGTTTGTCATTAAAAACCATTCTTGACAGGGTCAAGCTAAATGGGACAAACTATTTGGACTGGTACAGAATTTTGAGGATAGTCCTCAAGTCTGAACGCAAAGAATATGTCCTTGACAAGGCTGTCTCTAAGACCATATCAGAGTTACATGAAGTGTCATTAACTGCTGAGAAGAATATCTCAGGGATCTTGGATCCAAGGATATTCTAATGGTCAACAAGGGAATTGGAAGTGGCAAGGGCTGGGCCCATGCGCACTTGGCAGGAAAGATGAGACACCTGAGAATGTCTGCTTCTACTGCCAACAGCCTGGTCATTGGAACCGGGATTACAGGAAGTTCACGGCTGATCTGAAGAAGGGCAGTGGGACTGCGCCTTCATCAAATAGCGTGGATGATCTGAAGAAGGGCAGTAGGACTGCGCCTTCATCAGGAAACCTGGATGATCTAAGGAAGGGCGGTGGGACCGTGCCTTCATCCGGTATTAACTCTATAGAGCTACATCTCTCTACTTCCAAAGATTCATGGATATTAGATACCAGGACTGAATCTCACACATGCACTTATATATGGTGGCTGAAAGTAGGAGAGGTTTGGAAAGCACGAAGTGGACCTCAGAGTTGTGGCAACTGCTGTAGGATCCATGAGTCTTGCTTTGCCAAGAGGCCTTGTCTTAGTACTGTATAATGTATATTGCATACCTACTTTTAGTAGGAATATTATATCTGTATCCGTGTTTGACAAGGAAGGATATAATGTTAGTATTGGAAATGGAATTTTCAATGTTCTATGCAATGATATGTTTTATACCAGTACTGACTTGGTTGGAGGATTGTACATATTAGATATGGGTAACAATGCCTCAAGTTCTATATATTCCGTTAATACCAAGAGGTCTAAATCCAACGATTTAAACCTAACTCTGTTAAGGCACTGTCATTTAGGTCGCATAAACAAGAAGCACCTATCAACATTTCAGAAGTGCGGACTTTCAGGTTCATTCGAATTCCATTCGATCGATAGGTGCAAGGTTTGTTTGATGGGCAAAATGACTAAAGTGCCCTTTTATCGATCGCGATGAAAGGGCGGGTGAATTATTTGGGCTGATACACTCAAATGTGTGTAGACCAATAAGTTCACTTGCCAGGAGGGGTTTTAAATACTTTATCACATTTACTGATGATTACAGTAAATATGGTTATGTCTATTCGCTGAGACATAAGTCTGAAGCTTTTGATAAATTCAAAGAGTTCAAGACTAAAGTAGAAAACCAGCTCGACAAAGGTATTAAGGCACTTCGATTGGATCGAGGTGGAAAATACTTGACCACAGAGTTATTAGATCATCTAATAGAGAATGGGATCCTTTTGGAATGGACTCCTCCTGGGACACTGTAGATGAAAGGTGTAGCCAAACGGAGAAATCGGACATTGTTAGACAATAGTCCGTTCCATTATTAGTTGGACTGATCTCCCAATCTCTTTCTGGGATTATGCTCTAGAGACGACCGCATTCATAGTGAATCGGGCTTCGACGAATGGTGTGGAAGGGACACCATTTTAAAAATGGTACGGGATGATGCCCGCTTTGTCCTTCCTAAAGATTTGTGGTTGCGAGGCTTATGTGAAACATTTGGTTTCGACTAAGCTCGAACCAAGATCTGAGATATGCACCTTCGTGTGGTATCCCAAAGAAACAAGGGGATACTATTTCTACAATCCCAGTGAGAACATGGTGTTCGTCGCTTGGGGTGGGGTCTTTATGGAAAAGAAGTTTTGTTTCCAAAGACGTCATTGGGAGGACTGTGCATCTCGAAGAAATTCAGGATGGTACAGATCTGTCTAAACCAATTGGCAACCCAGTAGAAAGGAGCCAGAGATTGTCGTAGAGTAAGAACCAATTCCTGTTACAATTCTGGAAGGTCCAAGGCGATTTGAAAGGATCAATCTTCCACCTCCAAGATATGGTATCCGGAGGTGACAATGAAATCATGGTGGATCACGATGATCCAGCCACCTTTCAGGAAGTCGTGGATGGGCCCAACTCCGAGTTATGGCTGGGAGCCATGAGGGAGGAAATGCAATCCATGTCGGACAACCGAGTCTGGGAACCGGTTGATCCCATCAATGGTGTGAGGACCATCGGATGCAAATGGATCTTCAAGGTGAAGATGGACATGGACGGCAACCCTCTGACCTACAAAGCTCAACTGGTGGCGAAAGGTTATAGGCAGATCCAATGGATTGACTATGAGGAAACCTTCTCCTTAGTGGCTATGGTCAAAATCGATCCAAATTCTTCTTGACATAACTGCGTATCATAATTACGAGATATAGCAAGTGGATGTCAAAACCGCTTTCCTAAATGGAAATTTGACTGAGTACGTTTGTATGTCTCGGCCCAAAGGTTTTGACGATCCGAAGAATAAAGGAAAGATTTATAAGTTGTTGAAATCCATTTATGGATTGAAACGAACTTCTCGGAGTTGGATCCTTCGTTTTGATGAAGCTGTAATTGGATTTGGCTTAATCAAGAACGAGGATGAATCTTGCGTTTATAAGAAGGCTAGTGGGAGCAATATTACCTTTCTGGTTCTCATTGAAAACGACATCCCAACCTTGCACGAGACTAAAGCTTGGTTGAGGAAGTGTTTTTCAATAAAGGACTTAGGTGATGCTTCTCATATCTTAAGGATTAAGATATGTAGAGATCGCACCAAGAGGGTCTTGGATTTAAGTCAAGGAACCTATGTGAACAAGGCATTGCGTAGGTTCTTAATGCTCGATTCAAAGAAAGGACTCTTACCCACTAGTCATGGCATTCATCTCAGCAAGACTCAGTGTCCTAAGACACCTGATGAGCTGAAAAGGATGATGAGAATCCTATGCGCCTGGGGGCAGGATCGATCATATATGCCATGACATGTATGAGACCAGACGTCTCGTAAGCCTTATGTTGTACCAGTAGACATCATTCTAACCCGGGGGAAAGATGATGCTGAACTAGTCGTCGAAGGATGAGTAGACGCTAGTTTTCCAAGACAAATCCAGATGACTTTAGAAGTCAATCAGGATATGTGTTTACGCTGAATGGCAGAGCTTTAGCTGGGAAAGCGTAAAGCAAGATACCATTGCCGAATCTACGACAGAGGCCAAGTACATGGATGCTGCAGAGGCAGCTAAGGAGGCTATGTGGATTTGGAAATTCATGGCAGGGCTGGGTGTAATTAAAAACCCATCCAGTCCGGTGAATCCATTTTGCGACAACACAAGGGCCATTGCGCAAGCTAAAAGCCTAGATCGCATAACAAATCCAAACATGTACTGCGGCGTATCCACCTCATCAAATAAATACTGAACTGAGGTGAAGTGAAGATAACCGATATTGCAACAGATGATAACATAGCCAACCCTTTGACTAAGGCAGTGTCACTGTAACAGCAACACACTTTGTGTGTCAGGCATGACATCTTCAGGATTTTGTTTCCCGGTCAAACCATCAAACAGGGTTGACATTGTCTTGAAACACTCGGTATTGGGATCGACGATATGCCCTTCAACCAACAACTGATGTCATTCCAACAAACATTCTGCAACCTTATTCCCCGCTAATCGAAACTTTTCTGCAATCCTCTGAATACGATAAAAAGAAGCATGTTAATGTGATTAAATGCAAACAAATAAAACACAGGGTATGCATCAACTACAAAACACATCTGCAAACCAAAATGTGCATATTTGCACACAATAAACCTACGCACATATCACATGCAGGATATACTCAAAACTGTTTCACAAACCAGAATGCGCATACTCGCAAAACAAAGAATCACTATCCGCAAACTAGGTAAAGCATACACGCAAAACATACATTCACTATCCGCAAACAAGGTAAAGCATATTCGCAAAACATATATTCACTATCCGCAGACTAGGTAAAGCATATTAGCAAAAAGGTCAATCAATAACAGGGTATGCATCAACTAAAACACACATCTGCAGACCAAAATGTGCATATTTTCATACAATAAACCTACGCACATATCACATGCAGGATATACTCAAAACTGTTTCTACCAGAGTGCACACTCTCGCAAAACATAGAATCACTATCCGCAAACTAGTTAAACCATACTCGAGAAACATAAATTCACTATCCGCAAACTAGGTAAAGCATATTCGCAAAACATATATTCACTATCCGCAAACAAAGGTAAGCATATTAGCAAAACAAGTCAATCAATAAACCTCACTGTATATTTGAAAAACATAATTCCCCCCCAAAAAAATTAATTAAATAATAGAATACCTCTACAGAACCCCTTTCACTATGAAACGAGGGGGGGGGGGGTATTCGGGGCCGGTGGATCTCCACCATTTCTATCACCCCTTTCATTATCCCTATTTACGTTAGGGGGTGGATGTTGAGCAACATTCTCTTCCTCCCTAACACTTGGAGGACCCTCCCTCCGTATGTGACTCATTCCAAATGCATCACACTGTATTTCATCACCAACTATTCTGTTCACCAATGCAGTATTTCATCCAATCAAAGAGGGCCACACCCTAGGAACCTCACACGTGCTGACTTCAACACGATCAAGATAAAACAACTGCATCATTCAAAGAAAAAGACATGTCACATGAATATAACATAACAGTTTATTAGATATAAAATGCAACACGTTAAAATGATAAATAAACTTACCAACAAGAAAGTGATTGGTCCAGAAAAATTCTTTGAATCATCGGGTTTTAACCAGGCTTGTTTTGTATCCACAAGTCTCTTGACTAAGAACTTGCACCAATTAAAATCTTGTATGTGAGATACATCAACGATAGAACGGAAGCATGACTGATTCACATAACCATCATTCCCGGAATCGATCATGCAAGTGACAAACAACATCATGAAGTTTCTTTTAAAATCATCTCCCCCTTCAATTTGCGTCTTCATCTGATCAACAAACTTCTTACTGGTGATAAGACGCTTGATCACGCCTTTGTCTTTTGTATCGAACTGCCGCTGCCACAATTTAAGTTCATCAGTGCATAGGGCGCCCCACTTATCGACTATGACGTCTCGCACACCATTTGGAATGCCCAAAGTTTCATACACTTCCTTCTCTGTGATACGCAATTTCGCATCTGGCAAACCCAATGATGAACTAAGGTGGTTATACTTAGACACCAGGTAGTATCCAATCTTGCTTGGAATGATCTTCATAGCCAAATGAAGAATGTGCCTTAACCCAATTTCCCGCACTGCTTCTTGTTGGTGTTTATTCAAACTCTCCACCAACTCATGTTAGTCTTAGTGCCCGTAGTTCAATCCTAAATGTCCAAATGTATATATCATCGTTAGCAATAAAATTAAAGCGGCTTTATATTACTTATGTGTTGGAGTAATATATCGATGTGTGCTCTGATCTATGCCCACCATGCGAATAGAACCATAGATCGAGATAGATCACACTCGATGGGTCCCTAGTCAACAAAGCTTCACTAGAAGCGACTAGTATGAAAGATGGCTCTTTATGGCTTACGTTCTGTTAGTCATTGGAATGGGATTCCGGAGTCTGATCATAGATATCATGTGGGACATGATATTGGACGACCCGCCCTGAATATGTGCCATAGATTAAGTCATGAACATATTCAGTGTCGTAGCTTGTCATGTATCCTTAGACCAAGGAGTCTTTGTGATCGCTATGTAGTCAACAACTGAGTTTGACCTGAGCCTAACGTTGTCCGTAACAGGGCTTCCATAACGGCCGGGATTGGCTTGGGGACGGGCTACATCAGTGACACGAAAGACGGCTAAGGGATTTATCCCTCATACTAAGGTATGGGAAAGATATCGGTTCTCGGCCGCTTGATCGAGAGTGACTGAAAGAATAGCATGGCCATGCACATGATATTGGGTATCATATCTTCAGTCATCTCACATATCAAGGAACGGTGATTGAGAATAATAAGGATGACGGCTCTATGCCTTATCTCAATCAGGATATCGGAGATAAAAGGATAATGACAGGGACGACGGAAAGGTTAGAATCGACAGGGTCGATTCGTTATGTAGTGTCAGGCAATACTAAAGTCTCGTTAGTTGCCACTTAAATAGGATCAAGTAAAATGGGATTTTACGTTGATCTATTGACATGCATAAACCTAAGGGTCACACCGGAGGATGAAACGCATTGACACATTTATGGAGAATGGCCAAAAGGGAGTTGTCTCGGGACATGACCAAAACTGGGTTTTGGGTCATGTGCCCATAAGTGAATAGGACTTTACGGATCGAGACAAGGCTTGGAGTCTTGGGATTGATCGCGTCGGATAATGTTGGACATTTCCGGTATAGAAGGCATGGAGGCGATGAGCGAATCACGGGACCTCGTTGGAAATGGCCACGGGCCATGTTCCAAGAGGCCCATGAAAGGCCCATGCAACCAAGGCCCATGGAACTAATTAATCAAGTCTTGATTAATTAGTACTAAGTAAGCAAGACAAGGATTAAGGTGTTGGTGATTCACCACCTAACCCAATCTTGTCTTGCCATACTTTGTCCTATTTACACCTTACTTGACACCATACTTGTCCCATGCCTTTAGTTGGACAAGTATGGGTTTTGTTATGTTTAAGTCATTTTTTTTCAACATAACAAACACAAGACAAGAATAAAAAACACAACTTCTCTCCCCCTTCCCTTGCAATTTCGGGTTTGGCAAGCTCCCACCTCCATTTTTGTGTTCTTGAGTCCTCAAAGAGAAGAACTACGTGGCTTTGATTCCCATGTGGATACGTAGGCGTCTTGGAGACTCAAGCCAATCATTCGTTAACCGGTGTTCTTGTTTTGGTAAGAACTAGTGCTGAATTTTTCTCTTGTGAATCCATTCTTTGTTAGTTGTTTCATGGTTTTAATTGTCTCTTGGTTTTCATTGATTTTCCGCTGCGAGTTGGTTCATCTCCAACCCTACCTCGAGACCCAACAACTCAACCAATCTCTTTGGAGATGACCTGATCTTCAAAACATCATCCACGCCAACCTTATCAGATAACGGAACAACTCTATCAGACTCACAACCCTTTGTGCGCTTAACATTCTTCTTCTCAACAGCTAATTCTCCACCTCTCTTCTTTCCGGCTTTAGCAGGTCGGACAACTACATCGAGAGATTCACGAACCTCAGCTACCTTCTTCTTTTTAATTGAAAGTCTTCGTTTATCTTTATTGATAATAGACTTCTGTTCCTTCAACATATTAGCAAGAGTCGTATTTCCTTCACCAACATCAGCCTCTGTGGATGGCCTATCCATTAAAAGAAGAGGTAGCACTGTATCCGGAGTTTTATCTATAATTCGCAAATAAGGGTTAGCATTTCAGCAAAACAGACAATATACAAAAACATTGAGTATTCGCAAGAAAGAAAAACAGTGCCCACAAACAAGATACTATATATTCGCAAAACTTAAATTCACTATCCGCAACTAGATAAAACTAATTCGCAAAACATATATTCACTATCCGCAAACAAGGTAAGCATATTATCAAAACAAGTCAATCGATAACAGGGTATGCATCAACTACAAAACACATCTGCAAACCAAAATGTGCATATTTGCATACAATAAAGCTACGAACATATAAAATGCATGATTATTCAAAACTGTTTCTTAAACCAGAGTGCGCACTCTCGCAAAACATAAATTCTTTATCCGCAAATTAGGTAAAGAATACTCATAAAACATAAATTCACTATTCAAAAAACAGTAAAACAATACCCGCAAACAAGATACTCGCAATACAGAAACACCAAAACCTCAACCAACAACTTGGTTTTCCTCAAAAATAGATCAAAATCATCTCATAATGTTGAATAATTTCATGGGAATTTCATATATGAATTGAAATGTTGTACACTAAAAGCAAAACACAACCACTCTGAAAACATAGCAACTATAAAAAATCCGCAAACTACAAACACTATATTCTCAAATTACCTGATTCGGTGTCCCTGTTGTAGAATGTTGTAGATTCAGCAACCTTCTTCTTCATTCTCTACAGACGGATTACTATAATCAAAAAGCTAAATAACCAAACGAACAAGATTGAATCAAAACCCTAAACACCAAAAATTGTAACTCACCAACAATGAACTATTGAAATTCACTTCGAAATCACGCAGAATACGAAAATCAAGGCAATGGATGCACAAAAGATCAGATTCTGAAATGTTCGTTTCGCTAAAAACTCGATTGAGCAAGTGTTTTGGTGAGCACGAAACGTTTCTGCGCGAACGGGTAGATAAAATTACGTTTATACCCCCGAACCAGAGCAAATAAGTTAAAATGAATCCCACGCGCGACTTATTTATGACGCGTGCCACTAATGACGCGTTCAAATCTGCGCCATCGCGAAATTCACATCGGACGGCCATCACGCAGTGCGCAAGTTCGCACCAAATCAGGTGGTTCGCACCTGATTGCTCTCCTATATATATATATATATATATATATATATATATATATATATGAATAAAGTTGTATTTATTTCAATCAACTTAAATCGATGTTCAATGCAGCTAACAGAATAGAGGGTATGAGCGTTGTACGCCAATCAATGTAAAACCATTCTATGGTGTGTCTAGCTAAAGTATGAGCCACTGTATTTGCTTCCCTGCGAACAAAGGCAACCCTAAAGCCCTCCAGCTCCATCAGCTTTTTCCTGCTCTCTGTGATAAAGACACCCAAGGGTGATATTAGTTGTGATGAGTTTTTGATTGCTTAGACGATGCCTAAACAATCCGACTCAATTACCCCCTTTTACTCCATCCCATATCCTTGACCCAATCAAGTGCAGCATCCAGGCTCAGTGCTTCAATCATCTCCGGATCTCTAGCCCCTTCGAACAGGACCACTCGTGCTGTTTTGGCCATGTCATCCGCTCCTCTGCACACCAGTCCTCCTCCCCCACGTCCACCTGGAAAAACTGCCCCGTCCACATTGATTTTCAGCTCGTCCTCGCCCGGCCTTGTCCAACTAGTTGCCCTCGGCCCCCTCCCCGTGTGCGGCCCCGGGATAACTTCTTGGGCCTCCGTCCAATCCTGCAGGACTCTCGCAGCCGCTACCCCCGTTTCCTCTGTCGTCCTCATCTTCTGTTTCCAAACCCTCAGATTCTGAGACCTCCAAACTTCCCACCAAATGCAAACCACCCGTTCCGGCCCCTTATCCCTACCTGAGTCCCAACAACCCAACAACCACTGCTTCAAATTCTCCTCTGCTGTAGGTCTCTTAATCCCCTCCTTTACCCATAACGTTCTCGCACCTCCACAATCAAACAAAACATGATGTTCTGTCTCCTCCACCCCGCAATTCCCGCACTCCCCCATTAATGGCACGTGTCTACGCTGGAGATTAGAATTTGTAGGTAGGGACCCCGTAAACACTCTCCACACAAAGTGTTTAATTTTTGGAGGGACTTTCAGGCCCCACACCTTCTTCCATAAAACCTCCCTATCCTCCATTCTCCATCTCCCCGATCTCCTCTGAATGGCCTTATACACTTCCTTCACCGAGTAGTTACCATCCTTCACCCCCACCAATACCAATCGCAATGTTGAACCGAGCGGTCTATCGGCATGGCCAAGATGGCCTCCCCGATTGCCCCCGGGAAATGGGTCTCCACCGTCCCCTTGTTCCACCTCCGGCCTTGATCTTGCATCAGCTGCCCCACCGTCCATCCCCTCACCTCTTCACTAAACTCCAGCCTCGTGATCTCCTCCACAGGCAGCCAGCTTGGGTCTGCCACTCCAACCCCCGATCCCGGCCCAATTCTTCTCGGCACTCCTGTCCGAACTAGCTGCTGGCCAGCTAAAATGCTCGTCTAACCATAACTACAACCCGATTTTGATGTGGCATTCAAAAAATTAGTATCCGGGTAATATTTCGCCTTTAGAACCCGCACTACTAAACTCTCTAGGTGCTGCAACAATCGCCACCCCTATTTCCCCAACATGGAAACGTTGTAATCTTATAAATGGTTGAAGCCTAATCCGCCCTGCAACTTATATGCACACATTAACTCACACCTCTTCCACTTGATCCATTGCCCCGTTCTAACATCATGACTCCACCAATACCTTTTCATGATTGTTTCTATCTCCTGTATCAATTTCTGGGGCAGGAGGTACACTCCCATAGCATATGTGGGGAGAGCCTGTATGACCGCTTTCAACAGCACCTCCTTCCCGGCTTTAGTCAATAATAATTCATCCCACCCCTGCAACCTCTTGATAATTCGATCCTTGATGAATGCTAGGCTCTGATACCTGCTGCACTGCAGAATGGATGGTAATCCCATATATGTACCGGTATCCTGAACTTCCTGCATTCCCAATATATCATGTATCTCATGTTTCGCCTACGCCGGTGTGTTTGGACTGAACATGATGGGCGATTTCTCATAATTGATCATCTACCCGGAAGCCTGCTCATACGTCTGCAGTATGTTCTTCCATACTTGAGCTTCCTGTGCATTAGCTCTAGAGAACAGAAAACTATCGTCAGCAAAAAAGAGATGGGACACCGGGGGAGCGTTTGGTGCCACGCGTAGTCCTTGGATTCTCCCTTCTGCTTCCCCCTTCTTAATAAGTCGAGATAGCCCCTCTGCACAGATAATAAAAAGATACGGGGACAGTGGGTCTCCTTGTCGGAGCCCCCTACCCAGAATAATGGGGCCGATCCGCCGCCCCTCCGACGTGATCCAAAGTGTGGTAGACGTGATACACATCCTTAACAGGTGCACCCAGCCTATCGAAAACCACATCTTGGTCAGGAATACTTCCACAAACCTCCACTCTACCCGATCATAAGCTTTGCTCATGTCCACCTTCATTGCCATCTTCCCATTCCGTCCCTATTTAAGGGACCTCAGGTGGTGTAGTATTTCCCCTGACACAAAAACATTATCTGTAATCAATCTACCTTCCACAAAAGCATTATGCGACTCCGATATGATCTCTTTCAACATCCCCTTCATTCTGTTTATTATCACCTTTGACACTATCTTGTAAAGCACGTTGCACAGTTCTATTGGTCGAAAGTATGCCATCCTCTCCGGTCTCCTCTTCTTTGGTATGAGGACAATGTTTGTATTGTTCAGGCCACCAGGGAGAACGCCCGTCTGAAACACGCCTCATACCATCTCTACTATTTCTTTTCCCACAATATTCCAGTAATGCTGATAAAATCCCGGATTGAAGCCATCCGGACCTAGTGCTTTTAAAGCCTTCATACTGAAAATTGCCGGTTTCACCTCCTCACTTGACACTGGTCTGAGCAACCTCGCATTCTGCTCCTCCGTTACCGTCCGGGGTATTAGGTCATAAATGTCCTCACCTACCGACACATTCGAAGTGAACAAGTCGGTAAAATACTTAGACATTGCATGTTCCAGTCCGCTCCCCCATCCTCTGAGTACTCTGTCCCCGTCCCTCAGGCTCTTTATGCAACTATGTCTTCTTCTGGTTCTCGTCTTCGCCTGAAAGAACCTCGTGTTCAAGTCCCCCTCATTTAACCAGAATTGCTTTGCTCTTTGTCTCCACCGCATGTTCTTGATTCGCAATAATTCTGACAACTTCCCCCCGAAGAAGCTGAATTCTCCTCCCACAGCCTTGCTCCCACGGCCCCGCCAGCCTATCCATCTCCTATTGACACCGTTTGATCTGCTCATCAATTCTATTAAACTTTTGCATCGACCAACGTTTTAGCCGTGCTGCCACTAACCTCCCCTTATCCACAATGTTGCCATGCCCTGTCTCCTCCCAAACTGTCTCCAGGACCTGCCCACACCCTGTGTCCCTCGTCCAACTCTGATCAAACTTGAAGCTCCTTGCCAGCCTGGTGACTCGCTCCTTTTCCCCATAGAACCAAATTGGTGCATGATCCGATGGGGAAAGGCCCTCATGGTGAAGACTGGAGTTCGGAAACTTCAGCATCCACTCCCGATTGATGACCACCTTATCCTGTTGGGACTCCATCCCGTCACTTCTGTGCCGGCCCACCTCCCAAGTAAACATGTGACCCTGAATCTCCATGTCCTGCAAATGGCTATCCTCCAACGCTTCTCTAAAACCAGTAATGAGCTTAGTGGGGTAGGGATTTCCACCTCGGACTTCCTCACTACTTAGGACATTGTTGAAATCCCCCATCATAAACCATGGCGCTCCTTGAATCTGAGCCAGGTTTCTGATAAGCTCCCAAGTCAAGTATCTTCTGTCCCTTCTGTCCTCCCCATACAACCCTGTGATTCGGACTATGTCACCCTCAACCATCTTATAATCCATATCAATGAAGCCCGAGTCATGGCCTGTTATGTTCTCGTCCTCTTTGACTCTCCACAACATTGCTACGTCTCCACTCGCCCCCCGTGCCTCCACCACAAAACATCCCTCCATCCCCGTACACCGACTAATACCTTGTATAACCTCCTTCTTTCTTTTAGTCTCGCTCAAGAATACTACATTGGGTTTCTTCCGGTTTATCAAACCAATTAGGAACTGTTGTCTCACAGGGATCCCAAGCCCTCGGCAGTTCCACGCCATGACGATCATTGTGACTATCGGGGTTGCTTAGCAACCCTCGCCAAATCATGCATTGAAACCATGTCTGCAGCAGAGGTCTCTTCCCCATTCTTCGACACTGTCCCAACGTCCCTGTCGTCGCTTTTTTCCTTTTACCCAACACCTCACCCATGGTTATAGGATGTTCCTGTACCCCACTGTTCACCGTCAACTTCTCCTTCATTCTCCACTTCTTAAGTTTCACCACTTTGTCCCCCTTTTCTTTCCCCACCTGTCCCGTCCACATCTCTTTGGCCTACAACAGGACTCCCCTTGTCCACTTCAGTTTGCCTCTCCTCCACCCGAACACCATCTCCCCCACCTTCACTGTCCACGATCATTAATTCCCCTTGCTATGGACCATTCACCACCACTTCCACACCTTTCCCCGTCCTGATCCAAGACTCATTCGACGACTCAGTCCGACCCCTGCCCAGTCTACCCAAACCTTCGCCCGACATCTACTTCCCACGAGAATTAGTTCGGCCCTGATTCTCCCATGACTCTGCCGGCCTTTGATATGTTTCCTGCTCCCTCTCCATGTGTCACGCCCCAAATCCGGTTTTGACCGAATTCGAGACGTGAACTAAAACAATAATAATTTTTATTGAAAATAAGGCCAACAAGTCTCAATTCATGCTTTCAAACTTAAAACAATCTCGCGAGTCGCAGCTCGATAAAAACAACGGTAAATAACTCAACAATTAACAGTACGTCTCTAGACACTAGCCCGAATCCCCGTCAGCTCCCTAGCTCTGAGAATCCTGCTAGTACAAAACTTGCTCGACACCTGAATTACCACAAAGCAAGGGGGGTGAGCTTACGCTCAGTAGGAAAAGTAGTTAAGGATTTGAACCACAATTCATCACCCCGGGTAACCGTCCAATTATGGCATACTAGTAAGCACAACTATTAAAACAGGTAAACGGTCACTCCAAGACATCACTTGGCCTTTACTCAGGCACCACCCGTAGAAACCAATTCACAACGAACCAAACTCACTACCACTTCCCACTTCCCACTTCCAGCTCTTGACACTCATCACCCAACAATTCTCAGTAAGCAGAGCCCACAGCTATCTCACAACCAGCCACATGTGCGAACTTGCACGGCAACACAGTAATCAGGTATAACAACACCTCGAGTCCCCCCAACGATCTCACGGGACCAAGTCTCACTTAACCCAAGGCACAAGCCCAACAACACGTTTCCCCGTTACTGCCCATTTCCACAACCTTAAACATACATATACAAATGCACACAGTCAACCAATGAGAATAAAGCACACAGCAGAACACACACAGATGTCGTAAGACAGCACACAACCAAACAGCCAAAATAAGGTACAATCGAGACACACACTGATATCGTCTGTCGGCATAAGCCATACCACCGGATGCGCACATCCCCTTATATCGTACTAGTTCATATAGCATCGGTCCCGATACCTTCCGCGCACACAGACACGACACTACTCAAAATACGTACCAAACCGGTAATACTACAGCCGGAAATCTTCCACGCACACAGACGTGGTCATCCTCGCACACAGACGTGGGCATCCTCGCACACAGACAGGGGCATCCTCGCACACAGACGTGGGTAATATACTCCTCCGCACACAGACGAAGGGTTCCACGCACACAGACGTAGGGGTAATATACTCCTCCGCACACAGACGAAGGGTCCCACCACACAGACGTAGGGTAATATCTTATCACACGTACAAGATCGGTACACGCCTCGGTCAACCATCGTCCCGGACCACGAATCATCGAGTACTGATCACGCCATCCTTGGCCTCGATGCGCTTCACCGGAACTAACCCTCGGTGTAAGTCCACCCCGGCTACGCCGTCTCTTGGGACACCCAAATACAGGAACTAACACACCGCACAAAACACTGATGGTCTCGGTATATCAACCGGACTATCTCAACATAGCGCACACAGCCGGTCTATCACTCACCCGGTCATATCACAAACAAGGGTTCACATTATTAAACATGGCACACTTGCCCACACACAATCACGATATGCAACAACGAATAGATCGTATTATACTCTTAACCACACTCAAACCGTCACGTACTTACCATCACTTACCGTCTCCACACTCCACGTGGTAACCCCACCGGCTTAACCGGTATCCCCAAACATTCCCAATACAACATATCAATTAAAACAGGGAAAAGCACTCAAATCACGGATCATGCGTTCTCTAGTCAATTCTACTCGTTTATATGCTTATTGTTTATTAACCGATTCAGACAGCACAACACAAATCCAACAATCAACAATCAATCATACGGGCACGACATGACCTGATTCTACTAGCACGACAATTCCCAAGACAGAAACGTAAATGTTTGTAGTTCAATCGGCTACGCTAGTTGTTTGTATCTTACATGCCAAGCTATGATCTTTCCGGTTTTATTAGTAACTCTAATCATGCATACTAGTAACTTTCCGTAATTAAAGCGGTATCCGCTACTTTCCCTAACTCAAGATGATACCACAGCAGCGTCTCCTTGCTGCTGACGACCGGGCCAACACCGTCTTCTAGGGCGAAGTCCGAATCTAGTTTTACTCCGGTCTTCTCGGCGAAGCCCAAGCCTGGGTTTAACAGGTAAAAAGGCCTACTCAGTTCTGGTATAACCAAGGTCCTCGTAAGGTCCAAAACGTCCTTTAAATAATCCAATTTTAGGTCAAATTAATTAATTAAACATTTATTTAAATATGTGACCCGGATCCGACCCAAACCCGGATACAGACCCGCCCCAGACCCGGATCCGAACCTGGCCCCAGACCTTGTCACGCCCCGATTTCAGCGAACCGAACTCGGGACGCGAACTTTTAAAAACATGAACACTTGAAACCTGTTTTCAATAAAAGCTTTGACATTTCCATTTACTTCTCAAAATAATAGCATTTACAATACAAAAACGTCCCAACAAGTGGACAAGGTACAACATCCGTCACTAGACTCAACAAAAGTAAAGACCAGACTCCGCTCCAAGCTCCATGAACTTCAAGAGCTAACCTAGTCCGTCCGGTGATCAGTACCTGTAGGAAAAGCAGCTAGGGGTGAGCGTTCGCTCACCTCCACGGATAACAGACTGACTATGGCATAATTAACAGAAAAAGCCAGTAACACTAAAACCAAACCCAACACCGGGACTACAGTCCCCAACTCAAGTACTCAACTGACCCACAACCCGTCACCTTCCTCAACAGACTCGACACTCGATAAAAACAGTGTAGACCCAATACAACTATCGACGACCTCCTCAAGGACTCGAACGAAACGACACAACACCAAACAAGATCACAAAGGATCGCACACCAGCTGCTCAGTAACCAATCTCAATCAGGTCAGGGTTCGACCTATCGCAATTCCTCGACACGAAGTCGGATCAGGCTGTCGACCTTTCAAACTCGCAATTCCTCGACACGAAGTCGGATCAGGCTGTCGACCTTTCAAACTCGCAATTCCTCGACACTAAGTCGGATCAGGCTGTCGACCTTTAAAACTCGCAATTCATCGACACTAAGTCGGATCAGGCTGTCGACCTTTAGAACTCGCAATTCATCGACACTAAGTCGGATCAGGCTGTCGACCTTTAGAACTCGCAATTCATCGACACTAAGTCGGATCAGGCTGTCGACCTTTAGAACTCGCAATTCATCGACACTAAGTCGGATCAGGCTGTCGACCTTTAGAACTCACCACCCCAGGTAACCACAATCACAATCACAGGCAAGTTCAATCACACAGGCACTCAAGGCCACTCAAGACACCTCAACAGTCAAGACTCGGGTTCAACAACCCCACGGGCACTCGCTGCCACTCAAGACACCAAATTAAATACACGGCTCTCATGGCCACCCCGACTCAACAATTAAATACGGGCTCTCAAGGCCACCCAAACTCAACAATTAAATACGGGCTCTCAAGGCCACCCAAACTCAACAATTAAATAAAGCGCACGACAACCTCCGGCATACTCGATGCCTCCAACAGTCCTAAAATCGCTAGTTTCACAAACAACCTCCGGGCATGGTCATATGCCTCCAGTAATTCAATTATCGCTAAGTTCTCTGTTCCTACGACACTACTAAGTGTCACATGCCTTTCTCTTAAACGCTACAATCCCGTATCATGCTTTTCTAATAATTAAATAAATCTACTCAACCCACGACACCCCGGTGTCACATGCAATTCTACCATTAACTTTCCCTAATCAGGGCCGAGATCCGGCTACTTTTCCCTACCTCGTATACAATCCCAAAAGCGCTCCAACAACACCCGAAGCACACTCAGTCACTCGCCGAGCTTCCCCTTGCCTCGGTCCGTAGCACGATCTAAAAGAACACAAATTTAAAGTACTTTTAAACTAGTACGAGTAAACCGAAAATTAATAAACTTAACGCCCAAACGTAACCCCGACAATGCCGATCACTCCCAAACTTCCCAAATACTCGATATTGCCGATAAAGGACCCGTAAGGGCCAGATTCGCCCGACATGGCGAATCTGCCCGGTTTTGGTTAAATGCCTTCCGGGGCTCCAAAAGTCCCCGATTTCGTTTCTACGGTCTTAGAATATTTCAAGGAACCCAACGCACTTGACGGAATTGAATTCCGACTTCTAAGTCAATTAATTAACGTTTAAAGTTTCCCAAAACCCGTTAATTACAACTTCTCCAATTTAATTCCAAATTTCGATTCGATTAAGGATAAAGTGGTCCGGGGGACGTTTTAAACCACCCGAACATTAAAACCCGAGCAACCGAGCACGTGGGCCCCACCCAAGAGGCTTGGCCGAGACCCTAGGGTTTGAGGGAGGGGCTCGGCCACCAAGTGGTGGCTGCTGCCACCTCCGGCCAGCCACCACATGGCCGGCCGGCCACCACCCACGGTGGCCGGAGCTCCTCCCGAGCCTCCGGTCACAAGAAAACGTGAAATTTCTCTCCCAAACACCTCTAAAACGTCTCCAACACCTCTTTAATCTCTACACAACCCTAAACCAAATTTTATAACCAAACCCTAGCTCTTGAAAATAATCGAAACGAGAATCGGTTCGGGTATTACCGTAGAGGAGAATGAGGGGAACGGGATTGCTCTTTGCTTTGACTCGATCCAAGGGCTCGATCACCAACCCTAGCCCAACCTTCCTTCTTCTCTCTTCTTCTCCTTCTCCTTCTCTCTCTAAAACCTCTCTTCCTCTTTCTAATTTTTAAAACAATTAACAACTAACTCCAATTCCTTTCCCTTTTACCCTATACTCGGCCAACTCACCACATCCACCCATTTTCCCTCCAAAAATTACACCACCATATACTTGACAAGTGTCAAGGTGGGTCCCATACCTTTTGGAAAATATCTAGTTGATATTTTCCAATCAGATTCGCGAAAAACGGACGTTTCGGGCCCCGAACGGGCACTTTTCCCAAAAATATTTTAAACTGGACGGGCTTCAAGGAAACGGCCCAACTAAGACCGCTACGACGACGGCTAAGCTTTTCGGGTCCAAAACGGTCCTCGAATGGACCAAAACGTCGCTCGGGTGACTTTTCCAGCGAAAAATCAATCTTTCCCAAAATGACCAGGAAGTTGCCCTGAGTCCCCCGTAACTCATTTTAGTCGATAACGGGGTCAACTTAAGTCCGGCATGACCCTCGGGGTCAATTTAAGTTAAGTTAAGTGTCTGTCTTAAATTTTTTAAATTTTCCTGTTTTTCGGAGGTTTGACTGACGTTGACCAGAAGTGGTTATTACAGACCTGACCCTAACCCGAGTCCAACCCGAGTCCAAACCCGATCAGCCCGAGTCTGGACCCGACTCAGACCCGGGCCTCGGATCTAGGCCTGGCCCAAGGCCCGACCTGACTCAGGCCCGTTCTGATCGTCCTGGCCCGCCTACTCCCGACCCAACCAATCCAGGCCCAAGAGCCCGTCCCAATTCGCGTCTGAGCAGAACCCGACTCCGGCGAGAACACAGCTTTCGGCCGTCGTCCACGACGTCAAGGAGCGCTCGGGAGAAGGGGAAAAGAGGGCGGAGACGGTCGTTGAGACCCTGGCGACACCGTGGCCTTGTCGTGGTTGCCTAAAAGCACGAGTCAGGGCCTCCCGTCTCAGATCTGACGGAGGTGGGATTCACCGGCGAGGGTTCCGAGCAGAGCAGCTCGAATCGAGCTTGTGACGATACGATTTCGGTCAAGACGAGGTCGCGAGGAGAGGAACAAGGGGGAAAACGCACGAACTGTCCGAAAACGAGCTCGGGAAGATCGAACCGATTCGTTCTCCGACGAACTCCCGTGGTTCCGACGATGAAGGCTCGAGTCGAATTCGTGAAGAGGGCGAGGCGAGTTTCTGGTGAAGGTGTGGTTTGGTTGCGCGAGATTGAAGGAGGAAGGAGCAGAAAGTGCCAGTGAAGGAAGAGGACGAGGGAGATTGGAGAAGAAGGGGTGGAAGCCGGCGGTGAGAGCTCGGAATCGCAGAGAGAGGGAGGCGTGGGTTCGGGAAGATGAACAGTACCCCCCCCCCCCCATTTAGGGTTTGGCCCTTAAATACCACGTCCTATGGACTGGGCCTCGCGCCTCAGCGAAATGGGCCGGCGTCTCTGATTGGGCCCGGCCTGGCCCAATCTCCTCTTTAGTCCAGATTTCTCAATTCCCTTTTTTTTTAATTTTCTTTTCAAAACCCTTGTTGCAGAAACTTACCCCAATGATCCAAATTGTAAAATAATACCTTTTCAAAACAAGGTGGTCTTTACACCCTGGGCGTCTCGGCTTTCAAATGATTCCCAAACCGTCCTTTTTCCTTATTCACATCCTTTTCTCCATCCTCCAGTCCTTTTCAACGTGATCAAGTATGCCACACCCGAAACAAAAGTCAAGTAATCGTTCGTGTTGGAGGCGAACATACGTGGGCTTCTCATTCTCCCCCAACCATAGCTTCAACGTATTGCGGAGTGGTTGCTCGATACTCCACCTCACCCGGACGTGGAGGTAATCCTCCCTTGCTCGTCCCTCAGCATTTAAGTCGATTTCCACCTTCTCACCCAACCTGTTACATATGATCTCACCGACTTGCTTCGTGAGCGCATTGAATGGAAGGTTAGACGCATGAATCCACAACGACGTATGTGTGAAACTCGAGCTACTGACTTCTTCTGCGCCCGAGAACTTAGTCATAGCAACTAGGGATTTATTGAACGACCACGGCTCCTTTTCCAATACCCTCCGCCGTTCCTTCTCGTTCGGGAAGAAAAAACCTGTGATCCCCGGAGCTAAGGTTTGGGTAGAGATCCCTTTGGCGTTCCACACATTCCGCATAACATCCCTGAAGATCGACACCTTCAGCGGTTTGTCTGATAGCACCATAGTTGCGATTCCGTGTCTGTATTTCTCGCCGCCCAACTGCAGCACCTCCTCCGGAACCGTGACACCCCCGTCATCAATGTCAATGACCACTCCTTGCAGCTTCAGTTGGATCTCATCCATCACCGACCCCATCTCACCCCCTCCTAGCCGGACGAACAAGCCGGCACCAGATCCACACTATCCCCACGTCCGTGTAGCTCGACCGAGAAAACCCTGTAACTCGGCTCGGTTCCACACTCGACGGCAACACCTTAACTCTACGTCCGACAACCTCACGGTGTGGTAGGAATCTGTCACACTACCTGCAAAAAACAAGTCCCACGATCTGCAAAGCCAACGAAGCTCCACAGAAGACGTGCTTCGCCTCTGCTAATCCCTGTTGGTCGCGCGTTTTTCAGTGGATCGCTCCCCTTCTGCAACACTCCTCTTTTGCTCACGAATAGCAGTTCTGACCGCGTCCCTTCTGCACTCCAGACGTAGCTGCGCTTTGCTCCAATGACAGAGAATCCTGCTGCGATCTGCTCACCCAACTCGCTGCAACACTCTGCTCACCAAAACATGCCCAAGCCGGACAGTGAAGCCGGCACAAATACGCACGCGAGAAACAGCGGAACCCTAATCTCCACGTCCGATAAAACCTCACGAGAGAACTAGTTATATATATTTGAACCTTACTACATTAAATTGTCCAGACAGTGTAAAATAAAAAAAAAAAGAAAATATCATTTAACTGCTTTTAATTATTGGAAAATTTTACTTTTTTTGTTGAGAGGAGTGGAAAATTTTACTTAATTACATCTAGCTAAATATTTTGTTTGGGAAACACCTTAATTTTCCCAAAATAATACTCTACTCAGCAGTCATTAATTTTCATCCAAAATATGTAAAAAAAACTCAAAATAATTCTCATAAACAATCAAAATTTTAAAACTATGCCACAGAACCTTACAAACTTAAAAATGTTAAAATATCAATAAGATCCTTCTTTAACCTTTAAATTCTAAAAAGTTTCCACAAAATGTATTTTTTAATTTTTTTAAATATTTATCTTCAATTTTCTTTATTTTTTATTATTTATTTTTCATTAAATACTAAATTCTTTATTTTAATTAATTCTAAATTTTCATTAATTTCTTCTATTTTCATTAAATTACTTTTTTTTTCATTTCATTAGACCATTGGTTATTTTCATCTCACTACCCTAACTATGTTGTTTTTCCATCTCACTACCCTAACTATTTTTTGTGGCACCTCATTATTCTAGAATGCATTTTTTCACTTTCATACCCGAACTATTTTTTTGTGGCACCTCACTACCTTAAAATGCAATTCTTGTGGCATCTCACTACCCTATAATGCATTTTTGTGACATTAATAACTACTTTTTTAAAAGAAATTTTGAAAACCAATTGCATGCTTTTAAAATTTTGATTGTTATTGAGGGATATTATGGACTTTTTAAATGATTTCATCCAAAAAAATGGATGGAAAATTGACGGCGGGTATGAAAGTGAAAAAAAATGCATTCTAGGGTACTGAGATGAAAATAACCCTTAGACCATTTGTAATATATTCAGAGTCCAATCAGAGTCTAATTGCTACTATAACCAACAAAAGATTAGACTACGCTTCAAGGTCCATTTCGGGTTTATTGAGAGTCTAATTCTATGACTAATCCATAAAAAAACGTTTTAGACCAGATTAGGGTTGGTCTAATGAAATGTTGAAGGGTTCAATGTTAAATACAGATGGTCGGCTACAAATGTTCAATTTGAATGTAAATTACAAGTATGAAAAATGATTTGACTAAGAAAGCTCCGTTAATTCCTCTTCCGCTTCCCTAATTTAGTAGTGATTTGGTGGCACAAATTTGGTGCATTGTTGTACGTGTTGGTGTAATGTTCTAGTGGAATGTTGTTAGCGTTGTGCGATAGAATGATAACCCCCCCCCCCCCCAACATCCTGAAAGATAAATAACGTAAATTAATATTTAAAGGCCCGATACAAAGAGCATAATTCGGTATTATCAAGAACAACTGAACAACATATCAGACCAACCCTAAAATCCTCTTGGCCATGCCCTGAAGAAAAATCCGACGGGTTGCCAACTCCTTTGGCTCTATGTTGGAGGTATCCTTAACCAGGAGTAAGCGGAACTCCTGCATAAGGGACTCGTGGGCCAGTAGTTGCGCCGAACATTTTTTCTCGATGGACCTAAAGCTCTCGACCAATGCGGCGTGGTTTGAACTATCAGTCTTCTCCTTTCCCTTCCCCTTCCTAGCCTTCGCTACATTCCGACCATTAGGTTGGCGCCTGCGGACTAGTCCTGGCCGTGGACCATCGACATCTTCAGCAGCGACACCGAGCATGTCCATCTCAGACATTGGGTTGCTCAGGCTGAGAGTTCTTGGTGTGCGCCGGTCCTTAGTCCAGATGATGTCATCATTTATAGTCAAAAACTCGTTCTCGAAACGATATTGCCAGCCTGGCTTCTCTCGCACGAGCTGCCACCAGTGCTTCCAAGAAAATATGTGGCCATATCTCTCCAAATAGTCCCTTTCCGCATCCTCCGTGAGCTGGTCATTGGATCTACCAGATTGGTAGATGTGCTTGAATTTAGACCAACAAACTTGCGACATCTTAACCTTTCGGTTAGTTACGCTCAAATGATGCTTGCATTTCTTCGTCGTCCAATCTTGTCCATGTGTTTGGATTGTCGCTTGGAAAAAACTCACGGTGTTTGGCGTCCCAAAATGAAGTCGTCCACTGATCAGCCTCACGCTCTGATTTCTCGAATTTGTTCAACCATGCTTTGGCCAATGTCGTCGCCTCCGCTCGTGTCCATTTTCGGTACATAAGTGAAGGAACCGGTATGTCGGCCTCCGTCTCCACTAGAGGAGGTGGTGGTACACGGACGCGGTACATGTGTCTAGGATGTTGTACTACAGGGATTGTCGTCCCGGTATAGCCCCCGCGCACCCCTTTATATCGTTCCTGTTTCCAAAGTTGTTGGTTCATCGTACATCATTCCACTGAGTAATGGCGATTTCGAACCCAAGTTGTGTTGATTGTGGTTCAACACAGGGGTTGCCGGTAATGTCTGTTGCTTCAGTGGCGACGAGAAGTAATCCTCCAGATCCTAGGTCTAGTGCCTCTCCTCCTCCTCGTCATAGTAATGCTGTGAATTTGGCACGAAGTCAAACTCTCGGCTTCCTTCACATCGGTAATCTTCATGACTATTATCGACTGAACTTTGTGGTAGAGAAATGTTACCATACATGTGGAATCCGGGAGGGTATCACAACTGTTTGGAGCTGGCCAATATCCAAACACTGTTCCAAACGTCGGTGGGTTGAAACAGGGACGATGAATCAGTTCGGAGACACATCGGAGCAACCAAACAACACAACAAAACGGCTCTACTTCTGCAAACTCGCATGCGTCGAAAAGGGTGTCGGAGAAACATCAGGTACATAAACCCGGACTGACTGAATCGTAGGTGAGTGGAAGAAATAGATCGGAGAAACGCCGGTACTGTGAGGCAGTAGAAGACGATTCGTGAAGAAGACGCTTCGGGCGTTGGATATTAAAAGCCGAAAATCAATTTCGATTTCAATTTCACTGCCATGCGTCGAGAGAGGATTCGTTGGGCCCGATTTTACTTGGCCCAAATCTGTCGAGTAAACCCGAATCAGAGGGATTCATCGACGTTGAATATGTGGTTTTACACATTTGACGGTCGCTCGACTCTACATCATAGATTCAATGTGAATTCTCGTCGTACGATTTGACGACGCGTCCACTCACCACTTCGACTCCATTGTGACTCCTATTTAAATTTCTCATACTGCTTCGTCAGTCAAATATTGCAGTACATTCTTTATTGATGGAATGAGGTTTAAATACAGAGTAAAATCATATCGATTCTACAACAAACCAAATCCTTCCAAGCTAAAATTAAGGAAACTAATTAATCAGAAATTGACTTGACTAACAACTCTTATTTGACCAAATCTGGAGACTAAATTTCAAGATTATCTAACAATCTCCCCCTTGATCTTGTAATTTCGAAATCCCCAACTTACTTCTCTATTCTTCAAACTTAACCCTTCCCAATGGCTTTGTCAAAATATAGGCCTTCTGATTTTGAGATGAAACATGATTAATGACAATTCTTCCCACTTCAACATAATCTCGAATGAAGTGATACTTAACCTCGATATGTTTGTTGCGGCTGTGATAGACGGGATTTTTGCTCAATTGGATTGCAGACTTGTTATCCACATTCAGCTCAAAACTACCTTCATCTTTGTTTTCGAGTTCCCAAACCAACCTATTTAACCAAAGTCCTTGAAAAGCTGCTGCAGTAGCTGAGATATGCTCGGCTTCGCATGAGGATAATGCCACAACCTTCTGTTTTTGAGAAGTCCATGAGATAAGACTCGAGTCGAGATAAAAAAATAAAACCAGTGGTGCTTTTCTGATCGTCTTGATCACCGGCCAGATCACTGTCACTAAATCCCTCCAGCAATGACACTCCATTTGATCTCATATAACTCAAACCAAAATTCACAGTTCCTTTTATGTACCTTAGGATATGTTTCACGGCTGAGAAGTGTTGCGCGATTGGCTTTTCCATGAACCTGCTTATGATTCCAACCGAGTAAGGTATACCAGGCCTCGTGTTCACGAGGTATCTCAAACTTCCCACGATACTCATGTACATGGTTGCATGTACAAGAGCTCCATCTCCTTCTTTGTTTAGCTTCATCTTATGTTCCACAGGAGTGGCGCAACATTTACAATCACTTAGACCTGCAACCATTAATAACTTAGAAGTATAACTCGATTGACTCAAAGTAATTCCCATTTTTCCTTGAGCAACTTCTAGACCCAAATAGTAAAACAACAAACCTAGATCACTCATGTTGAATGCTTCTCCCATTTGCTCCTTGAAGTGCTTGATTTTGTGCATCTGATGTCCGGTTATGATGAGGTCGTCTACATGCACCCCGACCATCAACATCTTATCTCCCCTATGTCGTGTATATACGACATGCTCCAGTTTGCTCCGTGTGAAGCTAAGGGAATACATAGTATCATCTAGTTTTGAATTCCATGCTCTCGGCGCCTGCTTTAGCCCGTAGAGTGCTTTTCTCAGCTTCAACACAACATATGGGTTAGAAGGATCGATAAAACCAATAGGTTGGGTTACAAATACCTCTTCTTTGAGTTCTCCATTCAAAAACGCTGATTTAACGTCCATGTGATGGACTTCCCAGCCTTGATGTCCAGCTAGAGCGAGCATCAGTCTGAGTGTTTCCATTCTGGCTACAAACGCGTAGACCTCTTCATAATCGATACCTTCTTTCTGAGCATAGCCCTTTGCGACCAGCCTTTGTTTGTACTTCACGATCTCACCATCTGGGTTTTTATTAACTCTAAAAACCCACTTCAGACCGATTTCCTTCTTGCCTTTGGGTAATTGTGTTTATCACGCCCCAAATCCGGTTTTGGCCGGACTCGAGACGTGAACGAGAAAAAAATAAATACGATAATTAAAGTAGCTGAAATAACATAAAACTTAGAGAAGTTTATAAATCCAAATACAATGCTACGAGTCAAAAGCTCAAAAGTCAAATATAAAGGGACAATTTAATAAATAAAAGTGAGGTAAGTCTCTGCTACAAGTAACCACCCGGACCCTCAATGAGCTCCCGAGCCCTGAGACATCCTCTAAGCCTACTCATCACTGAAACCCGTAAAACAGTAAAAACAGAGGGGGTGAGCTTACGCTCAGTAAGAAAAAGTAGTAAAGGGAAAGGACTCCCGCTCCGTTGTCAGAAATACTAGGTCAATGATTCTTACTAAAAACTGAGAACGCACATAGAAACCGAAAGAACACATAATATCAATAATAGTACCAAATTAAATAAACAAACGAGTAACAGGACATTATACTGATAAGACCACTGTGGACGTTACTTAGACTTAACACCACATAACAATAGACGAGTACTCAGGAATCTGATCACCACGCACTACTCAATCAATACATCTTACCAGAATATACCCTCGGTCTAGATGTCTTCTCGGACACACAACATCGGGGTGAAGCAAATACATCGCACCGGAATACCCATCGGTCTAGATGTCTTCCCGGACACACAACATCGGGGTGAAGCGAATACATCGTACCGGAATGTCCATCGGTCTAGATGTCTTCCCGGACACACAACATCGGGGTGAAACACTACATCATACCGGAATGTCCATCGGTCTAGATGTCTTCCCGGACACACATCATCGGGGTGAAACACTACATCATACCGGAATGTCCGTCGGCCTAGATGTCTTCCTAGAACACACATCGGGGCAAATCTCAATGCACACATATCAAACCGGCATACACCTCGGTCGGGTATCTTCCCGTCGCTCGGGGCACAAGTCACAACACACAATGCCACACAACCACACTACACCAAACTTATCGTACCAACGCAGCTTATCGTCACAACTTACCAAGAACATCGTATCGGTCTATCATTCACCCGATCATAACACAAGACACTATTCAAATCGCTAACATATCATTCATCCAATCAATCACATCACGCAAAAAACATTCATATTTCATTCATCATAATTCACATAGTATAATATGATTCTTAACTTAACCAATAGTAAATTATGCATCGACATTTAAGGACGAACAACCACAATCAAACACAACCAACACGCAATCCTAAGGCTCGACATGACCATTCTATAGCGCGACAATTCTCATAATTGAAAGCGGTTATTCTAGTGAATCACATCCTATATGCAAACTAAGACTCTTCCGGTTATTATTATTTTACATGCATACTATTAATATTCTTTGAATTAAAAGCGGAATTTACTACTCTTCCC
The DNA here is from genome assembly GCA_963921825.1 of Erodium maritimum. Lineage (NCBI taxonomy): Eukaryota > Viridiplantae > Streptophyta > Magnoliopsida > Geraniales > Geraniaceae > Erodium > Erodium maritimum. The sequence goes on along the minus strand of OY997593.1, from coordinate 17,128,025 downwards.
TACCTCAAATGCAATCCAATCCAGCAGCAGACGACCTAGATAGCTTCCTCCTTGTCACTTCACGAGGTCCAAAGATCTCCTCCTCCGTCAAGCTCGGGTCCGAAGCCTTGGATCACAATTAAATACTCGAATTAAGAGTAATTCACAATTGGTTTAAAGAGGAAAAAATTCTCGATTAACCCCAAAAGACTCGGTTATAGATAACCGTCCCAATTACTCGAAATCCAACGAAATGGGCCCAAAAGGCCCAACTCAGGTCTGTCACGGTTCGGGTCACGGAGCCTTGACAGGCTCCGTAACGGATCGGGTCACGGACCCGTGGTCTGCACCGTCACGGTTCTCCTCACGGAGCCGTGACTGGTGCCGTCACGGAGCCGGGACGTCCCCCGCCATGGTGCCCGTCACGGATCCGTGACGGGTCTGACACTATTCCGTCTTCTTCTTCCTCCAGCTTCGATATTCACGAAAATAAACCCAAAAACTCCATTTTTGGCCTTCCCAAACCTCCAAATCAGTCCTTAAAACGTCTCTACTTCAATACCCATAATAGGTCTTCATCAAAACCACAACAAACCAATTAAAATCCATCATCTAACACCCCTTTCTCTCTACAAATCATCATCAAACACCCAAAACCTTAAAACCCAACCAAGTTCATCATTTTTCTTCAAAACCCATGAACCAAAATCAACAAAAACGAAAAAGGGTTGGGGATTTAACTTGAGAATGGAGAATAGGTGAAGAAACAAGTGATTTTGGGAAGATTTGGGAAGAAAACCACTTCAAGACTCTCTTTTTCCTCATTTCTTCCTCCTCAAGCTTCCATGGCCCTTCTCTCTCTCCCCCCCTCTCTCTAATTTCGGCCAACACTGAAAAATGGGTGAATTGTGTCCCAAATGAGGGCTTTAACCTTGCCTTTCTTGCCCAAGCTTTTAAGGGTAAGAGGGTCTTTTGTACCTTGTTTCTTCTCATCCAAGCTACTATGGACACATGTCCATGTGGGGACCACCTAGACCCAATTTTAAATCTCAGCACAATTAGTTAAATCTTCAAGTCTTAAGGTTGGACCGAATTTGACCCCGGGTTGACTTTTTCACAATTACAACCATTTGAAAGGAAACGGCCCAACTAAGCTAACCGTAACGACGACTAAGATTTTTGGCCCCCGGAAAGGTCCCGAATGACTCTCGTAGTCATCGGTTGACTTTTCCGGCAAAAATTCAACTTTCGCCGAAAATCGCCGGTTCGACCGGGATCGACCGAAGGCGGTTCTTACAGTGTCAGCACCCAAGTATTGTTCTCGACAATGGCAGAAATTTCTTCCTCCATATCCCGCTTCCAATCCTGGTTTTTCAAAGCTTCTTCAACGTTCGCAGGTTCCTCCGAGCTTAAGAGACAGAGTCCTAAGAGCTCGGACTGTAGAGGCTGCGTTTCATTGTAGATGTCTTGCAGTGATCGAAATCTGCTTGACTCTTCTAAGTCTGAGGATGATCTGGAGTCTGCATCTGCTGCAGCGTGAGACTCTTTAATGCTTGGGTTTTGTTCTTCCGCCAATTCCACAAAGAAGAAATTTCCCGACCCTCCTTCTTCATCGTCCTTCCAGTTCCAGCTCCTGTTTTCTTCGAACACTGCATCTCGGCTTATTACTAGCCTCTTTGAACTTGGCTCATAAAATATATAAACTTTAGAATCTGCCTCGTAGCCAATAAAGACAACAACACAATATCATCCAATTTTTTTAATTGAGTTGTTACCTTGACATGTGCAACGCAGTCAAAAATCCTTAGATGATCAATTGAGGGCTTTTTTTTGTTGTGCCAGGCATCATAAGGCGTCATTCCCTTCACGCTTTTGGTCTGAGTTTGATTTAGGACATATGTTGCTGTAGCCATAGCTTCTCCTCAAAAAAATTAGGGCATTTCTTAATCCTTCAGTAGGCATCTCGCGGTTCCAACGTTGGACTGGTTCCGTCTCTCCGCCACGTCGTTTTGTTGAGGCGTCTTAGGAGCTGAGAGGTGTCAAGTGATGCCGTGTTGGTTGCAAAACTCAGCAAACTCTCCTGATAAAAATTCGCCTCCCCGATCAGTCCTGAACACCAGCAGCTTCATCCCACTCTCATTCTCGACTCTGGCTTTGAATTTCTTAAATTCATCAAACGCTTGATCCTTGCTTTTCAACAACAACACCCACATAAAGCGTGAGTAATCATCAACAAGGAGAAAAAAGTATTTGTTACCAGAGGAGGTTGCAGGTGTGATCGGACCACACAAATTCGTGTGAACCAGCTCAAGGACCTGCGTGGCTCGAAACTTCGCTGAGGCAGAGAAACTCAACCTTTTTTGCTTTCCGAGCAAGAAAGCTTCGGATAATTGTTCAGGGTGCGATATCTCAGGTAATCCGAGCACCATTCCATACTTCGTCATCTGCTTGAGGCATTAGAAACTCGGGTGTCCAAGTCAAGCGTGCCACAACCATTCTTTCTGGTCCAATTTGGAGAGAAGACAGACAGGTGCATCATAGTTAACTTGCAAAATATAAAGTCTATTTTTTGATTTACTTACATTTGCCACTAGTTGTCCTGCCTTGTCTAGGTTTCTCAGCATTCCATTCTCGATTGTGATTCTAAAGCCAGATTCGTCGAGCTGGCCAAGGCTTATGATATTGCTCCTCAGCTTTGGGATGTAGAAGACTCATGTAAGTGCCCGATGCTCTTGGTTCGAGCCTTGCAAAATCACAGTGCCCTTCACCTCCCATCCCCAAATTTTACTGAGCCATGCATTTTCTCGTCCAGTCTCGCAAAGCACATCTTGTTCCCAGTAATGTGGTTGCTTGCACCCAGGGGTGGGCATGGTCAGTTAAACTGACCATATGCCCAAACCCACTATCAGACCGGGAATCAACGGTTTTCTGAAAGTTCACATCGGCACAGGAGCCGGCACCGGAGATATGGGTTAGAATCCGACCACGTTAATGGTGGTCGGTTACCGGTTGTAACCGGACCGACCACGACCATATAGATAATTTTCAATTGAGCCTCTATTTGAACTCTTACTTCGTCCTCATATACTAGTCCAAAGTCCACAGAAATAACACAAGAACGGTATTGGTTTGGTGGGCATTCAGTCATCGGGGTGAGGGAAAACGAAGAAAGATGAGGGATAGAGATGAGGAACAGAGGACATTGACGGCGAGCACGGATCGAAGGACAGATCACCGAGCACGGATTAACACCCATCTCAACGTCCCTTTCAATAGACTATAATATTGAACAACAAAAGAAATGAGGATGTGCCTGAGATTGAAATGTTAGATTCAAATTGTAAGGACAGAAAAAGTCATTTGAGGTTCACCATTTCAGAGTTGAAAATGATGCTCGGTGTATGATGAAGCTTCAGCCGAGAAGACAAACAAAAGGAGGAGATGAGTGCTTATTTGGTTAAGATTAGTTTATATAGGGACCACTTAAATTAGGGTTGCTTAATATAGTGAGTTTGGGTTGTGAATAAAAGTAGGCCCCCATGTGAAAGTTGGGCCTAAAATTTAATATTGTAATAGGTAATATTGGCCCAATAAGATTAGGTGTGTTGAACAGATTAATTATAGTATAGTCCGGTCGGTTTTTTTGACCACTGGTTCAGAACATCACAGACCAGAAACCGACCATACTTTTACCGGTCCAGGGATTTTGACACCGCAATATCACCGGAAACCTCCGGTTCCGGTTCTTTCCGTTCCCGATGGTGGTCGGATTGGTCGGAATCCACCGGTGCGGACTTTTTTGCCCACCCCTACTTGCACCTGTGTCAAGGTACCAAGTCTCTTTCTTCTCTTTTGACTCTGTCTCAGGTTTTAGTCTTGCTTCTTCTTCATTAAGCAACACTTGCTTCTTCACATCTTCATCATATTCTTTTACCACCATTAAAAGTGATGGTTCATCATCCTCTTGCCCATTATTTGCCTCAACAAGATTAGCTACATTACATCATATGAGTAATGTCCTAATTCTCCACAATTATAACATTTGGTTTTAGATTTACCAAACCTTCCCTGAGTCTGGCCCTTTCGTGGACTGTTGTTGCTCTCTCCATGCCAGCTCCTCGGGCTCCTTCCTCGACATCGACCTCTTCCTTGTTCCCCACCGCGTTCTCTGGCTTCCAAAGATCTCCATTGTGCTTTAGTAAGCATTAAGTATTTATCTTCCCGATCCTGGCTCCGCCCTTTCATAGTTGCTTCGTAGGCACGCAACCTTCCAATGGCCTCAGACAAACTCATCTTTGTCATATCTCCCCATTGTTGTATCGTTCCAACAATTGGGAGATAAAGGTCCGGGACTGAATTGAACAGCTTCTCTACAGCCATAACATCGGTTTTCAAAACATAGGATGCAAATTTCACTCACCAAATTTGTGAGCTTCCGAGCGAACTCGGCCACAGTATCCCCTTCTTTCATTTGTACCTTGTCGAGATTCCTCTTCAATGTCATCAAGTTTGCAGCCTTACCTCTTTCTTCTCCAAGGTGCATGTCGCGGATCGCCTACCAAGCTGACTTCGTTGTCCTCTTCTCTGCGATCGCCATGAAGGTCGCATCTGGGATGGCTTGGAGGATGACAACAAGACCGGCCTGGTCTTTTTCTTATGAAACATCTCCTTCTATGGATGCCCAGACTCCTAGAGCTTTCATGTAGATTTCCATCTTTGCCGACCAGAAGCCCTAATTCCCTTCTGTCAGCATCAGATAAGCAATTGAAAGTCCTCCTGATTTTGACCTTTCGGTGTGGATCCTGAGCCACTCGCTCCCCCTTTTGTTGGTGATGCTCCTGCCATCGTTTTAGTTCAACCAAGACGCTCTGATACCAATTGAAGCATAATTATCGGTTAGAATTGTATACAAAAAATAAAATCAAGTTCATAATTAGCATAATCGAAACTTACTGAAGAAACAAGAGAAAGCAATTAGAAAGGAAGGATTAAGGAATAGAAATAATGTTTTCAATCGCTGTACATTCTTTATTGATGGAATGAGGTTTAAATACAGAGTAAAAGCATATCGATTCTATAACAAACTAAATCTTTCCAATCTAAAATTAAGGAAACTAATTAATCAGAAATTGACTTGACTAACAACTCTTATTTGACCAAATCTAGAGACTAAATTGCAAGATTAATCAACAGTTTTTCGTCCATCTTTCTTGTGAGTTGAATAATATGAGTTCGGTTCCTCGACGCTGGCCGAAAGAGGTTCCAAGGAAACTATTGCAAAATAGCTTTTTGAAAAATTAAAACCTGTACAGTTGAAGACGCGTAAAAACACATCTAAACCTAGATGAATCTCATGACAGAATCGCTAAATCAATATGAAAACCTCTAGATCAATTTGGAAATTTGATCTCTTCAATCACATAATAACAATAAATTCAATGAAGAACAAAAAACTTGACTAAAAAAAAAAATAGTCTCTGTGGAACACGAAGGACCTGGAACACCAATGTCTTATCTTCTCTGGTATAGATTTGAAACCACAGAAACTAAAACTATAACATCCCAACTATCAACAAATCTTTCTTAAATATTTATTTTTGGTACAAAGTTTCGCGGTCACACCAAAGCACATGTTCGAAAGACACTAAGTTTGTGACGTTGGGTGCATACGTAAATGTGACGATAATAGTTTACATGATAGAGCATGGATCATATGTATTGCTTCTGATGTCTTCCACGTGGAACATCGGCACGCCTCCGCTGTGGGCCCACACCATGCTGGGCACAGCTGTTCCGAATTTCGTACTGGGGTTGTCTTTCTTCGCTTCCGGCTTCACTTCGCTGACGCTGACCAGCTCCGCGTATCCTATGTTCTTGCGGAGCAACGTGACAAGACAGACGGCGTCCACGCCGTCCCCGACAACCTCAATCTGTGTCTTGTCGGCTCCTTTCAGCGCCGCCGAATCCACCCCCGGCACTCCCACCGCTATCTGCATCGCCTTCGACCGACACTTCTTCCCGCTCATTGACATCTTTATCAATATCTTTTGCTGCTAAGGTTGATTAACAACTATGTTAGCCTGATTATTCGATAAATAAACTAGGTCTCCATGTCGGGTTTTTGACAGTTATGTACGTACCTTCATGATCCTTGACGGGGAAATGAGTGAGCTTGGTGTGTGTCGTTTCGTGCTGGTCCGAAACTGGGAACAGATCGAGGAGATAAGTAAAATTGTTGGGGTACTCATGGGATCTGTGGAGGGAAGCTACTTATAGTAACTTGCTTGAGGGGTATTTTGGGGAATGTCAATTTTATGTCACAAACTGAGAAGTAAGCCGAGTCAACGTCAAGTCGTCGCGTGACATTAATACTCACTGGTTCTTGTCTTCTTCCTTGAACCGTCCAGGAAGGAGTGCTTGAGATTAGGACCACGTCTCTTTCCCTTACTGAATTACATATCCATCCCTTGAGTTAGCTACCAACCACATGTTCTCAAATTCAATGACTAACTGCAAATATGGATGATACCGTAGAAAAGAGAAATTGATTAGAAACTCCACTTATTTTAATAATCATGAGAACTCATTATAATCAAATATATCTATGACCCAGCATGTGTCAAGATAGCACATCATCACCCCAATTTCAAGCTACTTTTAGTCTTTTTCATATAAATAAAGGTATAATTGTAATAGCATAGTGTCATGTGGACAAATGTCCATATCCTTTTTTACCAATTCACTGATTTAATTTTTTCCGCTTCTTTTGAACTCCGATTAGCTTCAAACTTGCATCAATATTTTTCTTTTTTTCAAGGACTTTAAAGAAAGATCAATCATGAATATATTTTGAAGCACGAAAATAAATCGGGGTGATAAAAAAAATTTTGAGTGTTGATAAATCTTCACTAACAAATGTTTTATATCAGGGGTGATCAAACTGGTGCTAAAATGTTGATAAAAACCATGTACTGAGGTGATAAAAAACAATTAATGAGGTGATTCAGTTTTTTTTTCCGAAGCAACAACCATACATGGGGGAGCGCGACATTATTTTCACTCAGAAAATAGGGTTTTGCGATTTGGTTACAGAGCGGCGGCGATGGTTTCTTTGCGTGTCTCTGACCACCGCGGGAGCAAGGATGAGAGCAGCGGAGGTTCCTCAGAATCTCGGCCGGTGAGGTCTCCTTCTCATGAGAGTTTTTTGTCCCGCTCTGTTTCGCCAAGGGCGTTGGGAAGGAGATCGAAGGGGCAACTGATGAAGTATAGGCGAGGTCGGGTGAGGCGTACTCCGTTGGAGCCGCGGTCGCGCCAGGGTCGTGTGGAGAAGACGGTGGAACTACCGCCAAGATCGGGTTCTCCACAAATGGGGTTTCAGTGGGATACCGACATGATGTGGGTACTAGAGGCGGAGGACGGGGCTAGGGATCAAGTCGCGCTGGGTGGAGACCGAGTTCAGTCGAGTTCGACCACCCTGGTGAACGTCTCCTCTTGTACGGAGACGGGACAACCGGTGATGGTGCCGCCGGAGTTGATGCTTTCGTGGAGACGGAGACCGGGCGAGGTGTCGGCTAAGGCTTCGAAGGTTCAAGCGCATAGGCCGTTGGGCTTGGGCCTGGGCCTAGTAGCCAAGGCGACAAGGACCGGGACTGGTCTAGGGGCGAGGGCTGGGCCGTGGTCCTCGGGTAGGCCGGTCAGGGAAACGAGCTTGAGTAGCAGCCCAAGGCCCGGACTATTGTTGGCTGACGCGAGACGTGTTGGCGGTGGGCATGTGTTGGACCGGGTCAGTGGGGTGGGCCGGGTCAGGAGCTTGGGTCGGGGCTTGGGCCAGGTATTACACCATGGTCTGACGGCTTGGATCCAGCTGGCGGGCAAACTCGTTCGAATGGAGCTAACTATACAGCGGCGGGGGGCCATGGCTTTGGCCATGGAAGTCGGCGGCCTCTTCCCTCATTTTTCTTTCTCCCCCTCCTCTCACGTCCATTTCCTTCTCTTTGAAACCTTCATCCCTCCACCAGTCCTCCACTGAGCTCCTCTCACGCCTCCTTTCCGGCGTCGTCACCGGCGGCAACTAGGGCTCCGGGCACGGGGGCTGCCGATGGGGCTCGGATCTACGACGTGATGCCGCCTTTTGTCTCCCACAACCATCTCCTCCCTCCCCACAGACCTGCCACCGCACGGCCGGCGCCGCCCCTGCTCCACCGGTTTCAGGTGAGCCCCCCTGTTCCAGCAACGTCGTCTCCCTCTTTCCGACATCCTCGATCTGTGCCCCCTCCATACTTGGCGCCCCGGAGGTGAACGAGGGAGGAAATGGCTTTTCAGGCCACTCGCCGACGCCCCCCTCGCCGACGTCTCCCTCGCCGAGGCTTCTCCTGCTCCACTAGTTGCTGGTCCGACCTCCTTACACCGGTAACTCCTCGCTCCCTCGTCTGGCGTCTTCGATCTGCTCCCCCTCCAGATCTGACTTCTCTGAGGCGAACGAGGTGTTTGGCTTCTCCGGCCACAGATCGGCGCCCCCTCGCTTAGATGTGTTGGTCGGACTCCCTTGTTGAGGTCTACCAGTCGGCATACTCCGGTCACCGTGACGGTTACTCTGGCTCTCTTCGGCCGCGACCCTCCCCTCTCGCATGTCAGTCAGATACGCTGCAGTTGCCCCATGCTCCACCGTCCTCGACCATTAGACCCGACAAGCTTTGGTCAGCGCCCTTGGTTGGTAGTCCCAGTGGTTCTCGGTCAGATCTACGTCGGCAGCTCTTCGGCTAGGGGATGGCGGTGGTTTACACTGTTTTTGTTTGTCCTTTGTTTTTTTTTTGTATGTAGGTTCCCGGTCAAGTTTCTTGTCCCGACAACGACGGCCTGCAATCCCCTGGACCTGTCTCTCAGCCACGATTCGCATTCGGCCGAACAAATTTGTTCCCACCTATTGCCGGAGCTCTGCAGTCGACGTATTCCTGCTTAACCGAGCTCACCCGGCTCATCCTGTGCCTTTTCCCCAAGCGGACCAGATTTGTATCCTCGGCGCCATTCATCTCCCCCTTTATTTCGACCTCGGCCCCGACTATTAAAGACCGGCTTCGAGTGTTTCAGCTTCGTTGTTGTTGTTGGGTTATTTAGTTTGTTCGTTTTGTGTTTCCCTAAGTCCCCGCTCCGGATTCCCGCCGTCAAAGACCCGTCTTTGATCGGACGATCTCCGAGAGGTGTGGTGGTCACCTTTGGTGGCGGTACCGGTTGGTTCTCTCTTTCGGTGGATTTGTTCGGTTCGCCGAAAAGAAAGAACGAATTGGTTCTTGTTTGTCTAGGCGATGCGTCGCCCTTAGTGAGAGCTATCATCTCACTGATCGCGTCCTGGATATCCGGAATCGATCGATGGATGCACCACTTGTGTTGTATTATGTGTAAGGTTTATTAATTTTAATGAATCTTTCCTTTCAAAATAAAAATAACTCAATTGCATCTTATCTATCCATTTTTAAAATAGATGGCTTGGATGGGTTCTCATGGTTACTAGGTTAAGAGGTGATTTCTATTTGATTTTTCCTCCCATACTAGATGTCTAACCTAAATCTTATTAGCCGATCAAAAAAAAACCTAAATGTTATTGCAAATATAGATGATACTCCCTTTTTGAAAAAGAAAGTAATAAATACTAATTATTTTCTTTAGGGGTATAAATATACATGATTTAATGTATTGAAACTGAAAATATATATTTTAATTATTAGCTAGAACGATCATCTTACCACTAGACCAAACATATGATGGCTTAGTAAGAGCATGTACAACAGAAAGGACCTTGATCAAGGAGTGGGAGTGCAGAACTTGTGCTGACTGGACAAAAGTGAGGGAGTGAGAGTGTAGAAAAGTGGGTGTTTTGCAGCAGAAAGGACCTCTAAGGTCCTAGGAGTGCAGAACAGTGCTGACTGGATTATTATTTGATATTTTCCTGTTTTATTTAATTCGTTATCAGAAACCGTTTAAAATATTTATAATTTAAACAATTTTGGAAATAAATAATTAATGACAATAAATAATTCATAAATAAATTTAACACAAATAAAAATTAACTTTTTAATAATGGCAAAGAAATCAATAAAATGTGTATGGAATAATATGGTCAACTATGTAATATTCATAGTAGTTGCTATAACGAAAAATCTTTGAATCGGACCGGATATAAATACACACAAAAATGATAATATGGTCACATATATATTACATAAATATGTTATTTTATTTGAAATATCATCCAACACTAAATTATATGATATATAATCTATTAAAAAGAATATTTTATTTTAAATTTTAATATGCATATCACTCCAAAATTAAAAGTATATCATATAAATTATAATAAAACATAGTAACAAAAACCCATCTAGCTCAATGGTAGAACCACATGGCTTTTAACCTTGAGGTTGGGGGTTCAAATCCCACAATTAACAAAAAAAATTGTTTTAAAAAAAAAAGTCGCGCAAAAAAAAAAGTCACGCGCATATGCCAGGTGTCGACCCGAGATTGGGCCAGCGTGGGCCAAGGAGCGAGGAGCGCGTCTGCGAGCCCGGCCCGCAATTGGGGAGCGAGGAGCGAGGCCCGAGCCAGGACCGCGTCACGGACCGCGCGAAAACCAGCCCACAACGGAACGGGCCGCGATCCGCGGACCGTGCGCGCGCGGGCTGAGGGCGCGGGCCGACCCGTTGTACATGCTCTAAGTCCATGTGTCTGCACATCTGTAGCTTACAATATGTCCTTTCAGAATTTCCGTCCTCTCTAAACCATTCTATTCCATCTTCGACCATCTTGACATTTAACGATGACAGTTTCATCATTCCAACCTATCTTTCTCATATCCTGTCACCTAGGGAAATGACAAAAACAACTTAGCATCAGCATTTCGAGATCTTATTCTTTCCGAGATTAAATAAGATGTCATAATAAGTGGATGAAGCTTAGTGTTAAGGGCATGTGCACGATCGCATAATTTTCAAAATCAATTCTTGGAATCCCACGGAACAGACGCGAGGGACGGGCTCTAATTCCGATATTAGGATCTCGGATTAGAATTTCACAGAGTGATGAGGGGTCATTCATAAGATTGGTGAATCTTTATTTGAAGAAGATTTGAATGAGAAAGCTCCCTCGATTCCATTAACCAAGGAAAAGGATGTTATAATAAGGAAGTCTATCTCAGAGAAAGAAGTTTTTGAAGAAATTGCTACATCACCTCTGACAAAAGGAAAGGAAGTTGTTACTCTGAAGAATGATCTTATGGAAATGTATAAAAGGTGGGAATGTGTCATCTACAGATCTCTCTGCCCAGAAAGGGAAGTTGTTGAGAACTCTAAAGGGATGGAGAAAGTCTTCAAGGTTCTTGATGACACTCATTTAATGAGAACTGTCACAAAAACAGGTCCCTTCTATCCTTACCTTGTAATGGAATTTGTTATACAACTCAGTCCTGGATTTGAGGAGCCAAAAGATCAAATGTTTCGTAAGGTTAGTGTAAGAGGACATGTCGTTGATGTCAGTGAAGAAGCCCTCAACATGTATTTGGGAAGAAAGACAACAAAGGCAAAAACTGTAATGTATGAGCTAGATAATGTGGCTAAAGAAATTATAGGGAATTCCAAGAAGAAGTGTCTGTCAAAAGAAAAACTCTCGTCCTCAGAACTCACACCATTGTACTTCATTATGTTCAAAATTGGTGTTGCAAACTGATTTCCCTCCTTTCATTCTTCCAGCATTACACCAAAACTTGCTCGGCTCATTTCTGCCATAGGTACTTCCTCTTCTCTGAACTTTGGTTACATTATTACTGATCACTTTACTCGACATGCACGTTCTAGTACTACCAAGCTTCCAATTGGCTTTCCCTTTCTGGTATCTGAGCTAATCCGTCACCCAACACTCCAGTATTTTGACGGACACTAATGTTCCAATCAAGAAGCCTTCACCGTTATCTTTCAACTGGAAATGACTTGGAGGTTAAGATGTCATCAATGATGTCCTAACATATGGGCAGAAGAAGCACAAATCTACAGGCTGCTCATAGAATTCAGTTCATCCCAAGTCAACCGTTGCCAAAGTTCAAGCCACACTAGCCTTCTTAGAAGAGGTTATACTAAACCTGAAGAATAATGATGATGAAGATTATTCAGAAAATGATGAACCAAAAGCCTCCTCGTCTCGGTCTGATCTCTAATGGAGTTTGGTGCCTTCGATTCCCTCTGCTAGTTCCTCTTGATAAACTCTATTCTTGCCAAGGTTGTAAAAGGCGTTAGGCGTTAGTCAGGCGGCAAGGACCCCTTGGTATTAGGCGGGGACTAGTAGGGACCTAAGCGGGGCCTAAGCGGATTTTACTTTTTATTTATTAATTAATATATATTCCATGTGTATGCAATAAAAATAAAATATATACCCTATTTTATGACAATTATATTACGTAAGTATGATAATTATATTACATAGATATAAAACTAAAACTAATGTATATTTATTAACAGCTTCTTAATTCATTTCTAATCAACTAAATCATTTTTTTAAATATTATATATTAATAGTATTATATATTATATACTAATAGTTTTGTATGTTATATTAATTATATTATACAGTGTAAACTCAAAAACAATTATATTATTTAGTAGGGTGATACCAAAAAAGTCTTTCGACTCTTTGAGATACTAATCCTAGTCTTAGCCCTAGTCGTTATGGAGTTTTCCACAGCCACCGCTGCTTTTGCGTCGTCTGTAGTCGCTATCGGAATTGCAGTCTCCATGTTCCTCTGCCCCATCGGGTCGCAACCCTCGCAGACCACGCCTGGTGTAGGGGATATATACCAATGGGATTGGATCCCCATCCCTTCGTCTTCCCTCGCCCTCGCCGTCCCTCCTGTGGTCTCGTCGTCCTCTAGCCCGATCGTATTGGGACCCCGATTCTCCTATCTACTGATGTCGGCTGGGTTTTTGGGTCCGCGAGCCTTGTCCCTGTAATAACCACTCCCGGTCAAGGACAGTCAAACCTGCGAAAAACAGGAAAATTTAAATTTTTTTAAGACAGACAGTTAAGTGAACCTAAAATGACCCCGAGTGTCATACCGGACTTAAGTTGACCCCGTTATTGGCCAAAGTGAGTTCCGAGGGACTCAGGGCAACTTTCTGATCAATTTAGGAAATGTTGACTTTTCGTTGGAAAAGTCAACCGAGCGACGTTTTGTCCATTCGAGGAGCATTTGGGATCCAAAAAGCTTAGCCGTCGTCTCAGCGGTCTTAGTTGAGCCGTTTCCTTGTAGCTCGCCAAGTTTCGTAATTTCTTGGGAAAAGTGCCCGTTCGGGGCCCGAAACGTCCGATTTTCGCGAATCTGATTGGAAAATATCTTCTAGACATTGCCACTTGTCAACCAAGTGGTGGTGTTAGGTTTTGGGGGGAAAATGAGTGGTGAGGGGGCATGGTGTGGCCAGTCATATATCAAAAAAAGAAAAAAAAATACAAAAATGAGTTAGTTGTTTTAGAAAAGAAGAAGAGAGTTAGAGAGAGAAGGAGAAGAAGAAGAAGAGGGAAGAGAGGGAAAGCTAGGGTTTGGAAGAAATCGAGCCCTTGGATCATCTCAAAGAAAGGAGCATTTTTCTTCCCCTCGTCTTCCTCGTTGGTAAGACCTAACCCGATCATCGTTTTGCTTATTATTGGAAATCTAGGGTTTTGTTAAAATGAATGATTGAATGTTGTATGGAGGTTGGGGAGGTGTTGGAGACGTTTTAGAGGTGTTTGGACCGAAGAGTGGAGCGTTTTCCGGTGACCGGAGGCTCGGGGGAGCTCCGACCACCGTGTTTGGTTGCTGGCCGAGCCTTGCAAGGGCTGGCCGGAGCTGGGCCGGACCCTGTGGGGGCTGGCCGGAGTTGGCCAGGCCGGTGGGCTGCTGGCCGGAGGTTGGCCGGACCTCGTGGAGGCTGGCCGGACCTCGGGGTGGCTGGCCGGAACTAGGGCCAGCCACCACCTTGGTGAGTCGGGCCTTAAATGGCCTAAATCACCTCGGCCAAGTTGGGCCGGGTGGGGCCCACGTGCTCGGGTGCTCGGGTTTTAACGTTCGGGTGGTTTAAAACGTTCCCCGGACCTTTTATCCTTAACCGAATCGAAGATTGGAATTAAATTGGAGAAGTTGTAATTTATCGGGTTTAGAAACTTTAAACGTCATTTAATTGACTCGAGAGTCGGAATTCGATTCGGGCAAGTACATTGGGTTCCTTGAACTATTCTAAGACCGTAGAAACGAAAACGGGGGCTTTTGGAGCCCCGGAAGGCAATTTACTAAACCCGGGCAGATTCGCCATGTCGGGCGAATCGGGCCTTTACGTGTCCTTTTTTGACAATGTCGAGTAATTGGGAAGTTTGGGAGTGATCGGCATTGTCGGGGTTACGTTTGGGCGTTAATTTTATCGAATTTCGGTTTATTCGTACTAGTTTAAAAGTGCCTTTAAATTGTGTTCTTTTAGATCGTGCCACGGACCGAGGCAAGGGAAAGCTGGGTGAGTGACTGAGATCATCACCGGAGCTCGTGGTTTGGCTTTTGGGAGAACACGCACGAGGTAGGGAAAAGTAGCCGGATCTCGGCCCTGACTAGGGAAAGTTAACAGTAGAAATGCATGTGACACTGGGGTGTCGTGGGTTGTTTAGGTTATCGAATATTAGAAAAGCATGATACGGGATTGTAGCGTTTATGAGAAAAACATGTGACACTTAGTAGTGTCGTAGGAACAGAGAACTTAGCGATATTAGAATTATTGGAGGCATATGACCATGCCCGGAGGTTGTTTGTGAACTTATCGATATTATGAGTACTGGAGGCATATGACCATGCCCGGAGGTTGATTGAGAAACTGTTGATATTAGGACTGTTGGAGGCTTTGGTTAAGCCGGAGGTTGATTGTTTTATGGTATCTTGGGTGGCCTTGAGAGCCCGTTCATTTATTGTTGAGTCTTGGGTGCCCATGAGAGCCCGTGTTATTATTTGAGTCTTGGGTGGCCATGAGAGCCCGTGTTATTATTTGTGTTTGGGTGGCCATGAAAGCCCGTGTACTAAGGTTGGTGTCTTTGGCTGGCCTGACCGAGTTAGAGTCTCGGGGGAGGTTGCAAGCATTCTTTGGCTGGCTTACGAGTTAGAGTCTCGGTAAGTTGCGAGCGTGTATTATTGTTGAGTTTTGGGTGGCCACGAGTGCCCGTGGGGTCGTCGAACCCGTGTCTATACCTTTGGTGTTTTGGGTGGCCATGTGTGCCTGTGGGGTTGTGAACCCGTGTCTTTACTGTTGGTGGTTTGAGTGGCCGTGAGTGTCGTGGGGTTGTTGAGCCCGTGAGTTACTGATGGTGTGTCTTGGGTGGCCATGAGAGCCCGTGTTTGACTGTTGAGTCTTGGGTGGCCATGAGGGCCAGTGTTTGACTGTTGGTGTCTGGGGAGGCCGTATGTGCCCGTGGGGTTGTTGAACCCGTGTCTTTATCGTTGGCGTGTCTTGGGAGGCCATGAGTGCCCGTGGGGCTGTTGAGTCCGTGTTTTGTGGTTGGTGTCTTGGGTGGCCATGAGTGCCTGTGGAGTACTGAACCTGTGTTGTTGCTGTCTGTTGAACTTGCTTGTGATTGTGATTGTGGTTACCTGAGGGAGAGAGGTTACTGAGATAGGTCGACTGCCTGGACCGACTTTGTGTTGGAAAGAGCGAGGGACAGAGAAGTGTTAGTCTTAGTGCATGTAGTTCAATCCTAAATGTCCAAATGTATATATCATCGTTTGCAATAAAATCAAAGCGGCTTTATATTACTTATGTGTTGGAGTAATATATCGATGTGTGCTCTGATCTATGCCCACCATGCGAATAGAACCATAGATCGAGATAGATCACACTCGATGGGTCCCTAGTCAACAAAGCTTCACTAGAAGCGACTAGTATGAAAGATGGCTCTTTATGGCTTACGTTCTGTTAGTCATTGGAATGAGATTCCGAAGTCTGATCATAGATATCATGTGGGACATGATATTGGACGACCCGCCCTGAATATGTGCCATAGATTAAGTCATGAACATATTCAGTGTTGTAGCTTGTCATGTATCCTTAGACCAAGGAGTCTTTGTGATCGCTATGTAGTCAACAACTGAGTTTGACCTGAGCCTAACGTTGTCCGTAACAGGGCTTCCATAACGGCCAGGGATTTATCCCTCATACTGAGGTATGGGACGGGCTACATGAGTGACACGAAAGGCGGCTAAGGGATTTATCCCTCATACTGAGGTATGGGAAAGATATCGGTTCTCGGCCGCTTGATCGAGAGTGACTGAAAGAATAGCATGGCCATGCACATGATACTGGGTATCATATCTTCAGTCATCTCACATATCAAGGAACGGTGATTGAGAATAATAAGGATGACGGCTCTATGCCTTATCTCAATCAGGATATCGAAGATAAAAGGAAAATGACAGGGACGACGGGAAGGTTAGAATCGACAGGGTCGATTCGCTATGCAGTGTCAGGCAATACTAAAGTCTCGTTAGTTGCCACTTAAATAGGATCAAGTAAAATGGGATTTTACGTTGATCTATTGACATGCATAAACCTAAGGGTCACACCGGAGGATGAAACTCATTGACACATTTATGGAGAATGGCCAAAAGGGAGTTGTCTCGGGACATGACCAAAACTGGGTTTTGGGTCATGTGCCTGTAAGTGAATAGGACTTTACGGATCGAGACAAGGCTTGGAGTCTTGGGATTGATCGCGTCGGATAATGTTGGACATTTCCGGTATGGAAGGCTTGGAGGTGATGAGCGAATCACGGGACCTCGTTGGAAATGGACACGGGCCATGTTCCAAGAGGCCCATGAAAGGCCCATGCAACCAAGGCCCATGGAACTAATTAATCAAGTCTTGATTAATTAGTACTAAGTAAGCAAGACAAGGATTAAGGTGTTGGTGATTCACCACCTAACCCAATCTTGTCTTGCCATACTTTGTCCTATTTACACCTTACTTGACACCATACTTGTCCCATGCCTTTAGTTGGACAAGTATGGGTTTTTTTAATGTTTAAGTCATCTTTTTTCAACATAACAAACACAAGACAAGAATGGAAAACACATTTTCTCTCCCTCTTCCATGGCCATTTCGGGTTTGGCTAGTTTCCACCTCCATTTTTGTGTTCTTGAGTCTTCAAAGAGAAGAACTACGTGGCTTTGATTCCCATGTGGATACGTAGGCGTCTTGGAGACTCAAGCCAATCATTCGTTAACCGGTGTTCTTGTTTTGGTAAGAAATAGTGCTGAATTTTTCTCTTGTGAATCCATTCTTTGTTAGTTGTTTCATGGTTTAATCGTCTCTTGGTTTTCATTGATTTTCCGCTGCGAGTTGGTTCATCTCCAACCCTACGATTCTCAGCTAGGGTTGAGCTACGGTATCAGATAGGGTAAGCCGTGTACTTAAGTACATACCCTAGCCAAGAGTCACATTGGATGTGATTGGACGGGGTCCTACCTACATAGCTCGATTGAGTGGTGAGCCTTCGTTCAGCTTGATCGAGTGAATCAAGGATCTTGGTTTTAGATTCTAAAGGTATAGAATCGATTGTTGGCGTTTAAGCTTGATCTTCATAAAATTTATTCAGTTTACTGATTGAATTTTATCTGTTGTAGATCAAATGGCAAATTCAGCGAACATTAATAGTTTGTCATTAAAAACCATTCTTGACAGGGTCAAACTAAATGGGACAAACTATTTGGACTGGTACAGAATTTTGAGGATAGTCCTCAAGTCTGAACGCAAAGAATATGTCCTTGACAAGGCTGTCTCTAAGACCATATCAGAGTTACATGAAGTGTCATTAATTGCTGAGAAGAATATATCAGGGATCTGGGATCCAAGGATATTCTGATGGTCAACAAGGGAATTGGAAGTGGCAAGGGCGGGGCCCATACGCACTTGGCAGGAAAGATGAGACACATGAGAATGTTTGCTTCTACTGCCAATAGCCTGGTCATTGGAACCGGGATTACAGGAAGTTCACGGCTGATCTGAAGAAGGGCAGTGGGACTGCGCCTTCATCAAATAGCGTGGATGATCTGAAGAAGGGCAGTAGGACTGCGCCTTCATCAGGAAACCTGGATGATCTAAGGAAGGGTGGTGGGACCGTGCCTTCATCCGGTATTAACTCTATAGAGCTACATCTCTCTACTTCCAAAGATTCATGGGTATTAGATACCAGGACTGAATCTCACACATGCACTTATATATGGTGGCTGAAAGTAGGAGAGGTTTGGAAAGCACGAAGTGGACCTCAGAGTTGTGGCAACTGCTGTAGGATCCATGAGTCTTGCTTTGCCAAGAGGCCTTGTCTTAGTACTGTATAATGTATATTGCATACCTACTTTTAGTAGGAATATTATATCTGTATCCGTGTTTGACAAGGAAGGATATAATGTTAATATTGGAAATGGAGTTTTCAATGTTCTATGCAATGATATGTTTTACACCAATACTGACCTGGTTGGAGGATTGTACATATTAGATATGGGTAACAATGCCTCAAGTTCTATATATTCCGTTAATACCAAGAGTTCTAAATCCAACGATTTAAACCTAACTCTGTTATGGCACTGTCATTTATGTCGCATAAACAAGAAGCACCTATCAGCACTTCAAAAGTGCGGACTTTCAGGTTCATTCGAATTCCATTCGATCGATAGGTGCAAGGTTTGTTTGATGGGTAAAATGACTAAAGTGCCCTTTTATCGATCGCGATGAAAGGGCGGGTGAATTATTGGGGCTGATACACTCGAATGTGTGTAGACCAATAACTTCACTTGCCAGGAGGGGTTTTAGCTACTTTATCACATTTACTGATGATTACAGTTAATATGGTTATGTCTATTCGCTGAGACATAAGTCTGAAGCTTTTGATAAATTCAAAGAGTTTAAGACTAAAGTAGAAAACCAGCTCGACAAAGGTATTAAGGCACTTCGATTGGATCGAGGTGTAAAATACTTGACCACAGAGTTATTAGATCATCTAAAAGAGAATGGGATCCTTTTGGAATGGACTCCTCTTGGGACAGTGTAGATGAAAGGTGTAGCCAAACGGAGAAATCGGACATTGTTAGACAATGGTCCGTTCCATTATTAGTTGGACTGATCTCCCAATCTCTTTCTGGGATTATGCTCTAGAGACGACCGCATTCATAGTGAATCGGGCTTCGACGAAGGGTGTGGAAGGGACACCATTTTAAAATGATATGGGATGATGCCCGCTTTGTCCTTCCTAAAGATTTGTGGTTGCGAGGCTTATGTGAAACATTTGGTTTCGACTAAGCTCGAACCAAGATCTGAGATATGCACCTTCGTGTGGTATCCCAAAGCAACAAGGGGATACTACTTCTACAATCCCAGTGAGAACATGGTGTTCGTCGCATGGGGTGGGGTCTTTATGGAAAAGGAGTTTTGTTTCCAAAGACGTCATTGGGAGGACTGTGCATCTCGAAGAAATTCAGGATGGTACAGATCTGTCTAAACCAATTGGCAACCCAGTAGAAAGGAGCCAGAGATTGTCGTAGAGTAAGAACCAATTCCTGTTACAATTCCGGAAGGTCCAAGGCGATTTGAAAGGATCAATCTTCCACCTCCAAGATATGGTATCCGGAGGTGACAATGAAGTCATGGTGGATCACGATGATCCAGCCACCTTTCAGGAAGTCGTGGATGGGCCCAACTCCGAGTTATGGCTGGGAGCCGTGAGGGAGGAAATGCAATCCATGTCGGACAACCGAGTCTGGGAACCGGTTGATCCCATCAATGGTGTGAGGACCATCAGATGCAAATGGATCTTCAAGGTGAAGATGGACATGGACGGCAACCTTCTGACCTACAAAGCTCAACTGGTGGCGAAAGGTTACAGGCAGATCCAATGGATTGACTATGAGGAAACCTTCTCCTTAGTGGCTATGGTCAAAATCGATCCAAATTCTTCTTGACATAACTGCGTATCATAATTACGAGATATGGAAAGTGGATGTCAAAACCGCTTTCCTAAATGGAAATTTGACTGAGTACGTTTGTATGTCTCGGCCCAAAGGTTTTGACGATCCGAAGAATAAAGGAAAGATTTATAAGTTGTTGAAATCCATTTATGGATTGAAACGAACTTCTCGGAGTTGGATCCTTCGTTTTGATGAAGTTGTAATTGGATTTGGCTTAATCAAGAACGAGGATGAATCTTGCGTTCATAAGAAGGCTAGTGGGAGCAAGATTACCTTTCTGGTTCTCATTGAAAACGACATCCCAACCTTGCACGAGACTAAAGCTTGGTTGAGGAAGTGTTTTTCAATAAAGGACTTAGGCGATGCTTCTCATATCTTAAGGATTAAGATATGTAGAGATCGCACCAAGAGGGTCTTGGATTTAAGTTAGGGAACCTATGTGAACAAGGCATTGAGTAGGTTCTTAATGCTCGATTCAAAGAAAGAACTCTTACCCACTAGTCATGGCATTCATCTCAGCAAGACTTAGTGTCCTAAGACACCTGATGAGCTGAAAAGGATGATGAAAATCCTATGCGCCTGGGGGCAGGATCGATCATATATGCCATGACATGTATGAGACCAGACGCCTCGTAAGCCTTATGTTGTACCAGTAGACATCATTCTAACCCGGGGGAAAGATGATGCTGAACTAGTCGCCGAAGGATAAGTAGACGCTAGTTTTCCAAGACAAATCCAGATGACTTTAGAAGTCAATCAGGATATGTGTTTACGCTGAATGGCAGAGCTTTAGCTGGGAGAGCGTAAAGCAAGATATCATTGTCGAATCTACGACAGAGGCCAAGTACATGGATGCTGCAGAGGCAGCTAAGGAGGCTATGTGGATTTGGAAATTCATGGCAGGGCTGGGTGTAATTCAAAACCCATCCATCCCGGTGAATCCATCTTGCAACAACACAGGGGCCATTGCGCAAGCTAAAAGCCTAGATCATATAACAAATCCAAACATGTACTGCGGCGTATCCACCTCATCAGATAAATATTGAACTGAGGTGAAGTGAAGATAACCTATATTGCAACAGATGATAACATAGCCAACCCTTTGACTAAGGCAGTGTCGCTGCCTGAACATGTTAGACATGTAAAGTCGATGGGGACATATTGGAGTTTAGATTGGAACTAGGGCAAGTGGGAGATTGTTAGTCTTAGTGCCTGTAGTTCAATCCTAAATGTCCAAATGTATATATCATCGTTAGCAATAAAATTAAAGCGGCTTTATATTACTTATGTGTTGGAGTAATATATCGATGTGTGCTCTGATCTATGCCCACCATGCGAATAGAACCATAGATCGAGATAGATCACACTCGATGGGTCCCTAGTCAACAAAGCTTCACTAGAAGCGACTAGTATGAAAGATGGCTCTTTATGGCTTACGTTCTGTTAGTCATTGGAATGAGATTCCGAAGTCTGATCATAGATATCATGTGGGACATGATATTGGACGACCCGCCCTGAATATGTGCCATAGATTAAGTCATGAACATATTCAGTGTTGTAGCTTGTCATGTATCCTTAGACCAAGGAGTCTTTGTGATCGCTATGTAGTCAACAACTGAGTTTGACCTGAGCCTAACGTTGTCCGTAACAGGGCTTCCATAACGGCCAGGATTGGCTTGGGGACGGGCTACATGAGTGACACGAAAGGCGGCTAAGGGATTTATCCCTCATACTGAGGTATGGGAAAGATATCGGTTCTCGGCCGCTTGATCGAGAGTGACTGAAAGAATAGCATGGCCATGCACATGATACTGGGTATCATATCTTCAGTCATCTCACATATCAAGGAACGGTGATTGAGAATAATAAGGATGACGGCTCTATGCCTTATCTCAATCAGGATATCGGAGATAAAAGGATAATGACAGGGACGACGGAAAGGTTAGAATTGACAGGGTCGATTCGTTATGTAGTGTCAGGCAATACTAAAGTCTCGTTAGTTGCCACTTAAATAGGATCAAGTAAAATGGGATTTTACGTTGATCTATTGACATGCATAAACCTAAGGGTCACACCGGAGGATGCAACTCATTGACACATTTATGGAGAATGGCCAAAAGGGAGTTGTCTCGGGACATGACCAAAACTGGGTTTTGGGTCATGTGCCCGTAAGTGAATAGGACTTTACGGATCGAGACAAGGCTTGGAGTCTTGGGATTGATCGCGTCGGATAATGTTGGACATTTCCGGTATGGAAGGCTTGGAGGCGATGAGCGAATCACGGGACCTCGTTGGAAATGGCCACGGGCCATGTTCCAAGAGGCCCATGAAAGGCCCATGCAACCAAGGCCCATGGAACTAATTAATCAAGTCTTGATTAATTAGTACTAAGTAAGCAAGACAAGGATTAAGGTGTTGGTGATTCACCACCTAACTCAATCTTGTCTTGTCATACTTTGTCCTATTTACACCTTACTTGACACCATACTTGTCCCATGCCTTTAGTTGGACAAGTATGGATTTTGTTATGTTTAAGTCATCTTTTTTCAACATAACAAACACAAGACAAGAATGGAAAACACATTTTCTCTCCCTCTTCCATGGCCATTTCAGGTTTGGCTAGTTTCCACCTCCATTTTTGTGTTCTTGAGTCCTCAAAGAGAAGAACTACGTGGCTTTGATTCCCATGTGGATACGTAGGCGTCTTGGAGACTCAAGCCAATCATTCGTTAACCGGTGTTCTTGTTTTGGTAAGAAATAGTGCTGAATTTTTCTCTTGTGAATCCATTCTTTGTTAGTTGTTTCATGGTTTAATCGTCTCTTGGTTTTCATTGATTTTCCGCTGCGAGTTGGTTCATCTCCAACCCTACCTCGAGACCCAACAAGAAGTTGTAAGACAGGTCGACTGCCTGGACCGACTTTGTGTTGGAAAGAGCGAAGGACAGAGAGGTTACTGAGACAGGTCGACCGCCTGGACCGACTGGGATCGGAAAGGGCGAGATACATAGATGGTTACTGACAGGTCGACCGCCTGGCCCGACTGGGATCGGAAAGGGCGAGAGAAACAGAATTGGTTACTGAGCAGCTGGTTTGCGATCCTTTGTGATCTTGTTTGGTGTGCGATCCTTTGTGATCTTGTTTGGTGTTGCGTAGTTTCGTTTGAGTCCTTGGAAAAGGTCGTAATCGTGTGTCGGTCTACTTACATGGTTGAGTGTTGAGTCGTTCGAGGAAGGTCACCATGGGTGTTTGTCAGTCAGAGTACTTGAGTTGGGGACAGTGATCCCCGGAGTTGAGTTTGTTGTTGGTGTTACCGGCATTGTCTGCTAATTATGCCGTAGTTAGTCTGTTATCTGTGGTGGTGAGTGAACGCTCACCCCTAGCTACTTTTCCTACAGGTACTGATCACAGTACGGACTAGGGGAGCTCTCGAAGCTTGTGGAGCTAGGAGCGGAGTCCGGGTTCAGTCTTTTGAGTCTAATTACGGATACCTTGTACTTTTGTCCACGTGTTGGGACGTGTTTTTAAGTCGTAATTATTATTTTGATTACTTAAATGGAGATTTTAAAGTGTTTATCCAAAACAGGTTTCATTGTTTTATTGTTTTTAAAACGTTCGCGTCCCGAGTTCGGTTTCCTGAAATTGGGCCGTGACAGTCCCCTTCTCTGCCGCTTGGAGTTCTATGTCGGGATGAACTGGTGCGGGGGCTGGGGTGCCTTCCGGCCCACGCCAAGAAGCGGCACGTCTTCGACCGAACCCTAACTCATCTCCTTGGGCTCACCATGATCTTTCTCTAGTGGCTGGATTGTATGGGCCACGACTTGGAGATGCGCCTCCGAGGTCTCCACCCCCTCGCTTCATGGAGGCGGGAATGATCAGGGACGTGACGGAAAGCTCGACTTTCTCCTCGGTCACGATGGTAAAAACCCGACTCTAGCGCCTGATCCGTGATCGCTATGGGGTGAGCCGGAGTACGGTGGAAGTCTCCTCCATGTTCATTCAGCGTGGCTGGGCACGGAGGAGAATTACGGTTTGGATACCCTACAGCGGGGTCGGCCCCGGTTCTACTTATGGGGCTGGTGGCCCTCTATCTCTGGCCTCGAGGATAGAGGCGCTAGATCACATAGGGACCACGACCCGGAGGAGAGCCCAAACATCGGCTTCGACACGGTATCCTCATAATCACCTTCTGGTGTTTCCGAGAGGTCTGTTGCGATACAATGCGGCACGTGGGCCTCTCCCACACATCAGACGTCCCGTGGTTCACCAATCTTTCCCTGTGTGGGTGGCGCCGCAATCCTATGGGGAATTTGGTGGTAATAGAGGTGCGGTGGGTTGGGAGCCGGAGCTTGTGGCCTCAACCCTGGTGACAATGGATCCGATACCTAAGGCTCGGTTACCTTGAGAAAGGGGGATCGGGGTAACAATGGACCCGGTACCTAACCTGGGTCCTCGAGCCCCCATCTGGGATGCCAGCCAGGTGCCCACGATAGGCCCCCCTGGTGGTCCTATACACAAGCCCAGACTTTTGTACACGGGAACATCCGGCGAGGGGCTGGTGGAGATCAGCTCTTTGCTGATTCGATTGCTGCCCAGCTACCACGGGAGCATGATAGGTTTGGGGTGGAGGACACGCTCACCCAGGAGCGCGAGCTGTGGAAGCTACGACGCCTTTGGATCGAAGGGGTGCAGTTGCTGAAGTCCTAGGAAGGATGGCGCCAACATCTGGCTGGGACGCCAAGTCACAGGCGGGGGAGATGCCCCGTTGGGAGGAATGATACACAACCTGAGCATCGGGGACTGGCTTTAGGAGGGGTCCCTAGACGATGCTTTGCCTCCCATCACCGCCATTACCGTAGAGGTCCCTCAGGATTTCTGGTCTCCCGTTCCCCCTCTCTGTCTTCTACCTTTGCCCATGGAGTGTCAAAATATCGTATGTGACAATTCTGGTACTACAAGGTTCAGTGAACCATTGTTCGTTCACATTGACCTTTCATGGCCGAGGAGCATGTTCCTCGAGGCATTTCGATGTAATCGTTCTTAAAAAGTTATAATATTGCAATTTTCGTTCAAAAGAAATTATATTATTTAGTCTATATCTACCCAACCTAATATATCCGTGCCCTTTTACCTTCCCAACACAATTCGATGCTTCTAAACTTTTATCTTCCTAACACTAACCATTTAACATTCATTCGGCTTAATATCTTCTCTCTCTTAGTTTGTTCTTTGATTCTTCATCTTTAATAAGCCTAATCTCTCCATGTTCTGTGGATGAAGTTCAAAGCAGAATTGTTGTAGGTTCCTGTTGCCGATCGAGAGCTGCTTTCTGCAAAGTTTCATAAGGTGAGAGACGAAACATGCTGAAGCGTCTTTCTGGAGCTGCAACCGTAATATATATATATATATATTAATTATTTTTTATCTCTGAACCGAAAAAGGCGCCCGCCCCCACCCTGATCTAAACCTAGTCGCCCGCCTCAACCAGTTTTCCGCCCAGATCCAGTCCCCGCCCAGTCCTTCATTCGATGACCCGGCCGCCCAAGCGCTAGAAAATCGGTTGGCCGCCTGTCAGCGCCCGATCCGATCAAATTGTGGCGTTTTAGTCAGTTTTCGCGCCTAGGCGACTGTCTTTTACAACAGTGATTCTTGGTTCCTCTTGTCTCAGATATGTCTGAGATAAAACTTGTGTTGTATTATAACTCCTCTCTACTTTCCTCTTCAAGACTGTGATTTGATGTGTTGCTCCGCTGCTTCTACCAGTTTATGATATGCTTTTGTTAAAATACTGTCTTTTGGAGTATGTTACATTTGACCACTTTTTGATGCAATCAGGGGGAGAAAATGATAATATTATAACTGGATGATCATATGTTTGATCATACTACAAGTTGTAGAAGATTTGCTTCCTATCATGTGCTGAAGGGTAGATGTTAATGTGTACAACAAGTCATACTATATTATGTGTTCTATATTGATGTTGACATCTCTAACTCTGTTGAAGATAAATATGCTTGCCTACAAAAATGGTCAAAGGGGGAGATTGTTGCTACATCTATACTGGCCATTTGGGTGTCAAGTCAGATGTTAATGAGGATGTCAGTTAACATCATGTGTGTACAACCGGTTCGAAGCTAAATGGAGATGTCAACACAAAATGTCATTGACATGACAGCGAACGACAACTCACGCGTATGGAGTCTATCAAGTAAATCTAGATCGTATCCACGCCTATCTAGTTAGAGGATTTGTTTCCTAGTATAAAGATACTTCCTTAATAGATATCTCCTCTATTATAGAAAGTCTCTAATACAAGGAAATTAGTATATTTACCCTAATCGTCACTTTAGAGGTGGAGAAACCCTATGAGCCACGATACAATGGTAATTAATGCTATAAATACAATTACATTCACTCTAGATGGGGTTGAATCAATCGATAATATTATTAGGACTCTTGTGTGCATTACACTTGTGTTCATGACTTCAGAAGTCTCAAGCGTGTTGGATTAGCGTGTCGAGAATCTGAATGAAATGAACTATAGTGAATGCTCATGTGCTCGTGCTATGTATCGTAACTGATAAAGTATTGGAGCCGCGTTATTGTGATTGAAGCATCACTACCTCTCAAAGAAGACGAAGAACAATCCGATATGGGAAGGACGCGTAGACTAGTTGAACTGAGATGGGATCTCAGGTTCAGGGGGAGACCCTGATTTAGGTTTGTCACTTTGTAACAATAGCATATGTTGATGTGAAAGATCATATAACTTGTATGTTGATTGTTTACTTCATAGTGAAAACCTTTCCACTGACAAAGTACGCTCAGATGTAGGTGATGATTCACCGAACTGGATAACCAATCTTACGTGTTCTTTGTGTATGCACATGTATTGATTGACATTTATCTTCCTGTTAGCAAAACAAGATGTCATTAAACAAATCGTAATATCTTACGTGACATCG
Source organism: Erodium maritimum (assembly GCA_963921825.1). Classification (NCBI taxonomy): domain Eukaryota; kingdom Viridiplantae; phylum Streptophyta; class Magnoliopsida; order Geraniales; family Geraniaceae; genus Erodium; species Erodium maritimum. The sequence continues at coordinate 17,101,082 of OY997593.1, read as the reverse complement.
TTTTATCTCACTTAACCAGAATAATAACACTCATGGACTGCACATGCTCTAACTTATCCAAAAAATTTACCATTATTGAGCAGTATGTTTTGTATTGAATGATGCACTTTACTTCTAAACTAGGTATCGGTCAAAACTATAAAGGTGTAGACCATGACGTGATGATTACAATGAAAAAGAATTGGAATTTTCTAGGTAGGCAACAATAATGTTTAGGGTTTTAAAATATTCGATTTATTTATTTTCATTTTGTATTTTTTTTTGAAAGGTGCTTTATGATTTCCTATGTTTGTCGGTTATGTACTAACTATTATTTAAACATCTGTAAAGGTGAAGTGTTAACAAAATTCAGCAATCTTCTCTTCCTAAAGACAACTAATGAAAGACTAGAATTCAACAACAATTTTAATAACATTTTGTTTTTTTTCCTGTTAAGTACGATCGTTTTTTTAGGAGTTTATAGTTAAATAAAAAGGAAGTATACTTAAAAAACACCCTTTAAACATACACGTTCCTATGCGAAGAATAAAGTACTATCGACCTTTAGGGTTTTTATTCCTCATTCTCCCATTTTCGATCTCTAGCCGTCAGCCTCAAGCCTCCATGGCGTTTCCACCACCCTCGATGAAATCCTTCCCTACCCGATGCACCATACATCATCCATCCACGACCGCGCCTAGTGCAATGGAGGTCGTGGGTTCGCCACTCGACCGCTGAACCCCTCTAGGGCCAAACTTCGACTAACTTCCCTCATGTGAGTTGATCATGAGAACATGGAATATCCTGCCCCCGACCCCGAATATCGCCCCCCGTTTAATGAGACCGGTCCGTTGATATCGTTGATCAGAGGAAGATTGGTCGACCCTCCACTGGTTTCCCACTACAGTTGTCATGCATGATTGTGATCAATTGCTCCGATGATGCATCATCTATAGGGAACGGTTCTGACATGGTCTCTTCCACTCCACCGCTCGAGGGCTGCGCAGGACATCGCTCCTACCATATGGGAATACTCCCTTGCTAAAGACCCCGAGCGTGCATGTCGAACCCTCCTGCTGGAATCGCACATGTGGCGGCCGATCAACACCCAAGAACTCGTGGTGGAGGAGACGGTTGGTGTGGGATGGGCCACTAATGGCCGACGGGGGACCCTCGCCTATAGAATCTGGGACCACCCTACTGCACCCCCCCCCCCCACCCGCCCCAACACACACACACACATCGGGAGAGGTAATGGGCCCGATGGGGTGGACGCGAGGCCTACTAAGCAGCCTCTAAGGTATCATGAGGTGTCCTAAAGAAGCCACACACGGGACCCTAGGGATCAGACACTATTTGACTCCCAGCCTCCTCATTTCCCTGTAATACTCTTTGGCAATATGTCGAGACACTATAAGCCCAATCGAGTCAAGACGGGAAAAGTCAACATGATCTTTTGTACCGCTCACCGAATGAATATGAAACCACCCCTATCCTGTCACGTGGAATAACCAAACAATTTACTATAAAACCAACGTTTTAAATATCAATAGAATTACGTCTTATCCTTTACGTTAGGTCCCCTGTGATATATAATCATTTTTAAACTATTAAAAGTGTTTTAATAAAATATATATTTATGCTAAAAAATAAAATACGCGTTCCACATGTACGAACCCTGAACAAAGAGTTGTCCTATGTCTTGACTCTGAATTAAAGTCTGTTCACGCGGACAAATTAGATCCAAAATGAATTTGAAAAGACAAGAATACCCTTAACAATTAAATAGATGGCCCTACTATCCAAGTATGTGTCACATCTCATGATATGATAGAAGCTTTAAGTCTTTAACAGTAAGCATTATTTTTGTAATTTAAATAAATAAAAATAAACATAATGAACGGACGGTTCCGAAGCGTTCGATTAAAAAAGGACGGGTTATATGTGACCCTATCCCCGAGCGACGCCCACTCTCTCAGGTCTCAACTCAATGTTTTAGAGCATCCACACTCATCTCGCCGGCTGCCGGCAAGATGGCGTCGGCGAGATGGAATAAAATAATAGAATTAAATCATCTCGCCAGCTCCCCGCCAGCGAGCTCTACAGTGGGCTGGCGAGGAGGCGTCGGCGAGATGCAAAGAAATTTAGGTTTTTAATGTTTTTTTATTTAACAAACCAGATTTTGAATAAAATAGTAAACATCGATAAGATGGAACGCCCGATAGCATAAAAGGATAGAGGTACTCATTAAGAAACCAAAACAAAGGAAAATAAAAACCAAGCAACGTAATACAAAGGAAACTACACCAACTAACATCTACGCGTCTCCAAATTTATTCCAGAGATGTTCGACAAGATCGTCCTTCAAACGGAAATGCATACGTTCACTTTGCATCCTCTCAGTGTTTCCAAGTATGACATTGGTCGGGACGAAGCCTCTTCGTGAAATATGTGGTTGACTTGTACTACCTTCTTCTGTTTGTTCACGATACCCGTCGTACGTATGACGTTCAGCCTCAACTATCATATTGTGCAGTATAATGCACGCATTCATGACCAAACCGATCGACTTGGGAGCCCACAAGCGGGTCGGTTGTTTGATAATGTGAAACCGAGCTTGTAGTACGCCGAAAGCTCGTTCCACATCCTTCCTGCACGCTTCTTGGATTTCAGCGTACTTCTCCTGCTTCGGCGTTGACGGTAACGGAATTGTTTTTACGAACACTGGCCACGAAGGGTAAATACCGTCAGCAAGATAATAAGGAAGTGTGTAATCATTACCATTTATGGTGTATGCAACCGGTGGTTGCCAACCGTTGATAACGTCCGCGAACAGCTTCGAATGATTCAGGACCGTCAAATCGTTGTTCGACCCCGCCATGCCGAAGAAAGAGTGCAAAATCCATAAGTCACGAGTTGCAACCGCCTCAAGGACCACGGTTGGTCGATTACCGTGGTCCCTTCGGGAATGTGACCCTCGAAGGGCCTTTGGGCAGTTCTTCCATTCTCAGTGCATGCAGTCAAGACTTCCTAGCATGCCCGGGAATCCGCGCGCTTCATTAACCGCCAAAATGTGGTCCATATCAGATTGTGTAGGCTTCCGCCGGTATGTAGCACCAAAGACTTTATTCAGTGAACTGCAAAATGTGCGCAAACATTCCAAAGCTGTTGTTTCCCCTATCTTCACATACTCGTCCAACGCATCAGCTGCAATTCCGTAACATAATTGCCTAATGGCGGCAGTACATTTCTGGTAAGGAGATAATGAAACTTGACCCAATGCATCAAAGGAAACCTTGAAGTAATCGTCGTGCTGCTCCAATGCATGAACGATACGGAGGAACACCGACTTTGGCATTCTAAACCGACGCCGAAACTGCACCTCGGTGTACACAGGGTTGGTGTTGAAGTAGTCATTCATTAACCGTTCGTTTGCGGCTACCCGGTCACGTCGAATGTATTTGCGCTTCTTTGGTGGAGAATCCACCAAAGCGTCGGCCAACATCTCCTCGGTTGACAGACAGTCTTCGAGCATGTCATTCAACATAGAATCGAAGTCCATATCCTCGGGATCGAATTCCATGATGACGGACAAATAAGGATGACTGTCGGGACGATTCTAAGATGAGAAGGATGAATAGTAGAGAGTGTGTGCATTTTTAGTTTGTGAGGGTGGGTTTATATAAGGTTTTGGTTAGGTTTATTATAAATGTTGTAGTTATGGTGAGCGACGATCAAGGTTATTCGATTGGACGTACAAATATTTGTTGGATAATATAGGTGAGGTTTAAATTTTCAAAACAAATAGCATTGAAACCATGCATTTTTTAATTGGACAAAAATGATTTATGAGATCTTCATCTCATCTCGCCGGCGTGAACTGCCAGCGAGAAGCACGTCGCCAGCGGTCCTCGCCAGCGTTGATCTCGCCTGCTCCTCGCCAGCTCCCCGCCTCCTCCTCGCCGGCGAAGACATCTCGCCAGCTGCTCCTCGCCCACGACTGTGGGTGCTCTTAGATTTCTCCCTAAAAAACAAATAACTTTATTTAAAAATAAAACTTGCATTTCCAGGAATGCCCCTTCTTGCCCGCGAAACGACAACCACCTCCGTGTCGCAATGCGTACACCGCACAACCGTTCCTGAGGATGCATCCGGAAAATCTCAGCTTCTCCACGTGAAATTACAAATATAACCCCTCTGTCTCTCCCGTTTCGAATCACATTTTGAAAAAGAGAGTAGCAGCTCGGAGTTGCAGAGTGTTTGAGAGAGTTACAATGTCAGCAATTGGAGCCCTCAGATCGGTGCCTTCCTCCTCCGCCGATCTTCCTTCCGATCTCTTCGACCACTGGGAAGTGACGCCGTAATTCCTGTCCATCTCCTTCTCTCGGGTCCGCGGCGAGAAGGTCGTTTTGAGGCAGGCGCGGAGGAGGTCGAGGATTGTTTCTCCCAGGGCCGTTTCTGATTCAAAGAACTCTCAGACGTGTCTTGATCCTGACGCCAGCCAAGTGAGTTCCTCTTTTCTCTATTTATTTTTATGGACATTGTTGAAATTGCTTTCGCTTTGGTTTAGGAGTGGAATTTTCTGTTTGAATCTGCACTATCTCTTTGTTAATTCTGTGTACTTGTATGGGATTTTATTTCCGCACCTTTTATGGGAATATTTGAAATTTTGATTTTGTGTTCGATATGATCTTCAGCTCCGGACCACATGCTAATTGAATACTGTAACCAATCATTGTGCTTGATATGAATGGAAATGGTTTTGCATCCTATGATCATTCAGCTCCTGTCAACATGTTGATTGAATATGGAGTTGTGCATTTCCTGATTGACAGACATTTGAGTTCTAAAAGTGAAGAACGCAATGTTGTTTGTTGAATATATCAACTTGGCAACTAGGGATGAGCTTTGTGATGCGAACATGGAATCAGTATACTTATTTAGTTGGGACCCTTGAGCTATTTTATCTGTTAACTTAGGGTTTTGGATGGATGGTGCTTATTTCATTTTCAGAGTGTCTTGGGAATTATACTAGGAGGTGGCGCCGGTACGCTCCTTTACCCACTAACCAAGAAGAGAGCTAAGCCTCTTGTTCCTTTGGGTGCAAATTACAGGCTCATTGATATTCCTGTGAGCAATTGTTTGAACAGTAACATATCCAAAATCTATGTTCTTACCCAGTTCAATTCTGCATCCCTGAACCGGCACCTTTCGCGAGCTTATGCTAGCAACATGGGAGGATACAAGAATGAAGGGTTCGTGGAAGTTCTTGCTGCTCAGCAGATCCCGGAGAACCCAAATTGGTTCCAGGTAACAATCTGGCATCTATGTTGTAAACATGAATCAGGCTAGTATGTGCTTCAGTTA